>OZ022501.1:794306-3477281 GCA_963989385.1 Ctena decussata | reverse complement strand
GCACATGATATATGTCTTTATTCGGTAGTAAGACGCGTATTTCCCTCCAAGGAAGTAGACAAAATTCTAGTTCCATCTTTTAAGATGGATGTAGACTTTAGGCTGTACAAGATTAACCGGTTTTATAGCAAAATTACTATTGAACGCATTGGAGGTTGTTGTGTGGGGTTTTTTTTACTGGGGGTGGGGGAAGCCCCGTCTTATAGCCGAATTGATCTGGCAGTCAGGTTACCCAATCCAAGAGCTAATAACTCACATTACTAAACAACCTGCTCATAAATGTTGGAACTGAATCGTCTCTGTTCACACATGATGAAACTTTTTATTCAATTATAAGACGGGATTTCCTCCAAAGAAGAAGACAAAATTCTAGGTCCATCTTTTAAGATGGATCTTGAGCTTTTTGAGACCGTAAGAGAAGTCCGGTCTTACAGCACAGTTACTGTAGGTTTCAGATGTTTGGGGTCATTCTGTTTGTGTGGGGGGAAATGAACCTCCGTCTTATGGCCGAATTAATATGGTAATCAGCTTGTCAAACCTTGGGGGTGGTCGGGTGGTGCAATGGCGCTGTATGTAACTTCCAGTGCCGGGGCGTCCTACTCATTTGGAACATTGTACGGCAAGGGCCTACTGTGCTTGCAGTAGGTGCGGGGGGGGGGTTGTTTGGACATTTTTCTCTCTTCTATTATTTCTCTTTTCTTTCTCCCTCTCTCTGGGAGACGGCCTGATATAGACTGAAATACTGTCTCAAAGGGCCGTTAAACCCAAAACAAGTCAATCAATCAATTGTCTAACCTTAGAGCTAACAAGTCTGGTCTCAGAAGCCAAACATTGTTTTTGCCGAACTTATATGTCGGACGAAATTAAAGCATTTCAGCGGAAAACAAACGTTGCCAAGCAGACAATTTGGTAGAAAAACGCATTTTTTCTGAAGAAAACAGTAAGCTTAATGATATTACATATGTCCTGTTCATCATATCTCATAGAACTATTTATTTGAAAAATCCAGGGAGGACACTTTACGAATTTTGCGTTCATCAAGTTATTTACCTCCCCGCCCCCCCCCCCCCCCCTCACCACAACTTTCCTCCCCTTACAAGAGCAATCTGGTCATATAAAACAGTGAGCACTGGAATATTCCCCTTGTAGAACGCCTTTAGCGTCCGCAACTTTCTACGCCACCTGGAGTAATGTGTGAATTCTGTTGGATATTTGCGGCCAGCATAGAAAATAAGGGTGCTGATCGAAAATGTAAAAATGACCGCACTGTTTTACTTCCTATTTCAATAAAAATTATATCAGTAAAATGCTGAATAATTGTAGTTTTCGGAATGAACACGGAAAATTTTCATTTTATGAACAAAAGAGACATATGCGGGTAAAAATGTTGATCAACGCAGTAAAAAAGTCATGATTTACTATATATTCTATACATTTTGAGGGTAGTCAACTTAAACTAAAAAATGACCGCGGTATTTCTTACGCAATCTTTTCAAAAATTATATCAGGCTGTTCGCAAATTAATGCGGTTTTCGAAATGAACACGGAAAAATGGATTTGAATATAAAGAAAAATAAAATAAGAAGGAAAAGATGACTTGCCCATATCTCGTAGTGTATTTCATTACCAGCTCTATTCGCGAATATCGATTATCGATTTTTAAACAGTGGCGTGGAAAGTTATCCATGGTAAGGTCCTTATTCTCAAAGCTGTTTTCCATGTATTAAGTTGCCAAAAATGATCGATTTTGTTAAATATGATATATAAAGTTGTTTGCAGATACTTCAATTTATTGCAGGAAAAAAAAAAAAAAAAGAAAAAAAAAGGTAACAACTGCTGGGATTCGAACCCACGACCTTACCAAATATTTTTCGGGTATTTAGCGGGTTAATCGAGCGTAACATTAATTATCACTTTGTATATTAAAAGGTGTTATTGTCCGCATCCTGCAAAAACTACCCTCTGCATATACAAACACTGCCAACCTGCACACATACAAAATATACTGATTTAGCGTGAGATCTTCGCAAAGAAAATATCTAGGCATGCACAATTTTGAAAGGGAACTGTGCAGGTCTGATCAGACTGTGGAGTACCTTGTACAGGCTGGTTCAGACAAGCGTAATTCGTGCGTTTATCCTATGTATGAGTATACATTTTTCATGACGCGCCTGAAATGTTTAATTTTGATTTGTGCATGCGCTTTGGAATATACAAACCGTACATCACAGAACAGACTGTACATATGAGTCGGATCATAATTTTTGCTAATAGCACATGATATATGTCTTTATTCGGTAGTAAGACGCGTATTTCCCTCCAAGGAAGTAGACAAAATTCTAGTTCCATCTTTTAAGATGGATGTAGACTTTAGGCTGTACAAGATTAACCGGTTTTATAGCAAAATTACTATTGAACGCATTGGAGGTTGTTGTGTGGGGTTTTTTTTACTGGGGGTGGGGGAAGCCCCGTCTTATAGCCGAATTGATCTGGCAGTCAGGTTACCCAATCCAAGAGCTAATAACTCACATTACTAAACAACCTGCTCATAAATGTTGGAACTGAATCGTCTCTGTTCACACATGATGAAACTTTTTATTCAATTATAAGACGGGATTTCCTCCAAAGAAGAAGACAAAATTCTAGGTCCATCTTTTAAGATGGATCTTGAGCTTTTTGAGACCGTAAGAGAAGTCCGGTCTTACAGCACAGTTACTGTAGGTTTCAGATGTTTGGGGTCATTCTGTTTGTGTGGGGGGAAATGAACCTCCGTCTTATGGCCGAATTAATATGGTAATCAGCTTGTCAAACCTTGGGGGTGGTCGGGTGGTGCAATGGCGCTGTATGTAACTTCCAGTGCCGGGGCGTCCTACTCATTTGGAACATTGTACGGCAAGGGCCTACTGTGCTTGCAGTAGGTGCGGGGGGGGGGTTGTTTGGACATTTTTCTCTCTTCTATTATTTCTCTTTTCTTTCTCCCTCTCTCTGGGAGACGGCCTGATATAGACTGAAATACTGTCTCAAAGGGCCGTTAAACCCAAAACAAGTCAATCAATCAATTGTCTAACCTTAGAGCTAACAAGTCTGGTCTCAGAAGCCAAACATTGTTTTTGCCGAACTTATATGTCGGACGAAATTAAAGCATTTCAGCGGAAAACAAACGTTGCCAAGCAGACAATTTGGTAGAAAAACGCATTTTTTCTGAAGAAAACAGTAAGCTTAATGATATTACATATGTCCTGTTCATCATATCTCATAGAACTATTTATTTGAAAAATCCAGGGAGGACACTTTACGAATTTTGCGTTCATCAAGTTATTTACCTCCCCGCCCCCCCCCCCCCCCTCACCACAACTTTCCTCCCCTTACAAGAGCAATCTGGTCATATAAAACAGTGAGCACTGGAATATTCCCCTTGTAGAACGCCTTTAGCGTCCGCAACTTTCTACGCCACCTGGAGTAATGTGTGAATTCTGTTGGATATTTGCGGCCAGCATAGAAAATAAGGGTGCTGATCGAAAATGTAAAAATGACCGCACTGTTTTACTTCCTATTTCAATAAAAATTATATCAGTAAAATGCTGAATAATTGTAGTTTTCGGAATGAACACGGAAAATTTTCATTTTATGAACAAAAGAGACATATGCGGGTAAAAATGTTGATCAACGCAGTAAAAAAGTCATGATTTACTATATATTCTATACATTTTGAGGGTAGTCAACTTAAACTAAAAAATGACCGCGGTATTTCTTACGCAATCTTTTCAAAAATTATATCAGGCTGTTCGCAAATTAATGCGGTTTTCGAAATGAACACGGAAAAATGGATTTGAATATAAAGAAAAATAAAATAAGAAGGAAAAGATGACTTGCCCATATCTCGTAGTGTATTTCATTACCAGCTCTATTCGCGAATATCGATTATCGATTTTTAAACAGTGGCGTGGAAAGTTATCCATGGTAAGGTCCTTATTCTCAAAGCTGTTTTCCATGTATTAAGTTGCCAAAAATGATCGATTTTGTTAAATATGATATATAAAGTTGTTTGCAGATACTTCAATTTATTGCAGGAAAAAAAAAAAAAAAAGAAAAAAAAAGGTAACAACTGCTGGGATTCGAACCCACGACCTTACCAAATATTTTTCGGGTATTTAGCGGGTTAATCGAGCGTAACATTAATTATCACTTTGTATATTAAAAGGTGTTATTGTCCGCATCCTGCAAAAACTACCCTCTGCATATACAAACACTGCCAACCTGCACACATACAAAATATACTGATTTAGCGTGAGATCTTCGCAAAGAAAATATCTAGGCATGCACAATTTTGAAAGGGAACTGTGCAGGTCTGATCAGACTGTGGAGTACCTTGTACAGGCTGGTTCAGACAAGCGTAATTCGTGCGTTTATCCTATGTATGAGTATACATTTTTCATGACGCGCCTGAAATGTTTAATTTTGATTTGTGCATGCGCTTTGGAATATACAAACCGTACATCACAGAACAGACTGTACATATGAGTCGGATCATAATTTTTGCTAATAGCACATGATATATGTCTTTATTCGGTAGTAAGACGCGTATTTCCCTCCAAGGAAGTAGACAAAATTCTAGTTCCATCTTTTAAGATGGATGTAGACTTTAGGCTGTACAAGATTAACCGGTTTTATAGCAAAATTACTATTGAACGCATTGGAGGTTGTTGTGTGGGGTTTTTTTTACTGGGGGTGGGGGAAGCCCCGTCTTATAGCCGAATTGATCTGGCAGTCAGGTTACCCAATCCAAGAGCTAATAACTCACATTACTAAACAACCTGCTCATAAATGTTGGAACTGAATCGTCTCTGTTCACACATGATGAAACTTTTTATTCAATTATAAGACGGGATTTCCTCCAAAGAAGAAGACAAAATTCTAGGTCCATCTTTTAAGATGGATCTTGAGCTTTTTGAGACCGTAAGAGAAGTCCGGTCTTACAGCACAGTTACTGTAGGTTTCAGATGTTTGGGGTCATTCTGTTTGTGTGGGGGGAAATGAACCTCCGTCTTATGGCCGAATTAATATGGTAATCAGCTTGTCAAACCTTGGGGGTGGTCGGGTGGTGCAATGGCGCTGTATGTAACTTCCAGTGCCGGGGCGTCCTACTCATTTGGAACATTGTACGGCAAGGGCCTACTGTGCTTGCAGTAGGTGCGGGGGGGGGGTTGTTTGGACATTTTTCTCTCTTCTATTATTTCTCTTTTCTTTCTCCCTCTCTCTGGGAGACGGCCTGATATAGACTGAAATACTGTCTCAAAGGGCCGTTAAACCCAAAACAAGTCAATCAATCAATTGTCTAACCTTAGAGCTAACAAGTCTGGTCTCAGAAGCCAAACATTGTTTTTGCCGAACTTATATGTCGGACGAAATTAAAGCATTTCAGCGGAAAACAAACGTTGCCAAGCAGACAATTTGGTAGAAAAACGCATTTTTTCTGAAGAAAACAGTAAGCTTAATGATATTACATATGTCCTGTTCATCATATCTCATAGAACTATTTATTTGAAAAATCCAGGGAGGACACTTTACGAATTTTGCGTTCATCAAGTTATTTACCTCCCCGCCCCCCCCCCCCCCTCACCACAACTTTCCTCCCCTTACAAGAGCAATCTGGTCATATAAAACAGTGAGCACTGGAATATTCCCCTTGTAGAACGCCTTTAGCGTCCGCAACTTTCTACGCCACCTGGAGTAATGTGTGAATTCTGTTGGATATTTGCGGCCAGCATAGAAAATAAGGGTGCTGATCGAAAATGTAAAAATGACCGCACTGTTTTACTTCCTATTTCAATAAAAATTATATCAGTAAAATGCTGAATAATTGTAGTTTTCGGAATGAACACGGAAAATTTTCATTTTATGAACAAAAGAGACATATGCGGGTAAAAATGTTGATCAACGCAGTAAAAAAGTCATGATTTACTATATATTCTATACATTTTGAGGGTAGTCAACTTAAACTAAAAAATGACCGCGGTATTTCTTACGCAATCTTTTCAAAAATTATATCAGGCTGTTCGCAAATTAATGCGGTTTTCGAAATGAACACGGAAAAATGGATTTGAATATAAAGAAAAATAAAATAAGAAGGAAAAGATGACTTGCCCATATCTCGTAGTGTATTTCATTACCAGCTCTATTCGCGAATATCGATTATCGATTTTTAAACAGTGGCGTGGAAAGTTATCCATGGTAAGGTCCTTATTCTCAAAGCTGTTTTCCATGTATTAAGTTGCCAAAAATGATCGATTTTGTTAAATATGATATATAAAGTTGTTTGCAGATACTTCAATTTATTGCAGGAAAAAAAAAAAAAAAAGAAAAAAAAAGGTAACAACTGCTGGGATTCGAACCCACGACCTTACCAAATATTTTTCGGGTATTTAGCGGGTTAATCGAGCGTAACATTAATTATCACTTTGTATATTAAAAGGTGTTATTGTCCGCATCCTGCAAAAACTACCCTCTGCATATACAAACACTGCCAACCTGCACACATACAAAATATACTGATTTAGCGTGAGATCTTCGCAAAGAAAATATCTAGGCATGCACAATTTTGAAAGGGAACTGTGCAGGTCTGATCAGACTGTGGAGTACCTTGTACAGGCTGGTTCAGGCAAGCGTAATTCGTGCGTTTATCCTATGTATGAGTATACATTTTTCATGACGCGCCTGAAATGTTTAATTTTGATTTGTGCATGCGCTTTGGAATATACAAACCGTACATCACAGAACAGACTGTACATATGAGTCGGATCATAATTTTTGCTAATAGCACATGATATATGTCTTTATTCGGTAGTAAGACGCGTATTTCCCTCCAAGGAAGTAGACAAAATTCTAGTTCCATCTTTTAAGATGGATGTAGACTTTAGGCTGTACAAGATTAACCGGTTTTATAGCAAAATTACTATTGAACGCATTGGAGGTTGTTGTGTGGGGTTTTTTTTACTGGGGGTGGGGGAAGCCCCGTCTTATAGCCGAATTGATCTGGCAGTCAGGTTACCCAATCCAAGAGCTAATAACTCACATTACTAAACAACCTGCTCATAAATGTTGGAACTGAATCGTCTCTGTTCACACATGATGAAACTTTTTATTCAATTATAAGACGGGATTTCCTCCAAAGAAGAAGACAAAATTCTAGGTCCATCTTTTAAGATGGATCTTGAGCTTTTTGAGACCGTAAGAGAAGTCCGGTCTTACAGCACAGTTACTGTAGGTTTCAGATGTTTGGGGTCATTCTGTTTGTGTGGGGGGAAATGAACCTCCGTCTTATGGCCGAATTAATATGGTAATCAGCTTGTCAAACCTTGGGGGTGGTCGGGTGGTGCAATGGCGCTGTATGTAACTTCCAGTGCCGGGGCGTCCTACTCATTTGGAACATTGTACGGCAAGGGCCTACTGTGCTTGCAGTAGGTGCGGGGGGGGGGTTGTTTGGACATTTTTCTCTCTTCTATTATTTCTCTTTTCTTTCTCCCTCTCTCTGGGAGACGGCCTGATATAGACTGAAATACTGTCTCAAAGGGCCGTTAAACCCAAAACAAGTCAATCAATCAATTGTCTAACCTTAGAGCTAACAAGTCTGGTCTCAGAAGCCAAACATTGTTTTTGCCGAACTTATATGTCGGACGAAATTAAAGCATTTCAGCGGAAAACAAACGTTGCCAAGCAGACAATTTGGTAGAAAAACGCATTTTTTCTGAAGAAAACAGTAAGCTTAATGATATTACATATGTCCTGTTCATCATATCTCATAGAACTATTTATTTGAAAAATCCAGGGAGGACACTTTACGAATTTTGCGTTCATCAAGTTATTTACCTCCCCGCCCCCCCCCCCCCCCCCCTCACCACAACTTTCCTCCCCTTACAAGAGCAATCTGGTCATATAAAACAGTGAGCACTGGAATATTCCCCTTGTAGAACGCCTTTAGCGTCCGCAACTTTCTACGCCACCTGGAGTAATGTGTGAATTCTGTTGGATATTTGCGGCCAGCATAGAAAATAAGGGTGCTGATCGAAAATGTAAAAATGACCGCACTGTTTTACTTCCTATTTCAATAAAAATTATATCAGTAAAATGCTGAATAATTGTAGTTTTCGGAATGAACACGGAAAATTTTCATTTTATGAACAAAAGAGACATATGCGGGTAAAAATGTTGATCAACGCAGTAAAAAAGTCATGATTTACTATATATTCTATACATTTTGAGGGTAGTCAACTTAAACTAAAAAATGACCGCGGTATTTCTTACGCAATCTTTTCAAAAATTATATCAGGCTGTTCGCAAATTAATGCGGTTTTCGAAATGAACACGGAAAAATGGATTTGAATATAAAGAAAAATAAAATAAGAAGGAAAAGATGACTTGCCCATATCTCGTAGTGTATTTCATTACCAGCTCTATTCGCGAATATCGATTATCGATTTTTAAACAGTGGCGTGGAAAGTTATCCATGGTAAGGTCCTTATTCTCAAAGCTGTTTTCCATGTATTAAGTTGCCAAAAATGATCGATTTTGTTAAATATGATATATAAAGTTGTTTGCAGATACTTCAATTTATTGCAGGAAAAAAAAAAAAAAAAGAAAAAAAAAGGTAACAACTGCTGGGATTCGAACCCACGACCTTACCAAATATTTTTCGGGTATTTAGCGGGTTAATCGAGCGTAACATTAATTATCACTTTGTATATTAAAAGGTGTTATTGTCCGCATCCTGCAAAAACTACCCTCTGCATATACAAACACTGCCAACCTGCACACATACAAAATATACTGATTTAGCGTGAGATCTTCGCAAAGAAAATATCTAGGCATGCACAATTTTGAAAGGGAACTGTGCAGGTCTGATCAGACTGTGGAGTACCTTGTACAGGCTGGTTCAGACAAGCGTAATTCGTGCGTTTATCCTATGTATGAGTATACATTTTTCATGACGCGCCTGAAATGTTTAATTTTGATTTGTGCATGCGCTTTGGAATATACAAACCGTACATCACAGAACAGACTGTACATATGAGTCGGATCATAATTTTTGCTAATAGCACATGATATATGTCTTTATTCGGTAGTAAGACGCGTATTTCCCTCCAAGAAAGTAGACAAAATTCTAGTTCCATCTTTTAAGATGGATGTAGACTTTAGGCTGTACAAGATTAACCGGTTTTATAGCAAAATTACTATTGAACGCATTGGAGGTTGTTGTGTGGGGGTTTTTTTACTGGGGGTGGGGGAAGCCCCGTCTTATAGCCGAATTGATCTGGCAGTCAGGTTACCCAATCCAAGAGCTAATAACTCACATTACTAAACAACCTGCTCATAAATGTTGGAACTGAATCGTCTCTGTTCACACATGATGAAACTTTTTATTCAATTATAAGACGGGATTTCCTCCAAAGAAGAAGACAAAATTCTAGGTCCATCTTTTAAGATGGATCTTGAGCTTTTTGAGACCGTAAGAGAAGTCCGGTCTTACAGCACAGTTACTGTAGGTTTCAGATGTTTGGGGTCATTCTGTTTGTGTGGGGGGAAATGAACCTCCGTCTTATGGCCGAATTAATATGGTAATCAGCTTGTCAAACCTTGGGGGTGGTCGGGTGGTGCAATGGCGCTGTATGTAACTTCCAGTGCCGGGGCGTCCTACTCATTTGGAACATTGTACGGCAAGGGCCTACTGTGCTTGCAGTAGGTGCGGGGGGGGGGGGGTTGTTTGGACATTTTTCTCTCTTCTATTATTTCTCTTTTCTTTCTCCCTCTCTCTGGGAGACGGCCTGATATAGACTGAAATACTGTCTCAAAGGGCCGTTAAACCCAAAACAAGTCAATCAATCAATTGTCTAACCTTAGAGCTAACAAGTCTGGTCTCAGAAGCCAAACATTGTTTTTGCCGAACTTATATGTCGGACGAAATTAAAGCATTTCAGCGGAAAACAAACGTTGCCAAGCAGACAATTTGGTAGAAAAACGCATTTTTTCTGAAGAAAACAGTAAGCTTAATGATATTACATATGTCCTGTTCATCATATCTCATAGAACTATTTATTTGAAAAATCCAGGGAGGACACTTTACGAATTTTGCGTTCATCAAGTTATTTACCTCCCCGCCCCCCCCCCCCCCCCTCACCACAACTTTCCTCCCCTTACAAGAGCAATCTGGTCATATAAAACAGTGAGCACTGGAATATTCCCCTTGTAGAACGCCTTTAGCGTCCGCAACTTTCTACGCCACCTGGAGTAATGTGTGAATTCTGTTGGATATTTGCGGCCAGCATAGAAAATAAGGGTGCTGATCGAAAATGTAAAAATGACCGCACTGTTTTACTTCCTATTTCAATAAAAATTATATCAGTAAAATGCTGAATAATTGTAGTTTTCGGAATGAACACGGAAAATTTTCATTTTATGAACAAAAGAGACATATGCGGGTAAAAATGTTGATCAACGCAGTAAAAAAGTCATGATTTACTATATATTCTATACATTTTGAGGGTAGTCAACTTAAACTAAAAAATGACCGCGGTATTTCTTACGCAATCTTTTCAAAAATTATATCAGGCTGTTCGCAAATTAATGCGGTTTTCGAAATGAACACGGAAAAATGGATTTGAATATAAAGAAAAATAAAATAAGAAGGAAAAGATGACTTGCCCATATCTCGTAGTGTATTTCATTACCAGCTCTATTCGCGAATATCGATTATCGATTTTTAAACAGTGGCGTGGAAAGTTATCCATGGTAAGGTCCTTATTCTCAAAGCTGTTTTCCATGTATTAAGTTGCCAAAAATGATCGATTTTGTTAAATATGATATATAAAGTTGTTTGCAGATACTTCAATTTATTGCAGGAAAAAAAAAAAAAAAAGAAAAAAAAAGGTAACAACTGCTGGGATTCGAACCCACGACCTTACCAAATATTTTTCGGGTATTTAGCGGGTTAATCGAGCGTAACATTAATTATCACTTTGTATATTAAAAGGTGTTATTGTCCGCATCCTGCAAAAACTACCCTCTGCATATACAAACACTGCCAACCTGCACACATACAAAATATACTGATTTAGCGTGAGATCTTCGCAAAGAAAATATCTAGGCATGCACAATTTTGAAAGGGAACTGTGCAGGTCTGATCAGACTGTGGAGTACCTTGTACAGGCTGGTTCAGGCAAGCGTAATTCGTGCGTTTATCCTATGTATGAGTATACATTTTTCATGACGCGCCTGAAATGTTTAATTTTGATTTGTGCATGCGCTTTGGAATATACAAACCGTACATCACAGAACAGACTGTACATATGAGTCGGATCATAATTTTTGCTAATAGCACATGATATATGTCTTTATTCGGTAGTAAGACGCGTATTTCCCTCCAAGGAAGTAGACAAAATTCTAGTTCCATCTTTTAAGATGGATGTAGACTTTAGGCTGTACAAGATTAACCGGTTTTATAGCAAAATTACTATTGAACGCATTGGAGGTTGTTGTGTGGGGTTTTTTTTACTGGGGGTGGGGGAAGCCCCGTCTTATAGCCGAATTGATCTGGCAGTCAGGTTACCCAATCCAAGAGCTAATAACTCACATTACTAAACAACCTGCTCATAAATGTTGGAACTGAATCGTCTCTGTTCACACATGATGAAACTTTTTATTCAATTATAAGACGGGATTTCCTCCAAAGAAGAAGACAAAATTCTAGGTCCATCTTTTAAGATGGATCTTGAGCTTTTTGAGACCGTAAGAGAAGTCCGGTCTTACAGCACAGTTACTGTAGGTTTCAGATGTTTGGGGTCATTCTGTTTGTGTGGGGGGAAATGAACCTCCGTCTTATGGCCGAATTAATATGGTAATCAGCTTGTCAAACCTTGGGGGTGGTCGGGTGGTGCAATGGCGCTGTATGTAACTTCCAGTGCCGGGGCGTCCTACTCATTTGGAACATTGTACGGCAAGGGCCTACTGTGCTTGCAGTAGGTGCGGGGGGGGGGGTTGTTTGGACATTTTTCTCTCTTCTATTATTTCTCTTTTCTTTCTCCCTCTCTCTGGGAGACGGCCTGATATAGACTGAAATACTGTCTCAAAGGGCCGTTAAACCCAAAACAAGTCAATCAATCAATTGTCTAACCTTAGAGCTAACAAGTCTGGTCTCAGAAGCCAAACATTGTTTTTGCCGAACTTATATGTCGGACGAAATTAAAGCATTTCAGCGGAAAACAAACGTTGCCAAGCAGACAATTTGGTAGAAAAACGCATTTTTTCTGAAGAAAACAGTAAGCTTAATGATATTACATATGTCCTGTTCATCATATCTCATAGAACTATTTATTTGAAAAATCCAGGGAGGACACTTTACGAATTTTGCGTTCATCAAGTTATTTACCTCCCCGCCCCCCCCCCCCCCCCCTCACCACAACTTTCCTCCCCTTACAAGAGCAATCTGGTCATATAAAACAGTGAGCACTGGAATATTCCCCTTGTAGAACGCCTTTAGCGTCCGCAACTTTCTACGCCACCTGGAGTAATGTGTGAATTCTGTTGGATATTTGCGGCCAGCATAGAAAATAAGGGTGCTGATCGAAAATGTAAAAATGACCGCACTGTTTTACTTCCTATTTCAATAAAAATTATATCAGTAAAATGCTGAATAATTGTAGTTTTCGGAATGAACACGGAAAATTTTCATTTTATGAACAAAAGAGACATATGCGGGTAAAAATGTTGATCAACGCAGTAAAAAAGTCATGATTTACTATATATTCTATACATTTTGAGGGTAGTCAACTTAAACTAAAAAATGACCGCGGTATTTCTTACGCAATCTTTTCAAAAATTATATCAGGCTGTTCGCAAATTAATGCGGTTTTCGAAATGAACACGGAAAAATGGATTTGAATATAAAGAAAAATAAAATAAGAAGGAAAAGATGACTTGCCCATATCTCGTAGTGTATTTCATTACCAGCTCTATTCGCGAATATCGATTATCGATTTTTAAACAGTGGCGTGGAAAGTTATCCATGGTAAGGTCCTTATTCTCAAAGCTGTTTTCCATGTATTAAGTTGCCAAAAATGATCGATTTTGTTAAATATGATATATAAAGTTGTTTGCAGATACTTCAATTTATTGCAGGAAAAAAAAAAAAAAAAGAAAAAAAAAGGTAACAACTGCTGGGATTCGAACCCACGACCTTACCAAATATTTTTCGGGTATTTAGCGGGTTAATCGAGCGTAACATTAATTATCACTTTGTATATTAAAAGGTGTTATTGTCCGCATCCTGCAAAAACTACCCTCTGCATATACAAACACTGCCAACCTGCACACATACAAAATATACTGATTTAGCGTGAGATCTTCGCAAAGAAAATATCTAGGCATGCACAATTTTGAAAGGGAACTGTGCAGGTCTGATCAGACTGTGGAGTACCTTGTACAGGCTGGTTCAGACAAGCGTAATTCGTGCGTTTATCCTATGTATGAGTATACATTTTTCATGACGCGCCTGAAATGTTTAATTTTGATTTGTGCATGCGCTTTGGAATATACAAACCGTACATCACAGAACAGACTGTACATATGAGTCGGATCATAATTTTTGCTAATAGCACATGATATATGTCTTTATTCGGTAGTAAGACGCGTATTTCCCTCCAAGAAAGTAGACAAAATTCTAGTTCCATCTTTTAAGATGGATGTAGACTTTAGGCTGTACAAGATTAACCGGTTTTATAGCAAAATTACTATTGAACGCATTGGAGGTTGTTGTGTGGGGTTTTTTTTACTGGGGGTGGGGGAAGCCCCGTCTTATAGCCGAATTGATCTGGCAGTCAGGTTACCCAATCCAAGAGCTAATAACTCACATTACTAAACAACCTGCTCATAAATGTTGGAACTGAATCGTCTCTGTTCACACATGATGAAACTTTTTATTCAATTATAAGACGGGATTTCCTCCAAAGAAGAAGACAAAATTCTAGGTCCATCTTTTAAGATGGATCTTGAGCTTTTTGAGACCGTAAGAGAAGTCCGGTCTTACAGCACAGTTACTGTAGGTTTCAGATGTTTGGGGTCATTCTGTTTGTGTGGGGGGAAATGAACCTCCGTCTTATGGCCGAATTAATATGGTAATCAGCTTGTCAAACCTTGGGGGTGGTCGGGTGGTGCAATGGCGCTGTATGTAACTTCCAGTGCCGGGGCGTCCTACTCATTTGGAACATTGTACGGCAAGGGCCTACTGTGCTTGCAGTAGGTGCGGGGGGGGGGGGGTTGTTTGGACATTTTTCTCTCTTCTATTATTTCTCTTTTCTTTCTCCCTCTCTCTGGGAGACGGCCTGATATAGACTGAAATACTGTCTCAAAGGGCCGTTAAACCCAAAACAAGTCAATCAATCAATTGTCTAACCTTAGAGCTAACAAGTCTGGTCTCAGAAGCCAAACATTGTTTTTGCCGAACTTATATGTCGGACGAAATTAAAGCATTTCAGCGGAAAACAAACGTTGCCAAGCAGACAATTTGGTAGAAAAACGCATTTTTTCTGAAGAAAACAGTAAGCTTAATGATATTACATATGTCCTGTTCATCATATCTCATAGAACTATTTATTTGAAAAATCCAGGGAGGACACTTTACGAATTTTGCGTTCATCAAGTTATTTACCTCCCCGCCCCCCCCCCCCCCCCCTCACCACAACTTTCCTCCCCTTACAAGAGCAATCTGGTCATATAAAACAGTGAGCACTGGAATATTCCCCTTGTAGAACGCCTTTAGCGTCCGCAACTTTCTACGCCACCTGGAGTAATGTGTGAATTCTGTTGGATATTTGCGGCCAGCATAGAAAATAAGGGTGCTGATCGAAAATGTAAAAATGACCGCACTGTTTTACTTCCTATTTCAATAAAAATTATATCAGTAAAATGCTGAATAATTGTAGTTTTCGGAATGAACACGGAAAATTTTCATTTTATGAACAAAAGAGACATATGCGGGTAAAAATGTTGATCAACGCAGTAAAAAAGTCATGATTTACTATATATTCTATACATTTTGAGGGTAGTCAACTTAAACTAAAAAATGACCGCGGTATTTCTTACGCAATCTTTTCAAAAATTATATCAGGCTGTTCGCAAATTAATGCGGTTTTCGAAATGAACACGGAAAAATGGATTTGAATATAAAGAAAAATAAAATAAGAAGGAAAAGATGACTTGCCCATATCTCGTAGTGTATTTCATTACCAGCTCTATTCGCGAATATCGATTATCGATTTTTAAACAGTGGCGTGGAAAGTTATCCATGCGGATTCTGACGAAAATGACTAATTTGGTAGCCTTTGTGGCTTTCAAAATATATGAGCCCGGCCTCCAGCACATTTAATATTTTGTATACAGATAAAATTTTAATATATTTTCATGCCATGAAAATATTAACGGAGTGGCTATTTACAGTCAACTGTCAATAGCCAAAAAACGTTAAAATGGCTATTTACAGTTAACTGTCAATAGCCAAAAAACGTTAAAATGGCTACTTACAGTTAATCTCTTAAAGGAAAGACTTTGACCTGAGACCCCGCTTTGGAAGAGCTGCGTCATCCAGGAAGTCACACAAAAAATATTTCTCTCTGTAAAAATGGCAGAAAACTTTGAGGTTTACACATACATATTTAAAACTGATATGGAGAATTAGTTAGCTAGAGATAGTTGATTCCGGCGACAGTGCTGTATAACTTTCAGTGTCAAGGCGTCCTTCTAATTTGGATAAAATCAGGGCAAGCCGGGCCGCGTAGCGCAGTCGGTATCGCGTCAGACTTCAGACAGAGGCCCCGGGTTCGATACCCCGTCCGGCCACTTACTTTCGTTTCTCCTTTCTCTGATTCAAGAAAGACAGCTGTCAGTTGTCAGTTACTGGCAAAAGTACGTGCACTACATACTGGTTAACCGCTTAGGAGTTCTAAGCCCTGTCCAGGAATAGTGTGATTAGATTAACTGACCGTCCGAACATGACCATATCTTGATTGCCGTGGACGTAAAGCAACAAAACAACAACAAGAACAAGGCAAGGACCGGCTATGCTTGCACCAGGTGCGGGATGTATGTGCCTTGTTTGGATATTTTGACTCTCTCTCTCTCTCTCTCTCTCTCTCTCTCTCTGGAAAACGGCTTGATATAAATTGAAATACTGTCCAAAAGGACCCTAAAACCCAAAACAACCAACCAGCCAACCAACAACTAATAGTTAATTTGAAGTAGCACGGACCTCATAGTAGAATTTCAGTGATGGAACAGATGATGCTACGGATTCCCTTTCAACGTATTTCAGCCTGAGACCGGGCTCAATGTTTATTTTTAACTTTTTGTTACCAAACTGGCAGCGTTTGGAACATTTTCCCAGCGTTCTCAACATAAAAACGCCCCTATCTCCGCTCATAGACAAAATAAACATATGTTGTGGGTATTCATTTTCTTACTTAGAACACAAGGAATAATCTGGTATACATTTCATTTTGATCTTTTGGAAAATTTTGGTAAGCGTCTCTGGACTTGCAAACTTGAGTGGGTGGGGTACCTAGAGAGGCCTTGTGCAGGTAATTAGCAGTGCAATCTTACATATAAGCAGTTCATCAAAAGCCTGTTGTTAAGAGCTTTCAAAAGTTATTGTAAATGACTTATTTCTTGAAAGGAATATGCATTAAACTCAAATTTTTCTCGCAATTTTCCTTCATTTTATTGAAACAACATAGGCATGTCAGAAATCATGTTATTCTGAGAATTAACAAATACGAAACATATTATTTTTGCTTGTTCCCATACGCACAAATAATAAGCAATAGAAACTATGCATTTTTAAGAGAATTTGAATGGGGGCCAAAAACGGCCCTTATCATACCAGGTCCTTTACAATCTTCAACTAACAATGAAATAGGTCAAGAGTGTCAGTGAAATAGGTAGTCATGCCACTGTACAATCTTCACAAAACTGCAGCAAAGCACTGTACTATCTGCAATAAATGTCATTAATAATTTGATTTATTGTAGGAGAAGCAGGTCTCTTCTTGAAGAAGAAGTAAGGGGTATTATCTCAGCACATGCAGACACAGCAATCACAGGCCCTCCTAGACGGCTGGTTGTCGCACGTTCAAGAGTGTGGCAATCCGCCGTCAATTTCTTTAACTCTAAACGGAGAATCAGCAATAATGGTCCACCGCTTGTGAATTTTGTTGGGGATGAGGTGGAGGAGGCAGTGGATCAAGGGGGGCCCAGGAGGGAGTTTTTTCGGCTTCTCCTCACGGACATGATAAGAAATTCAGGAATGCTGCAAGGTAACTACAGCTATGAGTGGTGATCATTTTATAGTGGAAACATGCATATATCACATTGGCTATATGTGTCAGAACAGTATTCTAGATATATAATGTCTAAGAGGCAAGCATTTAAGAAATTAACTTCATTTTTCTGATGTTCATGAAAGTATGAACACAATGGGTCATGTGCCGAGTAAGTGACCCTTCGTGTTTATACTTCCATGAACTTCGGAAAAATCAAATTTGCCTCATAATTACATGTACATTTAGGAAGTGTCTACTGCCAGCGGCTGGCACTAGACCTAAAAGTCTCCTGCCAGCCGGCTACTACTGAAATACTGACGAGAAAATTCCATTTTACATGGCATTATGATGAATAGCTATATTGTATAGTATTAAACATTTAGTTAAATAATTAGCAATTTTATTAACTTAAATTTTCATTTTGGTCTGGCGTTCAGTATGTAAAATTGGAATGATTAATTCATTTTTGTTTGGACATTAAACAATCTTGAAATTAGCTGGAGACGCCTCATATATTATCATTTGTTTATCATTATACTGTTTAATTTTTCTTTTTATGAATTTTGTCAAAATATCTGGAATGACATAGCAACCAACCTAAGTTGATGATTTGATAAGTTGTTAGTGGCTCTGTCTTGTATTCCAGAGCTTGATGGACCAGTTACCTTACGTCCAAATGTGTCAAAGCACCAAGAAAGAATGTTCCATCTTATGGGGCGCATCATTTCTACAATGATCACACAGGAAGGCCCACCTGTGGCGATATTTTCGAATGCCCTCACACAGTACTTAGTAGCTGGGAAAACAGACCACTGTCACCCAGAGATAAAAGAGTGCACAGACGGGCATGTGCGGTATGGATTAGATAAGGTACTTCTGGAAAAAAAATACACCTTCAGTGCCAGTTCAAACTCCACCGACCACTACCTTCCTCAAACCTATGACCTTTGATTGTGACCTTGACCTTGGTCACGGGAGCCTAAATTTTGTGTGCGACACACCTTCTTAATTTGGTCTACCTTTCTGTGAAGTTTGATTGAATTCCCTTCAGCGGTTTTCGAGTTATGGCGGACACACGATTTGTAAGGGATGGACGGTGCGACTTTAATATGCCACCCGAAGTTCCTTCGGGGGGCATAAAAATTACAAAGGGGCATAATTCAGGAAAAACTGTATTTATAGTTACAGTTCTTGTTCTCTGCACATTGTCTGATGATGCTTTTTATTTGTACCATGTTTCATGAAAATATCTCAAAAAGTTTCCGAGTTATGGAGGAGACATGAAATGATGATGGACAGACAGACTGATGGACAGACAGATGGACAGACAAGGTGATTACTATAGGGCCCTGCCAGACAAAATAGGGCCTCCGCAGACTTCGTCTGGCAGGGCCCTAACAAATATGTCTTGATTACTGAAAGCTGTATGTTTTGTTTTGTCTGACGGCAACTCTCGGCGTTTTATTCGAAAGAGTTCAACAATACTTTATATACAAGTTTCCATGTACAGAAAAAATGATAAAAACCAAAATTAATTTTAAAAAAATGCATAACTTCGCTCGTACTATAAACCAATTAATACTTGTGATACTGGCTTTTAACGATATCAGCTGATCTTAACGACACCCCTGACCCTGTCGTTTATCCAACGACACTGATAACGAATCTGAAACTAGTGACAGTGTTAACGACTGCTTCGAGAACCACGGAAAATGACTAACGATTCTCTAACGACATCGTTAACTTTAACGACAGCTTCGAGCACATAGGCCCTGGTTAGGCGCCTATGCTTTGGAAAACTATATGGAAATCTGATCAGCAGATAGCAATATGAAATACACAGATTCAACTGTTTGGTAACCAAGATATACCTGTTTTGTAACCTATGTTTTTTCAGCCTTTTCAGGTGCTGCAGCATGTCATTTTCAAAAGTAAACAAGCTGTGCTTTATTCTAGCTTCAGAATGCAACAAATGAAGATTTTCAAGAAATGTTGACTCAGTACTGTGACTGGAGGTTCCACGTTGATGGCCTTGGTGGGGATGTATGTTATGGGGATAAAGATAAATTCATAAATCTGGCAGTGATGCATTTTGCCATCACTGCCATTCAACCTATGGCGGACCAACTCAGAGAGGGCCTAAAAACATATGGTGTAAGCCTCTTATCAGCTGTTTCAAGAAACAAAGCTTTTCTACTAAAAGATGGCTGAGTTGGGTGGTATTCATGTTGAGTGTGAAGGACAGACTATAGCAATGCAAGGGTTCAAACTGGTATGACCCATACTCAGCCATACCTTGTAAAAAGCATTTGCGTTCATTTGTAATATCTTATTCCTTTCTTTACATTCCTTTGCTGGTTAAAAGAAAACCAGGAGTGTAAAGGTAGCCCTAAATGATTCAACTGAGTCTTTATGCTAAGCAGGTTCTTCAATGTTCCAAAGAAATTCAGTCTCGTCTTGAAATAGTACTTGAAATAAAAAGCAAAATCAATGGAACACAAAGGTCTCAATGATCAAAAAACAGTATGATATCTATCACAATGTAGTGTTGGAGATATGAGGAAAAAATCACTGGATCGTGAAATACAGGTCATACTGACTTATGGAATAAATTACTTTGTCAGAGCATGTTTTTACTGATACACTGGTCTAAATGATGTAAATATACTAAACAGATCTTCAACAAATGTAAGCGTATGCGATGTGTGACAACTATATTCATTATATCCCTCATGAACTGTGTTTGTAGGGGTATACTATTTTGATGCTTCCCGCCCATCTGTCTGTCTGTCCAAAAATTTAATCTTTAAATATGAACAAAACAGATCCCCCAGCCCCAAAACACACACACACGCACTTTCCTAACAGTATAATTTTCCCCAAATTATGCCAAGTTAAGACCTCATGTGACCTTAAAAATAGGGTCAAAGTCACTGAAACTTAGTAGTTTTTTTCCACCTCCTGATTATGCATGTGTATAAGTTTGATCATAATCCATCAATCCCTTCAGGATATAAGGTGTGGAAAAAACATTATTTTCGCCATTTGTTCACCTCCTGTGACCTTGAAAATAGGGTCAAGGTCACCAAAATATAATCACTGGTATAAAGATATGCATTAATGATAGAGTTTTACTTGTAACCCTTTTAATGTGTGTTAAGCCCTTTTTTGACACATTTTGCTTAAGTTCCTAATTTTTTTTTATCCACTTTGCTCCAATTCTTTCCAAATTTGATCCATGGATGCAGGATAAGGAAAGAGCCAACATCTTTTTTCTGTTCTTTCTGGAATAATTTAGGGCTGATTTATAGCCTTTTTGAAGTCCACATTAGAAACAGTTCATCATCTCTACTCCTAGACTATTAGGGCCGAGTTTTGTCCCTTTGTATTTTACCAAGCAATCATGGGCCGTACTGGGGAAAACAAAATGTTGTAACTTGTTTAGGACAACGGTTAAATTTCGGGACTGTTTAGTAAGCCATGCTTACTGCCATTTCTAGTTATATTAAGTCATGCTTTCATATGTTTGTTTTAGGTGCTAACATTACTCGAGTCAAATCCAGGCCTTGCTGAAGCATTGTTGTTGTGGAGGAAAAGGACCCTTACTGCAGATGCAGTTCTAGTTCAGTTAAAACCAAACTACTCTGTTGTGGGATCTGAAAAAAGGGGTATAGAGGAGCTGGTGATGGTGCAACTAAACCAATTTCTGCGGAGTGCTGAGGGTATGTTATCTGATCAATGCCAGACAAAACATATAACCGTATAAAAAAACTCGCAATTAATACCTCATTTTGAAGAACGACTCTAGCCAATGGTTTAAAGAAGACAAGTCGCCAAAGGTGGACAATCGCTCACCTGTCAGTATATGATCCGGTCAACTGGCCGAAATATATGCTTTCGGCTCAGGTAGGCTAATTCTAAAGGATTGGATGGTGAGTGTCAAGGCCACTTCTATAAAACAGATGACCTTTAGCCCAGATCAATAAATGACCTTGACCCTTAGAATTCCTTGGGGTTCAAGTTGTCGGCATTTCCGTATCACAGAGCACTAAAGCAACAAAAAATGCACTTTTTTAGCTCTTCGCATTCAAAAGCCTAGCAGACAAAATTTGATCTTGCGGTAAAATAGGTCAAGGGGAACCCAAGGTCATCATTTATATGAACTTTGGAGTACTTGAGTCCCAAATGCTACATACCAAGTTTCCTTCTTGTATTTTCAGATGGAGACCTGAAAAACCTCATTCTGGATGAAGAGTTTGAGTCTGAAGAAATGAGGCAGTTTGTAGAGAGGATAACTCCTGGGCACATTCTGGCATATGCAACAGGTGCAAATCAATGCCCAGCATCAGGATTTCGGGAACACCCGAAAATAACATTTGTGCACGACAGTGGGAAATTCATACCTGCAGCAAATACATGCTCATATGAGCTTGTTCTGTTTGCCAATGACAGCACGGTCACAGAGCTTTTTCATCTTTTTATGGTTAAAGCCCTTATGAATGGTGTTGTGTTTTCAACATTATAAACCTAACGTTTGACCCTATGCCCCAACCCCAGGATATGAACATAGGATATAGTGATATGTAATGAAAGGTTATGATATGATATGATTATGTTACAAAC
Source organism: Ctena decussata (assembly GCA_963989385.1). Lineage (NCBI taxonomy): Eukaryota > Metazoa > Mollusca > Bivalvia > Lucinida > Lucinidae > Ctena > Ctena decussata. The sequence continues at coordinate 3,455,299 of OZ022501.1, read as the reverse complement.
AAAACTTTAGTGTGACCTAATTTTTGACCACTAAATATGTCATTGGCAAACAGAACAAGCCCAGGCCTGAACCTGACGCATAGTGTTATGTAATGAAAGATTATGCTACGATATGATTATGTTCCAAATATGGATAGGTTCATGCCAGTGGTTGCTGAAATAGGAACATTTAAAAAGATGGAGAAGTGCATTAAGGTTTCAATTTAAAAATTTGACCCTTTTTGCATAAGTTATGCCCCTTTTTATGCCCCCGTGACGATAGTCAGGGGGCATTAAGATTTGCCCCTGTCTGTCTGTCCGTCTGTCCATCCGCCTGTCTGTCCATTCGTCACACTTTATGGTACAGAGTTTGTGTAATCAACTCCTCCCACAGTTTTGTATGGATCCTTTTCAAACTTTGCATACATCTTGTAGACGTATTGAAGATGTGCATGTGGATTTTTGATGGAGCTAGAATTAATTTTGACAGAATTATGGCCTTTTGAACTTAGTCATTTTTTGCAAATTCTTGCATTGTAGTGTATGGATTTTGTGTAATCAACTCCTCCTACAGATGTCAATGGATCCTTTTCAAACCTTGCATGCATGCTGTGAACATATTGAAGATGTGCATGTGGGTTTCTTATGGAACTAGCTTTAATTTTCACAGAATTATGGCCTTTTGAACTTAGTCATTTTAGGCATAGTCATTTTAGGCATATGTTTGCATGATAGGTTAAGTACTTTGTTTTACTTTGTTTGGTCAACTCCTCCCACAATTTTCAGCCACTGTTTTTCATACTGTGTAATCTTGTTGTGGACATGATGAAGACATGCATGTTGGTTTTTTTTTATATATTTTAAAAAAATAACAGAATTATGGTCTTTTATGGTCTTTTAAACTTAGTCATTTTGGGCTACATTTTTGCACTATAGGGTGTGAAGTTTGTGTAAAGTTTTCAGTGGATTCATCGTAGAAGGTGTTTGCGCTTAAAAGGTGCTTTAGGGATGTTGACATGTCCTGTGACCCCAACTGCAGAGCTCCAGATAACATTTTTCAGCAGGGCCTTGCTGAATCCTCCCTTTCTGACAAGGGAGTTTGTCTGCAACATCTGATATTTTTTTCACTCCCAATTTTTTTTTCAGGGAGTTTTGGCTGCCATTAGAAAATAAAGTCAACTTTTTAAAACAGAGTTTCAGATAAAAAGGAGCATATTCTAAAGAACTGCCACAAATTAGAGAAAGTCACAAACTATGATCAGATGCCTCTTGTTATCTGAAACCCTTGTTCTGTGAAATCTCTCTAAAAAAGAGAAGGCATTTTTGAAATAAAGAATCTATTAATATTCTATTTCACTAGAAAAAATCATGATGATAGGTACACAAGGATTTTTTTTCTGATCTACAACAAATCTATACTAGCACCCATTAAACAGACTGCATCATGTACTCAATTCTTCATCTCATCAATTGAGATCATGATGCAGTCTGTTTAATGGGTGCCAGATCTTATATATATGTGTTGTAGATCAGAAAAAAAATTCCTTGTGTACCTATTATCATGTTTTTTAAATACATCCATGGTTTTTGGTTGCCATTTTATGAAGGAGTAACAACCTAAACTGACTCAAGAGAGACTCATCTATTCTGGGAAGCAGATCTGGTACCAATGCCTGCTGACAGTGCAACTATAGTTGTTCATCTTCCTCTTCAAGCATGGTTGCCATGTGGGAAGAGGGTAGGGAAGCAACTAATTACCAACAGCTGAAGACTCTCTTAAAGATAAAAAATATGCTCTCTTGATAACCCCCTTTGGGAATGGAGACAATCATGTTTGTCTCTATTCTCAAAGTTGATTGTCCAGACAGCAAGCATATCAAGTAGAAATGAATTGCCAAAAAGGCCTACCTATTCATCTTAAGAAGTAGTAGTTTTGTTGTTCAACTAAAGTTATTTAACTTTTCAATCAGTTCCTTGTGTTTTGACTGAATATGGGTATACCTTCATAATTTTGCCATTTTACAAAGGGTGACAACTCTGACTTCTTGTTTGCTTCCTTAGGCAAGCAATTTTTTCCCAAAAGGAGTCAACTGTTAAAGGAAAGAATTTGCATCTACAGAAGTAAATTCTTTCTTTCAAGAGCTGATCTTGAGAAGGAAGGAAAAGTGACTTCCCTTGAAGGTATACCCATTTACCTCAAATGATAATTGCCTTAATATGCAGTGCTCCAGATAAGAAGGGGTAACATTGATATTTTAGAGATAATTTTCCATATTTCTGCATTAAAACATCTTTTGTGACCTCTCATTAGAACTGTCTCACTGAAACAGTTCTAAGAACAGTCACAACATATGTTTTTGTTGATAAACAAGAAAAATTATCGCTGAATTATCCCTTTTAGCTCCTCTTATCTGGGGTTCTGATAAGCCATTTTTCATGAAGAAAGATATTGGTCTATTCAAGTAACTTCTGTTATAACTAATAGCAGATCATTTTGTCTGCTTATTGCCACTATTAACAGTATTTATCTCACTAACTGTATCATATGCATCCAATATGCAATGTTTTATGCTGCACTAATGTATCACATTTATCATCTTAAATTTGAAAGCATACCAGTAAAGTTTTGGTGCAAAAACTGCAAAGATTTCTTTTTAACACCCCCTTTTAACTAAATGTACTCAGAAGATGATACTTGTTGAGAAGCTAGAATTCCAGATCAGAGGGAGTATTGAGGATAATTCAAAGATAATTTGTCTTATTTCTCAATAAAAGATATTTTGTGACCACTTATTAGAACTGTCCCGGTGAGACAGTTCAAATGAGAGCTCACAACATACTGTTTTATGGACAAAATATGGAAAATTATCCACAAATCATCCCCTCTTATCTGGAGCACTGGAGAAGCTGTTCAGAAGATGATTTTTGTTATTACAGCTCCAAAAGTGGCCATATTTTGGTGCTATATTAACAAATTATCTAAAAATTTTTACTTTTATCATTTTAAGGTATTAATAACAGTGCCAATAATTCTGTTTCAATTCTCGTAATGACGTTCTCCAAGTGGCTCAGCAGTACGTAATCATAGTTGCACACACCTGGTGCAGACTGTCTGTCCATCAATGACAATAATACCCCAATATATGAACCTAATGTTGCTTCCTTGCTACAGCAGTGATATCTTTTGGCTTTGCTTATTAACTGAACCAGCCTGTTCTTATGGTAGACGGATACTGAATAAAAATAATTCATTTTATTATACCAGCTGAATAACCCACAGGGCTATAAAACATTTGGATAAAAAAAAAAATCAACGTTTTGTTTTCCCAAAATAACAAAATTTTGTATTTGCACATACATTTTTACACATTTTCCATTTGAATCCATGTCGCTAGCACATGGATGCACTTTCATTTCCGCAAATCATATAATCTATAATATAGGATATTTGAAACAAACTGGTAAGAAAAATTGCAATTATCTTGATAATAAGTATATTTTTACATTTAAAAAAAAAAAAAGCAAAAAAATTGAATTTCATGATGGGGGCAAGCTTATGCATATTGCTTTAGTAAAACTTACATTGTATGATACAGAATAAAACAAAAAAAAAAACAACATTTCACCGTTTCGTTTCCTAGAAAAACAATGTTTAAGTTAAAAAATATCCCCAAAAAGACTGCCCAACTTCTGCACCTGCTGCAAACACAGTCTGTCCTTGCTCTGTTATTTATTTTTATGTTGTTCCGGTGTCATATTATATTTTGACCCGCCTAAAAAGTGACCCGCGGGTCATTATATTATGACCCGCGGGTCAAAATATTATTATAATAATTTGACCCCCCCTATAATATTTTGACCCGCCCCCATGAAAAAAAATGGAAATAGAGGAAAGTATATGTAAGACCTACAGTAACCAAGCAAATATCAAATACAATATTATTTCGCTGCTCCTCCTCATTTTGAAAAATCTGTAGGGGGGGGGGGGGGGGGGGGTCAAAATATTATAGCTATAATATTATGACCCGCCCCACTTGAAATTAAAAGTTTTAATGTTTTCATGGTACTATTCATTTGTTAATATCTGTTATGATAAAATTAAAATTCAAACACCATCAGATTTTCTGTTTCATAATTAGAATACTTAAAATACTGTTGATGGGCGTGAGGGGGGGGGGGGGGGGTCAAAATATTATAGCTATAATATTTTGACCCGCCCCCATGAATTAAATGGTAGTCTTCCATAATCAAGCATGAAATACAATAATACAGCTTACAGCTCCTCCTCATTTAAAAAAAACAGTCTAGCATAGTTGTTTAGTTGGGTGGGAGTAGGGGGGGGGGTCAAAATATTATAGCTATACTAATTTGACCCATCCCACATTAGAGTTAAATAGGTCTTTTGTCATTGTTTCACTGGTTTGTTAATAGCTATTCTGCTTGAATTAAAAATTTAAATATCATCTGATTGTCTTTCCTATAAGTCTAAGTACTTCATAGGCTAGCTAAAGATGGACATGAGTGTGTGTGTGTGTGTGTGTGTGGGGGGGGGGGGGGTGTCAAAATATTATAGCTATAATATTTTGACCCGCCCCTCCTAGACCCATCCTTTGCATATGAAAGCTTATAGCTTATAATGTTATCACAGCTGATCTTAAGACACCAGTGGAACTAAAGCTGAAGGCATATGTAACTCTGAAGAGGGGCGGGTCAAAATATTATGGCCATTATATTTCGACCCGCCCTGTCTCAGAGCCATCTTTACTATATGAAGTACTTATAGCAATAGGAAATGCAATAAGATGGTATTTAAATCTCAAATTCTATCACAATAGATATAAAAAAACCAATGCCAGTACGGTAGAAGACATATGTAACTCTGAAGGGGGGGGGGGGGTCAAAATATTATAGCTATAATATTTCGACCCGCCCCCTCCTAGACCCATCCTTTGCATATGCAGGCTTATAGCTCTGGAAATGACAATCACATAGTGTTTTTAATTTAAATTCTTTCACAACAGATATAAAGAAACAAATAGAAGTATGGTAAATGGTCTGTTTAACTTTCAAGAGGGGCGGGTCAAAATATTATAGCTATGATATTTTGACCCACCCTCTCTCAGATCCATCTTTAGCCTATGAAGTACTTATACTAATAGGAAAGACAATCAGATGATATTGAAATTTTTAATTCTAGTAAAATAGTGATAAATAAACTAGTGAAATAATGACAAAGACCTATTTAACTCTCGTGAGGGGCAGGTCAAAATATTATAGCTATAATATTTCGACCCCCCAACCCCCAACCCCTGACCCGACCTTCGCATATGAAGTCTTATAACATTGGGACTAACAATCAGATAGTATTTTGATTTAAATGTTATCACAGCTGATCTTAAGACACCAGTGGAACATTAGCTGAAGACCTATGTAACTCTGAAGAGGGGCGGGTCAAAATATTATAGCTATTATATTTCGACCCGCCCTGTCTCAGAGCCATCTTTACTATGTGAAGTACTAATAACAATAGGAAATGCAATCAGATGGTATTTAAATCTAAAATTCTATCACAATAGATATAAACAAACCAATGCCAATATGGTAGAAGATATATTTTACTCTGAAGGGGGGGGGGGTCAAAATATTATAGCTATAATATTTCGACCCGCTCCCTCCTAGACCCATCCTTTGCATATGAAGGCTTATACATGTAGCTCTGGAAATGACAATCACATAGTGGTTTTAATTTAAATTCTGTCACAACACATATAAAGAAACCAAAAGAAGTATGGTAAATGGTCTATTTAACTCTCAAGATATTATAGCTATAATATTTTGACCCACCCTCTCTCAGATCCATCTTTAGCCTATGAAGTACTTATACTTATAGGAAAACAATCATCAGATGATATTGAAATTTTTAATTCTAGTATAAACAAACTAGTGAAATAACGACAAAAGACCAATTTAACTCTCATGAGGGGGGGGGGGGGGGTGTCAAAATATTATAGCTATAATATTTCGACCCCCCAACCCCCAACGCCTGACCCAACCTTCGCATATGAAGTCTTATAACATTGCGACTAACATTCAGATAGTATTTTCGATTTAAATGTTATCACAGCTGATCTTAAGGCACCAGTGGAACTATAGCCTAAAGACCTATGTAACTCTGAAGAGGGGCAGGTCAAAATATTATAGCTATTATATTTCGACCCGCCCTGTCTCAGAGCCATCTTTACTATGTGAAGTACTAATTACAATAGGAAATGCAATCAGATGCTATTTAAATCTAAAATTCTATAACAATAGATATAAACAAACCAATGCCAATATGGTAGAAGATATATTTTACTCTGAAGGGGGGGGGGGTGTCAAAATATTATAGCTATAATATTTCGACCCGCCCCCTCCTAGACCCATCCTTTGCATATGAAGGCTTATAGCTCTGGAAATGACAATCACATAGTGTTTTTAATTTAAATTCTGTCACAACACATATAAAGAAACCAATAGAAGTATGGTAAATGGTCTATTAAACTCTCAAGAGGGGCGGGTCAAAATATTAAAGCTATAATATTTTGACCCACCCTCTCTCAGATCCATCCTTAGCCTATGTAGTACTTATACTTATAGGAAAGACAATCAGATGATATTGAAATTTTTAATTCTAGTAGAATAGTGATAAATAAACTAGTGAAAAAATGACAAAAGACCTATTTAACTCTTGTGAGGGGCGGGTCAAAATATTATAGCTATAATATTGTTTACCCCCCCCCCCCCGCCCCCCCTACCCCCAACCCCTGACCTGACCTTCGCATATGAAGTCTTATAACATTGGGACTAACATTCAGATAGTATTTTGATTTAAATGTTATCACAGCTGATCTTAAGACACCAGTGGAACTATACCTGAAGGCCTATGTAACTCTGAAGAGGGGCGGGTCAAAATATTATAGCTATTATATTTCGACCCGCCCTGTCTCAGAGCCATCTTTACTATGTGAAGTACTAATAACAATAGGAAATGCAATCAGATGGTATTTAAATCTAAAATTCTATCACAATAGATATAAACAAACCAATGCCAATATGGTAGAAGATATATTTTAATCTGAAGGGGGGGGGGGGGGGGGTCAAAATATTATAGCTATAATATTTCGACCCGCCCCCTCCTAGACCCATCCTTTGCATATGAAGGCTTATAGCTCTGGAAATGACAATCACATAGTGTTTTTAATTTAAATTCTGTCACAACACATATAAAGAAACCAATAGAAGTATGGTAAATGGTCTATTTAACTCTCAAGAGGGGCAGGTTAAAATATTATAGCTATTATATTTTGACCCACCCTCTCTCAGATCCATCTTTAGCCTATGAAGTACTTATACTTATAGGAAAACAATCATATGATATTGAAATTTTTAATTCTAGTAGAATAGTGATAAACAAACTAGTGAAATAACGACAAAAGACCTATTTAACTCTTGTGAGGGGCGGGTCAAAATATTAAAGCTATAATATTTCGACCCCCCCCCCAACCCCTGACCCAACCTTCGCATATGAAGTCTTATAACATTGGGACTAACAATCAGATAGTATTTTTGATTTAAATGTTATCACAGCTGATCTTAAAACACCAGTGGAACTATAGCTGAAGACCTATGTAACTCTGAAGAGGGGCGGGTCAAAATATTATAGCTATTATATTTCGACCCGCCCTGTCTCAGAGCCATCTTTACTATGTGAAGTACTAATAACAATTGGAAATGCAATCAGATGGTATTTAAATCTAAAATTCTATCACAATAGATATAAACAAACCAATGCCAATATGGTAGAAGATATATTTTACTCTGAAGGGGGGGTCAAAATATTATAGCTATAATATTTCGACCCGCTCCCTCCTAGACCCATCCTTTGCATATGAAGGCTTATACATGTAGCTCTGGAAATGACAATCACATAGTGGTTTTAATTTAAATTCTGTCACAACACATATAAAGAAACCAAAAGAAGTATGGTAAATGGTCTATTTAACTCTCAAGATATTATAGCTATAATATTTTGATCCACCCTCTCTCAGATCCATCTTTAGCCTATGAAGTACTTATAGTACTTATACTTATAGGAAAACAATCAGATGATATTGAAATTTTTAATTCTAGTATAAACAAACTAGTGAAATAAAGACAAAAGACCAATTTAACTCTCATGAGGGGGGGGGGGGGGTTAAAATATTATAGTTATAATATTTCGACCCCCCAACCCCCAACGCCTGACCCAACCTTCGCATATGAAGTCTTATAACATTGTGACTAACATTCAGATAGTATTTTCGATTTAAATGTTATCACAGCTGATCTTAAGGCACCAGTGGAACTATAGCTGAAAGACCTATATAACTCTGAAGAGGGGCAGGTCAAAATATTATAGCTATTATATTTCGACCCGCCCTGTCTCAGAGCCATCTTTACTATGTGAAGTACTAATTACAATAGGAAATGCAATCAGATGCTATTTAAATCTAAAATTCTATCACAATAGATATAAACAAACCAATGCCAATATGGTAGAAGATATATTTTACTCTGAAGGGGGGGGGGGGGGGTGTCAAAATATTATAGCTATAATATTTCGACCCGCCCCCTCCTAGACCCATCCTTTGCATATGAAGGCTTATAGCTCTGGAAATGACAATCACATAGTGTTTTTAATTTAAATTCTGTCACAACACATATAAAGAAACCAATAGAAGTATGGTAAATGGTCTATTAAACTCTCAAGAGGGGCGGGTCAAAATATTATAACTATAATATTTTGACCCACCCTCTCTCAGATCCATCCTTAGCCTATGAAGTACTTATACTTATAGGAAAGACAATCAGATGATATTGAAATTTTTAATTCTAGTAGAATAGTGATAAATAAACTAGTGAAAAAATGACAAAAGACCTATTTAACTCTTGTGAGGGGCGGGTCAAAATATTATAGCTATAATATTGTTTACCCCCCCCCCCCTACCCCCAACCCCTGACCTGACCTTCGCATATGAAGTCTTATAACATTGGGACTAACATTCAGATAGTATTTTGATTTAAATGTTATCACAGCTGATCTTAAGAAACCAGTGGAACTATAGCTGAAGGCCTATGTAACTCTGAAGAGGGGCGGGTCAAAATATTATAGCTATTATATTTCGACCCGCCCTGTCTCAGAGCCATCTTTACTATGTGAAGTACTAATAACAATAGGAAATGCAATCAGATGGTATTTAAATCTAAAATTCTATCACAATAGATATAAACAAACCAATGCCAATATGGTAGAAGATATATTTTAATCTGAAGGGGGGGGGGGGGGGGGGGGGGGTCAAAATATTATAGCTATAATATTTCGACCCGCCCCCTCCTAGACCCATCCTTTGCATATGAAGGCTTATAGCTCTGGAAATGACAATCACATAGTGTTTTTAATTTAAATTCTGTCACAACACATATAAAGAAACCAATAGAAGTATGGTTAATGGTCTATTTAACTCTCAAGAGGGGCAGGTTAAAATATTATAGCTATTATATTTTGACCCACCCTCTCTCAGATCCATCTTTAGCCTATGAAGTACTTATACTTATAGGAAAACAATCATATGATATTGAAATTTTTAATTCTAGTAGAATAGTGATAAACAAACTAGTGAAATAACGACAAAAGACCTATTTAACTCTTGTGAGGGGCGGGTCAAAATATTAAAGCTATAATATTTCGACCCCCCCCCCCCCCCAACCCCTGACCCAACCTTCGCATATGAAGTCTTATAACATTGGGACTAACAATCAGATAGTATTTTTGATTTAAATGTTATCACAGCTGATCTTAAAACACCAGTGGAACTATAGCTGAAGACCTATGTAACTCTGAAGAGGGGCGGGTCAAAATATTATAGCTATTATATTTCGACCCGCCCTGTCTCAGAGCCATCTTTACTATGTGAAGTACTAATAACAATAGGAAATGCAATCAGATGGTATTTAAATCTAAAATTCTATCACAATAGATATAAACAAACCAATGCCAATATGGTAGAAGATATATTTTAATCTGAAGGGGGAGGGGGGGGGTCAAAATATTATAGCTATAATATTTCGACCCGCCCCCTCCTAGACCCATCCTTTGCATGTGAAGGCTTATAGCTCTGAAAATGACAATCACATAGTGTTTTAATTTAAATTCTGTCACAACACATATAAAGAAACCAATAGAAGTATGGTAAATGGTCTATTTAACTCTCAAGAGGGGCAGGTCAAAATATTATAGCTATTATATTTTGACCCACCCTCTTTCAGATCCATCTTTAGCTTATGAAGTACTTATACTTATAGGAAAACAATCAGATGATATTGAAATTTTTAATTCTAGTAGAATAGTGATAAACAAACTAGTGAAATAACGACAAAAGACCTATTTAACTCTCATGAGGGGCGGGTCAAAATATTATACCTATAATATTTCGACCCCCCCCCCCCCCAACCCCTGACCCAACCTTCGCATATGAAGTCTTATAACATTGGGACTAACAATCAGATAGTATTTTTGATTTAAATGTTATTACAGCTGATCTTAAAACACCAGTGGAACTATAGCTGAAGACCTATGTAACTCTGAAGAGGGGCAGGTCAAAATATTATAGCTATTATATTTCGACCCGCCCTGTCTCAGAGCCATCTTTACTATGTGAAGTACTAATAACAATAGGAAAAGCAATCAGTTGGTATTTAGATCTCAAATTCTATCACAATAGATATAAACAAACCAATGCCAATATGGTAGAAGACATATTTAAGTCTGAAGGGAGGGGGGGGGGTCAAAATATTATAGCTATAATATTTCGACCCGCCCCCTCCTAGACCTATCCTTTGCATATGAAGGCTTATAGCTCTGGAAATGAAAATCACATGGTGTTTTTAATTTAAATTCTGTACAAACAGATCTAAAGAAACCAACTGAAGTATGATAAATGGCCTATTTAACTCTTAACTCTCGTGAGGGGCGGGTCAAAATATTATAGCTATAATTTTTTGACCCACCCTCTCTCAGATCCATCATTAGCCTATGAAGTACTTATACTTTAAGGAAAGACAATCAGATGATATTTTGAAATTTAATTCTAGCAGAATAGTGATATACAAAGCAGTGAAACAACCACAAAAGACCTATTTAACTCTGATGAGGGGCGGGTCAAAATATTATAGCTATAATATTTTGACCCCCCCCACACCCCCTTACCCATCCTTCACATATGAAGGAAGTCGTATAATATTGGGACTAACATACAGATAGTGTTTTTAATTTAGATGTTATCACAGCTGATCTTAAAAACCCAGTGGAACTATAGCTGAAGGCCTATGAAACTCTGAAGAGGGGCGGGTCGAAATATTATAGTAATTATATTTCGACCTACCCTGTCTCGGAGCCACTTTACTATATGAAGTACTTATAGCATTAGGAATGGCAATCAGATGGTATTGAAATCTCAAATTCAATCCATTCTAGTGCATTTAGTTTAAATTCTGTCACAACAGATATAAAAAAAACAATAGAAGTATGGTAAATGACCTATTTAACTCTCACGAGGGGCGGGTCAAAATATCATAGCTATAATATTTTGACCCACCCTCTCTCAGATCCATCTTTAGCCTATGAAGTACTTATACTTATAGGAAAGACAATCAGATGATATTTAAATTTTCAATTCAAGCAGAATAGTTATAAACAAACCAGTGAAAGAAAGACAAAAGACCTATTTAACTCTCATAGCTATAATATTTTGACTCCCCCCCCCTACTCCCACCGAACCAAACAACTTTGCTTTTGCTGAACTCTTTTTTTTTAGCTCACCTGAGCACGAAGTGCTCAGGGTGAGCTTTTGGGATACCGTGATGTTCGTCGTCCGTCGTACGTGTGGACGGACGTCCGTCCGGACGTCCGTCAACTTTTGCTTGTGTACACTCTAGCGGGCACAGTTTTAATCCAATCTTTATGAAACTTTGTCAGAATGTTAGTCTTTATAAAATCTAGGCCAAGTTCGAAACTGGGTCATGTCGGGTCAAAAACTAGGTCACTAGGTCAAATCTTAGAAAAACCTTGTGTACGCTCTAGAGGGCACACTTTTCATCCAAAGTTCATGAAACTTTGTCAGGATGTTTATCCTCATAGTATCTAGGACAAGTTTTAAACTGGGTCACGTGGGGTCAAAAACTAGGTCACTAGGTCAAATCATAGAAAAACCTTGTGTACGCTCTAGAGGACACAGTTTTGATTCCATCTTTATGAAACTTTGTCAGAATGTTTATCTCCATAAAATTTAGGCCAAGTTCAAAACTGGGTCATGTCGGGTCAAAAACTAGATCACTAGGTCAAATCTTAGAAAAACCTTGTGTACGCTTTAGAGGGCACAGTTTTCATCCAAAGTTCATGAAACTTTGTCAGAATGTTTATCCTCATAGTATCTAGGACAAGTTCGAAATTGGGTCACGTCGGGTCTAAAACTAGGTCACTAGGTCAAATCATAGAAAAACCTTGTGTACGCTCTAGAGGACACAGTTTTGATCCAATCTTTATGAAACTTTGTCAGAATGTTTATCTCCATAAACTCTAGGCCAAGTTCGAAACTGGGTCATGTCAGGTCAAAAACTAGGTCACTAGGTCAAATGTTAGAAGAACCTTGTGTACGCTCTAGAAGGCACAGTTTTGATCCAAAGTTCATGAAACTTATTCAGAAAGTTTATCCTAATAATATCTAGGATAAGTTTGAAACTGGGTCACATCGGGTCAAAAACTAGGTCACTAGGTCAAATCATAGAAAAAACCTTGTGTATGCTCTAGAGGACACAGTTTTGATCCAATCTTTATGAAACATTGTCAGAATGTTTATCTCTATAAACTCTAGGCCAAGTTCGAAACTGGGTCTTGTCGGGTCAAAAACTAGGTCACTAGGTCAAATCTAAGAAAAGCCTTGTGTACGCTCTACAAGGCACAGTTTTGATCCAAAGTTCATGAAACTTTGTCAGAATGTTTATCCTCATAATATGTAGGACAAGTTTGAAACTGGGTCATGTCGGGTCAAAAACTAGGTCACTAGGTCAAATCATAGAAAAACCTTGTGTACGCTCTAGAGGACACAGTTTTGATTCCATCTTTATGAAACTTTGTCAGAATGTTTACTTCCATAAACTCTCGGCCAAGTTTGAAAGTAGCTCATGTCGGATCAAAAACAAGGTCACTAGGTCAAATCATAGAAAAACCTTGTGTACGCTCTAGAGGACACAGTTTTGATTCCATCTTTATGAAACTTTGTCAGAATGTTTATCCTCATAATATGTAGGATAAGTTTGAAACTGGGTCATGTCAGGTCAAAAACTTGGTCACTAGGTCAAATCTTAGAAAAACCTTGTGTACGCTCGGTAGGCACAGTTTTCATCCAAAGTTCGTGAAACTTTGTCAGAATGTTTATCCTCATAATATCTAGAACAAGTTTGAAACTGGGTCACGTCGGGTCAAAAACTAGGTCACTAGGTCAAATCATAGAAAAACCTTGTGTACGATCTAGAGGACACAGTTTTGATCCAATCTTTATGAAACATTGTTAGAATGTTTAACTCCACAAACTCTAGGCCAAGTTCGAAACTGGGTCATGTTGAGTCATAACTTGGTCACTAGGTCAAATCTTAGAAAAACCTTGTGTGCGCGTTAGAAGGCACAGTTTTGATTCAAAGTTCATGAAACTTTGTCAGAATGTTTATCCTCATAATATGTAGGACAAGTTTGAAACTGGGTCATGTCGGGTTGAAAACTAGGTCACTAGGTCAAATCATAGAAAAACCTTGTGTACGCTCTAGAGGACACAGTTTTGATCTGATCTTTATGAAACTTTGTCAGAATGTTTATCTTCATAAACTCTCGGCCAAGTTTGAAAGTAGGTCATGTCGGGTAAAAAACTAGGTCACTAGGTCAAATCTTAGAAAAACGTTGTGTAAGCACTAGAAGGCATAGTTTTGATCCAATCTTCATGAAACTATGTCATAATGTTTATTGTCCATATATCTAAGCCCCCTATGAAACTGAGTCACGTCGGCTCGAGGTCAAATCTTAGAAAAACTTTGTGTACACCCTAGAGGGCACAGTTTTGATCCAATCTTCATGAAACTCTGTCAGAATGTTTATCTTAATGAAATCTAGGTAAAGATTGAAACTGGGTCGTGTCGGGTCAAAAACTTGGTCACTAGGTCAAATATAAGAACGCTCCAGAGGGTACAGTTTTGATCCAATCTCAATGAAACTGTGTCAGAATGTTTATTCTTACAATATCCAGGTCAAGTTTGAAACTGGGTCATGTTGGGTCAAAAACTAGGTCAAATGTTAGTATGGTAAAAACTCTTATAAATCTTCACCAGAGCCAGTGAACTGATTAATGCTCAGGTGAGCGATTCAGGGCCACCATGGCCCTCTTGTTAAATGAGAAGGAGCTGTAATTTAACTGTTATTGTATTTCATGCTTGATTTTGGTAGTCTTACATTATACTGTCCTGAATCTCCATTTAATTCCTGGGGGCGGGTCAAAATATTATAGCTATAATATTTTGACCCCCCCCCACCCTCCCAACCAAACAACTTTGCTTTTGCTGGACTGTTTTTTTTTTTTTTAAATGAGGAGGAGCTGTAAACTGTTATTGTATTTCATGCCCCAGATTTCGGTAGTGTTACATATACTGTCCTGAATCTCCATTTAATTCATGGGGGCGGGTCAAAATATTATAGCTATAATATTTTGACACCCCCACTCACACCCATCATCAGTATTTTAAGTATTCTAATTATGAAACAGAAAATCTAATGGTGTTTGAATTTCAATTTTATCATAACAGATATTAACAAATGAATAGTACCATGAAAACATTAAAACTTTTAATTTCAAGTGGGGCGGGTCATAATATTATAGCTATAATATTTTGACCCCCCCTACAGATTTTTCAAAATGAAAAGGAGCAGCGAATTAATATTGTATTTGATATTTGCTTGGTTACTGTAGGTCTTACATATACTTTCCTCTATTTCCATTTTTTTTCATGGGGGCGGGTCAAAATATTATAGGGGGGGTCAAAATATTATAATAATATTTTGACCCGCGGGTCATAATATAATGACCCCGGGTCAAAATATTATACAGGTCAAAATATTATCTGACACCGGGTCTAACATAGAATAATGCATCAAATATGCGAAGATGGAATTGAAAAGACCTTGATTATTCTAGTTCCAAAGGAACAGCCTGATCTCGGTTTCCACAGTTTGTTCAGACCTATCTGCCCGAAAACTTAGGATCTTTATGGTAGACATTGTAAGTGTGTATATATATTCCACAGTTCATCGATTTCCCCATGAACAATAGCTCTGTTTTGTCTTTTAACAAGTCAATACAGAGTTATTCTTTTTATCTGAAAGCCTTAACAGATACACTAACACCTTTTATATGGGACTAATAAGCATACTTACCATAATTGATTTGGAACTGTTACATTGTAAGATCGTCTCTGTATTGATGCTCTTCTCCTGACAGCTCTTCCAACAGGGTCGACGATACTTAATCTCTCTCGCACCCTCCATCTCTGGACGATGATGCCACGTGCTTAAATTGAAACAGATCCCATTATCAACCTATAATGAAGTAGACTTGCCCAAGTCCCTATTATTCTATATTTATCTAAACAGAAAATTCCATGTAAATGGAAAATATCTTACAATTCTTTTGGTACTTATTTCTGAATACTAGGACTTGTAAGGTCCAAAGAAAACCTGACTGACAGCCAGTCAGAATGTATACAATATTTCTCTTGTTGTTAACAGCACAGTCTCTGTTGTCAATCTTTACTTACCAAGAATTCTGCAGAATGCTGTGTCGCACCTGCCTTGCTCTTCCACAGCAGCTGACATCATTATTAGATTAGGTTTAGTAGTTAAACAATCCATGAGGCAAGCTTACATAACATTTTATGCCATGTTTGGTGATTATAAGTGGGTTACTTAGTGAGAAATGTACTTTAATGCTAAAGTACATGCAAATGTAGATGCCAGGGTGATGTCAAAATTTCCAATGCTAACAGAACATGAGATATAGGTCAAGCATACAAATAATAGCCACATTCAAGAAGGTCTAAAAAGCAGACTCATCCAAGGTTTGATCATCATATGCACTGTGTTAAAGAGAATTGGACTTAAATGCTAGGGTTAAACCAATGTTGGACATAAAATTTTACATGTCAGCCGAGCGTGAAGTATAAGTCATGGGTAGGAAAAAGTACAAACGTCCCTTAAGAGCATTTTAAGAAAAAACTTTCTGGCAGGTTTGATGATTAAAGGTATCATACAGTTACTTTGACAGAAATGCACTTAAACACTAGGGTCCATGCAATTTTGGACGTGAAATTTTACAAAGTCAATGTCAGAGCACTTGGAATAGTTGAAGGGTAAAAAAGGTGCAACATGACTCTGGAACATTCTAAAGAAGAAAGTTAGTACAAGGTTTAATTGACAACTGAAGGTATCATTGTTTGAGAGAAATATACTTAATCGTTAGGGTTGATGTAAATTTTGACCTGAAATTTTAGAAAGTCAGCAGAGCATGAAAAATACATCAAGGGAAGAACAATGTGCAATATGCCTTGAGAACATTCTAAGAAGAAACTTTATCCCAAGTTTGATAACTGAAGGTATCATAGTCTGAACAAAATGGACTTAAACCCTATGGTCGATGTAATTCTGGACGTGACATTTTACAAAATCAGCATAGTGTGAAATGTAGGTCAAGGGTAGAAAAAGGTGAAACATGCTTCTGGAATATTCTATGAAGAAACTTTATACCAAGTTTGATGACCAAATGTATCACAGCTTGAGAGTAATGGGTCGATGTAATTTTGGATGTGAAATTTTACGTATGTCTTGTGAGTACACATCATCATTAAGGAGCATTTCCGGGAAACATCTGAAACTGCTAACTGGTAAACACATATCATTACCATTCTATAGTAATTGATATTTGGCTACAGTTTCCTATAAAACAAAACAGTGCTAATGAGGTATTATTATGCTTGATAATATACATGTACATATTTATCACATGACGTCGCTGTTATTCAGTGGATAATGTCATGTCATAATAAAAGCATCGCAAACGACTGCGTGATACCCCGCCACTGCAAGCCTTTTTCACACAGATTTTTCCAGATTTATTTTTTCTCTGTATGACTCCAGGGTGGGAGCAGCCTAGCCCCACTGAACACAGAGAAAAGTCTTTGTTATGACAGGACTTTTCATTACTCTGATCACTTACAATAAGCTTCCGATAAATCACTTACCACTCTACTCAAATACAATTTTAGTGAATTTTAAACTGGTGACCATGGGGCAGGAGCAAATAAACCATAAAGGATCAAATTTTAATCACCAGAAGCTTTTATTACTTCTATCATCAGATGTAAATTTATAAAAATCTGTTTCACATCAATATATATAGATTTTATCATCATTTTATCCATGTATAAAGCCCGGGGGCAGGGGGAGATAACTCCCATGGGGTAAATTTGAGCATCACTGGAGGCTTTCGTCACTCTGATCATTTGCTGAAAGTTTCAGAAAAATTGCTTCAAACTCTGATTTTATATGGAATTTTTCATGATTTTATTACATGTATATAGCCCAAGGGCAGGGGCAGATAACCCCTAATGATAAAATTTCTGTCCTCATACAAAGCTTTTGTTACTTTTATGGTGTTTGTGAAGTTTCATCATGATACTCCTAGTAGTTATGAGACTAGAGGCTAGAAACCATTTTTTGTACATTTAAAAGTGCCATAACTCTGTCAGAAATTATCGAAATTTGCCCATTAACAAACCCAAGCGAGACATTCTTGGTACAAATGCATATGCGAAATTTGAAGGAAATCCATTGAGTAGTTAATGAACTAGAGGCTAGAAACCATTTTTTGTACATTGGCAAGTGCCATAACTCTGTCAGAAATTATCGAAATTTGCCCATTAACAATCCCAAGCGAGACCTTCTTAGTACAAATGCATATGCAAACTTTAAAGGAAATCCATTGATAAATACTTAAGTTATCGAACGGAAACGAAGTGCGGACGGACGGACAGACGGACGTACATACTACGGACGGAAGGACGGACGGACACACGGACGGCCAACGTGAAAACATAATACCCTGTCACTAACGTGTGGCGGGGTATAAAAATCTTATGACCACGTTGAATAACACTTTGGCGCGTACATGTAACGTCAATGACAATGTCTATGCAAACAATACATTTTCTTATTGAAATTCTATTCAGTTTCAAGGCGTTAAAATCCCATTATAAGGGTCATATGATAAACAGATTCTTATACTCGAGGTCATTTCATATGAAATTTATGAAACTTGCCCAACATTTCATAAATTTCATATGAAATGACCACTCAAGTAAGATCCTCTATGTATGTGTATCTACTTAATGCTTGATACATAATTATATATTTCATTATCATCTCTCCCATAAGATGGACGTGACATGGTTGTTTTCATGGTATGCAGACACTTGGGTGTAATAACATGAGGACAGACATACCAGTTGCAATGTGATCCTCTAATAGATTATTCATTCTTACAGCTTATTTTACACTTGTTGAACCTATACTCTTGTTTTACGTTAACATTCTTCAAAAGCTCATAAAGAGCTTATGTTGTACTGTGATGTAATTTGCCAACTATAAATTAATCTTATTTTATCTTATCTTACCTCTTAATCCTCCACATACATAGGTTTCTCCGCATCTATTAAGGGTTAGAATTTCTTGTATGTTATGGTCAAGTTCCTCATCACTTATTTGACAAAACCCTTCTTCAAAGCCAACAGCATCCCTATGTCTCTTAATTGTTTTTTCACTAACATTCAGTAAACCTGCAATTTGTTTCCAAGTCATTCCTGTGTCTCTCAACATTCTCAGCTGTTCAGTTTGAAGAAGGAATCTGAAAAAAGAGCTCTAATAAACTTTTTGTCTACAACTTAGCTAAAGTTAAAATCGTAACTGTCAGAGGATCTGGCTATACCACATTTGCAGAATTTCTGATAAATATAGCCTATATATACAGTACATATACTATACATAAACTATAGTAGAATTGCTCTGCAATAAATACAAGTTCTTATTCATTTAAAATTTCCACTTTCAAAATAAAGTAGTTTCTGAGCATCAGAATGTAATAAAACTGCATAATATGATGTACCAAAACATTGTTGTCAGCCACTGTTTTATTGTATAAATTAATATGAAATAAATAGGCGCTACCTATAAAACGAGCACTGCTGGCAACTTTTTCTCATAACTAACATATAAGCAATTACAGGTATGTCGATTCAGATAGTGCAGAAATGTTAGCGGTCTTGCAATTTTCGCCATTTCGAAACCACCAAACTGAAGAAAAAAAATATTTATGTAATATCTTCAAGTGGGATACACTGTTAGTACAATATCAAAAGTGATTTCCCTTACAGCCCATAAGTATTTACTTCTTGTTCTTTCCTATGAGACATCTTACCATATGGCTAAGGATTGGAACATTTTAAACCTATTTCATTCTCATCTTAGAATGCATTCTGTAATTTGGATATTGCTGTCTAGTGTTATATGTGCCAGTACTAACATGCAGTCCTCTAGGACTTGAACCTAGTATCTTAGATAGCACCAGCTGCAGGACTGTTACATAAGACTGACACAAACTCTAGACAGTGAATGATTGTCTGATTACCAAATGTGAATATCAAATTTAATCAGTGCCTACCTCTCGAAATTTTTTAAGTAAGTGTTAATATCTGCTGTTATGATGAAATAGTATAAAAAAATAATGCTGTCTAACCTGTCTTAAGGGTAACTCTGTTAAGGGTCACCTATCTTATGGGGCCTCAGAGGACAATGAACCTCCATTAAGTGTACACCTGTCTGCCATGACTCTGCAGCCAGTTTTTGTGAGGCCCCTTAATGACCCCTTAAGTCTAGGCAGATTGGACTACATATTGTATGAACACTGGGCAACTTAATCAGACTTAAACTGCATTTTTCATTGAGATTGATCATGAATCATCATGTTGCAACTTTACTGAGCATGAACTGGGCAAAAAATATTAGTATGTATGTTTTTCTGACTTAATATGAAATTAAGGCATTGCCTTCTAAGTGACACCAAATCCTCGAAGTATATGAATGTACTGTTGTAAATGTATACTTGATATCATTTAAAGATGGAAATTGTCTGTTTAGCTTTCTTTTGTCAAAAATTCGACAATCAACTGATAGGCTTGTTTTTCACATGGATTGTACAGCAGTCAAGATTATTTCAGTCATTTTCAACTAAATCAGTTGTACAAATTTGTTGCCAAAATGTATGATCCCCTAGAAAACTACATGATCATCTGCAAAGAGAGCTTGGCTTGGCTTCTTGGCTCAAACCTACAGCAGTGAGATGACAGCTGCTTAGAGCACCCATAATACACAATAATGGTGACCTGGTGGCCAGCTTCATATCATATATCATTGATTTAGGTTGAACTTGTGAAACATCATTGTTTTTAGTCACGAAGTTTTGATTTTCTATTCATCTCCAAAGCCCAGAGTTCAAGATTTGCACACTTTTTCTAAGTGGTCAAAATGAGACTGTGCAATACCAACTAGAGCAAGTGAGCAGGGGCTCACGTATACCCTTGGCTAAAAGATGGTGCCACTTCTACAGCTAGGCTGTAAAAGTTGAAAATATATACCACAGTGATTTTTTTCTCTACATAAGTGATGTCCATAAAAAGCACCAGAGAAATAGCAGATATATAGCAATAATTGACTGTAAATTTACTATATATTCAGTATCATGTCCCCAATCCCACAACTTGAGACTTAATAAAGGGTTTCCATATGGCAAGCCATTTTACTATTTATTATGCATAGAAGATAATCTTATATAGTATATTAGATATCTAATATGCCAATTAAGATATCTAATATGACATATAAGATATCTTATATCCTATATAAGATATCTGATATAGGATATAAGATATCTCATAAAGGATATGAGATATCTTATTTAATTTTTCATATAAGATATCTTATATATTATATTAGATATCTTAATTGGCATATTAGATATCTAAAATACTATATAAATTATCTAATATATTATATTAGATATCTTATATGTAAAATTAAATAAGATATCTCATATCCAATATAAGATAACTTATATGCAACATAAGATATCTGATTTACTAAATAAGATATCTTATATGTCATATAAGAAATCTTATATGCTGTATCAGATATCTTATATATTGTATTGTGGCTTATGGAAAAGTCAAATAAGCTATCTAATATGCCTATACTAGATATCTTATATAGTAAATAAGATATCTTATTTATCATGCATATGCTGCAAAATTCACCTGATAACAGGGGTATGATAACATAATGTGATATTATGTCACTGTAGAACTGCGCTTGCGCGAATGTTATCAGGTCATGCCAACAGAAGTGATCACAGAAGACGATTGGCTACATACTGACGTTGGCCATGATAACAACCTTCGATTGGTTGAATGACGTCACCGACTTACGTCATAACGCATTCGCGACGTCAACAAGTTCGAACAAAACTGCGTTTACTTTTCTTTTGTTTGACGCTCTTTACATTTCAAAATATTGTCATGATGCAAGATAAATAGAAAACCATGCAAGTGTCTTTTGATATCAAGTTTATCAGGCTCAACCAGAAAAACGTCGGACTGGCTCGGCAAGCCTTGCCATTCTTACGCTGTTTCTGGTCTCACCTGATAAACTTGATATCAAGAGACACTAACATGGTTTTCTCTATATGACATATAAGATATCTTCTGTAGGAAATAAGATATCTTATATGGGATATGAGATACCGTATTTAATTTTACATATTAGATTTCTTATATAATATATTAGATATCTTATATGTTATATTTGATATCTAATATGCCAATTAAGATATCTAATATAACATATAAGATATCTCATATAACATATAAGATATCTTATATGAAAAATTAAATAAGATATCTCATATCCTATATGATATCTTATATAGGATATAAGATATCTTATATAGGATATAAGATATCTTATATAGGATATAAGATATGTTATATAAGATATCTTATATGTTATATTAGATATCTTAACTGGCATATTAGATATCTGATATAACAAATGAGATACATGTATCTACGTTCCATAATAAATAGTAAAATGGCTTGCCATATTTCCAAAATTCCAATTTGTAGGAGAATATGATGCGTTTTTCCCCAATTCCGTGGCAACCGGCACCATTCCCAAAATAGTGAATAAATCGCTGTACCAACACACATTTACACTATGTCCTGCTCTGTAATGCACCTTAATATCACAGTCCAATTCCTGTAGACTTAATCAATAAGCTGAAGGGATCGGTCTCTATCAATGAAACCCATAGTTCTACAATGAAGAACATAATTGGCCCTATTCGTATTTTTTGTTGTTATTGGACATCTTTTTTCTTTTTAGTTGGCAGTATTATATTCTACCGATGCCAAAATATCAAGCATAGCAAATCAATTACATAGCAAATCCTTACACTGTTATGCTTACAGCTGCGATTCAGCAATTATTACCAGCATTCTATTTATATTGTTCCGTTCACATCTGTATAGTCAGTAAAAACAAAGAACTCATCCGGAAGTTTCAATACTGCCATCTTGTTGATCTCGAAAGCACTTGAGCACATGAGCGTTGGATTGTAGGGTAAGGTATAAGCAATCCCCATCGTAACCGTTGATTAGTCAATCCTCATTGTAACCGTTGATTAGTCAAACATATGTAGTTATTATTGCCTTTCTTCTTTTTTCTATCCTTTTTGACAGCCCAATCATACTTTCAATGAAAACTTTCTTGATATTTTTGGACTTTTGCTGTATCTGAATGATACATATTTCTTTAGTTCATGAAATGAAAAAGAGATTTTCTTGAGAAAATTATTTACTTTCATTTTTCAAAACTGCCGTGTCATAAGAAAATGTCCTGTCAGACATATGCATAAAATTTACTGAAGACTCAGATCAGCCTGCACATTCATCAAGTCTAATCAGCATGATTTCCTTGAATATGGGGCAAAGAGACTGCATGCAGGTGCAGGCGAGACTGAAGCTTTTCTGGTTGCATTTGTCAATAGGCACGTTTTCATGTGACGCAGCCCAATGACTGTATGATTGAGCAGGAGTGGAGGGGGAGGGTGGGACCAGAAAAAAGGAATGAAGAAACAAGCCTCCAGACTGATTTTGATGCAACAGTAGGGCGGTGCCTCAACGTCAATATGACCTTGTTTTGAATTTGATGTCGTGTGCATAGATAGACAGAGGTTGGGGGAATAGATGAGAAAAGAAAATGACACACAGATGCACATGTACACACACTTCTTTTTCATTGTTACAGTATGACGCCTAGCCCAGAATACATAGGGCCTAGTTGCAAAAATAAATCCATATTTTACATTCAGCTGGTATGTGTCATCATCAAATTGGTTTCCCAATATTTCATTCGGAACACTTAAGCACTTGTTAAGTACCTGCAATGGGCTGTTGCCAACGAATATAAAAAATGTGAGATTTAGAAATGTTTTTAGAACTTTTTGTCAGCCAAATGATGGTGGTAAACACATTTTTGTATGATTTTTCAAATGCCGTGTAGGAATTTCCTTGGTCATCACAGGAAAACCAAGTTTAAGCGGCTTGGATTCACGGTCGGCATTTGGTATACAAAGTCCATTTTTAGTGAAAAGTGAGCGAGTGAACTCAGGGTTAACGTCCCAGCAACAAAGTCATATGGAGACTGGACCTCGGTTTAAAGTCTCATCCGAAAAGACCGGAGAAGCAGGGGATCGATTTGTCGACCCCTAGATTGGTAGTCTGGCGTGTTATCCACTACACTACAACCGCTCCTTTTAGCGAAGAGACGGCGATGTGCCAGCCAATAATAATAATACCTCGACATTGATTTTAAGGGACTAGGGAACCCAAACTTTGCAGGTCGTGAAAACTAGTGACAATGGCGAATTACAATGGCAAATTTCCCTGATTTACAAGTTTGGCGTTGTTTTGTCACAGCGCGCTTGTAGAATAGCTGGGTTTTACCTTTCTTTGTGGCTCTGTGCACTGGAAGGCCCAACATCAAAGGCTGATACGGATAGAAACTATTCTGCAGCAACATGTGTTCAAGTCAACATTTTTCTGTTTCTATTTGCACTGTCATCGTTACAGGACTAGTTGCACCCTCTTTTCAAGGTTCACCGCATATCAGACAATACCAGGTTTATCGGGTTAGTGATTTTAATTTTACCAGAGACTATTTGCTTGGAACGAGCAGGGTAGTACCACCTTATGAATGTAATGACAGTGATGCACACTTTGAAACTCAAGCGCCAGTGAGTTGCCACTGCTAATTTTAACAAAACTTTGATTTCTTTTCGAGAGACCAATGCATTGCGCTTCTTTTTTCATCGTCTATTTTGTTGTACCTTGCTCTATAGATTGGTTGTGACCAATGTGAGACGGAGAGCTACAATATGGCATGAGCCATGACACGGACCGCTTGTGCGCGAAATTCCATGATGTTGTGAAGCTTTGAGGTTTCCAGACACTAAATAAACCACTGAACTGGCCTAGTTGTGTCATGATATTGGTCAATTTGGTGGCCGTTTCAAGTCTTGAACGTGGGCATACACGTTTATACCTTGATTCCGAGGCGGTTTGTTAGGGTAAGATAAGATTTTCTATCCCAGGTGAAAAGAATAGCATTTGCTATCCGATGTGCAAGAATGTATGTGTTTGTTGAAAAATATTGAAAATTATCCCAAAATTATCCCTGTTACCCCTTATTATGTGCAGCACTGGTTGCAGTCTATTTTTGGGGGTCTTGCCCTGGTACCTGGACTTTCATTCATCAAAACCAAAACAGCTGTCTTAAAAAGATAGTACCATAACAGCGGTCCATCGAATTACCCCAAACCACCCCAAACCACCCCAAAACACCCCAAACCACTCCAAACCACCCCAAACCGCCAATAAAAACACCCCAAACCACCAAAATCAAATCATTCCAAACCAAATTTGGTATTTTGCAGGAACTCACACTGCTTTAGAAATGTTTGCTCATGCTAAAAATATTTGTAATTTAATATAATTGATTTACATTTGAAGCTATAGGGATTACCAATATGTAAGCACTTGTAGGCTATACGTGTATTTGTAAAAGTGTGCTTCCATGAATTTGAATGGCAACTTACACGTGTATGTAATCCTGCACTTGCTGTCAAACATATATGCAGACATGCAAGCATATATTGTGTCTACATACGTACAAACGACATACATACATATACCACTGAGTTTTTATTAGCACATACCATATGAAAATCACTTTTTCTGCATTAAAAGATATTTTTTTTTCATTTTACACTTCTGAAGTCATTAAAAGCATAAACAAAAAAGTTTGCAAGCTATTTTAACCTGAAAACAGACTTAAGAAAAGTGGTTTGGGGTGGTTTTTAGGCGGTTTGGGGTGGTTTGGGGTGTTTTGGGGTGGTTTGGGGTAATTCGATGGACCCACCATAACAGCCGCAACATTCAAGTCGACAACTCACAATTGGAGGAACCTGCTGCAGTCATACACATTTTATGTACCAAGTATTCAAAGTTTGGGAGAAAATGAGTAAAACATATGAAATTTATGAATCATACATTAACCTGTTCCCAGGTGCCAATGAGGGCACTTATGATGATTTTAACACATATCACAGTTTGACACATGGTGTATAGCGTAAGCACCCCTTTGCTAACAAAACTTTATGAAATGGTTAACATGGTTAAGAAATAAATGAACTAATGTTTGAGAGAAACAACTAATGTTTGAGAGAAACACACTCTTAAGCTGGGGACACTGAATTTAAATATGTCACTGCATTTAAATATGTACCATTTGGATTCTATATCTGTTTTTCTAGTTTAATGGGAACTGTGAATTACCTTGGGCGCCCACCAGTATGATCTGTACTTGACCCTGCAATAGCTGGCTCTGCATCAATGCACTGGAATGATTGATGCCTGTCCGATAGTACCTCCTGGACACCTTGCAACCGCTGCAGTGCCTCTTCCAAAGGCTGGACATTTACCTGAAATTAAATAAATAAATAAATATATTCCATAGAATGTTATGTAGCACCTTTCTTGCACAAAATTTACAGTGCAATCAATTGTGGATGGATGGAAAGAATGATTCTTGCACATCAAGTAAAGATATCCACGAGTTAAAGACATAATCTCACTCATATAATCTTACCCAGGATAGGAAAAGATCAGGGCAGCCAATGAGTTGCTTGTATAGCAGGTCATGTCTCACCCATGTAATCTTACCCAGGATCGGATAAAGATCAGGGTAGCCAATGCATTGCTTGTGTAGGAAGCCAATGCATTGCTTGTGTAGGAGGTCATGTACCCGAGTCGTCAAATCTCTTTGATATTTTAAGGTGGACGATCCCGGAAGAACTCTGTTCTTGCTTGTTTAAAAAACAAACAGAGTTATTGTTCATCATCAAATCGACTAACTGTGGAGTAAATACAGTTATAATATACACTTACAATATCTACCGTAAAGATCCTAAGTTTTCGGACACATAGGTCTGTACAAACAGTGAAAACTGAGATCAGACTGTTCCTTAGGAACCAGAATGATCAAGATCTTCACAGTTTCCATTCCATCTGCGCATTTTTGTCGACATTACTCTATGGTAGAACCGAATAACAGGAAAATAAATAATAGGGCAAGGACCGGCTGTGCTTGCAGCAGGTGCAGAATTTGGGCAGTCTGTTTTGGGGATATTTTGAACTTAAACATTGTTTTTCTAGGAAACGAAACGGTGAAATGTTTGTTTTTTTGTTTTATTCTTTAACATATGACGTAAGTTTTACTAAAATAATACGCATAAGCATGCCCCATCGATTGATAATATTTTTCATGACGTTTTTCATGAAATTCAATTTTATTGCATTTTTTCAAAGAATGTAAAAATATAGAATCTACTTATTAACAAGAAAACTGCAATTTTGTGTTATCAGTTTGTTTTTTCAGGAACTGATTTATGCAAGGCTGCAAATTTACTGACTAAAAGATCTATAAATTAAAAGACATTCTGTAAATTTACTGACTGTCTGTAAATTTATGGCTATCCTAGAGTCTAGACCTGGTTATGATTCCCCACCCATTTTTTGTTAACCTGACTGCTTGAATCCATTTCTAAAAATGCCACAAGAATTTGTTGATGTTCCTCTGCGTGACGGCAGTAGACTTCCAGCTGATTGACATCTAAATCTAATATATTGACATTTTCTACAATATCTAGAAAGCCGAAAACCTCAGCAACGTATTCTTCCATGTTCAAGGACGCCTGGCGACTATTTTTATTTTCAACCGGTGTCAAAGCCAAACGGTGTCTAAGTAAAAGAAGGCCGGATATGTCTCGACCACTCTTCGCGAAAATCTCGATCGCTCGCGCGAATTTTTGAACCGGTGTATAGATAAACTGGAAGATAATGCCGGATAAATCAAAACTCTTCCTCGCGAAATTCAACATTTATCCTGAATAACAACTCGACATGTTCGCAAGCGAAATTTCGACGTAGTTATGCGAATTTTTCACATGGTTTAAATATTTTCAACTATACACTTCTTTAATTGGACACACTTCAAAGCTATTTTCGACATATGGCGGCAAAAATTTTGAACAAAGGTTTGGGAAAAATTTGGTAAGGTGTCCGTGCAATTCTGGGCAAAGGTTTAGAAAATATCTGGTAGGGTGTCCGCGCATTCTGAACATTAATATGTACTGTTTCAACTAGGGTTATATCTATTTGAATTTCTATCGCATCGTTTGAATATATGTGTTACTTATTTAGACCAGGTTCCAATTTGTTTGAATTTCTATCGCATCATTTGAATATATGTGTTACTTATTTCGACCAGGTTCCGATTTTTCAACAATGTCCTTATATAAATCAACAACCTTTTGTCCACTACGGCGCCTCATACAAATGCACATTTATAAGGTATATTAACTGAGTTCTTCCATGAAATTTAGTTTTATCGAATAAACGTAATAAGTCAAGCGTGAAGAAGGCGCAAAGACATGTACAATAGAAAAGCAAAATAACAAACTATGGAACACCTCTATGATCTCCATTGTAAGGAATATCTTTTAAGCATTTCTGACGAATTCAGATGCTTTCAATGTCAGTGTTGTATTAATGCATGTCACAAGTATCTGTCTATGACGTCGAAGAGCACACAAACATGCCATATGTCATGTTCGGTCAAATCGGTGTTAGGCATGTACAAATGCACATACAAACTTTCCCTATTACCCTTGGTAAATAGTCAATATGTCAGAAACCAACCACACTAGGACGGTTACCAGTTGCCGATTATGCGCAGTAAACGATCTCGCCACGTGAGTTGCTAAGGAAGCGTAAATTGGCTACATTCGCCCGAAACGATTTCGGCCGAGAGAATTGACTTTAATGTCAATCTCTGTGCAATTTGAGTGTTTGTTAATTGGCCTAGGATAACCAAACCCATTTCCTAGTCAGATATGACAATAATCCAGTTTCCCCTTTGTTACCATAGTTTAATGGGGTATGAACAACGAAAAAGTACATATAAGCGTCATGCTTACTGTCAGATCCTTATTACTCCGCGTTGTTATTTATATGTATGTAAAAGTTTTCTGTAAACCAAAGGATACAGCGATTTAAATGACAAAACCTGCCGCCGTTAACTTAAATGTTATCAGCATGATCAACAAACTTTGAGATGGTAAATCCATGATTGGATTTGACATCCAGAAAGTTTAATTCGTCATATCGATAACTAGTGCCCTACGGGCATTTGTGCATTTGTCCTTTTATATAGATTTATAAATATCAAAACTAGGACAGATAAAGCAGCTAAATACCATTTATTTATTTATGGCATGCTTTTCTCACGTCAGAATAAATAAGACAATTTAAATATCTTTTATCACAAAGCTGACAGGTTGAAATTTAAACACCACAGTGGAAGCGCGTGGCAGTTTAGCCCCTGCTGTGACTTCAGAGCTAATGTTTACCTTTAAAACTAGTATGTTTACCATAGCAACAATATATTTTTATTTTGTATATTCATCGGAGAAATAGGGAAAAATATTTGTGAACCAGGGAAAATTCGGAAAAGTATTATTTTTTCATTAAAACCAAGTAGATGTTGTTTTGTGGATAATGAAGCAGACAGATATAAAGTTGCATTTTAAGGTAAAAGTTTACCGAAAATGTATCTTTTCTTTGTTTAAAATGTAATATATTATGTACGCGAAAGGTATTTGGCTAATGCGCACATGTAGATAATGTCTAAGATTTGTAGGATACAATGCGCATATACTACCCGCAAAATGTCAAGGGAGGCAACACGAGCTGATTGCGCAACAAAATGGCGGATCTAAATTACCCAAGGAAGTTTGTATGTGAAATGGGAATTACAAAAATGCTTGCGTAAAGCTTAATTTTGCTTAATTCAGACCAATCTTACACTAAAATGCTGCTTTTGGATCGGAATTTCGGCTTCTTGAGACAGAATTTTGCTTAACAGAGGTTACCTTTAAAACAAGTTAAACTGAAACTGCCGAAACAGGTTAGATAGAATGAATGTTCTGACATTTTTGATCTTTTATTTTTAAGCTGCATACATTTATTGACGCGAGTTTTCTGTCCTTAAATATTACATTTCTCACACGACTGAATTTGAATTACTTCTTATGTATATTACATAAATCATACCTAGCCCTTTCAAAATGTACATAAACGAATAGAAATATACACAGTCTAGAAATATGAAAACATGATAAAAGCGGTGCCTTATTTTTGAGGTTAAGTATACTTATTATCGTTTATCGACAATTAAACAGAGTAGAAGTTAAGGCGTCTGTGTACACGAGTACACCTCTATGTTTTTCTACAATTTTGAAAAGAGGAAAATTTTTCGTGGCTTCCTGTCTCCTTCCATCAGCAACGAAACATTATAAA
Source organism: Ctena decussata (assembly GCA_963989385.1). Lineage (NCBI taxonomy): Eukaryota > Metazoa > Mollusca > Bivalvia > Lucinida > Lucinidae > Ctena > Ctena decussata. The sequence goes on along the minus strand of OZ022501.1, from coordinate 3,425,068 downwards.
GGAGTCTTCACTCAAACGAAATATATGCAAAAGAAAATTCTTTCCTTTAAGAAATGATATTTATTGAAAGTAGAGGCAAACATATAAAACAAAAGAGTTATTTTCTTTAAGGTGTATCAAGTGATTTTTATTGCTGAAGAAGCAAATAAGAATCACCAGAAAAAGATAAAAGAAAATTCTGATTGAAAAGCAAGGACAAGTATTGTTGACTTCAGTCTGACAATCGGCTTGATCAGGGTCTGCATTTGTTTCACGTTTTGACAAATTGATGGTTTGTGGAATAATTTTATTCCAATACCAGGGTTAAAGGGGTTTTGTTTAAAGTGTCCAGATATTAAGGGTGATTATGGTGATATTTGAATATATTGTTAAATTATGGCAGATAATTATATATCAAATTACAGAGGAAAGAAAAAGAAAGTTACGAAAAACCCATGGGAAATAATCCGACATCAAAGACGTATTGTATTCGCGCGTACAGGGCATACCGTAAAACCGATGATACTGGTAAAATGCAAAAATAAACTGTTTAAACCGAATCAAATCTGCTCCTGGATCTAGCAAGAGCAAAATTGTTTCTTGACAGTTTTCAAATAGCATCTCACAGAGCAAATGGCCTTTGCAGGCAGAAGTAGTGGTTGTAGTCGGCTGTTATATTGTAATCGATGTTTACTCGAGCATCAGTCATGTTCATAAATCGAGCATCGGTTTATAAAAATGATCGACACTCGAGTAAACTTCGAATAATGAGACTGTTTGAAGCCTTTTTAGAACAAACAATTAGTTTCGTCCAATGCACATTGTTTGTTGCTACGAGTGTTATTGATACATTCTTTGTCAAGTTAAGGCTAGCCCGGTGAACACCTACATGGGAAATGGCTGTTCGTATGGCTGTCACTGGTGATGTCTTTGGTGGTGTCTGATTTTGTGTTGTCTTCTCTCACAAATGTTGTCTTGGGTAGGATATGGGATTGAGTCGTTTCAGTTGCTGAGAATTTTCCTTCTTACTTCTTCATTGTCTTCCTATGTTTCATTGAATCTCGACTCAGCAGTCTAAATCGTGATGCAGTAGCATTGTGCATATGCTGACATTGGGAAGTCAAAGCTTCAAAACAGCATTTAATATGCAGTATAATGCATAAAATGAACAGAAAAGTATATATTAGTATATCGATTTATCGATCACAATTTGATATAATCGATGTTTCACGATCGTTTATTTGCTGCAAACGAGTAATAATAATAATAAAAAAAACTCGAGTAGTCGGCAAACCACTTGTCATTAGGGCTTTCGTTTAGGTGACTCGATATACGTCCAGAGAAAACAACTCTTGTCTTATCAGCTATATTTTATTGTTTCAAGTACATCCCATTCTGGATCAGGGAAGCAAAGAGAAAGTGGTGAACCAGTACTTCAAATGGTGTCCCGATACATAGATGCATAACATGATCTAAAAACAGCTACATTTTAATTTCCTTTCGGCGACCTTATTAATTTGTCATGATTTCTCATTTCTGGTTATGCAATCATATTATCTTAGTAGGATAATTCTAAAAGAATTATATTTGTATGCCTTACGCGGCCTGAAGTCTTCAGGGACCGAGTTCAAGAAAACGGCTCAGTTATGTGACATTTTACGTTGGCTCAACTTATGTACTCAAAGATCAGTCGGTTGATATTTTTAGAAAGAAAGAAATGAGCCAGAATTTTGATATTCTTGACTTATTTTTATCTGGATGTACTATTGTATTTACCACGTAAAAGGACCCTTTTAGCTGATACAGGCAGAAATAAGTATTTTCTGGCAATAGTTGTCACAAAGTTTCGACATTTCAGTTTTCCGATTCTTGGTAAACGATGCCGAACATGTTTGTTTCAGCGTTAAGTCGGTAAAAGTTGATCAAACGGCGTGCAAAACATGATTGATTTTTTTTTCAGAAACTTAACAAAGAATATCACATGTTCCCTTAATGCAATTTTTATTTGCTTGAATATAGTCAATTGCTTTTATGTAACAGTAGAAATTGCGGCGAAATGCTGGCTGCATTGTCTTGTATGAGTTAGTGTCAAATCGCGTTTCTATGAGGACATAATTTATCTTAACTTTCAATGAAAATTCTGATTAAAACTTAAGTAGACAGTCGAGAGCTGCCCGCGACACCCCTCCCACCCCGCACCTTCTGATTCAAAAGATTGTTTTGCGTTACAAAGTATAATGACTGTAACTAGGGTTGAGTCGGGTAACTTCGGACGGCAGGAAAATTCGACACATACCATGGCAAACAGTGAGCCGTCTCATCAGGATCTTCACTGTTTGCCCAGTTATTAGCTCACCTGAGCACGAAGTGCTCAGAATGAGCTTTTGGGATACCGTGATGTCCGTCGTCCGTCGTACGTGTGGACGTCCGTCCGTCCGGACGTCCGTCAACTTTTGTTTGTGTACACTCTAACGGACACAGTTTTGATCCAATCTTTCTGAAACTTTGTCAGAATGTTTATCTCTATAAAATCTAGGCCAAGTTCGAAACTGGTTCATGTCAGGTCAAAAGCTAGGTCACTTAGTCAAATTTTACAAAAACCTTGTGTACGCTCTAGGAAGCACAGTCTTGATCCAAAGTTCATGAAACTTTGAAATAATGTTAATCCTTACAATATCTAGGATATGTTCGAAACTGGGTTATGTTGAGTGAAAAACTAGGTCACTAGGTTAAATCATAGAAAACCCTTGTGTACGCTCTAGAGGAAACACTTTTGATCCAATCTTTATGAAATTTTGTCAGAATGTTTATCTTCATAAACTCTAGGTCAAATTTGAAAGTAGGTCATGTGGGGTCAAGAACTAGGTCACTAGGTTAAATCTTAGAAAAACCTTGTGTACGCTCTAGAAGGCACAGTTTTGATCCAAACTTCATGAAACTTTGTCAAAATGTTTATCCTTGTAATATCTAGAAAAAGTTTGGAACTGGGTCATGTCGGGTTAGAACCTAGGCCACTAGGTTAAATAATAGAAAAACCTTGTGTATGCTCTAGTGGACACAGTTTTGTTCCAATCTTTATGAAACTTTGTCAGAATGTTTATCTCTATAAACTCTAGGTCAAGTTTGAAACTGGGTCATGTAGGTCGAAAGCTAGGTCACTAGGTCAAATCTAAATTAAATTGTGCTTCAAGAATCAGAACTAACATAGCAATGATGGCAGCCACAAACTCCTTGGAAAACATTAATTTCACCACAGTGAGATAATGATGCTACCATTCTATCATCTGTGTTTGCCTAGTTCAGTCTAGGTTCAACTCCATCAAAGGAACTCAACATGAACGGGAAATTTTAGGGGTAGCGACTCTGCCATTTTCAGCCCACCTGAGCCTTACAGTATTGGTGTTAGCTGCCTCTGTCATCCGTCCATAAACATTTTAAAACATCTCTGAAACAACTGGGCAGACTAAACTCAAATTTCATAAGGAGCCTGCACATGGGTCAAAGGATTGAACGTTCTTCAAAGATCTTGGTCATATGACCAAGGTGACCGCTATTTCCATGTATGGTAAAAACTCTTATAAATCTTCACCAGAGCCAGTGAACTGATCAGGTGAGCGATTCAGGGCCACCGTGGCCCTCTTGTTTTTGTTTTAATTCCAAACAATGGACATATAAAGGAAACAATGTCACTCTCCGAATTTATCCGAATAAGAAACAAGAATATATATTGAAAGGTATGTTCAGCTAGTAGAAGCATGGACGGTTAGATTCGGGGTGTGTGCCGAGGGCTGTTGATGTCATGGCGGTGGACTAGGAGCGGGGAAATGCAGTTTGGACATTGGTTTCTGCCACATCCTCCCTGAACTCAGTCCCCCGCCTGCGGGCGTTGATTTTCCGGGCCTCACGTATGATCCTAAGGAATGCTGTTTTGCTGTTGTTTTTTGGGGTTTTTATTTATTTATTTTTGTGTGTGTGTTTTTTTCGCAAAAGTTAGTTATATAACTAGTTTCGGTTTAGCAATATGCCTCTGCTCTGCTTGTTAGCTAAACTATTACAGGGTTGACTGTCATGCATACAAAAGTGTGCTTTAAGATATAACGTGCTTGTGGTAAACCAGGCACTGCTAGGACGAAGAAGTACTCTGCGATAATCAGCCGGCGACGTTTGGTTGGCTTCAGGGTTATGATGTTTGGACATTGGCTCCGCCACATATTCCCTGAATCCAGCCCCACGTGGCCGGTAGTTTACATTTCCGTCACTAATACTGGTGTAGCCGTGTACGGTCTGCCACATGCGTAAATGTGATGATAATGATTTCAGTCTTTTGAGAAAAGTTTGACTTAATTTAAGTTACATTTACATACATGTATCATGTGTTTATAGTGTGCCAGCTAATCCAGCACCTCTCCCATAATGGGCTGATGGGCTATGTGTATACTTGAGCTATAAGAAATGCTCTATGGTACTGGAAAGTAATAATTATGTTGCTTGCTATCCTGAATATTATTGTAAATTGTGCATGTATATATGCTCATGGGCCATATGGCTTAATGCATCAATAAACTATCTATCTATCTGCTGTCTTAACTTAATATCTTACTCGACCCTAAAGGCTAATTAGACTATCTAACCTGCCAAGTCCGCCTTGAAAGGATCCGACTGAACGGATAACGGTGTCCCATGTGTTCCATCGTTGATCTGTTAATAATCAATAAAGAAATTTGCTCATGGAAAATATGCTTAAAGTACAGGACGAAACACACGACAAGCAAGACTGAGCATCCCCATTTTTTTTCTGACTGTATGGGGTGTCTCACTGAGAATCGATTTTCTGACACACAATACAGAATAGTTTTTTGACCCGTCTATCCTTTTCTTTGAGTAAAAACATGATATCAAACGAGATTAATAAATCTGAACCAAAATACACCAATGAAGATACGCTTGCTTCGTGTAAAATTGATGGCAAAATTTGAAGAATTTGTACCGGTGCATCTTTTAAAATAGAAAATAGAATAGGGATTTTCTCAGTTTAAATGTGAAATAAAGTGCATCATAAGAATATACAGAAAATCAAGGTGGCATGAAGAAAATACCTGGTGCTATGCTTGTTCAACTATCGGTACTATCGCACACTTAATAATTTTAAAACACATGAATGATCTCATAAATAGGTACATGCGTGTAAATCTAATATAATGAACATTAATTTTACTTTATTACCCCCGGTGTTTCATAAAACCTGTTGTGCCAAGCCTGTGCAGGGGTTCTTGTTTTTTATTGTTTTGTTTTGAAATAGCTCGAGTCGTTGTGATATATTGGAAACATGAATATGCCTTTATCATATGACGTCGCATCTGAGAGTGTAATAAAGCCATGCATTAAAAACAATAATCCACTAGTGGATTAAATATGCAAATTACGTCGTAACGTTATACGTTGACGTCCATAAAACGTCGCGTTTTCTATTGGCGAAATTGTGACGTTTTAATGCAATGGTTACAAATAAAATGCGATTTTATTGTCATATGATAAATAGAATTTTGCATTCGTGCTCATGTAAGATCCTCTATTTTCAGTTTAGTGCAACAGATAAGAAAGTTTAAATATTTTTCGTATTTTGTTTGTATAAATACACTAAATACTCACTTTATGATCAAAGTCTTTTGTATTTAATGTCTCCAGGGCGATACGATTTATTGTCAAATTTATGTTGGTGCTATGGACAGGAATATTCCTCTACAACTACGCTTGGACTGGTAACAGATTTACTTAAATTCTGGGACTTCATTTGGAATTAAACACATTGAATATTTGTGAGCATTACCGTATGGAAATATCAAAATTATTACTAGCTTGAAAAGAGTCATATAAGTGGAGGCCCTTCCCTTTAAAATGAATTTAAGTCTTAAAAGGTTCCTTCAAGAGCAGAGAATGCCGTGCGCGAATTTGGTTTATGTATAAATCTTATTTCCGTCCCACGTCATGCACACTACTAGCCATTTCAGGGCGGAAAAATTTGATGCAGCTTCCGTTTGTTGTAAATCTAGCATTGTTGTTATTTTGCCGATAGCTGACAACTTTGCTTTCCAATTTGGTACAGGATCCCAAATAGAAATTGGCTGATAAAGTCAACGAAACAAAAGTTAACAGATTTATATTTAAATGAATGGAAAAATAATAAAGTTGAAACAAAAACTTTGTGTTTCATATACAGAATGTTTAAATCAAAATTCGAATTTGAAAAATATTTTAAAAATGCTTCCGCTAAATAATGAAAGTTCTTAATTAGTTTCCGCACGAGAAATCACAGACTGCCTGTTGAAGTCGGGAGATGGAGGCGAATACCCAGGGAAAAAAGAAAATATTATTTATGTAATTCAGACATTTGTGATGACTACCATTATCTTTTGGTTTGTGAAAAACTAAATAATGTTAGAAGGCATATTGATAATCGTTATTTTTGTAGACCTAACGCGCTCAAATGTTGTTCAGTCCTTAATATAAGTAATCCAAGTCAATTAAGAAAATTATGTCTTTTTATCAGGCTTATTATTGAAAGTGTGTGATATTCTTCAAATCATATTCTGGAATAGTTTTATATTAAAGTGTAATAGTTTAACCTGCGTGCGTAGAAAAGTAGAAATGAACGTTCTATCCCTCCCAATATTAAAAAAAATAGGTGACGTTGCACGAGTGGGGATCTCCGGGAAACAGAGGCAAATTCTCGGATTAGCCTTGCATTAGCGTGGGTCAATCGGAAAAGTCGCCGTCTTTCTTTCTCGTTTTCTTTCCAGGTTTCCCGTAGTCCTGGAATTATCAGTGCGGACAGGGGGCACTTGACATTTTACATGGATGAGCAGGCTGGAATGAGCCCTCACTGTTCGCACAAATCAATATATGCCTTTTCGTGCATCTTGCCTCATGTTAGTTTTGATGCATAAGTTACTCATTAGGCACAAGATATTGAGTCAACTTTGGTTCAACGTTTAGACGTTGAATCAACGTTGAGACAGGGTTGATTCAGTCTTGTGTGCCTAATAGCAGTTAAGTAACTGTGAATGTGCTATTAACTAATATCATAGAGGTTGTATTATGTTCTCTGTAATATGTAGTCTATGCCTCGTATTATACTGTATTTTTCATTGTTCTTCATGTTGCAATTGTGTAATTGATTGAGAGTAAATAAATTGAATTAAATTGGATTGAATTGGGTCCATGTCTGTGTATCTAAAATATTCCGGAGTTGTCTATTTTTTACACCCTACCAACCCACGTCATCAGCAAATGACGTATTTTCGAAATTACACCATTTCGATTGGTCCAGTGTTCAGAATTTTCTCACAAATCTTGAAAATTTCAAAATTTTCGAAGAGCCACAGGGTGCACCAAATACGGCACCGAAGGACAATCTTAATACATGGTAGTCAGCTTCTGACATTCAGTTGATTTTGCAAACAGTTTGACCAAATATGCTTCAACCTATATTGTGATGTATTTAGTCAAAGTATTTGCGAATTCTACAATCTTTTATGGTGTCACTTTCATGTTGAAATATTGCCCTTTTTTAATACATTTGGTGCATGCATCTTTTCCCGAAAAGTTATCAACATAAAGAGATTTGTTGGTCTATTCCGAATAGACAATCGTCCTGATCAATTAGTGACGCGTCGGATGACGTAGGTCGTTGCCCTTGTTTATATGACTTTCGAGTTCGGACTTATGATTTGGGCACTTTGACCACATTCATTGATCTATGTCTTTTTATTGCTATGTTATATTGATTAATTGTTTGTGATATTAAGGCTTGCCCTAAAAAATGAGAAAATAGGTTTAATTTGTTGTTGTCAAGATCGATGTTTTCTTTGGTCTGTTGTGTGGGTGGTGATCGTTTTGGTTGGGTTGAACAACTAAGTGTCTGATCAGCCGAGTCAGAAGCAAGGGCGAGGGTTGACCGACCACAAAACGGTTAAGCCCCCCCCCCCCCCCCCGTTATTTCATTACTGGCCGTCCCAAGTACACTTCTGTTTTGCTAATTGTTTGTTCTTTTATGTGTTGGTAGTTGCTTTTCCTGTTATTAATATATTGTTTGTGCCCGGTGACCACCCATATGGGAATTATCATACACTGTCCCAGCACCAAATGGTAAAGGCAAAAAAAAAAAAAAATAAAAAAAATAAATAAAAAATAATTGTACAAAGCAAAATCTGACATGCGTAGGCGGGTCAACAAGTCAGCTGTTTTCCCAGTAGATGGCCACGATGCTTCTCTAAATTATGCATACAAAAAATAAACACAAATAGAAACCGTCAACAAGGACAACATGGTAAACAGTCACTAAAGCACAGCCTCGGAACTGCCAGCCAATCCTTTCTGGGAAAAAATAATGCTTAAATTGATTAACGTTAACCTCCAACAGCAGAGGTCTTCAACAATGATATGACTCAATTTTGACTGTGCATTATTTCGACTGTTGTTTTGATATTTTACTACAACTATGAACCAGTGTATGTATTCTTAATCTCATCCAATAGCATGACCCTTAAGTAAGGCAGTAGCTGACTGCAGTAAAATGAGCTCAATGATACGAACAGGTAGCTTAACGTATCTGCGAATAGCGACACTCAAGACAGTCTGTGAATCCATACAACCTATCTATAACCTTCATTTAATGCCTATATTGTCCACAGGTTCCATGCTGAGTACGTGTGTATAGCACCGACTCTGATAAGACCATGCACATGTGCAGGCTGGTCGTATTCTATGCATTTTGCATATGCTTAAAAACCTTTTTCTTGTTGCAACATACTTTTCCTTTATGCAAGCAGACAGAAAAGACACACATTGTTCAGCCCACTTTTTACAGTCAATCTGTTTTATTCTGGTTTACAGTAATAATTTAATTAAAATCTATGTAACCTTTGGAAATGTACCTTAGCAGGTAACAAGAAACAGCAGAATTATGAAGCCAGAAGGCAAGAAACAACAACAAATAATTTGCGGATGAATTTTCGCCAATTCCTACCAGGTGCTGATTGTGAATCTGTAGTAACAAATCTGAATCAGCCAACAGAATTTTGTCATATTCCCAGCTCGTCTTTGCATCTTCTCTACAGACATTGGTGGATTCATAGGTTTATAAAGTATCATATTATCATGATTGCATATATTAATGTCAGTGCTTAACTGGAATGTGCTGGAAAAGTCACATGCTGACTAGTGAATGTTTTTTTTACGGGCACATAAGCCCTGACCTAGTTCAAGCAGTGGTTCATAAACAAGTTAAACCAAAACAGCACGGGAAACATTGGGGAGAGTCGGGTAACTTCGGAAAGCGGGTAAATTCGGACAGTGACATTGTTTTCTTTATATGTCGGTTGTTTGGAACTAAAAAAATAACTGGCCAAATGGTGAAAATCCTGATCAGACGGCTCATTATGAGTCGTCTCATCTGGAATTTTACTGTTTGCAATGGTATGTCCAAGTTTACCTTCATGTCCGAAGTTACCCGACTCTACCTTAAACCGAGGAGTTATGTCAAAATAAGGTTTACAAGCGCAAAAAGAAACTAATTACAATGACGAGATGACAATGACAAAAATGCGGATCACAATTAGTTATTGTAACTGAGTATAAAATCCGATTTGATTTCGGGAAGTATTTTATACCAATACACAACTATTTACAAGGTGAACCGTGTCTTTAGTACGAAAAATCCGCATTTGGTAAAGCTCGAATACAGCATGTAATTTTTGTTATTGTTATTATTGTTAAGTATTAAATGAAACTGTAATTAATAATTTAGGGTACTTAACAAACTTCAAAGCTAGAGCATAAACCTCAGTAATTACTTCAAAATTGACTTTTTTCATGACATTGGGTAGTGGACGATCAAATAGAGTGGGACATTGTATAATTCACAAAGCAGCTGATACAAAATCGTGTCCTTCAAACATTATAGTTCAAAGCTAAATGATATGGAAAAATAATTAATAGATACAAAATATATATAAAAATGTCAATTTCTTTGAATTAATCAATAAGGCATTTTCATATAAATAAGAACGATCTATTGAATCAAATTCTTTTTTATTTAAAAAGTAGACCAGCTCTAGCGGTGGATAGTCAATAATTCACTGTGTGGAGGTCATTTGTAAAGTAGATCATATCACGAGCGCGGGGTGAGAGAGATATGTCTACTTACAACTGACCGACAAACAGTGAATTATTACTCAACAATTCGTCGCCAGAGCTGAACTATTTTGACTCGAACACCAAAATACGCAGACAAAGTATTCTTTACATTCAAATTATTCCGACCTTCCTGACAGCGCGTTCAGGCTCCGCCAATACTCCTAACTGTGTTTAAGATAAATATGCGTTTTATGGCAAATTCAGAAAGAAAAACAGAAGTTACACAGTTTAACGTCTCAAAACATAAGAAAATACGTCAATGAATGCCAATGACGTCAGCAATTAGACCCGAGCGCTCCGAAACAGTGAATTGTTGCAGAATTAAACATAGAAAATTTCCATTGCTTCTGTAGGCGCGCTGTGTGAGAATACATTGGTTGAAACTTTATTTTCTTTGCATAACAAAATATGAGACAGTACACTCATTCAGAGATATATTCCATGTTACACAAAACGGGGTTCAGAAGAAAGTCAACTGACTTATTCAATTCCGTATACCATTTTGCAATAACAGAAAAGTACATACAACACGTGTTTTGAAAAATACATTACTTACCCAGTAGGCACGCAACGCCAAAACAACGTCAATCCAACACCGATCCAACATCGTGAGGTTGAATCAACGCTAATCAATGCTGCCTTGACGCCCCGCGTGCCCTTGATTGTATTAATATTTTTTTCCTTTAACATGTATATTAAATAACAGACCAATAAACCAAAACATATATACTTCAATTCAATTCATCAAACTGCCGAGCTCCACAGGGTATAAAGAAAGAAACAGAAAAGAGCACTGTTTCTTGGTCATGGACCTTGTCAGGTTTGCTTGCCACATTCGACAAGGTAGATCTTCAGAGAAAATAACTTAATGAAGAAGTATCATAGTTTATTATGATAATTCGTGTTTGGTCTTTCATTTGGAATAATACTTGCAAATAACAAATATAATAGTTTTAATACTATTAACAAAATATACACTTATTCATAGAACCCTATTACTTGAATCGTTTAAACTTTGTAATAAAGTCTTGTACCGCTAGAAATATCAATTTACTTTCCGTCTCTATAAGCTGAGAGTTCCCATAAAGAAGTACAACAAGAGCTGCTTCACAGACAGGTGAGATACTGTCGAATAAATCTTGTCTTAAATCTCTATAGCTGTCAAAGGTTGACCATGTGGCTCGGTAGATCAGTTGGCAGAGTGCTCGCACGGTAAGCGAGAGGCCCTGGGTTCGAGTCCCGGTCGGGCCACGATTTTTACTCCCCTGTGACATTTGGTGGCCAGTGTGGGTCCACGGCTAGGGCTGCGAGCATAGTTAGATACAACTAAAGGATCTTCCTTTTGATGAATGGGTTAGCCATTGGCTTGTTTTCATATATACTAAAGGCAAAAAAAAATGCATACAAGTTTAGGTTCAGTTTTCATCTGTCAGCTGATTTATGGTTTTAAATCATATATAGCAGAAAACACTACTGACGTCTGCCAACAATATAAACTTATCTTCTTGCAAAATAAAACTTGGATTAAAGAGTTACCTCAATTTATCGTGAAACGTTCAAAGTTGTTGTAAGAGTTGTCTTTCCTTTTGCGGTATAACAAATTGTTTCCAAAACACGACTCTGATATGTGGTTATGAAAAATACGTCGGTTTTATGACCATGGTATTCTTCTTAGGAACATGACAGCAGTTTGAAGTTGAACACTTGTCAAATTATCTCCCTTACAATTAAACAAATAGCAAAATGGGAAGTCCAATAACATCAAAAGTTCTGCAGTGCTACGAAAAATTTCTTTGCAAACCTTTTTATTTTACTCTTGTTAATTTAGTTAACCCCTTCGTATGAACGGTTTCTGTTCTTTTCAAGAAATACAGGGTGTTAAAAGGTCCATGGAAATCCAATGGTAAGCCAGTGTTACTGTTTCTACTGCCAAATTTCACCTGATTGTTTTTCTAAAACGCAAGGCTCGACTGCTTTGATTTTTTTCGCTGTTTCTTACCCTTGCCGCGCACATTATATCCGGAGAAAATAATCAGCTGAGCATTATATGGAATTAAAAATTCAGCTTCTGAAAGTATGGTGACTTTAAGTTTAATCCTATCACAAAAGCAAGCGTTCTGGTCTCTAAAGTTTATGGAATATCGATGCGTTAAGGTGCTCATTCTATCGGAATAACATGAACAAAGTAACTCAAAATGTCTAAATAAGAGTATATACCTATACCTTCAAATAAATTGGGCGTATACATTGTATGCGTTTCTTTCGATGTTCAGTATACTTTGAACTTTAGGCAATGATCAGGAATTAAAACAATTCAATCTCACATTCCGCTCTCAAAACCAATAGGGATAGCAACACATACACTCAGAAATTGACACAAGTCCACGAAAGGCACACACAGTAAACCGAATGAGCAGCTCTTTCCCAAACAGATGGTCATTCGGCTACCCCAATAACAGCATTAACATCTATTTTTACTTATTTATTATTTTCAATTACAAAACAAAACAAAACAGAAGGCAGATTGGGCAGCAATACAGGTGACCAAACCGCCAGAGACAATAGATAAGCGGACACAGCGCAATATAACATCAAGGAATCGCAACAGAAGTACCTCCTTGGAACGGTAGGCAAACGATTACTTGGGGATTTAAACTAGTTTTACAAGGCCCAAACCTGGCCATCTGCTTCTGCAGTGATTTAGTACATTAAGTTAGCAGTTTGGTCCGCATAAAGGTTCCTTACTCATCATTGAATCATCACCGGAAACAAACAAATCACGGATAAGGCCTAAGATGAATCAGAGATGAGGACTCAAGGGAAAGAACGTATTGCAATACCCAGGAGACTCCCGTGAAGTCAGAAAACACCACTGAAATACCGGAGCAAAAGAAAACTATCAGTTAAACCCCGAATAACCAAGCAACAGACAAGGCAAACTCCGGCCCCGACCTACTAGATTAAGTAGCTTTATGTCGGGCCCATCACTGAGTCTGATGCCTGACCAACCGGCGTGCAATTACAGAGGGAAGCAAAGTTTTTTAACTATAATTGGGTTAACCACTTAACATGCAAACTGTAGCATTACATTTATATTATATCCAATACGTTTTTAACGAATGATGATTTTCCTGAACTGATAAAAAAAATCAGACTTACCTACATTTTTTTTAGTTTATATACTAAGTTACCTAAGCTATGTCCTGTTGCAAAAGACTTTTAATCCGACATTGAATTTAGAAACCAATTCATAGTGTCTGTGAAAGAATTTTGAAAATGTTTTTAGAAGTTAATGATATCTATAACCCTGTTTGGAGAAGCTTAGCGGTTAAAATTTTATTACGGGCATTCAAGTCAGTCACATGACTAGACACTCTACAAATCGAATAAGTTGAGAAATGTAAACCCCGTAAGAGGTAGAATGGGGAACTTCACCATCCAAAAAAGGAAAATTTACTATTTCAAAATGAAACTCATCGCTTTTATTTTATTTTTTGCTGAAACAAATCAACTTGAAACAGATAAATGTAAATACAAAAATGGGGCTTCAGTATCGGCTGCATTAGTTTTGTTTAACTGCAGCTCAGGTGGGTAAATCTGATTTACCACGTCTTCTAAGTAGGGATAGTCAATAGTTAAAAGACCATCTAGATATCTAGAAGTAGACTTGAAAGCTTCAATAATTTCAGTGTGTTCATAATTAGAAAGAGAAGCAATGAAATCTCTTTCATAGCAAAATAAAAACAAATCCACTACAAGAGGAGCACAATTAGTACCCATCGGAATACCAACAATTGTCTGTATAACTTAGTACCAAATCTAATGTAAATATTATATTAAAGATATTTTAATGCTTCAAACATATTTTGACACGACCAAAGCTTACATCGGTTTTGGCATTCGGAAGTAAAGAGAGCGTTTCTTTCGTTACAAGCAAGAAAAGGCGAACCTTCCCTTTGGAAGGTCCACTCAATTAAATCTATAAGTGTTTAAATAATCTATGAGTTCATAACTAATCTTTGCTAAAATACAATATATATTTATACATCAAGATATAAAGACTTTATCAGATTATCTTTGAATGTAAATTACCGGAAGCCAAACCTCTATAGGCTACGTTCATCCTACATGTACCACTGAAATGATCAGCGACACGGAAAAACCAACAAAGTGGCAGTGCGCCCAGCAAAGCCTCCGATCAGCCTGGGCATCCGCCTAGTCTTATCGGAGTCTTTTCATTTCGTTAGGAGCTAGTTTAGGTATTTAGCTACCCAATAAGCGTCCAGCAAAGACAATTATCGGACGGGACGGATGCCCAGGCTGAGCTGAGTCGACGCTGGGCGCCCATGCCATTTTGTTATTTTTTTTCGGGTCGCGGCCAAATGTTAATTACTTATGTACAATAAATGAGAGTAAATGAGCAGAAACCATCACATTCGTTTACTGCGTTTCAAGCAGGATTTTTTCTGTATCAGTAAGAAATTACACGCGCATTTTTATTTTCTTGAGAATATTGACCAGGATCTTTCAGAATATTTACCAGGAAACCTACCAAGTAAGATTGTTTACAATGTATATGTTACGGCCATTATGTTTCAATTGTTTACGTCAATAAAGTGATCTAGGGATATCGTTTGGAAGCAGAAAAAATGCAAGACAAAATCGGAGATTCGGATAAACTTTATCCAGTCATAACGAAAAGTCAAATTTGCAAATTCGTCTACACCCTATAACCCCAGGTTGGGCAAAAGTCAATGTTCTCCTGAAAGATAAAGGGGTCGCATGATCTCAAAAGACTAGAAAAATTCAATTTTGCTCTGTGATGACGTACAGGTTTTCTGCTTTGTCGTCCGGTACTTAAAGTGATTGCATACAACTCATTTCTTCATATGCTCAGGTATTTAAGGTCATGGTTATTATTGTTATCTTTAACATCAAACAGCAGACATGTTTTTCATCATGTCAGTCTAACAGCTTAAAACAGCTGGGATGCAAGCGTTTGTTTACATGTACCTAAGCGTTTAAGCATTTGTCTCCGTATAAGAGGAGTTGTCTGTGATTCGATATAGATTTTTTCTTTTTTTCTGAGCTTGATAACAACTTTGGATGCGACTAAGGAGGAAACCAGTGAACAAGCTGGATTAAAAGGGCATCATTGGGAACTGAAATATACAGAAGAAGACTTGACAGATATACTTTCAAATGCAGATGACAGCAATGTAGGACATACTTGAAGGGCGAATCTTTTTGGTGCAAGTGCATTTTTGCACGCATATGCGCAGACTTCAGAAACGCATGCTTGCTCAGAATCTGAACATTTTCTTGAGAATTATTCATTGTATAGTGCACCACACATAACATTACGGAAAGGCTTTGATTTGATGTATTTAGTCCCATGTGTTCTAGACACACCTCTAGTTACATATTTAAGTCATGAGCTCCCCAGTATCTCTTCCTCCAAATTATGCATAACCAACAGCTATTACCATTTTTCACATTTTTAGTGCAGTCATTTGATATTATGTTTTTATATTAAAGACATACGCGGGCTGATTGATAAATTCGCGGAATTCTTCTCTCAAGAATTTATTACTTTAACAAATCACATGAAAACTCGTATGAAAGTAAAACAACGTATTTACTCTTTCATTATTAAGAAGGTGACTAGATACTTTATACTTAAGAAGAATAAATTGTATTCTTACAACCACTGTTTGGTGACTTGAAGCACGCTGTTATTTCAGATATTCTGAATAAATTAAACAGGCAGGCGCGCAGTCAAATTTAGCGCAAATTTTGCGCAAACGCAACTGACGTTAGCGTGACATTTTAACGTCATTT
This sequence comes from Ctena decussata, assembly GCA_963989385.1. NCBI lineage: Eukaryota > Metazoa > Mollusca > Bivalvia > Lucinida > Lucinidae > Ctena > Ctena decussata. The sequence goes on along the minus strand of OZ022501.1, from coordinate 3,409,054 downwards.
TCCTAAAATTTGAAGACGTAGCGTGGACGGTGATGTCGCGGCAGCGTTCTATGGCAATGGCTCCAAAACGGCACAGAAGTCAACAGATGACATTGAGTTGAATGTGGTTGTCAAATTTTGTGTGGTACTCAAACTTTCACCAGTAGAGATACCAAAACAAATTTAAAAAAAAAAATCGGATACATTACCAACCTGAGGAAAAACATTTGTTTTCAAATGGAACGAGAGATTTATGGATGGCAGAACCTCCGTGTTTGATGGCGAAAGACCAGGTCGACCGACATCGACAGTCACTATTGAAAACGCAGCGTTAGTGTAAGAAATAGAGGATCTTACATGAGTGCTCATGTATAATTAAATTTATTAAACGAGCTGGGGAAAATGATAAGATGCGAGAGATAAGATGCGAGGCTCTTATCGTTTTCACCAACGAGTTTAATAAATTCAATAATACAGGAGCACGAATGACACTTGAATGGCATTTTATTAGCAAATATTGCACTAAAACGTCACGATTTCCCCATTAGCAAAAGCGACGTTTTTATGGACGTTAACGCATGACGCTACGACGTAATTTGCATATTTTAATCCACTAGTGGATTATCGATTTTAATGCATGGCTTTATTGCACCCTCAGATGCGACGTCGTATGATAAATGTAAGATAATGTCAGAAGGTTTACGGTCCGAGGTATTGCAGAGGAACTATCTCTCTCGTATTACACAGTGCAATGTATTCTTACAGACGAGCTTAATATGTCGAAAGTGGCTGCACGTTTGGTTCCTCGCATTCTCAAAGAAGACTACAAACAAAGACGAGTGGAATGTTCTCCAGAATTTCTTAATCGCTACGCAACCCAGGATGAAGAATTCTTAGACAGATGTAAAAGTAAAAAGTATGCAAAGACCAGGAACTGAAACAATCAAAATCCAAATCCAGCCCTCAAACCATAGTTGGAAACAACTAAGATTACAAATAATCAAGATACAGAGAACATATGGCCAACCGAGTGAGCAGCTTGTTCCCAAAAGGTGGCCACTCAGCAACCCAAACCAAACCAAAAATAATAAGAACATACATAAGGTAAAACATCACAGAAACTCTGACACCAAAAACAGGCAACAGAGAACCACAACAGAACTACCGCCTTGGAACGGTCAGTAATGAATTACTGGGAGGCTTAAATCGATTTTACAGGCCCAACCTCACCCTCAGTTTCTGAAGTGGTACAAAACATGTAGTTGGTTGTTCGGTTCGCATGATAACCCTCTAACTCGTCAATGAATCATCACGGTAAACACATAAATCAAATTTCAACACCATGAAGAAGCAAAGACGAGGACTCAACAGATACAACGGGCCGTCTGACAGGTGGAGATCCCTGTCCTGCCAAACAACCCCACTGGAAATCTGAAGCAAAAGAAGGTCACCAGTTGAGCCCCGGTGGACCAAGCAACAGACAAAAAGGCTCCGGTCCCAACCAACTACAATATATAGCTTTAGGTCGGGGCCATCATAGAGTCTGACGACCGATCCCCCGGTGTGTAAAAGTAAAAAGTATGCAAAGACCAGGAACTGAAACAATCAAAATCCAAATCCAGCCCTCAAACCATAGTTGGAAACAACTAAGATTACAAATAATCAAGATACAGAGAACATATGGCCAACCGAGTGAGCAGCTTGTTCCCAAAAGGTGGCCACTCAGCAACCCAAACCGAACCAAAAATAGTAAGAACATACATAAGGTAAAACATCACAGAAACTCTGACACCAAAAACAGGCAACAAAGAACCACAACAGAACTACCGCCTTGGAACGGTCAGTAATGAATTACTGGGGGGCTTAAATCGATTTTACAGGCCCAACCTCACCCTCAGTTTCTGAAGTGGTACAAAACATGTAGTTGGTTGTTCGGTTCGCATGATAACCCTCTAACTCGTCAATGAATCATCACGGTAAACACATAAATCAAATTTCAACACCATGAAGAAGCAAAGACGAGGACTCAACAGATACAACGGGCCGTCTGACAGGTGGAGATCCCTGTCCTGCCAAACAACCCCACTGGAAATCTGAAGCAAAAGAAGGTCACCAGTTGAGCCCCGGTGGACCAAGCAACAGACAAAAAGGCTCCGGTCCCAACCAACTAAAATATATAGCTTTAGGTCGGGGCCATCATAGAGTCTGACGACCGATCCCCCGGTGTGCAATTAAAGAGCGCAGCAAAGTTATCAACCGTGATTGGGTTAATCACTAAGCATGCAGACTGTCGCATAACATTTAAATTATAGCCAAACCCTTCTGTTGGTCTAAATTATTTAGTTCAGTGAAGATGGCTGAGTTGCCACCTATTTGGGAAAGAGCTGCTGACTCGGCTTATCACTTGTAATTTATTGTTAGTTGGGATGTCTTTGTCAATCTTTCCCTTTGATACAACAAGATACAAGATACAATATACAAGAAACTTTATTTAAAGTCGACTTTCAAGTGTACAACAGCTCAACATTAGCCAGTAAGGCTATTTTGTCGACAAACAAGATGAAAAACTATACAAAATAAATTAACTATATAAAAATCACAGATATTAATAATATATATCACAGGTGTATATTACAAGTTGTATATTACAAGAAAGCTAAGAACACTATAATCCAGCCAGGAAAACTGGCTTCATCAGGAGTAGGCAGGTTTCATAGCTTAATATGAGGTTCCAAGCACATGTGCAAGGATAATGGCTCCCCCTCCAACCAGGCATACCCTTAGTCCTGAAAAAGAGCAACGATTATCCCTTGGGAGATAAGATTGACCATTAGCGAAAGCGAAAGTGGACAAAGGAGACAAACAGGTGGAAGAGGGAGGGCTTATCTGGTAGCTTTGAAGCCAATTTGGCATTAATTTAAAACTGTTGTAAAAATTCATGCAAACACAAGCAAAACATAAAGCATAAGAAATAAAGCTGAACATGCAAGATGAAAATAAGTAAAACTGAAAAAAAAGAGAGAGATTAAAAACAAGCAATAAACAAGAGTAAAAAGCAAAGCTAAAACAGAGGAAAAATGAAATTTAAATTAAGCTTTGAAAGATTTGCGCATAATACAATTGCATGAGGAGCCGCCCCAGGTACGGATCAACCAAAGTCGTCGACCTTTCTTAGCTCGTTCGGGAGGCTGTTCCACACCACGGCGGCCTCATAGCAAAAACTAGATTTACCAAATCTTGTTGTACGTACACTTGGAACATCGACTAGGTTTTCATATCTGAAAAGAATAAACAGTGTTTTTATAAGATACAAGGTCCTGTAAATAGACCGGTGATTTTTTATGTAAAATTTTAAAAGTTTCAGATGCAATAAGTCTAATCCTATTTACATGTAAAGTAGGCATATTGACCTTTTCTAAAAGAGCCTCATATTAACTAGTAAAATCATAAAAAACTAAACGAAGTGCTCTTAACTGATGTTGGGGATAGAGTTTGGGATCTGCTTCAGTCAGTTCCTGAAGTGCAGTTACTCTTTAAATTTGTATCATTATGAACCCAAATCGAAACAACAATCATCTATTTGGAAGTCAAGTCGCCTGACACCCCTCCTCCAAAGACGGCCAGGGCACAAGGTAGTTGCAAGAAGGAATTGTATATTTTTTTTATTAACAGACAGTGACTCTTGCTACAACACAATGTGCTAGAAGGATCCGCCGTGAGTGCCGAGTACTATTCAAAGGTATGCCATTATTTAATATTTATAACAAATCACATTTATATGTTTTTAAAATAAAATCTTCTACCATTTGTAAAAATTAAATACATTAGTTCTGTAACAGCACATTTTCTTTTTATTAGGTAAAATTTACTTGAACTTAATGTTATGGGTTTTTTCCGTTTGTCTACTTTCAGGTGCTAAGACGGGACTTGGTATAAGCCCCTGCGCTTGAAACGACCACTGCTGGATCTGGACGATGTTGTATTCCATTATGCTGACGCCCCTGCCCATCGTGATCACGTTACAGAACTCGATATTCACCTGCTTGGTTTCAGTCTCCTGCCACATCCGCCGTATAACCCGGGTTTAGCCCCCTTGGACTTTTGTCTGTTCCCTGAGTTGAAGACTGAACTTAGAGGCCAACGGTTTGAAACCTCTTTAGAATTACGCAATAATGCACGTGAAGCATTTTTGTCTTACAGTGAGGATTGGTTTAAGGTAACGTTTGACCACTGGGTACATAGACATAAAAAGTGTGTGGGCAACAGGTGATGATTATGTCGAAACAGTTAACCGGACACTAGTCTTTGACGTTTAAGCCAAGGCGCTTGAAGTTTTATGCTCAGAAAAAAAAAACACAAAATGCAGTCTATAGGCCATTTCCAGGAGTGCAAGCAAAAATGCCTCGATTTTTGGACTGCTAAATCTGCCAGTTAGAAACAAACCAACAAACGCAAACTTCTAACCTATAAACATCGCTTCAAAATGTATTTATAAACATGAAAGTTTGTTCAGTCATGGTCTATGCGGTGCTGTAATCCTGAATTCAAATTTGCCAAAAAATCTCGTCGCCATTACGGTGTCCACTTTCCGGTTTACTGTGCTGTGCCAAAGTTAAGCATGTGCTTGTACGCTTTGAAAATCACACATCAGCGAAATCTTTCAATTACTTTTAGATGTGACCAATGTCATTGAATCACTGTTTCCATGTATTAACGATATTTTGTTTGTCCTAATTTCGGTCAAAACGTTTCTTACGAGTGAAAACTTAAACAAACATGATGAAAATGACGTCATGACGTTCGTGTCAACAACGTCAAATATACGCAGGAACTTTGGCGTAAAATATTCATTTGTTGACTAAGGCCTACATGTACTGACTTTTCGAACAACAAAACTGCAGATTAGCTTGCCATTCGCACAGTCTGGTCGGTGATTTTGTTGTTTGATGATTGGACAGAGTAGGAAGCTGTACATTTAAGAGGATATTTATCCACAGAATCACTTCATTTTCCCATAATAGAACCTGTTGATGTTGCTGTGCGACGTTGATACACAGGAAACTGGAGACCGTAATGGAGTCCGAACACAAGCTTACACACCCGGCCTTTTCTTCAAAATGGCTCATAGCCTGGATCTTTTGCGGCATATTGAAATATATTTAATAGCATAAAACTTCAAGCGCCTGTGGTTTAAGTAACGTTAGCGTGACCCGGCGTTCACGTCGGCCTACTTCAAGTACTACATAATACTGTTGTTCAATGTTTCAAGTAAACTGCTTTGTTAAATGTATCTAAAAATTTTTTAGCTCTGCATCAGTCTTGAGTAAACGTATCTCGTGATGTATTTTGTTTTTACGTTTTCTATTCCAGGTTTCAGTACTAAAGCAGTTCCGCTAGCTTGTAAATCACCCGATATTTCTTTTTTCTTGGGTGTCATAATCCTATTATGAAAAAGTCCAGTGATACTGCTATTGCACCAAAGGCAATACTCCATCTCACATTGGTAATGCCATGTTAGGGTAATAAAATCATTAAAGAGTGGTACCACTACATATCCCTTTAAGTTGGTTGGTTGGTTGATTTGATGCTTAACGTCCACGGTAAACAACTAAGGTCATGTCGGGACGGTCAGTTAACCTAACCACACTATTCCTGGGCAGGCTTAGACCTCCTAAGCGGTTAACCAGTACTAAGTGCACATACTTTCGCCAGTAACTGACAACTGCCCTTCTTGAATCAGCGGAAGGAGAAACGAAAGTATGTGGCCAGACCGGGATTCGAACCCAGGACCTCTGACTTACGAGTCAGGTGCCCTACCGACTGCGCTACCCGGCCCGGCTCCCTTTAAGTAGTAGCACTATTTTAACGTTTCATATGCTGGTCTGCTAATGCTAGGTTTTGTTGCCAGAATTAACATGAAATACGACGTATTGGGACAGACATGGTTTACCAAACAGTGCTATTGCAGATCAGACTGTTCCAAACGAAGCAGTCTGAGCATGGTCTACACTGCTTTGAATCTGGTATTGCAAAGTTACTTGTTCCCAAGTGGAACTTGTCCCCTGTCCATGTTTAATAGTCTGCATTTCACTAACTAAATCGATATCTGCATTGGGGCACTACACTAAGGCAATTTCTCCAGAGAAGTTACTGAGCTGTCTTGAGGCTATTTTAATCCTGCTGCAGCTGCTTAGTGATTCCAGAGGGAAATATTTATGGTCATTCAATTGATATTTGACTGACTTCTAGGGAAAGTGATAATCATCGTTCTTCACACAAAATTTAAGGGTATGCTTTTTATCATACACTTTATATAAAATCGGTACATAAAGATGTAAACAATCACTTCAATATCCGCTGCAGTAAACATTTATAGGGGATTTTACACTCGTGGTCATTTCATACGAAATTTATGAAACGAGCCTTCGGCGAGTTTCATAAATTTCGTATCAAATGAACACGAGTGTAAGGTTCTGTTTATTATATGACCCTTTAAAATGGGATGTTATCGCTTTCAAAATGAACATTATTTGCACAAGGAAACGCATTGTTAATACGGACATAGTCAATGACGTTACGTATACGCGCTAAAGGGTTATGATACGAGTGGTCATTCGATTTTTATGACGACGTTATCCACTGAATGAAAGCGACATCATATGATAAATTAAGTTCTCTGGGAATATCTTTGGGAAGCAAAGAACATCAATGACAGCAAAATTAGAGAGTTGCGCTTTTCTTTTAATATGGTGTGTTCGAGATACAGACGGCCCCTTACGGCCACTAGGATATAGAAAACCCTTATCTTTTTAAAGAACAAAGATAGATTGAAAAGAGGTGATCGTCCTTATAAACAGCAGTGAAACATGTTGAAATTAAACAGTGTTATACATTACAATGAAGTCAAAACTGTCTATCACGCAAACACGAAGGTCGTAACAATGGCATATCAACTAGGACAGGGCTGGGGATCATGTCGTTATTGTTTCAGTAAGCTGCTTTGGAATATAACGATGCTGTTATGTACATGTTTGAATAGTTTGCAATCGTTGAGCTAAGCGCTATTTTCCAGTCCGTTTCTAATGATACTGTGATTGAACAACACAAATTTCAACTGGCGTCCATGCGGATAAAGCGGCAGTATAGTTTTGAAATCGTAAAAAATAAATATTTCGACAGTCATTGTCCACAGTGTTAACCTTTGCAGTGAAAGTGTCATTGGAATTGAGAAATCAGTAAAACTCAATACATGAAAAAGTTAAACATTAAAACAAAATAATTCAAGTATTTAAATAACCACTCAAATGTTTCCTTGCAGCGTATCTGAACAAAAAAAGATAATCCGCCACCCTGAGGGTAGTAGGGTAGACTACATATTTGCGCATCCCATTAAAGGATTCAACTTTTCCCTAGGTATTGATTTTCTACAGAGCACGTTCCGCATAATCAACGGATTGCCGTTTTCTTCCATTTTTCTCATACATGAAACAAATACTTTGAGCATTATATTGAGTCATACAATTAAACCAACAACAAAGAACAGAGTGAAATAACGTGTCTGGCCGTGAAATAAATCAGAGCTGTTGAGAGACTGTGTCCCATTTTAGCGACGCTTATCCAGTGCTCCTTACCAGGGAAGAGACTTAATTGTTTTATCATTATTATCATTCAACCAAATCCGCTTTGTGAGTTTTGGTATCTCGTTTATTGCAGACAGTAATTACTTTTAAGATACTTCAGCATTTGACGATATTATAGATTTGATTCATCTGCGACAGTCACGGCTCATTGTAAATGATTCGTATCGAAATACCCAGACCAGTTCGAAGACATTGTTTTAAAGTAAAAACGTAAGCGTCTCTTGCCTGATGTCTTGCAGCTACTGTTTCTCATGGAATGAGTCTGTAAGTGTGGCTCACTGAGGGCTGCTCGTTGCCTGCTGAGACCTGCCCATTACATTTTTATTTCAATATTTTTTGTTTTAGCGACACTGAAGAAGTTAAATGAACGTTAAATCGTTGAAAGGCTGTAAAGATTTTTACTAACAGTTTAATGTATTGGAGAGTTGGGTAAATAACGGATACTGAGAAGTTCCGCAACTTTCCTTGGAGAAACTCTGTCCTATTTCATTATAAGGCGTGTTCGGCTACTGTCGGACTTAATGCACCAATGTCTTAGACGTTTTGTTGGCCTTGATTGGTTGTTTTTCTTACATGAATTCATTTGGTAAATACTTTGCTATGTACAATAGGAAAAGCGTTCCGCAGTTATTATGTCTAGCGTCAAACTTAATTTCAGCATTTGTAAAACAAAACAAAGTTACGAACTACCAAGGGAGATGACTCTTATCTGAAGTATAAATTGGTAAACCTCGTATTATTCTAGTATCCTAACGAAGCGATTCAGAATTATATACCAGGTTTGCCAGCTGCTACAAGCATTTTTCTCTTTTCTCATACACAGAAGGTCACTACTTGAATTAAAAAATGCTCTATTTAAAGAGTTAATGACTTCCTCAGTAATCTCTTTAAAGTGGGTCTTTTCTTTCAAGGGAAGTAAATGCATTCTTATTCTCAAGTTGTCACCCTCGTAACAGTGACAGCCAAACTATGGATGTATATAGACTTGGGGCATTTTAACTGAGCCGCTACACGATAATAGCAACAAAGTGGCAAGTGTGCCCGGCTTGGGCAGGTCAGAGATTTTGCTGTGCGCTTGAAAGGTGACAAAGGGTGTAAGCTAGCTCTGTGCGGACTAAAAAAACCCTCTGATTAGTCTGAATAGGGGTCCAGGCTGACCTCCGTCTTCTTCAGGCGCACATGCCACTTTTATGTTTTTATCGTGTCACGGCTCTTATCTTTTCGAAGCTTATAACCGGTAATTGTCTCTTTCTAGAATCCGTGTTCATCGGTAAAGTTTCGGAGTGCATGTTTGGGACTATGGAAAACAAGTCTGTTCTCATCGACGGTTATGACCTTCCAGTATATGGCCTTGATGATGGGATGTTTTACGTTCTCCACATACCTACAATAGTTTGTATCATCGCTAGTTTGCTTTGCGCTGCTGTGACAATTATCCTTTCTTTCAGAAGGCATGCTGGCATTTCCTTTTATTCCTGGACAAAATGTGACCGTTTTGTTGTTTATCTTGCTATATGTGACGGATTGTTCAATTTATCACATGGATCTGATCATGTTCATGTGACCATAACTAAAAACCATGTGTATCCCAAAGAACTGTGCTATTTTTATGGTTACATTACGTCAGCTTTCATGTCAGCGCAGAACATTCTTGTTGCAATTATAGCCATCAACATTTTCGCCCTGATGTTCTTCAACAAAAAGCCAGGTTTCGGACGATACGATTGCGTACTTCTTCTTGTGACATTTGGATTACCTCTTGTCGCATCTGCAGTGGTGTTATGTCTAGGGAAGCTGGGACCCAATGGAATGTTGTAAGATTTTTTACCATTTTCCAGAGTTCAATCTAAGGTGCAGCAAAAAGGCATAATTGATTATATAATTATTAATTCTGCATAAGCAATATCGTTTTGTCGCACCTGCTTTAGCAAGGTGCGATATATGTGTCCGGTTTTCCGTCCTTCATTCTGTCCGTCCGTCAGTCTGTCCGTCATTCTGTTCATATTTGTGTTAATCCTCGCGTTAAAACTGTTCAATTAATTTCTCTAAAACCACTGTACCCATTGTTCTCAAATTTCATATGGAGCATGACTAGACTGCACGATGTCAGAATGATAAAATTTAGCCAGGTCGAGAATCCAAGATTAATTGATTGCTGTCATTGCAACATCCGTTAACCCTGGCCTTAAATTCTATTAAATAAATTTCTCCGAAACCACTGAACCCATGGCTCTCAAATTTCATATGAAGCATAACCAGACTGCACCACATTAAGAATGGTAACATTCAGCCAGGTCGATAAGCCTTGATGGCCGCCATTGCAACAAATTTCCGTTCACATTTACGTTAATTCTGGCGTTAAAGTCTATTTCATGAATTTTTAAAAAAACTACTGCACCCATGTTTTTATGCCCCCAACTTCAGAGAAGTTGAGGGGGCATTTTGGTTTGGGTCTGTTCGTCCGACCGTCCGTGAGTCCGTCTGTCCGTCCGTCCATCTGTCTGTCCCTAACACTTTTGGCAGCTGGGAAGCTCAAGAACCGTTTATGCTAGGATCTGGAAATTTTATATGTGGCAGGTACATGAACATTAAGTGGACCCGTATTTTTCTTTTTTTTCCGCCATTTAAAACTATTTCTGCTTCTGGAGAAGAAGTTTACTCTTTTTCAGATCTTGAAAAAGCTAACACGTTAAATGACTATTTCGAATCAATTTCTAATATTAATGAAGCTAATACTGAACTCCCTAATTTCGTTCCAAAAACAGCTAATTCTTTAGATAATATTCACATAGAAGAGTCGGAAATTAAAGACATTATTAGAGTTCTTGAAGTAAATAAGGCCTGTGGTCATGATCTGATCAGTCATAAAATGCTTAAAATGACTTGCGAAACTGTTGTAAAACCTCTACATATTTTGATAAATAAATCTCTTGCTGAATGTACATTTCCGTCCCTATGGAAAGAGGCCATTGTAATGCCTTTATCAAAAAAAGGGTCATCGGATACACCCTCTAATTATAGACCAATTTCATTGATTAGCACAGTTGGGAAATTAATGAAACGACTTACAAGCGCTTATTTAACTTTTTTTCACAGTAACAATCTTATCTTTAAATTGCAGTCTGGATTTTTACCAGGCCATTCCTCTTTATTCCAACTTATTGACATCTATAATCAAATTTGTCAAAGTTTTGACTCTAAACAGTATACATGCATGGTCTTTTGTGATATATCAAAAGCCTTTGACAGGGTATGGCATAAAGGCCTTCTTTTCAAATTAGAACAAAATGGTATTACAGGGGATCTTTTAAATTTGATTTCAGACTATCTTTCCGGAAGAAGTCAAAAAGTCTTTGTAGAGTCATCAATGTCAGATTCTAAAATGCTATCTGCAGGGGTTCCACAAGGTTCTGTATTTGAGTCTTTGCTATTTTTGATCTATGTAAATGATATCGTGGAACATTTGGTAAGCATAAGTCGTCTCTTTGCTGATGATACATCTTATCGTTCACATCACCTAATATACATGATATTGAAGGAATCCTGAATCATGACTTGAGAATTATTACAGTTTGGGCAAAACAGTGGTTAGTAGATTTGAACCCAAACAAAACAGAAGCTATTTTATTTTGTACTACTAATGTAAATAATCCAAAACTGTACCTTGATCAAGTTCCTGTTAATTTTGTAGATGATCATAAACATTTAGGACTTACTCTCAGTCATGACGGTAAATGGCATACCCATATCAACAATATTTTAACGTCTGCTGCAAAAATGTTAGGAGTTATGCGAAGTTTGAAGTTTAAGCTAAATCGTAAAACACTGAATCAAATTTATTTTTCATACTTGAGGCCTCTGGTCGAGTACGCATCTATCGTATGGGATGGCTGCACAATGTATGAGAAAGAACGACTTGAACGATTTCAATATGAAGCTGCTCGAATAGTCACCGGGTTAACCCGCTCAGTTTCAATAGACAACTTAATGAGCGAAATCGGGTGGCTACCTTTGTCTGACCGTCGTCAGTTTCAGAAGTTAGTTACCATATATAAAATTTTTAATGGTACTGCCCCGGAATATCTGTGTAGCATGTTACCTCCTCTTGTTACTGAAAGAACTGTTTACAACTTAAGAAATGCCGAAAATATAAGTATTATGAATAGAAGAACTGTATTATTTGCAAAATCTTTTATTCCTTCTGGTACACTCTTGTGGAACAATTTACCTCTTGAAATTCGATCTGAAACTTCAGTGAATTCATTTAAACTTAAACTAAAACAGCATATTTATATTTCTCCGCAAATTCCCAAATTTTTCATCCAGGGTAAGAGAACTGAATCTGTATTCCACTGTCGAATAAGGAACAAATGTAGCAACCTTAACAATGACCTTTATCAAAACCATCTAAAAGATTCTCCTCTTTGTGACTGTGGGATCAGTATTGAAGATGCTGAACATTATTTCTTTAGATGTGAAAGGTATAGTGATGAAAGAGTGACCTTATTTCGCGCGACTAGAAAATTTCATCCTCTTGGAGTTCGTTTCATATTATATGGCTCTGATGCATTTTCCGAAAAAGATAACGTTATCTTCTTCGGTCACGTGCACCAGTATATCATAAAAAACAAAACGTTTTACTAGTTAATCTGTTACACAAACCTGGCTGCTCCTCAGTACCTTAAAGACATGCTTATCTTCCAGGATAATATTAGGTATATATCTAATGATCTGAATGTAGTTATATATTTATTTTTTTTTCAGCTGAATGAAGCTTCAAGAAACCTGAGTGTATTTAGTAATAGAAGAATCGTTTCGAGGGCACAGAAGGGCCAGTTTCCCTCCCCACCCCTACCCACCTGTCCCCACCTACTCATCTTTCTCTCAGTTATGAGTTGGCCTGCCAGTAACCCCATGTTCCTACAGTTTTATTGTTCTGGTCCTGATGGGATTGGTCAGCTCTTATTAAACTTATCTTGATTTAACATATATATACTATATCATATAATAGCTGTACTGTTATCTGGCTGGATGCTGCTTGCTGCATTAGTTGTTGCCATTTTTTTTTTACTTTTTTTTACTTCTTAACATTTCATTGCCATCCTATTGTGTGTTTACGTTATATAGAATTCACACCTTACTTTAATGCATGTATTAATCTTCATGTCATTGCCTATAACTTTGTATTATACATATGTACGGGGAGGGCCGTAATTAATGTTGTTAGAACTTGTGGCCCAAACCAATTGCTGTACAGATTATTTGGCAATAAAATATGTTTAAACTAAATATTGCTTAAGGTATAGATGACCTGATGAACTTTTGAAAAATATTAGTGAATTTTTGACCGTGTAATGCCCCTTTTTTGACTGAGTGCATTTTAAGCCCATGGAAACTTGTGAACAAAATATCCCAAGAACTCCTGATGCTAGAATCATGATTTTATGCAGCAAGACATTGCCCAAGGTGTAGATGACCTGACTAACTTGAAAAAAAGTGATTATTTGGCCCCTTTTCTGACTAAGTACATTGTAAGCCTATGGAATCTTGTGAACAAAATATCTAAAGAACCCCTGATGCTAGGATCATGATTTTTAGCAGGACGATATTGCCCAAGGTATAGATGACCTGATTAATATCAATTCTCTGTAATCATCAAGAATTATATAATAGGGGTGGCTCACGCATGGTCTCAGATTTTGTTCAAACTTTCTGACAGTGTGAGATGTATCACAAAAACAAATGAATGACCGCTGTTTCATTCATTCACACTTCCGTTGCCATGGTAACGGCTCCCAAGGATTTTGGCCAAAAATGAACAAAAAATTTCTTAAAATTGAACATTTTAGTCCTTTTAGTATTGTTAAAATTGCCATTATTTGGCCTAAATATGTCTTGTTTGTGAAAATGCAGACCTTTATAAATAAAAATATGTTTTAATATCTCCCTTACTGAATTGCTGTTGTAGTCTCACATACCATGGAATGTGGGTGGGGTAAGCAGGTCCTGAAAAATGTCGTTTTTAGGCATTTTGGAATTGGTACACCAAAGTTGCGCGGGCACTCCGACATATACGCATACTAATAAATTTTACAGTGGGGTTTAAAAATTTATAAAATGAAAAAACATGTATGGGAAGTTACCATCATATGGTCGTAACCATGGCAACAAAACCTCCCCTATTGAAAAACTACAAAAATACAATATTGTTAAAAAAGAATTCATTTATTTCTATATGGTGTGATAAGAACAATTTCATACAGTCAGAATTGTTATTTTAATTTCACTCTTGTGTAAACAATCAACAGATACTGTGAAAAAAATTAATTTTAGGCCATTCAGGGGCACCAAAAGGGGCGAAAAGTGAAAATTTCAATACAAAACTCAATAATATCTCGTTTCATTTCTAGAAAAACAGCACTAACAACACTTAAATATGCTTAAAAGCTGTTCTGAATATATCATGCATTGTATTATGACACTATGTATGCTCTGAGGCCATTTGTTTTACAGAAAAAGGGGCTCAGAAAGGGCTCAAAAATGGGGGTGGCAGGGGGGGGGGGATATAGAAAATGTGAAATATCTCTAAGACATTATAATGCAATCATATGTAACCATTGCACTTATTGACAAAATCTTAAACTTTGCATATGAGAATACAGGAGGAAACAAAATATGCTGTGAACAAACTAATGTTAGCCTCTTAGGGGGGTTGGGGGGGGGGGGGGGGGGGGTCCAAAGAAGAAAGAAGGGAAATTTCCACTCCACTCAAAACACACACAATTCTTATTTTACTTCTGGAATATATAAGCTGTGAGACAGATATGGTTCTGTAGACCATTATTTTCTAAAAGCCCAGTATCTTAGAAGTATTTTACAGCATGTTAGCCCTCCGGCGAATGGGGTGTTACGCTGTAACAGCCTGTTATAAACGTTACCCATTACAACAATAAAAATAGCATAAAAATTATTGAAAATTATAAAACAAAATAGAAGTCATTTTCCTATGTTTAAAATTATACTAGATTCTAATAGAACAATCCAATAGCTAAAAGTTATGATGTTTAAATTATCGCTTTAGCTTACATGGTGTAATATACGTGACATTTGTCTTTACACTCGATCAAAATGGCTATTTCCATCCAAAATACTTTCTTTTTGTAAATTATTCCTTCCATATTGTACCATATATTTATTACTGTATTAAAGGCAATTTGTTCATTTTCCGATCCGCAATTTTTTTTATCCTATCTTATATATTTTGTGAGAAATATTATGTTGAACACAGTAACCCCTAACAAATGTTCCATATTACAGTTATCACTTGCGGTATAATTCACATCTAATAATTCAAGTGCTCAAATTACACTGTTGGTGTTGAAAACAACAGAATAGTGTAATATCGAATATGTCAGCCTATTAAAATAGCAAGGAACAGTGGCACAATATTTTGAAAGCAGCTCACTCGGCCATAAAGATCGGTTATATACGTTACCTAAGACTACTTTTTATTAAAATCATATAAATTTGAGATAAAATCATTTTGTTTTCTTTGGTAGCAATTTCTTCATAAAAGAATCTTTTAATATTAGAAAAAATACATTCTGGTTTATTCTTTATCATTAGCTATTTCTATTAGTGATGTGAATAGCATTAATGTATAAGATAGTTCATTATTATACCTCTAATCAGTTTTTTTTTTCATTTTCACATAGAAAACAATAACAAATATAAGTCTGGCAGTTCTTGTGATATTTTGTGTACTTGGGCCTATCAACACTTTCATCCTTGATTAGTTTTAGGGATTCATGAGGAGTGTTTTATACGTGATTAAACACAGTATACTTTATATACTTCAAATTGTAATGTTTAGAAACGTGACATATTCTAAACATGCAAACCTGGTTTTGCTATTTACTTGGTTATTATATAAAAAATCGAAGTATTTAATAATGACATTTCTCGCCATCTTTCTTTTAGAATTTTTACAGTTGAGTTTGAAGGATGGTAACAGTCATGAAATTTTGTTATATAAAGCTGAAAAAATGCAAAAAGAGAGAGAGAAAAAAAAAAAAAAAAAAGGGTGAAAAACAAAACAAAAAAAAAAAACAATAATAATAATAAAAAATAGAACTTCAGAGAAGATAAAGCCACTGTTTTTAAAAGCCAGCATTGATTTTGCATATAGGTCTCGAATAAAATGATATAAAATAAGTTTGATTAACGTTAAAACTTGAGCGGAACTTGAGCAGTTTCGTCCTGTTTCTAATAAAACTATAAAATAATCAGTAATCAACAATACAAAATGTGGTACAACTTGTTTATTGACAGGATTTGGGAAAGTTTTTACGTTCACACTAAAAAACTCTAAAGCAGAATAGTAAATCTGAGGTTTGAAGACTTCAGCCAAAAACATTTATGCATCAAAACTAACGTGAATACTTGCTGGTAGTGTATACTTACTTGTGTAAAACTATCGTGTATTTTACGTTACCAAGGAAAACAACATTGCTCAGTTTCAGTGAAAAAAAAACATACGTTTGAAAATCTTAAATGGTAGTGTTAATACGTTGCTTAATTAAGTTCATTTAACATGTAGTTCCTAACAATAATTTGTCAGCCCGGAGTTTGGGAGTATAGCATCAGAAACACTTAAGACATAAATAGAGAACTCGCTGCTTACGCATGATATAATAGCAATGTATAAGTGCTATGTTTAAGATAATCTATATTTCTATGCTTTTGTTTCTTGCTCCTTTTAAGTCTGGCTATATTAAATCATCGCTTAACGAATCGATCTACAAAAGAACACATAGATATGTTTAGTTAGACAAAAATATTGTTATTTTTCCAGGAACAGTGTAACAGTGAGCTCTAACAACTTAATGATATGGAAAATTAAAATAACAAAGTATATTAATGTTGGTCATTGCTGTTCAGATATTTATGAGCAAATGTTAATTGTTCTCATTCAGAATGTACTCACCTACACTGGAGTTATACTTTGCAGCATAATAGTGAGAAAAGACAAAACAAAAAACGAGCAAGTAACGTATACAACTATTCATTGAGAGTTTATAAAATCTTCATTTTCAATTCCTTTGACCAGTAATACAATATTTCTGAACAGCAAATAATCAAACAATGGAGGAAGTGCATACATATACATGCAAAGGAAGGGCTAACCTAAATAATTTACTGCATTTCATCTCCATGACTTTGTATAACCATATTGTTTAGCAATAAATATTGTTGTATATTGCGTATTCATGATATCATACTGCTAATCAAATCATTCTTGTCCAAGTGCTTTTAGATAACACAGCATTTTGGCAGTATCCAAACAACAATTTAAGAAGCTAACATATTGAAAACGTCTGACTGAAAATTGTCTTTCGTAAGATCTTTAGTCATTGATAGTTACAACTAAATATTTGTATCAACAGAATGACAAATAGAACTCTAACAGGATGATGACAGAATGCTGTATGCGTTATAATCAATGTCCATTTCTGTAACCCTTAAATTTTCATATTGTTAATATGTTGCAATGTATTCGATGGGGGCTGTGTAAACAGATCACGTAGATAACAATTTAACAAGCAAGTTATGATCACAGGAGCCACACGTTTTCTAACCTATGCAAAGCCGTTACTGTGCAAAGAGGCTGTTGGCTGAAGAAGCGACTGACAGCAAAGCAATAATGGTGTTAATGCCGGTCAACCGAGTTGATACTGCTTTTGATTGCCTCACCGGGCAGTCACAGTCACATATTTGTATGTAGGGCAATTCAATGGCTCAATCAACAGCACAGGTAGCAAAATTGATTTTATCCCTATTATGACTGTAAACATAAATAGTGATAGTTACATTATATATCAACTTAAACTTACTTCATTTGATGCATAAAATTAAAAATAATAGCATTTTTATGAATTCACTTTTAAATGAAACTGAATAGAAGGCAAGGTCAAACTGCTTCAGCTGTAACGAATCTATGTGCGTCTTGCTGAACCCTTGTGCATTTCAAAGAGCTAAATTTACCATCTGAATACTAGTGGTAAGCTAATGTTACAAGTAAAAAGTATGCAAAGACCAGGAACTGAAACAATCAAAATCCAAATCCAGCCCTCAAACCATAGTTGGAAACAACTAAGATTACAAATAATCAAGATACAGAGAACATATGGCCAACCGAGTGAGCAGCTTGTTCCCAAAAGGTGGCCACTCAGCAACCCAACCGAACCAAAAATAATAAGAACATACATAAGGTAAAACATCACAGAAACTCTGACACCAAAAACAGGCAACAGAGAACCACAACAGAACTACCGCCTTGGAACGGTCAGTAATGAATTACTGGGGGGCTTAAATCGATTTTACAGGCCCAACCTCACCCTCAGTTTCTGAAGTGGTACAAAACATTTTGTTGGTTGTTCGGTTCGCATGATAACCCTCTAACTCGTCAATGAATCATCACGGTAAACACATAAATCAAATTTCAACACCATGAAGAAGCAAAGACGAGGACTCAACAGATACAACGGGCCGCCTGACAGGTGGAGATCCCTGTCCTGCCAAACGACCCCAATGGAAATCTGAAGCAAAAGAAGGTCACCAGTTGAGCCCCGGTGGACCAAGCAACAGACAAAAAGGCTCCGGTCCCAACCAACTAAAATATATAGCTTTAGGTCGGGGCCATCATAGAGTCTGACGACCGATCCCCCGGTGTGCAATTAAAGAGTGCAGCAAAGTTATCAACCGTGATTGGGTTAATCACTAAGCATGCAGACTGTCGCATAACATTTAAATTATAGCCAATACGTTTGTGACGTATTATTATTTTTCGGAATTGATCAGAAAAATCAGTCCTACCCTTAATCTTTTTGAATTTGTATACTAAGTCACCATAAAATTCTGGTTCCGATAGGCCTTGGTGTAAAAGAAATTTTAATCCGACATCAAATTTTGAAACCAATTCATGGTGTCTGCGATAGAATTTAGAAAAAGCCTTTCTAAGCTTATGATACCGATAGCCCTGTTGAAGAAGTTTAGCAGTTAAACATTTATTTCGAGCATTAAAGTCATCTACATGACTACACACTCTAGCAAATCTTATAAGTTGAGAAATATACACTCCATAAGAGGGACGACGTGGAACGTCACCATCCAAAAATGGAAAATTAACTATATCGAAGTCAAAGTCATCACGTTTATCATAAATTTTAGAAGATACAAAACCGTTAGAAATAGATAGATGTAAATCCATAAAGGGGGCCTCGGTATCTGAAGTATTAGCTTTATTCAATTTAAGTTCAGGTGGGTAAATTTGGTTAACCATGCTTTCAAAATAAGGATTATCAATATTCAGAAGATCGTCTAAATATCTAGAGGTTGAGTTAAATGCCTCAATGATATCAGCTTGAATGCAACAAGCTACAACAATGAATGCTTTATGCCGCCAGGGAACTAATA
The DNA here is from genome assembly GCA_963989385.1 of Ctena decussata. Taxonomy (NCBI): domain Eukaryota; kingdom Metazoa; phylum Mollusca; class Bivalvia; order Lucinida; family Lucinidae; genus Ctena; species Ctena decussata. Next base: position 3,389,960 of record OZ022501.1, on the reverse strand, counting down.
TTGTGGTAACAGGTCACTCACAAAGCTTATCCTCAGACATATTACAAACATGTAACGTAATGTTACTGTTAGACTGCCTTTCAAATATACACTATCCGATTCTTTTTTTAAGTTTGAAAACACATAACATTGGTGTTTCTTCATATTTACATGTACAGCAGTGTCTACTTAAGACATACCGTAATGCAGATAACATTGAAAGACTACAGCAGCTGATGTTAGGTTTCCTAGATTTTCTCATCATTTTGTAGGTTATATTCTTTAAAAAATGATACAGTCTGTCCTCAATTAATATTTCCAATGCTAAGTGCTACCTAACTTATCTCAGCTGGGTATGATTCGAAGAAGAGTGATGGAGCATGTATACATTTCAGTCCACCAATTCAGCGATTTAGTCTCATTCTGTTTTTTATCATTTTTTTTCTTATATTTTTTATGGTTATATACATTACATATTTATTGTGACTGCTGACTATTGTTGTAAGACTTTACTTTTTTATGTATTAGATTATTAAAATAGACATGTTTGTGATCTTAGCTTTCTCTACGCTTCAATTCTTACTATTTGCTCCTTATATTACATGTATATAGACATAGAAGGAAAAAACATCAAATACAATGTTAGCTACGTTATACCGATTTTTCAACATATCTTTGACATGTCAATAACTTTGAAACAGCGATTTATGTACCAGCATACAAAACCCAACATTATTTAGGGTGAATACTTACACGTGTGTAACAATGCGTATTTTCAATTATAACGTGAATATATTAATATGGGTAGACGTAATTGACGTTGAAGTTAAACATTAACGCCCCAACGTACAGAGGGTTAACATAAGTCATTTTGTTTCTTATATAATGTAGTTATATAAATAATTAGGATACAAAACTCCCCCTCCCCCGGGGGTGTGGGGGAGGGGTCAATGGCCAGCTCAAGGTCTACTAGCTGATGAAAGTGCTCAAAGAAACATGTACCATGTACACAAAAGATCTTTAGGGCTGCAACTATTTATTTGCGTTAATTTTCTAAGAGACGGTGAATTTGGTGGTATTGTAATGAACTATCTTATACATTAATGTTGTTTACATCACTACTAGTAATAGCTAATGATCAAAAACAAACCAGAATGTATGTTTCTTATACTCGAAGATTCTTTTATGAAGAAACTGCGAACAAAAGAAAACCAAACTGTTCTAGCTTCAAATTATATGATTTTAAAGAAAAAAGTCACAGGCAACATTAATAAGCGACAGTTACGGCCAAGGGACTATCAGAAATAGTGATAGAGATGCGTTCAACATATTGTCCCACCCATAATTGCTGTTTCGATAGGCTGACAGAGGCAATTTACCTTATACTGTTGTTTTAAATTCCCATATTGTTATTCAAGCATTTGAATTATAAGGCAATAAATAATTACGATTTGGAATATTTTGTAAGTGGGTACTGTGTTCAACAGCCCATTTCTCCCAAAGTATAAATGATATGACAATAATATCTGGTGAAGTGAAAAGATGAATAAGTTGCCTTTAAGACAGTAACAAAAGTAAGGTCTAATACGGAAAAGAAAACTTACAAGAAGAAAATACTTTGAATGAAAACAGCAATTAATGGAGTGTTATTTATTTATCTATTTGCAAAGACAAATGTCACGTATGTAACGCCACGTAAGCTAAAATGATCTTTAAAACATCACAAAGTGTAGCTACCGTATTCTTATGTTAGAACATATTATAATTTTATACGTGTGAATGTGACTTCCATGCTTCCATCACTATTTTCATATTATATTTACCGTTTTGATGGGTAACGTTTTTAACAAACTGTTACAGCATAGCGCTTCCATTGCCAGAGGGCTAAAATACAAAATACTTGTAAGACATTGGGCATTATGTAAATCATGATCTATAAACTTCCTACGGAGAGGGGTCGAGGCGGAGGTAACCATAGATGACTTGTGGCCCAGCAAGTGATAATTGAGATATGAAATATCTTCTAAGAGTGTAGTGTGTTCAACATCCTATTTCTCCCAAAGTATAAAAGTTAAGATAATAATATTTACTGATTCGAAAAGATAAATAAATTGCCTTTTAGACAGAAGCAATCCTATGGTCTAATATGGAAAGAAAATCCTTACAAGAATAAATCATTTTAGATGGAAACAGCAATTTTAATGAAGTGTAAAGACAAATGTAACGTATGTAACGCCATGTAAGCTAAAATGATCTTTCAAAGAGCATAATTTTTTAGCTACTGGATTCTCCTTATAGACCAAATTATGAATTTAAACATGTGAATGTGACTTCCATACTTTTGTAAGTTTCAATAGTTTTATATTTTATTTACGTTTTTGATGGGTAACGTTTGTAACATGCTGTTATTGCGTAACCCGACAATCGCCGGAGGGCTTACATGTTGCAAAATACTTGTAAGATGCTAGGCTTTAAGAAAACTGTAATCTACAGAACTCCCGCTAGGAGAAGTGGGTAGGTGGTAAACCATATTTGGATTGTTGCCTATTTTTGGCACAAAATATTTACCTGTTCGGGCCCCTAAAATGACCCTTAACACCAGCCCATCTGGGCCCACAATCAATGAACTGTAGTAAAGCAAAGACCTGACTAATAAATTGTGTTTATCTACTAACATATTGCAGTATTAAAGTGCTGTGGATGAACAAAGACTTATTTAAATGTGATTCTTCCACTTTTCGTTTTTAAAAGGGTAACATAATTGTTGCCATGGTAACGACAAGAAGATGGTAACTTCCCACACATGTTTTTCCATAATGTTAAACATGAAGTACCATTATTGACAGTGAATATGTGGAGATGTGTCAAAGTGCCCGCGGGGCTTTGGAATATTGGGTAAAAAATGATGAAAAACGATGAATTTCAATATCTTGATACCCCACCCACCTTTGAAGCACAAGTGTGATTCTACAGTCAATGGAATTCGTTTTAGTAGCTCGCTATAGAATTCATCCTGAGTAATATTTGAAAGAACAATTTACGATTTACAATAAATATATAACGTTTAGAAGATGTAATTGTGCAAAAATAGTCAATTTTCACTGATATTTTTAGAGTTTCAGGCCAAATATTATAAATCCCGTTACCATGGAAACGGGCCATAAAAAATAGGTAGTTGTATTTCAATATTTTCTTTTTAAGTGACAAGGAACATGCTCAGAAAGTTTCGTTAAAATCTGTGACTAGGCGTGAGCCACCATTCTCGATGGTTACAGAGAATTGGTATTAACATTTGAAAATAAGTGCATTTTTGACCGAGTTATGCTCATTTTTCGACTTAGTGCATTGAAACCCCTAAGGTAAAAAAGTACCCTAAAACTGTCAAGAACTGTAATAGATAGGAACTTGGAATTTCATATGCTGCATGAACATAAAAATAAGCGGACCCTTATTTATTTTTTTTACTCCACCAGTCTTGTATTTCAGGAGTTATGCCCCTTTTACAACTTTGTCATTTTATATAGGAACAACCATGTCAACAAAATATCTGGAGAACCGCTTAAGCTAGGATCCCGATACTTGGCGTACAGTTACAGATTAAAGTGTAGCTGAACTGATTAAGCTTCGAGCTTATTTCGTAAATTCTTGAGTAAGTTATTACCCCTTTTCGGACATGCGCATATACTGTAGGAACAAGCTTGTGAACAAAATATCTGAGGAACCGCAAACACTAGGATCCTTATATATGGCATACAAGTTTGGATCAAGGTATAGATGAAGTGAATAATTTTTGAGTCTATATAATAAATGTTTGGTTGAGTTATTCCCCTTTTTCGGACATAGGCATTTTGTATAAGAACAACTTTGTGAACAAAATATCTAAGAACTGCATAAGCTAGGATCCTTATATTTCGCATGATGGTTTGAATCAACGTGTAGATGACCTGATTTACTTTTGAGCCTATTTCATAAATTTTTGGTAGAATTTTTCCCATTTTCAGACATAGGCATTTTGTATAGGAAGAATCTATAGAAATACCTTTGTGAACAAATATTTGGAGAACCGCTAAGCTATGTTCCTTATATTTGGCATACAATTACAAACTAAGATGAAATGAACCACTTAAAACCCTTTTATAACTTTAACATTATGAGATGAACCTTCTTTCGTGGCATGCATATGGTTGGGGGCATAGTGTTTCACAAACACATTTGCTAGTTCAATTTTTTTTACGGAGCATAACCAGACCGCAACGCGTCAGAATGGTAAGAGAATCCAACATGGCTGCCATTGCAACAAACTACATTCACATTTACGTTAGTTCTGGCGTTTAAGTCTATTCAATTAATTTCTCCAAAACCACTGTACCAATGGTTCTCAGATTTCATACGGAGTATATTCAGACTGCAACATTTTAGAATGCTAAAATTCGGCCAGGTAGAGAATCCAACACGGCCGCCATTACTAAAAACAAAATCAGCTCCTATTCCAGAACCACTTGCTATATTTGGTTAAAATATTGCATGGAACTTCAGTGGGCCGTGACTTCTGCTACTGTGGAAGTGCATTGCAGGTACGACATAGCAATCCTTGGAATTCTTGTTTAGAATGTACAGCAATAAAATGTAGATTTACCAGTATATATGGTCCGGCATGAACCAATCTGCAAAAACATCATATCATTTGTAAGGGAAAGCATTAAGGGGCCATTACCCACCAGCCCGAATGCTCAGCCTTACATTATTTGTGTACATGTATGTAAGCTAATATGCAAATCAGCATTATAATGAGGTGTTGTAATAGTTTTTATTGGAGGGCGGGGGATTGGTAACTGGGGAGCGGCGGGAGTGGGGAGTGGAAATGCTGCCGAGCGCCGAGACGAAGCGATTCAGAGGAGTGATTTTAAATTGAATTAAGAACAATCTTCCGCAGATATCAGTAATTACTCCCTCTTGTCTAGGGTATTGTAATTCTTATTTAACAACTCCCAATCTGACTTAAAATAAAAATGGCACGTGCTAGAGAATATGTCAGGTCAAAGCCGCAGTAACATTATAGATTTGCGGCGTTGTTTGAATGCCGTCTTTGACGTCATGGTGATGTTAGAGTTATGTTTTTTGACGTTATTGATTTTCAGTGTGAGTTTAACAATGAAATTGAAAGAAAATTGTATGATTTATTTGAACTCCTGCAATGCTGCCAGGTAAGCGTCTCGGATATACAGAAATCAACTGATTATAACCAGAATGTACGTCTTTATGAAATGTGAATGCAGTCTTAGCTCGGTAATCTTACAACCTTCTGTTAAAATACAGAAAACTTTAAGCCATAAAACCAAGCATGTTGCATACGTTTACCATATAAAATGTCATAAGAACACATGTGTCATCAATTTTAAATTTCTTTCTTTGCTTTTCCATTTTTCAGCTGTTTTACTGACGGTGTAAAAGGATGGGCAGTGTATGTTGGGGCTTTCACCATACCTTTGCTGGTAATTCTCATCATGAACATCGGCTTATATGTATCGACTTGGCTGAAAATACGTTCTGAAGTCAGGCAAATCCGCAGTAATCTCGGTAAAGATATGCCAAACAAGAAAACATCACTGCGAGCAGCAAAATCTATGTCTATGTTTGTTGCTGCCTTCTTTATTCAGTGGTGCGTGGCTGGTATCTACGGAGCATGGGAACTTTACGGGAATGTTCCTGTTGTTTTTCTACATGTGGTTACAAAGTTCACAAATATCGGAGGAGTCTTGAACATGGGAGTGTACTTCATAGTCAGCAAGAAAAGACATGCCAGACAATCAAGTCGTTATCGAACTCAGAAGAAACTATCAACTACTGCAAGCAACAGCCTGGATAAAAGTACCACTGACTTAGGGAGCGATTTTGACACAAGAAGTACAGAAGTATCATCTTCTTCGTAGATATTAGAGTAAATGGGTATATTTTCACGAGGATCAATTCTGCCAGTTTCGTTTATGCCTCCCTTTTTATGGGGCCAGCTGTTAAGGAAACAGAACTTGCTCCTGTAAATAACCTTTTGTAGACAGGAATCTTTGTCCAGGGAACAAAACGGAAAATCACCCTTGTTGGTGCCTTTGTAAAGTGACGGAAACCAACTGTCCATGTATTTCCTTATTAAAATAGACGTGTTATCTACTTAATTATCAATTCAGACGTCAGATGAAACATCATTATCGAGATAGTAAATATGAAAATAAGCATGAACTCTACATCTAACCCACAGTATCAACGGAAAAAAGTATAGAAAAACTAAATCCCCCAGGTAAGCGGTAATCAATCTAGCCTCAGCATGAAAATCAGGACGCTAAATCGTTTAAACAATTAATGCCTAGTGGAACTCTTCTATCCTCATAAATTGGACGGGTCAACTCATCATTTTAGCGGTGTCTGATTTATCTATCCATATACATTTTATATAATTTTCGGTGTATTCTCGGTGTATTCTGTGCAAACAGTGTAGACCCAATAATTTCTGTTTCGACATTTTTACCATTGGTATTGAGACTTTAAGTACACGTTCTTAAATGTTAATGTATCTTTTGTGCGACAACTTTGTCACCATAAACTTTCGATTATAAAGCTAACATTATGTTGTCAAATTAATTCAGATTATGGAGATAAATCTTTCATATTCTTGGATGTCAAGTTAAGCAGTCAGGATTTATACCACATTACCCCATAATTTAATAAAGAAAAAACTTGTTGATTTGATTGAGAGGGCCTTCAAAAAGTTCTCCAAAAATGAAGATACCCTTTATATTGCCTGTAACGATAAGAAAGCGTTTTTCACTTCTACTGACCGTAAAATATATAGAGGATATAGTCTTTGGTCATGTCAGAATGTATGTGACGCCTTATCATATCTCTTAGATAATATTTACATCAGATTTGGTAATAAGTTATACAGACAAATTGTTGGTATTCCGATGGGTACAAATTGTGCTCCTCTTGTGGCCGATTTGTTTTTATTTTGTTATGAAAGAGATTTCATGACTTCTCTTTCTGTTGATAATCAAGCTGATATCATTGAGGCATTTAACTCAACCTCTAGATATTTAGACGATCTTCTGAATATTGATAATCCTTATTTTGAAAGCATGGTTAAACAAATTTACCCACCTGAACTTAAATTGAATAAAGCTAATACTTCAGATACCGAGGCCCCCATTTTGGATTTACATCTATCTATTTCTAACGGTTTTGTATCTTCTAAAATTTATGATAAACGTGATGACTTTGACTTTGATATAGTTAATTTTCCATTTTTGGACGGTGACGTTCCACGTCGTCCCTCTTATGGAGTGTATATTTCTCAACTTATAAGATTTGCTAGAGTGTGTAGTCATGTAGATGACTTTAATGCTCGTAATAAATGTTTAACTGCTAAACTTCTTCAACAGGGCTATCGGTATCATAAGCTTAGAAAGGCTTTTTCTAAATTCTATCGCAGACACCATGAATTGGTTTCAAAATTTGATGATGTCGGATTAAAATTTCTTTTACACCAAGGCCTATCGGAGCCAGAATTTTATGGTGACTTAGTATACAAATTCAAAAAGATTAAGGGTAGGACTGATTTTTCTGATCAATTCCGAAAAATAATAATACGTCACAAACGTATTGGCTATAATTTAAATGTTATGCGACAGTCTGCATGCTTAGTGATTAACCCAATCACGGTTGATAACTTTGCTGCACTCTTTAATTGCACACCGGGGGATCGGTCGTCAGACTCTATGATGGCCTTGACCTAAAGCTATATATTGTAGTTGGTTGGGACCGGAGCCTTTTTGTCTGTTGCTTGGTCCACCGGGGCTCAACTGGTGACCTTCTTTTGCTTCAGATTTCCAGTGGGGTTGTTTGGCAGGATAGGGATTTCCACCTGTCAGACGGCCCGTTGTATCTGTTGAGTCCTCGTCTTTGCTTCTTCATGGTGTTGAAATTTGATTTATGTGTTTACCGTGATGATTCATTGACGAGTTAGAGGGTTATCATGCGAACCGAACAACCAACTAAATGTTTTGTACCACTTCAGAAACTGAGGGTGAGGTTGGGCCTGTAAAATCGATTTAAGCCCCCCAGTAATTCATTACTGACCGTTCCAAGGCGGTAGTTCTGTTGTGGTTCTCTGTTGCCTGTTTTTGGTGTCAGAGTTTCTGTGATGTTTTACCTTATGTATGTTCTTATTATTTTTGGTTCGGTTTGGGTTGCTGAGTGGCCACCTTTTGGGAACAAGCTGCTCACTCGGTTGGCCATATGTTCTCTGTATCTTGATTATTTGTAATCTTAGTTGTTTCCCACTATGGTTTGAGGGCTGGATTTGGATTTTGATTGTTTCAGTTCCTGGTCTTAAAGACTTTGCATACTTTTTACTTTTTTTTGACTGCAGTACTGACACAATCGATCTCCACATCCAAACAAAGTGGCATGTACCCCCAGCTCATACTCACAAAACCAACAAAGTGGTTGTGCGCCCGACGAAGACTCAGATCAGCCTGAGCATCCGTCCAGTCTGATCAGACTTTTCGCTAAGCGCTTAAACGGCAGCTAAGGGCTTACGCTACCTCAATGCGGACAGCGAAGACTCTGATCAGATTTGGCGAATGCCCAGGATGATCTGAGTCTTCGTCGGGCGCACAACCACTTTGTTGGTTTTGTCGTATCGCGGCTCAAATGTAGTCTCGAATCAACAGATGTGTACACCAATTTTGTCAGTTATAACACAGCAGTTGTATTCACAATTTATAATGAAATAGTGGGCTTTGATATGCGATTGTTGGTAAGTTTGTTTGAAATAAATCAAAAATATTGTAGGCGAGAAGACAGTGGCCAGGAGCCGGTGTAACGAAGTAAAATGACCCCCATAGACTTACAACCCCCGGTCATTTTTTTTTTCAGAAAAAGTGACCCTTTTCTATAAAATACTGACTCCCTTTAAAAAACAATGACCCCCTGATAATATCTATCAAATAGTGAGCCTCGGTCATTTTTTCTTTAAAGAATAGTGGCCAATATCCCCACCTCGGTCATATCATTATAACTTCCCATGAAGCAATGGTGTCTTCAAATATGCTTATGGCATACAGAATGTTGTGTCTGGTCTGTTACAACTCGTTTGTTTGATGATGGATTTTAAAATAACTTGGTACAAATGTCAAGACGATGAGTCGAGCGCAAGTTCTAGGTACCCAAGCAACCCAACTCGAAGGTCAAGATAACAGAGATCATTCAAAGATATTTGTGTCCTCTTGCAAACAGAATGTCGTGTCTGACCTGTAACTTTGTCGTTTATGGGTAGACTTTCAAATAACCGGAAACAAATGTTAGCCGCATAAAGACAATGTAACGCATGCAAGATATAGGATCCCCGCCTAAACAATCGAAATCGTCACAAAGTAAGATAAATGACAGTGTGTTAAGTTAGATTTATGGTGTTAATGTAGTATAAGAAATAAGCATTAACAGGAAGACATTTGCACATAAAGAGGTTTAGCTGTTGATTTTGAAAATTAATCACGTCGCACACTCACTCTCACTGCCTTGCTCAAGACGGGTACATGACCATGACATGTTCAGTCTTCTAAATATATCTTTTGATTTTTCATATTTCCAAAATTTATTTTGTTAAATATGCTTAAAATGAGGAAAATACAACGGCTGCTCATAGTATGCAATACTTTGTAAATGAATAGTATGCTGGACTGATTCTAAGATGCAGAGGGTCTAATTACCCCAACCACTTTTTAGTTTTCCAGCTGTATACTAACCCTGCCCCTCCTGTTGCTTAAGCATGCCACTCACATATAAGGTATATATTAAAAGTCCACGCATACATGCAAACTGGCTTGCTGAGGCTCGGGGGTTGGGGCAAAGTATCTCTATGAAACTTTGATTATCTTCAATACATTTGATTATAAAACCTCCAAAAATCTAAGTCTATCTGCCTGAAAATGAACAAAGTGCTATTTCTAGGGAATTCAGAGCAACAACTTTTGAAAGCCAATTTTGAAGTATACTGAAAGTTCAATTTTGACTCCTTTATAAGCAATTTCCGAGCTCGCGTATCGTCATTTAACTTCGCGTAGAGGAGTTATGATATTATGATCAGGATACTTTTCTTTAAAACAGAATGACCAGAGGTCAATTTTCTTAAAGACGGTTGTCGTTATTCCAGGCGGTCACATTTCTTCGTAAGGAGTCATTTGACTTCGCGTAGGGGGAGGGTGTGTGTGAGGAGGGGGGGGGTCATAATATAATAATGTTGAGACCGGGAAGACATACTATTATGACCGGGGGCACTATTCTTTAAAGAATAATGGCCGGGGTCATTATTCTATGGGGAACTCAAAGAATAACGACCCCCGGTCAGTATTCTATAGAAAAACTGACTCCGTTCCCAAAACAAACTGAGTCCCGTTAACCCCCTCGATGATAGCTATAAAATATTAATCCCCGCCCAATCGACCACTAACTGACTATTAACTACGGAAAGTTTTAATATTGGTGATACTTAATGATGTTGTAAGAAAGGTGTGTGTGTGTGTGTGTGTGTGTGTGTGTGTGTGTGTTGATTGAGGGAGGGGGCTTCGTTATAATATTATAATGTTATGACCGCGGAGTCTTACGATTTAACGCGGTAGGGGGTCACTATTCTTTAAAGAATAACGGCCGGGGAGTTGGTATTCTATGGGGAACTCATAGAATAACGACCTCAGTATACTACAGTAAAAATACTCCGTTTCTAAACTAAACTGACACCCGTTAACCCCTCGATGATAGCTATAAAATAATAATTCCCACCTAATCGACTACTAACTATTAACACCTGCAAGTTTTATTATAAGTAATACTAGTTGGTGTTGTGGTTGCTGCTGCAGCTGCTTCTGCTATCGCAGCAGTAGTAGTGCTTACAAATTTCACAAGAAAATTTCCCCATAGAATCACAACCCTCGGTCATTAATAGTGGCCCCCACCCCGTCATAATATTATGACTCTGCGGTCATAACACTACAATAGTATAACCCATCCCCCAACCCACTACACCCACCAATGCACAAACTTATCCTTCCGACACAAAGTTAAGTCACTTCTCGATTCATTACAGAATTATGACCGCCTAGAATAACAACCCAGTCACCTTACTTTTTTCTAAGAAAATTGACTCCCGGCTATTAGTTCCTAAAGACAAGTACCTTGAGTAGAATTATGCTTATTTACAAACTAATCGAAATGACAGGTGTCTGGTCCTTTTCCGGGTAGACGATTTTGTCAAATTTCCTTCAGTAGAAGGAAAACAATTTTTCTTCATGAAATTTGTAGGCACCGATACTGCTACGATAGCAGAAGCAGATGCAGTAGCAACAACAACAACAACAAGTATTACTGATAATAAAACTTGCAGTAGTTAATAGTCAGTTAGTTGGCAATTTAGTGGGGATTAATATTTTATAGCTTCAATCGAGGGAGTTAAACGGGAGTCAGTATCTTTTAGAACGGGGTCATTTTTTCTATAGAATAGTGACCGAGGGGTCGTTATTTATTTATATTATGACCGGGGAGGCATAAAATTATGACCTGGGAGTCACTATCCTTTAAAGAATAATGAGGGGGGGGGGTCGTTATTTTATTGGGGTCACTTTACTTCGTTTCACCGGCATATATGATTATCACAATTTGCACTGGACACCAAATGGGAAAGATAGATAATAAAGATTGCACAATAGAAAAACCCAAGACGACATTTTTTCCCCAAGAATATGTACGAGGAGCGATCTAAACCCCACCATGTTTTGAGACCTTTAGAGGGAATCAGAGTTATAAATTTTAAACAGCCATTCTACAGAGCAGCAATCACCAAATTTCGGGAATTTATCTTAAATACCAATTTGATAACACTTCGCCTTTTACTGTTACCCCATGAGTGCACTGTATAACTCTTTGAAGACTATAACTATAGCTGAGTCAAAAATTTGCAATTGTTTTTATTTTATTATCCAAAGCATCCCGGTAATTGATGATAAATGCAAACATAAATTTATTCCATTTCAGAATAAAAAGCAAACTTTTAATTTTCAGAAAGTGTCTATTTTTAGAGCTTCTGCAGACAGTGCTCAATGCGTGCATAGAAGCGGATATCGTATAACTCTTTTTGACAATGATCATGTATAATGTCAATGAGTATTTATGAGTAAACACTATTGGATTATGCTCACCATCTTCCTAACAAACACGAAATTATGATATGAGTCTCTTATATTCAGGATTGCAATATTTAAAGGTTTAAGGTAAAGCCACCAGATTCCAAAATATTTTGCATTTCCATCAAACTATCGACATATCATCATATTTTTAGGTACTACAACAAGAACCGTTCTAATCTTGTAGAATGTGAAGAATGGTTTTTTAAAGTAAGACAAAACGAATAAATTTGAAATATGATTTTAAAAATATGCTACCCTTCTTGTGTTAAAGGTGCTGTAAAAAACGAAACTTTCGCCAAATATTTTTGAAACTTCCATCGAAAGCTAGTTAATGAAAACTGATCACATTCGTGATAAGCACGCATGCGCAGATTTACAAGAAGTATCTAAGGCTCAGAACTTTTTGATCGCTCCTCGTATCTTTAATTCTGCAAATTTTATTAATTCTTCTGCTCCGACGTTAAGGAGAATTTTTGTTCCATCAAGTTAATACGACATTGACGATACGTCTATTTATTAGTAGTTTACATCTGAAAGGAAACACGTCAAGATATCTGCGGCATGTCGGTAGAAAGCATTGGCCTCCGTCATGTCAGAACAACACTGACGACCATTCGGCTTTATTATTATATTGCATCAAATGAAATCACTTTTTCAGTGTACCTTTGTCTTTCCTGGATCTTGCCATCTCTGCACCTGCGTTGAAAATCTAGACTTCAGTGCTGCTGCACTTTTAAGTTTTCCTTTCAATTATGTGCCGGCTTGATTTTGTTGTATAATGACAGCCGTGTCGTCCTGCAGATTGTCGCAGTATGTCATAGTTATCCAGGTTAAATCTACGGTTAGTTGAACCGACGTCAGTACGTCTTTGTGACGTTGATGATAATCTGTATATGATGTTTATGTGATCAACAATCGCATATGGTTTAACAGTTATAAATGTCTCTTGTGTGATGTTTGCAATATGGTGTTTCGAATACAAGTTATCATAGATTATTGAATTGCGATTTTAAAACATTCTATTAAAGAAAATTACCGCCCCGTGAAATCACCACAAGAGGACTGGAACTCGGAAGAGCTTTGTCAGCTGGCCAGTGCTTAACTGAGCTACCGTGGCTATTCGACACGTTCTATTATCATATTAATGTTAACGTGTGACATGATAAAACAGATGTATACGCTATTTATTCGTTGATGCAGCAGTGACTCGGTGTCTACATTCCATGTTGGTGTATGAGTGTCGATTTTGTCGTTAAAACAGCGTTACGCGAGTTGCGTAGTATTCACGTTTTCTTTGTTTACGTTGTAAATACAGTTGACTTTCGTTAGCTCATACATACAGATCTCAAAGTTATCTCTTGTATAAAAAAATAGTTTGGTTACATTTCTGATTTTTTAAGTCCTTAAGTCCTTTTATCTCAAACTACTGGTATCTTTAAGTAAAATTTCCAGGTGCTAGTAAATTAGTTCGAGATATCAGTGATTTGAGAGGAACTTCGGCCCTGAGATATTGAGCCTTGAATGTACAAAAAGGAGCGGTAGTTTCTATGCCTTTATAAGCTTGACTGAGTAATGATCAAAACGGCTTATTTTTGTGTTTCCATATAAAGCAACTGATATATGTTTCCCCTGTTGACGCAAACGGCCAGTCAAATAGTTCTGAAGAAAGAAGGTGTTGTTGTTGTATTGCAAAGCGGCACTGTGGCGTAAGCCGAACTGGAAACGGCGTATTGGTGTGACAATAAAGCAGTAGGCGTCCCCGGATTCGTGGTTTTGGCGCTAAAGCAGAGACAGTGGCGGTTCCGACGGAGTTACACCGTAGAAACAGCGTAGAACCAAATAATTTGGGAATACGCTACAAGAATGTAATAGGTACATGTAAGACACCAAAATTACTTTATTACTTGCAGTAAATTACGAATTCGCGAGGAAATTTAGATTTTTAAGTGACTGAAATTTGCACGAGAAAAATGTCGGCTAGGAATATGCATTTCATTTCCGTATGTTAAAACGTCAAGCCGTTTTGCATTGCATAAGTCCCTGATATTGTTTTCTGTTAGTAGTCCATTTCGCCCCTGCCCTTTCCCCCCTTGAATATGATGCACAGAACCCTTCACTTAGAACCGGCGGCGAATTAACCTGGAATTTTGATGACATGCTTGTCGTCTCCTGTTATTCTATAAATTTGTGATATCATCTTTCAAAAACATGGATGAAAGCTCATTATAGAAAAGCACAAGCTCTTGCCACTTGCGACCTACTCATTTAAATATTTCTCATCGTTGCTTGCCAGTCGAATACGTAAAAAGCTTTCGCCAGAAATTATGGCCTGTCTTGATTTTAAAGCGACTCCTGCTTTTGGATCGGCGGTAGAAAGTACAGATGAAGACCAAAGGGAAGAGACACAGAGCTATATCTCTGAAAATGACTTAATAAAACTTCAAATCAAACAACAGATTCAGCATACATTATGGCCAGACACGGGTACTTCCAGTGAGGTAGGAGCACTTTCTACGTCACTCTTAGTCCTTGTACCTAAGAAAACGGCCGCAAGATAACCATAAGACATCTAAATCCATGAAAACTCAGAAGAACTTTGATGAGCCACAAGCAGTGAAACACAAATTCTCAAAGGCCAGGCGACAACTTCAACTTGCTGACAGCTAATCGAGTAAGTATAAATCGTTGGATACCTCGTCATTGGGACGAAAAGGTCTAAAGTAAACAATGGTTGAAGATGATGAATTCTAAAAGAACAGGGATAGAGGACAGTTCTCGAGAAACAATACTCGAAGAGCAAGAACGTGACAACGAGGAGTAAGACACACACAAGTTCTTCAGAAAAAGAGCAGGTTCGCAAAATGAATCATTCAAAAAGTATACGAAAAACAGTCATTCCGAAGGCCTAGAAGCAAAAAGACAGCTCGTCTTATGAAGGACAAATTCTAAACATCAGACTGTCGGTGAGAAAGGAAAAACAAAGACAGAAGGCTCTAGGACCAGGAAATAATCTCAGCTTCGAGATAGCTAAAATAAAGCAGAGAGCCCATCAAAACAGAAGAAACACATACGAAGAAGCAACAGCAAGAACAGAGCTCTGATGACGATTCAATTTCATGTATTTTTATTATTTTAAATCTCGGAGAAGAATTTTCAGGATAGATTAAGTTCTCAACTAGTTGTACTGAAATATCATTCGGAGAATGACCAGAACGTTTAAGATGTTGATAATGAAAAGTCATTCTACATATTGTAAATATGTTGTAGGTGAAGGGCTGGAACTACTGTTGTGAGAACTTGTAGCCCAACCCCATTGCTTGTTTCAAAGTCAATAAATTATGATTAAACTAAACGACAGTGCTCGCCAAAACGCCTTTTAAGAGTACAACCAGTTTGCCCAACATACTGCATCTAACAACTAGTTGTACTTCAGGTCAAAACAAATTCTACTTTGTGATAGATTTACACGTTGGAAACTTAGATTTATTAACAAAAAATTACACGTAAATATATTTCAGTAAAACATATCAAAATTCCAGATACATTTTTCGAAGACATTTTTTCTCTATCCAAGTTTTTATCTGAAACTATGCAATATTCAGTAGCTAATAAAATGTCATATTTGCCTGAGTCAACACAAAATGCATATTTTTTGGACGATGTAACAACACATAATGTGTACATCCCAGTAGAGAAAAGAACCCCAAATTTATGCCTAATTAATAATCAGACCAGATGTTTTATCCATCCCCTAATTATCTGGACACTGCAGGTATCAGATATACATGCTCTGTGATCTACTTTTTTCGATGACTCTGGTTCCTGGTTAATACTACAGGTAATTCAAGCTTATAGTATTTTTATCAGCAGTGCTACTGAAACCTGATTCACGGTATAAGTGTGTCGCTTAAAGAACGCTCTCATGAAATACACTAGAATATCGCATATCCAATGATAAAGTTTTGTCTACTTTTAATTTAAATAAAGTAGGTGTGTTTGAAGAATAGTTTTGAAGTATCACACGAAAATAAGTTTGCAATACAACTGGAGGCTGTAAATCAAGGAGTACTGTTTCGCTGGTTCCCGTGCCATTATAAATTGTTATATTACAAAACGCTTAAATTTTAACGTAGAAATCCATTCAAAACGCCTAATCAACATATCTTTTAACGAGGATTTCGATTTTCTAGTTTATATCAAGATAAGGATGCGGTATATTTATGTTTTACTTTTAACTAGAGAAAATCGGTTAAAAGCGTTATCTTCACCACCTGGGACACTGCTGCGAAATTGCATAATCCTGTATCATTTATTGGTACACCGGAGGATTATACAACCGGTTTTATTAGAAACACATGTGAAATCGATACTCCGAGCAACCCGAGTTTATATAGCAATAAGTCGGGTCGGTCGGGGTCAATTGTCTAAGAGCATGTACACAGCATGACATCTTGAAAGACCTCTTGACGGCTCGCACTTTGGTATAAAAGTTATTACGGTATCTGTACGGACAGCAAAACAAATGCAAAAGTTATATAATCGAGCGCTAATTATTGCAAGTAAAAAGAGTTAATCTCTCACATCTTTCTAAGAAAGAAGTTTTTGTTTCACACTTCAAAGAAGATCATTTCTTAAGTGAAAAATGCTAAACTTCCCGATCATGGTTCTGTTTACACAGAAAATCAAGACAAATAGAGACCGTCAACAAAACAACATGTTAAACAATCACTAAAGCACAGCCTCGGAACTGCCAGTCATAGCTTTCTGGGACAAACAGGAGAGCGAAAATTGATTTACGTTACTTTCCCACAGCTGAGGTTTTCAACATTTGACTCTGCAGTATTTTCACTGTTGTTTTGATATTTTACTACTACTATGAGTCAGTTCAGTGTATGTTATATTATTTTCATCCAATAGCATGCCCCTTTACTAAGGCAGTATCTGTCTGAAGGAAAATGAGCTCAATCATGCGAAGAGGTAGCTTAACGTATCTGCGAAAAGCGACACTCAAAACAGGCTTCGAATACATGCGTCCTATCTTTACTCTACATTTAATGCATATTTAGTCTACAGGTTCCATATGGTATATGTGTGAATAACACTGACTCTGATAAGACTACGCAAATGTGCATGTTGGTCGTATCCTTTGCTGTTTGCAAACGCGAAAAGCTACTTTTTATTGTTGCAACATACAGTATTTTTCGTTTTTGCATCGATATTCCATAAACTTGGAGACAAGAACGCTTGCTTTTGTTACGGGGTTAAACTTAAAGTCACCATACTTTCAAAAGTTGAATTTTTAATTCCATAAAATGCTCAGCCATTTATTTTCTCCAAATATAATGTCTGCAGCAAGGCTAAGAAACAGCAAAAAAATCAAAGCAATCGAACCTTGCGTTTTAGAGAAACAATCAGGTGAAAGTTGGCAGTAGAAACAGCAACACTGACTAACCATTGGATTTCCCATAGACCTTTTAACACCCTGTATTTCTTGAAAAGAACAGAATTTATTCATACGAGGAGGTTAAATGAATTTACAAGAGTAAAATAAACAGATTTGCAAAGAATGTTTTCGTAGCACTGCAGAACTTTTGATGTTATCGGACTTCCCAATTTGCTATTTGTTTAATTGCAAGAGAATAATTTGACAACTTCAAACTGCTGTTATGTTCCTATGAAGAATACCATGGTAATAAAACCGACGTTTTTTTTGTCACCAAACATTAGAGTCGCGTTTTAGAACAGTTTGTTATACTGCCGAAGGAAAGATAACACTCACAACACCTTTAAATGTTCCATGACAAATTGAGATAACTCTTTAATGAAGGTTTATTTTATGCAAGAAGCTAAGGTTATATTGTTGGCGGACGTCAGTAGTAATTTCTGCTATATGTGATTTGAAACCATAAATCAGTTGACAGAAGAAAACTGAACCTAAACTTGTAGGCGTTTCTTTTGATGTTCAGTATATAATAACAAATCTGAATCAACCACCAAAATTTTGTCATATTCCCAGCTCGGCTAAGCCTCTTCCCTAAAAATATTAAAGGATTCATAGGTTCATAAAAAATGACATAATCAAACATTGCATAGTAAAATGGAAAAGGCACGTGCTGTGTAGTGAATGTAGCTTTACTTGAACACAACCCCTGACCCAGTTTATGCACTAGTTCATAAACAAGCTAAACCAAAACATCACGGAAAACATACTGAAATTAAGACGTTATATCAAGATAAGGTTTACAAGCGCAAAATGATAATAATAACAAGGACGTAATGATAATGACAAAAAAGCGGATCAGAAATAAATATTGTAACTGAGTGTCCTAATCCGATTTGATGTCGTATAGTATTTTATACCATACAAAACTATTAACGAGGTGAACCAAGTCTTAAGTACGAAGATTCCGCATTTGGTTAAATTTGAATACAGCTCGTGAGTATTGGTATTGTAATTATTGTTTAATATTATATAAAACTGTTATTAAAAAATTATGGCGCTTAGCAAATTCAAAGCTAGAGCATGAACCTCAGTAATTACTTCAAATTTGACTTTTTTCATGGCCTCGGGCACTGAAACTTAAAACAGAGTGGGATCCCAGCTAACAAAATAACGTTGTTGCAACGTTTGAGCAACGTTATATTTTGGTTGTGAAAACGTTTTGATTTTTGGTTTTATGCAGGGCTGAACCTCAGTAATTACTTCAAAATTGACTTTTTTCATGGCCTCGGGCACTGAAACTTAAAACAGAGTGGGATCCCAGCTAACAAAATAACGTTGTTGCAACGTTTGAGCAACGTTATATTTTGGTTGTGAAAACGTTTTGATTTTTGGTTTTATGCAGGGTTTTTTGGATGGTTATATTACGGATTTCTAAACGTTTTCATAAAACATTGCAAAAAAACGTTGTTGCAACGTTAGCTAAACGTTTTCATAAAACGTTGCAAAAACGTTGTTGCAACGTTAGCTAAACGTTGTGTTTTGATTATAAAAGACATTTTGATTTGAGGTTTTATGTAGACTTATTTGGATGGTTTCTTTTGATAGGTCGCGGCGCCGACTGGTTTCAGCGTGCGCCGTTAGATTGTCGAAGGTTTGCAGTGCCAGCTTTAAAACGAAAAGATGTCTTCGCATCCTGACTTCATTATATTATCATTTTTCTTACCCGCGATAATAATTATTTCAAAATGAACGGAGAACTATTATTTCATGCGAACGTGTACAACTGTAAGTAGTACAACCGTGCCAGCCACATGGCTCCTGATGTGAACAAACAAGTAATAACTGCTTAACAGCGTTTTCTCTTCCGACTTAATCTTTGACAAATCTGCATTTTGGGAATTTCTAATTGAAATTCATGATAAAGAGCAAAATTTGTATTGTGACGGCTACAGCAAGCGCATGTATGACGCTAATTGTGACGTAACGTCAACGTTATTTCAAACGTCAGTTGGTAACGTCTTCAAAATGACGACACCCTCGACATCGTTTGTGTGAAACATTGCCTATTTCGGATTTTTTGTCGACGTTAAGACATAGAAACAGATAATGATGGAATTATAAAGAATGAATTTCTTTCTTGGGATTTTATTGAGGAAATTCAATGCTTTAAAAAATGTAGAATCGCCGAGCCGGGCTTATCGCATTTCATTGAGCGAGTAGTGATACACGGAATTCAAGCGCGTGTGAGCAGTCCCAGCCCATGGGCAAGATAGAATTTTCCAGCACCGCTAAAAATAGAACAAGCTTTGTCTCGTAGGTAAGAAATAGAGATTATTACACGGTTGTTTTGATCCCAGCCCTGATCACAGCCCGAGTTGACGGTATCGGCCCGAGCCCGAATCTCAGCCCGAGCTGACTGTATCGGCCCGAGCCCGAAGGGCTGATACCGTCAACTCGGGCTGAGATCAGGGCTGGGATCAAAACAACCGTGTAATGCTCTTTTTATCATATACTTTTTTATAGAATTAAACTTTTGTAAGAAAAAGTGCATATTTTGTTCCAATAAAATATGTCTGTTTTCTCTTTTTTATTGGATGATTGATTGATTGATTCATTGATTGACTGATTGATTGTTTTGGGTTTAACGGCCCTTTGAGACAGTATTTCAGTCTATATCGGGCCGTCTCCCAGACAGAGGGAGAAAGAAGAGAGAAATGTTAGACGAGAGAAAATATGTCCAAACAACCCCACCCGCACCTACTGCAAATACAGTAGGTCCTTGCCCTACTATTATCCAAATCAGTAGGACGCCCCGGCGCTGGAAGTTACACGCAGCACCATCGCACCACCCGTCCACCCCTTTTTAGTGGATGAAATAACATGGAGATGATCAAGTCGGAAGATCATGGTTCGTTAGCGCCATTTTTCTTTCAGCTGGAAAAACAACTGAGTATAAAATCAAGAAAACACAACACAATTGTTAGGTATTTTAATCGTAAGTGGCTCAAATTACAAAATAAAACTTACCGAGAATGATTTTCTGGAAGTAGAACAAGCTACACAGCCTCTGTGTGTCCACTTTCAACCAGTCGACGTGCGGCAATAAAACAGGGCGACAGAAGTCCTTTGGCCCGCTGAGTTGTTTTGATGACGTCAGCGACAACACTTGAAGTTAGCTCCAAATTTGAGGGCTGATACGACGGCTGAGATTATAAGTATCTTTCATGGGTGTGAGGTGTGGCTAGAAAAATCTGTCACGAGGGTCACTGATTGGCATCACGAAGCATGCCGAGTGATGCCGAGCAGTTATCCCGAGTGACGGATTTTTCTATCCGCACCTCACACCCATCCATGACAGATACTTTTTCTTGCACATCACGTTTTGTTTTAACTTTAGAACTTGTTAAAATGCCTAATTTTATTGCTTGAGAAGTTTCTATTTGCTTTTGAAAGAAGGCGCCGCTTTCAACGATCGCCATTCGGTTCTTTATGTCAACGTCTGGCGTGCATAAACTGACGTCATTTCTGTCGTCTTCGTTACGCCATCATGTAAAAGGCCAACGTCACTTGACGCATAAACGTGACTTCCATTACAAAACCTGTGCATTGAATGCTTGTGATTTTTATCCGGCCCTGGGTGAGATAACATGGGTGAGATAAGATTTGTAGGTACAGGGGAAACACGCGGATATCCTTATCCACTGTGCATGAAATTTCTGTCTCGCCATCCACGTGATGTGATCTCGGCCCTACACGTGGTCTTTGGACTACAGGGCTGGACAGCGCTTTCTGCCAGGGCTATATTGGTTTAGCCAAATATCTCGTATCAAGGGCAATACTAGTAAAAGTATGTGATAAACGTTTCTCCATTAGAAATAAGTTTTGCAGTAACGTTGCAGAAAGGTTTAGGAAACGTTTCTTCAGTCTAAATCTTAGTTATTAACTTTAATTAATAATATAGCTGGCAATAAACAATTTTAATTTTCAGATCTTTTTTGAAAATGAAAAAAAGAAAATGAGTGGAACTTCCGATGATGAGGATCCTCTGTATCCCGTGTTTTTGGAATGCTGGCATGCACGCAACAAAGGGTCGCGGAAATGTGTGACAATATTAAATAATATAAGATGAAAACTTTAAAATCGGCGTTGCAGCTAAAATTACCTTACAAGCAAACAGGTCGATCGGGGAATATGCTTATTTATAACCTACAATCGAGTAGAGTACATGCTACTGGAAAGAATACTCGCATAAAATAGCTAATTGTGTACCTGATTTGAATTCCAATTTCAAAATTTGAAATTTGGAAAGAAGGAAGTCGGTTGTTTTGTATTATGAATTTCGGCTTCAAAAGTAGATTTTCTTGGTACGCTTGCGTTAAAATAAGCATTATTAAACGCACTTGATTTATCTTAGTAATTAAATTCGATTAATCAAAATTTTAATTTGGAATTGAGAAAGTTTTGAAATACGAAACTTTGGTGAATATCTACAACGTGCTCTAAAGGATTTAGCCACGTGCTCTAAAAGATTTAGCCAACGTTTAAAAAACGTTACGAAAACGTTGTGTCCAGAGAGATCGTGTTCAAATAAAATCACGGATAAGAGCTGTCCTTTCCCCTCTCTGTCTCTTTCAAGACTTTTGTTATCTTAACCAGACACCTTTAGATTACCTATATTTGCATAATTAAGAAGGCTCTTGCAGCTTATTTGGAATAAGTTGGTACCCATCGAAATCAAGGAAATACACATTTCAGAATAAAAAGAGGGCATTAATTATGCAATAGTCATCAAAATGGCATGAAATGTGGCCCACACATTACATCACATATTCATGATATCGCCAATGGGATACGATTATTAGGACGGAAAAATATAACGTTGGAGCAACGTTCATAAAACGTTGACTGCAACTATACCATAGAGCGTGGAACATGTTCAAACGTTGAAATAACGTTTACTAAACGTTGGTCTCAAACAAACCTTCATACAACCAAACACAAACGTTGCGAAAACGTTTCATGTTAGCTGGGATATTGTATAAATCACACAACAGCTCATATTAAAACGTGTCCTTCAAATGTTATAGTTTAAAGCTAAATAATATGAAAAAAAAGCAATTTCTTTAATGTATTTTTTTGGCATTTTCATATAAATCAGAACGATAAACTAAATCAAATTATCTTTATTTCAAAAACAGATCAGCTTTAGCGGTGGATAAATGAGTAATAATTCACTGTCTGGCGGTCAGTTGTAAAGAAGATCATATCATGAGCGCGAAGCGCGAGTGATATATCTATTTACAACTGACCAACAAACAGTGAATTATTATTAAACAATGCAGTGCTAGAGATGAACTATTTCTACTCTTACACCCTGACACGCTGAAAAAGTATTCTTTTCATTGAAATTCTTCCAACCGTCTTGGCAGCGCGTTCATGCTCCCGTCAATACTCTTAACTGTATTTAAGATAAATTTACGTTTGTATGGCAATTTTAGAAAAAAAAAGAGAATTACCACCGTCCAATGCCTCAAAACGTCACGAAATACGTCAGTGACTGCCAGCGCTCCGAAACAGCGAATTGTTGCAGAATAAAACATGAAAACTAGGCGCCCTGTGTCAGAATACATTTTAAAACGTAGCATGAGACAGATCCGATCTACCAGTGCATATTGTGGGGAGATAAATTTTGTACCTCTCCCAGAACGTGACTGACTGAAAGATGACTTTTGAAATGATATCAGCTCTCAATGAATTTACTCTTTGATTATTTCGAAATTGACTAGACGCACTGTTGCATTATGAATAGAGTAAATTATTTCTGTTGATGTCATGTTTATCAGACTCGAATTGAAAATGCAATGGCTAAGAAGGTATCGTCATTCCTTCTTGATTCCGTTAGATACATATTATATGAAAAGGAAATACGGTCGTTGCCTTTGTTTGTACATTCACTTATGCTTTCAGAAGCTTTTGCATCTGTTTGGTCTGTCACAATGTTTTTGATTTGTGACTATGTGTGTAGTTTTAGTTTGTTAACTGATGAAAGTTGATTGTTGTTAATACTTTTACACCACAGGAAATGAGTTTAAAAATAATCGTTGCTACAATACAATATATTTTTACATCAAGAAACAAATAATTTATCAGCTTATCTTTCAATATAAATTACTTTAAGCCAAACCTCTATAGGCTACCTTCATGATACATGTACTATTGAAATCTTAATAACTAATGGATAGCAAATGAGAGAAAATGATCAGGAATCGACAAAAGCGCCTATTGCGTTTAAAGATGGAATTATTTCTATATAAGTAAGAAATTATACGCGCAGTTTATTTTCTTGTGACTATTGAACAAGAAATTTCAGAATATTTACCAGGAAACCTACCAAGTAAGATTTTTTTACAATGTATATTTTGTGATTATTATGTTTGCATTGCATATATGTCAGTTAAGTTCACAAAGGAGATCATTTGGAGGCAGAGAAAAAATTGCAAGACCTAAAATCGGAGATCATCTTTTTTTATTATATCCAGTCACAAAGAGAAGTCAGATATGCACGTTTGTGCCCTAATGCTCCAGGTTTAGCAATAATCAATTTTCATGAAAACATTAAATGGCTGCTGATTACAAAAGACTTGAAAAATTCGAATCTGCTCTATGATGAAGTACATGTATACTTTTGTGCCGTCCGGTACTTAAAGTGATTGCATACAGCTCACCTACAGATTTGACGTATACATGTTTACTCTTTTTGACTCTGTATTTAGTACAACACCACCGAGGAGAGGACAAATATAGACCTAGCCTACGTCCAATCTTTTGACTCATATGTATATGTTGTCAAGAAATTTCTAATAAATAAATAAATAAATAAATATAGAGTACTAATGGGAACCGACATATACAGAAGATGACATGACAGACATTCTTTCAAATGCAGATAATAGCAATGCAGGTCACACTTGAAGTGCCAATTTTTTTTATGCAAGTGCATTTTTTGTACGCCTATGCGCAGACTTCAGAAAGGCATGCTTGCTCAGAATTTGGACAATTAGCTGGGAATTATCCATTATATAGTGCACCACGCATAACATTACGGAAAGACTTTGATTTAATGTATTAAGTCCCATTTGTCCTAGACACACCTCCTCTTGTCATTTTGTTTTTGCAATGAGCTCCCCAGTTTCTCTTTATCCATAGTATGTGTAACGAACAGCTATTACCCTCATTCATATTTAAATACATGATTGATGCATTCATTTTTATATTTAAAATACATGTTTCTTGTTTCTTGGGTGCCATAATCATTATGCAACAGTCCAGTAATACTGCTAGTTCATCAAGGGAAATACCCCATCTCATATAGGTAATGAGATAACAGGTTCATAAAACCATTTAAGAGTGGTACCACTTTTTGGCTCTCTTTACATATCCCTTTGAGTAGTAGCACTGTTTTAATGTGACATATGCTGGTCTGCTAATGCTAGATTTTATTGCCAAAATTACTAAGTACTGGGACAGATAGGGGTTCAGACTCAATGATAGCCCCTACATAAAGCTATATATTAGTTGGTTGGGGCCGGATGTTTGTCTGTTTCTTGGCCCACTGGGGTTCAACTGGTGGTCTTCTTTTGCTCCAGTACTCCAGTGGTGTTGCTGACGCCCCAGGGATCTCCGGGTGTCTCAACACGTTTTGTCTGTCGAGTCCTCATCCTTGCTTCATCGCGGTCTTTTCTTGATGTTAATTGTTGACTGTGATGACGCTCTGATGAGTTAAGGGACCTCCATAGGAACCGAACTACCAACTAATTGTGTGCACCGCAGCGGAGGGTGAGGGTGAAGGTTTGGGCCCAGTAAAACCGGTTTAACCCCCCCAGTAGTTATTACTGACCGTCCCAAGGCGGTACTTTTGTTGCGGTTGCATTTGTTTTATGTTCGGTGCTGTTTAATTTATTGTGTTCTCAGTTTAATCCTTCTATCATAAAAATAGAAAATAGGTAAAAATAATTTTTCATATAATTTGCTTAGTCCGTTGTAACCCGTCTGTTGGTCTAAATTTTTTAGTTCAATAAAGATAGCTGAGTTGCCATCTATTTGGGAAAGAGCTGCTGACTCGGCTTATCACTTGTAATTTATTGTTTGTTGGGATGTCTTTGTCAATCTTTCCCTTTGATGTTGGGGATAGGGTTTTGGATCTGATTCAGTCAGTTCCTGAAGTGTAGTTACTCTTTAAATTTACCAAACAGTGCTTTTCTAGTTCAGGCTGTTGCAAAAGAAGCAGTTTGATCATGGTCTACACTGTTTTAAATCAGGTATTGCAAAGATACTTGTTCCCAAGTGGGACTTGTTCCTTGTCCATGCTGTCTGCATTTCACTAATAAAATCTGGATTTGCATTGGGGCACTACACTAAGCTAATTTGTCCAGAGAAGTTATTGAGCTGCCTTGAGGCTCTTTTAATCCTGCTGCATCTGCTTAGTGCTTCCAGAGGAAAGTATTTATGGTCATTCACCTGATAAATGGCAGACTTCTGCTCCTAGGGAAAGTAATAATCATCAAATTACATCCTTATAGAAATGATTTTTACAAAAATTTTAAAGCTATGACTTTCATCATTCTTTTGATATATTTAATAACGGTTCATAAAAATTTAAACAATCATTTTTATATCAGCTGAAGTAAACATAGATTACGTTCTCTATGAATATTTTCCTTTGAGTTAGGTATCTCGGTTATTGCAGACAGTCATTTTTTATAGATACCCAGTATTTTACTATATAGTTTAATCCATCTGCGACAATCACGGCTCATTGTATATGATTTATATTGAAATACGGGACCAGTTCGAAGACATTATTTTAGAGTTAAAACGTACGAGGGATGATACAAATACGTGGAATTTTGCTGCAGTAATTCTATTATTTATAGTAAACCAATTAAATTTAAAGAGTAAATACACTTCAGGAACTGACAGAATCAGATCCCAAACCCTGTTCCCAACATCAAAGGGAACGATTGAAAAAGACATCCCAACAAACAATAAATGACAAGTGATAAGCCGAGTCAGCAGCTCTTTCACAAATAGGTGGCAACTCAGCTATCTCTACAGAACTGAATAATTTAGACCAACAGAAGGGTTGAAATGAAAACACAATAAGTTAAACAGCACCGAACATAAAACAAATGCAACCGCAACGAAAGTACCGCCTTGGGACGGTCAGTTATAACTACTGGGGGGTTCAAACCGGTTTTACTGGGCCCAAGTTTCACTTAATACAGAATCAGAAATGTATCCAGTGATGTATTTATTTTACCGGTCAATCTCTGTGAAAGAGTCTTGATGCGTTGTCATAGTAATCTTATGACGGTACTACAGAGCACAGAAAAAATCTTCCTCAACATTTCAAACTGGTTGTTTTATCTTTGGCTATGTTTAAGATTTGCAGTAGAGCAATTTGCATGATATTTGGTAAGATATTTTCTATGGTTTCCACTTTTCGATATCCAGAAAAGACTTCTATGCTTAAGGCGAGGATTTTGCCCATTAAACACGACAGGTCCGAATTTTCAAAAGTATAAAGTGTGCAAATTTTTCTTAGCAGAGCTTCCACAAATATGTAAACCGTATGAAATCAGATCATTTGTGATTCAGACCCAAAGACATAGGGAGATAATCCAGCTGACCAGGCTGACTTTACCTACCCTAAATTCAAGGTTTTCCCATACCTCATTTTTTGAGGTAATATAAAAATATTGAAATCAGTCACTCATTCTATACATTGTGGTCATAAATGCATGATAAATACACGCATATCACAATACACAGCAATGATTTTCTTCTTGTTACGCCTGACTGGCATCTAAACATGCAAAACCACATTTATACTTCCCGTCAAAGTGGTCAAAAGAGAACGCTTCACTATAACTAAAATACAAGTACTCCCCCCACCCCCTTCCGTGACCAGCAGACTTATGCGATGCAAGTACTCAATATATGAGTCGGAAGCTGGGTCTAAGGGGAGACGATACTCAGGAAGCCAAATAAGAAGAATGACCAACAGAAGCATTGTGATTTTCAAGGATTATATTGTGTACCATGACCTTGAAATGAGGTCAAGGTCACATACATATAGTCAAAACTATCCAGTGTTGTCTGTTATGTAAGTAATGTAGGTCAAAAAAAGGTAGAAATGTATTAAAATAAATTATTATTTCAACGATCAGTTTGAGGATAATTTACAATTTATCTCAAAAATGACGTCACCATCAACGTATGTTTAACGTATTTAACATAGAAAAAACACTTGAAAATTCATTTGTCATGCAAGTTTTATGTCATAGTTAAAAATGCAAAGCAGAAGTCAGTGATCCGTATAACTTTTAAATCATGGGGAAAATTCACGCCTTAAGCATAGAAGTCCTTATTGCCGTGAAAAAGTGATATGCTTACATAAGCAGCATAAAACATGGCATATGCATTATAAAAGGGTGAAAAAAATGACATCAATCATTAAACCGGGTATTTTATACAAGTTCCAGTTTTTGTATCTAATTATAAAAGAAATGTATAAAATTATCAAATTTAATATTATTTGAGCATTGTATGTTAGTTTTATCTGATGTCAGCACATACTAGAGGGCTACAGACCTGCATTTAGAGATACAGCATAAAGGAATGTTCCTTGGCACGACATTAAAAGCAAAAGTTTGGCTTGAATTTAAAACCCACATACCTGTACAAGGCCAGTATGCTATGAAAGTCTTCAAAACAGTCATATTGCATGCTGAAGTGTCTAAAATTGATCAAAATCATGATAAACCTACCAAGAAGGCGTTGATTTGTGAAAACGGAGACCCAAAAGAACCACTCAATGTTAAAACGGGACAAAACGTCAAACATCATTAATGTGGTGCTCCGCTATCGCTGTACCTGCCTTATATAAAATAAAAGACAATACTTATCTTTCATTGAAACTTCTTCAAATGTTCATATTATGTAGGTAAAAAATTGACTTTTTGTGATATAAAAAAACTACTCATAAGTGCACTAACTTTACCGCCACAACAAAAATCCACGTATTTTAATAACCACTCGAAGGCGTCTCTTGCCTGGTGTCTTGCAGCTACTGTTTCTCAAGGAATGAGTCTGTAAGTATGACTCGTAGGAGGCTGATCGTTGCCTGCTGAGACCTGTTCATCGCTTTTTTCTTTCAATATTTTGTGTTTTAGAGACACTGGAAAAGTTAAATGACAGCTAAATCGTTGAAAGGCTGTAAAGATTTTCATTGACAATTAAATATATTGATCAGTTCCTTAGGGCAAAAATACGGATATTGATTAGTTTGGCAAATATGCTCGGAGAAACTCTCCTATTTAATAATAAAGCGTGTTCCGCTACTGTCGGACTTAATACACTAATGTCTTAAGCTGTTATGTAGGTCTTGATTGATTGTTTTTCTTACGTAAATAAATTTGGCAAATATTTTGCTAAGTAAAGAAAGACAGAGCGTTCTGCAGTTATTATGTTTATGGACTTATTTTAAGCATTCGTAACAAAAAAAAATATACAGAAGCTACATATCACCTCCGATGGAGATGACTCTTATCTATAGAATTAATCGGTAAACCTCACATACTTCTAGTGTCGAACATGAACGAAGCGACGCATCTGGGAGAGTAAGGTAATTCGGACACTGACATTGTTTCCTTTATATGTCAGTTGTTTGGAACCAAAAACAAAACTTAACTGGCCGAACAGAGAAAATCCTGATGAGACGGTTCATATGAGCCGTCTTATCTGGATTTTTTTAATGTTTGCAATTGTATGTCCGAATTTACCCGCCTCTCCGAACTTACCCGACTCTCCCCTAATTATACCAGTTTTGCCAACTGCTACAAGCATTTTCCTCTTTTCTCACACACAGATGATTACTACTTGAATTAAAAAATGTTCTATTTAGAGAGTTAATAACGTCCTTAGTAATCTCTTTAAGGATGGCTTTTCTTGAAAGGGAAGTAAATGATTCTTATTCTCAAGTTGTTTTGCTTGTAAAAGTGACGGCCAAACTATGGATATGAATCTGTAGACTTTGGGAATTTTATTTGAGCCGCGACACGATGAAAGCAGCAAAGTGGCAAGTGTGCCCAGCGTACTTAGATTAGCAAGGCAGGTCAGAGTTTTTGCTGTGCGCTTGAAAGGTAGCAAAGGGTATATGCTAGCTCTGTGCAGACTGATTTTTTATCAGTCCATGCTGATCTGAGTCTTCGTCAGGCGCTCTGGCCACTTTGATGGATTTTATCATGTCACGGCCGTTATCATTTCAGAGCTTATATAATTCTCTCTTTCTAGAATCCGTGTTCATCGGTAAGCGTTTTGAGTGCTCATTTGAGACAATGGAAAACAAGTCTGTTCTCATCGACGGTTATGACCTTCCAGTATATGGCATTAATGATGGGATGTTCTACGTTCTCCACATACCTACAATAGTTTGTATCATCGTTAGTTTGCTCTGCGCTTCTGTGACGATTATCGTTTCTTTCAGAAGACACACTGGCAGTTCCTTTTATTCCTGGACAAAATGTGACCGTTTTGTTGTTTATCTTGCAATATGTGACGGACTGTTCAATTTATCACATGGATCTGATCATGTCCATGTGACGATATCTAAAAATCATGTGTATCCCAGAGAACTGTGCTATTTTTATGGTTTCATTTTGTCAGCTTCCGTTTCAGCGCAGAATGTTCTTGTTGCAATCATAGCCATCAACATTTTCGCCCTGATGTACTTTAATAAAAGGCCAGGTTTTGGACGATACGATTGGATACTTCTTCTTGTGACCTTTGGATTGCCTCTTGTCGCATCTGTAGTGGTACTGTGTCTAGGGATGCTGGGACCCAATGGAATTTTGTAAGAATTTTTACCATTTGCCAGAGCTCTTCATGTATATAAGATGCAGCATAATAGGCATAATTGATGATATATATGAGCCACGAAACGAGAAAACCGACAAAGTGGCTGTGCGCCCAGCACAGACTCAGGATCAGTCTGGGCATTCGCCCATTCTGACAAACTCTTGGCTCTGCGCTTAAAAGTTAGCGTAGGGTCTAAGCTACCTCCAAAGGGGCAGCGAAGACTCTAATCAGACTGAGCGGATGACCAGGCTGATCTGAGTCTGCGCTGGGCGAACAAACACTTTGTTGGTTTTGTCGTGTCGCGGCTCATTTATTAATTTTGTATAAACAATATCATTTTTAGAATGTACAGCAATTAAATGTAGGTTAACCAATTAACATGGCTCGGGTACATAGAAAAGCATGAAACTATTTGCAGAAACTTCAAATCAGTTACAAGGAAAAGCATTTAGTGGCGAGCGGCCATCTGCCCAAACGCTCAGCCTTACTGTATGAAAGTGTTATATGCAAATTAGATGAAGTGTTTTAATAGTTTTTATTGGAGAGCGGGGGATCGGGAATCAGTAAGAGGCGGGAGTGGGATGGAGGATGCCGCCGAGTGCCGAGACGAAGCGATTCAGAGGATAGGCTAGAACATGAGTTTTTAAATTGAATTAAGAAAAATCTCTGCAGATATCAGCAATTACTCCCTCTTGTCTAAGGTATTGTATTTCTTATTTAACAACTCCCAAGCTGACTTAGAATAAATATGGCATGTGCCAACGAATATGTCAGGGCAAGGACGCAGTAACGTTATAACTTTGCAGCGTTGTTTGAATAACGTCTTTGACGTCATGATGATGTAAGAGTTACGTTGTTTGGACGTTGGGTTTTACGGTTTTTGTGCAACAATGAAATTAAGAGAAAATTATATGAATTATTTGAATTCCTGCAATGCTGGCACGTGGGCGTCTCGGATATACAAAACTCAACTGGTTATAACCAGAATGTACGTCTTTATGAAACGTGAATGCAGTCTTAGCTCGATAATCTTACTACCTTATGTTAAAGATAAAAAAATTCAAAGCTAAGAATCCAAGCATCTTGCCGTAACTGATTTTAATGATGTCTGCAGATGTTAAAAGACAGAGTCGAAATAAGCAATAAAAATTGAGCCGCGACGCGAGAAAACCAACAAAGTGGTTGAGCGCTCAGCGCAGACTCAGATCAGCCTGGGAATCCGCCCAGTCTGACGAGAGTCATTGCAGGGCGCTTAAAGGGTAGCTTAGTGTCTAAGCTACCTCCATGCGGACAACGAAGACCCTGATCAGACTGGGATCTGAGTCTGCGCTGGGTGCACAACCACTTTGTTGGTTTTCTCGCGTCGCGGCTAAAATAAATTCTGAAGGAAGGCCTACACATCACAGAAACGAAAATAGCAGACACGGTTTAGTTGAGTCTGTTTCTGTTCAGTTAAGTCCGCACACAGCAAAGTGAAAGCAAATTAGCCTAGACAAATTAAGACTGATACAGTTGTCTACATAGTTTCGAATGGTACCTAGTTTCGAACAGTCACGTATTTGAAAAGTTTTCTGACAATGAGACACACACTTGGCACAAAACTTACCATGAGTGATTATTCATATGTATTCCTCTTTCATGACCTGCTGGTTTCTAGAAATGAGAGCATCTTCTGTTAATATGACGATATGTAATTAGTTCTTTCAGCTGAATTGACTCCCGCCCCCTCTGAGAGCATTTTACTATTCTGTGGCTCACTTACATATATGTTGAAAATTCATAAGGTCAAACTCAGTCTTATTGCATATTGCTATTTTTGTACAAATAAAAATGTCTCGAATTTTAATTAAGTGTCGTCTGAAAATTTTAAGCACATAACTATGTTTTAATAGCTATATTCTTTAAAGTGTATGTCTACTCTATATTGAACGTGCATCGAACAAATAGCGGTATTTCTATACCCTTGTCTATGACACCATGTTGTCTTTACTCATACTTTTTATGTATCTTTTTGGAACAAGAAATGAAACAGCAATTTTATGGTTTGAAATGTTTGCCACTCATAAAAAATGTTTTCAATGGTCTGTTTTGTTTGTGTAGTTATAAAATTAAAATCTTAAAGCCCAATTTAATATGTCCTTCTATCGTCCAGGTCTTCTTTGCCATTTTAGCATATCATGTACAATGCTTTAAAGATGACTTAAATCAACACCACATAGTTTGCTTTAAAGACGATATATAAAGCTACGAAACAATTGAATTTTGTGCAGAAAAGGCATTCTGCTATCAATTCATCATTGCATATTTGTGAAATGTAATCTGTTTTTCTTAAACATGAGCATAGCAACTGGGTCCTGCCTTATGATTCGACATTGGGTTCTGTCTAATACAAAGGAACCCAGCAGAAAAACTTAAAGGTCTGAAGGAAAAGGTTTCCAGTATTTGTGCAAGTATAATTTGTTAATTTTGTGGAACTCAAGAATTACTACCACAGACGTTAGTATAGGCCCGAATTGACTCAGATGTATACCCTGTTTGGAACTGGGTAGAAAACTTTATTTTTTTTTATAAAAGCATCGTAAACGACTGAGTAATACCCCGCCACTGCAAACCGAAGGCAATAACTCCATCAGAAGACATCGAAATCTGCCCATTATCTATCCCAACCGAGAACTTCTCAAAATCAATGCACATGCCAAGTTTGAAGAAAATCCCTTAATAGATACTCAAGTTATCGATCGGAAACAAAGTGCTCACGGACGGACGGACAGACGTGTGTTCGACGGATGGACGAACACGCGGACAGCCAGCGCGAAAACACAATATCCCGCCACTAACATGTGGCGGGGTAAAATAAAAAATAAAAAGATATCCAATGACCTGGAATAAATATTATCAAAACCCATATCCAGCTTTAAATCCAAAAGGGAAAAAACAAACACACACATACACACACACACACACACAAATTTTGACAAAAGCTCACGAAAGACAAGCCCGGTAAACCGAATGAGCAGATCTTTCCAGACAGGTGATCATTCAGCTATACCAATTAAAATAAGCAGCAACATCTATTTTTACCTATTTTGAATTTAAAATTACAAAACAAACCAGAAAGCAGAATGGGTAGCTATTCAGATGACCAAACTGCTAGAGGCCATAGAGAAGCGGCCAAAACACACCAGAAGTATGCATGATTATGCATCATGTAAGTAACCATCAAGTATGCATCACATACGTATGCATTTTCTAAATCAGCTTTGAAATTTGAGCCGGGACACTAGAAAGCCAACAAAGTGGCTGTGCGCCGAGCGCGGACTCAGATCAGATGGGCATCCGCCCACCTTCGCTGTCCTTATTGAGCTAGCTTAGACTCTTGACTATCCTTTAAGCGCAAAGCGAAGACTCTGATCCGACTGGGCGGATACCAAGGCTGATCTGAGTCTATGCAGGGCGCACAACCATTTAGTTTGTTTTCTCGTGCCGTGGCTCTTTCTTTCTTTCTCTCGATACTGCTCTCGGTCAGTAACTGACCATGATGGCAGGCGCGGGGTGTGGCGCATAAGTTTCCAAAAAAAAAAAAAAGAAAAAAAAAAAAAAATAGTATTTACCTATGACAAGGCCACACAGAGTTAAAACTATTTACAAGAAGTCCTCAGGGATAGGCATTACATGCTCTATCCCTGCCCAACCCGAGGTTTACACTATTTTGGACTTAAACTCCTCAACTGTCTCCGCAGAGACAGCTTCAGTTGTAAGCCCATTCCAAGCTGCAATTGACCTGGGGAAGAAGGAATGTTTCAAACCGTCAGAATAAGCAACTGGACGGTGATACTGAAAGGGGTGGGATCTTGTTCTCATCTTCCCTCTACCGGACTCAGACAGATACTTATCCTTATTAACTATTGCCTGGTTATTATGAATTTTGTAGAACAGAGATAGAGAAGCCTGTTGCCGCCGTTCCTGCAGATCTGGCCATTCAAGTTCCTCTAGCATGTCGCTTACATGGCTCTGGTTGCGCCAGCGTCTGCAGGTCCAGCGTGAAGCAGTCCTCTGTACTTTCTCTATTCTACCAATCTCAGTCTGATGATGGGGGGTCCAAACAGGTGCCGCGTACTCTAATTGGGGCCGGACCACAGCTTTGTATGCAGCAGCCTTAATATCCTTAGGAGCAAAAGCCAGGTTTCGGCGAAGGAAACCAAGAGTCTTTGTGGCTTTGCTAGTGATGTTGTTAATATGTTGACCCCATTCGAGGTCATCAGTGATCGTGACTCCCAAGTATTTGGCAGAAGGAACGTTCTCCAAAACTTGGTTGTGCAGAACATAGTTATGAATGATCGGCTTGGAAGGGGGATGCTTAGTCATCCTCATGGTGTGACATTTAGCAACATTAAACTTCATGAGCCATGCATCTTCCCAACGGGCCAGTTTATCCAAATCTTCCTGAAGTAATTGTTGCTCATGTCAGTTGTCTTAATCAATCGAGGCACAAACAATTAACAGGCTTATAATTCACACAAAGGAAAAATCTTGACAAAATTAATTTAGATTTTAGCTAATGGCAAGCTTGACACCAGTAGAGAGTTCAAAGGAAACATTATTTCACATTTTGTTTCTGCACTATACACTACATGTACTTATGTGAGTGTGTGTGTGTCTGATCATCTGTCAAGACTGACAGAACGAATTGGAAAGTCCGGTAGAGCCTTCTAAAGCTCCTCTTGTCTTTGCGTCGTCGCAACAGTGTAATTTAGTAAAGAATATAGGTCATTTCCACCCCTTGCTAAAGAGAATCTCAATGCCGGCCGGTCACTTCTTTGCATTTTGAACAATATCAAGAGCCCAGGCTCACAATCATTCCTTAAATTAAAGGACAACCTTATATTTCATGTCGGAATTCTTATTTTTATTTTTCAATACAGCTCTATATATACTGTCGGTAGGATCATGCGAAAACTGTGATTCTCAATGTAACTTTAACATAGATTTGATCTGAGTAAAATGTTCGACCTTAAAGTTGAGGATGTCCTTTAATTTGAGAATGATTGTACAAACATTTTACTTTCTTTCCACCATCATTTTTGAAGGCTAACTGAACGAAAATGACTTGTATTTGCGTAAAATACCATAACAGTGATAATCGCTTAGTAGGCTTAACAATTAGACATACGCAGAAAAAATATTAAATATAGATACGCAACCGATATACTCGAAAGATATAAAGATGTCATAAATATCATCAATTTCAAATTTCTTTCTTTTCTTTTCCGTTTTTAGCTGTTATACTGACGGTGTAAAAGGATGGGCAGCGTATGTTTGGACCTTCACCATACCTTTGCTGGTAATACTCATCATGAACATCAGCTTATATCTATCGTCTTGGCTGAAAATACGTTCTGAAGTCAGGCAGATCCGCAGTAATCTCGGTCAAGATATGCCAAACAAGAAAACATCACTGCGAGCAGCAAAATCTATGTCTATGTTTGTTGCTGCCTTCTTTATTCAGTGGTGCGTGGCTGGTATCTACGGAGCATGGGAACTTTACGGGAATGTTCCTGTGGTTTTGCTACACGTGGTTACAAAGTTCACAAATATCGGAGGAGTCTTGAACATGGGAGTGTACTTCATAGTCAGCAAGAAAAGACATGCAAGACAGGAAACTCGTGCCCGAACTCAGAACAAACTATCAACTACTGCAAGCAGTGGCCTGGATAAAAGTACCACTGACTTAGGGAGCAATCTTGACACAAGAAGTGCAGAGGTATCATCTGCCTCGTAGTTACTGGGGTAATGGGTATATTTTCAGGAGGAGAAACTCTGTCAGTGTCTCCCTTTTTAATGGGGTGAAGTAGAGAAAATGATGGAGGATATTTATTATACTCCTAAGCAACAGATGTTGCTAGTATCCATTAGAACTTCGTCAACAAGGCATCTAGTGAGGGATCACGACATGTGTTTTTGCTGAGAATTAAGAAACATTATCCCAAAAGTGTCATAAAAATCCAACATATCTGGACCCCTGCTTTAGTAACTGCATGTTAGAATTATATTAAAGCCATACTTTTTACAGAGTTTTTACAGAAGAATATATACCTGGCAACCAGCTGCCAGTCCATTTCCCGTTATTTTTACGGGCGCCCGTAAACATTGGCGGAATCATCACGCAGAATATGTAGAATAAGAGAGGTTTTGGTTTGGTCATTTAGCCCTTCAGCACTATAAATGTCTTTTCGAGAACAGTCAGTTAACATAACTCTACCATATCGAAACTTCAAAAAGATGTTCTACAGGCAGACGCCCGTAAAAATAACGAGAAACGGACTGGCAGCTGGTTGCCAGGTATTCTACCGTAAAATCTACGGACATTTTTTCAGTTTAAAAAGTTGGCAATGATGGATGGATGGATGGATGGATGACTTGCAACTTTACGTCCGTTTCAACAGTATTTCAGTCAGATCAGGACAATGGGCGGGTGATGATGAATGGCTGAATGCAACAGAACCCCGTTTACAACATACGGAAGGAAAGATTCCCACCTTAAGTAGGGCTCGAACCCGGATCAGCAGGCCAGCGCTTAACCCACTGATTTACTGGGGCTCCTATAGGCAATGATCAGAAATTGATGAGTCAAAGTATTCTTGACAGTCCACTCAGTTTTAAACCGAGACTTGACATACTTAAATGGCAGTAACCATGCTGAGCACTACCTCCACCCTCGCCACATACTCAAAATCCAAAAATTCGTGAATGTGCTTAATCTTTTCAAAAGCTAGGAATGTTATTCAACCTTAATTATTTTGCATATACTTTTAATGCAGTTTATGATGACGAGTCATCCACAATATTCGACACATGATCCGTTTCCGTAAGTTGCTCTTCTAAACCACCACATTTACAAAAAATGAAATCTGATCAAACTATGCTTAGATTGATACGGAATTTAAAGTCTTTCCTCGTAGTTGCATTAACATTATAAAACGCTGAATTACATTGCTATTTCGGTACACAAATATAATTTATTAAATGTAGTGGTTGTGGAGATAAGCAGTCGCGTTAGCATGCCAAACAAGCAAAAACACCAGGACAGACTGCGCTTGCCTTCTTGTCAGATTCTTTGCAATAACCGTGTGCTGAGCTATACATGTACATGCATGTGCAAAATGGAGAGCCCGGAAGCTCGGTGGATTAAGCGCTGTGTCTGCTGATCTAGCAGTCTCCCGAGCTCGAGATCCACCGTAGGTAGGGTTCCATTGCACAGCCATTTCTTATCAATCTGTCAATCTCACAGAAGGTTAGATAAAGGACGGACGGACAAAACAAGGAGTAACTTTTTAAATAGATAGACAGCGACAGAACGAAAATGCTTCTATAGAGAAATCATCAAAGTTTAAAACAGGTTGACTTCGTTGTAACTTGTTTCTAATATGAAACTCGCTCCAGCAACCCCATTTATGGATTAGTCCGGTGCGAGGAGATGGTATCGAATGCCTTTTATGAATGAAATCTGTTTAACAATACCAAGTCTGTACAAGTCGGAACTTGACATGTTGCAGAACTATAAATCATGACTGGCGGTGGTGAAATGAAATACTGATGATAATAACCACAAGCATCAGCTTTTAAAAAAATTGTTTGGGTCTACGCTTAACACACAATAACTTGTGATGTCATTGGATTCTTCACCTCGGTCTTATCGCACATTCTAGGTTTAATCTAGTAGATTTCTGGTTGGCATTTATAAGCTCATGTTGGCATGTAATTACCCTAATTCAATTAACTGGCATGTTTGGTCACCTTAAAATGTTTGGCAATTAGTGATACTACTAGACCGTCTCAATGTCGATTCTTTTCTGGTACTTGCGGACCTGATCAAACATGCGCAAAATATCAATGATAACCAGTCAATAGAAAATAACGTTCAACAAGTCATGACCTTTTCTAAAATGCTTCCGAAGTAAAAGCAATTCCCAAGATTTCTACGCCCATGGGCGTAGACAAAATATATATCATCCCGATTTAAGACAGAAACTGTTGGAATATTCGCACACGTGAAGCTGCGATGTAAGTTTATTCTGACGGACAGATGCTTTATGACGTATCTGTCCAAAGTATTCCAACAACGCAATCCTTCAGCAGTGGAGTCTGAAAGGCCCCATCGCTCTATCAGCAAGAACAAATTTTATCATGAGGTATCGCTGCAAGCTTCTCACTGTAGTTTCGTAATTGTAAATGACCGTGATTAGCCAACTTCAAACACACAAAAACATCCTTGAGTTTCTAATAAAAAGGGTTTAAAAACTAAGTTGGGTCATTTTAGTTGGCAACTAAAATGACCTACTTTCGATTTCACAAAATGGTAAAAATACAATGTACAGGTGTGGGGTCCCAATCACTATTCCGCCTAATTATTTGCGTATGTCACTTGCTTATACATAGAAAAAACTACGAAAACTTATAAAATTTCCACATATATATTTGGCGGTATTTTGTATGTACACTAAACGATTTTAAGTATTTGCCTCCCTATGAAGTAATATTACAAATAAAATTACATTTAGAAATAAGGCCACCATCAAAAAGACATAACTGCCAAATCACCTCACCAAAACAAAATCATTTTGGGTGTGGTGGGTTGGGTAAATTCGACTAATATTGTCGATCTTATTTCGACTGAGCTTTGTCGATGACTGAAGTGCGGGCGCATTTTCGCGCCACAAGAACAAAGAACATGCAAATGCATCATCAAAAGTGGCCAATAACTCCGTTTCCTACAATCAAAAACTGACCAATACAAAATTCTGACAGAAAATTGCCAACTTTATGGATCAGTGGATCGCACTCCTGCCTTAATAATTAAACGTTATGTAGATATACCTCATAAATTATTTGCGTACGTCACTTGCTTATACATAGAAAAAACTACGAAAACTTATAAAATTTCCACATATATATTTGGCGGTATTTTGTATGTACACTAAACGATTTTAAGTATTTGCCTCCCTATGAAGTAATATTACAAATAAAATTACATTTAGAAATAAGGCCACCAAACCGAAGGTACCGCAAAACAATATCACAGCAAAAAGAAGACCGACAGATAGATAAACAAGCTCACGGAACATTTTTTTTTATAAGTAAAGATGAAATTTATAGGCAGAAATGCTATCCATTGACTCAATTTTTAAATCAATATGCCCTTACTCCGCACTGATAAGAATTGATTCCATTTAAATACATATACATGTATATCTAAATGTACAATTTAAATTATTATGCACTGTTAAAATTCTTTGTATTTTTTCAAATGTTATCTTTATGCACAAGATATTTACACAGAATGATTCAGAAAACCTTTCTTATCGTTTCTCATTGTGTCAAACAAAGTCAACAGGAAACAAAATGAAGCAGAGAATGAAACCCTGTGTAACAGACAGCACGTAGAAACTCAATCAGCTTCAAGATCTAATATCTGACACAATGAAAAAACGACAGCTTTTCTTTAACTATTCAAAATTTGAGAAACGACACCATTCTTTGAATTATTTAAAATCTATCACAGAAAAATAAGAGATATCGCGTACAAAGGAACATTACGGGAATATGAAGACAAGAAAGACACAGATCAGCCTGCGCTCTACACAGTACGATAAGAGCCTTCCTGCTTCTTTTAACAGTGGGGAACCCAAGAGGATTCTCAAGGTTAATGACAAAAAATCCTGACCAGTCTGCTCAACCGCGCTGGCTGATCTGGCTATTTGCCTAAAAAAATACACTACGACACCCCTTCACGCGACACCTATATTCAAGAAAGAATGTCGTCAAAGATTTTTAGAAGTTTGATATTTGAAACACGGCTCACTCAGCAAGTCACCATACGAAAATTATGTTATCAAGTTCTATATCTTGGGCTCACAAGCAGTTCTAAGTATATGTCAATCTAATGAGATACAGTACTTGTATATGTAAATGGAATAACTTTTATAGTGAGAACTAATATAAAATACAGATAAAACACATTCATATGTGATTGCCACCGTCCGAAACTTATATGCAACACGGAATGCACTTCCTGTTTCAGGCTGAAGAAGACATGCGCACTGGGAGATTACCTTAAGCTCTCCTACGTGCCACAATAACCCAGCGTCAGATGTGTAGTATCGCTGGCGATATGTAGAGATGCCCACAGAGTTGATCCGTCTGTGCGACATAGAACATCAGCCTGAAACAGAAAGAACAAAACGTGTGCAGTATCTACACTACAAACAGTCATTTCAAATGTGCTACCGTGTTAATGAAGAACAAGCGCAGTTTGCGAGTACCTTCAGCATTAAGATGCAACCCACCGTCTTTAACCGCAAAATAAGAACGAATCGGTTTGTTATTATGAAGAAAAATTCTATATGTATGTAAAAACTGTATTTTACGTCTTTTACATAACAACTTTAATTCTTTATTAAATTCTTTCACTCTGCTTTCGGATGGATCAAAGTTGGATAATTCCAGATATTAACAAGTTTGTATTAGACCGAGAATGAATGTAAGTTACGAGATTTTCATATAGGCTCATAAGCTCTCC
The DNA here is from genome assembly GCA_963989385.1 of Ctena decussata. Classification (NCBI taxonomy): domain Eukaryota; kingdom Metazoa; phylum Mollusca; class Bivalvia; order Lucinida; family Lucinidae; genus Ctena; species Ctena decussata. Next base: position 3,348,814 of record OZ022501.1, on the reverse strand, counting down.
AATAGACATAGATGTAGGAATATCGTTTGTACCAATTAATAAAATTGTATATTAAAATTGATACTCGCCCTGTGCGTTGCAATCTTATGCTGAAGCCTGGATATTGTAGCACCTGGAAACGCCTGTACTGTAGTGTGACGAACGTCGTTGATATACTTCGCCATGCTGTCTGACAGTATGGTGACAGTTAAAGGTCTATTGGCTAAAAAAGAATTATAAATCATTTAGTATTCTTGAACACATTCTCTCTGATACAGACAATTTTTGCCTAAAATCATAAGTCAGATATTCCGTATTAACAAGACTTAACCAGTCACCGTGATATTTGATTATCTCGGACTCAATACTTGATTTGAAAGCCCAAGAACAACCCCCTCTTCTGAACGAATGAGAAGAAAACAAACTGCTATTTCTACCTGTTAAGGAAATTAATTCCCTTAACCTATTTTGAAACTGAGCATATGTTATGATACTTAATTTAGATTTGTTCAAATTATAGCTAAATGCAGAATCAGATAACTTACATTTGACTGTTTCCATGACATTCTTGTAAGCTTTAACAGGACATAAAGATCCAGGAATTGAAACTGATGGAATTTGTCTCGATTGGCCAAACTGACGTAGTTTAGACCACTTTAAGTTGACTAATGGCATATCATTTTAAACTACTATATCACCTCTGGTAAGCTGTTTACTAGCATCAAACTTGCTAACAGACACAGGAACCATATTTGATTTCCTAGTCATTAAAAAGAACATTAAAAGAAATACAGCCCAAATAACAACGTCGAAATAGTCGAAATCTAAAAAATTGTAAATGTCTTTCAAAATTTCAGGTGTCATAGGCATTGCCTTTTTGACAACATGTTGATTTATTCGCGACATACCCCTTAATAATAGATTCAACTAAATCTTATTTTTTTCTGGATAATCTACATCTGAGATTGTGTGTAACGTTTTAACACCTGAGAGATAATTTTTAATAGAATTTGCTGAACGGAAAGATCTATTTAAGAGCTGGGCGTATAAGCATAGTGTATCAACTGTAACCGGGAGTGGGTTATGCTTAAAGTACTCGCAAAACATGAAAAAAATTTCCCATTGCGTATGAAGATTTCTAAAAGTACCTTCTGCATACGCACATTTCATTGTTTGTTTCATCTCTGCGCGTAAATGCTGATGAACAATCTCTGAAAAACAAAAGATAAAATACAAGAATAATAATGCGCTGAATCAAGGGAGAACACTGCAACTCTATATATGCAAATTTTAATCATATACTAGTTTCCCTTGAGCTGTTCTCACCAATTGTGAGTAAAGCGAAACCAGGAGCTGTCTACACTGTGCTCTTCGTCAATCTGATTCTTCACTGACTCATAAAACCAAGTTTTGTAACAAGGCTTTAGATCCCACCTTGAAAGCCAGTCTGGCTTTCTGTATTCAGTTCCAGGCAACAACTTTGCTCTAATCTGAAACTCATGAAAAGCTGCATAAAAACAGATTTCTCTCCAACAAGACTGGAGAAAATTATCACGAGCAAAACCTGAATTTAAAACCTGGCAAGACACAGAATTGTCACAATTTATCACAATATCACAATTTTTTTATTACGGAGAAATTTTCCCCATAATTTGACTGACACAGTTAGTAGCTCTAATGCATTTATATGCAATTTTAAGCTACTTATAAAATCAGGATATTTACAGTGAAAATATTTTTCTTGTAACCAAGCACCGCAACCTTTCAGACAAGAATCACAAACCAAAATTTCATCAGGATTAGACCAGTTCTGCATATCCATCATGGAAACGCCATTATATAGCGGTAAAATTTTTGACCACCATTTAAAATCTTTTTTAGTTTCCACTGGGATGTTTTGCGGTGTTGAAGTATTATGAATGCTACGCAACCAGTTTAAAAGCCTACAAACGAAAATTCGTGCAGGTTTCACACAGTGAGCAACAAAGTTTAATTTCCCCAAAGCAGACTGCAACTCCTTATCTCTTTTCAGCCATTCGCTGACTAACTTCTGAATTTCTAACAACCTCTCTGGAGTAATTTTTAATGTAAAATTGTCGGAATTAAAAAGAACTCCAACAAATGTCATTTCTGTCGAAGGGTCACATGTTTTCTCTACAGACTCCTCTAGCCCGCTGTACCACAGAATTCGCCCTTATTCTATATAGGAATGCCAGGCTCTAGCTGGCGAGTCAGCTCCAGCAAAATCGTCTAAATAATTTATGACTGAAATATTGCAAATACCACAAATAAAAGTGATACTACATGTAATTCTCTGCGTATTTGAGCGGAGCTTCTGCATTTTATCAAAATAAAACTGACCATTAAAAGAGTAACCTACCAACAAGGCATCGCCAGGGTCAATAGGAATTTGCCGATATGCTCTTTTTAAATCTCGTTTGAACAACAAACAACCCTTACCCTTTTCCTTTATGATATTGACCAAATCATCAACCCCAGGGTACGAAAGATTTACCTTTTTGCCTAAATAAAAATCTTTTGAAATATGATCGATGATAGCTTCTCCCTTGGGATAGCTAAGGTCTAGAATGATTCTGCGTTCTGTTGAATCTTTTTTGGGAACAGAATTGAGGGGCGAAATGCCTACATTACAAATAAAAGGATTATTTACAAAAGGGCCTAAAATAGCACCAAACTGTGCCTATTTCTTTAAATATTTTTGAATATCAACTGGATATTCTTTTGCTCCCTTATGATTCTTGACTGGCTTAAAACTAGTAAAAGTAAAAAGTATGCAAAGACCAGGAACTGAAACAATCAAAATCCAAATCCAGCCCTCAAACCATAGTTGGAAACAACTCTTGCTGCTGAATATTACCAAAATAACCAATTGGGAAGCCATATTCTAATAAATCACATACACCGAAATCATGATAATCAGTAAGCATGAACCGAAAATAATCTATCCTTAAGTTTGTATTGAGAGAAAATTTACAACCTTCAAAATTATATTTACCGGACAAACAAATTTGATCATGCATGTAAGTATAGCTATCTGTATTATGAAACGACAACTCTTGTGTTGATAATGTATTTTTGGGTATAGATGGAAAAACAATTTCTTTGGACAAAAAGTCGCTTACACAATTCGACGGTAAAGTATTTTGCTGTGGTATAAATGATTCCGTTGAATTATTTTGGCAATTTTGAGCATTGGTGACAGAAGTGAAATTATCATGTCAAATTTTGTACGGACAGGCAGGTGAACTCACAAGGTGCTGTAACTGTTTATTATCAGTGCGCCAACAAGTAGCACAAATGTGTTTCACCAAACGCGGATGACCTTTCACCGTCTTTTGGTGGGGTATTTGTATGAACATTTATCCCGATAATAATCGGAGCACCACCAAGTTTGGTCCGACTTTGATAAATAGCCTTTATCAGACTTTTTCAAAGGCTGCCCAGTAAGCATTGCCGTTTCTATCTGAGTAGGGTCATCACCCCAAGAGTTCAGTCCCATTTCAATACGCCTAAGCCATGCAGCATAATACTGAAGCAAACGTTTCCACTCATAAATACTGGAGTAGTAAACAATTTTTTTAAGAAACTTCATTCTACCTTTATACTCAACTTTAGGCAATTTTGAGGTTAATATCTCTAACTCACCAGCTATAAAATGTTTCATGTCCAGATTTTTAAAAGCTATATTTTTCAGAGACATATTCATATTGGAGTACAGAATGAGGCCAAACCTGGGGAATTTTCACCTTATCTGAGGCTTTTTTAGCCATACCTGATTTTTTCGATTTCTTTGTCTTTTTCTTTTTATCAGACTTAGACGAACTGTCTGATTCAGATGAATCTGAACTTGAAGAGCTAGAACTATATTTTGAAATGGATTTTTTATGTTTGTTCTGCTTTTTGCCTTTTGCTATTTTTGATTTTTGTTTCTTTTTATCTGATTTAGGGGCGGTAACTAAATCAGACATTGCTGAATAAGAATTTGAAATGTCTGAATTCGAAACAGATGAAGAAACTACTGATTCTTTCTCAGATTCGGAAAAAAGCCCAGATTAACCATTTTTCATGTGCTTTATGTTTCAATTTTTATCTTTTCTCATTGTTTTAATGAAAATATCAAATTTAACCTTCTCTGCTTTTTGTGAGCCCTCACCTTTTTCTGTAGCTTTCTGTATCTTCTTCTCATTTTGTTGTAGCTGTTTCTGTAATCTTTCTATTTTCTTTTCTTTCTCTTGCGCTGCTTTCTGCTGCTCTATATCTTGTAATTTAGATTCTGTCTCATGAATCGATTTTTCAAGCTCCTCTATAGTTTTATCCAATTCCTCCTGTTTACGGACGATTTTCGCCGGTGTGCTGGTAGATTTAGCTCTCTCTGACACTTGTAACGGTGGGGGCAAGGCATACTCTTTATCTTCTTTCACTTCTTTGCCCTTATTACGTTCACTTTTCCTTAAATCGTTGTCTGCTGACATAGCGTATTTCTTGATGATATACGGTACACACGTAAGTATTTGCTAGGTACAGTAAAAATTAACAGTAATCTCACGGTGAATAAGAATATAAATTCTATTTCACTCTCCAAAATTTGGTAACAAATATGGAGCTCCAGTCAAAATCAGTAAAACTATGAAATATACTGACTTACATCGATGCAATCCATCTGATTTTATGTTAGAAACATCTTATGTCCTTTGCAAAAACACAAATGTAAATCATAAATTCGACTAATATTGTCGATCTTATTTCGACTGAGCTTTGTCGATGACTGAAGTGCGGGCGCATTTTCGCGCCACAAAAACAAAGAACACGCAAATGCATCATGTGATCAAAAGTGGCCAATATCTCTGTTTCGTACAATCAAAAACTGACCAATACAAAATTCTGACAGAAAATTTCCAACTTTATGGATCAGTGGATCGCACTCCCGCCTTAAAAATTAAACGTTAATTAGATATACCTCATAAAGTTAATATAGCATTGCTAGACGGGAAACCAGAACAGGAAATTGTATTTTTTGGAGCTATTTGTTATTTTTCAAACATTGTTTTCTCTACTTTTTGCATGCCATATGACTCAATATATGCACACCAATCCTCATTTCATTACCAGACCTGAAGGTTGAACCGCTTTTTACAATGATTTGCATTTATGCATTTTTACCGCTGATAGGACTATGGAGACTTTAAACCTAAACCAAAATATTGCAAGTTGTTTTAAAAAAATGTTCGCAGCTAATGCATGCATTGACCCAACATGACCGCATAGACCAGCTGATAAAGTCCACTGTTTGCCAAAATATTGATGTTGGAGTAACCGAGGTAGCTACGCCATAAAAGTAAAAAGTATGCAAAGACCAGGAACTGAAACAATCAAAATCCAAATCCAGCCCTCAAACCATAGTTGGAAACAACTAAGATTACAAATAATCAAGATACAGAGAACATATGGCCAATCGAGTGAGCAGCTTGTTCCCAAGAGGTGGCCACTCAGCAACCCAAACCGAACCAAAAATAATAAGAACATACATAAGGTAAAACATCACAGAAACTCTGACACCAAAAACAGGCAACAGAGAACACCAACAGAACTACCGCCTTGGAACGGTCAGTAATGAATTACTGGGGGGCTTAAATCGATTTTACAGGCCCAACCTCACCCTCAGTTTCTGAAGTGGTACAAAACATTTAGTTGGTTGTTCGGTTCGCATGATAACCCTCTAACTCGTCAATGAATCATCACGGTAAACACATAAATCAAATTTCAACACCATGAAGAAGCAAAGACGAGGACTCAACAGATACAACGGGCCGTCTGACAGGTGGAGATCCCTATCCTGCCAAACAACCCCACTGGAAATCTGAAGCAAAAGAAGGTCACCAGTTGAGCCCCGGTGGACCAAGCAACAGACAAAAAGGCTCCGGTCCCAACCAACTACAATATATAGCTTTAGGTCGGGGCCATCATAGAGTCTGACGACCGATCCCCCGGTGTGCAATTAAAGAGTGCAGCAAAGTTATCAACCGTGATTGGGTTAATCACTAAGCATGCAGACTGTCGCATAACATTTAAATTATAGCCAATACGTTTGTGACGTATTATTATTTTTCGGAATTGATCAGAAAAATCAGTCCTACCCTTAATCTTTTTGAATTTGTATACTAAGTCACCATAAAATTCTGGTTCCGATAGGCCTTGGTGTAAAAGAAATTTTAATCCGACATCAAATTTTGAAACCAATTCATGGTGTCTGCGATAGAATTTAGAAAAAGCCTTTCTAAGCTTATGATACCGATAGCCCTGTTGAAGAAGTTTAGCAGTTAAACATTTATTACGAGCATTAAAGTCATCTACATGACTACACACTCTAGCAAATCTTATAAGTTGAGAAATATACACTCCATAAGAGGGACGACGTGGAACGTCACCGTCCAAAAATGGAAAATTAACTATATCAAAGTCAAAGTCATCACGTTTATCATAAATTTTAGAAGATACAAAACCGTTAGAAATAGATAGATGTAAATCCAAAAAGGGGGCCTCGGTATCTGAAGTATTAGCTTTATTCAATTTAAGTTCAGGTGGGTAAATTTGGTTAACCATGCTTTCAAAATAAGGATTATCAATATTCAGAAGACCGTCTAAATATCTAGAGGTTGAGTTAAATGCCTCAATGATATCAGCTTGATTATCAACAGAAAGAGAAGTCATGAAATCTCTTTCATAACAAAATAAAAACAAATCGGCCACAAGAGGAGCACAATTTGTACCCATCGGAATACCTAATTTGTCTGTATAACTTATTACCAAATCTGATGTAAATATTATCTAAGAGATATGATAAGGCGTCACATACATTCTGACATGACCAAAGACTATATCCTCTATATATTTTACGGTCAGTAGAAGTGAAAAACGCTTTCTTATCGTTACAGGCAATATAAAGGGTATCTTCATTTTTGGAGAACTTTTTGAAGGCCCTCTCAATCAAATCAACAAACCGGCAGAACACGTTCAGCTTAGCACTGTTGCAGAACTGATCAGACAGCTCCGGAAGAGCATTATGATCAGAATCTATGATGCTAGCCTAGATTTTAGCGTCCCATTACCATGCGACACGATGAAAGATTTTTAAAGTTTGCTTCAGAAAGGCACAGTCTGCTGGCAGACATTGCAGATTATAGACTCCTTGATAGAGCTGTCCGGTCAAGCTCTGCAATGTCAGCTCAGGCATCAGTGCCCAAATATTTGAGGAAAATACTTAACACAGTGCGACCATTGTCAAACATTAGCCCACTTTACCCGGGAGCAGCACAACAAGGGCGGAAAGTCAGTCTACATAAACCGTCTGCGAACCAAAGACAGTCCCGTTGTCATAATAATAATACTTATAGTAGTAGTAAAATATTACAGATGGCAACTTAACCACTTATTTAGGACAAAGACAGCACAAAAATTCAGTGACAACCACTGGGTACCCCAATCATACTGCTGCCGGAGAAGAGCAGCATGACGAAGATGTGCACTGCCTGCTAAACTATTAGCGTGAGCTGATGCCAAGTCAGCACAATTAAAAAATAAAGAGCAAGACTCAGCCAGATAGCCAACGCTCCAGAATCCGATCAGTCTGCTCCACTTGGGCAGTCCAGCTAGGGGTCCACAGATTAGCGCCTTAACAGCGACATACGAAGTCTGGTAAGGTATTTCATCAATATTAAAACAGAGCCAATCAGTGCACTTTATTAATTCATGACCACGAGTTAATTTTATCAATTGGAGGGCAGTATTAACTCATGGTAACGACTTAATAAGTCGTGGGAACGACTTAGTGAGGCAAGGGAACGACATAATAAGTCGTGATAACGACATAGTAAGTCGAGGGAACGACATAATAACTCGTGGTAACGACAGACTAAGTCGAGGAAACGAGATAGTAAGTCATGGTAACGAAATAATAAGTCAGGGAACGACATAATAAGTCATGGGAACGACTTAATAAGTCATGGCCACGACTTAGAAAAAAATATTGCACATGTCCCTTCCGGGGTTCCGTAAAATCACCATCATTGATAAAGAGAATATAATAATAAACAGGAACTCTTCATCCAACCTGCAGTACCAAAGGGGGAAGTTAAGAAAAGTATTTAACCCCTGGTACATGGGCTAGCCTCAATGTAAAAATCGGGGCGCAAAAAGGTTTAACCAATTAATACCCAGTGGACTCTTCTATCCTTATAAATTAGGCGAGCCTATGCATCATTTTAGCAGTGTCTGGCTTATTTATTCATATCACATTTTACAGAATTTTCGGTAAATTCTATGCCGCGTCTTGCAGCGTCTGATTTGGGTCTTCACTGTTCGTCAATGTCTCTTTTAGAAAACGCTAGGCACTAATGGTTAATATCTATGCTTATTCTTTTTTCAATTGGATATTATTATCTTAATATTCAAAAGAAATATCTCGCACTTTACAGTTGTCAAAGAAACGTTTATTTCGTAAGTGTGCCAATTGAGTTGCCATCTGTTTCTAAGCACCTTTTGCCCTGTTAAAAATAAAACAGCCATATAAAAGTGAAGGAAAATATAAGATATGCAGATGCTGCTACAATAGTAGATCCTGGCCCCGAGGTTACAAAATTTTTTTCGTACTCAACTCAGCTGAGCATGAAATAGTCTCTGCTGATATCATAAGCAGAGAAAATTAAATATTATCTACTGATACATATGAAAATGCCAATAATGTTATGTTGGCATTTTCAAATGCATAAGCAGAGAAAATTACATGCTCAGCTAAACTGAGCAAGAACACAACTGTACTTATCAGTAATTTGCTATTAATTAGCAGGTACAATTTCATGCTCAGCTGAGTTGAGCATGGAAGTAGTTTTAAAACCTCGGGGCCTGATCTTCTGACACCAATAAGGACAGTAGTAAAATGTGATCAGAACGTTAGGCAGAACAAAAAAAATAAATAAAAACTATTGCCAGACCATTAAATATGAGAAAAACTTTTTTTTTTAAATAAAAGGACATTTTCTGTGGCCGGTCACCACAGAGCCATAAAAAAGCGAACAATATCGCCTTCAAACTGTGAGTACAGAACAAATTCGTCGCGGGTAAAAAATATTGTACAATGTGAAATTCTTCACCCTGATTTCGTGCGATGTTTTATTTGCTTTATGTAGCTCGTTTGTATCCATAAAAGATACTTTTGTACATCAGATGGCATGCCTTCAAGGCCAGTTTTTAGTTGAGGTTGGTTGGTTGAACGCGTCAGAGGCTTTAGATTTAGTCAGTTCCTGAAGTGTAGTTACTCTTAATTTTTTCACACTGTTGTGTTATTAAAAAGCAAATCGCATTTAGCAACTGTAATTATGTCAAAGACTGAAAATGTGATTGTTTGCATGAGTTTGTTTGAACTTCGCTATTTATTCGTTGATGCAGCGGTGTCTTGGTCTCTTACTTCTGTGTTGGTATATGACTGTTAGATGAGATACGTTGCTTACACGTTTTCTTTATTTATACCGTACTTTCATGTATTTAAATACAGTTGACTCTCGTTATCTCATTCATGCATATCTCAAAGTTTTCTTTTGTATTAAAGAATTTAGTTTGAATATATGTCTGATTTGCTTTTAATTCTACAGTCCTACAGTCTCAATCTACTGGTATCTCAAAGTAAAATTTCCCAAGGCTAGAAAATTTACTTTGCGATGTCAGTAATTGGATATGGACTTCGACTCTAAGATATCGAGAGTTGACAGTAAAAAAATGAGCGGTACATTCTATGCCTTTATAACTTTGAATAACTAATGATCGGGCGGCAGATTTTTGTGTCTGCTTGTAAAGCAACAGGTATGTATTTCCCCTATCTTGATTCAAACGGGCAGTTGAATAGTTCTGTAGTGAGAATGGGGTGTGTTGGTATTTCGATATGGCATTGTAGCGTAAGTCAAACTTGATAGGCGTATTGGTGTGCGAATATAGGAGTAGGCGTCCACTGATGAGTCGTTCTGACGCTGAAGCAAAGAGAAGGGCGGCCCTGACGGCAAACAACGTAGAAACAGCGAAGTCGAAGAAATTTGGGAATACACTACCCAAACGTGAAAGGTAAAGTAAAAAGATAGACAATTAACAGGAATTACTACAATCAAATCCTTCACCCGCTCTCAAAACCGATAGGGAAAGAAGCACTCACACACGGAAAAATGACACAAATTCACGCATCCATTTTTATCTGTTTTATTTTTAACTTACAAAACAAAACGAAAGGCAGATTGGGTAGCAAAACAGGTGAACAAACCGCCAAAGAACTTAGGGTTTGGGATCTGATTCAGTCAGTTCCTGAAGTGTAGTTACTCTTTAAATTAGACAAGCATACATAGCACAATGTAACGTCAAAGAACCACAACAGTAGTTACCCCTTGGAAAAGCCAGTAAAAGATTACTGGGGGTGGGTGGCTTTAACTAGTTTTACTGGATCCAAACCTCGCTCTCTGCTTCTGCAGTGGTACAATACAAGTAGTTTGTTGTTTTGTCGGCATGAAGACTTCCTAACCCATCAAAGAAACATCAGCGGAAACAAAGAAATCACGTATAAGACCTATGATGAATCAGAGATGAAGGCTCGACGGAAATAACGTATTGCGACAACAGAGGACCACTGGACTGGAAAGTCAAACAACACCAACGAAATTCCGGAGCAAAATTAAAAACACACACAAAAACATCACTTAGACCTCGAATAACCAAGCAACAGACAAGGCAAACTCCGACCCAAACCAACACACAAGTAGCTTTATGTCGGGCCTATCACTGGGTCTGATATCTGACCAACCGGAGTGCAGTTAAAGAAGAAGCAAAGTTATTAACCATGACTGGATTAACTACTTAACACGCATACTGTAGCATTACATTTATGTTATATCATTTACGTTTGTAATGAACGATAATTTTTCTGCACTGATCAGAAAAATCATAGCTGACTATATTTTTTTATTTTGAATTTATAAACTAAGTCACCATAAAATTCTGGTTCCGATAGGCCCTGTTGCAAAAGTAAAAAGTATGCAAAGACCAGGAACTGAAACAATCAAAATTCAAATCCAGCCCTCAAACCATAGTTGGAAACAACTAAGATTACAAATAATCAAGATACAGAGAACATATGGCCAACCGAGTGAGCAGCTTGTTCCCAAAAGGTGGCCACTCAGCAACCCAAACCGAACCAAAAATAATAAGAACATACATAAGGTAAAACATCACAGAAACTCTGACACCAAAAACAGGCAACAGAGAACCACAACAGAACTACCGCCTTGGAACGGTCAGTAATGAATTACTGGGGGGCTTAAATCGATTTTACAGGCCCAACCTCACCCTCAGTTTCAGAAGTGGTACAAAACATTTAGTTGGTTGTTCGGTTCGCATGATAACCCTCTAACTCGTCAATGAATCATCACGGTAAACACATAAATCAAATTTCAACACCATGAAGAAGCAAAGACGAGGACTCAACAGATACAACGGGCCGTCTGACAGGTGGAGAGCCCTGTCCTGCCAAACAACCCCACTGGAAATCTGAAGCAAAAGAAGGTCACCAGTTGAGCCCCGGTGGACCAAAGCAACAGACCAGACAAAAAGGCTCCGGTTTTAAAGACTGTTTAATCGACCTTGAATTAAGAAATCAGTTCATAGTGTGGACGGTAGAATTCTGAAAAAGACCGCATATTACTTTATTGGTGGCAGCAAAATACGAACTCGCGTGGAAGTTCCTTTAAACAGCAAGAATTGATGTTTTAAGTGATTGAAATTTGCAGGAGAAAAAATGCCGGATATGAGTACGACTTTCAATTACGTCTGTTGAAACTTTCAAAAGGTAATTGCTGTGCCTTGCATAAGGCCCTAAAACTGTTTCCGGGTAGTACTACATGAGGACGAAAGCGGCCTAACAACGAAAATTAGGTGAGGTTAGAGAACAGTTTGAGACATGATGAGCAAGTTCTCGAGATTTATTACTCGAAGGGCAAGAAAAAGATAAGGACGTGCGAGACACACACCGGCCCATCAGATAAACAGCTGGCTGGCGAAATGAAACAATAAAAAGTAAAAGAAACACAGGATAACAGTCATTTCAAAGGTCAAGAAGCAAGAAGGAAGCTCATCTGATGAAGAGCACATTCAAAACAGGAGACGGGCAGAACAAAAGAAAAAGAAGACTGAAAGTTCTAAGACCAAGAAGCATGGAAGTAGCTCATCTGATGAAAGGCAGACTACAAACATCAGATGATCGGAAATTAAGAAAAAGGAAGCAAAGGAGATAGGAGGTTCTAAGAAAAGAAAACAATATTAGCTTCAGAAAAGCTCCAGAAAGGCAGAGAGGCCATCAAAATAGAGGCAATATTAGAAGAAGCAAACACAAGAAGAGAGTCCTGATGATAACAAAACTAAAGGGCTCAAGTCAAAGAAGTCTACGCCGAAAGAATGCAGGTAAACTGGTGTTGCATCGGTCAAAAAGCGAATTAAATGTGCGCTCTTTTACTAAGCAGTTGACTTTTGATGGAAAAAGCACTTGGTTAATCTTGAAAGATAGGTTCAACAAGTAATTTTAAGTCAAAGCGGCCAGAAATTATAATTTATGGTCTTGTCAGAAACTGTGTGAAGCTCTCACCTTTATCGTGGACAAAAGATTTGGCTCTAACTTATATAAACAAATTGAAAGTATTCCTATGGACATTAAAAATTGTGCTCCTCTCGTAGCTAATATTTCCTTTTGTTCGTGATAATAGAGCTTTCATGCTGTCTCTTTCAGAGAACACTCAATCTGAAGCTATTTAAGCTTTCAATTATACTTCTCGCTATCTGAAGGACCTACTGAATATTGACAATAACTTCTTTGATATCAAGGTCAATCAAATTAACCTTTTTGATCTTCAGTTAAATAAGGCCAGGGTCTCAGATACCGTGGCCTCATTTTTGGATTTACAGGTACCTATATTCGACATTGTTAATTTTCCGTTTTTGGATGGTGATGTTCCCCGCATCATTTCTTATGGTGTTTAAATTTCTCAGCTTATTCGCTTCGCTAGGGTGTCTAGTCATCTGGCTGACTTCAATGCTCGTAATAAAAGTTTGACTGCCAAGCTTTTACAGCAGGGGTATCGGTATCATAAACTTCGGAAAGCTTTTTCTAAATTTTATCGTAGACACTTTGAATTGGTTTCTAAACATAATATAGGGTTAAGGTCCCTTTGCAACAAGGCCTATCGGAACCTGAATTTTATGGTGAATTAGTATATAAATTACGCAAAATCGTAGGGAAAACAGAATTTCCCGATCAATTTAAGAAAATTATCATACGATTTAAACGCATTGGCTATAACATAGATGTAATGCGACAGTCTGCATGCTTAGTGGTTAACCCAATCACGGTTGACAACTTTGCTGTCCTCTTTATTTGCACGCCGGTGGGTCGGGGTTCAGACTCTATGATAGCCCTACATAAAGCTATATATTAGTTGGTTGGGGCCGGATGTTTGTCTGTTTCTTGGCCCACCGGGGTTCAACTGGTGGTCTTCTTTTGCTCCAGTACTCCAGTGGTGTTGCTGACGCCCCAGGGATCTCCGGGTGTCTCAACACGTTTTGGCTGTCGAGTCCTCATCCTTGCTTCATCACGGTCTTTTCTTGATCTTAATTGTTGACCGTGATGACTCTCTGATGAGTTAGGGGACCTTCATACGAACCGAACTACCAACTAATTGTGAGGGTGAGGGTGAAGGTCTGGGCCCAGTAAAACCGGTTTAAACCCCCCCAGTAGTTGTTACTGACCGTCCCAAGGCGGAACTTTTGTTGCGGTTGCATTTGTTTTATGTTCGGTGCTGTTTAATTTATTGTGTTCTCAGTTTAATCCTTCTATCATAAAAATAGAAAATAGGTAAAAATAATTGTTAAATGTTTTTCTTATAATTTGCTTAGTCCGTTGTAACCCGTCTGTTGGTCTAAATTATTTAGTTCAATAAAGATAGCTGAGTTGCCATCTATTTGGGAAAGAGCTGCTGACTCGGCTTATCACTTGTAATTTATTGTTTGTTGGGATGTCTTTGTCAATCTTTCCCTTTGATGTTGGGGATGGGGTTTGGGATCTGATTCAGTCAGTTCCTGAAGTGCAGTTACTCTTTAAATTTGTTATAAGTAAAATTTAAGATAAACTTAACCAGTTTGATTTTTATATTGCTAATGTCCATTTTTAGATGGTGATATTCCTCGTTTTACAGCCTTTGCTGCTTATATTTCTCAACTTTTTCGTTTTGCTCGAGTGTCCAGTCATGTTGATGACTTTAATATTCGTAAAATAGTTTTGATAGCAAAACCTATCTAACAAGGTTTTAAATATCATAAATTGCGTTTTCAAGTTTTATCGACGGAAATTTCGACTAAGTGTCTAAATATAATGTATGATTGAAAACACTTCTTCAGCAAGGCCTTTCGAAACCTGAACTTGATGTATAAATTCAGAATAATCGGCAAAAATGACTTTCATTATCATTTTAAGAAAATTATCGCTATAAAAAGATTGGTGGTTAACCCAATTCAGGCTTACAGCTTTGCTTTCCTATTCGATCGCACGACGGCGGGTCGGCCCACAGACTTAATGAAGGCGCCAACCTTAACCTAACTGAACAGCAACACAGACAGCTGGCGCTGCCATCCGTTCCGAGACTTTCGGGTCCGGCGCATCGTGGTTTAACTGATAGGTTTCTTACAAACCGAACAACTAAGTGTCTGATGAACCAAAGCCAGACCAAGGGCTCGACCGAACTCCGGTTGAGCTCCCCCAACCCTCCCCAGTATTTTCATTGCTGGCCGTTTCAAAGCAGCACTTCTGTTTTAGTTCTTCTGATTCGTTTCATGTGTTGTTTGTCGCTTTGACTATTTGATATATGGTTTGTTATGTTAAGGCTACCCTGACATTAGAAAAATGAAAATAGGTAAAATAGATGTTTAATGGTGTATTTATAATTTGTTCTTATTGTCAGGCTTGGTGCTTTTTCAAAGACTGTTGTGTGGGCGGTGGTTGTATTTGTTGGGTTGAAGAAATAAGTATCTGATGAAACAATGCAGAACAAAAGGCGAGGATTGGTCAACCACAAACCGTTTAAGACCCCCAATCCGCCCCTAGTTATCTCATTACTGGCCGTCCCAAGGCGCGGCAGTTCTGTTTTGGTTCTTCTTGGTTGTTTTATGTGTTGTTAGTTGCTATGCATATTATTATATTATTGTTTATGTTCAGGCCACCCCATGACCACCTACATTGGAAATGGCAGTTCATATGGCTGCCGCTGATGTTGTCTTCTGTGGTTACTTATTTTGTGTTGTCTTTCCCCCACAAGGTGTCTTGGGTTGGAGGTGGGATTGATTTGTGTCAGTTCCTGAGAATTTTCCTCCTTACTTTCGGATTAGTGCAGTGACTATTTCAGCTAGTGTTTATAAACTATGGTTTGAGGGCTGGATTTGGATTTTGATTGTTTCAGTTCCTGGTCTTTGCATACTTTTTACTTTTAACAGGCAGAGCTGCTGATAACTGAGAGAAAAAGAAAACATCTCGTACAGAAAATTGCTAAAGAAGGGATGCGCGTTGCCAAGGAGAACTCCCAGCGTCAGCTCGTGTCCGGTTTCAGCAATCTTTACAGAAAAAAGACGAGTCACTGGTCAAACAGAGTATAGACACTGAGTGCCAAGGCCTTTAAAAACCTGTAGAGGTAAATAGCAATAAACAGGCTGAGCAAAAATACGAGTCATCGAAAGACTGGCCAGACAGAGTACAGACCTTGAGTTTAAGACGACGGCTTGAACCAGATCCGCCTATTTCAGCACACACAAGAGATGCACTCTTTGGATTGGAATCCGAGCATGTCACTACCACCAAAGTCACTGCAGAAGATTACGAGACAGAAATCGCTCAAGTCTGTGCGGTCACAGAAAAGACAGGAAGAGCTCCATAACAGAGGTACATCAACAGGTAAGTCAGTAGCAGTGAAACAAATGAATATGTTTTGTAAAGTAATATACTTTGGAAACAAGGAATATACCAAAGAAAAAAAAACTGACTCTGTTTAATTAGGTCTGTTCCACACCAGCAATGAAATATGCAACACAAGCCACGCCCCTAGAGGGGGTGGTGATCGGGCAATGGAACTGGTTATACATGTAACTTCTAGTGCCGAGGTGTCATATGTTTTTGTATTAAAGGACGGCAAGGGCCTACTGTGCGGACAGGGGTTGATTGTATATTTTTTTCTCATCTATCGTTTCTCTTTTCTTTCTCTCTCCCTCTTCGGGAGACGGCCCGAACAACCAACCGACCACGCCCCTAGCACCGGCTTTAGCGGAAATCAACATGACTCTAAATGCGCCAAATGATCCCAATGGACAAGAAAATATAATCTGCAATATGATGATATACGGGTAGACGTTTTACGGACGCCATATGACCTAGTACAGTCTCAGTCCAAGAAGAGTGGCGATACAACACAGGGCATTCAAAAAATGGGGACTTATCCTATGGAAACATTTCAAGTTTTCAAAATTCTATCGCCGATACAATGAATTGGTTTCTAAATTCACGGTAGGATTATAAACTCTTTTGCAACAGGACCTATCGAAAGCAGAAGTTTATGGTGACTCAGTCTGTGCATTCAAACGAATTGTAATAAGGGCTCATTGTTTTTATCAGTTCAGATAATTTTTTAATACTTTACGAACGTATATGATAAGTGTAATGCTGCAGTCTGCATGTTTAGTTGTTAACCCAATCGTGGTTAATAACTTTTCTTCCCTCTAAAATTGAACGCCGATTTGTCAGGCATCAGACTCATCAATGTGCCCGACATAAAGCTATTAAGTTTAGTTGGTTGGGACTGGAGCTTGCTTGGTCTGTTGCTTGGTTGCTTTATTCGCTCCAGTATTTTGTGGTGTAGTTTGACACCCCATGGATCTTAAGATTGCGGAGTACGTTGTTTTAGTTATCTCTGATTTATAATGGGTTTTGTCCCTGATGTGTGTGTTTCCAGTGATTATTCATTGATAAGAGGAAACCTTCATATAGACCAAACAGCAAACTTAGAGTTTCGAACACTGTAGAAGCAGGGGTTGAGGGTTTGGATCCAGTCAAACTAGTTCCCAAGTAATTTGTTACTGAACGTTCAAAGGAGGTACTTTTTTGTGTTCCTTACTTTTGTTTTGTGTCCATTTGAGCCGCGACACGAGAAAACCAACAAAGTGGTTGTGCGCCCAGCGCAGACTCAGATCGGCCTGGGCATCCGCCCTGTTTGACAAGACTCTTTGTTAAGTGCTCAAAGGGTAGCTAAAGGTCTAAGCTACCTCCATGCGGACAGCAAAGACTCTGATTAGACTGGGCGGATGCCCAGGCTGATCTGAGAGTGCGCTGGGCGCTCAACCTCATTGTTGGTTTTGTCGTGTCGCCGCTCATTTGTTTGTTTTCTTCTAGCTATGTTGCCACCTGTAAAGATGTCTACTTATCTTCCTACTGTGTTTTGTGATAAGAAATAGAAAATAGGTAAAAATAGATGTTTAATGTTTTCCACGTAATTTGTTCTTATTGTCAAGATTGATGCTGTTTTGGTCTGTTGTGTGGGTGGTCATGGTTTTGGCTAGGATGAACCACTCAGAAGCAGTGGGTGAGGTTTGGTTACAGTAAAACTAGTTTAACTCCACTAGTAATCTTTTACTGACCGTTCAAATGTGGTACTTCGGATGAGGTTTATGTTACATGTAGTTAGGTCATCTTGTATTTGGTTTTGTAGCAGTGTGGTCACCTGAATGGGTGCCAATTTCGCTTTCTGTTTCGTTTTGACTATAGTTTACAATAGAAAACAGGTAAAATAGATATTGTCTCTCGATCTAATTAGGATGGCTTTTCACGACCTGTGTGGGGAAAAGCAACTGCTCATTCGGGTGACTGTGCATTTTTCCGATAACTCTTGTCTATTTTTAGGTGTTTGCTTCTTTCGAGTTTGGATTTTAGGACGGGCTGTTGGATTTGATTGCATTAATTCCTGATATTTGCATATCTTTTACTTTCTAAAAGGAAAGAATCACTCTTAGGGAACCCCGATAGATTAGAAGGCGAACACAAATTCCTGAGTTGGTTCCAGAGGACCTAATTATTAGAAATGTCTGAAAGTCGAACAGAAACCAGATGTCATCTTAGCATGATCTAAGGATTACGTGAAGAGAAAGTGGGTCAGCAATGTAATTAGAATTTTTTTTTTATTTGCTGATTCGAAGCTTATTTGGCTGCCATGGGCAAAATAGCCATTTCATTATACTAGTACTTAGATATCAATACTCAAGAGCTTATGTTATTAGGCTGGATGATAGTAACATCCTTGAATCGAATTCGTTTATAAGTCCTTGAGCCAACATATTAAATCAGTGCATGCCCTGTACTCGTGTCATCACGATTATTTATTTCCTTTCCTTAAATGTACTTTGCCAAATTTCAAAATAATCTAGCATCTGTTTTTTCTAGAGCCCATGCATATAAAGTCCGTTTAAGGCAAACGGATACACTTTCAGAGGAAGCAAGTCAGTTACTTAAGTTCTAGCAGTGAATTGTTGAGCAATAATTCACTGTTTGGAGGTCAGTTGTAAAGTAGAGCATATCACGAGCGCGGATCGCGAGTGATATGTCTACTTACAACTGAACGACAAACAGTGAATTATTACTCAACAATTCAATGCTAGAGCTGAACTATTTTGATTCTAACGCTCCAAACCGCTGAAAAAGTATTCTTTTCATTCAAACTCTCCCAACCGTCCTGCCAGCGCGTTCATGCCGCCGCCAATATTCTTAACTGTATCTAAGGTAAATGTACGTTTTTATGGAATTTTTAGAAAGAAAAAGAGACGTTACACCGTCTAACACCTCAAAACGTACGTCACAAAATTACGTCAGTAATGCAAGTGACGTCAGTCATTAGACTCACACGCCCCTAGACAGTGAATTGTTGCAGAATAAAACACGGAAACTTTCCATTGCTTCTATAGGCGCACTGTGTTAGAAATTTATTTTTGGTCCTTTCTGAGTTAGGGTCAAGTCCTAGAGGATATTTTTTCTCCTTCAAGAGTTGACTTCATTGTGAAAGGTTGTGTTGTCCAGAGAAGCAAACAGGATTTCACAAAATGTGTCTCCTTTTGAAAACAGAGCATAGAAACATGATGTGAATTTAAAGAGTAACTACACTTCAGGAACTGACTGAATCAGATATCAAATCCTATCCCCAACATGAAAGGGTAGCTGTTCACGACCTGTGTGGGGAAAACAACTGCTCATTCGGGTAACTGTGCGTTTTTTGCCGATAACTCTTAACTCTTTCCCAAATAGGTGGCAACTCAGCTATCTTTACTGAACTAAATAATTTAGACCAACAGAAGGGTTACAACAGATTAAGTAATACGAAAAACATTTAACAACTATTTTCTACCTATTTTCTATTTTTATTATAGAAGGGTTAAATGAGAACAAAATAAATTAAACAGCACCGAACATAAAACATAAACATAAACCCTTATTACTCCCCCTTCCCCCGCCATCAATTATTATTGACAGTTTCAAAGCGGTGCTTCTGTTCTGGCTTGCATTTGTTGTTTGACGGCTTTCTATTAGTTTTGATTATTTAAGATAGCCTCGTAGTCATGTGTTGGATTTTGGATTCATCTGGGCCCAGTTCAATATCATTCCTTAAACTAAAGGCCTTTACAAGTCCACGCAACGAATTCCACAGTAAATTGTCCGTTTCGTTGGACAAATGGGTTTCCTTGCTTCTAGTTAGATGCATTTTACAGAATTATTTTTGCCATCGAGGTTATCTCTAGCAAAAGATCTCTAGAAGGGATGTATGTAAATGACTAATTGTACGATGAGATGATCAGGACGTTCTATACTTTTATACTTTTATTTCTGAAACTTAGAACATTTTAAACGAGAAAATATCATTTCATTGTCATAGATGCAAAATTGAATAAACCGGGGCCCAGCAATTCGTACAATTTACAGGAGCGTTCAGCGAAGACTCAGACCAGCCTGTGCATCAGCACAGTCGGTTCAGAGTCTTCACTAGCCACACGAAAAGGTATGGGTCCTTAGCTATCTACAGAGTGCACAGCAAAGACTCTGAACAGAATGCGCGAATGCACAGGCTGTATTTCAAGATTCTCCGCTGGGCGTACTTGTAAATTGTAGAAATTGCTGTGACATGGTTCGAATACCGTTGCATTTTTGTTAAGATGATAAACTAAATCGTATTCTAAAATACAACAATCCGAAATGCTTAAACTATTGTAAATAGTTCCACATCAGTTTGAGATCAAGTCCATCTAAATATTATGACCAGCTCATGCAGTACAGTAAGATTCTGTGGTGCATCAACATGCCCCGTGTTCATTGCATCAACTTGCCCCAACCACGCACCACGTAACATTCAGCAAGGTAGACAACTAATAAACAATATTTTCCATCAGAAGAGCATATGATTTTGAAGATGGAAGATTTTTCTACCTGTGTGCATAAAAGGATCGTGGACAACCAGAAACAAATGTGCACTAAACGAAAAATTGCAAAATACCATAAATTTACTCAGATGTGTCAAAAATGAACTTTTCTTCCCCAAATTCTCCTTTGCTGTTCAAATTCAGCAAAACTTCAGGAAAAGATGGCGGCTGTCAATGACTACTTTAATTCGACATTTCTGACGTGAATAATGACGTCATTTTCTTTATATTTCCACTGCATCAACTTGCCCCGTGCATCAACTATCCCCGGTCTCCCCTACACTCTAGATTGGTATTTAAGAATTGACAATTATTTTCTTTCATGTCAATGAACATTTTACAGTCAAGATTCAATAATAAAATCACATTTTCATAAAATGTAGAACAGTTTACTAAGAGAATTTATAGTGTGTTTTTTTTCTTCTGATTTTAATTTTAATCGTAATAAGTAAGGAGGAAAATTCCCTGGAACTGAAATTATTGCATGCCAGATCCAACCCAATACCCATGTGGAAAGAGACAACACAAAATTAGGCACCACGAAAGACAACCTCGGTGGCAGCCATGTGAACAGTCATTTTCTATTTAGGTGGTCCCGGGGATAGCCTGAACATCACAAACAATAATTCAATAACAGACAGAGCAACTAACAACACATAAAAAAAACAAGAAGAACAAAAACAGAACTGCCGCCTTGGGACGGCCAGTAATAGAATTACTGGGGGCTCAACCAGTTTAAGGTCGACCTACCCTCGCCCTTTGTTCTGTTTTGGATTATCAGGTACTTAGTTGTTCAACCAAATAAAAACAACCACCGCCGACACAACATTCTTAAAATAAGTACCAGTCCGTACAATCAGAAAAAATTATATGTAAAACATTAAAAAAAATTTTTTTTTACCTATTTTCAATTTCATAATGTCAGGGCTAGCCTTACCAAACGAACCATACGCCAAAACAGTAAAAGCAACACACAACACATGAAACAACTAAAAAAAACAAAAAAGAAGTGCCGCCTAGGGACGGCCATAAATAAAATTACTGCATTACTGGAGGGGGGTTGGGGGCTTAACCGGTTTCCGGTCGAGCACTTGGTCCTGCTTTGGTTCATCAGACACAAAGTTGTGTGTTGATTTGCGTGGGAAATCATAATTGAAAAATCTCAGGTCCATATAAATCAAAATGAAACAAAGATTAAACAAAAATGAGGGCTCACCGAAACAACCACACTGACATTCTGGAGCAGAAGAAAACCTACCAGTTACACCAGGGTAGGCCCGACCACAGACGTCCTGGAACGGGTGTCAGGCGCCAGCCGTCTGTGTTACTAGTAAGTTAGGTTAAGGTTGGTGCCTTCATAACGTTTGAGGCCCGACCAAACGTTGTGCAGTCGAAGAGATAAGCAAAGCTGTTGGCTAACCACCAAGCATGCAGTTTGTCGCAAAACATCTACATCTACCAATTAAGTGCATGGCCAATATTGGCATAGTGTCACTATGAAAAACCTTAAAACGTTCGTGCTGGGAGGTTCTTATGTACAGTTAAATCAGATAAAAACATGTTGTTCACAATCACGGTCTTAGGATACTTCTACTGACAAGGATCTTGAAGTCATCCAAAGTCGGTGCTGATATGACTTTGGCAGGCAGACCATTCCAAAGACAGACCTTTGATATAAAGAAGGATCCCTTGTAGGCGTTGATGTAACAAAGTATTGGCAGGAATCGTTGATGGTGTCCTATAGTTGCAACTCCCGTGGCTGTCAGGTACTGTTCTGAAGGGATTTCAACGAGGTTATTGACGATACTGTGCACCATTGTGACTTTGTTCTGGTCTCGCCTTGATTGAAGGTA
Source organism: Ctena decussata (assembly GCA_963989385.1). Taxonomy (NCBI): domain Eukaryota; kingdom Metazoa; phylum Mollusca; class Bivalvia; order Lucinida; family Lucinidae; genus Ctena; species Ctena decussata. The sequence goes on along the minus strand of OZ022501.1, from coordinate 3,326,393 downwards.
CTCCCACCCGAGTTCTTGCAACATTGAAGTGACACTGCTGGCTCGGCAATTGTTACTGCAGCAAAACCTGGTGGCACGCCTCTGTACAGACTCCAATTTGGCTATGTTGGATTTTATCACTGGGTCCCATACCGTCGAAGCATATTCGAGCTGTGGACGAACTATGGACTTGCAGCATTTGGCCTTAACATCCTTTGAGAAGCTTGAAGGATTTCTGCGAAGGAAAGCTGTAGTCTGTTCGGCCCTTTTCGTCACTGCACCAATTTGGCTGTTCTAGGACGGTTTACTGTGTATGGTGACTCCAAGGTACTTTGCTTTTGACGTTTCTTTTAAGGTCTGTCCATGAATGCTATAAGAAGTCGGTAGGACATTTCGCGTGTTGGTTATCTGGATGTGTTCACACTTGTTAGGGTTAAATACCATCTGCTAATGTCTTTCCCATTCCTGCAGATGGTTAAGATCTCTCTGTAGTGACTCTGCATCTTTCTGGTCTCGTATAACTCTGTACAGTAGACACTCATCTGCGAGGAGTCGTACTAAAGAGGTAACTCTTGAGACCAGGTCATTGATGTATACCAGGAACAGAAGAGGTCCAAGTACTGCACCCAGATGTGACAGCAGCAGGAGAAGATGTCTTCCCATCAAGGGCGACTTGCTGGTTCCTATCTGCGAGGAATCTTTCGATCAAGGATAGGTTCTTGTCTCTGATGCCGTAGTGAGGGAGCTTGACTGCCAGGCGATGATGTGGACCCTTATCGAAAGCTTTGCTTAATCCAAAAAAAAAAATAGCATCAACTTGCTGTCGTCCGTCTAGCCCAACTGCGAGGTCATGTATGGTGGTGATGAGCCGTGTCTCGTAGGATCTCTTCTTCCTGAAGCCGTGCTGGTAATCACTCAGAATCTAGTTACTTTTCAGGAATTTCATGAAAAAATCCCTATCCTAACCAATGTTTTATATGGAATAATTATCTTCTTAAAATCATTTTTACCGATTATTGATCTGAATTTATGCACCAAGTCGCCATAGAATTCAGGTTTCGAAAGGCATTGCAGAAGAAGTTTTTTCAATCCGACATTATATTTAGACACTAAGTCGAAATGCCGTCGATAAAATTTTGTCCAAAGTTATGAACCATATAAACATTGACAAATTAGAAATATTTGGATGAAAACACATGGACTAGACAAAAAGAAGTGTGATTTAGTGCTCGCGAGTAGTAACAGCCTATAGTAATACACCGGCAATCTAAAGAATTTTGTTTGAACGATTAAACTTGCTGCATTTCATTGGAAGATAAGCAATTGGATATATAAAAATGTAGATTTCTCAGAAACGTACCCTTTTGTCACGGTTCATATGTAGTAAGCACTGTGTTTATTACTCTCTGGATTGGTAATTACGAATTGACAATTATTTCTTTTCATGTCACTATACGTTTTACGGTCAAGGTTCAACAACAAAATCACATTTTTATAGCATTTAGTACAGTTTACTAAGACAAATGAAGAGTTCTTTTAGTTTCCATTTTAACTGTAACACAAGAATAAACCTGCCTGTGCTAATAGTGAAATGATAATTGTTCATCAAGCGGCTACCTGTTAAACGATTGAAATCAAGATAAGAAAAATGGACTTCAAGAGTATTATTCACATTTTATTTAAACGTTAACATTCGATTACAAACGTTAATTTTGGACGCCTGTTATGTCAACTGAATGATATTGACGTAACGCCTGTTATAACTATGTGGTCTTGACTCTTTATGTTGCGTATTCATGTGGGATTTGACTGTATTAATTTCTACTTATTGCAAACGTTTTTACTTTTTATACTTCTTTTCAGAATGTGGTTTTTCATTGACAAGTGAGCAGAAATGGAATATAGCTGTAAAGCAGGAGCATGAAGAAAAACTATTTCCTGGTAAAGAAAAAATAAAGATATTTCGTTAAAGGAATCCTACCTCCTGCAGGTAATTATTCGTCAACGTTGAAGGATATGACGTGAACTCTGAGTGGGAAACAAAACCGTTTCTTTCAAACGTTAGAAGAAGTATTTTAGTTTGAAAAACGACAACTTTTAATTTTCAATGTTCTTGGCAATTATTTTCCGTATTTATTAAACATGAGACTCAAAAGGTTTCAGCAAGAATGAAAACAAACATAAACAATGACATGTACATGTAATTATATCCGATCACGGTAAAGGGGATTGGTCTTAACTCGTTTGAACTGCATCAATTAATGGAGGGCATTTTGCAATGCATTATTTTCGAATAAAATCCTAGTTGAAACGGAAAGACTATATTTCCGCTCTGACGACAGTTGTAAAGAAAACACACTGTGAATGGGACGGTAACATGAACAGAGTTTGAGGTAACTTTGAGATAATATAAGCTGTATTTGTGAATGTCGAATCATAACATGTGTTCTTAAAGTAGTAGAACAATCTCTTGATACCAATAAAAGAAAAGGTGATTGCTTTTATATTTTTCTTTGTTTTCACTGTCTGTCTGTCTGCTGTCTGTCCGTCTCTCTCTCTCTCTCTCTCTTGATTTAGTGTTTTTGGTTTGCATCACAAATTGAAAAACTTACTCTGTCAATTTGAGAATAAATAGGAGGAATGATGCATTTTTGGATAGTTTCGTACAAGTTAACGAGTTAGAGAACCTGTCATTTGTGGTTAGATTTACATGCCACTCACCAAGAATCGTAATACTTTTTGTCGGCTAATATTCTACATGATGTTAAGATTAAAAGCATAAAATACGTTGTCGGCCGTTTTGTGACATGGTTTCCTTTCGACATCTAGTGTCCAATTCCTTCGATGAAAGATACATATTTTGCCCCTATTCTCAGAATAGGCAAACAAGTGTCACTATTTGGTGTCTTATAGGCTAAACGCTTATTCAAAAACATTTTACATGGCTTAAACATACTTCCATTCCAGCTGAAAGATGTGTTCTTCATTTTCAGTGGCAAATTAAAGCATCACATTGACAAGTTTTTCCATTCTCGATGCTTGAACAGGCAAAAAATGGCATAAAACACGTGTCTTTCTGTATGGTACAAACAAGTGCATCCCCTTTTCCGCAAAATATATGTGAAATGAGTGAAATTATGTTTCTAAAGTGAACAGAATATGTAAATAGGCAAACCTGGAATACCATTTTATAAATCACACCTCCCTGGGGAAAACTTTTTTCTCATCCGCACTGTTGCCAAGTTGTATGTAAGCTACGTTACCCGCATGATACTGAACAGTTAGCAAGTAACAAACAAGCGTTTCGCTTCCAAGTAAATCTTTAAAACAAACATGTATGATTGTCAAATTCGATAGCAACTATATGGATGCATTGACCGCTTAAAATTTGATGCATTTTTTCCTCGAAAATTACCCGTTTAGCAGAATGGATAAGGAGGTAAGCTACGTCATCGCAACTGTGAAAAAACTACAGAAAAGGGGGGAATGTTGGTACATTTATGATCGATATGCTTACAAGGGTAGTGCAAAACTAACAAAAACTTTCGACTTGCTACTTCGTTTATCTAAGTATGCATAATTATATCGTATGATGTAAGCTACGTTATGTAAGCTACGTTATGAGTATTTTGCCCTTGTTCCAGAACTGCTGTTGAAGTTTTGCCAAATAAAAATTACAGCAGTTATTGGATATCCCCTCGGGGATAACCGCACGTACTCAAGTGTACGCGGTTTCCTTTTGCTGAAATAGGGTCCCGCTACTTCCCGATTCCCGATTCAACAAAGCCCAAGCATACAATAAAAAAAACTTGTATATAGGCCAATTTTCTACTTTACAACTTGCATCTTATAGATAGATTCATTGCTAAGGGATAACCTCTCAAGCTTTTTCAAAAGATAAACTTGGTGTTCTAAATCTAACTTATTCTCTGTTTAAAACTTGCCACTTCCGGTTTACACAGTTGTGTCGTCTGATAATTGTCGATTTTCTGATTCCCATTATTGTTACACTGAGCATCCTAGTTTAGATAAGTAAAAATAACTTTGTGACTTTGTATGAAAATATTTATTGTATGATTATATTAGATGTGCTGACATGCTAACTTCATAAGAAATAAAACGAACTCGCGAGCTTATAAAAGCTAAGCCAGCTTTTTTATGCAGTGATATTTATTCAACATTGAAAGCATAGAATAGGGGCGAATTCTCAAATTTAAGAGAACAGCCACTAATAAGATTCCACTCTTATTAGAATTTGCTCCGTTAAGCAAATTACCTCTTGTTTGAGTAGACTCCATGCGGATATGGATATCTCGTCGAGGGAAACAAACAGGATTTCGCAAAGGTTGTTCCCCTTTCTGACAGTGGCGGAAAACTTGAAGGTATACCCATACACCTTAATTAAGATACAATTGCTCCGATGAATTAAAGTAGACAACGTCAAAACAAAGTAAGGCACTAGTTATTCAAGGTAACATAGCTTACCAACTGCTTTCTCAGCGGATATTCTTTCTCATTATGTTCCTCAAGCAAAGGAGGGGGGAGGGGGGAGGGGGCGGGGATCGGGAAGTATTGTTGCAGTGCGGATCATATTGGTGTCGGCCTTTGTGTCGGCGTGACAATATTCCACTCTCTGTATCTCTCATGACGTCATAGACCTGTTACTATAGCAACTGAAAGTTCATACTGATGTCCTCTACACGTCATTCTGCGCGCTCTTCGGAAATATTCTTAGGAAATAAAAGAATCCTAGCAGAGGCACTTTACTGAGTGCTCTTCGAGACTACAAGTATCCTAGCAGATGCACTATACTGAGCGCTCTGTGAAAATTCAAGTATGCCAGCTCAGCGCTTCGAGAAAACACCAATATCTTAGCAGACGCAAAACACTGAGTTATTCCATAGACGCTGTGGTAAAATATCTAAGACGTCATTGGTATCTGAGCATGGCAATGTTCTGACAATTTTCAATGGCAGTGAAACATAAAATCCTTTCAACAGAAACTTCAAATTTTCTCAAACATATAATTATTCTCGAATCATTTAGTTCCATGTTTCATATGACCTTCTTTATTGCCTAGTCATTAATGTGTAAGTAATGTTACCAGTATATAATGGACAGATATCAAATTGGTCTACAATTCCTTCTACACTTGGTATAAACTATGGTAACCTATGCATATGAATTAAAGGTCTTACGTCACTATGAAGAATAGTAGGTGGGATCACCTGAAAATTACAGCAGGCTTGTTCATTTAATTTGATAGCGTACCCTACAGTTTCACTGTAGTCTTGTAGTATACAAAGTATTTAAATTGTTTGAAACCAGGATAGAAAAAAATATTGTAAAAATCACTCAAAAGAGTATATGTAACTTTTGCAAAAAGGCTAACGCTGTTGACAGTGACAATGATATATATGCTTCTATCAATATACGAATCAGTACTAGTTCCCTTTCTGTGATATAATTTCATGTTTTTGAGTTAATGAAATTGGTTACGCAGTTTTAAAAATTGTTAATAATAAGTAATATTATTCTGAGTAAGAATATGATACATTTTTAATGTTATTGATGTTAAGATTTTTATATCTTTTATTTGCTTGTTATACTTGCTTATTATGTAAGCTACGTTACTCAAGTAAATTTATTGTACAGCTGTTACTTTTTTCTATTATCTTATTTCTTTCATTGATAATTTCACAGGCATTGGTACTGCAAACCGTTGATATGAAAATGTTTTGCTCTGACGAAAAAGGAAGTCAATGCTTTGCACATGTTTAGAGTCAACTAATGCATGAGTACATGTACATTTTAACATTCTAATAGTTTAGGATTTGATAGTTTAGTAGTGTCTACTGTTTTACTTTGCACAACATTTTAATGTGCTAAAATGTTTCACAAATATTACTTTTAACACTTTCTCATTTACATTATTTGTAGTTTTACTAACGAATGGGTAGCCCCTAATATTTACTCTTTTAGTGTACCCCGTGGCCTTTGGAGAGGCTGGAAGCTAATTACAGAATCCACTCTGAATGCAGATATTTTGACATATGATTTTTAAGATATATTATGATGCATGAAATAAAGAAAATTTGCATTTCCCCCAAAAAATAATTTCACGTTTTTATAAATTTATTGCGCGCCTACTCTGAGAACAGGTGTTTGGTTCTAGCTGACAAGGACGTTGGCCATGTGTTTTTGTGTGAAGTCTGCATAATATTGATAACCAGCTTTATGACAGTCGATCTTGGTATTGTTAAAAATAACAATTTAGGGGGAGTAAAGGCAACCTTTAAAGAATTTTACTTTCAAAGGTCCCAAATGTAGGGAGCATTACTCTTTAAGTTGCATGTACTGGTTTATTTAATCCTGATTTTTATGAATCATTTGTCGTTAGAAGTTCTTCACACAAACCAAATAACATATGTGTTTATAAACTACAATAAACATATCCCAGACAAGGACTAGACTTGTGTAAAATAACTGTAAAACACCTTCTCCTCATCTCCCACCGCCTCCGTGGGCTTCGACTGACCAAAGCAGGGCTTCTATTGTGTTTTATATTATTTGTTATTGTTTCATTGTTTGTGGGATCGAATTGTAAGTATTCCTGATCATTAACTATCTGTAAATCATTCAATTTATTTGGTACAGTATTTAGGATGGCCTCGTGGCTATCTGCTGGAAAAGTGCTGGCCTGATGGCTTTTCAGTTATCTTCTTCTGCATTCTGTGACGTCTTTATTTATGCCGCGACGCGAGAAAGCTAACAATGTGGTTGTGCGCCCAGCGCAAACTCAGATCAGCCTAGGCATCCGCCCAGTCTGATCAGAGTCTTTGCTGTCCGCATGGAGGTAGCTTAGACCCTTAGCTACCCTTTAAGCGCAAAGCAAAGAGTCTGATCAGGCTGGGCGGATACACAGGCTGATCAGAGACTGCGCTGGGCGCACAACCACTTTGGTGGTTTTCTCGTGTCGCGGCTCAATTTTCTTTTTCTTTTCCATTTGTTATTTAGGGCACGATGTGGACAACGGTTATTTCGGTTCCTGATCATTGCCTTCTTCTCTATTTCGTATGTTCATCTGCAGTTACGTAATGTTGCAAAATTCTCAGAGCTGTTGTGGTGCTTTGATGTTACATTGTGCTCTCTCCGCTTGCCTATGTTCTTAGGCGGTTTGAACCCCCAGTAGTTATTACTGACCGTCCCAAGGCGGTACTTTCGTTGCGGTTACAATTGTTTTATGTTTGGTGCTGTTTAATTTATTGTGTTTTCATTTTAACCCTTCTATAAGAAAAATAGAAAATAGGTAAAAAAATTGTTAAATGTTTTTCATATTATTTGCTTAGTCTGTTTTAACCCTTCTGTTGGTCTAAATAATTTAGTTCAATAAAGATAGCTGAGTTGCCACCTATTTGCGAAAGAGCTGCTAACTCAGCTTATCACTTGTAATTTATTGTTTGTTGGGATGTCTTTGTCTATCTTTCCCTTTGATGTTGGGGGATAGGGTTTGGGATCTGATTCAGTCACTTCCTGAAGTGTAGTTACTCTTTAAATTTGGTCACCTGTTTTGCTACCAAATCTGCTTTTTGTTTTGTGAGTTGCAAATAAAACAGATAAAACTAGATGTTGATGCTGTTTTTGTTAAGGGTAGCTGAATGGCCACCTCTTTGGGAAAAGCTGCTAATTCGGTTTACTGTGCGTGTGTTTCGTGTACTTGTGTCGAATTTTTCTTGTGTGTGTGCTTCTTTCCTTATTGATTTTGAGAGCGGGATGTGCGATTTGATTTTATTTATTCCTGATCATTGCCTATCTTTTTACTTTACCTAGAATAGGAACCGTGCTAAATTGTTTAGTACAATTTACTTCCATATTCCGCTTTCTTCCTCTCATATTAGGCAGGTGCTAAATTTGCACCAGATTTCTCGATATGATATAAACTACAAGTATAAAACTTAGCTTAGTAAAGTATCTACGTACATAGAATTCTACTGTATACTATACGATATTAGCCCTGTTTTAGGGATATATGTAAATATAGCACACCCAGTTCAGATGCCGCATAACGCGGCGTCTGATTAGAATAAACACTGCTAGCTGACAGAAAGTTTCTATGCCAAAAGAAGAGAAAAAAAATCACCAGAAACTTCTACAACCAGAAATAGACTCATTCCAATAACAAGCATAGACAGGTCTTCAGGTCAAAAATGTTAAGGAGTCACCTAAATATGGAGTATGATCAAAAAATCTATTACTGTGCTTAAACATATCAATTGCAAACAACACTTACATAAAAAAATATAAAAGAAATAAAATGAGAAAAGTTGATTTATAATTTATTTTGATCATTTCAGATATCTATTTTTTAGAGTAACGATTCGACATTCAGACAATGGACAACCTTTCAGATACACCAGCTCTACGTGACGGATATGACCTTCCAGTATATGGTCTAAACAATGGTTTATTTTACGCTCTTCATATTCCGGCGGCTATGTGTATCTTAACCAGCCTATGTTGTGCTATTATTGCTATAGCTGTACCTTTCAGAAGACAAAGGCATCGATCATTTTTCAAATGGACAAAATGTGACCGTTTTGTTGTGTATCTAGCAGTTTGCGACGGATGTTTCAATCTAGTACATATATGTGATCATCTCCAAATGATGTTTACCAAAGACCATGTATATCCTAAAGAACTATGCCAAGTTTATGGCTTTTTCATCATCATCTTCATATCAGCTCAGAACCTCATGGTGAACATTGTGGCAATTAACGTTTTTACACTGATCTACTTCAACAAACATCTACACTTTGGATCATGGGACTGGAAGCTTCTTCTCTGGACTTTTGGTGTTCCAGTTTCGGGTGCCGTCATCGCTGCCTTTTTGGGACAGTTTGGTACTACTGGAGCATTGTAAGTATTGACTCAAATTGTTTTCTACAGTTGAATATCTATCTATCTATCTATCTATCTATCTATCTATCTATCTATCTATCTATCTATCTATCTATCTGTCTGTCTGTCTGTCTGTCGATCGATCCATCCATCCATCCATCTATATGGAAATGTAGTAGTATAGTTGATAACGCAGTTAACAGTCAATCTAGTTTCAAGTTCAAATGTGTTTTATATCTTTACAAGTGAGTTAAAATGTTTTCCTTCGAAAATGGTAAATGTTTTTGAATTCCTGCACTTGTATAGGACGTTCGTATATTCAAAGCACCTAAAATACAAATAGCTGAATTTGCAAAAAACAGAGATCCAGATGTGGGGGCTCTCAATAAGTCACTTGATCTGGATCTGCTATGTCTTCTATTCTTGAACATTTCGACGATATATATAATATAAATATATATATATATATATTTATTGAGCCCGCTTGCGGTCAGCGAGATATAGTCACCCGTTTGGTGTTGGTGCGTCCGTCCGTCCGTCTGTCCGTCCGTCCGTCTGGAGCCATATCTTGAGTTTGATAGACCCTAGGACCTTGAAGCTTCATCACAATTTGCCGCACTAAATTGCTAATTGGTCCCCACAAAACTAGGTCACTGTGGCATATTTTCAAAAAAGTACCACATATTTAGTTTTCGTCTGCAGCCCAATATCTCCCTTCTCATAAGCTCCAGAACCTTGAAACTTCATCAGTGCATATACCTTACCACTCCAGGTCACCTCCAACAAATTTAGGTTGCTATTACCTTCTTTCACGAAAAAGTACCACATATTTCGTTTTCTAGGTCAGCCCCATATCTCACTTCTCATGAGCCACAGAACATTGAAACTTCATCAGTGCATGCACCTTACCACTCCAAATCATCTCCAAAAAAATTAGGTCGCTGTGAGCTACTTTCCCGAAAAGGTACCAAATCTTTAATTTTCTAGGTCAGCCCCATATCTTTCGTTTCTTTGGTCCCAGAACATTGAAACTTCATCAGTGCATGCACCCTACTACTCCAGATCATCTATAACAAAACTAGGTCACTATGACCTACTTTCACAAAAAAATTACCACTTATTTAGTTTTCGTCTGTGGCCCATTATCTCCCTTTTCGTAGGCCCAGGAACATTGAAACACCATCAGTGCATGCTTCTTACCACTCAAGGTCACCTCCAACAAAACTAGGTCGCTGTGACCTACTTTCACGAAAAAGTACCGCATATTTATTTTTCGAGGTCAGTCCATATTTTTCTTTCCATAGTCGCCAGAACGTTGAAACTTCATCAGTGCATGTACCTTATCTTTACATATGCTTATTGGTGCTTCAAGAGTTAAATGCTATTTTGATATTTCAGCTGCTTTTTCGATGGAGTGAACGGGGCCATAGGCAACACATGTTTTACAACGATACCACTGTTGCTAATACTATCAATGAACATCATATTTTATGCACTAACATGGACAAAACTACGGAGAGAGACGAAACATTTGGCAGAAAACCTTGGTCAGAACACATCAAGTAGGAAGGCAGCGGTAAACGCTGCTCAATCAATGTCATTGTTTGTCGTTGCCTTCTTTGTACAATGGTCGTGTGGTGGAGTATTCGCGGCATGGGCTCTCTTCGACACTGTACCTATTATTCTCTTCCATCTAATCACCATATTTGACAATATCGGAGGAGTACTGAATTTGATAGTGTATATTATTGTTCGTAGAAAAGAACTGGTCAGTCAGACATCGCAGAAAGCCTCTAGCTCCTCACCGAAAAGGATAGGTGACACGACAGAGTCTACAAATGCCATCGAGACAATATCGTCTGTGTCTTAAGTTGGTCCTGATTCTGCTTGTTTAACTAATTGAATCCCCCAAATACACACACACATGCACACACACACGTTTTTTTTTTCTTGCTGATCGTCCAAGACGGTACTTCTGTTGTGGTTTATTTGACGAGCTACATGTTGTTATGTCCGCTTGTCTATGATTTTAAGCAGCCTGATGATCTGAAAAGCTGCCCATTCTGCTTTCTGTTTTGTTATTTAAAGGCCCCATTGCTCTATCAGCATGAAATATTTTATCGTAAATTATCGCTGCAAGCTTCTAACTACAGTTTCTTCATTGTATATGACCGTGATTGGCCGGCTTTGAAAAATTAAAACATTCTTGAGTTTCTCATGAAAACGATTCGAAAAAATATCTAGGTCCTAAAATTACCTACTTTCGATTTCACAAGTTTCATAACATGGTAAAAATACAAGGTACAAGAGGTAACTGTACAAGGTACAGGAGATAAAAATACAATGTACAGTTATTTAATAGTTGATAGAAATACAATGTAAGGCAAGGATCTCATCATTTGTCTCGCTATTGTGTGAGTTAATTGCTAAACGGAGGACCACAAACAAAAACCAGAGACTTGTCATTTTTATTCAAAATACCTTATTCCTTTTTTTTTTTTTGTTTTTTTTTTTTGCCAGTTATATGACACAAAAAGCACAGCAACCGACATATTATCATCAGTTCTGAAGGCTGTACCAATTTTATAAGGATTTGTGCTTCGACGGTTTTTACCACTGATAGGAATATGGAGACTTTAAAATACAAAAATAGGTAAAACTAGATGCTGCTGCTATTTTAAGTTAGGGTAACTGAATGACCACCTGTTTTGGAAAAAAGCTACTTATTCGGCTTGTCAAGCGTGTCTTTCGTGAACTTTTGTCAACAGTTGTATGTGAGTTTCTTTCCCTTTTAGTTGTAAGAGGAATGTGGGATTTGATTGTATTAAGAGTCCTGATGATCGTTGCTTATCTATTTACTTCAGAGTTTCTGGGAACCCCACTGTTTAAGCGTGTTCCCATATTAAGACATATATTGTGGCATATATTCAATGAGCAGTTGTCACATTTTAAGATGCTATAGATTTCTGTGTCAACTACATATCTGTGCTAAAACATGTCACTTTTTTGCAATTTTAGATTTTTGTGTATTTCGCACCTACCAACTTTGCAGAAAACCACAATGTTTCTCCATCAAGCAATAGAATTGCCCTTTCTTTGGTGCAAGTGTTTGTCAATGACTGGACATTGCAGAATTATGAGCATTTTTCTGTAAATATTCTGAAAAATGAATTATATGCCCTTGGATGCAGATAATTGTGTTCGAAATCTGAAAAACGTCAATTTTGTATGTTAAAGATTCGCCATTCATTTAAGTGTCGTCCATAGTCCTACCATTTGTAGAAACAGCGAAAAACAAGTCACTATGAACAGGTTTCAATCGCATTTCCTGATGAAATGCGGGTTGATGTGTATATATAGGGTCATACAATGAGCAAAAAGTAAAAAAAGTTTATTTTGTGAAACATTATAAATTTCTCTACAAAATATAAATTGTCTTTTCTGATTTCCCCTTCGGTCTATTCCCTATAAGCAAACTTGAGAAACTGACAGTGGACCATGCCTGTACATTGTATCTTTACTATTTTATTTAAGTTTATGATATTGAGAGTAGGTCAGTTTAGTTGCCAAATCATTTTTTTTCAAAAACGATTAATGTGAAACTCATTGACGTTTTTTTGTTGTTTAAGTTAGCCCAAAGCGGTCATTTAAATGAAGAAACTGTAGTGAGCACCTTGCAGCGATACCTGACGATAAAATATTTAATGAATTTATACCACCGATTGAGCAATGGTACCTTGAATATTCTAACAGAACTGATTGAGAAAACAATGTTTATTCAGATCAGACCAGAGTTTGCACTGTTTGCCAACCGTGATATGAAGCATGTTCTTATCAGATAAATGGACTTCTCTAAGCTCGAAGATGGAAAAGTCCATTATAAACATAGTTAATGCGTCCATTATTTACGCAAACTACATTCTTTGCACTGAACCCTACATTTTTATCGTAAAGCATATGACAGCAGAGGGTTCGTATTTCGGTCTCTTAACTTTCCAAATCATAAACATGACTATAACACGGTAAACATACAATGTACATGCTTGGGACCCAGTCATTGTGCTGCTTCTGTTTAAATGCATCGCTTGACGGGTAACCAGGAACTAAAAGTAAAAAGTATGCAAAGACCAGGAACTGAAACAATCAAAATCCAAATCCAGCCCTCAAACCATAGTTACTAAAACTGTATTTTGTGGCGCAAAGTTTCATTTTTTGAAAGCATCTCCCGCGATTGTTCGCCCGGTTATATGACTCTGTTTATATAAATTATCCCACATTTTATTACCAAACGTGGGGCCCCTGTAGTTTGGTAGGCTTAGCGCTGGCCAGCAAATCTAAAGGTTCAATGTGCAAGGCCCGCTGGAGGCGGGAATCTTTTCAATTGCAAACGGGGTTTCATTGAATACAGCCATACATTATTACCCACTAATCGTATGACTGAAATGTTGTTAAAAAGGACGTAAAATCACAGGTCAGCCATACATACATCACTGAACGTGACGGGTGAACCGCTTTTCAAATTGATTTGTTTTTAGAAATTTTACCACTGGTAGGACAGTGGAGAAACTAAGTCTGTAACATACAAAATTGGCATTTTTCAGACTTTTAATACAATTTATGCATTTAAGGGCACATAACTCATTTTTCAGGACATTTGCAGAAAAATGCTAATAATTCTGCAATGTCCAGTCATTGACAAATATTTGCACCAAAGGAAGAAGGAAGGGCAATTCTATTGCTTGATGAAGAAACGTTGTGGTTTTCCGCAAAGTTGGTAGGTGCAAAATACTTAAAAATCTAAAAATTGCAAATAAAGTGAAATGATTTAGCACAGATATGTAGTGGACAAAGAAACCTTATATCATCTTAAAGTATGTCTACTGCTCAATTGTTATTTGCTAAACCTTTAGTCAATCTATTATTGAAAGACATTAAATTACCAATTAGTTTCATAAGGGTCGACTGGCGTGGGATTTCCCCACCCGGTTTTAAGAGATAGTGTACACAAAACCAAAGCTCCACTTGACTTAAGCTTGTACCTGGAAAACCCCTTTATAGCCACTGGTCCTTTGTCCTTCATGTTGGGATTTCAAAACTATATGTGAAGACGATTCGTTGCTTTCAAGGAATGTCACCACGTTATAGGTCAAGGTCAAATTGCACACTTAAGCTATTGAAAAGGCTTTAATGAAAACATGTTTATTTCATAGTCTTGTCAGCAGAATAAATGTTTGTCACATTTGCCTATATTTCATGGTTCCTTGACTTCCCCTTTTATACTATACAAGTCTGCCTCTGTGATCTTACCTACCGTATAAGTGTTAGAACCTTAATCAAGGCGTCATCTTACTCAAGGCACTAGGCGAGGGCATCCTTGTCCTACTTACACATTTGTAATTTTCTGTATGGACATGTTCTTTTACTACGATATCTCAAGGACGCTTAGGGAGTTGATATTCGATGTACCAGTCAGATCCGTCAAATTCCATTTAAATATGACTGAATTATTCCCCTTTTCGATTTTGTTATTTTTCAATGACCAAGGTAGCTTATTTTTGATATACAAATAGTATTTGTTGTGTAAGATGTTTTGGTAGAGATAACACTGTATTCTAAACTGAATCTGTCCCTGTAAGTCAATACATTTTCTTTTGGTGCAGAGTTTGAGTTTATAAAAGGATACATGTATTGGAAAATTAGGCAGACCCATTTTTTTTCTTTTTGCTATCGGGCTTGTTCGTGTACAGTTTTCTCGTTTTAAAAAAATGCATGGCAGTTCTGTTGCTTTAATATCTCAAAAAGTATATGAGATTGGGTGATGAAATTTAGTATGACATTTAAGGTTGTTATGTATAAGAACATATTAATTTTGAGCTAAAATCATTAAAAACATGGCTGAGTTATTCCTCTTTTCCTATTTGGGATTTTTCAACTTCTGAACCGCTTAATATAAGCAGCTGATTGTTTGTACAATATAAGTGCAGGATGTATAGATGTATAAAAGTTGTCTGTCAAATTGAAATTCCTTTGAATTAATTGATTACACAGTTATTTTCCATGATGTTTATTGTAAAACCCAGAGGACCAACTGTCCTGTAGCTCATCTTAGACCACGCTGTCAACAGAAACAGTCTGTCATTTCCCTAACTCGATACAATTTTTGAACCAGTGGCTTTCGAGGAGTGCATATTTTCATTTCAAAATATCAGTGACCATGAGCAAACGTAAGTAGGTAAGTGAGCTAAGTTCACAGAATGCCCGTGACCTTTTCCGGCCTTATGTTTTCATGTATTCATTTAGTTAACCCTATTTTATAATTATCATATCTAGGCTTAAAATATCTCAATGAAATCCACTGTTAAAGTTTTTTCCCATATGAAAAAAATAAGAAACCAAAGTTGACGTTGCCTAAAATTAGGTGTTAGTCAATGCAGGGTCATCTTTTGAAGAAAAAAAAAACAATCATAGGGTTTGCGCTCCCAATGCTACACACAAAAGTTTGAAGGTCACTGGACTTTTGTCCTGGAGATTTTTATTTTTCAAAGGATTTTTACTCTATATTTGCCATCTTGGCCAGGTAAACAAAACCATCTGAACATTTTGTTTGTCCCCGTGACCAATGGAGGGTCCATTTAAAATATGGCATCAATCGGCCCAGTGGCTTAAGAGGAGAAGATGTTTGAAACTGTTGACGGGCGACAGAGTCTCAGTGACCTTAAACAAAGGTACCCTTTGGCAACATAATATCTTCATCTGCTCAATTAATTAAGATATGAACCAGTCATTATATGTTAGAATTAAATAGCTTCTGAGAAATCTACTGTTTAAGCTTTTTCCAAACTAATAGCAACTAGAAACTGTGTTTGTAAAACACTATGCCCCCAACCATATGCTTGCCACTAAAGGGTCCGCTCTTTCATGACCTATCCATATTTAAAATTTCATAACCCTAGGTCCAGTGGTTCTTGCTCCCAGTAGCTGCATAAGTATTGACTAACTGGGGGAATAACTCCATGATGAATTAACAGAGTTACCTGACCTTTATAAAAACATTTAAAACATCAAGGACTACTACATACCAAAAACCAGCTTCCTCGCTTAAGCGGTTCAGAAGTTGGAAAAATGCCAAATTCCAACAAGGGCCATAACTAAATCATTTTTTGACGAAATTTGCCCAAAAGTTAATCAGTTCTTGTATATCTCACCTCAAACCTGTGTACAAAATTTCATCATCCTAGGTTAAGTACTTCTTGAGATATTGTGGTAACAAGATTTCATTTTAATTCTGATTAAGGGAAAGTAACTCCGAAAAATACAAGTTTGACGGAGTAAAAAAATGGGTCCGCTCATTTTTCATGACCTATCCATATTTGAAATTCAAAAACCCTAGGCCCAGTGGTTCTTGCTCCCAGTAGCTGCAAAAGTAATAACTAACAGGGGGGATGACTCCGTAATTAATTATCATAGAGTGACCTGACCTTTATAAAAACATTTAACACATCAAGGACTACCTACATACCAAATATCAGTTTCCTAGGTTAAGCGGTTCAGAAGTTGGAAAAATGTCAAATTCCAACAAGAGCCATAACCCAATTATTTTTTGACGGAATTTGCCCAAAAGTTAATCAGTTCTTTTAGATCTCACCCCAAACCTGTATACTAAATTTTTTATCCTGGGTCAAGTACTTTTTGAGATATCGTGGTAACAAGTTTCATTTTAATTTTGATAAAAGGGAGGTAACTCCAAAAGTACAATTTCGACGGAGGAAAAACAAATATGGGTCCGCTCATTTTTCATGACCTATCCATATCTGAAATTTTAAAACCCTAGGCCCAGTGGTTCTTGCTCCCATTAGCTGTGTAAGTAACAACTAACAGGGGAATAACTCCATAATTAATTACCACAGAGTTACTTGATTCTTATAAAAACATTTAACACATTAAGGACTACCCACATACCAAAAACCAGCTTCCTAGGTTAAGCAGTTCAGAAGTTGGAAAAATGCCAAATTCCGACAAGGGCCATAACTTAATCACTTTTTGACGAAATTTGCCCAAAAATTAAACAGTTCTTATATATCTCACCCGTAACCTGTATATAAAATTTCATCATCCTAGATTAAGTACTTCTTGAGATATCATGGTAATAAGATTTAATTCTAATTTTGATAAAGGGGAGGTAACTCCAAAAGTGCAAGTTCGACGGAGAAAAAAAATACGGGTCCGCTCAGTTTTCATGACCTATCCATATATGAAATTTCAAAACTCTAGGCCTAGTGGTTCTCAGGGAATACAGCTGTATCAAATGGCACGGACAAACTGACGAACGGACAAGGCGAAAGAAAGATGCCCCCCAACTTCGAAGAATAAAAAATACAGGTCCGTTTATTTTTCATGCTCTATCCAACATCTAAATATCAAGGCCCCAGCGCTTATTGTTCTTGAAAAACAGACCACCCATTATTATGTTTTATACAGATGAGAAAAGGGAAATAACTCTGTCAATAATTAATGCATCATAACGCAACCACCATCAGAATAATAAGCATATCAAATACTAATAGTATACCAAAATTTAGCGTTCTAGGCCAAACGGTTCAAAAGTTGGAAAAATGCTAAATTCAACAAAGGACAAAGGGGCGTAATTCAGTCATTCTTTGACTGACATCGCCCAAAAGTTAATCAGGTGATCTACACCTTAGCCCTTAGCCGTATGCCAAATATGAGCATCCTAGCTCAAACGGTATTCCTGGATTTTGGGAACAAACTTTCATGTAATTTTTCGAAAAGGGGCATAATTCTGTAAGTACATGGCAGACGAAAAATAAAAAAATACGGGTCTGCCTATTTTTCATGCTCTATCCACCTTCTAAATATCAAGGCCCGAGCTGTTATTGTTCTTCAGAAACAGACCACCCATTATTATGCTTTATACAGATGAGAAAAGGGAAATAACTCTGTAAATAGTGGATGCATCATTACGCAACGAGCATCAGAATAATCAGCACATCAAATACTAATAGTATACCAAAAATTAGGGTTCTAGGTCAAACGGTTCAAAAATTGTAAAAATGCCAAATTCAACAAAGGGGCATAATTCAGTCATTTTTTGACGGAATTCGCCCAAAAGTTAATCAGGTGGTCTATACCTTAGCCCCAAGCAGTACGCCAAATATGAGCATCCTAGCTCAAACGGTATTCCCAGGATTTTGGGAACAAACTTTCATTTATTTTTTTTTTTGAAAAAAGGGGCATAACTCTGCAAGTACGAGGCTGATGGGCAAGAAAAAAATACGTTTCCTCTAGTTTTTTTATAGTCTACCCACCTATGAAATATCAAGGCCCCAGCTGTTAGCAGTTACCCTTCTTGAGAAAATGAGGCGTTACGTACGGACGGACGGACGAACGGACGGTCAGGCCCAAACCAATATGCCCCCTCAACTTCTTCGAAGTTGGGGGCATAAAAACGTTCCAGAGTTGATCTCGGCATAAATTAGGACAAGGTGAATATAGGATCATTATTGGAATAAACTTTGTACGGCCTGAGTCACCAATGCTACACGCAAAGTTTCAAGGTCATTGATCTTTCGGTTCTGGACAAGAAGAGTTTTGAAAGGCTTTTACTATATGTGGGCATGCAGGTCATCATAGTCATGTGACCAAGATCATTTAAAAAAAACTTTGGGTGAGGGTGAAGGTTTGGGCCCAGTAAAACCGGTTTAACCCCCCCCCCCCCCCCCCAGTGGTTATTACTGACCGTCCCAGGGCGGTACTTTCATTGCGGTTGCATTTGTTTTTTGGTGTATTGTGTCATCATTTTAACCCTTCTGTGGTAAAAACTGAAAATAGGTAAAAATAGTTGTTAAATGTTTCTCGTATAAATTGCTAAGTCTGTTGTAACCCTTCTGTTGGTCTAAATTATTTAGTTTGGTAAAGATAGCTGAGTTGCCACCTTTTTGGGAAAGAACTGCTGACTCAGCTTATCACTTGTAATTTATTGTTTGTTGGGATGTCTTTGTCTTTCCCTTTGATGTTGGGGATAGGGTTTGGGATCTGATTCAGTCAGTTCCTGAAGTGTAGTTACTCTTTAAATTCGGCTCCCCTGGCCTATTGAAGCGCCATATGAAATATGGCTTCAATCAGCCTAGTGGCTTAAAAAGAGAAAATGTTTGAAAATGTTGACAGGCGACAACGTGTCATTTACTCTAGGAGCCAAAATCGCCTATCTTGCCAAAATAAGGGTCGGAGGTGGCACCCTCTGCTATACTTAGTTTGAATGTATTTTTGAATAGTCTAAACCTTCAGAAACTAGGTTTGATTGTTCTGCTTGCCAAATTTTATTGTCAAAATAGTCAAATTAAGCGATGGATATGACTACCTATAGTAGAGCAAATATGATTCCATGAGTGGCATAGAAAAGAGAGATAGTGGTCCACGTGGTGTACCATTAGTTTTTATACATAAAAATAATTGTCTTGATCTGTTGTGATCAAATTCAGCGTTTGCCACCTTGGCAAACCTTGCATAACTCTGTAATGGGCAGTAATATACGTTACCTTATTAATTTTTAAGTATATGAAATAAGAATTGATGAGAAATATGCTGTAACGATTCAACTGAATCAAATGTCAATATTTTCTGCAAGAATAGCTAATATGCCATAAATTAAGCTACACAGAAAACAATTAAGAACCTCGGGTCTGTTATTTTCGTTATAACAATTCATGTACCCCTTGAAAAATTAAAACATAATTTAAGTGTTTTTTATCTTATTATTATTTTTATTTTTACAAAGACTGTGATAAAATGACCCCAATATTGAATTTTTAATTTGTCTAACTGGCTCTTTTCAATAGCTAACAAATAAATTTGAGATTCGTAGTCTTTATACTTGGTCAACCATGAAATGTTGAACAAAGGCACACCTATTAATTGTTAGTGGCTTCAAAGTCATTTCTCACGCAATCGTTTGACAAAACATAGCTAATAAGCTATTTAAAACTGAAAAATTTGACCTGTGTCATTAACATCATACTAAACATGATACAACACAACAGTTTAAATCAGTTTTGACCTTACAACACATATCTTCAGCAAAGTAACGTAATTATCAGATTAACATGTTTGCGTAAAAAGACTATCATTCACCCAGGAATACACTCTTTCGAAAATTTGCCTATTAAACACAGTTGAGCTAAATATATTTATTATTTACCAAAATATTTATTTTTGCATTGTTTAGTCGCCTACTCAGACAGCAAACAGTGTTGTTTACATGACAAGAAAAATTGAAATTGCCCCCCCCCCACACACACACACAAAAAAAAAAAATAAATAAATAAAAAAGAAGCGCTCAGGAATTATTCAGTACAACATGGAAAAGTACTAAATCTATTCATATTCATTAATATCTTAATGATTTTTAAGATTCACACAATACATACTTAGTTTTAATAAATTACTTTTTGAACTCAGAAAGGTAACATTTGTAACTTTTATTTGAAAATATTTCTTGAGATTAAATGTTGCAAATTCCAAATACGCCAAGGCCTTATTAGTTTGAGTTATTTTTACATGCATGTGAAATCTGTTTAAACCTACCGTATGTAATTTATCAGTGATATTTCCAAGGCGGCCCATTTATTGTGATGTTATGATGTTACAGTTTGTGCTGTCCACTTTTCTATTGTCTTTACAACACTGGTTTATTTTGTATTTTAATTCGTCATTATCCTGTTGAAAGTAGACGTTTTGTTTGGGTAAGGCTAGCTTGGAGGTTATCTGCATGGAACGGGCTGCATGTTTATTTTGCCACTCCTAGTATTATTGTGAATGAGTACTTGTCTTTTTACTTTATATTACTATTTCTAGTTTGGTGTCATGGGAGGTCCATTCCTGATTGCTGCCCGTTTACACTTATTTATCTGTTTTGACCTTTTCTTTCAAAAATAATATTAAAAGCATGGTTAAAAATATTTTGGCCGTTTAGCATATATTTAAACCAAAGTAACGTATGTAACAGGTTAAAAAGTAAGTGGTATTTTTACTCCATTGCTGCTAGTGTAAAGTGCCATGTATCTACGGCAAAATGCTTCCCTGTACTTCATTTGTTGGAAAAAAAATATATGTGTTTTTGGTCGTAAGGGATCATTTGGGCTCATTCAGAGTCAGTTTTAAAAAAAAGAAAAGAAAACTTCAGCCCAACCTGGTGCTAGGGGGCATTGGCAGCATTATAACATTCTATTCCCAGACACCGAGGTTGATGTCTTTGTTTCCTGTGATGCATTCTTTGCTCCCAGAGAATTCTCATTCAGAATTTGGTGAAGCTCCTATCGTTTCAAGAATTTTAGGTGAATGGATACAAATTACGCTCAAATAACTGCCATGTTTACCTTACCTTCCTTTCTTAATGGGAGTAAACCAGGAGCATATAATTTCTCTACCGGGGCTATTAGCTGTGGTCGATGTTAAGCCTATGAAAGTATGATCTCATTGACAGTTGCTTCCCAGCAGAGATTGGCATATATCTGTTTATGCAGTCATAAAAAATGTTTGTTTAAGAGCAGCTGTGTCAAGAACCTTTTATCATCATAAAACTGCATTTTCATTGTGCTTGATTTTTGTTCACTTCTCTTGTGGGTTGTGAGCTTCATAAAAATTCTACAGGAAACTTGACAATGAAATACATAAAAATAAGATTGTAAAAGGAAATGTGTTCATTTTTACAGCGCAGACTCGTTGGTATTGTTATCTTCTGTTACTGCCCTTTTTCCCTGGTGTGGACCATGTTCTGCTCCTAAGATTGTTTACACTAGCAACACAGAGCTCTTGAAACTGCTATTAAAATAAATGATGCTGACAGGTTTTCTGATAACCTTGAAGTTTCTTCTCAGAGCAGGCACCAATGATTAGTGGATTTACCATCACACAAGCTCTACAAAAGATTATATAGAGAGCTGATAGCCCCGGTAGAGAAATTATATGCTCCTGGAGTAAACTGTTTACAGTTTACAAAAGAAAGAATTTGCTTCTTTAGGAGAAACGTGTTTCTGTTAAAAGTAAACCTTATTTAAGAAGGTTAAATAAGCCACAGAAGCAAATAGGAGGTCGAAAATATTGTTTCCATTCTAACAAACTGCAGTAAAGCATTGAGGTGTGTCCATTAACATTAATACAGAATTATTTCCATGACATATTTGCAGATCATTTAGAAATAAGGAAGACACGTGAGAAAGAACATGGCAGATTCCTGGCAAGTGCACATGATATTGTCTGGGCAAGGATGATATGATTATGACATTATCAAAATGATCTTATATTAATTGAGTCAATGATAATTCACTTACTTTTTTATTTGAATGATAATAAAAAGGTAACGAATACAACATTTAAATGCAAACGAGTTGTCAGTTTAGGTATTATGGTATTTAATGATATTGGTATATTCTGTTTGCAATTCAATAAGATGAAGCATTGAAGGTTCCTCAATTCTCGGAAGGAACCCTTTTATTGTTAAGAAGTTGGCTTGTTAACCATCATCTAGCAATATGGTCACCTGAATAGCTGCCCGTTTTGCTTTCTGTTTTGTTTTGTAATATGAAATATAAAGTTGGTTAAAATATATGTTCTGGCTGTTTTCAGTCGGGGCTGCTGAATGAAAGAGCTGTTGTGCATTCAGTTTACCGTGCATGTCTTTCGTGAACTTTTTGTCAATTTGTTTGTGTGCTTCTTTCCCTTGGGTTTAAGGGCGGGATGTGGGATCTGATTGTATCAATTCCTGATCATTGCCTATCATTTGCTTCTCATATTAATGCTCGGGTTACCAGGTGCAGAAAATAACCGGGTTTAAGCAAAACATCTAAAACAGACATAATACCAATGCAAATTAGGGACTGTATAGAACTATACTTATGCTACTGTTACACGTTTTGTTAGTAACAATTGCAATTTGAAGCAATGAAATGGGTACATCAAATATTCAAATCTCTTCAGAGAGTTATAGTTATACTTCTGTAATGTTAACATTAAGAAGCTTTATGTTTTGCTTTCAACATTTGATGATTACTTCAGGATGTGTTACTTTCTGCTCCAGATTACTCAAGCATAAATATAAAAACTTCTTAACAGTAAAAGGGTAATCTGATAACTCTTTTATTGTTGAATGTTGTATACGTTACCATTTTTGACTACCAAACCAGGAGTTTAAATAAGTGATTTTTCATTGATTTGATTCAAAAATCTTTTTAATAATGAACTGAAAGTAATGACAATATGCCATAACCATATTACCCATGGCTGGACAATATCATCTGCACTTTCAAGAACAGAATCAATGAAACCGAATCTGCTTTGTTCTTTATCGCAGGTGGTCTTTGCTTTCAGATTATCGTCAAGCATGTCCTGAAAGTCTGGTGGAATAATAAAAGCTTAACTTAATTCCAAAAAGGAAGGTTCTCCGGAAGCAAGTTATGCATGAGAGAAAACACTACATTAATCTCGGTTTAGCTGAGTGTGTGGTCGGTAATGTAATTATGCTACACTGCTAATGTCCCCTAGCAACAGCTCGAGCTAAGTTCCTTCTTCCAAACTGATTCAGAATGAGCCCAAATGATCCTAAACATGATTTTCATCATGATAAAGTAAGAGAGAGAGCTTTTCGTTCTAACCACACGTCTCTTTACACTTGTGACAGTAGAGTAGAATAACTCTTACTTTTTAACCTGTTGTATACGTTACTTTGGTGTAAATAAATGCCGTAAGGCAAAATATTTTATTAATCTTTGATTTCATATAAAGTTTTAAAAGGAAAGGGTCAGAGTAGATAAAACAGTGTAAAAGGCAATGCTTAGGAATTGATTCTATCCGTGCAACAACCAACCCGCGATACCAAACTGGAAATAGCACCGTAAAGGTAAAGTTATAAGACAAGTAGTAAGACGTTACAATGGGATAGTAAAATAAACTTGCAGCCTAAAGCCTGTGTTGATGTATTATAACTGAATACCTGCAGAATACCTGCAGACCACAATTACATGTAAGTATTATTAGGGCAAAGAGTAGGCGTTTGACCTAAAATGGTGTTTGTTTACATGTTTCATTTAAATATTATATTTCTTTGGACTCTTTTCTGCATGGGGTAGCAGGAATCGTTGTATATATACACAATACCATGCCAGTCGCTTTTAAGTGCGGAACATATTTTGTTAGTTTCTTGGACATTTAAATCTACCACTATGCCATTTAATGGATGAAATTATTGAGGGCTATCTCATTGAACAATTTAGCCTACCTGTTTCTCAAGTGGGTGGGGTAAATTCATATAGAAAAATGCTCAAAAAATAAAGCGGAAAGTCGTTTTGATGCATTATGGCTCTAATTAGTAACACCTGTATTGAAACGATATCTCTAGAGCAGGAAAAGAATGGCATTGCTGCAACATATGACTTCCGCTGAAGTTCAACAATGTAACAATACATGCCTTAATGGTGTTGATTTCAGCCATAGGGTACCAAGGAACACATGTGGATTAAAGCATCATGACAATAAAATTTTGAGAGCAGAACAATCGAACCTCCTTCCAGAAGGTTATGGCTATTAGAAAACGTAGTCAAACCAAGGATAGCAGAGGGTGCCACCTCTTTCAATTTTTAGCTGACTTGGCTCCTAGAGTAATTGACCATTAAAAGAAGACTTCTTAAGGGATCTTTACCATGTGTGGGCATGGTGGCTATCTTGGTTATGTGACCGAGATCATCTAAAAACAAGAAAAATCTTTAAAAAAATATAATCGTCGCAGATCAAATGGAAGTGTGTTTTGTAATATGTCTTTAGTTGAAGAGTTGACAATAACATTCCTGAATATGACTCACGTCAGCTATGTATGTAGGCACCCACAACCGTAATTTTGACACTGGGTTGCGACAATGACCTATCTCAAAATTGGGCTGTACAATTTGAAGAAGATTAGATAAAAAATAAAACGGGGAACGTATAAAGAAAAAAAACTTGCAGCGGCTGAGATTCGAACCCGGACCGCCCGCATGACAGGCGAGCATTCTATCACTGAACCACCGAGAATTCTGCCACTGAACAACCTAACCGATTTTTAAAGTGCGTATCAAACCGGGAGTAGAAATCAAAAGCAGATCTTAGTCGAAAAAAATAGATTTGAATATCTGTGTCTGTTTTTGATAATTACAAACAAGAGAAACATTTTATATTAATATATGACAGAGTGCTAGTATTCACAGTGCATGCGACGGGAAAAAACGAAGATTAAATATTCATTGACCTTTGATATTATTGGCTAGATTCTTACACTCGCGTTATTTGAACAATAAAATCTTGTGAAATGTGGAACAATATCGAACTTATACGCGTCTAAGACGCGAAAAACATTCATACCTCTGACTTAGTGAAGCGTCATATGAAAAGTGGCTTCAATCGGACCTGTAGCTTTAGAGGAGAAGAATTTTGAAAATGTTGACAGGCGACAAAATCTCAGCGAACTTTAAATGAAGACTTTCTAAGAGATTATTCTATATGAGGACATGGCTGCATCTTGGTCATTTGACAAAGACTTCAGTAAATACTTAAGTTCCCCTGACCCAGTGAGGTCAATATTAAGAATGACTTCAATCGACATAGTGACTTTAGCGAAGAAGATGTTTGATAATGTTGATGGGCGACAGAATCCCACTGACTTTGAACAAAGGGGAGAGAATGACCTTGAGCTTAGCAACATGATTTCCTCATTTGCTTATTAAGTTAATCACATATACAAAATATACCTTACACTGAAACAGTTTCTGAGAAATCTTTAAGCACTGTCATGTAAAAGCATAAGGTACAAAACTTGACAAACGGTTATCCTTTGTACAAACTTTGGTGGGCCCGAGCCCCCAATACTACATAAGAAGCCACAAGGTTATTGGGCATTGGTTCTGGAGAAGGAGATTTTTCAAGGGATTTTACCATATATGGGCGTGGCGGCCATCTTGGTCATGTTACATAGATCCCGCAAACAAACTTTCGTTCTCTTAATCCACTGAGCCTCCATGTGAAATTTAGCTTTGATAGAAGAACAAGCGGTTCTGGAGAAGATCTTGTAGAATGGTGGACGACGGACGACGAGGGACGGACGACGGACAACAGACCATGGCTATACTTTAAGCTCACCTGTTAGTCTTCGGCTCGGGTGAGCTAAATGTGCAGAAAGTCATATAGGTGGAGCGATTCATTGCTGATGCTTAGGTTGTCCCCAATAAGCAGCCGCAGTCCACTTTTGACCTTTTGTCATGTAGGTCTGATGTCATTGATATTGGCTTTTTGGATTGCGCTTGACATTTTGACAGTATTGCTGAAATTAGCCACCCACGAGAAAACCAACAAAGTGGTTGTGCGCCCAGCGCACACTAAGGTCAGCCTAAACGTCCGCCCAGTCCGATCAAACTCTTCGCTAAGCGCTAAAAGGATAGCTAAGGATGTAAGCTACCTCCATGCGGACGGCGAAGATTCTAATCAGACTGGGCGGATGCGCAGGCCGATCTGAGTCTGCGCTAGGCGCACAACCATTTTCTTAGTTTTCTCGTGTCGCGCCTCAAATTATGTTGCATTCAGGTCCTAAGTATGACACTAATACAACGTCACAGTGTTAATCATGCCAAGCTATCTCATTAGAACAACGTCATATCTCAACATTATAATCACATTGTAAGAAGGTCATATCATGACGTTGTATTAACGTCGTAGTTATGACGTTTTAAAATCGTTGACTTTCAACCTTCCTTTAACTATTATACAACGTCAGGGAATGGAGGGTATACAACGTTACTGCTACTATATTTGCCCCTTTGGCGTGTTCCTGAAAAAAATGACGTCAGTTTCTTGAACCAGGCTTTAAATAGATAACCTGCTGCCGGATACGAAAGGGAGATTTAGTACGGCAATAGCTGACTCAGTTATACAGATGGAAAACCAGCCAAGGATTAAAATAGACAAGTCTTCCTGTGATTTCAGATATAATCTTCGTTTACGATAACTGGATTTGCATGAGTTTTCCATTAACATCTCTTGATTTGGAAGGATTTTTGTCGCACGTAACCGACTGCTGCAGAGGCTCCCACACATGGTAATTTGAAAGCAAATATTATGTGGTACGATTGTATACGATATTTTTAAATATTGATAGCAAAAGCATGTCGGGGACTCTTAAGAAATCTTAGGCGCCCCGGTCGAGAAAATAATCGGGGACCCTTTGATCTAAAGGCGAACACTCTACCACGTCTCTATAAAACCCGCCTAGAACCAAAATACAGTACAAGCATATGATCTACCCATACCGTGTGACTTCCTCAATATTGAATTCGTCCTCGATTTCTCAGGACAAGAAGAATCGCCTGAAATGAGACTTAAGGACTTCACATATATTATATGTTGTATACATTGAGTGCAATTTGCCAAAGCCTCTTACAAAATCTCAGACAGCCTGGCCAGGGATCTTATTGGCGACTCTTTGGTTTTAAGGTTAACACTCTACCACGTCGCTATCAAAACCGATTTATACCGCAAGGAAGTACAATGAATAAACTGACTTTTTTACTAGATACATAGGCATAGCCAGTGTATTTTAATAGGATGATGATGCTTACCACTCACGAGGACCTGACCACACTTCCGTTTTGGGGGGTCCATGTCTTTGTATCAAAATATTTCGGATTTATTTATGTTTGTATGATTTATGGGTTTACAGTATCTTATTCCACTGCACCTAAACTAAAGTGACTATGACGGCAAATAAAACCAGAGGACCAATCGTTCCTTAGCTCACGTGACACCTTCTGTCAACAGACGCAATTTGTCATTTCGCTCATTTGTTTAAATGAGAAATCAGTGGCTTATCAGGAGTGCATATTTTAATTTAAGAATCTCAGTGACCTTGAGCAAAGTTAAAAAAATGACCCTGACCTTTGATGACCTGATATCTTTATGCAGTTAACCATATTTTCCAATTTTTATATCTAGGCTTAACTTTTTCCATGAAATCAACTGTTTAAGCATTTTCCCATATAAAAGCACAGCATACCAAAGTTGACCTTGCCATAAATTAGGTCAAGGTCAATGCACAGTCATGATTTGTACAAACTACAATGGGCCCGAGTCTCAAATGCTACGTACCATGCCACAAGGTCATTGGGCCTTTGGTTCTGGAGAAGAAGATTTTTGAAGGGGTTCTACTATATATGGACATGGCGGCCATTTCGCTCATGTGACCATGACCATCTGAATACAGTTAGTTCCTTTGACCCTGTAAAGCTCCGTGTGAAATTTGGCTTCAAACAGCCCAGTTACTTCAGAGAGGAATATGTTTGAAAACCTTGACAGGCGACAGAATCTGAGTGACCTTGAAAAAAAGGTCAAATAATTACCTTGACCTTTAGCAACACAATATCTTTATTTGCTTATTTAGCGAACAATATATACCAAATAGCATACCTAAGATTTAAATAGTTTGTGAAAAATCTTCTGTTTAAGCATTTTGACCTTCCCATAAATAAGGCCAAGGCCAATGATCGGTCATGATTTGTGCAAATTTTGATGGACCCGAGTCTTCCATGCTACATACCATGCCACAAGGCCACTAGGCCTTTGGCTCCGGAGAAGAAGAATTTTGAAGGGTTTTTACCATATATAGGCGTGGCGGTCAGCTTGGTCATGTGACCGACATCATCTTAACGAACTTTAATTTCTTTGGCCAACGAAAGCTTCATATAAAATATGGCTTCAATCGGCTCAGTAGCTTTGAAGAGGAGAAGATGAATCAAAATGTTTGCAGAAGACAGAGAATCACAGTGTCATTGAACAAAAGTAAAAGCATGACCTTGACCTTTAGCCTAATAATTTCTTCATTTGGTCATTTAGTTAACCATATGTACCAAATATTATACCTTAAACTTAATTGTTTTTGAGAATCCACTGTTTAAGCATTTTCCCATACAGAAGCATAACGTACCAAAGTTGGTCATGTCGTAAATTAAGTCAATGTCAACCTAGGGTCTTCGTTTGTACAAACTATCATGGGCTTGACTGCCCAATGCTACATACTAGGTTTCAAGGTCATAGGTCTTTCGTTTCTAGAGGATAAGATGTTTTAAGGGTTTTTAGCTCACCTGAGCCAGCGGCTCCGGGGGAGCTTATAGGATGGTAAGGCTCCGTCGTCCGTCGTCGTCCGTCCGTCCGTCCGTCGTCCGTCCACAATTTCAAATGACTTCTCCTCTGAAACCGCTGGGCCGATTGTAACCAAATTTCATATAGAGCCTCCTGGGACCTTAGGAATGAAAAGATGTTCAAACGGTCCTGGTCACATGACCAACATGGCCGCCATGCCCATATATGGTAAAAACCTGAAAAAAATCTTCTTCTCCAGAACCAATAGGCCGATGGCCTTGAAACTTGATATGTAGCATCGGGTACGCGAGTTCTACCAAGAGTGTTCAAATTATGACCTTGGGTTGACCATGACCTTTTTTACGGTAAGGTCAAATTTGCTTCCATATGCTTTTATATGGCAAGATGCTACAACATAAGATATCTTGAAACTGTTGAAGATTTTGGGCTAAAAATTGGTATCTACAGACATCTTAATGACTTCATGAAGATTTACAAGTACAAGAGGTCAAGGTCATTCTTTGACCTTTGACCCTGAACTCTCATATTTTGATAAGTTCTAACAATCTCCTCAAAAGCCACTGGGCCAATTGAAACCAAATTTCATATAGAGCCTTCAGGGGTTGAGGGAACAAAAATTTATTTATACGGTCCAGGTCACATGACCAACATGGCCACCACGCCCATATATGGTAAAAACCTGTAAATATCTTCTTCTCCAGAACCAGTTGACCGATGGCCTTGAGACTTAGTATGTAGCATTGGGTACCTGAGTACTATCAAGATTGTTCAAATTATGACCTTGTGTTGACCTTGACCTTTTTTACGGCATGGTCAAATAATGGAAAATGCTACAACATGAGATTTCATAATAAGTTTTGAAGATTTTGGCCTAAAAACTGGTATATACAGTCATCTTAATGGGTACCAGAAGATTTGTGAGTACAAGAGGTCAAGGTCATTATCTGACCTTTGACCCAGAACTCTCATATTTTGACAGTTTCAAACAATCTCCTCAAAAACCACCGGGCCAATTGTGACCAAAATTTTTATAGAGCCTCCAGGAGTCTGGGAATGAAAATATTTTCTAATGGTCCTGGTCACATGACCAACATGGCCACTGTGCCCATATATGGTAAAATCCTTTAAAAATCTTTTCTCCAGAACCAATTGACGCCTGGCCTTGAGACTTTGTATGTAGCATTGGGTACTTGAGTACTATCAAGATTATTCAAATTATGACCTTGTGTTGACCTTGACTTTTTTACAGCAAGGTCAAATATGGGAAAATGCCAGAAAATAAGATTTTATGGAAAGTTTTGAAGATTTTGGCCTAAAAATTGGTATATACAGTTGTCTTAATGAGGTCATGAAGAATTATGAGTACAAGAGGTCAAGGTCATTTCTTGACCTTTGATCCAGATTGCTCATATTTGGACATTTTTAACCATTTCCTCAAAAGCCAAAGGGCCAATTGTAAACGCATTTCATATAGAGCCTCCAGGGGTTGATTAAATAAAAATTTGTTCAAACGGTCCAGGTCACATGACCAACATGGCCGCCACTACCACTTATGGTATAATTCTTTAATATTTTTCTTCTCCAGAACCAATACACCTATGACCTTGAGACTTGGTAAGTAGCATGGAGTACTAGAGTACCACCAAGACTGTTCAAATGGTGACCTTGGGTTTACCTTGAATTTTTGCGGCATGGTCAAATATGGGAAAATGCTAGAATATACGATTTCGTGGAAAGTTTTGAAGATTTTGGCCTAAAAATGGTTTATATGGTTGTCTTAATGAGTACATGAAGATTTATGAGTACAATCGGTCATGGTCATTCTTTGACTTTTGACCCAAGACTCATATTTTGACAATTTCAGACATGATAAGAAAAGGCCACCTTGCCAATTGCCCAGGTGAGCGATTCAGGGCCTCATGGCCCTCTTGTTACCATATATGGGCGTGGCGGCCATCTTGGTCATGAGACCAAAACCATTTGAACAAACTTTTATTCCTTTGGCCCACTAAAGCTCAATATGAAATATGGCTTCAATCGGCCCAGTGGCTTTAGAGGAAAAGATGATTGAATAGTTGACAGGGGACAGAATATCAGTGTCCTTGAACAAGGGTCAAAGGATGACCTTGAACTTAAGCGACATAAAACTTCATCTGGTTATTATATATACACCAAAATTATACCTTAAACTTAAAAAGTTTCTTAGAAATACACCGTTTAAGCATTTTTCCATACAAAAGCATAACGTACCAAAGTTGAATTTATCGTACATTAGGTCAAGGTCAATCTATGGTCATCATTTGTACAAACTATGATGGGCTTGAATGCTACATATTAGGTTTCAAGGTCATAGGCCTTTCAGTTCTGGAGAAGATTTTTGAAGGGTTTTTACCCTATTTGGGCATGGCGGCTAACTTGGTCAGGTGACCAAGACCATCTGAACAAAACTTAAATTTCTTTGGACCACTAAAGCCCCATATGAAATATGGGTTCAGTTAGCTATGTGGCTTCAGAGGAGAAGATGATTGAAAAAGGTGATAGGAGACACAATCACAGTGTCCTTGAACAAAGGACAAAGCATGGCCTTGACCTTTAGCGTCATAATTTCTTCATCTGGTCATTTAGTTAAGCATATATACCAAATATTATACTTTAAACTTAAAAAGTTTCTGAGAAATCCACTGTTTCCCATATACGAGCATAATGTACCAAAGGTGACCATGTCGTAAATATGGTCAAGGTCAATCTAATGTCATCATTTGTACAGACTATGATGGGCTTGAATGCCCGATGCTACATACAAGGATCCAAGGTCATGGGTCTTTCGGTTCTGGAGTAGAAGATGTTTGAAGGGTTTTAACCATGTTGGTCATGTTACCCAGGTACCAGGTACCCTTAACACAATTTTTCGTTCCCAAGACCTAGGTAGGCTCCATATGAAATATGGCTTCAATCGGCCTAGTGGTTTCAGAGGAGAAGATGATTGAAAATGTTGACGAGGGACGGACGAGGGACGACGGATGTCTGGCTTTACTATAAGCTCATCTATGAGCCTAATGTATCAGGTGAGTTAAAAATGTAAAGCATATTGCAGGTGAAACAGAAGTGTACAGTGCAGAAACAAAATATGATATATTGTTTCCTTTAAAGTCTTAAAGTCTTTACTGGTATCAACCTTGCCATAAGAAAAATATCTAAATTAATCTATCATATAAAGTGTGTTCTTTTTTTTTTTTTGTGTGTAAATCATCTCACTTTGGAATGGAAATGCCTGAAGTGATTTAGATAATTAATATTTCAAAGTAAAAAGGTCACGAGCAGGAACTAATACAATCAAATCCCGCTCTCAAAACGAAACCAAAAGGGAAAGAAGCAAATGCATAAATATGACATAAGTTCACGATAGACACGCACGGTAAACTGAATCAGCAGCTCTGTCCCAAAAAGATGGTCACTCAGTCCAAAATAGATTGTCATTCAGCTACCCTACTTAAAGAACCGCAGCAATTTCTATTTTTACCTATATTTTTAGTTTAAATCACAAAACAAAACAAAAACAGAAAGCATGATGGGCAGCTATTCAGTCGACCAGACTGCTGAAGACCATAGGCAAGTGGAAATAACAATATGCAACACTGAGGAACCACAATAAAATAACGCCTTGGACGGGTCAGCAAAAGATAAGGGTTAGGGGGGGTGGCTGAAACAATCTTTACTGGATTCAAACATCGCCCGCTGCTCTGCGGTGGTTCGATAAATTTAGTCAGCTGTTTGATAAAAAATAAGGTGTCGTATTCCATCAATGAACCATCATAGGAAACAACAAATCGCAAATAAGTTTTTTGAAGAATCAGAGATGAGGACTCGGCAGAAAAAATGTATTTGAACACCTGGAGATCCCTGGGGTGTCACATATCATTTGAAACTTTAATAACCAAGCAACAGACATGGCATGCCACAGTGGTTTAATCAGATTTTCCATCGCCCTTGATTTATCTAGGCAGATTCGGTGTGCGGACCTTCATGATTAAATGTGTCTGAACAGTTCAATTTATAGTCTGATATATCTGGCTATCACCAAGGTGTTGTTATTGAGAAAATACGCACTAGATTTTGTAAATTTACGCTTGAGGGAAACGGCCGACAAACTCGTATCTATAAGCATTCTACTGCAAACTAGGGAGAAAATCCGTTCTTGTATTTAGACAGATGTGAATGTAGACATATTGGCTGAAAGTAAGAAACTATAATGATTTTTAATCGGTATCTATCTGTAACATGCTTATACATTATGCAAATAATAGGTGTATATAAAGTGGCTTAAATGGGCAGTTCGTATAAAACTATTTTAGATTATGGCTCCAACACGTTGGGAGAAACTTATAATTCTAATATCGGACGACTGACAAAATGTCCTGTCTGAACTATTTTAGAAGTAGGTTATACTACACCGTCGGCCTTAATGTTTCAAGAGCTTTCAAGAGTTAAACATGTTTAAGCCCTCCAGTAATCTTTTGCTGCCCGTTCAAAGGCGGTTCATCTGTTGTGGTTCATTGATTCCTTGGTTCCTTGATGTTACATTGTGCTATGTCTCGCTTGTCTATGTTTTTTTTCCGGTTTGGTCACCTGTTTAGCCACCCTAATCTACCTTTTGTTTTGTTTTGTAAGTTAAAGATAAAATAGATAAAAATAGATGTTGATGATGTTTTTGATAAGAGTAGCTGAATGACCACCTATTTGGGAAAGAGCTGCTCATTCTGTTTAACGTGTGTGTCTTTCGTGAACTTGTGTCAAGTTTTTCCGTGTATGTGTGCTCTTTTCCCTATTGGTTTTGAGAGCGGGATGTGGGATTACTGATCGTTGCCTATCTTTTTACTTTGGCACGCCTGGTAAACTATCACAGGTACCTCCGCGGAGGTACCGATAAAAAGTTGTGACAGGCATCCGGAGCTGCCTGTGACGGTCCAAAAATTGACCAAAAAAGGGTAGGTATTCGTCTCATATTAACCAGGGAGTTTATTGAAAATCAAAGAATGCTATTCGACCCTTATATTCATTAATTTTTAGTACACGATATATCCGCGGGAAAGGACCTGGTATGATAAGGGCCATTTTTGGCCCCCATTCAAATTCTCTCAAAATTGCATGGTTTCTATTGCTCATTATTTGTGTGTATGGGAACAAACAGAAATAATATGTTTCACTTTTGTTAATTCTCAGAGCAACATGATTTCTGACATGGTTATGTTGGTTTAAGTATATGAAGGAAAATTGCATGAAAAACTGATTTTAATAATTTTTCCTTTACAAAAATAAGTCATTTACAATAGCTTTTGAAGGCTCTTGATAATAGGCTTTTGATGAAATGCTTATACGTTGAGTACCACGGCTAATTACTTGCGCACTGCACAAGGCCTGTCAAGGTACCCAACCCACTCGTTTGCAAGTCGCGAGACGCTAAACAAAAAAATCGAACAGATCAAAATAAAATGTGTACCAAATTATTTCTTGTGTTCTATTTAAGAAAATGAATACTCACAACATATGTTTATTTTGTCTTTGAGCGGGCATATGGTCGTTTTAGTGTTGAGAAAACAAGAAAAATGTTCCAAAAGCTGTCAGTTTGGTAACACAAGGTAAAAAATAAACATACAGCCCGGTCTCCAGCACATGTGACAGTTTCATGGCATGTAAATATATCAAACTCATGTCTGCATATAAAATATAAAATGTGCTGGAGGCCGGGCGCATATATTTTGAAAGCTGCAAGGGCTACCAAATTTGTCATTTTCCTCAGAATCTGCTGGGGGTATGGGTATGTTTAAGATTGAAACACAAATATTTTATGCAAGAACTGGTTGAGTTTGTATTTGCTGTTACATTTTAGGTTCAAACTTTTCTATGAATGCATTTTAGTTATTGAAATAGAACTTTTGAAAAATGAGTTTTCTGGGGGCCAAATATGGGCCTTATCATACCAGGTCCTTTACATATATACGGAATACATGACTTTTGAAGTGGCTCTTAGGTAAGAGGAAAGTACCCAAAACAAGAAAAAATCGGTTGTTTTAGGTCCTAATCATATACGAGGGCTGTTCAAGAAGTTCTGATCCCGGGGCTAAAAAAAGATAATTTTAAACGATATTATCAAAATCTTTATTTCATTCCTCAAAATATTCTCCCTTAACTGAAATACACTTTTCAAGTCTGAAAATCCATGCCCGGAATGCTGCAAAGTAGTCTGCCCTTGGTATGGTGTTGAGACACTGATATATCGCACTTCCTAATGCACTTCTCGAGCCATAATGTCTACCAGATAACTTATTTTTCAATCTGGGAAATAAGAAAAAGTCACATGGGCTTAGATCCGGCGAATATGGGGGATGGGGTAGTTGTTTAATGTTTTCTGTGCGCAAATAGTCTTGAACAATCTTGCTTTTGTGAGCCGGGGCATTGTCATGAATTAAGCAGATGTTGCGTATGCCAGTCTTCGGACGCCTTTTGACATAATATTTCTTTACTTTCTTAAGTACGTTGTTTTTATAAAACTTGCCAGTAACTGAACATCCCTTTGGTGAAGCTATTTGCACGACAGGGCCTTTGGAATTGAAGAAAATAGCATAAAGAACTTTTTTAGAACTCTGATAACCTTCTCGCAATAACTGGTCTATTTTGGTTTTTGGAGATCCACACTTAATTATTGACTTTTCGTTGGGGTTCAAAATAATAAATCCAAGATTCATCACCAGTTAACAATTCATTTATCCTTTTGTTGTCACAATTTTTATATGTTTTCAGCAATTTCCTGGAACATTTTACACGGTCAGCTTTTTGTTCCTTTGTTAATAAATGAGGTACCCAACGAGCACATATTTTCCTCAGTCCCAAATGTTCAGTCAGAATCTTATGCGTAGCTGCCGATGTTATACCTATATATGGTGCTATTTGTCGAACAGTATATCGGGCATCCTCTTCAACCATATATTTGACAGCAGCTATACTGGATTTATTTACAGAATTACGGGGTCTCCCAGAACGGTCACTGTCGTCAATATTAAATTTTCCATTTTTGAATTTATGTAACCAGCGTCGAACTGTTATTATTGAAACAGCAGAAGATCCATAAATATCACACAGTTCCTTTTGAATTTGTTTAGCAGGAATGTTCAAGGCCCCGCGGGCTTTAATATAAGCCCGTATTTCTGACTTTTCTGAAGCTTTCATAGCTGTTGAGAAAAATGGCCAGTGGTACCGAGTGGCCCTAATTAAAACGCATATATCTCCAAGACTAAATGTCCGATAGTAACAAAATATATATGAATGTGTAGGTAATAAAACGTACTTTATGCATATGAAAATCTCGTGCAAATATCTTTTAAAATGTGTACGGTGGACCATAAAGATCAGAACTTTCTGAACAGCCCTCGTATTCATCATATTTATCATATATTCAGTCTTTGAATTGTGATATGTGTGTGTATATGTAGACTAGCTGAGCCAGCTAATTGTGTCATCCTCTTTCAATATGTTTGAATAAATAAATAAATAAATAAATAAATAAATAAATAAAATTAAGCTGTTATCCACTACATTAATAAAATGTTTGTGTCCATGTGTACATCGCGTACATGTTAGGATATTAAGTTGCCAATAAGTTATTTGTATTGTATTTGAAAAGTATTGATTATGTCTAGTTGATCCAATATCAGCATGCAACAGGTAACAGGCCTGGTAAAACAATGTTTTTATTCAGTTGCGTTTGTAAATTTAGCGTGTATTAGAAACCGTGATAGGCATTTGTATCGTTATAAGATGAAATGATGAAAACATATTTGACGTGCATACATCCCACATAATGTAAGATGTTTAAGGCCAGTTCTAAACTTCAGGTTAGGCTTTCTGTTCTTTTTTTCTGTTGTTATCACTTTTGAAAAAATCTTGGCAGTGATTAAAGTCAGTTACGGCAAGGTGCTTATATTTTATCCACAAGGCTGCCTGCATTAATTTTGGTGGAAGTACTTGATATTTCACCTAAGACTGGTAGTTTATCAAGCTAAGCTGCACTCACGTCTAATAGCATTATCCATACTAGATTCATGCGTAACTGCTAGATTTCTGTTCACAATTTTTCGTATTCGAGAAGCCCATGTGCAAGCATCAAAGGAGCTCGAATTAATCATATCATTTGCCCGTAATTTCATCGTTGATTTTAAATCTCATTTTGCACTTCATTCAAGTTTCAAGGTTATTCGACACTCATGTTATACAATAATAACTAAATGAGTTTCTGTTAGTCAGTGTTACAAATAAGATTAGTCTTTAAGGGGCAATGACTCAAAGACAATAACTGAGGCAGAGAGGACAACAGGAGTGGTAAACTGTAAACGATGATTAATTCATATAATTGTTAAAGCCGAACTTTTGACAATGACAAAACAAGCTTAATGCTTGGTGGAACACTTTTATCCACATGTCTACAGCCGAATCAGTTACTTTTATTCCGCTTTAGAATCGCTCCTAGGAGTTTTAATATTGGGTAAGTGAATTCCAGTTTTTCTGTGCTAATGCTATTTTGTCAGGATGATCTTTCGGTCATTTTGAGCACACTACCTCTTCTATTAGAACGACAATAAGAGAGCTCCAGTGAAGAGGGGACATCGACAACAGCTCAAAGAGATCACATGCTCCGTTCCCCATTATAACCGGCACGATGAGCCGAATCTAATCACCAAGTTTTCCCACAGAGAGACCAACAAAACTATCCAAAAACTGTCATCAAAACTCACCCTTTACTGGGGCTTTAATGGATATTTACATAAAGTTGATGATGGCGTTTGTATGAAATGCGTCACGTCTAAAATCTTTTTGCAAATGAAACAAAAGTAAAACCAAAGAAAACAACTACTTTAGCAAACACATTATTTTATCAACAAACCTTATTATATCACTTCTCCGAATCTTCAAAGCGAACTGAAACAAATGGTGACTGGCTATTATTAATAATATTATCTATTTTGTAGTCTGTGATTATAATCACTATTTTCGTACAAAAATATGGATTAAAAGGTACAAACAACTGATTCTCAAATAATTGTGTCATATCCATTCTTACTATCAGTCAGCCGTACGTAGCGTAATGTTACAAACTGTTCTTAGTACAAACTTAAACTGTTTTTTCTTAGTTTGTCTATTTTAGAAAACTAGTTTAGGGCCGTTCAAAACTAATGCAATATACTTATACTTTTCAGATTTTAATTATCAAACAAGAGAATTACGTATATATCCGAAACGGTGGTGAAGTGGATAACATTTTGTACAGACAGTTATGGGTTCGAATCCCGTGAAAACTAGTTGTCTTTTCTTTTCGATTCTTTTCCATTTGATATTGTTTTATTTTGATATGATACTCTTTTTAAGCGTGCTTTCTTATTTTTGTTCGCTTTACTACTGCATATTTTTAAGTTAGATGGAGTATTCTGTGTTACCCGACATGATGGTTTAAGCTTCCCTAACCTGTAGTTCTCACAGCAGTAAGACCAACTCAATAATAACGAAAGTGATAGAGGCTTCTGGTCGAAAACTTCCTTATTAAAACAGAATATTGTTTGCATCACAGATAACAGCTGAAATCATTCATGAGCCCTTATGAACCAGTAATTTGCAACTCCGGCTATCCCAAGAGCGGGACAGGGCGGTGACTTTGACTTGACTTTCTGTCTGTGGAGCCCCGATAGATAGACGCCCTGCACTGTGGGAACATGCGTCAAATTATATCCTTGTTAAAAGGCCCCGCTCTGGGGTCTATATTCAACACCTTGGATAACTTTTGTTGTCTATATTTGACAATAAATCAAAAGTCCTGCACATGCATGACATTGTAGGGACAACACTAAAATGGAAAAGCCGATACTTTATTTAGTCCGCTGTCCAAGGCAGTACCTCGAAACTGTTGTAACCCTGTCCTAAAGCTGCTCAATGATGTGAACAAGTTTTGCATTGATATTTTACTTCCACATGGTGGCTCATAAGGCTGCATGCCATACCCTGACGAAGGCTTTTTAAATCAATGAAGACATGGTACAGGGTTTGCTGATGTTGGAAGTACTTTTAACACAGGTTTCTGAGGTTGAAGATCTGTTCTGTGGTACTCCTTCCAGTTCAGAACCCAACCTGTTCTGCTGGTTGCCCTTTTTATGGGGTTTAAAAACAGTGACTGATTTCATGGGGTAGGTCAAGATCCTGTTCTCCCGATCTTGTTACATATTTCCGTTCATACATCAATCATTTTCTCCCCGCCGCCTGCAACAAGTTCTGCTAGTACATTATCAACTCAGGCAGACTTCCCCTTTTTCAGTGCTGCTACTTTAATCTCAACTTCCGCACGAAGGATTCTATTTTCTATTCTATCCCATAACCTTACTAGGTCGTTTGGGCACCACAGATGACTTCAAAACAATCCCTTTCCACCTAGTCCTGTCTTCAGCTGCCCTAGTTGAGCTGGAAAAATCCATTCCTGTCCACTCCTTGATATTATCTTCCCACTTCTTCTTCTGTCTACCTCTTCTTCTTTTTCCTTTCACTGTGCCCTGAAGAATTGTCTTTGCTAAACCAGAAGACCTTTAGACGTGGCCAAACCACCTTAGTTTTCGTTTCTTGACCAGCGTAAGGAGTTCATCATATTCTCCAATTGCTGCTTGGATCTTCCTGCGAACAACCTCATTGGTTATATGGTCCTTGTACGAAATGTTCAGTAACCTTCGGTAGCATCTCATCTTAAAGGCCTGCGTTTTTTTCTCTAACTCTGCTGTCAAGGTCCATGATTCCCAGGCATACAGAAATATGGAAATGACAAGGGAGCGCATAAGTTTCACCTTTGATCCAAGAGATATATTGTTATATCTCTAAATTGGTTTCAGCTTAGTGAGAGCTGAAGTGGCTTGTGCAATCCTTGAGAGAACCTCCTGTTTTGAGCCATCACCTGAGACAACTGCTCCAAGGTATTTGAAACTGCTTATGGTACCCAGCTTCTGCCATTTTACCTTGATCTCCCTCTGGATGCCGTCTGCGCTGTTTGTCATCAGTTTGGTCTTCTCAGCACTGATCTCCATCTCCATACCTCGAGACTTTCAACTAGAGCTTCCAGTTCCTGTTCTTCCTCAGCTAGAGCGTCTATGTCGACCCACCGCAGATTGGTAATGTTTCTGCCGCCTATGCTAACCTTTCCTTCATGTTCTTCAAGAGCATCAGACATGATCCGTTCGAGAAAAATGTTGAAGAGGGTGGGTGACAGCAGACATCCTTGTCTTAATCCAACTGTTGTTCTGAACCATTCTCCTGTGCTGCCATTTATCAGGACTGCACTTTTAGCCTCTAATAGCAGAATTCCCACCTCCATACCCAGTCTCCAAACGCGATAGCTCAAATAACGGGTGGTAAAAGCACAACATGTGTTGTGTCACATTTCCCCTTCAAAAGAAGAAAACTATAAAAAAAAAACAAGCACATGAGAGCGCTGGGTACAAATATTTACCCATTCTTATATGGCTGTTTTATGGCATTCAATGGCTAAAGAGAAATATTTGCCATTTAGCTTACTTATAAGATCCAGTAAAACAATTCTCATTTACAAAAATGAATAATGCAGACAACTTAAAAAAGAAAAGAGGGAAAGTTAAACCAAAGGAGCAGTCTCTATAAGGCCATTTTCATGGCTTAAACCGATTTTCTTTAAACTTTATATACTTTAACTGATATGTATTGACTGTCTTATGGTGCAATACAAGATTGTTTGGTTCACTGGTTTTCACTGTATGCACGATTTAAGTGGGTGGGGCAATTCCACCCCATTAAAAGTATAGATACAAAAATGTTATTTTTTCTATTCCAAGTCCATGCTTCAAAATGGTGGTTGCAATAGGAAAAGTACACTTCTGGACTTAAAAGATGATGATAATATTGTTCTGAAATTCATACCAGAATAGAGTTTATATTCGCTTGTAAGATGTACACCAATTTCAGTATTTTTTGTTCTCCGACTTTACGAAAAACCGCAACACGTTCACAGTTTTCAAGATTTTTTAAAAATCTTTTTTCTATTATAATGTTGATATAATAGTCATTGCAGGCATATGTCAGAATTTATTTTATGATCATTAATATGAGAGTTATATCCCCACGAAATTTGATTTTGTCCGTTTTTGTTTTTCAATATCAGCATGCATTTGTCATTCCATAGTACTCCAAACTCCATTTGGAAGTTAATAACACCTTTTGAGGCTGATGCACATATTTATTGATTTTTGTAGGCATTGGAGTTACTGTTGCATGCGACGATGTCATAGATTATGTAATTTTGAAAAAAGGATACGTCGCATCTGGAAAATTAACAAATTGCCAATGACGTACAAGTAGGGTTTGCTTAGTTTTTGCAACCTCATTAAACTCATGCTAAATGCTTAAATTAAAGTCCTTATGGCCCATTCGTGTTTTTACGCTGGTTATTATTCATCTTCTTCAGAATTGCCAGACATAATCCATGTGTCAACAGCAGCATCTTTAACATAATCAATGTGCATCTTGCTCGGTTTGGCTTCACTGAGTTGACTGAGGATGAACTCAGGGACCTGACAATGGGACTATACCAACTTAAACAAGCCAAATCCTACACGGATGAACACTTTTACGAAAAGGGATTATATGAGATAATGGCACACAAAGAAGATGACGGTGTTCTCAAAGCACAGATACGTTCTCGTCACACATCAAATAAAACATATAACTTGTGGGTTGAATACACACAAGGGCTGAACCCAATCACTGAAGTATTGTGGGTGCAGAAGTGGTGCTCGCACCGTTGGGTGTTGTGCACATGTGGCTTCAGTGCTTTGGTATTTAGGATATTACCGCAACGAAACAGAAAACAGTGAAGCCAAACCGAGCAAGATGCAGATTGATTATGTAAAAGATGCTGCTGTTGACACATAGAGTACGTCTAGCGATTCTGAAGAAGCTGAATAATAACCAGCGTAAAAACACAAATGGGCCATAAGGACTTTAATTTAAGCATTTAGCATGAGTTTAATGAGGTTGCAAAAACTAAACAAACCCTGCTTGTAAGTCATTGGCAATTTGTTAATTTTCCAGATGAGAGGCAATCTTTTTTTTCAAAATTACATAAAATATGATATCGTCGCATGCAAAAATAACTCAAATGCCTATAAAAATCAACAAATATTTGCATCAAAAGGTGTTATTAACTTCCAAATGGAGTTTGGAGTACTATGGAATGACAAATGCATGCTGATATTGAAAAACGGACACAATCAAATTTCGTGGGAATATAACTCTCATATTAATGATCATAGAATAAATTCTGACATATGCCTGCAATGACTATTATATCAACATAATAATAGCAAAAGATTTTTAAAAAATCTTGAAAACTGTGAACGTGTTGTGGTTTTTCGTAAAGTCGGAGAACAAAAAATACTGAAATTGGTGTACATCTTTCAAGCGAATATAAACTCTGTTCTGGTATGAATTTCAGAAAAATATTATCATCATCTTTTAAGTCCAGAAGTGTACTTTTCCTATTGCAACCACCATTTTGAAGCATGGACTTGGAATAGAAAAAATAGCATTTTTGTATCTATATTTTTTATGGGGTCGAATTACCCCAACCACTTAAATCGTGCATACAGTGAAAACCAGTGAACCAGACAATCTGGTATTGCACCATAAGACAGTCAATACATATCAGTTAAAGTAAAAAAGTTTAAAGAAAATCGGTTTTAGCCATGAAAATGGCCTTATAGAGACTGATCCTTTCGAATCTTTGTGTTTACTACGGTACGGCCCATCATCTTTATCGTTATTGATTGTTTATACCTCCCGGAGAATGAAACGCTGGTGTCTAGTTTAATTTGCTAGTAAGATGTAATAGGAGAATTTATATTTATAAAAAAAATAAGACAAAACGTGCAGTGCTCAACAAAAAATAATAAGATGATTGATATAAGCATTTTGCTTGTTTGCAAATCCTGTCATTGTAATAGTGTAAATGCTACATCTAACATGGTACCTTTGATGAATAAATATTGTTAAAACCAAAAAATAATACTCCGTACGTTGTTCGAAACAGCAAAATTTAAAATAACTAATGTTACCCAAGTTACAATCTTAATAAGCACTGTGAGTTTGGACTGGAAATCGCTTTATTGATTTTTATATGCCGTTGATGACAGTTTTAGGAGTAATAAATGCAGAACCAGATTAGAATGCCCTGCTTGCAAAGTGAACTCTGTGGAAAGGTCTGAAGACCTTTCCAATCAAGAGCAAGGCTCAGCCAGTTAGCCAACACTGCAGAGTCCGATCAGACTGCTTCGCTTGGGTAGTCCAGCTAGCAGGTCCACAGATTAGCGCCTTGACAGCGACATACGAAGTCTGGTAAGGGATTTTAGCAATATAAAACAGGGCAAATCAGTGCGCTTTATTAACGCGGGGTCACAAGTTAATTTGACCGAATGGAGGGCAGTATTAACTCGTGGGAATGACTTATCTTTGTCAATCTTCACTCATCATCTTTGTCAATCTTTTCCTTTGATGTTGGGGATAGGGTTGGGATCTGATTCAGTCAGTTCCTGAAGTGTAGTTACTCTTTAAATTAGTAAGTCGAGGGAACGACATAAGAACAGAGCTAATCAGAGCGCTTTATCAACTCGTGGCCACGAGTTAATTTGACCAATTGGAACACAGTATAAACTCGTGGGAACGACTTAATAGGTCGTGGGTAAGACTTAGTAAGTCAA
This sequence comes from Ctena decussata, assembly GCA_963989385.1. Lineage (NCBI taxonomy): Eukaryota > Metazoa > Mollusca > Bivalvia > Lucinida > Lucinidae > Ctena > Ctena decussata. Next base: position 3,282,522 of record OZ022501.1, on the reverse strand, counting down.
GGGAACGACATAATAAGTTGAGGGAACGATACGATAAGTTTTAAATTCCGGGTTCGAGCCCCGCTTGAGGCGAGAATCTTTCCTACAATAAACCGGGTTCTGTTGCATACAGCCATTCATCATCACCCGCCCATCGTCCTGATCTTACTGAAATACTATTGAAAAGGACGTAAAATTGCAATTCATCCATCCATCCAGCCATCATTGCCTATCTTTTAATCACTGTAAAGACATTCCGTAGAGTTTACGGTAGAATACCTGGCAACCAGCTGCCAGTCCGTTTCCAGTTATTTTTATGGGCGTCTGTCTGTAGAACATTTGTTTCTCCGATAGATAAAATCAGTAGACGCTGTTGATGGAATTCAGGTCCCCATCACTTTCAAGTAAAAAGTATGCAAAGACCAGGAACTGAAACAATCAAAATCCAAATCCAGCCCTCAAACCATAGTTGGAAGTCCACATAATATGCAAGTAGTCAGGTATCTCTGTTTTTAGCTACACTATATATTCAGACCAATCTAAAAACTTGGTAAAGGATTTTATCAACAGTACACCAGGACCAATCGGAGCGATTTATTAACTCGTGGCCACGAGTTAATTAGACCAATAGGAGGACAGTATTAACTCGTGGCCATGACTTAGTTAGTCGTGGGAACAACTTAGTAAGTCGAAGGAACTACATAATAACTCGTGGGAACGACTTAGTATGTCATGGGAACGACAGACTAAGCTGAGGGAACGACATAGCAGCTCGGGGGAATGACTTAATAAGTCCTGGCCACGAATTAAGACAAAAATTGAACATGTGCCCTCCGGGGTTCCGTAGAATTTTCAGGAAATATTGGAACAATTCTAAGTGAAACTGGACATAATTATTTTCGTTAATTTCATGTTATTTATGTTCTCGTAATTTCATTTTTAATTTCAGGACACAAACTATTATCATTCGAAAGCAATGGAGAAAAACCTGACAGAAAAAGCAAAACTTCGAGACGGTTATGATCTTACAGTATACGGACTGGATAATGGTCTATTCTACGCTCTCCATATTCCCGCCATATCTTGCATCCTGGTCAGTTTATGCTGTGCAATTACGGCTATCGTGTTGTCATTCAGAAGACAGGCCCGTCGTTCATTTTTCTCGTGGACTAAATGTGACCGCTTTGTAGTATATTTAGCATTATGTGACGGCCTCTTCAATGCTGTCCACGTTTGTGACCACCTTCAAATGACCATCACCAAAGACCACGTGTATCCAAAAGAACTCTGTGAGACATATGGCTTTTTCATCATAGTTTTCATCTCGTCTCAGAATCTTATGGTGAACATTGTGGCAATAAACATTTTTATGATCATGTATTTCAACAAGCAACTACAATTTGGGAGACGGGATTGGAAGCTTCTCCTATGGACCTTCGGAGTACCATTTTCTGGTGCTGTAGTTGCAGCTAATTTGAACCAGTTTGGTACCGCCAGCGCATTGTAAGAATAAATTTATATATATTGTTTTGTTTTATATTATATTTCTTGACTTTCATGACACACTTCATAAAAAGAGAAACACCGCTTTTTTATTTATTTAGATTGTTATAAAATTTTATTCAGTTGGTACAAGACATAAAAACGTCCTCTCTTCAACAACATTGCTTGAAATTACATCGAAAAGATTTTAAAATAACTAAAACTAAACTTTTAGATTTTTTAAGTCTCTTATTCTAGATCATCGTCTTTTATATCATTTTAGACCAATTTTGATACTAATCAGTCTTTGAATCGACTGCCTAAGTAAAATTTAGAAATTACAGTTTGCTTTTCTCTTTAATTTTACTTCACTTCAGTTGGTCTTGTGCCGTGTGGCGGCCGTAAAACATCTCACTGTATATCATCCATAGTGCAGATTATATTTTATTTTCGTCCTTTGAGATCAAGGGATATATTCTAAGAAATCTGAAATTTTTAATTAGCGTAGACTCTTATTCTAGATCATCGTCTTTTGAATCATTTGGACCTTTTTGATACTAATCATTCTTTGAATCGACTTACTAAATAAAAGTAAAAAATTACAGTATGCTTTTTTCTGGTTTCGTCACGAGATTTTGTCAGGGTCACTGATGAGGCTTTATTAGCCGAAACTACGTAGTCTGGCCCATTTTTCTTCTGCGAAATGTGTTCTCTGCTCTTAAAAGGAACTCTTTAAGATTTTATTTGCTTTCATTTTTTATAAGTGTATATGCCATTAATACCACAAATTACGCGTTGTTTATGCACTTATTTAATATGGCATGTTCCTGCAAAATAATAATGATAATAATCATAATAATAACTTGCCGGTTAAAGTGAGCAACGCTTTTTTTTCCGGGAGGGGGGGGGGGGGTTGGGGCGGGGAGTGGTTGTTGTGTTGATAGTCTTCGGCTTAAATCACGTTATTTACGTCTTTGTAATACTCTTGAACTATCTGTCCGAACAACATTTTAAATATACTCGTAGTATGCTGTCTTAGTGATAAACTTTTGTGCAGGCAAACCATGTAGGTTTAATATAAATGAAATACATATGCAGGCTTGTCGGGATATGAGTTACATTTGGCAGCTTATAACAGTTTTTATTCTTAAAGGTCCAGGAAGAAAACCCCGATACGTGTTACCGTACATTTGAAGAAGTGTCCTTCACATTTTTTTTCTAAAATCATGTCATATAATTACCAGGAAGCACACGCGTTGAAAAGTTGGTGCGACGGTTTGAAATTGCATCCACGCACGTTGATTGAACGTTCTGTACCCGATGCACTGGTCGTTATAACTAAACTTATTTCCCTCTTCTTGTTCCAGCTGCTTTTTTGATGCAGTGAATGGAAATATAGGAAACCTCGTTTTCACGACAGTACCTCTTTTAATCATTTTGTCAATGAATATCGTGTTGTACAGTCTTACTTGGACAAACATACGCCGCCAAACAAGGACGTTACATCAACATCTGGGCCAGAATCTTCAGAGCACAAAGGCCACTATCAAGGCAGCACGTTCTCTGTCGCTTTTTGTGGTGGCGTTTTTCATACAGTGGTGGGCAGCCAGAGTTTACGGCGCATGGGGTCTGTTTGGAACTGTACCTATTGGTTTCTTTCATGCAGTCACAACATTCAATAACATCGGAGAAATTATGAACTTGATAGTTTATTACATAGTACATAGGAAAGAGACAGCAAGGAGAATACTGGTTCCTCGAAGGAGACAAAGGACCAGTACCAAAACCGAAGTGTACATACCCAAACACTCTGATACGGCTAATACAGTGGTTACAGCGGTCGCCACGTCTGCGTCTACAGTCGAAACATAGCATCTTTTTGCTAGTTTAGTTTGTAGCGTCACTTAAAGAATGAACTTAAGGTGAAAGAATACCCTTTCAAGGGAAGCAAGACTACCATTTACCTTGCTTCATAAAAGGGGCCAACTCTAAAAGGAAAGAATTTACAGGAGATGATTGTATAAGTGGTTAACGCTTGTTATCAGATTCTGTTTTCCAGTATATTTCTTGTAAATGCTATGTGTGTAAATGAGTTGAAATAAAACATTGTTTAAACCAAAGGAAAGAATTAGCCCCTCTAGAAACAAATTCTTCCCTCTAAGTGTAGACCCGTTTTTGGAAACATTTCGTCCCCCGGAAAGTAACGAAAGTTGTTCCCCATTATGAAAATGGCGGTTTACCATTGAGGTGTACCCAGTCACCTTTAGTCAGTAAATACCCAAATAAGCCTGTAAATTTGCGCAGACAGACTGGAAACTTCGTGTGGAGCCTCCAGCTTTCATCATTTGCGTGTGCGAACAGAAAAGTCTCAGCTCAGATGGTGCAGGTGCACAGGCTCATATGAGTATTTCCTGATCGTACTTTTTATTTAAATATACATACAATGTTTGACTGTATTAGTGACCTGCGTCTACACTGTGTCAGCTTATCTCCTCTCCTGTTGCAGATTTAAAAAAAAATTAATACTAGACACTTCATAATAAAGGTACATGTAGACCGAGCATGTGTTCCTCAAATATGACCCTCTGTGCACAATGTAGACAGTCACTATACAAATTGAACCGCGACATGCAAATATGATGCTCATCGCAAATGCAACCAGCATAAGCTCATCCACGCAGTCTGATCAGAGTTTGTGCTAGACGAGAAGGCAACGATTAGGAAAATGACACAGTCGCTTACTTCATCCTGCCCTCAACAGTAAATGGAAAGAAATGCCAAAATAAATAAATAAATAAATAAACTGGCACACAAACACGGGGTAAAATACCAATTTGGCTACCTGTGCTTTCGACCGAGTGAGTAGACCATACATGCAAAAAGTGGCTGCCGACCAAGACAATCGACAGCAGTATCAGCTCGGTTGACAGCCATTAACAATAGTACGATTTACCGTTATTGATAATGCTTACGATCGATTCTCGGTCGAAAACCACTTTGTATAGTACAGACTCGGTCGAAAGCAGAGGTAGCCAAATTGGTATCATCCCCGACAAAGCAAAACAAAGCAAGCAAAAAAAAAAAAAAAAAAACAAAGAGTCAAAGAATAATAGAAGCCGAAAAACAATGACATTAATATATTGTTGACCGAGACAGAAACCATGGAACATTCAGTTATAAATTAGTGAGTGTTTGTAGGGTGTGGGGGGGGGGGGGGGCTTATATCGATTTTACATTGCCACAAACCTCGCTCCTGATTCTGCAGTGATTCACAAACATACAGGATAAACCAACACGGCAGGCGAAAAATATAAAACATCTCGTTTGCCTATTTCTTATGACTATAACAACACATGACAAAAAAAAAACAAAGAAGGCAGATATCCAGATGACCACAATACTATAATTAAAGCAAACAATATTAAATCGACTTCGAAAAGTCAGTTATAAATTACTAGGATGCTTAAATAGATTTTGAGTGACCAGATTTTAACCAATCAGCGGATAAAAAGGCAAACTTATACATCAGGATTAAAAACTGAGATGAAACAAGATAAGCTCTCAACAGGAAATACACTGAAACGCTGGAGGAAATAGAAATCCAACAGTTGAATCTTGACGGGCCCAACCAAAGACAGATCATCAAGCCCCAACTAACTGCCTAACGAACTTAGTAGAAGGTGTTTAGGCCGGACCCGTCATTAAGTCTAAGTAAAAAGTCTGAACTACCGCGTGCAATTAAGGAGGTATCTAAACCAGTATGTTCCCACTTTGATTGCATAAATGTATCTCAAATTACTGTTAATACGTACACAGAGCTTCAACAATGGCGTATCATTGAGTGCGCTCAGTTACCAAAGTCACTGACACTATCTTCGCCGGCCAAATTAAGCAGTAGTTGGTAGAGCAGTATTTCCTCATACTATTAATAAAATGCTTAACGTTAAGTTTTTCAGTCATTTTAACAAGAGGAAACAACTTATGCTACTTCTATAAACGAGGGCTCGATATGTATTTTCTGATACTTTCAAGAAAATTCCACTTATATCAAGACGATTGATGAGCAGAGTTGGGCAAAAACCGGTTTCCCGAGTAAAAACCATCTGACTTTCCGCAAGCAGTACCTAGCTTTTTCGCTTGTGCACCGAGCGAGGATTGAACCCACAGCGGTGACAGGCCTAAGATTTTAGAGTCTGCACTCTTACCCGCTCGGCCACGGTGGCCCGTCGCCCTCCCCACAAGATACCCAGGGAATGAAGGAATGAATTTGCTCAAACAGAGCAAATTCTTTGTTTTAAGAAATGATTCTTAGTGGAAAGGGAGGCAACAAAGAAAACGAAAGAGTTGCAGCCGCTGAAAATGTTCCCATTTACCTGAAGATACAGAAACTGCCATGATAAATGAACAAAATTGCTAACCAGGTAGTGTAGAACCCTGATCAGAACAGTAGTACGATTCAGGGTCTGTATCGTGTCTCATCCCAGAGTTTTCGGTCACATAGGTAGGTAGAATAATAAGTTGTTAAAAGTTTTGGAGAATTATTAAAAAATGATTTAGTCGGCTCAATAATTAGCCTAAACAACTTAACAACAACAAAAAAGGACAGTGTTACGGTCCAAAGGTATACAAACGTTTTTTCATTGCGTGATTACGGAAGGTAATGTGATAGTTAGAAACGTACTCCTCTATTTTTGAAAATAAAGAAAAAAACAAAAACAGTATAAACAACAGAAGGCTAACAAAATCTGATACATAGAATCCCCTTTAAAACAATGTGTTTTGCCCGGAAGCAACATATGTTTGGATGCAATTCGTCGTTTCCAAAACCATACCTACTTTAAACAGGTAGGCATCCCTCCACTGACGGTAAGGTAAGATCATAAGACTTTTTGTGTTGTGTGACATCCAACACGTGCGATTTGTTTGTGGGACTATGTCATGTGCTAAGTGGTTGTTGCATTTGCCAGTTATACACGTACAGATGTGTTTACATTCTAGGTTTGCCTCAGAATCATCAATTGAAACTAATGTAAAAGCATCGGTATAGTTTTGTGAGGTTCTGTCGACGGCGTAAGTATACTGCTGTCTTCTTTTTCCAAAAAGACAATATCGCCGCGTTTTCATTCATATTTTTTCTAAAAGTAAAGTTTTGTGTAAATATGTATTGTTTTTTTTCTTTCTGTGTACGGGTAACTATGGAAATATTTCTTGTTCAAAAGTGGTTTAAGATGTTCTATAAACAAGTTCAAGTCTATCCATCTTAAAGAGACCTTAACTTACCTAAAGCAGTATTTCTAAAGGTGAATTGTAGACTTTTACGGGAATCGATTCAGCCAATTTTACCTCCCTTCTAAATGTGGTAAATGTGGTTACTCATCTTGAAATAGTTGTAAAACTTGAGCGTTGTCTAAACGTATTGCCATTGAGGTCAGAATAAATGCTCATCAATAGGACTTATCCGGAAAACGCGAACGTTAACACCTGTGCACCAAGCACTTTGAAATTTCATACATCTCTGCGTAACTAAGAAATTCTAAAAATTTGAACTTGATATCTTGCATAGATCTGGACTAATAGCGACTTGAAGAAATATAAAACATATAACAAAATGCTAAGAATGTACCTAGGTGGGTACAAATGAGCAATTGTCTCATTCATTGTACCACTTGGTTACCATATTAAATAATGCATAATAGTATTATTTTTCATCCAAATGCTTTGATATTTGCCAGACTTGTACATTGGTAATATATCTATATGACGATGCTGTCACATTAACAATTTCGAATTCGTTTATGAAAATATAACGGTTTTCTCTCAAATAACCATATTTGGAATTGTCGAGATTTAAACAGCCATATCTTCCAAACCCACTCAGGTATTTTATTCAAAATTTCAGATTTTTCTAGTCGTATCAAATACTTTAAAATGATAAAAGATTAAAAACCAAAACTGTAAACCTTTTAAAATTTGCGTTTTCCGCAGTAGGCCTATAACGAACAGACAGTCATCAAAGCAGTTCAGAACGAGGTTGATACATTTGTATATGTATGCACATAATGCATTAAATGTTGCATGAAGAACGAATACCATTTTGTATTCTTTTGTCTAGTGTACATTTATTCAAGACAAAACTGTTAGTTCAGTTTATTATTAAAATACTAAAGGTTTATAAATGTATAAGGCTGCAATCAAACAACTACTAGATAGTTGAAAACAATGAGGATATATGTGCACAACTCAGCTTAACCACCCTATGTATATCAGCTGGCAATTCTTTTGTTTTCGGTCCTTCAAATAAAACAAATAAAGGACCTGGTATGATAAGGGCCATTTTGGCCCCCACATTAGAATTGTCTTAAAAGTGCATGATTTCTATTGCTTATCATTTGTGCGTATTGGAACAACCAGAAATTATAATATGTTTCACTTTTGTAAGTACTCAAAAAACATGATTTCTGATAAGCCTACGTTGGTTGAATAATATGAAGGAAAATTGCAAGAAAAACTGAGTAAATTTTTTTCCTTTAAAGAAATAAGTCATTTCAAATCATGGCTTTTGAAAGCTCTTGATAATAGGCTTTTGATTAAATGAGAATATGTTGGGCACCACGGCTAATTACCTGTGCACTGCTCAAGGCCTGTCCAGGTACCCCACCCACTGAAGTTTGCAAGTCCAGAGACAATAACCTAAACTTTCCAACAGATCAAAATGAAATGTGTACCAAATTAATCCTTGTGTTCTAACTAAGAAAATGAATACCCACAGCATATGATTATTTTGTCTAAGAGCGGAGATATGGGCGTTTTTGTGTTGAGAAAACAGTGAATGTGTCCCAAACGCTGCCAGTTTGGTAACAAAAAGTTAAAAGCAAACATAGAGCCCGGTCTCCAGCACATTTAATATTTTCATGGCATGTAAGTATATCAAAATTGTATCTGCATATAAAATATAGAATGTGCTGGAGGCCGAGCTCATATACTTTGAAAACCGCAGAGGCTACCAAATTCGTCATTTTCGTCAGATTACGCTGGGGGTATGGGTATGTTCAAGATAAAAACACAAATATTTTATGCAAGAACTGGTCAATTTGTATTTGCTGAGTTTTCTGGGGGCCAAATATTGGCCTTATCATACCAGGTCCTTTAGGAGAAGAACTAAATAAGCAAGTTGCTTTCGTTCTAATCCTAGTGCATGTAACTTGCATTATATATATGTTATGAAAAAAAGAGAAATAAATATATATTTTTAAACCAAATAAATCCGCAACTTCACTATTATTCTGGCAATACATCTCATTTGTAGGCAGTATGTATTTTTTGTTGACATATTTAATACATGAAAAAGTACACCTTCTGCTCAAATCTATTTTCAGAGTTGTAACGAAAACCTCAGGCGATGGAAAATCAATCAACTGCTGTTGTTCTACATGATGGGTATGATCTACCAGTATACGGACTAGACAACGGTTTGTTTTATGCTCTTCATATTCCGGCGATGGTGTGTATCTTAACCAGTCTGTGCTGCGCTGTTGTTGCTATAGCTGTCTCTTTCAGAAGACAAAAGCATCGGTCATTTTTCATATGGACAAAATGCGATCGTTTTGTAGTATATCTTGCAGTGTGTGACGGATGTTTCAATCTGGTTCATATATGTGATCATCTCCAAATGGTGTTTACCAAAGACCATGTATATCCTAAAGAACTGTGCCAAATTTATGGCTTTTTCATCATTATCTTCATATCAGCTCAGAACCTGATGGTAAACATTGTAGCAATTAACGTATTCACGTTGATCTATTTCAACAAAAATCTTTACTTTGGACATTGGGACTGGAAGCTTCTTCTCTGGACCTTTGGTTTTCCGGTATCATGTGCGGTTGTCGCTGCCGTTTTGGGACAGTTTGGAACTACTGGAGCATTTTAGTATTTGCTTGAACCTGTAATACCATTCTCAAGTAGCATTTTGAGGTCGTTCTTCTCCTTACGGCCTTGTGGCAAATAGCTATCGAGCTTTCATATTGCCTATTTTTAATGTGGCTGTGACTGTAAAGTGGCATTTCATAATTGGGGAAAGATATGTCATACAGTTTGCATTCCGTTCATAATTATTCTAAAATATCTAAGTTGGTACACACTTCCTTTGGTGTAACTGGAATATTAACATCTGTGGGTGTCGGAAATGTCTGTTTCAGAAAAACTGCCTATTGATGTAAAGTAAAAAGATAGGTAATGATCAGGAATACATACAGTCAAATCCCACATACACACAAAATTGGCACACGTTTACGAAAGACACGCACAGTAAACCGAATGAGCAGCTCTTCCCCAAACAGATGGTCATTCTGCTATCCCAATTACAGCATCAACATCTATTTTACTTATTTGTTATTTTAATTACAAAACAAAATAAAACAGAAGGCAGATTGGGCAGCAATACAGATGACCAAACCGCCAGAGACTATAGACAAGCAGCCACAGCACAATATAACATCAAGGAACTGCAATAGAAGTACCGCCTTGGAACGGTCAGCAAAAGATTACTGGGAGGGGGCTTATACTAGTTTACCGGACCCAAACCTCTCCCTGAGTTTCCGCAACGGTTCAATCAAACAAAATACGCTTATACCACACAACAGACTGAACAAACTATACGATTACACTTTTATTGTTTTTTCCATTTTCTATCTTTTATTATAAAACAAACGAGGAAGCAAAGCGGGCAGCTGCGGAATTAACAGGTGGCCACAATGTTAGCAGACCACAAACAAATTAACTAAGACATAAGAACGACAATGAAGACTAAAAGTTTCCAAGTCGTGCTTCTGTTATGGTTAATCATAATATCACTCTTTGCCGGGTGTCTGTAAGCCCTGACGTATTGTTAGCTATATCGGCGTGGCCATATGCTGGGAAAGAATAACCTCTTGAGCTTTTGCTGGTCTTGTGTGAGTTTACTTCTTTAAATTCTTTTTTCCCCTTTTAGAGTTCAAGGCAGGAAATTGCAATCGGTTGATTCTATTTCTGATCATTACTTTCTTAAGTGCATGGCATGTTTTTGGGAAATATTCATTTTTATTTGCCGTGTAATTTGCATTTCTCAACGTAACATTCTCGCTATTTCAACACTAATAATGTGTCTGTATGGAGGAAAATGTCAACGAAATATCTTGCGGCAAACAATGAAATGTCAAATAAAATTGGACCAAAGTAAGTCGTATAGTAATGAAACGAACTTACCTGTATCTAGTTGTTTCTCTCCTGGTCAACTTGCCCCTAGTTGTTTCACAAATTAATGACCTCCATATTTACTTCGACGCAATTCCAATTCTCTCCCGGCCATTTTGCCCCTAAACCAAAAGGCGATTCGTCCCTAATTTTAATTTTAACCAAGACTAAAGGTGGGAAATCATTTGACTCACTTTGGTTATTTTGTACTTGTATTCGAACCGAATGGGTATGAATGTGTTCCTTATTGGATTAATACTCGGTGAACATTCATGCGGTAAAATGCAAATGCCTTGTCTTTGTTCGTCGCAAAAGACTGGTAAAGTGTTTGGTTTTTTTGTTTTTTTGTTTTTTTTGACTGTTTGTTTGTTTGTTTTTTGCTACGCGCTGTATTTTTCATACGGCCTCAAACGAAGACTTCGTTACTTTGCTCGAGGTTATGTGGAAAAATACAACCTGCATGAAATCTGGGGCCGTATTCATAAAGCCACTTAAGTCGTTGCTATGCTGTTGCTAAGGCCAAATATTTATAAAGGAGATTCCCTACAACTATGAAATTTGCTCTGGAGGAACAGTCTTTGTAAGACTGTTCCTCCAGAGCAAATTTCATAGTTGTAGGGAATCTCCTTCAAAGACATTTAGCCTTAGCAACAGCATAGCAACCACTTAAGTCGTTTTATGAATACGGCCCCGGCACTTTTACAATGACTTGTTGCAAAGTGATGAGGTATTTGCATTCTATCGCGTGATAGTCATTGAGAATTAAAGAAATAATGATCAAGTTTCTTACCCGTACTGTCCGAATAAGGTACAAAATATCACAAGATTCCCCACCCCGTGAAGACTGAACCTTTCTACCAGAACATATACCTTGATTGTTATATGGAGGAGCCGGGATCAATGTTGATACGATATCAGACAAAGTTGGAAAGAAGTAGGCTAGGAGTAGGTACTTCTGTTGTGGTTCCTCAGTGCCATATTTTTCTAATTCTGCTTGTCTATGGTCTCTAGCAATATGGTCCCCTGAATAGCTGCCCATTCTGCTTTGTGTTTCAATTCGTATTTTAAAATAGAAAATAGGCAACAAATGATGTTCCTGTGGTTTCTAATAAGGAAAGCTGAATCTACACCTCTTTCTGAAAAGAGTTCTTTCAGTTTACCCTGCGTGTCTTTAATGCATTATCCAAAGTGCACATTATATTTTATTTTCGTCCTTTGAGGTCAGAGGATATATTCTGAGAAATCAGAAATTTTTTATGGGTTTAGACCCTTTTTTCTTAATCATCGTTTTTATTTTTTTATTGTTTTATGTTATTTTATTTATTTTTTTGTGTTGTTTTATTTTAATTATCTGGACCCTTTTTGTAACTAATCACGCTTTGAATCGAATGCCTTATTAAAATTTAGAAATAGCGATATGCAAATATACTGGCAAATTACACGGCTAAAAAATGACTAGTTCTCGAAAACAAGCCAAGAGATTTCAACACGGTTTTCGGTGTCGAGGACAAAATTGAATTGGGCATCGTATTTTATAAAATTATACGAAATATAAATAACGTTTTATAGATAGCCCAAGAAAATATTTAGGTCACCACTAAAAATTAAGACTGCGCAATGTTTTAAATTTAATTATTTATGTTTCGTTCGCTAATATGGCTCATTTGACTAATGCGTTCAATATATAATCAGAACACTCGATTAAACGAAGCAACTACCTAGTGTGTGTTAACCGGTCCAAATCTTTGGTGGTCTGTTCCGTTTTCTAAAAGAATGTCCCGGACCTCGATGCAGACAGTGGACTTCTTCTATAAGGTTCTTGGGTAGGGGTGCTTGTGATGTGTATTTCGGGCATTAGAAGTGAGCTATAACATTTCTTCACTTGAAAAAAACAACAACATGAAATTGTATATATTATGCAGCCCCCAAAATAGTTGAATTTACAAACAGCATATATGCAGACGGGAAATAATCCTTCCTATCTGGATCTACACTGTTTGCCTCTAGTGTTTGAATTTACAATATGATTTATCTTGGGCGAAATAGTTGATGAAATTCTGCAAACGCGAGTGTTGTCGTCGTTTATGGGCTAAGTAATATTTTCTTCTCATTTCAGCTGCTTTTTCGATGGAGTGAAGGGAGCCATAGGCCAAACGTGCTTCACAACAGTACCACTGCTGCTTATTTTATCCATGAATATTATATTTTATGCACTGACATGGACAAAACTACGCAGAGAGACGAAACATTTGACGGAAAACCTTGGACACACCGCATCAAGCAGAAAAGCAGCCGTAAACGCAGCGCAGTCAATGTCATTATTTGTGGTTGCCTTCTTTGTACAGTGGACATGTGGTGGGGTGTTTGCGGCCTGGGCTATCTTTGACACTGTCCCTATTGTTTTGTTTCATCTTATCACCATATTTGATAACATTGGAGGAGTACTGAATTTAATAGTGTACGTCCTTGTTCGTAGAAAACAACTGGTCAGTCAAACACCGCATAAAGCATCTAGCTCCTCGCCGAAAAGGATGGGTGACACAACAGATTCTGCACATACCATTGAGACAACATTGTCTGTGTCTTAACTTGATTATTGTTTATATGTATGGGCAAACCTCTATGTTTTTTCACCATTTTAACAAATAAAACATGTGTCGATTTCCGTTTTCGATGGAAATAAAGGTGCACGTTACATCGTTCTTTCTACCATGTTTTAAGTACCCGTGCCAAAAGAAGAATCTTGTTTCTCCAAATAAGCCGGGACACGAGAAAAACAGCAAACTGGTTGTGCGCCCAGGGTAGACTCGGATCAGAATGGGCATCCACTCAGACTGATCAGAGTCTTTGCTTTGCACTGACAGGGTAGCCAAGGGTCTTAGCTAGCTCCATGCGGACAACGAAGAGGATGCCCAGGCCGATCTGAGTCTGTGCTGGGCCCACAACCACTTTGTTGGTTTTGTCGTATCGCGGCTCAAATATTCTTGACTCATATAAAGCTGTGTATCTTTGCAATCGGGTTAGAACAGCTTTGTTTTCATAAAGATTATATGAATCCTATTTAGGTGTAAGATACATATTCAAGAGGGGGTGGCAAATCTGCTGCTGTCAGGTATGCGTACCGTGTCAGTGGATGCCAAAATAATTTGCTTAAGGTTTTGTCACGTACCGTAGCACACACATTGTCAAAGAAAAGTTGTCTCATTCAAAACAATCAGGAACATATCTATTATACACTATCTCATAACCTAACAAGGTCGCTTTGGCACCTCAAACGACTTCGAAACGATCCCTCTCCACCCTGTCCTGTTTTCAGCTACCCCTGTTGAGCTGACAAAGTTCATTCCTCTCCACTCTTTAATATCGTCCTCCGACCTCTTCTTCTGTCTACCTATTCTTCTTAATATCGTCTTTGCTAAACCGGAAGATCTTCCGACATGGCTAAACCACCTTAGTGTTCGTTTCTTGACCAGGAATAGGAGGTCATAATATTCTCCAATTGCTGCTTGGATCCTCCCGCGAACCTTCTTATTGGTTATCTGGTCCTTTTTCAGTGGAAATTTTCAGTAGCGTCTCATCTCCAAGTCCTTCGTTTGTTTCTCTAACCCTGCTGTAAAGGTCCACGATTTTTTACAGACAAACGAAATTGTGGACAGGACAAGTATGCAGATATTTCTACGTTTAATCCAAAAGATTTGTTATCTTTCCAAATTGGCTTCAGCTTTGTAAGAGCTGAAGTGCTTGTGCCATCCTTGATATCACCTCCTGATTAAAGTAATTATCTGAGACACCTGCGCCAATGTTTTTGAAGCTTGTCACGGTACCCAGCTTCTGTCCTTTAACCTGGATCTTACTCTGGACACAACTGGCGCTGTTTGTCATCAGTGAACAACCTCTCAGCTTTGATCTCCATTTTTTGCCTTGTGCAGGTTGGTTTGAGGGCTGGATTTGGATTTTGATTGTTTCAGTTCCTGGTCTTTGCATACTTTTTACTTTTGTCGAGACTTTCAACTAGGGCTTCCTATTCCTGGTTTTCCTCATAGAGAGTTTCTTTGTAATCGGCAAAACGCAGATCGGTTATATTTCTGCCGCCTGTGCTAACCTTTCCGTCATGTTCTCCCTGAGCATCAGACATGAGAAAAAATGAGCGCGAGTCTGTTATTCCACCGTAAGAAGTTAGTATCACTAATTTACAGCACTGAGATACCAATATTACGCAAGACTGATCACAATCACACTGAATATGATTTTATGCCTGATCAGGGTTTACAATAATTACATTTATTGAAAAAAAACATTAACGCTAATGCATTATGTCGAACAATCCTTCGAAGATATCCTGATCCCATATCACGCAAGGCTGATAGGTTAAATAGGAAAAATATAGAATAAGCTGATCAAAACAATGATAGACCGTATTAAATTTCAGGTATCCTTTTTGCCTTTAGTTGTGAAATACTCCTTTTCATAAAAACGTAAAGAGATCTCGGGCCAGCAAAAACAATCTTCCGTGTCCGACCAGTGAAGACTCATATTCGCGCAATCTGATCTGAGTCTTCACTTTTTGCTAAAGATATTCTCAAACAAGATTCTCCACTTACATGCTGCTTCTTAATCCGCCTTCAAATGGGCACCGCCTTTATCGTTTTTAGCGAGAAGGCTTTTCAAATTTCAGAACATGTGTCAAAGGGTATATATAACGGTAAGATAAAAATATTGGCAATGATCAGGAATTAATATACACGGAAAATTTGACATAAGTTCGCGAATGACACGCACGGTAAACCGAATGAGCAGCTCTTTCCCAAACAGGTAGTCATTCAGCTACCCAAAACCAAAAACAGAATCAACATCTATTTTTATCTACAAGGGATGATCAAAATGTTCCCGGAAAAGTGTTTTGGTCTCTTTATTATGTTACTTTCTTCAATAAATTTCATCGTAGGCAACCTTAATGTATTTGTGATTCATACCATACAAAATTATTGACCTATGTCTAACTTGTTTCTTGCACGCGCCACAAACGTAACGACGGGTAACGTAACCCGGCCCAGCTAACGTTACGTTACATTTTTATCTTTTCTAATAGCAAAATGTGAACGATTTTGGCCACAAATTATTTACAGAAACAAAACTTACCTCACACAAACTTAGAAACGTACCTTATCTAGAGGTTCATTGCGACTTTGTAAGCTGTTTTGATCCTTTCTACGAAAAAATGACTTAGTGCACCGCAGCGGAGGGTGAGGGTGAAGGTTTGGGCCCAGTAAAACCGGTTTAAACCCCCCAGTAGTTATTACTGACCGTCCCAAGGCGGTACTTTTGTTGCGGTTGCATTTGTTTTATGTTCGGTGCTGTTTAATTTATTGTGTTCTCAGTTTAATCCTTCTATCATAAAAATAGAAAATAGGTAAAAATAATTGTTAAATGTTTTTCATATAATTTGCTTAGTCCGTTGTAACCCGTCTGTTGGTCTAAATTATTTAGTTCAATGAAGATAGCTGAGTTGCCATCTATTTGGGAAAGAGCTGCTGACTCGGCTTATCACTTGTAATTTATTGTTTGTTGGGATGTCTTTGTCAATCTTTCTCTTTGATATTGGGGATAGGGTTTGGGATCTGATTCAGTCACTTCCTGAAGTGTAGTTACTCTTTAAATTAGTCTACTGTGGCAATTATTCAGTAAATTTGTTGGGGTGGGGTAATTCAAGGGCAGATATCTTACTTGTCTTATAAATCAGGAGTGTTTAAACCAGGTTTCATAAACTAGAGATAATGGCAATTCCTTCGATATATGATGTGTGCTTTCAGTCTAACTATTCCCACAAAACGAGAAAACAGCCTGATATCTGTAGCACTGTTAGCTCTCAAGCAAAAGTCTAACTCACCCAGCAGCATGGATATAGCTGCAAGCTATGCCATAATTAAGATTATATCCATTTGTCAATTTCTATGTGTACAATTTAGAAGAATATGGTACACGAAACTACATATACTCAAGAACTCATTCTAAGACTATGGCTGGATTTCGACAAACCCTGCAAATATTGCTTCGTTGCTAGTTGACTAAGATTTTGATAGACAGCTAGTGCTGCTGCAGATATCAGGCTGTGTTGTCGTATCGCTGGAATAGTTCGACTGAAAGCGTACATAACATATATAACGAATTGCCATTATCTAATTACCCCACCCCCACATGTTTTATGAATAAAGGGCACGTTTGGCTAAAACATCATTTTGTAGAAAGGATCAAAACAGCTAACAAAATTTGTTATGAACATCGAAATAAGATATATATTTCTAAGTTCAGATGAATTAATTAACGTTTTCGAAAATACTTATGGCTAAACAACGCTCAGAATATGCTATTAAAAACGATAAAAGTAAAACTTAAGGTTAGGTGGGCCGGGTCACGTTTCCGATCGTTACGTTGGTGGCGCGTGCATAAAACTGGTTAGACATAAGTTAATTATTTTTGTATGATATTAATCACAAATACATTAAAGTTGCATAGTGTGAACTTTCAGTCTGAAAAGTAAAATAGTAAAGAGAATACAGCACGTTTCCGTGAATTTTTTTATCATCCCTCGTATTCTAATTTTAACTTATAAACAAAACAAAAGGCAGATTGGGTAGCAAAGCAGGTGACCAAATCGCCAAAGAACTAGACAAGCGGACATAGCACAATGTAACATCAAGGAAATACAACAGATGTACCGCCTTGGAACGGTCAGCAAAAGACGGACATTGGAAAGGTCAGCAAAAGACGGTCACTATTCCATTCGTCATGTCGAACAAACGGGGAAATTATCGGATAACATGCCAATTTTGGATCACCAACAAGTGTGTTTAGGAGAGAGAGAGAGAGAGAGAAATATATTCTCCGTCAGATAATTCGTTAGGCTATCTTGCTCGGCATCTATTCAAAAGGTCTCTCTTTATCAGCAGCTGATCATCCTATCTTCGAAATCATGTCATTGTGTAAATATTTTTTTTAGATCGTCAGATTACATGTGTATTGGGTATATTTCTACTAGGTTTGCTCTCTGCGACAGTGAATTATCGTTTTGCATGGGCAGTAAGCGAAACTCTTTGTTGCATGATGTATCTTAAAACGTTTAGCAGACTCCACTGTAAAAGATGAGGCAAAAGAAAAACAATCGAGGTACTATTACCACTATCTGAGGTTTTTACCAGTGTTGTGATCTTTTCTCTTCTGTCAAAGTTACAGTTCAAGTAACTTTCTGAACAACGAAAAAAAAGTCCCAAACGGATACTCTTTGTTAACTCCTTCAATAATCAACCAATTATTTCAACACTTTAAAGTTATTGTTTTACTATCTGTTGTCGATCAGGGATTATCACCGGGCTTTCTTCCACAGCTACTGTCCTTGATCTGATAAGTGACATTATAAGTTTCTTTCATTGATGTGAGATAATGATAGAAAAGTCCGGAAGAAAGGTGACTGTTCGCCTTCACGAGGCTTGCCAAATGATGCCGAACAGAATTTCCGATTGACAGATTTTTCTTTACGCACCTCAAACCCATGTAAGTTACTTTTTCTTGCACACCTTTAAATTTTCAAGGTAGAACTTGATTAAGCACATAAGGTTAAAGCTTATCTCATAAAAGAAGCGGACGCTATCACCGATTGACTTTCGGCTCTTGACATCAATGCCCAGTTTGGTATAAGCTGCCTTAATATTCCGTCTTTTTTAATATTCCATCATCTAACAAACGTCACTTATCGACGCACGTACATGAACTCGTATACAACCAATGCATTGACTGCACGTGATTTTTATCCGGTCTTAGGCGAGACAAAAAGGCTGAGATTATATCTTTCATTAGTATTTGGTGTGGATAGAAAATCCGTCACGAAGTTCACTGTCCGGCATCAAGGCTCGCTGAGTTGCCGAACAATGATCCCGAGTGACCGATTTTTCTATCCATCCCTCTTACTAATGATAGATCCTGTTTCTTGCACACCATTCTATTTGCAACGTCCATTGGTAGCAAAGTACTTCTTACGAGAAATATACAATTTAGTGTTTTAGAGGGATCATTTCTTTTTGAAAGAAGCCGGCGCGTTCAATGACCGACGTTTGTTCTTTACATTAACGTCCGAATGAGCATACGATGACGTCATTTTGCAACTTTCATGACGTCATCGTCTGGAAAACCCAACGTAACTTCACATTGTACATACTTGTGCTTCTATACACCTAATGCATTGAACGCCCGCGATTTTTATCCCGTCCTGGGTGAGATAACATAGGTGAGATAAGATTTGAGATACAGGTGAAACACGTGCATATACCTATCTGGTGTGCAACAAAAAATTGTAGGTACAGGTGAAACACGTGCATATCCCTATCTGGTGTGCAACAAAAAATTGTAGGTACAGGTGAAACACGCGCATATCCTTTTCAGCTGTGCAAAAACACTTTCGTTGTCGCAATGCATCCGTCAGTTTTCATCTGATTTTCATACAAACATCAGGATGATGTTATCAACGGTTATCACGGTCTGAATAGATGGGTTATTACCGGACCCTTCTACAAAAGTTATTGCCTTTTATCAGTCCAGTTACATAATTGTTGTAGATACACAGGCTTATGATCTGATCCTTTCAGCAAGAGTCAGGGCCATTGAGTTGTCCAACTACTTACTCTTGTGACAGAAACTCTTTATTAACGTTTTGATATTTTCAACACAATTTGAAGTGGATCATACTCGTATTTCACTGCTTTCTGTCAGAATGATTGCGTTCAAGCGCACATCTTAGTCCTGCTGCAACTTCAGCTTCAATATCCAACCAATTTTTACGAAGCTTGCAAGACATTGTTCTCGCTTTCTGAAATAGGTCATTGTTTATAGTAGATATGCCTTTTTCTTAGAGTTATTGTCCTTAATCTGACCATTGATTTGAGGTCGCAGCTCAACTATTTTAAATTTCTGCCATTTTATTAAGCTCTCGAGACATTTATTTACCAGCTGAAGTTGATCACATTACACTATGCTTATGGCCAGAGCCCAGGACTACAATCATTCCTAAGAATTAAGATCACTATAAAATTAAGGGAGGTAATTTTGTTTCATGAATACTAGCGTTTGATAAGTAATTCCCAGACTTGTGTTGTGTTTAATCGATTGAGTACAGCTCAAAATGGTTCAAAAGGTGAAGCGATTCATAATTATTATTAATACAAAATTATAATAAATGAACTGGAACCGTCAGAGCTTAAAGTCTCCATAGTCCTATAAGTGGTAGAAATCACAAAAGCACAAATCATGATAAAACTGATACACCCTTTTGAATTGATGATAAAATGTCGGTTGATGTGCTTTTTCGTGTCATATAACTGGCAAAAAGGAGAAAACAGAGGTTTTCGAAAAACATTACAAGTCTCTCCATAAAAAATATGGTCTTTATTTCTGGT
Source organism: Ctena decussata (assembly GCA_963989385.1). Lineage (NCBI taxonomy): Eukaryota > Metazoa > Mollusca > Bivalvia > Lucinida > Lucinidae > Ctena > Ctena decussata. Next base: position 3,262,390 of record OZ022501.1, on the reverse strand, counting down.
TCCCCTTTGAGCAATGAAATTATGCAACATCGAGGCATTGCATGGAATCCTTGCCGTACATTGTATTTAAACAATATATTAAAGACCTGTACCTTGTATTTTTATCTTTTGTACCTTGTATTATTATCATGTAAATGAAGTTTGTGAAATCGAAAGTAGGGCATTTAAGTTGGCAACTAAAATGACCTAAATATTCTTTAAATCGTTTTTATGAGAATCCCAAGGATGTTTTAATATTTTAAAGCCGTCCAATCACGATAATATGCAGTGATGAAACTGTAGTTAGAAGCATGCAGCGATACTTTACAATAAAATATTTCCTGCTGATAGAGCAATGGGGCCTTTAAGGTGACTGTGGCCTTAACTTTAAGGAACGATTATTATTCTGGGCCCAGATGATTTCTGTTAGAGACCGGGCATCATCTTTACATGTTGTCACGACTCTGTTTTAATTCACATTACTCGTTATGTCCATACACCCGGTTGCGGGAACGATTTAAGCAATTGGGCAGGCTTAAAATTGATCGATTGGCCGAAAAAAGACCCGCACACATTAGCAGCATATTTTGCTTGCTGACACTTGCATTTCATCTATATATTCCTGTTTCTTTCTTGTTGCCTGACTTCGAACCGACTGGCTATCAGAAGGTACTTGTAATGGATTCGTTCCCTTGATTGAGGCTCCTGGAGTACCTCGTTTTGAGAATTAGATATGCTCATTCGGTTTACCGTGCGTGTCTATCCAATTTGGTTACTTTGATCGATGGATAGATGACTTGCGATTTTAAATTAATTTTAGCAGTATTTCCATTATATCAGGTAGACGGGAGTGTGTCGATGAAAGGCTGTGTGAAATGGAATCCCATTTACGGTTGGAAAGAATTTCCACCTCAAGCAGGACTCGAACCCGGGACCGCTAGATCGGCAAGCCTACGCTTAACCTTCTGGGCTACTGAGGCTCCATTTGACTATTTAAAAAGTGAGCTAAACGCAACTTGTCAACAAATGTCTATGTTCAATGTTTCATGAAATATTGCTAATGTTTAACATGAATCACTGCATTTACTTGATCTAATGAAGACTATCCTTTTGGCTACTTAGTAACTGAGCTAAACGCGGCTAGTGAACCAACATTATCTATGTGCAATGACCCAGAGAATATAGGTCATGGTGTCATATGCATAACAACATTAAGTTTATCTTTCCCAGATGTACCAATGTAGCAATTATGAAGACCCTACCGCCTTTGGTTACTTAGCAACTGTTCTTACTGCTACTGGTGGACCAAAATTTCCTATGTCCAATGACCATGGAATATAGGTCATGGCCCAATATGCTTTTCTGAATTCAGGTGACCAGTTTTTGATATGCCAGGATAAATTAACATTAATTGTCTCTGGGAGTGTCCATTGTGGACCATCGAGAAGTTTCGTTTTGCTCTAGCTCGGATAAGTGTGTCTATGGGAGGATCCATTTCATACCATCTAGAAGTTTCTGGTTGCTCTGGCTTGAATAAGTTTGTCTGTGAGAGAATCCAGTATGGACCATGTAAACGTTTGGTTTTGCTCTGGCTTGGATAAGTTTGTCTATTGGAGGATCCATTATGGACCATCTGGAAGTTTCTTTTTGCGCTGCCTTGGATAAGTTTGCCGATGGGATGATCTATTGATGGTCTTGAAGTTTGCTTTTGCTTTGGTTTGAAAAAGTTTGCCTTTGGAGAATCCATAGCGGACTATGTAGATTTTTTGTTTTGCTCTGGCTTGGATAAATGTGTCTTTGGTAGGTTCCATTGTGTACCATCTAAACGTTTCTGTTTTGCTCTGGCATGGATAAGTTTATCTTTGCGACGATCATGCCGACCATCCAGAAGCTTCTTTTTGCTCTTGCTTGGATTAGTTTGTCTCGGGGAGGATCCATTGAGGTCTATCACGACTTTTGCTATTGCTGTGGCTTGGATGTTTGGTCTATGGGAATATCCTTTGTGGACGATCTAGAGGTTATCTTTTGCTCTGGCTTGAATAATTTAAAGAGTAACTAATAAGTTTGTTAATTGGTGTATCCATTGTGAACTATCTAGGTTTGTCCTTTTGCTATGGCTTAGAACATCAATTGTTGAGCATCTAGAAGTTTCCTTTTGTTCTTTCTCGGATTAGCTTGTGTATTGGAGGATCCATATAGGACCATCTAGAGGTTTGCGTAGGCTCTGTCTTTGGTGCGTTTTTCTACGTGGGGGACTATTGTTGACCATCTAGGAGTTTTCTTTTGATTAATATTGTAAAAAGAAATCTTCAGAATCAAATCTTATTCAGAATCAAATACTCGATGGAATAAGTACTTCGTGTACAATATCCGGAATTTGTATACTTTCAAGTTTATTCAAATGCTTTAACTTTGGTGTTTTTACAAAAGGTCGCATTTGCATTCCTGTGCTTTTCATATGGAAAATTGCAAAAAAAATTAGACTTCTCTGAAACTTTAGACACGTTGGTACCGTCGAAGCGGCCATTTTGGAAAACTGCAAAATATTTAGAAAGTGTCGACGAAAGTGAGACGGCAGTTTATTTGGTTATGAACTTTCGTTATGATTATTCAAAGGTCATTTCTGAAACATAAGGGAAAGCAGGCCTCACAACAGCAGTCATTATTATTTTAAAGTCTGCAGCTGATACAATATATAAGCGGCTCCTTTAACTTACCCCGAAAACCGGAGCACTTTCTGGACGCAGATTCAGCTCAGAATTTCTTTCGATCGGATCAAGTCTGCTATCATCGAGACACTGTGACATGAAAAGCATGTTACAGGTTACTTAACAAAAGATTTTCTGCACAAAAGCCTAAATGAATTTACTCTTTAGAATGATATGAATTTTATGTGGCGAGCAAATGTTATACCCCGAGCATGGTACAGTGATATAGCACTTTTTGATAATCCCTCGTATTATCCAAACAACCCTTGATATGTTTTGCGTTTGTTCTTTTAATACTATCCAAATTCTTTATTGGATTTTGTTTATGGTTGACATAATAATAGCTGTTCATCCATTGTTTCTTTTTCTGTTTCACCCACCGAATTTAGAGGTCAAGGTCACGGACTTCGCGTTTTTCAAGTTTTAGTTTAGATCAAAGCTTTACAGATCTTATTTCACCCAAACCATTTGTTCAGACTGTTGTATATTTGGCATATCATATACATAGTTTCATTCTTTACCACCCTCACAAATACCCATGACCTAGAGATCAAGGTGACGAAAACTTTTGTTATACAGTTTCAAGGCTTCATATCATTAAAAGCTTTGCTGGGTTTGCTTTCTATTTCCATGTGCCAGTTTTGGTCTAAACTTCATTCTGTTCCAACCCTACCTAAGGTTTGACTTAAAGGCCGAGGTAATGGACTGTGACCTTTCAATCATAATGTTTTGCTTTAAGTTTATATATTTTTTTCATATTTCCAAGCTAACTTGTCGTAAGCTGAAGACTAGATTTGGTGAGCACTATCGTAAGATTTTAAAGGCTAAAAAGATAGATACTTTTCTATACCAACATTTTAAGCGTACTGGTCATTCTCCTGATAATGTTTCAGTACAAATATCTGAGAAGTTATCATATGATCATAATTCTTCTGCTCGATTCAACAACATAAAAAGATTCGAAACTGAATTAAAATGGATAAAATTATTGCAATCAGCTTCTCCACTTGGTTTTAACGATAACATCTACCATGAGGGAAATATCTCTAAAATGCCAGATTTTGATGTGTTTTCTCTTTTAGAAATTCGAAAACGTAAATCCAGATCTCATGGTATAAGACAAAAAGGAAATGATAAACGTAAAAGATGTGCTGCCAAAAAATCTAACACTTCTCTTAATGATTTATCAACAATATTATTGGAACATGGCCGACATGCTATGCTTTCAATTCTTAGTTCCCTACCCATTCCAGTCGTACGCAAATTGGATATAGAGGCTAATAGGTTTTACGATGGAAATCACCAAATGTACGAAGCGGCACTTCTAACTAGATGTTATACTCAACACGCTCTCCGTCCACTAATTGATTCTGAAATCAATCATAAAAGAAATTTCATTAAAATCCCTTTCATTAACAAAGGTATTGACTTTATAGATTTACCTAGTATATTTCAGGATAAATCTGTTACATCTTCCATACCTGATTATTTCGAAAATTCTGAACCACCTATTATTTGTTATAAGTATAACAAACCGATTAGAAGTATCATATTTAATTTTAATAAACTTGTGTCTGATCTTGACATCGATGCTAATACTCCTGATTCATGAGATTGTAAAGATTCCAAATTTATTTACCCATCAGCAGGTCATGTTGTGACTGGAAATTTGAAGATCATCCCGGATTCTAGAATTCGTAACATTGTTTCTAAGGGTCCTAAGTATAGATTCCCTTCCCATATCGATTTCAACAGATGTAGGGAAGAAATTGCATCTGCATTAAATGATTTTGGTAATCGTTGGTGTAAACGAGAGGGTGTTGAAAGTAACGCTTTAAAGAAATGGAAACTAAGTATCTTTAATATTGTGGATAAACGTATAAAGTTTTATTCACACAATACTAATCTTTTACCTCCTAAGCCTAAATCTTCCTTTAGATATTTGAAGCAGGGTATCCAGGATTTTCATAGGAAGTATGTTTTGGTTCCTGCTGACAAGGCCGCAAACAACATTGTTGTTGTTTGTCGGTTGCACTATATTAACACTTTGAAGCAGGAACTTAATGGCACCACGGCTTACGAAGAGACTTTTACAGATGAGAAGACTGTCGTTAATAGCCACTCAAATGGTTTGCCTTTAAAGTTTGCTGTAAACGTTAAGGAACGCCAAGACAAACTTCCTACGATGTATTGGTTACCTAAGCTTCACAAAAAACCGTATAAAGCTAGATTCATTGCCAACTCTAGCTCTTGTACTACTACAGAATTATCTAAATTATTAACTTCTTGCCTCACTGCTGTGAAATCTCGTGTCATTTGGTACTATGAGACAGTGTATGAGAGGTCAGGGAAAATATGTTTTGGTCTATAAAAAATTCTGGTGAGGTACTTAGTAAACTGAAGTCAAGAGGGTTCCGTGCGACTAGTTTGTCCACTTATGATTTTTCTACTCTTTATACCACATTACCCCATAATTTAATAAAGGAAAAACTTGTTGATTTGATTGAGAGGGCCTTCAAAAAGTTCTCAAAAAATGAAGATACCCTTTATATTGCCTGTAACGATAAGAAAGCGTTTTTCACTTCTACTGACCGTAAAATATATAGAGGATTTAGTCTTTGGTCATGTCAGAATGTATGTGACGCCTTATCATATCTCTTAGATAATATTTACATCAGATTTGGTAATAAGTTATACAGACAAATTGTTGGTATTCCGATGGGTACAAATTGTGCTCCTCTTGTGGCCGATTTGTTTTTATTTTGTTATGAAAGAGATTTCATGACTTCTCTTTCTGTTGATAATCAAGCTGATATCATTGAGGCATTTAACTCAACCTCTAGATATTTAGACGATCTTCTGAATATTGATAATCCTTATTTTGAAAGCATGGTTAACCAAATTTACCCACCTGAACTTAAATTGAATAAAGCTAATACTGCAGATACCGAGGCCCCCTTTTTGGATTTACATCTATCTATTTCCAACGGTTTTGTATCTTCTAAAATTTATGATAAACGTGATGACTTTGACTTTGATATAGTTAATTTTCCATTTTTGGATGGTGACGTTCCACGTCGTCCCTCTTATGGAGTGTATATTTCTCAACTTATAAGATTTGCTAGAGTGTGTAGTCATGTAGATGACTTTAATGCTCGTAATAAAAGTTTAACTGCTAAACTTCTTCGACAGGGCTATCGGTATCATAAGCTTAGAAAGGCTTTTTCTAAATTCTATCGCAGACACCATGAATTGGTTTCAAAATTTGATGTCGGATTAAAATTTCTTTTACACAAAGGCCTATCGGAACCAGAATTTTATGGTGACTTAGTATACAAATTCAAAAAGATTAAGGGTAGGACTGATTTTTCTGATCAATTCCGAAAAATAATAATACGTCACAAACGTATTGGCTATAATTTAAATGTTATGCGACAGTCTGCATGCTTAGTGATTAACCCAATCACGGTTGATAACTTTGCTGCACTCTTTAATTGCACACCGGGGGATCGGTCGTCAGACTCTATGATGGCCCCGACCTAAAGCTATATATTTTAGTTGGTTGGGACCGGAGCCTTTTTGTCTGTTGCTTGGTCCACCGGGGCTCAACTGGTGACCTTCTTTTGCTTCAGATATCCAGTGGGGTTGTTTGGCAGGACAGGGATCTCAACCTGTCAGACGGCCCGTTGTATCTGTTGAGTCCTCGTCTTTGCTTCTTCATGGTGTTGAAATTTGATTTATGTGTTTACCGTGATGATTCATTGACGAGTTAGAGGGTTATCATGCGAACCGAACAACTAACTAAATGTTTTGTACCACTTCAGAAACTGAGGGTGAGGTTGGGCCTGTAAAATCGATTTAAGCCCCCCAGTAATTCATTACTGACCGTTCCAAGGCGGTAGTTCTGTTGTGGTTCTCTGTTGCCTGTTTTTGGTGTCAGAGTTTCTGTGATGTTTTACCTTATGTATGTTCTTATTATTTTTGGTTCGGTTTGGGTTGCTGAGTGGCCACCTTTTGGGAACAAGCTGCTCACTCGGTTGGCCATATGTTCTCTGTATCTTGATTATTTGTAATCTTAGTTGTTTCCAACTATGGTTTGAGGGCTGGATTTGGATTTTGATTGTTTCAGTTCCTGGTCTTTGCATACTTTTTACTTTTATTATCAGAGTTCTTGTGGTTGTGCTGTGTGGCGGCCCCAAAAAGTCTCCCCGCACATCCATTTAATGCTCTTATTCTTCCAATCCTCAGGGGTTGTTTGCAATCATTTTCCATTATTCATGTCCCTTAATACCATTCCATTTCGATACTGAATTGGAGGTCATTAATTGACCGATATTCGCACCCCGTTGTATAACTAATTCTTACGTTTCTGTCTGTGGACTTGTATTAGACATAGATTTGAGATGTGGGTCTTTGTTATACCATTCCTTTTCAGAGGGAGTTTACTTTAACAAAATTATGTCTGTTTTATTTAATAACCGGTGTGAATGTCGCGCTTTTCTTGACGGTAGCAACCACTATACACAAATATGACTATTACAAACAGATTAAGAATTACAATATCTCCCCTAAGGTTACATGCTGCGTCTTCTGTACGGATTCCCAATTCTACTCAAAGCTTTCGAGCTTTATTACCTACAGTTAGAATGAGACCACTAAATTTGTTTTCGGCATCATCTGTCGATCTACATGGAGCATCAAATGCTAATATTTTTCGCAACAATCAACGAGTAAGGTTGTCCCCTATTAAATCACCAGTTTTACGTAAATACCCTAATCCGTTCAAAAGACCTAGTATGTATCCTAGCATTTCTAAGTGCAATGCCAAGAGTTGCAACTGTTGTGAACATTTATGTACCGACTCTACTATCACTTCATCTGTGAATGGTAGGACTTTTTCAGTAATTAACGATTCTGATTTGGATTGAAAATCAGAGAATCTGATATATGTTTTAACTTGAAACACACAGAACTGTAATATGCAATATGTTGGACAAACTTGTCGTAAGCTGAAGACTAGATTTGGTGAGCACTATCGTAAGATTTTAAAGGCTAAAAAGATAGATACTTTTCTATACCAACATTTTAAGCGTACTGGTCATTCTCCTGATAATGTTTCAGTACAAATATCTGAGAAGTTATCATATGATCATAATTCTTCTGCTCGATTCAACAACATAAAAAGATTCGAAACTGAATTAAAATGGATAAAATTATTGCAATCAGCTTCTCCACTTGGTTTTAACGATAACATCTACCATGAGGGAAATATCTCTAAAATGCCAGATTTTGATGTGTTTTCTCTTTTAGAAATTCGAAAACGTAAATCCAGATCTCATGGTATAAGACAAAAAGGAAATGATAAACGTAAAAGATGTGCTGCCAAAAAATCTAACACTTCTCTTAATGATTTATCAACAATAGTATTGGAACATGGCCGACATGCTATGCTTTCAATTCTTAGTTCCCTACCCATTCCAGTCTTACGCAAATTGGATATAGAGGCTAATAGGTTTTACGATGGAAATCACCAAATGTACGAAGCGGCACTTCTAACTAGATGTTATACTCAACACGCTCTCCGTCCACTAATTGATTCTGAAATCAATCATAAAAGAAATTTCATTAAACTCCCTTTCATTAACAAAGGTATTGACTTTATAGATTTACCTAGTATATTTCAGGATAAATCTGTTACATCTTCCATACCTGATTATTTCGAAAATTCTGAACCACCTATTATTTGTTATAAGTATAACAAACCGATTAGAAGTATCATATTTAATTTTAATAAACTTGTGTCTGATCTTGACATCGATGCTAATACTCCTGATTCATGAGATTGTAAAGATTCCAAATTTATTTACCCATCAGCAGGTCATGTTGTGACTGGAAATTTGAAGATCATCCCGGATTTTAGAATTCGTAACATTGTTTCTAAGGGTCCTAAGTATAGATTCCCTTCCCATATCGATTTCAACAGATGTAGGGAAGAAATTGCATCTGCATTAAATGATTTTGGTAATCGTTGGTGTAAACGAGAGGGTGTTGAAAGTAACGCTTTAAAGAAATGGAAACTAAGTATCTTTAATATTGTGGATAAACGTATAAAGTTTTATTCACACAATACTAATCTTTTACCTCCTAAGCCTAAATCTTCCTTTAGATATTTGAAGCAGGGTATCCAGGATTTTCATAGGAAGTATGTTTTGGTTCCTGCTGACAAGGCCGCAAACAACATTGTTGTTGTTTGTCGGTTGCACTATATTAACACTTTGAAGCAGGAACTTAATGGCACCACGGCTTACGAAGAGACTTTTACAGATGAGAAGACTGTCGTTAATAGCCACTCAAATGGTTTGCCTTTAAAGTTTGCTGTAAACGTTAAGGAACGCCAAGACAAACTTCCTACGATGTATTGGTTACCTAAGCTTCACAAAAAACCGTATAAAGCTAGATTCAATGCCAACTCTAGCTCTTGTACTACTACAGAATTATCTAAATTATTAACTTCTTGCCTCACTGCTATGAAATCTCGTGTTATTTGGTACTATGAGACAGTGTATGAGAGGTCAGGGAAAAATATGTTTTGGTCTATAAAAAATTCTGGTGAGGTACTTAGTAAACTGAAGTCAAGAGGGTTCCGTGCGACTAGTTTGTCCACTTATGATTTTTCTACTCTTTATACCACATTACCCCATAATTTAATAAAGGAAAAACTTGTTGATTTGATTGAGAGGGCCTTCAAAAAGTTCTCAAAACATGAAGATACCCTTTGTATTGCCTGTAACGATAAAAAAGCGTTTTTCACTTCTACTGACCGTAAAATATATAGAGGATTTAGTCTTTGGTCATGTCAGAATGTATGTGACGCCTTATCATATCTCTTAGATAATATTTACATCAGATTTGGTAATAAGTTATACAGACAAATTGTTGGTATTCCGATGGGTACAAATTGTGCTCCTCTTGTGGCCGATTTGTTTTTATTTTGTTATGAAAGAGATTTCATGACTTCTCTTTCTGTTGATAATCAAGCTGATATCATTGAGGCATTTAACTCAACCTCTAGATATTTAGACGATCTTCTGAATATTGATAATCCTTATTTTGAAAGCATGGTTAACCAAATTTACCCACCTGAACTTAAATTGAATAAAGCTAATACTGCAGATACCGAGGCCCCCTTTTTGGATTTACATCTATCTATTTCCAACGGTTTTGTATCTTCTAAAATTTATGATAAACGTGATGACTTTGACTTTGATATAGTTAATTTTCCATTTTTGGATGGTGACGTTCCACGTCGTCCCTCTTATGGAGTGTATATTTCTCAACTTATAAGATTTGCTAGAGTGTGTAGTCATGTAGATGACTTTAATGCTCGTAATAAATGTTTAACTGCTAAACTTCTTCAACAGAGCTATCGGTATCATAAACTTAGAAAGGCTTTTTCTAAATTCCATCGCAGACACCATGAATTGGTTTCAAAATTTGATGTCGGATTAAAATTTCTTTTACACAAAGGCCTATCGGAACCAGAATTTTATGGTGACTTAGTATACAAATTCAAAAAGATTAAGGGTAGGACTGATTTTTCTGATCAATTCCGAAAAATAATAATACGGTATTGGCTATAATTTAAATGTTATGCGACAGTCTGCATGCTTAGTGATTAACCCAATCACGGTTGATAACTTTGCTGCACTCTTTAATTGCACACCGGGGGATCGGTCGTCAGACTCTATGATGGCCCCGACCTAAAGCTATATATTTTAGTTGGTTGGGACCGGAGCCTTTTTGTCTGTTGCTTGGTCCACCGGGGCTCAACTGGTGACCTTCTTTTGCTTCAGATATCCAGTGGGGTTGTTTGGCAGGACAGGGATCTCAACCTGTCAGACGGCCCGTTGTATCTGTTGAGTCCTCGTCTTTGCTTCTTCATGGTGTTGAAATTTGATTTATGTGTTTACCGTGATGATTCATTGACGAGTTAGAGGGTTATCATGCGAACCGAACAACTAACTAAATGTTTTGTACCACTTCAGAAACTGAGGGTGAGGTTGGGCCTGTAAAATCGATTTAAGCCCCCCAGTAATTCATTACTGACCGTTCCAAGGCGGTAGTTCTGTTGTGGTTCTCTGTTGCCTGTTTTTGGTGTCAGAGTTTCTGTGATGTTTTACCTTATGTATGTTCTTATTATTTTTGGTTCGGTTTGGGTTGCTGATTGGCCACCTTTTGGGAACAAGCTGCTCACTCGGTTGGCCATATGTTCTCTGTATCTTGATTATTTGTAATCTTAGTTGTTTCCAACTATGGTTTGAGGGCTGGATTTGGATTTTGATTGTTTCAGTTCCTGGTCTTTGCATACTTTTTACTTCTTTCAAATGGATCTTTTAATATGTGACATAGTTTACTCTTAGGTTGCAGGTATTGGCACACCTGCAAAATGCCTCATTTGCATTCTTTCTTCCTCTGTACTCCCGCCTAGGCAGAGGCTTTAATCATGCCATTGTTTATTTTAGTTACAACTAGGAGGCAAGAATAGGCAACCGTACTATTTCCTGATTTTTGGCCGCTCTACTTTTATATGAAAATATATGACAAAACAGTCTGGATTCAACATCTTAGACCTGTGCCAATACTCTGCCATCTGAGGTTGTATGCGAAAGTACCATTTGACAATCCATCATAACTGCCGTATCCTACTGGCATTGCTAAAGTGTTAGAACAATGTCCTTGCCTCCGTACAACACACAGTGTACAGGTTGCAGCAATCAGTGACCCATGTCATGTGTCATTCAACAATGCGACAATGGTGACTGCCTACGGCTCTGACCAGACTGCACATAAGTGCAGTTCAGATTTCACATAAGTGCAGTCTCATCAGAGCCATAGCTTGTCATATTAGTATTTATAGAAGTGACCCACGCGACAGAGCCAATATTGAGGTCTCTGATTACCCTGTGTGGACCAGGCGGATGATCTGACTATCACATGGCAATCAAAATCTTAAATAGTTCCTTTAAGAGCAGAGAATACATTGAGAAGAAGGAACATGGGCACGACTACGTAGTTTCGGTTAATAAAGCCTCGTCAGTGACCCTAACAATATCTGATGACGAAACCAGAGAAAAGCATACTGTAATTTCTTCATTTTAATTGAACAGTCAATTCAAAGGCTGATAAGTATCAAAAAGGATCCAAATAATATTAAAGACGATGGTCTAGAATAATAGTCTAAATCAATCTGAAATTTTAGATTTCTCAGAACATATCCTCTGATATGCCTCATTTTTGGAAATCACATGACGTAGTTCATATCATCTAAAACGAGTCTGCAGCAAGGGCCGCATTTATTCGGTTATATGACGGTAGTTTATTTTTCCAAACATGCCAAAAATTTGCAACTCAGTCCTGTTAAAATTAATGGTAAAATGGGCATTTCTCTTCCAAAACAATCCAAAAGACCAAGACCTGCAGCCACTTAGGTTATGTTGTTGTTGTTTAGTTGTGGTTTAATGTCCCTGTAAACAATATTTCAGTCATGTCGAGACGGAACCTTCGAATGGGCGAGGCTTTTACCCAACCTGCGATAATGAAACCCAAGTCCTGCTAGAGCTACTAGGAGCTCTGCTGCAAAGGCAGCAGGCAGCAGATCTATTCGCAGGCCCCGATGGGTGGTGGGGCTGTATGTTATGTTCGAATGGTTATACAGGTTGCATACAATCCGGTAGTGTCATGAAATCTATGGCTTTTTGGTGTTTACACGGTGATACAGGTTACCTGAAACAAGTGTCAGGCAACATGTACCGCAGTGTAAAGCCACCTTAAGAGCAAATTCGAAAGTGCACGTGTTTTTCAGAATGGGCAATATATACAAACAAAATAAAGGGAGTTGCTTCCTTAAAGAGTTCGGTTTCCTCTCCCGACGTTTTTAATGTTTACATGAGTAATAATGATGATTATCATAATGACCTTAAATGGTGAAACAATTAGCTACATGATTTATGCAAATGCATGTCATTTGGCCGGAAAATGTACCTTATGGCATTTGATTGAAGAGCTGAAAGCTTTGGGTATAAGCAGTATAAAGCCATCAGCATCCGTAGACTGTTGACGCAACTGGGACTGTTCTGTTAAGGTAATGTAAAAGCGCAAGCTGATCTGAGTCTTCAGTCTTTGCACTTGCTAAAACGTATTTTTTGTCTCCCGACTTTTCGGAGACTGAATAAACGTCAATATTTTCTAACCACTTTTACAAAGGGAAACAATTCATTCTACTTCCTGTTTGCTTCCCTGGATGGAGAAGTCCTTTATGGAGGTTTTCTGTAGTAAACATTTTGCTCCTAGCGGATTGTGTGTGTGTGTGTGTGTTTTTTTTTTTCTTTCGTTTTTTCTTTTTTGACCTTTGAGCGTTAGTTCCCATTGCCAAGGGAGGCTGAAAATAAAAGCTGCTCTCCCAATAATTAACCATTCACTAAGCCCATTGTTGTCTAGTGGACTTGTCCATCCTTGTTATTTGGATGAGTCAGTATACACTTTTAGGCGTTTCTGGTAAATGATTTAACTTTTGTTGCATTTAGCATGGAAAATCCTCAAAAGGTAGAGTGTTGACTCTGATAAGACGCCGCGTTCTGAACTAGATCTGCACTGTTTCCATATGTCCTTAAAATGGGTCTTCAGCCTAAAAAAGCTTAAATTGAGGCTCTGCAAATGTCACCCATAAATTATACTTAATAACACGATCTCAGGCTGCTGATTCAAAACCGTTTATCATTTATAAAATATTTTTGTGCAGCTGTTATTACGTATTTGTGCACAACAGTTCTTGCCATCCTACTCGGAGCAAGTCAGCCATGAAGAAGTGCGCATGTCTATTGTTGGCTGGGCTAAGCATTGTTGCAGTATCAGGTAGGCTAACTGACTTAATGATTATTTATCATTGTCGCAGAATCAGGTATGTCTATTGCCGAATTTAATGATATCTAGACTCAGGTGTCTATTTGTCGTATCTAACATTGTCACATTAATGCGGTGTCAGGGATTTATTGCAGTCGTAGTTAGCAGTATTGCTGAAGTGCCTGGAAGGTTTATTGCAGTAATATCACTTATATCATTTTGGCAGTTTTCCTGGGGAAAAATACGGAACTCAGCTTTTCCCTGATTGTCGAGATACAACTAGTAGACCTCAGCATAAATTTGAAAACAACATATTCTCATAAATGTTTATAATTGCGTTATGAAAAAAGTCTTAACTCCGAACGTAAAATCTAAAGCCATGCTGTGTACTTATATGATGTCCAACTGAAATACATGTATTGCTTTCTTTATTCATTAGCCTTTCTACCAGTATCAAACTAAGTTTTTAAAAGTTGAACATAAGTGTCGAAAATAATATCCAGTAAACATGAAAATACGCTGAAGTGTACGGGAGACTTTGTTTGTGGAATTACTTTTTGCCCTTGAGTATCAGCTGTTTATTGCCATTCTAAGCACTGTTGAAATATCAGGCGGGCTTTTTCCCCCACCTATTTAGTACATTCACAATACCTGGTATGTATACTAATATATTGAGCTTTGTGGTATATTTAGCATGGCTGCAGTATGAGAATTAATGTCCTATTTAGCATTGTCACAGTAAAAGATAATTCCTGTATTAAACATCGTCGCAATATCGGATAGGTGTATTGCCGTGTGTTGCATTGTCGTAGTATCAAGAGTTAAGCGTCCTATTTTGCAATACCGCTTTAAAAGTAGGTTAACTGCTGTTCTGAGGATTATCGCAGATTAAGGATATTTACCACTGACGCAAGAGTCAAGGTCCGCCAAAACAAATATTGCCGGACTATTTAGCGCTGTTTACCTTATCTGCCAATATCACAAAATTCACTAACCGCTAAATATAAGTGTTTTACAGTACCTATATGGCTCGTGCTAACAAAGAAGATCAGAATCACCCTTGTTCGTATCACAATCAAAAAAGGCAAGGCCTGATCCGGCGTCCTTGGTTCACAGGCGGGTCCAAATCATTGTAGTTTCTGCATGGTAAAAGGCGGGGTCAGTTCTCGTCGCCTGGCTTGTTTCTTGTGTAGGAAAATAAAGGTACCGTATACGCAATAATTTTCGCGGTGTTCTATTTTCGCGGTATTTCCCGGTCACTTAGAAACCGCGAATATTAAAATCGCGAAATAATTTCTTTTTTCTTACAAAGTATCATCAGTAGACACAGCGACCATATATTTTGTTTATGTTTGCTTCGGTAAAAGTAAAAAGTATGCAAAGACCAGGAACTGAAACAATCAAAATCCAAATCCAGACCCCAAACCATAGTTGGAAACAACTAAGATTACAAATAATCAAGATACAGAGAACATATGGCCAACCGAGTGAGCAGCTTGTTCCCAAAAGGTGGCCACTCAGCCACCCAAACCGAACCAAAAATAATAATAACATACATAAGGTAAAACATCACAGAAACTCTGACACCAAAAACAGGCAACAAAGAACCACAACAGAACTACCGCCTTGGAACGGTCAGTAATGAATACTGGGGGGGGCTTAAATCGATTTTACAGGCCCAACCTCACCCTCAGTTTCTGAAGTGGTACAAAACATTTAGCTGGTTGTTCGGTTCGCATGATAACCCTCTAACTCGTCAATGAATCATCACGGTAAACACATAAATCAAATTTCAACACCATGAAGTCTGGTATTTTTCATTTGAGCGAGTTCGCTCATTAACCTGCGGCCGCAGGTTAATGAAACAACTAGCTCAAATGAAAATGAAGCAATTTGCTTTTTGCGGTGCCTGTTGTTAACCGCCAAAATTAAAAATTGCGAAAATTTATATTTTTGCACCTAATCTGCGAATATTTGAACCCGCATACGGTATTTAAGTTTTTGGATATAAATTGATGCACAGTTTATTTTAATTGTCTACTTAAGGTGATTATGGAAAGCTTCGTTCTCAGGCTAAAGTAAAAATTGTAATGATTGGGAGAAATTGTTCTGAGCAAACAACAAAGACCAAAATCAGACAGCTTCTGAAACTGAAGTCTAATAAGGGTCTACACTAATTGTTATTCTATCTACATCTTACGAACGCATTGCTAAACCAAACAGTATCATGATCAATCAAGGCATTTATTTTGCATGTATTAAATAAATAATTTATTCATTTTATAATTGTTTTTATTTTTGAGGCAATTTTAATCTATTTTCTAGGGAAGCCCCGTTCACGTTCCGAGTATGGGAACGTCACAGATGTTTACAGTACCGGTGGGTCATACGAAAACCAGGATGAGTGTGGCGCCGCCATCATGAGAGAGAGGTGCTCAGGGATTATGATAAACGCATTAAGTGCTGAAGGCAACGATCTTCGCACTGGCATCCAGCATTACTGCAGGTTAGATTGCTTTGTTCTCATTCGTCTAATTACCTAAATAGAAAGAAGAATGCTTTCAATACCGTGTTTTCTTTCATTAAATACCCGTTGCTTCCCAAAAGGAGGACATTTCCAAAAAAGAACACAATTTCCTAAAGGAGTAAGTAAACGTTTGTCCTTTGAAAGAAGCTGTCAGTAAAATATAAGATATTTTCATCGTAAATCCCCTGAAATGATACCATTTTGATCCCCATCACGTGACTTCAAACAATATGGCAGTTTTGGTATATGATATCCAAATGATCCTTATGGGTTTCACCGGGTCTATTGAGGCCTCACTGTTGGCTGCATGGCGTGGGCCAATGCCATAGATTGCTAATGTGACGAGTGAAGGCTCTGTTGAGACTACACTGAAGTGCAGTCCAATTGGAGCCTTTGCTTGCCACCAATGCCACATTGATTTAAATCAAATGATGTGGCTTATTTATCTTAGAGACTGGTATCTGAAACTGACCTCCAGTTTGATGTAGTTATTTTGCTGGGTGTTGATGTGTTAAAGGAACTCGACACGTCCTCATGACTTATGAGTCAGAGGTCCTGGGTTCGATACCCGGTCTGGCCACATACTTTCGTTTCTCCTTCCGCTGATTGAAGAAGGGTAGTTGTCAGTTACTTGCGAAGATATGTGCACTTAGTACTGGTTAACCGCTTAGGAGGTCTAAGCTTGCCCAGGAATACTGTGGTTAGGTTAACTGACCGTTCCGACATGACCTTAGCTGTTTACCATGGACTTAAACAAACAAATCAATCAATCGACATCTTCAGGGAAAGCAACTCTACCTATTACTTTCTGTCTTCCTTTTCAATGGGCGTAAGCTCCGCTAAGAGGACTTTGGGAATCCCAGTAGCTCATTCGGTTAAGCATTCTTCTGCTAAAGCCACAGTCTCACTGTCACGTATTGAGGGCTAGGTTTAACAACGTTTTCTTTTAAACGTGACAAAACGGCAGCAATCATTGTAAAACGAAGAGAAAAAGTATACAGACATAGCTAAATACGTGGCCTAATTGCATTTGACTTAGAATGTTTAACTCAAACATGGCATTTTGAAATACGCAGCATATACCTAGTACAATGTATCAATACATAGTAAAACGTGGTCAAACGTACTAAAACGTAGCCGAAACGCATTAAATACGGACAAAAACGTACCAAGAATATCCTAGAGATCCCTTAAGACTCAGTCTTACGTTCACATCTTGAGGACTAGGGTTTTCTACGTATTTGGTGAATACGTATTATATACGGATTTATACAGCTATATATGTGTCGTAGCTACGTTTGTATTGAAAATTCGACTTAAACTGAGCAATTCAAAATGCTTACTGTATGCGTAGTAAAAACGTATTGAAGCGTAGTCTAAACGTACTAAAACGTAGATGAAACGTTTTAAGTTCCTAGCCATACGTGAAGGTCCTCTACGTAGTACTACACATTATATACGCTTTCCCACGTCTTAATATATTTCGTGACGTTTTATTCTGCGTTTTATGACGATTTGGTATGTTTTGCGATATCCACTCAAACGTCACTTTCACTAGGTAGTTAAATCGGACAATACCTAATAGTCCCTTGTTAAACGTATGCATTCGTAGTAGGTAAGTAAACTGTTTTTGTCCCTTTTGAATGCGTGACACTACTTCGTTTGATAACCGGGTAGTACGAAGTAAATAGTAGTTTTACGTTTTTGACGCGTACTAGAAATGAAGTAACATCTAAATACTTACAAAACGGGGTACATTTTTTTGCCAAACGTAGGGCAAGAAACGTAGTACAAACTAGCCCTCAAAACGTGACAGTGAGACTGGGCCTTAAAATAGCTGACCGTACTCGAATACAGTTTCAGGTAGTAACATTTTCATTTAGCTTTTCATTAGCACCCATCCATCGGCTCGATGTAAGTAATTACTGTTGACATGGCCTTAAAAATATTATCAGTTCATCCATCTAGGAGCTAAATGCTGACCCATCAACACTTTAATCATCTGTGGGAAAGAGCAGATATCTGCTTTCAAAACGTCAGTGTTTGTTTCTCGATAGCTCCATATCTCGCCCATCTTTGCTTAACGATCGGTTCTCGGATGAAATCTTCAAATGCCAGTAAAATTCATACGTGCATATTGAAAGGAAACGTTTGGGTAAAGCCAACCGAAAAAAAAAACATGTGAAACAAGTAAATCAATGTTATACTTATCTTATATCGTTTATTTATTTACATATTTATTTATCTTCCTTTTTTCCAGAACGATCCCACCGTTTGTACCATGTCTAGAAGAAAACAAGGCTGACTGTCTGGTGCTTTTGGGATGTCCTGATATCATAATGATGCACATGAGTCAATGGATGACGTCGGTGGATCTGACACCTGATGACGTGTTTGACATCAGTGTCAATTTTATCGATACGGTCAACGACGTTTTATGCTCAAGAATAGACGGTAATTTCCTTTTAATCTTTGTTGTTGTATTCAGATTCTTGTATGAATGTTAGCCCAGCGGAATGTATCAAATGATGCACCTAACGGCACTGTGTCTGTCCTCGGTCCGTTCGACAAAACACCACAAGAAGTGATAGGCAAGAGACCACAGGACTCTGCTCGTCGAACAACGGCCCCTTTTGGGGCCACAGTGTTGAAGGATGTTGGCCACACATGACTGGCTTGCCCCGACGTGATGTTTCCTGAACACTGCGTAGAGGTCTCAGTTGTTAATATTGACTCTTCTGTTGTTATAAGTCGAACGAGTTCTTTTCGTTAGTTAAGGGGTATTTGTAATCTTTATCATGTTTGTTGTAGCTTCAGGAGTTATACCCATTTTTATCATGCATATGCTGCAAAATTCACCTGATAACAGATAACATGATGTGATATCATGTCACTTTAGAACTGCGCTTGCGCGAATGTTATAAGGCGATGGCTACAGAAGCGACCTCTGAAGACGATTGGCTACACACTGACGTTGGCCGTGATAACAATGTTTGATTGGTTAAACAACGTCACCGACTTACGTCACAACGCATTCGCGACGTCAAAAAGTTTGAACAAAACTGTGTTTACTTTTCTTTTGTTTGTCGCTCTTTAGACATGAAACTATACCAATGATGCACGATAAATAAAAAAACATGTAAGTGTCTTTTGATATAAAGTTGATCAGGCTCGACCAGAAACACGTCGAACTGGCTCGGCAATCCTTGCCATTTCTACGCTGTTTCTGGTCTCGCCCGATAAACTTGATATCAAAGAACGATCATGGTATTCTCTATGTCTTATGTAAATGCGTTTTGTGGCATCTGTTCTTGGTCTGCAATCTTTGCCAAAATAATTTTTATGAGACACTAGGCATAAGTGTTTTTTATACCGCCCGTGCCAACTGTCAGGAGACATTTCTATTTGCTCCTGTCTGAACGTCCGTCTATCTGTCTGTCTGATTGTTTGTTAATATCACTTTGGGGTATAGAATTTGCGTCACCAACTCCTCCTACAAATTCCAATGGATTGTTTTCAAACTTTACACATATTGTTCACATACTGAAAATGCCCATGTGATTTTTAATGGAAGTAAAATTAATTTTGTCATAATTACGGTCTTTTAAACAAAATCATTTTGGAAAGCGTTTTGTGTTTCAGGGTATATAGATTGTGCAATAAACTTTTCCAACAATTCTTCATAGATGGTATTCAACTGTATGAATTTATTGCGGACAAAAAGATGTACATGCGACTTTTTGATGAAGATAAATTATTTTGACCGAATAACGATCTTTTGAATTTAGTCATTTTGGGCTGCTTTTGTTATTTTTAGGGTATGGAATTTGCGTAAACAACTTCCATCACAATTTTCAAATGGTTTTCAAACTTTGTACACATGTTTTAGACATAATGTGACCTTTTGGAGAAGAAACAGCTGATTTTGCCTTTTAAACATAGGCGTTTTGGGCAGCCTTTTGCAGGTTAGAGTAAAGAGGTTGTATAATTAACTCCCATAACAAGTTGCATTTTGAGCTCTTTTGATTTTGTAAACATATTGTGAAGAAAAAATAGGATATGCTTATGGATCATTGACGGACATAAAACTGATTTTGAAAATCTGTCGGTCTCTTACATACGAGGGGCGTTCGAAAAGTTTGCAAATGGCCTTAGAACTTTGTTTAAGGGCAAGCTGGGTACACATGCTATGCAGGAACTGAAAGCACTACTTTTGATCTTTACAATGGTACCAAACACTTTACAAAGGCACTTTTCCTTATTGAGTTACAATGCATTTTAGTAGACACCAGTCATACCACTGGGCTAATTTCACATGTAAAATCTTTTCAGTGTTAGGCTCTAGATTCAAATATAGTTGTAAATACAAAATATGTCTTTGCCAACTGCATGTCTATCGTTGCCTACTTTATCCATACATAAGTTAGAAGGGTGGCACCTGTTATCGATTCATTCCTTGCAAAGCAATGTGAAGTTCTTATGACGCCATTAAAATCGACGTTAACGTCATTTTTGAAAGATTGTAGCGTTTTCATATTTTGTATTAATTTTAGTTGATCAATGCAAATGCTCTTGCTGACAAGATTTGAAATACTGACAGACTTGTTTTCATTACAGAATCATTATAACTTTAGTAGAAACGTAGAATTTGCTATTACATAAAATACGGAAAATACATATTTACGGGACAGTATGGAACCGAGATTAAATATAATTTCCGCGATATTTACAGGACAATATTGTCTAGGCATTGTCTTTAAGCAGCAAAGATTTTAAAAAATCAAAGACTGCTCGTATATGAATTACGGCCTACTAAAGTAAAATTCTGCAGTGCCTTTAGGGTATACCTCTTTCAAAGAGATTAAAAGCGCGTCTTTTTCAGAAAAATATACCGCGTTTGCAAACATCTGTAGGCATAACATAGCTTTATGTTGTTTTGCTATCAATAGTTCTGTCTTTATGGTAGTTACCAAGAAATTATGTCATTTGCAAAACTTTTCAAACCTCGTATGTTCATTTTGGGTACATTTCTGGTTGTTTAGAGTACAGAGTATGTGTTATCAACTCATTTCACAGAATACAATATATTACTCTGAGCATTTGCATAAGCATAGTAGATACATTGAAGTTAAGCATTTGCTATATTTTTGATTGAATAAAGCCTTTTGATTTAAACATACTTTATTTGCTCATTAAAGTAAAATACAAGCAAATGGGTCGGACCACAAGTTAGTTACATTAGTTACGCCTTTTCGACTTAGTTGTTTTGGGCATTTTTGTCAAACTTATTACAGAGCCTCACACATTATAGAAAATGCCGATTCCAAAAAACTCTGTAGTCACAACATCATTTGCATTTTTTTAAAATTGAGCCGCGACACGAGAAAACCAACAAAGTGGTTGTGCGCCCAGCGCAGACTCAGATCAGCCTAGGCGACCGCCCAGTCTTATCAGACTATCCGCTTTGCGCTCAAGGGGTAGCTAAGGGTCTAAGCTACCTTCATGCGGACAGCGAAGACTCTGATCAGACTGGGCGGATGCCCAGGCTGATCTGTGTCTGCGCTTGACGCACGACCACATTGTTGATTTTCTCGCGTCGCGGCTCAATTTTGTGACTCTGTAAGGACATTGTAAGCATAATTAAAAGATGCATGATATTTTTGATTGGGATTTTAGATTGCACTGTGGCATTTTAAACAGTCTTCTAGAGCAGCTAATTTTCAAGATAAACTTTGTTTAATAAGCGTATACATTTTTGTCTAGATTGCTCTCAGATCTTTTACAAAGTCGCGCGATGTGCCTGTAACGTTTATGGGGATAAAATCAAATCCGTTCAATTCAGAGCTTATTTATCAGAGTCTAACCAACAGGCACATGTATTGGTAATTGATAACAAACCGGTTAGCCCCTCCCTACCCCGTAATTTCATTACTCGCCATCCCAAGGCAGCAGTTCTGTTTTGTTCATTTTGGTTGTTCTATTTGTTGTTGTCAACCATAGGTGACACTTATGTGCTCCCCTGTCATTTCTTTATTTCTGTATGCCTGTGAATCGTGGACCTTGACAGCAGAGTAAGAGAAAAGAACGCAGACCTTTGAGATGAGATGCTACCGAAGGTTCATGAACATTTCATACAAGGACCATATAACCAAAGAGGAGGTTCTGAGGTTTCGCAGGAAGATCCAAGCAGCCATTGGAGAATATGAAGAACTCCTGACGCTGGTCAAGAAGGTGGTTTGGCCACGTCACAAGGTCTTCTGATTTAGCAAAGACGATTCTACAGGACACAGTGAAAAGGAAAAAGAAGAAGAGACAGACAGAAGAAGAGGTGAAAAGACAATATTAAAGAGTGGACAGGGATGGATTTTGCCAGCTCAACTAGGGCAGCTGAAGACAGGACAAGGTGGAAAGGGATTGTTTCGAAGTCACCTGTGGTGCCCCAACGACCTAGAAAGGTTATTGGATAGAATAGAATAGATGCATGCATTTGGCACCACTTAAACGTATTTGTTTTACTACCAAAATTGTATCCATTTTAGATAGCCACTACCAAAATGAGTTGCTAGCATTGTCTACAATTTTTTTACAAACATAAAAACAAAAAGAAAATTGTGTCTGTGAGACACAAATGATTTCCCATGCAAATTTAAGCCTGTTAATGGGCAGTGTACGTCCCTAAGTTAAACGATAGGCAATGATCAGGAATGAATACAATCGAATTCCATATCACGCTCTCAAAATCAATAGGGAAAGAAGCACACACACAGAGAAAAAATGACACATGTTCACGAAAGACACGCAGGGTAAACCGAATGAGCAGCTTTTTCCCAAACAGGTGGTCATTCAGCTACCCTAATCAAAAACAGCATCAACATTTACTTTTATCTATCTTATTGTTAACTTACAAAACAAACAGCAGATTGAGTAGCAAAACAGGTGACCAAACCGCCACAGAACATAGACAAACGGACATACCACAATGTAACACCAAGGAACGCCTTGGAACGGTCAGCCAAAGATATTGGGTGGCTTAAATATGTTTTACTGGATCCGAATCTCGCCCTCTGCTTCTGCAGTGGTTTGAAACATTTATTTAGTTTTTTTGGTATGCATGAAGTTTCCTAATCAATCAACGAAACATGATCGGAAACAAACAAATCACGTATAAGACCTATGATGAATCAGAGATGGGGACTCGACGGAAATAACGTATTGCAAAACCAGGAGAACCCTGGGAAGTCAAACAGCCCCACTGAAATACCGGAGCAAAAGAACACTATCAGTTAGACCCCGAATAACCAAGCAACAAACAAGGCAAAGTTCGACCACAACCAACTAAACTAAGTAGCCTTATGTCGGGCCCATAGTTGAGTATGATACCTGACCAACCGGCGTGCAGTTAAAGAGGGAAGCAAAATATATCTATCAGCGAACAACTAATTAGCTAAATTTACATAAGTTACCATTTACTATTTTCTACAAGACTAGGTTTTATAAGCTATCATTTATTAGTTTCTACAAAGTTAAGGAGGAAATTTCCCAGGAATTGAACAATTCAATTCCAGATCCCACCCAAGTCACCACGTGAGAAAGAGACAACACAAAACCAAAGACAACACTAGCGGCAGCAATGTGAACAGCCATTTTCCATGTAGGTGGTCAACGGGCTAGCCTGAACATATCAAAACAGACATAACAAATAACAACACATAAAACAATCAGGAAGAATCAAAACAGACTTGATTTAAACTCTATTTTGTCTATTGTTAATTTTATAATGTCACAGCTAGCCTGAAATAACAGACCCTATATCAATGCAGTTAATTTAAAGAGTAACTACACTTCAGGAACTGATTTAATCAGATCCCAAACCCTAACCCAACATCAAAGGGAAAGATTGACAAAGACATCGCAACAAACAATAAATTACAAGTGATAAGCCGAGTCAGCAGCTCTTTTCCAAATAAGTGGCAACTCAGCTATCTTTACTAAACTAAATAATTTAGACCAACAGAAGGGTTACAACAGACTGAGCAAATTATACGAAACACATTTAACAACTTTTTTTTACATATTTTCAATTTTTATCACACAAGGGTTAAAATGATTACACAATAAACCAAACAGCACCGAACAGAGGGTGAGGGTGAAGGTTTGGCCCCAGTAAAACCGGCTTAAACACCCCAGTAGTTATTACTGACCGTCCCAAGGCGGTACTTTCGTTGCGGATGCATTTGTTTTATGTTCGGTGCTGTTTAATTGATTGTGTTCTCATTTAAACCCTTCTATAATAAAAATAGAAAATAGGTAAAAATAGTTGTTAAATGTTTTTCGTATAATTTGCTTAGTCTGTTGTAACCGTTCTGTTGGTCTAATTATTTAATTTAGTTCAGTAAAGATAGCTGGGTTGCCACCTATTTGGGAAAGAGCTGCTGACTTGGCTTATTACTTGTAATTTATTGTTTGTTGGGCTGTCCTTGTGAATGTTGGGGATAGGGTTTGGGATCTGATTCAGTCAGTTCCTGAAGTGTAGTTACTCTTTAAATTTCCCTCTCCATAATGACCACCGAGTGAGATCCCGTTGTTGAAAAGCAAAAAAGGCACTTAACCTTTTATTTTGGAGTTCAGAGTGTTTATCAGCAAAAGCGAAATATGGACAGAGGGGATAAAATTGAAAGAGGAAGTGGTTCACAATAGAATATCTGTAAAGAACAGGAAAAGTGAATCAATAACAAAACCTGAAGGAAATAAAGATTCTATGTAGAACACAAACGATAGAAAATAAAAATTTAGGCTGTTTATACGAGTTGATAATAAATAAATCTGTAAAAGGGAAATTAAAACAAAACAAGGATAAGACGCATAACTAGAAAAATCAGGAAAATTAAAATTGATGAAGTTAAGCATTTAAAATGATTTATACATAATTGAGCCGCGACACGAGAAAACCAACAAAGTGGTCGTGCGCCAAGCGCAGACTCAGATAAGCCTGGGCATACGCTCAGTCTGATCAGAGTCTTTGTTGTCCGCATGGAGGTAGCTTACACCCTTGGCAACCTTTTAAGCGCTAAACCAAGAGCCTGATCATACTGGGCAGATGATCTGAGTCTGCGCTGGTAGCACAACCAGTTTGTTGGTTTTCTCCGCCTCAGGTACGGATCAGCTTTCTGAAGTCACCAAAACAATCGATCTTCGTTCTTAGCTCGTTCGGGAGGCTAGTTCAAATCCCTCAAAGCAAATACTAGATTTTCCAAATCTTTTAGTGCGTAGACTTGGAACATGGGCTAGACGTTTCAAATCAATCAGTTTTATAATCGATTTTTATTATTGATTAATTATTATTGTTATCTTATCTTATTTACTTATATCAGAGATACTCGACCTGGTTAAGTGTATGGAGAAAAAGGGACGACAGGTTGGACCTGATATTGAGGTGTGCTTTTTGGACCACATGTCCCCATTGATGAACATGATCCATCATGATGTACCTTTTGAACAAGATCGTTCTGAGTTCTGCGGGTAAGAATAACCCATTTGACACACAACGTTTAACTAATATTGAATCATTGTTGTGTAAAAAGTATGCAAAGACCAGGAACTGAAACAATCAAAATCCAAATCCAGACCTCAAACCATAGTTGGAAACAACTAAGATTACAAATAATCAAGATACAGAGAACATATGGCCAACCGAGTGAGCAGCTTGTTCCCAAAAGGTGGCCACTCAGCAACCCAAACCGAACCAAAAATAATAAGAACATACATAAGGTAAAACATCACAGAAACTCTGACACCAAAAACAGGCAACAGAGAACCACAACAGAACTACCGCCTTGGAACGGTCAGTAATGAATTACTGGGGGGCTTTAATCGATTTTACAGGCCCAACCTCACCCTCAGTTTCTGAAGTGGTACAAAACATTTAGTTGGTAGTTCGGTTCGCATGATAACCCTCTAACTCGTCAATGAATCATCACGGTAAACACATAAATCAAATTTCAACACCATGAAGAAGCAAAGACGAGGAGATAAAAGAGAGATATTGATGTCTCAGTCCAATAATGGCAGGTATAGGCAAGCCGGTAAATTCTGTAAGGCAACGTATTTCGGCAAACGTCGCATTCTCCTTTTAACCACCAGTGTAAACCTAGATTGCAGTAAAACCCTTACTTCTGTTTAAAATTTAACTAACAAAAACAAAATGATGTAGCCAAGCAACAACTTGCTGAAGTGTTTGGTTTCCCGAACAAATATTATGATAATGCTATGTAAATATCTTTTGTCTTCAAAGCAGATTTAGGGTGTTTTGGATCTATATGGTTTTAAGAAAACAGAGGTCTTACATATCGAGGTCATGATGATCACTGATTTATGGAGAATACAAACATAAGCATAAAATGCTAAAAATACTACATATCTTCCCCAAACCTAGCAAATACCTTCGATATGTGTTTTTTTTCACAAATTTGACTCCCTAAATGCAGAACTTTTAAACGTTAAAAAAGTGTTTGTAAAAGAAAATTTCGAACGGTAATTTTCAACGCAAAAATCCAAATTATTTAAATGCATGTAGGTCTAAAGATACTTTAATGCACGTTGAATACCGTCCAGCATTTTTTCAAACTCTTACACAAATTATCAGGGTCAGCAGATGATAATAAGAAGTAGCTTGCGTAAAACTTTTGATAAATTTATGAAAAAAAAAGGTGGGTCTATTTTCTCTAGGTTGAATAATTTCAGTTACACGCGTGTCTTGGTCAAAGCAATATATGTGGTATACAGGTATACCTGCTTATCCCATATTTAATGAATGCCTCACAGAGACATGTACCTTATACATGATCGGTAATTTAGAATAAGCTATTATTTTCGTTTGTTCTATCTTTAAATGTTTTGAACGTGTTGGAAAAAACAATAAGCAGGACGTTCTTCCCAATTTATTGATGTACTCCACATGATATTATTTTTTAGATTTTGCACAGTTAATAACCCTTTGACCTGTCCCTTAAAATATTCTTTTTGTTAGCATATCACTCTTTTTAGCTCACCTGAGCCAGCGGTTCCGGGGCAGCTTATAGGATAGGCAGGCTCCGTCGTACGTCGTTCGTCCATCCGTCAACATTTTCAAACAATTACATCTCTAAAGCTACTACGCCAATCCCAATTAGATTTCATGTGTAGCTTTATTGAGCATTGGGGAAAGGCTGCATTAGGCTTTGGGGCATGTCTGCCCCACTCTACTGTAACCATGGCAACCAATAACTCACATTGACTTAACTCCTATTGAGGAACCATGGCAGAACAAAGGGCGAGGGTTGGTCGACGACAAACCAGTTCAGCTCCCCCCCCTTAATTTCATTACGCGCCGTCTTAAGGCGGCAGTTCTGTTTTGGTTGTTCTTGGTTGTTTTATGTATTTGATATATTGTTTGTGATGTCCAGGCTAGCCCGTTGACCACTAGTTTTGTGTTGTCTCTTTCCCACATGGTGTCTTGGGTGGAATCTGGAGTTGAATTGTGTCAGTTTCTCAGAATTCCCTCCTTATTTGTTTTATAATGAGAAAAATGATGTCTCCAGGTTTTCTCCGCTATTTTTAATTGGATCTACTTCAGACTTGCGGGGAACAAGGAGAGGCTAAAGAACTCAGACACGTTCGAAATTCAGCCTGATCCAATTCGCCTTTGCGGAGTTTTATGCCCTTGAGCGTCTCTATAGACTTTATATAGGGGAAATCATGTCTCCACCTGTTTTTGCTCATTGTTAATCGGATGTTTTTCATACTTGCAGAAAACAATAACAGACAAGAAGTCTCGAATTAGTTCTAATATTGGTCCAATTGGACTAATCATGATGGAGTTATCTGCCCTTGTTTTTTCATCGCGGAGTCAGTTGTCCTTGAGCAATCCGGTAGACTTTGTATGGGGAAAATCGTCCGCACATTTTTTCGCTCATTTTTAATCGGATGTTTTAGCTCCCTTAAGCCAAAGGCTCCCGGGGAGCTTACAGTATATATATGTTGTCCGTCGTCATCCGTCGTCCGTCGTCTGTTACTCCTTTGAGCGACTACTTCTCAAAATCTACTGGGCGAATCCAAGTGAAATCGTATGCGTTGACTCCAGGCAAAGGAAGAACAAAAGTTTATTACTTTTGTCGCGACCCGTCAACTACGCTGGGAGCTGGGGCAGATAAATCTGTTATAGCAAAAGAAATCTACTTCTGAAAATTTGCAGGCAGCATCTGGGGAAGCCTGTCCACTCAAATTTAATAAATCAGGATTTCTTGGGCAGGATCGTGACAGTTCCTCAAGTGTAATTACTCTTTAGATTTGTAAAAATCAGGACAAAAAATCCCAAAGACTTACAATGGGAATATTTTTAAAAGTTTCAAATGATATTTTATCTAAAAGGAATTTGCGGATCAAAGTGAAATTTTATGTGGAGACTTCTGGTGCAATTGGAAACAATACTTTGTATCTGTGGTCATGATCATTCATCTACGCTCGGAGCTAGGGCATATAACTCTGTTTCAGCAATAAAATTTTCTTTTCCGAAACCAAAAATGCGAACGAGCTTAATTTTTTTTAGCAATAGGGATCAAGGTCATTCTTTGACCATTAACCAAAGTGTGTCATTTATTACAGTACCAACTATCTGTTTTGTTTAACTGATCACCCTAGTTTGGCCATTGACCTTTTAACTAAGTTGAGCGATTCAGGACCTCGTGGCCCTCTTGTGTGTATTCTAAATTAAACTTTTATGGTTTTGTTAAGATTTTATTTACTTATCACTATTCACCACCTGTTACAAGCAGATTAATATTAAAAGTATATAATAAAAAGGTTATTGAATTTATATTGTGCAAACTCGTGCGTCCTTCGCCATATGAACTTGTGCCGAATATTTCACAATATAAATTCAATAATCTATAAATATTTTGCACCAAACTGAAGGGTTTTCTTTTGTGTTTAACGGTAACGAAAGTAATGCCCTGAATTCGACTGCGTGGATGTGCCAGCTGACTTTTGCATCGTATGTTTGTATGCTTTACCATGCTTATATTGGTTGGTTCTGACTTGCAGATCCGTGTATGGTCTTGGACAGTGCGTGAGAGACACGCTGGTTACAGTATGTGAAGATAGTACCGATCTGTTGGACACGGCCATGAATGACGTCATTAATGGTGTGGTTGGAAATGGTTTGGGTTGTGAAGCATCTACTAATCCATTACTGTGTAAGCGTTTTATTGATATACAAAGCTTCTGTGAATAAAGATACAAACTTGCCACTTCAGTTCAAATTCTATACGCAGAAAAAGGCATTCTGAGGCATATATTAGTCTCCCTACCTAAGGGGTAAGGTATTGATTTGATGTGGGAGCCGTTGGCGTTGGTAATGGCATTAAGGTAAGGATCGGCGTTACATAGCTCCTGAAGAGAATGAGGAAGTTAAACAAACTTGCAGATAATAATAAATAGGAAAAGAAAATGTTTGTTACAGGTTTTGGTGACCTCCACTTTATTTTCTAGGTCAGACGTGGCCTCAATGAAAATCATCCGAAAATATTTGTTTGCACCAGAGTTCTTGAAGGAAAAGTGGGACTTAAACCAGAATAAAATCTTTGAGTGTAGTTGCGTAAAATCAGGACTGGGTAAAAGCGCAGAAATGATTCGGATTTGGTGGTTTTGACCCTTTTTCATGATCACACAAGAATTTAGAAATTATGTTAAAAATGAATTGTTTGCAACCTACCTTCTAAATAAGATAATGCGCATACACAACTAGCATGGATTCACCTACGGGAAGATGTGGAGAACTGATTGCTTTTGATTAAGTTTCAAGGTGAAAGGAGAACTTAGAATGCTGAAATATTTCCTTGTTCTGAGGCGATTTATCTTCAAGTTTACTAGATTATAAAAAAAAGTATGTAAGTTCCAAATATATCATCTTGCCGAACCTTTTGTAATAATTTAATGCAAGTCTCATACATTTCGCTTTTGAATGCTGTAGACTGTATTTCGTTTTCTTTCAGCGTTTGTAAGGTCCGTGCGGGACACGCTGAGACGCTAACTGACCACAGATTTGGATCAACGGAACACTTTGCCTATCCACATTCCCTACAGGAACGGAGTCATGAGAGGCACGCCGATTCAAACTGTGATGAGACACGCACATCCTATAATGACAGTGCCTTATTCAACTGGATTATACACTTGAACTCTTTAAGTGATATTATGATATATTTAATAAACTATTTTAGACGTTAACCTAATGATACTACAGAACATGCTCAAGAATTGCTTTCTATTATGGCCCAAAAAAAGGTCTGTCCAGTCTCGTATCTCTCTAGATATTTGAGCCGCGTCACGAGAAAACCAACGAAGTGGTTGTGCGCCCAGCGCAGACTCAGATTAGCACGGGCCTCCACCCAGTCTGGTCAGACTATTCGCTAAGCGCTTAAAGGTAGCTTAGGGTCTAAGCTACCTTCATGCGGACAACGAAGCCTTTGCGGATGCCCAGGCTTATCTGAGTCTGCGATTGGCGCAAAACACTTAAGGTAGACGGATACTGAATAGAAATATTGGCGGGGCATTCAAACATTATACCGTCTAAATAACCCAAAGAACCATAAACATTTGGATAAGAAAAAACGTTCACCGGTTTGTTTTCCTAAAAAACAACATTTTGTATTTCTACATACCTTTGTACACATTTTCCATTAAAATTCATATCTGTAGCACATGAACGCACTTTCATTTCAGCAAATCATATAATCTATAATACAGGATATTTGAAACAAACTGTTAACAAAAAAATGCAGTTATCTTTTTAATGAGTATATTTTTACATTCTTTAAAAAATGCAAGAAAATTGAATTTCATGGAAAACATCATGAAAAATATATTCAATCGATGGGGCATGCGTATGCATATAATTTTAGTAGAACTTACATTGTATGTTAAAGAATAAAACAACACAAAAACTATAAACAAAAAACATTTCACCGTTTCCTTTCCTTAAAAAAAAGTTTCAGTTAAAAAATATCCCCAAAACAGACTGCCCAAATTCTGCACCTGCTGCAAGCACAGCCGGTCCTTACCCTACTACTATTTATTTCCCTGTTATTCGGTTTTACCATAGAGTAATGTCGACAAAAATGTGCAGATGGAATGGAAACTGTGAAGATCTTGATCAGTCTCGGTTTCCACTGTTTATACTGACCTATGCGTCCGAAAACTTAGGATCTTTACGGTAGACATTGTCCGTGTGTATACTCCATAGTTATTCGATTTGATAATGAACAATAACTCTGTTTTTTTAAACAAGTAAGAACAGAGTTATTCCGTATATGTCCACATTAACTATATATGTACTGAGTATCTCGTGTCGCGGCTAATTTCATCCATTTTATGTCGGTAGGATTAAACAGCTCTTTAAGAAGTTTCTTGAATTTATGAGATCATTTAAATTGATCAAAACAATATTTAAAGTAAGTAATGTTATCCCGAAGTGGATTTAATTGATATAGCCGTCTTCACCAGAAAATTCGAGATACTCGAACTAAAATAAATTCATTGGAGGTTATGTATATAGTGTGCGACTTTAAAAAGGCAACACTTTGATATCGTCTCAGATTTTATTGTTTATAAATGGAAACAAGTAATGAATTTTATTTTATGTCAAAGACTGATCAGTTCTTAGCATCTCGTTAGAAAGTTTTTACTATAGGATAACTTTCAATTGTCAAATGTCAAAACTTAAAACGTTTTGAGGCAGGGATTACACATTTTCATGGACAGACCTTTATCAGTGAAAACAGTTTTTCTTCTAACTGAGAAGAAAGAAAAAAGAAAAGAAAAAAAAAACATACATTTCGTGTCATGGGTTTTACTGGGAAGCAAACAACCAATCCCACTTTAGTTGGCAAGTCTGTCTTAAAGCGCATTCGTTTATTTGAAGATTGTCCTAGGTACCAGTCATCCAGTTCGTAAAATTTCGCAACAGGTTTTAAATGGTTAAAAAGTCTTGTTTTGCAATTGAGCGTGTAACTGCGTTATGCTCAGTTGTGTTACAAAAGCTAATGTCTTGTTCGAAGACGTTCATTCATGAAAACTTCATTAAAACTAGGTAATTTTATATACTCAGCGTCAATGAAAACGTACCGGTATTATAATGGAATAGTTTTACTTGAAATTTAATAATAACATCATGTCAAAATGATATAGTTATCATTTCAAACCATCTTATGTCGCTCATGATATCGCATTGCCAAAACATACGCGGTGAGTACTTGATGTAACGTAAGCTCTGAAAACAAGAAAAACGGAATTCCAGCATAATTTAACATGACAGAAATTCCTCAACGATGAATTTTGCTAGAGAAAAGATAGCCTATCAAATCGCCATAGGAAAGAAGTCCAGACCATCGAAGGCAACAAAGGGACTTGGAGTCGAACGTCACTATATTGTCACGCTCATCAAATAATGGACAGACAAAAGTAACGTATGGTAAATATGTTAACTTTCATAACCTAAATGCTGAGATTATTGGTAGAATCTGAATTTCAAAAGTTTTGTGAGGCAAACGTCAACCATTATCCAGCCCGAGCATGACGCTACATGTATAACGTCACCCTTATTTGCCAAACCGCGTCATAATTCCATCGAGGAAAAGTGGTTATGTGTCATGAGACCTTCTAAAGAAAGATCTATTTGCAATCAAGTTGGCGGCGGAGCGCGAAATATGGATTTATGACGCTTTGATTTTGTCATTTGATATCTTTGATATTGGCAGTTTTCAAACACATCATTATTGACGTCACACTCGATGGCACCGACCGGTGAAATCCCAATACCACAAAATAGAGATTTATTAAATTGTATTTTCTATTCTATTATATTCTATCCCATAACCTTACTAGGTCGTCGGGGCACCACAGATGACTTCTAAACAATCCCTTTCCATCTTGTCCTGTCTTCAGCTGCCCTAGTTGAGCTGGCAAAATCCATTTCTGTCCACTCCTTGATATTGTCTTCCCAGCTCTTCTTCTGTCTACCTCTTCTTCGTTTTCCTTTCACTGTGCCCTAAAGAATTTTCATTTCTAAACCAGAAGACCTTGAGACGTGGCCAAACCACTTTAGTTTCCGTTTCTTGACCAGCTCAGGAGTTCATCAATGGCTGCATGGATCTTCCTGCGAACCTCTTTATTGGTTATATGGTCTTTGTACGAAATGGTCAGTAACCTTCGGTAGCATCTCACGTCAATGGCCTGCGTCCTTTTCTCTAACCGTGCTGTCAAGGTCCACGATTCACAGGCATACAGAAATATGGAAATGACAAGAGAACGCATAAGTTTCACCTATGATCCAAGAGATACGTTGTTTATTACATAAAGCCAAACATGAAAAGAATATTATATGCCTCACATATCCATCTGGTGCGTTTTCACTGAAGCTGGGTGTATTAGTTTTTCGCTTCTAGAAGATATGCAAGGACAAAAGTGTGGCGTTTCTAATGCAAACCGACCACAAGTCTTGCACACAAGACAGGCAGACCATATACGGGCAACACCCTCAGTACTTATATACATGTTTAACACATAAATACACTTTAGGCAGTATAAAATCTCTAGATGTGATTATCTATTTAGACAGTTAAAGCAAAACCAACCGTTAAAATTCTTAATGACTGGTAGGTCTGAGAAAGTGCAGACCCAGATCAGACTGCTCTCATCATGATCATCACTGTTTGCCATTCCAGCTGAATCTTGTGGACGCACATCTGCATTGTAAAACCAAACTATTCCATTTTAAGGATAGTTTCGGTAATTTTAAAAATGGTAAAAGTACCCAAATCATAAGTCCGAACTCATACATCATTTAAACATTGACGGAATATTCTACCATAATACTGTTTAACTGTCGAAACAAGCTTTTGTCATAACCCTGTGTCAATAGTTAACGGGCGAGTAGCTTTCCTGTTACAACAAAGTCTTGATATGAGCCGCAACACGAGAAAACCAACAATGTGGTTGTGCGCCCGGCGAAGACTCAGATCAGTCTGGGCATCCGCCGTTTAACTGTCGACACAAGCTTTTGTCCTACCCCTGTGTCAATAGTTAACGGGCGAGTAGCTTTCCTGTTTCAACAAAGTCTTTATATAAGCCGCGACACGAGAAAACCAACAATGGGGTTGTGCGCCCGGCAAAGACTCAGATAGCCCAGTCTGACAAGTTTCTTCGCTGTCTGCATGGCGGAAACTTTGACCCGTAGCTACCCTTTGAGCACTCAACGAAGAATCTGGTCAAACTGGGCAGATGCCAAGGCCGATCTGAGTTTGCACTGGGCGCACAACCACATTGTTTGTTTTCTCGAGTCGCGGCTCAATTATGATAACAGGTTCCAGCATAGCGGACTAGTTGGGACACATACTCCTTTTGCAGGCGTCGAAGGGATATTAGTGGCATGTACTCCCAGTGAAGACGCAGGCCTTCTAAGTATCCGCCTAGTCTGATCTGAGTCTTCGCTGTCCGCTCGAAGCTACTTTCGACCCTTAGCAACCCTAAGCATGCACAACAAAGACTCAAATCAGCCTCGGCGGATGCCCATGCCGAACAGATTCTTAGATTGGCACACCGACATTACTCAAATTGTTGGTTTAGTAATAACGCGGTTCATTTTTTGTGTCTCAGTTGTTTTAATTTTACGGTACCCGAGATAAATCTCAAGGTATGAAAAACACAAACAACAAAACGGAATAATACACTTGCGATATGTGACCAACTCATTACAAGAAAAGGAGCCATATCAGCAACACAACTTCTGGGCATTCGACTTTTGTTGTCCCCTGCTGAAGGAGGGGGAGGATATGCTCATGCCCGTCTGTCCGCATCTGTCCGTCCGAAGCCATTATTCACCTGATGTAATGATCAGAAAATGATCGTCTCAGTATCGAGAGATAGATTCAGAAACTATCCGACAAATTTTCAAGGAACTTAAACTCTAGTACTGTATGAGCTATTGCCCTTGACTTTATTTGAAACCAGCAATTGCGTCCGTTCGAAACATAAAGCAAGAAACCATTAAATGGAATCTCCTAAAACGTAAAAAAGATATGTAGTGATCAGGAATTAGTACAATCAAATCCCACATCTCGCTCTCAAAACCAAAAGAGAGAGAAACACACAAACGAAATTAACGTTAGTTTACGAAAGACAAGCATAATAAGCTCAATGAGCAGCTCTTTCCCAAACAGGTGGTCCTTCAGCTACTCTAATTACAAACAGCAGCAACATTTATTCAGATGACCAGACTGCAAGAGATGAAAGACAAGCGGACATAACAACACATTACACCGAGAAACCACAACAGAAGTACCGCTTTGGACTGGTCAGCAAAAGGTTACTTCAACTGTGAGCAATTGTTACAAGTGACTGAACTAGGTAATTGCTTCTACGGCACGTGCAAAAATCAGCTCCGCCTAATATGCCTTGGACTCAAATATTTTGTTGACTTACCACACTTTTATATGTATATTTCCAATAATCCATACAGAATCCACAATATCCTTTTTTTTCGAAATACCACAAGAGCTATGTTTTTACCATTATCATTATCACTTTTTTATTTACCTATTCAATTTATCCTTTCAACCAGTTTATTTTTCACTCAGACTAATCCTTTCAGAACCAACACTGCACGAATATAACGCCTTTCTATTCAGGTTTATCAGAGCATATCGTTTACGTTTTCCTTTAAATCCTTAAGAGACAAAATAGTGATTATATGTAAATAGTTGGATAGTGTAAAGAATCGATGATATACATGGCCGTCTTTACATCTTTCTGTCTATGCGTCTGTCTCTGCATTGGTGTCTTGACTGTCCGTCTCTCCACTAGTCTGAACGACTGATGGAGGAACGGATGGGTGGCTGTTGCGTAGACGGATATTTATATCGATCGATTGATGGGTCGATCTATCGATTGATCGACCGACCGATTGGTCGATCGATTGATCGATCGATCGACCTAACCTTCTAAGTATATTAAGGTAATTTCGAAGTATATCGAGGAAAATTGGTAGTTTTTTTTATAGGATGCAGTTTGCTTTGACAATCATTTTGCTTACATTATAAATTTGTAATTACAAAATGCCTATGTAAAGTATTACACGCTATGTAATCACGTGACCTACTTGTACTACGACAGATGCTGCTTTGGTCACCGTACTGCTTAATTGGGACGACTTCCGCAGAACGGCGTTCGAACCATGTGAGTATTTTGAAGAATTCCTTTTCTAATATAGCCAGAAAGGTGAAAGTTCTTGCACGAATAATTGCACCATATATGTTGGTTCTTGCAGCAGAGGTGTCATTTTGATTGGACGGAAAAGAAATGAGAATATCGCAATTTAACGGGTTTGAGTTAGTCGTTTACCACGTTTGTTGTACGAAAAAAAGTATTTTTTTACCTAGAAATACAACGAAAACGACAGAGAAAAGGCTGACTATGGTGCGACAGAAAGTACATTTTCCAAATGAGATAGAGTTTATCTTGACTAGATTAATATTCTATGAGAAAAATAGAATTTTGCGTGGGAAAAAGTGAACTGCTTTCGTAGCATGAAACAAATCCAACTGAACTGCATTTTTGGTTTCCAGGAGTCTGTTACTGCGACTACAGAATGACCAAAAGTTATTCAAATAAAACAGAATAAACTGCACAATACCTAAAATTTACAGATTACAGTACTAAGTATTGCTGTAAGTGTACTAAACTCCGTTCATTAATTCTGAAACTGGGTTTTCGCAGCTTATATTTTTATAAGCTACTCAATCCCAGTAAGACTGTGCATAGTGATAAAGCTCGACTTCCGCCGATTTCTCATCAACGTCTCATGTACCTTAGATTGGCGTCTGATGCTGCAGTTACGTGCATGAACAGCAAATTTCAAAAACTCGTCCGCAAACTAAGACCATTTGATGAAAATTGACAGCCTAAAGTCATACATATTCACACACTTTCCACGTGGATATCACGCTGGTCATTCGGATAATAACTGATGGCACTCCAGCAAAGTCACACGAAGGATAATTCCAGAAATAAATGCTTTGAACCCGGCTGTTTAAAAAAATACAAGTTACTGCACGAGCTACATTTTTTCTCTGTTTTGACCACGCTGGATTTTACAATTGAAAAACAGACCCAGGATCTTTACCATATTTTTAACACTTGTATTTGTTTGTGTCATGTTTTCTCAGTCACGAAAAAAAAATCACAAGTAGTATACATATGAACAACGGGACAGTTGTGTGATCCGACTTAGAAGCATACTTCAGGCTCACAAACGTCCCTGTACCCTTTCTATCATTTTTCTCATGGTGACGCTTCCAGCATAAAGGAGGCAGAACGTATCTGCGAACAGCGAAATCTCAAACCAGTCAGTCAGAGACTTTGTGCCTCTGTGCCTACACAGCCACACATCGGATGTGCGAAAAGCAAACACTTAGATTAGCTTGAAATCGCGTGTATATGCAATAGAAAATATTGCATGCATTCATGCATACGAGTCCACCTTTGTACGTCAATAGGGAGGTTAAGATATAGAACTTGTACGCGTACGGCTACTGGTAGCTACACGTACACGTACAAGTTCTAATTATAGTTATTAAAGGTTAAGATAAATTTAACTTGTACGTGTACGTGTAACCAAAATAAATGCGGCGAATTATTTTAGATGGTCGAAGTAATTATAGAAAAAACTATCTGCATGACTTTTCGTCCATCTGTACGTTTGTGGGTTAACATTATCTCCTCTGTACCAATAGTTTCGGTCGGTTTTTGTCGAAACTTAAAGTTCTCATTATTTTTGTATCAAAAAGAAAACGTGCAGGGCGGTCGACCAAAATCACACGCGGCGACCTCTTATATACACCACATTTTTTCTAATAACTGCACTGTTACAAAGTCCCATATGTTTTACGAGAAAAGACCTGGCTTCTGACTGCCAGACCTTTCAGCTTAAAAAGTACGGGATATTACTTGCAGTTATTGATATGCAACGCGACTGCATTGTGTAAATGCCTTGATTTAAATCCGCATTTAATGTCGTTATCAAACGCGGAATTGAAACAGCTTTTCATGTTACACACTGCAGTCAGTTTCCATCTTAAAACGTTATGGTACTATCATGTACTTTCTACGGTAAAGGAAAGCCCATACTATTGTCGGTTCACTACCTGCGTACATTCACTTCTTCATCACCGTCCCCGTTTTTTTTTCGAAAGCTTTCATTGATTACAACGACCAACAGAATTCCCTGTGTGTTATCATTTTTTACCGTTTGTTGGTAATGTAACCCATACCCACCCATCTTACAGTCTGATTTTCCCATTTTAATTGGGATATAAATTATCCCGACCAGCTCTCCCGCCTCGTATGGAAGGACGCACGGTGCCCCGTTTCTGTGGCCATGGTTTCGTACCACTGAGGGGGTGGGGGCGTCTTTACGAGAAATGAAATACACACTCTTCCCGACCCAGTCCCATATATGATGCTGACATGTGACCACATAATTTTTTTAACGGCTGACTGGAAGGTTGATGCTCTAGATTCATGATCACGGGGTCGCGGGTTCGATTCGATTCGATTTCTTTTCTGTATCTTGTTTATTTCAGCATCGTCCATATCTCATATATTTCTAAATATGCCCCACATGACTAAAATACTGTTGAAAGGGTCGTATAACCCGAAATCATTCATCCATCTATCTTTACAACTCGGAGATCTGCCAATCTCGCATGTACCACCATCACTGTAAAAATTGGAGTATCTTATTTACGCTTCGCTGGTTTTCAAGTGAACGCTTTAAATCATTTCTCAGATATACGCTCTCAACTTTGATACCATAAAATAAAATGTACATTTACGAATTCAATCCGAAAAATGAATTCAAAGTACACGTTTATTAAGCTACGTGTAAACGGCCCCCTCGAAGTAGTCAACGTCTAGAATTTACTTCTAGCTGGTAGAGAGTGTGCAATTTTTGATGACGTATGCACACAAATCATCGCTAGACGTACACGTACAAGTTAAAAATCTTAACCTCCCTAGTGTCTATGAAATAGTTAATTAGAAGTAATTGACTTGCACGCTTATGAAAAGGTACCCTTGTAGTTCACAAACAGGGAAGACCCAGACCGTGCGATCATATCAGAGTCTACATTTTTGCATAAACTTTCTTAGATAATATAAAAAGATGAAAAGCCTGTAACCGTGTGCACATGCCTCTACCCCTCGACACTAACATATGTACGCAAGGAAGGTCTCAAAGTAAATACTACATCCTCGAACCTAACGGGCTTGCGCAAACAGGATGCAGTCTGACCAGAGTCAAACGGGGTCATGGTCAACGTTACGGTACTGAGTTTAAGTAAAAGCTGAGAGGTTACTTTTTCGCGATTCACATATTTTATTTGCGACATCTACCAACTGAGGGAATAGTTTGTTGAAAAGTGCGGGGGGAGGGGGGAGGGAGGGCGTATCTGGGTACTAGGATGGAGGTTCGGGTGGTAGGTTGAATAATTGAATAAGGTGTATGTTTGCGAGAGGGGGGGCGTCATATCGAGGGGGCGGAAGTTTGGATGATAGACAAATGGGGGAGGGGTTTTAGGTAGTGTGTGTTGGGGGGAGGGGGTAGGGGGAGATTATTTTTCTTTTTTTAAAGTTTGGGGGTGGGGAGGGGGGAGAGGTGGAGCAGACCGATTGAGGGGATCTGTAATAATTTAAGAGATGCATGATTTGGTCCTAACGCAACCTCGGTTATAAATGTTTTGGAAATTCAGAAATGTATTAGAAACTGCGGAGCTGTAATATTTGCGTTAGCGTCAGTGAACATCATTACGTTGCACTGACGCTGATATAACGTCATTTAGACGTTGTTGGCCGGTGGCAAAGGAATACGGTGAAACACTGAATTTATCGCGGCGGTGTGATGTATTTCAAATCGAGACAAAATTATCTAGATGATAAGCTTGTTGTCATGCTGACTGATTTCGCACGCGCAGAACATGTGTTTGAATACTAACCACACCCGTACACAAATTTATTTATAGCGACCACTTTATATGGTATTAAAAGGCGTTCCCAACATGTCCGATGGACTTAGTCTCGGGTTGAAAATATGTTATTCGCATTTTCGTGCAGGTTAGCCCAGCATCCTACGAAAGGCAGAGTCATAGGACACATTGATGAGAAATCGGCGGAAGTCTAGCATTATCACTATGCAGAGTCTTACCTGGATTGATTAGATTATAAAAGTATGAGCAGCGAAAAACCCAGTTTCAGAATTAATGAACGGAGTTTAGTATAGGCTGACATGCGATGATGCATGTGTTAGTGCATGTGTTCATGAATAGTTGAATGTCAACATCCTGTAGGTGTCAAAACTTGCTGGGAAAGGTGGTGTTTTTCCTTTATTTCTTGTCTTGCTTATTAACATTTTAGCTTGAAATAAGGGCAAATCTGGATAGTGAAGCAACATTGTATAAGGGGTGGGACACTGTCAAAGGGAGCAGGGGTCACTATAGAAGTCTATGGTAGAAACAATTATAGTTCACGCTGCCCTTTATACACGGGTGGTAAAGTTTCAAATTGACCTCCGCGGAGGTCTGTTGAAAAATAATTTGACTATTTTCCGGTAGGCAATTTGAATATATCCGGTCATGAATTTTCGCGGTTTACTCGCAGGGTTCAGACAAGATTTTTCTCGCTAGAAAAGGTATTCCAAAAATCGGAGAATGTCATGCTATATATATTTTACAGTTGTATATTGAGACCAAATGACATGGAGCAGTTTGAAGCGGGGTTTTTTGAATTACTTTTGTCCTCCAGGCTCAGAACCGAAAACGAAACTAGGAAGGAGTCCTGCACAGTTAAATCGGATTTTTGAGTGCATTTGCAGGCTTTCTGTGAAATCTTACCGATGCAGTAAGACACGTAGCTTATATAGCTGCGTTCTAAACATACTTTCAAGAATACGCATGCTTTTATTACTACACGCTTACCCAATTTTTGTCGGCGGTCAATTTGAACACGACGAGAAAAATTTGACTAATGGAGATTAACATGGATAAAATTTAATCAGCTAAAACGAAGAAAATACTTAATTTACTTTTCAGAAGCTAGGTAGAAACGGATTGAAAGCATGTTTTCGTACTTCTAAAGAACATCAGATAATATTGCTCGTGAAACATTGTCTTTTTTTATCGTGAACTAGTAGCACAATAGTGCTTTATATTTTTTTCTTTTGTTGTAAAACCAGACCTGTGACACTGATTTGTTTGTAAACACAGCACGAACCGATGCAGGTTAATACATTGTATGTGCAATTGAAACCAAATTCACTATTCATGATTATTTTATATTACAAAAGTTTTGAC
This sequence comes from Ctena decussata, assembly GCA_963989385.1. Taxonomy (NCBI): domain Eukaryota; kingdom Metazoa; phylum Mollusca; class Bivalvia; order Lucinida; family Lucinidae; genus Ctena; species Ctena decussata. The sequence continues at coordinate 3,220,844 of OZ022501.1, read as the reverse complement.
ATTGTGGTCAATTTGAAAAGCGCGAGGTCAGTTTGACTCCATTTCATCCCGGGAAAACAAAGCCAGTCTGTTATTTTTGTGTAAATGCATATATATAATAAGTCTTTGGTTTAATGAAGTCAAAATGAAGTCTCTGTAGCAAACATCACTCTGATGTGAAAACATGAAAACTGAATAAAACTATTCAATTTTACCAACTGCTTTTTACATGGAAATCCCATTTTGTAGGAAGAACTCACTAGTGTATCACTGCTTAAATTTTTGTGACCAATTAGTTAGCTCTTTCGACATCAGCTCACTAAAGGGAGCAGGCTCGACTCCCGATTGGGTTTCAGCGACTTTGTATAGTACAGAGTAGAAAGAAAGGTAGAAGTTATGAACAAACATTATCGAAAACATAGTCAAGCGATAAAAGAACAGCTTTTCACAGCAGAGGGCCACAAGGAAACCATAAATAAAACAAAGCGGCATTTTTTTTAAAACATCGGCAGCTAGACAAAACAAAAGAGGAATGGGGGCAATAATAACGCGCACATAACCCTGGCCCTGGGGTCTGCTGTGGTTAATTCACATATAGCTAATTAATAAATACTTGTAGAAAGCAATATTGAAAGTACATGTACGTACGTCGTCAAACCGATTTTGCCGCAGATGAACGACGTCTCTGTAAATAAAAAACGAATATTAAACTGAGCCTACCGTTGATTTTTTTTATCACAGCCTTCACAATTCATTCTAAGGCGGCCGTTATGATGTTGTTATTGTTTCATGTTGATTACCCGTGTTTCTATGTAACGGCCACTTCAGGAGTGTAATCACCTCGCAGCGGGGTGAGCATGCGGGTATGTTAGCTTGATATCTTCTTATGGGTTCACTCTAAATTGTTTGAATATCGGTTCTCTTCTCTGCAAATATTAGTCTGGATGGGTTCGTTTTATTTTACAAGCAAATGAGAGCCACAGGTCTGGTTTTACAACAAAGAAAGTGATAAAAAATAGTAAATAGTAAAATTGTTTTTCAACAGACCTCCGCGGAGGTCAATTTGAAACTTTACCACCCGTGTTTATAGGCACCCCTAATATAAGGAGTAAAACTTTTCTTCATCTACACAAGTAACACGCGAAAATATACGTTTGCTATGGTTAAGCCTACACCTGTACACAGGGTAGGGGCTATCGATTTGGTTCAGTGCATTATTAAACAGGTAAAGCAACATGTTCGTAACCAATCAGGGGAAAAACACTCGTTTATATCATTAACCATTGCATATCATGCATGTTAATTATGTGTCACAAATGTGTATAGACTCGTTGGTGTAGTGGACGTCTGCTAGTCACGCTGACCCTTTTTCATATCCTATAAAGATGCAACGTTCGAATCTGCCAACATGATAAAGTCTGTTCTTTTCATTCTTTTTAATATTTTTAGGTAATAAAAATGAATATCTTGCACGACAAAAGTTTTCTTTTGCTTTGATTACTCAATATATTTTATGCTCGTAATCAAAAGGGAAAATCCTGCACAGTTGCTGGTCTGATTATGCCCAGAAAATAACGCGGGGGTTGTAGGAGGGAGTGGGTTTATAGATTATGGTATCTTGTTCCCGAGAAATAGCGATATGCACGATGTTTGGTATTCACTTGTCAGTATCAAAGAGTCTTCATCCTAAACGCAAAATTATCGAACACTAAGACTTTGAATTCAAGGGTCAGAGAAATTATTGTTTAGAAAGGGAAGAATGAACCCCCTGCACCCCCAACCCCCCGAAAAAAAAAAAAAAAAAAAAAAAAGAAAAAAAAAGTTCTCGTCTGACATTCAAACCTAGTCCGTAGCACTAATGTTTTAACATTATGCCCTATTCACCTGTGTTAAGGAGTCACTTGTTTTAAGGAGCCAATTTTCATTTGGGTGATCCCTTAGGACAGGTTTGACTGTACTTCGACTTTTTTTTTAATTTTCAGGCCGATACGGTAGTCTGAAGTCCTAAACTCTTGATACATCGTTTTACGAAAAGCAGTACAGTTGGTGGAATGTAATACCTAAAAAGCAGTTCATCACAACAAAAAGCAGTACATTAAACAAAACATTCAAAACGGCCCCCTGTCCTTTTCACCTAATAAATACCAGTATTTTTACAAAACATCAGTATAAATGATGTATAATACATATGTGATCATTCAAAAATAGCGTAATAAATCGAGTGAAAACACAAATATTTGAGATGACAACAAACAGAAGCACATGACCCATGCAGATTTCTTCAGATTGTCGCTTAAAAACCGTATTCACTGATTAGTTGTCAAAGTACAAAGCAGATTATTCACTGATACAACTTGCTCGATGTAAATCATTTCAATTTTAAAATAATTAGACAAGAAATAAACCAGCTTACCGTCACAACGAAGCGCGTGACTACCATTTTTCTTTACAATTTAGCAGTACGGTGACCAAAGCAGCATCTATCGTAGTACAAGTAGGTCACGTGATTACATAGCGTGATTACGTCGTAGTACGATCGCAACAATAGTTAAATACTTTGCCTCGTCAAAAGTTTGTAGATGATCAATGAAACAAGGTGTGTTGATATAATATCTGTCCCCTAGATTTCTCAAACTATAGGTCCGAATGCGGTTCACGGATCCTATCAGCGTCGAACGTGGTGCGACCCGCGCCAGTCAATCCCGGGAGTTTGGGACGGGCTGCCGTGGGTCGTACCTAGGCTGGTAGCAAGTCGATCTGCTAGCATTCGAAACTATAGATTAGTTCAGCGTGTGAAAAAATTGAAGAAGATGTATTAGCTATAGTTATTAGTTTCTACTCCTCTGTGCTCGGCCTCTGCTCTCTTTCTATAAATGATAATTACATGTATTTTAATTGATAACTTGCCTATCACCTGAAATGTATATTTGTCAGTCCCTCATATGTAATATTGCATGACCTGAGAGAATAAAGTATATGTTCTGGGCGCACAACCACATTGTTGGTTTTCTCGTGTCGCGGCTCATTTTTACTTGATCCAAACCTCGTCCTCTGCTTCTGTGGTGTTTCGAAACATTAAGCTAGCTATGTTGCATTAGGGTTGCATTAGGGTACCATGAAGGTATCCTAACCCGTTAGGAAATCATTAGCCTTGCCCAAGGCTTAGAAATATACACATTTGGATTTTTCATAAATTTTCTTGAATATTAATTTTTTTCTTTGTGCTAGTCTATAGTTATGGGGCTGATTTCTAAGCCTTGTTACAAGCAAGAATGGACCCTCAGATTCCTGAGGGCATCCCAGCAGAGCTATAGGGGTTGTATTGAAAGGTTTATGAGCTTGTGTTTAGACAGGTAATTGATAACATCTTGCAGCTGATAAGAACTGGTTCCTGAATTTTACAGTTTTAAAGTAATATCTGTCAGTTTGACCTGGTCATTTAACCTTGTGAAAAAGAATGTGAATCAGAAATAAAACCTTGAAGAGCTTATTCCAGGCCTAAACAAATCAAAGGGCCGATAGCTCTGAAAAAAACGAACAGATCCTATGAAAATAGAGCCTGTCACTATATAGATCTGATACAGGTTTTACTGTATTCTATGTAACTCTAATACATAAAATAGATTTTTGTAAATAGGCCTTTAACGCACATCAATTCATATCATACACCTGACAAAATGCTATATCCTGTGTGAACGTACTGACAATAACTAGTTTTCACTGACTTTGAAGTACATTTAGCGCTGCTGGCATTTCATATTTACCATGGACAAGTACAAGCGGGTGCCCATTTCAGGGCCTGGGTTGGTCGACAGCAAACCCATTAAGCCCCCCCCCCCAATGCATCCCCTCACCCTGTTAAGCCAACCCCCACCCCTGCCCCAGTTATTTCATTGCTTGCCGTCCAAAGGCAGCACTTCTGTTTTTAGTTATCTTAGTTGTTTTTAGTTGTTTTTAGTTTTCTTATTTCTTTGTTTGTTATCAATATCGGTTGTTCATGATGTTAAGGCTAGCCCGGTGACCATCTACATGGGAAAGGGCTGCTCAGCTGCGGCTGGTGATATCTTTGGTGGTGCATGATTTCGTGTTGTCTTTTCCCACATGGTTTCTTGGGCAGGATATTTGGAATTGAATTGTTTCAGTATCTGCATTGTCGCCAATATTACGCCATGTGTTTTGTTCAATGAATAGCCACCGATAAACATATAGCTGCCGTGAGATGTCCAATAAATCGTTCCCGGGAGGCCTTAAAAATACGAAGAAAAAAAATACATTACATTCTCTGCATTGTTGACAAACTTAGAATATAATTTTTAGCAAGTTTACATCTTTTCAACAGTTTTTAGGGGACAGCTAATTTGTTTTACCTGAAAAAAAAGTAAAGGGGCGGATAAGGTAACGTAAGCACAATTGGCGGATTGTTGCACTGTGTTTTCACTACAGTTTTTGGCCCCTGATTTCATTATTCGGATATCATAAAACATTTAAACATGCACAAGAGTTCTCATTGAACTGCGTCCACTCCAGACATTCTCACCAAGATGGTCTTACGAACACCTCATTTCACAGCGGAAGAATATGACAGCCTTGAATGACATACTGCGGCTATGGATATGTTTCGCTGAGGTAGGGGGGCGGGGGTAACGTCATTACAAAAATTGAAATACACACACCATGAATTACAGATAGACTCTGACATTAAAAATGGTTACACAGTCTCAAGTCAAGACCAGTCTTCTCAATAGGAATGTCTCATTGACATTTCACCTGAATCATTCAGATTCAGGCTTACATGTAAAACATTTTTCAGGCTAGGGGGATTTCTGTTTCCACAAAGTGCAAAAAAAGAGATATCTGTATTTCAATCTTAAAAGCAGATGTCTTTATCTTCTATACAGATACCAATACTAAAAATCCAAATGATTCTATTTAAAGATAAAATAGATAGCTGTGTTTGAAATTGCGGTATCTACATTTTTATTAGAGATATCTATATTTTTAATAGAGTATTACAATGTATAATTATGTTGAGATATCTATATAGATATAGAAACATCTCTAATTTAAATACAGATATCTCTATTCAAAATATAGATATGTTTATCTTCATATTAGAAAGAGATATCTCTAATTAAAATTTCGATATCTGCATTTGAGTTAGAAATATCTGTAGTGAAATTAGAGATATCACTAAATGATTATGAAATAAAAATATCTGCATTTATACTTAAATGTAGATATTGCTATTTATAAATAAAGATATATGTGCTTTAGATAAAGATATCTATATTTAACGGGCACAAACCCAAATTGATTGTCATATTTATGGATAAACACTAATGGCAACCGAGAGGTAAATAAAGATTGTAGCATGTGAAATGGAAATGTCTGTATTGCCAAAGGAGATATCATGAGATGTCAGTATTGCAAAAGGAGATATCTCCATGCTTGAATACTGGTATCTACTAGATATCTACAATCGGGAGGAATACAGCTGTATATCTCATTTAAATGCAGGCAACTACGTGTATGTCTGAGAATGATATAGTGATGTCGCTTTTTAACTAAAATGCAGATATTTCTACAATAAATTAAAGACACCTCTAGTTCAGTTAGATCCCGGAATTCGAAACATCTGGAGTTGAAGTTTAGATATTTAAACATTGTACAAAACACAACCATTTTTACACCAGTAAATGGTACATGTATTTCTTAAAGGGATTATTTTTCCAAGCTTGAAGCCTTTTTCAAAACATGTATGAATAATCTCAAATCCAAAATACACAGGCTGTCTATATTGCTTCTGAAACCATAACATAAAAATGTACCATGAGGAAACACTTCTGCAGCAGAACAATTTTATCAGCTTGAAATCTCAGGATTGTGGGGCTGTTAAACAATTAATGAACAATTATGTAAACAAAGTGAGGCTGAGTTCTATAATCTGATCATCTAAAGATTAGCTACAGTCAATTTAACAGCCATAAACTGTCAATGACCTCTCCTAGAACATTTCGCTTAGCACAAGTCGGATATATCTCAGACAAACCCACAAGAGAAAATTTCATTTCTAGACTAGCCAAGCATCGACCATAAAAAATGAAGAAAGAAGTGAAATATCAAGTATGATAAAAAAATATATATATACGTGACAATTTAATATATCCGACTGGAGCAAGTCTAGGAAATCATAAATTTGGTTGGTTGATTTGATGCTTAACGTCCACGGTAAACAACTAAGGTCATGTCGGGACGGTCAGTTAACCTAACCACACTATTCCTGGGCAGGCTTAGACCTCCTAAGCGGTTAACCAGTACTAAGTGCACATACTTCCGCCAGTAACTGACAACTGCCCTTCTTGAATCAGCGGAAGGAGAAACGAAAGTATGTGGCCAGACCGGGATTCGAACCCAGGACCTCTGACTTACGAGTCAGGTGCCCTACCGATTGCGCTACCCGGCCCGGCTAGGAAATCATAAAAAGAAACAAACAAATATTAGATAAGACATATGAAGAATCAGAGATGAGGACTCGGCAGAATCAACGTATTTTGGACATCTGAAAGTCCAAACAAAAGCACTGAAATATTAAATGCCGAATTATTAATAATAAATTATGGGCCAGTCTCTGTGAAAACCGGGCTTAATGACACATGAATAAAAATTTAACTAACTGCATCACTGAAAAGTAGTAGCTTTTCTAAACATTTCCTGTAAATTTCAAATTGTTACCATTATTTATTACTGAGATATAGACTTTAGAAGCACACAAGTAGTGCAGTTTTTCATATGACGTTATCAACGTCATGCAAGTCTGTTTTGACGTCAGCGTCGCTACGTTTGTTTGAACGCGCTTTCTGTGCTTGTTACACAAATTAACTCGGACAAAAAGTGTGTTTGCTCATTTTCAATGTGCATTTCATAGAAAACATATGGCAATTCGCATGATTTAACATTTTTTCTCAAATGATAGGTCTTTTTGATGGTATACCATCTGTTCTCAAGGCTTTGGGGTTACTGTGGAATAAGCGTTGTCATGGCAACATATGTCATATTTAGGACTGGACTTTGTCTGAATTTATAGGCTTTCTGTTATATCTCAACGCCTAAGGTGTTTTCATGCAAATAAATAGAGGTCCGAAAAATCATTAATTTTGGTGTTTTTCATCCGTTTACAACGTAATTATTACGTAATGTCATAAAGCCCGGTTTTCACAGAGAACGGCTCTAATATGTTTTTTAAGACTCGTTTTCATATTGTTGTTGTATATGCTTGCATTTAATTCTTTTCTGTCCCGGCAAACTATAAAATTTATTGTGAGTGTTACTTTTGATAAAACTTAACATAAAACTGAAAACAAATGATGGTCAATCTAGCTTCTTTGGCAATAGATAAACAAGAAAGTTACCTGTACTTACGATTGTTGCCGGTAAGAATCATGACCTTCCGGCGTGACAGTTTGTATTCTGTATATTTCTTCAAGAAGTGGGTGGAATTTCACTAAAAATGCGTGGATACATCATTGGGACCAGCAAGATAGTTGACTAAGTTTTGATGTTTTTGATCCAATTTTTAAGGTCACAGGAGGTCTTAGACTATTAAATTTCATTCGTCGGCGTCGGCGTGAATATTTCTTGTACCCACGATATCTCTTTAACCGATTTTGAATTTCACCTGACGTTCATGGTATAATGGTGTCATACTCATAGCAACAAGCTTAAGAGCTGATTAGATTTTGTGAGCTTGACCTCATTTTCAAGGACACAGGATGACTTAAATGTGTGAAAATTTCACTAAAATTGATATATCTCATGAACCTTTGGCTTTATTCCCACGAAACAAGCGCAGATATACATTCTGGACAATGTCAAGAGTTGACTACGTTTTGTTGACCTTGACCCCATTTTCAACGTCAAAGCCAATTCATAAAAGTTGATATTTTTTGCTAAATATATGGCAGTTCTTCAACAAATGGATGAATATTCACCAGACTTGCAAGGATATATTATTGTGACAGGTTTAAACATGTTAATGTTTTGGTGACCTTGACGATTTTATAAGCCAAAACTACATATTAGTCTGTCTCATGTTCCTACTTCTGAATGTATTCTCTGCTCTTTAAGGAACTCATTAAGATTTTAAGTTTTCAAGGTTATAGCCTTGTATGTTGCATATCTCAAGAACCAGTGGAGGGAGTTTATCAAAATTTGAATGGATATACTAATTGGACAAGCAGAAGAGCTGATTAGGTTTTGATGACCTTGACTTTTCTTAAGGTGCTAGAAGGACATAAATATGTAAAACTTTCGCTATAATTGATATATCTTTTGAACCTTTCTGCTAAAGTCCCACCAAACTTGCACAGACATACCTTTGAGACTGTAATTTGGTGACCTTGTTCTTATTATCAAGGTTAATAGCCAACTTTCAAATGATTATTTTTCCCTAAACATGAGATATTTCTTGAACCAGTGGCAGGACTTGCATGGATAATATATCGTGACAGGTATAATACACTTTTAGCCTTTGGTGACATTGACCCCTTTTTCAAGGTCATAGTTTTGTATGTGGGATATCTTGTGATATCAAGTGGACAAATTCTTGTGAATATTGCATAGACATACTACAAATACAAGCTGAAGAGCTGGTTGTATTTTGATGACCTTGACCCAATTTTCAAGGCGATATTAGGTCTTAGTAATATGTTGTATTTCTTGAACCAGTAGATGGAAGGTAATCAGACTGTTATGGATATATTATGACAACCAGAAGAAATAATGAGATTTTTCATCAGCATGAATTTGTTTTCAAGGTCACATAATGAGTTTAAATGCTCTTGAACATGTTGACAACTTAAGACCAAACCTGATAGACTACATTAACATATATGAAAGCTATATGATAATGAAATAAGTGGGTGGGAATACACTCATGGTGGATAAGAAAAGATGGGAAGGGGCTGGTGGGGGACATCTGTTTTTCTCTGAAAATTGTTTCTAGGATATTGTTTTTGATGTTAAGGCTAGCCCGGTGACTACCTACATGGGGAATGACTGTTCGTCTGACTAGAGCTGATGATGTCTTCAGTGGTGACTGCGTTTGTGATGTCTTTTCCCCACATGCTGTTTTGGGTGGGATCTGGGATTGAATTGTGTCAGTTCCTGAGGATTTTCCTGTTTACCAATGTATATTGATAAACAAATGATACTGCACATTTCCTGTGCATTTTCCGGAAACTGCTGAAGAATCCTATATTTTAAAGAAAAAAAAATATTTGAGCCGAGACACGACAAAACCAACAATAAGGTTGTGCGCCCAGCGCAGACTTAGATCAGCCACAAGCCTGATCCGAATCTTCGCTTTGCGCTTACAGGGTAGCCAAGGATCTAAACTACCTCTATGCGGTCAGCGAAGACTCTGATCAGACTGGGCGGATGCCCAGGCTGATCTGAGTCTGCGCTGGGCGCACAACCACTTTGTTGGTTTTCTCGCGTTGCAGCTCATTTTATTTTTAATGCAAAAGCATGATGTAAAGGTAGAGCTTCTTCTCTTTAATTCAAAATATGTATATTGGTGATATGTTTGATAATTATAAAATAATCGCAGTTAAACATAGAGTTTCCCATTGACATCCATTATGAGTACTTTACCGAATTTCAACAGGTAAAGGGCATTGGATTTTGGATATGTGAGCAATGGAAATCAACAAATATGCCAATAGCCTTTTACGTCAGCGCTTAGCACTCAGCACTGCAGTCAAACGCCGTAAATTTTTAAATTCGAGTCAAAATTGTAAATCTTTATGCCTCGATTAATGTAGAGCCAGACGAACATTTTTTTCAGAAGCTTTTAAGTTTAAGCCAGGCCCGTTGCACGTTTTGTTTAAACGGTGTATATTAAAGAATTTAAATAAAATAAATATACAAGCTCATTTTAAGACAAATCTAGATAGTGAAATAGCGTTCATTCAGCCGCTAAATGAAAGAATGTCAAAGACACTAATGGAAAATGGGTTGCGCATCTATACGCGGACTGTAAATACTCGTATCAAACTGGTGCGATTATTTATCTGATTTAAAATTTCAATATTTTTTTGGATGATTAGAAAGGTTGACTGCATTCCGTTTGTGTCATGAAACATATGTTTTGGGGGTGTTACACGATGATACAGGTTGCATGACACAAGTATGCTTCTTGTGCCGCTGTGTAAAGCCGCTTTAAAACAAGTGCAGGTCCAAATCTGCTCTTAAGATAGCTTTACAGAGCAGTTCATGTTGCATGTGTTTTGCTGTTAAGGTGGCTTTACTCAGCGGTTCATATTGCATGTGTTTTGCTTTTAAAGTGGCCTTACACAGCGGTTTATGTTGCATGTGTTTTGCTTTTAAAGTGGATTTACACAACGGTTCATGTTGCATGTGTTTTGCTCTAATGTGGCTTTACTCAGCAGTTGATGTTCCAAGTGTTTTGCTTTAAAAGTGGCTTTTTACAGCGGTTCATGTTGCATGTGTTTTACTCTATGGTGGCTTTACACAGCGGATCACGTTGCATGTATTTTGCTTTAAGTTGGCTTTACACAGCGATCCATGTTGCATGACAAAAGCAGCATGAACCGCTGTGTAAAGCCACCTTACGAACAATTTTAAACCAGTACGTGTTTTACTTGAATAGGAATTAGAGAGAAAATAGCTAAAACAGAGTTGTTTCGGTTCTCTCGCCCGACTTTTTACTATTATGATTACATCTGATCATACCGATAATCAAAATAAAGACCTTATATTTATAGGGTGAAACAATTAGCTAAAAGATTTATGTTAATGTTAATGTATGTCATGTGGCCGGAAACTGTACCTATTGACATTTGATCGTTTGGCTGAAAGTGCTAAGTTAGCCGAAGCCGTGGGTATATGCAATATGGAGTCAGATTTGACGCAACTAGGACTGTACTGTTACAATTAAGGTAATGTGAATGCGCAAGCTGGTCTGTGTCTTCATTCTTTGCACTTGCAAAAATGTTTCTTTTTTGTCTATTAACTTTGGTGTGAATGAATACACTTTGGAATCCATATTTTTACGCCACTTTTACAAATGAAAGCGGTCAAAGTACCCAAATCGTAAGTCCGAACTCGTAAGTCATTTTAACATTGACAAGCTTTATTTTGAGTTTGAGATTATTCTCTCGTTTTATAACCTCGAACCCTGGCTCTGTACTGTTTTGCATTCGTCCCCAAAACGGATTTCCAGTCTAGAGAAAATTAAATAGAGGCTCTGGAAATGTCAACCTGAAATTACAGTTAATAGCGCAATCATATACTACTATTACCAAACCGTCTATCAACTATGCGTTTTTTTTACGTGTTTGAACACAGCGGTTCTTGCAATCAACGTCGGATTAAGTCAGCAATGAAGAAGTGGAACCGTCTTATGCTGGTTGCGCTTAGCATACATTGTAGTTGCAGTATCAGGTAGGCAAACTGCCTTATTTACTAATTATTGTCACAGAATCCGGTATATGTATTGCCATGTTGAGCAATGTCATAAAGTTAGGTGTTTATTTGTCGTATCTTACATTGTCACAGTGCCAGGCGGGATTATTGCGCCGTATCTAGCAGTATTGCTGTCGTGTTGAGTAACGTGAAGTGTTCGGAGAGTGGCAAACAGTGTATACCCAGATCTGACTGCTCCTTTAGCAGTTTGATATGGGTATACATCGTTTGCTCAGGTATGCTTGTCTTGTTACATGACGTTTAAGGTAAGAGCTTTTTTAGTGTCTATCTGCTGAGTTGTGAGCTTGTATTAGAAAACAAATATCGAGGATTTGGATAAACATGGCTAAAGGGCCCGATTTCACGTCGAACTTAGTACTCGGATTAGCATTCGGAACACCATTTTTTTACATTGCGCCTTACGATAAAATAAATCACGGACTAGTTAAAATGAGTTCTAACTGCGACGTGAAATCGGGCCTTAGTATGTCTCAAAGGTCAAGATGCGGATGCGTTTTGAAGATAATGTCTCTTCAAATTGAATGGAAACCTATATTATAAACAGTGTTACAGATAAGAAGGGGTGACAGGGATATTTTAGGGTTAAGTTCCCGTAATCCTTCATAAAAACATACGTTCCTCCACATCAAATATTGGCGGACTATTCAGCGCTGTTAGCCTCTCCCCGGCAATATTGCTAAATTTCACCAACCGCTAAATATGAGTGTTTTAGGCCCGATTTCACGTCGCATTTAAAACGCATATTAAGCCTTATTTGACTGTTTTCCCACAGGTAAAATACAAAATGCATTTCACGTGCGTCAACTAATTTAAAATACATACTAAACGGTGTTCCAACTTAGTACGCCGTTATCGGAGAACTAACTTTTTGTAAACACATTTCAGTCAAAATATGAAGACAATGACTATACAAAAATTATATATATATTCCAATAAAACCTATCATATCAACACCAGTCATAATACGATCCATACCCGTCAGTTTGAATGCAATCATTTGAACTGCCCATGCCAGACCGCTGATCGGACTGGCATTGCGTGTATGACGGATTGTTTTTAAAGTTAACTTGCATGGATCGTATGGCAACATAATATGATCCATGTCAGACAGTTTAAGATCAATCATTTGAACGCCCAGACCAGTCCTCTGATGGGACTGGCATTGAGCGTATAAAGAATTGCTCTAAAATATAACTGGCATGGATCGTATCGCTACCGATGAGTGGAACTGTTATTTATTTATTTTTTATTTATTTTTTTTTTTTGAAATGGGGTGCGGGGGGGGGGTAGGGCCTCAATGATGATGCAGATTTTGATTCTTTAACGAAAAGGATAACGCCCTTCACGGTCGATAGATAAACAGACACAGCTGACAGAGGTCATAAGGTCATAATGCAACCCCGCTCCAGCAACTGTTGGTACCATGAGTATTTTTCTGTGGCTATGGGGTAGTTTCCTCTGACGGGCATTCAGCCCCGGAACCAGGGGGGTGGGCTTTGGGGCTTCAGCCCCGCCATCTGGGCCTCTGTGTTGTGCATTTGTAGGCATCCAGATAATAATGAGTATCTGATGACACTTTGAGATAATTTATTCATGTGGCTAGATTAAAATATATGTTGTGATATCTCATTAGAATCGCCTCGCCGAGGCGATTCTAATGAGATATCACAACATATATTTCAAGGTAAAAATGTCATCAAAAATTCTCATCATTTGATCCGTAATTATGCGATATATTTTAAAGCCCCTCCCCCCACATGCATACATCTCGGAACCTCCCAGCCCACCAGTTATCCAGAGCCCCACCAGTATGCGGTGGTCTGGATCCGAGCCTGGGCATTAGTGCCTTAACAGCAAAAATTATTTGTCTAGAAAACATGCTTATAAAACCCTTTCAAAAATCCTTTAAGCGGTTTTACAGATATTTTGTTTACAAGATTTCCCAGATCGGAAGGAGGGGAATAACTCAACCCAATAAGACATAACTCAAAACTTATTTGGACATTTACAGTTAGAACTGCTAACGTGTACCCAAACATCCAAACCTGAGCGGTTTCTTCAAATATTTTTTTCACAATCTTATTCCTGAAGTTGAAAGAAAGAGAATAACCCAGATAGTTAAAATACACTCAAATAAGTCAGATCATCTGTATCTTGATTTGTATTTGTATGTCAAATATATGATTTACTGAGGAAATGCTTATGTCAGAATCTGAATAACAAACCCGGGACCAAAAACAATGGTCTGCTTATTCTAATTCCATTCAAAAATCAAGATCCTAGCATAAGCCGCTGTTAATTTCACAGCTGCCCACAGAACATTCTGGACGGACAGGCAGACAGATGGACAGACGGTCGGGTCCAAACCATTTTGTTTTTTCAAAATAAATCCATTTATTTTTTTCTATTTTCTGCTAATATACGTTTTACCTATATCATTGACTAATTCAGCATGTGAAATCGGAATAAAATAGTACACGTACTAAGTTAGTATACATATTAGTTAGGCGGTGACTAGCGTTAGTCATTGACTAAATTAACTCGTTGACGTGAAATCGGGCCTTAAAGTATCTAAATCATGCGCTCGTGCATTCGTATCAGAATTTTCCTTGTTCAAATAAACGGTCAGAAATCAAAAAGGCAAGGACTGTTCTAGCGTCCTAGGTTCAAAGGCTGCTCCGAGTTTTGTCAAAAGGTGATTTCAATTCACGCCGCGTGCCTCGGTTCCTGTGTAGGAAAATAAAGCCGCATGTGTTTAAGTGTTTGGATATTTATTGATGCACAATGCAGTGTAACTGCCTACTATCACAGTGTCCGAACTCACTGTACCAGCTCTTCCGGTTTTCATTGCGTTGAATCGAGAGTACAAACATTCGCTTATAACCAGTAGTCGGAAAGCATTATGTTTTGGGATTTTATCCGGAATCTGTTGCGTCATTTATAGTTATTCAGCTTCGAAAATGTAAAGTGGTAAGTTTAATATAATTTGCTTTTCGGTCTTTTACTTTATTGCCATGTACAATAAAAAAACTCATTGCCATCACAGAAATTTTATGCCGAACAGCTTAATTTAACACTAGCTTGTGTCGTCAAAACCTAGCTATCATCCCATTATCAAAACTAACAAACTGTAGATTGATAACGCCTTCCGTTTATTTTAAAGATTTTTTATCAAAAATGTAAAAAATGCTCAAAATGGTTTAAGAATCATGCCAAGGGCGATTTGAATACTATACCAATTACTATCCACCCATACACGACATTGTACAGGGCAATAAAGTATAAGACCGAAGAGTAAATTATATTAAACTTACCTCTTTAGATTTTCAAAGCTGAATAACTATAAATGACGCAGCAGATTCCGGATAAAATCTCAAAACATAAAGATTTCCGACTACCTGTTATAAGCGAATGTATGTACTCTCGATTCAACACTATGAAAACCGGAAGAGCTGGTACAGTGAGTTCGGATACTGTGACTATATGTGCTTATGGAAGGCTTCGTTCTCAGGCTGAAGTAAAAAATTTAATAATTGGGAGAAATTGTTCTGAGTAAATAGCACAGAACCAGATCAGACTGCTACTGAAACTGAAGTCTAATAATGGTTTACATTGGCTGTCATTCCATCTGTATCTTATGAACGTATTGTAAAACCAAATTGTACATGTAACATGATCAATCAAGGCATTTGTTTTGCGTCTATTTATAAATTTATTGACATTTAATTATGTTTTTAATTTTAGGGTAATTCAAATATATTTTCCAGGGAAGCCACGTTCACATTCCGAGTATGGGAACGTCACAGATGTTTACAGTACAAGTGGGTCATACGAAAACCATAGACGCATTTAATGGTCAAGATAAAGGGCGTCGAGCTGATTTTCAGCATTACTGCAGGTGAGTTTGCTGTGCTCCGCATTTTTGTATGGGGAATACATATATAGCCATGTTTTCCACATAATTTACACAGTGAAGTAGATTGTCATTTTCTTTTAGCTTTCTAATCAGACAAAGCCTTTCCGAAATGAAGACATTTCCTGAAAAGAGAAAAAAAAGAAAAACGTCTGAAAGAAGCTCTCAATGAAATAGGAGATATGAGCGGCGACACGACAAAACCAACAAAGTGGTTGTGCGCCCAGTACAGACTCAGATCAGCCTGGGCATCCGCCCAGTCTGATCAGAGTCTTCGCTGTCCGCATGGAGGTACCTTAGACCCTTAGCTACCATTTAAGCGCTTAGCGAAGAGTCTGATCAGTCTGGGCGAATGCCAAGGCTGATCTGAGTCTGCACTGGGCGCACAACCACATTGTTGGTTTTGTCGTGTCGCGGCTCAATTATTTACATCGAAAACAGTGGGATTTACATCTCTTGAAGAGATAACGTTTGAGCCGCGACACGACTAAACCAAGGAAATAGCATGTGCGCCACGCGAGGACTACGATTGGCCTTGGCATCCGCCCAGTCTGATCAGTGTCTTTGCCTTGTGCTTAAAGAGTAGCTAGGGGTCCAAGCTATCCCAATGCTAATGCCCAGGCTGATCTGAGTCTTCGCTTGGCGTGCATGCCACTTTGTTTGTTTTGTCGTGTCGCGGTTCATATTAGGTCTCGTACCGCTGTAAGTTCGGCCTCGGTCGGCGCACATTTAAGAAAGACAAAATCTCAGGTCTTTTTGCCGAAAGCTCCGGTTTTCGTTGACCTTTTCTGAACGATGTGCTCGACAAGCAAAATACTCTTGGAAGTGCCGTAAAATTCAAATGTAAAAATGAGAATTATATTATGTATAGGTGAAGCCGTCCGAAAACTGATGTGAAACTTTTTTCTTTTCAGAACGATCCCACCTTTTGTGCCATGTCTAGAGGCAAACAGGGCTGCCTATCTAGTGCTTTTGGGATGCCCGGATATAATAATGACGTGGATGAACCAATGGATGACGTCAATAGATCTGACGCCTGATGACTTGTTTGACATCAGTGTCAATTTTATTGATACGGTCAACGACATTGTATGCTCCAGAATAGATGGCAAGTTCCTGTTAATATTGACTCTTCTGTCCTAAGAAAGGGAATGAGACCATTTGTCCATTAAGGGGTGCCTGGTTAAGATTATATTTATCAGTAAATTGGGCCGCGACACGGCAAAACCAACAAAGTGGTTGTGCGCCCAGCGCAGACTCAGATCCGCCTGGGCATCAGAGTCTTCGCTGGTCGCATAGAGGTAGCTTAAACCCTTAGCTTCCATTTAAGCATTTAGCGAAGAGTCTGATCAGACCGGATGGCTGCCAAGGCTGATCTGAGTCTGCGCTGGAGGCACAACCACTTTGTTGGTTTTCTCGTGTCGCGGCTCAATTTTATTTCATGGAGACATACCGATTTGTCCTGTGCACATAGTGCAAGCCCTTATCACACACCGCGTGTTGTGGCGTTGATCTAGGTCTGCACTTTTCAGCCGAGTACATGTACCTTTGATTGGACATTAGGCAAAAATGTTTTTAGTGACCAATATTCGCAAACTCTATATAAAAATTAGACATAATGCGTCATGATAGTAAATTATCGCGTTTTATCAAAATATATTTGACATGTACACACCATGTAGAGAGAGCATACTGGCTGGTTGTGACCCTCATGGGGGCCATCTCATGGAGATGGTCCTGGTGAGGGGCCACAACATACATACATTTTCCGGGGTTAGAGATGGAGAGCCACCTCTGGGCTCTCCCCCATTGCCCTGTATTATCCTGAGCACTGTTGTCATATTGTATATTTTAAGTTCGGAGGTTCTTGTTTGTGTGGGGGTGCATACCTTTTTAGATTCATATTCACATGCATACATGCAAATGATATTAATGGTGTTGCATTCTCTAAGTGTTTATGTGTGTTCTATGTACATAAATGATTTTGAGCCATAACCTGAGAGAACCTGTTCATGACACGTTAACGGGGGCTGCGCTGGTTGGCCTGCACCACGGTGCAGTCTGATCTGCGCAGCCTTTTGTTTACTGTTTCCTTTGTTTATGTTTTCTTGCATATGTGGTATAATAGGCCTCCTAAATCCAGGGTCTTATCACTCTGTCTGGCGAGACAGCAGGTTGGTTTGGGTCCCGCGGGACCAGGCCCTGTGGTTTGGGTCTTATAAGACCAAACCCTGGGGTTTGGGTTTTGCGGGACCAAACCCTGAATATGGGTTCTCTCGGGACAGGGCTCCAAATGTGGTTTTAAACTGCAGTTTTATTGTATTTTAAAAATGCAGTTTTATTGTCTCTCACAATTCTTTCTAGAATGGCAGTTGTATAGGTACCTGTGTGGTTTTTATACGTGCAAAAGCAACGCGCGTGAGCGAAGCTCACGCGCGCGGATGCGCGAAGCGCGTCCGTGCTGCTGCACGCCTATAGATAACATGCATCATTAAAAACAGCTACTTCCACAAAGATCAAATCCAACACCTTCCAGCTTAAAACTTTTGGACAAATATGGCTGCGCCCTTAAGCTGTTTACATTGGATTTGTCCCGTTTCTGTAATGCAAAGTAACACTGAGCCGAGAGCCATCCTCGATCACATGCCCTTCCTTGACGAAGTCCCGCCTCTGAGAGAGTGACCAAAAATGTTTTCTTCAACATTTATTTCTTTTTGTTCTATTTTTAAAGGCGGTCAATCCAACTTAGAAGTCCAAATAAGTAAACGGTAACTGATTTAGCTGTGTATCAGCAAAAGGATAAACACACAAACAATAGGGGACACTACGTCATTAATCACATGCCATTAATCTCGGTCGTCGATTCGATTGGATATGATGGCCGCCATCGTTAGAAATGACCTCGATATTTCGGAAAAAACGATTGCTTTAAAGACAACATGGTCGATGTAGAATACGAAGGACACGGAAATTCGTGAATAGAACCAAATACCTCGATGTGCAATGACTTCCATGCAGAGCAAGAACCTTTAGCCATTCAAATGTCATCCAGTAGTTGTAAATTATCCAAAGCTTGGTACATCTACATTTTCCTTTAAAAAAACTTGCTTCACTTTCCCATTGGCATCGTCAAAGTTTGTTTACAAACACAGTATTGACCATTGTTTTGAAGTGTGTAACGACATGATGACGTCATAAGACAACGCGGGCAACGCACCATCATCTAAGGACTTTTCATAAAACTTGTGGCCCGATTTGACAGTCTGTTGGACGAAACATTCTTGGATTTCCAGGAGCCTACACATCAGGCTATCGACGTTGAACGACGTTGATTAAACACTGATTCAACGTTTGTGCGCCTGCAGGGTACCCCTTTGTATACATGACGTCCCGATTCTGGGAGCCTACAAATCGGACCTACAACATTGAATCAGCGTTGTGTGTCTGCTGGATATGTACCCTTTGAAAGATGACATCCCATGCATCGGACACTCAACGTTGAATCAACGTTATGTGCCTACAGGATAATTATCTCTTTGCATGCATGACACTTCCATTCTAGGAGCCTACACATCAGGTAGGCCTACACAACGTTGAATTACCGTTGTGTTCCTGCAGGATATGTACTCTTTGTAAGAAGACACCCCCATTCTTGAGGCCTACACATCGGACACAAAACATTGAATAAAAGTTGTGTGCAGACATGGTATGTACCTCTGTGTATGCAAGAAATTCCATTCTGGGAGCCTACAAATCGGGCACACAAAGTTGATTAAACGATGTGTGCCTAAAGGGTGTGTACCCCTTTGTTTGCCTTTGAAAGCCTGCGTCTTGGGTACACAACGTTGAACCAAGGTTTTTATTTGTTTTCTATTTATTTATTAAGTTACTATTTTTCTATTTGTTTAACATTTTTACCGATATTTTGATGAAAACCAGTTTGAAGCAAAAGGTCGAACTTACTGCAACAATCAACGACAATGTGATAAACAAAGATAGCGGGATTGTTAGCAAAGAACTGTCAAAAAGGGATAGCCTACTCTGGAAGAGAAACATCGGCCGTTTGCATACCAGTGCCATTTTTAAAAAACAACAAAAAAACTTGAAACGTAGGTCTAGGCTACTTTAAGTTTCCCCAGGTCAGAATATAATTGCTTTCAAGAATTTTATTTATTTATTTCTGCTCTTCCCTAAAAGCAGTGGCGCGGTTGGTAGTGTGCCCGACTCATGATCGAAGGGTTCCGAGTTCGATCCTCACCAGGACCCTTGCGTTGTGACCTTGAGCAAGTCACGTATCCACAGCTCAGCTTGTATAAATGTATATATTCTTAATAAGTCGCAATAAAAGCTCTACAGAGCTTATGTTAGTTGTTGATAAAAAATAAGCGACTATAAATACAGATTATTATTAAAAAATATCGTTATTATCACTTTAGCATGTTTTCTTGTTCTCTAAAATTTCAGTGTTTTCAACCGCCTTCCCACCCCGCACAATTACTAAAAGATAAGTCGCTAACCACGAAAACTTTGATACAACCGGGTCCTGAACTAATTGGAAGTTAAATGGCTGCAGATTATATGCCCTCAGCTTTGTAAAAGAAAAAAATCTGCTTTTGCACGCATTTAGGTAACACCTATTTCATATTATGTATGATATGTTTTTATTGTATACACTGGTGAGACATAAATAAAATAAACGATGTACAAATGAAAACGACGGGATCTTATTCATCAGAACGGATTTTGATTGTCACTAATAGGCACAGCTCCTTGTGGTAGAATAGTAGCAAAGTTGTTAGCATCAATATGCATTAATCATAAAAGGGTATTATATTCCTGATAAAGCAGGACATGTCGAAAATGCACATTTTTATCATCAACGCTATGTCAGCACCAAGAATGATAATCATCATCCCCATTTGTAAGGCAGTAGTTTCATTAATATTATCATATTCTCCACCTATACTATTTTGTACGTCTTCGACGTTACGCAGTCTGATCCGAGTCTTTCCTGTTGGCATGAACAATCTGTATATCATGGGGCACTTAATAAAAGAGAAGTTAAGACGGATCATTTTGCGCAGACTCGCAGGCTAAATTACATATTTGCAGGTCTTACAGAGCCAAATCAAAAATCTCAGGAACTGACACAATTCAATCCCAGATCCCACTAAAGACAACACATGGAAAAGGCAACAAACAATTAGTCACAACCAAAAACATCACCAGCGGCATCCATGTGAACAGCCGTTTCCCATGTAGGTGATCACTGGGCTGGCCTTAACATCACAAAGAATATATAAAAAAAAAACAGACATAGCAACAAACAACACATAGAAGAACCAAAACAAAAGTACCGCCTTGGGGCGGCCAGTAGGATAATTACTTTGGGGTGGGCGCGGGAAGGGATGGGGGTGAATAAATCGGTTTTAGTCGATTAGCCCGGCTAAAAACGAAGTCAGTTTCAGGAGATGCCTACGAAATCAAATTAACAAAATTTCATCCTTGATTTTATTGTTGTTTTATTTCAGTTAATTAATTAATGTATTTATTTATCTTTTTTAATTCATTCATTTATTTATTTATTTATTGAGTCTATTTTATTTTCTTCAGAGGTACTTGATTTGGTTGATTGCGTGGATAAGAAAGGTCGAGAGCTTGGACCTGATTTCGAGCGTTGCTTTAGGGACCACGAGTCCGCATTGATGAATATGATCCATTATCATATACCTTATGATGAAGATCGTTCTGAGTTCTGTGGGTAAGTGTATTGCCTTAGTCCCACTATAACAAAATCGGTAAATTCCGTCAAAAATCACCAATCTTCGACAAACATCGTATCCCACCGTTGGCGATTTAGTTTTAACACCAGCTTGACGGTGTTAAATAAAATTGACACCGGTAGAATACGAGGGTGTTGAAAGAAGTTGGCGCTGACAGAAAGTGCGACCTTTGTTTATGGATTGTCATGTAAACCGAAAGTGGCTGCGGCATAATCAGGCTGGACGATTGTTACGCAGAAGGTTTTACACACGGTTGACACGGGTGTAGAGCTTTATGCGTCGCCAGGACGGCAGAGGGTGACTTCCGGTTAAAGAGTTATCGACCAGTGGATCACATTAACAAGGAAACTCTAACAACGTTAGAATTTTTATACCCAGCCACACGTTAGTGGCGGGGTATTATGTTTTCACGTTGGCCGTCCGTGTGTCCGTCCGTCCGTCGTATGTACGTCCGTCCGTCTGTCCGTCCGCAATTCGTTTCCGTTCGATAACTTAAGTTTTTATCAATGGATTTTCTTCAAATTTTGCATAATGCATTTGTACCAAGAATGTCTTGCTTGGGATTGTTAATGGGCAAATTTCGTTAATTTCTGACAGAGTTATGGCACTTGTCAAGGTACAAAAATTGGTTTCTGGCCTCTAGTTCCTTTACTACTTGGAGTATCATGATGAAACTTCACAAACATGATCGAAGTAACAAACGCTTTTTATGAGCACAGAAATTTTATCATCGGGGGTTATCTGCCCCTGCCCTGGGGCTATATTCATGTATGAAATCATGAAAAAATCCATATAAAATCAGAGTTTGAAGCAATTTTTCTGAAACTTTCAGCAAATGATCAGAGTGACGAAAGCCTCCAGTGATGCTCAAATTTATCTCAAAATTATCTCCCCCTGCCCCGGGCTGTATGCATGCATAAAATGACAATAAAATCTATATAAATGTGACACAGATTTTCAGAAATTTTCATCTAATGATAGAAGTAATAAAAGCTTCTTGTGCGGATTAAAATTTGACCCTTTAGGGGTTATCTGCCCCTGTCCCATGGCCACATGTTAAAAATCACTAAAATTGTATTCGATTAGAGTTCGTAAGTGATTTATCCGAAGCTTATTGTAAGTTATCAGAGTAATGAAATGTCCGATCATGACAAAGACTTTTATCCGTGTTCAGTGTGGTTAGGCTGCCCCTGCTTTGGGGTTATACAGAGAAACAATAAATCTGGAAAAATCGGTGTGTGAAAAAGGTTTGCGGTGGCGGGGTATCACGCAGTCGTTTGCGATGCTTTTATTGAAGTTTATATATATATGGTAATATAAATTCTATATACAAACAATACTATTTACAACTGACACAACTACAATTATAATATACAACACATATCAGTTCATGCCGCTGGCCCAAGTTAGGTGCTTGTTTCAAATCTATAATCGATCTGCGCACAATGCGCAAATAGATTACCGTCTGACGTCAACACCGTACTCGGCTCAGCGCCATGAACTAAAAGAAAACACAAAGAACAAAACCGTTAACTGAGCTCACAAAAAATAAGGTCTATGCCGGCTGAATTCAACTGGTCGCTCCCTGGATACTACCATGGGCCAGTCCATATCTTATGGGAAACACCCACTTATATCATATCGCGCACGCACTTATATACTGGTCGCTCCCTGGATCGTAACAGGGACCAGTCTATATATTATGGTGTTTATCGCGCACGCACTTATATACTGGTCGCTCCCTGGATCGTACCAGGGACCAGTCTATATATTATGGGAAACACCTTAATGGTCGAACACTCCTGGTTCACCTCGTCCCACACTTTCAACAGCCAATCACCTCGACAACATCGGCCGACTTCGCCTAGTATACGTGCATCCCGCAAGGACTCTTGAGCACGTGGCGTTGTGATTTTGCCTCAACCCGGGTTAGTATTAACCTGGAGATGTATATAAAATCTCCAGGTGAGACGTGGCTCTAAGCCCAAACAGCTGACTGCCGGACTTGAAGTGCCTAAAAATAACGAACTTACACTTAATACATTATAACTCGTACATAATAACAATACGTAAGATTTGGGCCTGTCTTGGAAATACCATAAAACGCCCTCGACGAATGCCGAGCATAACGTGCACACGCCAGCCGTGTCACTAGACACAACTCGCGCTCACGATGTAAAGCCAAAACTGTGCTTACCACTTCCGCCAATGAAGAAACATAGATCCTACCACGAATATGCGTCGAAGGATCTGACGTCAAACATTGTCAAGAAGTATACTGACGTCAACAGGCATTACCATGACTTACCCCACATAAAACATGAATGAACTAAACAATGACCTTTTTACATAAAATTGATTCACCAAAAATCTAACTCGCACATGTATTAATTCATTTCTTTAAACTAAGCGTATGACCATTTGCCATACAATATATCATTTGAATAGCTTAATAAGCGTTTCTAACACATTTGGGATCATTACGTTTGATCTGACATCATGACGCCAATGATGTCATATCATATGACGTCATCTAATGAAGTCAAATCAAACACATGACGACCAAATGTTACCGTTATAACATATGGTAAAAACCTTAATGCGGTGCATGCTATGACGTCAATTTACGTCACAAGTATGTAAATTAGTTCCATTACAAATCAATCTACTTCTATAGGCCACGTATACGTGAAACTAATATAAACAAAGCTGACGTCGCAATAACATGAATGCAACTGACGTCACAGGAATAACATGAATGAAACTGACGTCACTCGACGTCAAATAGACGCACACCATTGCAACCAACATAAGTGTTATAAACTGTTTCCGTAATTTACAAAACTTCCTAATATACAAATACCATGCGCAGCATGATCATTATCAACAAAATCAGTCGATACAATTAATCAAACCATATCAGTCAGAAGTCACATTTTTCATTCTCAGCCAAAACTATTCTGAATAAATATAATAAAATCTTACCCCACAGGTCTTAACACTGAAGCTAGGCACGACAATATAACATCCTACGTCTTTGAATTTCAAAGCCACGTCTAAAATTTCAATAATAATTTACAATTATAAATACTGTGCATCTCACCTTTAAATCATGCGACTCGATTTATGCATGTAGGTATTCACCGAGAATTCATGCAACTTAAGAATCATGCTTTCAATGTGAAATGACCACGTGTGGTATTCACCAATAATCCATGCATGACATACAGCCACAATTTCCGTAATTTCGTAACAACGATCACGTGTTCTTTTGCGTCATTTTCTTACGTCGTTTTGAATAAGGACACCCCGGTAATTATTCAGCTTTTACTCATCTGTATGCATTCTTTGAATGAAAGTGCCCAAACCGTAAGTCCGAACTCGTAAGTCATTTAAACATACACAATTTCGGAATATTTTAGATACACAGACCCCAAAACAGAGGTGTGATCAGGTGCCCGCGGGTAGTAAGCATCACCTGCCTATTATAATACACCCGCCATATCTATGTATCAGTGGAAAAAGTCAGTGAAAATGAAAGTCCGGTACTTGAAATTAAAATCTTAAAAAGTTCCTGAAAGAGCAAAGAACAAATTCAGAAGAAGAAACATGGGCCAGACTACCTAGTTTCGGCTAATAAAGCCTCCTCAGTGACCCTGACAATATCTGGTGACGAAACGAGAGAAAAGCATACTGTAATTTCTTATTAATTAAATTTAATTGGGCAGTTGATTCAAAGACTGATTAGTATCAAAAAGTGCCCAAATAATATAAAAGACGATGATCTAGAACCAATTTATAATTTCAGATGCCTCAGATCATATCTTCTGATCTCAAAGGACGAAAATAAAATGTGAGGAATGTTAGAACGGCTATGGAGGTTTATCAGTACTGGGAACAGTTCTGGGTTTAAGCAAGTTGTTAGACGGGCCAATCAAATGCCAATTTAGTCTGCATGCGCGGCTATAAAAGGCGCGAAATGAGCAAAATTTAGTCAGTGGCCGAAGCAACATCGCTACAGAAGAGTGGTGACTGTTAAAGACTAATTCGGTAAATAATTCGGATCTACGGCCGATTTATAAGTATTACGTCGACCCGAGTTCTCTATAGATGCTCTGTGTCGTAGAGAGGGAAGTCAAATACTATAGTTAGTTGCCTAGATCTTTATATATCTGATTTGTCTCGGATGTGGTTTTAGGCACTGGTCTCTATAGGCCTGAGAAAAAGTTTCGAGAACATCGTGGTTCGAGACCTTAGAGCAGGTCTGAGAAACGAAGGCAAACAGCAGGGCACTATGAAATTACCGACTGTCAAGCGGCACTCACCAATTATTGTGATTGTCTGATGATTCTTTTGTTGATTTTAAGATTCCCAAGATGTGCAAGTTGGAAACTCATGAATTGCAAGCATCAAGGTTTAAGGCCAGACGAAAGTATGTACAGAGTGGCTGAGATTCAGCCAGGAGTTTAGGACAAACTGTGGCACTGAGAAATCACAATTAGCGGCCTGGGTCGTGGTTCGCTCAGTTGCCAGGGGTTGAACCGGGTTTAGAAACACTGGTAGAGTAAACCTAGTGGTCTCCTGTGCTCCAGCATGTTCGAGGGCTGGACGGTTCGTTATGTATATTGTGGGCTGGCCTGAGACGGAAGGTTTCATGATGCTAGAAATAAGTGTTTACTAAGCTGCATATTATTGTTCAGCTCTTGTGTGTTGTCTGGGAATCTGATTTTACGAATGTTTCTGGCAAGGTAGCCAAACATTAGTCTTGTATCATTGTGGATTATATAGAAAATGTCTATTAGGTATTGATTGTCAGATGAGACTCGCCCGATACTCGGGGTTTGAAACATGAACAAGGGGTTTAAAAGCCATATAATTTTCTTCGAGCTACAGCTCAGCTCTTTGGGGAAATAATGTATTACGACGACTCTCATCTAAAGTTGAGAATATTCCCGGGAATCAATGAATTCAGTGTTCTAAGTTTTTTATTGATTAAACTTCTCTCAGTCGTTATTAAACCTTTAGTTTCAAATTAGTAAGGCTAAAAAGCCATGGAAAAATTTCTTAAGTATTAGCCAGTTGAAAGCGAGTTACGGCTATCCTCCAACCCCCTGCACGTTACCAAAATATAATCTGCACTATGGATGATGTACGGAGAGATGTTCACGGCCGCCACATGGCACAATACCAGCTGCAGTAAAGTAAATTAAAATCTGAAAAAGTTCCTTAAAGAGCAGAGAACACATTCAAAAGAGGGAACATGGGCAAGACTACCTAGTTTTGGCTACTTAAGCCTCCTTAGTGACACTGACAATATCTGGTGACGAAACCAGAGAAAAGCATACTGTAATTTCTTAATTTTCAATTGGGCAGTCAATTCAAAGACGGATTAGTATCGAAAAGGATCCAAATAGAATAAAAGACGAGCAATCTAAAATCTCAGATACCTCAGAACATATCCTCTGAAATCAAAGGACGAAAATAGAATATAATCTGCACTATGGATGATGTACGGGGAGACGTTTTACGGCCAACACACGGCACAACACCAGCTGCAATAGGTAAAATTGAGATCTAAAAAGGTTCCTTAAAGACTGAAAACAAAGTTAGAAGACGGAACAAGGGCCAGACTACGTAGTTTTGGCTAATAAAGCCTCCTGAGTGACATTTAAAATATCTGGTGAAGAAACCAAAAAAAAAAAAAAAACATACAGTAATATCTTAATTTTAATCGGGCAGTCAATTTAAAGACTTATTTGTATCAAAAAGGATCAAAATAATACAAAAGACAATAAACTAGAATAAAAGTCTAAACCAATCTAAAATTTCAGACACCTCAGAACATATCCTGTGATCTCAAAGGACGAAAATAAAATATAATTTGCACTATGGATGGAAGCTTAACTAAGCTTCGGCTGAGGCCATCAAATCGGAAGTTAGTTAAGAAACGGCCACATTGTAGGTATCAACGAGGTCATGGTGTCTCCCGTAAAACTTTTTAACTGTCGACACAAGCTTTACTTTATGATAACCCTGCTTTAACAGTTTATGAGTGAGCAGCTGCCCCCTTTCAACAAAGTCTTGTTTTGGAAACAGGCTCTAGCATAGCGGACTAGCTAATGAATATAAACTCCGTATGCAGGTGTCGAAGGGATGTTACCACTCAGAAATGGAAGGTTACCTATGGGAAAATTTAAGTCGTCTGTCTTGTCATAAAGCCTAGTAACAAGCTTTCCATTGTCAATATAGAGAAAACATTCTGAGTATGAGGCAAATGAAGTGGACTCTGTGCTATCTTTAATTTCAAGTTCACATGGATAGATGAGGACAATAAACTCCGAAATCATTGGATTATTCATAGACAGAACATCATCTATGTACCTGTAGGTGAAGTTGAATTTCTGTGCAAGGTGTTTATTACTTTTAAGAGCCCTTGTGTAGATCTTATACAAATTTTAAGAACAGGTCTGATGCGTAACGGACACGTCCACTTTTCGCTAAGGTTGACTGCCCATTTTAGCACAGTTTAAACCTATTCTGCTATAGCTGACTGCTTACCGATATCATACCTTATCATGGCAGCTTTAATATTGACAGAAGCTATCTCTGCAGCAGATGCCATTGTAACTCAAATTAAGTTGATTTTATCTTCAAGGATTTGACTGTCATCAATTTGGCACAAAGGTGCTGGCAGAATGGAAAATACTACTGCAGTCCCTGAACAGTCTGGCCTTGGTCTACAGTGTTTGCCCAGACATTCCTGTCCCAATATTTAGTGAGGTTGTGCAAGTTTTACAGATCATTTTGGAACATTTATTTGCTTGAAAGACAACACTGTTCCTGTGTTTATATATCACTTTGAGTGAAAATCCAAGTATATGCATGTAGATGGTGAACAGTAAAATGAATAAGATGAAGAGGAAAAATTATCAGAATCCAATTATGTCTATGCAAAAAGATATATTAATAAGCATCAGTTCTGGAAAGCCTAAACGGCCATGGTGAAAGCCAGTCAACAAGTTCTTATAGTATGAAAACTGTTTCTCAATACCTTCAGTATTGCTTATATGCCCTTTATTCAAGGTCTTCTGAATAGCTGTTTTTAGGTCTAGTTTCCACAAATATCTAGTTTTAGTTAAGAAACTAGTTCAAATATTTTAACAGCATAGTTTTAGCATTCGAATCATGAAGTTCAGAATTTGGCCTTTTCTATCCTTTCATTTCAAGGAGTCATAGGATGGTTTCTAAGTATGTATTAACGCACAACTAGCCAGGTAACAGATTGAACAGTGCACGGATTGCACATGCATGGTATGCTAAATCATACAGATGTGACATCCCTTTTTCAGTAAATAAACCTTACCACCACTGAACAAGAAAGGGTTAACAGTTTTTAAAATTCGTAGAAGAGGTATATAATCTCCGCCTCATACCCGTAAAAAACAAGTCGACAAGTAAGTGGGCGCAGTTACTGCCCATTAGAATGCCAACTGTCTGTTAAAAAGCGCAGAGAATGTGTAATCATAAATACTTTCAGATAGTTTGCGATTCTATGAAGGGTTGCATAGAATAATTATAATAACTTTATTAGCATATCGGCATGCAGATACATTGCCTTTGGCAATTTACATGATACAACATGTAGTGCAAATACAAATACAGTAGTGCCTCATATTACATTTACATATCTTGCAGTCAGCTCATGCTGTGAGAACGCCGTTTCAAAGTTGCTCATGTTGCCGCGACGCTAAAACGACGACGAAAGAACTCTCACACGACGTCAGCAGCCAGAAGATCTTTACACAGCGATATTCAGAAAATTTCCATTCTGAAAAAAAAAGCATACAAGCGTAAGAGAGTTAAAGTGAGAAAGAAATGCGTTGTAGCAATAACTTTAAGCAGTTAACTGGAGCTAAAAATAACTTACCTTACTTTATTTACTGATACAAAAAAACTTTGAAGTATTGTTAGAAATTTTAAAAGTTTCATTTTTCATCAAATCTTTAAATTTTTGCAGGTTTTGCCAAGAAATTTAACTTTCTGGAAAGTACTTTAATCTAAAATTATGATACGCTGAGAACATAAGTTATAAATAATACTCTGATTCCGGTGCTTTATATTACAGACCCTAAAAAGTTGTTGTTATCTTGGTATATTATTTTGCCTTCCCATTTCTATTCCAAGACGATGGGAAGCTTATTGATTGGCAGTCAGATTTTGTCGCTGCTTATCATTCACCACAGTGTGCAGATATTTTTCAAACTCAAAATTTTGTTTATATCCTTAATAGAACTCAAGTTTTGTCACTGTTTGTAAAGTGGCGCTCCGTGTTTGTACGAACTGATCTCGTAATCTGTTTAATTATTTGGAATGCTGGAGCATGCTGTAACTGCGAATTCCAAAAATTCTTAGACCCAAATTATCTAAATTTGCGCTTTATTTCGGAAGCCCATGTCTTCCCATGAGGATGCTAAGCTAATTAGTTTACTTGGTGCCAATACACGTGAAAAATAGGAAGTGTAGATTTATTGCACTTTAATATCTTAATCCAAAAGTTTAATGCTCTTTTCTTACCTATGACAGACAAAGGGTAACGGCCTATATCCCCAA
Source organism: Ctena decussata (assembly GCA_963989385.1). Classification (NCBI taxonomy): domain Eukaryota; kingdom Metazoa; phylum Mollusca; class Bivalvia; order Lucinida; family Lucinidae; genus Ctena; species Ctena decussata. The sequence goes on along the minus strand of OZ022501.1, from coordinate 3,191,054 downwards.
ATACAGCATTTATTAGTTTGTTGTCTTACACCTAAAATAGCTTTATCATATTTGACATGTATTTTATCTATGCTACAGATATCATAAATTCCCCAGACTTCAGCGCCATACAACAATATTGGAGTTTTCGTCACCGAATATTCGAGAACCGAAAGTAGGCTTTGGTGTTGTAGATCTCCATGAATGGTGTTGTGCTCCGAAACTTGGAGAGGTCTAAACATTAAACTTGTAAACTCTCAGTAAAGAAAAGAATACCAGTTTGAAGTACTTACAACATGCATTCTCTGCGCTATATTCTATAAGACTGCATTCGGAAATAAAAAAAGTTTCATAAAAACAGTAACCACGAAGCAGATCGTTGTACTGGATTTCCCGGTATTTTTTGTGGCGTAAAACACCCAGTATACGGCAAGCTAAATGCACAATAAGTCTACAAACGTAGGTTTGTAAATTACAAACCCATATTTGAGCTTTTAACCTATGTTTGAAAACCACTATCATAGGTGTATGGTTTTCTAACATGGGTTTTAAAAACTCTTTCATAAAATGTTTCATAATGTGACATTTTAAAACCCGTGATTTAATTTTCAAACCTATGTTTGTAGACTTATTGTGCATTTGGCTTACCACACCACGTGATCAGTCACCTTGATAATACGCCAGTGCCGCGAGAGGTTGACAAGGGCTGAATTGCCAGCCTGTTGAATACCGGCTTGTCAATGTTAATCAAAGCTGGCAATGGCAGAACACTTTGATGTTAACCCACTTATGCCCTGTCGACTATTCTATCCTTAAAATAAAGATGGTTCTTATCCTTATAAGGATAAGTCCATTTGTCAGATAAAGGTTGTCTGATTTAGTTTATGTCGTTTTTGTTTCATTATAAGGAATTAATCTCATACGTCTTATGCTATTAGTGTAGACCTAAATCAGACGCCGCGTTCAGCGGCGGCATCTGATCTGGGTATATACTGTTTTTCTTATGTGAGCCGCGACACGAGAAAACCAACAAAGTGGTTGTGCGCCCAGCGCAGACTCTCATCAGCCTGAGCATCCGCCCAGTCTGATCAGACTCTTCGATTTGCGCTTAAAGGGTAGCTAAGGGTCTAAGCTACCTCCATGCGGACAGCGAAGACTCTGATCAGACTCGCGTCGCGGCTCATGTATTAGTGGGTTAAATAAAGCTTGGAACGGCAACACGCCGTGTTTTTATCGATGTCTCTCTGGTGTAAAATGAAGACTATGTTTTTGGTGTAAAACGTGTAATTTAAAAACGAAATTTTGGCGGCGGCAGAATGCATGTTCTCCGATGTCACGCTGGTCTGGCATTCAACACAGCCAACGAAGGCAACGTACTATAAAACTTGATTGTTTTCGCATACTTCTTATATTAATTTTAAACTATCATTCTTACGGACCCGGAAGTTTGTTAGGCCTCTTAGTCAGACCAGATTTTCGAAGAAATTCCGTCTAGTATAAATGCAGTGCTTGAATAAGTTTTTTCACCAATTCGTTGTCTGGTCGTTGTAGCCCAAAAATTGTTTCCAAGTATTTCTTGAATATGTATATCAATACAGGTAAACTTTTGATTCCTGTTTCAAGAGTAGGAGGTCGGATGGTCCGTGAGACTATACCTTTGAAACAAACTTATACTGATGAGCAGAAAAAGCAGGTTCCGTAACGTTGGCTTCGTTGGCTGTGTTGAATGCCAGACCAGCGTGGATGTTATTCGCTAGTGTGAAAGGAAACTGCATCGTGAGAATACGCCGGTGTTAGCCAAAGCTGGCAACAGAGGAAAACTATGTTTGTCAGAGGTTCTTTTATGGCATTTGCAAGAAAGTTAAACGGACTTCATACTGTTCTCTCTACATCGGATTTGTCTTTGTAGAATTACCATTAAATGAAACAATAATTGTCATCAAGAATTTAGAAAGAAAATGCTTGAGCGAGAACCATGGATGACCTTTGGTATAATATAAAGGTACCAGTTGTTGATGGTATGATCCACTTTTGATAGAGTTAAATTCTTTTTCAAAAAATAAGACATTCAATGGGCTTAACCATAAATTTAGAACCATACTAGAACCATTTTAGAACCATATATTTTAACCATATATACCTTAAGAAAGGTTCTTGTCCGAAAACGGATAGAGTCTGAAGTGACCTCGTACAAGTAAGAGCCTTTACCTTTAGCTCAAGTAACACGTTACCAATTTTAGAATGCTTGTTTTGCACTAATGGTAATTGCTGACACGTTTATCATAATTGGCACTGAACTGAAAGCTTATTTTTATGCCCCCGCCACGAAGTGGGGAGGGGCATATAGTTTTGCCCTTGTCCGTCCGTACATACGTCCGTACGTCCGTCCGTCACACTTTGTAGTACTGTTCTTGTCTCCGCAACTCCTCCTAGAGTATTCGATGCAGGGAGTTGAAACTTAGAACACAGTTCAGACATGCATTGAACATGTGCAAAAAGGAAACATAACTTTGATTGAGATCTTTATTGCAGAATTATATCCCCTTGAATAATAAACATATTTTGACCATATTTCACATCTGACTACTGTTCTTGTCTCCGCAACTCCTCCTACAGTATTTGATATAAGGAGTTGAAACTTGCAACACAGTTCAGAAATGCATTGAACATGTGCATAAAGGAAACAGAACTTTGATTAAGGTCTTGGTTGCAGAATTATGTCCCCTTGTATTATAACCATATTTCACATTTGAGTACTGTTCTTGTCTCCGCAACTCCTCCTACGGTATTTAATGTAGGGAGTTGAAACTTGCAACACAGTTCAGACATGCATTGAGCATGTGCATAAAGGAAACAGAGTTTTAATTGAGGTCTTTATTGCAGAATTATGTCCCCTTGAATAACATAAATATTTTGACCATATTTCACAATTGTAGTACTGTTCTTGTCTCTGCAACATCTCCAATTGTATTTGATGTAGGGATTTGATACTTGTAACACAGTTCAGACATGCATTGAACATGTGCATAAAGGACACTCAACTTTGATCCAGGTCATTATGGCAGAATTACATCCCCTTGAATGACATGCATATTTTGACCATATTTCACACTTTGTAGTACTGTTCTTGTCTCTGCAACTCCTCCAATAGTATTTGATGTAGGGATTTGAAACTTGCAACGCAGTTTAGACATGCATTGAACATGTGCATAAAGGAAACAGAACTTTCAGTCAGGTCTTTATTGCAGAATTATGTCCCCTTGAATAACATACATATTTTGACCATATTTCCATAGCTTAAATACAATTTCACCTTTTATCGTTGCTCTAGCGGCCCCATTTAGTAACAGATTTTGGTATTACATCACAGCTTTTTTGGGTATGACAGTACCTTGAACAACTTTGCGTTTCAGGTTTGTAGGATGAAGGTCAAGGTCACAGTTGCTATTTTCAGAAAAACTAGGGCATTGCTCCAGCGCTTTCATTTATAGATCGATTTTGATGTAACTTCACATAAATGTTAAGTATTACAATATCTTGAATAAATTACTGTTTCAGCACCGCAGGTCCAAGGTCAAGGTCACAGTTGCTATTTTTAGAAAAATACTTTATCATTCCTCTACTCCTCTATTCATTGACAATTTTGATGTAACTTCACTCAAATGTTTAGTGTGACAATATCTTGGACAAGTTGGTGATCCAGAATTTCAGGGTAAAGGTCAAGGTCATATTTGCTATTTTAGAAAATATGCTGTCATCCCTCTGGAATGATTTTGGCATAACTTGACACAAATATTTAGCTTGACAATATCTGGGACAAATTTACGTTTCATCATTGTAGGTCCATGGTCCAGGTCACAGATGCTATTATAGGTACATGTAAATCTTTGTTATGGTTCTAGCGCCTTTATTTATTAACTGATTTTGATAGAACTTCACACATATATTAAGTATGACAATATCTTGGACAAGTTAACCTTTCAGGGTTGTAGTTCCAAGGTCAAGGTCACAGTTGCTATTTTTAAGAATAACTCAGTCATCCCTCTAGCACCTTTATTTATTGACAGATTTTGACACATTACTTTTCTAGTGAGGCATATGGCGGGGGCATTCATCACCTTTAGTGATTGTCTAGTTTTTATTTAAGATATGTAACAGCATGGATTAGATTGCGCAGATATGCATGCTGATCTTGACAGCATATTTGTATGTTTTATCATGTTCTTTGATTTGTTCTTGCAGGTCTTCATATGGTCTTATATAGTGCGTGAAGGACGCAATGGTCACAGTCTGTGAAGATAGCAGTGATCTGTTGGACACGGCCTACCATGACGTTATTGTGGGTGTGATTGGAGCTGGTTTGGGATGTGAAGAACCCTCTAATGCATTACTGGGTAAGCACACCGTACTTATCTGGTTATAAGACGCGTTTAATTCTTCCAAAACAATCACTAAAATCTATCAGATGGATCTGGATTTTTGGGATTGTTTTAAAAATGAAGAACATATCATAACCCAATTTCTTGGCTGATTTAGACATTTTTAGCTCACCTGAGCCGAAGGCTCCGGGGGAGCTTATAGGATAGGCAGGCTCCGGCGTCCGTCGTCGTCGTCCGGCGTCCGTCGTCCGTCGTCCGTCCACAATTTCAAACGACTTCTCCTCTGAAACCGCTGGGCCAATTGTAACGAAATTTCATATGTAGCCTCCAGGGGTCTTAGGAACGAAAAGTTCTTCAAACAGTCCAGGTCACATGACCAACATGGCTGCCACGCCCATATATGGTAAAAAGCTTTAAAAATCTTCTTCTCCAGAACCAATAAGCTGATGGCCTTGAAACTTGGTATGTAGCATTGGGTACGTAAGTACTACCAAGATTGTTCAAATTATGACCTTGGGTTGACCTTGACCTTTTTTACGGCAAGGTCAAATTTGCTTTCTGTAGCTTTTATATTGGAAAATGCTGTAACATAAGATTTTGTGGAATCTATCAAAGATTTTGGCCTAAAAATTAGTATATACATTCATCTTAATGAGTACATGAAGATTTATGAGTACAAGAGGTCAAGGTCATTCTTTGACCTTTGACCCAGAACTCTCATATTTTGAAAATTTCAAACAATCTGCTCAAAAGCCATGGGGCCAATTGAAACCAAATTTCATATAGAGCCTCCAGGGGTTGAGGGAACAAACATTTGTTCAAACGGTCCAGGTCACATGACCAATATGGCTGCCATGCCCATATATAGTAAAAAGCTTTAAAAATCTTCTCCTCCAGAACCAATTGACTGATGGCCTTGAAACTTAGTATGTAGCATTGGGTACTCAAGTACTATCTAGATTGTTCAAATGATGACCTTTGGTTGACCTTGACCTTTTTTACAGCACGGTCAAATATGGGAAAATGCTAGAATGTAAGATTTCATGGAAAGTTTTGAAGATTAAGGCCTAAAAATTTGTATATACACTCAGCTTGACGAGTACATGAAGATTTGTGAGTACAAGAGGTCAAGGTCATTCTTTGACCTTTGACCCTGAACTTATATTTTGACAATTTCAAACAATCTCCTCAAAAGCCATGGGGCCAATTGAAACCAAATTTCATATAGAGCCTCCAGGGGTCTTAGGACCGAAAATTTGTTCAACCGGTCCAGGTCACATGACCAACATGGCTTCCGCACCCATATATGATAAAAAGCTTTAAAAATCTTCTCCTCCAGAACCAATTGACCGATGGCCTTGAAACTTGGTATGTAGCATTGGGTACTCCAGTAATACCAAGATAATTCAAATGAATGACCTTAGGTTGACCTTGACCTTTTTACGGCATGGTCAGATATGTGAACATGCTAGAACACAAGATTTCATGGAAGTTTTGAAGATTTTGGCCCAAGATAGTTCAAATGATGACCTTGGGTTGACTTGACAATTTTTTGGCAGGGTCAAATTTGCTTTCTGGTGCTTTTTTATGGGGAAATGGTAAATATAAGAGTTCATGGAACTTGTAGAAAAGTTTGGTACAGAAGTTAATAATTACAGTCTAATAAAAGAGTACTTGAATTTTTTTAGCAATAGAGGTCAAAGTCATTTTTTAAGCTCTAACCAATTTCTGTCATACTTTGACAGTTTAAACTAGCAGGTTTGTTCAAATGATGACTCTAGTTTGATGTTTGACCTTTTTTACTCAGGTGAGCGATTCAGGGCCTCATGGCCCTCTTGTTGGTTGTTCTAGAGATAGGACAGAACCATTTCATAGCCAAATCGATACGATATTCACTCCAAACAGAGCTTCTGAAAACAGCGGACTGACAAATAACCTGTTCATTTTCTGAGCAGGTAAAGAGGCACAAAGGTCGAGTGGTTAGAGCGACTCGGTTATGATGCAGTAACTGAAAGGTTGTTAGTTCAAACCTGGGCTTTGCAACCCGACCACTGGAAAACGCTTTTTGTCATCCCAGCAGCAAATGGGTACCTGTTTCGAATCAGGGAAGGATAAGACAGCGAAAGGAGAGGGATCTGCGTGGGCTTTCATATTCTATGCTCACCATAAAGTGGACCTTCAACTTCCACTGCCTCGATGGCCACAAGGCTATGAGAAACCGTTACCTTTTTAGAGAAATGTGTCTACGTGTTTGAATCTTTAGCAAAGTATGTTTTAAGACGGCAAACAAAACTGTACTAACATTTCTGATACAGTGTTGTATCAACTTTGTGTGCCGGCTAGGTACATATTAGGATATACAGATGATTTATGCAAAATGCAAACCGGCCTGATTCTGAGACAGAAATATGCTGAAAGAATATATGAACTTTTTTTTCCACCGGTTAATTTTTCAGTTTGGAATAAAAAAATTTGATATGATGTCCTACAGATTGAATAAGAATTAACATAAGAGTATATTTATGTTACACAATTGTACCCCAGTCTGGGATTAAATGCAAATTATATTTTATGTCCCAATCGCAACTTTTCTCATCATTCGCTTTAACATGTAGCAACAGATTCAACAGCGGGAAATGCATTGAATTGTACAGGAAGCCACGTTTCACACGATTCTATGAAAACATCAATTAACACTCACTTTTATGCATATAGATTCTTAAAATTCAATTATTCCTTAGTGTTGTGATCATTGTTTTATAAGTTTAATTTGATTTTAAATTGGGGGAATTTAAGAGTCATTCTCTGTAAGCATCAAAGTGGCCGGGAAATGGCATCTCTCAGATTTTGATAAAACTTATCATATAAACTTGTTGTGTCATATAACCGGTAAAAATGGCATCATTTCCGATCTGCGGTGCTTTGGTTGCCATGGCAACGCAAAGTTCACTTTTTTCTCAAAAATGCCTATTTTCCTTCTTGTAATTGGACAAAAAGCATGAAATTCAGACAATCATAACATGAACATAGAACATGATTTTACCAAACATCTTTATACTAGACCAAAGCATAAACCTTGATTTTGAAAATAACTATAGTCTTAGACGCATAGTTCTGAAGATATGTTTAGCTTTTAGGTGCTGAAGTTAAGCTGTATTCACAAAAACACCAAAACAAAAAAATGCTCAAAAATGGGATAATTTGAAACAAAATATGTAAAAAACGCAGCAATAGATTTTTATAATTTTTCAATATATTGTAGCTCCACTATCACTGATTCATATATGTAAAAATTGGAATGGGTATATTTAACAAACTAGAATAAAGAAAGTCAAAAGATGACTACCATTTCAAAAATCCAAAATATGGATTTTTCACAAACTTGTAAACAACAGCAGATTTCTTTATTTTTTCAATAACAGTTCTGTAGACTGACTGAAAATACACATAGACTTCAGTTGAAATACCTAAATTTGTAAAAAAAAATATGATAGGCATGAAAATAACGTATAATACAGGGGGTAAATTACCCCACCCACTTGGAACACAATGAAAAATTGAGTGAGATAAGCAGTTGATTTGGGCAGCTTTGAGCTATACATGTACTTATATTGAACTACAAGGACTCTTTTATGCAATCAGTTGAAACACACATGTATTATTGTCCATAGCAACCAGTCTGAGCCCTTAGCAACAGCCCTTTAAACAATGTAAGACTTAGGACTGAGCTATGCATGGAATGACCATTGTGAGCAATAAACTCTGAAGGCACGTAAATGATATTTGATGTCCAGTAGGCTGTTGATTTTTTTCGAATCAGTTGAAAAGTATGTGCACATATTTGTCCTTGGCAACCATTTTGAGCCCTTAGCAACCAACAACTTTTAACAGATTTGGAACTTTGAATAAAATTAACACAACAATGTCTTCCTTTGCAATGTTTAATGTAGACAATTCCATGTCTTCCTTTGCAATGTTTAATGTAGACAATTCCACTTTATAGTTTTAAGCACACATCATATTTTTTATAAATAATACTTAGAAACTCTGTTTAGACTCGTCCATAGCAACCACTATTTGCCCTTAGCAACCACCTTCTATCAGATGTGAAGTTTTTGACGGAATTCGATGAGAAATATCTTTATTGAGCACAGACTCAGAAATATCTGAAGCACATTTGCTTGACCTGTAAAACTTGTCGAATGATATGTGTATTTAATTATCCTTAGCAACAAATTGGGGCCCTTAGCAACAATATATTTGCAGATTTTAAACCTTTTACTGGATTCACAAAGAACACTACTTAAGCTTAACAAGATATTTGGACCTTTATAAATAAGGTTTAAAGCACAGTTGTTTGACTTTTAGACTTTAACAACCAGTGTTAGCCCTTTGCAACCATCTTCATATTTGAAAATAGTAACTGTATTTCAAAAAATATCCGTGTGCAACGGAATATATGAATTAAGGAGACAACTGTAAGTTAAAATTAGAATAATGCTATGTAACTGTTTAATCAACAGCTCAGATAAGGATCAAACATTGCCCACATTAACATATGCATATTTGTTGTAATTCTAGCATTAAGGGCTCCTGATTTGCTGCAAGCTTTGGGGGTTTTTTTCTGTCTTGTTATATAATTATGAAAATATAGAAAATAGGTAAAAATAGATGGTCATTAACTATTATGTTTACTGCGACGTTTTGGTTTAACTTGTTACACACAGAAGGTATTATTTTTTAAATGTAGTAACCATTTTAAGTCTGTTAGTAGTTGGTTGCTTAGGGCTATATATCCACATGGTTTTCAACAGATCTTGAAAATCAAACAACCGTGCTTTAAACTTTATTTAGTAAGGTCTGAATTCCTTGTCGGATATCAACAATATTATTCGTGAATCCAATAAAAGGCTCTAAATCTGCAAAGAAATGGTTGCTTTAGGCTTCATCTAGCTTCAAAGGATATGTCCGTTGACAGGTTTTAGCTGTGCTTCAGAGATTTCAAAGTTTGATGGTGAATAAAGATATTCAACATGGAATTCCATCAAAACTTTCACATCCGATAGAAGGTCATTGCTAGGGGCCAAAACTTAGCTCATAATTATTTACTCTGAACACTGCAAAGTAACAAATCTGTTAACAGTTGGTTTGCTTGGGGCTCAAAATGGTTGCCAAGGGCGGGATAGATTTTCTTAACTGATTCTAAAATTCACTGGGCTGCTGGGCTTGAAATATCATTCAGAAATGTCTTCAGAGTTCACAAACAACATTTCTTGATCCTTAGTCTCACACTTTTTAAAGGGCCATTGCTAGGGGTTCATACTGGTTGCTATGGACAATAATACATACCCGTATGTGTTTCAACAGACTGCAAGAGCAAGAATCCTTGTGCTTCAAGTTAACTTACACATGCTGACAAAGTAAACATAAAAGAGAAAATATTTGGGTGGGGATTCCCTCTAAAGTGTCAAATCTGTTAGAGTTGGTTGCTAAGAGCACAAATTGGTTGCTAAGGATGCATAAATAATTTTTTTGAAACAAAATTTAAAAGTCAATCTGACGTGCTTTTAACTTTACTGATAGCTATTGTCATAGTTTGTTGCATATAATAGATATTCTTTTTGAAATTCACCCATTTTTTCAAATCTGTTAATTGTTGGTTGCTGAGGGCCCAAACCCTGAGTCAAATATATATACATATGTTTTTCAACTGATATTATAAGTCAGTCAAGCGTGCTTTTAACATTACTCGATTGATGGATGACTTGTCCTTTTCAGCAGTATATCAGTCATATCAGGATGATGAAAATAGGATAATGAAAGTCTTGTATGCAATGGAACCCCATTTATGGTAGGAAAAATTCTCGCCTCAAGCGGGATTCGAATCCGGTTCGCTAAATCAGTAGGCCAGCGCTTAACCCACTGAGCTACCAGGGCTAAACATTACTCAAAGTTCTCGTCTTAGTTTCTTTCTGGTAAAAGATATTCCTTATATGCAGATCAGTCAAAGCTTCCAAATATGTTAAAAGTTGGTTGCTAAGGGCTCAAAATGATAGCTAAGTGCAAATATATCAACTGGATTGAAAAGTAAGTCAGCTGCCTTGCTTCATATATTATCAACTTCATAGTTTACTGCTCATAAAAGGCAACAAGAGTTCAACACCAGCATCACACTTTTGACTTTGATGTGTTTAGTGGTATCCTCAGGACTTCTAAACCTTCTATTATATTGACGTAGGCATGGAAGGTGATACTCTGAAGTATGAGGTGATACTCTGAAAATATTTGATGCCTAGACCTATCATTACCACTCAGAAGCAGCAATGAAAACTGCAAAAAAAAAACTTTCTGTACAAAATCTTTGAAATCATGATAAGAGAAAATACTCTTTTCAAATGCATATCAGCATTCAACTTTGTTGAAAGTTAATCAGGTCTATTTTTTGTGTGTGTCTCCCTCTTTGAAAATTGTTGTTGTCGTTTGATATGGAATTTATGAAATAAACTTTCGGTGAGTTTCATAATTTTTTTTATGAAATGACCAAGTGTATAACATTTGTTTATCATATGAAGTTATTAGACCATGCCACACGTTAGTGGCGGGATATTATGCTTTCAAACTGGCTGTCCGTGTGTCTCTCCATCCATTTCTCGTACGTACGTACGCGTGTCTGTCTGTCCATTCGATAACTTGAGTAGTTTTCTTCCATTTTGGCATGTGCATTAGTCTCGGAAATATCTTGGTTGGGATTGTTAATGAGCGAATTTCGAAATCTTCGGACAGAGTTATTGCCCTTGTCAATGTTTCAAAAATTGCTTTTGGTCTGTAGTTCCTTTACTCATTGAGATATCGTCATGAAAATTCACAGAAAAGATTGAAACAATATATCCTTTCTGTTGCAAGCAGAATTTTGTCCACCAGGATTATCTGCCTCTGCCCCAGGGCTATATACATGCATAAAATCATGAAAAAATCTACATAAAATCAGGGTTGAAAGTGAGTCTCCTGAAACTTGCAACAACTTATTGAAACGATAAAAGCTTCCTGCATGATCAAAATTTTCTCTCCAAGGGTTATCTTCCCCTGGCACAGCCCTATATACAACACAGGCAACGAGGATAACGTACAGGAAACTTGCTTGTTCTGCTCATCAGGATAAGTTTGTTTCAGAAGTATAGTCTCCCGGAACATCCAACCCCCGACTCTTGAGATAGGAATAAAAAGTTTTACTAATTTTAAAACTGATATGCGTATTCAAGAAATGCTTGAAACATTTTTTGGACAACAACGACCATGACAACCTTATTCAAGCACTGCATTGATACCGGACGGAATTTCTTTAAAAAAAATGGTCTGACTAAGAGGTCTAACAAACTGCGGGGTCCGTAAGAATGACAATTTGAAATCAATCTAAGAGGTATGCGAAAACAATCGAGTTCTATAGTACATTGCCTTCGTTGCCTGTGTTGAATGCCAGACCTGTGTGATAAGGTAAGGGAATGTTTTAGGACCAAGAATGGTAACTCAAGTTTATCAGATCCGCCTGTTTATCTTTCTGTTAACAATCTTGTTCATTCTGTAACTCCTTCATGGCACTAGATCGGGTGTATAATGGGCCGCTTGAAAAGCTCTTTTTTTAATGATGTTAGCCACTGAATAAAAGCCATGTCATATGATAAACACAATTATGGCTAATTTGAAATTATAATTTTCAAATGAAAAAGATATATTCATTCTTTCCACTTCACATCTGATGTTTTCTTTTTGAGAAAATTTTTGATGGCAACTCTCTTATTATTGCTTGCCAATGTGGGTGGGGTAATTAGACCCCATTAGATCAGTTAGTTAGAGCTTTTAGCACACCTTTCTTTAACAATTATGTCAGTCATCATCGACCAAATATCAAGTAGACATAAATGAATAAGAATACATCTTTTCAAACATTTTTGTAGTGTTTTCATTGTAATATCTTTTATATTATACAATTCAAATGATGTTATTTTGGTTCCTTCCCTAGACAAAATTCCTTTTGTTTTATATTTCATAGCTCTATAGCAAAAAAAGCATGTTTTTTTCTTCCCAAAGTTGGTCAAAAAGGTTCCAATACTTAGCAAATTGTAGAAAGAAAACAAACCTTAAGTTATCTGTTGTAAGAAGTGGGTGGGGTAAGTAGACCCCATAAATTTTGATGTGAGACAGCTTCTGTATGCAAAGTTTAGCAAGGATACCTTACTGTGGTTATAGTTATTGTTAATTTGTTGATTTTGGATCTTTCAAACAGATATATGAGTAAAAGAAATGTATTTGCTTTGGTATTTGTAATTTTTATATTTCCTGCAAACCAGTGACGGTAGACAACTTTGAAGCAATTTATTTTTTGAACAACAAATATACCCATTCCAAATTTTTGATATAATTTAGTATGAAAACTAATCTAAAAAATATAAGAAATTAAAAAAAAGTTATTGCTGCGATTTTGTGTAAATTCAATTCAAAATTTGATAATTTTGTCATTTTTCAAAAAAATCAAAAACTTAAAATCATGCCTAGTTTCCACGTGACCTACCGTCAGAATGGAAATACATATCGGCAATGTCAGCAATCAGCCATACTGAGAAAATAACAAATATTTATAATCTATTGCTGGTTTAATTATATCTGCCTGATCAAATCATATGTACAAGTTCAAAAAGGCTTTAAATTCACGAAAATTTCATACACAGATCAGGCAATTCTGGCCTATTTCACTTTATTGCTGTTGCCATGGTAACGGGGCAGTGAATGAAAAAAATAAATACTGATTTGATGGTCCTGGTTGGATGTCTTGATGTACACCAAGTTTCATCAGAATCTGAGAGATGTCATTTCCAGCCTATATGGGAGGCACTTTGATGCTTACAGAGAATGACTCTTAAGTTGTCAATATGACCTGTCACATGGCATACTTACACTGGCGCTCACGTATTTGTACACATTCAAAACGCGTAGGAGACGCAGTTGATGTGCGCGGGATACGCGGTAATTATGAACGCGAATATTTTAGTAGCCAATGAAAATTCGTTCTCAGTTTTGCGTATACCGCGAAGCGACGCGTGCAACGCGCATTTTATGCAAATTTCATGGACCCAATCAAAATTGCGCACATGATACGGGTAGTGACGTAGTCCTTTGCGTCTCAACGCGCGCGTACGGGAACCAATCAAAATCGCGTATTGAATGCGCATTTTAGGGAGGTCAACTTTAAGTAAATCATGTGAAAGAAAGAGTCATTAGTCTACATCAAGCTTGATGTCGAATGCTCATTTGGTCTTACTTGAACCATAACGGGAAAGAAAGAAAAAAAAGAAGCCTAGAAACTCGACCGGCAACTCAAAACTAAATGCGACTGGGACAGTCCCATGACACTTCGCCATTGAAGTGCACATAGCCTAAATCGCACTCTTCAGCCATAAATTCCTTTCGTATCAGAAATTAAAATCGTGGAATCTGAAATTAATATGGCCTTTATGGAAAATAAGTGCCAGGCGGCAGTCACTTTGAATCTTAAAGAATTCAAGTCAGGGTGGGGGGATAAAAGCCTCTGATCAGTGACCTATAAATAGCAGTGACCTGGATGGCTGATTGGAGTTTTACGAGAGCATGTTTGGGAGAGGAGTGGTAGGTCACTGCTCTGATCAACATGACTTGGAAACGGTTGTCTCCAGGGCAGTGTCCTCAGCCCTATCCTATTCATTGAAATAATAAATACCCTTGATGATGCTGGGTGGGGGGGGGGGGGGGGCAAACCTCTCTCTTTCTCAGTTTGCAGATGACAAGTCTATCTGGACCTACCAATCCTCTCCCAAACATGCTGTCGTAAAACTCCAGTCAGCCCTCCAGACAATCGAGATATGGTCCACGCTCTGGGGCTTCAAAATACCCACTATTAAGACAAAGGCTATAATTTTCCCTTAAAAAAAGTCTTAATATTGAATCACTTTAAAAACTCTCCCTTTTTGGGACAGAAATAGAATTTTGTGACCATATCACCTTGACATCGTAAACAATCTTTTTATGAATATTTTTTTAACCATTTGAGTTAAATTATATCAGCATTCCCCATACTGATAATAAAGGAACTCCTTTTCGTGAAATTTAGGTCCTTTGCGCGAAAAGGACTCCTTTTCGCACTTTAGGGTAACCGATCCTAGATAGCAAACTAACATATGGGGTCAGCATATTAAAAATCTGATTGAAAAATGTAATAAAGACCTAAACCTCATGAGGACGGTTTCAGGCACCTCCTATGAAGCAGATAAAAAAATCCTATTGACATTATATAAGGCCCTAATCCTCAGTAAAAGTTGATTATGGTGCGCAAGCTTATAACTCGGCACCCAAACATCTACTCTCAAAGCTCAAGACCTCTTCCAAAACAACTTAGCACTCCGTATTGCTACGAGGGCATACCACTCCGCCCCTATTAATGCTTTAGAAGTTGAATGTGTAATTTAACTCCTATAGCTGAAGGTGCCGGGCAGCGTAGCGCAATCGATAGGGCACCTGACTCATGCCAGAGGTCTTGGGTTCGAGAACCCGGTTGGGCCACATACTTCGTTTCTCCTTCCGCTGATTCAAGAAAGGCAGTTGTCAGTTATTGACCATCGGCACTTACAACCATACCAAACCCTCAAAACTGGACGTTTATCCCCTAATAAATGAAGCAGTAACCAAAAAATGGCAATCCCAATGGACCAATAGCAACAAGGGCCACACCTTCCATTTCGCCAAACCAAAGGTTAAACTTCAATGTGACGTATATAGTCTCAATAGACGTTTCGACATAGCCTATTCCGGACTAAGGCTAGGACACTGCGGGCAGGGCTGCCTTCACTACAGTAACCAGTCCACCCTATGCCCCCACTGCAATGATGCAGAAGATCTCAACCATATCTTCTTTGACTGTGTGGCCCCATAACAATCAAAGGCGAGACCATAGAATCCACCATATTCAAGTTAGGATATCACACAATAGACCTGAGACTGCTCCTGTCTCCCCCAAAGAAACATGCAAATACAATACAGAAGGTAGTCTTTGAATACCTAGACAAAACCAATATCATTGCCAGGATATAGATTATAAGATTCCAATACAATAGGGAAAAAAATCCCCCTAATTTTCTCTAATTCGAGCCCCTGTTGCTAACCACCTACCAAACCCATTTCCCAAAATCCCTGGATCCACATTAATACCCTACTAAGTGCAATGCTCATGACAAAAACTCCCATTACCCAGTAAAAGTCCCAGAACCCATCTGTACGACTACAATCTGACTTTCCCTACGGTCGTATAAATAACTTTTGTCTATTGACAATAAAGGGTAAAATTAATGTGTATCCAACCTCTTTAAACTCACACCCAGGCTAAGATACCTGGAAACTAAACAAACCATAATAAGGTTCAGCACATTTGCTTCCTAGAAACAGCCAAAAGAAACTGCCCTCTTTTCCCGTCAATCCGCAATAAGAGATAAGCTATAGTCCTCTGGTCCATTAATAATACTCTCCATTTCTTCCCCACCCACAAATTAATGTGTATCCAACCTCCTTAATCTCACACCCAGGCTTAGTTACCTGGAAACTAAATAAACCATTATAAGGTTCAACTAATTTGCTCCCTAGAAACGGCCAAAAGAAACCGCCGTCCTTTTTGAACAATCCGCAATAAGAAATAAGCTACTGTCCCCGTGTCTATAAATAATATTCTCCATTTCTCCTCCAAAAAATAATGTGTATCCAACCTCCTTAATCTCATACCCAGGCTTAGTTACCTGGAAACTAAATAAACCATTATAAGGTTCAACTAAATTGCTCCCTAGAAACAGCCAAAAGAAACCGCCGTCATTTTTGAACAACCCGCAATAAGAAATAAGCTACTGTCCCCGTGTCTATTAATAATATTCTCCATTTCCCCTCCAAAAAATAATGTGTATCCAACCTCCTTAATCTCATACCCAGGCTTAGTTACCTGGAAACCAACTGAACCATTATAAGGTTCATCACATTTGCTCCCTAGAAACAGCAAAAAGAAACTGCTCTCTCCTCCCAACAATCCACGATAAGAAATTAGCTACAGTCCTGTTGTTGACTAATAATATTCTCCATTTCCCAAAATATTAGAACACTAAAAAACTCCCATGAAAATATAGGACCCTAAAAGTTTAAATATGCAATATATTTTGGAACCAACTAAACCAAGATAAGGTTTAGAACAAATGCTACAGTCCTAGGTCCCAAAAGGAATTTTTACCCCACCTACCTCCCTCCCAACAGATTTAAGCTACGGTCTTCTCTGAGACCAACGGTTGCAATTCATGATGTAACATAGGCAGTCTCAATTACTCATGAGGGCCACAAAAACATGAGACAACTGCATTCCAGATAACCCTCAATCTCTTATCCCCCACTGCCCATTGCATTAGTTAATAAGGGAATTTGCTCCCAATCTAAGAATTTGCTCCCCATTTCCCCTAGACCTGCCCTGGGCCCAGCCAGGACAGGGGGCTTGTTCCGGCAGAACTAGCAAAGTGAAGTCTGATGGAGGCCTGCAGTTCGGGGAAGATGCATTATGGCTTGCCTCTCATGCCATGCGTTTACAGAAGCCCTGAATTGTATTGCTGGTCAACCCACACTGGGTCGCGAGGGCTGTGTGCATGGGAAGTGATTTATGTGGATCTGTGCACAAGTCCATTTGGGTTCTATCCCATTGCTACTTAATGTTTCTGGAAGTTTTTGCTCCCCACCAAAGATTTTGCTTCTCCCTTTTTTTGAGACGTCACCTGCCCAGGACCCAGCACAGGTCCACTTCGGTGCAACCCCACTAACACATGAATCTGGGCAGTCTTTTGCACCCGCCCCCTCCCCACCAAAGAATTTGCATCCCATCCAAGAATTTGCTCCTTGTTCCCTCCTCCCCCTTTTTTTCCTCCATAGAACTGCCTTGGACCTAGCCAGGACAGGGGGGCTTGTTTCAGCTTGGTTCTAACTTCGGTTAGAAAACCAAGTTCTTCTTGTAGAGAGTCAGGTGTTTTTTCTTGCCGGGGTTCTCGGTTTTCCGTCACCTTGATGATCATTCATCTCTGGCCCCATATGCTGAAAATTTTTGCAGCATTAAATTGCTTTCTGGAAATCAAGATTTATCTTGGAATGTAGGTTACTATTCTGCCTTCAGCCAAAACTACATGCTACAAATGAAATATTCTTAAACTTTATTTTGTTTACTTTTACTCTGTGTAGAGGATATCTGTTTCGATTCGGCACAGATTGCTCTGCAATAAGGTAATCCGAAGAGAACCCACTTGTCTGTTCAGACTATACCATTTCCAATTTAATGCAAGTTACTTCGTAGTAAAATAATGTTTTTGATTGGGTGCAAGTTACTTTGCAGTAAAGTAAATGCAGCCTGCTCAAATGTTAACATGACCTAAACATGCCCGAGGTCAGTTCAAAAATAAATTTGAATGCGGCTTTGCTTCGGTTTGCTGTTTAGACAGGACTTTTTTCCGAAGTAAAAGTTAATTCGGATTCGATCCAAGGTACTCTGTAGGATTAGTTTAATTACTCCGAATTAGTTTTTAATTCGAATAAGATTTGCTAGTCTAAACAGCTAATTCAAAGCAAATTCTGATTCGATTCGGATTAAAACTCTAGTCTAAACAGGATTATTGAAGGTATAGA
Source organism: Ctena decussata (assembly GCA_963989385.1). Lineage (NCBI taxonomy): Eukaryota > Metazoa > Mollusca > Bivalvia > Lucinida > Lucinidae > Ctena > Ctena decussata. The sequence continues at coordinate 3,172,980 of OZ022501.1, read as the reverse complement.
AAATTCAGGCATGCGAATGTTTTTACATTGTCTCAAAGGCAAGGATAATTGCTTATTTGTGGCCTTGGTTGTGGAGAAAACTGGAGTACCTGAAGAATACCACCAACCTTCCTGCAGAGACTGTCCGAGTGATTCTGCTTCCTGCCGAGGATCTCGGCAGGAAGCAGAGTCACGTGGACAGTCTCGGTAGGAAGCCAATTTTCGAGGACAGAAGTCTCTGCAGGAAGCAAGAGATCGCGGACAGTCTCGGCAGAAGCCAAATATGATGTGAAGTCCGCCGAGACTGTCCGCGAGTTCTTGCTTCCTGCAGAGACTTCTGTACATGATAATTGGCTTCCTGCTGAGACTGTCTGCGTGACTCTGCTTCCTGCCGAGAGGCTCGACAGGAAGCAGAATCACGCGGACAGTCTCTGCAGGAAGCCATTTATCATGTACAGAAGTCTCGGCAGGAAGCAAGAACTCGCGGACAGTCTCGGCGGAAGCCAAATATGATGTACAGTCTCTGCAGGAAGCGAAAATTAGAAGAATCGATTTTACCCTATGGTATTGTTTAACTCAATATAACAGTCTGGGTCCAAATTTCACTGGTCAGTTTAATTCTTAGCGAGGGTTACCGTGTGTGTTCTGGCCCAGATAAGTTGTGACTTTTTCTTTTTTGTTTGTTAGTTTTCTGGGCTTAGAAGTTAAGAAAAATGGAAGTTATGTATAGTTTCTAAGCCTAGAAGTTCTATTATAGAGTTAGTCTAAATAGTTGTTAATGAGTCCCATTTAATTCTCGTTACGAGTTGTTATGTAAAAATTGACCCAGATAATGTGGGACTATTTTATGGTTCCCGTCTTCTGCGCATCGATTCGGTCAGATTCCCGGTAGAGAGATCGAGACAATATTTAATTAACTTAGTAACTTATATTGTTTTAAGCTATCTTAAAACTATTTTAATTAGGCCAACGTACAATCTGCGGTTGTACGCGTATTGAACAAGTCATGAATATTCATGTTATCATCGTTTGCGTCTCCCGCGTCGAGACGCGTCAGGGCGCGTCTAGACGCGTCTGATGCGCGGTTCTAGGTGATACGCACGCAGCACGCGCATGCAACGCGGTACGAACGCGTTTTTGGTGTACAAATACGTGAGCGCCAGTGTATCTAGTAAATTGCACTGAAAATGCAAGGGGGTGAGGCAGCTCTCTTTTGTTCGCGGGATCATTTTTTTTAAACAAAGTTACATACTTTATGCAAACGGATTCGAAAACTGCAATAATTTTTCTTTCTTTAGGTATGTATCTTAATGGGAAAACGTTGAATAGATTGGGAGAATTTATCTATATCTATAAATCATTCAATATTTTCTGCGCGCCAAACCCGCAATTTGCTTGTTTATCCACTGCCTTACAAAATGTTTGGATATGTTGCTCTTGCTCTACCGGGGCCGGAGATGGGGCATACTGTTTTAGATGTGGATCCCGTCTGCATTTGTGATGCATAAGCGTTTGCGTCGGCTTGGGCTCTTTTCTGCAACATAGCTCCTAAAGGAAATAATGAATTTTAAGAAAACTTGCATAAAAATAGAAAATAGGTAAATGTTCGGTGCTGTTTAATTTATTGTGTTCTCAGTTTAATCATTCTATCATAAAAATAGAAAATAGGTAAAATTAATTGTTAAATGTTTTCATATAATTTGCTTAGTCCGTTGTAACCCGTCTGTTGGTCTAAATTATTTAGTTCAATAAAGGTAGCTGAGTTGCCATCTATTTGGGAAAGAGCTGCTGACTCGGCTTATCACTTGTAAATTATTGTTTGTTGGGATGTCTTTGTCAATCTTTCCCTTTGATGTTGGGGATAGGGTTTGGGATCTGATTCAGTCAGTTCCTGAAGTGTAGGTACTCTTTAAATTTGCAGATATTTATTGATAGGAGATAAACAATTTCTTACTCTTCTTAGTGACCTTGACGTTATTTTCAAGCTCACATGAGTACGACCTAACGCAAAACAAAAGCGAAAAAAATAAAAATAACAAAAATAAAACTTGTTTGCACCAGAGCTCCTTAAGGAAAAGATGGACTGTACCCAACTTGCACCAACCCATTATCGGGAAAGGCTGAGAAAAAAATTAAATTCGGTGTCTTTGGTCCTATTCCAAGGTCACATGAGAACTTGAATCTTAAAAACGATTTTGCTTGCAGCCTGTCTTCTCAACTAAATGTCGGATTCATATAAAGCTACGTATATAATCATAAAAGGGAAAAGGACCGCAGAATCGAATTGATTTTAGCTCTTGCTCTACCGGAGCTGGGAGTGGGGCATACTGTTTTATTATATGTGGACCCCGTCCGCATTTTTGCCTAAGCGTTTGCGTCGACTTGGGCTTTTTCTGCACTATACGGCCTTAAGGAAATAGTGGATTTTAACCAAAGTTGCAGATATTTATTCATGGGAGTTGAACAATTTCTAACATTTCATAGTGACCTTGACGTTATTTTCAAGCTCACAGGAGTATATGTACTCAGAGAAAACAAAAGCAAAAACAAAAAAACAAAAACGCAAAATAAATAAAAATAATGATAATAATAAAACTTGTTTGCACCAATTTTCTTAAAGGAATAGAAGGACTGTACCCAACTTGCATCAAACCGTTATCAGGGAAAGGCGTAGTAACAATTTAAATTCGGTGACTTTTGTCCCTTTCCAAGGTCAAATGAGAACTTAGAATCTTAAAAGTGATTTTGTTTGCAGCGTATCTTCTTATCTAAATGGTGGATACGTAGAATCATGAATGGGAAAAGGACCACAGAATCGAATTGATTTTGACTACTTTTATCCTATTTATAATGTTATAGGAGGACTTTGAATCTTAAGAATGTTTGTCTGCTCCATTTTCAATGTCACAAGAAGGCTTAGAACGCTTCCTTGTCTTGTCAATATTATAATGAACAATTGGAGGATTGTTACAAAACTTGAAGTGATATGTAATAACGGCCAGTAAAGAGCCGGTCGGTTTGTCGGTTGTTCTGGATTAACGGCTCTCTGAGACTGTATTTCAGTCCATAAGGAGCCGTCTTCTAGAAAGGGGAGAGGGGAGCGAAAAAAACCAATCAACCCCCATCCAGCACCTGCTGCAGGCACACATGGGTCTTGCTCTTCTTTAATCAAAATTAAGTTACAAAGCACCAGCGCCCGACTCGACCAACCCTAAGCAAAAATGTGTGGTGTTTATGACTCCAGTTTCAAGGTCACACGTGGATTCTATCTTAAAATTGAGATAATCCTATGATTTGTATTGTATCGATGTTTAAATGTATTGAAAACGTTTGAAATAAATATTTTAAATCATTCTGAGACATTTCTTTAACCAGTTGATAGAGTTTTAGCAAACAAGCGTAAGTGTATATTTGGACGAGGCAAAGATATATTTCGTCGTTTTATGTGATTGACCTGATTTTCAAGTGTCACAGGAGGATTTTTTTTAAATTAACATATCCGTCAAACCGATGAATAGATTTCCACAAACACTACGCAGGTATATATCGGTAAGCCAAGGGAAAGGCCAGATAATAGTTGGGTGACACTGATCTAATGTTCAAGTTCACAAGAGGAAAATGTCACCCAGATACCGTTACTTACTGTACCTATTTCTCAGATTCTTTTTATTATTTGCTTTGACAGGGACCGCTTATTTAATATACTACGGGAAATATTATAGTTTTAACCTTAGAATGTATCAAATAATGTAAAAGTATGCAAGCTTAGCAAGACAAACTTAAGAATCCTCAGTTTTTCATTATTGCCAGGTGTATTCTAATTATCTAATACAAAACTCCTATGAGCCGCGACACGAGAAAAACCAAGTAGCTGTGCGTCAAGCGCAGGCTCAGATCAGCCTGAACATTTGGCAAGTCAGACCAGAGTCTTCGCTGTCCGCATGGAGGTAGCTGATACCCTCAGCTGCCTTTTAAGCGCTTATCAAAGTCTGATCAGACTGGGTGGATGTCCAGGCTGATCTGGGTCTGCGCTGGGCGCACAACCACTTTGATGGTTTTCTCGTGTCGCGGCTCAACTATTTTCGCTTATGAATGCTGTAGACTGTGTTTTGTTTTCTTTCAGCATTTGTTAGGTCCGTGCGGGACAATCTGAGACGCTAGTGACGGATTCATGCGAGGTATGCCGATTGAAATTGGGATAAAGCACCTCCACCAATGACGGTGTCGAATTCAGCTGGATTATACACTTGAAACCTTTGAAGTGATGCCGTGATAATTTGAATTGAATAAAATTATTTAGCCCTTAAACTTCATAGTAGCGTGTAATATAAACGTATTCATACCAAATTTAGTGCGAGACAGGCACGCGTATTTGTATTTAACTACTTCAGTGTCACTAAACCCCAAAAGTTTGAAAGAAAAGATATAAGGGCAGGTCTCGGCAGGCAATGAGCATCCCTCTCCGAGCCACACTAGTCTTACTGTCGTATTCCGCGGGACACATCAAGTACGAGATGCCTACGTATTTACCCGCGAGCGCAGTCGTCCCCCATCGAGACACCTCAACCCTGCGTCTCGAGAAAGGCGACAGACAAGGGCACCAGGGAAGAGATGTCCGATGCAGCAAGAACTCGCAGAAAGACAAAACAACTCAAATGGAAGCCAAACTACGCTAAGGTTCATGTCGCTATGAAAGACGAGTCTTGAATTTCAAGTGACTGTGGTATTAGAAAATGATTAAGGTGGTGATAATCACTGATTTGAGACAAAGACAAAAATCTGCATAAAATACTCAAAATACCACTGATCTTTCCAAAACTTAGCAGATGCCTTCTTTATGTTGTTTCTCATAATTTAGAATCCCAAAATGCAGCATTTGTTAATGTTAAAAAGTGTTTTTATAAGAGAAGATCAATGGGTAATTTTTTGCGAATAAATCTGAAAAAATAATATCATTATTGAAAATATACTTAGTGCTTAGAGTACCTTGTTGCAGAATGGAGAGCGTCCTAGCAATTATTTTTTCCATCTCTTTCACACATTATCAGGCTGAGCAGTTGAAAAAAAGATGCAGTCTGTGTCCAAATTTTTTTGTCAAAACACACAGGTGAGACAGGTGATACTATTTTAACAAGGTTGAACAATTTCTTCTACACACCACTGATCATGTCAGTAATGTATTATTTATATTGTAGGTGTTAACATAGGTATGCTTGCCTATCCTATATTTAATAAATGCGTCCAGTGTACATTGACTTTGTACATAGCTGAACATTGAGAAAAAGCTACCGTTTTCATCTGGTCTACATTACAATTTGAGAAAGAGTTGGAATAAATAATTGCTAGGACGCTCTTCATTATGCAATAATGCACCTTCAGCACTACGTAAATTTTCAATAACGATATCATTTTTTCAGATTTATTCGCAGAAAATTACCCTTTGATCTTTCGTTATAAAAACACTTTTTTAAGCAGCATGTGCATCTATTTTGTATTCTAGACTGTAAAGAACAAGGAAAATAAGAAGTCTGCTAACTTTCAGGGAGATACATTCTTTTTTTTATGGTTTTATGCAGATTTTTACATTTACCATAAATCACCACCTTAATATATTCTAGATTAAGCCGATTTTTATGTCTGACCTGTTCCCAAATATCTTAGGATGACAGATTGAATGGTTTGTGGGTGTGGGTTTAATGGCCTTTGAGAGAGTATTTTAGCCTATATTGAGCCGTCTCCTAGAGAGAGGGAGAAAATTAAAGAGATATGATATGGGAGAGGAAAAATGTCCAAACAAACCCCTCCCGCTCCTAGTGCAAGCACAGTAAATCCTTGCTCTTCTATAATCCAAATTAGTACAACGCCCCGGAACTGAAAGTTACTGCCTATTGCCTATTCCCTATTGCCCGACCACGACCACTCCCGGAATGAAAGATAGTGATTATCAAGGTTTTATTTATTTATTCATTTATTTTCTTTATAAGTTTAATTTATATTAGAAATTAGAAATTAGTCAACATATATAGCCTGGAGAGGGATGGGCTCCGTCAGGCTGAACTGTGCCCTAGAAACATCATGGTTGCTGGTCCAATTCTGATAAGAGCTCTGGTAGCTCAATAGGTTAAGAGCTGTCCAGCTGATCTAGCAGTCCTAGGCTCAAGCCCCGCTGTAGGCGGGAATCTTTTCAATTGTAAATGGGGTACCATTGCACACGGCCTTTTATTATCACCCACCCATCATCCCAGTCAGGTCAGGTCAGGCAAAACCTGCTACTGGTACCATGTAAACCAGTACTACCTGTTGCATGTGGGCAGATGGGGCTCATCAACCTGGGAAGGTGTCCTGTCCAAGAGTTAATAGTCTCTAATTAAAACTAGAAGGGGTAGGTGGAGCTCTTAGCCTTGGCAGGCAGTCCACCTAGGAGTTCATTGCTAGGTCTCCAAACAAAACCTATTAACAAACCTGTGAAAACAGCACCATTGTGCGGAAGTCTTCCTAGAAGTGGAGTGTGGAACTCAAATCTAAATCAAGTGTTAGCAGCTAGACCCGAGCGAGCCCTTCTCAGCTTGGTGAAACAGCTAGATTAAGGGGGTCACTGATAGGTAGGGACAGGCCCCGATCAGTTTGACTCTTTGAATCTGGTTGTTTATATTATAGGCAGTGGACAAGTCAACGACTTGATGGGAGGAAATAAGACGCTCCCACCTCCATGAGTCTCCCAACCCTATGGGTCAACAAGGGGTGGTGTTAACAAAACATCACTGGGCGGAAGTCTTCCAAGAAGAAGTCAACGGCCGGGGCGGAAGAACTCTTTGAGTCAACGACCATGTGTTCGTGACCAAGGCGAGCCATACAATAATCGTAAAGATGTTCTCGACCTCTGTGATGAGAGGAGAAATTTGAAGAAGAACAGGTATGAAGCAGGAGAGGCAGAAGAATAAAGGGAAGCAAACAAGAGGATTCAAAAAGCAGTGAAGAAAGCGAAGGAGGACTGGATAGTTAGTCAGTGCGAGGAGATTGAAACTTGCCTGAACAAAAACAACAGCAGGAAAGCATACCAGCTGGTGAAGGATCTAACTTCAGAGAAACAGGGATGATCCACAACTATCCAGGACAAGTCTGGGAAATGCCTTACAGAGGAACAAGAGATTCTCAGCAGATGAACAGAATATTGCTCAGAACTATACAACCATGAGACTTACGGTGACAATACGGTTCTGGACTGCAATCAGCCCCCAGAGGAAGATCAACAACCGATCCTTCGTGAGGAAGTTGAGATTGCAGTAGCAGCACTAAAGAAGGGGAAATCTGCTGGATTTGATAATATACCAGCGGAACTTGTTCAAGCTGGCGGAGAAACCATGATTGATGTTTTAACATATATCTGTAACAGGATCTGGAGAACAGGAGAATGGCCTACCCCATGCACTCAGTCGCTGATCATTACGCTCCCTAAAAAGGCAACCTACAGCTCTGCCAGAACTACAGAACAATCAGCCTCATCAGTCATTCAAGCAAAGTCATGCTGAAAGTAATCTTGAACAGGCTTAAACCACAAGCCGAAGAGATAATCGCCGAAGAACAGGCTGGGTTCCGAGCAGGAAGGAGCACCACAGAACGGATCTTCAACCTTAGAATTCAGTGTGAAAAGTATCTCCAACATCAGCAGAATCTGTACCATGTTTTCATTGATTTCAAAAAAGCCTTTGACAGGTTATGACATGCACCCTTATGGGCCACCATGCGGAAGTACAATATCAGTGCAAATCTAGTTCGCACCATTGAGGAGCTATACGACAAGGCTAAAAGTGGTAGCACAGGAGAATGGTTCAGAACAACAGTTGGAGTAAGACAAGGATGTCTTCTGTCACCCACCCTCTTCAACATTTTTCTCGAACAGATCATGACTGATGCTCTGGAAGAACTTGACGGAAAGGTTACCATAGGTGGCAGTAACATTACCAATCTGCGGTTTGCCGATGACATAGACGCTCTAGCTGAGGAAGAACAGGAACTAGAAGCACTAGTTGAACGTCTCGACCAAACCTGCACAAGATATAAGATGGAGATCAGTGCTGAGAAGACCAAACTGATGACGAACAGCGCAGATGGCATCCAGAGGGAGATCAAGGTAAAGGGGCAGAAGCTGGATACTGTAATACCTTGGAGCAGTTGTCTCAGATGATAGCTCAAAACAGGAGGTTCTCTCAAGGATTGCACGAGCCACTTCAGCTCTTACCAAGCTGAAACCAATTTGGAGAGATAACAACATACATGTATCTCTTGGATCAAAGGTGAAACTTATGCGCTCCCTTGTCATTTCCATATTTCTGTATGCCTGTGAATCGTGGACCTTGACAGCAGAGTTAGAGAAAAGAACGCAGGCCTTTGAGATGAGATGCTACCGAAGGTTACTGAACATTTCGTACTAGGACCATATAACCAATGAAGAGGTTCGCAGGAGATCCAAGCAGCCATTGGAGAATATGATGAACTCCTGACACTGGTCAAGAAACGGAAACTAAGGTGGTTTGGTCATGTCTCAAGGTCTTCTGGTTTAGCAAAGACAATTCTTCAGGGCACGGTGAAAGGAAAAAGAAGAAGAGGTAGACAGAAAAAGAAGTGGGAAGACAATATCAAGGAGTGGTCAGGAATGGATTTTGCCAGCTCAACTAGGGCAGCTGAAGACAGGAAAAGGTGGAAAGGGATTGTTTGGCAGTCATCTGTGGTGCCCCAACGACCTAGTAAGGTTATGGGATAGAATAGAATAGATATTAAAATATTTGATATAACTTGTCCATGTGCTTTAAACTACAGTGATCATCATATGTTCTCGAATTTTGGAACTCTGTAGGAATCATCAGAGCTCTTATGCCAACAACATTCGGTCATAAGTGATGTATATGCCTGTTTACTTCTTGATTTAGTTGGACACGACAATTTCGACATTCGCCAAATCGACGGTTGTTAAAGCTTAGGCAAAATCATCCTATCACAATGATAACTTAGATAATGAAAATAACCGTTTGGTGGTAAAATTCTTAAACAAAGAAATAGGTCTTACAAAATGTGTATAGTCCGTTTGCTTCCAAATGCAATCGGCATTCCCATTATTTTTTTCTCAAAATCGGTGAGAGATGGACGATTTTCAAATTGCGCATTCTTCATTTTATCATATAGATAACAAAATCAAATCATAATTTTGTACAACAGTGAGGTTTTGCATAAAAAAGTTTCTTTACAAAAAAGGACCTAAAGTATGTCTTTTTAGCCTCTTAATTACAAGCGACTACGCCTTCTAATTACAGACCGATTTCTTTGATTAGTACATCGGGAAATTAATGGAACGAGTTATTTACAAGCACTTATATAACTTTTTCAAAGTAATAATCTTATCTACAAATTTCAGCCCGACAATATTGCAACTTATTGATAATCAAATTTGCTCAAGTTCTGACTCCAAACAGTATATATGCATGATGTTTTGTGACATATCAAAGACCTTGGAGTACGGCATCAAGGCCTTATTTTTAAACTAGATATAAATTACATCTTTTATAAAGGACCTCACACTATCTTTCCGGAAGAAGTCAAAAAGTGTTTGTAGGGTCCTCAGTGTCTGAGTCTAAGGCACTATCTGCAGGGGTTCCACAAAGTTCTGTTCTCGGACCTTTGTTATTTTTAATTTAATAAAGTATGTTAATGATATTTTAGAACATTTGGTAAATATAAGTCGTCTCTTTGCTGGTGATATATCATTATACATCATTATCATTTAAATCAGCAGATGCAGGCGACATTGAAGGTATCTTGAATATCGATTTTACAATTATCACGACTTGGGCAAAACAGTGGTTAGTAGATTTTAACCCAAATAAGACAGAAGCTGTCTTATTCTATATGAATAATGTAAATATCCAAACCTGAATGTTGATCAAATTTCTATTGATTTTGTAGATGAACATAATCATTTAAGACTCACCTTTAGCCGTGATAGCAAGTGGTATGCCCATATCAACAATATTCTAGCATCTGCTTTAGAAATACAAAGAGTTATGCGAAGTTCAAAGTTAACAATTAATCGAAGAGGGCTGAATCAGCTTTATTTTCGTATTTGAGAACCTTGGTTGAGTATGCTTTTGTCGTATGGGATGGGTGCACAATGTACGGGAAAGAACAACTTAAAGAAATCACATGAACTTGCTCGAAAACTTACCAAGTTAACCTGTTCTGTTTCAATAGATATTTTAATCAGCGACAAAGACAGCTTACTTTGTCAGACCGTCGCTAGGTTCAGAAATCGATTACTACGAGGGCTGTTTGAAAAGTTCGGAAAATTTTGTTTTAAAATAGTGTATAGTAGTAGTAACAGGAAAAATCAGATTTACATAAAATTCAACGTTTGTTATATATATTCTGTGAAAATCAGCAAGACATGCATGTACATACAAACAGCAGTTTTATCAGGATGACTATGTAACACATACCCGGAGCACATCAACGTCAATATGACGTCGCTAAAAGCGTCATGTAAGTCAAGCGAACGTCGCACTTTCGCCACATAAACATTTGCAAGAACCACGCACTTCCTATGCCTACTTACCAGTCTCCGCCAAATGAGAATACAGCAATCGGAGTTCATTTGGCAAGTACAGCTGCTGAATCAAATCTTAATCCACGCAAGAATGCCTTCAAGTGTGGCAAAAATCCAAAAGTCCATAGGAACAAGGTCGGGGCTGTATGGCGGGATTCCCAAAACTTCAAACCCCAGAAGACTTATCTCCAACTGTGTAGAAACTGCTCTACCCAGCAAGCATGGCTAAATGGGTCCCATGTGGGCAGAACCTGGGCATAATGCCCAAATAGGATGGTTGTGGGTCCCATATAGGAAATTTAGCCCATGTGGGACCCACATAGGGCCATTATTGGTTATCTTATTTTCTAAACACATACAATTTTGTTGTGGTGAAAGGAAAATATATATAAAGGGTGCTATTTGATTTTCATGTATACTGTTTCTCTTTACAAGAAAGTTTAAGTGGTTATTTATGGACCTTTATTTCAAATCATTACCAAACGGGTCCCATATGGGCAAACCCACATTTTGCCCACATTCTACCTGAAAAATATCTAGTAATGTTTTAATTACAATCAATATACTCATTCAATTACAAAACTGAAAATAAATTCAATCAAGTTTAATACTTCTTTCACCATTTGCATCTCTTTTGTTGGTCATTTACATCTTATCTCTTACAAATGTGCCATCAAAATTCAAAACCTACTGGAAATAATATTTTCCTGCAATAAGTTTACCTATGTAGTACGGATTTAACATCTCGAAAAACTTCCAACAAATCTCTCAGTGAGCGATGATGGGATACTTCATTTGTGCATTTGTGCACATTTGACATCTTCTACGTCTTCGTTGAAGCTATTGAAATAATCAGTAACACAAAACCAGTTATAGATGTACAAAAGTGGGCTGGACATGGGCCAAATCTGGGATGGGGCCCGGGCCAAATCTGGGATGGGGCCCGTATGGGCTTGCCCATGTGGGTCCCATATGGAGCCCGGTTGCAAAACCCATGTTGGTCCCATATGGTTTGCCCATATAGGGCCCATATAAATACCCACATGGGGCCCATATGGGTCCCATATATTTTGCTGGCTGGGTATGTCCTGCATTATCCTGATGTAAGATTACTTAGTCAAGATCCAGGCCTTGTCTCTTCTCTCGAATCGCATTAACGAGATCCTCCCCTATAAGGTGTGAGGTCTTGAAACACCCTCCATAAAGCCCCGAACTTGCTCATATAGATTTTCGGAGACTCCGTTTGTTGTATCCTCATTTAGCGGAGACTGGTGTGTAGAAACGTACTTAAAATGGGTTTGCAGGCATAAGAAATCGTGGATCTTGCAGGTGACTATGTGGAGAAAGTGCGACGTTCGCTGGACCTATTACATGATGCTAGACGTTTTAGCAACGTCATGATGCCTTTGGCGTGCTCAAAATATGTGTTATATACCGACTAGTAATCTAAATAAAACTCTTGTTAGTATGTATACCTTGCTGATTTTCAGAGAATATATAGAACAGATGTTGAAAGTCATGTACATATGAGTTTTACGTAATTACTTCTATACACTATTTTATGCCTAAATTCTACGAGCTTTCCGCACGAGTTAATGGTACTGCTCATGAATGTTTTTATGTAATATGATGTCTCTTCTTGTTACCGAGGGCCCTGTATATCACCTTCGAAACGCTGAAAATAAAATATGAACTGAAGAACCGAAATATTTGCTACATCTTTTATTCCTTCCGGTTTATTTTGTGGAATAAGTTACCTCTTCCAATCCGATCTTAAACATCAATTAACGCATTCAAACTTAAATTAAAATAATATATTTATATTTCTCCGCAAAGTCCGAAATACTTTATTCCAGGTAAGAAAACTGAATCTGTATTTCACTGTCGAACAAGGATCAGATGCAGTTATCTTAACAGCGATTCGTATCAAAACCATCTTATAGAACTTTGGGAACAGTATTGAAGATGCTGATCATTATTTCTTTTAGAAGTGAAAGGTAAAACAATGAACCAGCTATTTTATTTAGGGCAACCAGAAAAGTTCATCCTCTAGGAGTTCATTTCATATTATTCGGTTCTGATTCAATTTTCGAAGAGGATAATATTATCTTCTTCGGTCAAGTGCATCAGTTTACCACAGATACAATACACTTGATTTGATAATCCGTTAAACAAATTCAGCTAACCATAAGTAGCTAAGCAATCTGGCTATTCTTTATAATGATCATTTTTCATGATCAGTCTGCAATTTTAATTTTCATTCATTTCAGGTGAATGAAGCTATACCAAACACGTGTTTACCCAACAATAGATGAACCACTTCCAGGGTACTGGAGAACCATTTCCATTTCGATATCCCAGCCCCCTTCTTCCCTGCCTGCCCTTTCTTTTCTGTTTTATTGGTTGACCTATCCCGGTATGTGCATGGTGTCGGTATGGTGTCGTATCGCCGTTTATGCGACGACACGAGTTGGCTACACCGTCATTGCAATCTCTTCACCGCGATAGTTTAGCGGGCAAGTGGAATTTGTCATCACATGATATACATCTTTTTTCTTTGAGTTAGTAGTAGCTGATAAATGGCAGCACAGGAGAATGGTTCAGAACAACAGTTGGAGTAAGGCAAGGATGTCTTCTGTCACCCACCCTCTTAAACATTTTTCTCGAACGAATCATGTCTGATACTCTGAAAGAACATGAAGGAAAGGTTAGCATAGGCGACAGAAACATTACCAATCTGCGGTTTGCCGATGACATAGACGCTCTAGCTGAGGAAAATCAGGAAGTGGAAGCTCGAGTTAAAAGTCTCGCCCAAACGTTTACAAAATATCAGATGAAGATCAGTGCTGAGAAGACCAGACTGATGACGAACAGCGCAGATGGCATCCAGAGGGAGATCGAGGTAAAAGGGCAGAAGCTGGGTACCGTAAGCAGCTTCAAATACCTTGGAGCAGTTGTTTCAGATGATGGCTCAAAACAGAAGGTTCTCTCAAGGATTGCACAAGCCACTTCAACTCTTACCAAGCTGAAACCAATTTGAAGAGAGAACAATATATCTCTTGGATCAAAGGTGAAACTTATGCGCTCCCTTGTCATTTCCATATTTCTGTATGCCTGTGAATCGTGGACCTTGACAGCAGAGTTAGATAAATAAAGATAGCTGAGTTGCCATCTCTTTGGGAAAGAGCTGCTGACTCGGCATATATATCACTTGTAATTTATTGTTTGTTGGGATGTCTTTGTGAATATTTCCCTTTGATGTTGGGGATAGGGTTTGGGATCTGATTCAGTCAGTTCCTGAAGTGTAGTTACTCTTTAAATTAGAGAAAAGAACGCAGGCCTTTAAGATGAGATGCTACCGAAGGTTACTGAACATTTCGTACAAGCACTATATAACCAATGAGGAGGTTCGCAGGAAGATCCAAGCAGCCATTGGAGAATATGATGAACTCCTTACGCTGGTCAAGAAACAGAAACTAAGGTTGTTTGGCCACGTCTCAAGGTCTTCTGCTTTAGCAAAGACAATTCTTTAGGGCACAGTGAAAGGAAAAACAAGAAGCGGTAGACAGAAGAAGAGGTGGGAAGACAATGTCAAGGAGTGCACAGGAATGGATTTTGCCAGCTCAACTAGGGCAGGTGAAGACAGGACAAGGTGGAAAGGGGTTGTTTTGGAGTCATCTGTGGTGCCCCAACGACCTAGTAAGGTTATGGGATATAATAGAATAGATATTATAATACTATTCGAGACCAGAAACAGCGTAAGAAGAGCGAGATTTGCCGTGCCATTCCTACGTGTTTGATAAACTTGAATATCAGAAGACATTTAAATAGTTTCCTTTTTATCGTGCATCATCTTAAAGATTTGAATGGATTTTCTTTTTCACGCTGATGTCGCAATTTCCGTAATCAAGTAATTCGTTGACGTCATTTCACCAACTAAACGTTGTTATCAAGTCCAACGTAAATGAGTAGGCCTAGCAAGTCACCCGCAGAGATTGCTTCTGAAGACACTGCATAGTATCATCCGCGCATGTGCAGCCCTCACTAACGTGATATCAGATTATTTTACTAAACCTCTGTTTGTGGCGTTTGCCTGATAAACTGCAAACATGCTGCCTCTTTATGTGCACTTTAATTCTCATTAAATTTCCGGGCTGTGCATGGTGGTGGTACTATTTCTTTAGTAAAGTTGTCTGCAATTTTAATATTTAAACAAGATACGGTCTGTGTAGAAAAATAGGCAAAATGGGCATTGATCAGGAACTATTACAACCAGATCCAATATCCCGCCCTCAAAGCCAAAAGGGGAAGTATATATCTTTGTGATAGGGTCTACCGGTGGTCTTAATATTTACTGTCGACCCAGTCGTACATGCAGCTGTTTTGATTTATCGGAATATTTGTACTGAAAATTTACAGAAGAGCATCAGTTCTAACGTTTAAATAAAACACACATGCATTTTTCCCTGAAGTAAACACTTGCGTTTTCGTCGTTTCTGGCGTGTTAGAATCGAAATAGATTTTTGCTAACAAGTGATTTGTTGCCTAATATATCACTGGTTGTCGGTCAGTCGGCATTGACTAAATCACTCGCGCTTTGCGCTCGTGATATATCCACTTCACGACTGACCTCCGACCAATGATATATTTGGCAACAGATCACTGTAAGCGAGAATCTATATTATTTATTTTCTGATTTGGAGGTGTAACATTATGTATAACATAATTCGGACATACCACCTCGGTAGAAAAATAAATAGATTTTAATAATTTTGATTATACCCCATAATGATGGTAATCTTGCCATCAGAAGTCATTTTTTTAGCTCACCTGAGCCATGGGCTCAGGGTGAGCTATTGTGACTACCCAGTGTCCGTCGTGCGTCTGCGTCGTCCGTCGTCCGCCCTGCGGCGTCAACAATTTGTTTTAAATGACATCTTCTCTGAAACCGCTAGGCCTAGGACTTTGATATTTGGTATGAAGCATTGTCTAGTAAACCTCTGCCAAGTTTGTTCAAATGGTGTCCCTAGGGTCCAAAATGGTCCTGGGGCAGGGGATCTTGGGTTAAAAACTAAAATATACATGAAAATCTTTTTCTCCAGGACACCAGTCTCAGATGCTTGAAATTTGGTATGTAGAATTGCCTAGTGGTCCTCCACCAAGTTTGTTCAAATGGAGGCCGCAGGGTCCAAATTGACCCCGGGGCCGGGAGTCCCAGATTTGAACCATAGAAATACATAGAAAAATATTTACAAAATCTTCTTCTTCAGAACAGCATGGCTCAGATGCTAGAAATTTGGTATGTACGAGGATCGTCCAAAAAGTGCTGTCACTCATCTAATTACTTTGTTTACAGATATGCTAGGATAATGTATTATACTTCAATAAAAAGCCCTAACTCCCTTCTTTAAACTGATACCAAAATATTAAATGAATAAAATAATCTAATCATCTTTACTCCGGTTTTACATTTAGCCCTCCGTACCACTGGCCTAATTTCTTGTCGAAGAGCAATTTTGCGTTACACTTGTGAATGATTCAAATGGTATATTTGTATTGGTAAACATCGCTTTTTTGTTGAAATTTTCAGTACTTCTACTCATAGCATCAACAAAGGAAGCCGAAGGAAAAACAATGATATCAGTTCATTATTGACATGGAATACAGGTAAAATTTATGACGTCATGGAAATACATCATTACGTAAAAATCAAGTTACTTCTGAAGTGTAACCGGAGTACACTTTTAAAACTTTCATTTCAGAGTAAATTGAAAATATCCTAAGCATTACAAAAGTGAATTTTGGAAAGCTTACAAACTCGTAAAATGACAAAAGGAGTGAATCTGATAGTCCTCTGTGAGTTTCAGCAAAGTTGCAGAGTCTCCTTTGACTGTAGCTTTTCTTTCTCATTTCTGGCAACAGACGGTTTCAAACTGCGAAAATAATTTCTGTATTGTCCATGGTCAAAAACTGTGCCAGCATTTAGGAAATTCGTTCTGCAATGTTTGGCATACTAAATTCATATTCAGCAACAGTAGGTTTAGTAATGAGTCTTTGTGTCTTGATCTTGAAACCCGATGGTCATTATATCAGCAGTGTAAATCAAAATAATATTTTGGCGAATCAGAATAAAGGTTTCTGCATCTTCATGTCAGTGTAAGCTATTTCCAGTGTCTTTGCATGCATAAATATAGCAATATGTGCCGCTTAGAACTGAAAGTGATAGATTTACTTAAGAATTCATGTGTAATACATGCATAGTATTTGCTCCAGTAAACTATCTAGATTGTCTTTAATTACGATTTTTTTTTCAGGGTATGTTTATCAATTCCTGAAGAATATTTTGCAAAATGAAAAAATAATTTCGCATTGGCCAACTATGAATTATGCTGTGCGTTACATGCACTATCTACATGCAATGCAGTAGTATGGGGGTATACTTTGATCGAAGCAAATTGTCACTTTTTCCTTGACAAATCATAAACCATTTTTATAAAAATGTTATGGCAAAGCATCTGCTTCTTCAATGGTGTAATTTACAGAATCATTTTCATGCTTGTTCCCGGTATATAAGGCTAGTGACAGAACTTTTTGGACTACCCTCGTGGAATTGCCTACTGGTTCTTCACCAAGTTTGTTCAAATGATGGCCCAAGGTTCCAAAATGGCCTCACCTCACGGGGCCTCGGTTTGAACCATAGAAATACATAGAAAAATATTAAAAAATCTTCTTCTTTATATCATTTGGCAAAGATGCTTGAAATTTGCTATATAACATTGCCTATTGGTTTATTTACCAAGTTAGTTCAAATGATGACCCCAGGGTTTAAAATGGCCCCGCCCCCAGGGGTCCTTGTTTTGAACTATAGAAATACATAGAAAAATATTCAAACATCTTCAGCAGAACCACTTGGCTCAGATGCTTGAAATTTAATATGTACCATTGCCTTTATCAAGTATGTTCAAATGATGGCCCCAGGGTCCAAAATGACCCCGCTGCAGGGAGTCATGAGTTTGAGCCATAGAAATACATAGAAAAATAATTAAAAATCTTCTTCTTCAGAACAACTTGGCTCAGATGCTTGAAATTTGGTATCATGCAATGCCTGGTGGACTCCTACAAAGTTTGTGTTAATGGTTGCCCTTGGATCCTAAATGTCTCTGGGGCGGGGAGTCTTGGGTTTGAAATTAAAATATACTTAAAAATCTTCTTCTCCGGAACCCCTTAGTGCAGATGCTTGAAATTTGGTATGATGCATTGCCTGGTTGTCCTTTACCAAGTTTGTTCAAATGATGGCACCAGGATTAAAAATGGCCCCGCACCAGGGGGTCCTGGGTTTGAACCATAGAAATACATAGAAAAGTATTTAAAACATCTTCTTCTTCAGAACCACTTGGCTCAGATGCTTGAAATTTAATATGTAGCATTGCCTAGTGGTACGTTACCAAGATTATTCAAATGATGGTCCCAGGGTCCAAAATGGCCCCGCCGAATGGGGTCCTGGGTTTGAACCATAGCAATACATAAAAAATATTCAAAAATTTTCTTCTTCAGAACCATTTGGAAATTGTTGCAAATATCAGGTTTGTTCAAATGATGACCGTAGTTTGACCTCATTTTTTTTTTTTTTTTTTTTTATTTATTTATTTATTTATTTTTTTTGACAGATATCCAGACTTGTTTTGGTTCAGTTCGTCAGAAAGAATCAAATGTAGTAAAAGTCGAATGCTACAAAATTCGGAGGTTTTCCGTTTACACTGGTAGATCATATACACCGGTATAACTTATAGGCGCCATACCTTAATTGACAGCAGTTCGTGAGACACGCACAGAAAACCAATTAGGCCTATAACTGAGCCAAGTAAAGTGCAAAGAAAGAAAACGTGCAATGATGAGGAATTCATAAAATCAAATCCAACATCCTGCCCTCTATATCAAATGCGAAAGAAGCACACGCACAAATAGACAAAAGTTAATGAACGACATGCACGGTAAACCGAGTGAATAGTTCTTTCCCTATACCGGTACCCTTATTTAATACAGCAGCAACATCTATTTTCACTTATTTTCTATTTTTAAGTTATAAAACATAAAAAATGCAACAAAAATCAGAATTGGCAGCTATTCATTTGACCATATGCTAAAGACAATAGACAAGAGGACATAACAGCGTGTAACACTGAGGAACCACAACAAAAGCACCGCCTGTGAACGGTAACTAATAGATTATTGGGTATGTGTTTGTGGGGCTTAAACTAGTTTTACTGGATCTTAACCTTGGGTCTCATTTTCTGCAGTGTTTCGAGGCATGTAGTTAGCTGTTTGGTCCGCGTGAAGGTTTCGTAATCAATCAATTAATCGCCATAGGAGACAAACAAGTCACGGTTAAGACCTATAACAAATAAGAAATGAGGACTCGACAGAAACAACGTATTCAAATACTGGAAAATCTCTGGGGTGTCAAACAACACCACTTGATTACTGGATCAAACAACAGACAAGATAAGCTCCAACCCCAACCGACTAACATAAATAGTTTGATGCTGGGGTCATTGAGTCTGATTCCCGACCCACCGGGATATAATTATAGAGGGAAACAAAGTAACTAAACCATGATTGGATTAACTACTAAACATGCAGACTGCCGTATTACATTTATGGCATATCCAGTTCGTTTGTAACATATGATTATGTTTCTGTAGTGACCAGACGAATCAGCACTACTTACATTTATTTTGAATTTATAGACGTCGTCACCATAAAATATCTGGATCCAACAGGCCCTGCTGCAAAGGGTTTGAATTCGACTTTGAAGTTAGAAACAAATTCTAAGGATCGGCGAAAAAATTTAGAAAAAGATTTTCAAAAGCCTACCTGACCTAAGTAAAAAAGATAGGCAATGATCAGGAATTAATACAAACAAATCCCACATCCCACTCTCAAAACCAATGGAAAAAGAAGCACACACACACACGGAAAATTGACACAAGTTCATGAAAGACACGCACGGTAAGCCGAATGAGCAGCTCTTTCATAAACAGGTGGTCATTCAGCTACATGTACCCTAATCAAAAACAGCATCAACACTTATTTTTATCTATTCTATCTTTCAACTTACAAAACAAAACAAAAGGCAGATTGGATAGCAAAACAGGTGACGAAACCGCTTAAGAAGATAAACAAGCGAACATGGCGCAATGTAACATCAAGGAACTTGGAAAAGCATGCAGAGCCTGTTCGCAGCAGGCGGCATATTTTTTACATTATGCATAATTAATAATGAGACGTCGTAGAGTTAGCCTTTGGAAAATGCGCAGGCCGGATTTGAAGGTTTTCTTGCTTATTTATTTAGCTATAAGACGAGATGTTTTCAATTTCAAGCCTGACTATAAATATCAAAATCAGTCTTTAGCTATCAGATAGATGTTTCCTTTCTAAAACAATTCCAGAAGATTTTGGAATTGAATGCGAAAGGAAAAATCCCGTTGTTTAACTAAAGAAATACGGTATCCTGCCAAAGTTAAAGTTTTCTTTGTTAAATACATGTTTTTAGCTCGCCTGAACGAAAGTTCAGGAAGAGCTATTGTTGTCACCACGGCGTCGGCGTCCGCGTCCGCGTCCGCGTCAGCGTCCGCATCGGCGTTCGGATTGGATGTTTTGGTTAAAGTTTTTTAAAGACCTATATCTCCTTAACCCATAAATGGATTATTTTGATACTTGCACTGTAGTTAGATATTGGTCTAAGGTTTAACAGGGTACCACCCCCATCCCACTCCGTGACCTTGATGTCAAGGTCATGGACTTAGAAAATTTGTAGTTTTTTGGACTGGATGTTTTGGTTACAGTTTTATAAAGCCCAATATCTCCTTAACCCATGGATGGATTCCTTTGATACTGACACTAAAGTTAGATATTGGTCTAAAGTTTTCAAAGGCACAACCCCCACCCCCCTCTGTGACCTTGATGTCAAGGTAATGGTCTTAGAATATTGTCTTTTTATTGATTGGATGTTTTGGTTAAAGTTTTTTAAAGACACATATCTCCTGAACCCATATATGAATTATTTTTATATTTGCACTGTAGTTAGATCTACAGAGTACTCCCCCAACCCCGCTCAGTGATCTTGAGTCAAGGTCAGGAACTTAGGAAATTTTTGTCTTTTTAAAAGTTTTGTAATTGCAAACTGATTCATAATGCTTTGTAGAGATTTAGTTTATACTTTAACTGATGTTAGACTCTTTTTTGAGTTTTTACAAAACACCTTATACTTACCCCTCTGGATGACCTTGAACTCAAGGTCATCGACTTAGAATTTTGTCTTAAAAATTTTGGTTAAAGTTTTATATTTATGAAGACATAATTTCACAGTGCCACGATGATGGACTGAGTTGATACTAATACTTGGACTGATATTAGATAATGGTTCAGGGTTTTGATACATCCTAGCCCCCTCCCCCCCCTCCCCCACCCGTCAGTGGTTTTACCTCAAGCTCATGGACTTTGAAATTTCATTTCATTTTTTTTATTTTAATTTTATTTTAAGACTTATTTCTGAGATAGCTTTTTTTTTTATAAATGTGTTTTCATTATGGACATGCTTGCATGAAGTGTTATGCATAGCAGTCCACCCCACCATAGCGGCTGTGTGATGAGGAAGCACAAATTCAGGCGAGCTATGCTGTCAGGTGACAGCTCTTGTTCTTGTATTTTCTTTCATTTGTCTTCTATAGTCCATAATATCATGTTTATAAACCTCACAAGAGCCATAAAGTAGGAGAAGCAATTTTGAAAATAATTATTGAACGAAATCCTGTCTAGTATCAGTCTACAAAAGGAACTAAGGCCCTAAAAGGCTACCCACGACATGTTTGCAGAGCTAGAATCAATTATACAGTCTGGTCTGCGTCAGTTTCTTTATATAATTAATGTATGTATAAAGATAAATACACATGTGGAAAAGAAAAGTTGCCATTCAGTCTGCACAGACAATGTTATCTTGAATCTTGACTGCTGGTTAAACACTCCAAGTTTCCTTTGCGCTACTAAAGTATTCATCTCTATAATATTTATGTTTAAGAACATATTCAATGACCCTGTGCTAATAGTCATCCAAGTTTAAACAGTTGTTTATATACCAATTCAAATAAAGTTTCAAACAAAATTTCAGAATATTCCCACACTTTTCTGTGGATGAATATATTCTTCGCCATAAGTATACTATAGTACACGACTTTATTCCACTGTGGGCTTTATTCTGATTCATGAGCACTTTTATTTACTTTTGCTTTTCAGAACATTTGATTTAACATATAAACTACTCAAACTTAGTCAAAGACCATTCATGAGTACTGATAAATACCTTTCATTTTTTTCTAAAATCCAAATAGATACTTATAGATATGATAATTGGAGCAATTTAAACACAACCATTAACGAAAGAAATGAATTCGTTGTTCGACCGGTTTGCCGTGCATATTTTGGCGAGCTGCTGTCAAACTGTGTATTTACCTCTTTTCCTGTCAGTTTTTTTTTTTTTTTTTTTTTTTGGGGGGGGGTGGGGGGGTGGGCATGAGATTTGACAGTATAAGTTCCTCATCAATACTGACCCCTTTTTACTTTTGACACTACAAAAGAAATGATTTAGATTTAAAAAAATATGTTTGTCTGTTTTATTTATTTAGGCACTATATTGGTTCCGTTCCAAAGCAGTCTCTATTAGTAGTTTTACATATAACATTTTTTCAGTTAATAAATTCTTTATCCTATAACATCAGATGTGCATCTTATTGGTCGGTTGCAAATTAAAGGCTACTAATGGGGCCTAATAAGGCGACTTCTTTGATACGGCATAATGGCTCTTCAAGTTCAGAGTATACTCATCTTCAGTACATTTCTCTATAAAGTTAGAATTTTTCAATATAAGTGACAGTTAGCCAACCAGTCAAAAGGTCAGGTGATGCTTACTACTCGTCAGCACCTGATCACACTTCGATTTGTTGGGGGTGGGGTTTATATTAGAACCGCGATGACTGAGTGGTTAGTGCACTTGACTCTGAAGCCCGAGGTCGTGGGTTCGATCCTGACCCGGGGTGAAGACTTCCTATGTCCGAACGCGTTTTTCTAGCATCATTTGCAGGGTGTACCTTCCTTCGGATCGGGACGTTAACTGGAGGCTCCCTGTCTAGGGAGAGTTATCCTCTGTGCAGGTTAAAGATCCCTACTAAGAGCTGCTGACTCGGCTTATCACTTGTAATTTATTGTTTGTTGGGATGTCTTTGTCAGTCTTTCCCTTTGATGTTGGGGATAGGGTTTGGGAATTGATTCAGTCAGTTCCTGAAGTGTAGTTACTCTTTAAATCTACTATAGCTACATGGCTATATGTAGGCTTTTAGCCTGTAACACCGGAGTGTACAAGAGTACACCGTCTTTGCCCCCCTCGAGAGTAAAGATCTTATAGATAGATAGATAGATAGATAGATAGATAGATAGATAGATATGTCGACGTTTATATGATTAATTAGATCGGCCTAATGATTTTGGTATATTGATCGCTGTATCTTAATGTACCATTTTGAAATAAAAACGGAGATATCAAGGAATATTCACAGCACAACCGACCTAATACACCGAAAGAAGACAGAATCACAAACGGCAGTGAGATAGCATATATTTTCAATGACAGACTCGGTTTGATTATCAAAGTTCTATACCGATTTTGGTGAGGCAGATGAGCATTTTGTTATGTGAGCCGCAACACGACAAACCAACAAAATGGCATGTGTGTCCAGTGAATACTCTGAACAGCCTGCGCAATAGCCCAGCGTGATCATAGTCTTCGATGTTGGCATTGAGATATCTTAGACCTTACGCTACGCCGTAAGAGCACAGCCGAGATCATTCTGAGTTTGAAAATAGAGTTCCGCCAGTGCTTGGAGGCATGGGCAGTTTTGAAGCATTACATAACCTCAGGACCGGACTTATTCAGACCGAGTCTGCTGTTTTCGTTTCTTTGATGTGTTCTTGATTCAAGAGGAACTGTCTTCTGACGGCATTTGCATTGATTTCTCTCGTTAACAAGCCGTATCTGACGACAGTTAGCAAATTTTCAAATTATAAAAAATACAAATAACCATGACTCAAATCAGACTGCTGAGACAGGTCATTAACACCCAATGGTCAGCTAGATTTTCAAAGAAAAAGCCGCTAATGTGCGAGCTTTTCTGAGTATTGGTGGAACTTACAATTTTATGTCACGTAACTGATTAATAAGTCCTCATATTGCCATTTTACCTTTAAATCAGTTCTACTATTGGGAGTTAATAAACCTTGCTGCCGGTAATGAATATATACTGACACAAAAAAGAAACGTCCGATTTCTAAGGTTCTGTATCTTTTAAATAAGTAAAGTTGTATCAATAAAAAATAAATGAAAATGTGTCCCGAGCATCTGGCACACATAAAGTTGCAACCATTTTATTTTTTATCCATAGTCACAAGATTTACCGAACCTAATATCAAAACATAATTTTTCATTCTCAGCAGCATTTTATTCATCAAAACCTGAAACGTTTTGCGTAAAACGGGTGTTAGAAACATCGACAAACGAAAAATCAACTTTCAAAAACAAAAATCGCTTATTAAACGAACGAGAAAGCAGTCCAAAGTCTTCGATTTATGAAATTATCTCCCTTTTAATTAAATTAATAACGATTTTAGAACTTCCGTATCTCCATAACCGTTCATCATTTTGACACCGTTTTTGTTTCAATTGACAATACTTGTGTACAATAATGACAACATGCATCAGAAAATAAAAATTAAGGCTGAAATCTGAAATAACGGCGCACTAAGATTCGGTTTTATAACCCCACCTTTTACAGAAAAGTAATCGAGTAATTTTGTAACCAAACTTTTGCAATGCTGAATGATACTGATTTCAATGCTATTGATGGCTAATAATGAATTCTGAAGTAGTCCTATGCCATTGACTTCCAAACTGATGGACCAACAAGGTAATTTTGGCGTGTATCTACGCACTGTCACGATCGACGTTTTGTGACGTCACTTTACGTGACAGATTTATGCCAGTGGTTGTGACAATTTAGAATGCATCCAGCACCCATAATATCTCAGCAGCGTGTCTGCTCAGTAATGCTAGGATGAGCTGTGATTGTTAAAATTGGAAGAACACACAAGAATCCGATTTTGTGACTTTCGAAATTTGGGTACTGGCGCTTGCGGCATTGTCATTGTCGCCGATCTTCATTTAAAGGATTTCCGTTCAACGCACACCATTGCTGAATAATCAACGTTATTAAAACAAAACATTTGAATTAAATGTCTGTGTGAATTTGAAATTCAGAGACACAATTGTAAAGCGGACGTTTTTTGTTTGTGTCAGTAAATCTTAACTGTGCTCGCGCGTCACTTTCCAAGTGACTCCAAGATCGCCCAAGAATAATGATCTTTTTTTTTCACGCTCGAGGAGCAAGAATACAGGGCCCAGAATTACAATCGTTCTTTAAAGTTAAGGTCATCTTAACTTAAGGCGTGAAATTTCAACGTCATGTTTGAAACTTACTTACTAATAATAACTCTGAATGTTTAAGCTTATGAACTCGTTTTGGATGTACGCATGACCCAAAAGTACCTCCCTTAAAATTGAGGTGACCTTAACTTTAAGAAATGATTGTGGTCCTTGGCCCTGGCCAAGAAATTGTTCCAGTCCGATATCACTAAACTGATATGTGAGCAAGTTCCTTGCATTAATGTTTCTCAATCAGTGTCTGTGGATTTACCTTCCGTATGTCATGTACTTCCAGTCATTCGCTCACAAGAACAATGTTCGTCAGTGTATGTTCGGCAACCGGAACAGTGCTTCAGCGTTTTGAAAACTGGTCTTTGAGCAAAAGTTCACACATTCTTGAAGCAAAAGCACCGAGAAAAAATATGGCGGGGCACCGAATGCCTTAAGATGGCTGAGCATATATTTTATCGAGTCTGGCTTTGGTATAGGATACAAATGGCATTATTTATATAATACCACTGTTAATTGGTAAAAAAATCTGGAGTCGCCTTGTTGTCTTCTTTTCAGACTTTTCAGTCGTTGCAGACTGTTCTTCCATAGCAAATGTCATTGTTGTAGGGAATCTCCTTCAAAGAAATTTAGCCTTAGCAACAGCATAGCAACGACTTAAGGTAGACGAATAGTGAATAAAAATATTGGTGGGGCATTCATTTCATTATACCAGCTGAATAACCCAAAGGGCTATAAAACATTTGGATAAGAAAAGAAAATTTTTCATCGTTTTGTTTTCCTAAAAAACAAACTTTAGTATTTATACATACTTTTTTACACATTTTCCATTAAAATTCATGTCTCTAGCACATGGATGCACTTTCATTTCTGCAAATCATATAATCTTCAATATCGGGTATTTGAAACAAACTGGTAAGAAACATTGCAATTATCTTGATACTAAGTATATTTTTACATTTTTTAAAAAAATGCAAGAAAATTGAATTTCATGAAAAACGTCATGTAAAATATATTCAATCGATGGGGCATGCTTATGCATATTGTCTTAGTAAAACTTACATTGTATGATGCAGAATAAAACAAAAAACAAAACATTTCACCGTTTTGTTTCCTAGAAAAACAATGATTAAGTTCAAAAAATATCCCCCAAAAAGACTGCCCAAATACTGCACCTGCTGCAAGCACAGCCGGTCCTTGCCCTGCTATTTATTTTCCTGTTGTTCCGGTAGTACCATAGAGTAATGCCTCAATAATGCGCAGATGGAATTGAAATTGTAAAGACCTTGATCATTCTGGTTCCTAAGGAACAGTCTGATCACGGTTTCCACTGTTTGTACATACGTATCTGCCCGAAAACTTAGGATCTTTATGGTAGACATTGTAAGTGTGTATATATTCCATAGTTGATTGATTGCACCATGAACAATAACTCTGTTATGTGTTTTAACAAGTCAATACAGAGTTATTGTGTATCTAAATACATGTACCTTAAGTCGTTTTATGAATACGGCCCCTGAGCAAATTGAAACCATTTGTTAGACAACGATGGCCGAGACCAAAAACGAATTCAAGTTAAAGAACTGGATAAAAAATAACGCTCACAGACAATCTCTCTCCATCTCTCGTTCTCCCTCTCATTTATATGTTTGGTCAAGAAAGTTCTTCATTTATCCATTTTAAGTTTATATAAATCTGGGTTTACATATCTGTACATAATAGGCAGGAGTGGTCCCAAGCAAACTGTGAGTAGTATACATAAGCGAGTCTTTGTGAATTTAGTCTTTCATCCTGACTGCAATGCAAGACGTACAGGATTATATTGAAAGTTGCAGAAAATTACCAGTGCAGGTTCAAATCAGTCATCGCGCATGGACGGTTTCGTAAGTTTTTATGCTAGTACACTCTACCTGCGGCTGATGCAGAAACAATACCTTTACAAAATTAATATATGTATGCTATTATGACACCGAAAAGGCCACATTTACCCAGGACACGGACGAAGAGGAAGACTGGCGAAATGTTTTTGAGACAGAAATAAAACAGAATATACCATGCGATAAAGAGCACTCTTTATGTAACGGGACGCAACGCCAGTAATGTGATCTGTTCGTTTTAATGCAACAGTAAATTCACACACAGGTCTGCACAGCTGCGCTGTATGGTCATGGTCAGTTTTGTTCGCATGCATGTTGAATTCATAGGTTTTGGTTCGAGGCGGTTAACAGTTTCACATGTAATATTATTTGTGTCACCGTTTAGACTGAGCCACCGCGTTGTTTGTAATATAACAAATACTGAAAATTAAAATGTTCTCTTCATTGCTGTTATTTTTGGTACCGCTACTACTACTCAACAGTTTTCATATCAGAGGTAATAGTTTTGCACCCCAAGGGTGTATTTTTAACGAAGAAGGTTTTGCTAAGTGTGATTTTCAACATTGGAAACCGCCCTTACTGGATAAAGACTTCGGACCAGTGCCATTGACATATGTGTGGCTGTATAATATAAATGGAACTATTCCAGCAGGGGTAATGTTTGAATAGATTATTTTTCCTGTTTTCCTGTTACTGTTTGTTGCTTTATTACTCTTCCCTAACTGTTGAAGTTTGAATGATTCAATATTATAAGACTTACGATACGTGGACTTTTGTTGTCATAGTGTAGTACAAAGATAGGCAATGACCATGAATATTGCGTTGATTGCAGACTTTTCTTGTATATATCAAACGACGTTTTAATTTATCGCTCAAACTCTAGAAAGTTATATATATCGGACATTCTTGTTGAGATACTGCGGAGCACAGTGAAAGTTGCCTAATAATTCCGAATTATTTGTATTAGTTTTGATTCTGTCTAATGTTAAGGATGCAACTCCCGAAATCGTATGCAGTGGTCGGCCACAATTAGGGAGTATTCAGTATGCAGTGTCCTGGTACACAGTATTAAAAAAATCAGCAAATTCTTACGCGTACTCCAGGAACAAAACAAAAAAAATAAAGTAAATAAATCAGTAGTTATCCTAGCCCGTATCTTGCATAAAGAGTTATAAAGAAATGTGCGAAGCCACATTGGTTTCCTGCTACATGACCTGACAAGAGTTTGGGGCCTGATGCCGAACTGTTTGTGCCTATCTTTCTAATATATACAAGTTGATTAACAGCAAACATGGAAACGTCTATATCTGTTATAATTTATAAGGAGTAAACGTGACAATGTTGATTTTCATTAAAAACGCAATATTAAAAAAAAAAAGACATATAGGTTAAATACGTCCCCAGGAAAACCTATATATTAGCCATTTATTTTGTTTGATTTTAGCATTGAACTTCATCTTTGTGGATAGTCGCTTTAGACAAACACCTAAATTTTAGTGATTTCAAGTGGCAAGCCAATTTTATCATGGCAGTTTTACAACACACGCTCACTTTTTAAAATAACTTTACTTTTAACGTCATTTTTAACGTCAATTTCGAACACCAATATTTTTAACATGAATTGTGATGGCCGTAATACCATTGACAACATCAAAGTCAGTAAAACCGAAACATAATTGAAGACTGACTAATTTTTGAACTGTTAGGGTACCGACGTCAAGACTAACGTCAAAGTCATAAAGTAGAATTCTCAACAATGTTTGCATGAAAATTAACAAAGAACATGTGTATGTTTACAAGGTAGTTATTGTAGAAATATTTTGATCACTTGTTTACAAAACAACGTAAACTGGCACAGTACCTTTTGACACCAAGAAAAATAAACTTGCGTTTTCAACGTGTCACTGCAAAGTAAGCAGCGGATATTGATAATAAAAAGTATGACAATATTCACAGCAATATGGCGGTCTTTCATATCATAAAAAGTACAAACGTTCCAACAGAACACTGTGTGAAAAAGGGGTTAAAAATTCAGGTTAAGTTGGTATCGTTGCGAATGCGAATTTGGTCGGTACCGCTCTTTTTCGTTCGACCACCCTCTTGTTTGGTTTCCGACAGGGCACCATTTTTACAGGATTTATGCACAAATAAGTGCTTTTTAGCCCGTAGATTTATATCGAAAAAGAAATCCTTTGTTTATTTACAATCCAGGGTTTTATAAGTGGTGCGTAACTAAAGTGACTCAGTGTATAGCAAGTTTACACCCTTTAAATATTGCCCACAGAATATTTCATTTGAATTTGCTCCAGAACCTTAGTTAGAAGGAACTGATTTTTTTTTCATTTTTAGACCCTTTTTGGTAAGTGGGCCTAAGTCTTATTTTTATTTTACTTATCTTTACATTATATACTTGCACTTAAGTACACAGGGTAACTTTAATACGTTTTAATTTGGATGGTTTTAAAGCGACTACATATGTGTTCGAATATCGCATCATTTGCCAAGACATCGTTTCCAAAGTTCCATTTCTGTGTAGAAACCCATAGGCACAGTTTCCCCATACCGGAAAAAATTTATGATGCATCTTACATCTCTAAAAGCCCCCAGGCACATTCATTTGAATCGATTCATTAGCTATGAACGTAAGTTTGAAATGTGTGTGTGTGTGTGTGTGTGTGTGAGTGTGTGTGTGTTTAAGCATGTAACCAAATCATACCAACCACAATGCAATGAGTTTTAATATTCCAATCGTTGAGCTAAGGTATATGTGACTGGCGGATGCACTAACTGATTGTATGACAGACACATCGATGACTTTCTTGGTACATTATGCAAGCTGCAAATATCAGGTCATTGAGGTTTTCTTTGCGAATATACATAGTGCAGCATCCTCTAACCGCGCGCTATATGTGCACAGACGGGTCCAAATATGCGTGACTTTGGATACGCGGATGTCTTACGACGAAGCATATAACGAAGGGTAAAAGAAAAATACGGGGTCCGATTTTTTTCTTTTCCTGTGGCAGTACAGACCTTGCAAGAATATCAATTTAATCATTTTATAGAAAAGGTCTACCTTTTAGTTACGTTATATGACAGTTTGAGGACATTCCAATAAAAACAAGTATTTCCTTTCATTTTCAAATAGGAAGGCACAGCTACAGCGGATCAGCACATTCATGACGTCTGACGTTATGTTCCATTTTAAAACTTCTTTTTTTTGCCTGTTTTTTTTTTGTTTTTTTTTTAATATAAAAAACAGTTCTTCTTTGCATTCATGATTTTGTCCAATCTAAGACATATCTGCATCCAATGTGTTTTTTTCCCTGAATTGTTTCATTGTTTTCATTCCTTATATTTACTGGTTCATAAATTCAAAGCATTTTTTCCATTAATGTCGTATTCAATAATATAACTTTTGGCGCGTATGGCCAAATTCGGAGATGCAATCCTCTAAAGAGCGCTAACATCAGATGAAACTAACATACATGTACGAGGATCAAATAATATTCAACTGGATCATTAAAAACAGTTATTTAATTTGGTAGTCATTTTTACTAAAACCCTTAAAAACTTAGCATATAAAAACGGTTCAATGTTGAAGGTCATTTTGCCTCTCATGCACGGCCAACGTCGCTCATGTTAAGCTACTTATGCATGCATCAAAATGCTGACAGCATTAATAGCTTGACGGTGTAAAAAGACACCATAACGGTACGATGTTGAAGGTCATTTTGCCTCTCATGCACGGCAACGTCGCTCATGTTAAGCTGCTTATGCATGCATAAAAATGCTGACAGCATTAATTGCTTGACGGTGTAAAAAAAGACACCATAACAAATTAGAATACCAAGTGACATGTATTTAACGTTGC
This sequence comes from Ctena decussata, assembly GCA_963989385.1. NCBI lineage: Eukaryota > Metazoa > Mollusca > Bivalvia > Lucinida > Lucinidae > Ctena > Ctena decussata. Next base: position 3,142,120 of record OZ022501.1, on the reverse strand, counting down.
TACAAATATTTTGGTGTTACTCCCCTCCCCCATTGAATGCTGAATACCGCTTAATTTAAGCTTGAATACTGAATACCCTTTAAAAACGCGCATGAATACTGAATACTCTTTAAGGAGTATATTAGAATAAAAGCTTGTTAGAAAAAACAAGTACCTGTATGCTAAAAAGGGCTGATTCCATACCTTAAGCCAACTGACCAGGAACGTTAAGTTTTACTGATAACTTAGCAACACAAACACTGAACATTCTGTAAAGTTTAAAAATTCTGCCTCGTTTCATTGCGATTTTCAGTGAGTATGTTCTCCAAATTCTAAACTTATTTCCGTTTGTAAACCGCGTTTTGGGAACCACAGCTTCATGAGCTGTGACAAGTGACTTTTGTTTTTGTCGAAAAGTCAAGCTCCTGTCTCGGGTCCGGGAGGTAAGGTAGGAGAGATGGTGTGAGATACAGTGCGGGCCTTGAAAAGAATGCACAATTTTCCTAGCTTTTTTAAAATATCTCATGCTGTATGTATTAATTGCCCCTGTTCTCCAGTCCTTTAAATTAATGCAGCTGGCCCCTACATCCCCAATCATATTCCTGTATACGAGTATCTGGCTTGGTCCATCAAATAATTTAAACTTTTAATAGAGCTGCATTCCGTAAAATTTCAATCAAATGCCTGGTAAAGTAGTTAGGATTTTAAAAGGGCATGCAATTTAGGAGGAATCTTTGTACAGTGTGGGCTGCTGAAATGGAACTAATTCAGTGGGGGGTAATGTTTCTGGATGGAGACTTTTTTCCATTTTTCCTGTTACGACGTTTTAGTTTAACGCTCGAACTTCGTAAAGTTGATATTGTGGGACATTATAGTAACCTTCTGTGAAGGTTATGAGGAGCACGCGGAAAATTGCCTTAAAATTCCGTACTAATTGTTTTATTTTTGACTTCATCTAATATTCAGGGTATCCCCGCACACCCACTCCCCAATCTCAAATTGCATGCAGCATTCAGCCACAATTAAAGAGTATTCAGTACGCAGCGTCACGGTACACAATATATAAGAAAAACAACAAATCGTAGGCGTACTCCAAAACAAGAGGGGCAAGAGTCACTGAATCGCTCACCTGAGCGAAACGGTCAAGCTAGGATCATCATTTGAACAACCCTTTGAAACTTTCAAAATAGGAGAGTCATTGGATAAAGGTCAAAGAATGATCTTAACCTCTATTACTCAAGAAGTTTATGTACTCATTTAGATATCCGACTGTATTTATCAAATTTTGCATCAAAATCTTCCATAATTTCTATCAACTATTATGTTTAAGCATTTTTCCATATAAAACACCAGAAAGCAAAGCAATTTTTAAACTTGCCGTTAAAATAAGTAGGGACAACCCAGGGCCATGATTTAAACAATCTTGGTAGAACTCTAGTACTCAATGCCATGCTTTCAAGGCAAGCAGGCATTTGGTTCTGGAGAAGAGGATTTTTGAAGGCTTTTTACTATATATGCATGTGGCCGCGATGTTGGTCATGTGACCTGCACCGCTTGAACAAATTTTCGTTGCTCAAGTGGATCTGCAGAAGAAGATTTTTTAATGTTTTCCTAATATGTATTTCTATGTTGCAAAATAAGACCCCCTGGGGTGGGGCCATTTTGGACCCTGAGACCACCATTTAAATCAACTTAGTAAAGGACCATTAGGTAATGCTACATACCAAATTTCAAGCGTCTGAGCCTAGCAGTTCTTGAGAAGTACAGGTGCGTAGGATTAATTTTATACCTATGCAAGTTTTCATAAGTCTTAGCATACCCAAAAGTGCATTCTAGCTTCGGCTAGAAGTCTTTGCTGTCAAAAAATCTTACACTTACCATGGGAATAAATAAAGAGACACTGTTTAGGATTCCAGAAAAGCTCGCTGTATACAATTTTGCGGAGAAGTGATTTTGCAATCTATCAAAATTATCTTAATTTAAATATCAAAACTATCTTATTTATATTGACAAGTGCTCAAACGCTTCTACGTAGTTTAAGTCTTTTTCGCGGTGTACAGGAAAAAAAAATCTGATTTTTAGATATTCTTTGAACTTAGAATTTCGGAAATTTATATATGATAATGTAAGTTCTATATACAAAAAATACAATTTACAATTGACATGACTACAATAATATACAACACATGTCAATTCATGTCGCTGGCCCAAGTAAGGTGTTTGTTCCAAATCTGTAATCGATCTGCGTATGTTACTCAAATCGATTACCGACTGACGTCGACACCGTACTCGGCAAATAGCCATGAACTAAAAAAATATACAAAGAACAAAGACGTAAACTGAGCTCAACAATGAAAATATAAGGCCTTTATAGCGTTGCTGACGATCTAAGACTGTTCACTCCCTGGGATATATCAGGCACCAGTCTATATATTGTATGAAATCACCTGCTATTCCACAGCGCGCACTTGTGGATAATTTTTATCAAGTGCTACTGACTCGCTAATACACTAATGGAAGAACACTACTGGTTCACAATGTCCCACTTGCTATTCAGCAACTAATTCACTTCCACGACCGTGGTTGACTACGCCTGTGTTTTACGCGTCCCGCCGGGGCTTGGGATTCTTGCGTAAATTGCGTCGTAGTTATACTTCTACCCGGGTTGGTATTAACCTGGAGATGTAATATGGTATCTCCAGGTAAGAAGTGGCTTTCAGCCCAAACAGTTGACTGTCGGACTTGAAGTGCCTAAAATAACGAGCTTACACTTAATACATTATAACAACATGATAATATCTAGTGAAGGCAAATCAAACGCATGACGACCAAATGTTACCGTCATAACATAAGGATGCCCCCAATGCGGTGCATGCTTATGACGTCATTTGACGTCGTGTATGTAAATTAGTTCCATTTCAAATCAATCTAAGTATATAGGCCACGTATACATGAAACTAATGTAAAAAGTGCTGACGTCGCAATAACATGAATGCAACTGGCGTCACTCGACGTCAAATATACGTACACTAGTGCAACCTCCATCAATGTTAGAAACTATTTCCATAATTTACAAAACTTCCTTAAATATAAATTCCATGCACAGCATGATCATTATCATCATAATCAGTATCGATACACTTTAATCATACTATATCAATCAGAAGTCACATTTTTCATTCTTAGCCAAACCTATTCTGAACAAATATAATAAAACCTGTCAGATCTTATCAACTGAATCTAGGCACTATAATATTCTTCCTCATGGAATTTCTAAGCCACTTCTAAAAAATTCTCTGAATTCAACAACTATAAATACCAAATCTACGGTTTGGCCTTCTCCCCTCAAAATCATGCAAAACGTTTTTACAGTGAAGAGCCATGTGAGTATAGTAACTGCCTAAAATAGATATACTGGAAAACTGGAAAATACCGTGAATTTATAATTCTTGAAACGGGTGAAAATTGATAACTTTGTCAAATAATGTCCTACACCCACAAAAATTATATTGGACCATTTAGGAGCAACAACTGAATCTAAATGAATGTTAGAATGCGTAAAAAAAGACAATCCTGACCCGAAATATTTCACCAACAAGTTTCAAAAGCGGGAACTCAGCTTATGTGCACATACTGTATTGAAAGAAAATACATCGATGAGAATACGATTCACCAGTTACTGCTGCGTGACTAATAACCTCAATTTCCGTAAATGTTTTATTACCACAGCTACCCTAAACACTGTAGCCCTACTGATTGAAAATGATGAAAAGGAATTTCGACTTGACCCAGTCGACGATCCGATCCGTTTCGTAACAATGTTTGTCTTAAATGTAAACAGGATTGGGAAACCAGATTTTTGTTCTTCTTTTTTTATTGTATACTTTAAATAACAAAATAAATTACAAAAAGAAAAGGATTGTGCGCATTCAGAATTAGTGAAAGATAAAAATATTTCTTTAAAAAAAAAAACCAAAAAACCTTAACACGGTGTTATTGTTTTTTTTATTTCATTATTTTTTTGTTGTTTTGTTTTTAGGGAATGGACCTTTATCCCACCTTTGCATATATAAGATAGACCCTCAGCTGATATTAGAAACTTCAATCTTACACCTGGCAACATCTTTCTTATATTAGCAACCAGACTTTTTCAATTTTCGACTAATATCTTAATCTTAAATGAACAAAATGGAAACGCAAGCATCTCGGTTGACGTTTGATAGTAGATCATGTGTTTGTGACGTTCCTCAATTTTAATGACGTCACTAAAATCGGTTTAAAACGTCGCTAGCAAACGACGCGCACGACGTGAGAGGCTAAGTTGCATTTTGTTTTTGTCCTCGGGAAAATAAAGTAGTCCACCTATGGTGTTTTCTGTCTATTTGTTAGGTGCAAACTGTGTTTACACCTATTTTATGACCCGATTAACACACTAAGCTGGTCAAAATTTACGTCAGATCACTGGTTAAAAAGTTAAAATTATCCTGTTTAGAAGCCTAATCCGACTTTAGGTTTAAAATCCGCTAACAGTGGGAGAAAAAGAATCCTCATGAGCCAATCCATGTAGGATAGGGAAGTTTCACCCGAGGGGTCGGTATTTCAACCAGGGACGAGGCTTGCCGACCCCTCGATTAAGACTTCCCTATCCTACATGGACTGGCTTATGATGGATTCTTTTTCTCCCACTGTTAGCGGATTTTAAACCTAAAGTCGGATTAGGCTTTTAAATAGGAAAATTTTAACTTTTTAACCAGTGATCTGAAGTAAATTTTGACCAGCTTAGTGTGTTAATCGGGTGATAAAATAGGTAACAAATAGACAGAAAACACCATAGGTGGACTACTTTATTTTCCCGAGGACAAAAACAAAATGCAACTTAGCCTCTCACCAGCTTAGTGTGTTAATCGGGTGGATGTTATATTGTTATATTCCTTTTACAGGTAGAATCACCGTTTACCGTTTACTTTTACGTATAATAGTATAATAGCTTGTACCCAAAATATACTATCTTATCTTCTAAGCAAAAAATAAACAAATAATGAAAAAAAAATCCAAACTTGCGTAAACATGTGACTGTTCATAACCAGCAGATTCGGGACTTTAGAACTAGGATTCTTCAATTAAGCACGCACAACGATAATTGTGCGAAAATTAGAGAATCCAAAATATCACACAATCTCTTTCTTTAAAATGATAACGGACAGAGCAAAGGGGAGCTTACTATATAAAAAAAAATCACTGAAGCCAGATTTCAACTCCGCATGTGTTGAAACGTAGAATTAGAAATAACGCTTCAATACTTTGTTTCTATTCACAAAGAAACGATTTTGTTTTCAACCCTCTTGCGGTAATTTAGAACTCGGATTCTGCAATTAAAGATGCAAGTTCTGCAAGTTTAATGTATTTTTGCCCCTGAACCATTTTTTTTAGGAAAACAGTATTTGAGCATGCTTTCATCGAATAAAAATAGAAAACAAATCAATATTGCCAAAAATTGCCTATTTAGGAGCATTCTTTCCAGATTTTATATTTATTGGCTTCCAGACAATAATTCCCTGCAGTGGTTATAATCTTTTCTGATAAGTCCTGTTATGCACATTAAATCCTTTGTGACCCTTGTTTAAGCCTGTTTAGGTGGTACTACTCATCTCAGTATCTATTTTTAGAACCAGAACACTCAGTTGAAATCCTTTCAAGCAAAGTTAGGGGTTCAAAATAGGAATACTTTGCTAATTACAAGTTATAGCTTTTTGAATTTTTTTTTACAAATATACAATGTTTGAACATCATTTTTAATACATGCTCGCGAAAAATAGTTACTAGGAGTTGGCTGGCACGCTGAAATTTATGTTCTTGGTAGAATGTGACGTTATTTTAATGGATTGAAGGGGGTCAGATTTGCAGACCTTGCAACTTTAAGCACGCACATCCATATTTGTGCACAATTAGAGAATCCAAAATATCACACAATCTCTTTCTTTAAAATGAAAACGGACAGGGCAAAGGGGAGCATACTATATAGAAACAAGAGGGCCATGAGGCCCTGAATCGCTCACCTGAACAATTGGCAAGGTGGCATTTACTTATCATGTCTGAAATTGTCAAATTATGAGTTTTGGGTCAAAAGTCAAAGAATGACCATGACCACTTGTACTCATAAATCTTCATGTACTCATTAAGACAACCATATATACCATTTTTAGGGCCAAAATCATCAAAAGTTTCCATGAAATCTTATGTTCTAGCAATTTCCCATATTTGTCCATGCCACAAAAAAGGTCAAGGTAAACCCAAGGTCATCATTTGAACAGTCTTGGTGGTACTCTAGTACTCCATGCTATTTACCAAGTTTCAAGGCCATAGGTGTATTGGTTCTGGAGTAGAAAGATATTAAAGATTTATACCATAAGTGGTAATGGCGGCCAAGTTGGTCATCTGACCTGGACCGTTTGAACAAATTTTCATTCAATCAACCCCTGGAGGCTCTGTATGAAATGTGTTCACAATTGGCCCTTTGGCTTTTGAGGAAATGGTTGAAAATGTCAAAATATGAGCAATCTGGATCAAAGGTAAAAAATGACCTTGACCTCTTGTACTCATAATTCTTCATGAACTCATTAAGACAACTGTATGTACCAATTTTTTAGGCCAAAATCATCAAAACTTTCCATGAAATCTTATGTTCTACCATTTTCCCATATTTGACCTTGCTGTAAAAGGTCAAGGTCAACACAAGGTCATAATTTCAACAATCTTGAAAGTACTCAAGTACCCAATGCTACATACAAAGTCTCGAGGCCATCGGTCAATTGGTTCTGGAGAAAAGATTTTTAAAGGTGTTTACCATATATAGGCGTGGCGGCCATGTTGGCCATGTGTCCAGGACCGTTAGAAAATTTTTTCATTCCCTCAACCCCTCGAGGCTCTGTATGAAATTTGGTTTCAATTGGCCCAGTGGTTTTAGAGCAGATAGTTTGAAATTGTCAAAATTTGAGATTTCTTAGTCAAAGGTCAAAATATGACCTTGACCTCTTGTACTCACAAATCTTCATGTGCTCATTAAGATGATTGTATATACCAATTTTCAGGCCAAAATCTTCAAAACTTACCATGAAATCTCATGTTCTAGCATTTGCCGATATTTGACCTTGCCGTAAAAATGTCAAGGTCAACCCAGGGTCATAATTTGAACAAGCTTGATAGTACTTGAGTACCCAATGCTACATACCAACTTTCAAGGCAATCGGTCTACTGGTTCTGGAGAAGAAGATTTTTAAAGGTTTTTACCATATATGGGCGTGGTGGCCAAGTTGGTCATGTGACCTGGATCGTATGAACAAATTTTCATTCCCTTAACCCCTGGAGGATCTATATGAAATTTGGTTACAATTGGCCTAGTTGTTTTTGAGGAGATTGTTTGATATTGTCAAAATATGAGAGTTCTGGGTCAAAGGTCAAAGAATGACCTTGACCTCTTGTACTCATAAATCTTCATGTAGTCATTAAGATGACTGTATGTACCAATTTTTAGGCCAAAATCTTCAACAGTTTCCAGGACATCTTATGTTGCAGCATTTTGCCATATAAAAGCATAAGGAAGCAAATTTGACCTTACTGTAAAAAAGGTCAAGGTCAACCCAAGGTCATAATTTGAACAATCTTGGTAGTACTCGTGTACCCGATGCTACATACCAAGTTTCAAGGCCATCGACCTATTGGTTCTGGAGAAGAAGATTTTTTCAGGTTTTTACCATATATGGGCATGGCGGCCATGTTGGTCATGTGACCAGGACCGTTTGAACAACTTTTCGTTCCTAAGGTCCCAGGAGGCTCTATATGAAATTTGGTTACAATCGGCCCAGCGGTTTCAGAGGAGAAGTCGTTTGAAAGTGTGGACGGACGACGGACGGACGGACGGACGGACGGACGGACGGACGGACGACGGACGACGGACAACGGAGCCTTACCATCCTATAAGCTCCCCCGGAGCCGCTGGCTCAGGTGAGCTAAAAAATTGAAGCCAGATTTAAACTCCGCATGTGTTGTAACGTTAAGTTAGAAATAACGATACGTAACGTTGTTTCTATTGACAAAGAAGCCATTTTGTTTTCAACCCTCTTGAAAAAAAATTAACCTGAAAGCGCTCGAGGAACAAACAGAATGTAAATAATTCGACATTTCCAACATTCAGTATATATATTGAGAAATAAAGAAGTACCAATTGGGTGGCCAGGACCCAAACCCATGCCGACTACGATTACGACAACTCCGCCTAGACATTCAGAGACATCCCCTTAACCATTTGCGTCCATACGTTCCTTTAAAAGGGACTTTCAACAATCAATGTTAAGCTTTAGTTTTTTCTGAATAGCCGTCGAATAAAAGAGTGAGAGAAAGAGAGAGACAGAGAGAGAGAGAGAGAGAGAGGGCCTTTTATTTTAACCGGATTCATTATAACATAGATCATCAAGAAGATGTAATGAAATAATCAAATAATAACAGTAGCGCCATAGTAATCACGCACGTGAGTTCCAGGACGTAGACATTTCTACAAAAAGACACAAGAACCCTATCAAATGTTCGGCTGTCGTTTTCAATCGTCCGATTAGCTTCGGTTTAAAGAGTTCTTTGAAATAAAATTCTCGCATTTTCCGAACGGGTACATTATCTTGCTTCTTTGTTTACTTAGGTAATAATTTGGAAATAGGCATAGTCTCTAGCACACATGTAAAATTATAACATTGGCTTGTCTGATTTGTTGTCTATGCAGAGAGAGAGACTGTTGTTCTTGTGAATATTTGTCTGGTCCACTAGCGATCTTGTCACCTGTATAGCTGCCCACTTTGCTTCCCATCGTGCTTTGTAGTAAAAAGAAAATAAATAAAAATAGATGTTTAATGGTGTATTATTTGTTCTTATTGTCCACATTGTTGCATTCATTGGTCTGTTCAGTGAAGTGCAACTTTTGTGGTTTGGTTGAACTATTGCGGAGGCTAAAGGCAAGGTTTGGTACCGGTTCAACATGTTTAAGTCCTCCTTCTTCCCCCCCCCCCCCCCCCCCCCACTCACACACACACAAGTAATATTCTGCTAACCGTTCCAAGGTGGTACATCTCTTGTGGTTCCTTGATGTTACATTGAGCTATGTCCGCTTGTCTATGTTCTTTGGCGGTTTGGTCACCTGTATTCAAACAGTATAATCTTTAGGCCCAATATTTACGGGCGTTGAAAGAATTAGGCGAAACTCCGGGTAAGTGAGGCTACAAAATTTATGTAAACAAATCGAGGATTGATTTAGCTGCAAGGTAAAACTTATATTTTACACACTTCCTAGAAGAAACATTGCATGTCCGTTGTGTGCAGTCTAAAGTTAATTGATGTGACTTGTCAATGAAGTCGATGAGAGTATAAGATCCCACAGTTTTATTGTGTAAACTGTCGAAAAATTTGAGTCGAAGCCGTGGTTGTCGCCTGTCCTGTCAAGTGACGTCAAGATATGACGATTTCCAATTTTCTGTATTCTCTGTGTTTTACATACTTAATCCATCATCAGTTTTGTGCAATACACAGTAAACGAACACAAAGTGACGTTATAAAATACAGTGCCGTCAATTTGTTTTGGTATAAGCGATTTTATGGGCGGTGATGAATGGTGTACGGCATGGTTAACGCGGAGGTTGCTTAGAATGTCTCAGATGTCAGCAGACATTCTGGGTCTAGTTGTTCAAAACATCGTTAGCTAGATTTGTCTATAGTGGTCGATACTTTAAGTTACGCAGTGATTATAGGATAAAATACAGCGACTATGGTTTGAGGGCTGGATTTGGATTTTGATTGTTTCAGTTCCTGGTCTTTGCATACTTTTTACTTTTAAATAAAAGAATGAGAGCTATGCTCTCCTTTTGTCATCACAAATTTCAATTTTTATAACTCTTCATTTAAAAATTTCTTGGCTAACGCCAATTCTGTTACATTTTAAGAAGAGTAACATGAGAAGCTTTCTGTGGTCAATTTGCCACTAGGTAAAGCTTAAACAGACCTGGTCTTATATAAAACGTTTCTGTATTCTTTGAACCGTGGCAGTATATCTTGTCATGACGTGAACATGTGTTTTCACTTTATTATTTGACCATGGCATATCTTAATTTTCATATAAAAATGCTATTTTCTCTAGTCACAACACTTTAACCGGTGACACGAATTTCAACTCCGTAAATGTTGGCCTAGCTATAGCCTCACCGTCCAAGATATGCCCTAGCAATGTTTGCCTTTTATTCTCTCTGAGGCCTTTTACTGTTTTGGAGGAATTTCCACTATACATATCTAGAAAATATCCAAACTAAGCAAAACTTACCTTGCTGTTAGACAACGTCCAGCTTTTCAAACTTTTTAATCGAAAATAACGGTACTAGTGTCAGTCGTGCACACGAGACTTGTGCCATTTACTAACTTGTAACAGACTCACCGTTTGCACGAGACAAAAGATTACCATAATGATTATTAAATTCTTGTCTATTTTATATGTAGTAAAAGTGAAAAGTATGCAAAGATCAGGAACTGAAACAATCAAAATCCAAATCCAGCCCTCAAACCATAGTTGGAAACAACTAAGATTACAAATAATCAAGATACAGAGAACATATGGCCAACCGAGTGAGCAGCTTGTTCCCAAAAGGTGGCCACTCAGCAACCCAAACCGAACCAAAAATAATAAGAACATACATAAGGTAAAACATCACAGAAACTCTGACACCAAAAACAGGCAACAGAGAACCACAACAGAACTACCGCCTTGGAACGGTCAGTAATGAATTACTGGGGGGCTTAAATCGATTTTACAGGCCCAACCTCACCCTCAGTTTCTGAAGTGGTACAAAACATTTAGTTGGTTGTTCGGTTCGCATGATAACCCTCTAACTCTCTAAAGACTGCACTTAGATTAATCTACAACAATAAATGCGAACGTATATTTTTTATGTGCTTTTCTGATGCCATTTGGGAATCTCCGGCGAAAAAACGGCTGTACTTCTACCTCACCTTTACGCTTTGGGCTTAAAGATTGTACTGCGTGGTATTGCTACCCAATCTGCCTTTTGTTTCTTTTTTATAAGTTAGAAATAAAATAGATAAAAATAGACGTTGATACTGTTTTTGATTAGGGTAGCTGAATAAACACCTGTTTGGGAAGACCTACTCATTCGGTTTATCGTGCGTGTCTTTTGTGCACTTGCGTCAATTTTTCCGTGTGTGTGTGTGTGCTTGTTTTTCTATTGGGTTTTAGAAGGAGATGTAGGATTTAAGGCCTATCGGAACCAGAATTTTATGGTGACTTAGTATACAAATTCAAAAAGATTAAGGGTAGGACTGATTTTTCTGATCAATTCCGAAAAATAATAATACGTCACAAACGTATTGGCTATAATTTAAATGTTATGCGTCAGTCTGCATGCTTAGTGATTAACCCAATCACGGTTGATAACTTTGCTGCACTCTTTAATTGCACACCGGAGGATCGGTCGTCAGACTCTATGATGGCCCCGACCTAAAGCTATATATTTAAGTTGGTTGGGACCGGAGCCTTTTTTTCTGTTGCTTGGTCCACCGGGGCTCAACTGGTGACCTTCTTTTGCTTCAGATTTCCAGTGGGGTTGTTTGGCAGGACAGGGATCTCCACCTGTCAGACGGCCCGTTGTATCTGTTGAGTCCCCGTCTTTGCTTCTTCATGGTGTTGAAATTTGATTTATGTGTTTACCGTAATGATTCATTGACGAGTTAGAGGGTTATCATGCGAACCGAACAACCAACTAAATGTTTTGTACCACTTCAGAAACTGAGGGTGAGGTTGGGCCTGTAAAATCGATTTAAGCCCCCCAGTAATTCATTACTGACCGTTCCAAGGCGGTAGTTCTGTTGTGGTTCTCTGTTGCCTGTTTTTGGTGTCAGAGTTTCTGTGATGTTTTACCTTATGTATGTTCTTATTATTTTTGGTTCGGTTTGGGTTGCTGGGTGGCCACCTTTTGGGAACAAGCTGCTCACTCGGTTGGCCATATGTTCTCTGTATCTTGATTATTTGTAATCTTAGTTGTTTCCAACTATGGTTTGAGGGCTGGATTTGGATTTTGATTGTTTCAGTTCCTGGTCTTTGCATACTTTTTACTTTGATTGCATTAATTCCTGATCATTGTCTATCTTTTTATTTTACACTCGGCAAGCCGTGTATAAGTCCATATAATCTGAAAACTGGCCTAAGAGCTCTCGTATCAGCCTCACCACAATCAGAGGTCCTTTTAGCCTGACTGGTGAAAATGAATCATTTAGTACCGAAATGGGGGGACTCTGGTTTAAAAGTTTTAGGCTAACGTTTGTTTAGGTGAAAAATAGTTTTCCGACGATGTGTTCAGCAGAATGGGTTTTTTTTAAACGAGAGTAACTGTTCTGTCATAGACGGTTGAAGGACATTCGTCAACTGGCTACTATTCTATTCTATTTTTTCTATTCTATCCCATAACCTTACTAGGTCGTTGGGGCACCACAGCTGACTTCAAAACAATCCCTTTCCACCTTGTCCTGTCTTCAGCTGCCCTAGTTGAGCTGGCAAAATCCATTCCAGTCCACTCCTTGATATTGTCTTCCCACCTCTTCTTCTGTCTACCTCTTCTTCTTTTTCCTTTCACTGTGCCCTGAAGAATTGTCTTTGCTAAACCAGAAGACCTTGAGACGTGGCCAAACCACCTTAGTTTCCGTTTCTTGACCAGCGTCAGGAGTTCATCATATTCTCCAATGGCTGCTTGGATCTTCCTGCGAACCTCCTCATTGGTTATATGGTCCTTGTACGAAATGTTCAGTAACCTTCGGTAGCATCTCATCTCAAAGGCCTGCGTTCTTTTCTCTAACTCTGCTGTCAAGGTCCATGATTCACAGGCATACAGAAATATGGAAATGACAAGGGAGCGCATGAGTGTCACCTTTGATCCAAGAGATATGCTGTTGTAGCCTTGTCGTATAGCTGCTCAATGGTGCGAACTAGATTTGCACTGATATTGTACTTCCGCATGGTGGCCCATAAAGCTACATGCCATACCCTGTCAAAGGCTTTTTTGAAATCAATGAAGACATGGTACAGATTCTGCTGATGTTAGAGATACTTTTCACACAGGATTCTAAGGTTGAAGATCTGTTCTGTGGTGCTCCTTCCTGCTCGGAACCCAGCCTGTTCCTCAGCGATTATATCTTCGGCTTGTGGCTTAAGCCTGTTCAAGATAACTTTCAGCATGACTTTGCTTGAATGACTGATGAGGCTGATGGTTCTGTAGTTCTGACAGAGCTGTAGGTTGCCCTTTTTAGGGAGAGTAATAATCAGCGACTGAGTCCATGGGGTAGGCCATTCTCCTGTTCTCCAGATCCTGTTACAGATATCTGTTAAAACATCAATCATGGTCTCCCCTCCAGCTTGAACAAGTTCTGCTGGTATATTATCAACTCCGGCAGATTTTCCCTTCTTCAGTGCTGCTACTGCAATCTCAACTTCCTCACGAAGGATCAGTTGTTGATCTTCATCTGGGGGCTGACTGCAGTCCAGAACCGTATTGTCACCATCAGTCTCATGGTTGTATAATTCTGAGCAATATTCTGTCCATCTGCTGAGAATCTCTTGTTCTTCTGTAAGGCATTTCCCAGACTTGTCCTGGATAGTTGTGGATCTACCCTGTTTCTCTGAAGTTAGATCCTTCACCAGCTGGTATGCTTTCTTGCTGTTGTTTTTGTTCAGGCAAGTTTCGATCTCCTCGCACTGACTAGCTATCCAGTCCTCCTTCGCTTTCTTCACTGCCTTCTGAATCCTCTTGTTTGCTTCCCTGTATTCTTCTGCTCCTCCTGCTTCATACCTCTTCTTCTTCAAATTTCTCCTCTCATCACAGAGGTCGAGAACATCTCTAGTGACCCATGGCTTTTTCCTGCGACGTTCCTTCCCAAGTATCTCACTGGCTGCATCAGTCACTACTGTATTGTAGGTGGTAATCATGGTATCTATGTCCATGTCATCATCCCTCAGACCAATGAGTGGTGCAAATTTTCCACCTATTGTTGCTTGAAAAGTGCATGCCACCTCTGGGTCCCTTAGCTTCTCAAGATCAAACTTCAGTCTTGGCTGGGTTGGCTTTCTAGCCTTCTTCAGACGAACTCGGAAGGTCATCATGACCAGGTCATGGTCACTTCCTATGTCTGCTCCAGGAAAACTCCTTGTCCTATGGATGTTGACTCCTGATCGGAAGCGCTTCCTCACCAAGATGTAATCAATCTGATTGTGGTGTTTCCCATCTGGGCTGTGCCATGTCCATCTCCAACTGGCTACACAATTTACAAAACCTTAAAACTCCTCAGTAATGTGATACATAGAGGATCTTACACTCGTGGTCATTTCATGTGAAATTTATGAAACGAGCCTTCGGCTTGTTTCATCACTTTCATATGAAATGACCACGAGTGTAAAATTTTGTTTATCATATGGCCCTTGGAAATGGGATTTTATCGCCTGCAAAACGATCATTATTTCAATGAGAAAATGCATTGTTGACACGGATATTGTCAATGACGTTACGCGTTCACACCGAAGTGTTATTACACGTGTGGCCATACGATTTTTATGACATGACCTTTTCCACTGCATAGCAGCGACGTCATATGATAAAAGTTTTTATCTATTTCGCTCATTTACATTTAAAACTAGTAGTGACTGAGCTTTCATAAACAATATTAAAAAAAAAAAAAACATTTATTTTATCATTTCAAATGTTTCAATAGTATACAGTTTGCGTACAAGACGCTTGCATTGCAACGCTACTGCCGCCATAACGTTACATGAACGACATCATAATGAAAAAACAATTTTAATAAATTTTAGCGTACATATCGTCTACTTTATTATCACATAAAATCGGATGACTAATTGATAGACTTCCAGTAGCCTTTTGGATACTTATCCGTCCTTAATTCGACTGCCGTGTTAAAATTAGGAAGTAACAGGATGTTTTTCTCCGACTTTCGTTGCCAGTTACTGTCTGGGTCTTTGATGAGGCTTGAATCGCCGAAATTTCGAGGCTCACGTTTCTTCTCTGCGCTCGAAGGAACCCTTTTAGATTTAAATTTGAATAACAGAAACTTCGAGGTATGGCCCATGTTCCTTACTTTGAATGTGAATGTATTGTCTGCCCTTGAAGGAACTCTTTAAGATAATGAATTAAATATTATATCATAGCTTTTAAAAATACCTTTTGCCAATGACTGACAAGCGCCGTTTTCGCCCCACGTCTCTGATACAAAGCAAGCTTTTGAAAAAAGTATGATTAACCGCGAGAATACGATAAACTTTAAATAATACCTCTTACGGGGTTTACATTTTTCACTTTATTCGGTTTGCCAGACTGTCTATTCATGTGACTGACTTCAATGCCCGTAATAAAGCTCAAACTTCTAAACTTCTCCAACAGGGCTATCGGTATCATAAATTTTGAAAAGCTTTTTTAAAAGTCTATACCGACACTATAAATTGATTTCTAAATCCAAGGTCGGATTAAACAGTTTTTGCAACAGGGCCTATCGGTATATGATAGATAGCTCCGTTTTTCTGATCAGTTCAGAAAACTTGTTGTTCGTTACAAACGTACTGGATATAACATAAATTTAATGCTGCAGTCTGCATGTTTAGTAGTTAACCCAATCATGGTTAATAACTTTGCTTCCCTCTTTAATTACACGCCGGTTGGTCAGGTATCAGACTCGATGATGGGCCCAACATAAAGCTTCTTAGTTTAGTTGGTTGGGGTCGGAGTTTGCCTTGTCCTTTGTGTGATTAATCGGAGTCTAACTGATGGTTTCCTTCTATTCCGGTATATCAGTGATATTGTTTGACTTCCCAGGGGTTTCCTGGTGTCGCAATGCGCTATTTCCTTCGAGTCCTCATCTCTTGTTTATCATAGGTGTCATACGCGATTTGTTTGTTCCCGATGATGAATCTTTGTTGGGTTAGGAAAACTTCATGCGGACCAAACAGCTAATTAAATATTTCGAACCAGTGCAGAAGCAATATGTTTAAGCCGCCCAGTGATCTATTGCTGGCCGTGCCAGGGCGGTACTTCTGTTGTGGTTATTTACCGTCTTGTGTCTTAGTCAAGTCGTTTGTGGTCTGCTAGTAATGTTGCCACCTGTATAGCTGCCCACTTTGCTTCCCGTTATGTTTTATAATAAAAATAGAAAATAGGTAAAATAGTTGTTAATGTGATCCGTATAGTGTGTTTAGTCTGTTGTGTGGTATATGTATTTTGATGTGTTGAATCATTGCGGAAACTAACTATCTTTTTACTATTAAAAATCGCCTGAAACTAGCGTGTCAGACATATTTGTGATGTAAGATTAACTGACACACTGCCGGGCCGCGTAGCGTAGCGCTGTCGGTAGTGCGCCTGCCTTATAAGCCAGAGGTCCCGGGTTCGAAACCCGGTCCAGCCACTTACTTTCATTTCCACTTCCGCTGATTCAAGAAGGGCAGTTGTCAGTTACTGTTAGCTGACCGTCCCGACATGACCATGGCTGTTTACCGTGGACGTTGAACAATAACACAACAACAATTGACACACATTAATTACTAACTGATGCTCAAAAAGCAGCCCCGGTAGATCAGTGGGCTATACGCTGGCCTACTGGTCTACCGGACCCGGGTTCGAGCCCCGCTTGAGGCAAGAATCTTTCCTACCGTAAACCGTAAAGGGTGTAAAATCGCATGTCATCTTTCCATCCGAAAGAGTTTTTCTTTCGATTTTATTCCTTTAAGGTAGACGAATACTGAATAGAAATATTGGCGGGGCATTCAAACCATTATACCACCTAAATAACCCAAAGAGCTATAAAACATTTGGATAAGAAAACAACAATTTTCACCATCTTGTTTTCCTAAAAAACAATATTTTGTATTTCTACATACTTTTTTTTACATATTTTTCATTAAAATTTATTTCTCTAGCACATGAACGCACTTTCATTTCAGCAAATCATATAGTCTGTAATAGAGGATATTTGAAACAAACTGATAACAAAAAATTGCAGATTTCTTGTTAATAAGTATAGTTTTACACTCATTAAAAAATGCAAGAAAATTGAATTTCATGAAAAACGTCATGAAAAAAGATATTCAATCGATAGGGCATGCTGATGCATATTATTTTAGTAAAACTTACATTGTATGATGCAGAATAAAACAAAAAAGCAATCATTTCACCGTTTCGTTTCCTAGAAAAAACAATGTTTAAGTTCAAAATATCCCCAAAACAGACTGTCCAAATTCTGCACCTGCTGCAAGCACAGCCGGCCCTTGCCCTACTATTCATTTTCCTATTATTCGGTTCTACCATAGAGCAATGTCGACAAAAATGCGCAGATGGAATGGAAACTGTGAAGATCTTGATCATTCTGGTTCCTAAGGAACAGTCTGATCTCGGTTTCCACTGTTTGTACAGACGTATGTGCACAAAAACTTAGGATCTTTACGGTAGACATCGTTAGTGTGTATTATAACTGTATATACTCTACGGTTAATCGATTTGATGATGAACAATAACTCTGTTTTGGTTTTTAAACAAGTAGGTATAGAGTTCTTCCGTATATGTCCACCTTAAGTAAACATACTAGTTAAAAAGCCTGTGGCACTTTACTGTGGAGTGTGATGCCCTTAACTGTTAAGGGACAAAACAGACATTAACTTTAGGCGAAAGCATTCAGCTGCATGCCTGATCAATATAACAACGATCTTTTTTCGTATTCCTATTTTGCATCGGAAAAAACAACGTGATCCTAAAACTGTTAAACCAGAGTTTCTCCGCTTGTATATACGAGGGATGTTCAGAAAGTTCTGATCGTGACGTCATATTTTGATGAGCATCATTCATAAAGACAGAATTTCTGATATCGAAACTATATAAAGCTGTGATATGTCAGGACCACTCTGCAAACGCAGTGTATATTTTCTAAAGGACAGAGTTTTGAACGTCTTTGAAAGAGGTATACCTTACAGCCACTGAAAATATTTACTATAGAAGGTCGTAGTTCATATATAAACAATCTTTATTTCATTTTCTACTTAAACACAAACCCTAGGCAACTGTGTCCTGTAAATATGGCGGAAATCATATTCAATCTAGGTTCCATACTGTCCCGTGAAGTTGGATTTTCTGCATTTTATGTAGTAGCAAATTCCCCCTGTCTACTAAAGTTATCATGATTTTGTAGCAAAAACAAATATCTTAGTACACAAAATCTTGTCAGGAAAAGCTTTTGCATGGTCCAATTCAAAATTGTCGAAAAAATAAAATTAATGTAAAAACGAAGTTGTCACAGCCTTAGAAAATGACGTCTACGTCGATTACAATAACGTCATTAGAACTGTGCATTGCTTTGCAAAGAATGAAGATGAAACGTTCGCTACCCTTCTACTTTTTCAATGGATATTGACGGCAACGATTGACAAACAGCTGACAAAATTTCATTTTGTGTTTACGATGTTTTTTTACTTGAATGGCACACAGAAAATAAATTCACATATGACTTTAATCCAATGGTATGACTGGGGCCTAATAAAATGCGTTGTGCCTCAAAAAGAAAATGTATCTTTGTATAGTATTTGGCATCACTGTAAAGGCAAAATGGTGTGCTTTCAATACATCCAAAGCATTTGCCCCCAGCATGCCGCTAAACAAAGTTATGCGGCGAGAATCAGAACTTTCTGAACAACCCTCGTATGCTTATACAATCAGTGTTATGTTACCCAAACCTTCATGTTTCAAGCCCCTATGGGTGCTAGCTCTAGTACTGTCACTCAGTTGTGTACGCTTTATCCCATCACTTTTTCCTGATGATCGTTCATTAAAAATGTAATAAGTAAATGATAAAGCGCAACATTGAACAGCATGTGCGTCACACAGAGGAAATTTGTATTACTCAATACATACGAACACATGTCTAATAGCATGTCTGAACAGCGAATATTCACGTCAGTCTGTGAAGACAGAAAACCTGATCAGACAAGGGATATATGAAATCTGAGCTGAGTCTTCGTTCTGATATAGGTATTTGAAGCTGCTTACAGTATCCAGCTTCTGCCCCTTTACCTTGATCTCCCTCTGGATGCCATCTGCGCTGTTCGTCATCAGTTTGGTCTTCTCAGCACTGGTCTCCATCTTATATCTTGTGCAGGTTTGGTCGAGACTTTCAACTAGAGATTCTAGTTCCTGCTCTTCCTCAGCTAGAGCGTCTATGTCATCGGCAAACCGCAGATTGGTAATGTTTCTGCCGCCTATGCTAACCTTTCCGTCATGTTCTTCCAGTGCATCAGACATGATCCGTTCGAAAAAAATGTTGAAGAGGGTGGGTGACAGAAGACATCCTTGTCTTACTCCATCTGTTGTTCTTAACCATTCTCCTGTGCTGCCATTTATCAGGACTGCACTTGTAGCCTTGTCGTATAGCTGCTCAATGGTGCGAACTAGATTTGCACTGATATTGTACTTCCGCATGGTGGCCCATAAAGCTACATGCCATACCCTGTCAAAGGCTTTTTTGAAATCAATGAAGACATGGTACAGATTCTGCTGATGTTAGAGATACTTTTCACACAGGATTCTAAGGTTGAAGATCTGTTCTGTGGTGCTCCTTCCTGCTCGGAACCCAGCCTGTTCTTAGGCGATTATCTCTTCGGCTTGTGGTTTAAGCCTATTCAAGATCACTTCCAGCATGACTTTGCTTGAATGACTAATGAGACTGATGGTTCTGTAGTTCTGGCAGAGCTGTATGTTGCCTTTTTAGGGAGCCTAATAATCAGCGACTGAGTCCATGGGGTAGGCCATTCTCCTGTTCTCCAGATCCTGTTACAGATATCTGTACTTATAGTATGCAAAATAAATTCTAGAAATTATTGTCTCCTGAGCAATATTATTTTCAGAATTGTAATAAAGTCAAGACTCTATTCCCCGGAGTTCTAGTGTTTGATCCGTTTAAATGAGGCATCTTCACACAAAGATGTGTTCATTCCAAATCCTTGTCAGAAAACCTCACTCCAATCAGATATTGTTGGAAATCGGAAGACTTCGGAAAAACTTATTTATTTCCGTTATTCTTTATTATACCACATGGTCTGCATCGGATCACTAGGTCTGTCGAATATTAATTGAATCATTCGAATTTTTCCGATATATGAAGGTTTGTCATCATTACCGGCACAGTTTGTTACGTATAGATCATACAAACGCTGAAACGAATAAAAATAACCATTATGAAATCCTTCCTTGGGTCTTGAGAAGGAGAATTTCAGGAGTTTTACATACATGAATATAGTGGCCATCTTGGTCATGTGAGTTTGACCATTTGACTATAATATGTTTCCTTCACTCATCCTACACATGCTTCATGTAAATATAATTGGAACTGGCATATTAGTTTCTGAGAGAAAGGACTTTAAAATATTTAACCTAAGTCACCTTTGTTCAGGATCAATAAATGACCTTGACCACCTTTAAGTTAATACAAGACTAGTTTAAATAAGATCAAACTATCGACTATCCGACTATTTTAATCAAAGGGCCAATAGCCCTGAAATGACAGATTCTATCAGAATAAAATCATGCTACATCGGCTCAAAATAATTTCAAACTTCAGTCCTGTTGTTAATTGTCCAGCTCTAATAATATAAATAAGCTATTTAGCGCAAGTCACTTAATGCACCTGCTCTTGTACATAAGTAATATTTGAATTCTGACAACGGTTACTGCTTTTCTCTGACTTTTAAGCACTCAGTGTTTGTGGTATTTTGCATTACCTATTGCCCACGAGGTTGTCCACTCCAATGTTTACAATATGGCAATTCTATAAATAACCACCGATAAACACACAATAACCGTATGATGTCCAGTATAACGCTTGCGATAAATATGGATAAAAGTAAAAAGTATGCAAAGACCAGGAACTGAAACAATCAAAATCCAAATCCAGCCCTCAAACCATAGTTGGAAACAACTAAGATTACAAATAATCAAGATACAGAGAACATATGGCCAACCGAGTGAGCAGCTTGTTCCCAAAAGGTGGCCACTCAGCAACCCAAACCGAACCAAAAATAATAAGAACATACATAAGGTAAAACATCACAGAAACTCTGACACCAAAAACAGGCAACAGAGAACCACAACAGAACTACCGCCTTGGAACGGTCAGTAATGAATTACTGGGGGGCTTAAATCGATTTTACAGGCCCAACCTCACCCTCAGTTTCTGAAGTGGTACAAAACATTTAGTTGGTTGTTCGGTTACAATACATGTATTACGTTCTCTGTAATGATTGACGATCTCGGAATACTGTTTTAGGCAAGTTTACAACCGTTAAACAGTTTTTTTCAGCTGCAGCTAATTTATTTTACTTGATAAAGTATGAGGGGCGCTTGAAGAGGGGACTTATACGGTAATTGGCGGATTGATTTTTAAATATTCAGATTGTATTCGTTATATTTCTTGACCGCTGATGTCATTGGTTGGATACTCATTATTTTACAAAACTACTTAAATAATTATAACTGCACAAGAATACATTATATAAATTCTCATTTAACTTCGTACAAAGGATATTTTCAATTCCAGACGGTTTTAGCGAAATAACCTTACGATCACTTCATTTCTGAGCGGCAGAATACAGCTGTGAAAGCCACTTTCCAAAATACCCTTGTGACAACTTTGAATGACTGATAGAATCAGTCATTAAAAACTATCGGTGAACACTGTTCGTAATGAAGTCTGGCAGAAAGAATACCAACAAGAGCGTGTTGACTGGTATTTACATTCTCAGTGTATTTATTGCAAAGTCCTTTAATAACCATTAGAACGTAATGTAGTTTATACTTCAACAACGACATCGGTTCACGCGACGTTACATGAGTTAAGTGACGTCAAAATAAACAGTGGTTCTCTCCGATCTGATTGGACGTACGCGACGTTATGACGTCATGGCGCTGTTCCGCTATAAGTAGGAAAACTGCGTATACTTTTTTTTGTTGTTGTTCTTTTTTTCTGCTTCAGCTGTAGCCCTTCATGCGAATTTGTGGTCAATTAATACATGTAGATAGAAAAGAATGTAAGTATAAGCAATGAACTTAATTTATCTGGTGTTTATCGAAGTATAAATTACATTGGGTCGCTAGCAAAATTTACATGAAACCAGAAGGGATTCACTGACTTTGCACGCGACCCAATTTAGTTTATACTTTGATAAACACTAGAAAAAGAAGGTCATTCCTTAAGTAATAGCATCATAATTAGGGTAACACTGAAGGCTATAACGCATTTGTATAAAGGAAGCTGCACCGTAGATGACTGACTTCAAAGATATCTCAATTATCTGGAGGTGTCAGAACAATCGTCCAGTAAGAAAGAAGAAAAATATTTTAGATTAATATGACAACAAATGGGGACATACGTGGATCATATGTTTATCGTAATTCATGGTGATAAAAATGAAGAAACCTATCAAGGTTATTTGGAATGCTGTTCTTTACAATTTTCTCTTGGCAATCAATTTTACACTTTCGTTGACCGCACTTTTGCTGCTTTACGTCTCACAGTTCTAAGAAGGAATTCATATAGCACTTTATTAAACATTTTGCATTTAAAGGCCCCATTGCTCTATCAGCATGAAATATTTCATCGTAAGGTATAGCTGCAAGCTTCTTACAATAGTCTAATCATTAAATGACCGTGATGAGCCATTTTTAAACTAATAAACATCATTAAGTTCACTTTAAAGTTTTGCGGACAGATGTGGGTCATTTAAGTTGGCAAGTAAAATATCGTTATTATAAACTTGAAAAAATGGTAAAATTACAATGTTTAAGCGTAGAGCCCCACTCATTGTCCCGTTTATACTCCGTAGCTCGACGGGAACCATAAAACGAAAATTATATGTTGTAGAGCGATTTGACGTTTTACAAAAATGTTCCTTCTGCCTTTAGGCAATTTTGTGACTCAGTATATGCACACCAAACCACATTATATCACCAGACGTAATAAAAAGGCTGAACCGTTTTTCACAATGATTTGTATTTAGACGTTTTTACCACTAACAGAGTATGGAAACTTGAACATTTATCGTAGAATTTAACACGTCATAACGTACACGTCACACTTCACTATTGAAACGTCATATATCGCAGCTTGCAATATAAAATGTAAATAGAGGATCTTACACGAGTAGTCAAGTCATATAAAATTTAAAAAATCGAGCCTTCGGCGAGTTTCATAAATTTCATATGAAATGACCACAAGTGTAAGATTCTGTTTATCATATGACCCTTTGAAATGGGATTTTAACGCCTTCAAGCTGAACATTATTTCAATAAGTAAACGCATTGTTGATATGGACGTTATCAATGACGTTACATGTACGCGCCAAAGTGTTATTTCACGTGTGTCCATACGATTTTTATGACACGGCGTTATCCACTGAATAACAGCGACGTCATATGATAAAATAAAGTATGAGATGTGAAGAAGTGACAGCGTTATTTGAAGTCTCGTGTATTACAGGCGCGTAGTTATTTGATAATTCAGTTTGCATTTTTTACAGTCTACAGTTCGTACTTAAAACAATTTATGACAACGAATATAGAGAGATGAGCTCTTTAACTCCCACTCACTGCCATTACGATCACAAGTCTGTTGGAAACCTTTAATGTTTTCCCATAATGTACCTTACACTTTATGAAACAAGGTGTGAGATCTGAGCGGTCTGGAATTAAGCCTAAATGATGAGCTGTGAAATATGAAGTATACTATATGAGACGTGAAATCACAAACATATTGCATACGTTGCTGTTCATATTTCACACCCTGCTTTACAGTTTGATAAAGGTCCCCTTTCTTTATCAGTAGTATAAAATTATAATATTTCGCATCAGGTATAATTGGAAGCTTTTAACAACAGTTTTGTCATTGTAATTGAAACGATTAGCAAGCTTTTAACACATATAATATCATTGAGTTTCAAGTAAAAAAGGCTTGAAAAAAGATTTAGGTCATCATGCCATAACTTGGATGAAGCGGTAAAAATACAACGCACAGACAGGCCCCATGAAGCGGAAAAATACAGTGTACAATCAGAGGGTCCATTGCTAGACGGCGAACCAGAAAAGGAATTGAATTTCGGGGCAGATTTTTCCGTTTTTCCGAAGTATTAACAACAATATGATTTAATTAAAAGTGACCGGTATGCAAATTTTGTTACTGGTGATGAACAGTTGGATTAGACCGAGTCTGCTCTTTTCGTTTCTCTGGTGTATTCCTTGCTTCCAAAGGATCTAACTATACACATCTTATTTACAAGCCCAGCTTTAGTTTTACACATATTTCCTCAAACGTTATTTCTCTTATGCCTACAAATGACTTCTCAGTTAGACTCTGTATGTCCGTGGGCGCCATGGTCGAGCGGTTTATGTCCGTGGGTGCCGTGGCCGTGCAGAAAGTCGACGCCAGGTCGTGCGATCGCGCCCTGGTTTCGCAATGCAACGACTGAAAGACACTCTCTGTCAACCCAGCAGTTAATAGGTACCTGCTTCGAATAAGGGAATGATAAGGCAGCAAAAGGAGGGGAACGGGCTCCGCCTTTCATTTACTATACCGAAGATACAGTGGGCCTCTAAACCACCAATGCTCATACGGCTAATAGGCTATGGGAAACCTTTACCTTTTACGTTAATCAAACGTCAGAACTGTTGAAGATAATTATACGGGGTAGGAGGACAATCCTTCGATTCCATGTACGGTGCTAGTGTCTCTGTGAGGTTTCAAAGATAAAGTCTCGTCATATCTTTGTCATTGCTTCGATAGGATAAGAAAGATTGTATCTATTTGTATAGAGAATATGACATGGGTTTTACGGCTCTTCAAGAATATTTCACTTCTGTCAATCAGTTAAGCAGAGGTGGGTGAGAAACGGAGCATCCGGCGAAAAACCACCTCACCTTCTGTAGGCAGAACTTGGCTTTCTCCATGTATGCGGCCGAGGCTTGAACTCACAGCGGTGAGATACCTTATGTTTAAGCCACAGAGGCCCGTATCTGTACTTCAAAAGAGTAAACATTCAAGTTACTCGTCAAACATCTTGATTAGCCTTTTGAGATATCAAGTTGCCCGGAGCGAGCCCTAATATGACAAAATATTTAGCAGGCTGAAACTTGCACACTGCAGCTTAAACCGACTGCAAACTGCGGATATAGCCAAGGAATAGGCTATCTTTCCAGTTCTCGTTCCAGGCAGCTAGTCGATTACCCGATATAAAGAAAAGAAGCAAATAAAATGAATACAAATACCGTAATCGACCCATTTACCGCACCGTGCGCTTAACTTTTTCAAAATTGCAACAAAAAGGTGCAGTTAAAAATGTATCTAATAACCGCACACTCAGAACAATAAAATGCAGGGTGACTGGAAAGAGACAACATGGAGTAGGACTGGAAATACTGTGACTTTATATTTTCTATGGGACAGAAAATGATACTCGAGCCTTGAGTTCGCTGTTGAAACAGTAATGGTAAGTTGTTAGGTTCTGTGAGAGTTTCAAAAGGAAAAAGCAGTGTGCGCTTGTGCAATTTTTTTCTGGAAATGGCCATGGTGTGCGGTTATAGGGTCATGTGCGGTAAATGGGTCGATTACGGTATGTTATACCACTTACACAGATTGGTATGTCCGTATAGAAGACGCTTCGCTCTGTAAAGTTAGCTGCTTTTGCTAATCGTAAATCGGGGTCATCGATTCGTGCGACGGTGATAAGTAAGTTTCAGTGTTGGAGCCCCCTACTACATGTAATTTGGAAAACAGGATGGCAAGGACCGGCTGCACTTGTTTTTTTTTGTTTTTTTTGAACGTATTCAAACACTGTTGTCTTTTTTTTCTTTGTCTTTTTCATTGTGAGACGGCTGTATATAGACTGAAATACTGTCTCAAAGGTTGTTAAGCCCCTTTAGGAGGAGAACCAAATAAGCAATTTGATTTCGTGTCAATCCTAGTTTATTTTGTATGTTGTAATATATGTTTCGAAAAAAGAGAAATAAAAATACGTTTAAACTAAGCCCCAATCAATCAACCAACCAACTCATGGTATACTATTCTTTTTAGAGTTTCGCAGAATATCTATTCACAAGGGTGAAATGCGCACGCTCTTGATGCGCTTGAGTAACTAACTATCTTGATGGGCGATTTTAGTTTTCATCATCGTTAGGTCTTAAATAATTAGTTTATAAATTTGATTATTATTCTATGAATTCTTCGTTTTTTTACAAATCTGTCTCCATACACATAAATGTGTTTGTTCACAAGGCACAAAAATGAAGTGAAACTCATTAAACTATAGACTACCTATGTTATTAGAAATCTTAATAAATACGGTGTGAACCCGCCACCCGATAGTCTTAGTTCTTAGTATAGTTATAGTTGATAGTCGAGCGCTATTCAAACTAGTCTACATAGAGATTGAAAGATCTGCTACGTACAAATATTAAACAAGCACCCCAGCAGTCTGCTTTATAGCTACTTTTGGCAATTGACAAACAAGATAAAGGGTTTGAAAATTAGCACTATCACCATTATAACGTCAATCTGTGGATAGACCACTGTGTCTGACATGTCCAGTATATCTTTGCGACAACTCTACGAATCTACGGTCTATGATATAAACGTATCCATACCAATTTAAGTGCAACAGACGCACGTTTCTGTATTTAACTTCTTCAGTGTCGCTAAACCCAAAACGTTTGAAAGAAAAGAGATGATGGGCAGGTCTCCGCAGGCAGCGAAGACGCCGCCATTGTGTTTCCTTGCTTCCGGTCCTCGGAGCTTGATCATGTTGTTTCAGGGCTCTAAGAATCAAAAATGCGTGACGCGCGAGCACACCCAAACATTTAAGAGTATCTTTTTATAGTATTATTTATTTGTTGCTATTATTGTCATTACTTAACTACCTTGTTAATTTATTTTATTAATTTCCCTTTGTCTTCCTCTATGACGAGTTATTGTAGACATACCATCTTATTCTACCTAATTTTATTTTCTTCATTTTTTTTAGTCTCATAAAACTGAATTACTCCTTTCTCTTTGTCTTATTTGTCTTATTTCTTTTTCTTTTAGTTTATTCTTTTGTAATTAGATAATCATGTAACCTCATTGATGCTCTTGACGATACACATTGACTTAACGTTGAATCAACGTTGATCCAACACTATGACGGTGAATCAACGTTTATTCGATCTTGGTTGAACAGTGTGTGCCCGATGGGATGTCACAAATGTCTAAATTGCCTAAATTGCTTAACGTGATGTCAGCAAATATTTGAACAGTTAGTTCTTTTTGACTAAGCAATATAGACCCCGATCAGACTACACTGGCCAGCCAGTGGAGGTAGATGTTTAACTCTCGCCGATAATTATCAAAGATACTGGCAAATCTGTCCCTGTTTATAGTGTAATTACGGTGGCATGATGGCAAGGATTATCATTTAGTAATAAAGTGTATTTCTTTTCTGCCAGCTGAGTTAACTGGTATCATGTGATGAAGTGATTTATGCAATGTTGAGTTTCAAACGAAATATGTTTTGGAAAGGTGCAATAGTCGAGTGGGAAGAGGTGCTCGGCTATGGTGCAGAGATTGCGTGTTCGAATCCTGATCGGGCCAGCCAGGGACTATACAGCTCCCTCTGTCAGCCCTGCAAAATGGGTACTTTTCGAAGCAGGGAATTTTAAAGGCAGCGAAAGCAGCCTATGGGTACGTTCGACCTCCAACACCCAATGCCCCTTAAGCCAAAAGAGTGCGGGAAACCATCAACATTTATGTTTTTATTACTGATCCACGCAATGTGAAAACCTGTCTCATCTGCGCATGCAAAGCATGATCTAGACTCTTTCACAGCCTTGACTGAGGGTGAGGTTGGGCCTGTAAAATCGATTTAAGCCCCCCAGTAATTCATTACTGACCGTTCCAAGGCGGTAGTTCTGTAGTGGTTCTCTGTTGCCTGTTTTTGGTGTCAGAGTTTCTGTGATGTTTTACCTTATGTATGTTCTTATTATTTTTGGTTCGGTTTGGGTTGCTGAGTGGCCACCTTTTGGGAACAAGCTGCTCACTCGGTTGGCCATATGTTCTCTGTATCTTGATTATTTGTAATCTTAGTTGTTTCCAACTATGGTTTGAGGGCTGGATTTGGATTTTGATTGTTTCAGTTCCTGGTCTTTGCATACTTTTTACTTTTACAATATAAAATGTAAGGAGAAGCATTATCAGGAGAGTGGATTACACATTGGGGAAGCCCTTTCTATATGCAAGCTATTTATAATTTACCCAGCAGACAGCTGTTCAATGTGTAGTGACGCGCAAGTTGACCCACTAACAGGTTTTCTGTTGGTAAAACTATGGTTTGGTACACTCTCATATCTGCCTAACAGATATAGCAGTGGAACAGTCTAAGCATGATCCATTTGTCTCGTCTGCAATGTTGAATTTGCTTGTGCAAACACTGTTCGATGCATGCGTTGTTCGGAGTAGTTGCTCTTCTCATGACGGTGTCCATAAATATGTATTGTGCTTCATTTTAAGCTTTTTTTACTATTATATTTCTATCACTTATCTTCTAAGGCCCGTAATATAATCTTTTCAACTTAAAAAGAGCAACAAAAGAGGCAATTTTGAACATAAGTACTAAACAGAATCATGCCTCGTGTCAGTCAACAACAGCTAGCCAAATCATAAAGTTTTCCCAACATTATATTCGAACAGCGTGTTCTCAATTCTAATGCAGTCTGCTCAGCGTCAAACACTTTACTTATCCAATTATGTGTAGACAAATCGTGAAAAAACAAAAGTATCAGTATGTCTGCACAGACAGCTTGATCTTGAGTTGCACGGACAGCTTGATCTTGAGTTTATACCATAAGTTATATTTCCCATAACAGAGTTTTCAGTACTGTAAGTACATACAATTCAGTGAGTCTGGGTAAATAGTCATCGAAGTTTCAGTAATTGTTCCGTTGAAAACTCAAACAAAATTTCAATTTTCTCTCACATTTCTTTATAAACATATTTTTTTCGCAATGGTTTGGCACGAACAAAACAAAACCTTATGAAAAAGAGACCCTTATCAACGTCAGAGAGAGGCCCGAATCAGCGTGCACATTAGCAAAGTCTGGTCCGAGTTAGGCCTGTTCACATCAATATATCAATATGAGCCCAGATTATTTACAAAGATATCTGATTCCATGCAGCAAAAGCTAATTCTAGTGTTGATTACGACTGTTTGCTTGTATCTCTACACGACTGGATTTTACCGTGGGCGTCATTCTTATTCATTCAATACAATACAAAACAAAACTTTATTTATACTCGGAGGGTTACAAAATATACAACATTAGCTTTGAAAAGCTGTTTACCGACTCTTTAGCGATTTTTCGCTTGTGCTTTTATTTACTTGCTTTTCAGAATATAATTTGGTTTAACATATATACTGCTCGAACTTTGTGAGAGACCATTTAGGATTACTTAGACAAGCATTTCTAAAACCCAAATAGATTCTTAAAGATCTGATCCTTTGCAGCAATTTACAAACACCCATTAAGGCTTTCAAGCAACGAATTCATGTTTCTTATGCTATGGGCCAGAATATCTAGGTAAGGCCAAGAAAGGCCTCCTTAGTAACTGAGGCGCGACACGACAAAGCAAACAAAGTTGAATGTGCGCCCAGCGAAAACTCTGTTCAGCCTGGGCATCCGCCCAGTCTGATCAGAGTCCTTGCTGTGCGCTTAAAAGGAAGCTAAGACTCTTAGCTACCTCCATGTTGACAGCAAACACTCTGCATAGACTGGGCGGATGCGCCTATGCTACTTTTGTCATGTGGCTCATATTACTGTCAAATTCAACCTGACATTAAGGTGAATGGGTACACTTTCAGGTAAAGCAACTTTAACATTTTCTTGTTTGCCTCCCTACTTGTTGACTGTCAGCTCTTAAAGGAAATAATTTGCTACCCTATGAGAAATTTCTTTTTGAGTAGAATATAACTTGAAAGGGCTTCTTTCACCTAGAAAGCAAGACGGAAGTTGCAAAAAGTGTTTTTTCTTTAAAAAGTTGCAGGAAAACATTGGGATGTCTCCACAAAACCTAAGAGTCATAAAAGAAAGTAAACATGAAGCTGATAATGCAATGATTGCTAATAAGGATCAATAAATAAATTCTGAAATTTAAAAAAATGAACAAAGGAACATACCAAGGAAACGAAAACAGCAGACTCGGTTTGGCTGAGTCTTTAAGTATGTAACATTAGCCACGCCCTCTAGCAGAACTTAATTTTTAAAATGACTTTCACTGAACTCAGAATCTGTCATGAAATGTGCAACAGCGGCCACGCCCTGAAGCACCGGATTGGGATCTGTTTCCAAAATGACTCGAAAGAAATCATTGATACCATTGATAACATACCATTATAGCCTAACAAAGAATTTATGAATCTATACCTACACATGAACTGCACAACTACAAACGTCTTATGTCGATTTGCCCAAATAAGTCCAATGACTTTGAAGGACCAGAAAGTATCCTGAATCATGATGAAGTTTTGAGACATTTTACGTCTGCAACACTACATGTACAGTTCAATTCAGCTGCTGTGTAATAGAAAAACAATCGAAAAGAAATAAAAACATTATTATCAGAGAGAAACCTCTCTTTATCTGCTTACAATGAAACACCCGCGTCTTTACTTCTGAAAATTATGTGACCTTTTTAGAAAGTTTGCCAAAAGAAGGAGGAAAATCCTCAGGAACTGACACAATACAATTCTAGATCCCACCCGAGACACCATGTGGGAAAAAGACAACCGAAAATGGGTCACCACCAAAGACGTAACCGGCGGCTGCCAGGTGAACAGCCACTTCCCATGTAGGTTTTCAACGGGCTAGCCTTAACATCACAACAATCCCACATTCCGATCTATAAACCAAAGGGAAAGAAGCACACAAAAAATGACAAAAGTTCACGAAAGACACGCACGGTAAACCGAATGAGCGGCTCTTTCCCAAACAGATGGTTTTTCAGCTACCCTAACTGATAACAGCAGCAACATATATTTTTACCTCGCGACCACATGCTGGGACAATATTGACGTGTTGAATTTGCTTGTCTTGTTTTGTGCGCCGTCTTATTGAGTATGCCTTCCCATCTGGTGTTTAGGACAGGATGTGGTAAATTTTTGTGTCGTTCCTGATTATTGCCTTCTCATCTATTATGCGCGTACTCTCGCACATCCGTCAGGTGCAGCTCAAACACCCATAAAGGCCGGAGTTAGATGACTTGAGAATAATTATTTGAGAAAATCTGAAGTTCCTGTTGAATGATTTTCAGTATGTTATGTCACTGAAACCATCGATCCAAAGCCAGAGCAAAAGGTTACGACTTGTGGAGCACTTTGCGATAGACCGAAGACAAATAAAATAATAAAAAAATGAAAGTTCTCTCTGTCTCTCTTTCTTTCTTAATGTGTTTAGTTCAAGTTATTCTTGTGTTATCAATCATAATTGTATAAAATCTGTATCAACATGTCTGTGCATTTAAATGACGGTGTAACAGGTAGGATCGGTCCCAGTCAAACTGTGAATAGTATACATAATTAAGCGAGAAGGCTTTCAACCTGACTGCAATAAATAGTGCAGATTACAGACAATTACCAGGTTCAAAACAGTCATCGCGTATGGGCGGTTTCATCAGTACAATCTATCCGTGGCTGATGCAAAAACAAGACCTTAACAAATATATGTATGAAGGTACCAAACAAAGGCTAATTGCATGGAAAAATCCACACAAAATGCAGACAAAGAGGGAGACGTGTGAACTGTTTATGTGATCAAAAAATGTTACACGCGACACTTTTTATGTAATGGAATGCGATACGCGTGACAGAATATTTTCGTTTCCGCAGGAGTAAAGTCAAATACCAGACTGCATAGCTGCGCTGTATGGTCAGTGTCGGTGTCGCGTGCATGATGAATCCATAGGAGTGGACCCGATGCCGTGAGCTGAGTAGCATGATATCCGTTTCCTTGTGTCACTCTTTTGACTGATACACCGAGTCTATGTGTAAATGTAAAAAATACTATAAGTCAAAATGTTCTCTTCATTGC
This sequence comes from Ctena decussata, assembly GCA_963989385.1. Taxonomy (NCBI): domain Eukaryota; kingdom Metazoa; phylum Mollusca; class Bivalvia; order Lucinida; family Lucinidae; genus Ctena; species Ctena decussata. The sequence continues at coordinate 3,109,907 of OZ022501.1, read as the reverse complement.
TGCCATTTATGGTACTGCTGTTATTGCTCAACAATATTCAAAAAGGTTTTACTGAAATCCCTCCCCAGGGGTGTTCGTTTAAAAACGGTGTTGCTGACTGTGATTTTGAAAAATGGATACCGCCCTTACTGGATAGAGACTTCGGACCGGAACCATTGAAACATTTGTGGCTGTACAATATAAATGGAACTATTCCAGCAGGGGTAATGTTTTTGAATACATTATTTTCTTGTTTTCCTGTTACTGCTGTTTTCTCACCCTTCTCTAAATGTCTTTGCAAAGAAGTGCGGCAATCTTTTATATGTTTCAATAAACTATTGAAATTTCTCAGTCTGTGAAATTGAATTTGATAATCTCAGTTTTTTAAACAGTTACGTAAATTATCACTTTAGATAGCACTGGTTTAGAAAAAGAATTTTCGTGAAACAGTCTCAATTATTTTATACAAAGCAGTGAAGTCAATGCATATCTAAAACAAATAAAAGTGACACTGTCTACAGTGAAAAAATATCGCATCAATGCACTAGTGACAGATACGATTAATAAATTTTCACTGTAGCAAAACGTGGCTATTTTTGGCAATTTTGGGCTTAATTTCTTTCCGATAAAATGCGTTCTTGTTTGACATTATAATACGGACATTGGCCCGTCAAATCAAGAAACAGACGTCATACTATGACGTCACTTTTTTAGATAGAGTACCTTTAAATCCGACGGCAGCTGCTAGCGGCTTTCTTAAATCGCCAATTTCTTTTTATTGATTCGTTCAAATGACATTGTAAGCCCTTTACTAGGTGCAAAATGTGTTTACACCCAATTTCGTACACACTAAACGCGCTGAGCAAAGCAAAAATAACGAAAACATGACTAGGAAAAGACTTATTTAGCTGTCTGTTTTCCTTTATTCTCCTTAATAGAAAAATATTAAAAGAATTCTTATATACTTTTCAATGAATTATAAATATTTCTCGATGAAATCGATACAGATAATCCCACTGTTTCAAACAGTGAAATTATCACTTTCAGTTTCACTGTTTTCAAAAATAGGATTTTTGTGAAACAGTCTCAGCTATTTGTTGATTAAATGACTAAACCGTATCCGGTCTGACATAGATTACGTCACGCATGATTGTATGTCATCACGACGTAAATGACGTCACTAAACGCGCAAACGTAACATTGTTGTCGCACGGTACGCCAGGCCGCCTGTCTCCTGTAGGAATTCTTTCTTAGCAAATTTCTTGAGATCCGTTTATCAAAATGAAATGATAAGCTATTTTTCAGTTGCAAACTTCTTTATAACCAATATCATACCAAGTTAACAGGCTGAAAGCATCTAATATTTGCGAAAACGGCTAGAAAAAAGCTGTGTCTCTGTCATGATGGCTAACGCATTTGAATAACTTACATAATTGCATTTTAGAGCATAAAAGAAACAGAAACTTTGACTATTTCAGTTTAAGATCGATTTTCATTTCTTTCATGAACACCAAAAGTGGTATTTTCACTCGTGGCTTCGCCACTTGTGAAAATACTGCTTTTGGTGTTTATTCGGTGTAATAAATACACATTATTATGATAGTAACTTGATCTGGCGCAATGTATCACGTCGAGTGGATGAGCTCATACCATCGGATCACCCGAGACGCTTGCGTCGAGGGTGATCCGATAGTATGAGCTCAGCCACGAAACGTGATACATTACGCCAGATCAAGTTACTATTATGATAATTTGTTTTATTATATACCTTAGGGAACAGCCAACCATTCAAACTTGCCAGCGCTAATGCATCGACCCGGATTCGATCCTGCGCGGTAGAGGTATGTAGCTAGTCGTGAGACAAACGCCACTGACTGAACTATGGAGGCGCGCATTTTGACGTGTTTGTTGACGTTACGTCACTAGTCCCGTTTCTCTGGTTCTCGTTTCTACGATGCACGTTAAAAATGACGCGCCTGAAGCTGGAACTCAGACGTAGCCTCGTTTTAAAGGATAGTGATACGGATTCAGAAAACGTCAGTTTGATACGGCTGGCGGTATCAGTTGGCCAGAAAACAGGCAATTCAAAGGGTGTATCATTGATAGGTATATAATAAAAACGATCTTACACTGAAAAAATCAAATATCCTCTATAACCTACTTTTTGTCGGTAAATACAAAAAAATATTTCATCTCAAGTGTGGAAAATGTCATTATTTCTTGCTACGAACTCGTGAAATTTATGATATTTTCGTCACATGAAATATATTTGGTATTCACCTTAAAAAAGTAAATATCCTCAGTTTATTCGCTGATGAATTTGCTAAACCTTATACAGCTTGATATAAATTGCGTCACGTTTGTTTGTACGGCATTACAACGTTAATGACGTCATTAAAAGCGCCAGTTAATGACGTCATTAAAAGCGCCAACGTACCATTGTAAATGCACGCGACGTCAAGCCGCCTAAGTCTTCTGTATGCATTCTTCCTTTGCGAATTTTCTGAGATATGTTCCTCAAAATTAAGTTTCAGGATATTTTCAGCCGTAAACTTGTTTACAACCAGTTACATTCCGGGACCCGGTTGTATCAAACTTTAATGACAAATTAAACTGTCATTAAACCGCCATCAATTAACGCGTTATTAAATTCGACTGTAAGAAACTTTTCATGATGCGACTTCGTAATTATCTCCTCATTAATTGAATGATGGTCTGGGGTATCTTTAAACCGTCATTCAGCAATTCAAGATGGCCGCCATCGTCCGAGTCGACCTCGATATTTCGGAAAAGCGACCATTTTCAAGACAACATGGTCGATGAAGAATGCAAGGGAGATAGATATTCGTAAACAGGAACCAGATTGCTCGATATGCAATCATTTCCATGCGAAGCAAGAACCTAAAGCCATTCAAATGTCATCCAGCAACTGTTATTATCCAAAGCTTGGTATATTTTCCTTTAAAAGAAACTTACTTATTTCCCGTTGACATCGAAAAAGTATGTAAACATTATTTAAGTCCGATTATTTTTTAAATGTATCGACCAGCTGCTCACGACACGATGACGTCATAAAACAACACAGGCAGCGCACCATCCATATCTAAGGACTTTTGATACAACTTATCACACGATTTGACTTGATGACCAATGAATTTGTTGAACTAGCTCTAACTATTCTAAGGCTCTTCGATTTCCGGGAGCCTACATACCGGGCTATCGACGTTGCAAAATCGTTGATTAAACACTGATTCAACGTCGTGTGCCTGCAGGGTAGGCTATGTATCTTTTTGTATGCATGAATGCCCTATATTTCATATTCTAGGAGCCTATACATCGTACCAACAAAATTGAATCAACGTTGTGTGCCTGCTACGTAGCCATATGCCTTCACGTCGGCGATACAACGTTTAATCAACTTTTTGTGCATGCAGGAAGTGTGCCCTTTATAAGTTATCCGCATTCTTGGAGTCTACACAAACGAGTACATTGAATCAACATTATGTGCCTGCAGGGTATGCATCCCTTCACATGCATGGCGCCCCCATTCTAGGAGCCTACACATCGGACACACAACGTTGAATAAACGATGTGTGACTAGAGGGCATGTACCCTTTTGTATGCACGATAACCCATATGGGAGCATACACATCGAACCTAAAATGTTAAGCCTGAGTTGTGTGCCTGCAGAGTATGCATCTCTTTGTATGCATGACGTTCCCATACCTGTATCCTACACATAGGGCACACAACGATGAATCAACATTGTGTGCCTGCAGGATATGTATTTCTCTGTATGTATGTCACTTTCAGTCTGGGAGGCTACTCATCGGACACACAATGTTGTTCATCGCAATGTACCTGCAGAACATGTCTCCTTTGTAAGATGACATTCCAATTCTAGGAGGCCGAACTTGGGAATATAATGTTGAATCAATGTGGTGTATAAGTCAATGGGAGCTTTATGTTGCCATGGCAACCAGAGTTCCACACCGATCTGCTCATAAACCCTATGCAGTCAATTCCCCACCCCAACAATGCTACACATAAATGATCAAAATTGGCCAGGCGGTTTAGGAGATACTAGTATTCTAAACTGTGGACGCCGAAGGCGCGGACGCCGACGACGGGCCAAGCTTTACTAAAAGCTAACCTTAAGCGTCGTTTGCCTGCATGTCGGATGACATTCCCATACTCAGACCTAACCATTGGACACACAACGGTGAATCAACGTTGTTTTGCGAAGAAAATGTGACCATTCATATTCATGACGCCTACATATCGGACACACAAAGTTGATTAAACAGTATGTGCCTAGAGGGTATGTACCCCTTTGTATGCTTATGGGAGCTTACGTCTCGGATACACAACGTTGAACCAGCATTGTGTTCCGATTTGTATGCATGATATTCCTATTCTGGGAGCCTACACATCCGCCTTACAACGTTGATTAAACGGTGCGTGCAAGCAATGTATGTACCCCTTTCTATGCATGACATTCCCATTCTTGGAGCCTACATATTGGGCACACAACGTTCGATCAACACTGACTCAACGTTGATACAACGTCATGACGCTGAACCGACGATAAATCAATATTGACCTTTTTGTGTGCTTGCCAAAAAACTATTGCTGTATACTGTTTCCAGTCTACTGTTTTCTTTCAACTGCCACATTGACTTTGCGCACACGCCTGTGTTTTAGCTAAATTTGATGTGTGCGCGCATGCTCTATGCTCGAAAAGCTATTTTCAATAGGTAGTAGATATCAAGCAAGACATGTACAGAAAGTAAGCAGTACACATATAATAATTTGCCACATAATATGCCGTACAAAAAACAAACAAAACAAAAAAGTACACAACCAGAATTTGTGCATGCTTTATGCACGTGTAAAACTTGTCACAGTAGACAGTGCACAGGAACATGAGAAAGAAATTGTACATCCCTGCGAAAGATAAAATACTGAAGTTATTCGCAAAATGAAATGAAAATCCTATTGCAATCAAAATTATATAAATTCATGGAATATTTTACTGTAAGTTATCTCTGAATATTTTTCACAATAGTTTCATCCTTTTAAACAGCCGTATTTGCCCAGTTTAAAAGTAATAAAATAAGACTTGGTTTCTGACAAAAAGTGTTGCAAATTTTCTTGGTTGGCAATCAAAATAGCTTATGTAAAACACACACCGGTATTTTTCTGTCGCACCGGTATTTGTCAAACTCAGGACATCTTTCTAAGAGAGCTAGGAGATAAAACTATATATACATTTGTAGTACTTGTTTAGTGCTTTATAAAAAAGTTGCTTTTGATTTTCTTAAGGAAAGATAAACCCCCCAAAAGATCATTTGAAAAGTGATTGCCCATGGGAAAAATTGAATTTCCCGCGGGAAAATCAAGTTTCCCATGGGAAAAGTGCGTGGCCATGGCCAAACCGGATGGCCATGGCCCAACTTCTTGGCCATGGGAAAATAAATATAACAAGATTAATAAATGTATTTTCACTAACTTAACTAACTAATGCTCAATGCCCTTGTGCTTTCCTGCTTGCATCCCTGATCTATGAAGTCTTTCCAAAATATGGGTCTGCTCTTGAAGGAAAGATTTTGTTCCACCAGTAGCAAATTCTTTTTTTTTTAAAGATATGATCACTGTTGAGAATGGAGCCAAAAATGAAAATGCCATTTTTACAAGGGGGATTTTATTTGTGACTTCATATATTTGCTTCCCTAAACTACTAAGCCCTGCCAAAATGGGGGTAAAGTATTGCTCCAAGGGGCAAATTCTGTCCTTGATCCCCAATGAGGATGGAGCAGAAATTGAAAATAGCTGAGTAGCTTCCCCTGAAAGTGTACCTCTTTATCCTTGAGCGTTCAGTACAAAAGTCTGGCTGAAATGTGGATGTCCAGGAGTTAACCTATGGACACCACTGGAAATTTGCCACCTCAGACATAAAGTTTTGATGAACTTAAAAGGTTCTAGGATGAAGGCATGCATTTCGATGCTTTTCAGACAACTTTTTTTCGACAGGAATTTTTTGCGACTCCCTGTTTGCTTTCCTGGACTATGAAGCCCAAATAATGGGTTCTACTTTTGAAGGCAAGATTTTTCAACAAAGCTAACGTATTCTTTTGTGTAAGAGTTGAAAATTGAAAATGGCGGTCTTGCTTCTCCTGAAAGTCTATTTGTTCACCTTTAGTCTTAAGACCAACAATCTAGCTGAATTTTGGATACCCAGCAGTTGATCTATGGACTACACCTGGAAATCTCCACCTCAAACAATGTCTTGATATTTCTATGATGTTTTTCGGCCATTTTTACAAAGGGGTAACAATTTATGTGACTTCTTGTCTGCTTCCCTGCTAAGAAGCCCTTTCAAAATTGGGTCTACTCTTGAATGAAAGATTTTGCTCCAAGGGCAGCACATCCTTTTGTTAAAAGAGTTGATCCCCATTTGTCAATGGAGAAAGCATAATTGGCAGAGATGCTTCCCCTGAAAATGTATCAAAACCCCTTGGTCTTCTGTCCAAATTCTAGCTGAATTTTAATGTACACGAGTTGTGCATACGGACTAGAAACCCTGCCTCCTTAAACCAGAAGTTTAAGTTATTACAACGTTTTATGGTAAATTGATGCATCTAAATGTTTCTCAGTTGTTTTTGCTTCCCAGGACTACGAAGACCTTCCAAAAAGGGTCTAATCTTGAACCTCCAAGGGAGCAAAATTTTTTAACTTAAGATTTGATCCCCTTTGAGAATGGTGAAAATGTTGAATTAGCAGATTTGCTTCCCCTCAATGTGTATCTCTTCGTCTTGAGTCTTCAGTCCAAACATCTAGCTGACTTTTTGGATGTCCACCAGCTGACCTAAGAACAGTCACTGGAAATAGGCTACCTCAAACGAGTACATGTAGTTTACATGTAGATAACTTGAATTACATGGTGAATGCATATCAATGTTTTTTCAACCATTTTATCATCAGAACAATTTTTTTCTCAATTGATAAATTCTATAATTTGACTTTTTTTTTCCTTTCCGTACTGTTTCTGTTTAGTCTCCAATGGGCTTGGCTTCTTTCTCAGAGAAAGTTTTTGTCCACACTGAACGCAAGAGACATGATGGGCTGCAAAATAAAAAATAAAAAGTGGTAGGTACATGTATAGACACAAGGATTCTATGAAAGGCTATGTCTGGCCAGTCAGTGCAATGTCACAGAACTGAGCTAAACTAGAAAACTTGAAATTTCATGTCACTGACAAGATGCCAGAAAAGTAATTCCAACGTCTTGATACAAATATTTGAGCCACAGAGAAGGGCTGATACTAAGCAATTGGAAATGAGAACATGAAGCAAGTCCATGTGTTGCCAAAAGAACAATCAGTTCATAGAAGATGATGTATGCTTTTTTCTCTAATTCCAGTGGACCAGGCTTTCAGGTGCCATGTCCATCTGGTCACTCAGTTACTGTATGCTTCTAGGACCAGATATTCAGGTACAATGCTCATCTGGTCACTCAGTCACTGTTTGCTTCTGGGACCAGATATGCAGGTGCCATGTCCATCTGGTCACTCAGTCATTGAATGCTTCTAAAAGAACTTTCAAGTTAAAAGAAAAAATTGTAAGAAGCGTCATGGGTCTACCTGATTCTTGACAACGCCTCTACCCCCAAATGTAAGATGTTAGACTATCTTTACATCTTAAAATGTTCAAGTCACAAACCATCCACCTTACTCACTAGACCTGAAGACATGTGACTTCTTTTTTAATTCTGATGCTTAAACAAGAATTCTGTAGAATGCTATGTCACACCTGCATTATGCTTCCACAGCAGCACAGGGGTCAGCCTAAAGTTATCAGACAGGGAGAAGTTTTGCGACATTTTCTGAAATTCAGGGAGAAGTTTTATCCCAAATTTTGAAATTTGTATTTATAACAAATGTTGTCAGAAGACAACAAAGCACACCTTACAGCAGCTTAACTCTCACAGCAATGGTGGTGTTGAAAGGCCCTGCTTCCACAGTAGCAGAGGTCATGGTGAGAAGAAAGTGAAAGTAATGTTTGCTGAAAAACAAGAGCTGTCAGAGGACAACAAAGTTTGCCTAATGGGAGGTTGACTCTGAAAGTTTGCCTAATGGGAGGTTGACTCTGAAAGTGATGGTGGTGTTGAAAGGCTCTAGTCCAGATGTAAGTGGGTGCAAAGTATATAATGACTACCATCCATATGTGGACTGAGAAATATGATCCAGTAAGAGAAGCATAAAATATAGGTTAAATCCATACATGGATGGCTATGTTAAAATGTTCTTGTACATATACATGTACATTGTATAAGCCATACAGGGACTGAGAAATATCATAAAGTCATTGAAGCGTAAAAAAGTGTCCTACAGTTGGTAACACAGAATCAAATGCTCTTATCCTGATGCAAGAGCTGACCAAATATGTTTAACCCCTTTAGCTACTCTGAAACTGAAATGCTTTACATACATGAACCTAAAATTTTTCAAAGTCTGTAGACCATGACAAGTAGGTAAAAGTCCCAAATTTTGCAGGCATTCAGATGATAATGTGCCATAAGTGTAAGTGTTATTAAATTTCAATACTCTAGGCTCTAGCCCTTATAAAGTGTGAGAAAAAGACCTAAACACAAATGCTTTATGAAGTTAAACAGCTCAAAGACGCGAATGCGAATGAGAAAGCAGACCCGATGATGAACACTTATGCATACTCTGATTAAAATGCCGTCGGGGATAGCATAAGCTCTCTTTGCTTTGCCAAGACATGCTCAAAACTTAAGAGAACTGGACTTATTAATCAGAAACATTATTATTTATTTACTTATTTTTCATGACATTCATTTATAAAATTTCAAAACCCTATGCTCGGTGGTTCTTGAGCCCAGCAGCTGCTAGTACTGACTATCAGTCTGAGGAAATAACTGTAATTATTGAGCCCGGAGTTATCACACTGTCACCAAAATATTTCACAGGTCAAGAAATACTAATATACAACTCAGCTTCTTAGATCAAACAGTTTAGCAGTTGGCCCCATTCTCAGAGAAGGGAGGCAACAATGAAAATGGCAGAGTTTCTTCCCCTGAAGTGTACCCATTCCCCTTAAATTTGAACACAATGTCAGGAGAAAACATACCTTGTGCAATCAAGGCCATTGTGTGTCTGGATTTCACTTGAAAGTTTGTATAGAAGAGTACACCAGGATCAGACTGTGCAAAGTATCAGACTTGTGAAGTCTTTGCTGATTGATACAGAGCATACTGCATCTTTTCCTTGAATTTCATGGACATGTTTTACTTGAAGAGCTACCTACAAAGCAGTTTGCAACAACAGTGCAAGGGAAGTAACTTGATTTTCTCTGTGGAACAAAATTTGTTTGATGGTACCCTGTTTTCCTGGCCTATAACTCTTCCCAAGTGTTAAGAAAAAAAAATAGAAATGGTCTCTGTCAGTTTCAGAAATGCATGGAATGACCTGTTTCAAATATCAAAGTGATATCTTGTACCTTTTTGTTATTATATTCATTTCTGTGATTTCACATATGCAAATAACTAGATTCCGTAAATTACCATTAATTTAGCACATTGACTTGCATGCAAATTTATATTTAGGTTCAAGTACAAACAGAATGATGCCCATCCCAAATCTGTTGACGCCTCCTGTCTCAGTCTTTAGGACAAACAAATTCAAACAGTTCTTGCATACTTTCACCATACCTTCATCCCCATCTTTTCCCGTGATACGTCCCAATTGTTGACTTGGGTATCTCAGTGCACTTTCAAGGTGGCCAATTTCGGATAAAAACCCTGGGTTGTTGCCTCTTTCTGAAACAAAAAAAAAATAGGTCCATTTTCATTGTGTTCAAACATCACTAATCATTAGGCTTGATTTCCAATTCCACCTGCAACCAACAAAACAAGCTTGTACGTCTTTTATAATTCTCACATGAGATACCTTCAAATAAATGAATAAGGATCTTGTTTTCTTAGGAACTACTTACACGGTACCAAAACAATGTGATGTCAATGGTGGTACGCCACCTATTTGTTTTACTCACCTAGAAAAACTACGATACCTCATAAACCAGCTTGCTAGGTCAAGCCAGGCCCTTGAGAAGTTGAAACCAGAGGACCATTGGTCCTGTAGCTCACCTGAGTCCATTCATCCTCAGCACTCAGGAGTAAGTAACTCTAAGGCAAATTGTACAATATGACAGAATTTTGAAGTCTGCTTCTTGAGAACATTTCTGTAAAACTTTTGTCAAAATATCTACGGTAACACAGAAACAAGAGGACCAATGGTCCTGTAGCTCACCTGACATCTTACTGTCAACAGACACATTTTGTTACTTCACTCATTTGTTACAAACCTTAAACCAATGGTTTTTGAAGAGTGCAGATTTTGATGTCAAACAAATCCAGTACAGCTGTGAAGTTATACTGGTAACAAAACTGGTTAATAATGGTGGTCACTAGAGCACCTTGTCCTAAATTACATAAAAATAAACATTCTGAACAAAGATTGGATCAAAACTGTGCCCTCTAGAGTGTATTCAAGGTTTTCTCATATCTGATTTAGTGACCTAGTTTTTGACCTGACAAGACCCACTTACAAACCTGCCTCAGATTTCGTAAAAATAAACAGTCTAAGTTTCATGAATTGGATAAAAACAGTGCCCTCTAGAGTGTACAAAAGATTTTTCTAAGATTTTCTAAGATTTGACGTAGTGACCTAATTTTTTACCTGAACCGCTTCCATCTGAATAGCACCACTAAGGATTCTACTTGTACATGGATAAAGGGTAACGGTTTGTCTATATGTGATAACAATTACAGAATTTACATATCGTTAAACTGAACTTGAACATATGGTACACCGCCAACATAACAGATATCTTAAGAGTCGTCAGTATTAGTCTATTTTAATGTACTTGACGGCGTCCTCGGAAACATCTAAATCTTTATACTCTAAATTCTGCGTATTCTTATGCAAACCAATATCAAGTACATACTATACGAGAATATTGTTTCATCATAATCAGCAACTAGTTTTAGACGTTGCTGATCAAACACAAAGGAAACTTTGCCGACAGCACATGCGGTGTAATCGAAAAATTCTGCCAACTTGTTTGTCACAGAATAGGCAGGAAAGTCAGATAATTGCAATGACAGTAAAAATAGCCCCTGTGACCTTGACCTTAGCCCTAAAATCCAGATATGCGAACTTGTCAAAGATAATGTCATACTAAACACTTGTGTGAAGTTAAATGAAAATTAGTCCATAAATGAAGGCACTAGAGCGATGACAATGTTTTTCTAAAAATAGCCACTGTGACCTTGACCTTGACCTTAGAATGCTGAAAAGCGAACTTGTTCAAGATATTGTCATACTAAACATTTATGTGAAGTTTAATCAAAATTGGTCCATAAATGAAGTCGCCAGACCGATGACGAAGTTTTTCTGAAAAAGCAACCATGACCTTGACCTTAGAACGCTGAAACACCAACTTGTTCAAGATATTGTCATACTCAAAATTTGTGTAATCCGTCCATAAATGAAGTTGCCAGAGCGATGACAAAGTTTTCTTAAATTAGCAACTATGACCTTGACCTTAGAACGCTGAAACCCAAACTCGTTCAAGATACTGTCATACTAAACACTTTTGTGAAGTTAAATCAAAATTGGTCTGTAAATGAAGGCGCTAGAGGGATGACAAAGTTTTTCTAAAAATAGCCACTGTGACCTTGGCCTTGACCCAGATAGATGAAACGCAAACTTGCCCAAGATATTGCCATACTTATCACTTGTGTGAAGTTAAATCGAAATTGGTCCATAAATGAAGGCGCTAGAGCCATGACAAAGTTTTTCTAAAAATAGCCATTGTGACCTTGACATTGACCTTAGGAAGCTGAAACGCAAGCTTGTTTGAGATATTGTCATACTAAACATTTGTAAGAAGTTTTAATCAAAATCAGTCCAAAAATGAAGGCGCTAGAGGGATGACAAAGTTTTACTACAAATAGCCACTGTGGCCTTGACCTTGACCCCAGAAGGCTGAAACGCGAACCTATCCAAGATATTGTCATACTAATTATTTGTGTGAAGTTAAATTGAATTCGGTCCACAAATGAAGGTGCTAGAGCGATGACAAAGTTTTTCTAAAAAAAGCCAGTGACCTTGACCTTGACTTTAGGACGCTGAAACGCAAACTTATTCAAGATATTGTCATAATCAAAATCAATCCATAACTGAAGGTGCTAGAGCAATGACAAAGTTTTTCTAAAAATAGCCATTATGACCTTGACCCCAGAATGCTGAAACACGAACTTATCCAAGATATTGTCATACTTATCACTTGTGTGAAATTAAATCGAATTTGGTACACAAATCAAGGCACAGAGCGATGACAAAGTCTATGGGAAAATATTTTATCGCTCAAGGGCAAGTAACTCTGAAAAGAATGATCCAACCTGGCCCAAATTCGAACATGAAAATGGTATATTGTGCGGGCTTCATAGTTAATTTTAAGCAATAATTAAAGGAGTCCCAAAAGACACCTCCTTTGTAAAAGGCTGAAAAACAATAAGGTGCATCCGTTCCCCAAGAAAATGGCTTCATAGTCCAGGAAAGCAATAAAGGTTGGTTAGTTGGTTGTTTTGGGGTTAACGGTTCTTAGTTCAGGAAAGCAAGGAAGGAGTCGCAAAAAGGCTGTAAAAAGGCTGAAAAACATCGAGATGCATCTATTCACCATCAAAATGGCATTTTGTATGAATGCATGTAAGTGCATCCATTCACTGTGGAACGTAACAAGTTTGTCAAAACATTTTATTTAAGGTGACAAGATATGAGTGGGTATCCATACTTTAACTCCTGGACAAGTATCCAAAAGTCAGCTCGACTGTTGGACTGAAGAGTCAAGGTGAAAAGATACAATTTCAGGGAAGCAACTTTTCCATTTTCAATTTTAGCTCCATTCTCAATGGGGATCAACTATTGAAGAATAGAATTTGCTCCCTTTGGTGCAAAATCTTTCCTTCAAGAGTAGACCTCAGTTTTGAAGGGCTTTATAGTACAGAGAAGCAATCAGAAAGGCACAAAAAATGGCACTTTGGGGAAAAGCTGAAAAACAAGCCAGTGATCCATCCACCATGAGTTTTTAAGTTCATCAACACACACCCTGTTTCAGGTGTGCAATTTGGAGCATGTCCACACACTTAATCTCATCACATACTAGCCATTTTAAAGTCAGCTTGACTTTTGAATTGTAAACTCAAGGTGAATGGATACACATTCAGGGCAAACAATTTATTCTTCAATTCTCAGCAGCAATCAAGTTTTAAAGAAAAGAGTTTGCTCCCCTTGGAGCAAAATCTTTCCTTCAAGAGTAGACCCCATTTAATAAGGGCTTCATAGTCCAAGGAAGCAAGCAGGAAGGTACAAAAAGTTCCTGTGTGTAAGATGGCAGAAAACATGGTGGTGCATCCATTCACCATGAAACTTAATAAAAATTTCTTAATAAATTCAGCTTGACTTTATAGTCCAGGGGGAAAGCAGGAAGACAGAAATTATTCCCCTTTGTAAAACTGACATCCGAAGTTCAGAAAGACTCTAAGACTGATGACTCATGGTGAAGAGAAACTCATTTAGTGGAAGCAACACATCCATTTTCAATTTTTGCTCCATTCTCAACATGGCTGCCATGCCCATGTATGGTAAAAACCTTCAAATATCTATTTTTCCGGAACCAATTGACAGATGGCCTTGAAACTTGGTATGTAGTATCCGGTACTTATGTATTACCAAGACTGTTCAAAGTTTGGCCTGGGCTTGACCTTGACCTTTTTTACAGTTAGGTCAAATATGGGAAAATGCAGGAATATAAGAATAGATGGAAAGTTTTGAAGATGTTGGCCAGAAAATTTGTATATGAGTACATGAAAATATGTTAGTGCAAGAGGTCAAGGTCGTTCTTTGAACCTTTTGGCCCAGGATTGTCATATTTTAGTGCAAGAGGTCAAGGTCGTTCTTTGACCCTTTTGGCCCAGGATTATCATATTTTGACTATTTCAGACATCTCTAAAGGCACTGGGCCCATTGTAACCAAAGTTCATACAGAGCATTCAGGGGCTGAGGGAACAAAAAATTGATAAAGGGGTCCAGGTTACATTACCAACATGACCGCCGTGCCCATTTATGGTATAAACTTATAAAAGTCTTCTTGTCCAGAACCAATTGACAGATGGTCTTGAAACTTGTTATGTAGCATCGGGTACTCAAGTACTATTAAGATCGTTCAAATGATAACCTTGACCTTTTTACCGCAAGGTCAAATATGGGAAAACTCTAGAATATAAGATTTTTTTGGAAAGTTTTGAAGCTTTTGGTCCAGGATTGTTCAAATGATAACCTTGGGTTGACTTTTTGACATTTTTTACAGCAAGGTTAAATTTGCTTTCTGGTGCTGTTATGTGTAAAAATGCTTGAATATATGAGTTTATGGAACTTGTAGAAGATTTTAGAGGAAAAGTTAGTAAAGACAGTCAAATATATGAGTACATGAACATTTTTAGCAGTAGAGGTCATGGTCATTCTCCAACCTTTAACTCATATTTTGACAGTTTCAAACGATTTGGCTGGTCCAAATGATGATTCTAGTTTAACCTTTGACCTTTTTACTCAGGTGAGAGATTCAGGGCCTCATGGCCCTCCTGTTTCATTATTTTCACATAACAGCTTACATTTGCTTATTCTGAACATTGTTAACAAACCCTTAAAAATCAACTGTTTTTTTTTTAAATTGAATAAACCTTGTTTTGCAAGAAGGTTTTAACTTGAACATCTCAGCTAGAATGTGGATAACAAGAGTCATGTTTGTTAGTTTGGAGAGCTTATATATCAGCAGAGACCTTGGTTATATCAAGGAACAAGAGGTGGTTGCTGTACTCTATTCAACACCCCATATGGAATCAGCCAGACACCACATGATTGTTTATGATACCCCATACATAAAACTCTGTAAATGGAAAGTCAAGTTATCTATTACATAATATTTTATCACGGTTGGACTTGGGCACAACCTCAGTAATTACATGAAAATTTCTTATTTCGATGTCAATCCTCAGACATTCCAATCTCAGCTACACTTTTGGACAGAAGACTAGGTGAAGAGAAACACTTAGAGGGGAAGCAACTCTGCCAATTTCAATTTTTCCTCCATTTTCAATGGAATCAACTCTGTAAGAAAGGAATTTGCTCCCCTTGGAGCAAAACCTCTCTTTCAAGAGTAGATTCCAATTTGGAAGTTTTTTCAAAAAGGAAATAGGAACTCACAAAAATTGTTCCCTTCTATAAACAATGGCTGATAAACATGGAGATGCAGTGGGTCACTTTGAAACTGTGATGTAACATCAAAACTTCTTTGAGGGGGCAGATTTCTAGTAGATGTTCATAGGTCCAGTCTCTTGTAGCCAAAATACAGCTGGACTTTTGGACTGAAGACTGGGGATGAAGAGAAACACTTTCAGGGGAACCAACTCTGCCATTTTCATTTTTTCCCTTATTTTCATAGCGTATCTACCCGTATGAAAGAGTTTACTTCCCTTTGAGCAAAATTGTCACTACAAGAGCCCTCATTTTGGAAGGGCTTTGTAGTCCAGGAAAGAAACAAGAGGTCATAATAATTGTTTCCTTTGGTAAAAATGGCTGATATATATGGAAGGGCATCCATTCATCATGAAACTTTGTACCTGAGGTGGCAAATTTCCACCGGGTGTCCATAGGTCAACTCCTGGACATTTAAAATACAGGTAGACATTGGACTAAAGACTCCCATGGGATGTACTCTTCACGAAAAGACTTTTCTTCCCTAGGAGCAAAGTTTTCTCTTCAAAAGTAGACCCCAGTTTGGAAGGTCTTAATAGTTCAGGGAAGAAAAACAAGAAATCGCATAAATTGATCTTCTTTGTAAAATTGGCTGATAAAGATGGAGATGAATCTTTTCACCATGAAACATTTTAATTAGAGGTGGCAGATTTCCAGTGGTTGTCCATATGTCAACTCCCTGACATCAAGAGATTCAGCTAGACTTTTGTACTGTAGACTCAAGGTGAAGAAAAACACTGTCAGGGGAAGCAACTCTGCCATTTTCAATTTTTCCTCTATTCTTAATAGGCATCAACTCCTTAAGAAAAGAATTTGCTCCCCTAGGAGCGATGTCTTTCCTTCGAAAGAAATCCTATTTTGGAAGGGCTTTAAAGTCCAGGGAAGCAAACAGGAATGAGACAAAAATTGTTCCCATTTGTAAAAAGGGCTGAAATATAGCACAACATTGATACTTTCCTGGACATCCAAAGTTCAGCTGACTTTTTGACTGAGACTCAAGAGGAGGGTATACACTTTCAGGGGAAGCAACTCTGCCATGATTTTCATTTTGTCTTCCATTTTCAATGATATTTACTATTTAAGAAAAGAATTTGCTCCCTTTGCAGCAAACTCTTAGCTTCCACAACAGACTCCATAATGGACAGTTTACGTAGTTCAGGGAAGCAAACAAAAACTTACAAGAATTGTTCCTTGTTGTGAAAATTGGCCATAAACATGGAGATCTAGCTGACACCATGAACTTTAAATGTCTTGTTTGAGGTGGCAAATTTCTATTTTCTGCAAGTAAATTCCTGGACATCCAAAGTTAAGACCTTTTGACTGAACACTGAATGTGAAGAAAAACAATTTTCATTTTTTTTCCATTGTAAATGGGGATCAACTCTTTAAGAAATGAATTTGCTCCCCTTGAAGCAATATCTTTCCTTATAGAGTAGACCACATTTTGGGAGGTCTTTATAGTTCAGGGAAGCATATAGGAAGCACATAAATTGTTTCCCTTCGTAAAAATGGCTGATCAACATGGAGTTGCATCCATTCGCCATGTAGCTGAGGTATCAAAATTTCCTGTCACTGTCCATAGTTTGACTCCTGGACATCCAAAAGTTGAATACTATTTTAGATATGTGCAACACGGCCAAATTTGAGCTACCTTAAATCCAACCCTTCCTGACAGTGTGCTGAAAATTTGCTTTGATGTTTCAAACAAACAGAAGACCCACACAAATGCGTTTTGAACAGGAGAAAAATTATTTTTTGAAATTTTCAATCTTAGAAATTTTTAGGGTTACCGATAACACAATATGGCAACTTTGTATAATCAGCCCCTTCTCCAGTTTTTATACCCCCGGCATACGAAGTATGTCGAGGGGTATATAGTTTTTCTCTTTCCATCCGTTTGTCTGTCTGTTCATCCGTCCGTACGCAAGTTAACATTTGCGTTAAAGGTTTGTGTTAAGTTATTTTCTTTTGCTTAGAACTGTTATCCAGAGATTGTTCATAAGTGCTAAGTTTTACCACAGGATGGATATTGATCAGTGTGCATCACCTTGATGCTGCTGCTGGCCAAAGGTCAAGGTCATAGACTTAGAAATTTGAATAGTAGTTGCGTTAAGGTTTTGCGTTAAGTTTTTCTTTTGCTCTGTTTTTATACCCCCGGCATACGAAGTATGATGAGGGGTATATAGCTTTCGTCCGATGTCTGTTCGTCCATTTGTCCGTCCATCTGTCCTTCCGTCCGTCCGTAAGTTAACAGTTGTGTTAAAGTTTTGCCTTAAAGTTTTTGAGATCTTATATTTTCCAAACCCGTGATGGGTTGGGTTTATATTTGGCATGGTGAAAGATAATGGTCCAAAGTCTTATTATGTACCACCCCCACCCATGCCTATGACCTAAAGGTCAAGGTCACAGACTTTGATAATTCATGATAAAGTTTTGCATTAAAGTTTTTAAGATCTCTATATAATTCAAACCCTTTGATGGATTGGGTTTATATTTGGCATAGTGATAGATAATGGTCCAAAGTTTTATTATGTACCACCCCCACCCATGCCCATGACCTAAAGGTCAAGGTCACAGACTTTGATTATTCATGTTAAAGCTTTGTGTTAAAGTTTTTAAGATCTCTATATAATTCAAACCCTTTGATGGATTGGGTTTATATTTGGCATGGTGATAGATAATGGTCCAAAGTTTTATTATGTAGCACACCACCCATGCCCGTGACCTAAAGGTCAAGGTCATAGCCTTTGATTATTCATGTTAAGTTTTGCATTAAAGTTTTTAGGATCTCTATATAATTCAAACCCTTTGATGGATTGGGTTAATAAATGGCATGGTGATAGATAATGGTCTAAAGCTTAATTATGTACCACCCCCACCCATGCCCATGACCTAAAGGTCAAGGTCACAAACTTTAATTATTCATGTTAAAGTTTTGCGTTAAAGTTTTTAAGATCTCTATATAAATCATACCCTTTGTTGATGTGGGCTAATGTTTGGCATGATGATAGATGTTGGTCCAAAGTTTTATTATGTACCATCCCAACCAATGCCTGTGACCTAGAGGTCAAGGTCACGGACTTTGACTTTTCATGCTGAAGTTTTGTGTTAAATATTTTAAGATATTATATCATTCAACTTCTTCATTCAGTTTGGTTTATATGTCAAAAGTTTTATTTTGTACCACATTACACATGACTGACCTAGAGGTCAAGATCACAGACTTAGACATTTTCATATATGTTTTGTGTTAAAGGTTTTTAGATCTCATATCATCCAAATCTTTTGTTTGGTTTTGTTATTTTTGGTATGATTATAGGTATTGGTCTAAAAATTAACTATGTCATCCCCACACATGCCTTGACTCAAGGTGAAGGTCAAAGACTTGCTTTTCCATGATAAAGTTTTGAGTTAAGTTTAGTTTATTAGCTTATTTTTCCCATCTTTTTCTATAGGACCTTTTGATGTGTGACTTTGTTCACCTCTAGGTTGCAACAGTCTTCACCATCTGGATGCTGCTGTTGACATAAGGTCAAGGTCACATACTTTAACAGTTGCATCAATGTACTGCTTTATTTCAGATATCCTTCAGTGGAACGTTTTGATATATTATTGGGTTTACTGTCAACTTGCAGCAGATTAGTTGACATCTTCTGTATGCTGCTACTGACCAAAGGACAAGGTCACAGACTTTAAAATTTGTATCTTATATGTGTTAGATTTTTGTGTTTAAAGTTTAATGCTATTAGGCGGTGGCACTGGCCGGGGGTAAAAGTGAGCCCCTGCTCATTTGCTCTAGTTTTGAAAGCTTCTATTGGAATTTGTTCAGATGTGCTTTGTGTTACTACAGAAAGGGTACATATAAATTTGCATCATCTGGATGCTGCTTCAAACCTAAGGGCAAGGTCACAGACTTGGAGATTTATATAACATTAGTGTTAAAGTTTTGTATTAAGTTGTATCTGTTTGCTTATATTTTCAATATATTTGAATAGAACCTGTTGATGTGTGACTAGGTTTACTGCAAGGTTGAAATAGTTTTGTTGACATTATCTGGCTGCTGCCGCTGACTGTAGGTCAAGGTCATAAACTTTGAAATTTATATTCTATTTGTGTTAAAATTGAATTTTAATTTCGTATTATCTTGATGGAACCTAATGATATGTACTACATGGGCGTGTAAAGTTTATTTCCTGTAGGCGGTGGCGCTGACCGGGGGTATACGCGAGCCCCTGCTCACTTGCTTTGGTGTAGCAATCAATTTGAAACTTTGTAAAGATGTTAGATACACACTTAAAAGGCCCTATTGCATTATCAATGGTATGAATTCATTAAAGATTTTATTGCAAGATATGGCTGCAAGATCCTTACTACAGTTTCATCATTGAAAATGGCCGTCATTAGCCAACTTCGAGTTTCACATAAAAATGTTGTGAAAACAGGTTTAGGTCATTTAAGCTGGCTAATAATTAAAATGAGCAACTTTATTTATTCCATGACAATTAAAATGACCAACTTTGGATATTATAAACTTGGAAAATAACAAGCACATGTCAATTCCTTATTCAGATTTGATGTTTATTTTCGGACTAGATTGATTACAAAGAAGTACTAAAATGTGTTCTGTTTACTTCAGTATGTTTTTTTCTCTATTTTTTTAATTGACAGCTTATTTAATATTAGAAGGCAATTATTTGGGCCATGGCCACTATTTTTGAAAGTTTTTATGGCCATGGGAAAAATATTTGGGCCATGGGATTTTTTTCCACGGGCCATGGCCCAAAAAGTGGCCATGGCCGAAAAATGGTTGCCCATGGGAAAAATGTTAAAATAATTTCTGTTGTTTATTTACAGTAGAATTGTGTATGGCCCTCATGGGCAATGAGTATTAATGAGTTAGGTTAGTGAAAATACTGTTATTAAAATTGTTACTTTTATTTTCCCATGGGCAAAATTTCGGGCCATGGCCATGCGGATTGGCCGCGGCCGCGTAATTTTTCCATGGGAAACTTGATTTTCCCGCGGGAAATTCAATTTTTCCCATGGGCAAGCACTTTTCAGATTTGATTTTTGGGGTTTATCTTATGATTAGAAAACAAAAAGTAACTTTTTTGAAAGGCACTAAACAAGTACTACAAAAGTATATATAATTTTAATTCCTAGCCCTCTTAGAAAGATGTCCTGAGTTTGACAAATACCGGTGCGACAGAAAAATACCGGTGCATGTTGTAATATCATAAACTTTATTAGGAGTCCGTGACAATAGTTTGGTCTGTCCGTCTTTCTTGCCCTCACGCTTAAAATGTTTGTATGATCGATTCCTCCCAGAGTTTTCAAGCAATCCATTTGAAAATTTGCAGAGATGTTACAAGCATATTGAAGATGTACATATGGCATTATTGGGATTAAAAAAAATAATGTTGACAAACTTACGGCGTTTTCGACTTAGACAATTTTGAGGTAAGGCCTAAATATCGGGTAGCAACTTTGTGTAATCAACTGCTCCCTCAGTTTTCAGCTGATGAATTTGAAACGATGCACTGATGTTACAAGCAAATTGCGATGAAGATGTGCATGCAGACGAAAATATAATTCTTGACAAATAACGGCCATGATTTTCGACTTTGACATTTTTAGATTAGTCTTAAATATAGGGTAGAAAGTTTGTGGATTCAGCTACAGTTTTTAAGCAATCAAGCAATCAATTTTAAACCGTGCAAAGATGTCAAAAGCATATTGAAGATGTACATATGAGATTTTCCAGATTCAAAAAAAAAAGAAAGAAAGAAAGAAAGAAAATAGCCAACTGCATTTTTGGCTTACATTTCAGACATCAGTCTTATATGGGATGTTTTTATTTTCTTCTGTAAAACGTATGTTGTCCCCTCTTGAGAATCATCTGGCGATGTTGAAGCTACTCACCAGTCGGTTAAGATCAGCCTGGATGTCCGCCAAGTCTGATCACAGTCGTCGCTCTCCGTATGGAGGTAGCTTAGCCCCTTAGCTACCCTTTAAGCGCTTAGCAAAGACTCTGATCAGTCTTGGTGGATTGCCAGGCTGATCTGAGTCTGCGCTGGGCGCACAACCACTTTGTTTGTTTCTCGTGTCATGGCTCATATTATTTACACATAAAAAATAACAATAATATATAAATCATGGTGCACAGCAAAGTGTTTGCTAAAGCATCGTCTGATTCCCTAGATATTCGTTCTTTCTTCCGAAACAAGTTTCTAAACAAGGTGTCGGGCCTACCCATGAAGCAGACAATGGATTTGTGTACTGATCCCGAGATAAAATATTTTGGTAAATTTATTCTGTTGTCGATAAAATGCTTTCATTAGAGTAAAGCAAGCAGGCCAACCCCTAGCTTCCAATTTCAGAGTCCGCATCCCACGATAGAAAAAAATTATAAATTATAGTCCAAGCCAGGTTTAACGATGAAAAGAATAAAAATGAGTTTTGCTGATGAATTATTTACAATTTCAAAACAGTGTGTATTTCTGGTATATTTTGCTCTCTCCATTAAAAAAAAAAAGAAAAGAAAAACACGACCTGTCCGCGGTACAGGATAGCTCGCCTGACAGCGCCTTGTCCGTCTAATAAAAACCTTTAACGTAAAACTTAAATATTTTGCTAACGCTGACGCCGTCGCCGCTACCGCCGGGGGACGGAGGGAGTAGTGCAAGAGCTCTTCCTGTATATTCGTACAGGCGAGCTAAAAAAACATCTAGATCGGCTTAAAACCGTAAATAAATTACTGGTATGCTGTCATTTAGTTCACCTAAGGCATATGACATAAATATGTTACGTCATATTATAGAACCCAATGATCACTAGCAGGGGGGGTGGGGGGGGGACTTTTAAGACTATTTTTTTGTTTCCTCGGCTGGAATGGCCCTTTTGGAGAGGGCTTTTGGAGAAAAGCAGTTTTTGTTTCTCTGTTTCCTTTGGGAGTTGGTCCAGATTTAGAGCGGGGACAGGCTGATTGGAGATGTTTATGTTGCTTCCCCTAGAGGTGTGCGAAATCGCCTTAATGTAATATTCTTGAAATTTACTTATTTATTCATTTATTTTATGGGTGGTCGGGTCAGGCGATGGTGCTGGGTAACTTTTAGTGCCGGGGCGTCCTACACATTTGGATAAGAGTAGAGCGAGGGCCAACTGTGCTTGCAGTAGGTGCGGATTCGGATGTTGTTTTCCTCTTGCCTTACATTCTGGGAAACTGCTCGATATAGACTGAAATATGGTCTCAAAGAGCCGTTAAACCCCAAACAACCAACCAACAAACTTATTTAATCCTGCAACTGGTTTTGATTTAATTTGATCGTTTCGAGGAAGGGAGAGCGTTTAGATAAATTTGGGAGATATTTTTCATCTATTTTATTTTCTATTTATTTGTTATTATTGTCGCACCTGCTTTAGCAAGGTGCGATATAGGCGTCCGGTTTTCCGTCCATCATTCCGTCCGTCTGTCCGTCAGTCCGTTCACATTTACGTCAACCCTGGCGTTAAAATTTGTACAGTTTAATTTTTCCAAAACCACGAAAGCTATGGTTCTTAAATTTCATATGAAGCATGATCAGACTACATGGCTTCAGATTACAGAAATTCAGCGTGGTCGAGAATTCAAGATGGCCGCTGAAACTAAATATAGCAAAACAACATAATTAACATTTTTTCTAGAACCATTTGGTATATTTGGCTGAAACTTTGTATTGAACATCAACAGGACCTTCCTCTTGAAAGTTATGAAAATGAAAAAAATCTGTAGCGGAATTATGTCACAGTGACCTACTTTTGGTTTACGAGTCAGAAATTTGTTTGAATGCTGATAAATTGATAAACACTGAGTGGATGTTGCTTAATTTTAATCAGAACGATTCTTGAAAGGAGTTTTTATATTTTTTTTTCACATATATGGGAATGTACCATCCAAGATAGCCGCCACTGTCGTTACTAAAAATAGCAACAAACATGAAAATGACTCTATTTCAGGAACCCCTGAATGGATTTGGACCAATTTTGTGTCAGAATGATCCTTGCATGTAGCTTTTTGGGGTTTTGGCAAATTGGCCATCTAAGATGACTGCCATCCACTGTTACTAAAAATAGCACAGCATGAAAATGGCAGTACCTCAAGAACCATTGGGCGGATTTTGAAAAAAATTGTGTCAGATTAATGCCTGAAACTATTTTGTTTCCTTTTAATTTTCAATTTTTGCTTTCACTTTCTTCTCAACATGATCTCTGCTACTGTGGAAACGCAATGCAGGTGCGACATAGCATTCCGCGGAATTCTTGTTCATTTCTATTTGTTTTACATTCTCACCAATATTAAATCTGCGTAGCGAACAAATGCAGAAAAAGATCAAGCACTCAAGAATAATTAGAAATGATGATGAAAAAGATTTTGATTGCTTAACCAGTGCGCGAAAATCCAATTAAATAGCACGCAGTCTTAATAGCGTCACGTTACAATGTTCCGTTGACGTCAGATTTAATGATAAACTCGTCATTAGCGCATCATTAACGTATGACGGTTTAATGAAGGATTGATACGACCGGACCTAATGTCGTCATTAACTAATTTGCCATTTGGACTTTAATGATCGATAAGCGGTTAATTTGTCATTAGTTTCACGACAGTTTGATACAACCGGGTCCAGGTCAACTCGATGGAAGCATCAAACTTCACAACAAAAATTAGCGCCTTGTCATGATGGCTGTCGCATTAGAATAAACTGAACTATTGCAATTTTAAAGCATTAACAAAATAGAAAATTTGATAACTTCCATGTAAGAATGAATTTTATTTTATAACCAGGTGTCTGGAAGATGAATGTAGAAACAATTCAAACCTATATACATAGGGAAAGTATTGAGAAGTTATGGCCACCAGATAAATCAGTATCAAAATGTACTACAGTAGCGGGAAATAACAAAATATCATATAACACAACTTACAATGGAAATAAGTAAATCTCTAAATACTAGTAAAAGTAAGCTTATTAAATAAGAAAAAAGAATGAATGAAACAAAAGTCTCGGGCCTAAATGTTCATAAAGAAGAATGTAAAATACTAAAAGTAAGGTTTAAAGAGCATTATGAAAAACAATTACAGGCTACTAAAATTCGATCACACATAAAATATTTTGAAGAAGGGGAAAACTGAATATTTTTATAACCTCGAAGAAAAGAAAGTAAGTGACAAAACATGGACGAAGAGATCAAATGTAAGGATGGAAGTTCTAAATCAGATATACATTCAATATTAAGGGAGCAAAAGACTTTTATAAAGAACGTTTTACTTCAGAAAAATCTAAAGAAACAAAAGAAACTAATTTACTGCAAACTTTGACCCAAAACGAAAAAGCATTCTGCGATAAAGATGTCACTAAAAATAAAATACACAACGTTATAAAACCCTTTAAAACAAATAGTGGCGAAGTTTTATCAACTATTTTGGTATATTTATTTTAAAAGAGTTGTTGATGGTCATTCAACAATTTTTTAACTAAACACATTAACAAATGGTCAGTATAATGCAGTTTTAACACTTCTATACAATAAAGGCGAAAGAGCAGATATAACTAAATGGAGACCGGTCTCTTTATTAAACATGGATTATAAAATAATAACTAAAATTTTTGCAGAAAGACTTTAGATATTACTACCCAAATTAATCCACCCCGATCAAAAAAAAAATGTTTGAGGCTAAAACATATCAGAAGCTAATCGTATGTTACAAGACATAGTTACTTATTCAGATGAAAATCATATAGCTTCTTCTATTATTTTCCTAGACTATTCAAAGGCTTGATAGAGTTGAAGGGAATGGACTCAGAATTGTTTATTGAAATTCGGATTTGGCGAAAAATTTTGAACATGGATTGATATGATATAGAAAGGCGCAAAAACGGCAATCTTGACAAACGGATTTCAAAATACGTATTTTAGTATAACTCGTTCTCTGCGCCAAGGTTGTCCAATAAGTCCTTTGCTTTATATATTAGAAGCTGAGCCATTAGCTTGTGCGAAAGAAAAAACAATAAAATTATTGAAATACCTTTACCCTTCATTGATAATGATACGAAAAGAAGAGCTGAGGCTAAAAACATAGTTTTGTAGATGATACCCAAACTTTTGATTCCACGGAACAATCGATTAAGGAATCATTTAAAACTATGGCTTTATAAGAAGAAACGTCAGTGGCAAGAATCCATAAAACAAAGGCCGTGGGGTTATTTTTAGGTGCATGGAAAAATAAAAACCCAACATATAAAGTTATTTCATGGACTAAAATGACTGTTAAAAGATTAGGTGTACACCATGGTTATGCAATCGACGAAAATGCCAGTTGGATGGAAAAAATAATCAAATTAAGAACTGTATCCAGCCATGGAAGCGTAGGAATTTGACTTTTAAGGGAAAGTTTTAATTATTAAACAATGTTAATATCACAAATAGGATTTTTATGTGATACAAATATCATGCCAAAATATGTTCAAAAACAATAGAAACGCTTTTGTGGGATTTCCTTTAGAGCAATAAACACCCATTAGTTAATCGTAACACAATGTATCTAGACGCGAAATCAGGGGGGATAAACATGATAAATATTAAACATTTTGTAGAATAAAGACAAATAAAATTTATTTATAAAATCATTTCATCATAGTATGCTAACTTGAACATGATAGGTAAAAGTTGGTTGAAAAAACTAGATAGACAATATAATATAGAACATTTTTTTATGTAAATGCTCGTGTACAAAAGGTTTAGACTTAAAGATCATTCCCGAATTTTATCGTGATTCTGTTATTTTGAATTTTCTGTGCCATTTTCAAATGGAAACTAAAGAGGACGTTCTGAACTCTCAGTTATATGGCAATAAAAAATATTGTATCCCGTAATTCTCCAATATTTATCCAATCCTTCAGTAAAAGTCACATAACCACAGTTAGATATATCTGGAATACTGAACTCAACTCGTTTCATTTAAGAGAATATATTCGTACTAAGACCTCAGACTATTCAGACTGGGTTAGAACAAGTATTCCTTATCACTGGATTGATTTACTGAAATCCGATTTTAACATAACACAGCCTGAAGCTTTTTGTTGTATAAAAGCAGTCTTAAAATTGTATAACAGAGATAAATATATAGAGCCTCGAACTTTGAAATTAAAACAAATAAAGAACATGTTATTGGACAAAACATTTCAACCAAAATGTGTCATAAAGTGAGAATCCATCTTTAACCAAATTTTGACTGGGAAAACATCTTGGTATTGTCTTTAGAAAGCCCCTGCAGTAATAAAGAAAAACAATATCATTGGAAAATAATACACAGTGCAATATTTACTGAACATAGACTACACTTAAAAAATATGTTAATAAATTATAATATATATTATTATTATTATTAGGAAAGTATTATACAAAATAAGACAAGCTGCAAAATTTAAAGAAAATACAAACATATCAAACAAATTTGAAGCTGAAACAAAACTATGGAGCAAATTGGAATAGCAGTAGATTTACATCGTTAATTATGAATTTCTGATACGAATAGTAAACATATAACTTTTATAAAGAATTTAATGTGCCCTATATTGCAAATATTTGTGTTTGTGTATACTTCTGTATATTTCATCCACTCGTTTCGAAGTCATTTTCTTGTGGGTATTTATATGTATGTTTATTGACACATTTATAAATCATTTCTCCTATATATGTTCCTTATCTCATTTCAAGACCTTTCTTCTTGCTCAGCTTCCCTCTTGTTTGTCGTGAATTGATATACCCAAGCATAAAGGACTTGTATGTCAGTCTTCAGACCTTCTCCGGCATTCATGGTCTATGGGCGGGTATTGCATCACTTCTTCTCTCCCTTCCTATGCTTATATCAATTGCGAGTATTGATTTTTTACATGCAGTAAAAAGTAAAAAGGAAAAAAATCACTGAACCAGTATGAACTTGTAAAATAAGCAGTGTCAAAGTGAAACTAGTGTGGCATGTTTTTATGACGTTATTGAAATCGACGTTAACGTCATTTCTTAAAGACTGTAGAGGCTTTACTTTTTGCATTAATTCGAAGTTATTGACAGGTTTGCGTTGACGCATATAAATGCTCTTGCTAAGAAGATTTTGACTGCTAACAAACTTGTTTTCATTACTAAATCATAATACCTTTAGTCGTAAGGGAGTCTTTGCTACTACATAAAATACAGATAATTCATATTCAAGGATTAGTATGGAATCTAATTTAAATCTAAATTCCGCGCTTTTACAGGATAACATTGCCTGGGCATTGTCTTTAAGTAGCAAAAGCAAAAAGAATCAAAGACTGCTCATATATTAATAACGGCCTACTAAAGTAAAATTCTGCAATGCATTTAGGGTAAACTTCTATCAACGGTGTGAAAAATACGTCCTTTAAACAACAAATGCAACGAGTCTGGAGACTTTCTAGGCATATCCTACATTTATGTGTTTCTGTTATCAGAAGTTCTGTCCTCATGGTGGTTACCAAGAAATAACGTCACTTGCAAAACTTTCCGAACGCCCCTCGTATACTGGTGAATGGGTGTCAAGATTCATATTAAAATTGATAATGAGATATCATCATTCTATCATCAAATCATCATCTTCTACCTTTCATGTCATTCATTTTTCGGAAAAGCTTGACCAAAAAAATGAATTTCATTTCACTCATGAACACCGAAACTAGTTGTATTCACTCGTGGCTTCGCAACGCGAGAAAATACTGCTCTTGGTGTTCATTCGATGAAATTAGAATCGATCTTACACTGAAAAAGTCAAATATCCTCTATATCTTTCATACAACATATATGATGCGTTGCGATAGTCTTAAGGCATTTGCGTATCCGTGAGTGGCGTATAATTTACCGGTCTGTGCACATATGGTATGCGTCAGACGAACTGTGCTTATTTGCAAAGGAAACCACAATGACCTGACATTCAATTAAAATCTAAAAGCGTTCATTCAAGAGCAAAGAATACATACAGAAATAGGAATATGAGCCAGATACAACAAATTGAAAGACAAATGATCGTTTGGAAGCAAGGAACACCAATGAAACGAAACTAATTGACTCGAGAATACCCCCGACCGAAAATTTCGGGGTTATAAAGCGATAAAGCTGGCCCCTAATCGTCCATGAGCCTGTCTGTCTGCATTTTTCCCGTTCACAATCTTGTCTTATTTTGTATACGTTTTAATATATATTCATGAGCTTCACAAAAAGGTAAAACATAACATGAAAATGAGTCGCATACAGGAATTTTAGGAAAACGATGGAAATATCTCCAGGGAGTGCCAAAATCATTACAGTCCTCTACTGGTTTTCATTTCTTTCATTATGTTCTAGTTCACGACTGGTAAACTATCACAGGTACCTCCGCGGAGGTACCGATGAAAAGTTGTGACAGGCATCCGGAGCTACCTTTGACGTCCAAAAATAGACAAAAAAGGGTAGGTATTCGTCTTTTTGGATAAAATACATAATAACCAGGGAGTTTATTGAAAATCAAAGAATGCTATTCGACTCTTATATACATGAAGTTTTGTCACACAATATATCCCTGGGAACTTTATATATATGCGGAAAATATGACTGTTGAAGTGGCTTTAAGGTCAGTCGAAAGTACTCAAAACAAGAAAAAAATTGGTTGTATTAGGTCCTAAATGCACTTTTCTTGCATAAAAATCTGTTTGTCTGGACACACTGACGTAAAGTAAACCTCTTTGCCCAAATATAACTGCCGATAAACTCCAAATAAGGCTGGATTCTGTAAAAAAAAAAAAACTAGAGGTGCCTGTGACGACATGGAGGTGCCTGTGATGTAAGAAAATATAGTGAAAATCTGAAGATTTATTGCGCTCGCAAATATTGATATTCTTCATCTCTTGACCACTGCCTTGAAAGAATCGTTCATTCAACGTCGCAATAATCTGTCATAATGGGTATATCAAGCATATCTTTATCAAAACGACAGACAATGATCATGAACTTATACAATCAGATTCTACATCCTGCTTTCAAAACCAAGATAGAAGTAATATACATTGACAATAGTCTATAAAAGACACGCATGGTAAGCCGCATAAACAGCTCTTTCCCAGACAGGTGGTCGTTCACCTACCCCAAATGAAAACAACGCTAACTTTTGTTTTATCTATTTTATATTTTAAGTTACAAAATGAACCAGAAAGCAAAGTGGACAGCTGTACATGTGACCTTATTGCTAGAAGACTACAGACAAGTGGACATAAGAACACGTAACATTGATGCTTCACAACAGAAATCCAAAATTCAAAGCATATCACCTCAAAGAGTTATTGCCCGTTTTGTTTCCATATCTTATAGTCAAACATTGACGAGTTGTACGTTGCTGTTGAAAATTTACTGCCTAATTCAGTGTTAGAATAGTTATGAAATGCGCTTAAATAAGAGGCAACGTTTTGACAATGAATGGTGATGACTGCCTGTTAGTCATTCCAACTCGTTAGAAATTGTCGAGATCACACCCCATGCCAGCTACTCGAAACGTTTGCAAAAACAATGTTTCGGAAGATAACTTTTATGTAGTAAAAGTGCTCTTTTGTTACCAAATTTGATGCAGTGGCTATTCGGAGACTTTGAATTACATATAATTTACAGTAAGGTTTCAATCACTTTAACATACTAAAAGGTGTAATGTTGAGAATTTGTCACCTGCCGATGATGTAGTCTGTAATCTGTAGGCCTTACGGATGTATTTGGATTCTAGCGCCAGCAATTCAAAAAATAGACTGACTGAATCACTTGTAGCACCTATCACACCAGTAACCATAAAGTTAAAGGCAGGAGTGGACTATATAAGGAGGATTAACTTCCAAATGTCGTTCTCTTGGACGGACACACGGCGCCTAGTGCGTGCAACTATGGTCACGTACCGCTGAGCCACTTGGGGAACGTCGTTAGGAGAACTGTACCGCTCAGAACAGAAATGTCATGCTGTCTTTTGATCACATAGTGTCAACGCCTCCAATCAGCCAATGAAATTATTATCATTTGTACTTCAGGTCCACTGATTTGTCAAATAAATTATAAATTTTCACACCTTTACCTGTACAGGTAAGATATGCTACTGCTGTCAACAGTACCCCCCCCCCGTCTACCTCGGTCACAGAAATCCTGCCTTTAACACATACAGCGAGCGTCATACGACACATGTGAGCGACACGCATATGAGGTACCAAAAGGTACCTGTACGTGTATTCCTGTTGACGGATATCGGTAATTTTGACCCATTTGACACACTATACGTGTAGCTGGCATGACGTGTGACCTCGACAATTTCTGACGAGTTGGAATAACTCATAGGCAGCACCTCCGGATCACAGTCATCACCATTCACAACAATGTTAACTCTTATTTCAGCGTGCATTTCATAACGATTTTAACACTGACTTAGGCAGTTAATTTTCAGCAACTATGTGAAATTCGTCAATGTTTGACTAACAGAAGCGGAAACATAATGGGCAATAACTCTTTGAAATACTGTTTTAGGAATTTTAACATGGAATTTCATGATATATGCATTATGATAGCTCATTGGGACGTTCAATGAATGATTCTTTCCAGGCAGTGGTTTAGAGAAGAAGTATGCCAATATTTCCAGCTGCAATAACTATTCAGATTTTCACTATATTTTCTAACATCACAGGCACCTCCATGCCACTGCAGGCACCTCCAGCTGTTGTTTTGAAAAACCAAGCCTTATTTGTAGTCAGTTGACATTTATACTTGGGCAAGGAGGTCACCTTAACATCAGTGTGCCGAGAAAAACAAATTTGTATGCAAGATCGCTGCATTTAAGACCAAAAAAACGGCCAAATTCTTCATGTTTTGAGTACTGTTGGCCACTTCAACTGTTGAATCTTTGGTTGATATGGAAAGTTCTGGGGGATATGATGTGTGGCAAAACTTTATGTCTATAAGGGTCGAATAGCACTTTTCGATTTTTAATAAACTCTCTGGATATTTCATATTTGGTCAACTTCATACCGTTTGTTGTCATTTTTTGACAGTCACAGGCAGCTCCATATGCCTGTCACAACTTTTTATCAGTACCTCCGCCGGAGGTACCTGTGATAGTTTACCAGGCGTGTAGTTATCTCCCCTTTGGTGCTCGTTTGGTAGCTTGAATAACATATGGATTGATTCTTTATGGTAAAACAGATCATGATATATCTCACACACAAGACTCACAATCATCCTTTATAAAGTTTAAGTTATTCCCCTGCTTGGTTCAGCTGCATTTAGGGGGCCGCACCATAGCTTGAACACCCATTTGAAATACTTTTTAAAATACTTCATAGTTGTGTAGAACCAGATATGACCATGTATTGTGTAAAAGAATGACAATTTTCACGTTCGCACCTTGTGAGCTATTTCCCGTTGATGATTTTAAATGCAATTTCAGGTCCGCTCTAAAACTTGTAATTTCATGATACCATCCAATCGCATGTATGTTCATAAGTGCAATATGTCAGAAACATGGAAATCAAAATTAAAACTAAGATGGAACAAACATTAGTATCCACAGAAATAACAACACTGAAATTCCGGAGCAGAAGAAACCTATCACTTAAACTATGTTTAGCCCGACCCAAGACGTTCTGGAACCGACTGTGAATGAAAGATGACGTGAGTTGTAGTTTTCGTCTGGTCTTTGAATCGACCATCCTTTAAATACAATTTGAGAGAAAGAAATGGTAAAGGCCGAATGGAGTTTTCTTCTTTTAAGCAGGATTAAACCAATTCAATTCGGTGTCAAGCACAGAAAACAGAGAAGTTTCCCTAAAGCATTTATACAGTCGCAATATCACTTTATCCAAACTTGAACTTTGTGTGCCTACGATATCGACTATTGCTTATTATTTGCAAATTAAAGTTATTCACATAATGCTGTCAACCTCTCCCGACCTCTGTTACCCGAATGATGCTGACCCTCAAGTTCACTATCTATGAAATATAGTACTAATTAATCAGGCTTTCTTTTTATTCAACAGGCATTCAGTGGATTAAACGGGCCGCTTCAGAATAAAGGTACGTTCATTGAATTAGAATGCAACGGTGGCACAACGAGTTTGTCCCGGAATTTCTTCACATCAAATCTTCATTGGGTGATACAAATTGAAATTTATGACTGTTATCTTGATTATGGCCTACCATCAAGATTATTTGAAAATCTTAAGAGCCTGGAATTTCTTTTCATTGGGGGAGAAACTTTTGGATCGGTGAGGCACGACGCTCTTGCTGGTCTGAAAAATCTTAAGGTTATAGAATTAAACTCCAGAATTAGTAATGGGCGATTACCAGCTGGCTTCTTTGACGAGTTGACAAATCTTACACAAATTGACTTGAGAGATGCGGCGTTGAATTTAGTTCCTCCAAATTGGTTTGATGGACTTGTCAATCTAGAGAAAATTCACCTATCTGACAATAATCTACAAACTCTGCCAGAAGGACTATTTGATGACCTTAGATCAGTTACGTTCGTTTCGTTATCTAACAATCCATGGAACTGCTCATGTGGACTAAAGTGGTTACTCGCCTATGTTGCAGGTTTGATTTTGTCATTGTTTTACAGTATTTGTAGTTTTATTTCTTGTTAGTATTTTAAGGTCAACGTATGGTGTTTGCCATTATGTAAATGGATTCAATTGCTCTGACCAGTCTATAGAAATGCACTCTGGTCAGGACATGTACAAGTTGTTTTGACCAATAAACTAAGCAGGAATGCTCACTCCCAGCGCCTCGACCAGACTAATCATCCAAGGGATGATAAAATGCGTGAATCTTGGCTGTAGCGGTAAAAGTAGGGGAGTTATGGTGATATTTCTCTTACCGTAGAGAAGAAAAAGCTTCAATCTATATTATGTGAAACTTTGAAAAACGTTTAATGAAAAATAAGTATTTCCTTTCATTTTATATTAGGAAGATACAGCTAAAATGAAGCACAACCTTAATGACGTTTGCCATTTTGTCCCGTTTTAACATTGCAGTGGTTCTTTAGATTTTCACAAACTAACATCCTTTTTGCAGCATTTTCATAATTTTGACCAGTGCGAGACAAATTTGCATGCAATTCAATTGTTCTGAAAAATTTCGTATCATATTCTCCACTTATTGATCGGCATCATAATCGTTTCAACGTATATTACTTCTGCGGTGTATGTCTAAATGCAGGTCTGCAACCCTCTTATCGGGGTTAGCATTTGATAAACCAAATATACGAGGATCGAAAAACATTAAAGGAGGGGTATCAATTAGGTGGGTTTTCTGCATCCTACCAGAGTTTCCTTTTTTGACTGATGTTATACTCCAGTGTGTCTGGTCTATTGCACCATATGTGACTTTGGTCGGAACGCCCTAGTAACTGAGCTATGGGTCCACAGAAGTGGGTGGGGTAATTTAACTTGGTTTTAGACTGTCTTTGAAAATATACTCATTTGATGGAGTACAACAGACAGACAGACATATTTTGATAAATTGATCAGCAAAACATCAAAAATGTATTTTCCATATCATTTATTTGGTTTGATTTGAACATATGTCGTCGAAAACGACTTCCTTTGACACTCAGCATTTTTTTTCTATTTTAGTCCTCTATTTTCAATATTTCTTAGCATCATTGCTAAGTTAATTGACCTGTTATCATCAAACTCATGTCAAGGAAGCACCTTGGCCAGGACAATTGGATGATGTGACCAGAATGTCACAATGACCTAGTTTTCATGGTTGACTGAAAACAAAAATTTTCTGAAAGATGGGTTTCATTCAATTTTATGACCTAGAATTGCGAAACTTTGGTCAAATTAATATCTTAACTGCTATATTATGCCCCACACCCCGCCCCTAAAAATGAGGGAATACATATTAACTTCAGGGCGGATCTCGTTGCCGTCTGCATCTGTGTCTGCGTCACATATTAAGTGACCTTGAAAATAAGGTCAAGGTCACCGAAATCTGATCACCTCTTAATCTTATCCTAATGATATATACATGCGAGTATTGTGAAATTGCGCTTATCCTTTCAAAAGATATCGTAGGTACAGGGAACTGTCACGCCTATTGCGACGCAGATAATTTAACAGTTTAAGACCTCCTGTTACCTTGAAAATGGTGTCAGTTAAACAATATCGAATCAGCTGTTTGGTTTGTCCCAGCTGTGTATCCAAGCTAGCGCCATCAAATTCCACGGACGCAAGTTTTGTACAATTCCACCCGTTGATTCAAGAAATATAGTGGATACCAACTGTCATGCCGCCGACGACACAGACGCCGACGGGATCCGCACTGAAACCAATACGTCTCCCCTCATCATTATTATGTGGTAGTGGGGGCAAAAATTAGCAGTTAAGAACAAGTTGACCAAAATTTTAAATTTTTAGGTAATAAAGTTGCATGAAAACCAGCTTCCAAGCAAGTTTATGTGTTCAATCAACCATGAAAACTAGGTCATGGTGATATTCTGGTCAAATCATCGGATTGTCCTGGTCAAGATGCTTCCTTGACATGAAGTTAATAACTACTGGTCAGTTTATTTATCTATGACGCCAAGAAATATTGACACTAGAGTAAAAAATATAACAAGAGGTCCATGATGGACCTAAATCGCTCACCTGAGTTATGACGAAATAACATGGAAGGTCATCTATTTGATGATGTACCCTCTAGAGTGTACACAATGTTTTTATAAGATCTGACGGCGATCTAGTTTTTGATCTGACATTATTCAGTTTCAAATGTGTCCTACATTTCATGAAGATAAATATTCGGGCAAAGTTTCATAAAGATCCAATGCAAAATTAAGCAACAACTTTGTACACAAGGTTTTTCAATGATTTGACCTTGTGACCTAGTTTTTGATCCAACAAGGCCCAGTTTCTAATTTGGCCTACATTTCATTAAGATAATCATTCTGACAAAGTTTCATATAGATTGAACTAAAACTGTGCCCTCTAACGTATACACAATGTTTTTCTAAGGTTGACCTAGTGACCTAGTTTTTAATCCAACATGACCAAGTTGCACCCTTGGTCTAGATGTGTTGGAGATTAATATTTTGACAAAGTTTCATTAAGATTGGAAGAAAACTGTGCCCTCTAG
Organism: Ctena decussata; assembly: GCA_963989385.1. Lineage (NCBI taxonomy): Eukaryota > Metazoa > Mollusca > Bivalvia > Lucinida > Lucinidae > Ctena > Ctena decussata. The sequence goes on along the minus strand of OZ022501.1, from coordinate 3,074,344 downwards.
AGCATTCACTTCATTTTTCTAAGATCTGACCTATGACCTAGTTTTTGACCTTACATGGCCAAGTTTCAAATTTGGTCTACATTTTATAAAGATAAGCATTCTGACAAAGTTTTATGAAGATTGGATCATATCTGTGCCTTCTAGTAAACACAAAGTTTTTCTTAGGTTTGACCTAGTGACCTAGTTTTTGATCCAACATGACTCAGTTTCAAGCTTATCCTAGATTGTATAAAGATAAACATTCTGACAAAGTTTCATAAAGATTGGATCATAACTGTGCCCTCTAGAGTGTACACAAGGTATAAAGATAAAGATAAGCATTCTGATAAAGTTTCATGAAGATTTAATCATAACTGTGCCCTCTAGAGTGTACACAAGTTTTTTCTAAGATTTCACCTAGTGACCTAGTTTTTGACCCAACATAATTCTGTTTCTATCTTGGCCTAGCTTGTATAAGGATTAACATTCTGACAAAGTTTCATAAAGATTTGGTCATAGCTGTGCCGTCTATAGTGTACACAAGGTTTTTCTAAGATTTGACCTAGTGGCTTAGTTTTTGACCCCACATGACCTAGTTTCAAAATTTGTCTAGATTTTATTAACATATATTTCTGACAAAATTTCATGAAGATTGAATCAAAACTCTGCCCTCTGTGTCATCCTAAGATTTATTTCTATTTTTAGCTCTGGGGGCCATTTTATTCAGCTGAGTAGAACCATTTTAGCAATTTTCGTTCAGGGCCATAAGTCAAACATTTCTGTGAAATTTCTTTGAAATCGAGCCATTGGCTTCAGAGAAGATGTCATTTAAAGGCTTTTCTATTTTTAGATTTATATTTTTAGCTCTGGTGGCCATTTTGTTCAGCGGATTGGAACCGTTTTAGCAATTTTGGTTTAGGGCCATGAGTCAAACATTTCTGTGATTTTTTCGGAAATCAATCCATTGGCTTCAGAGGAGATGTTATTTAAAGGTTTTACTATTTTTAGCTCTGGCGGCCATTTTGTTCAGCGGACCGGAACCATTTTAGCAATTTTGGTTCAGGGCTATAACAGAAATATTTGTGTGAAATTATTTTGAAATTGGCTTACTGGTCTAGGAGCAGATGTCGTTTAAAGAAATTATTGACGGACGGACGGACGGACAGACGGACGGACGACGGACAAATATCGATCACAATAGCTCACCTTGAGCACTTGTGCTCAGGTGAGCTAAAAACAAAAAATGCTGGATGTAAAAGGAAGTCTTTTTCGACATCATTTAAACCGATAAAATGATATGGAAATACACTTTAGATGTTCTGTTAATCATTTTATTAAGCGCTGTCTGTCTGTTATACTCTTTTACCAAATGAAAATATTTTTACAAGATAGACTAAAGCCATGTTGAATTACCCCACTCACTATCGTCGACCAATAGCTCAGTATTAAGGGCTTTCCGACAAAAATTACATATGGTTCAATAAATTAGATGCACTGGAGTATTCCATCAGTTAAAAAAGGAAACTTTGGTAGGATGCAGAAAACCCACCTTATTGATACCCCTCCTTTGATTCTTTAATTTTGTCCTCATTTTCTTACAATTATATGCAAAAACTGAAACTTGCTAAACACACATGGTATAATATTTGACGTCAATTTGTTACCCTTATATGGCCCAAATACCATATTTTACGCTGTACATGCAAGTCTCCGAATAATATATTGTTGACCTCAATCATTCCTTTATAGGGAAATGCGGAAACCATCACAAAATAACATACCAAATATCAAGCACTTTACTCTCCTGCAAAAATTAGACATACCAGATGTATAGAAGAAAAAAATCAAAATAAAGAGACAACTTTTACAGTGCTTCGGAGTACCGTAATAAGGTTACAATGACGACAAAATACTATATTAGACCATTTCCCGAAGTTTGACAGGTAAATTGAATACATCACTGGATATACAAAAGACGAATTTGCATTTACTGTCAATTTAATGGGTTTCCTATGAATTATAAAATTTCTACAGCAAATGTCCACGTATTTATCATCCCTTGTATCTACATGCTAACCCAGTACACGTTTCTTCATATATACTGGACAAAAAAAGTTAGGGATCAAACATGTGACTGAAGCTTATATCATGAAAAATAAATTATCCAAAAATAATTTTCTTTTATGCAATACATCTGTTAAAGCGGCACAGGGCTGCATGAAAAATATTGGAATCGGATCTCGTGACACACTAGAAGAAACGAATAATCAGATATACCCCTAAATTGAAGTGAAAATATGCATCACAACAAAATCAGATGTCCATGATTATTGTCTTTATCCATGCAAAATCATTACCAGTGCTCATAGATATCTCTGGGAGTATGAATAACTGCATGGCTGCTACTCGGTATGCTTTTAGTAAAGTGCTAGAGGCTCATTTGGGGACTCGTTTTCCACTTTTCATGAAGGGTCTGAATTAGCCCTCCAAGAGGTTTCTGAAGCCTCTGATGAATAGAATTGGTGTGTTGCAACATCTGTAAAGTATGCTCAATCTGATTCAAAACTTGCGAGCGACTTGACCTGTCCATAAAGACGATTGTCTCTGTCTCAAGCTACTGGTTCATCACAATAACACTGTGAGGATACGCATTTTTTGTCCATTGAAATGTTTTAATCGGCCGATATATTCGAAAACGGTTACAAACAGACTTAACACAGCTAAATTGTGCGATTGCATGCTGGTAATGAGGCAAGGCTTGACGCGATTCCACAGAAAAGCGAGGCGACAGTAGGCAGCAGGTGACGCAAATTGGCAACTGGTTCATTGGACCCATTTTCTTTTCACAGATGAGTCCAGATTGTGTGCAGATATCCACATTGATCGGAGAAGGTGTGATGCCTGCCAGGCTCACGTCGTTTAGACTCTAAATCAAATCGTCGTGTGGAATATGACATGTCTTGAGGAGGGCGGGTGACGGTATGGGTCGGCATCTGGATTGACAGCTGCGTGGACTTGCGCATGCCAGAAAGCGGCGCTCTGATTGGTGTTCGAGCTAAGATTGACATGTTTTGTCCAATTACGAGACCGTTTGCTGACGTTTATGGTGATGGAACCATCGAATCACAGGGCACATGTCGTGGACCAGAACCTTCCGACAGAAACAATCGTCCGCACGGACATGCTAATTCCATCACAAGTTTTAAATCCGACTGAACATGTCTCAGACATGTTACACCGCCAATTCAAATCACCAGAGGCCTCTTGAATCTCATGGAGAGCTCACTCAGGCCTTTCATGAAAAATGGCAAACGAGTCCCTAAATGGGCCTCTGGGGATTTACCACAAGCATACCGAGTAGCTCGGATGCAGCTATTGATGCCCTCAGAAGTCACACTGAGAACTTAACTCATTTTGCATGGATAAAGCGAAACATAATGGACATTCAGTTTTGTGGTAATGCTAATTTTCACTTCGATTTTACGGGTATGCCTGTTTATTCATTTCTGCTGGTGTGCCACGTGATTAGATTCCAATATGTGCCATGCAGACTTGTACAGCCTTTACAGTTGTATTCAACAGAAGAAAATCATTTTCGGGAAATTATTTTTTCGATATAAAAATTTCGCACAAATGCTTGATCCTTAACTTTTTTGGTCCAGTATATCTAAAAAGAAACTAACCGACGATTTAGCTCATTTGTATTACCATCACAAGTGTTGCCTTTAAATCTGACTAATGCTACGAACGCGATCTCTCGATACGAGTGACGAGTGGATACATGTTATATTTAATAAAATTAGAACGTATAATTTTTCTTTAAGCCAAAAACATATATCCTTTAAAATAAGACCAGCCTGTTTTTTGTTGTTTTGTTTGTTTCTTTTTTTGACAAAATAAGAGTAGGCCCGACTGTTGAAAACTTAGACATGCTTTAGACATTAAATACACTGAACCACCTTAGATACGCACCACATTTCCAATGCCCATATTTTTAAGCTGATAAATGCTTACAATAGAATTTCTAGCAGAGTACAATCATTGATGACTTGTCTAACTGATGGCTGTCAATTTTTTGCAAAATCGCTGTAGCGTATCCGCACACTTTGTTGGGAGCTTATTTTGGCTATAATGCATGTGCAGCGTTAGAGGCCATTCTTTTCGTCTGGAATTAGCATTGAACTTTGCGTTGGGGAAAGTCACTCGAGAAAAACGCCTAAAGTTTAAAGATTCGAAGTGGCAAGCCTATTTTATTACGGCGTATTTACAACACACTATCACTTTGTAAAATAATTTTACTGTTGACGTCTTTCTAACGTCAGTGTCGATCACCAATGAAATTTATTTATCGCGAATTGTAATGGCCGTTATACCATTGACAACATCAAAGTCAATGTAAACCAAACACAACTGAAGATTAGCTCATTTCTGAACCCTTAGGGTATCGACGTCAAGACTAACGTCAAAGTCATAACGTAGAATTCTCAACAATATTTGTATGAAAAGTTACAAAGAACATGTGCTAGTTTACAAGGAAGTTATTGTAGAAGTATTTCGATCGTTTGTGTACAAATCAACATCAACATGGCGGAGTTGCATATCATAGACAGTAAAAACGTTCCAACGGAACAATTGGCGAAAAATTAGCTTTGGAAATATCGCCTAGGGTGCGAATTCAGGTTAAGTTGGTAGCGCTGCGAATTCTAATTTGGTTGTTACCGCTCTTTTGTGTTAGACCACGCTTTTGTTTGGTTTTCGACGGGCACCATTTTTACAAGAATTGTGCACATATGAGTGCTTTCTTAGCGTGTAGTTTTGAATTTAAAAATATATCGATAGTTTATTTCCAATTCAGGGTTTCATAAGATGTGCGTTACTAAAGTGGCTCAGTGTAAGTCAAATAAATCTTACACTCTATATGCAAGTTATTGAAAAATCATTTTTAACGCCATTTCGGCACTGACAACTGGGAAACAGGTCAAAAAATAGTGATGGACACAGTCTACCTATGCAAGTTTTTCATATTTTCATACGTTTATTACATCCGTGGTTGTTGTATACTAGGATTTGAAACTGAGGTGCTGGCTCTTGTTCTTTTTTGTACTTATCTACTTATCTATTTTCCTTTTTGTTAAAAATTTGAGCAGACCATAGAAACAAGTGTTTTGCAAATGTAGCAACCTAGCATGGAAATATAACACAATATTTCGGTAGAACTGGATCCTCGCGGGATGCCAAAGTAATTTAAAATTGATTATAAATGGAGAGATAATCATAAACAGTACATTTGTCAATATGTTACCTACGCGTTTTTGCTTTTCGGCTTCAACAAATGTTTCAAATAATACAAAATAGAAGTAATTAGCAAAAATATTTAAATTTCGAGAAAAACTATCTGAACATAAAAAAGAGAAGCTTCTAAAAGATTTAACAAAAAAAATCCCCTTAGCGGGAACAAAGCAGGTCAAATTATAAAACTAAAATGGCTAATAATGCTTAAATGTTATGCAAGTGTCTTGCACGTACAGAAATAGCCATAACGCTATTACAATCAAAATAAAAAAAAAATAACAGGAATATGTACAAGATTCAAGTCTCTCTGTGTTGTGTCCTGTGAAACTGCATTACAATTGAAGTACAGTTTGGTGGGTTGTTGGTTGTATTGGATTCAATGGTCTCCCGGAGACGGCACATTTGTCCCTACCAGGGAGAAGGGACAGGAAGTTTTAAAATGTAGAGCAATAGAAACAAAAAAGGAATGCCGCAACTGCTGCAACCGCAGCAGGCTCTTGACTATCGTATCGGTTGAGCAATGTTTCAGGGCAACTACGTCCAAAGAACAAAGACGAAAAGGGACAAAAGAGACAGCAAGCACAGCAGGCACTTGTTAGTCTACAGTCAATATCGGCAGAACACCTCAAGCGCATATGCTTGAAGTAGGTACCGTGAACATTGTCATTGTGAACAAATAGGATAGTATCGGTACTTACTCCTACGAAAGCATCAGCTTCCACAAAGCAGGTTTTCAGATAATTAAAGCCGGCCAGCTTGTCTGAAGTCTGGTCGTTGAGTTAAACAGGTAACTTGACGGAGCTTTGAATATACGCGAGTCAATGAATATCAATGGCATACACTCGCAAATTAAAGCTGGAGTTTCGACGGAAGAAAATTTCATACCGAAAATAACAAGAGGCCCAAATTGGCCTGATATCGCTCAGCTGAGAATTTTGTATCAAAGTCCCCTAATGGATGGTCTATAGCGTAAATTTGCAAATTTCAATGCAAAGTTCAGGGGTTCTTGAAATTATTCTTGTGATATTTATTAATATTTTGTGGGGCTGTTAGGCAATAAGAAGAGAAGTAAGCAGTACGTATCAAGCACGCACGAACTGGGCAGAAATATTATACAACCTGAATACAATGCACAAACCACCTATGCACCTATCCTTAATACTGATAAAAACTAAACTAGCAAGCAAGACAAACCCTTGTGTCTCCCTATAAGCTGCAATTAATTTAATTGCAATTTTAAATTAAAAGTTGATTGTAGCCATCTCAATCTGCATAAATTGCAGAATGCCAATGCACATTTGGTTCTGACGTGATTTGATTAAAGCCATTCAGAGGTCCTCGTTTTTTTAATTTTGCAATTTTAAGCAACAGTGGACATCTTGCTTGGTTCGTTGTTTGTATAACTGAGATTTTCTCATTTTTTGAATTTATTTTTATTATGTTTGAAAGACCTCACTACAACAATCAATTTGACATAAATTTGGTCAAAACTCACTTATTGAGATATTGTCATGTCCAAGTTTCGTGCCCTTTTTAGTAATGGTATATTGCGGACATCTTGACATGGCAAATTGCAAAAAAATGCAAATGGTAACAGGCAAGGCCCATGTTGACACAAAATTGATCAATTTCCGTCGAGGATTTTTACATTTTAACGTTTTACTATTTTTACTAACTGAACCCATCTTGACTGTCTATTTTAATTTAATTTTGAAACAGTATATTGCATGAATCATTCTGACACAAATAACGTCAAAATACATTCAGCAGTTATTGAGATATTGTCATTGTCATATGTTGTTCTTTTTTTTTTGTAACGGCAGATGGCAGCCATCTTGAAATGCCAAAAAAAAAAACGGAATAAAAAAAATTGGTTTCATGCAAGGACCATTTTGACACAAAATTGGTGCAATTCCATTTAGATTTTCTCATAATTTGACATTTTGCTATTAAAGTAACAGATGCCATCCTGAATGGCATATTTTTGTATTTTTTGAAACAACTTAGAGCAAGAATCATTCTGACACCAAGTTCGTCAAAACGCATTCTGCGATATTGTTATTTTCATGTTTTATGCCATTTTGGAATGCCAAGATCCAAACAATCGAAATGGCATTATGCAAAGACCATTTCGACACAAATTTGTTCCAATAAGAGTCTCCCATTTTCACGATTTAGTAGCAGAAGTCATCTTGATTGGTTTATTTTCAGTATTTATTTAACAAACTCAATGCAAGAATCATTGAATTATTCTGACACATATTTCGTCCGAATCAATTGAGATATAGTCATTTTCGTGTTTTGAACTATCTTTTGTACGGGCAGATGACAGTCATCTTTGAATGCCAAAATGCAAAACTACTTAAATGGTTTCATGCAATGATTATGCTGACATGAAATTGATCCAATTCCATTGAGATTTTCTGACATTTTTTACATTTTGCTAGTTTTAGTAACAGAAGCTATTTTGACTGGTCAATTTTTAGTAATTTTTGAGACAACTAACAGAAAGAATCATTTTGACACATATTTCTTCAAACACCATCCAGCGGTTGTTGAATTATTGGCACTTTCATGTTTTGTGCTATTTTAGTAAATGCAGAAGAAAACATAATCGAAATTGCTGTATGTAAAGACCATTTTGACACAAAACTCATTGTGATTTTCTAAGTTCCTCTATTTGCTATTTTCAGAATCAGAAACAATTTTTACTGTTCTATTTTTAGTATTTTTAAAGAGAACTTAATGCAAGAATCATTCTGACACGAATTTCGTCAGAATCTATGCAGCGGTTACTGAGATATTGCCATTGGTGGGGTATTATGATTTACCTTTCGGTGTCTGTCCGTCCGTCCGTCCGTCCGTCCGTGCTCACCATTTCCGATCGATAACTTGAGTATTTATTCACGGATTTTTTTTTTGATTTTGCATGCACATTGTTATCGGCGATGAGTGGTATGGGATTGTTAATGGGCAAAATCCGTCCATTTTTAACAGAGTTACTGCCCTTATTTGTATTGGAAAATGGTTTCTGGCCTGTTATTCCTTTACTGTTTATGATATCTGAATGAAACTTTATATATATTTTGAACATCAAAGGTTACATATTGTGACCAAGGGCTGTCACTCAGACGTATCCAGTTCGTGAGTTGTCCGCCCTTGATAGGTCTGAAAAATAGTTTCTGACCTGTAGTTCCTTTACTATAAGGAATATTTGAATGAAACTTCACAGATGTGTTGAACATCAAAGGTTACATATTGTAACCAAGGGCTGTCACTCTGACCTTTCCAGTTCATGAATTAACCGCCCTTGATATGTTTGAAAAATAGTTTTAGACCTGTATTTCCTTTACTGTTCATGATATTTGAATGAAACTTCACAGATATGTTAAACATCGAAGATTACATATAGTTACCAAGGGCCATCACTCTGACCTTTCCAATTTGTGAGTTATCTGCCCTTGGTATATCTGAAATATAGTTTCTGCCATGTTGTTCTTTTACTATAAGGAATATTTGAACGAAACTTCACAGATATGTTGAACATCAAAGGTAACGAATTGTGACTAAGGGCCGTCACTCTGTCCTTTCCGATTCGTGAGTTATCCGCCCTTGATATGTCTGAAAATACTTTTTGACCTGTAGTTCCTTTACTGTTTCTGATATCTGAATGAAACTTCACAGATATGTCGAACATCAAAGGTACACATTGTGACTAAGGACCGTCACTCTTACCTTTCCTGTTTGTGAGTTATCTGCCCTTGATAGGTCTGAAAAATGGTTTTTGACCTGAAGTCTCTGTACTATATGGAACATCTAAATGAAACTTCACAGATATATTGAACATCAAAGGTTACATATTTTGACTAAGGACCATCACTCTGACCTTTCCAGTTCATGAGTTATCCACCCTTGACAGGTCTGAAAAATGGTTTTTGACCTGTAGTTCCTATACTATAAGAAATATTTGAATGAAACTTCATAGATATCTTGAACATCAAAGGTTACATATTGTGACTAAGAACCATCACTCTAACATTTCAAGTTTGTTAGTTTTCTACCCGTGATTGATCTGAAAATGGTTTTGACCCGTTGTTCCCTTACTATATGGAATATTTGAATGAAACTTCACAGGTATGTTGAACATCAAAGGTAACATATTCTGACTAAGGACGGTCACTCGTACCTTTCCAGTTTATTAGTTATTTGCCCTTGATAGTTCTGAAAAATGGTTTATGACCTGTTGTTCCTTTTCTGTATGGAACATCTAAATAATATTTCAAAGGTATGTTACGTTTAACATCAAAGCTTACATTTTGTGAATAAGGATGGCCACTCTTACCTTTCCAGTTCATGATTTATTTACCTTTGGTAGTTCCTCCACTATATGGAATATCTGAATGAAACTTCACAGATATGTTTAAAACCATAGAATAAGAAACAGAGTTTCTCAGCTAAAAGAAATGTTTTACTGCCTGATCTAAATCTACACTGGTCTGAATGCCCCACATTGTTAAAAATCTCACAAGACTGCTATGTATGAGTGGTTTATATTAATAACTATTTGTAGTAAGGACATCATATCTCTGTCTATCCAAGTTCTGTGGCTATTCAGCTATTATATATCTCAAAAAATAAGTTACGATGTCCAGCAGTGGCGGGGTATCATGCAGTGCCTGCGTGCTTTTATTTGCTATTTTACGTATCGGTAGGTGGCAGCTATCTTGGTATGCTAAAATGCAAAAAAATTAAATGGCTTCATGCAAAGACCATTCTGACACAAAATTGATCCAATTCCACTGATTTTCACATTTCTTATTAATTAGTAACAGAATCCATCTTGACTGGTTTATTTTTAGTAATTGTTGAACAAACTCAATGCTAGAATCATTCTGACACAAATTGCGTCAGAATATATTAAGCGGTTATTGAGATATCGTCATATTCATGCTTTGTGCCATTTTAAGAAAGGGCAGATGGCAGCCATCTTGGAATGCCGTAAAATTAAAATGGCTTTATACGAGGAACATTCTGATACAAAGTTGGTCGAACTGGTTTAAACAATAATTATTCAGTGTTAATTAAAATTACAATATGTATGATACAGGATTTGACGGTAAGCGAAACGTTTATATTAAAGTCATCTCCAATTCCATTCAAGGGTTCCTGAGACATTGTCTTTTTCATGCTTCTTCTATTTTTGAGAACGGCGCCCCTGGCGGCCATCTTGGATAGTTCATTTGGATAAATATAAGATAATTCCGTTCAAGGACCATCTGAACAAATCTGACCAAAACCCAGTCATGTTTACTTCAGATATTGGCATTTGATCGAAATCGTACTTGCAAACACTTAGTAGGTCACTGTGACCTACTTTCTCTTTATTTTTTTATTTATTTATTATATTTTTACAATTCTTCATACGTAGATCCCACCGCTGTTTAATGCAAACTTTCAATTAAATATATCCAATTGTTGTGGAGAAGAAGTTGATTTTGTCGCACCTGCTTTAGCAGGGTGCGATATAGGCGTCCGGGTATCCGTCCGTCCGTCAGTCGTCCGTCCGTTCACAATTTTCGTCGACCCTAGCATTAAAGTCCATTCAAATGACTTTTTTTTTAAACCACTGCACCTATGGTTCCCAAATTTCACATGCAGCATGATCAGACTGCAGAGCTTCAGAATGGTGAAATTCATGCTGGTCAGGCTGGTCGAGAATCCAAGATGGCCGCTGTAGTTAAAAATAGAAAAAACAATAAAATCAACTTTTTCTCCAGAACAACTTGGTATATTTGGCTGATATTTTGCATGAAGTATCAGTGGGACCTTCGTTTTTAGAAATTATTAAAATGAAACAAATCTATAGCGGAATTAGGTCACAGTGACCTTAAGTCGACCCGAGCATAATTTACGCCTACCCTAGCATTTAAATTTAAAGAGTAACTACACTTCAGGAACTGACTGAATCAGATCCCAAACCCTATCCCCAACATCAAAGAGAAAGATTGACAAAGACATCCCATCAAACAATAAATTACAATTGATAAGCCGAGTCAGCAGCTCTTTCCCAAATAGGTGGCAACTCACTCACTTTATTGAACTAAATAATTTAGACCAACAGACGGATTACAACAGGCTAAGCAAATCATACGAAAACATTTAACAACTATTAAGTCCATTCAAATGACTTATTTTTTGAAGCCACTGCACCTCAAATTTCAAATGTAGCATTATCAGACTGCAGGACTTAAGAATGGTAAAATTCAGCTTGGTCGGGAATCCAAGATGACCGCTGTTACTGAAAATAGCAAAACGAAAAAAATCAACTTTTTCTCCAGAACCACTTGGTATATACGATTGAATTATTGCATGGGACATTAGTGAAAACTTGGTTGTCAGAAGTATTAAATTAAAACAAATCTGTTGTGGGATTAGGTCCTAGTGATCTACTTTCTGTTTACGCGTACAGTTTGGCTTAAATGCCAATATCTCAAGAAACACTGAGCAGATTTTAGTCAATATCAATCAGAATGATCAGCAAATGTTGTTCTTTCAACTGTATGTGAGTGGGCAATCCAAAATGGCCGTCAGCTGCTGTTACTAAAAATTGCAAAAACATCAATCTGACAATTCTCAAGAGCCTCTGAATTAATCTTAACCTGTTTTGGGTATGAATGATCCTTGCATGAAGCCATTTCTTTTCTTTCTTTTTTTGCATATTGACCATCCAAAATGGTTGGCATTCACCGTTACTAAAAATAGCGAAAAGTATGAAACAGACAAAATCTCATGAACTATTAAATGGATTATGACCAAATACGTGTCAAACTGATTCTTTCATTGATAGTTTTATGTGAAGGAACAGAGCAGGTGCGACATAACGTTCTGCGGAATCCTTGTGTTCTTTTTGATGTTATTAGTAACGGCGGCCATCTTCGATTCCCAACCTGACCAGTTTTACAGTTCTAAAACCCTGCAGTCGGATCATGCTTCATGTGAAATTTAACTACAATGGGTGCAGAAGTTTTAGAGAAGAGTTGTTTGAAATTGTTAGAATAAGTTATTTTTTAGACCGGAAAATGAGCAAATCACACTTGTAAACAGAAAGTAGGTCACTGTGACAAAACTCCGCTTCAGTTTTTTTTGTTTTGTTTTTTATTTTCACAATTTTGTTTACCAATGTTCCACTGATGTTTCATGCCAAAATTCAGCGAAATATACAAAGTGTATGTTAGGAAAATGCTGATTTTGATTTTTTTTAGTAACAGCGGCCATCTTGGACACTTGACCTGACCCAATTTTTACAATTCTTAGACTTGGAGTCTGGTCATGCTTCATTCGAAATTTGAAAATCAAGGGTGCAGTGGATTTTTAGAACAAGATGTTTGAATATATCAATTTGTTTTCAACCCGTTGACGGACGACGCACTACGCATGCCGGACATATTGGTATAATGATACTAGTTCACTGTGGCCTTTCGTGCCACTATTTACATGTTAATAAATAAATAACAAATTTGCATAACGAGTATCTGCTAAGAAAAAGTAAACAACCGTTTAACAGTTCTGTTATCTTACCTAACAAAAGTCAAGCAGCACGGCCATACTCTGTATGTTACGATTGTTCATCTAGAATGAATTGCTAAATTTGGGATATTGAACTGTAAATCAGCTTTAAATCGAATCTTTGTAGTACATTTTACTCCATCTAGTCCCGCTCCTAGAAAATAGTGTGGTTATTGTTTCACTCTTATATGATCACTTGCGTAAAGCTTTATCCCCTGATAATAAGTGTAAAACCCCAAAATTATAAAAAGAATATACTAATAAACAAGAGAACAGACCAGTCTGTACACATGCGCAGTTTCGGCCGGGCATACGCAAAATTTAATTAGATAGTGATATCTTTTAAGCTGAATGGGTACACTTACGGGGGGAAGCAACACTGCCATTTTCATTTTTGCCACCCTTCTATGGGGGATCAGTTTGAAGAGGAAATAAGCCATTTATTTTGGTATTGTTCCACCGCTCAGGGGAGCAAACAGGATGTCTAGAAGTCGCCTGCCTCGAATTATCATGGGTGAAAACGTGAAAGTAAATACAGAAACGCACGCCTTTCGCACTAAATTTGGTATGGGTATGTTTATATTTTACAAATCATTTTTCTGAAATTATACACCAAGTCGCAAAAAATTAGGTTTCGAAATGCCTTGCAGAAGAAGTGTTTTCAGTCCGACATTATATGAAGACACTCCAAGGCCCAGTTTCAACCACGACGCCGATAAACCGAGAATTAAGGCTGTTAGATGTTTATTTTCATAGATAATCTTCGGAATGAATTTCACGTGCAAAAATTATTTTCTTCGTGAATAAAATGACGGATTATTTTTAGCATCGAAAAACAAAAGATTAAGGACAGGCAAACATTGGGTCTATGCGAAAAATGAATGACTATGATGATTTTGTTTACATATATTATATTCCTGATGCACAATGAGCCGCGACATGATAATAGAAACAAAGTGGCATGTGAACCCTGCGAAGACTCTGATCAGCCTGGGCAATCACCCAGTCTTAATAGAGTCTTCGTTGTCCGCATGGAGCTACCTTAGATCCCTAGCTACCCTCAGACTGAGTGGATGCCCAGGCTGAACTGAGGCTTCGCTAGGCGCGCTTACTACTCTATTAATTTTGTCATGTCACGGCTCATCAATGTTTGAAAGAGCCCGAAATTCATATTCAAAAACTTGACCCCTTTGAATATTACTATGGTACAGAATTTATAGACAGTTCTGTTTCACAAAGACATATTTGCGAAGGCTAGAGTGGCTCATAATGCACCGGGTGGAGGACTTACATCTAAACATGGGAAATAACATCATACCGATGGACCAGTTTCTTGTTACTATGAGGCACTCTGCAACGGGTTGTTTCTAAAGGGTCACTTCTAAGGACAAGGTTCACGAAGAGACAAAATCGGCCCTGTCTCAGAAATTGATGAAATTTTACTATATCATATTTATATGTTTTCTGTGATTGAAAATGGATTTTTTTAAATCTCGCGTGTTATTTACGCAATTGTGACGTCATTAAAATACGCGACGTACCTAATGATTTTATGACGTTAACGACGTTATTCAACTTATAAGTTTGCTGTGTAGCGTTTTTCCGTTTGCTCTGTGTTGCCACTCTTTAACGAGGTCGATTAGATGTTGCTATTTCTTTTCTGTGGGAGCTCATATGTATATGTTAATCTTTATAATTAACCTCAACCCCCCCCCCCCCCCAACAAACACACACCACCACCACCACCACCACCACCCCACCCACCCCCACCCCCTCCCCCCTCCTGCCACCCGCGTTTGTCCTGCTTGAAGGTATTACATGTTATAATGACAGTTGAAAAGCTTGGAAAGTCTGTGGATTTCAATTTTTGGTGTACTATCATATTTGATAAGGCACTTTTATTTCTGAGTCCGGTGTAAGTTTTTGTTTAGAATTTTGTCCGCAAAACAAAATTTTGTTACATGTACGTACGTTTTATTTTGCGGACGAAATGCGAAGCGCAAACTAATTCCGAGCAAAACTGCTGTTTGTCATTCATGACAATTTGTTTTTATCAGATTAGTTTTGTAGTTCTGATGTTCTGAGAAGAAATAATAATAATAATAAACAGAGATGATATTCTTTCTTATGTCGTTATCCGTCAAAATTCGGCACATACGTAAGTGCTTGTGGACGGACGATGGTGCCGGGTAGTTTTCAGTGTAAAGGAGTCCGATTATTTAGTAAACAGTGGAGCAAGGGCCTACTGTGCATGAAGTAGGTGCGGGTGCGGATTTTTCGGACATTTTATTCTCCTCTAGCATGTCTTTTCTTTCTCCATCTCCCTGGATGACGGCTGTATGTATACAATGTAGACTGAAATATTTCAGGAAGCGGAAATCCTTGGGGTTCCACTACACACAATCTATCAATATCATTCTCCATACATGCTGATATGACTTAAATGCTGTTGAAACGGACATAAAATCAAAAGTTAGCCATCCATCTCATGCGAGACTAAATTTTGACCTGATGCACAGTAACCACCCCACAAAATTTTATTACTAGCAATTCAATGAGTGATCACAGATTTAGGAGGATTTTATTTTTTCCCCACTAAATTAATTGCTTAAATATTCTTTTATAGTAAAATGTGAAATGCACTTTTTTCATTTGAATTTTTTGTCATCTACATGTAAATAAATAAATGAATTAAATCGAACTCAAAGTCTCTTCTTTGAATACGAGAGAACAAGGACAGACTCGGTGCCAGGATGCGCATATGATGGATCTGGGGAGCGGGGAGGCGTGGGGGGGGTATGGAAGGATAGATGATTGCGATTTTAAATCCTTTTTAATCGTATTTCAGTCATATCAGGACGATGGGAGGGTGATAATGAAAGACTGTGTGCAATACAACCCCGTTTACGGTTGTAAAGATTTCGTCATCCAGCGGACCTCAAATCTGTCATCGCTAAATCATCAGGCCAGGCGCTTAACATACTGGGCTACTTGTTCGGGGTGGGAGCTGTTTTTCGGGGCGAGAGGTATATAAGGGGCGGGGAGGCGGATTGTCACTGTTTATGCGTGTATACAAAAAAAACTTCTTTTCAGCTCATTACTTGTATAAATTGCTGTTTATTTTATTGAACACTTTCCCTTTTTTTGTCCTCTGTTTTTACAAAGAACAGCGAGTGGACACAGTATTTACCTTTCCGGTAGTTCCATATCTCCCCCCCACCCCAATCCACTCCCCCACCCCCTCCCCTTTTTGACAGACGGTACTTAAATACACCTCCTGCAGCTTGTCATGAATCAGTCTGAAATTTTGTAGGCTTCTGGTCTGCAAATTCCCATGTGAGTTGGGCTTTATGGTTACAACTTTTTACTTTTATTGCTTTTGCAAACGGGCATCAAAAGACCAACCTAGCAGGTGCCTTATTTACGACATTTCTTTTACCGATTTCCGATTTGCATTTATCAATCTGGAACTCACTTCACATACTTCTTTTACATGCCAAAAGGAGCCCCGGTAGCTCAGTGGGTTAAGCTCTGGCCTACTGATCTAGCGGACTGGGTTCGAATCCCGTTTGAGGCGACTATCTTTCTTACCCTAAACGGGGTTCCATTGCACATAGTCTTTCATTATCATAATCCCATCGTCTTGATACAACTGAAATACTGTTGAAAAGAATGTGAAAATCACAAGTCGTCCATTCATCTATCCATTTACGTGCACAGTAAATATGCATATTATGGTTAGTGGAAAAATGGTTGGAGATTTTTATCACTTTTCTCGCTTTGCAAGTTTAATTGCTTTCTCACCCGCAACATTGCTTCTTTTACTATTTAGTGGACCCCCTTACACCCTACTCATACTTCTGAACAAATGCTATATTTGGGTCAGTAAAACAGACCCGCAAATCCTTCTAGCGTATTTCAGACATGCGTGCCAAGCTGTCTGGTATGTGCTCCCATCTTCCCGCTCGTCCAGAGGATTTGGAAGTGGAAGCCGTTTTCCACGTAGATCAATGTTTCTCGTCGAATTCGCTGAGTTTAGTTTAGGCGGAGCAAAGCTAGAATACCGTATAAATCATAATAAACACCCCTGTTCTAATAAACGCCCCCTTCAATAATGTTATATTTTCTTGCATGAAAACCTTGTTTGCTTGTCTAGATTAGGGAGAACTTTGATATGGGGTCCACTCGTGAAGGAAAGAATTGCTCCTAGAAGAGCAAATTCTTTCCTTTAATAGTTGAACCCCACCCCTATGAGAAGGGAGCCAAAAATTTAGAGAATACCCTTTAACCAAACTTCTTTTTATTAGAGGTATTTTGCTCATTAATTATAATTTCGCCCCCCCCCCCCCCCCCCCCCCCCCCCGCTTCCCGCCACTTTCGTAAATTGCAACGGCCCCGGGACGTTAATATGATTTATACGACCAATTAACATTGAATAATCAGCTGTCTCTCACGGGGCACGGTACTCTCTGCTAATGACGTCACCCAACGCTACATTGTGACGTAAGAAGCCGTGACGTTACAATTTGGCGCGTCTTTCACAGTTATTTGTCATTATCGCGTAAATTTCGGAAGCAGTGGTTTCTCTCTACTGAAAACAGCGATTTCATCGGCTTTTGGAATGAAATATCGTATCCATTTCTTTTCTGCTGATTACTTTTTATATTGTCTTGATGGAATCAGTTCCTGTCTGATTATATTCACCCCAAAACCAAACGAACATCGGCAGCGTTAGTAGAAAAGAACGAAGAGGCACATTTACATTTTGTTTTTATTAAACCATAAAGTCCCAACTTCGACACCTTCAATTTTTTACGAGATATTCTTTATTCATTTAAGATGAATCCTGCCAAATATTAAGGTGTCGCATGAGGGCCTTCATATTTTTTAACTGCATTTTACATTAGCAAATATGAAAAAATGACAAAGGACCTGGTATGATAAGGCCCATATTTGGCCCCCAGAAAACTCATTTTTCAAAAGTCTTATTTCCATAATAAAAATGTATTCATATGAAAGTTCAAACCTTGAATAGAACAGCAAGCACAAAATTAACCAGTTCTTGCACAAAATATTTGTGATATTTGTACTGAACATACCCATACCCCGAGCGGATTCTGACGAAAATGACGAATTTGGTAGCCTTTGTGGCTTTCAAAATATATGAGCCCGGCCTCCAGCACATTTAATATTTTGTATACAGATAAAATTAAAATATATTTACATGCCATGAAAATATTAAATGTGCTGGAGACCGGGCTCAATGTTTATTTTTAACTTTTTGTTACCAAATTGGCAGCGTTTGGAACATTTTCCCAGCGTTCCCAACATAAAAATGCCCATATCTCCGCTCATAGACAAAATAAACATATGTTGTGGGTATTCATTTTCTTAGTTGGAACACAAGGAATAATTTGGTATACATTTCATCTTGATCTGTTGGAATTTTTTGGTTAGCGTCTCTGGACTTGCAAACTTGAGTGGGTGGGGTACTTGAAGAGGCCTTGTGCAGTGTACAGGTAATTAGCAGTGCAATCTTACATATAAGCAGTTCATCAAAAGCCTGTTGTTAAGAGCTTTCAAAAGTTATTGTAAATGAGTTATTTCTTGAAAGGAATATGTATTAAACTCATTTTTTCTCGCAATTTTCCTTCATTTTATTGAAACAACGTAGGCATGTCAGAAATCATGTTATTCTGAGAATTAACAAACACGAAACATATTATTTTTGCTTGTTCCCATACGCACAAATAATAAGCAATAGAAACCATGCATTTTTAAGAGAATTTGAATGGGGGCCAAAAACGGCCCTTATCATACCAGGTCCTTTCAGGTGTTTGGGGGTCCGATTGGATAGAGCTCTATCACACCCAAGGCAATTCTGGTAAATGTTTCATGGGTAGTTGTGGAGACAAAGTATTGTAGAATATAAAAACGTACAAAACGAAACAAATTTCACGTATTGCTAAAATGGGAATTTACAGGGCCAAAATGTACGATTCGTGAATTCAGCCCTTTTTGTGTTTAGCCTTTACTTTTTTATGCCTCCCCATGACAATAGTCGAAGGGGGAGGGCGGGGGTGGCATTAAAATTTGCCCCTGTCTGTCTGTCTGTCTGTCCGTTCGTCACACTTTATTGTATAGAATCAACTCCTCCCACAGTTTCCAATGGGTCTATTGTAAACCTTGTATACTTGTTGTGAATGTAATGAAGATGTCAATGTGGAGTTTTGATGGAGATAAAATTAATTTGACAATTAATGGCCTTTTAAATTTAGTCGTTTTGAATTTTTTATAGGCTATTGACTTTTTGTAATCAACGCCTTCCACAGTTTAAAATGCATCTCTTTCAAACTTCGCATACCTGTAATGGACATAATGAAAATGTGTATGTGGCGGAAAATAATTTTGACGGAGTCATAGCCTTTTAAACTTAGTCATTTTGGGCAGCATTTTTGCAATTCGGGGTATGAAGTGTGTGTAATCAACTTGTCCTACAGTTGTCAAAGGATTGGTTTTAAAATTTTATACTCTTATAAGAGAGAGAGAGAGAGAGAGAGAGGGGTGCTGCTAAAACTAGTTAATTTTGTATAAACACTCTCCTTTGATTATGCCACGGTTCATCCAACATGTTTTTCTTTTGGTCCCCATGGAGGCTTTCTAGGCACTCAATCAAACAATAACCTCGAAAGAAGAAGAACTAAGATAGTTAAATGATTGAAAAGCAAGAAATACAACAAAGAAACGAAAATAGTAGACTCGGTTTGAGTCTTTTAATGACCAGTAATGAAACGTGCAATACTGGCACAGTTCTCTGTTCTTAAAATGACTCTAAAATGCAATTTATGATTCCAAAGGAACATTTCATAATGACGTACGGAGAGACGTTTAAAGGCCACCTCACTATACTTACATCAAATGCAGTGAAGAAAAATAAAGAATAGAAAATAGAATAGAGAAATAAAGAATAGAAAATAGCCTAACTAAAGCCTGTCTCGCAATTCAACTTTTCCATTATTTTTCTCTCGTTTTTCACATCCGCCATGTCCATATTTATCGTAGAACTTGACAGCAAAGTTTGAGAAAAGCACGCAGGCCTTTGAGATGAGATGCTTCCGAAGGTTACTGAACAGTTTAACCAAGTGCCACGCTCCTGCACATATTCAGGAAGTAAGGCCACCTCCTCTCAAGGTCTTGTGGCGTTGCAAAGACGATTCTGTAGGGCACAGGAACAGAAAAGAGGAGGTAGACAGACGAACAGGTGGTACTACAAATTTTAAGAGTGTACAGGAATGGACTTTGCTAGCACGACTAGCGCTGCTGAAAACAGGGCTAGGTGGAAAGTGGTTGTTTTAAAGTCATATCTGGTGCCCCAGTGACCTTGCAAAGTTACTGGATAAACCAGAATAGAATTTTACATCTTCCTTTGGTTTATTTATCTATTTTTATTATTTTATTTATTTTTTAGCTCACCTGAGCCTTTAGGCTCATAGGTGAGCTTAGAGTATAGCCAGACATCCGTCGTCCGTCCATCAATCCGTTCGTCCGTCCGTCCGTCGTTAACATTTTCAAACGTCTTCTCCTCTGAAACCACTGGGCCGTTTGAAGCCATATTTCATATGGATTCTACCTAGGTCGGGGAACGAAAGTTTGTTCCAGGTATCTGGGTCACATGACCAAGATTGCCGCCACGCCCATATATGGTAAAACCCTTCAAAAATCTTCTTCTCCAGAACCAAAAGGCCTATGATCTGGAAACTTGGTATGTAGCATAGGGCATGCGGGCCCATCATAGTTTATACAAATGATGACCTTGCGGTGACCTTGACCTAATTTACGACACGGTCAACTTTGGTATGCTAGGCTTTTATATGGGAAAATGCTTAAATAGTGGATGTCTCAGAAACTGTTTAAGTCTTAGGTACAATACTTGGTATACATGGTCAACTAAATGAGCAAATGAAGATATTATATCACTGAAGGTCAAGGTCATTCTGTCACCTCGCCCGCCGTCAAGATTTTCAAACATCTTCTCCTCTGAAACCACTGGGCCGATTGAAGCCAAATTTCATATTGAGTCTCAGTGGGGTGGGGAAATGAAAGTTTATACCCGGGGTCTGAGTCACATGACCAAGATGTCCGCCACGCCCATATATGGTAAAAACCCTTCAAAAATCTTTTCCAGAACCAAAAGGCCTATGACCTTGAAACTTGGTAGATAGCGTTGAGCATTCGAGCCCATCATAGTTTGTACAAAGGATGACTGTGCGGTGACCTTGACCTAATTCATGACACGGTCCACTTCGGAACCTTAGGCTTTAATATGGGAAAACGCCTAAACATGGATTTCTCAGAAATTATTTAAGTTAAAGGTACAATATTTGGTATATAATGGTCAACTAAATGTACAGCTGAAGATATTATGTCACTAAAGGTCAAGGTCATTCTGTCAGCCCGTCCGTCGTCAAGATTTTCAACCATGTTCTCCTCTGAAACCGCTGGGCCGAGTAAAATCAAATTTCATTACTAGCCTACCTAGGTTGGGGGGAACGAAAGGTTGTTGGGGATATACGGGTCACATGACCAAGATGGCCGCCACGCCCACATATGGTCAAAACCCTTCAAAAATCTTCTTCTTCAGAACCAAATAGCCTATGACCTTGAAGCTTGGTATGTAGCATCGGACATTCGGCTCAATCATAGTTTATACAAATGATGACCGTGCGGTGACCTTGACCTAATTTATGACACGGTCAGCTTCAGTTCCTTTGGCTTTTAAATGGGAAAATGCTTAAACAGTGGATGTATCAGGAACTATTTAAGTCTAAGGTACAATATTTGGTATACATGGTCAACTAAATAAGCAAATGAAGATATTATATCACTAAAGGTCAAGGTCATTCTGTCAGCCCGTCCGTCGTCAAGATTTTCAAGCATCTTCTTCTCTGAAACCACTGGGCAGATTGAAGTCAAATTTCATATGGAGCCTACCTAGGTTGGGAGAGCGAAAGTTTGTTCTGGGTATCCGGGTCACATGACTTAGACTGCCGCCACACCCATATATGGTAAAAACCCTTCAAAAATTTCCTTCTCCAGAACCAAAAGGCCTTGAATCTTGGTATGTAGCATCGGACATTCGGGCCCATTATAGTTTGTACACACAATGACCGTACAAACAAT
The DNA here is from genome assembly GCA_963989385.1 of Ctena decussata. NCBI lineage: Eukaryota > Metazoa > Mollusca > Bivalvia > Lucinida > Lucinidae > Ctena > Ctena decussata. Next base: position 3,052,327 of record OZ022501.1, on the reverse strand, counting down.
GACCGTGCGGTGACCTTGACCTAATTTATGACACGGTCAGCTTCGGTACCTTAGGCTTTTATATGGGAAAACGCTTAAACAGTTGATTTCTCAGAAACTATTTAAGTCTAAGATACAATATTTGGTATATATGGTCAACTAAATGAAAAGCTGAAGATATTATGTCACTTGAGGTCAAGGTCATTCTGTCAGCCCGTCCGTTGTCAAGATTTTCAAAGATCTTCTCCTCCGAAACCACTAGGCCGATTGAAGTCAAATTTCATATGGAGCCTACCTAGGTTGGAGGAACAAAAGTTATTCGGGATATCCAGGTCACATGACCAAGATGGCCTCCACGCCTATATATGGTAAAAATAAAAAGTATGCAAAGACCAGGAACTGAAACAATCAAAATCCAAATCCAGCCCTCAAACCATAGTCGGAAACAACTAAGATTTCAAATAATCAAGATACAAAGAACATATGGCCAACCGAGTGAGCAGCTTGTTCCCAAAAGGTGGCCACTCAGCAACCCAAACCGAACCAAAAATAATAAGAACATACATAAGGTAAAACATCACAGAAACTCTGACACCAAAAACAAGCAACAGAGAACCACAACAGAACTACCGCCTTGGAACGGTCAGTAATGAATTACTGGGGGGCTTAAATCGATTTTACAGGCCCAACCTCACCCTCAGTTTCTGAAGTGGTACAAAATATTTAGTTGGTTGTTCGGTCCGCATGATAACCCTCTAACTCGTCAAAAATCCTTCGTTTAAAGCCTTCAAAAATCTTCTTCTCCAGAACCAAAAGGCCTATGACCTTGGAACTTCGTATGTAGCATTGGGCATTCAGGCCCATCATGGTTTTTACAAATGCTGACAGTGCGATGACCTTGACATAATTTATGACTCAGTCCACTTCGGTACCTTAGACTTTTATATGGGAAAACGCCTAAACAGTGGATTTCGAAGAAACTATTTAAGTCTAAGGTACAATACTTTTGGTATATATCGTCAACTAAATGAACAGCTGAAGATATTATGTCACTGAAGGTCAAGGTCATTCTGTCAGCCCGTCCGTCGTCAAGATTTTCAAACATCTTCTCCTCAGAAACCTCTGGGCTGATTGAAGCTAAATTTCATATGGAGTCTCAGTGGGAATGGGGCACGAAAGTTTATTACTAGGGTCTGGGTCACATGACCAAGATGGCCACCACGCCCATATATAGTAAAAACCTTTCAAAAATCTTCTTTCTTCAGAAACAAAAGGCCTATGACCTTGATACTAGGTACGTAGCACTGTGCACCCGGGCCCATCATAGTTTATACAAATGATGACTGTGCATTTACCTTGACCTAATTTATGACACGGTCAACTTTGGTATGTTAGGGTTTTATATGGGAAAATGCTTAAAGGCAGGAGTGGACTATAAAAGGCAAAATTAGCTACCTATTCTCAGTTTTCCAATAGCCACCAAAGGGTAAACATCTACAGTAGCTCCTATAGATTTAGCTCTAATTTGATTGGCTGTTGATTTGCTGGGGTATTATTGGCTAAACAGAACAGTGGTCTTATTTGCACAGTAGCTAAGCCACGCCCACTTATTGCCTCAAACAGGTAGCTAAACCTTTACAGGGGGGGTTCAGAAATCCTGCCTTTAAACAGTGGATTTTTCAGAAACTATTCAAGTCTAAGGTACAATATTTGGAATATATGGTTAACTGAATGACCAGATGAAGATATTGTCACTAAAGGTCAATGTCGTTCTGTCAGCCCGTCTATCTGTTGTCAAGATTTTCAAACATCTTCTCCTCTGAAACCACTTCCCCATGTCCGTATATGGTAAAACCCCTTCAAAAATCTTCTTCTCCAGAACTAAAAGGCCTATGACCTTGAAACTTGGTATGTAGCATGTGGAAGTTGGGCCCATCATAATTTATACAAATCAGGACTGTGCATTGACTGCGACCTAATTTATGGCAAGGTCGATTTTGATGCATTGGAAAATGCTTAAGCAATGGATTTCTCAGAAACCATTCAAGTCTACGACATGCCAATATATGGCAAAACATCTACTTCTCCAGAACCAAAGGCACAATGACCTCGTGGCATGGTATGTAGCATTGAGGACCCGGGCCCATTATAGTTTGTACAAATCATGACGGCGCATTAACCTTGACCTAATTTATGGCAAGGCCAACTTTGGTATGTTATGCTTTTATGTGGGATGATGCTTAAACAGTTGATGTTACGGAATTTTTTTAAGCCTAGATATAATAATTGGAAAATATGGTTAACTAAATGAATACATGAAGAAAAGGTCATCAAAGGCAAGGTCATTTTTTGAACTTTGCTCAAGGTCACTGAGATTTTAAAATAAAAATATGCACACCTTTTAAGCTACTGGTTTCAAATTTGTAACAAATGAGCGAAATGACAAATTGTGTCTGTTGACAGAAGGTGTCAGGTGAGCTACAGGACCATTGGTCCTCTGGTTTATTTATCTATTTATTTATTTTTTTTTTGGGGGGGGTGGGGTTGGGGTGTCTTTTGTGTGTGCTGGGGGCGGAATTTTGGGTAGGCGGATGGTCCGAATGGTACTTCATAGCTTCATATTTGTGATTTACTTTCTAGCCTGACAGAAAAGCGCTCGCTACTCCGAATGGATTAGCTGTGTATATACTGCAGCATACTTTTTTTTCACCATGACATAAATGTCTGTTTATCATGGCCCAATACCATATGTACTAGCTGTATTATACAAAACATTCAACTTAACTATGATAAGCACATAACTAGCTATGATGCTGGTAACTGCTTTGTTATTTTACAGACGGTGAATGCATATACCCGGCAGAGTTTAAAAATAGAGGACTTGGGGATGCATTACGGGAATTAGACTGCCAATCATCTACACCAACCATTCCTTCAACATCAGAATCCTCTGCGGCTCAGGTACATTGAATCTAGTCACATGAACAGGATTTTGCTTATATAAAATAAAATTAATTTGAAAATACTATAGCATCAATGAATCAATAATGAAAGCAAGACTGTTGCTTGAAGTACACAACATTTGCTGTTCACAGGATACCATTAGGAACTAATAATGACAAGTTAGTGTCATGCAAATAGGCTGTTATAGCACCAGAGAAAATAAAAAAAATAGTTTTTAGATTCATTAAGGAGGGCGAAGTTGACATTCGAGTGGACATAACAGGGGAGGTAAGTTGTTATTATTATTTTATTTCATTTATTTATTTATTTATTTATTAGTTTTTTATGTCTTTTTTTTTTGGCTGAGCCTCGCATTTTTCTGCTTTCGTGAAGCCAGAACATTTTTGTAACAGACGGAAGGCATAACATTTTAAGACAAAGATTATGCATTTTTAGTGTAGCTTCCTAATTTATACTTTCCTGCTGCTTGTCTTAAGTCCATTTTTGCCCGACTCTTATTGTCCGTCTGTGCAGAAAAGGACATTTCCAATTGTTTTAGTGTAGCAGTGTAGCCTGTAAAATATATATGCAACAAACCATTTTAAAATAGCAAGTTATTCAAGAAGTGCTTTGTGTTACTACAGTGAGTTCAGCAGTATGGCAGTACATGAATTTTTGTTGAGTACAGTTTCATATACATGTAACAATATTAGGTATAAACGACAAACAGGAACGTATTTTCACGAGGAACGTTGGGTATAATTACACAGGTAAACTTTAGCAATACCCAGGTAACCCTCGGGCTCATCGAAGATATATATATAAGTACTACCAGTTATTCCTTCGGGCACTCTTATCTTATACAGTGAAATGCATAAGGAAAATTAAATTATTTTCAGACGTTCCATCTCGTTAGTCTGATTATTCATATACAGAGTTCTGGTTCCGGACATTATTTTTGTATTTTTACCTATATATACTTATATATATTAGAGTGGCCGAAGGAATACCTGTGTAGCACTCGTGCTAAGGGTATCCCTAGGGCTACTCGGAATATGTATACAAACATATTTTCGAGGGCCCATCGGGTTCCTGGTTTACCTCGGGCTGCCCCTCGGGTTACGGGTATTCCTCTGGCTACTCACGGTATACAGTTGGAACGCAGGGATGAGAAATGCGCCCCCCCCCCTTCGTGGGACGGTTTAACGGGTTAGAAGCAGGAGTGTAGGGGTATTACACTTTACGCTCAATTCAGTTTATCCTTTGAGAGCAAGAATAAGAGGTGGGCCCCAAAGACGCTTTATATTGCCGCTACTTTGAAATCTTGTTCAATTTACAAATATCAGCATCATCAAATATGGCGATACCTGTTGAAATTTTGTCTATTTGACAAAATTACAATACGCACCTGCCTATTAGCGTACAGGCAGTTACGCCTTTGAGAAGGGTTAGCAATGCACTGTATGCATGCAACATTTACAAATCTGCAGGTACACGGGTAGATCTACATAAAATAATAGAATAGAATAGAACATTTATTTCTCCAATTACGAACCCTTTCGGTTATGCAGTCACATATAAACAAACAACAAAAACATTTACTAATAATTCAGATCGTGACTGATGTTGCCTCACATTAGAGTAGTCTTGGCGAGGCGGCTCTGTATACAGCCGCAACACGTTTTCATGGATAACTGGCACAAATTATCGTAGACTTATTATCAATACACAACTTTATCAATTTCCTGTTAGTGTTCCTGAACTGGGAGACTCTTCAAAAATTCTTTGCTCTCAAAGGAGCAAATGCTTTCCTTAAAGAGTTTACTCCCATTGGAAAGGTAGGATAAATCAAAAATATTATTGCCGAGATGCTTCCCCTGAAAGTGTACCCGGTTGCCCTAGGCCCACACATTTACATGTGCACTCTCAATTTCTTTTCAGTTCCTTCCAATGCTTAACATGTTCATTCTTCATTTATATGCCGACTAAATTTGTAACATTGTAATTGTCCGGTTGACTAGCAGGCCCGGGTATCTTGCAGGTCACCAGAAGACTAAGACTAAAATAATCCTCGGCATCCGTCCAGTCTGACCAGAGTCTTCGCTGTCTGCAGGTAGCTTAGACCCTTAGCTACCCTTAAAGCGCTTAGGGAAGACTCTGTGCAGACTAGGTGGATGCCGAGGTTGATCTGAGTCTGCGCTGGGCGCACAACCATTTTGTTGATTTTCTCGTGTCGCGGCTCATATGTTCTCTGTAATTGTTGAGAAATTATAAAATCAGATCGTAATTTTTTCGAAAACTAGACAAACAAAACGAAAAGAAAGAAACTCTTTACTTCGTACTGGTGCATTTCATGTTCGACTTATAATCTGTTTACATGGCATGCGGACTGGCAATCTAGCTCGAGGCAATTTACGTCATTTCTTTATTTACTTCACAACAGTGACCTAATAACTTATTTGACAGAAAATAGATAACTGTTTGAAAGATAAATAAATAATATTAGAAAAGGATGTTATTTTCACAAATTTGAGTGGCAAAACGTCAGATTTGTACAATGCCAATCAGGTGAGCAGTCAGGTAAGGTACGTTCTACCAGTTTATAGTCTATTTTAGCTAACTAAACTCCGTAATTTTTCTCCTCTTCAAGTATTTAGCAATCTGCGCTAATCTTTGACAAGCTGTCGACCTCAATTTTCTGTCTAAATTGTGGCTGTCCGGCAAGTATTGCTGGTGCTCATATCACGTGCAAGACCGTTACCTGAGCGTTAAAACTACAGATGTCATCTTTTATTTTGCAATTTAAAAATGTTCCAAAACGATATTGCTTGAAATTTCACATGCAAAAAGAAGAAATAATAAAATTTTCGATGGCATGGGTGTGCGCATTGGAGAAAGTCTCAGCTTTCTGTAAATTATGTTTTATGTTGATGCAAGTTTTCGGTAGAATCAAGATAGAGTATTGTCATTTGACGATGAATATTTTAGCCTTTCGAGCAATTTTGGCCCTGAATTTTGTTGAGAAAGCCTGCTTAATACTAGTTAGCAAAACATATGTATGTGTTTAATCATTTTAATATAGCCAATACCTCTAAATACATTTGAGAATAATGGGAAATTTCGTCAAGAACCATGTTCGCCATATTTTGGGCCTATTTTTTTGTTGAAGGATCCACAGTTGTAAATACAATCACCGCTTTTCGAGGGTTTGCGTTCCAACTGATACATACAAACATATATTCGAGTGGCCCAAGACATACTTGGGTATTGTGCAGGTTCACACCAAATAATTATATCGAATGTGCCCTATATTAACATGGAGAATAATTATTATCTACACGCAACATGCGCATCCGTATCTGTCTGAATTAATGTTCTACAATAGGATTACCATGACTGTTATGGGGAATGTACAGTCCGTATCATAATGCCTCAAGATTAGGCAATGGAAGCAAAACGATAGGACATGATCAGGAAAGAAAAAAGACATGCAATGATATAGAAACAAATTTTAAATAGTAACTACACTTCAGGAACTGACTGAATCAGATCCCAAACCCTATCCCCAACATCAAAGGGAAAGATTGACAAAGACATCCCAACAAACAATAAATTACAAGTGATAAGCCGAGTCAGCAGCTCTTTCCCAAATAGATAGCAACTCAGCTATCTTTATTGAACTAAATAATTTAGACCAACAGACGGGTTACAACGGACTAAGCAAATTATATGAAAAACATTTAACAATTACTTTTACCTATTTTCTATTTTTATGATAGAAGGATTAAACTGAGAACACAATAAAATAAACAGCACCGAACATAAAACAAATGCAACCGCAAGAAAGTACCGCCTTGGGACGGTCAGTAATAACTACTGGGGGGTTTAAACCGGTTTTACTGGACCGAAACCTTCACCCTCACCCTCCGCTGCGGTGCACACAATTAGTTGGTAGTTCGGTTGGTATGGAGATCCCCTAACTCATCAGAGAGTCATCACGGTCAACAATTAAGATCAAGAAAAGACCGTGATGAAGCAAGGATGAGGACTCGACAGCCAAAACGTGTTGAGACACCCGAAGATCCCTGGGGCGTCAGCAACACCACTGGAGTACTGGAGCAAAAGAAGACCACCAGTTGAACCCCGGTGGGCCAAGAAACAGACAAACATCCGGCCCCAACCAACTAATATATAGCTTTATGTAGGGGCTATCATAGAGTCTGAACCCCGACCCACCGGCTAAAACATTCAAATCCAACATCCCGCCCTTAAAGCCAAAGGAGAAAAACGGACTCATATATACAGACAAACGAGCAAACCAATCGAACAGCACCCTCCGAAACAGGCCGCCACCCAGCCACCCCAACTAAAAACAACAGCAGTATCCACCTTTACCATTTTCTACCTCAAAACCACAAAACAAAAAAGAACGGGCAGCCATCCAGCCGACCACACTGCTCAAGACCACAGACGGACGGGCATAACAACATGCAACACAGAAGAACCACAACAGAGGCACCCTATGAGGAGGGGGTCTATTGTCAGAACGGCCAGCAACAGACCACCGGGGGCCTCAAACCAGTTTTACTGGATTCAAACCCTCTCCTTTCTCCTTTAGCTTCTGCAATGGTTAAACCTAACTCAAACAAGTACATAGGTAACCATATTGCTACCAGTCCACAGCCTAATAGATACAAGAACAACAGTGAAGAACCGAAACGGAACTACCGCCTTGGAGTGGTCAGTGATAAATTACTGGGAGATATTTTACTGGATCCAAAACCTCGCTCTCTGCCTGATGTTTGTATTCATGAGGCACAAAGGTGCCGGGTAGGGCGGGGGCAGGAGCGCGGGCGAATATTTTTGAATGTACTAATTAAATAAAATCTCCTCCTGAAAGTCGGCTAAGGCTATTATCATTATTCTAACATTTGAAGGCCAGATTATTTTTTAAAGTTCAAATTATTTTCTTCTTGCAAATCAATGAACAGAATATTTTTTGGAACAAAATACGAAAACAAAACAGCTCCTTCTTCCTCAGATTATGTTGTTATTTTTATATTCGTAAGCAGAGACAATTTCATACTCAGCTAAATTGAGCAAGAAAATATCTGCACTTATCAGTAATTTGCTATTTATTAGCAGGTAAAATTTCATGCTCAGCTGAGTTGAGCATGAAAAAAAGTTTTATATCTTCGGGGCCAGTTGTTATGATGCTGAGTGCTCGTTGCATTTTACTGATGGTTACTTCAACTCCAATGCATCCTAAATGTGTTTATTGGAATTTTAAACGCGGAATACTTGCTGGCTATGGGAGAACATCAATGTTCTTATGAAATCGTATAATAGTTGTATAAAATTAGACGTTTTCTTGCTGCAAGGTGCGCTGACGTGCTTGTTATTGAATGAAGGGCATACTGCCGCCTGACTTAAACTGTTGACTAACCTCCGCATGGTTAAGCCGGGCCTCGTAGCGCAATTGGTAGGGCACCTGACTCGTAAGTCAGAGGTCCTGGGTTCGAATCCCGGTCTGGCCACATACTTTCGTTTCTCCTTCCGCTGATTCAAGAAGGGTAAATGTCAGTTACTGGCGAAAGTATGTGCACATAGTACTGGTTAACCGCTTAGGAGGTCTAAACCTGCCCAGGAATAGTGTGGTTAGGTTAACTGAGCGTCCCGACATGACCTTAGTTGTTTACCGTGGCCGTTAAGCATCAAATCAACCAACCAAAAAAATCCGCATGGTTCTCAACGTACAATCAAACGCTCTGCTTGTTGCTCTTAACATTTACAAGGTATTGAACAAACTAATATCCTAGTTACGTTACTCCTGATTCACCTCGACATGATGCTGAAAAAAAAGTTATAAATTGTTCAACAAAAAAAATTTCGATTTACAAAAATGACTAATGTGCATGCGCGTACGAGATATCTTTATAGTGGTTCAATGAAAACGAGAAGACTCAGGTGTACACGTACCATAGAAAAAAATAGCGCTCAATTTTATTCTTTATCAAAGATTTTTTACATGTATACTCGAAATATTTGACATAAAAATGACCCTATGTTTTTGTGCTGAGTATACTAGATTATTAGGTCAAGCTCACTTATCATCAGGTGTATACCATTGGATTTTAATGTGTAAATGAAAACCTATAATTCTTTCATTTTTTTTTTATTTTTTTTTTTTTTTATTTTTTTTTTCACTTTCGAACGTTTTCAAACATAAGTCTATGTTTATATTATCTCTCCGCTGAGCATGACTTTCTATAAGCTGTGTCATATATTGAAATTCTTACTCTTGTTATGAATATCCATTTCAGGTTACAGAAATACCGATGTCTTCCGTCTTTACTGTCGCAGGTTTGTATGTTTCACTTTTCAGCTACATGTCTTTGAAACTTCTCGCTGTTTTACGAGAAATGGTTAGTCATTCGTTTACTTTTGTTTGATAATGTTCTGCGCAAAGTAGGAACCGGTACAATTGCGAAATTGTCCTGCGCAAAGTAGGAATTCTCATTTTGTTGCGCGAAGTGGGAATTCTTACCTTGCGCAGGACATTCCGGAATTGTCTCTGCGCAAAGTAAGAATCGGGACAAAGTGAGAATAGTTAGATCTTAGAGAGTTTTAAAAAAATAAGTTTGCATTTATTTGTTTGATATGGTCATTTTTTGTAATATTATAGTTCTTACAGACTAGAATACATGTAACAGGAAATTGACTTTGAAATTATAAGGAATCTGAATGTTATTACATTTATTACCCGTCCGCGCGTTTAAAACACCGTAATGGTACGAATTCCGCGCATTGGCAATACGTACACCACAAAGGGGCGGCCATTTTCCCAAAACAAAGCAGTCCCATAAACAGTCTTGAAAATTATTATAAATAATAGAGGCTCATATACATCACTCGTATCATATGAATATTCGATTCTCACTTTGTCCCAAAGATTCCCACATTGCGCAGAGACATTTACCTGTTGGATAAACCATCAAATCTCTTGCGAAATTCTAGAATTGTACCGGTACAATTCCGGAATTGTAACACAAAGTGAGAATTCCTACTTTGCGCAGGACAATTCCGGAATTGTACCGATTCCCACTTTGCGCAGAACAATAATAAGTAACTGTTAATTTAATCTATTTACGTTGATTTATATACTATGGGTCAGTGGAACATTTTCAGCAAAGCATGTGTGTATACACTTATCAAATTAAATGAATTCCAGTCTGACTTTTCGTCGACAATTTTTGCGTCAACTGAAACAGCTGCGCTTCTCATAGTCTATTTAAAGTCTCCATAGTCCTACCAATGGTAAAAATCGTCAAAATACAAATCATTATGAAACCTGTACAGCCTTCAGAATTAATGAAAATATGTCGGTTGATGTGCTTTTTTGTATCATATAACTGGCAAAACAGGAGGAATAATGTTTTTTGTGAAAAAAATGATGTCTCTCCATAACAATACGGTTTTCGTCTCTGGTTCCCCGTTAAGCAAAGAAATAATGCAACCGCGGCACAACCAATGGAATCATTGCCTATCATTTTTGTACATTGTATTTTTATCAGCTGTTAGATGCCTGTATCTAGTATTTTTATCTCTTGTACCTTGTGTTTTTACCATGAAATAAAGCTTGTGGAATCGAAAGTAAGTCATTTTAGTTGGCAACTTAAATGACCAAGTTATTTTTTCAAATCTATTGTTTGGTAATCTCAAGGACGTTTTGACTGTTCAAAACAGGCTAATCGCGATAATAATCAATGGCAAAAACTGTCATGAGAAGTTTGCAGCGATACCTCACGATAAAATATTTCATGCTGATAGAGCAATGGGGCCTTCAATCCATCTATGCAAAACTAAAATGCAAGTGATTTTAAACTGTTAATGCCAAGGGTCTGTTTATATACCTCTCTTCTGTTGGATATCTTCTTGTAAGACTTACGTAGTCGCAATTGTCATGTTGAGTTTATTCATCTCCGAATGACGTGGTAGTACCTTTTGTTATGACTGAAATAAATTATGTTTCAAAATAAGTATGTCATTCCCTGAACATTAAATAACTATAGCACCCCTCGTTTCAGCATTTGCTTTCTGGTTGTATTCAGCATCATGGGAAGAAATTACTTCATCGTTATATTTTATAGCTTGATGGAATCAGTAAACATAATTTACTTGTATTTGTTGAGCCAATTCTGTTCATCGGATGACCTTTTTTGTGCTTGGTTATTCGAAGTTCAACTGATGGTTTCTTTTGTTTCTGTATTTCAGTGGTGTTTTTTGACATCCCAGAATCTACAGGTGTCGCAATACATTGTTTCCGTCGAGTCCTCATCTCTGATTCACCATTATAGGTCTTGTCTGTGATTTGTGTGTTTGTGATGATTCATTGATGGATAAGAATACTTTCATGCGGACCAAACAGCTAGCTTAATGTCTCAAACCACCGCAGAAGCAGATGGGAGGGTTTGGATCCAGTAAAACTAGTATAAATCCCCCAGTGATCTTTTTCTGTTGCGGTTCCTCAATGTTACGTACATGTTTTATGTCCGCTTGTCTATGGTCTCTAGTAGCGTGGTCACCTGAATTCTGCTTCTTTTTTATTTTGTTTTGTAATTTTAATAGAGGATAAATAAAAACAGATGTTGCTGCTGTTTCTAATTAGGGTAGCAGGAGGACTACCTGCTTGGACACGAGCTGCTCATTCGGTTGACCGTGCGTGGCTTTCGCGAACTTTTGTCATTTTGTATGTGCGCTTCTTTCCCTATTGGTTATTAAGGCGGGAAGAGGGATTTGATTGTATTAATTTATGATTATTTTTACTTTGCTATAGCGGCCACTGTCTCTTTTAACTCTACCAACGCACTGGACTCGACACTAAATCTGGCACGACTGTCTACAGCTTTTACTGCAATATCAGTATCCAGTTTAGGGAATTCGTCACAAACAGAACGGACATTTACGATGCAGGTGACATCAACAGCCATTCCTATGATTACTACTCGCAGACGAATGTCTGAGACTATAGAAGTTGCAACTAGAATAGTTTGGATATCTGTCATAGGTGGATTGACAGTATTTTTTGTGGTTTCAGCAATTATTTACCGATGTGTATGCCAGGACATACGGTTTGGACGGTAAGTCTTGTTCGATGTACTCAATTCATACCACCGACTTGTAAACGATAGCATTGCCAAATCCGAATTTTAGTTAAACAGACATGTACCTCGATACAAGCTGTGATCAGGTGCCTGCATTTGTAGCTAATAGTGCCACGACGGGTGCATTATAAAAGGCGGGCAATGCTTACCCATCAGTACGCATCGCCCGCTTATTATATTACAGTCGCCATACCAAAGTATATGAAGAACGGTAAATACAGCAAAGTCATATATACTAAGCCCCAAGTAATTTCATTACTGGCTGTCCTAGGCGGCATTTGTGGTTTGGTTTTTCTTGGTTGTTTTATTTGCTGTTTGTTCCTATAAATGTTATTGATATATTGTTTGTGATGTCAGGGCTAGCCCGGTGACCACTTACATGGGAAAGGGCTATTCTCATAGCTGCCGCAGGCGATGTATTTGGTGGTAACTAATTTGTGCTGTCTCTTCACCCACATAGTGTCTTGGAAGGGATCTGGGATTGAATTGTGTCAGTTCTGAGAATTTTTCTACTTACTTTTTTCATATATACTAAATAAAAATTAAAAACTTGAGATTTGTCATTTCATAATTCCAGCCAATCTATCATTTGTTTAAGGTAATTATGAAATATTTCAAGTATGACAGATGTTTGATGATAATCAATTTAAATTATTAGTTCATGTCTGTTCTGCCTTGAGTATTATAACTTAATCCTATTTTCTGCATGCGCCGAAGAAAAAGTTTTTGTGCACAATAAATCACAGTTCCCGTGCGCACAGAAAACACTGAAATTTCTTAAGTTTATTATAATCACACAATGACAATGAAGTTTAAAGAGTCAAACTTTCAAATTACTTCCCTTTTCCTTTAACTTATAAAGATTTTTGAGATGTCATAGTTTCTAAACCAGTTTGTATTTTTTTTTATCTTTTCTTCGAGATTTTGCATGATTGTCATGTAGAAGTAAAAAGTATGCAAAGACCAGGAACTGAAACAATCAAAATCCAAATCCAGCCCTCAAACCATAGTTGGAAACAACTAAGATTACAAATAATCAAGATACAGAGAACATATGGCCAACCGAGTGAGCAGCTTGTTCCCAAAAGGTGGCCACTCAGCAACCCAAACCGAACCAAAAATAATAATAACATACATAAGGTAAAATATCACAGAAACTCTGACACCAAAAACAGGCAACAAAGAACCACAACAGAACTACCGCCTTGGAACGGTCAGTAATGAATTACTGGGGGGCTTAAATCGATTTTACAGGCCCAACCTCACCCTCAGTTTCTGAAGTGGTACAAAACATTTAGTTGGTTGTTCGGTTCGCATGATAACCCTCTAACTCGTCAATGAATCATCACGGTAAACACATAATTCAAATTTCAACACCATGAAGAAGCAAAGACGAGGACTCAACAGATACAACGGGCCGTCTGACAGGTGGAGATCCCTGTCCTGCCAAACAACCCCACTGGAAATCTGAAGCAAAAGAAGGTCACCAGTTGAGCCCCGGTGGACCAAGCAACAGACAAAAAAGCTCCGGTCCCAACCAACTAAAATATATAGCTTTAGGTCGGGGCCATCATAGAGTCTGACGACCGATCCCCCGGTGTGCAATTAAAGAGTGCAGCAAAGCTATCAACCGTGATTGGGTTAATCACTAAGCATGCAGACTGTCGCATAACATTTAAATTATAGCCAATACGTTTGCGACGTATTATTATTTTTCGGAATTGATCAGAAAAATCAGTCCTACCCTTAATCTTTTTGAATTTGTATACTAAGTCACCATAAAATTCTGGTTCCGATAGGCCTTGGTGTAAAAGAAATTTTAATCCGACATCAAATTTTGAAACCAATTCATGGTGTCTGCGATAGAATTTAGAAAAAGCCTTTCTAAGCTTATGATACCGATAGCCCTGTTGAAGAAGTTTAGCAGTTAAACATTTATTACGAGCATTAAAGTCATCTACATGACTACACACTCTAGCAAATCTTATAAGTTGAGAAATATACACTCCATAAGAGGGACGACGTGGAACGTCACCATCCAAAAATGGAAAATTAACTATATCAAAGTCAAAGTCATCACGTTTATCATAAATTTTAGAAGATACAAAACCGTTAGAAATAGATAGATGTAAATCCAAAAAGGGGGTCTCGGTATCTGAAGTATTAGCTTTATTCAATTTAAGTTCAGGTGGGTAAATTTGGTTAACCATGCTTTCAAAATAAGGATTATCAATATTCAGAAGATCGTCTAAATATCTAGAGGTTGAGTTAAATGCCTCAATGATATCAGCTTGATTATCAACAGAAAGAGAAGTCATGAAATCTCTTTCATAACAAAATAAAAACAAATCGGCCACAAGAGGAGCACAATTTGTACCCATCGGAATACCAACAATTTGTCTGTATAACTTATTACCAAATCTGATGTAAATATTATCTAAGCGATATGATAAGGCGTCACATACATTCTGACATGACCAAAGACTATATCCTCTATATATTTTACGGTCAGTAGAAGTGAAAAACGCTTTCTTATCGTTACAGGCAATATAAAGGGTATCTTCATTTTTGGAGAACTTTTTGAAGGCCCTCTCAATCAAATCAACAAGTTTTTCCTTTATTAAATTATGGGGTAATGTGGTATAAAGAGTAGAAAAATCATAAGTGGACAAACTAGTCGCACGGAACCCTCCTGACTTCAGTTTACTAAGTACCTCACCAGAATTTTTTATAGACCAAAACATATTTTTCCCTGACCTCTCATACACTGTCTCATAGTACCAAATGACACGAGATTTCACAGCAGTGAGGCAAGAAGTTAATAATTTAGATAATTCTGTAGTAGTACAAGAGCTAGAGTTGGCAATGAATCTAGCTTTATACGGTTTTTTATGAAGCTTAGGTAACCAATACATCGTAGGAAGTTTGTCTTGGCGTTCCTTAACGTTAAGAGTCGCTGTTTCTATTATTAGATTTGTGTGACGGCCATTTTTTTTAACTTTCATTAAGATTTTAATGTTAAATGGAAATTCCATTGAAACTGAATAAACGACTTTTCAAAATGACATAGGTTGTGATTTTCCTTCTAGTCCTCACGCCCTCTTAATTGTTCCTTCTTTGGCATAATTTTAGCTAATAATTCCAAACACCTGAATTCAATAGTGGCATTTCCAATAAAATGTTTATCATTTTAGCTGATTTTGACCAATTTGAATTCAGTGATAGTTTGGTTTTGAGCATGGAAAACAGACAAATACACTTTTGACATCTAAATTTGCCTCAATATTGCGTAATCTTAAGAATCTTGACTTTTTCTGATTGTGATAGTTCCTCCTGACTTTTTATTACTTACTTGTTTTCCTCCTCACGTTTGTAGAAAATGATAACTTTCTCTGAAAAAAAACAACAACTTTTACTTCCGTTTACCGTAGGATGAAAAATATTGACGTTCGAACTTTTATTTCTGTTAAGTATACATTTTTCACAATCTATTTGAAATATTAAAAATAATCTAAACTTTTTCCTCTCTCTCTCTCTCTCTCTCTCTGTCGTTATGCTTATATTGAGAGAGACAGCAAACCAAATCTCAAATCAGCAAAGGTAAAACCAATCTTACAGAGAGAGAGAGAGAGAGAGAGAGAGCGATTTAATGTTTATACACTTTATTGTTTACTATTATGCAGAAAACAAAAGAAACTGAACATTGGACTTAGTAAACAAGAGTATAACATATATAAGTTAATATGAACAAAGTTGATATGGCCGATTACAGAAAAAAAGACGCAGCAAGTATATAGCTTTAGATCGATTTGTTTTTAAAATGCACTCCCAGAGTTGAAGAGTGATTGTAATTAAATCACGCCATACGCTCCCACAGCTGAAGACTGTTTGTAATTAAATGACGTCATAAGTTCACTTGGAAACAAAGAACACGTTAGGAACGAAAACTGGAGTCTTGGTAAAATGCAGGCTCATAAACTAGTGGTAAAGTCAATGTTCAATATATAGACCAAACGTTTTATTCCTGTCCAGAGCAAACTTTGGTATTCTTGAATAAGCAACCTTTATGATTATAAGACTTTGGCAACATTTGCAATAGCATTTATGAGCCGAAACACTACAAGGTGGCATGTGCGCCCAGCAAAGACTCAGATCAGCCTTGGCATACGCCCAGTCTGATCAGAGTCTTTGCTGTAAGATTTAAGGGTTTCTAAGTTCTAAGCTACCTCCATGCCAACAGCGAACACTTGATCAGACTGGGCGGATGCCCAGACTCAGCGAACACTCTGATCATACTGGGCGGATGCCCAGGCTGATCTGAGTTTCAGTAGGCATCATGCCAATTCGTTGCTTTTGTCGTGTCGCGGCTCATTTGCAAGCATTATATAACACCAGAAATCTGTGAACAGCGCAACTAAATATTCGATTTTTTTCCAGCAGTAATCGAGTGAACAACGCATAACAAGGACCCCCAGTGTATGGACATTCCAAAGTCATCATCAACGAAAACTCGGTGGCTAAACAGATAAATGACAGAAGTAAATCTAAATGCATAATGCATACAGAGTTTTACTGATGTGAAAGGACACTTTGCAACCTAAATGCGAGGTTGGTGCGGAGTGTGTTTGTGTGTGTGTGGGGGGGGGGGGGGGGGGGGGGGGGAGGGGAGAGGGGCGGGGGCAGAGCGTGATGGAGAGAGGAGATGTAGCTCATCCCCAGAAAAATTATACACGGCAATGTAGGTCAGATTTGTCATCTGAAATAACCTACAACATTAGAAAATATTGTTGAAATGCTGCTGGAAAAGGTTTTCAGGTAATATGTAGTTTACAAGATCTATCTGTGCCCATTATCATTATATTTATTCATTCATTTTTTCTTATTTTTATTATTTTAGCTCTACATGTTCGACAAAATAAGTAATGTAGATTCTTAAAGATTTTGGAGTTGTGAGAATAAAACCAGCTTCATCTCCTCAGTAGCTTAAGCTTCTGTCCGTTCCTGTTTGTTATATGCTCAAGAGATTTAAAATAAGTTACGTCGAAAATTTAACATTCAAAGCTTTTATAACAAGACAAGGACATAGATTTTTATATATGATGCTACACATGTCATATGGCTTCCTTTCTTATCTCACCATCTATTATGACTGGTATGTGACGTCAAATAGTGCGTCATTTTTATAATGATGTTATGGCTGTTAGTAAACACTTTTTCGAGGAAAATAATTTAAAGAAATTAAATATGGACAGGGCAATTTACAATCCAGATAACTAGAGTCTATAGATTTTGGATCCAGTTTTGATCATGTAGTATAGTAACCAAGGACATTTATCTTAGATTTTTAGATTTGGCTTGTGTTTTTTTTTTTGTTGTTTTTTTTTTTGTGTGTGTTTTTTTTTTTATTTTGGTTTGCTGATAATGACGGAAACACCAAACATATTTGGCAAACAATATTCAGTTTGAGGTAAACTGAACTTAATCAGGTATACCGCAGGTATTCGTGTTGTCAGATAACGAAAACTAGAAATAATCATTACGTGTAGTAACTCTAAAAACGTCAGAATTAACTGACGATAACGTAAGATTATAATGACGTTATCCTTACAAGCACGTGCTTATTGTTAATTGGTTATCATTTCCAACAATGGCTTGTTGGATTCGAAAGCATTTCTTGCAAGCTGGAGGACCATGGTCTCTATCTAATACTTCAAACCGCGTACCATATATTTTTCTTTGAAAAACTGTAGCATTTCTATTTCTCCTGAATATAATTTCTAGGCATAGAAGTCGCTTGTATAGCTTTCCGGCTTACTTACTCTTTTGTTGTATAGTTTATATAGAGGATCTTACATGAGTGCTCATATATTATTGAATTTATTAAACGACCTTTGGAAAAAGATAAGATGCGAGGATATGCCGAGCATCTTATCGGTTTTCCCCCAACGAGTTTGGTTTAAATTCTATTTTATTCAAGATTTTTCGGAACAACATATAAATACATGTACATAGAACAAATAGATCACGATCTGAGAGTAAGCTGTTGGCTTACACATATCACCTTCCAACGAGTTTAATGAATTTAATACTACAAGAGCATGAATGCAAGATTCTAGTTAATATATGATGTTTAAATCGTATTATTAGCAAATTTTGCTAGTACGTCACGCTTTCGCCTTTAGAAAAAGCGACATTTTATGGGCGTCAATACATAACGTTTCAGAAATACATTCTTGCTTACAGTGATTTGTTGCCAAATATATCACTGCTTGGAGGTCAGTCGTGAAGTGGATATATCACTTGCGCGAAGCGCGAGTGATATAGTCACTGACGACTGACCGACAACCATTGATATATTGGGCAACTAATCACTTGTACACAAGAATCTTTTTCGATTCTAACACCCCAGAAACGACGGAAACGCATCTGTTTCCTTCAAATTTTTCTAGTTTTCTGCCATGATTGTGTGAAGAAATCCTCTCAACAATTTTGTCTGTAACAGAGGTTTTCACATGTATTTCGTTAGTTTTTGATGCGAGAAAACGACGTTACATTGTCTGTCTTCATGGAAATGAAAATTGACGTCATCAAAACGAATCAAAATGACGTCTGAATTGCGCTAAATAACGTCACTCTAGTCTGCCTAGTGATTTGTCAAGCAATGTATCACTAAATTTTACCATTTGCTATATGGGCGACCATTGTTAGAATACGACGTCATTTGCAGATGTACTCCACTAGTTGATTATCGTTTTAAATACATGGCTTTATCACACTCTCAGATACGACGTCATATGATAAGTAATAGAAAATATGTAAAAACAGATGTGTTTTATGTATTTTGTACGGCTTTTGATGTTACTTGTATTGTTGTACATTTCCTTTCTCATGGACTTGATTTCTTATTAAAGAATGTTGTTAACGCATTTCCGTTTGTCATTCGGTGTCTTATGTAGCTTGTGCTTTGTGATTCTGGCTATTTTATAGTATCTTAAGTCATATTGTGGATTGGTTCTGCTTGGTGAACGTGACGGCTTCGGAGTATGTTATCCGACATGTTTTTAGAAAAAGCATTTCGAAGTTAGCTTGTTGAGTGCTAATTTTTTGTGAGTGTGTGACTTTGACTGCAAAAGACCTATCGTGTTTTATGATACCAATATTAATTCATGTTATTATGTCTAGTATACTATAAAGGGGACATTGGTAATTTGACGCAAAATGCGCATCTAATCAGGGATGACCACACTATTTCTAAAAGAAAAATGTCTTACTTTTCTATATGATAAAATGTCCCGCGACAGGAAAAATCGAACAAAGTGATATGCGCTCAGATCAGGTTTGGCATCCACCCAGTCTGATCAGAGTCTAACCTACCCGCATGGAGCTAGCTTAGACCCTTAGCTACCATTTAAGCGCAGGGCAAAGTCTAATCAGACTGGGCGGACTCCCAGGCTGATTTTTTAGTCTTTGCTGGGCGCACATGCCACGTTTTTTCTAATTTTTTTCTGTTGCGCCTCAAAGAAAACAAAAAAATCTTTAAAAAAATAGTAGGCGCAGATTAAATGAAAGTGTGTTTTGTTATATGTCTCTAGTTGAAGATTTGACGATAACTTTCATGAATAAGTGTCAGGATATATGGTATGAACCTTTAGATGACTAATCTACATATGCAGCAGCAATAGAATCTTGCTGGTTTAACCCACATTGTCAGTTGTTCTTTTATACTCATAGAATAAAGTAGTTTGTAGCTAATACCGTATTGTCTCTAAATACTTCATGGTGTCAGAAGTAAAAAATTTGGACTTAATTTAATTTTGAAAAGAGAAAAATAAGGAAAAATGGAAAGACTACAACCACCAAGTGCTCTATGTTTAACTGGGAACTTATCTGAAAATTGGAGACGTTTTAAACAGCAATTTGAAATTTATATGACTGCTACAGGAATTGCAGAAAAGGATAACAGTATAAAATCAAGTACATTTCTTCATGTGATTGGATCTGAATGCCTAGAAATTTACAATACTTTCACTTGGGCAGCAGATGGTGATGACAAGAAATTAGACAAAATAATGGAGAAATTCAGAGCATACTGCAATCCTAGAAAGAACTTAACATATGAGAGACACATTTTCAATACAAGAAATCAGCAACCTGGGGAAAACATAGATGCATATGTGACAGACTTGAAGAACAAAGCAAGTTTGTGTGAGTTTAGTAATTTAAAAGACTCATTAATAAGGGACAGAATAGTATGCGGTATAAGAAGTGACGAGGTAAGAGCCAGGCTGTTAAGGGACCCAGACCTTTCGTTAGAAAAGGCGATAGATCAGTGTAGGGCGGCTGAGACAAGTCAGACACAATTAAAAGGTCTTACTGAGGAAAAGCCAGTTGATTCCGTCCAAAAGAGAGGGAATTTTCAGCCCAAACAAAAACCTGCAAAGAATGGAGCAACTCAACAACAACATAAACAGCAGCCACGCAAGGATCCGTCACAATCATACAAATGTCAAAAATGTGGATATACTCATGAAAAAAAGAAATGTCCTGCTTTCGGAAAGAAATGTAGAAACTGTTCAAAACTGAATCACTTTGCGAAAATGTGCAAAAGACAGAAAATACATGCCTTAAATGAAAATCAGTATGATGACTCAGATTCGGAATATGAACAGTATTTTGTGGAAACGGTTGAAAATAATTCGACACATGAAAAAGACTGGAAAATAGTAGTTGAAATAAGTGGAAAAAAGCTTGAGATGAAATTGGATACTGGATCACAGGTTAATGTGCTACCAATCAAGGTATATAATAGACTGAGCAGTAGTCCATTGCAGAAATCAAGATGCAAACTTATTTCATACTCAGGACATAAACTGAACACAATTGGTAAGGCTACACTACTTGTTGGAACTAAAAAGAAATTCTCGCCTGTTGAATTTCAAGTTGTAGATCACAAAGCACAGCCTGTTTTGGGTTTACAGACATGTCTAGACTTACAATTGATTCAAAGGATGTATACAGTGAACACTGAAGATCCTAATCAGTTGTTAAATGAATATAAAGATGTATTTGAAGGACTCGGATGCCTACCTGGAGATTATAATATTCAACTACAAGACAATGCAAAACCAGTTATTCACCCACCTAGGAAAATACCATTTGCTCAAACGTCAAAGGTGAAAAAGGAGCTTGATAGAATGGTAAGGGATGGAGTGATTGAGCCAGTGAATGAGCCGTCGGACTGGGTAAATAGCATTGTAGTTGCAGAAAAAGCAAATAAAAAAGATGTAAGGATTTGTCTTGATCCTCGGGATTTGAATAAATATATAAAAAGAGAGCATTATCCTATGAAAACTGTCGAGGAGGTAGCTGCAATGGTTGAAGGAGCCTCTGTATTCAGTGTACTCGATGCAAGTTCGGGTTTTTGGCAAATCCGACTGAGAGATGACTGTACAAATTTGACTGTGTTTAATACACCTTTTGGCAGGTATAAATTCCTAAGAATGCCATTTGGACTTTCCAGCTCACCAGAAGTTTGGCAAAGAAATGTTTGTCAGCTTTATGAGAACATGGAAGGGTGTGCAGTTATTGCAGATGACATATTAGTGTGGGGTAGTGACATTGACGAACATAATAAGAGATTACGGGCCGTGTTACAGAAAGCTAGAGACTCGAATCTTAAGTTGAACAGGTCAAAGATTAAAATAGGGCTACCTGAAGTAACCTATGTTGGTCATACTTTCACAAAACAAGGCTTAAAAGCAAGTGAAAGCCATGTCGAGGCAATATTGCAGTAAATACTTCAATAAGTAAGCTATGTAGGTAGGCACCCACAACCGTAATTTTGACCTATTTCAAGATTGAGCTGTCCAATTTGGAATTCAAAAATGGACCGCGGTCAATCTTGAAATTGACCTGATTTCAAACTAGTTATCAACATGTTGCACTGTTTGTTTGTTTGTGTGTATTAAACCGAAAGTAGAAATCGAAACTAGATCTACGACGAAAAAAAAGAAAGTTTTGAATATCTGCGTCTGTTTACGATAACATTTCTATTGTAAAATGTAAGACAGAGTGCTAGTATTCACAGTGCAGTACGACGAGAAAAAACGAAGATTAAATATTCATTGACCTTTGATATAATTGGCTAAATTTTGACATATGCGTTAATTCACCAATGGAATCGAAAAAACTGAACTAGGCACCCCTTATATGACGAATGAATATATGCATTATATAGTGACACAAGAGTCCATTAAGCATAAATGAGCGGGGACACGAGAACACAAAGAAAGTGGTTGTGCGCCCAGAGCAGACTCAGATCAGCCTGGGCATCTGCCCAGTCCGATTAGAATCTTTGCTAAGCGCTTAAAGGGTAGCTAAGGGTCTAAGTTACCTCCATGCGGACAGCAAATTCTCTGATCAGATTTGGCGTATGCCCAGGCTGATCTGAGTCTGCGCTGGGTGCACAGCTACTTTGTTGGTTTTCTCTTGTCGCGGCTCAAATTGGTTAACAAAGACGTACTCAAGCTTTGAGGAGAAAGAAAAATGCATGTCAGATATGTTTTATGTCGGTTAATTATTAGTCTTCCGGTTAAAACAAAACACGCAGTAACTGCAAAAGTATGTCTTAGTTAACAGCAGGGACCTGCTTTTGGCATCTTGACGGATTTATTGCTGTTTGACTTTTGTTTTCAGACATATAGCATCATAATCGGAATAGTGTAATACTATCCTTCTAACAACGAATGCGAAATGCAAATCCCGCCCGTTATCAGGCTCAAGCCCTTGAACCACCGGCACAGTCGGTTTGCTCTTAAATACAAATGAGGTTCCGAGGTTCAAATATAGTGAGAAAGATCAGAATTTTTTATGCTATGTATAACTGAATCAATAACAAAAATTAAAAGAAAAGACATGTTAGACTTTGCATAAAAATGATTTTTTAAACAAACGTAATTAAAAAGCGTCATTTTCCCACTCTCTAATCGCACTACAGCCTTACTACCCTTTCTCTCTGTGGTGGTTTTGGTGTTTAGTATAACCCGTCGGGTAATAGAAGTACTGAAAGTTACAATTCTTGAATCCATAGATTCGGTTTAAAACAAACAAAATTTCTTTAGTTACACCAATGAAACGATCTATTAGCTCAGTTTAAAAGTACGTATGTTGTTAAATCGGGTGTGGTTTGTGCTTGCATGTTCACCTTTGCACGTTACTTTGAACGTGAAATTATGATCTCTGGCGAAGATGGCCAAAAAGCCTCTCACAAAGGTATGCTATAAAAAGTCGTGCAAATGTAAACCACTTTCAAGTATAGTAGCGCAAACGTGCTGCTCCCCTCCTCTTGACATCTTTTGAGCTTTATTTCTTCTTTTATAGTTCATTCACAGAACTAATTTTGGAAAGAAATTATATGTATAATATTTAGAGCAGGTATGTAAACAGCATAGTTGGAATTAAATTTCACTTCTTTGTAGAACTGTTATCATTTGACCTGGTAATTCTTGCGATTTTTGTTTATGTAAAGAATTTAACTTTAAATTCTTAATTACTGCTCCATAAAGGTATGTTGATTGCCTAGTGAGAATTTATTATTTTTATATCATTCAGGCTAAACTTGCAGGTTTTACTTAAATATAAATATGTGAGAGAGAAAATAGGAGCTACTGGTAGTCTAGTTGGTAAATGACTTGTGTGAGCCAGGATAAAAGGTTTAAACCCAGGTTTTGAGGCATAATATTTGAGCCATGACACGAGAAAACCAACAAAGTGGTTGTGCGGACAGCGCAGACTCAGATCAGCCTGGGCATTTGCCCAGTCTGATCAGAGTCTTCGCTGTCCGCATGGAGGTAGGTTTGACTCTTAGCTACCCATTAAGCGCACTGCAAAGACTCTCATCAGATTGGACGGATGGCAAAGCTGATCTGAGACTGCGCTGGACGCACAACCATTTTGTTGGTTTTCTCGTGTCGCGGCTCATTCGAGTATTTTTTGTGTTGGTCTGTGACTTTGGTCTCAGTGTTCTTATTTTACACTTGAACCGATAATTTCCTGAAGAGCTCGTGTATGTATTCCATTTGCCTTGGTGTGATTCATGTAAAAAGATTGTAAATAATTTTAGATGAATAAAATATATGTTGTGGGATTTTCGGCCCAGAATTTAGGAAAGAGTCGACATATAAACAGTTTCAATACTGAAATATTTCATTAAATGTTGTTGTGTATAGGAGATAACGGGAAGTCCCGTAGTGACGTCATCGGATGATCACGTGGGTCGATTGATTTGCAAAAGATTAGCAGCTGACAGTGTTTTCCTATGGGATAGTCTGAAGTGTTATCGCAAAAATGCGTAAAAGATAACTTAAATAAGTGCGAATCAAATAGCTTCCGATTTAAAACAATCGGAAATAAGGTCTTAGTCACCCTTCATACGAAAAAGAAATCATTTAATTAAGTGAATTCATCTAGTAAAACGGGTACTTGTGTATACCCATCAACTTAACCGGACTGAAAAATATTAATAGAATCAAATGAAAAAAATGTAGACCAGTGTCTTAATCTTTTCTACTTTAAAGTATATTTATTTGTATAAATAGGATAAGATATCTAAGAGAAAGAAAAATAAATAAAATAGAGGAAGCCATACGTTTGTACTAGCGGATAATTAGCCGCACTCGGCGCACAAACAGTTTGTTTTAGATACATGTTTATTTCAAATTTTCACCCTAGGAAACTAGCGGCGTTTTTTAACCATGATAAATCCTTGATCAAAGGGTCTACTGAAGACAGCGAAGATACAATTATACAACAGGAAACAAACATTTTAGTTCAGAAAATTATAAATTATCATAGGATACAGAATCGGATACTTTTTATTCAGCGGCGGATCCAGAGGGGGTTAATGGGGTTCAAACGAACCCACTCTTCAGTCTAAAATTATTTGTGAACTGGTTAAATATGTTGGCTTAGGTTGGCTTAGTTTTCAATACTCACTATCTAACATCCTTATGCTTACTTAAAACCATTTGGTTGATAAACAGCGGAGGAAAATCAAAAATATGCTTGAAACTTCCTAGAAGGACAGCCTTTCTGTATAGTTTGTAACCAGCTCTTTACAATTAAACATATTCTTGTTGACTGTGTTGACTTTTCAAAAAACAGAAATAAATATTTTCGAGCAAATAACTTGACGCAACTGTTTCAAGATGTACCTCTTGACAGTATATTATCCTTTTTCAAAGATATTAACCTTTTTAACAAAATATAAACCGTTTCTACATTTTTACCAAGTATTACTTCCATGTTAATAATGCAAATGTATTTTTATAAAGTGCCGTACCTTTCAGTTCTGTTTATATTTTAAGTAAGATGCAACCTTCTTGACGCAAATGACCCAGTGGGTTGACGCGTCATTAAATTTTAAATCATCATCATAATCATCCTAGAAGTTTGAAGTGTCACAATCACAAATCATATTATTTATATTCCACCCGGAGAAAAGATAACAAACTAAAATGTATAGAGTATATACGTAATGAAAAAACAAAAGCATATCATTTAGCATTCTCTTTTCTCGTCGATGTAATTATATTAATAGATAATACTGAACAAATATAAATACAAGGAGTTTAATTCACCATTATGCGAAAAAGCCTTTTACGAGTTGCCACAAAGTCATGCGAATATTCTAAAAGAGGATCTTACACGAGTGGTCATTTCGTATGAAATTTATGTTTCTTTCATATGAAATTTCATATGAAATGACCACGAGTGTGAGATCCTGTTTATCATTTGACCCTTTAAATGGGCTTTTAACGCCTTTAGACTAAACACTATTTCAATAAGAAAACGCATTGTTGGCACGGACGCTGTCAATGACGCTATGTATACACGCCAAAGTGTTATTACACGTGTGGTCATACGATTTTTATGACACGACGTTACCCACTGAATAACAGCGACGTCATATTTTAAATGGAGATACGCAGGCGGGGCCATATTCAGAAAACACCTTCCCCCAAGACCCGAGAGAAGAGGAAACAAGAAGAGGAAGAAAGAAACTATTAAAATCTCTATAGTCCTATCAGTGGTAAAAACGTCTCTGAGAAGCTTGCAGCAATATCTCACGATATTTTCTTTCATGCTGATAGAACAATGGGACCTTTAAACAACAAAACGTAACAGCACATTTTCAACAACAGACACGGCGTATAACAAAAGGAAAACGCGCAACAGAAGAACAGTCTTGGGAAGGTCAAAAGGTCAACAGAAAAAAAGCAGGAAATTGCACGCATCCAACCGCGTACTTATTGCTCGTGCTGTTTCTAAATCAGCAAATTTGGTTCAAGGAGCCACCGAACTCATAAATGAGACATCATAGTGGAATGAGCGACGACACGAGAAAACCAACAAAATGGTTGTTCCCATAGCGCAGACTTAGATCAGCCTGGACATCCGCCTAGTCTTAGCTGGAGGTATAGCTTAGACACTTAGCTACCCTTTAAGCGCAAAACGTAGACTCTGATCAGACTGGGCGAATGTCCAGGCTGATCTGAGTCTGTGCATTCCGCATAACCACTTTGTTGGGGTTTTTCGTGCTCATTAATGTTAAAAGCATAAAAGAGGTATGGTGAAACGTAATTGCGGATTCACTGTAATCCAAAGCCCGAGCGAATGAGACCACGAGCTGGACCAATATGGGCCCGACCAAAACCATAAGTTTTCATTGGACTATTATATATAGCAGATGTATGAGGGCGCTATCATTTAGTCTGAGGCCTGACTTCACGTCGTGCAACTGAAGACGGACTCGGAGTTTTCGGCAATGATTGATTCAACGGATGATGGCAGTTTGTGGCATGACGTACGAGTATCCATTGTCTATTTCGAAAAGCTTATTTATGATTCAAATTTTATTTTATTGATTCTTTTAAAATAAGAAAAAAGCATGCTTACACAGCAACAGATTAGGCTGTGGTTCACATTCCAACCCATCGACTACCACGCCCATAACAACGCCCTCAAAGAAAGTGTTCAGAGAATCAGTGCTGTCTTCACAGATTCCCGCCATAGTGTCCCTCACGCAGCTACTAAACCCATACAAGGACCTTTAAAATCACCAAAATGAACATGTTGATAATTCAAAGAGTGGGCTCGCATTTCTTAATATATCCGCCTTTGCATATAATTTAACTCATTTATGGCTGGTTCTGTTCTGTTTCAATCCTCTTAACAATGTTTCCTAGGTGGCTTAGTGGAACGTTTCCATAGTAGCACACACCTCGCGCCGTGTGTCCGTCCAAATTTATGCCTACTAGTGTTTTCTGTTCTTACATATCGGATGAGTGCATTGTCATTTAAAGGGCGTCTGGTTTAGTTTATTACTAACATTTCTATTTTATTTTGAGGAGATACGCAAATTTGTCTTGTGCAAATATTGTAGACCCTGTTGAGACGCCGCATTTCGCGGCGACTTATTTTAGTCTGCGCTGTTTGCCAGTTTCCTTTTTGTGAGATACTTGACATTTAATATCGTTTTTGCTAAATACATAATTGAGCCACCACATGACGAAACGAACAAAGTGGCATGTGCGCCCAGCGAAGACTCAGATCACCCTGGACATCCGCCAGGACTGATCAGAGTCTTTGGTGTGCGCTTAAAGGATAGCTAAGGGTCTAAGCTACCTCAATGCCAACAGTGAAGACTCTGGCCAGACTTGTCGGATGCCCAGACTGACATAATTAGTCTTCCTGGATGCACATGCCACTTTCTTGGGTTTGTCAGATCGCGGCTCATATATGCATTTTGAGGTAGCATCAAAGCCATGTGGATCAAGATTAGATGTACAATACTGTACTCAAAATAAATTAAGGCACTTTAGAAATGGTTCGTAAATGTGCTCTATTACTCGGGCAGGTTGAACAATCCGTTGTATTATTTAACTGACGCTATTGCATAGAATCGTTTTTTTAAAATGTGACATCTGAAATGTACACTTTTCACAAAGGTCAGTTTTATGGGACGACAGCACTTACCCACACAGCACAGAATCTTGACTTTCTAGTGGGTTCTCATGAGGTGCCTGCATAAAAGTCATGATTGGGTATAAGTTTTCCGTTATGCACCTCTGGTAGTTTGGCTGGAAGGCTCTGTTATGTTTGTTCACGCACTCAACTAGGTCATAAAATTCTGAAAAAAAATGACAGCTTTCATGCGCAGTATTTCAGTCTACAAAATAAAGAACCACTTTTGGCTCACTATGCATTTCAGGGCACGGTATTATAACTGATATAATCTAAATCTGGTCAAAAGGATAGAAATGCGTTGACACACAAAGACTGCTTGGGCCACTGCGCTCAGTTAATCTATTCAAAACCGTAGAGGTGCTTAACTTTCATTCAATTTGTTTTATTTATTTATGTATTACTTTTTGTTAGTTAATTTTTTTCTTATATACCAAATATGACAAATACACTAATATCTTTTCAAAAAAAAATCAATAAAGTATTGAATTTTTACGTTTTGACGTTCATCGTCTAATGAAGCTGGTGCAAGGTGCATAAAAAATCATCGACAACCACAAGCAAAAAACAATTGAATTATTTGAGAAAAAATAGGTTTGAGAAAATCACATATTTCCATTCTATGAGTTTCAGTTCAACTAACTTATAATTCAAGGGAAACATGTCATAAACTTCATGCCATGATTCCCTCGAATTATAAGTGAGATGACTCAATAGATCTGTTGCCATAGGAACTCAATATGAACTATTAGTTGTTATGGTAACAGAAATATGACGTCATTGGCTCCGAAGCACGGCATATGCTCCGCCAATTTTTCAATGACATAACAACCTGAAATTCTTTCAACCAAAAATCAGAATTATTGAAACAATACAATGGTTATGGTCGTGTTTTGTCGTGGTGTCCAATAGCTGTAACCATAGCTGAACACCATTCAAACGTCATGACGTCCAGTCAAATCGCCCTGTTATAACGACGGTAATTAGCCCCGTACACGATGTTACAGATTATTACAAAGACCCCATAGACACTTTATACATGTTTTTACTAGTATTATCCAATATGTGCTGAAGCAATGGTTCTTTAAATGTATGAAGAAGGAATTGAAGTTGGTTCAAACACCATTACTGTGAATGAGACAAATTCGTGACAGTTTAATTTTTGCGAAATTCCATGAACAAATAGAAATTATTACCAAATTCGTACCGCCTTTATCAGTCCAGAGACCAAGTGTAAGAATCGCGGATAAAATATTATCATTAATTCGTCAAATAAATATTTGCAAAAAAGAAAAAAATAGATGAATAAATAAATAAATATAAAAAAAAATCACATACACAAACTTGTAGGTTTATAAATAAGGACCAAGTTGTTCAAAGCATCGTCATCTTAACGAAGACGTTAAGTCAAGGATTCATTCGGTCTTCTAGTACAGACAAAATCAAATGTGCTAATATTTTCTGATGAAAAAAATAGTAATGCTTTTTATTCTATAATAGCATATGAAAACGACCACTCCCCACACAACAGTCTTACAAAAAGCACCAGCCCTGACAATAAGAACAAATAATACGTAAAATCATTAATCAGTTAGTTTTACTTATTTTCAATTTTATTATAGCATATGTTATGACAAAAGAATATGTTATGACCTCCTCGTTAGACCCGTCTTTGCGAGACGATTCTAATAAGGAGGTCACAACATTTTGATTGTGTAGAAACATGAAAAATTATCCCAACATCTTTTGACAGGACCAATTATACAGGACTTTTTGTTTATATTTGTCGAAAATAATATACTAACTATATCTTTGACAAAACTGCAAGGAATCCTTGCTGACTGAAGACTGATGCTATTGACAAAAAACAATGTCAAGAATGTCAGGAATGTCATTCTCAAGTTCCTAAGGTTTAAAGATATGATTACTGACCATACAAAGTAATCAGTAGTTAACTGCTTCCCTGACCAAAACTCTTTATGAGCTTATATGATGCTGTCTGCTATCATTGTCACCCATCACCAGCCATATACTTAATCATGAAACAACTCAGACTTTAGCTTACTTGAGCCAAAGGCTCTGGGCCATATTTATAAAACCACTTAAGTTGTTGCTATGCTGTTGCTAAGGCTAAATTGTTATGAAGGAGATTCCCTACAACTATGAAATTTGCTCTGGAGGAACAGTCTTTTTCAGACTCTTCCTCCAGAGCAAATTTCGTAGTCGTAGGGAATCTCCTTTATAGAAATTTAGCCTTAGCAACAGCATAGCAACCATTTAAGTTGTTTTATAAATATGGCCCCAGGAGAAGCTACTAAGAAGGCGGCAGCCTCCGTAGTCCATCCGTCGTCAGCATTTTGGAACTCCAATATCTTTGCAGCCTGCAGGCAGGTCTCAACCAATAATCATTGTAATGTAACATATCGGTATTTGAGCTACAATCAGACTCACAAGACCTAACCCAGTTGATGCGTTTTAAAAGCAGCCAACTTGTTTCTTTTAGTCTGTTCTATTGATGCTCTGAAAGGTGGTATATTTTAATTGCCTACTATGATGTCAGCAAACATTGGGACAGTTAGTACTTTTTAGTATTAATATAGAGCCCGATCAGACTGCTCTTTGCTGGCCTGCGGTGAAGGTCCTTACTGCTTGCTATGTTGGTATATGTTTAACTCTTGCCGATAATTATCGTAAATGCTCTTATGGATTGTGAGTAAAGATAGGCCTACTGGCGAATTTGTCCCTGTTTATGGTGTAATTACGGTGGTATGATTGGCACGGAATATAATTTAGTTTTTATTTGTATCTTTTTGTGAAGGTGGTTTTTGCCAGCGGAATTAGCTGGTACCATGTGATGCTCAAATATTTGTTGTTATACTGTAAGGAAAGGGCCATAACTAATGTTGTGAGAATTTGTGGCCTAACCCCGTTGCTTAAGCTTATTGCAATAAAACATGATTAAACTAAATTTTAGAGTAGATACATAGCCGCCAGTGGGCTTAGTTTAGATACAATAGCTGAAAGTCAATTTCTAAATTGTTTAAATGAGAGTCGTGTTACTAGCGGTCCTTTTGCACCAATCCCTCATATTAGACTGAGTTTCTCTGTCATCGCTACTCCCATTTTCCTTTTTTTTTTTCTTGTGACTGTGTGTTTAACATTTTACCTTTTGCAAGTGTGTGGTTTTTGCTTGTTTGAGGAGGACCAAACAATTCGTAGAACCAAGAATTTCTATGGTAGTGATTTATGTAAGTTCGAGTTTCAAACGAGAAATGTTTTGGAAAGGTGCCATAATCGAGTGGTTAGAGGCGCTTGGCTATTTTGCAGAGGTTGCGTGTTCGATTCCCGACCAAGACAGTCAGGGACTATACAGCTCCCGCTATCAGCCTAGCAAAATGGGTACTTTGCGAATCAGGGAATATTAAAGGCAGCGAAAGGAGCCTAAGCTACATTCAACCTCCAACATCCCTCAGGCCAAAATACTGCGGCAAACCATCACCATTTTATGTTTTGTTTTTTGCTGATCCACGCAATGTGCAAACCTCTCTCAGATGCGCATGCAACGCAGAATTCATTCGCCTCATCAGTAATGTTGAGTTAATATGCAAAGAGTAACTGATGCATGCGTAGTTCAAAGGTATTCTTATGATAGTATCAGATGTGTCGTGCTTAACTTTAAACATAGTTTCTATCATTTGTCTTCTATGTCCCATTATATTCTATTTTCTATTCTATTCTATCCCCATAACCTTTGACAGGGTATGGCATGCAGCCTTATGGGCCACCATGAGGAAGTACAATATCAATGCAAACCTAGTTCGCACCATTGAGCAGCTATACGACAAGGCTACAAGTGCAGTCCTGATAAATGGCAGCACAGGAGACTGGTTCAGAACAACAGTTGGAGTAAGACAAGGATGTCTTCTGTCACCCTCCCTCTTCAACATTTTTCTCGAACGGATCATGTCTGATGCTCTGGAAGAACATGACGGAAAAGGTTAGCATAGGCGGCAGAAATATTACCAACCTGCGTTTTGCCGATGACATAGACGCTCTTGCTGAGGAAGAGCAGGAACTAGAAGCTCTAGTTGAAAGTCTCGACCAGACCTGCACAAGGTATAAGATGGAGATCAGTGCTGAGAAGACCAAACTGATGACAAACAGCGCAGATGGCATCCAGAGGGAGATCAAGTAAAGGGGCAGAAGCTGGGTACTGTAAGCAGCTTCAAATACCTTGGAACAGTTGTCTCAGATGATGGCTCAAAACAGGAGGTTCTCTCAAGGATAGCACAAGCCACTTCAACTCTTGCCAAGCTGAAACCTAGTAAGGTTATGGGATAGAATAGAATAGAATAGAACCTTACTAGATCGTTGGGGCACCACAGATGACTTCAAAACAATCCCTTTCCACCTTGTCCTGTCTTCAGCTGCCCTAGTTGAGCTGGCAAAATCCATTCCTGTCCACTCCTTGATATTGTCTTCCCACCTCTTCTTCTGTCTACCTCTTCTTCTTTTTCCTTTCACTGTGCCCTGAAGAATTGTTTTTGCTAAACCAGAAGACCTTGAGACGTGGCCAAACCACCTTAATTTCCGTTTCTTGACCAACGTAAGGAGTTCATCATATTCTCCAATGGCTGCTTGGATCTTCCTGCGAACCTCCTTATTGGTAATATGGTCCTTGTACGAAATGTTCAGTAACCTTCGGTAGCATCTCATCTCAAAAGTCTGCGTTCTTTTCTCTAACTCTGCTGTCAAGGTCCATGATTCACAGGCATACAGAAATATGGAAATGACAAGGGAGCGCATAAGTTTCACCTTTGATCCAAGAGATATATTGTTATCTCTCCAAATTGGTTTCAGCTTAGTAAGAGCTGAAGTGGCTTGTGCTATCCTTTAGAGAACTTCCTGTTTTGAGCCATCATCTGAGATAACTGCTCCAAGGTATTTGAAGCTGCTTACGGTACCCAGCTTCTGCCCTTTTACCTTGATCTCCCTCTGGATGCCGTCTGCGCTGTTTGTTATCATTTTGGTCTTTTCAGCACTGATCTCCATCTTATACCTTGTGCAGGTTTGGTCGAGACTTTCAACTAGAGCTTCCAGTTCCTGCTCTTCCTCAGCTAGAGCATCTATGTCATCAGCAAACCGCAGATTGGTAATGTTTCTGCCGCCTATGCTAACCTTTCCGTCATGTTCTTCCAGAGCATCAGACATGATCCGTTCGAGAAAAATGTTGAAGAGGGTGGGTGACAGAAGACATCCTTGTCTTACTCCAACTGTTGTTCTGAACCATTCTCCTGTGCTGTTATTTATCAGGACTGGACTTGTAGCCTTGTCGTATAGCTGCTCAGTGGTGCGAACTAGATTTGCACTGATATTGTACTTCCGCATGGTGGCCCATAAGGCTGCATGCCATACCCTGTCAAAGGCTTTTTGAAATCAATGAAGACATGGTACAGATTCTGCTGATGTACAGATTCTTCCCATTATATCATTTTTAACTTCAAAAGAGCAATACAGTAGATGCAGTTTGAAAATAATGACTAAACAGAATCCTGTCTCGTATCAGTCAACAAAAAGTAGCCAAGTCATAAAATGTTTCCTTCAGCATACTCGAAACGGGCATAAGCTCATTTAATGCAGTCTGATCAGCGTCAGTCCACTTGCCTTATCAGTTTACGTTTACAGAAGACTAATCGTGGAATACTAACACTACCGGTCAGTCTGCGCAGACAACTGAATTCGAGTTCATACCGCAAGTTACCTTTACAATTACGTAGTATTCAGTTTAATAATGTTAATGTAATTACTAAGCACATACGATTCAATAAACCTGAGTAAATAGTTATCGAAGTTTTAATCAATTGTTCCATTGATAATTCAAACAAAATTTTAATTTTCTCTCACATTTCTATATATACAAATATTTTCTTAGCAATGGTTTGAAACGAACAATATACCTTGTGTAGCGGAGATTTCAGTCAGCGCAAAAAGGGAATCAAATGAGCGTGCACATTAGATAAGTCTGATCCGAGCCAGCCCTGCTGACATCAATACGTTATCGGCCCAGAATTTATACAAAATACCAGGTGCTAAGCAGTGTAAGCTAATTTTAATAGCGTTGATAAGCACTATTTTGTTTTGTTTCTTTACTCGACTTTATTCTACCGTGGGCTTACTTCTTATCCATACAATACATTACAAACTTAATTTATAGTCGGATGGTTAAAATATAATAACATTAGCTATGAATAGGTATTTGCCGACTCAAGAGCAATCTTTTTAGCTCGTGCTTTTATGTACTTTTATTTTTCAGAATTATTTTGCCTTTATATATACGTATTCATAAAACAACTTAAGTCGTTGCTATGCTGTTGCTAAGGCTAAATTTCTATAAAAGAAAGTACCTACAACAATGAATTTGCTCTGGAGGAACAGTCTTTTCAGACTTTTCAGTCTTTGCAGACTGTTTCTCCATAGCAGATGTCATTGTTGTAGGGAATCTCCTGCAAAGAAATTTAGCCTTGGCAACAGCATAGCAACGACTGAAGTCGTTTTATGAATACGGCCCCTGAGCAAGTTGAAACCATTTGTAAGACAACGATGGCCGAGACCAAAAACGAATTCAAGTTGTAGAAATGGATAAAAAACGTTCACACACACTCTCTCTCCATCTCGCTTTCTCCCTCTCATTTCATATGTTTGGTTAAGAAAGTTCTTCATTGATCCATTTTAAGTTTATATAAATCTGGGTTTACATATCTGTACATAATAGGCAGGAGTGGTCCCAGGCAAACAGTGAGTAGTATACATAAGCGAGTGTTTGTGACTGCAGTGCAAGACGCACAGGATTATTACTATATAAATAGTGAAAGTTGCAGAAAATTACCAGTGCAGGTTCAAATCAGTCATGGCACATGGACGGTCTCGTAAATTTTTATGCTAGTACACTCTAACTGCGGCTGATGCAGAAACAAGACCTTTACAAAATTAATAAATATATACTACTATCACAACGAAAAGGCCACATTTACCCAGGACACGGACGAACAGGAAGACTTGCGAAATGTTTTTAGACAGAAATTAAACAGAATATAACATGTGATGAAGTGCACTATTCATGTAACTGGACGCAACGCCAGTAATGTGATCTGTTCTTTTAAATGCAACAGTAAATTCACACACAAGTCTGCACAACTGCGCTGTATGGTCATGGTCAGTTTTGTTCGAATGTGTGTTGAATTCATAGGTTTTGGTTCGAGGCCGTGAACACTTTCATATGTTATATTTATTTATGTCACCGTTTAGACTGAGTCACCGCGTTGTTCGTAAATGCAGATGTAATAAATACTGAAAATTAAAATGTTCTCATTAATGCTCTTATCTATGGTACTGCTAATACTACTCAACAGTTCTCAAAAAGGAGTTAATAGTTTTGCACCCAGAGGGTGTAATTTCAATGAGGACGGTTCTGCTAATTGTGACTTTCAAGATTGGAGCCCGCCCTTACTGGATGCTGACTTCGGACCAGAGCCATTGAAGGATTTGATGTTGTACAATATAGATGGAACTATTCCAGCAGGGGTAATGTTTTGGATAGATAATTTTTTCCTTTTTTGCTCATACTGTTTGTTGCTACATCAATCTTCCCTAACCGTTAAAGTTTGGATGATTCAATATTATAAGACATACGAATGATGAGAAACGATACGTGGTCTTTTGTTGTAAAAAGGACAAGGGATGCTAGTGTATTGCCTAAAAAGTGACGTCATTACGTAACGTGACGCCATTTTGCAACGTCAAAGACGCTATGTTTGAGGTATTTTCACTTCAGCCTATGACAAGACTTCAGAAGACGAAAAGTCTGTTGTCTTTAGGCACTGTAATGATATAGCCCTCAAGTTTTCTGTAAATGTAGAGGAACGGCAGGACAGGCTTCCTACGATGAACTGGTTATCTAAACTTCATAAACGACCATATAAAGCCTGGTTTATTGCTAATTCTAGTGTTTGTACCACTACTGAACTTTCCAAATTATTAACTTCTTGCCTTACCCACATCAAAATTCATGTAATTAGGTACTGCGAAAAAGTTTACGAACGGTCAGGCAAAAATTTGTTTTCGTCAATTAAACATTCTACTGAGGTTCTTGATAAACTGAAGTCTAGAGATTATCGCGCTTCTAGTTTGTCTACATACGATTTTTCTACACTTTGTACAACTTTCCCCATAATTTAATAAAAAAAAACTAATTAATTTTATTGAGGCTACTTTTCAGAGAGAGGCAGCTCTTTATCTTGCTTGTAATGATAAACATGCTTTTTTTACTTCCGATGACCAAAAAAGTTTAAAATGTGGTCTTGCCAAAATGTTTGTGATGCTTAGTACATCTTCTAGATAACATTTTCATCAGATTTGGTACTAAGTTACACAGACAAATTGTAGGAATTCCGATGGGTACTAACTGCGCTCCTCTTGTAGCAGATTTGTTTTTATTTTGCTATGAAAGAGACTTTATGATGTTTCTTTCTGATGATACTCAAGCTCAAGTCATTGAAGCATTCAACTGAACGTCTAGATACTTGGACGACCTTTTAAATATTGACAATCCTTATTTTGAAGGAATGGTTAGTCAAATTTATCCTGCTGAACTGCAGTTAAATAAAGCAAATACTTCTGATGCCGAGGTCCCATTTTTGGATTTACATTTATCAATTTTAGACGGATTTGTTTCATCTAAAATTTACGACAAACGCAATGATTTTGATTTCGACATTGTTAATTTTCCGTTTGTGGATGGTGATGTTCCCCGCACCACTTCTTATGGTGTTGACATTTCTCAGCTTATTCACTTCGCTAGGGTGTCAAGTCATTTGACTGATTTCAATGCTCGTAATAAAAGCTTGACTGCCAAAGTGTTACAGCAGTGGTATTGGTATCATAAACTTCGGAAAGCTTTTTCTAAATTTTATCGTAGACACTTTGAATTGGTTTTTAAATTAATAATACTGGGTAAAAGTCACTTTTGCAACAAGACCTATCGGAACCTGAATTTTATGGTGACTTAGTATATAAATTACGCAAAATCGTAGGAAAAAAAGTATTTTCCTGATCAATTTAAGAAAATTATCATGCGATTTAAACGCATTGGCTATAACATAGATGTAATGCGACAATCTGCATGTTTAGTGGTTAACCCAATCACGGTTGACAACTTTGCTGTCCTCTTTAATTGCACGCCGGTGGGTCGGGCTTCAGACTCTATGATAGCCCCTACATAAAGCTATATATTAGTTGGTTGGGGCCGGATGTGTGTCTATTTCTTGGCCCACCGGGGTTCAACTGGTGGTCTTCTTTTGCTCCAGTGTTCCAGTGGTGTTGCTGACGCCCCAGGGATCTCAAGGTTTCTCAACACGTTTTGGCTGTCGAGTCCTCATCCTTGCTTCATCACAGTCTTTTCTTGATTTTAATTGTTGCCCGTGATGACTCTCTGATGAGTACGGGGACCTCCATACGAACCGAACTTCTAAGTAATCGTGTGCACCGCGGCGGAGGGTGAGGGTGATGGTTTGGGCCCAGTAAACCGGTTAAAACCCCCCAGTAGTTATTACTGACCGTCCCAAGGCGGTACTTTCGTTGCGGTTGCATTTGTTTTATGTTCGGTGCTGTTTGTTTTAATGTGTTATCATTTTAACCCTTCTGTGATAAAAATTGAAAATAGGGAAAAATAGTTGTTAAATGTTTTTCGTATAATTTGCTTAGTCTGTTGTAACCGTTCTGTTGGTCTAAATTATTTAGTTTGGTAAAGATAGCTGAGTTGCTACCTATTTGGGAAAGAGCTGCTGACTCGGCTTATCACTTGTAATTTATTGTTTGTTGGGATGTCTTTGTCAATCTTTCCCTTTGATGTTGGGGATAGGGTTTGGCATCTGATTCAGTCAGTTCCTGAAGTGTAGTTACTGTTTAAATTTGCAAGAAAAGGAACAAATTCAGGTACGTTTTGCAAAATAAAAATATGACCGCATGGCTGTACCAAGTCGATTTTTGTATAGATGGTCGAAAGAGAGAATTACCGACAGATTGTCAAAAGTTCTACTTGGTACACGCATGCGATCATTCTTTAATTTTACGTGGTTTTTTTTGTCTGCAGCTGCTGTAAAATTGTAGGTTTAACCGATTGTTCCTAACATTTTAATCAATAATTGGTCCAAACAATGCCAAAAATCTATGAAGACATGCATTGAATATCAATTTCGTTGTTTGAGCATCATCATGTCGGAAGAATTTAATAAAAACAACAACAATAGTAACAGAAATAAGCAAAGATTACGGTGTCTTTATCAAGTCTACATGTCGTGCCCAGTCAATCCATGTACTAAGAACAGCAAGACACGGAATAACGTTGTGATTTGCGCGACGCCACGTTAAGCGACAGAAACGTCACCGAAAATTTTGAACCCCTGACGTATTTAAATCGCTCTCTCTGAAAGATGGAATAAGATATTCATCATTTTTTTTCGTTTTTCATCTAGTTAGACTCTGTATAACAGCTCATATTTTTTTACCAAAAACTAAGGATAGGCCGAAAACCGCCCTTAGCGTACCTTGGCCTTTTATTATTCATAGTGAAGTAAAAAGATAGGCAATGCCCATTAATTTTGTAATAATTACAGACTTCTCTTGTATATATCAAACGACGCTTTAATTTATCTCTCAAACTTCAGAAATTTATATATATAGGACATCATAGTCTTGTGGCGGTACATAGGATTCAATAAACCTGGGTAAATAGTCATCGAAGTTTAATCAATTGTTCCATTTATAGTTCAAACAAAATTTTAATTTTCTCTCACATTTCTATATATATAATAGTGGTCAAAGTACCCAAATCATAAGTCTGAACTCGTAGGTCAGTAAAACATAGACAATTCCGGAATATTTTAGATACACAGACATGGACCCCAAAACAGAGGTGTGATCAGGTGCCAGCGGGGTAGTAAGATCACCTGCCTATCATTATACACCCGCCATATCTATGTATCTGTGGAAAAAGTCAGTGAAAATGAAAGTCCGGTATTTCAAAGCTTAACTAAGCTTCCGCCGAGGCCATCAAATCGGAGATTAGTTTAGAAACGGCCACATTGTAGGGATCAACAAGGTCATGGTGTCTCCAATAAAACTTTTTAACTGTCGACACAAGCTTTGTTTTATGATAACCCTGCTTCAACAGTTTCTGAGTGAGTAGCTTCCCTCTTTCAACAGTCTTGATATTTGAAACAGGCCCTAGCATAGCGGACTAGTTGAGAAACATAAACTCCGTATGCAGGTGCCGAAGGGATATTACTACTAAGAAATGGAAAGTTAACTATGGGAAAGTTGAAGTCGTCCCTCTTGTCATAAAGCCTAATACAAACGTTTTCTTGGAAACGGTTTGAAACGAACAAAATACCTTGTGAAGCGGAGACTTCAGTCAACGCAAAAAAGGGAATCAAATAAGCGTGCCCATTAGCAAAGTCTGATCCGAGTCAGCCCTGCTGACATCAATACGTCATCGGCCCAAAATATATACAAAATACCAGGGGCCGTATTCATAAAACAACTTAAGTCGTTGCTATGCTGTTGCTAAGGGTAAATTTCTATGTTGGAGATTCCCTACAACTATGAAATTTGGTCTGGAGGAACAGTCTTACAATTTGGTCTGAAGGAACAGTCTTACAAAGACTGTTC
Organism: Ctena decussata; assembly: GCA_963989385.1. Lineage (NCBI taxonomy): Eukaryota > Metazoa > Mollusca > Bivalvia > Lucinida > Lucinidae > Ctena > Ctena decussata. The sequence goes on along the minus strand of OZ022501.1, from coordinate 3,012,494 downwards.
CTCCAGACCAAATTTCATAGTTTTAGGGAATCTCCTTCATAGATATTTAGCCTTAGCAACAGCATAGCAACGACTTAAGTGGCTTTTTGAATACGGCCCCAGGTGCTAAGCGGAGTAAGCTAATTTAATAGCGTTCATTAGCACTATTTTGCTTTTTTTCTTTACTAGACTGTATTCTATCGTGGGCTTACTTCTTATCCATACAATACATTGCAAACTTTATTTATAGTCGGATGGTTACAATATAATAGCATTAGCCATGAATAGCTATTTTCCGACTCTAGAGCGATCTTTTCAGCTCGTGCTTGTATCTACTTTTGTTCTTCAGAATTATTTTGCTTTTATATATATATATATATATATATATATATATATATATATATATATATGGTAGGATTAAATCATCAACAGTGCAAAACAATATTTACTGAGCGCTTTCGGCTTTCGCCTTCTTCAGAGTTTACAGGTACAAGAAAAAAAATCAAAATTTCAACATTTCTACAGGTAAATCAAGAAAAAACAAAATAATCATGAAAACGTTTCTCAATTTACTATTCAAATTCACATTAAACGACCAAAGAAATTGAAAAAAGGTCGTTTAACAAAGCAAAATTGCTACAAGGCGGCCGTTTCACGGCCCCAGTTCGAATTTGAAATTGCAAATGGCTGCCAAAATGAGAAAAATCGTATTATGCGATTTGTAGCGGTGTATTTATAGCGATATACATACATTCTGTATACTGGCCATTCAGCTATGATGCAAAACTCACCATAATGAAGGAAAAAGAGAATTTTACATGTAATTACATCGCTACAAAAGCAAGAGTGGAACACTGTATGTCTGGAATAATGCAAGATGCCCCTGCAGAAATAGACTGAAGGTGGGACCGAGGCTAATCTCCTTTGTTAATGCCGCTTGGATTCAAAGTGTTAAGACGACGTATCCAGTAGCTCTCACGACTTTTTCTGGCATTGTCTTTCCACTCTGAATTGCTTTCTAAGCAGCAAACAGAGGCATGACTGAGAAAGTCATGTCCTTGCAAGCAAAAGTGCTCAGCGGTAGGAGATCTTTCAAATCTCTTGTGTCTCCAGTCATCTCTGTGACCATTCATTCTGATATTCAGAGGGCCCTTGGTTTCCCCAACATACTGCTTTCCACACTTGCCACAAGAGATCAGATACACAACATTCTGTGTCCTACAATTGGTGTCACCTTTAAGCTTGACACGAGCACCACTGGACGATGTGGCTGTCTGAGAGGGGGTTATCATTCTACAGGTCTGACATCTTGATCTGCCACAGGGTTTACATTCTCCAAGAGGTTCGTCATCAGTCGGATCTGGCTTCAGTCTAGCCCGCACAAGATGGTCTTTGAGGCTTTTTGGTCGCCTGTAGGCCATGATTGGCTTCTGCGGGAAGACTGTGCTCAGATGGTCTGATGAGTCTATGATGGACCAGTGTTTGTCGACGATACCCCTGGCTTTAGGAAGGTCTGGATGATATGTCAAGACAAATGGCAGAACAGCTTTGTTTGCTGTCGGCTTGGGCTTGTACGACAAAAGATTTTGTCTTTCCATGTGCCTGACCTTCTCTATGGCTTGGTCAATTACCTGCTTTTGATAACCCCTTTGTTTGAGCTGTTCACAGAGATCCTTTGATCTTTTCTCAAAAGTCTCATCATCCGAGCAGATGCGTCTGATGCGTAGTGCAAGACTATATGGTATATTCTTGCTACAGTGAGGAGGGTGGCAGCTTGTGGGCAAAAGATACTGGTGGGAATCTGTAGGTTTAGTGTAGAGGTCTACAGCAACCTTGTCGTCAGCAAGATGTGACATCGTGTCTAAAAAGACATGTTTGTCATTGGACTTCTCTGCAGTAAACCTAATGGTTGGATGGAAGCTGTTTGCTGTTTCGAGAAATGCCTCAAGAGTTTCTCTGCCATGAGTCCACTTCATGTCAATGTCATCTATAAACCTGAGCCATGAAAATGTATAGGGAGAAATGAGACAAACATCAAACAAAAATCTTCCCGGTAGCACTGGATCCAACAAATGGATTCAAAATGATTGAAATAAGTATATGGTAGGATTAAATCATCAACAGTGCAAAACAATATTTACTGAGCGCTTTCGGCTTTCGCCTTCTTCAGAGTTTACAGGTACAAGAAAAAAATCAAAATTTCAACATTTCTACAGGTAAATCAAGAAAAAACAAAATAATCATGAAAACGTTTCTCAATTTACTATTCAAATTCACATTAAACGACCAAAGAAATTGAAAAAAGGTCGTTTAACAAAGCAAAATTGCTACAAGGCGGCCGTTTCACGGCCCCAGTTCGAATTTGAAATTGCAAATGGCTGCCAAAATGAGAAAAATCGTATTATGCGATTTGTAGCGGTGTATTTATAGCGATATACATACATTCTGTATACTGGCCATTCAGCTATGATGCAAAACTCACCATAATGAAGGAAAAAGAGAATTTTACATGTAATTACATCGCTACAAAAGCAAGAGTGGAACACTGTATGTCTGGAATAATGCAAGATGCCCCTGCAGAAATAGACTGAAGGTGGGACCGAGGCTAATCTCCTTTGTTAATGCCGCTTGGATTCAAAGTGTTAAGACGACGTATCCAGTAGCTCTCACGACTTTTTCTGGCATTGTCTTTCCACTCTGAATTGCTTTCTAAGCAGCAAACAGAGGCATGACTGAGAAAGTCATGTCCTTGCAAGCAAAAGTGCTCAGCGGTAGGAGATCTTTCAAATCTCTTGTGTCTCCAGTCATCTCTGTGACCATTCATTCTGATATTCAGAGGGCCCTTGGTTTCCCCAACATACTGCTTTCCACACTTGCCACAAGAGATCAGATACACAACATTCTGTGTCCTACAATTGGTGTCACCTTTAAGCTTGACACGAGCACCACTGGACGATGTGGCTGTCTGAGAGGGGGTTATCATTCTACAGGTCTGACATCTTGATCTGCCACAGGGTTTACATTCTCCAAGAGGTTCGTCATCGGTCGGATCTGGCTTCAGTCTAGCCCGCACAAGATGGTCTTTGAGGCTCGCCTGTAGGCCATGATTGGCTTCTGCGGGAAGACTGTGCTCAGATATATATATATATATATATATATACTAACCGAAAGCTGTTTATGACTTAATGTTAATGGTCTTTTTAAAGACCACTAAGACAAACATTTTTATGTTTTTTTTTCTCTAAAATCCAAAAAGATTCTTAAAGGCCTTTAGAGCAGTTGCTACGCACCCATTAAGGAAAGCAACTAATTTATGTTCCAGAAGCTATGAACATTTGGCCAATAACGCCTCGTTAGTAGCTGAGCCGCGACACGACATAACCAACAAAAGGGCATGTGCACCCAGCGAAGACTCTGATCAGCCTGGCATACGTCCAGTCTGATCAGAGTCTACGCTGTGCGGTTAAAGGGTAGCTTATAGTCTTAGCTACCTCTATGTTGACAGCGAAGGCTTTGCAGGGCGCATATAGTATTTTGTTAGTTTTGTCGTGTCGCGGCTAAACCGTTAAATTCGACCTGACATTAAAGTGAATGGGTTCGCTTTCAAGAACTTCTCATTTACCTCCCTACTCAGTGGGCGTCAAATCCTAAAAGGAATAAATTGCTTCCCTCGGAAAACAAAATCTTTTCTGCATGAGTAAACTATAATTTGGAAGGGCTTCTTTCACCAGGAAAGCAACGAGGAGGTTGCAGCAAGTGAAAAATGACAGGAAACATGGGAGTGTGTCCATACGACTTAAAAGTCATATAAGAAAATGAAAGGAGCATGAAGCTGATAACATTAAACAAGAGGGCCATGCTGGCCCTGGATCGCTCACCTGAGTATCCTGTGAACTAAACCTCAGAGACATCCATATGACCGACAGACAGAGTTTCACAAAGATTAAATGGAAAATGAACCCTTTATTGTGTACCTAAGGTTTTTATAAGATTTAACCTAATGACCAAGATTTTGACCCCACATGACCCAGTTTCAAACCTGGTCTAGATTTCTTCGATATGAACATTCTGACAAAGTTATCAAAACTGTGCCCTCTAGAGTGTACACAATGTTTTTCTAAGGTATAACCTAGTGACCTACTTTTTGACCCAACATGACCAAGTTGCACCCTTGGTCCAGATTTGTTGGAAACAAACATTCTGACAAAGTCTCATGAAGATTAGAACAAAACTGCGTCTGCTAAAGCGTTCACCCTGTTTTTCTAAGAACTGACCTAGTGACCTAGTTTTTGACCTGACAGGGCCCAGTTTAAAAAAATCTGGTATAGATTTCATGAAAATAAACATTCTGACAATGTTTCACGTAGATTGGATCATAACTGTGCCCTCTAGAGTGTACACAAGGTTTTTCTAAGATTTGACCTAGTGACCTAGTTTTTGACCCCATAAGACCCAGTTTCAATTTTAGCCTAGATTTTATATAAATAAACATTCTGACAAAGTTTCATGAAGATTGGATCATAACTGTGCCCTCTAGAATGTGAACAAGGTTTTTCTAAGATTTGACCCAGTGACCTTGTTTTTTATCCCACATGACCCAGTTTCAAAGATGGTCTAGATTTCATTTAGATAAACATTCAGACAAAGTTTCATGATGATTGGATCATAACTGTGCCCTCTGTGTCGTTCTAAGATTTATTTCTATTTTTAGCTCTGGCGGCCATTTTGTTCAGCGGAGTGGAACCGTTTTAGCACTTTTTGTTCAGAGTCATGAGTAAAACATTTCTGTGGATTTTTTTTTGAAATCTAGCCATTGGGTTCAGAGACGATGATGTTTAAAGGTTTTTTTCTATTTTTAGCTCTGGTGGCCATATTGTTCAGCGGAGCAGAACCGTTTGAGCAACTTTGGTAGAGTGTCTCCTAAGGAACATTTCTGTGAAATTATTTGAAAATCGGCCCAGCAGTTTTGGAGGAGAAGTCGTTTTAAGGTTTTTCTCTTTTTAGCTCAGGCGGCCATATTGTTCAGCGGAGCAGAACCATTTGAGCAATTTTGGTAGACAATCTCCTAAGGAACATTTCTGTGAAATTATTTCAAAATTGGCCAAGCAGTTTTGGAGGAGAAGTCGTTTAAAGGTTTTTCTATTTTCAGCTCTGGCGGCCATATTGTTCAGCGGAGCGGAACCGTTTGAGCAATTTTGGTAGAAGGTCTCCAAAGGAACATTTCAGTGAAATTATTTCAAAATCGGCCCAGCAGTTTTGGAGGAGAAGTCGTTTAAAGGTTTTTCTATTTTCAGCTCTTGCGGCCATATTGTTCAGCGGAGCGGAACCGTTTGAGCAACTTTGGTAGAGGGTCTCCTAAGGAACATTTCTGTGAAATTATTGCAAAATCGGCCCAGCCGTTTTGGAGGAGCAGTCTTTTAAAGGTTTTTCTATTTTGAGCTCTGGCGGCCATATTGTTCAGCGGAACGGAACCATTTGAGCAATTTTGGTAGAGAGTCTCCCAAGGAACATTTCTGTGAAATTATTTTAAAATCCGTCCAGCAGTTTTGGAGAAGAAGTCGTTTAAAGCAAAAGTTGACGCCGGACGACGGACTCCGGACGACGGACAAAGACCGATCACAATACCTCACCTTGAGCACTTCGTGCTCAGGTGAGCTAAAAACAGAGAAAAATTATTGCTCATCAGGATAAATAAATAAAAGTAAAAAGTATGCAAAGACCAGGAACTGAAACAATCAAAATCCAAATCCAGCCCTCAAACCATAGTTGGAAACAACTAAGATTACAAATAATCAAGATACAGAGAACATATGGCCAACCGAGTGAGCAGCTTGTTCCCAAAAGGTGGCCACTCAGCAACCCAAACCGAACCAAAAATAATAAGAACATACATAAGGTAAAACATCACAGAAACTCTGACACCAAAAACAGGCAACAGGCAAATCCTGAAACGTTTTAAAAATCGTTTGGAAGAAAATAACATACCAAAGCAGACTCTGTTTGACTTAGCCTTTAATTGACTAGAAATGAAATATGAAACACTGGTCATGCCCTCTAGCACCGGCTTGAGCTCTTCATGCAAAATGACTTTAATGAACCCAATGATCCGTAATTACAGAAAATAGACATCGGTCAACACGCCAGAGTGAAGAAAGTAGCAGAATTGACTTCCGAGACTTGTTGTTAAATCAATACTGTTCAACATAGAACGTTTAAATCGATACCTACATATGAACTGCATAGCTACGGACACCCTTTGCCGATTTCTTGGAATGATTCTAATGATTCTGAAGGACCAGAAGTAAACTGCACTATGGTTAAGTATTGAGACAGGTTTACGGCTAGAACACAACACTGAATGTCAGCTGCTGTGAGTTAAAACGATTCGAAAAGAAATAATCCCTAGTAGCAAAGGCCACACACATAATAATGGATACAACAAATTTGTGCTTTTAATTTGATTTGTTGTTTTGTTATTTTACTGCCAGGTTGTGTATTCGCAGACCGTCAGGGCCAATGACAAAATTATAAGTGCCTATATCTTGTCTGCTGAAATTAACATATACTACCTATAAAAAGTAAAAAGATAGGCAATGATCTTCGATACCTTGCTTTAGGTAACTAATAGTATGTGTGTAGGTTTACATGGTAAAAGTCTTGCTTAAGATTAAAAGCGCTGTTTTTATTGTTTAGTATGCTCCTCTGTTGGTTCCGCAGCAGTCTATATTAAGTCACTGATTTGAAATTTTAACACTGCATCTTGACTCTTCAAGGTCAGAATATACATGATGTACAAAAATTCAGTACCTTGTCCTATAAAGTTTGTTTGCGGCTCCTTACCCTTGCAGAATGCTTTATGAAATATTACGGAATAATGAGAAATGTAACTCAAACGGCCACAAGGAAATACATGTCGTGTATCGATCGAAACCTTAGTGGCTAGAAGATGGTTACAAGGCCACTGCCATGTTTGACATTGTCTTCGACGCTATACCATTACAATTAAACAGGTTTAAACGTGGCAGTAATGAAAAGTATAGGTAGTGTAGTATTTTATTGCAAACTCTAGTTCAAGGACAGTAACTGTAAGGTCAAAAGTAACGATCTGGTAACATCTCTTTGGTTTATTAAACATTATGGCGACATAATTAATAAGCTCAAATCTACATATATGTTATATTCAGGTCTAACTTAGTGTTTTTTCTTTAATCTTGATGTTACAACAAAACTATTTAACAAATAACCCGTTATTTCATTAAAATACCTCTATATAAAAGAAAACTCTCTTTATGTAGCCTACATTAAAGTTCCTACATTTTTACTTCAGTCTACAGATCATACGACCTTTTCAGAAAGACTGCCAAACCTTCTCTTGTCAATACTTTTTGAATTTACATATCTTCGGCACGAAATAGCCTTTTTATGCTGGCGTGCCGTAGAACCCATATTACGCACTCACTATTGTAACAGAATTTATTCAGACAGATTATAGGCATCCCTTGTTGCAATGCTAAGAACAGTGGTCAGTTACAGCTCTTGCTGCAATGTAAAGAACGATGGTCAGTATCAGCTCAATAATTAACTTAAATCTAAATTAAAGTCCTAAAGAGTTCATTCAAGAGGAAAGAACATATTCAGAAGAAGGAACATGGGCCAGACTAAGTATTTTCCGCTAATAAATCCTCGTCATTGATCCTGATAATATCTGGGGACGAAACCAGAGAAAAGCATACTGTAATTTCTTAATTTTAATTCGCAAGTCAATTCAACGACTGATTAATATCAAATAATATAGCCTTTCGGCTATACTGTGGTCCAGCGGGGCATGCAGCGAGACGGTAGGTAGGCGTCTGAGTCCGTTCGAGAAAACGCTTCCTTTAAATACCTCATTTCTGCAGAAAACGTTATATACATGGGTGACCTATTTATCTTTTCAATAAAGATATCCAGCCAAGGCCACAACCACTCAGCACACAACCCACCCAAGATACCAAAAAAAGGATAAAGAAGAAACACAAATATCAAAGCAAAGCAATATATCTCCAAAAACAGAAATTTATTCATCAGCACAATATAACTATGAAAGGCTATAAAAATATTTACCAATTTTCAAGTTTAAATCACAGCTTGAGCCAGACAGATAGCAGGTGACCACAATGCTTGAATTACAGTAAAAGCGATTTCCATCAGATCACACTGATCTGGCATTCAACACAGGTAACGAAGACAACATACATGAAACTTGCTTGTTCCGCTCATCAGGATAAGTTTGTTTCAGAAGTATAGTCTCACGGACCATCCGACCCCCGACTCTCGAAAAAGGAATCAAAAGTTTTACTGAATTGATATGCATCGTCAAGAAATGTTTGAAAACAATTTTGGGCTACAACGACTAGGCAACGAATTGGTTTAGAAACAGTTTCAAGCACTGTATTTATATTACACGGAATTTCTTCAAAAATCTGATCTGACTAAGAGGTATAACAAACTGCCGGGTCCGTATGAATGATAGTTTGAAATTAATCTAAGAAGTAAGCGAAAAGAATCGAGCTTTATCGTACAACGACGGCCAAGACCAAAGACGAATGCAAGTTAAACAAATGGATAAAAAAACGTTCACACACACTCTCTTCATCTCTTTCTCCCTCTCATTTCATATGTTTGGTTCAGAAAGTTCTTCATTCATCCATTTTCAGTTTATTAAAATCTGGGTTTACATGTCTGTACATAATAGACAGGAGTGATCCTTGGCAAAATCTGAGTAGTATACATAAGCGAGTCTTTGTGAATTTAGTCTTTCATCCTGACTGCAATGAAAGACGTACATGATTATTACTATATAAATAATGAAAGATGCAGAAAAGTACCAGTGCAGGTTCAAATCAGTCATCGCTCATGGACGGTTTCGTAAATTTTTATGCTAGTACACTCTAACTGCGGCTGATGCAGAAACAAGACCTTTACAAAATTAATATATGTATACTACTATTTCACCGAAAAGGCCACATTTACCCAGGACACGGACGAAGAGGAAAACTGTCGAAAAGATTTTGAGAGAGAAATAAAACAGAATATACCATGCGATGAAGAGCACTCTTTATGTAACGGGATGCAACGCCAGAAATGTGATCTGTTCGTTTTAATGCAACAGTAAATTCACACACATGTCTGCACAGCTGCGCTGTATGGTCATGGTCAGTTTTGTTCGCGTGCATAATGAATTCATAGGTTTTGGTTTGAGGCCGTGAACAGTTTCACATGTAATATTATTTGTGTCACCGTTTAGACTGAGCCACCGCGTTGTTTGTAATATAACAAATACTGAAAATTAAAATGTTCTCTTCATTGCTGTTATTTATGGTACCGCTACTACTAAACAGTTTTCATATCAGAGGTAATAGTTTTGCACCCCAAGGGTGTAGTTTTAATGAAGAAGGTTTTGCTGAGTGTGATTTTCAACATTGGAAACCGCCCTTACGGGATGATGACTTCGGACCACAGCCATTGAAGGAATTGATGTTGTACAATATAGATGGAACTATTCCAGGAGGGGTAATGTTTTGGATATATATTTTTTGCCTGTTTTCCTCTTACTGTTTGTTGCTATATCACTCTTCCCTAACAGGTAAAATTTGGATGCTTCAATATAAGAAATACGAATGATGAGAAACGATAAGTACATTTTTGTTGTAGAAATTTTATTTTTCATAGTAAAGTAAAAAGATAGGCAATGACCATCAATTTTGCAATAATTACAGACTTTTCTTGTATATATACTGAGGGACTTTAAAAACGCACCATTGTATGTCATGTTATGTCACCCAGAATTTGCCATATTGGAAACGTTTGAGCACTTGTGTGAGTTAGCAAACGCTTACAGAGAGTGTGCAACCATGCATAGAAATTTCGAGAAAATGAAAATTTTGTTACTTTTTCGCAAACAATTTAGCGAGTTCACATTTTGTCGATATTTAATGTTTATGCATCTGAATGAATACCACACACTGTAAAAACAATAAAAAATTGCAAAAAACCTTGAAAAAATGTTTTATCGATGTTCCAAAAATTTGATTTTTTTAAAAAAGTAGGGTACAGTTCAAAATTTGGAGATGCCCGACTTAAAAGCCGACCAATTGATTGTATACCTACCCAGGTCATGAAAGTATATCTTGATGTACCACTTCCAAGCAAAGTTGAATAATTATTCATATGTCCGTTACCTTCACTTCCGGTCTTTGTGCAAAAAGTTTGAATCTTTGCAAAATGACATTGAAAAGAAAGAAATGTAACCAATAAAAAGAGAACACAAATCATGAACAATGAATAACCTCTGATTTTTATGTCATTGAAATCTGATCAGCAGTTACGAAATTGCAGCAAACTGAAAATCACGCTTCAATCATCATTGGATTAAAGCGAATGTATCTCCCTTTAGGAATATTCTAAAGCCAAATTATGCATTCATTATAAAAGCTTGTGCTCCCGGTTAAAATTGGAAAGGACCAAAAATACAATAGTTGATGGCTGTATGTAACAAAAATTCATTTTTCTAGCATATCCAAAGCTACAAATTGGTTCGTTTCTAAAGTCTGTCAGTATAGCAAACGACGTCTGTTTTGTTTTTGATTCTGTGTAATATTAAGGCGGTAACTCCCTTAATTCCCCTATCACTGAAGAGGAAATTGTTAAATCTGTTAAATCGATGAAGGAGTCTAAATCCGCAGGACTTGATAATTTACCGCCTGGGATTTTTTATACATTGCATTGACATCATGATACCCCTTGTGAAACGTTTCTTTAACCGTTTGCTTGACCTCGGCGAATTTCCGGAAGACTGGGGCCTATCGTTTATAGTCCCTTTACATAAAAAGGGCGATATTAACTGTATTGAAAACTACAGAGGCATTTCTTTGCTTGACATATTTGGGAAAATTGATACAAGTATAATCAACAGACGTCTCATTTTCGTTACAAATCTTTACAGTATGATTTCCGAATCCCAAGCTGGGTTTAGAGATGGTTATTCAACCACAGACAATCTATTTATTTTGCAGGGTGTAATAAGCAAATATCTTTCTAAACGACGTGGAAAACTTTATGTCGGTTTTGTTGACTTCAAAGCTGCATTCGATTCGGTACATAGAGACAAATTGTGGCTGTCTCTTAATCATTATGGTGTAAAAGGAAAATTGTTTAATTCTATAAAAGCTGTCTATAGATCTGTTAAATCATGTGTAAAGGTTAATAGCTCTTTAACGGATTTCTTTGACTGTCATGTCGGGCTACGACAAGGCTGTATGATTTCTCCTGTTTTGTTTTCTCTTTTTATTAACGAATTTACAGAACTGATTGAACAAAGTGGCCTCAAAGGTATTCAGTTATATCCTGATCTAGTTGAACTGTTCCTACTTTTGTTTGCAGATGATGTTGCATTACTGTCTGACTCTGTTGTTGGCTTACAACGCCAATTTAATTTGCTAAACGATTTTTGTAAAGACAAAATCCTACAAGGTAATATACATAAAACAAAAGTGGTTGTACTTAAAAATGGACCAATGTTGGCTAGAAACGAAAAATGGACGTTTGATGGTCAAAGACTAGATGTTGTTAACTGTTTTACCTATTTAGGTTTATCCCTATCCATGCAGTTATCTTTTAACAGAATGGCTTGCGACCAAGCTACAAAAGCAAAGCGGGTCTTGATTTCTCTGTTAAAATCTTTATATGATTTAGGACAAATACCAAAAGATGTCTTCTTTAAATTATTTGACAGAAAGATAAGTCCCGTCTTGCTTTATGGCTCTGAAATATGGGGATTTTCGAAACGAGACTCTGTTGAATTGGTGCATAGATATGCGTGTAAGCGTTATATGTGTGTAAAAGTAAAAAGTATGCAAAGACCAGGAACTGAAACAATCAAAATCCAAATCCAGCCCTCAAACCATAGTTGGAAACAACTAAGATTACAAATAATCAAGATACAGAGAACATATGGCCAACCGAGTGAGCAGCTTGTTCCCAAAAGGTGGCCACTCAGCAACCCAAACCGAACCAAAAATAATAAGAACATACATAAGGTAAAACATCACAGAAACTCTGACACCAAAAACAGGCAACAGAGAACCACAACAGAACTACCGCCTTGGAACGGTCAGTAATGAATTACTGGGGGGCTTAAATCGATTTTACAGGCCCAACCTCACCCTCAGAGCCTGAGAGCTTGTAATGCAGCAGTCTTGGGGGACTGTGGGAGATTTCCTTTATGGATAGAGTCTACAAAAAGGTGCATTAAATACTGGATGAAAAGTTTGAGCATGCCAGATACACGTTATGTTAAAAATGCTATACAATGTTAAAAGTCTTACACGAGTATGGTCAAAATAACTGGGTGACCAAAATTAGACAAATGTTTTTCTCAAATTGTTTTGGGTATATATGGTTTAACCAGCGTGTGCATAATCCTCGTTTGTTTATCCTTGCATTTGTACAAAGGTTGCGAGACCAGTATCTCCAAGCTTGGTATAACGATTTAGCCAATTCTTCTAAGTTGTGTTTGTATAAAGATTATAAGTTGAACTATGAACATGAAATGTATTTAAGTAGTCTAAATATACGAAAATTCAGACATACCCTGTCAAAATTTAGAACGAGTTCTCATAATCTGGAGATCATATTGGCAGACATCATGGTCGTCCAAGAAATGAAAGATTTTGTATATTATGTAAAACTGGTGTGGAGGATGAAGCGCACCTGTTGCTTTATTGCCCAGTATATGACTCTCTTAGACAAAAATACTTGCCACCGAAGTATTGCGTTGCACCAAATATAAATAACTTTAACATACTTATGTCAAGTAGGTCAGAAACAAGTATTCATGCAGTTGCGACATACTTGTATTATGCATTTAAGTTGCGTAAAGAACTTCTTGACAGTTTGGTGTAGTTTGTAATGTACTAGTTGCCAAACCTACGAATCCTTTGAATACTTAACAACAAATTTACATATTAATTGTCACACCAGTGTATATGTATATTGTTTGTATGTATGTTGAAATTATGTGTTATGGGCTGGAGGCCTGAGTCACAATAAATCATTTGTACTTTGTACAATCGTATGCAGTGTTCGGCCACTATTAGGGAGTATTCAGTAATTCAGTAATCCAGTAATTCATTACTGACCGTTCCAAGGCGGTAGTTCTGTTGTGGTTCTTTGTTGCCTGTTTTTGGTGTCAGAGTTTCTGTGATGTTTGACCTTATGTATGTTATTATTATTTTTGGTTCGGTTTGGGTTGCTGAGTGGCCACCTTTTGGGAACAAGCTGCTCACTCGGTTGGCCATATGTTCTCTGTATCTTGATTATTTGTAATCTTAGTTGTTTCCAACTATGGTTTGAGGGCTGGATTTGGATTTTGATTGTTTCAGTTCCTGGTCTTTGCATACTTTTTACTTTCAGTATGCTGCGTCCTGGTACACAGTATTAAAAAATCAGCAAATTCGTTCGCGTACTCCAGAAAAAAAAAACATGTAAATAAATCAGTAGTTATCCTACCCGTAGTTGCCTGTCTTGCATTAAGTCTTCTAAAGAAATGTGCGAAGCCACATTAGTTTCCCGCTACATATCTGACAAGAGTTTGGGCCTGATGCCGAACTGTTTATGTCTATCTTTCTAATAGGTACAGGTGCATTAACAACAAACATGGAAACTTCAATATTTGTTATAATTTATACGAAGTAAAAGTGACAATATTGATGTTTATTAAAAACGCTATATTTTTTATAAATAAACAAATACGTAAAAAAAAGGTTCCCAGGAACACCTATATAAATTTGAAGAGTAAATACACATCAGGAACTGACTGAATCAGACCCCAAACTCTATCCCCAACCTCAAAGGGAAAGACTGACAAAGACATCTCAACTAACAATAAACTAAATGTACAAGAGATTAGCCGAGTCAGCAGCTCTTTCCCAAAATGGTGGCAGCTCAGCTATCTTTACTGAACTAAATAATTAGACCAACAGAAGGGTTAAGGTAGACGGATACTGAATAAAAATATTGGTTGGGCATTCATCTCATTATACCAGGTGAAAAACCAAAAGGGCTATAAAACTTTTGGATAAGAAATTTTTTTCACCGTTTTGTTTTCCTAAAACACAAACTTTTGTATATATACATACTTTTTTTTACACATTTTCCATTAAAATTCATGCCTCTAGCACATGGATGCACTTTCATTTCTGCAAACCATATGATCTTTAATGTAGGATATTTGAAACAAAGTGGTAAGAAAAATTGCGTTTAATTTGATAAAAAGTATATTTTTACATCTTTCGAAAACTGCAAGAAAACGAATTTCAGGAAAAACGTCATGAAAAATATATTCAATCGATTGGGCATGTTCATGCATATTGTTTTCGTAAAACTTACATTGTATGATAAAGTATAACACAAAAACCAAACATTTCACCGTTTCGTTTCCTAGAAAAACAATAATTAAGTTCAAAAAATATCTCCCCACAAACTGCCCCAATTCTGACCTGCTGGAAGTACAGCCGGTCCTTGCCCTTTGATTTATTTTCCTGTTGTTCCGGGTCTTCCATACAGTAATGCCTCAAAATTGCGCAGATGGAATTGAAATTGTAAAGACCTTGAACATTCTGGTTTCTAAGGAACAGTCTGATCTCGGTTTTCACAGCTTGTACAGACGTCTCTGCCCAAAAACTTAGGATCTTTATGGTAGATATTGTAAGTGTGTATATACTCCATAGTTGACCGATTTCACCATGAACAATAACTCTGTTTTGTGTTTTAACAAGTCAATACATAATCATTCTGTATCTGAAGACCTTAAAATGAAAACACAATAAGTTAAACAGCACCAAGCATAAGACAAATGCAACCGCATCGAAAGTACCGCCTTGGGACGGTCAGTAATAACTGCTGGGGGGTTTAAACCCGATTTACTGGGTCAAAACCTTCATCCTCACCCTCCGCCGCGGTGCACACAATTATTTGGTAGTTCGGCTCATATGGAGGTCCCCTAACTCAGCAGTGAGTCATCACGGCAAACAATCAAAATCAAGAAAAGACTGTGATGAAGCAAGGATGAGGACTCGACAGTCAAAATGTGTTGAGACACCTGGAGATCCCTGAGGCGTCAGCAACACCACTGGAACACTGGAGCAAAAGAAGACCACCAGTTGAACCCCGATGGGCCAAGAAACAATTAAATATCTGGCCCTAACCAACTAATATATAGCTTTATGTTTGGGCTATCATAGAGTCTGAACCCCGACCCACTGGCGTGCAATTAAAGAGGACAGCAAAGTTGTTAACAGTGATGGGGTTTATCTCTAAGCATGCAGACTATCGCATTATATCTACGTTATAGCCAATGCGTTTAAATCGCATGAGAATTTTCTCAAATTGATCAGGAAATTCTGTTTTCCCTACGATTTTGCGTAATTTATATACTAAGTCATCAAAAATTTCAGGTTCCGATAGGCCTTGTTGCAAAAGTGACCTTAACCCTATATTATATTTAGAAACCAATTCAAAGTGTCTACGATTAAATTTAGAAAAAGCTTTCCGAAGTTTACAATGCCGATACCCCAGCTGTAAAAGCTTGGCAGTCAAACTTTTATAAGTAGCATCGAAATCAGCCAACTAACTAGACATCCTAGCGAAGCGAATATGTTGAGAAATGTAAACAGCATGAGAAGTGGTGCGGGGAACATCAACATCCAAAAACGGAAAATTAACAATGTCGGAATCAAAATCATCACGTTTGTCATAAATTGTAGATGAAACAAATCCGTCTAAAACTGATAAATGTAAATCCAAAAATGGAGCCTCGATATCAGAAGTATTTGCTTTATTTGACTGCAGTTCGGCAGGATAAATTTGACAAACCATCCCTTCCAAATAACGAGTGTCAATATCTAAAAGTTCGTCCAAGTATCTAGACGTTGGGTTGAATGCGTCAATGACAGAAGCTTGAAGTTAGGGTCTACCTTAAATTAAGAATTCCATTAAATAAGAGTGAAAGTGCATTACAATGTCTCCTCAAAGATAAGGAAGACCTTAACTTAGGTAAGAATCTTAAATATTTATGGTAACAACCATAGCTACCTTAAAGTTAAGGTGTGACTTTATGTTTTCCAACAAGATAGTTTTACGCAGATTATGGCGAAAAAGAAGAAACTTCGATTGAACAGGAAAATGTAATCCAATACATTACTCTTTTCAAAAGATAACGAACGGAAACCATTTTCTGTACGAAACAAAGTCAAAAAGGGCCATAACTCCCATAATAATTAACGGAATTTACCCTAAATCGAAGTTGACCTTTAATTGTATTTTATATTTATATACCTGTGTATAAAATATAATTCCAGGGCAACTAATCTTTTTAAAAGATAATGAACGAAAACCATTTTTTCATACAAAATGAAGTCGAAAAAGGGCCATAACTACCACAATAGAAGGATGATTTTACCCTTAATCGAACTTGACCTGTATTTTATAATTATATACCTGTGTACAAAATACGAATTAAATACACCAATGTTTTCCAAAGGTATTCAACGGAAACCATTTTTTCATACAAAATGAGGTCGAAAAGAGCCATATCTTCCACAATAATAGATGGAGTTTACCCTCAATCGAAATCGATCTGTATTTTACGATTATATATGAATTCAATATACCATTTGTTTACAAAAGATTAACGCCTCTAGCGGGACTCGAACACGGGTCCCCTAGATAAGTAGACCAGCACTAAACCTACTGAGCCACCGGAGCTCCCTCCGATGTATACAATTCTTTATACAACTTCTCCTGTGTAATGTTTCCTGTACACTGTTTAATGCGACAGTAACTTTCAACATGAACACGCGCCCATGCAAACATGCTGTTATATACTGTAAATAAAGAAATGAGAAAGGCAATGATCAGGAATTAATACAATCAAAGCCCATATTCCGCTCTCAAAACCAACAGGGAAAGAAGCAAATACACACAGAAATTGACACAAGTTTACGAAAGACACGAAAAATTAACCGAATGAGCAACTCTTTCCCAAAGAGATGGTTATTCAGCTACCCCTAATAACAGCATCAACATCTATTTGTACTTATTTTTTATTTTTTATTAAAGGCAGATTGGGCAGCAATACAGGTGACCAAACCAAAACGCCAGAGACCATAGACAAGCAGGCACAGCACATTAGAACATCAAGGAACCGCAACAGAAGTACCGCATTGGAACGGTCAGCAAAAGAATACTGGGGGCCTTAAAATAGTTTTAATGGGCCCAAACATCGCCCTCTGCTTATGCAGTGGTTTGAAATAGCCCGCATGAAGGTTTCCTAACCCTTCATAACTGGGTCATAATCACCAAAACACAACTCTTGGGAATGTCCAAAAAGTATATCTATGCTTTTTGAAGCAATTCCATAAATCTTGCATAAAAATTATCTCCATAGTAACCAAGTTTAAAGAGTAAATACATTTCAGGAACTGACTGAATCAGATCCCAAACCCTATCCCCAAAATCAAAGGAAAAGATTCACAAAGATATCCCAACAAACAATAAATTACAAGTGATAAGCCGAGTCAGCACCTCTTTCCCAAATAGGTGGCAACTCAGCTATCTTTACTGAACTAAATAATTTAGACCAACAGAAGGGTTAAAATGAAAACACAATGAGTTAAACAGCACCGAACATAAAACAAAAGCAACCACAACGAAAGTATCGCCTTGAGACGGTCGGTAATAACTACTGGGGGGGAGGGGGGCTGCGCTATCAAGGGCACGCCGTATTTTAAATAATCATAAAGTTACAAGGCATAGCTTTTTCTACATTTTATCGTTGACACTTTGAATTGGTTTTTAAATATAATACAGGGTTAAGGTCACTTTTGCAACAAGGCCTATCGGAACCTGAATTTTATGGTGACTTAGTATATAAATTACGCAAAATCGTAGGGAAAACAGAATTTTTTGATCAATCTAAGAAAATTAGCATGCGGTTTGAACGCATTGGCTATAACATAGATGTAATGCGACAGAAGGCATGCTTAGTGGTTAACCCAATCACGGTTGACAACTTTGCTGTCCTCTTTAATTGCACGCCGGTGGGTCGAGGTTCAGACTCTATGATAGCCCCTACATAAAGCTATATATTAGTTGGTTGGGGCCGGATGCTTGTCTGTTTCTTGGCCCACCGGGGTTCAACTGGTCTTCTTTTGCTCCAGTGTTCCAGTGGTGTTGCTGACGCCCCAGGGATCTCCAGGTTTCAACACGTTTTGGCTGTCGAGTCCTCATCCTTGCTTCATCACGGTCTTTTCTTGATTTTAATTGTTGCCCGTGATGACTCTCTGATGAGTTAGGGGATCTCCATACGAACCGAACTACTAAGTAATTGTGTACACCGCGGCGGAGGGGGAGGGTGAAGGTTTGGGCCTAGTAAAATCCGGTTTAAACCCCCAGTAGTTATTACTGACTGTCCCAAGACGGTACTTTCGTTGCGGTTGCATTTGTTTTATGCTCGGTGCTGTTTAATTTTATTGTGTTCTCATTTTAATCCTTCTCTAATAAAAATAGAAAATAGGTAAAATAGTTGTTGAATTTTTTTTCTTATAATTTGCTTAGTCTGTTGTAACCCTTCTGTTGATCTAAATTATTTAGTTGAGTAAAGATAGCTGAGTTGCCACCTATTTGGGAAAGAGCAGCTGACTCGGCTTATCACTTGTAATTTATTGTTTGTTGGGATGTCTTTGTTAATCTTCCCCTTTGATGTTGGGGATAGGGTTTTGGACATGATTGTGGCAGTTGATTAAGTGTAGTTACTCTTTAAAATAGAAAAAATACCACAATTAACCTGTTATAGATCAGAATTAGAGCTAAATTAAAATTACGGCGTTGTGAGACAATGTTTGTTTCTCCGTTAACATTTTAGAACGTTGCGTGAAAGACTTTCCTTGTTACAGAGAAAATTGCACTGTGAGTTGCGCTTCTTTGAAGAAAAAATGGTGTCTACGGGCAATATCGAAACAAGAGCAGTGATAATATCCTGTGTAGGATTAGGAAAAATCACCACAGAAACATTTAAGAGTAACTCTCTGTAAGCACCAAAAAATTGCAATAGGGGGTGAAAATGACATATCTCAGAGTTTAACCGACTAAATATTTTGTACCACTTCAGAAACTGAGGGTGAGGTTGGGCCCGTAAAATCGATTTAAGCCCCCCAGTAATTCATTACTGACCGTTCCAAGGCGGTAGTTCTGTTGTGGTTCTCTGTTGCCTGTTTTTGGTGTCAGAGTTTCTGTGATGTTTTACCTTATGTATGTTCTTATTATTTTTGGTTCGGTTTGGATTGCTGAGTGGCCACCTTTTGGGAACAAGCTGCTCACTCGGTTGGCCATATGTTCTCTGTATCTTGATTATTTGTAATCTTAGTTGTTTCCAACTATGGTTTGAGGGCTGGATTTGGATTTTGATTGTTTCAGTTCCTGGTCTTTGCATACTTTTTACTTTTCATAAAACTAAGCGTCTTTTTTGCTTATGTCAAGTGATGAACAAAAATACAATTTTTTCTCCAGTCAAACTGTCCATTTTCATGACAAAAAAGATTTTCTGTTTGTTTGGCCTAATTTTGTGATTCTTCATATAAAATTGCGAGATTTGACACCAGTTGTATTGACAGTATTTCTTAACAGATGTTATTGACGCTTATATCTTTTAAGAGACCTATGCAAGTGCTGTGTATGGATAGATAAAATTTTCTTGTTATTGCTATGGTTAAGGAGTTAACGATCTTGACATCTCTTTAGTAAAGCGTCTCTTTAAAAACACCAAAAATTAGCCGATTTTGACACCATTTTGCTATAAAATGCGGCTATAGATTTTTTTCATTCTCTTAGTACAGAGAGTATAACACCTAGCTGTTTATATATCATAAAATGGGAGATGGTATATATTTTTAAATTGAAAATAATCTTTTAATTTAGTCACCATCAGGAAAATCGGAAGAATCTGTCATAGCAGAAAATCTGTTATAAGAGATAGTAATGGAGAATGGTCTATTGTCTTTTGTTTTTGTTATTTCAGCTTGTGATTTCCAATTTTCCATGGCATTTGTATTCTGTTCTGTGATCGTGTTCACTGCAATTCAAATTGTAATATACAATATTGTTTAAAGTGAGATGAAAAGTGTGGATGCTGATTTTTCTTTCTATTTTAAGATGCTTTTCAAGGCAAAGGAGGTGCTAATGTGTTACACTTTGTGTGCATCCGCGTGTACGTGTAAATATTTGACCGTATTAGCAAAAGATGCACCTGTTGCGTGTATGTCAGTATCTAAATTACTATAAGTAACTAAAATGACAGAGTCTTCGGACACCTTGGGTATATCAACTGAATGCAGCAGTAATGCATCATTGAACCATAAGGATCAATGAACATAGAAACTTTTGGTTCACCATTTGCGTTTAACTCACTATACAGGTAATCAAACGAGATTCAGTCTTCAAACTTGTACACAGATACTTCTGGAAAAGATCAACTGAATGCAGTGATGCAGTTTGGACTACGACCTATATTTTATGGATCATTAACACAGAAAAGTTAGGGGTACAAGTTGGGTTTAGGTCACGGTCACTTCAAAGTAATCAAAAGGATTCAAACTTGTTACACTACATAATAACATCTAGGTAAGATCAACTGAATGCAGTGATGCATACTGGGCCAAGACCTATATTTCATGGATCACTGAACATAGAAAATGTTTACCAACTGCATTTAGCTCCAATTGCTTAAAGCTCGGTTTCCATGTAACTAGTAAGGATATAGCCTTCACACTTGCTGCATAGAAACATCTAGGGAAGGTGTACGGAATGTGGTGATGAATACTGGGTCATGACAAAAACAAATGTCCCCACTCCTTTCTTGCTTAGCCGTATAATTTTCCCTAAATATTGCAAAGTTAGGATCTCTTCTGATCTTGAAAATTGGGTCTAGGTTACTACCATCTAATAGGTACTTTTCCACTTCCTGATTATACACTTATCTATGTTTGGTCATAATCCATCAATTCCGTCAGAAGTTATCGTGCAGACAAACCATTTTTCAAAACTCTTTGACCTCCTGTGACCTTGAAAATGAGGTCAACAACTAGGCTTTATACTCTCTGCACCAAGACAAAGATAAAACTCTATAGCGGCATTGTTTTTAAGTAAAACGTCTTAAAGTTTTGCTTTTTTTGATGTTTAGAAATAGACGCCTTACTAGCTGGAAGTCAAGATCACTGACTGCTTGACCATAGCAATATACACAGAATTTGCTGTATTCTTAAGCAGCACTTACATGGTTGTCTTGTAAAATGTCAGTGCCAATACCATTTGTGACGAAAAACTTCCAGAACAATTGGAGTCAAATCTTGCATTTTTCATTTGAAAAATCACCAGATTAGTCTGAAAACAGAAAATCCTGGCTGCCATGGCAACGGATAGTTTGAATGAAGAAAAACTTTTATTTTTGTTCATCACTTGGCAAAAGCAAAACAGACACTGAGTTTCGTGAAAATCTGAGACATGTCATTTTCACCTGATTTTGGTGCTTACATAGAATGGCACTTGAAATGAAGAGGAGGTCAAGTGTTAAGTTGAAGTGCAGTCGTTCATAAATGTTAAAATGGCATGGACGATTTCAGGAAAGACGGACTTAAATTGAAGACGATGTGAAATGTGGACGCTTGCCATCGCTTAGGCCATCATTCGTGATTAACGTTCAGGAAATGCTTGATACAGCAAGAGGAGTAACAGTTAGGGCTTCGGGATTTGATTGTTTTAATTCCTGACATTGCCTTTTTTTCTTTATCTGAATATCTTCATATTTCCACAATCAAAGTGCACAAAATTCTAATGGATACTTCCACATGACTGAAATTAGTGCGTGTCGTAAGGTACCATTAAGCAAGGTGTCTTGCTTGTGACAATTATTGTCTTTTCAAAAAGTCACCTCTTTTGGACATCGAATTTGCCATACCGTGCCCCGGGTGAAGGACGGTAGTAGTGTTTTATGTGTTGTTGTGCTTAAACCATTTATTGCAGAATTATGCTTTATAGATCATAAGAAAAGAAAAGAAAATATTTTGAGATGATGTTTCTCTCATTTCTCTGTAAAATACATCTGATCTGTTATAAAGAAAGTGTACGAACTTAAATAATGTACTCCGTATATGTTTTGAAGTACACCCTGTTTACCAAGGCACATGCTGCCTTTGCTCGGGGGATTTGCAATCTTCTCGGTTTGGGTTGCTGAGTGGCCACCTTTTGGGAACAAGCTGCTCACTCGTTGGCCATATGTTCTCTGTATCTTGATTATTTGTAATCTTAGTCTTTTCCAACTATGGCTTGAGGGCTGGATTTGGATTTTGATTGTTTCAGTTCCTGGTCTTTGCATACTTTTTACTTTTCTCAGATACATATGGTATGCGAGTTATGAAGAAACAGGAAACTGTCGACATGCTATCAAAGGGGAGATAAGTGAAACAGCATGAAAGCGAATAAAGGCCCTCAGTCGTTAATTATGATTCTATTTCTTGTTATTTTTATACGAGAACCTTCTTTTTTCTGTTAGGCCATCAGTGCATATCCAGGTTGTAGATCAGGGAGGACTGTAAACGGTCATACACCTAGCACATAGTCCCCAGAACATTTCTTTTGAGGCAAAATGCCGAGTCAACGGAATTTCGCTTTTTTTTGTGTTCCTTGCTTCCAAATAATCAATATTTTTCAATTTAAGACGAGAGAGCTACAGCGGAGCAGCCAATTTATGGCGTCTGACATTATGTCCCAGTTTAACAGTTCTTTTAATTTTTCCCTTTTCAAAACAACAAACATCTTCGGATTCATGTTTATGACCGATTTAAAACATATCTGCGTGCAATGTATTTTTAGATTATTTGATAGTTTACTCTTAAGCTGCTTCTGCATGCATAAAAATGTTGATGGCAATAATTGCTAGACGGTGAACAGAAGACATATATTTAACTCTTCTACAAATACTTAGGATCTAAAATTTTCTTTAAAGTAAAAAGTATGCAAAGACCAGGAACTGAAACAATCAAAATCCAAATCCAGCCCTCAAACCATAGTTGGAAACAACTAAGATTACAAATAATCAAGATACAGAGAACATATGGCCAACCAAGTGAGCAGCTTGTTCCCAAAAGGTGGCCACTCAGCAACCCAAACCGAACCAAAAATTATAATAATAACATACATAAGGTAAAACATCACAGAAACTCTGACACCAAAAACAGGCAACAAAGAACCACAACAGAACTACCGCCTTGGAACGGTCAGTAATGAATTACTGGGGGGCTTAAATCGATTTTACAGGCCCAACCTCACCCTCAGTTTCTGAAGAGGTACAAAACATTTAGTTGGTTGTTCGGTTCGCATGATAACCCTCTAACTCGTCAATGAATCATCACGGTAAACACATAAATCAAATTTCAACACCATGAAGAAGCAAAGACGAGGACTCAACAGATACAACGGGCCGTCTGACAGGTTGAGATCCCTGTCCTGCCAAACAACCCCACTAGAAATCTGAAGCAAAAGAAGGTCACCAGTTGAGCCCCGGTGGACCAAGCAGAACACTTTCAAAAGAAGACCAGAGAACACTTTCAAAAGAAGGAACATAGACCATACTTTGAACGCCTCGTTTGACAAATCTAATCCCAAAGGACAAAAATATAAGATAATATGCACTATGGATGATGTACGAGGAGACGTTATCGGCCGTCACAGGGTACAACACCAGCTGCAAAGTCAATAAGAATGCTCAAGAGGAGCTTACTCCGCAATAGAAAATTGGATGTAGCTGAATTTCGAACTCATCTGAGCTCTTGTGCCTGTCCTCGTTTCCTGCAAGTCTGAAAAAGATTCGATCAAAAATGACGAACAATATTCTTTGACGCTTTAAGTAGCTCTTATATTATTATAAGTCCAATCTAACCGATAGTCGAACTCATTCAAAACGTCTAACCTGCCACTGATTCCTGCAAGTATAAAAAAACATCCAATTAAAAATGAGCAAAGAAAAGAGGAGACACAATTTTTCCCTTACAAATTCTATACGATCCCTCATGCCCTCATGGGCAACTAACTCCAAGATGCAAAATCTGAGCTCACAGAATTTCGAACATGGCCGATTTCTTGAGCGTGTCCTCCTTCCCTGCAAGTCTGATAAAGATCCGATCAAAAATGACCGAAATAAGCTGGAGGCACTATATCCTTTGACGCTCGAGGGCAAGTAAATTTGTTATGATACGTTCAAACTGACTGATATTCATCCAATACGTTTTGCCTGTCATTGCTTTTTGCGTGTATGAAAAACGTCCGATTAAAAGGAGCCGTCAAAATGTGAAGTTTATAGGAACGCTTAAGGTAGACGAATAGTGAATAAAATATTGGTGGGGCATTCATTTCATTATATCAGCTGAATAACCAAAAGGGCTATAAAACATTTGGATAAGAAAAGAAATTTTTTCACCGTTTTGTTTGCCTAAAAAACAAACTTTTGTATTTATACATACTTTTTTATACATTTTCCATTAAAATTCATGTCTCTAGCACATGGATGCACTTTCATTCCTGCAAATCATATAATCTTTAATATAGGGTATTTGAAACAAACTGGTAAGAAAAATGCAATTATCTTGATAATAAGTATATTTTTACATTTTTTTTAAAAAATGCAAGAAAATTGAATTTCATGAAAAATGTCATGAAAAATATATTCAATCGATGGAGCATGTTTATGCATATTGTTTTAGTAAAACTTACATTGTATGATACAGAATAAATAAAAAAAAACATTTCACCGTTTTGTTTCCTAGAAAAACAATGTTTAAGTTTAAAAATATCCCCCAAAAAGACTGCCCAAATACTGCACCTGCTGCAAGCAAAGGCGGTCCTTGCCCTGTTATTTATTTTCCTGTTGTTCCGGGTCTACCATAGAGTAATGCCTCAAAAATGCGCAGATGGAATTGAGATTGTAAAGACCTTGATCATTCTGGGTCCCAAGGAACAGTCTGATCACGGTTTCAACTGTTTGTACAGACGTATCTGCCTGAAAAAAAGGATCTTTATGGTAGACATTGTAAGTGTGTATATATTCCATAGTTGATTGATTTCACCATAAACAATAACTCTGTGATGTGTTTTAACAAGTCAATACAGAGTTATTGTGTATCTAAATACCTTAAGGGCAACTAACGCCGGAATAAAAAATCGGATCTGACTGAATTTCGAACTTGTCCGAGATTTTGTGCCTGTTATTCTTCCCTGCAAGTCTAGAAAAGATCTGGGGTCGTATTTATACAATGACTTAAGTGGTTGCTATGGTGTTGCTAGGGCTGAATTTCTATGAAATAATTTAGACCAACAGACGGGTTACACGGACTAAGCAAATTATATGAAAAACATTTAACAATTATTTTTACCTATTTTCTATTTTTATGATAGAAGGATAAAACTGAGAACACAATAAATTAAACAGCACCGAACATAAAACAAATGCAACCGCAACAAAAGTACCGCCTTGGGACGGTCAGTAATAACTACTGGGGGGTTTACCGGTTTTACTGGGCCCAAACCTGCACCCTCACCCTCCGCCGCGGTGCACACAATTAGTTGGTAGTTCGGTTCGTATGGAGGTCCCCTAACTCATCAGAGAGTCATCACGGTCAACAATTAAGATCAAGAAAAGACCGTGATGAAGCAAGGATGAGGACTCGACAGCCAAAACGTTTTGAGACACCCGTAGATCCCTGAGCGTCAGCAGCACCACTGGAGTACTGGAGCAAAAGAAGACCACCAGTTGAACCCCGGTGGGCCAAGAAACAGACAAACATCCGGCCCCAACCAACTAATATATAGCTTTATGTAGGGGCTATTATAGAGTCTGAACCCCGACCCACCGGCGTGCAATTAAAGAGGACAGCAAAGTTGTCAACCGTGATTGGGTTAACCACTAAGCATGCAGACTGTCGCATTACATCTATGTTATAGCCAATGCGTTTAAATCGTATGATAATTTTCTTAGATTGATCAAAAATTCTTTTTTCCCTACGATTTTGCGTAATTTATATACTAAGTCACCATAAAATTCAGGTTCCGATAGGCCTTGTTGCAAAAGTGACCTTAACCCTATATTATATTTAGAAACCAATTCAAAGTGTCTACGATTAAATTTAGAAAAAGCTTTCCGAAGTTTATGATACCGATACCCCTGCTGTAAAAGCTTGGCAGTCAAACTTTTATTACGAGCATTGAAGTCAGCCAGATGACTAGACACCTTAGCGAAGCGAATAAGCTGAGAAATGTAAACACCATAAGAAGTGGTGCGGGGAACATCACCATCCAAAAACGGAAAATTAACAATGTCGAAATCAAAATCATCGCGCTTGTCATAAATTTTAGATGAAACAAATCCATGTAAAATAGATAAATGTAAATCCAAAAATGGGGCCTCGGTATCAGAAGTACTTGCTTTATTTAACTGCAATTCAGCAGGATAAATTTGACTAACCATTTCTTCAAAATAAGGGTTGTCAATATTTAAAAGGTCGTCCAAGTATCTAGACGTTGAGTTGAATGCTTCAATGACATGAGCTTGAGTATCATCAGAAAGAGACATCATAAAGTCTCTTGCATAGCAAAATAGAAACAAATCTGCTACAAGAGGAGCGCAATTAGTACCCATCGGAATTCCTATAATTTGTCTGTGTAACTTAGTACCGAATCTGATGAAAATGTTATCTAGAAGATATACTAAAGCATCACAAACATTTTGGCAAGACCACATTTTAAACCTTTTTGGTCATCGGAAGTAAAAAAGCATGTTTATCATTGCAAACAAGATAAAAAGCACCCTCTCTCTGAAAAGTAGTCTCAATTAAATTTATTAGTTTCTTTTTTATTAAATTATGGGGCAAAGTTGTATAGAGTGTAGAAAAATCGTATGTAGACAAACTAGACGCGCGATATCCTCTAGACTTCAGTTTATCAAGAACCTCGGTAGAATTTTTAATTGACCAAAACAAATTTTTTCCTGACCGTTCGTAAACTTTTTCACAGTATCTAATTACATGAATTTTGATAGCGGTAAGGCAAGAAGTTAATAATTTGGAAAGTTCAGTAGTGGTTCAGTAGTTAAGTCGTTTTATAAATCTGGCCCTTGATCAAAAAAAGGTACGGCAATAGGAGCTATTGGTTACCATGGTTACCACAGTTTCAGTCAGACATGCCCCAAATCTATTGCAGCTTTTCCCCCTGCCCAATAATGCTACATATGAAATTTAATCAAGACTTGCCAAGTAGCTTAAGGAAAACATGTTTACTTGTTTGAAAATGTTGACGAATAGACGACGGAGCCTACTAATTCTATAAGCTCCCCGGGGCCGGTGACTCAAGTGAGCTAAAATGTGTCCTTTAGAAAATATACACCGCACTAAATTTTGCTGAGTTGTCCAGATTTATCATAGCTTTATACATTTTTGCTATTAGAAGTTGTTTTTATTATGGTTACCAAAATATGACGACATGAACAGAACTCTCTGAAAATACCTCGTTTTCCCATATCTTACTCATCCTTTCGTAAACGATGCATACTCTCAAGTGTATAAGGAGCCACAGTAGGTTCAGCTATGGCCTGCTGATTTAGCACTTCCGGGTTCGAGCCCCGCTGTAGGCGGGAATTTTTTTGATCGCAACGGGATTCCATTGCACACACCTTTTCATTATCACCCAATCGTCGTCCTGATATGGCTGAATACTGTAATAAAGGACGTAAAATCTTAAATCAGTCATCCAGTCATCTCAAGTAACTAGTTTTTGTTCAATACATGCAGTTGTTGAACCCCGTCAATTGGAAGACTAATAATTTATGAATAATTACTATCACTTACTTTTATGTAAAACCCAGTCCTGCACTGGATGTCCATAGATGACAATTCAACCCATGACAAACACCAACCGAGATGGCGGAGCTACCGGAAACAGATTGCTTGGGTCCCCCTAATCACCGGAACAAGCTGGACCCCAAAGCACCGAACAACATACAGCTTTCACTACACTCCTCCCCATCATATCTTGAAGCAGTAGGGCCTGTAGTTGACTGACACGGTCGGCTGTTGTTGATATTCTTCGCCATCCTAGCTAGCGTTTGTGCATATATGAGGAACCAGTTGGCTGTCCCCAAAACTGTTCAGACTGTTTGGGAAACCAGTTGGCTATCCCAAAACTGTTCAGACAAACCAGTTCGCTGTCCAAACTATTTAGACTTTTTGAGAAACCAGTTGGCTATCCCAAAATTCAACAATGTACCAATCTTTGGAGTACCAGATGGCTATCCAAAAACCTTTAGTTCTAACAGGTGTTAGTATCAACTTACCAAGTCTTTTTGCTGCAAACCTGAAGTACTTGCCACCATACTGTTGTTCTGCCACAACCTGATTACTGATCGCTCTTACTGATCTGGTCAAATGTAATTTCACCTTGTCTCCCGTGGACAGTCGTCCCCATACCCTTGTGGATCCCAATAACATCTCCGGGTCTAGTGGAGTGGCCAGCTCCAGAGAGCACCGGCTAGACTGTTATGTTCACCAACGGTACTGCGTCGCCACATCTTCTATGAAGAAACCCCAACTTTTTTCTTGGAGCCCTACCACAATATTTATAACCGCCGCAAGGAAAGTCCTCCAGCCGCACCCCCGCACCAAATGCCATACACCGACCATCATTTGCCGGCAATCTGGACAATGTACCCCATTTTGGTGCATGCGACCTACATGGCGCCATGTTAAACCAAGACAGTTCTTCCAGCTATCTCACCAACAATCCCTGTAGCTCATGAAATCCCATCTAACCATCTCAAGCGTGAATGATCAGTTCTCACCACAACTGGTCAAGCTAGCAGGTAGTGTCTTGACTGGCAAAGAGCATCACTGCTAATCCCTCTTTTCTGGTGACACAATACTTCTTCTGTTCCTTTGTCAATGCAAAACTTGCATACCCAACAACTTTTTCTTGCCTCCTTGAACCTGGTTATGTTCAGCCTCAGTCGCAAAGTCTGAAGCATCATAGTGGTTGTACTAACACTCTTTTGCTTGGTCTTGATTCCAGACATACTGGTGTTTGCCTGTTACAGCATACAGCATAGTTGCTATCTTTGAAAAGTCTTTCATAACCCAAGTTTGGGGCATGTAGGCGCTGGCCAGTTCTATACAACTTCTATATCTGAGTTCTGACTCTTGTTGCTGCCAAACTATTACCACTCACCTCCTTACTGTCTTCTTCCCTTATCAGCACTTGCCAATATGCTGACCTAGCATCCAAGACCCATCTTGTTTGCGTATATAAGGACAGGAGCTGATGCCCAATCTGAGGTAGATTCTTGGATAACTCCAGCCTTAATCATCTTCTGTAGGCGAGCCTCTTCTTCTGCAGTGAAGCAAACAGGCGTGTGCCTCATTCGCTGTTTCACCGGTTTGGCATTACCCGTATCAATGGTGTGTTGTACCTAGATCAAATTCAAGTTTATTCGATCAAGAGATGGGCCAAATGTTCACCCTTCTTCTTGGTTCAGTCTTTGTATGACTCGTCAAAGACCTGCTGTTGATGCTCAAGAATGGCAAGGTTACCATTTGCGAAACTGCCTTTGTGCAGCGTGGGTATCATATCAGGTGATATTCTTCCCGATCTTGGTAACAATCCTAAGGCTCAGAAACTTGTCCCCAATGAGTGGTCTTTTGTCCCTCCCCTACAGGTCAGTGGGATCATTAAACACACACCGCATTCAACCCAATCAGCGCCCCGTGCGCTTAACCCAGCAGCAGAAACATAAAGCAAACTGCCCTCCCAGCAAGCGCACATATCAAAGAATGACTCGATACTAAAACAAGCAGAACCCACTGGCAAAAACACCAGACACTCTCACAGATGGACGAAGACAATTTGCAAATAAAACTTATACGATTACCTAGCCCATCCAGCCTTCGAAACAAGCAAACAAACCAATAAATCAGCATAAATGTGTGCGTTTTCAATCATCTCTCTCAGAAATGCTCGCAATGTGCGCTTATTAGAGCATGCACGGCAACTAGGTCGAATACAGTAATTAATTAAGTTCGCCACTCACAGACTTGTCTTACAGTAAGCATTCTGACTGCTTATCAAGTTCTAAACAATGAGTCAAGTCTTTATCAATTCTGCGTTTTATTTTGGTTTCTGAGTGTGGTCACATATGATACCATGGTAATATTCTGCGCCTAAGAACTGCAAATCTGGAAACTGAAGGACAACCTCCATCAGAATTCCACATCTTGACTCAGGCGCGAGCCATCAAAAAACAGTATTCCACTACTCATACATGTATATAATAAAATCTGACCTCTATCAACCAAAATATCAAATCTAACAGCAATTCATGCTAAATACGCCTTATCTGGCAAACAACAAGTTTCTCTGGTTTCTTATGCCCAGACCCCCAGTTCTCAGCACTTTCAGTTTACTCTCTTCCCTATTCATCACATGACACTGTCGCTTGAGTTTCAATATACTATGTACATGCCGTCACTTACCCACTGTCCGGACATCCCGCTGAATGGCGCCTGGTTCCACAACTGCAACCTGCCCATCAGCCCCCATGTCCGACAATCCAAATAAGGAATGATCAGCCCACTCCTCAAGCGATTCCCCAGGGTTCTGGGTTAGCTGCTGAAATCTCAACGTTGAATGCCAATAAATTACCTGTACCATCTTAAGGGAGGTTTTGAGGTCAGGAGATATTACCTGTCTTGTTCTTGACCTCTTTTGGGGTGATGTCTTTTCAGACTCCTTTTCTGAAATGCCTGGCGTCGGGTTCGACTGAGTTCGGCAGGGGAGGTCCCCAAGAATCGCGTGTCTCTGTTTCCGAATTGCCAAAGTTAAAAACACCAATTTTTGTTTCAGTTTGCATTTAAATACCACCGGTGTAGTATCGTTTTTCTGAACTGGTGATGCCTGCACAGGAGTCTGCAGGAGACTGTAAATTCACTGACATCTTCCCTGCTGTCTTTGAAGAGGAAAGAATCCCAATGCCTTTTTGCCTCCTCATGCTTTTCCCCTTCCTTGATGTAGCACGACTCCAATGCCATACAAAATAACTTTGGCAATATCAGACCAGTCCATACCGGATGGCATAGACTGGGGCTCGCCATGAATGTGTCAGAGACGGATGCCTCTGAATCCTCAGCCGGAGGGTGTTTGTGTTTTGTAAATTATGGACAGTCGATGCAAAGTTGATGGTGACTATACCGGTTGGCTCAGTCCTCACCAACTCCCCACCGACAAGTGCCTTGACATGGACGGGTGTCTCTTTCATTTCAGACATGTTTACAAAAAAGTATGCTCTCTTCCCCGAGTTCAAAAAATTGAGCGAAACCGGTTGGCTTTGCTCTAAGAATTGGGTAGCGATTTTGAAAATGGCGTAAGAAAAAAATACACCGCTGTCACCAATGTTGAACCCCGTCAATTGGAAGACTAATAATTTATGAATAATTACTATCACTTACTTTTATGTAAAACCCAGTCCTGCACTGGATGTCCATAGATGACAATTCAACCCATGACAAACACCAACCGAGATGGCGGAGCTACCGGAAACAGATTGCTTGGGTCCCCCTAATCACCGGAACAAGCTGGACCCCAAAGCACCGAACAACATACAGCTTTCACTACACAGTTATAAAATATTGCTTAGATCAAACACAGTTTTTTATTCCACAGGCATTTAGTGGACTAAACGGATCATCTACAAAGAACGATACTATCGATGAAACGATGAAATTGGTTTGTGACAGTAGTGGCAACACGAGTTTGTCCCGGGATGTTTTTACTCAAAATCTTCACTGGGTGATACGCCTTGAAATCGTTGATTGTCGTTTGCCATCACGATCGTTAGAAAACCTTAAGGACCTGGCTTTTCTAAAAATCGACAGCAATTCAGCCGTATCGGTGGTTCACGACAGTCTTGCAGGACTTACAAATCTTGACGGTATAGACTATGCTTGCCTTGTTTGTGTTGGGCAATTACCCCCTGGCTTATTTGACGGGTTGACAAATCTTACTCGAATTTATTTGAATGCTGGATTGAATTCTGTTTCTCAAAATCGGTTTGAAGGACTCGTCAGCCTAAAGGAGATTGATCTATCTGAAAATAATCTACGAACTTTGCCAGCAGGACTATTTGATGGGCTCGTGAGTCTCGAGGAGATGGATCTATCTGAAAATTATCTAAAACCTTTACCAGCAGAACTTTTTCAAGGGCTCGGGAGCCTAGAGGAGATTGATCTATCTGAAAATTATCTAGAAATTTTGCCAGCAGGACTATTTCATGGACTCGTGAGCCTAAAGGAGATTGATCTATCTGAAAATTATCTACAAACTTTGCCAGCAGGACTATTTGATGGGCTCTTGAACCTACAGGAGATTAATCTATTGGAAAATTATCTACAAACTTTGCCGGCAGGACTATTTGATGGGCTCGTGAGCCTAGAGGAGATTGAACTATCTGAAATGTATCTACAAACTTTGCCAGCAGGACTATTTGATGGGCTCGTGAACGTAGAGGACATTGATCTATCTGAAAATTATCTACAAACTTTGCCAGCAGGACTTTTTCATGGGCTTGTGAGCCTAAAGTGGATTGATCTATTTGACAATTATCTACAACTTTTGCCAGCAGGACTTTTCGATGGGCTTGTGAGCCTCGAGCAGATTTATCTATCTGACAATAATCTACAAACTTTGCCAGCAGGACTATTTGATGGGCTCGAGAGCCTAGAGAAGGTTGATCTGTATGAAAATTATCTTCAAACTTTGCCAGCAGGACTATTTGATGGGCTCGTGGGCCTAGAGGAGATTGATCAATCTGAAAATTATCTACAAACGTTGCCAGCAGGACTTTTTGATGGGCTTGTGAACCTTAAAGAGATTTATCTATCTTACAATAATCTACAGACTTTGCAAGCAGGACTGTTTGATGAGCTTACTTTATCTACCACTTTTGAGGTATCTAACAATCCATGGAACTGTTCCTGTGGACTAAAATGGTTACTTGACTATGTTGCAGGTTTGATTTTATCATTGGTTTACAACGTTTGATTTTTCGTATCTTGTGAGTATTTAAAGGTCGCCATATTAGCCGCGACAGGGCAAAAAACAACAAAGTGGCATGTGCGCCTAGCGAGAACTTTACTATGCGCTTAAAGAGGAATAGGACGAAACCAAAATTTTCAGTTTTTGTGTAAAAAGAACAAAGATCAAGAAGTTCAGCATTTTCTAAATCACAAAATGGTTTTCTTTTCAGTGTACAACAAATTATTCTTTTTCTAAGACGTCATGAAAATGTGAGAGATTGACGTTTTTATGCAAAATAGCTAGCGGTCGATTATATATATATATATATATATATATATATATATATATATATATCGCATTTGTTTTGCTTTCCGTAAAGATATTGTAATAAATTTCATACCAAATGAGCCGTCAAGATTTCTTTTACTATGTGTATTTACTTTTTCCAAATATTTCCGCTTTTAGTTCTGAATTAGGCAAACATGTCCTTTTGTTGGCTACTGACTATTACTAAATTTCACAGAAAAACTTAGATAGAGAGAAAACGTCTCCGAAAAACATATCTGAAATTTCGATATGTTTTAATGGAAAATGTTTGCAAGTTATTTTTTATAAATAATTTTGGGTTTTCACAGAGTAAATTTTCCACAAAGTAGGCTTGTTTAACAACACCCCTGTCATGATTATGTCGTTTCTTTCAACGTCAAATGGAAATTATTGTCAAGATTTTTTTTCTATATTGAAAAGTTTATGATCTCTTTCAGAGAATGTATCTGCACGAAAAACGTTTTCCGGAGAGGAAAGTTTCAACATGTCGGGGATTCATTTTTGCCATGACATTTATTTTGCGTAACGTGACGTATCTTTTAATGAACACTTGCGAACCTCGTATTTCGCGACGTCGATTACTTCCGAAAAGGCAAAACCAGGAAACGCCCTGAGCTGTTTAGATAACACACTGAGATATTTCTATGATTGTTTCGGTTTTCATTTTCATAGGTTCTCTAAAATTACTCGACAGTGTTT
The DNA here is from genome assembly GCA_963989385.1 of Ctena decussata. Lineage (NCBI taxonomy): Eukaryota > Metazoa > Mollusca > Bivalvia > Lucinida > Lucinidae > Ctena > Ctena decussata. The sequence goes on along the minus strand of OZ022501.1, from coordinate 2,978,294 downwards.
TATTGAAATTAAAAGATATGTCGAAAACCCCTCTTAGCTCCCAGTATAGTCTGACACTAAAATACTCGACGTTATCTGGACAGGTGTATAGTTTAAAAACCCTTCTTTGAGAAATATTTTCAGGTAAAGTGTCAATATTCTAACTTCACATTTCATTTAAACATATCAAACTTAAAGATACATTTTTTGGAGATGTTTTTTCTCTGTTTCACTTTTTAAGTGAAAAACATCTTATTTGCACGGCTAATGCAAATTAACGTTTGCACCAATACACTCGTAAAGCATAGAGCTTGGGCACAAATTTAAAGAGTAACTACACTTCAGGAACTGACAGAATCAGATCCCAAACCATATCCCCAACATCAAAGGGAAAGATTGACAAAGACATCCCAACAAACAATAAATTACAAGTGATAAGCCGAGTCAGCAGCTCTTTCCCAAATAGATGGCAACTCAGCTATCTTTATTGAACTAAATAATTTAGACCAACAGACGGGTTACACGGACTAAGCAAATTATATGAAAAACATTTAACAATTATTTTTACCTATTTTCTATTTTTATAATAGAAGGATTAAACTGAGAACACAATAAATTAAACAGCACTGAACATAAAACAAATGCAACCGCAACAAAAGTACCGCCTTGGGACGGTCAGTAATAACTACTGGGGGTTTAAACCGGTTTTACTGGGCCCAAACCTTCACCCTCACCCTCCGCTGCGTCGCACACAATTAGTTGGTAGTTCGGTTCCTATGGAGGTCCCCTAACTCATCAGAGAGTCATCACGGTCAACAATTAAGATCAAGAAAAGACTGTGATGAAGCAAGGATGAGGACTCGACAGCCAAAACCTGTTGAGACACCCGGAGATCCCTGGGGCGTCAGCAAAACCACTGGAGTACTGGAGCAAAAGAAGACCACCAGTTGAACCCGGGTGGGCCAAGAAACAGACAAGCATCCGACCCCAACCAACTAATATATAGCTTTATGTAGGGGCTATCATAGAGTCTGAGCCCCGACCCACCGGCGTGCAATTAAAGAGGACAGCAAAGTTGTCAACCGTGATTGGGTTAACCACTAAGCATGCAGACTGTCGCATTACATCTATGTTATAGCCAATGCGTTTAAATTGTATGATAATTTTCTTAAATTGATCGGGAAATTCTGTTTTCCCTACGATTTTGCGTAATTTATATACTAAGTCACCATAAAATTCAGGTTCCGATAGGCCTTGTTGCAAAAGTGACCTTAACCCTATATTATATTTAGAAACCAATTCAAAGTGTCTACGATAAAAATTAGAAAAAGCTTTCCGAAGTTTATGATACCGATACCCCTGCTGTAAAAGCTTGGCAGTCAAACTTTTATTACGAGCATTGAAGTCAGCCAGATGACTAGACACCCTAGCGAAGCGAATAAGCTGAGAAATGTAAACACCATAAGAAGTGGTGCGGGGAACATCACAATCAGCTTTGTGGACCTCTTGATTGCACGTACTTTGTAATGGAATTTATTTCAAAACCTCAGCGGACTGTAGAGCAATGTCGATTAAGCGGATATCTGAGACCTTTAAAGTTTGCAAAAAAACAGTCAAACCATAACATTTTCACGACATCGTTGAAAAAGGAATTGTTTGTTTCATGCTCAAAAGAAAGTCATTCAGTGAATAACAAATGACTGAAGTTTTTGATGATACATTGTTTGACAAGAACACTGAAAATTTTGGTTTTGTCTTTTTACATCTTAAAGGGTAGCTTATGTTATGGAACACTGATCTCAACTGCAATGCTTCCATGCGCATGCAGCTAACGATTAATGTTATCTTTCTTTTTTTTGCTGATGATGTTCGATATGCGTCGCAAGAAGCTTGAAGTTAAAACATGATGTCGATGAGTGGTAATTACAGGTAATATGGCAATCCTATGTTAACTCTATTGTGATAAAAATATCACGATCCTTTTTAAACTTTCATTAAAAGTAAAAAGTATGCAAAGACCAGGAACTGAAACAATCAAAATCCAAATCCAGAAACCTTGTTTCTGACTAAAATTAGTCTCAATCAAAATTGTGCAGTATCAGAATCCTGAGCAAATTCTTTCCTGTGTGGAGATATCCCATATCAATGGAAGGATGTTGAGGAGATTGTCCCTACCACTACCTTTGATTTTACTCCATACCTAAATCTATGCTCCTTAGGACAGACTTGACTGGGGTTAATTTAATATAATGTGCACAACCATGTGCATGCAGGTCTTTTTTTTTCTTTTGATAGAACATTTATATGGGTCCGATTCTATTGCAGAAATGAGCGTTGGAAGATTACCTAACAAAATGTGATACCCGAATGTATGCACACGTAATGATCAGTAAATTAGATTCACACAATATCATAGGGGTTCGCCTAAACTTCTAAAAGAAGTCACAGGTTGAGAAAGACAGTGCTTTTATTCTGGCTCCAGAAATGGAACATTTTTTTTTACTTAAGCAAGGGCAGAGAAACTAGCTGTCTGCAAATAATACAGTCACCAATGTATGTAAACTGCAATGACTAGCACAAAAGTTCAAACAGAACAGAATTAACCACGATTCGGTTTGTCAATAGCTGGTCTATGATCTTGTATCTGATCAGAGCTCGGTCACGCAACTCTCACATGTACACATCACTGTGTCCTGGAATCCTTAAATAGCCAAAGAAATTGTTACTTATTGACAGAATGACTGAACAAACCGGAAGCGAAGGAAATTCAATGCCTCAGTAATTGTTGTGCTCTGCATAACCTACATTATTTACTACACGTTACCATTTGAACGACACAATAGTGCCTTCAGCACCTATAAGGTGTTGCAAATAACAGACAAATGACAAATGACAAATTTTATTCAGCAACATGTTAGTAATGATTATGGATATGGATGGCTGACCTGCGATTTTACATCCTTTGTAACAGTATTTTAGTCATATCAGGACGATGGAGGGGAAATGAAAGAAGGGGCTATGTGCAATTGAACCCCATTTGCGATTATAAAGATCCCCGTCTACAGCAGGGCTCGAACTGGAAACCGTCATATCAGCAGGCCAGCGCTTAACCCACTGAGCTTCATGGGCTCCTGATTATGGAGAGAAACTTGGGTAGTTTCGTCATGTTCTTAGGCTCATGCAAAGTTCTGCGCCGGAAGATTAGTATCTTGTATAAATTGAGACTTCAAAACAGTTCACTAAAGCGTCTGTGGACGATTACGGACAAATGTAATATCCGAATCCATGAACGCATAAGCCAAGAGATTGGATTCACGCAAAATTACAATGGTTCGCAATAATTTACTCATTAAATTATCTCTGAAGACTTCATTCAATTACATGAACATACAAAGAAGTCGCAGATACCGCAAGAAACGCAGCAGAAATCGTCTTTGCTTCCGTGAATTAGTTTCAACGAAAGCAAGGGCAGACAATTTAGCTATTATGCTAATGACATAACAGCCGTGCATTTAAAGCGCCATGACTGGATACCATCTCCATTGAAGAATACTTCTTGAGATTTTTTCGCTGTTTTAGCAGTAAATGTAGGTCTCCCATTGTGTCAATTAAGTATGGAAGAAAAACAACCATAGCAACGTCCAGCACCGCGAAATATTTTCATTGGTCACTTGAAACCACCTACTTAATCGGAAGCCTTGTCCTTATTCACCAGATCCAAATCACGTTTCGTCACGGTCCGAAATATTTTATTTGGTCCGTACACATATATCTATATTTAGCATACGCGTTACCATTTGACGACACCGTTGTTGTCGCCAATACCAAAGCATTGGATGTAACCGGTTGAAATGTGACTGGGTCTTTTGCTGGAAATGATTTACTGTCTGCCTGTCTGTTTATTAACATTTGCATTTGTATTTTGTAAAGTTTATTTTCTGAAGGCGGTGACGCTAACCGGGGGTATATGTGAGCCCCTGCTTACTTGCTTTAGTTATTTTAATGTTTCTTCCGATGATACAATTCTTCTTTTTTTTCTTAAACATGTTTTAACTGTCGGAATTTTCAGTCCAACTACATAAGTATCAGCGCACACACAAACTTCTCAAATTGCCCTTGGGAAAACGTCGAAATGCTGGAAAACGAGCGAAAACCAGCGCTGATTCTGCGCAGTAATTGATTTCTTGAAATTCTCCTCTCGCCAGTTGCTAACGAAGCACGTGAATGACTGTAATAGAACAGAAAAAGAGAACAAAACGAAGTTTATTACAGGATTAGAAAAAGTACACGCGCGCGTCTGTCACTGAAATAAATCTGATGGACAGAAAAGTCTAGGACTATGTAGAAAATGGTTGAATGTGGTTGTGTCATCAGGGTATACTTTGGATTCCTTTCAATTACCGTATAGTAAAGACAGCAAGTTCAAATTTGAGGCTAATCATTGTAACTAGTTATGGCATTTAAATTTCTTTTTTTTTTTTTTTTTTTAAGAAAATTATTGGTACGAGCGACTTGCCATAGTCATATTGTTGCACAATCACATCTTATTGTCATTGATCAGCTTGCTTAAGATAAACTATCTTATCTTAAACGTTTGAGTTCGGGTTCTTTACATTGTATTGTGTCAATTCTGGTAAAACATGATTGCCCGTCATTAACATGGGTTTTATGTATAGAATACGATTTATGTCCAATAATTTAAAAGGACTTGTCAGATTCGACAAATGTAAAACGTTGTTACGAAAATTTATTACTAGAGATAAGTGATGCTTAGAGATATGTTGTTTAAGAAAGCAAACAAGGCAATTTCTATTTTGAATTCTTACCGTGATTTTTATCGTTTTTTTTTTACTTGTGGTTTAAAGCAGTTTGAAAATGACTATTAAAACATTTAGTCGCTTAGTCGCTCAAACAGTAGGTTGGCGAAGTTCAACAGCAAGGCTGCTGCCGGAGATATGATTTTTTTTTACCTTTCAAAAACATACTCAAGCAATTCGAAAGTGAGACTAGAATGTTTAAAAATGCGACATCATATTCAAAGGTATAATGCTTTTGGATGTATGGATACACCTCAATGTTTACTTCCCAGGTCAAACAAATCCTTCTAAAATTAGGTCAACTCTTAAAGATAAGAATATACTTCTAAATTAGAAGAGCAGTTTTTTTTTTAAAGAGCTCACCCCTTTTTAAGAGCGAATTATTTCCTTTCAGATTTGACCTCTTTCGAGAAGGGCGATTAAAATGAAACTGGCAGTGTTGCCTCTATTATAGCTTGCCTGTTCACATTAAAGAATTAGTGCTGCAACTTCCAGACGAGCTTTGTTCCGTGCAAAATAGAATTTCTCGGATACTTAAATCAGCCTTCGTATTTAATTAAACTGATCAGTCTACATTTTTGATGGATAGTCCATGCTAAAAGGCAAACAGACGACACGGCTGAAGCTACAACAATAACACTTCAAGTACGCCCCACAGTCACAAACGTTTAGTGCCTAGACTGCATATGTTTTCATATTTATTATCATTTACCACGTAAAGAGAGGTGCGGTAGCCGAGTGGTTAGAGTGGCTCGGTTATTGTGCAGAAAGTCGCCGGAAGATCGTGAGTCCGCGGCTCACCGTCGCCATCCGACGACTGGAAAACTCTCTCTGTCAACCCAGCAGTAAATGGGTACCTTTTTCGAATAAGGGAAGGATAAGACAGCGAAAGGAGAGAGATGGGCTCCGCCTTTCATCACTGTGCCAAAGATACAGTGGGTCTCTAACCCCCACTGCCCCTACGGCTATTAGGCTATGGGAAAACCTTTACCTTACCACCCTTGGAAAGAAGTACATGAACTATGAACAGAACTTTCTTTTAAACCTTTCAACTCTCCCAGACGACATAAAGAAATTTGAGCACATCTGCATTGTCCATGTATACTGAATCCCGTCGTGCAAGGTAGAACATGTAACTATATTATATAAATAGCAGCAAAAATTGGATGATAGATGCACAAATGTCAGTAAGAAATTCCTGTAAAGGGTACCTGGTTCCGGGCATTTTTACTGACCACTTACAATTTCATAAGCAAAAAAAACAATACCTTTATATGTTATAGAAAGGCCAATTTGTCATAAACGATGAAAACTGTCATAAAAAGACATAAAAGTGAAATAAAAATAAATAAATGGGTTCATATGTCATAAACAGGAAGGCTCTTGAAGCCCCTCAGAGCTGGACTGTGCTACAAGAGTGAATTAAAAGTAATATCCACTGCTTACCTTTTAGCCTTGCCGTACACCATACACTGATCTTCACAGATAAAAAACGGCGGGGGCCGTATTGGAATTCGGGAAAACATTGTTTAATGCTTTAAGTTCCTGGCTCCTTGCCTAAGAATCTAAGTTGATACCAGACTGAACTACGGTTGAATGTACGTTACGGAGAAATCAGGAGATATGGGAGGTTCTCAAGTGCGAAAGATCTCATGAATGGCTGTTTGTAACAGTTTGCCCTTAGTATTTGCACAAGAGATTACTTTGTATCACATGGACGGAGTTTCGCATCTCCGGTTTTAAAGCAGAGTAATTGGCGTATCAATATTACCGACAACTAGTACACATCGGCCACTATTGCCATTGATTGTTTATACAGATTTATATCAAATTTAAGTCAATATTTGATAAAAAAAATATTATGAATTACTTTTTTTCTTGACAAAGCAAATTTATTTGTGGGGTTAAATAGATTATCAAAAAAGCTTCGTATTATGGATCAAGCATTTTTTTTTCCTGCTTTTTTCACCAGAGACCAATTGTAGCAAATAGTACCCTTCATTATTTCAATCAGTGTCGTTAGCATTAGTGTAAACAGTATTTTATTCAAAATACTGAACAAAAACAAACAATACAATATAAATTAATACAGTAGCTTAAAGAAAGTCTTGCGACTTATATGATCTGTATCTCACGATGTCGTTACCATTAAAATCAATATGTTTACCATAGCTACCAGATATGATCGTATTGTAAACTGACTGTTAACAAAACATTCGATGAAAACTGCATTTTCAATGTACACAAGCAATAGGTAGTTTCGTCCTTAGAAAGCTGACAGCTTCGAACATACATCATTCAGCAAACATTTGACAATTGTCATTATTTCCTTTTTGAAAGAGTAGTTAATTATATGTGCTAAGAGTGTGTCGTTAATGCGCATAGGTCAGTAAATCATTTGCGCTGCAAAATTCAATGCGCTTGCAGTATGTGTAAAATGTCAAGGGAGATAATATGAGCTGATTGCGCAACAATATGGCCGATCGAGATTTCGCAAAGAAGTTGTATGTGTAGCATTGTTATACGAAATATTTCACTTAACTGTGATTAACACATATCTAGCCATGAAATTGGTAAGTGGTTTGTTATTTTGTAGATGATGATTACTGCCAATACCCGTCGGCGTTTCAAAATAGATCACTTGAGGATGTATTACGGGAATTAGACTGCAACTCATCTGCATCAACGATTCCTTCAACAGCAGTATCCTCTGTGGTTCAGGTAAAATGAATCTAGTCACCAGAACAGGATTTGCTCAATATAAAATAAAATGAATTTGAAAATATTATAGCATCAATTAATCGATAACGATAGCAAAACTGTTGGTGGAAGTATACACAACACTTGCTGTTCACAGTATACCATTAAGGCCGAATGACATGTTAGTGTCATGCAAAGGGGATGTTGTACGAGATCGATCAGTATACTATTTGAATAATAAATAGCAACAGATAAAAATAAAGAAATTAATTGTTAGATTTATTAAGGATGGCTAATCTGATATTCGAGTGGACAGGGGAAGTAACCTGTTTTTTTTTATTATTATTATTTTATCATTATTTTTGTTGGGCCTTGCATTTTTTCTGCTATCGCAGATTCAGAATATTTTTGCATGTCAGGGGGAAGGCAAAATGTTTTAAAAAATATAAGGCATTTATTTCTAATGTATGTATTTCTACTGCTTGTCTGAAGACCGTTGTTGTACGTTTGTGCAGAAAAAGAAATTCCTTTGTGGTGATCCTTAGATAGTAGAAACTTGCATTTATTTCATTAGCTATGTGTCAAGACAATATTCCAGATATATGATACCTAAGAAACAAGCATATGCCATATAATTAAGTTCTAAAGAACTGCTTAGGAATATCGCTGCCATGGCAACTATTCCTCAAACCTATAAGGGTTTAGTCTCTAAACTTTTGCATATTTTCATGACATTTGCTGCTGATTACTAGCAAAGAATGGGTAAAAGTTTGTGATTGCGTGATGTCTTATGCAAGTCTCAGATACCAAAATAAATATATAGTTATTCTTGATTTGCTCGCATACCTGGCAGAAATACAGACCGTACAGCAAAATGTGACGTTTTTCGTTGATTTTAAGCCGGAGGCACCAGAATTGTGATGTCGTTGCACTTTAACAAGCATGAACGTGACGTCATATATCGCTATGGTAACACGTTAAAATTTCAAGTTCCAAAATGGATTCGAAAGCTCAAAAGCCACTCTTTGGTGCTACATGAAGTATTTATTTCTATATTATCAACCAATCTACAAAGGTGTTTCCACTATTTATTGATCAACCCACGTCGAATATCACAGAAGGGGAGCGGAAATGACCGGACAACTGCGATAAAACGGCACTTGCGATGTTGTACATTGGACGATCGGTCACTTGCTGTCAAACGAAAATACGTGTGGTAGAAAATGTGTTAACACGGCAGTCATTAACCTTATTTTGAGGATTTTACTTTTACTCGTGTAAATAAGTATCTAGATAATAGCCTGGAAGTTGGTAATACTCTAACTGGTATTTTCATGGTTCTCCTGGAAACATTGATATTGATCAGTTCAATTTTTGTTTCGAAATTTAAGGGCCGCTGTTTATAACCAAGGTCAACTGTAGTAGATTTGTGAATAAAGCTGTTTTTGTGTTATTTTTATCATTTATAATTACTAATGACTTAAAGTTTTCAATAAAAGACATCTAAAAAAGGATGCAAATAAAAACTTAAGTGGTTTTACATGTCACCACTTTCCATCATTTAAATGGGCACTTGACATGAAATTAAACGGGCCCTTGCGATCTCTATCTGCTCGTATTTAACGGTAGCTTGCGATTAAAAAATCATGGTTTAAATAGTAAAAAGTGTTGAAATCATCTAACAACATTCAGACCGCTATGAGTCTCAAAATATCAATGTTCGAATGTATGAAATTGACGTATGAAATTCCAATCTTCTGTTATACATGCACATCGATATGTGCCGGTCCACCGGAATTCCAGTTGAAGGTGCTCTATCTATGAGTATGAAATATAAACATGCAGAATCTGCCTATTCTTTCAAAATAGGATCTAAACAAAACTTTGATTATGAAATAGATATTCGCATTTTACACCTGTTGTCTCCTTAAAAGATTAAGGGACCGATTTCCACCGCAGGTCCTTTTGAGTGACTGTCGTTTCAGCGTTTCACCAGTAAACTATCCTGAACCTAATCGCAGGCTTTGTCTATCACGCAAAGGTCTCTATCCCGGTTAACTGATAATTGTTCTCATTGGTGTGAGGCAAATTTGAAGTGCCATTTATAAGACAAGATCAATACCTTAGTAAAATAAGGCAGCATACATTTCATTCAAAAGTAAGATCCCGCTTTTTTTATGAAAGCGTAATGTATGTGATAAGTGAGTGTTTATGGGTTTGACGCACCATATATTAAAAGGCTCATTCACATATACACGATGCGATAACGCGCTGCTACAGAAAAAACTTGAGCCCTTTATATTCCATTGTGCTATTCACACTGCAAGTGTGACGCGGCAGTTTGAAAAGTAAAAAGATATGCAATGATCAGGAATAAATACAAAAAATCCCACACCCGCTCTCAAAACCAAAAAGGAAAGAAGTACACACACAAACAGACAAAAATTCCCGAAAGACGCGTACGGGAAACCGAATGAACAGCTCTTTACCAAACAGATGGCCATTCAGCTACCCTAACTGAATACCGCAGCAACATCTTTACCTTCTATTTTAGTGCAAAACAAAATAGAAAGCAGAATGGGCAGCTATTCATGTGACAATATTGCTAGAGACCATAGACAAGCGGACATAGCAACATGTAACATAAAGGAAGCACAACAGAAGTACCGCCTTGGAACGGTCAGTAATAGATTACTGGGTGGGAGATGGGTCGCATGGGGTGTGTAGTGTGTGTGTGTGGGGGGGGTTATATCTAGTTTTACTGGATCCAAATTCTAACTGAAAAGCCTCATTTAAATATATACTGCTCACAAAAGATATTGGATATTATGATATAGAAGGGAGTACAAAAATTAATAGCAATGGCTGGGTTAGTTTATTGTTGTATGTTGACAGAACACCATTCAAGTAACAATATTCAACTAAAACAGAAACAGTCAATGCCGGTTATGTGACCAAGAGTAGCACATACAGGACCATGGGGTCTACATCTCAATTTCACATCGGCGAAAAAAATTCTTTTGGACCCTCAGATTCTGTAAATAATTTAATTCTTCATAATTTTCCGAACTGAAAACACCCTATTTGGTAGGCTTTATTGCATTATATAAGGTGTAGGGCTGTTACAAATGTCACCATATTTGAAACAATTCACGACAAAATGGTATCTTTTACGCCTATCATTCTCTCCTGTTATAAAGCTGCATGTAAAAAGTATCTGTATCTTGTTAACTGAGACATTAGGCGTCTGTCTAAATAAAGTTTGCATGAAAATTATAAGTCATTTCTGCGCTGTATTTGTGTGAAATTTGGGTGTCGACCCCTTGTCTACCAATTTACTCTAGGTCACGTGACAAGCTTAATCGTTTCAATATTCATATTGAGGGTCTCTGAATATTAGTTTTATGAATTATAACAGTTTAATATTTATCTACTTATTTTCCTTACTTCTGCTGCCTTAAATGCCTTAATATCCCTTACTAATTTTGATCGATATATATAGTGTTCTATTTAAACCGTTAATCGCACTGACGACTCGCGTCATCGCATCGAATATTTGTGAATGGGACTTTAAGCACAGTACGAGCCGCATGACACTCACGTTCTGTCTGGATGTATATTGAAAGTGCACCAAGACAGAGCCGGGCCGCGTAATTCAGTCAGTAGGGCGTCTGAATTATAAGCCAGAGGTACTGGCCACTTACTCTGATTTCCCTTCCACTGATTCAAGAAGGGCAGTTGACAGTTACTGGTGAAAGTAAGAGCACTTAGTTCTGGTTAACCGCTTATGAGGTCTAAGACTTCCCAGGAATAGTGTCGTTAGGTTAACTGACCGTCCCGACATGACCATAGCTGTTTACCATGGATATTTAACAATAACACAACAACAACAACAACAAAGTGCCATGGCAGAAGACGGGTCGACTCTTTTTCAACAGTATCTATAGAAAGTGTTCGTATAGCACGAGTGATATTGTTGAAAGCGATTTTGCTACGCACGCCTTACGCTCTACGTCCACTTTGTGTGGGAATTCACCTTTTAGAAGCACCGAGACATAACGCAGGCGTAGAGTGTAATGTTGGTAGGAGCCAAACCGAAGATTTCTTTATCAAAAATGGCATCAACATGAAACAACTTTTGTGATTTGAGCCGCGACACGTGAAAACCAACAATGTGGTTGTGCGCCCAGCACAGACTCAGATCAGCCTGGGCATTCACCCAGTCTGATCTGATCAGACTCTTTGCTAAGCGCTTAAAGGGTAGCTGAGGGACTGAGCTACCTTCATGCGGAAAGCGAAGACTCTGATCAGACTGAGCGGATGCCCAGGCTGATCTGAGTCTGCGCTGGACGCACGACCACATTGTTGGTTTTGTCACGTCGCGGCTCATTTCTTGTTTGCTTTCCAGGATGACATAGTCCTTTCAAAATGAGGGCTACCCTTAAAAGAAAGAACTTGCTTTAAGACCAGCGATTTTTTTAAGAGTTGACTCATATTGAGAAGATAAGTAAAAATGAAAATGACACAGCTGTTTCTCCTCAAAGTGTACATATTTACCATAACAGTTCAGTGCTCCAGATAAAGAAGTTTGTTCAAAATATACGCAGCGACATAGCAATAAATGATTTTTTTTATTTTTCCCCATATGTGTCATTGGAACTTGAAATCGACATAGCAACCAAAGAAAGTTCTTAAGCCATTTAAAAAAAACAATTATTGGTCCACCCTGCCTATAGTTGCAATAAGCAAAATTTGGTAGATAATCAGCCTTGTGGTTTCAGAGGAGATGTCGTTTGAAAATGTTGACAGCCGATGGACGACGGGTGCCTGCATATAGAAACTAGACGCTCACCCGTCAGCAGCCTTTCATTATCACCCTTCCATCGGATGGATATGGCTGAAATACTGTTGGAAGAGCCGTAAAATCCTAATATGTCTGTCCACCCTTCCGTTCAACATTTATAGCTGTTACAGTTACTTTTAAATGATTAACAATTACACGTTGATGTCTCTCTGTCAATAAAATCAGCCTTCACACAATTGATAAGCTGCTACGAAAAAATTAAAATGATCACAAACGCAACCTCCAGCTATAACAGTGCTCCTATTGGACATTAAAACTTTGACCATACGCTGAGTTTATATATTCGAGGCTGACAAACTACTTGGGGGTCATCTCAAATTTAAAGGAATCCTAGTCACAATTGATGCATACAATAGCGGAAAGATAGATCAGCCTGCGCCTTCGTGCAAGCCTGTAATGAATATAGGGATGTCCAAGGTGGTCCTTAAATCACAACGTGAGAAGAAATGGACGGATGGCTATGAAATTTGCCGATACTAATTGCCATCATGTGTTGCAGTTTTACGTCCTTTAGAACAGTATTTTCGTATCAGGACGATGGGACATTGATAGTGAAAGTCTGGGTGCAATGTAGCCCCATTTACAGTCGGAAAGATTTCGCTTCTCGCGCATCTCTAACCCGGGTCCGTTAGATCGGCAGGCAAGCGCTGAACCTACTGATGTGTATCATCATACAGAGATATAATGATACATATGTCATTTGGGCGTATTGTTTGTGGGCTGTTAGATTTCCATTCTATCGTCATAGCATATATTATGGTCCAGTCATGTCGTTTCGCTGCCTGTTATTATTGATTCAAGAGTATCAGGTACGGACTACGACTGAGGGAGTTTGTCAGTAAGAAACCTGTCGTCTTCAAACGCAAGCCAAGCGCTCTGGACAAACGATCCTTGTTATCTCATAAGTTTGTACTAGCATGGACTGGATGGTGGTGGTGGTTGGCGTTTGGGTTTTACGGCTCTTTTAGATAGTATTCCAGTCTCTTCGAGCTGCTTCCAGAGAGAGCAAGAAAGAAAAGGTATAGATAGGATAGATGAGACTAGAATAATCCAAACAAACCCCATCCCTCACCTGCTGCAGCCCGACCGGCCCTTGCCCTACTATTAGCCAAATTAGAAGAACGCCACGGCATTGAATGTTCAGCAGCACCATCGCCCAAACCGACCACTCCTAACATGGAATGGAAAAATCACGCAACATAAATCAGGGGCGACTAACTTAATTTGTCATGGTTGAAATATAGGCCGACAGCCGATAATACCAACCAACAGTGGACCTATCCGGTACTGTGCAAAGTAACTGTACTAAGTCGACCGATAATTCGGCAGAAAGCTATACCAGTCACGGTAAATGATACTATTGTAAATGGGCGTCGACCGGGCTGGTATTGGTGTCGATTGTCCCAGTCGACAACCACTTTTGCATGTGCGGTAACTGATTGGCTAGGTCGAAAACCAGGTTGGGAAACTGGTATTACCCTTGAGATTAATTGATTTTCCTCATTTTTGTTTTCTTTTCTCTCGACCACATTCCTCTCTCTCTCTCTCTCTCTCTCTCTCTCTCTCTATCTATTCAACAATAACCCAACCTACCATCCAACCATCCATTTATCCATCATTTTATCTGTCTTTCCATTCCTCCTCCATGTTACCTACCTCCCTAATCTGGCCCAGCGGATACGTATCGTCAAAATGACGTCGTGATGACTTCGGTGCGACGTCCTTTCGTAGAACCGACGTCAATACGACGTCATGTGCCTGCTGGTGTCTATCTGTCTATCAAGGAGCTCCGGTAGCTTAGTAGCTTAAGCAGTGGCCCGCTGATCTAGCGATCCCGAGTTCGAGCCCCGCTGTAGGCGGGAATCTTTTCAATCGTAAACGGAGTTCCATGGACATAGCCTTTCATAATCATCCACCCATTGTCATGATATGACTAAAATACTGTTAGAAAGGACGTAAAATCGCAATTCATCCATCCATCCAGCCACCCATCCATCCATCTACATGTATTTATTTATATATCTACCTATTGATCGATCGATCGATCGGCCTAGCCATCCATCCATCTGTGCAGAAGTGCAGGCTTATTATCGTCTTCGCTGTTCGCACGAGCTTTAAAACGTTTTCTCATAACATGTGCCAAGTATCAAGCTGTAGGCAAACCTGTCTAATGAATTGGTTCACTCCCAACGGGCACATGACGTCAGAATTACGTCATATTGACGTCGATGCGACGTCACCATGTCGCATCGACGTCAGTACGACGTCATTTCAACGTCATGTGCCTGCTGGGCTGTCATGCTTTTTGTGACTTCCTGTTTTATTCTCGGCAAAACGTTGCCCTTTCAAACTGAAACAATGCTATGAGGAAAAAATTCGAACCTCCAGAGGTAGCTTTTCCCCCTTATGGTTTGATTGATTGATTGATTTATTGCTTAACGTCTACGGTAAACATCTATGGTCATGTCGGGACGGCCGGTTAACCTAACCACACTATTCCTGGGCAGGCTTAGACCTCCTAAGCGGTTAACCAGTACTAAGTGCACATACTTTCGCCAGTAACTGACAGCTGCTCTTCTCAAACCAGCGGAAGGAGAAACGAAAGTATGTGGCCAGACCGGGTTTCGAACCCAGGACCTCTGACTTATGAGTCAGGTGCCCTACCGATTGCGCTACGCGGCCAGGCTCCCTTATGGTTTGACCCTTAAGTAAAAAGCGAGGCAAAAGATACAAAGGCAGACTTGCTTCCCCTGAAAGTGTACCCGTGCATGCAGGCAGTCAGGTCAGAGTCTTTGCTGTTCGCACATCAGGAATCTTACAAACACAAGTTGTAGAGTTGTTGTTTTTTTTTTGTTTTTTTTCTTGTTGGTGATGTTGTTTTTTTTACCATTAGGCCGATCTGGGTCTTCTGTCTTTATTTAATCAGACTATTCGTACTGTATAAAAATGGAGCCTCAGTATGTTAAGCGCTGGCCTGCTGATCTAGCGGTCTGGGGTTCTAGCCCCACCGGAGGCGGAGATCATTTTAATCATAGACTGGCTACATCGCTTTCATTATCACCCACCCAGCGTCCTGATATGGACGTTAATTCGCAAGTCATCCATCCAT
The DNA here is from genome assembly GCA_963989385.1 of Ctena decussata. Lineage (NCBI taxonomy): Eukaryota > Metazoa > Mollusca > Bivalvia > Lucinida > Lucinidae > Ctena > Ctena decussata. The sequence continues at coordinate 2,962,825 of OZ022501.1, read as the reverse complement.
CCATTCTGTCTGAACATATTGGTGTCTTATAAATAATGCATAAGGCTACAGACAGACAGACGGTCTGTCAGACAGAGACAGGCAGACGGCCTCTCAGGGTAGGTAGGGTAGGATAGGGTAGGGTAGGTAGGTAAGTAGGTAGGTGAACGGAGAGACAGACATACAGACATTCAGAGGGTAGGGACGTAGGCAGGTAAGAATGTTAGGTAGGTAGGTGACTAGATGGATGGATGGATGGATCTTTTAGATGAACTGAGCGCTGATTCAAATTAGATGACTTAATTTTGTACTAATATATGGCTGAACAATAAAATACCAAAACAACAGGTTTATCTGTATTGCGAGAAGGACGTGTTTACTTTCGATTTCGATCGTGTGTCTATAACGTGTACGATGAGCAGACACTGGATTCTAATGTCGGCAAAAGTGTAGCTACCTGTATGCAAATACGCAGGTGCGTATTAAATTTTTGTCACACTGACAAAATTCCAACACGCTCAGTCTGATTTCCGCTAGTGCGCCCTTGCTCGGTACAAAAACATGTATTTATGTATTTTGCCCTTGTTAAGACATGCACATAAGTGCAGTCTGATCACGATACTCGCTGTTCCTTATATATTGAACAGAGCTGTATGCATTTAGGATTTTTGGCTGGATAATCTACATGGCTTGTTTGAGATGTAAGTGTTGGAAGCCTTTTCTGAAGGAACCAAGCGGACAAGTGTCGAATCAACGTCGATGCAATGTCGACATTACTACAACGTTTGAACCGTTGTATAAACTCTGCCTACAAGGTTAAGGTACATGTAAAATGTTAGGAAACTGAAACTCACGCAGAAACCAAGCAACGTCGCATAAACGTCGAGACAGATTTAGCGACTTCATTTCAAAACGAGTGCAGACTGTCTGGTATGCATTGCTACAAAGGAAGTCGTCGAATCAATGTCCTTGTAACGTCATCAACGCAACGTCCATTCGCCATTTCAGTGTTTTGTCACTCTCAAGAATATACTAAGTATACGTTAACAAAGGGTGCGTTTGGGGCTCTGCCAATGCCAGCATAGATATGTCAATGCCGTTCAGAGTTTCAACATTGGCACCACTGATTCTACCGTCGGTACCAAAGGTACTAATATTGCCGACCATTGGCTGCCAGTACTGCAGACAACAAAGGGCGTGGGTAACATTACAAACGCCGGAAAATTGCGTCATTCAATATGGCGATTTAGTGAATCCATCATAAACGCTCGAGTTGTGATAGGAGAATAATTGTTCCCGACAGTGATGAAAGCAAATTAGAAAAACTAAAATTTTCTAATTACAGAGAAAAATGGCTCTGCAATAGTGTCAATGGCGCCATTGGCTCTACCAATAGTTGGCTGCCAAAGGTCACCTGTTCAGGGTTTACGGTTACCAATGGCACCATTGGCAAATCGCCAATGACACCACTGGCAGAACCCTGAATGTACCCAAAGTTCATCACTTAGCTTAACCAAGGATCAGGCAACTTTAAAACAGCAGTCGCTGGCGTATCAACTTTGATAAGCTTCAAACGTTTTGTATAGCAAATTATTTGCAGCGTGCACAGAACCTATCAAATGCTATATTGCCACGGCGTTTTCAGCTGTTGGGAACGAGCCGTAATGCCGAATCAATTATGTGGACTAAATGCACATGCCCTGGCCAGACTGCACATGTATACATGTACACCGGGAAAGGCTGGGGTAGTACATTTGCTTTTGTTAGCCCATTAAATTGTGGGTAATCTAAGCCCCCCCCCCCCGCTCCCAAGTCTCCCCAATCCCCTTTTTCTTTGAAAGTCTGTTACATGGATTTGGATGACTCCATTTCTGTGTTTTAGGGGTTTCTGGTGCATGTTTCCACTTTTATTGTACTTTGTATAAATATTCCGTTCATCCTGACCAGACGCCGCATTATGCGGCGTCTGAACTGGGTCTACACTGTTCGCATATGTCGCCAAAACGGGTTACCAGTCTAAAAAGAGTTAATTACTCTACATATTATGACAACTTGTAATCATCCAAAATTTTGAATGATATTTAATTTACTGGCAGGCCTTGATCGGATCATAGATGTTCGTCTGTAAAATCAGCGTGCCACTGCGTCGACGTTTAACAGGATCTGCTGTACATCTGCGACCAATGACGACTCAGACCTATCTGCGCGTCTGTGCAGTCAGCCTGATACGACTTCGTTTTTGTTTCCAACAGATATCACTGACACATATACATACGTTGCATGTATACACATAAGCATGCTGCATGCAAATTTATGCTGTTTCAGTTTTGGCATAATGTTCACACAATGTGCAAGAATCCTGTTTGTAGTTTAAGCTTTTCTCCTCCGGCAAGATTCGAACACGGACTGCTAGCTTATCAGGACAGCCCTTATGGGGCTCCCAACAGACTGGTACTGAAACCCTGTATATTCATTCAGTAGTACAAAATAGCCGAGTCAAATTGTGTGCCATACACTGGTAAAGCAACCCTTAACGTCAGATAAAAGCGCACTTCCAATGACAAATGCTGACATCACGTGTAATTTTCCATCATGACGGAGACGTTTACACGGCTAGATCCCGCTTTGCGCTATTCTGCCCTACATTATGGGCTGACGATTTAGTTTGAGTGGCGCTATCACAAGCTGTCTTCAACCGATCAAAATGGAAGAAAAAAATTTCCCTGGCGGGGTATTGGCGTTGAACAAATGGCTAATTCAGTAAATTTAAATAACACCACGTTTATTTATGCTTTCCAGACGAGAAAGAACGACATACATCGCCTTTTTGCCTAGATGTCCTAATGTAGCTAAAAAGTTGTCAGCGTCAAATCGACGCTGATGCAACGTCATGATGTAAATATGATGTTGCAACGATGTAGATACGGTTTTAATTCAATCCTGCAAATGGCGTCGTGTAAAATTTTACGGTGCGTGCCTTGAAGAAAGACTCGGATCAGCTTGCGCACCGGCGCAGACTGATCAGTCTTCCTGGTTTGATGCATATGTAAAGACTAAATTGGACTGAGTCTTTGCTCGTCGCTAATGTCCTAAACTCCCTGTTCGTGCGACGCAAATTCGGCACCACAATCGATGCGATGTATACGTTTGAAATGCCCCCTTACCTAGAACGTCCGATCTCAAATGTAGAATGTCAGCCTAGGTAAACTTTTAATGTCCTTTAAGAAGGGGTACCAGAGATAATTCTGAGACATTTTTCCTTATATTTCAACGAAAACATACGTTTTTTACCCTCTTTTTAGGACCGTCTCGTCTGAGACAAATGAAAAAGTTGGCATTTAATGAGGGGTCACAATATATGTTTTCGTAGGCATATACTTTTATGGAGAAATATTGGAAAAAAACTAAATTATATATATATACCTCTTTTTCATCGAAAATTTATCTAGTTTAGCGTAAAGCTGATGAAGAAATGCATATTCAAGCTTTGCTACACCGTCGAAGGTAATGAGTATGCAATAAAAAGTATCTATTATAGTTGCTCGATCTCAAGGGTCACGGTTTGGCATCACAAGGCTTCGCCGGGAGATACAAAACCGGACCAGAGAGACGGAAATTTCTCTCCGTATCTTACATCTATTAAAGCAGCGGTCACATCATACGGTCACGTGCCACAAGTTCTTTATACGCACGTAATCAACCGTAGCTAATTTGACCGTTTTCACCGTCGTGCCGCTACGGTCTACTACGGTTTGCTACGTGTAAATATGGCCAACTACGTTGAGCAAAGAGCAAAATGGCTAGGGTTAATAACTAGCGTCGCACTACGTCTAACTACAGGCAGCTACGTGGAATAATGTGTGAACCACGTTCGAAGTACCCACATCTACGGTAAACTAGGGTCAGCGGCGTTGAACTACGGTAAAAAGCCGCGGCTGTGCCTGTGCAGTACTGGTACTGGGCACGGACATTGCGCCTATGGATCTTGACACGACACATTGCTGCTTCAAATTTATCTTTTTTCTATATTTTGCTACGGTCAGTTACGGTAAACACTACGGTAAAGTAGGGTCAATTTTGGTCAACTAGGGTCAACGACGTTTAATCTACGGTAACAGTAGGGTCTTGACATCCAAGCTTACCATAGGGACTGAAATTTGTTGGGCCAACATGGCCAAATCATGGGTTTCTTAAAGTTCAACCTACGTTGAACTACGTCTTACTACGTTTAACACGTTTAAGGCCAACTACGACCATCCCACCTACGGTCAAGTACATGCGTGACCGTAAGATGTGACCGTTGCTTTATCAGACCACACCAGCTAGTAGCTAGACGCCCTCCATCATAGTGCAGCAGAGTGCGTACTTTAGCCGAAATGAAGTTTACGAACATTTTCCTACATCTAGAAATAAGCATCAAGCTAAAGACGCTGTTGATAAGAACGTTATAGTTGACCTTGAGCTGTAACATCTATATTGATAATAGCTGTTCCTCTTGATAAAAACAGTGGCCTTTGACCATACATATTCATGACGACGGATCCTGAGAACATAAGGTCTCAACCCATAGATCATAAGATTTCAGTGTCTGTATATGGGACAGCATGATACGACAAGTCACTTCAGTGACCTTGTATAAAGATTGTCTATTTTCGAATAGTTCGAATAAATTTCTCGCCTAGAAAGGGGATATATTATGGTATGTTTAATAGGGTGGTGAGTTGAAACATAAATGTGCCGGTGCGCATAAAGGTTTATCATTTTCGGGATTCAGGAGTACAAGTGACCGTTCAGTAGAGTCGCAGTTGTCATGTACAATCCACAAATTGATCTGAGCAAGTGGCTGTCCAATTCCATTTTCTCATCCGTGTAACGAGTTCATAATTTTTCACGCTCTAACTCAATTTGGGTAAATGTTTTTACTAGTAATTTCATAAACAGTGTTGATGCAAGAATAATACAATTCTGAACGACATCGGATTTGATACTTTACACACTTTTTATACAAATTTAAAAAGTAACTACACTTCAGGAACTGACTGAATCAGATCCCAAACCCTATCCCCAACATCAAAGGGAAAGATTAAAAAAGACATCCCAACTAACAATAAATTACAAGTGATAAGTCGAGTCAGCAGCTCTTTCCCAAATAGGTGGCAACTCAGCTATCTTTACCAAACTAAATAATTTAGACCAACAGAAGGGTTACTACAGACTAAGCAAATTATACGAAAACCATTTAACAACTATTTTTACCTATTTTCATTTTTTATCACAGAAGGGTTAAAATGATAACACAATAAACCAAACAGCTCCGAACATCAAACAAATGCAACCGCAACGAAAGTACCGCCTTGGGACGGTCAGTAATAACTACTGGGGGGGGGGGGGGGGGGTTAAAACGGTTTTATGTATGTTCTTATTATTTTTGGTTCGGTTTGGGTTGCTGAGTGGCCACCTTTCGGGAACAAGCTGCTCACTCGGTTGGCCATATGTTCTTTGTATCTTGATTATTTGTAATCTTAGTTGTTTCCAACTATGGTTTGAGGGCTGGATTTGGATTTTGATTGTTTCAGTTCCTGGTCTTTGCATACTATTTACTTTTACTGGGCCCAAACCTTCATCCTCATCCTCTGTCTTGGTGCACACAATTAGTTGGTAGTTTGGTCCGTATGGGGGTCCCCTAACTCATCAAAGAGTCATCACGGGCAACAATTAAAATCAAGAAAAGACTGTGATGAAGCAAGGATGAGGACTCGACAGCCAAAACGTGTTGAGACACCTGGAGGTCCCTGGGGCGTCAGCAACACCACTGGAACTTTGGAGCAAAAGAAGACAACCAGCAGTTGAACCCCATGGGCCATGAAACAGACAAACATCCGGCCCCAACCAACTGATATATAGCTTTATGTAGGGGCTATCATAGAGTCTGAACCCCGACCACCGGCGTGCAATTAAAGAGGACAGCAAAGTTGTGTAGCGTGATTGGGTTAACCACTAAGCATGCAGACTGTCGCATTACATCTATGTTATAGCCAATGCGTTTAAATCGTTTTGATAATTTTCTTAAATTGATCAGGAAATTCTGTTTTCCCTACATGTTTGTAAATCAGACACTGCATTTTGACAAGCATGTGATCAAACGTATTTTCTTCCAAAAGCCGCCGATGAATAGCATCTTACTGCAATTATAATCTTGCTCACCATTCAGTCCACTTATCTGTGTTAACTTCGTGGAAGAAAGCAAATTTTTCTTGGCATGTCACCCAACAATCGACAGCGAATTTCAAAGTGACCGACCGTCCAATATACGACATCGTAAGCGTCGTTCAATCGCAGTTGTCCGGTCATTTCTGCTCCCCTACTCTGAATAAACATTCAATAAACCATTTAGACATACCAAGTTCTTCAAGAAGCAGATAGTCTTGTCGGCGCATATGAATGTAAATAATGTCAGTTCAATGCAGAAGCATGCTGAGCCCTTGTCATAATCTGGTCATACTATGGCCTATACGCACGTACCGGCTTTTCCACTTCCTTTACCGGTAGCAAATTGTTTGTGCTGTAATTCTGTAGTACCTGATCGTAACATGGCTTGTAAATGTCTTTGACACAGGTGAAGTTTCGTAAATACATGCCAAGCGGTTCTTGTGTGCCATTGTTACACGCAATCTACCGCTGCGGTGGCTGCACCTGATACTGCACCCTGACTTAAACTATTGACTATTCTTCGCATGGTTCTTAATCAAAAGCTTAACCTTAGCCAGTACTAATGTCCTAGTTACGTTACTCCTGATTCATCCCGATATGGTGCTGAAAAAAGTCATAAAATGTTCAACTAAGAAATAATGGCTTATATGCATGCGCAAAAAGGGGGAACTTGACAGTTGCTCAGTGAACACTAGTAGTGTCAGGTGTTCATGTACCCTTTAAACTGTAGCGCTTCAATCATATTGTTTATCAGGAATTTTATATACTCGAATATTCTCATTAAAATTAACTTTTTGTATTATTGCTGAGTGTACTAGATTCCAAGATCAAGTGCACTTATCATCAAGTGGATAGCAATGGCTCTAAACGTGTAGGAGAAAGTGGTTGTAGCTTACCCGTTTACCAAAATCTTTTCTTATCTTTCTTTTTTTTTTTTTTTTTTTTTTTCATTTTCAAACGTTTTCAAGCATAAGGCTATGTTTAATTTAACTCTCCGCTGAGAATGACTTTCTATTACTTGTGTTATATATTAAAAATCTTACTCTTGTTATGAATATCCATTTCAGTTTACAGAAATAACAACGTCTTCTGTCTTTACTATCGCAGGTTCGTATATTTCACTTTTCATCTACATTTCTTTGAAACTTCTTGCTCTTTTACGAGGTACGGTCAGAATATTCGTATACTTTTGATTAGATCATATGTACCTGCTTATTTAATCTATTGATGTTGATTTTTATACTATGGGTCAGTGGAACATTTTCAGCTAAGCATATTTGTTAACACTTACCAAATTAAATGAATTCCAGTCTGACTTTTCGTCGCCAATTTTTGCGCTAACTGAAAACATTTCCGCTTATCATAGTCTATTTAATGCATCTTTGCAAAACTAAAATTCAAGTGAGTTTTAACTTTTATTGCTAAGGGGCTGTTTAGATACCTGTCTTTTGTTGGATATCTTCTTGTTAGACTCACGTAGTCGCAAATGTCCTCTTGGGTTTCTCGCCTTCGAATGACGTGGAGGTACCTTTTGTTTTAACTAAAATAACATTTTTTCAAAACAAGTTTGTGATTCCCTGTACATATAATAACTATTGGATGCCTCTTTTCAGCATTTGTTTTCTGGTAGTATCCAGTATCATACGAAGAATATACTTCATCGTAATATTTTTGTTAATAAGGGCGAAGCTTGATGGATTCAGTAAACTTTGTATTTGTTGAGCAAATTCTGTCAATCGGATGACCCTGTCTGTACTTGATTTATCGAAGTTCAACTTTGCAAGCAGGGCATTTTAATCTGGTTCTGCATTTATAACTCATAAAATTGTCATCGCCGACAAAGAATAAAATCGATAAAGCGATGTCCAGTCGAAAATCACAGTGCTTATTAAGGGACGATAGGTAAGAAAATTTATCGCAAATTTTCACCGACTTGAACAACGTACGGCGTATTATTTTTCGTTGAGCATTGCACATTTTATCGAGCAACGAATGCACTTTTTTTATTAGCAAGCTAAAACTAGACAACAGCGTTTCATTCCCCAATAGGTATAAACAATCAGTAACGATAAAGATGATGTGCTGTACCTTAGTAAACACTAAGATTTGAAACTGGGTTTAACTCTCTCTCTCTCTCTCTCAAGTTTTATGTATCAATCATTTTGTAAGTCAAAATAGTTTCACGTGATCTTATAAGTAAGCTAAATCCTTTCTCTTTAGCCATTGAACAGCCACGTAAGAATATGTAAAAATTTGTACCCCAGCGCACACATGTACTTGCTTTTAATTTCCTTCTTTTTGAGGGGACATGTAACATGTAACGAATTTCATGTTATTTCAATACCACCCCTTATTGACCCTTCGGGTTGGGAGACTCGGACATGCGGAATGGGCCACCTTTCGGAAGTACAATATCAGGGCAAAGCTCATTCGAACCATTGAGCAGCTCAACGACAAGGCTACAAGTACAGTCCAGCTGAATGGCAGCACGGAAGAATGGTTCATAAAACCAGGTTGAGTAAGCAAGGATGTCTCCTATCACCCACCCTCTTCAGCATAAGGTATAATATGGAGATAGTGCTAAGAGGACCAAACTAATGGCAACAATCTACAGGGAGCTCAAGTCAAAAAGGCAGAAGCTTGTTACCGTGATAGCCTCAAATACCTCGAAGCATTGTTTTAGATGATGGCTGGAAACCAGGGGTTCTCTCAAGGATTTAACAAGCCACTGCAGCTTTAACAAAGCTGGAGCCAATTTGAAGAGATGACCATCTCTTGCATCGAAGGTGAAAATGATGCGCTCCCTTCTATTTCCGTATTTCTGTATGCCTGTGAACTGTGGATCTTGACAGCAGAGTTACAAAAACGAACGTAGGTCTTTGAGATAAGATACTACCGAAGATTACTGAACATTTAGTACAATAGCCACATAATCAATGTGGAGGTTCGCAGAAAAATCCAAGCAGCCATTGGATAATCAGATAAACTCTTGACCATGGTCAAGAAACGGAAACTAGGGTGGTTTTGGCCACGTCTCAAGGCCATCTGGTTTAGCACAGACGATTCTACAGGACACAGTGAAAGGAAAAAGAAAAGAAGTGGACAGAACAAGAGGTGGTAATACAGTATTGAAGAGTGGCCAGGGATGGAATTTGTCAGTTCAGCTAGAGTGACTGAAAATACGGCTGACAACCCAACACGGTAAAGCCATCCATGGTGCAAGGTTAATGGAAAAAATAGAACAGAACTGAATAGATGTAGTCCACGTATGTAGTAGCGGTACTTATGAACGTTTTAGAAACCTAAACGCTGTTGGTTAAAATAAGAGGGTTGAATAGTATAGGTATCTCTTAATTGACCATTAGACTATTATCACCATTGACTACATGTACTAACAATCGTGCAGCTGGTAATGAGACCTTCAGATCCATACCGTTTCTAGGAGCCCCGGTAGCTCAGTAAGTTGAGGGCTGACCTACTGATCTAGCCGTCCCGGGTTCGAGCTCCGCTACTGGGCCGCTAGAGGTGAGGGTCTTTCTATTCGTAAACTGGGTTCCATTGCACACAGCATTTTATTATCACCTCCCATGATATGATGACTGAAATACTGTTAAAAAGACGTGAAACACAAGTCATTCGCTCATTCTGCTTTAGCAAGTGATCACTTGTTGTGTATACTGTAATGAGGGTAATGTTAATGGCTGCCGTTGCGGTTTTGAGCATTCGTTTATGACCATTTGGTCAAATCTGACATGCACCAGATGCCACTGACGAGGTCCTGAATGAAACCGGCTACTAAACTGTATAAAAGTAAAAAGTATGCAAAGACCAGGAACTGAAACAATCAAAATCCAAATCCAGCCCTCAAACCATAGTTGGAAACAACTAAGATTACAAATAATCAAGATACAGAGAACATATGGCCAACCGAGTGAGCAGCTTGTTCCCAAAAGGTGGCCACTCAGCAACCCAAACCGAACCAAATATAATAATAACATACATAAGGTAAAACATCACAGAAACTCTGACACCAAAAACAGGCAAGAAAGAACCACAACAGAACTACCGCCTTGGAACGGTCAGTGTGGTCACCTGAATAGCTGCCCATTCTGCTTCTTTTTGTTTTGTTTCATAAGTTTACTAGGAAATAGGTAAAAATGATTGTTGCTGCTGTTTTTAATTAGGGTAGCAGAAGGACCAACTGCTTGGGAAACAGTTGCTCCTTCAGTTTACCGTGCGTGTCTTTCGCGAATTTTTATCAGTTTGCGTGTGCGCTTCCTTCCCTTTTCGTTACTAAGGCGGGATGAGGGATTTGATCGTATAAATTCCTGATTATTTCCTATCTTTTTACGAGCGTACTTTGCACTGCTTTAGCGGCCACTGTCTATTTTATTTCCACCAATGCACTAGACTCGAACCTAAACCACGCACGACTATCTTCAGCGTTTACTGCAGGATCAGTATCCAGTTTAGGGAATTCGTCACAAACAGAACTGACATTAACGATGCAGGTGACATCAACAGCCATTCCTATGATATCTATTACCCAGTAATCTTTTGCTAACCGTTCCAAGGCGGTACTTCTGTTGCTGTTCCTTGATGTTATATTGTGCTGTGTCCGCTTGTCTATGGATTCTGGTTTGGTCATCTGTATTCCTGCCCAATCTGCCTTTTGTTTTGTTTTGTTTTGTAATTAAAATCAAACAAAAAAAAAGTAAAAATAGATGTTGATGCTGTAGTTGGGATAGCTAAATGACCATCTTTTTCGGAAAGGGTTGCTCATTTGGTTTACTATGCGTGTCTTGCGTAAATTTTTGTCCATTTCTGTGTGTATGTGCTTCTTTTCCGATTGGTTTCGAGAGCGGAAATAGGAATTTGATTGTATTAATTCCTGATAATTGCCTATGTTTTTACTTCGTACAGGCAGACTAACGTCGAAGACCACAGCAGTTGCAACTAGAATAGTTTGGATAGCTGTCATAGGTGGATTGACTGTATTGTTTGTGGTTGCAGCAATTATTTACCGATGTGTATGCCGGAACGTACGGTTTGGATGGTAAGTATTGTTCAATTTACCAAATTCATACCACCGGCTTGTAAAGGTAAAAACTTGCCAAAATGGAAATCTGAATTTTAGGTAAACAGACATGAACCTCAATACAAGCTGTGATCAAGCTGTGTCATATGTTGCTATGGTTATGTGATGACATCTCAATTTAAAACATGAAGTTGAAACCTCATAAGAGACCCTTTGGTGTAATATCAAGGATATCAATATATCTTCGTAAACTGCATACGCCCTCGCGAGCATTCTTGGCAGGGTCTGCGCTTCATGTTGTGAAAAGGGGTTGATTAAAAGCATGACAGTGAGGTAACATAAAAATGACAGATTGAAAATATAGTGCGAAGAGGATACGAGGCATAAAAAACACACATCATGGACTGATCAAACAAAAAAACTGGGATAGGGTCTGAAAACAGATAAAAACCTAGGTAAAAACAAGCATTTTATGTTTAGGGTTTGGGATGCTGCAACTCTCCAACCGCGGCCTTGAACAAGTCAAGACTTGGAGAAGTTGCAACAGTTTCCGTTGGACATTCCAATCGACAATTACCAGGGAAAAGAAGGAATATTTATAGGAATCCTTGCCAGTTTGAATTTGACGAAACGTGAAAGAATGGCAGTATCTGGATATCCTATGGGTGGGCTGAATGTATTCGGGTAAGGGGACGGCAACCGTGTCAGTTTCAATTTTGTAAAAGAGAAAGAGACGGGCCACATTTCGTCTCTCTTAGAGTGTCTGCCAACCCAACTGCTGCAACAATTAAGTGACGCTAGTTGTTCTGGCGTAATCACTAATGGCCCAGCGTGCATTTTATGGGTCTTTTCTTTTGTGTGGGGGTCCATTATTGCTGAAGCCTACTTTAGCTGGGGACGAACAAGGGTCTTATGGCTATTTCTCGGATCTCTGGGGACTAAGTTTTCAAATTTCTCTTAACAGATCTGAGAGTTCTATTGGCTTTTGATGCAATTCTGTCCACAGGTGTGTTCCAGCTAAGATTTTGAGAGATATCTACCCCCAAGTACTTAGCACTGGTGACTGCTTCCAGGACTTGTACATGGACGGTATACTTGGTTTTGATGGTATTCTGGTAGAAGTCACTCTCACTACCTGGCACTTGGAGGGTTTAAACTCCATGTCCCATTTTGATTGCCATGCCTGAAGTCGGTCCAAGTCTTTCTACTTATTTATGTATAATATAAACGTATCCATACCAATTTTAGACGCGCGTTTCCTTATTTAACTTCTTCAGTGTCGCTAAACCCCAAAGGTTTGAAAGAAAAAGAGATGATGGGCAGGTCTCGGCAGGCAACAAGCATTCCTCTCCGAGCCACACTTATTTTCGCATTCCGCGGGACACATTAGCTGCAGACATCAGGTAAGAGACGCCTGCGTATTAACTCACGAGCGCAGGCGTCCCCCATCGGCTATTTTTTATCCCCTGACCGAAATGTTCCGGGGTTATAGCGATGAGCCTTGCGTCCATCCGTCCTTCCATCCGTTCATAAACATTTTCTAGTCCGCTCTATATTTAAATAATCTTTAGAATGTTTTCATGAAACTTCACAGTTGTGTAGAACAGGTCCTGACAACGTGTCGCGCACAAGAATGGTTACTCTTGCTATTGTACTTTTTAAGCTATCTCCCCTTTGTGATATTTTGGCAAATTCGTGTCCGCTCTATATTCTTAATACCCTTTGAAATATTTTCATGATACTTTACAGATATGTAGAACAGCTCATGACGATGTGTTGCGAACAAGAAAGACAACATTTGCTTTCTTACTCTTTGAGTTATTTTCCCTTGATGATTTTAGGTACGATTTCATGTGTGGTCTATTGCATGAACACCTTATGAAAAATTTTCATGATTCTTCACAGATATGTAGCACAAGCCATGACGATGTGTCGCGAACAAGAATGACAACTCTTGCTTTCTTATTTTCTTTTATTTCCCTTGATGGTTTCCAATCCACTCTATAACCTGTATACCTTTTTTAATATTTTCATGATATTTCACAGATATGCAGAACTGGTCATGAGGATGTGTCGCGAACAAGAATGACGACTTTGGCTGTCGAGTCCTCATCCTTGCTTCATCACGGTCTTTTCTTGATCTTAATTGTTGACCATGATGACTCTCTGATGAGTTAGGGGACCTCCATACGAACCGAACTACCAATTGATTGTGTGCACCGCAGCGGAGGGTGAGGGTGAAGGTTTGGGCCCAGTAAAACCGGTTTAAACCCCCCAGTAGTTATTACTGACCGTCCCAAGGCGGTACTTTCGTTGCAGTTGCATTTGTTTTATGCTCGGTGCTTTTTAATTTATTGTGTTCTCATTTTAACCCTTCTATAATAAAAATAGAAAATAGGTAAAAATAATTGTTAAATGTTTTTCGTATAATTTGCTTAGTCTGTTATAACCCTTCTGTTGGTCTAAATTATTTAGTTCAATAAAGATAGCTGAGTTGCCACCTATTTGGGAAAGAGTTGCTGACCAGGCTTATCACTTGTAATTTATTGTTTGTTGGGATGTCTTTGTCAATCTTTCCCTTTGATGTTGGGGATAGGGTTTAGGATCTGATTCAGTCAGTTCCTGAAGTGTAGTTACTCTTTAATTTTTTCTTTTTAACGTTTTGAGTAATCTCCCAATGAAGGTTTTAGGTGTGATTTTGTGTTTTTGCTCCATATCTTGAATAACCTTTGAAATATTTTTATCATACTTCACAGATATGCAGAACAGGTCATAAAAAGTTGTCTAATACATAAATGACAACTATGTCATTCATACTGTCCGAGTGATTTCCCTTTGGAAGCTTGAGCTGCAATAAGCTGTCTCTGCTTTATATCTGTAAAACCCTGACTTTCTCCTAAATTTTAATACCCTTATAAAATTAGACTTGTGGGGCTTGTACTTTAGAATTGATTCACACATTCTAAACTGTTGAGCGTATCATAATCTATACATTGTGTACATGGTGGCTGTTTGAGAATTTACTTTTTTTCAGCAGCCAAGCATACTGTTTTGGTCTGAGTGTCAAATAATCATGCATCTGTTAAACAGATAATGTCAATGAGAAGCATAAAATAATGACAATATATTACTTATATGTGTTTTGAAGTGCACCCTGTTTACCAAAGTGCGAGGGGCCTTCGGTCGGGGGATTTTGAATCTCATCTGATGGCTATTTTTTATCCCCGACCTAAAGGTTCCGGGGTTATAGCGATGAGCCTTGTGTCCATCCGAACGTTTATCCCTCCATAAACATTTTCTTGTCTGCTCTTTATCTTAAATAGCCTTTATAACGTTCTCATGATACTTCACAGTTATGTAGAACAAGTCATGACAATGTGCCGCGTACAAGAATGGTAACTCTTGCTATTGCACTGTTTGAGTTATCTCCCCTTTGTTAATTTTTTTGGCAAATTCGTGTCCGCTCCGTAATTTGAATACCTTTTGAATTTTTCTTGTGATACTTTATAAATATGTAGAGCAGGTCATGACCATGTGTCATGAACAAATATTAACAACTCTTGCCCCTTGATGGTTTTAGGTGTGATTGTGTGTCCGCCCTATAACTTGAATACTTTTTTTAAAATATTTTCATGATACTTCACAGATATGTAGAACAGGTCATGACGATGTGTTGTGAATAAGAATGATAACTCTTGCTTTATTAGTTTTTTAGTTATTTCACCTTTATGGCTTTAGGTGTCCGCTCCGTAACTCGAATACCCTTTGAAATATTTTCATGATACTTCACAGATATGCAGAACAGGTCATGACAATTTTATATCATACGAATCACAACTCTTGCATTCATACTTTCAGATTTATTTCCCTTTGGATGTTTGAGCTGCAGTTTGTGTCTCTGCTTTAAATCTGTATAACCCTGGCCTGATCCATAATTTTAATACCTTTATACCTTTTAGAAAATAGATGATCTTACCATGATATCCTATTAGTGTTCCTAATGCATCCGCATACCTGCAACCCCTTTTTTTCAGATTTGTATTCTCTGTCAAAATATACTTAATAGAGAGCTCAAAATTAGGTTTGAAGGGCTTGTACTTGAGAAGTTATTCACACATTTTGAAATGTTGAGTGTATCATATGCTATACACCTGTGTACATGGTGGCTGTTTGAGAGTTTACTTCTTTTTAGCAGTCCAGCATACTGTTTTGGTGTGAGTGTTAGATAATCATGCATCTGTTAAACAGATAATGTCAATCAGAAGCATAAAAGAATGATCTATATTACTTATATGTTTTTGAAGTGCACCCTGTTTACCAAGGCACATGGGGCCTTTGGTCAGGGGATTTGCCATCCCCTCTGTCGGCTATTTTTATTGGTTGTCGTGGAAACCAAAATGCAATATATATATATAGGTGATTTAGGAAATATAGATTTCCTTAAGTATGTTCCTGAAACTGTACCTCAAAATACCTTCTTAGTTTCCTTTGACGTGGTTAACCTCTATATTAACATTTCCCATGCCTTAGGCTTGAAAACAATAAATAGTTGGTTATCAAAATATCCTGAATTGATATACGAGCGATTCTCGAAAGAATTGATACTTGAGTCCATAAAAACTATATTTGAAAACAACAACTTTTATTTTAATGACATAATGTACAACCAAGTTCGAGGCACCACAATGGGAACAAAAATTGCGCCCACATATGCAACCCTTGTCCTTGCTTATTAAGAAGAAAAACTCTACTCAAAGATTGAAATAGTTTTGATAAAGAATTCGCCGATTATATCAAGGACAATTGGAAACGGTTTTTAGACGACTGTTTTGTATTTTTGATTAAATGAGAGGAAAATCTGAAGAAGTTTCTTTAAATTCTCAATGATCTGGATTCTGATCTAAACTTTACAGTAGAATACAATGAAGAAAGACGTCCTTTCCTTGACGTTTTGCTAATAAAATCAAATAGCCGCATAAGTACAGACATATACTTCAAAGAAACGGATTCCAAGCAATATCTTTACTTTCATTCTTGTCATCCAAAGCATACCAAAACAAGTATATCCTATAATTTAGCTAGAAGAATCTGCACAATCGTTTCCGATCAGAATCTTAGAGAAAAGCGCTTATCAGATTTACGTATTTCTTTGCACAAACGAAATTACCCAGATACAGTTATTACGGAAGGCATCAGGAAGGCTAAACTAATACCAAGAGACTAACTTTTAAATCCAAGTACAAAGAAAGAAGAAGACATACTTCCATATGTTTCAACTTTCAATCCTAGTAACACAAAATTGTTTGGCATTCTAAAAAGTAATATGCATATTTTAACCAATGACCAAACTATGCGTGGAGCAGTTTCAGGTTCAAAAATTATTAAAAGCAAACGGCAACCTCCAAACCTAAAAAGACTTATAACTAAAGCGAATTTTACGGAGCAGCAAACAAGGGCCTCAGATAAAGTATGTAATCGTCCAAACTGCGCCTTTTGCAAATGTTTGCAAGAGGGTAGCTCCTACAGTTTTATTTTGGTAAAGTATTTTACGTAAATGAAGCAATGTCCTGCGACGTAAGAATGTCATTTATGTCATCAAATGTAATAGTTGCAAAGAACTTTATATTGGACAAACAGGTGACAAATCACGCATTAGAAGAACTGTTCATGCGCAACAAATCAGAAATCCTTCAACAAGACAGATACCTTTAAGTGGACACATCGACAATTGCAGCAGAAATAATCCAAAATTTCAAATGTTCCCCTGCTTCAAAATGCACACAGAAAGTATTTCTGCCAGGTTAGCAAAGGAAAAATGTTTTATTCGATGTTTTAAACCTAAATTAAACGCTTTATAAACGATTAGACTAATAACGTAAAGTCACGTCATGTGACATTATTAAGTTAACGTCGTAGCGTTACGGCGTTTCTATTCAACAGTCCTGACGAGCTCAGCGAAACGCGTTGACATATTTTTGCTTAGTTGGTCATTAAAAAACCTAATTGCATACAATACATTTTTAACGTCACATGACATCTTTGCATTAACATAAAAGATTTTGCCATTAAAGTCGAAGTAATTTTGTTCTACAAGATGCTGGCACAGACTGCAATTTGGTCTTTTACATTTAAATACAGCGCAACTAAATATACGATTATCTTTTCCAGCCCTAATCGAGTGAACAGCGCACAACAACAATCCCCATAGTATGGATATTCCAAACTCATCATCAACGAAATATTGGTGGAGAAACAGACAAACGGAAGATGTAAATTTAAAAGCAAACAGAGGCTGACTGACGTGAAAGGACATTTTGCAACTGAGTTGCGGGATGGGTGGGAGAGAGAGAGAGAGAGAGAGAGAGAGAGAGAGAGAGGAAAGAAAGAGGAGATAAAATTCATGCCCGGAAAAAATCATACACAGCAATGTAGATCAGTTTCGTCATCTGAAATAACCCTTATTAGAATATATTGTTGAAAATATTTTGGGAAAGGTTTTCGGGTTACATGTAGTTTACAATGTCCATCCGTGCCCATTTTCATTCTTTTTATTAATTTTTTTCTTCTTATTATTTTTATCATTTTACATGTAGCTCTAGACAAAATAGATTTTTATATCTTTTTAATTTATGAGACTCAAACAAGCTTCAGCTCCTGAGTAGGTTAAGCTACTGTCCAGTCCACGGGAAGTAACTTCTGATGCGGATCTTGTTTGTTATGCTCAAGAGATTTAAAAACTCTACATCGAAAATTTAAAATTCAAAGCTTTTATAACAAAATCAGTACACAGACAATACATATCACATGGCTTTCATCTATCCTTTTTATTCACCATCTTTTATGTCTGATATGTGACGTCATATATTGCTTCATTTTTATAATGAGGTTATGGCTGTTGGTAAACACGTTTTTTGGAAAAGATTTTGAATGAAATTAAATGTGCAGGACGATTTACAATCATAACTGGGATCAACAGATTTTAGATCCCGTTTTTATTATGTAGTAACCAAATGCAATTATCGTTGATTTGCCTTCTTCTTCTTCTTCTTCTTCTTCTTTATCTTTTTGGTTTGCTGATAATAATGGAAACACACACAAAATATTTTGCTAAAAGATTCTAAATTTGAGGAAAACGGGATTTCATCAAATATATCGCATATATTCGTTTGGTCATATAACGAAAACTAGAAACAATTACCATGTGTAGAAACTCCAAAAACAGCAAAGATAACTGACGTAAGATGACGTTATCTTTATAAGCACGTGCTTGCTTTTAACAGGTTAAAATTTCCAACAATAGCTAATTGGATCGAAAGCACTTCTTGCAAACTGGATGCCCCATGTTCTCTACCAATGCATCAAATGGCACCCTCTGTATTTTACAAAAAAAAAAATGTGGCAATTCTATATCTCTTATATGTATTTCTAGCATAGTGTTCACCTGTATAGCTGTCCGGTCTACTTTCTATTTTATTGTGTGGTTTATAATAAAAGGAAATAGATAAAAACGGATGTAGTACAATGTCTAAGCTCAATGTAATTCGTATGTTTCTATGGTGTTTCTTGTATTCATAACCAGTACCTCTGTATGGGGCTGCTTGTATTTGTTATTGAAGATTTACTGTTTCATAATTGATCCGCGACACGAGAAAACCAACAAAGTGGTTGTGCGCCCTGGGCAGACTCAGATCAGCCTGGGCCTCCACCCAGATTGATCAGACTCTTTCCTAAGTACTTAAAGGGTAGCCAAGGGTCTAAGCTACCTCCATGCGGAAAGCGATGACTCTGATCAGACTGGGCTCATACCAAGGCTGATGTGAGTCTTCGCTGGGCGCACAACTACTTTGTAGGTTTTCTTGTGTCGCGGCTCAATTTTGTTAGCGTTTCCACTGCCTGAATCAAAATCCCGAACATCCTTTTTAGGAAACGGAACAGACCACCAAAGATGTTGGACCGGTTTACACACTCTCGGTAGGTGCGTCGTTTTTATCAATTTTCTGACAAGATATCGCATGCATCAGTCAAATCTGCCATATGAGGGGACGAAAAATACATTTCAAATGTGCCATATGAGGGAATGAAAAATACATACTCGGAAGCAGCCAATCAGTGTGCCTTATTTTGAGTTTGAGATCATACTCAAGTGTTATAACCTCGGACCCTGGATTACTGCTGAACGAAATTAAGACTTCGGTGATAGTAAACTGTGTTGGCCCTGACCTAACTGCTGTCAATGAATACTTTGATCTAGATCTGCACTATTTGCAAATGCATTTTAGTCGCTACCAGTACCTTGTGTCATCTGAAAAAAATCTTCCTTTCAACCTACCACTCCAGTGAGATGGTCTGGATTGGCGCACAAAACGTACATTTTAAAGGATTGCCTAAAGATAGTTTTGTAATTCATGCATCCCTATTTGTGAAATCAATTGGGCCTACTAATATATTTGAAAAATGGTCAAAGAGACAGGTCAATTTGCGCAAACTTTTTTATACAGTTTATTCCAAAAAGTAGATATAAAAATACATGCTTTCTTTACATCACACATGCAATATCATCTGATCAGATTAAACGTGCATTTTCCATGTGCACAGTTATATAGTTCTACTATTTTGGTTATATCCGCCCATAACTGGAGTAAACAACGAATGTATATACTACTTTGGCTTTTCCGTTATTCGTGCAAAACCCTTCATCGAAATGTTTTTTTTTAGTTTGCATCACATTATAGAATATTTTACAGAACCGGCCTAAATTTTAGAATTTTAGTACTCTGTCACAAGCAGGTTTAGTTATTAAAATCAACTGGAAATTACAGCCTTTAATGGCAAGACTCTTTTGTATTTTATTAGCTATTAGCTACCTCTTCCTGCGTACATGTACCCAACCACCATTGTTGTTGTTTCGCTTTCCATACCGATGTTCCCCAGGAGGATCAGCGGTACCCAACCGCCCTTCTGGTGTATGAAATTAGTAATTATTGGTTATTATGATAAATTTGATCGCTTAATTTCCATATTACGTATTTTACGGAAAACAACACATTTATTACCCTTTGTCAATCATATACATGAACATTACGATTTATTCCGGTAAGTGACTCTCTTCCGTTGTGTTCCGAAAAATACCAATAGCCAAGGGCGGCTTCGTCGTTTTTAAGAAAATAAGCAAAACGTCATATGCAATTGGGAGCAAACGATTATGCATTTTTTTCAGTCCAAATGCTTCATATATAAGATATCTGTTCTCAGTATATGCCCTCGATACATTGCTCCATGTAAATATGCATAATTTTCTGATTACCGTTTGGTTTAAACATATTTTATTTCGAACTTTACAATACATATATACATTGTTACAATGCAAATAATAGGATTGGAACGAAAGCACAGGTACTTATTAAGTTCCTCTCCTTAACTATAACTAACATGTAAACATCATGGCGATAGCTTGAATATACAAACAATTTCCATGTAAATATATATGTTAAATCGTTTTTGAACACTTTTGATAGAAATGAAATAAATAATAGAAAAAAGTGTCCAGACAAGAAAAGAATTAAAAAAATTGTAGAAAAGTAGCAAAAAAGAAAGAGGAGATACACATTTGCAAACAAAACAACGGAGGATGAGAGAGGGAGACGCTGATTCGCAGTGGTAGCCTCATCAAACACTCTGGCTACCATTAATTACAAGAATACCAACCGCATTGTCATTTGTTAAGTAATTTAGCTACTCAGAAACGTTTCGAATCCAAAATAAATTTATGTACCTTTTCAAATATAACCGTATTTATATCGAGTGAAAGATGATCGCTACCATATAGAAGGAGAGATAACGAGGGAATCTGATATTGCGATACTGCATTTATGAGTTCGGTTCGCTGGACTTGATAGTATCTGCAGTGAAAGAAGTAGTGCTGGGCGTTCTCCATGCTACCACACTGGCATAAAGGGGAATCGGAAATGTTCCTTATGAAAAGATCTAAGTTAAGCGAGCTACAGTTGGTCCTTAATCTAGTATGTAGTATTTGGGCTTTTCTATTACCGGCATAGAAATATTTAGGAACGTGCGGTTTATCTTTGGTAAGAAAGTATTTAAATGTATTAACTGAGTCAGACTGCTTCACCTCATCATTTACGTTATTCCAGGCTCTGACAGTTGACGGTAGGAAAGAATTATAGTACAGGGTTGTTCTTGCATCTATTGTTTGAAGGTTATTAGAGTTTCTAAGATTATAGCGTGAAATATTACTAACAGTCGGAGGTACTAAAGAAGATAAATAGAAAGGAGCTAAATTATGGGTCATTTTGTAAAAGAGAGTAAGCTTATGATTTAATCGTCTTTTTTCAAGAGAATCCCATCCTATTTCCTTACAGAGAGCACTATTACCGTTTACGAGCAGTGATATAAAAATATGTATGATGCATGTATATGCGATCAGTACAGTTTAAAGGCAGGATTTCTCTGCCGGGGGTCATGTTCCCAGCAATAGCATGTCTTACGTTTACAGGTAAAGGTGTGAAAATTTATTAAACCTATGAGTGGACCAGAATAACCAGTTATAATAATTTCATTGGCTTACTGGAGGTGTTGACACTATGTGCTCAAGAGACAGAATGACACTTTGTTCAGTTCAGTTCAGTTCAATTCTCCTAACGACGTTCTCCAAGTGGCTCAGCGGTACGTAACCATAGTTGCACGCACTTGACGCCGAGTGTCCGTCCCAAATGACACTTTGGAAGTTAATCCTCCTTATATAGTCCACACCTGCCTTTAAGTGAGTGCATATCCTCGCTGTCCAACCCATTTACGCCTCGTGTTTCATAAATGGGACATAGGCAAATATTGTGGAGCCGGAACAGACACGCGCCGCGGCGGCTGGTCAAAGTCTATACTATTAGCACAAGACAAAATAAAACAAGGAGAATAAAAAAGAAATAAACCAGACAAACCTTAAATGGCAAATAGACTCGTCCCATATACAAGACTCCAGTAGGAATAAATATGTTGATAAGTGACTTCCATGTCTGCATAATAAAAATCTAGATCCTGGTGAATGTTTCAGTGCAAAGCCTGGACTGACTAGTCTAGGCAGATACGCAGACTGAGAGGGTCAAGTCGGTTAAGTGAAATGCTGATGAGACGGCTCATTATGAGCCGTCTCATCTAGACTTTCACTGTTTGCATTGGTATGTCCGAATTTACCCGCTGTCCAAAGTTACCCGAAGCTGCCCTGTCTCAAAACTGTATTTTTTATATAAATACGAAGTTGTTACAACGGTGTGTTATCATCTATTGCCGATCGGTCATGCACACTTAATCCAGTCACTATTTGTCACTAGTTCCTGTTTTTTCATCAATATGTTAATATTAATGAGAAAAAACAACGAAGTGGCATGTGCGCCTAGCGCCTAGCGAAGACTGAGATTAGCCTGGGCATCCGCCCAGTCTAATCAGAATCTTCGCTGTTCACAGTGTCTATTCTAGGATTTAAAAAAGATAGGGGGGATTTTCGACAGAGTAAAGGTATCATTTAAACTCTAAATTTTGGCTTAAACTATATAAAACAATTATACCTAGTATTGTAGCTATAATTTAGTATCAATGAGTACACACAAAGCTTTTAGATATCATTTAAATATATTTTTATAAATAAAATAAAAAAGATCCCCCTTCTGCTAAGAAATAGTGGAGAACTGTCAAAAATGTGGGTGAATCCCCCCCCATCCCCCTCTCTAGAATTGACCCTCAGTGTTCGCCTGGAGCTAGCTCAAACATTTCTATCCTTTAAGCGCAGAGTCAAGACTCTGATTAGACTGGGTGGATGGCCAGGCTGATCCGAACTTTGCTGGACGTACATGCCACTTTGTTGGCCTTGTCTCGTCGCGGCTAAAATTAAATATGTGTAACCGTGTTACCTGTATGCGTGCGTTCCAATCCACTTAAAGTGGTTGTAACAAAAGCGAAGCATGATACTACTGCAAACTCATAAACCCTTTATTTTTTTTATTTTTATTATTTTTTTTTTTTCATTTTCTCTTTTTCTTTTCATACAAACTTTACTAGCCTCGGGACATAGGAGGTAATCATGTCAGATACAATTTTGATTGTAACTGGATCGTTCTTTTATCAGTTTTGGAGAAAGATTTCAGGGTTCATAAAACTTTTAATATCCACTGAAATAGACTTATAATTAATACCAACGTACTGTTTATTTTTAATTATTATTATTTGAAAGCTTGTACTTGTATTTTTTGTAGTAGATGACATACAATGTCGCCTCTCTTTTTGTTATTTATTTTTATTTCAGTTATTTATTTATTTATTTATTTTTCTCTTGAATTGGATCGCCTATCAGTCTAATGATATATTTATACAGAATTTCTCTGCTTAATCACCTAAAGCAAGATCAAAGTAAGGGTTCTGGGCCTATATTCTTTTTAATGAAGCCTTACTATTAAAAGTCATACTCATTTTTTTGCATTTAAAGAGAAAATTAGGCTCAAAACAATAAAGGTATCCAAAAAGGGTTAAACACTTGAATAAAGCTCATTGCGAATTAAATTAGATAGCGGCCATTGAAATTCATATGTACTCTCTTTGGCTGCTAAACGTGATGCATCATTTTTGCATGCAAATAAATTCAGGAAAGTGTTGATTTGTCAGTCATTGTGTTGTCAGGCAACCTTGAATAAAGACACGACATCATTTCAAGAGTTCAAGTGTTTATTCCGTTAATATTAGACACTGTCATTAGCTGATGTGTTCTTCCCAAATATCAGTAAACAAACCCTTTGACAGATATCAGAAAGCTTCGGGAAACGCGTATGATTCCGTTATCCTCATTAGATCACGTGCTCTGGAACAGTCCAATTGGTCTGAAGAAAAAAAAAACGGAAACATTCGACGTGTGCCGATAGAAGGAGTTTGTCATCCTTAGCGTCTCAGATGGCTCCGTACAGATCGTACAAACGCTGAAAAAAGGGAATAAAACCTACAGCATTAAGTGTATGATGAACAAAGGCAGAACCAAGGACGAGGGTTGGCCGACCACAAATCGATTATGCCCCCCCCCCCGACCTCCAAACACACACCCACACCCCGCCCCACACTTCCAGTAATGAACGGCAGAAGAACATACTTAGAAAGGTCAACACAAAAGAGACCACAAGCTTCACCAATATGGGTCCGACCAAAAACATAAGTCTTCAGTGGCCTTTTTTATATAGCAGATGTATGAGGGCGCTATCATTTAGTCTGAGGGCAGACTTCACGTCGTGCAACTGAAGACGGACTCGGAGTTTTTCGGCCATGACTGA
Source organism: Ctena decussata (assembly GCA_963989385.1). Lineage (NCBI taxonomy): Eukaryota > Metazoa > Mollusca > Bivalvia > Lucinida > Lucinidae > Ctena > Ctena decussata. Next base: position 2,938,276 of record OZ022501.1, on the reverse strand, counting down.
TTCACCCGATGATGGCAGTTTGTAGCATAATTTCGTGAAAGATAACGTTGAAATTTTTATTTAATATCGAATTTTTATCATTTTGAATTGTTCCGGAAAAATAGTCATTCTTTCTAAATTTGTGTAAGGGTACATTTTACTTTCCTAGCAAAGAAACAACGACAGGTCTGATAAAAAGCTCTTTAGAACAATCAGTAATAAAAGACTGAGGGGAAGAAGGACTAAATCGACTCTACAACAGGTATGGCCTACCATCCGATTTTATTCATATTAGGTATATGAAATCTTTCGGGTCTTTAACTCAGTGCTATTCACACAAAAATGTCACTTAAGTTCGCATTGTACAAAGTTTGTATGGAGAAAGCATGCTTACACAGCAGTGGATTAGACTCTGGTTCACAGCCCAGCCCACCGACTACCACGCCCATAACAACGTCCTCGAAGAAAGTATCCAGAAGATCAGTGCTGTCTTCACAGATTCCTGCCATAGTGTCCCTCATGCAGCTACCAAACCCATACAATGACCTTTAAAAAAGCAACAAAATGAACATGTAAAAAGGCCTGTCAGTCAAGAAGTGAGCATACTTTTCTTAATGTATCCACCTTCGCGTTTTGTTAAACCCACTTATGCCTATTGGAGTTTTCTTTACTTATATATTGAATTAGTCCATTTGTCATTTAAGGGGTGTCTAGTTTAGTCTATTATTTTCTATTATTATTATTTTAAGGAGAAACACCGATTTGATTTGTAAAAAAAGGTGTAGACCCTGATCAGATAGTGCGTTATGAGGCAATTAATTTTGGTATGCTCAGTTCGCCAGTGATCTTTTGTGGGATACTAGACATTAAATATCGTTTTTGCTAAATATAATCAGAGGCAAAAGAAAGTATACACTTTTTGAATGCCTATATTTTACTTGCTTTTCCCCGCTCCTGTCTGAAATTCTGCATGTTTTATTTTTACTTTCGATGGATAAATGTGGTGTAGTAAAATTTCTGATTGAAACGCTTGACTAGCGACACTTTACGTACATGCCGGTTTTGCACCTTTCCCACGTGCAGAAAATTGGACAATATGAATTTGCTGTTAATCTGCATTTGAAATTTCAGGTGTTTTTCCAAATAAACCACAACGTTTGCGTTTCGTTTGCATGATGTAAAGGCTCCCTGTGGCAAGCACGATTCTTACACGCATAGGCAAAAGAAAGGAAACATGTTTAAGTGCCGGTATTTTTCTTGTTATTCACTGCTCAGGTCTAAAATTTTATACGATGCATTTTTCTTCAAAGTACAAAAATATGGCATCGTACGATTACTAAATGAATCGCTTGACTAGCGACACTATACGTTGCCGTTTTTGCACGTTCATGATATTTTTGGGTTTTTTTTCTGAACAAATCACAGTGTATGCGTTACATTTACATAGCGACAATGTTGTTGGCGCAAACTGAAGTCGTAACAGGCTGACCGCTCGAAGCGGCTCGTGGATGGCTTGATAAAATACACTAGAGACACGCCTGATTGGCGATGAAGTGTTTACTTCCTTTGCGCCTCTGACTACTTTTTCCTCCGCGTATATGATTTTTGTCTGTCATCATCTAAATGAAACGCAAAGGTTGTGGTTTGTTTAGAAAAACAACCAAAATTTCAAATACAGATTCACAGCAAACTCGTATTTCCAGTTTGCTGCACGCAGAGAAAGCGCAAAACCGGCATGTACGTTCAGTGCCACTAATCAAGAGTTACAATAAGTTATTTTCCAACACCGCACTGATGCACCTTGAGTAATAATAACTTATGCAAAATTTCAGGCCTGAGCTAAGAGAAACGAGTAAAATATATGTATTCAACAGTGTATACTTTCATTTGCCTCTTAGTATACATAATAAAGACGCGACACAACAAAACCAACAAAGTAGCATGCGCGACCAGCGAAGACTCAGCCGGAATATCCACCAGTCTGCTGTGCACTTAAAGGGTGGCTAGGGGTCTAAGCTACCTCCATGCTGTCATCGAAGACTCTGGTCAGACTGGGCGGATGCTCAGACTGATATTAAATTTCGCTGGATGCACATGCACCTAGTAGGTTTTGTCAGCATGTACATATGCATTTTCCGCTTGCATAAAACCCATACGGATCAAAATTGAATGTGTCATACTGTACTCAAAATCAAATTAATGCGCTTTAGAAACGTTTTTATTTGGGTCCCGCCCGAGTGATAGAGCTCATGCCAGGTTGAACAATCCGTTTTATTATTTAACGGATGTTTTGTACTGAAATTGTTTTTGAAATGTGACATCTGAAATGTACACTGTTAACAAAGGTCAGTTCTATGGTACGACAGCACTTACCCACACAGCACAGAATCTTGACTTTCTAGTGGGTTCTCATGTGGTGTCTGCATAAAAGGCATGATTGGGGATAAGTTTTCCATAATGCACCTCTGGAAGTTTGGCTGGAAAGCCCTGTCATTATTCTTCACACACTCAACCAGGTCATAAAATTCTGAAAAAAAATGAGAATGAGACATACCATGCGCAAAATTTCAGTCCACAAGTTACGCAGATAAGAGTCGCGTTTGGCTCACTATGCATCTCAGTGCACGGCGTTATAACAGATGTAACCTTAATCTGGTAAAAAGGATAGAAATGCGTTGACACACAAAGATTGCTTGGCCACTGTGCTCAATTAACTCACTCTAACTCTAAACTGTAAACGTGCTTTCTTTTTTTTATTCCTTTATTCATTATTTTTGTTTATTTTTTTCATATGTACCGAATATGACAAATACACTAATATTAAAAAAAAAGAAATTTCAATAAAGTATTGAAAGTTTATGCTTCGACGTTCATCGTCTGATGAAACTGGCGCAAGGTGCATGAAAATTAACAAATATTATCGACGACCACTAGCAGAAAACAATAAAATTATTTGAGAAGTATTAGGTTTGAGAAAATCACATATTTCAATTCTATGAATTTCAGGTGGCGACTCACTTATATTTCGAGGGAAGCATGGCATACCGTCTATCCTTCCCTCGAATTATAAGTGAGATGACTCCATAGATATGTTACCATAGCAACTATTGAATTACCAATTGTTGTGCTGAGTACCTTGGCAGAAGAGCGTCTCATTTACATCACTAGGACATCAATATGAACTATTATTTGCTCTGATAACAGATGCATATGGTCATTAGTTCCGGAGCACGGCAAAACAGTGCATGACATGCTCCTCGGTGTGACTATTCAAACGAGGAGGTCACAACATTTTGTGTAGAACTATGGAAATTATGTCAACATCATCTTTTGATAGCACCTTTATCTCTAGCTCTACATATGATAGCATGGCTATAAACAATGTCATACCGTCTGTTCTTGAGCACACAATGTCGTTGACGGCATTTAAGAAGTTGATACTCAAATCAAACAAATCATCAGGTGTCAGATCTATTGATGACACCCATGTGTTCATCATGACCATAGCGGTTTGTTGGCATTCCATAAGTAGCATATAGTCAGCCCTGTTTTCTTCTAGACATGGTACAAAGTCTGGAATCTTTCTGAAAATATTTTTAAATTGGTTTTAAACGGCAAAGGTATACCGCCATTATATCATTTCATTTCATTTTATTTTTTATTTATTCATTTATTTTTTATTTTATTTTATTTTATTTTTTTATTTATTTATTTATTTTTGACTTCTTTTTCTTGTCATTTTCAATAAGGAAAATAATATTGTTGTTAATGTTTGTTTGCTTCCGTCGACAAGAAAAACACTTTCAAAAGGGGACTAGTCTACCCATAAAGGAAAGAGTCGGAGTAGGTTTTATCCTTTCAGGGTTGATCTCAAATGAGAAGGAAGGAAAAACATTAAGATAGAGCTGCTTATTCTAAAACTGTATCGATTCACCTACATGTAGCTCCGCTAAAACGGGATTTTTTCGAAATGAAAGTTGAGCCGCGACACCACAAAACCAACAAAGTGTTATTGCGCCACGTGTAGACTTAGATCAGTCTAGGCATCCGCCCATTCTGATCAAAGTCTTTGCTGTGGACCTTTGGGGTAGCTAAGGGTCTAAGCTGCCCCCATGCCTCCATGCAAGACATTGATCAGACTTAGCGGATGTCCAGGCTGATCTGAGTTTTCACTGGCGTTCCAACCAGTGTGTTCAGAGTCTTCGCTGGCGCACATGTCACCTTATTGGTTTTGTCGTGTCCCGGTTCAAATTTGTCTACAGTAGTATTTCGTGGCGTGTAGGTCTACAATTTACTATTTCTCTACAGCTCCGGATCCAGGAGGTGGGCTTTGGGGCTTCAGCCCCGCCACCTGGGCTTGGTTAGATTAAAATATATGTTGTGACATCTCATTAGAATTGCCTGGGCGAGGCAATTCTAATGAGATATCACAACATATATTTCAAGGCAAAAAGGACATTATTAAAATTTCTCATCAAATTGATCCCTACTTATGTCATATATTTCAAGCCCCCCCCCACCCACCACCCACCCCCACCACACGCACACATCTCGGCACCTTCCAGCCCCACCAAATATCCAGAGCCCCATCTGTACGTGGCAGTCTGGATTCGGGCCTGCTCTAGACTGTGCTTGTAAAGTCAAGTTCAACTTTTTAGGATAAATCAAGTTATCGGAGTCCAAATGAATAACCTAGCGGTGATAAGATCCCGGCAACTAACCTGCAGTAATACTGTAATGAATCACGAAGGCCCTTATATGCTCTGTTACTGACTGCGTCTACAAAAATTCTTGAACACCTCTCTCTGCTGACAACGGCTTCACATTCATTCACGGGGCCCTCTGTACTGTAGACCGTCTCTGTATAGTTGTCATTTTGGGACCGGTAACTTGGATTTCCTTAGACGAAAAACGAACAAAAATATCAACATAGAAATGCAGTTACTATTCTTCCCAAAGGTTGCACTCCACAGTTTTTGTGTGTTTTTTTGATCGCTCGGTGACCCCACAGGGGGTCAACTAAACAAAGGCACATTTCAGCCTGACTGAATGAATAAATCGTTCTTTTTTCTCTTTGAATGTGCTGTACATATGCCAAAATACACTTTATAGCCATTTATAAACCCTACAAGACCCTCATATGAATATTGTTCCAGAAAAAATGACACCCCACCCACTTTTTGAGGCCAGAAAATTTCTTCAAAAATGGCATAATTATCCATGCTCTACTCAAGACCAGGACAATTGTTGTCACCTAAAGCTTACAGATTTGCCTAGAGGGCTTACAGATGATCACTGTCAGCTGCAACTGAATACCTGCCAGCCGTTTAGATTTTCTGCTATTCTTAATTGAAAATGAGCACCATCATTTTCACAATTTGTATTTCCCGCTTTGAATTCAATTCATATCTAGACCAAAAAGAAAAAAAAGTTTTTGTTTACAGTGAGACTATAAAAGGAAACTTTACTCTCTTTTTTTCGGTAAATGCGAAAAATATTTCATCTCATGTGTTGAAAAGTCAGCAATTTTACTCGTGCTACGCACTTGTTAAATTGATGATATTTTCATCACATTCGATGAAATATATTTGGTAATCATCTAAAAAAGTAAATATCTTCTATGTAACATAGCACGCTAAGAAGAACATTCGCATCTTATACTAACTCCTTAAGTCCCCGTGACGAAATTAGCAAAATTTGCAAACAGCGTAGATCCTGATGAGACGACTCATACAAGCCGGCTCATCTAGGTCTACACAGTTTACCCTCTAGTTTTTGGATGAAATGTTTCGGACAAGGCATTTTTTTTTATTTTTTGCAGACGTAAATTTTGTCGTCTGCTGTTTGGTGATGCATTGTAAAAGAGTTAAAACGTCAAAAATCAACCTACCTGATACAGAGATAATGGTAAATACACCAAGAATGAAGCATGTCAGCTTCTCCATGTTTGACTTTATTCAATCAAGTTGTAAGAAATACTATGCTCAAATATAGAACATGCGCACCCCAGCAATCACTTTTATAGTTACTTTTGGTATTTGATAAACAGGATAAACGGTTTGAAAATTAGCACTATCACCATTACAACTGCAATTTGTGGCTAGACCACTGCGCCTGACATTTCCAGTGTACCTTTGCGACAGCTCTATAGGGGTCATGAGAAAGGAAGCTACCGACCAGCAAAGACTTAGCTAAGATTGAGAATAGCCTGGATATTTCAAGGTCTGGTTTGTTTTCACCGTTCGCATCAACAATCCTTTTATCCAGCAAATGAGAACGCTTGGAGTAGACTGTTGGGTCGCTAAGGCTGATCTGAGTCTTTTCTTGTATATATATTTGAGCCGCAACAGGACAAAACCAACAACGTGTTTGTTCGCCCAGCGCAGAATCAGATCAGCCTGGGCATCCGCCGAGTTTGCTCAGACTCTTCGTTGAGTGCCCAAAGGGTAACTAAGGGTCTTAGCTACCTCCATGAGGACAGCGAAGGCTCTGATCAGACTGGGCGGATGCCCAGGCTGATCTGGGTCTGCGCTGGGCGCACAACCACATTGTTGATTTTATCGTGTCGTAGCTCATTTTCTAAAATACATTTTCTGATGTCACAGCTGTTATTGTTGTTCCAATATCTGATGGCATGGCTCTAACAAGCATGAATTATAGTCAGTATGATTTAAGATATAATTAAGCCGATACACGACAAAGCCAAAAAAGTGGCATATGCGCCCAGCAACGCCTTAGATCAGCCTGGGCATCTTCCAAGTCTGATCAGAGTCTTTGCTGTTTCACTACCCTAAGCTACCCTTTAAGAGCACAGCAAAAAGTCTGGTCAGACAGGGCGGCTGCCAAGGTTGATCTTAGTCTTCGCTGGGCGCATATGCCACTTTGTTGGTTTCATCCTGTCGCGCGGCTCAATTGTGTATACACCTAAAACATAGATCAATCTCTTTAGGATATATTTAGCTCCCTCGTATATGAATCTACTCTTCAGTGAGCAAATTCTTTCCTTCAATAGTGGCTATCTACTTGAAAAGAGTTTAACATACAAGGGAAATAATTATTATTTTGAGGCAGTTGTCTCCCTTCTTACATAAGCGGATGGAACCACAGAGACTCTTCCATACAACGTCAAGAAAAAGTGTTGTTAACGCAGGAAACGAAAAAGCGTGAATTCGCACCCCCCCCCCCCTTTACATCATTAGCACAAGGCACATGGGTATTTCTCCTTAAAATAAATTTAAACAAAAAGAATAATAACAATAAACTAAACCAGACAAATCTTAAATGACAATTAGACTCATCCAATAGAGAAAAGTCCAGTACTTGGGAATAAATATGTTGATAAGTGACTTCCATGTCTGCATAATAAAAATCTAGATTCTAATGAATTGTTAAGTGCACAGTCTGGGCTGACTAGTCTAGGCAGATACGTAGACTGATATGGAGGCTAGATGACAAGAGGGCTATCATGCATATGCTGCAAAAACTCACCTGATAACTGGGATATGATATCATGTCACTTTAGAACTGCGCTTGCGCGATTGTTGTCAAGCGATGCCCACAGAAGTGATCTCAGAAGACGATAGGCTACATACTGACGTTGGCTGTGATAATAGCGTTCGATTGGTTAAATGACGTCACCGACGTACGTCATAATGCATTCGCGACGTCAACAAGTTCAAACAAAACTGCGTTTACTTTTCTTTTGTTTGACGCTCTTCAAATCTGAAAATCTTCTAATGATGAATGATAAATAGAAAACCATGTAAGTGTCTTTTAATATCAGGCTCGACCAGAAACAAGTCGGACTGGCTCGGCAAGCCTCGCTATTCCTACGCTGTTTCTGGTCTCACCTGATAAACTTAATATCAAATGACAATAACATGGTATTCTCTATTTATCAGAAAACGACACAATCGATGAGCACACTATGCCCTAAACACCAAATAAAAAAGAGGAAAATTAAAATGAAGTAAAAAGATAGGCAATGATCAGGAACTTAAAACAGTCAGACCATATACCCCGGCCTCAAAACTACATAAACAACAAAAAAAAAAAAAAAAAAAAAAAAAAAAAAAAACATGGGACACAAAACATAATTACTAATGGTCCTAAAATGGAACAGTTTGGTTTCGCATTGCAGTAATGCGTCCAAATGATGAATGATGCAGATGGTATGGGTAAAACAGTGAAATCCGTGAGGAGCACTCTGATCTGGGGCTGCAATATTTGCCCGGACACATCAGTCTTAAAACATTTTTTTACATAAATACGAAGTTGTTTCAACGGAGTGTTATCATCTTTTGCCGCAAAAAATAAAAAAATCTATTGCCGCTCGGTCATGCACACTTAATCGAGTCACTATTTGTCACTGGTCCCTGTTTTTGTTCATCAATATATTAAGGTGGTGATTTGTGGAATATACAAAAATCTCAATAAAACCATAAAAAATTATTGTATCTCCCTGAAAGTTAGCAATTTTCTTATTTTTGTTATTATTTACAGTTTAGAATACAAAATAGAGGGACATGCTGTTTAAAAAAGTGTTTTTTATATGAAAAAATCAAAGGGTAATTTTCTGCGCAGAAATCTGAAAAATAAAATCCGTTGTTGAAAATGTACTTAGCTTTGAAGATACTTGAAGGTAGTAAAAAGAACGTCCTGGCAATTATTTGTTCCAACTCTTTCTAAAATTGTAAGGTAGACCAGATAAAAATAGTAGCTTTTTCCTCAAATGTCTGACCATGTATATAACTGCATGTATAGTGGTTGCATACATTATTACAGGTAGGTCAGTTATACATATACCATACTCACAGTATAAATATTACATTACAATGGCCAAGACAGGTGTATTATTGAAATTGTTCAACCTTAAAAACAGACTCTACTATGTATTTTAAGATAAATATTTGGACACAGGCCACATCTTTTTTTATCTGTGCAGTCTGATAATATGCAAACAAATTGGAAAAAATAATTGCTAATACGCTATTCATAATACATTAATTTATGTTCAGACCTGGTTACATTTATTAATGATGGTCATTTTTTCGATTTATGCGCACAAAATTACCCTTTGATCTTTTCTCATATAAATCCTTTTTAATATTAAGTGTCCTGCATTTTGGGATTCTGAATTGTGAAAAGCAACATAAAGAAGGCATCTGCTAAGTTTTGGGAAGATCTGTTGTATTTTCAGCATTTCATGCAGCTCTTTATCTTTGCCCCAAATCAGTTACAATCACCACCTTAAAATAAATGAGCTGCAACACACAAAACTAAGAAAGTGGCATGTGCGCCCTGCAAAGACGCAGCTCAGTCTGGGCATCTGCCAGTGTGAATTGAGTCTTCGCTGTCCGCATGGAGCCAGCTCAGACACTCCGCTATCCTTTAAGCGCAAAGTCAAGACTCTGATTAGACTTGGTGGTTGCACAGACTGTCCCGAGCTTTGCTGGGCGTACATGTCACTTTGTTGGTTTTGTCGTGTCACGGCTCAAATCATATATATATATCCGTGCTACCTATATGCGTGCGTTATAATGAAAGCAACGCATGATACTACTGCAAACTCATATCCTTTTTTTATTTCTTTTTCTTTTCTTTCTACTTTTTTTTAGCCTCGGGACATGGAAGAATATCATATCAGTAACTTTCTTTTATCATTTCTTGGAACAAGGTTTAAAGGTTCATGAAACATCTAATATCCGCTGAAATAGACTTATAACTAAAAAACACAGGCGCAGTCGGTAGGGCATCTGACTTATACTTTCGTTTCTGCTTCCGCTGATTCAAGAAGGGCAGTTGTCAGTTACTTGCGAAAATATGTGCACTTAGTGCTGGTTAACCGCTTAGGAGGTCTAAGCCTGCCCAGGAATAGTGTGGTTAGTATAACTGACCGTCCCGACAGGGCATAACTGTTCAATTGCGATTAAGAAATTACAGTATGCTTTTCTCTGGTTTCGTCACCAGATATTGTCAGGGTCACTGAAGAGGCTTTATTAGCCGAAACTACGTAGTCTGGCTCATGTTCCTTCTTGTGAACGTATTCTCTGCTCTAAAAGGAACTGTTAAGATTTTAATTTTACCTTGGACGTAAAGTAACAAATCAATCAATCAATCAATAAATCAATCAATCATTAATAAACACAGAAGTATTATTAAGTGAAAGCTTGTACTTGTATTTGTGTAGTAGATACCATGCAGTGTTGCCTCTCTTTATTTAAATTTTCATTTATTTTTATTTCAGTTATTTATTCATTTACTGTTCTCTTGAATGGGATCGCCCACCAAAGTTATGATATATTTATACAGAATTTCTCGGCTAAATCACCTAAAGCAAGATCACAGTAAGGGTTCTGGACCTATATCATTTTTATAGAGCCTTACTCTTCAAAGACATACTCATATTTTTGCATTTAAAAAAAGAACAATGCTCAAAAACAATAAACCTATCCGTAAAAAAAAGGAAAAAATCGAATAAAGCTCATTGTAATTTAAATTAGATATCGGCCATCAAAATTCCTATTAAAGGTACTCTCTTTGGCTGCTAAATGCGATGCATTATTTTTGCATGCAAATAAATTCAGGAATTTACTGACTTGTAGGTAATTTTATTGTCAGGCAATCTTTTATAAAGACACGACATCATTCCAAGAGTTCAAGTGTTTATTCCGTTAGAATTAGACACTGTCATTTGCGGATGTGTTCTTCCCATATCTCAGTAATTAAACCTTTTCATAGATATCAGCAGACTTCAGAAACTTGTATGATTCCGTTATTCTTTATTAGATCACGTGGTTGTCATCCTTAGCGTCTCAGTTTGTTTCGTACAGATCTTACAAACGCTGAAAGAAAACAGAAAAAAACTACAGCCTGTATTCTAGAACGCCACTCCAGCTACACTCATTGAGTTAATCCTGAATATTGCTCAAATTTCAATGGGATAATCCTCCCCCTGGCTATAAAACTGAGTCACTCACAAGTGAGTGAGGTCTTAGAATACAGCCAAAATTTACGATACAGTTGTTCAGTTTTGTATTTTAGTTTGCTTTTGATTGTTGTAAAAGCAATCCGAATTCCTTTATTAATTCAATTATAATAAGGCAGTTCAAATTATTTGTTAACTGGTTAAATATGCTGGCTTAGGTTGGCCTAGTTTTCAATACTGACTATTTAACAGTCTTATGCTAACTTAAGGGTATTTGGTTGATCCACAGCGGAGAAATCTGAAATATGCTTGGAACTTCCTAGACGTTTGAAGTGTTACAATCACAAATCATAGTTTTCCAACAGCCCCAAGAGAAAAGTTAACAAACTAAAAATGTAAAGAGTATATGCGTAATAGAAAAACTAAAGCCAGTCATTAAGCCTTCTCTTCCTCGTCGTTGTAATATTATATTGATAGATGAAAACTTAACAAACAACACAACAGGGCGCTTAACCCACCATTATGAAAAACCTTTTATCTAGTTGCCAATGAGTCATGCGAATATATATTCTAAATAGAGGACCTTATACGAGTGGTCATTTCATATGAAATTTATAAAACGAGCCTTCGGTCGAAGGCTCGTCTCATAAATTTCATATAAAATGACCACGCATGTAAGATTCTGTTTATCGTATGACCCTTTAAAATGGGAGTTTAACGCCTTCAAAATAAACACTATTTCAATAAGAAAACGCACTGTTGACACGGACGTTGTCAATGATGCTACGTCTATTCGCCAAAATATTATTACACGTGTGGTAATATCATTTTTATGACACGACGTCATCCACTAACTAACAACGACGTCATATGACAAATGAAGCTACGCAGGCAGGGCCACATTTACAAAGCACAGCCCACCAAGACACCGAGAGAGGAGGAAGCAAGAAGAGAGAGAAAGAGACTAAAGTCTCTATAGTCCTATCAGTGGTAAAAACTTCTCAACACAAATCTTCACCAAAAACACTTCGAGCTTCACATGCGGGGATGAAATATGGGTTGATGTAAAAAGCGATGTGCTCGCCCATAGGCAGTGCCTATTTTCATAGTAATCGCTGTAACTAGCAAAAAGTATGGGCAACGTGTTCATGAAAAACCATAAATTTGTTTTGTTTTTCTGGTTTCCCGTTGAGTAAAGTAGTTCTGTTGTGGTTCTCTGTTGCCTGTTTTTGGTGTCAGAGTTTCTGTGATGTTTTACCTTATGTATGTTCTTATTATTTTTGGTTCGGTTTGGGTTGCTGAGTGGCCACCTTTTGGGAACAAGCTGCTCACTCGGTTGGCCATATGTTCTCTGTATCTTGATTATTTGTAATCTTAGTTGTTTCCAACTATGGTTTGAGGGCTGGATTTGGATTTTGATTGTTTCAGTTCCTGGTCTTTGCATACTTTTTTACTTTTAACAAAAGCGGGAAGGGAAATTGGGTCCCATGCATGGACATAGTATTTTTATCATTTCGTTCAAGTTAATTAAATCGAAAGAAGGTTATTTTAGTTGCAACATAAATTGATCCAAATCTTTTTGCAAACCGTTTTAATGCAAAACTCAAGGTTGTACTATTTGTTTTAAGTTTGTTGATCGCGGTCAATTACAATGACGAAACTGTGGTTAGAAGCTTGCAGCAATATCTCAGGATATATATATAACAGTAGAAGTAAAAAGTATGCAAAGACCAGGAACTGAAACAATCAAAATCCAAATCCAGCCCTCAAACCATAGTTGGAAACAACTAAGATTACAAATAATCAAGATACAGAGAACATATGGCCAACCGAGTGAGCAGCTTGTTCCCGAAAGGTGGCCACTCAGCAACCCAAACCGAACCAAAAATAATAAGAACATACATAAGGTAAAACATCACAGAAACTCTGACACCAAAAACAGGCAACAGAGAACCACAACAGAACTGTAGAGCTGTAGACAGTAGAACTGTCTTGGAAAGGTCAACAGAAAAATGGTAGTAAATTTCCTGAATATAATCGCGATTCCTACTGCTGGGGCTGCTTCAAAATCAGCAAATTAGTTTTTTAAGACCACCGGACTCATCAGTGAGACATAAAGAAATAATAAAAGCATAGAAAAATGTTGAAACAAAACCCCGGAATGACTGTAAATCATGGCGCGAGAAAATGAGACCACTAGCTGGACCAATATGGTCCCGACCAAAAACATATGTCTTCATGGGCAGATGTGTGAGGATGCTATCATTAAGTCTAGGGCCTACTCACAGTCGTGCAACTGAAGACGGACTCAGGTTTGTCGGCCATGACTGATTCACCCGATGATGGCTGTTTATTACATGATGTATCTATTGTCTGTTACAAAAAGATTATACATCAAATTGTATTCTTTTTTAATTGTTTAGTTTAAATTTAGAAAATGCAAGCTTACACAGGAGCGGATTAGAATGTGGTTCACATCCCAACCCATCGACTACTACGCCCATAACAACGTCCTCAAAGAACGTGTCCAGAAGATCAGTGCTGTCTTCACAGAATCCCGCCATAGTGTCTCTTACGCAGCTTCCAAACCCATACAAGGACCTTTAACAAGCAAAGACATGAAAATGTAAAAAAGCCTGCACGTCAGAGAGTGGGATCTCTTTTTTATCAATCTACCCACCTTTGCGTTTAAACTAGTCAAGAATTCTATTCTTTTATATTGGATGAGTTCATTGTCATTTAAGGGATGTTTGTTTATTAGTTGATTATTAACATTTTCAACACCAGTTTGTCTTGTGCAAATAGTATAGACCATAATCAGACGCTGCAAATTGCGCAACTGATTTTGGTCTGCACTGACAGTGACCGTTTTATGGGACACTAGTCATTAAATATTGATTTTGCTAAATACATAACTTAGCCGCGACACGACAAAACCAACAATGTGTGTTTTTTTTTTTTTTTTTTTTTTTTGTTGTTTTTTATTTTTCCATCGAAGACTCAGGTCAGCTTGGACATCCGCCCAGTCTGATCAGGATTTTGCCTAAAGCTAAGGGTTTAAGCTACCTCCATGCCGACATGGAGTGCAGATGCCATTTGTTGGATTTGTCAGATCGCGGCTCATACATGCATTTTCCGCTTGCATATGACCTATATGTACCCCAAATCAAATTAAGGCACTTTAAGAACGGTTCGTGGATTTGGGCCCGCCCGAGTGACAGAGACAAGCCGGGTTGAACAATCCATTTTATTATATAACGGATGGTTTTGCATAGAAATGTTTTTTTTTTTTTTTCAAATCCGACGTCTAAAATGTACACTGTTTACAAAGGTCAGTTCTATGGGACGACAGCACTTACCCGCATAGGACAGAATCTTGACTTTCTTGTGGATTCTCATGTGGTGCCTGCATAAAAGTCATGATTGGTGATAAGTTTTCCATAATGCACCTCTGGTAGTTTGGCTGGAAGGCTCTGTAATGTTTATTCACGCACTCAACCAGGTCATAAAATTCTGAAAAAAATATGACAGGCTATCATGCGCAGTATTTCAGAGTACAAGATCAGAGCCACTTCTGTCTCATTATGCATCTCAGTGCACAGTGTTATAACTGATATAACCTAAATCTGTTCAAAAGAATGGAAATACATTCACACACAAAGATTGCTTGGGCCATGGTGCTCAAATAACTCACTACAAACTGCAAAGGTGCTTTATTTTCATTAATTCTTTTTATTCCTTTATTAAAGTATTGAAATTTTACGTTTGGACGATGAATCTGGTGCGAAATGCAAAAAAAAAGAAAAAAAAAAGAAAAGTATCGACGACCACTCGCAAAACTGAATTAAAATATTTGAAAAAAAAATAGGTTTGAGAAAATTACATATTTCAATTCTATAAATTTCAGGAGGGAAGCATGGCATACACACTATGCTATGCGCTCCCCTCGAATTGTTAGTGAGATGACTCTAAATATCTGTTACCATAGCAACTAGGAGACCCCGGTAGCTCAGTGGATTAAGCGCTGGCCTACTGATTTAGTTGTCGCGGGTTCGAGCCCTGCTGAAGGCGGAGTTCTTTCCATCGTAAACGGGTTTCCATTTCACACAGCCTTTCATTATCATAAACCCATCGTCCTTATTGACTGAAATACTGTTAAAAAAGTCATCCATCCATCCATAGCAACTAAGGCATTACCAGTTGTTGTGCTTAGTACCTTGGCAGAATAACGTCTCAATTACGTCACTAGGACATCAATATGAAGTACTATACAATAACTGACCTTTACTTCGGTGAATATGCAGTTTTATTGACCTGCAAACATAACATATTGACCTCCGCTTTTCGATGAATATGTAGTCCGAAACGGAGGTCAATATATTATGTTTGCAGGTCACTAAAACTGCATATTCACCGGAATAAAGGTCAATAAATGTTTTATTGTATGACATTATTCTAAATGCAGTTTCATTATATATATAAGGTACTGCATGGTCTTTTCGCGACGTTACGTCATTAACATTAATTCATGTGCAACGTTACGTCATAAAATACAAATGACGTCAGCGTAAGAGTGATATTCACTGGCAGCCCAGTGAATATCGCAAAATATTGACCGGCACGAGATGTCGAATCAGCTTATGAAATTGTGTGTTACATCTTGGCCATTATCATATTTGTTTTGGTAACAAATGTATGAGGGGTCATTGGTTCCGGAGCACGGCAAACAGTAACATGCTCCTCGGTGAGACGATTCTAACGAGGAGGCATCAAAATATGCTTTTTTGCACAAACTTGAAAAATTATCTCAACATCATCTCTTGATAGACCTTTATCTCTGGCTCTAGAAATATGATAACATGGCAATAAAAAATGTCATACCGTCTGTTCTTGAGCACACAATGTCGTTGACTACATTTAAGAAGTTGATACTCAAATCAAACAAATCATCAGGGGTCAGATCTGTTGATGATACCCATGTGTTCATCATGACCATAACGGTTTGTTGGCATTCCATAAGTAGCATATAGTCAGCCCTGTTTTCCTCTAGACATGGTACAAAGTCTGGAATCTTTCTGAAAATATTTTGAAATTGGTCTTAAACGGCAAAGGTAGTATTCCGCAATTTTAATTTGTTTATTTATTCATTCATTTATTTATTTATTTATTTTTTTTTTTTTTCTTTATTTTTTTTTTGGGGGGGGGGTGTCATTTTCGCTAAGGAAAATAATATTGTTGCTTATGTTTGTTTGCTTCCTTCGACAAGAAAATTCCTTAAAGGGGACTAGTCTCACTGGGTGGTTGCTTGGTCCCGGTAGGCGGTGATTTTTTCTGACAATCGTCAACGATTTTTCTGACAATTCATGCCCCATAAGGGTGACGGAGCAATAAGGTAAGTAAACAAACTTATTTGCAATACCTTCTTGGGATCTTTCGCAATCAGGCTGTTTGCCTGAGCATTTTATAGGCGCATTTAGTCGTTTGCCATAATAGCCTCGGCACACCAAGGACGAAAATAACTGCAAATGTCAATGATTTTTTCCTACAACGGATTTAGTGTCCCGGATTTTTTCCTACAGTGTCCCGGATTTTTTCCTACCACTTATACTGCATTTCAGAGTCTCAGACTAGCAGTTTAGAACAGCAAATAGATTTTTTTCAGTGTGGGAGCTTATTTTACCTCACCGAATGAACATCAAAAGCATTTCTGTCATGTATGTCTTATCATAATGTTGAAATCGAAAATATGGACCCTTTAGAAGCAAGGAATACGTAAAAGACATAAAATCAGAAGCCTTTGTTTACTTGAGTCCTCTTTTCAAGTGCAGACTCAATAAACAGAGTCTGCTTTTTCATTCTTTCGGACCATTTCTTGCATCCAAAAACTTAACATTTCAAATCTTATTCAACTGCACAGGATGCTGGAGGTGCTGTGCGGCGGCCGTTAAGTCTCCACGTACTCCATCATAGTGCAGATTATATAATTTCTAGTCCTTACGAATCAATGATTTCATTTCGAGTCATTCTGAAAATATAGTAGCCCAGCTGCTGCTAGGGCCATGGCTGGGTTTGCACATTTTATTGAACTTCACTGAAACTGGTGTTAGATACCGTGTGACAGCCCTTAATCGTGTCTAGGTATTCAGTCATAGTGTAGATTGTATAAGTTCTGGTCCTTTGGAATATCACTTATTTCATATCGACTCATTTTAATAATACAGTAGCCGCTGCTAGGGGCATGGCCAGCGTTGCACATTTCATGACTGGTCATGAACAGCCGCAGTTAAACCGAATCTGCTATTTTCATTTATTTGGTGTTTTCCTTGCTTTCAAAGGACCTGACTTTTCAGAACTTTTTCTATTCAGGTTTCGCAATGCAGTATACAAAACTGTACAGGCCCTTAAGAGAAGTACTGGCTGGGTGGATGGGTGACTTTCGATTTTACGTCCGTTTCAACAGTATTTCAGTCATGTCAGAACGATAGGAGGGTGATAATGAAAGGCGGTGTGCAATGGAACCCCATTAACGTTTAAAAGGATTCTCACCTCAGGCGGGGATCAAATTCGGGACCGCTAGATCGGCAAGCCAGCGTTAAACCTACTGAGCACCGGTGCTCCAGCACCGGCTGGAAATGTGAACTGCTTCAGAATATCAAGTCTAACATAAACTACGCTATAGTGAGGAACAGGTAGCTGTTGTACACCAAGGATAGTACAAATGGAAAGATTGATGCTAAAATGGAATCACAAACACACACACACACACACACACACACACACACACACGCGCGCGCACATAGAGGCACGCACGCAAGAACGCACGCACGCACGCATGTACAATTTTGAAGAAGTAAATCTTCTACGCCGCCTATGCGAGAAAAACACACCTGGCCGCGGCGGAACTCGAATCTTCAACCTTCTCGGTACTACTGAGTAAAAAGTTAGGCAATGATCAGGACAGCTCTGCCAACTGAGCTATCCCGGCATTGGACGACCATGTGGCCACGTCGTTCAGTAGGTAGAGTTAGTACAGCAGTCTCGCCTGCATTGGAAAGGCCACTAAATTTTTTTTAATCTCACTCTTCTTCCATTTATGCACCACAATAAAAGTTTGGGACTTGCTTTAATCTTTCTATTCCATCTGTAAGCAATAAAGTATTATACTGACTACTCATTTTGTAGTTTGCGTTGTCAGAAAAAATCAGGCGCTTAAAATCTACTGTAGGAGCAAATCCGGGACTTGTAGAAAAAAATCCGGGACTTATGAAAAATTAAAATCAGCTGAAAGACCCATTTATTGTATTGTAAAGTGTCAAAAAGTAATATAATATGTTCCCTAACACCGATTTATGATTAAAAATAGCTTTTCCCTATGGTAAACTTCGAAGACATAGACATATCGCACAGTTCATCGAGCTGTACTCCAAATGAAAATTTCCGGGTTTAATTTGTCTGTTGACATCGTTAAACTTTGTATTGTATCTTATCTGCTTAAGATCTACCAGGAATATGCTTAAGATTTGTAAAACTAATGGTTTTATTGGCAAAATTTACCATTTTGTTGCATCAGTTTACTATGATGACGTCACGGAGAAAAAATCATTGACAATTTGGAAAAAATCCGGGACCGTTGTCGGAAAAAATCGTTGACGATTGTCAGAAAAAATCACCGCCTACCGGGACTAAGCAACCACCCAGTGTAGTCTACTCTTAAAGGAAAGTATCGGAGTAGGTTTTATACTTTCGTGGGTTGATTCCAAATGAAAAGGGAGACAAAAATAAATATAATATTGCTGCTGATCCTGAAAGTGTTTTAATTCACCTAAACCCTGGAATTTACTAAATGAAATGAGCCCCGACACGACAAAACTAACGAAGCGGCATTGAACCACGCATAGACAGATTAGTCTGATCAGAGTCTGCGCTATGCGCTCAAGGGGTAGCTAAGGGTCTAAGCTGCCTTCATGCTGACAGCGTCGACACTGATCAGACTGGGCGGATGCCCAGGCTGATCTTAGTCTTCGCTGGTGCACATGCAACTTTGTTTATTTTGTCGTGTCACGGCTCAAGTTTGTCTACTGTAGTATTTTACAACGTGTAGGTCTTCAGTTTACCATTTATGGAGAATGTGTTCGTAAATTCAAGTTCTTTTTATGGATAAATGCAGTTATCGGATTCCAAATAAATAACCTAGGGTTCTTTCGGATGGATGGATGACTTGCGATTTTATGTCCTTTTCAACAGTATCTCAGTCATATCAGGACGATGAACGGATGATAATGAAAGGCTGTGTGTAGTGGAACCCCGTTTACGGTAGGATAGATTCTCGCTTCAAGCGGGGCTAAAACCTGGGTCCGCTAGATCAGTAGGCCAGCGTTTAACCCACTGGCATACCGGGGCATCGGTTCTCTCGGTAATGAGATGCAGGTGTAACGCAGTAAAGTGACCCCTATAAAATAACGACCCCTGGTCATTATTTTTTAAAGAATAGTGACTCCCCGGTCATTATTTCATGACTCCCCAGTCATAATATTATGACCCCCCTCACACGAAATAAAACGACCCCTCGCGGAGATTTGTGACCCCCCATAGAATAACGACCCCGGATAATTATTTTAAAAAAAAAGTGACCCCCCTCCCCCCTGGTCATGACATTATTACCTTTCTACGCTAAGTTAAATGACAATTTGCGAAAAACAAAAGAACATCACCCCGTCTTGAGTACCTAATGCCACATATTGAATTTCAAGGCAAAGAGTTGACTGGTTTCACCGGGTGGTCGTTATTCTTTTGACATAACGGACATCTCGGTCATATGACCCCTAGAACTACGATCCCCGATCGTTCTATAGAAAAAGTGACCCCGTTTCTAAAAGATACTGACCCCCGTTAACCCCCTCGATGATAGCTATAAAATTTAATCCCCTCCTAATCGACCATCGGTAAAGGATCTAACTTCAGAAAAAAGGTAGATCCACAACTCTCCAGGACAGGTCTGGGAAATGCCTTACCGAGGAAGAAGAGATTCTTTGCAGATGGACAGGATATTGCTCAGACCTATACAACCATGAGACTTACGGTGACAATGCGGTTCTGGATCGCAATCAGCCCCCAGACGAAAATCAACAACCCATCCTTTTTGAGGAAGTTGAGATTGCAGTAGCAGCACTAAAGAAGGGGAAGTCTGCCGGAGTTGATAATATACCAGCAGAACTTGTTCAAGCTGGCGAGGAGACCATGATTGATATTTTAACAGACATCCGTAACAGGATCTGGAGAACGGGAGAATTATCTACCCCATTGGCTCAGTCGCTGATTATTACACTTCATTCAGCCCTTACTAAGCTGAAACCAATTTAGAGAGATAACAACATATCTCTTGGATCAAAGGTGAAACTTATGCGCTCCCTTGCCATTTACATATTTCTGTGTGGCTATTAATCATGGACCTTGACAACAGAGTGTGGGAAAAGAACGCAGACCTTTGAGATGAGATGCTACCGAAGGTTACTGAACATTTCATAGAAGGACCTTGTAACCAATGAGGAGGTCCGCAGAAAGATCCAAGTAGCCATTGGAGAGTATGATGAACTCCTGGCGCTGGTCAAGAAACGAAAACTAAGGTGGTTTGGCCATGTCTCAAGGTCTTCTGGTTTAGCAAAGACTATCCTACAGGGCACAGTGAAAGGAAAAAGAAGAAGAGATAGACAGAAGAAGAGGTGGGAAGACAATATTAAAGAGTGGACAGGGATGGATTTTGCCAGCTCAACTAGGGCAGCTGAAAACAGGACAAGGTGGAAAGGGACTGTTGCGAGGTCATCTGTAGTGCCCCAACGACCTAGTAAGGTTAAGGAATAGAATAAAATAGAATAGCTGATCGACCACTAACTGATTATTAACTACTGCAAGTTTTGTTATTGGTAATAAGTGTTGATGTTGTCGTTGCTACTGCAGCTGCCTCTGCTATCGCAACAGTAGTAGTGCTTACAAATTTCATGAAGAAACTTTTTTTTCGTGCTACTCAAGGAAATATGACAAAATCTTCAACCCGGAAAAGGACCAATCACATGCCATTTCAATTAGTTTGTAAATAGGTATTATTCTACTCAAGGTACTTTTCTTTAGAAACTTATCGCGGGGGGTCAATTTAAAGGAAAAAAGAATTGACGGGGATCGTTATTCTACGCAGTCACAATTCTTAGTGAGGATCGATTTAACTGTGCGTGGGAAGGCTGTGTATGTGGGTGGGTGGGTAGGTGGGTGGGTGGGTGGGGAAGGAGGGGATGCGTTATAATATTATAATGTTATGACTGCGGAGTCATTATACAATTACGGAGAAGAAGGTCACTATTCGTTAAAGAATAACGACCCCTGGTCATTATTCTATAGAAAAAATGACCCCGTTCTAAAAGATCTGACTCTCGTTAACCCCTCGATGATAGATATAAAATATATATCCCTACAGGTACCTAATCGACCACTAACTGACTGCTAACTACTGCAAGTTTTATTACTTGTATTTGTAATACTTGTTGATGTTGTTGTTGCTACTGCAGCTGCCTCTGCTATCGCAGGAGTAGTAGTGCTTACAAAGCTCATTTAGAAAATTTGTTTTCGTGCTACTCAAGGAAATATGACAAAATCTTCAACCCGAAAAAGGACCAGACACATGTCATTTCGATCAGTTTGCAAATAAGCATCATTCTACTCAATGTACTTTTCTTTAGAAACTAATGGCCGGTGGTCAGTTTTCTTAAAAATATAAGGTGACGGGTAATTTTTCTAGGCGGCCACAATTCTTCAACTTTGCGTGAGAAGGATGTGTTTGTTGGGGAGTTTAGTGAGGTGGGGGTGCTTTATGATATTTTAATGTTATGACTGCAGTCATAATATAATGACGGGATGGGGTCACTTTTCTTTAAAGAATAATGGCTGGTTGTCTTTATTCTATAAGGAAATTTCCTCGAGAAGCACAAAAACAAATTTTTCATGAAATTTGTAAGCACTACTACTTTTGCGATAGCAGAAGCAGCTGCAGAAGCAACAGCAACATCAACAAGTATTACCAATAATAAAACTTGCAGAAGTCAATAGTCAGTTCTTGGTCGATTAGGTGGGGATTATCACTTTATAGCTATCATCAAGGGGTTAAGGGGTGTCAGTATCCTTTAGTTAAGAAACGGAGGCATTTTCTTTAGAATAATGACCGGGGTCGTTAGTCTGTGGGTTCCACATAGAATAACGACTCCCCGGTTATTCTTTAAAGAAAAAGAATAGTTACCCCCTACCCCGTCACAATATTATGACTCCACGGACATAAACTTATATTATAACGCCCCTCAGCGCGCGCGCGCACAAACACGCCCACACCCACACACATGCATCCTTCCCAACAACATCAACAAGTATTACTAATAATTAAACTTGCAGTAGTTAAAAGTCAGTGGTCGACTAGGTTGGGAGTGATATTTTATAGTTATCTTCGGGGAGGCTAATGGGAGTCAATATGTTTTAGAAACGGAGTCACTTTTTCTAAAGAATAATGACCAGGGTCGTTATTCCATGATGTCCACATAGAATGACGACTCCAGTTATTATTCTTTAAAGAATAATGACCCCCGGTCATGATATTATGTTTTCCCGGTCATAACATTATAATATTATGGCCCCCAACCACCCCCATCACACACACACCTTTCCCACTCGAAATTAAATGACTGCTCAAGAAGGATTGTGACCGCCTAGAATAACGACCACCATCACTTTTTATTAAGGAAAATTGACACCCCGGCCATTTTTAAAAGAAAAGTACCCTGGTTATAATAATATGACTCCTCTACCCGAAGTTAAATAGCGATACGCGAAGAAATTGCTTATAAAGGGTTCAAAAATGAACTTTCGGTGTACTTAAAAGTTTCCTTTCAAGATGTGTTGCTTTGAATTCCCTTTAAATAGCACTTTTTTCATTTTCAAGCAGACAGACTTAGACTTTTGGTGTTTTTATAATTGAATGTATTGAAAATAAGTAAAGTTTATTAGAGATACTTTCCCCTAATTCCCGAGCGTCAGCAAGCCACTTTGCATGTATGCGTGGACTTTTAATATATACATTATATATGAGTGGCATGCTTAGACAAAGGGGAGGGGGAGATAGTATACAGCTGGAAAACGGAAAAGTGAGTTGGGTAATTAGACCCTCTGCATCGTAGAGTAAGGCTAGCTCGTACTATTCATTTACAAATTATTGCATACTATGAGCAGCTGTATAAGTTTATTCATTTGAAAGCACATTTAACAAAATAAATACTGTAAATAAGAAAATTCGAAAAATATATTTGTAAGACAGAAATTGGCATGTGCCCCTCTTGAGAAAGGCACTGATAGTAAGTGTGCAGACTTGATCAGTTTTGAAAATCAACAGCAAAAGCTCTTTATAGTGCATAGGTCTGCTTTTTAATTATAAAATCTTATATTACATTAACACCATAAGTCAAATTAAACACATTGTCATTTATTGTAATTTGTGACATTGTCTTTAATTTTTGAAGTGGGGACCTATATCTTGCACATTGTCTTTATGTGGCTAATATTTGTTTCCAGTTATTTGAACGTCTACTCACAAATGACAAATTTACAGGTCATATACAACATTCTGTTTACCAGTCATATAGCAGGAACATTATTTTTTAATGTTCACTGTAATCTTGACCTTCGAGTTAGGTACCTAGAACTTGCGCGCGACACATCATCTTGACATTTGTGTCAAGTTATTTGAAAATCAGTCATCAAGCAAGAGAGTTGTAACAGACGGAACACAACATTCTGTATGCAATAAGAAAATATGAAGACACCATTTTTTCACGGGGAGTGATAATATTATGAGCGAGGTTGGGATGGGGTTCACTGTTCTTTAAAGAAAAATGGCCGGGAGGTCGTTATTTTATAGATATCATCAAGGGGTCGTTATTCTTTAAAGGGAGTCAGTATTTTATAGATAAGGGATCACTTTTTCTGAAGAATAATGACCGGGGGTCGTTATTCTATGGGGGTCACTTTACTTCGTTACACCGGCATACTAACCTGCAGTAATACTGTAATTTATCACGAAGGCTCTTAAATGCTCTGTTACTGACGACTGCATCTACAAAAATTCTTGAACATCTCTCTCTGCTGACCACGGCTTCACACTCACTCCCGGAGCCCTCTGTACTGTAGACCACCTCTGTATAGTTTCCATTTTGGGACTGGTAACTTGGTTTTCCTTAGACAGAAAACGGACAAAAATATCAACTTAGAAACGTTGTTACTCTTCTTTTCAAAGTAATATCCCTTTAAGCGCCAATAAGCAGGCGACAACATTTAAACATGCCTTGTCCAAGATATTTCATATTGAGAGTTCAAAGACTAGAGGGCAAATAGTGTAGATCTTCATGAGGCCGCTCATGATGAGCTGCCTTATCAGGATCTACACTATTTGCAAAAACTGCTATTTTCATCTCTGGCGCTTATAGTGGTATAGAATGATCAGTCTAGTATACGGCGTTATTATTTTATATTTAGCTGTGAATTTAATGCATATCTAGAACAAAAAAGTGATTTTATTTGGTTTGAAATAATTAAAAGAAAATTTACTCTTTATTTCGGTAAATACCAAAAATATTTCATCTCATGTGTTGAAAAATCAGCAATGTCACTAGTGCAACGCACTTATCAAATTGCTGATATTTTCATCATATTCGATGAAATATCATTTGATATTCACCTAAACAAAGCAAATATCTTCTATGTACATGTAATATAGCACGCTATGAAGAAACCTCGTTTATCATATGACGTCGCTGCTATTCTGCAGATAACGTCATATCATAAAAATTGTATGACCACACGTGAAATAACACTATGGCGCGTACATGTAACGTCACGGAAAACATCTATGTCAACAATGCGTTTTCTTATTGAAATAATGTTGAGTTTGAAGGCGTTAAAATCCCATTTTAAAGAGTCATATGATAAACAGAATCTTACACGCGTGGTCATTTCATATGAAATTTATGGAACGAGCCTTCACGCTCGTGGTCATTTTATATGGAATTTATATAACGAGCCGAAGGCTCCTTCCATAAAATGACCACGATTGTAAGATACTCTATATCTTAAATTATTAAATCAAAACCTCAAAAATCAACCAACCTGATACTGAGATAATGGTAAATACACCAAGAATGAAGCATGTCAGCTTCTCCATGTTTCACTTTGTTCAATCAAGTTGAAATAAATACTATGCTCAAATATAGAACATGCGCACCCCAGCAATCACTTTTATAGTTACTTTTGGCATTTGATAAACAGGATAACTGTTTGGAAATTAGCACTATCACAATTAAAACTGCAATTTATGGGCAGACCACTGCGCCTGACATTTCCAGTGTACCTTTGCGACAGCTCTATAGGGGTCATGAGAAAAGAAGCTACCTACCAGCAAAGACTTAGTAAAGACTAAGAACAGTCTGGCTATTCCCAAGTTCTGATTTGTTTTCATCGTTCGTATCAACAATCCTTTTTTCAAAAAAATGCAAAGACTTGGAAGTGGTACTTTCGTTGCGGTTGTATTTGTTTTATGTTCGGTGCTGTGTAATTTATTGTGTTCTCATTTTAACCTTTCTATAATGAAAATAGAAAATAGGTAAAAAAATAATTGTTAAATGTTTTTCGTATAATTTGCTTAGTCTGTTGTAACCCTTCTGTTGGTCTAAATTATTTAGTTCAATAAAGATAGCTGAGTTGCAACCTATTTGGGAAAGAGCTGCTGACTCGGCTTATCACTTGTAATTTATTGTTTGTTGGGATGTCTTTGTCAGTCTTTCCCTTTGATGTTTGGGATAGGGTTTGGGATCTGATTCAGTCAGTTCCTGAAGTGTAGTTACTTTTTAAAATTGGAGTAGTCTGTTGGGTCGCTAAGGCTAATCTGAGTTTTATCTTGTTTATAAAGGGGGGGAGGGTCCCATAAGGGCCATTTTCTGGTTACAAATGGATTTTCACCAAACCTCGCCAATCTGTACTTGTAAATGTTGGCTTTCATACGAGGGGCGTTCGAAAAGTTTTGCAAATGACGTAATTTCTTGGTAACCACCATAAAGACAGAACTACTGATAGCAAAAACACATAAAGCTATGTTATGCCTACAGAAGTTTGCAAAAGCAATATATTTTTCTTAAAAAGACGCGTATTTAACTTCTTTGAAAGAGGTATACCCTACAGGCACTGCAGAATTTTATGTTAGTAGGCCGTAATTCATATATGAGCAGTCTTTGATTTTTTTAATATTTGCTGCTAAAAGACAATGCTCAGACAATATTGTCCTGTAAATATCGCGGAAATTATATTTAACCTAGGTTCCATAATTTCCCGTAAATGTGTATTATCCGTATTTCATGTAATAGTAAATTCTCCCTTTCCACTAAAGTTATAATGATTTTGTAATAAAAACAAGTCTGTTAGTATTCGAAATCTTGTCAGCAAGAGCCTATGCATGGATCGACTAAAATCTGTCAATAAATTCGAATTATTGCAAAATACGAAACCGCTGGAACCTTTCAAAACTGACGTTGACGTCGATTTTGATAGCGTCATAAGAACTTTGCATTGCTTTGCAAGGAATGAATCGATAACAGTTGCCATCCTTCCAACTTTTGTTTGGATAATATAGGCAACGATAGACATGCTGTTGACAAAGAAATATTTTGTATTTACAACGATATTTGAAATTAGGGCCTAACGCTGAAAAGATTTTACATGTGAAATTAGCCTAGTGGTATGACTCAGGCCTAATAAAATGCATTGTAAATCAGTAAGAAAAGATGCCTTTGTAAAGTGTTTGGTATCATTGTAAAGACCAAAAGTATTGCTTTTAGTACATGCATAGCATTTGTACCCAGCATGTCCCTAAATAAAGTTATGAGGCCATTTGCAAAACTTTTCGAACGCCCCTCGTATATTGAAATATTTATCTCATTAAAAGTGTATTTTGAGTGGAGCTGTAACTGAACAGTAGAGCTCATCCTGAATATGCCACATAATTACATAAAGTTGGCGAAGCAAAAAAAGTAAAATTCCTGTTACTACTTATAAGCGCATATACTATTATTGAATAAGCTAACAATAATTAATTATATAATCAATTAATTAGCATATATGCCTGTATTATTTAAAATCATAATGGTAAATCAGTCATCATTACTTATAGAGATAATTGCCAAAAATGATACATGGTTAGGTATGGGGTGCAAATACCCCACCCACATTGGCACTGCACTCCACTCAAAATACATTTTCAATGAGGTAAATATTTCAATTTATGAAAGCAAACACTTACAAGTACAGAATGGTGAGGTTTGGTGAAAATCCATTTGGAACCAGAAAATGGCCCTTATGGATTATGGAGACGCCCCCCCCCCCCCCCCGTCATGGTTGTTGTTGTTGTTCAAATATCTGATGGCATGGCTCTAACTAGCAAGAGTTATAGTATTATAGTCAGTGTGAATTAAGATATAATTGAGCCGCGACACGACAAAGACCAACAAAGTGCCATATGCGCCCAGCCACGCCTTAGACCAGTCCGGGCATCTAATCAGTCTGGTCAGTCTTTTCTGTTCCCATGACCCTTAGCTACCCATTAAGCGCACAGTGAAGGGTCTGATCAGACTGGGCGGGCCCAGGCTGATCTAAGTCTTCGCTGAGCGCACATGTCACTTTGTTTTGTCCTGTCGCGCGGCTAAATTATGTATACACCTCAAAAGGAGATCAATGTGTTTAGGAAGTGTTTAGCTCCCCTCGCATATGAATCTACTCTAAAAGGAAAAATAGAGAGCAAATCCTTTCCTTTATAAATGGGTCATATTTAATACTGACTCATGTTGTCTAGGTCGATGTTTTTGTTCAATAGTTGGGGTACATGTAGCTGAATGACCACCTGTCTGGGAAAGAGTTGTTCATTTAATTGCACCTTGTATGCCTCTCGTGAACTGCTTTTAATTTATATATGCGCCGCGACACGACAAAACCAACAAAGGGGCATGTGCACACATCGAAGACGCAGATCAGTCTGGGCATCCGCCCAGTCTGATCAAAATCATCGCTGTGCGCCTACAGGGTAGCTGAGGGTCTAAGCTAGCTCCATGCAGACAGCAAAGACTCTGATCAGACTGGGCGGATGCCCAGGCTGATCTGAGTCTTCGCTGGGCGCACATGCCACTTTGGTGGTTTTGTCGTGTCGCGGCTCATTATACTTCTGTCACTTTTGGTTATTAGGGCGGGAACATGGGATCTGATTGTATCAGTTCCTGACAGTGCAAACTTTTAATTTTACTGAAAGTCGGTTGTTGTTGTTTTTTTTCTATGTGAGCTTCGGGTTCCTTTCTTTGAAGGTCGGCTCAACATATTTCAAACTTTCTTGAAAAGGCCGTAAAAATCCACTCGTGCACCATATGTTCCATTGGTTTAGTGTTTTAGTTATGCCCTGTGTTAAAACATCGCATCAACACCGCAGTCACCACAGCCACACTTATAGATTGAGTTCTCATCATCTGTCTGGTATCATAAAATAAAACGGCTTCTTAGTAGTAATTCCAGAGTTTAGAACCAATGCCCTCGGAATTAAACAATTATTTTAAAGGTTATGGAATTACTATTTGACATTAAGGCTGTTAAAGTCTGTCTGCGTATATGTCAAATATGGTATTTCACATCAACTGACCTTTATTTTGGTCAATATACAGTTTTACTGAAGATAATTATGACATACTGACCGTCGTGAAGCGGAGGTCAATATGTTCAGTGTTAATCCCGATTTCACGTCGCCTTAAAACACCGACTAAATTTTAGTCATATATTTAATATAATGGCTGGTTTGTGCCATTTCGTCTTTTCTTCTTTTCGCCACGAAAAGACCCCACGCGAAAAGACGAAAACACGCCATGCGAAAAGACGAAAAAACGGAAAAACGCCATGCGAAAAGATGAAAAGACGAAATAACGCCATGCGAAAGACGAAACCCGCCACGCGAAAAGACGAAATTTCAGGGAGAAAAGACAAAAGACGCCATGCGAAAAGAGGAAAAAAAAGCCACGCGAAAAGTCGAAAGGCGAAATAACGCGATGCGAAAAGACGAAAAGACGCCAGGCGAAAAGACGCCACATGAATAGACGATAAAATAAGAGTTTTAAATGGTGTCTTTTCGCGTGGCGGGTTTCGTCTTTTTGCTTGGCGTTATTTCGTCTTTCTGTCTTTTTGCATGGCATCTTATCGTCTTTTCGCATGGCGTCCTTTCGCGATGAAGAGACGAAATGGCAAAATCCAGCCGTCATAATTTTACCTTTACCGTAATGCAACACCTGTAGCCATTGAGTAGTGCTCAAAACATGTTTTAGTGCGACGTGAAATCGGGCCTTAATGTCCATAAAACTGCATATTCACTAACCAAAAAGCCTATAAAATGTTTTTAAGTTATTGGGTGATAATTTTGACTGAAAAAATAGTTTTGTGAGTCACAAAGTAATACTGACTTATCGGTCAATATCTCAAACTACTGACCAGCACGTGAGGCGGATTCAGCAAATGAAATCGCGTCTAATTTCGTGGATATGTTAGAATAGAAATAAGAATTGTAATATTCGTTGTCGTTCAGGTGAATGAAACATTTTACTCCCCCATGGCCACGAGGGAGTAATTCTGTACGTCAAGGAAGGAATACATTATAAACGTAGGGAGGACTTGGAAATTAGGGGTATAGAAAGTATTTGGATTGAAGCAGCTAATAAATAAATATAAACGCATTTTATTCGGGATGTTTTATCGGCCGCCTAGTGCAGATGTCAACTATATACTATCTAGACATTGAAAATTCTTCATATCTTGCAGCTGATACAGATGTCTCTGACATAATAGTTACTGGTGACTTAAATTTCAATGTACTTAATCCACTCACGTCCAGGAAAATAGAATCATTTAGTATTCAGTTCTCTTATCAGACAATAAACCAAATTACCGAACACTCGTCTATAGATATTTTGCTTGTCAGTAACAAGGAACACTTTTAAAATACTTAGTGGAGTTGGTGATCCGTTTCTGAATCAGGAATTTAGGTATCACTGTCTAATACACGGCATATTTAAATTTGCTAAACCGACATATAAAACCTTTATACGGCATATTTGGGGCTATGACCGAGGTAACATCTGATCTATTGCGACAAACAGCCTCTTCTCTCGACTGGAGTTCATTGCAGGATAATGATGTAGATGTTTATGCTCAAAATATAAATACTGCCATTAAGTCGATAGCAAGTGAACGCATACCCAACAAACACTTTCGAATAAAACCTTTGGATTCCCCATGGATATCATCGACTCTGAAACGGTACATACGCAAACGCAAGCGTGCTTACAAAAGAGCAAAGCGTACAAAATTGGGTTTACACTGGACCTTATTTAAACAGATGAAAAACCGTGTAATTAAAATGATCCGCGACTCTAAACAACTACATTATGATACAACTGCAGATGAACTTAAATCTTGAATACTCTCAGTATTTAAGATTGGTGGTCGACACTCAAAACATTCATAATTCCTTGCACTAAATCGTCTACCCGGCCTCTTGAAGTGAACGATGTTATATACACAGATGAAAGGAAAAAGACTAATATCCTGAACATTTTTTTAATTTTTTTTAAAGTCGAACAGTGCTTAATGAACTGAACACCGTTCTTCTCAACTTGTCGAATATGTTTATAAATTTGAATCTTGACAGTATAGTCCTTTATCAACTCGAAGTGGAATCTATCTTAAAATATTGAAAAAGGGCAAAGCATCCGGTCCGAATGATCTTAGCAATCGTATTCTTCGAGAACTATCAAGCGAACTTTCTATTCCCCTCTGTTCTCTTTTCAATCATGTACTTTTTCCGAATCATATAAAGAGGCCAATGTCTGTCCTATCCCTAAAAATGGCGACCTATCTATCGCCTGTAACTATCGACCAATATCCTTGCTTAACTCTGAAAGTAAAGTTTTCAAAAGGCTTATTTTCAAATATTTGTTCAATCACTTGCAAGACAATAACCTTTCGTCTCTTTACCGGGAGATTCAACTGTTAATCAACTGACATACCTTTATAATACTTTCTGTCAGGCGATTGACTCTGGGAAGGAGGTCCGGGCTGTCTTCTGTGACATTAGCAAATCTTTTGACCGTGTCTGGCATTCTGGGCTTTTGTATAAACTTCAGGCAGCTAGTGTTACAGGAGACGCTCTGACCTGGTTCAGAAGTTATCTATCTGACAGAAACAAAGAGTTGTTCTTTCAAGTGCTAAATGGAAGTTTATTAGAGCTGGTGTCCCACAAGGATCCATTTTGAGGACCTTTACTCTTTTTATTATGCATCAATGACATTGTTGCCGATATTGGCTCAAATATTCAACTATTCGCAGACGACACTAGCCTTTTCATTATCTTAGATAATCCCATACCAGCAGCGGAAAGTTTAAACACAGATCTCGACAAAATTTCACAAGGGGCCGCAACCTGGATGGTAACATTTAATCCCGCTAAAACTGAAGCTCTTCGATTTTCTCGCAAACTAAATAGACCCCAGCATCCTCCTTTTATTATGCAACATCGACACATATCTGAAGTAGATTCTCACAAACACCTCGGTTTATATTTAACAAGAGATGTTCCTGGCAAAAACATATAAATTATATAAAACAAAATTAATGTTATGAGAAAATTGAAAGTCAAACTTGATACATGTAGAAAATCTGTAGAAACAATTTATTAAAATTTAATCAGACCACTTCTTGAATATGGATATGTAATTTGGGACAACTACACAATATGAGAAACAAGAATTGGACAAAATCCAAAACGAGGCAGCCAGAATAGCTACTGGTACAACCAAATTCAGGGGCGGATCCAGGCATTTTGGATAGGGGGTTCAAATTAGCTTCAAAGGGGGTTCGATTTGTGCAGTTTGACCAATTTATCCTGAATTTTACGATGAAAATGAAATAATTTAGGCTGAAGAGGGGGCTCGTTTGAACCCCCCGAACCCCCTCTAGACCCGCCACTGAAATTAATACCGATAAATTCACTGTACAATGAAACCTGTTGGGAAACTCTCGAACATAAGCGTTATAATCACAAAATAACCTTATTTTACAAAATGCTAAATAACATTATGTACACCTCTATACCTCTCTTCTTTAGTACCGCAGTCTATAAGTAACTTATCACGTTACAACCTCCGAAATTCAAATGACTTACAAACTATTGATGCTAGAACTAACCAGCATTTTAATTCTTTTTTACCGTCGAGTGTCAGAGCATGGAATAATTTACCTGTTGACGCGAAGCAATGTGAATCTGTAAACTCTTTCAAATGCTTTCTTCAAAGAGATAAAAAGTCAGTTCCTAAACATTATTATGTAGGTAGCAGAAAAGGACAAATATTATTAACCCGCTTACGAACCAACTGTAGTTCGCTAAATTTTGATCTCTTTGTAACAGTTTAGTATTTGAAAACGTATACTAATACATTATTGCAACAAAATGCTTCTAAACGCCCTACACTCCTGTTATGCAGGTAGTCTAAAGCAAATAATGTTTCGCGTAAATCTCATGACTGCTGCTGAGACCCGCTCCCGCTCTCTCAGCTCTGTTTAGTATTTTCATGTTAAGGAGTATATCTTATTGGTTTAGTTCCCTCTTCTAATGATAGCTTGCTACCTTTCTCTGGTCAAATCTTTTCACTAACAGCACTTTTGTCATATTGTTTTGGAATCGCATTGCTTTTTCTCTTTTCTTTGTTGTGTTGTGGCAAAGAGGTTATCATACGCAAATATGCCTTGTTTGTGTATTTCTTTTTTCAAACACTGAATGCTGTTTTAATTTTGGTATAACATTGTAACCTATATTCTATGACATTCAGAGATTCGCCATAATTTGTACAAATGTTTCATAATAGGGAGAAGAACTTTATAAGCATACAGCGCTTCCGTTCTAATCCCATAGCTTGTTATTTGTACATGTATGTATATATGTATGTCATTGTGAAAGCGAGTGAGTGAATGAACTCGGGTTTAACGTCCCACCAACAACGAGGTCATATGGAGACGGGACCTCGGTCTCATCCGAAAGACCGGAGAAGCGGAAGATCGATCTTGCGACCCCTGGATTGGTAGCTCGGAGTGTTATCCACTACACTACAGCCGCTCCTTGTAAAAGCGAAAAAAAATATGTTTAAAGATTGTCTCCCTCGATTATTTCATGTTTTCAGAAACATATATTTTAACAAAATTTCGTTAGACAATATGTAATAGTCTCATAATTGACCGTAAAGTTTTGAGAAAATTCATGTTTTTTTTTTGCTTTGACTTGTTTTGGTTTTTCGATAAATGTGGAAAGAAAAATAATCTTCAAATTAAAATGCAAATTACCTATTTCCTCACGGCCTGTAAGAATATTGATTTTGACCACGTGTGTCATGTGATCATGTACAGTTATTTTTCGTATTCGTGCTCGTGATTGTGACGTAGGAATAAATTATTTTTGTCCAATAATGCGATTTCGAGCGCGGTCCGCGATAGTTTAAATAATTATCTTATTGCTAGTTTAAAGTCACTTTGAGCAAATATTATTATCTAAACTCTGTTTCAAATGTATAGTTAGATCACGTCGAAGGTTTTGCATGAAATATTTCATCAAATCATTTTTTGTTATTATTATCAAGGGAGTGAATCTTTAAACCAGTAAAATATTTTAGGTGAATCAACTCCGCCTTTTTCGTTTTTTTCTCTTTCGCCATAGAGCCAATCCTGAAAGGTAGGAATTTGCTTCCAGAGCAGTAAATTCTTTCCTTTTAGGGCAGACATTACGTTAGAAGGGTATATCACGCAGGGAAGCAAATATTGAAGTCACAAAAGATGCCATACCCCTCCCCCCAAGAAAGCATGAAGGAAAAACATGGCTATGTACCCATTCCATTTATGGGTTTTCCTGTAATATGCGATGTTTCATCAGGAGTTTTAGATTCTGATATAGCACTGTACTGAATAACGGTATTGTGACCAGTCTGCGCCGATATGAATAATGAGATTAATCGATGCTGTTTGCATTGTGTGCGACGCACATAATATGAACCCGTTTAGCATCAGACCCGACCTTTAAAATACACATTGACTTGTTAGGTTTGAGGGTTACAGTGACCTTATATTTGTCCTAAAACATATTTTAAAGGAAAGTACATGATTGGCGAATTGGTTCTTTCTGGAAGCAGAATAATCTTTATTTTTAGCTTCAGATAGACTATATCATATATGGACTTAATGACGTCATCTCCAGTACAAAACTGAAATATGCTGAACTTGTTTTTGACTTTTGATGTCATTTTTCGTATCCGTATCCAGGCTGTATCACAATATTGACTTTATATGTCATTACAAAATTATCTGGGCAAATCATGAAAATCCTGACGAGTCAGTTCATTATGAGCCGTCTCATTTTGATTTTCACTGTTTGCAATGGTATGTCCGAATTTAACCGCTGTCCGAAGTTACCCGACTCTACCCTAATTCAATCATTTGGCTAGCCAGGAAACAGGCTACAGTTCGGGAATTTGACCTGGCAATGTATTGGTACTAGTACTATATATCAACTTCGAGAACCTAGAATTGTGGTATAAAGACACTTCTTAGCACTATTATTGCTGCGCCCAACAGTAGAGTGAGTGAGTGAACTCGGGTTTAACGTCTCACCAACAACGAGGTCATATGGAGACGGGACCTCGGTTTAAAGTCTCATCCGATAGACCGGAGATGCGGGGGATCGATCTTGCGACCCCTGGATTGATAGTCTGGAGTTTTATCCACTACACTACAGCCGATCCTCCCAAAAGTGGAAGAATGGTTCAGAACAACAGTTGGAGTAAGACAAGGATGTCCTCTGTCACCCACCCTCTTCAACATTTTTCTCGAACGGATCATGTCTGAGGCTCTGGAATAACATGATTGAAAGGTTAGCATATGCTACAGAAACATCACCAATTTGTGGTTTGCCGATGACATAGACGCCCTAGCGGAGGAAGAGCAGGAACTAGAAGCCCTAGTTCGTTTCGACTAAACCTGAACAATCGATCAAGGTTGAATATCATTTTCACACGCTTGAGACGTGTGTTTGATCCGTTTTTTTTTTCTTCTTTTTTTCTATGAAATTTTTATTTTGCTTGTTCATCGCATCTCCCATATTGCATACATAAGCAATCCCAGTGTCACATAGGGTCAAGTCGGGTAACTTAGGACAGCGGGTAAATTCGGATATACCATTGTAAACAGCGAAAATCAAGGATTTTCATTGTTTGCCCAGTTCTTTTCGTTTTAGTTCCAATCAACTGGCATATAAATGGTACAATGTCACTGTCCGAATTTACCTGCTGTAAAATTTTCAAATTAAACCTACTGGTTCTTTGCAATTTTATTCAACAAAAAGAACAACTAGCTAGAGAAATTATAAAGACAGTAGTCAGGGCGTTAAAACTTAACAAGAACATCAATTCTGGTACATAAGCGATTTCGGAAAACAACTACATATAAACTATGCATGTTTATCCGAAAAATAATCTGATTATGTAAATAAGCAGGACCCTAGCGTTTATTTTCATCTGAAAACTTGCCCAAGTCATAACTGTAAATGTGCTGACTGTGTTTCTATTTTCGTATTTTTATTAAGTCTCCATATGCCTATCAGTGGTAAAACGCTTATACACAAATCACTATAAAAGTGCTTCAACCTAAACGTTTTGTGATAAAAGTTAAGGATGATGTGCAAAAATTGAGTCATTTAACTGGCAAAAAAGAAGCATGACCGCTGCACAAAATATACTTTACCTTTTCAGGTTCCCCGTCGAGCGATGAAACGTAAATAAAAGTGGGACACTGAATAGGGCTCCATTCCTGTATATTGTTATTTTACCATCTTACTCAAGTTCATGAAATCGAAAGTAGATCACATTAGTTGCCAACTAAAATGACCCAATTTATCTTTTAAAACTTTCTTACACAAACTCAGTGATGTTTTATTTGTTTAAAGTTGGCTAATCACAGTCATTTACAATGATGAACCTACGGAGAGAAGTTTGCAGCGATACCTTACGATGAAATAGCTCATGCTGATAGAGCAATGGGGCCTTTAATATAAACGTATTCATAACTAATTTAGTGCGACAGACGCGCGTTTCTGTATTTAACTTCTTCAGTGTCGCTAAACCCCAATATCCAACATGATAGCTAACAACCAGTTTGTTGGGAAATCTGTTTGAAATCTGCTCCGCTCTGTCCACATATAATATATATTAATCCTGGGTAGTAACATACTGTAAACACTTAAAACTTTAACATTTGCGGTATCAAAGTCACTTGTTTGGCATTCAACACAGGCAACGAAGGCTACGTACTATAATGATTTATTTTACATGCTTGTTAGTTTAATTTCAAAGTTTTGTTCTTGCCGATCCGACAGTATGTTTGACCTCTCTCTTGGTCAGACCATTTTTTTCGGATATATTCCGTCTGCTATAAATAACTTTCTTCACAGATTCGTGATCATGGTCGTTGTAGCCCGAAAATTGTTTTCGAGCATTTCTTGAATATTCATATCAATTGAGTGTAAATTTTGATTCCTGTTTCAAGAATCAGGGATCTGTTGATCCGTGAGACTATCTTCTGATTCAAACTTACATGAACCCTGTACCCTGATGAAAGGCACAAGCAAGTTTCGTGAACGTTGACTTTGTTGTTTGTGTTGAATGCCAGACCCGTGTTGTTAAATGAAATTCACATATCAGCGCAGTTTAATATTGGCGTTCGTGATATACCATGTGCCCAGATATTAAAGAAAATTGTACGTACAGGGTATATCGTATATTTGTGACAGCGTTACTTGCTTTTCTATTAAGCTGTGCATTCTGGCACCCATACTGTTCTCTCACTAATCAATTGTTTCCTACGAACTATTATATATACGATCAAATTCAGTATTCCTCCAGTGTTGTCGAATATGGTGAGAAGATGGAACAGAATAGTAGGGGCGGTGTCAAAGAGGGTCCATGCCCCATATACTCCGCCACACGACCATTGTACAAAGAAGGCAACAACAAATAATGACATTGATTGAGCAGCGTTTACTGCTGCCTTCCTACTTGATGTGTTCTGACCAAGGTTATCTGCTATATTTCTCGTCTCTCGGCGTAGTTTCGTCCATGTAAGTGCATAAAATATGATGTTCATTGACAGTATTAGCAACAGTGGTATCGTTGTGAAACACATGTTGCCTATGGCTCCGTTTACTCCATCAAACAAGCAACTGAAAATGTTAAAACTAAATAATATTACAATGCAAAAGTGATCGAGAAACTTTAGTTTTAGAACAGATATCATATTTAGACGAAATTATACACTTTCAGTGGCAGCGTCTTTACCATTTCATTTTGCTTCCCATGTATGTTAGTAGCAACAATTTCTACAACGGAAAAATGGTCCCTTAGAAGCAGATTCTATTACTTCTAAAAGATTTGACATGATTCTAAGATCGTTTCTTCTTCCGAAAAGAAAAACAATAACAACAACGTGAAAGTCACAAAACATGCTCTGCTACATGTGCAATTGAGCCGCGACACGAGAAAACCAACAATGTAGTTGTGCGCCTAGTGCAGACTCAGATCAGCCTTGGCACCAAACCAGACTCTTCGCTAAGCGCTTAAGAGTAGCTAAGGGTCTAAGCTAGCTCCATGCGGACAGCGAAGACTCTGATCAGACTGGGCGGATGCCCAGGCTGATCTGAGTCTGCGCTTGTTGCACAACCACATTGTTGGTTTTCTCGTGTCGCGGCTCGTTTATAAAATGATAAATCAACCATATTTGTACAATACGATGTGTGCTCTTGATGATATGGTTGATTCTAGAGCTATCAACCATATTTGTACAATACGATGTGTGCTCTTGATGATATGGTTGATTCTAGAGCTCTATAAAAACAATACCTATGGTGTGCGAGATTGGATTAGAGCTAGTTCAGGGTGGTTAAGTTCACAAATATGAAAAAACAAATACGAGCTGGCTGGTTACTGCCTCATTGTAGCACTTAAACAAGATAGATAGATAGATAGATAGATAGATAGATAGATAGATAGATAGATAGATAGATAGATAGAATAGATAGATAGATAGATAGATAGATAGATAGATAGATTAGATAGATAGATAGATAGATAGATAGATAGATAGATAGATAGATAGATAGATAGATAGATAGATAGATAGATTAGATTAGATAGATTAGATAGATAGATAGATAGATAGATAGATAGATAGATAGATTAGATAGATTAGATTAGATAGATAGATAGATAGATAGATAGATAGATAGATAGATAGATAGATAGATAAGCTAGATAGATAGATAGATATACACACAGATAGATAGATAGTTAGTTAGATAGATAGATAGAAAAATAGATAGATAGATAGATAGATAGATAGATAGATAGATAGATAGATAGATAGATAGATAGATAGATAGATAGATAGATAG
Organism: Ctena decussata; assembly: GCA_963989385.1. Lineage (NCBI taxonomy): Eukaryota > Metazoa > Mollusca > Bivalvia > Lucinida > Lucinidae > Ctena > Ctena decussata. Next base: position 2,899,736 of record OZ022501.1, on the reverse strand, counting down.
ATAGATAGATGGATGGATGGATGGATGGATGGATGGATGGATGGATAGATAGATAGATAGATAGATAGATAACTCTAGAATACAGTTATAGTCCACACTTACAATGCTCCGGTAGTGCCAAACTGTCCCAAAAAGGCAGCGATAACGGCACCCGAAACTGGAACACCAAAAGTCCAAAGAAGCAGCTTCCAGTCCCATGATCCAAAGTATAGATGTTTGTTGAAGTAGATCAATGTGAATACGTTAATTGCCACAATATTTACTATGAGGTTCTGAGCTGATATGAAGATAATGATGAAAAAGCCATAAACCTGGCATAACTCTTTAGGGTATACATGGTCTTTGGTAAATACCATTTGGAGATGATCACAAATATGTACTAGATTGAAACATCCGTCGCATACTGCTAGATATACCACAAAACGGTCGCACTTTGTCCAACTGAAAAATGATCGGCGATTTTGTCTTCTAAAAGAGACAGTTACAGCAACAATAGCGCAGCACAGACTAGTTAAGATACACGACACGGCCGGAATATGAAGAGCGTAGAACAAACCATTGTCTAGGCCATATACTGGAAGATCATATCCGTCACGTAGAGCTGCAGTATCAGAACGGTTGTTCATCTCCTAAGTTTCACAATTTCACCCTGAAAATAGATTTCTTAAAATGAATATATGAGCCGTGACGCGAGAAAACCAACAATGTGGTTGTGCGACCAGCGCAGACTCAGATCAGCCTGGGCATCCGCCCAGTCTGATCAGAGTCTTCACTGTCCGCATGAAGGTAGCTTAGGCCCTTAGCTACCCTTTAAGCACTTAGCAAAGAGTCTGATCGGACTAGGCTGATGCGCAGGCTGATCTGAGTCTGCCCTGGGCGCACAACCACTTTGTTGGTTTTCTCGTGTCGTGGCTCATGTATAAATTTTTACGCTGCTTAAAGAATTCAAACACGGATAAGACAAAATTATGAAAATTCAGCCACGATACGAGAAAACAAAGTGGCATGTGCGCCCAGTGAAGACTCGGATCAGCCTGGGCATCTGCCAAGTCTGATCATAGTCTTCGTTGTGCGCTTAAAATTATACCTTGCTGAAACAGGTTTTCAAAATAAAAAATAAATGTGAAATTTGAACTTAAAGGCAGCTAAGCTAGCACCATGTACACGGCAAAGACTGATCAGACTGGGTAGATGCACCAAGCTGATCTGAGTCATCGCTGGGCACACATGCCACTTTGTTGGTTTTGTCGTGTCACGGCTCATTGATGATGTAGTAAATAGGTGAATCCCTCCTTCAACATATCTTAATGGCGAATGTGCCGTGTTATGAGTTGTCTAATGCACAGTTTTAGCAGGTCCCGATATGCTTTAGCGACTGACATTTTGTGCATCAATATATCAGCACAATATATTATTTAAAGGGAAATTTTAATCATCTAGTTAGATATGTCTTCATCTTATCAGTCTCTCGAGTGATAATATGCAATTAATTCATCAGTTCTATTAAAATGATTGCTAAATAGCATTAGGTACGTCTCGTTTGTAGAGAGACAGACGTATTCAGTCCTCGTTACGCTTGATAACGGACAAATATTTATGTACCAGCTCCTAACAAAACAATAATTCCACGGAATGCGATGCCTCGCATGGTCACAAAACAGAACTAAACCAGAGACCAAGACGCTAAGTTGACGCCACCGACGAGACGGCATCGAAAAAGTAACACGTACGTATTGTTTCTGCTGGTCGCGGAACCGAATATATCAAGTGCAAATTGATTTTCATGAAAAACGAGGATGTAATGAAATAAAAGTTTGTACAAGAATACATTGATGCAAAGCATCAATACGTAGGGAAACTAAGTCAGATTTATCTTTTGCGACCAGAAAAAAAAAATGACACTAGCAAAGGTCATATAGAGTTATGTGGTGTTATCCAGCTGATTAGATTTTTTTTTATTTTCTTCTACCAATGTACATGTCATTAACATGTGGGCAGGTTCTTGACTGACAGACATGTATTAAATAACGAATTTCAGAGCTGCTTGGATTCATTTTTATTCAGATATCATTTTGGTACTAACAGTTTCTATTTGGCCTGCCACTAGCGGAAACTAGGTACATGTATTATTTTTACGGTATTGTCGACATTGTCGCTGTCGGCGGCGTATACTTGCGGTTAAGCTGTTTTTCTGACAATGCACAAACAGGCGAGCAATAACATGTTTTTGATTTCCTTCCTAATGTATAATTGAAATTAGATTTATTTTTAAGGTTTGGACATCAAAACTCAGACAAAACTAGGTTCCAGTTTGTGAAATGCATTATTATTCTCAGTACTGTTAATGAATAACAAAAATCATAACAAAAACTCCAAATTAAGGCAATGCGCTAAAGTTGGAATAAAGGCACAGACAGCCTGTGGAATTTGTTGTTTTTGTTTGCTTGTTTTGAAGTCCATGTGACAGAATACTCAAAATCTAAAAGAGTTCCTTCAACAGCAGATAACACATTCGAAAGAAGGAACATGGGCCATACTTCGAAGTTTCGGCTATTCGAGCCTCATCAGTAATCCTGAAATGATCTGGGGACAAAAGCCAGCAAAAACGTACTGTAATTTCTTAATTTTGACCAAGCAGTTGCTTGAAAGACTGATAAGTATCTATAAGGAGTCCAAATGAATAAAATTTTCGCCCATATACGTAGTTACGTGTTTAGGTGTTGTTATTCTCATCGTTCTTGTTGTTTCGATTCTCTAGGAGGCATCCCTGGCCCCATCGTGGTTTCAAATCCTTATCGTACCTCTAGTTTTGGATCCATGGCTGTAGATCTAAATAAACTTAAGAAATGTCAGAAGAAAATAAAGCCCGACTGACGAAAGTTTCACTTTAAAAAGCCCAGTTTTAATATGGACAATACCAGCCAAGTAAAATGAGATAAACTTCAGTGAACAGTTCTCCCGAGAATAATTCAAACCTCTAAAATCTTGCCAGAGATATGACAATACCAATGAACTGTGAAAAATAGATTACAGTAACATAGAAGTGTCATGAGGTCAATCACTGTTTCTGAATGTACCATTTCACAAAGTATAATACAAGTCTATGAAAGAGTGTAAGAGATATTGGCTTAAATCACTGGACCATGAAGTAAAGGTCACACTGACCTTAAATTTGTATGAGGTCATGCATAGTGTCAGCCCAATTTATTAATGGAAATCCATGATATAGTGTCTGCGATGTCGGATGAAATCACTAGACCATCAAATATAGCTCAAAATAACCAACAACATGTATGAGGTCACAGTGTCAGCCCAAACCAAGAACCAAAGTATACTGCAAATCCATGAAATAGTGTCTGTGATGTTGGACCATCAAATATAGGTCACACTGACCTACAAATTAGTATGAGGTCACTCACAGTGTCAGTTTAAGCCATTTACCAAAGTATAATGCAAATTCATGTTAAGGTGTAAGAAATATAATGCCAAGTTACAGGACCATGGATTATACGTCACACTGGCCTAGCACAATTATGAAGTCACTCACATTATCAGCCATACCATTAACCCAAGTATAATGTAAATCTATAAAAAAAAGTATTAGTTATTTGAATTAAAGACACTTGGTCATAAAATATAGGTCACACTGACCTTCAACTAAGCTGAGCTGGATCATAGTGTCAGCCTTAACAATTAACCCAAGTATGATGCAAAGTCATTAAATAGTGATAGAAATATGAGGTAAATCACAGGACAGTGAAAGTTATGTCACACTGACCTACACTCAGTATGAGGTCACTTACAGTGTTTCCCCAAATTATTAACCGAGGTATAAGTTTAACGCATAAAAAGGCTTAGATATATAAAGTAAAATCATTGGACCATGAAATATAGGTCACTGTGACTTACTTTCAGTTTGAGGTTCAACGTTTGGTCATACTGACTTATAATCTCAAGCTATTATGTTCATACATCAAACAGCCTTCAAGATATCGGGCAAAATTCACTGGACCATTAAGGCATTTGTTTCCAAGATAACATTCATTTGCAGCATATATTCTAAAAGATGTTGCATAAGGCAAATTATATTTTTCGAAATTCGAATTAAATTAAATTGTCTTTATGGAATAGATAATGGAACAATTTTAAAATAATTAATTATTCATCAAAGGCAAAGCGCTTTAGGTGAAACAAATATTGAATCGGTAAATCGGTTTTATTTAGTCTTCGAGTTATTCATATAAAAGATAAATCTTTACTTAACCTGTTTATGCCTAGCGTCCCATAAATGGAACATGGGCAAACAATGTAGTCCCATTTAGATGTCGCAGAAAGTGACGTCTGATCTGCTTCTGCACTATTTGCGTGAGACGATTGGGTAATACTCCTTTCAAAAAAGTAAATCAGACGAATCTTGATAAACAGGGAAGCAGATGCATGTCAAGGTGCCGCTTAAGGTGTGTTTATTAAAAACAATTTCATAAGGACTGTGTATACAGTTTCATCAGAACTGTGTAAAGCGGCTAGCGGCACCATATGCTTGTTCGCAAACGTTTGGCTCCATGCGTCCTTGAGTTAAAATTGTAGCAATGTGTTTGTTTGGATATAGTTCAATAAAGGTTATGTATATCGGACAATCTCTCGGTCGCAAACTTTTAGTCCGTGCGCCCAATAAGGGTTTCTCGAACCCTTTTCATGTAAATTTGTAATTACATCTTCTACACCTGGAAAAAATTTATGCAACCCCAGAAGAAATTACATTATTTTCCATGGAGCATCATAGAAAGAGAAACCAGATGTTGAGATAGATTTTTATGCAGTTCATACATCGGAACATCTAACATGTTCTGACTGAATTTGGGGCCATTATTTGTCGAAATGATGATACGTTTTTTTCAGAGACTCTTCTTCACAAACCGGTTAAGCCCCCAGTAATTTAATTACTGGCCTTCCAAAGGCGGCAGTTTTGTTTTGGTTCTTCTTGGTTGTTTTATGTGTTGTTAGTTGTTATGTCTGTTATTGATATTTTGTTTGAGATGTTAAGGCTAGCCCGTTGACCACCCACATGGGAAATGGCTGTTCATATGGCTGCCGCCGGTGTTTGTCTTTGGTGGTGACTAGTTTTGTGTTGTCTCTTTCCCACTTGGTGTCTTGGATTGGATCTGGTATTGAACTGTGTCAGTTCCTAAGAATTTTCCTCCTTACTGTTTTATGTGCTTGTCAATCAGTCACTTCTTGATATAAAGAACCGATGAGCCACCAAATTCCTTAATTGCAGCCCAAAAGTAAAAAGATAGGCAATGATCAGGAATTAATACAATCAAATCCCACATTCCACTCTCATAACCAATAGGGAAAGAAGCTCATACACACGGAAATTGACACAAATTTACGAAAGGCACGCATAGTAAACTAAATGAGCAGCTCTTTCCCAAGCAGATGGTCATTCAGCCACCCCAATAACAGCATCAACATCTACACGGTGCATAACCAGATCGGACGCTATCTGTGAAAACTGGACTCTATCTGTGTATTTCGGAGTCTATTTGCGTTAGTTTAGGATTCTATCCGTCCCAAAATGGAAAACGAGGTAAGGGTGGGTGTTAATAAACTCTAATATAATTGTAAACAACACATTTTCTTATGGAGCATAAGGTGCACGGAACATCAGACATCCGTGTCTCCCAGTATCTATAGCTGTTATGCCTAATTCGTATTTACTTTCGAGTCAACAAGCTGGAATGAAGGTCAAGATTTGACAATTCTGAAGAGTGTGTCCACTTTGAACGCCGATCAGTTGCGAACGCAATGGAAAGAAAACAGATCGGTTGGATAAGTTTGACCCTAATGAAGGAATTTAAAATTTTGTAGACTCTGAGTTGAAAGAATATCTCCTTTTTGAAGAAAATCGGATTTTTTTACCTTTTACAATGGCACCGGATGCTATATGCGCCTGGCACAAGACTCTATCAGCGGCTAATCGTGCTTCACACAGGACTCTATCTGCCAATATCATCGGAAACTATCTGTGTTTCAGAAGCATGGGCCTACATTTGTCTAGTGATTCGAAAATGGTATCAACACGAGGCAGATTTCTATTTAGATATCGTTCATGATTGATTGATTCCTCTTCTTGCACATATTTTTAAACTTTTCAGAGGGTTTTGGTCACCTCAAAGCCGACGAAATGAATCAACGTTTCAATACGCGCATATACATATTTTTTGCAGTTGCAGTTATAAGTCCTGCTGAAAGTTATCTTGAACAGGCTTAAACCACAAGCCGAAGAGATAGTCGCTGAGGAACAGGCTGGGTTCCGAGCGGGAAGGAGCACCACGGAACAGATCTTCAACCTTAGAGTCCTTTGTGAAAAGTATCTCCAACATCAGCAGAATCTGTAACATCAGCAGAATCTGTGCCGTGTCTTCATTGATTTCAAAAAAGCCTTTGACAGGGTATGGCATGCAGCCTTATGGGCCACCATGCGGAGGTGCAATGTCGGTGCAGGTCTACATGTAGTTCGCACCATTGAGCGGCTGTACGACAAGGCTACAAGTGCAGTCCTGATCAATAGCAGCACAGGAGAATGGTTCAGAACAATAGTTGGAGTAAGACAAGGATGTCTTCTGTCACCCACCCTCTTCAACATTTTTCTCGAAAGGATCATGTCTGATACTCTGGAAGAATGGGGGGGAGGGGGGTGGCATGGGCGGCAGAGACATTGCCAATCTGCGGTTTGCCGATGACATAGACGCTCTAGCCGAGGAAGAGCAGTAACTAGAGGCTCTAGTTGAAAGTCTCGACCAAACCTGCACAAGGTGTAAGATGGAGATCAGTGCTGAGAGGACCAAACTGATGACGAACAGCGCAGATGGCATCCAGAGGGAGATCAAGGTAAAAGGGCAGAAGCTGGGTACTGTAAGTAGCTTCAAATGCCTTGGGTCAGTTGTCTCAGATGATGTCCCAAAACAGGGGGTTCTCTCAAGGATTGCACAAGCCACTTCAGCTCTTACCAAGCTGAAACCAATTTGAAGATAGCGGCATGTCTCTTGGATCAAGGGTGAGACTTATGCGCTCTGTTGTCATTTCCATATTTCTGTATGCCTGTGAATCGTGGGCCTTGACAACAGAGTTAGAGAAAAGAACGCAGGCCTTTGAAATGAGATGCTACCCAAGGTTACTGAACATTTCGTACAAAGACCATATAACCAATAAGGAGGTTCGCAGGAAGACCCAAGCAGCCATTGGAGAATATGATGGGCTCCTGACGCTGGTCGGAAGGCGGGGCTAGGGTGGTTTGGCCACGTCTCAAGGTCTTCTGGTTTAGCAAAGATAATTCTTCAGGGCACAGTGAAATGGGAGGGGAGAGGGGTGGACGGAGGAGGAGGTGGAAAGACAATATCAAGGAGTGGACAGGAATGGATTTTGCCAGCTCGGCTAGGGCAGCTGAAGACGGGACAAGGTGGAAAGGGATTGTTTCGAAGTCATCTGTGGTGCACCAACGACCTAGTAAGGTTATGGGATAGAATAGAATGAATAGAATAGTTATAAGTACAAACGGTGGTGGACACCTAGAGTTGCGGTTTATAATGAACAACATCTATTGGTTGGTGTAACTATATGCATGATATTTGGACAAAGAAACCCGTTAATGCAGAGAGCACTGTCAACTTCCTTTACATCTTTTTAGTGAACCGTTGTGGGTGACATGGCCTCATTTTGGCAATTTACTGTGGACACAAATTCAGCATGCGCCGCAGGACTTTTTTCAAATTCGGGACTTAGCCTCTGCCGTTTTGGCTGATGCAACCACAAGTTTGATCTTTTACGACGTTTTTGGCTGAAAAGAAAACGAAAACAAACATCACAAGTAAGGTCCGCTGCTCACAAGTATAGTCCATTGCCTTGAGGACAACATCTGTCCGTTGGCATAAAATTACATTATTTCCGAGACACAAATAGAATCCGGAACATTGAAAATAATGGGTGGTGTCTTTTAAACATTGATGTTAAAGTAAATATTTTATTTATGCACCTAACGACATGTGTAAATTATCAAGAACATAATTATCTTTGTAAATTAAGGACAAAATTCATTACCTGCAAATAAAAACACTGAGTTTTTCCTTGTTTTCATGGGTCATGTACGTTCCTGCACTATCACGCTGCATTTGATTTCACTGATGACAAGCACTGAACATCGCTAGCTGAATAATATCGACGGAAATATTAGGAAAAATAAGGTATGTGTTCCGTGGAAACCATGAAACCCAGTACTTACACGTTTTATCCCTTTTTCTTCGACTAAATCGCCGAAGCGTCCATGGCAAGTAACAAATAGAGTCCGTAGCGCACACAGATAGAGTCAAGTAACGCAGATTCTCACAGATAGCGTCCGATATGGTTATGCACCGTGATCTATTAATTACAAAACAAAATAAAACAGAAGGCCGATTGGGCAGCAATACATGTGACCAAACCGCCAGAGACCATAGACACAGCACAATGTAACATCAAGGAACCACAACAGAAGTTCCGCCTAGGAACGGTCAGCACGAGATTACTGGGGTTAAACAAGCCACTTTTTTTTTCTTTCAAAACATAGCTCTCTTTCATTTACATTTTTTGACTGATTTACCATTTGATAATGCCCATCGGAACTCGGATATCAAGAAGCAGTATATCAAGGCTTAATAATGGCGAAGAGAAATGGATTTGAATACTATCAGTGAAAAGTTTTGAAAAGTTTAAATTTCAGCAACAATTATTGGGGATGCTTTACTTTTTACAGGTGTATATAAAGTTTTGTTATGTAGATATTGTTTCGGCCATTGTGTGTGTTTTCAGTCGTGATTTTTGTCTTTTTGTACTTATTCATTTAACAGTGTAAAGGGGGGGTGCCTATAAGGCCCTTTTTCTGCCCAAGAGCAAAATGTTTTATTTGCAGCTGATGATTAGACTATAGTAAAAAGTATGCAAAGACCAGGAACTGAAACAATCAAAATCCAAATCCAGCCCTCAAACAATAGTTGGAAACAACTAAGATTACAAATAATCAAGATACAGAGAATATAGTGTCCGCTATACTGAATCAATAGTGGTTAAGCTCCATAAGCCCTACTTTTGGAATAATGGGGTTATTAAAGTGGGTGGGGTAAATCAGCATGAACCAGGGGTGTCATATTATAAGCTATATTTCTCCTTCAAATTTAATGGCATTCATAAATACCTTCCTTTATAGGTTGAAATAATGTCTTTGGTGACATCTTTTCTCAAATTCTATCTTTTAAAGTAAAATCTTATGTCTGCAGAATTTCTTTTAGAGACACTGTCAATTTTCATTAATTTTCGTACTTTGAATTCAATTTATTCTACCATATCTCTAGAACCAATGGATAGCTTCTTACCAAACTAACATGAGTTCACCCTTGGGAAAGTGCAAACTGTTGATTAAATTTTGGTAACCTTGACCTTTGTTTCAAGGTCTCAGTAAGACTTATAATGCCAATTTTAAGTCAAGTTTTGGCCATTGTCTACACGATAGCTCCTAAACTGATATGAAATCATGTCCAAAGTGGCCTAAATTAAACAGTATGAGGAGTTACAGCACTAGTTATGATCAAATGGCCATGACATCATCTTCAAGGTCAAGGTCAAGGTTAGACTAGACAGAGTTAAACCAAAGATCTCACACAGCTAGTAAGCAGAAATTTAACAAATATGTATGTTTCCATTTGTAAAACAATGCTTAATATGCATATAATGACCTTGACCTTGATCTGAAGGTCACCGATACATTCAGAAGTTCATTATTTTATAATAGACTCTTCTATAACCTTTAAGTTTAACCCAATTCTGTTTCATCATGTTTTGCTAATACTGACCTTCAGACCAAGGTCAAGGTCATACTGTTCACATTAAACATTGATTTTCAAATGAAAACACTCAGATTTTGTACATTTCTGCCGCCTGATGGATGAAATCTATGATTAAACTCTTTTTAGTCTAGCCATGACCTTGACCTTGAAGATGATGTCATGGCCATTTAATCATGATTTCATGGCCATTTAATCATAACTAGTGCTCGAACTCCTCATAATGTTTAATTTAGGCCATTTTAGGAACAATTCCATATCAATTCAGGAGCTACTGTGTAGACAATGGCCAAAACTTGACTTAAAATTGACATTATAAGTCTTACTGTGACCTTGAAACAAAGGTCAAGGTCACCAAAATTTAATCAACAGTTTGCACTCTCTCAAGGGCGAACCCATGTAAGTTTGGTAAGAAGTCATCCTTTGGTTCTAGAGATATGGTAGAATAAATTGAATTCAAAGTACCAAAATGAATGAAAATTGACAGTGTCTCTAAAAGAAATTCTACAGACATAAGATTTTACTTTAAAAGATAGAATTTGAGAAATGATATCACCAAAGACATTACTTCAACTTATAAAGGAAGGTATTTATGAATGCCATTAAATTTGAAGGAGAAACATAGCTTATAATATGACACCCCTGGTTCATGTTGATTTACCCCACCCACTTTGATAACCCCATTATTCCAAAAGTAGGGCTTACGGAGCTTAACCACTATTGATTCAGTATAGCGGACACAATAGTCTAATCATCAGCTGAAAATAAAACATTTTGCTCTTGGGCAGAAAAAGGGCCTTATAGGCACCCCTCCTTTGTAACTTTCGGCTTTACACCTTCATCAGGTTGAAACACAATAACACATTTGTTGGGTTATCAATAGATCTGAGAAAATTTACTGTAGCGCATAAAATATTGGTTCAACCATTAAGAAATACACGGAGCAAATTACAGCCAATTACAAGCAACGTCATCATATTATTACGTTCATGACGTCATTTAGTCGTTAACTACATCACATTTGACTTTCACCGTCGAGAAATGGCTGACGATGTTGTCACATTACATAGGACGAGCATTAATTATTGCGTAGACCTAGCCTGATGAGGTTTTAAAAGCCTAAACTTTGAAGCATGGTCCATTTTCCTTCTTTTGGATGTGTGCTCTGCTCTTGAAGAAACCCTTTAAGATTTTTATTTGACTTCAATTTAGCTGGTGTTGTGCCGTGTGGTGGCCGTAAAACGTATCCCTGTATGTCATCTATAGTGCAAATTATATTTTATCTTTCTCCTTTGAGATCAGAGAATATATTCTGGGAAATCAAAAATGTTTGATAGGTTTAGACTTTTATTCTAAACCATCGCTTTTTTAACCATTTTTTACCCTTTTCGATACTAATAAGTCTTTGAATTGACTGATTCAATAAAATTAAGAAAGCAAAGTATGCTTTTTCTGATTTTCGTAACTAGGTATTGTCAGGCTCACTGATGAGGCTTGAATAGCAGAAACTTCAAAGTATGGCCCATGTTCCTTCTTTTCAATGTGTGCTCTGCTCTTGGGGGAACTCTTTAAGAATTTTATTAGGGAAGAGTATTACTGAAATCAAAGTGGATTTGCAAAAAGTGTACGGAAAAGCAGCTCTAGTGAAATCTTGTTATCATAAATGGTGGCACCATTTTCATGACAGTTGGAAGTCCTCCAAAAATGACACTCGTCCAAGGCGGCTTGTTATTAAAAACTTGATTACAGTATGCTTTTTTCTGGTTTCATCACCAGATATTGTCAGAGTCACTGACGAGGCTTTATTAGCCGAAACTACGTAGTCTGGCCCATGTTCCTACTTCTGTATGTATTCTCTGCTCTTGAAGGAACTTTTTCAGATTTTAATTGTGACAAAGACAACGGAAAAAATGTGCTGCTCTGGAGTCATGCGTAATGGAAGATGTCCGAGTGACGGCTAAAAAAGAAGCTGAGTAGTTCGACTTAAACTATGGTACAGGCTGCTCAAGAAATTCTGATCAGTAAGCCTGAATGGAAACGCGTTTTCGCCAGATGGGTACCTCGTTTGGCTTAGTCTAAACAAACGAAGAAGAAGGGTGTGTGGTTTTTTTTTTCATTAAAAAGTGACAAGTGACGAAACATGGTTTCACTTCTTTGAGTAAAAGCATGCTTCATCGCCATCACCTGTGAAAGCTCGACTTTCTAAGTTTTTGGGTAAAGTTATGTCGATCATATTCTGTGATAACAGAAGAAAAGTACGGAATCATATAGTACCAGCTACAGCTACCGTCAATAGTGCGTTCTTTGCACATGCCATTTGGGTCCCGCTGTTAAGACACTTTCGCAACAAAAGACACTTTCGCAACAAGCGTCCAGATCTTGTTTTGTCAGGGTTCGTTTGTTTTTTATCAGGACAAAGCTCCTGTGCACGTGAGTCAGCTTGTGAACTTTGAAACTAAAGATAGAACTTGGGGCGAGGGTAGGTCGATTGAAAACAAGTTAAAATCTCCAGTAATTTTATTACTGGCCGTAAAATTACCGGCCGTCCGAAAGCGGCACTTCTGTTTTAGGTCTTCTTGGTTGTTTTATGTACTGTTTGTTGCTATGTCGGTTACTGATATATTATTTGTGATGTTAATGCTAGCCCGGTGACCACCTACATGGGAAATGGCTTTTCACGCGGCTGCCGCTGGTAATGATTTTGGTGGTGACTAATTTTGTGCTGTCTTCTCTCCACATGGTGTCTTGGGTTGAATCTGGGATTGAATTGTGTCAGTTCCTTAAAATTTTTCTACTTACTGTTGCATATCAGAGCTGTTGTGTTTGTGCTGCGTCGTGACCCTTAAAAGTCTCCCCGTTCATTCATTTAATGCTACTGTTATACTAGTTCTTAGGGATCTTTTACGCAATTATTTTTCAGTATTCCTTTCTTTTGACATCTAACTGGTACCGTATATAAGGTCAATAATTGGCCGATATTCGTTTCTCGTCGTATAATAGTTGTTTGCTTACTGTTTCTGTGGACTTGTATAAGGCATGGTGATGTATTGCGAACGCTTGTTATATCACCCTTCTTCTTCAAAACGCCGATTGTTGCACTTTAATAATTTCACACTTTAATGACCGATATAAATATCGCTTTTCTCTTGGCGGTATCATCAATTCACATAAAGCAATGGGTTTTTCAAAATGAATTAATATCTCCACATGCTCCCTCAGGGTACAATCTGTATCTTCTGTACAGATTCCTTCTGCCGCTAAAAATTTACATTTTACGATAGATCTAATAAATTATATGATGTTGCTTTGCTTACAAGGTCTTATACTCAAAATGCTCTTCGTCCAGTCATCGATTCGGATATTAATCATATAAGATATTTTATTAAAATTCCTTTTATTTATAAAGGAATAAAATTCTTTGATTTAACTAGCACATTCAGGGATAAATCGATACAATTATCCATACACGATTATTTTAAGAATTGTGAAGTACTAATCATTTGTTATAAATATAATAAACGGAGGGTGAGGGTGAAGGTTTTGGCCTAGTAAAACCGGTTTAAACCCCCAGTAGTTATTACTGACCGTCCCAAGGCGGTACTTTCGTTGCGGTTGCATTTGTTTTATGTTCGGTGCTGTTTAATTTATTTGTGTTCTCATTTTAACCCTTCTATAATAAAATAGAAAATAGGTAAAAATACTTGTTAAATGTTTTTCGTATAATTTGCTAAGTCTGTTGTAACCCTTCTGTCGGTCTAAATTATTTAGTTCAGTAAAGATAGCTGAGTTGCCACCTATCTGGGAAAGAGCTGCTGACTCGGCTTATTACTTGTAATTTATTGTTTGTTGTGATGTATTTGTCAATCTTTCCCTTTGATGTTGGGGAAAGGGTTTGGGATCTGATCAGTCAGTCCGTGAAGTGTGGTTACTCTTTAAAAATTATCAGAAGTATTATATTAAAAATAATTTTTAAAAATGCTTTTCCTTTTCATGTTATATAATAATAAGTTTATAGTTTGATATATAAAAAAGACTGAATATAATATAGATATTTTGCGCCAGACTGCATGCTTGGTGGTATACCCAATCATGGTTAACACATTTGCTTACCTCTTCGATTGCACGACGGTGGGTCGGGCCTCAAACTTTATAAAGAGTAAAAAGTATGCAAAGACCAGGAACTGAAACAATCAAAATCCAAATCCAGCCCTCAAACCATAGTTGGAAACAACTAAGATTACAAATAATCAAGATACAGAGAACATATGGCCAACCGAGTGAGCAGCTTGTTCCCAAAAGGTGGCCACTCAGCAACCCAAACCGAACCAAAAATAATAAGAACATACATAAGGTAAAACATCACAGAAACTCTGACACCAAAAACAGGCAACAGAGAACCACAACAGAACTACCGCCTTGGAACGGTCAGTAATGAATTACTGGGGGGCTTAAATCGATTTTACAGGCCCAACCTCACCCTGAGTTTCTGAAGTGGTACAAAACATTTAGTTGGTTGTTCGGTTCGCATGATAACCCTCTAACTCGTCAATGAATCATCACGGTAAACACATAAATCAAAATTCAACACCATGAAGAAGCAAAGACGAGGACTCAACAGATACAACGGGCCGTCTGACAGGTGGAGATCCCTGGCCTGCCAAACAACCCCACTGGACACCCAACATAAACCTTACTTAATATTTACACAGATGGTTAGCACCTAACACCCGTTCCGGGACCTTTTGGATCCAGCCCACCGTGGTTTAACTGGTAGGTTTCTTCAGCTCCGGAATTTCAGTGTTGCTATTTTTATGACTCCTCATGTTTATTTTATCTTAATTTTAATTTTGGTTTGTATGTTTCTGTGATATCTTACTTATGACCTAGGAATCTTTCACGCAAACACAACAACTGTCTGATGAACCAAAGCAGAACCAAGGGTGAGGGTTAGTCAACTAAACCGTTTAAACGAAACATTTGTTTTGGTTTTCGTTCTAATTTTCTGGTTTCAATTTCTATTCTGATAAATATACAGAAAAGAATGTGTTCTTCCAGTGGTTCTTTACGAAGGGCAGTTGTCTTTTTAACCCCTCCCGTAAAATGATAACGGCCTGACTGTGTTTTTATTTTTCTTTATCAAATCGTTATTTTTGTCGAGTAAAATAGCAAAGAACGACTTTGTTTACCTTGTAAATTTCACATAAAAATGCAGAATCGTCCCTGTGACACTTGACTCATAGTGACATGTACACTTTTGTGGCCTTATTTCCATTATATACATGTATATGAGCGGCATTGATGAAATGAATAACACATTATTTGATGAAAATTAATCAATGGAAAATCGGTATCAGGAAAAATAACACTCAACCACTCACTTGTCCGGTACAACCACTGAGTTGGCAGGATATATTGTTTCTGATGTAAGCCTAAACCTAAGGTTTAAGTAAAAATAAAATAAACAAAAGAACATAGAAATAAACAGTTGTTTAATATTTTTCGAATTATCTGTTCTTGTTGTTTCGATGGTTTTTTGTGAGGATGGTTATTGTTTTGTCGGGTTGAACAACTAATTGTCTAATGAATCTAGACAGAACATAGGGCGAGGTTTGGTCGACCAAATATCAGTAAGGCCCCTCCCCAAAACCCCTTAATTTCATTGCTAGCTATCCCAAGTCGGCACTGCTGTTTTGGTTCTTCTTGGTTGATGTATGTGTTGTTTGTTGCTATGTCTGTTTTTAATATATATTTTTGTGATGTTAAGGCTAACCCGGTAAACACCGGCATTGGAAATGATTGTTCACATGGCTGTCGCTGTTATTGTTTTTGGTGTTGTAGATTTTTTCTTTTCCCACATGGTGTCTTTGGTTGGATCTGGTATTGAACTGTGTCAGTTCCAGAGAACTTTCCTCACGCTTATTAAATGTTTGTTGCGTTCTTCAGTAGATGTTAAGAGCCAGGCTTTGTCCTGATCGTTAATATTAACCGTGGGCCGCAAACCATTGTGCATCGAGATTGAATAATCTCTGAATAACCTATATTCAACGTAATAATCAAGGTTGATTCAGTGTTTTTTATACTACAAAACGATCGCATTTTGTCCAATCGAAAAAAGATCGATTTTTTGTCTTCTAAAAGAGAAAGTAATAGCAACAATAACACAGCACAGACTGGTTAAGATACACGACACGGCCGGAATATGAAGCGCATAAAACAAACCGTTTTTTAGGCCATATACTGGAAGATCATATCCGTCACGTAGAGCTCTGGCATCTGACAGGTTGTCCATTGTCTCGATTTCAAAGTAGCTCTGAAAACAGTATAACAGATATACGAGAAAACCAACAAAGTGGTTGACCGACACGAGAAAACTAAAAAGTGGTTGTGCGCCCAGCGCTGACTGAGATCAGCCTTGGCATCCGACCAGACTCTTTTAAAGTGCTCAAAGGGTAGCTAAGGGTCTAAGCTACCTCCGTGCGGACAGCAAAGACTCTGATCAGACTGGGTAGATGCCCTGGCTGATCTGAGTCTGCGCTGGGCGCACAACCACATTGTTGGTTTTCTCGTGTCGCGCCTTATCTTAATTCGTAGCGTTGAATTGAGAAAAGTGAGACTTAGAAAACTTCGAATGAATATATGAGTGTACATTTTAAGTAGGACTCGATATGTTTTATCGACGGACACAGCGCATGAATAAAACAGGGAAAAAAAACTAGTTCCTCGAAAAGGGTTTTTAATCATATTCAGGGATACATTCGGTTGACTCTGCGTGTCTTTCGTAAATTTGTATCAATTTCTGTGTGTATGTCCTTTTTTCCCTATTGGTTTTGGGAGCTGAATGTAGGATTTGATGTTATTAATTCCTGATCATTGGCTTTCTTTTTACTATCCTTATCTTATCAATCATTAGCGTATTATTGACAATATTCAATACTTTTAGTACATGTACCTCCTTAAATAGCAATAAGTATATTAGATTTATAGAGCGACACCCCGTTATGCTTATAAAGGATAAAAGAAATTGCGTCTCTAACAATGAGACCAAATATATGTACTCCCAATTCATGACTGATTTCCATAGAAAAATAAATAAAACACAAAAATGGCCATTTTGGGGGGCAAAACATCATCATCGCTGCTACATGAAAATGACCATTTCTAGGAGTGAAAATATCATCATCGCTGCTACATGTAACAGAGAAGTATTTAAATTACATACTGACGCACCATATTCACTCGGAAGCTTCTCTGGTTTCCGGTTTGATTTGCGTTTCATGTACTATTTTACCATTTTACACTAACGCTTGCATTAAAAATCAATTAATAAAGTATGAAGCCTGGGGCACCGTCTGCTTTGTTAATACTGAGATACAGATGGTTACCCTAATGGAAATCTATTTTGGTTAAATGTTGGTTAATCAAAATACGCATTACTTATTCTCTTTTTATGACATTAATCAGTAACACTCTGCTCTTTAAGTTAGCAGTAAAGTGTAATATTAATTGCTGTTGTTATCATTTGCTTATAGAAACTATAGCGTTTCGTTCAGTTTCATTTTCTGATACCGAATTCATAAAAAAAAATAGAAAATTAAAAAAGTCACATTTGCAAAAAAAAAAAGAAAAAAGTCATACATGGTTTCATATTATGCCCGAGGCAAGTTTTCGTATTCTTTGTGTGTGTGTGTGTGTGTGTGTGTGTGTGTGTGTGTGTGTGTGTGTTACAATTTATGACATATGCATCCATTAAATATTTTGTTGACTCAACCACATGTCCATCATAGTTAGCCCGACTGGTGCGAGTCGCTAACGTCTACACATATTTGTACAAGAAACATAAATTACACTGATGCTGGAGAACCTCTGGACTGATAATATTCACAAAAAAAAAAAATTGCAATATTTTAACAAAAAATCTATGTTCAGAAATGTTCGGAACCCGGGAAGGGACACGCGAGTTTTATTCATTTATTTATTTTTTTATACACAAAAAAATTATTCATAATACTGACACATTCACTACATTCAACATAATCGAAAATAGTCATATAACTAAGCTGAATATACAATGAATACTATTTCTATTCAGTCAAGTAGAATCATACTCTGATAACAAAACTTGTAAATCAGCATATCGTACCTTATCAATAATTTAGATAGGTGCTACGTCAAGAATTGATATAGTAGATAAATGGAGTGAAAGACTCCAGAAAAAAACACTTTAAGCGTACCAAACAGAGAGAGAGAGAGAAAAAACAGTAACATAGTAAAACCATGCATTCAAGATATAAAAGAACAATATATGGTTCCTGTATACAGTTATGAATATGTGAAGAAAAATCAAAATCTAAGCATACAATTAACAATTTCAGATCAGTTATTTTTAGAGGTTTTATTAACAGAAATCCGGGGGAAACCTATTTCCTATTCAGCATATAAAAAGAATCAAAAAGAATTAAGGGAAGAAGAGCTACAAAAAGAAATAAAATTACTAGAAGAGAAAGAACCTTTAGACTTAAATCAGATTGAAGAAAAAAAATAGAACTTGAAATGATCAGAAAAGAAATAGTACAATGTTTACTAATAAGATCACGAGTCAGATGGACAGAGGAAGGAGAAAAGCCCGCAAAATACTTCTGTAGTTTAGAGTCACGTAATTATACGATCAAGACTATTCCTAAAGTAATTAAAGATGACAGTAACATAGTAAGTAAACAAGAAGAAATACTATATGAAGTCCAACATTTTTATTCGACCCTGTACAAACATTATGATCAGGAAGTGACTACAAACATTGAACAGGTTTTTGATAATTTAAAAGATCATCCCATTTTGACTGATGAAGAAAAAAATAAATTTAGAAGGCAAAATATCAGAAGAGGACATAGCATTTGTATTACAAAAAATGAAAAACAATAAGAGTCCAGGTTCTGATGGCTATTCTGCAGATTTTTTTAATTATTCATTTATTTTTACTAAGTTGTTCCGACGACGTAATAACTTGTTCAGACGACATAATATCTCGTTTGCACAATTTTGTTCTTGTTCTTGTAACTTGTTCGGACAACTTAGCATCTTACTCGAACAATCTCGTTTGGACAACATAATGTCTTGTTTGTACAAGATAATTAGCTCGTTCGGACAACTTAATATCTTGTTCGAACGACTTATATCTTTTCTATCCCATAACTTTGCAAGGTCGTTAGGGCACCACACATGACTTCGCAACAATCCCTTTCAACCTTGTCCTGTTTTTAGCTGGCCTGGTTGACCTGAAAAAGTCCACCCCTGTCCAATCTTTAATATTGTCTTCCCACCCTTTTAGCTCACCTGAGCCAGCGGCTCCGGGGGAGCTTATAGGATGGTAAGGCTCCGGCGTCCGTCGTACGTCCGTCGTACGTCCGTCGTACGTCCGTCGTCCGTCCGTCGTACGTCCGTCGTCCGTCCGTCGTCCGTCCACACTTTCAAATGACTTCTCATCTGAAACCGCTGGGCCGATTATAATCAATTTCATATGTAGCCTACTGGGACCTTAGGAACGACAAATTGTTCAAACGGTCCTGGTCACATGACCAACATGGCCGCCATGCCCATATATGGTAAAAACCTAAACAAATCTTCTTCTCCAGAACCAATAGGCTGATTGCCTTGAAACTTGGTATGTAGCATTGGGTAGGCGAGTACTACCAAGATTGTTCAAATTATAACCTTTGGTTGACCTTGACTTTTTTTAACGGTAAGGTTAAATTTGCTTCCTTGTGGTTTTATATGGCAAAATGCTAGAACATAAGACATATCTACAGTCTTCTTAATGAGTACATGAAGATTTATGAGTACAAGAGGTCAAGGTCATTCTTTGCCCTTTGACCAAGAACACTGATATTTTGACAATTTCAAACAATCTCTACAAAAGTCACTGGGCCAATTGAAACCATATTCCTTACAGAGCCTACAGGGGTTGAGGGAATGAAATTTTATTCATACCGTCCAGGTCACATGACCAACGTGGCCGCCACACCCATATATGGTAAAAACCTTCGAAAATCTTCTCCTCCAGAACCAATTGACCGATGGCCTTGAAAGTTGATATGTAGTATTGGGTACTTGAGTACTATGAAGATATTTCATTTCAAATTATGACCTTGGGTTGACCTTGACCATTTTTACGACAAGGTCAAATATGGGAAAATGCTAGAACATAAGATTTCATGGAAATTTTTGAAGATTAACGCCTAAAAGTTGGTATATGCAGTCATCTTAATGAGTACTTGAAGATTTGTGCCTACAAGAGGTCAAGGTCATTCTTTGACCTTTGACCCAGAACTCTCATATTTAGAAAATTTCCAACAATCTCCTCATAAACCACTTGGCCAGTTGTAACCAAATTTCATCTAGATCCTCCAGGAATTGAGGGAATGAAAGTTTGTTCAAACGGTCCAGGTCACATGACCAACATGGCTGCCATGCCCATATATGGTTAAAACCTTTAAAAAAGCTTCTTCTCAAGAACCAATTGACTAATTGCCTTGAAACTTGGTATGTGGCATTTGGTACCAGAGTACTATTAATTTTTTTCAAATGATGACCTTGGGTTGACCTTGACCATTTTTTAAGGCAAGGTCAAATATGGGAAAATGCTAGAACATAAGATTTCATGGATGGAAAGTTTTGAATATTAAGGCCTAAATATTGATAAATACAGTCTTCTTAATGAGTACATGAAGAGTCATGAATACAAGTGGTCAAGGTCGTTCTTTGACCTTTGACCCTGTATTCTTATAGTTTGAAAATTTCAAACTTCTTCTTAAAAGTAAAAAGTATGCAAAGACCAGGAACTGAAACAATCAAAATCCAAATCCAGCCCTCAAACCATAGTTGGAAACAACTAAGATTACAAATAATCAAGATACAGAGAACATATGGCCAACAGAGTGAGCAGCTTGTTCCCGAAAGGTGGCCACTCAGCAACCCAAACCGAACCAAAAATAATAAGAACATACATAAGGTAAAACATCACAGAAACTCTGACACCAAAAACAGGCAACAGAGAACCACAACAGAACTACCGCCTTGGAACGGTCAGTAATGAATTACTGGGGCTACTGAGCCAATTGTAACCAAATATCATATAGACCCTTCAGGGGTTTAGGGAATGAAAATTTCTTCAAATGGTCTGGATCACATGATCAACCTGGCCACCATGCCCATATATGGTAAAAACCATTAAAAATCTTCTTCTCCAGAACCAATTGACCAATGGTCTTGAAACTTGGTATGTAGCATTGTGTGCTCCAGTTCTATCATGATTATTCAAATTTTGACCTTGGGTTGACCTTGACCCTTTTTACAGCAAGGTCAAATATGGGAAAATGCGACAACATAAGACTTCATGGGAAGTTTTGAAGATTTTGGCCTTAAAATTGGTATATACAGTCGTCTTAATGAGGTCATGAAGAATTAAGAGTACAAGAAGTCAAGGCCATTCTTTGTCCTTTGAGCCAGATTTCTCATAAGATGACATTATCAAACATTTCCTCAAAAGACAAAGTGCAATTGTTAACACATTTCATATAGAGTCTCCAGGAGCTGAGTGAACAAAAATTTGTTCAAATGGTCTAAACAAAAATTTGTTCAAATGGTCTAGGTCACATGACCTGCATGGCTGCCATACCCATTTATGGTATAAACCTTTAATATTTTTCTTTTCCAGAACCAATACACCTATGACCTTGAAAGTTGATAAGTAGCATGGAGTACTAGAGTACTACCAAGACTGTTCAAATGATAACCTTGGGTTTACCTTGATCTTTTTTGCAGCATGATCAAATATGGGAAAATGCTTGAACATAAGATTCATCAAAAGGATTTTGGCCTAAAATGGTATATATGGTTGTCTTAATGAGTACATGAAGATCTTTGAGTTAAAGAGGTCATGGTCATTTTTTGACTTTTTACCCAAGACTCATATTTTGACAATTTCAGACATAAGAAAAGAAAAAGTTGTTCAGGTGAGCGATTCAGGGCCTCTTGGCCCTCTTGTTCTATTTATCTCTTCTTATTTTTCCTTTCACTCGGCCCTGTAGAATCGTCCTTGCTAAACCAGAGAACCTTGAGACGAGGCCAAACCACTTGACCATGGTCAGGAGATCGCCATTTTCTCCAGCGGCTGCTTGGATCTTTCTGGGAACCTCCTTAATCGTTAACCTTCGGCAGAATCTCATCTCAAATGCCTGCGTTCTTTTCTCTTACTCTGCTGTCAAGGTCCACGATTCACAGGCATACAGAAATATGAAAATGACAAGGGAGTGCGCTTGATCCAAGAGATATGCTGTTCTCTCTTAATTGGCTGTACAGGTTGTAAGAGCTGAAGTGACTTGTACAATCCTTGAGTGAACCATCATCTGAGACAACTGCTCCAAGGTATTTGAAGGTTGTTACGGTACCTTACCTTGATCTCCCTCTGGAAGCTCTTTGCGCTGTTTGTCATAAGTGGTCTTCTCAGCACTATTCTGCAGGTTTGCCTTGCGCAGGATTTGTAGAGACATTCAATTAGGGCTTCTAGTTCCTGCTCTCCCTCAACTAGAGCATCTATGGCATCGGCACACCGCAGATTGGTAATGTTTCTGCCGCCTATGCCTACCTTTCCATCATGTTCTTCCAAAGTATCAGACATGATCCGTTCGAGAAAATGTTGAAGAGAGTGGATGACAGAAGACATCCTTACATTACTACAACTGTTGTTCTCAACCATTCTCCCTTGCTGCCATTCGTCTGGACTACACTTGTGTAGACTTGTTGTAGAACTGCTCAGTGGTTCGAACTAGATTTGCACTGATATTGTACATCCGCAAAATGGCCGAAAAGGCTGCATGTATTACCCTGCAAAAGTTCTTTTTTTTTCAAATCAGTGGAAACAAGGTACATATTTTGCTGATGTCGACGGTATTTTTCACACTAGATTCTGAGGTTGAAAATATGTTCTATGGTACTCTCTCCGGCTCTGAACCCAGCCTGTTTTGCAGCGATTATCTCTTGGGTTTAAAGCCTGTTCAAGATGACTTTCAGCATGACTTTGCTACAATCACTGATGAGGCTGATGGTTCTGTTGTTCAGGCACAGCCCTTTTTAGGGAGTGTAATGGTCTGAGACCTTTCATAATCATTGTCACGCACAACACTTTATAGTGGCTCTTTCGCATGTTTGGCCCCCCGATTATGCAATTCTCTCCCACCCACTGTCAGAAATTCAGAGTCATTAAACACTTTTAAGAGAAATGTAAAACCCTTCTTATAGGTACGAGAACGAAATTGCATCTTGCCTTGATGTTTCATCATTTTGCGATAGACATATACGTGTGTACATTTCATATGTTTTTAATTACCTTTTCATGCGTTTGCATTTTAAGCTCCATTCAGTATGGAGCAAATTTTATGTGCCCTTTGATGTATTTAACAATTGTCATTTATTTTACAATGAATCAGTTCTCTCTTCTGGTGTACATATGTCTGTATATATTGTATATTGTAATGTCTCTTGCATTTTTTTTTTTTTTTGTAAATATTTTTATTGTTATTAATAGAGGGCCACAAGGTAGACTAGCTTTGATAGCTAATTGTGGCACTCTCTTAAAATATTGTATAAATAAATAAATAAAAGATAAAAGAGTTCCTTTAAAGAGCAGATACCGCATGCGAAAGAAAGAACATGGGCCATACTTCGAAGTTTTGGCTATTCACATCAGTGACCCTGACAAAATCTGGTGACGAAAGCCGGAGAAAACATACCGTAATTATTTTTTAATTTTAGCAAGGCAGTCCATTCAAAGACTAATTAATATCAAAAAGGGGATCAAATTGAATAAAGGACGATGGTCTAGAAAATAAGTCTAAACCAAACAAAGCTTTCTCAGAATATATCCTCTGATCTCAAAGGACAAAGATAAAATGTGATGATATGAATGATGTATGGGAAGACGTTTTACGGCCGCCACACGGCATAATACCAGCTGCAGCGAAGTCAAAGTATAATCTAAAATAGTTCCTGGGATATACCATTCCCTTGTTCTCCAGATCCTGTCATAGGTCTCTGTTAAAACATCCATCATAGTCTCCCCGCCAGCTTGAACAAGATCTGCTGTTATAATGTCAACTCCGACGGATTTCCTCCGACAGAGAGGCACTACTCTCGCATGGAATCTGTTCGGTTTTCGTTTTGATTTCGGTGCCTTACTGACATGAGAGAGAGAGAGAGGGAGAGAGAGAGAGATAGAGAATCTACTTACAAACTACTCTGGCATGGATTTTGTGCGGTTTCCGGGTTGATTTCGGAGCACCTATAGCGCCCAAAATAAAACAATCATTGCGTCCGTTCCTTCCGCAGGAAAGCAAGTGGTTTATGTCAGCGATTGTTGCAATGTCCACTAGTGTCTGAGAAGGGAATCAGATCAGCTGTTGCTACTTGTACAGGCAGACATCCGTGTCTTCGATGTGAGCTATATGAGCAGCGACAAGAGAAAACCAACAAAGTGGTTGAGCGCCCAGCGCAGACTCAGATCAGTCTGGGCATTCGCCCAATATGATCAGACTCTTCGCTGTGCGCTTAAAGGGTAGCTTAGGGTCATAGCTGCCTCCATGCCGACAGCGAAGACTCTGATCAGTCTGGGCGGATGCACAGGCTGATCTGAGTCTGCGCTGGGCGCACAACGACTTTGTTGGTTTTGTCGTGTCGCGGCTCATATTACAAATGTATATAGTTAAACATGTTTTCTTTTCACTCGACCAATCTTCGTGACGACTCTAATCGTATTGATCTGTGTCGTGCTGATTTAACTCTCTTCCGAAGAAATTTCTTTTTCTTTATCTTATTTTATTTTATTTATTTATTTTGAAGAATTTATGACTTACGACCACTTGTTCTGAGGAAGATCGAAGGTCTTTGTGTCAATTGCCGCATACAATCTAAAATCTGTTGCATATTCAGGCATGTCGATATGAATCAAATTAAATTTTCTTTATGGAATGAATAATAAAGATTTTTATACATGTAATAAGTGCTAATTCATCAAAGGCATACCGCCTAGGGTAAAAATACTGATAACCTATTAATTGGTTTAAATAATTAGTCTTTGAACTTACTACTGGAAAAAGAGATAAATACATACTTGAAGCATGTCTGCTTGCACTTTTCGTCTCATTAAGTGTTCTTAACTACAACTGCACCGAGTCGTCTCTTTCCGTTTTGTCTGTGTATGCATTGCTTTCAAAAAATCTAACTTGAGCCGCGACATGAGAGAACAAAAAAATGGTTGTGCGCCCAGCGCAGACTCAGAACAGCCTGTGCATCTGCCCAGTCCGATCAGACTCTTTGCTAAGCGCTCAAAGGGTAGCTATGGCTCTAAGCTACCTCCATGCGGACAGCGAAGACTCTGATCAGACTGGGCGGATGCACAGGCTGATCTGAGTCTGCGCTGGGCGCACATCCACTTTGTTGGGTTTTCGTGGGCGCACAACCCCTTTTTTTTGTTTTTGTCCTGTCGCGGCTCAACTTCAAAGTTTCCGGAACATATTCCTTGTATGAGTTAGACTATCAAGTTTTGAACACTGAGACCCTATCAGTCACCCCCATGACTGATGCGACGAACACAAATACAATGACTGATGCGACGAACACGAATACAGAAAAAAAGTGAAACTATGCTTTCGAAGTTGAAAGCAATCAACCACACTATGTATACGCGACATTTCTTCTGTAAAATTATTGACAAGATGATTATTGACAAGATGCAGACGCTTGTATGTGGTTTTATTTATTTATTTATTTATTTACTTACTTACTTACTGACTCACTTTCTTATTTATCTATTTATTTATTTATTTATCTATTTATGACGAGTGATAAGTAAAATCAAATATATATGAGCCGCGACACGACAAAACCAACAATGTGGTTGTGCGCCCAGCGCAGACTCAGATCAGCCTGGGCATCCGCCCAGTTCTACCAGACTATTCGTTTGATGCTCAAAGGGTAGCTAAGGGTCTTAGCTACCGCCATGCGGACAGCGAAGACTCTGATCAGACTGGGCGGATGCCCAGGCTGATCTGAGTCTGCGCTGGGCGCACAACCACATTGTTGGTTTTGTCGTGTCACGGCTCATATTTACATATTGATTTAATGATGGACTTGGATAAAGTTTATAATTTTATCCCGAAAATAAAATTTATCATTCCCATACTTACTATAAGCAAATTAATTACATAGTTTTGACTATTTACTGTACTATTCGCGTTCATCACATCTGACTGGTCAATAGTATATAACTAGTTTATGCCTTTGTGGACAGTAGTGCGTGACCGGGCGATTGTCAAAATTTTGACATTACGTCTCATTGCGTGACTTCACTTACCGGACGATAGTCAAAATTTTCTTCAGCAAGGCCTTTCGGAACTTGAATTTTATGGCGACTTGCTGTATAAATTCAGAAAATGACTTTCCTTACCATTTCAGGAAGATAATAATTTGATATAGAAAGATTGGTTACAATATGGATGTTATGCGACAAACTGCATGCTTGGTGCTTAACCCAATTAAGGTCAACAGCTTTGCTTACCTCTTCGATTGCACGACGGTGGGTCGGGCCCCAGACTTTATGAAGGCGCCGACCTAAATCTAACTTATTAGTAACACAGACGGTTGGTGTCTGACACCCGTTCCAGGATGTCTTGGGTCGGGCCCACCGTAGTTTAATTGGTAGGTTTTCTTCTGCCCAAGAATTTCAGTGTTGCTATATCGGTGAGTCCTCATGTTTGTTTTATCTTAGTTTTAATTTTGATTTCTATGTTCCTGAGATATTACACTTATGAGTTAGGAACCTTCCACGCAAACCAAAAACCTAAGCAAAGCAGGAACCAGGGCTCGACCGCAAACCGGTTAAGCCCCCAACTAATTCCATTGATAGCCGTCCCAAGGCGGCACCTCTGTTTTGGTTCTTCTTAGTTTTTTCATGTGTTGTCTGTCACTATGACTGTTTGGGTATATTGTTTCTTATGTTAAGGTTAGCCCTGACATTAAAATATTGAAAATAGGTAAAACTAGATGTTTAATGTTTTATGTTTAATTTGTTCTTATGATCAGGGTTGGAGCATTTTTGTAAGACTGTTGTGTGGACGGTGGTTGTTTTTGTTGGGTTGAACAACTAAGTATCTGATGAACCAAGGCAACAGGGCGAGGCTTGGTCGACCACACACCGGTTGAGTCCCCAGTAATTTCATTACTGGCCGTCCCAAGGCGTTAGTTCTGTTTTGGTTCTTCTTGGTTGTTTTATGTGTTATTAGTTGCTATGTCTGTTATTGATATATATTGTGTGTGATGTTTAGGCTTGCCCGTTGACCACCTACATGGGAAATGGCTGTTCACATGGTTGTTACTGGTGTTGTGTTTGGTGATGACTAATTTTATGTTGTTTCTTTCCAACATGGTGTATTTCATGTGTTGTTTATCACTATGACTGTTTTTATATATGGTTTATTATGTAAAGGCTAGCCCGGATTTTAAAATATTGACAAAAGTGAAAAAATTGGATGTTTAATATTTTATGTTTAATTTGTTCTCGTGATCAGGGTTTGTGCTTTTTGTAAGACTGTTGTGTGGACGGTGGTTGTTTTTGCTGGGGTGAACAACTAAGTATCTGATGAACCAAGGCAGAACAAAGGCGAGGCTTGGTCGACAACAAACCGGCTATGCCCCCAGTAATTTCATTACTGACCGTCCCAAGGCGGCAGTTCTGCTTTGGTTCTTCTTGGTTGTTTTATGTGTTGTTAGTTGCTATGTCTGTTATTGATATATTGTGTGTGATGTTTAGGCTTGCCCGTTGACCACCTACATGGGAAATGGCTGTTCACATGGTTGTCACTGGTGTTGTCTTTGGTAATGACTAATTTTATGTTGTCTCTTTCCAACATGGTGTATTTCATGTGATGATTATCACTATGACTGTTTTTATATATGATTTATTATGTTAAGGCTAGCCCTGATTTTAAAATATTGAAAAATAGGTAAAACAAGATGTTTAAAATTTTATGTTGAATTTGTTCTCATGGTCAGGGTTTGTGCTTTTTGTAAGACTGTTGTGTGAACGGTGGTTGTTTTTGTTGGGTTGAACAACTAAGTATCTGATGAACAAAGGCAGAACAAAGGCGAGGCTTGGTCGACAACAAACCGGTTATGCCCCCAGTAATTTCATTACTGACCGTCCCATGGCGGCAGTTCTGCTTTGGTTCTTCTTGGTTGTTTTATATGTTGTTAGTTGCAATGTCTGTTATTGATATATATTGTGCGTGATGTTTCGGCTTTCCCGTTGACCACCTACATGGGAAATGGCTGTTCACAGGCTGTCACTGGTGTTGTCTTCGGTGATGACTAATTTTGTGTTGTCTCTTTCCAACATGGTGTGTTTTGGATTGGATCTGGAATTAAATTGTGTCAGTTCTTGAGATTTTTCCTACTTATTTTTACTATTGACCGGTCACGCGGGATGAACGGGAATATTACAGCATACAGTCATAACTATAACTACTTTGCATATTGTAGGATGAGTAATAATATATGATTATTCCATGTATTTTGGGGAAATAGTCAAATTTATCGCCCGTGGTGGTGTGGAAGACCCGCTGCACAATGGCACTTGGCCACAAGGCCACCACACCACAGAACAGATAGATCTGACTGCTGCCCATAGAATGCATGAAATATTTGTTTTATTACCCAACAAATGTAAAACAATGTCCCCATTATGCAATGAAGCTCATGCTACCTATATCGTAATGTAGCGCGTGACCGGGCGATATTATAATGTTATTAATTAAGTGATTTCGTATTGGCCCAGTTACAGGTCCAAGGTTAGCTGTATTGGCCCGAGGCCGAAGGCCGAGGAGGCCTCGGGCCAATACAGCTAACCTTGGACCTGTAACTGGGCCAATACGAAATCACTTGATTAATGACATTTTTATTAATTAACTTTTAGCTGACGGTCATCACAGTCTTTTGTGGTGACGGCTACAAATCTTTCCGAGCCAGTCGAATGACTATTAACGTCCGAAACTGAAGCACTTCCATCCTCTTCTTGTTCGGCTTGTTCAGAATTTAATGAAATCGGTAAAGCGGGGTGATGCCCCTCGACATCTCTCAACAATTCGTCGTATTCATTAGCCGACAAAAGTTCATAGCGGCCCAGGTCGTCCGAAAGCACTTCTAACATGTCTTCGCCGTTTCGGGCAAATCTGTCCGACATTCTTTTCCAGTTTGTTGACATGACGTCTGCACAATTACACAGTTAACTGGCCGCCGCCATTGATGTTTACGCCGCTGTCATCCAGCCAGGAGAGCGCCCTCGCGTGACAAGAACTTTTAACCAATAGGATGCGTGGATTTCCGTATAGGTCGAAGGTTTTAATCAATATGACACGAGGTCAACCCTATAGGTAGGAGGTCAAGCTGTATTAAGCGGAGGTCATACTGTATGAAAAAAGAATCGTCACCAGTATGATACAGACCGATTTCCCAGTAAAAGTGCTATATATTACTTAGTTAATTAATAATTAAGAATATTGACTGCTGCTTTGCGTCACGCTCAAACGTGTGACTACTCTCACTGCGCGATAGTCTAAAATATTGACCATTCACGTGCTACATGTATGAACGCGCATACAACAGTAGGTAGTCAGTGAGTGAGTGAGTGAGTGAACTCGGGTTTAACGTCCCGCCAACAACGAGGTCATATGGAGACGGGACCTCGGTTTAAAGTCTCATCCGAAAGACCGGAGAAGCAGGGGATCGATCTTGCGACCCCTGGATTGGTAGTCCGGAGTGTTATCCGTAGGCAGTCATAAACATGCTATTACTCGCATGTAGTACAGGTGATAAATATGACTTTTGTCCACAAAGGCATATATTTTCACCAACCAAGACGAGGTTGTGACACTATATTCTAGCAGGGCATTATTGCTTTTTCCACTTTGACGTAAAAGAAGCGACATGTATGGCAAGCCAAGTGCACAATAAGTCTAAAAACATAGGTTTGAAAATTACAAACCTATGTTTGAACTTCTAAACCAGGTTTGAAATTCTCAAACATATGTTTTTAAAGTTCTAACATAGGTTTTTAAAGTTATATCATAGGTTTTAAAAAGGACATTTTAAAACCTATGATATAACCTTCTAACCTATGTTCGAAACAAATTATGCTTGCTTAGTGCACAATAAGTCTTCAAACATAGGTTTGTAAATTACAAACACAGATTTTAACTCAAGCTATGTTTGAAAATCACTATCACAGGTTTATGAATTTCTATCATGGGTTTTAAAATCTCTATCATAGGTTTCAGAAAACCTGTGATTGTAAATTTAAAACCTATGTTTCGTTGACATGTACGTAGCCCTCGTTGCCTGTGTTGAATGTGAAAAAAATCCGTATGGTTTGTGGGATATGCAATTTGATAGTGATCCTACTTAAGAAAAAAAACACCTTTACAACGTCTACAAACGGATTTTGTGTGTGGAAAGTAATTGCTTTTCTATTGTGTGCCATGACTTTGCAAGGTCGTTGGGGCACCACTGATGACTTTACAACAATTGCATTCCGCATGGTCCTGTCCTCGGCTGTCATAGTTGTGCTGTCAAAGTCCTTCCCTGTGCACTTCCTGTCCATTTCCTAATTAATCTAAATTCGAATTATCTTTCTTATGGACCCGACAGTTTGTTAGACATGATAGTAAGACCAGTTTTTCAAATAAATGCCGCCTAGTATAAATACAGTGCAAAAAGAATATTTTTTCACCATTTCATGACAAGGAATTCGTGAAGAAGCTTTATTTTTGTACTGTTAATTTAGCAGATGAAATCTATCCGAAACAACTGATCTAAGAGGCGTAAAAACTGTATGGTCCGTCAGCATGATAATTTGGAATTAAATTACGTAGTTTGCGAAAAAAAAATGTTTTATATTCAGAAATTTGCGTTTGCATGTACGCTGCCTTCGTTGAATGCAAGACCAGTGTGCAAATTACAACAAATAGAAAATACCGGTAGTTTGAAACTATTTTAAACTTGTATATAATGTAAAATGTCTTATACCACCTTTACCAGAAAACTCCAACTTTAGCACGAAATATTTCGCAATGAACAAGGTCTACACTGGTAAGGGTGGTATAAAATAGTTATACCATGGTTTGTCCACCTGTACGGGAGCTAATCCACTCGCTTTAGGCGGACAAACCATGGTATAACTATTACTTGCCAAAATATATCAGTTCCTTTGTTTAATGATACCATTGTCGAAAAATGTTATTTTCTGTTATCAGATGTATATGGTGAAATGAGGGGGAGATATCAAAATTATCGGATGGCATCTATTTGTGCCTTTTCATAACTGTATATTGCTAGATTGTTGGTCTTATGCAAGCGTTTTCTATGCTGCTAGGTCGTAGTCAATGTACTAATTCTCGTCAACAGCGGAAATCTTACATGTAAAACAGTTTATTCAGCTGTACAAAGAGAGGTGATATAAAATATTTTCTTGTAATATAAGGTGTGTACATACTAGCTTGTTGACGCAAAGGGTCTTTCTGGTTCATTGTTTGGCCTCTGTTTTAAAGCTACTTTGAACGATATTTTTTTTGTATATAAATATTCAACATGTATAGATATATTTGAGCCGCGACGCGACAAAACCAACAATGTGGTTGTGCGCCAGCGCAGACTCAGATCAGCCTGGGCATCCGCCCAGTCTGATCAGAGTCTTCGCTGTCCGCATGGAGGTAGCTTAGACCCTTAGCTACCCTTTGAACACTTAACAATGAGTCTGACCACACTGGGCAAATGCCCAGGCTGATCGGAGTCAGTGCTGGGCGCACAACCACATTGTTGGTTTTCTCGTGTCGCGGCTCATTTATAAAAGAAAGCTTAAACACATCAATACACGGTAGGAAGTCACATGACTTTTGTTTCACTTTGTTTGCACGCGCATGTGCAAAGGGAAAGAAATAGATTAAATTGTCGTGAGCTGCCTCTTTACGAGTTATATCCTTTCGCAGTAACAATATTTTATAATTATACTGCTCATAAAATATTAGGGAAAGGACAGTAGATAAATAAAAAGCTGACGGTGACATTGGGATAATATATATGAGCCGCGACACGAGAAAACCAACAAAGTGATTGTGCGCCCAGCGCAGACTCAGATCAGCCTGGGCATTCGCCCAGTCTGATCAGAGTCTTCGCTGTTCGCATGAAGGTAGCTTAGAACCTTAGCTACACTTTAAGCGCGCAGCAAAGACTCTGATCAGACTGCGCGGATGCCCAGGCTGATCTAAGTCTTTGCTGGGCGCACATGCCACTTTGTTGGTTCTATCGTGTCGCGGCTCATATATAAATGTGTCTTTACCAAATATAGTACGCCAAACACAAAACTTTGGAATAAAAAGGTGATGGATTCATTTCGACAGACAACGTACATGACTCCGGAAACTCAAAGCTGGTTAAATTCTTATCATGAAACAGTGTTGTTTTATTTTCATTGTTGCGTTTCATTTACTTATCCTTTAGGAACCTTTCAATATTTTGGGTTACAAATATACCGAAAACATCATGATATTTTATTAGTATTTGTAATTGACGTTTTGTGACCTGTACGCCACAGAAATGGTAGCTGCATGAGAGAACTAAACACCACCAACCCCCTACCCCCCCCCCCCCCACCACACACACACTACACCCCCAACCCCCAAAACACACACGTACACACACACACACACACACACACACACACACACACACACACACATACACACACACACACGTACCATAGACATAATACGATAGGTAGTTCGTTTCCAGGGTAGAACGTGAGATTCGATCGATTCCGTTCCTGATCATTGCCCTTTTCTTTTCTTTTTTTTTTACATTGGGTCTAAGTTGTCACATATTTTCATATCTTTTCGAAGATATTCTGCTCTTTCCAGGAAGCATACACGAATGCAACGTACATGCCAACGAAAATTTCTGACAATAAAACTCGATTTTTTTTCGCAAACTACTTGTTTTCATTTTATCATTCTTACGGGCGCGATAGTTTTTTACGCTTTTTAGAAGTAAAAAACCGTCTGGAAAAATACAGTGCAAAATTAAAGTTTCTTCACCAATTCGTTGTCATGGTCTTACAACGACTATGGCAACGAATTGGTGCAAAAAAAAAACTTAATTTTTAGACTCTGTGTATACAAGGCGGCATTTTTTAAAGAAGCTGGTCTTACTTTGATGTCTAACAAACTGACGGATCCGTAAGAATGATACTTCGAATTTGAATTAAGTAGTATGTGTAAAAAAATTGAGTTTTCTGGTCAGAAATTTTAATTGGCATGTACGAACTGCCTTCGTTTCCTGTGTTGAATGCCAGACTAGTGTGATGTATGGAAGTCGGATCGAAGTCGGTGCAATGCTGTTAGCCTCATGCTTATGTTGGGATGCATTATGGGAATATACTGGTCAAAATAAGTTAAGCCCCATGCCATTTTTTCCCCAAAGGCGCAATGTCAAAATCAAATTGTGTTTATTACTAAAAACAATAAAACAACTAAAGTTCCAACTCAACTGAAGTTTTACAGCAGCATCTTAGGCGTAATTTGACATCTCTAAGTTGAAAGTTCCAGTATCTTTCAACAAGTATTTAAATTTCCTGGAGCACCCGTTTTTATGCCATTTTTACTAAAGAAATGATAAGAGACGAAACAGAAGCTTTACTCAAATGCGTGGACCTCAGCAGAAAATGAATCAACATATGTGGAAAGAACAAATCTTGCTGCTTTTTAGTTGAAAATTTGGCGCTACGAGTTCAAGCGTAAAAAACGTTGTGATAAATCAAATATGTCTGTCTTTGCATTAAGTTTATGAGAGAAATCTAGGCAGGGCTTAAATTGTTTTAGCCCAGTATAATGTTTTTTTCCTTAAATATTAGGACGGAAGGGTATAAAACACGGAAAAGCGTTCAAAATGAAAAGAACAGTTAGTATTATAAATGCCTTTATTTGACTAGATTCGAGAAAAGCTGGCCAGAAAATGCAAAAGGAATATAAATATCTAATTTAAAATAAATATTCCACTCCACAGCATATAATGCTAGGTGGGTATGTACGAACAGCATATGAGCCGCGGCACGA
This sequence comes from Ctena decussata, assembly GCA_963989385.1. Taxonomy (NCBI): domain Eukaryota; kingdom Metazoa; phylum Mollusca; class Bivalvia; order Lucinida; family Lucinidae; genus Ctena; species Ctena decussata. The sequence continues at coordinate 2,865,655 of OZ022501.1, read as the reverse complement.
AAAAAACAACCAAATGGTATGTGCGCCCAGCGAAGATTCAGAACAGCTTAGGCATCTATCGACAGCGAAGACTCTGGTTAGGCTTGGTGGATGTCCAGGCTGATCTGAGTCTGTACGTGGCGCAATGCTACTTATATGCTTTTGTCGTGTCGCGGCTCATATGTACTTCAGCCGCGACGCCACAAAACCAACAAAGTGGTATGTGCGCCCAGCGAAGACTCAGATCAGCCTGGGTATCCGTCCAGTCTGTTCATAGTCTTCGTTGTCCGCATGAAGGTAACTTAGACCCTAAGCTACCCTTTGAACGCTGAGGGAAGACTCTGATCAGCTTGAGCGGATGCCCAGGCTGATCTGAGTCTGCGCTGGGCGCAATGAGTCGCGTCTCATATACTAAGATAAGCCTACAAATACTAAGATAACCCCACAAAGTCCAAAGTCCTCCTATCATGGGCAGTGAAGAGGGACGACAGAAACAACTAACCGGGCTCTTTTTGTTTTGGCACAGGGCGAAAGATGCGCTGTGTCTAGCAAATATGTAGCTAACATAGATGCGGATAGCAAAAACCTAATTCAGTCTGTGAAACGGTGAAACCGTGCAGTCAAGATAATCTCACATGCGATTCCTTACCGATGAATTATCCTGACTGAAACCTGTCCCCGAGGTTATAAAACTTGAGTACAGTCTCGAACTCAAAATAAAGCACACTGATTGGCTGCTTCCGAGCACATGCTCGGAAGCAGCCAGTGAGTATGTTTTATTTTGAGTTTGAGATTATACTCAAGTTTCATAACCTGGGACCCTGGTCTCAGGACTAAAATCATTCCTTGACGTTCAGGTTACCTTAGATATAAGGGAGGTAATTTTGTGTCATAAAAACTAGTAGTTTAATAAATAATTTTCGAAACAATTTTGCGTTTATTCAATTGAGTACATCCAAGCTTAAATTTTCAATGATTTTTGGTCCTTGGAATTCAAGGTGGTCTTTTATTAAGGAACGATAATTGTAATTTTCGGCCCAGGTGATGGTAGGCAGCTCAATATTAGCATGCGCCCGACACCACAATCATGTCCTTATCAGCGATAATTCAACGGTAAAGAAAGTTTTATTTTTTTTTCTAACATTTATCAGAATATATGAAACCGTACAGATACAAAGGCGGAGGGACATCGACAGAAATGTTCGCGTCCTGATATGACTGAAATACTGTTAAAAAGGAAGTAAATTCGCAAGACATCCGTTTATAAATTCCATTTTTTGGGGGAAGATATGCAGTTGCTTATGATAAACTTTATGAAGAAAAAAAGTACACTTTCAAGACAAGCAACTCTGTCAGTTTCAATTTTGCCTCCCTTTCTAGTGGGGGTCAACTCCTAAGGGAAAGAATCAGCTCCTCTATGAGCAATTTCTTTCATTTAAGAGTAGACCTCCTTTTGCAGAGGTTTTGTCTTCCCGAGAAGCAAACATGAGTTATAAAAGTTTTTCCCCATCGTAAATATGACGGAAAAAAACCGAGAGGTGTACCCATACACATTAACCCTTAAAGCGCCAAAAATTAAAATTGTTAAATTTGCAAACAGTGTAGATCCAGATGAGGTGGCTCATGATGAGCCACCTCATCTGAATCTTCACTGTTTGTCCTCTAGTGTTTGAATTCTCAATATGATATCGCTTGGACGAAATATTTTTTTTTAAATTCTGCAGAAGTAAATTTTGTCGTCTGCTTTTTGGCGCATTAAGGGTTAACACAGATTCTGTATGCGAAGGGAAAGAAGCAAGAAAGTCTGTCTTGGCATTTTTATAAATAAATTGCGTCCCTTACACAGTTATTTAAGCCCCTTCAGCTATTTGTATCTTAATGTTATATTTATACTATGATTACAATAGGGCTGCTGTCCGGACTTAGGTGGCACTTGAGCCCGGTCATCTTGTCCTGTCTTAAATCGGGAGTCATACTCGGAAGACGCTTGAAAGGAAGACTCTAAATCAGGTAGGAAGAACTGAGATTGTTGATGAACAAGGCTGTTCTTTATCAAGGAAGACGTTTCTGACATGTTTGTCATGTAGTCATAGGAACGGGCAAACTGTGCTTCAATGTTCTTAGGCGCGGTTGCTAATAACGCTTCTTGGTACGGTTTCGGCTTAGCCTCGGCCGCTCTGATCGGTTTGAGTTCTGCGAATTGTGATGTTGGGGCAAACGAACTAGGAATTAAAGTTTTGTCCTTTTCTTGTGTCTCTGGGAGCTGACAGTCCGTTATTCGTTGTAACATAGTAGAATACACGTCCGTATCAAACGCACTATTTAGGATATCAGCACTGACGTCAAAGAGATCGTCCTGGTTGTCATTGAACTCAGCCTGTTTACCATTCTCTAATTCCTTGTTAGAGATGCGGGAACAACTGTCAAATTCACTTTTCACTTCTGGTTTTACACGTCTTGTTGAGGTCTCGAAACCTGCTGAACTCATGTCAGGCTGAATATTGTCTGTATCAATAAAGTCTGGAAAGGTACCGGTAATTTTTTGTCGTCTACAATATAAATTAGAGCTACAAGTGTTCTGTAGGAACGGTTTTGACCTATAATCAGTAGTGTCTTTATAGCAAGATTCTGCGGGTACGAAATGATTAGGCTCGAATTGCCTCCGTTCTGAAAATAGACTCCCAGAATTACTAGATGTACTGGGATAAGCTGACATGAAACTGACATTATCCATTTGTAGAGGCTCTTGCATGGGCATGCCAGCTGGAAGACAGTCAAAAGTTTGATTTGGATTCAGAAACTGGTTTGGCGCGATTTCAATTGATAACGAGTGCATGCTGGGACCTGAGGTGACGTCACATGAACCTGGTCCGTAGAAGTTCAGACGCTTTGCTGGGCATGGCGGTGAGCTGGCTATTCTGGGGCTTCGTTGCGGTTTCCAGGCATGGCACGTGCATTCAAAGGGCGGGCAAGAACAAACGTTGTCTTTTTCTGAAACACCAAACAGATATATTAATGAAACCAAATACCTTTAAGTGGAATGGGTACACTTTCAAAGGAAACAAATGTCAGCTTTCATTTCTCATCCATTCTAGATAATTTGGGTCAACTTTTCAAGAAAAAAATGGATCGCTAGGAGCATTTTTTACTTTAAGAGTAGACAACCGTTTGGAAAAAAAATCGTGTTCAAGGGAAGTAAACAGGACATCACGAAAGTTGTCTTCCATTATAAAACTGCTAACCAGCGGGTACATAACTTTGATCAGAGGTAACGCCGTAATCTAAGAGAGCGCGCCTATAGAGGTAAACAACACTGATTTATTCATGCATGATTTATTCCGAAAAAAATCACTGGTTTTCGCGCGCGAGGCAACCTGCTGTCGTTGTTTCCAAACTCTATGACAGCAGACGCTGTTGGCAAAGTCAGGTATTTTCACGTTTGGTGCTTTAGAGGTTAACAAGATATTACGGTGAAGCACGATAAGACTTTTCACGTTCTCTACACAGCACGTTAAGGTGGTGATAATCACTGATTTGGGACAAAGACTAAAATCTGCATAAAATACACAAAATGCCACTGATCTTTCCAAAACTAAGCATATGCCTTCTTTATGTTGTTTCTCATAATTTAGAACCCCAAAATGCAGCATTTCTTAATGTTAAAAAGTGTTTTTATAAGGAAAGATCAAAGGGTAATTTTCTGCGAATAAATCTGAAAAAATAATATCATTATTGAAAATATACTTAGTGCTTTGAGTACCTTGTTGCATAATGGAGAGCGTCCTAGCAATTGTTTTTTCAAACTCTTTCACACATTATCAGGCTGAGCAGATGAAAAAAAGAGGTAGTCTGTGTCCAAATTTTTTTGTCAAAACACACACGTGAGACGGGTGAGACTATTTTAACAAGGGTGAACAATTTCATCTACACACCAATGATCACATCAGTAATGTATTATCTATATTGTAGGTGTTACATAGATATGTTTGCCTACCCTATATTTAATAAATGCGTCCAATGTACATTGACTTTGTATATGGTTGAACATTTGAGAAAAAGCTACCCTTTTCATCTGGTCAGCATTACAATTTGAGAAAGAGTTGGAATAAATAATTGCTAGGACGCTCTTCATTATGCAATGACGCACCTTCAGCACCACATAAATTTTCAATAACGATATCAGTTTTTTAGATTTATTCGCAGAAAATTACCCTTTGATCTTTCCTAATAAAAACACTTTTTTAAGCAGCATGTATGTCTATTTTGTATTCTAAACTGTAAAGAACAACAAAAATAAGAAGTCTGCTAACTTTCAGGGAGATACGTTACTTTTTTATGGTTTTATGCAGATTTTTACATTTACCATAAATCACCACCTTAAATGTCACTGTTCGCTCAATTTTGTCAACATGTCCCTGAGCATAGAGACAAAATACTTGTAAATTAGTATAGCCTGAACGTTGTATATATATAAGAGTGCACGTGCACAGGTTGCTTTAATCTCTCTCCTTTGACGTGTGTGTGTACATTCGTATTAAAAGGATGTGTATCTGTTGGTTGTTATTGACATTAATGTAGAACTCAACTACTGTTTTGGCAATGCCTATAATATTTAATACGTCGCTATTTTAGATTAATTAAATCAGTTCACATGCCTTAAAATCGGATAAATTTAGGCGGATTTAACTACTTACAAACTCTACATTTTTTCCAAAAAATACTCCTAAATAATACATTTTTTTTTGTAATTTTCCGAAACGTTTTTTTTTTTTAATCCTTTTCCTTTTATTAGTTTCTAGGTCGTGTATATTTTTCACACACGCACAAAAAAAAAATAACAGTCATACTTTGAATGATCTTATTTGCCTAGCTGCAAACGTTTACAGGAGCGGTCAAGATCATTTAAATCAGTTGTACGCGAGCAAAAAGATAGTTACCTGATGCTAGTTTGGGTTTTCTTGGCGATAAATGGAAGTCCTCTTTGTAGGGTCTCTTCAAAGGCTTGGACAACCCACAATTCTGAAAAAAAACAATAGTAAGACATCTAATTGCTATTTTGTAACCGGTTTAAACGTTTTTGTTTTTATATTCCACGTTTTTAAAATAGCATAATATAAATGTTTTAATTGATACAGCCTTTGGGACTGGAATCAACCTCTGTCTAGCATGATACAGCTGTATAAAATATGAGCCACAACACGAGAAACCAAACAAAGTGGCATGTACGCCCAGAGAAGACTCAGATCAGCCTGAGCATCCGCCCAGTCTTATCAGAGTCTTCGTTGTCCACACGAAGCTAGCGTAGGCCCTTAGCTACCCTTAAAGCGCAAAGCGAAGACTTTGATCAGACAGGACGGATGCCCAGGCTGATCTGAGTCTTTCCTGGGCACACAAACCACTTTATTGGTTTTCTCGTGTCGCGGCTCAATTATGATGAATTTCTAAGAATAGTTTATTATACATTATACTGTTCTAACATGTAAAACCAATAAAGAACAAAAAAATAAATAAAGACGACAAAATTTACGTCCGCAAAATTAAAAAAAAAAAAACTGTTTTATCCAAGATATGTCATATTGAGAATTTAAAGACTAGAGGAAAAACTGTATAGATCCAGATAAGGCAGTACATTATGAGCCGCCTCATCTAAATCTATGCTATTTGGAAATTCATCTATTTTCATATTTGGAGTTTTAAGTGTTAATATTATAGTCTCCTTTTTGTGAGAAGAAAAGCTAAATAATGTTTTAGGAAGAAAAAAATATTCAAAGTATTCGCATCTTTGAGCACAGAAGGAAGTAGTGTTGGAAAAAAGATAATAAGGATATAAATCTAATTTTAAAGTAGCAAGATTTTTCATGTACCAAATTCAATTTCTGTTGTCGTATAATTCGTTGATGTCTTCTAGATTCTGTTGACGCCTTCAGTTCTGGTTTTGGATGATCGTGTACACCTTTAGCCTGGAAGTAGATGGCGCCTCTGTGATGGCGCCAAAAGTGGGTTACCGGATATCCGCTGTGTCCTCTACAAGGCATTAGTTCCAAATTGCCAGAACAGCTTGGATTCGGACAAATTTTGCCTGAAATAAAATAACAGTAAGTCTTTAAAAATAGTTTTTAGTATTGGCCTTTTTTATATTATACACAGACACCATGGTGGTATGTTTTACTCTAGTCTGTCTGCCTGCCTGTCCATTCGTAGAAAAAAAGTTCATGTGAAGTAGAGCTATCATAGTTTTTGAACATTTTGCACAGAAACATAAATACAGAAGAGATCTCGAGGGAGTGGTACAATTGCAGAAGAATAAAGTGAAACGTGAAATCAAAAAAAAAATTAGTGACTCAAAACTAGACGGCCAACACGGCGTCCAGGTCCCACTTCCCCTCTTGATGTGATCATAATGCTGGACAGAACAAACCAATCATACAATACAGTTACCAAAAACACGAAATGCATGTTTGTTCGCGTTTGTTCGGACTTTATCTTTAACTGAATCACAGGAGCTGCAGACATAATCAAATTCAGGATAGCAAAACACTGTTATCGAATTCTCTCTGTCTTTAACCAATCAGTCTGCTAATTTGTACAGCGCTGCTATGATGCAGTGAAGTAATTGTACCTACACCGCATTTAGTGCGACAGAAGTACATTTTCTGTGCAAGTATTTGACGTCATCAGAGTCTCTAAGCTCAAAAATTTTGAGAAAAATAGGTGATGGACAGATTTTGACAGGCAACAGCCCAGCAGGCAGATAACGGCGTAATGACGTCGCAATGGCGTCATACTGACGTCGATGCGACGTCATCACGTCGCATCGACGTCAGTACGACATCATTGCGACGTCTAGTTTCCCATGGGAGAGGGTGCGCTGACGGGCAGAGCAGCCGCAGACAGAAGACAAGAGACGCCGGCATGATATGAGCTCCGACACGACAAAACCAATAAAATGGCAAGTGGGTCCAGCGAAGACACGGATCAGCCTGAACATCCGTCCAGTCTGACCAGAGTCTTCAGTGTCGGCATGGAGGTAGGTTAGACCCTCATCTACCTTTAAGCGAACCGCAAAGACTCTTATCAGACTGGCCGGATGCCCAGGCTGATCTGAGTCTTCGCTGGGCGCACTTTTCACTTTGTTCGTTTTGTCGTGTCGCGGCTCAATTGTCGCACAGGCTTCCAAAATCAATCCACTTAATTAACAGTTACAACAGTTATGGGCATTAGGAAAAAGATGGTTGAATGCAGCGAGAACTATCAACAAACGGATGAAAGCCAAACTCCAATTGAATTTATGTCTAAATGGCAAGTCGCTCTTAATCTTGGTATATTGTTGTTCTATACAGGTTTAATATAATTTGGTGTTAGGCTATAATGGCGTTTAATCTTTGATTTTGGAAAAAAATGACAGTACAAGAATAGAAGATGTGTTTTCGAATTCTAAACGGTTTCCATCTTTTTAATGTAAAATATTTGTTTAGAAGCTAGTTACCAAAATATATTAGACGCCATCTTTCGTTTCCCAATAACATATGTTTAACCACCAAACAAATGGCACGGAGGCAGTAGATGTGTGTCATATACACTGACTTCCAGTTCTAATGAGATATTAACACATAAAGTGTCAAAAGTGCAGATTACAAAATTTAACTCTGCCAAATTCTCAAAAACATGTTTTATCTAAGCTACATGTACACGTATATCATATTCAGAATTCAAAGACTTGAGGGAAAACAGTGTTGATCGAGATGAGGCGGATCACGACAAACCGCCTAATTTGGAATCGCGTTATATGCAAGTTAAACTATCTTTAATCTTTAATGCTATACTATACTATAGGTTTTCATAATAACACTCTTTTGCAAACATAATGGGATCAGCAGCCTTCCGAGGTAAAATGGAATTCGTTTGGAGTTTTGAAATCAGCGTATATTTTGCAACCGCTCTTTTGCAGAATTTCAGACTAATCGTTCGCGTTTTTCCAAAGCTACAAACGTCGATGAAAATGACGGTAACAAAACCATAAGACATACAGTCAACTCTCGATATCTCAAAGTCGAACTTCTTCTTCCCAAACTACTGATATCTCAAAGTAAATTTTCTGGTACCAGAAAATTTACTTTGAGATATCAGTAGTTGGACATAACAGGAGTTGAAATGCAAATAAAAATGAAAGAAAATATTTTCTTTGATACAAGAAGATACATTGAGACATCAGTGTTCGAGATATCGGGCATTGACTGTATTTCTTACCCATTTGCTTCCTTCTAGCTTTGTCACATATTGCAGGTCTCAGATGAACCTTCTCCCCATCAGCAGGTGTGCAGTTATGACTACAGACAAGAACACCCAGACAAGACTTCTTCAATATCATGGCGTTATGATTGTTTGTATTACGCATGGCCCAACCACTCACGTGACGTCGAGCATCTTCAACGTCATGACTATAAACATGTCGACAGTTGCCATTCGGCCATTCTTGGAAGTTGTCAAGGCGGTCAAGCTGTAACAAAAAACTGATGACGTTAGATGTAACTGGAAAACACCTATCGGTAGTATGTGTATCTTTCCTTAACATGATAGGAAGAGCGACGAAATGTGAATCTTGGTAATTAGATTCTAAACGCTAATGGAAAATGTGCAATTCCATTCTTTGCTAGAAATTAACAAGTCCAGCTTCTGAAAATGGATATTCAAAATCAGATGACTTTCATATAAGCGATTCGCTTACCGTCAGATCCTGTACCATGCTATGTTTTGTTCTGTGTTCTATATATGAAATTTATATTGAATAAATATTGTTTAAACCAAAATATAACAATGCTATACAACTCAAATGAGTACGAAAATTTCAGCTTTGATGGAGTTCTCAAAAAAACTCCTAAAAGTAAAAAAAACGAACTTTTGGTTTGGCCACATTCATCACTTTTGATTTTAAAGCAAAACTTGTAGATATGTAGACAAATATGCTCCATAGAAAACTAGTTTGCGAGAATCCTTTCAATCGTAAACAGGATTCCATTGCACACAGCCTTTCATTATCTCTCACCCATCGTCCTGATATGACTGAAATACTGTTGAAATGGACGCAAAAGCGCAAGTTATCAATCCATCCATCCATCTATCCATAAGCTTTAAAACGGAGCCATACTTACAATGGGTAAGACGTTATCGTTGATATCCCAGTGTTGATCCACCTCTCTGTCATCTTTGGGTTCTGTTATCGAGGGCAGGTACGAGCTTTCCTCTGTCAACGTCATCCTTTACGCTGCTGAAGAGCAAACAGAGACTTTTCATAATCTAAAAAATTTAGATATTGGGAATGACAGGCCTTAAAGAGCATTCTGTTTCCAGTCCATCTGCATGTTTAGATGCATTACTGCACTGAAAAATCCTGATCAATCTAACAACAGCTCGTTTGTGGGTTTGTCATAACCATTAGCCCGTCTTCTTCTTCCTGTTCTTTTAACAGACTCGGTGTGAGGCGGTACAGCCATGGACGTTATCGACTCACTTTAACTGGTTGTTTCATTTTGTTTTTTATAGTACTCATTAGTCATTGCAGGTACTTTATATAAGCATTATTAGATGCATTATTACTGTATTATAACTATCTTTTAAACCAATACTGTATTAATTTCATATAAAAACTAATGCTATATAGCATGACGATTCAAGAGCCGCAACACGACAAAACCAACAAAGTGACATATGCGCCACGCGAAGATTCAGATCAGCCTGGGCATCCGCCCAGTATGATAAGAGTCTTCACTTGCGCTTAACGGATAGCTAAGGGATGCGGACATCAAAGACTCTGATCAGTCATGCCACTTTGTTAGTTTTGTCGTGTAGCGGCTAAGTTATTACATTGTACCTGTTAAGAGCGACAGATGCGCATTTCTGTATTTAACTTTTTCAGTGTCGCTAAAACCAAAAAGTTTGAGAGATTAATATGACGGGCAGGGTATTGCAGGTAACGGACATCGAATCTGCAGGCATCAGGTAAGAGACGCCTACGTAAATGTTTTTATTGGTGAGAATAAGCGTTCCCCACCAAACTTGCAACCACAAATGAGCCGCGACACGACAAAACCAACAAGGTTATTGTGCGTCCAGCGACGACTCATATCAGCCTAGGCATCCGCCCAGTCTGATCAGAGCCTTCGCTGTCTGCATGGAGGTACACATGTAGCTTAGACCTTTAGCTACCCTTTCAGCACTGAATGAAGAGTCTGACCAAATTTGGTGAATGCCCAGGTTGATCTGCGTCTGCGCTGGGCGCAAAACCACGTTGTTGGTTTTGTCGTGTCGCGGTTCAATTGTGTGAAAAGACGACAGGCAATGGCAAAGGGAAGGAGATGTCCAACACAGCAAGAAGCCGCAACAACCCAAATTTTTTACACTAAACAAAAAGAAAAATGAAGTCAAACTGTTTTAAGGTTCATGTTGCTATTACAAGTCAGTCTTGGTTTAGAATATTTTAGAAAAGTTGAAAATAAAAGGGTAAAATGGTGATTTTAAAGGCCCCATTGCTCTATCAGCATGAAAAATTTTATCATGAGGTATCGCTGCAAGCTTCTCACTATAGTTTCTTTATTCTATATGACCGTGATTAGCCAGCTTTAAAAAAATAAAACATCCTTGAGTTTCACATAAAAAGGGTTTGAAAACCTATTTGGGTCATTTTAGTTGGCAACTAAAATGACCTACTTTCGATTTCATAAATTGGTAAAAATACAATGTACAGGCGAGGAGTCCCAATCACTATCCCGCCTCTGTTTATATAGCATTGCTGGGCGGGAAAACGTGAACAGGAAATTGTCTTTTGTTGAGCGATTTGTTATTTTTCAAGAACTTGTTTTCTCTACTTTTTGCCAGTAATATGACTCGGTATTTGCACACCAACCTACATTTAATTACAAAACGTAAAATTGAACCGCTTTTACAATGATTTGAGTTTAGGCGTTTTTACCGTTGATAGGAGTATGGAGATTTTAAGTCAGTACTTAAGTACTCCTTCAAATACGAAAGAACTATAATCATCACTGGAGCACTGATTACTGTGTTGATGATAATAATTATTATAGTTTTATTAAAATTGTTTAATATAACATTTGTTCATTTCACCTTACAGGACTTTACTTTGATTTGCATAAAATTTACCGCAAATTAAGGTATGAAACAGCATGATTATTCGAAATCGATGACGGAAAAAGAAAGCAATCTCTTGTTCTTTTCATGTGATTATTTTTCTCTTAATCGATGTTTGCCAGTTTTTTACTCAGTGATGTCCTTCTTTAGTGTCTTTCAGCTCATGCATACAGCTTTACTTGGCTAGTCATTATAAGGTTTAATTAGATTGAAAACAAAACTGCGCTCAAATAAAACAGTTTTTGAACTTCAATAATCGGATATCTTTCTTAAGTCTCCCTATGTATTTTAACCTGCGGTTTTCTACTTTGACCCGGACCTTCGAAGCGTCAAATAATTTTTGGCTCATTACTCGTATAGAATGCTCTCAAATAATATCCTCAACGTGTGCATCTGTTTAGATTAGCCCCGTTGAGTTTAATTGTAACTTTACAATATTGTTCGAGTTGTCTCTTAAACGCGTAAATTAGGGGGTCACTAATCATGTTGACAGGAACTCCACCTCTGCTATATTTGCGGCTTTTGCGCTTGAGCGAATACCATTTTACCATAAAATTGCATTGTGCGCAGGTATCCAGCCTCGATCCCGACAGAACCGGTGCATTGTGGGAAGAGGAGATCACAGGAGTTCCTTGCATTGTTCCAGGTTTAAACAGTTAATTTTACTTGTAATATTCTGATAAATTATTTAATTATGCTCACGGGGCAGATGCGTATCTTTAAACATCAATCAGTTAAATTCATTTTTGAATTTTTGCGCAAATATTGTTAATATTCATCAATTTACTATAACGTTGCTCTCTTAGTTGACCTTGTAATATCGTAATTATACCAAAGGAAAAAAATCTTTAAGAAAATACTTCTTCAGGAAAGGAATCGAATTAAAGAAACTGTAAAGCGTTCAAATGCATAATTATAGAGTAACCCATCAAAAACTAATTTTTCATTGGGCACTATTGTTTTATTCTCTATTCATAGAAAAATGTTAACAGCTTTAGTGATGACTGTATCTTAACGAATCAGTGAAAAAGACATCAATAATGTCAAGTTAGACCACTTACATTAGTTTTTGAGAATATCCAAATTAATATCTGAGAAATGTGGTTAACGTGAATCACCTCACCTGCATTTATGAGCTGAGCTAGAAAAGAAATAGTTTAAATAACGCATCTTTATGGAGAGCCAGCGAATAACAAAGGAAACATTAGGTTTCAAACTTTTCACTCATAAGTAATTTTTTGTTATACATAACACAAAGAAAAGACGCTTATCGATAAAGGGAGGAAAACGATTTGTTAATATTTCCACGATTGTTTACCAACATGATCACGGGGATGACATTTCATCCTCCCATAAGAAAAACTCTACTCGTCCTATCGTATATATCATACTTCCGAAAGAACATGACCCTGAAATATGAGCTCAAATGAGCCGCGACACGAGAAAACCAACAAAGTGGTTGTGCGCCCAGCGCAGACTCAGATCAGCCTGGACATCCGCCCAGTCTGATCAGAGTCTTCGCTGTCCGCATGAAGGTAGCTTAGGCCTTTAGCTACCCTTAGCTAAGCGCTTAGCGAAATGTCTATTCGGACTTGGCGGATGCCCGGGCTGATCTGAGTCTGCGCTGGGCGCACAACCACTTTGTTGGTTTTGACGTGTCGCGGCTCAAATTATAATGCACCAAATGATTTTACAAACGCACGAATGTACCTTATATGATCTCTCTCTCTCTCTCTCTCTCTCTCTCTCTCTCTCTGATTTTAGATTTTATTTTTCATTTATTTTATTTTCACAATACTTTTAGATTCCTTCTCTAAATTACCAATAAAGCCTTTCCAGAGTAAATGCCGGACATGTACTTTATGGCATGAGAGAAAATAAATGGGACTTTTAGTTATTGTAGCTGCAGGATAGTATGGTCTTAAGCTTTCTTCAGAACTTCTGTTTTGAGTATTTTTTCTTTATTATTTTTATCAAATTTAGTGCAATGGATGCATATTTTTGTATTATCTTCTGTAGCATCGCCCAGCCCAAAAAGTTTGTAATAAAAGTGATGGGCTATTCTTGGCAGGCAACGAGCATCCCTCTCTGTGTCAGACCTACTGACGTGTAGCCGCCGCAGACATAAGCCACTACACGACAAAACTAACAACTTGGCCTATGCGCCAAGCGAATAGTCTGATCAATCTGATCGAAGTCTTCGCTGTCCACATGGAGCAAGCTTAGACCCTTAGCTACCCTTTTAGCGCACAGTGAAGTGTCAGATGCCCAGGCTGATCTAAATCTTCGCTGGGTGCATATGCCACTTTGTTGGTTTTGTCCTGTCACGGCTCACATCATGATGAGAGACGCTTGTGATAGAGAACTAAAGAACATCGAGCCTCTACAGCAGCAATGGCCCACAAAAAACGACAGGTAAGGGCACAAGGAAGAAAATGCTTGAGGCAGCGAGTTATCAGCTATGTTTCACAATAGATTTTAGAGACAACTAAGCTGGAAAGATCACATCACCTGTACACATATACACCGAAAACGCCTATAAATGTTACAATAGTTTCTGCTTGCTGCTTGTTTGTTTATATGTATTAATTTATTTGCTATGTTTGCTATTTATATTCGATTTAGCAGCATTGATTTGAAAAGCTTTGCGTATAAAAATTTAAAGTATCTATGCCAAAATTAGCATGATAGTTCAGCATTAGCTTCTTCAGTATCGCTGAATATTAGTGACTGGCAAGGGTCAGCAAGCGTTGGTAAAGGAATTGTATCTATATTTTAAATTAAGTGTGTATATCTTTTGTCAGTATGAAATAGTATTAAAGAAAAAATAGCCTAAAAGGTAAGGTGGAACGCTTCCACAGTTTTCCTAGTCTCCTGAACATATGACTGGAAGAAATATAGCTATGGCGGTCTGCTGAAGCTTCAAAATATATGTGTCTGTAATAAAACGTATAGGTCTGGAATAAAATGTATAGGTCTGGACTCGCCGTCGGCTCGGAATTTATTTCACATTTCACTGCTTTTTGATACGGGACTGCGGTACAAGTTTACGTTGTATAATAAAGCATGCCTTATACTGTATGGGTGAACATAACAATCCAAGATCACCTTGCGCATGGACACAGTCTGCTCCAAGATTTCACTTACGTTGTACAGAGTGCATAGGATACATAAATTGGTAAATTGGATATACGAACTGCCAAGACTCGCAGTCTGATCTGAGGGCGTGCTGTCCGCACATGGTCTGAGGCCCAATTTCACATGGAACGACCATTTGAGCCGCGACATGTCAAAACCAACAAAGTGGTTGTGCGCCCAGCGCAGACTCAGAACTGCCTGGGCATCCGCCCAGTCTGGTCAGACTCTTCGCTAAGCGCTTAAAGTGTAGCTCAAGTTCTAAGATTTTTCCATGTGGACAGCGAAAACTCTGATCAGACTGGGCGGATGCCCAGGCTGATCTGAGTCTGCGCTGGGCGCACAACCACTTTGTTGGTTTTCTCGTGTCGCGGCTCATTTATCTTTTCTATCCTGCGTTTGCAAGTGCGAAGAAGAACTTACGAGCTCCTAGCGGGTCCTGATTAGAACGGAAGAATTACTTGTAACATTATTACTCTAACCAGTTTCTCACGTACAGTAGAATTTACGAAAGAAGACCTAACATTCACATAAATCACCGCTGTGAATATTTAATTTCCGATGTCAATTGAAGCGTTTTAGCCAGTTCCAATGTTTTAGGCGTCATTTTCAACCAATCAGAGCGCAGCCATTTACAGAAGAAAAAGTTTCGGCGACTAAAATTTCATTAATCTGTCTGCATTTAACTAATCAACATTAAAATCTAGAAGTAAAGATGTTTAAAAAGTTAAAACTAATTTCGACTAATTTCACAAAACAACTTCGTCTCTGTAAAACTACATTTTTACCAAGCACTGCTACAGAGTACTACTTGTCTTGAACCTAGAGTGTCTGGTATGAACAACAAAGCTTAACAAAAATGAAGATCATTAAGTATGCCTTGCAATTATAAAATGCGATTTGTTACTACTGATTTTTTTTTTTTTTTTTTTTTTTGATTAATCGTATTCATCAAAAACAAATAGCAGTATATTCTGCGCATATAAATATGGCACTTACCTATGACGGTACGAGAAATTGTATTTCATATGGATCAAACTTACCTTCCACACAAAACAGTTTAATAAATCACAAACGTCTTGTACAACTGGTGTTTTAGAGCAATTTAGGATTATGGCTCGTTATCATGATGAAAGTGAAAATGTGGTTATTGCTCAACAACAGTGGAAATCAAATCATGAATGACCTAAAAGAGCAATGAATGCATAAGAATACGGTATGTTAGGTATAAGCAAGACCTAGTAAAGCCTCTTCTCTGATCCTGTATAACAAATGGCAAAAAGCCATCTGTAAAACTATTTAAATTTAGGAAATTGTTTCAAATAGACGCTCGTTTAAAAGACTGAAATGAATCAAAACTGGATCCAAAATACTGAAC
Organism: Ctena decussata; assembly: GCA_963989385.1. Taxonomy (NCBI): domain Eukaryota; kingdom Metazoa; phylum Mollusca; class Bivalvia; order Lucinida; family Lucinidae; genus Ctena; species Ctena decussata. Next base: position 2,850,018 of record OZ022501.1, on the reverse strand, counting down.
AAGAAATTAGTTTAGTTATACGCATAATTTCGTTCCCATTCTGAAAGCTTCTTAGGAAGAGGAACTCGATAAGCAGGGAGAGGAACTCGATAAGCAGGGAGAGGAAGTCGATAAGCATTTTGCTTTCGTTCCAATCCCTAAGCCTGTACTGTTTATATTTGATTGTATGTTACTTGTAATTGAGAAACAATAAATATGTTTAAACCAAAGCTTCTGCAAATAGTAAAAATTTAACAGTATTTTTACTCGTATGTATTAGATCATATGTGTGCACTATTCAAATATTTTATTTGCTTCGAAGTAAAAATAAAACGACTTTTCGAATTATGACAAAACTGCTAAAAGCAGCCAAACCGGAATTTAGTTTGACTTCTTTTAAATATTTGGGAGAACTTTACCATTTAAACTTCTACAAAGCAATAGTTACATACATGAGTGAGTGAGTGAGTGAACTCGGATTTAACGTCCCACCAATAACAAGGTCATATGGGGACGGGACCATGGTTTATAGCCTCATCTGAAAGACCAGAGAAGCGAGAGATCGATCCTGCGACCCCTGAATCGGTAGTCCGGAGTGTTATCCAGTACACTACAGCCACTCCTACATACATACATACATACATACATACATACATACATACATACATACATACATACATACATATGAGTCAAATACCATTGTTGTAGTTAGGCAATCCATTAGTTTGGCAATCCATTCACGGAAGCTAGGCATAGCTTGTTGCATTGTTCTTGTAACTTACGTTTCTGTAAAGCATTATTCAAAGAGGAAGAACGTACATTCGATGGCGTGCACGTGAGATCCATATAAAATGGCTGCTCGAAAATATCGCACACAATGACTATGAAATCTGATGTGCCAATGTAATGCTCAGCATTATTCAACCGATTCTGCTAATATTGTTAGTCAGTTTCTTATTATTAAGCATCGCACTCTAGTATTTGCATTGAATTAATGTCACAATTCGAAGTCAATTTAAGTACCTAATTCCAATCATGTTAACTTTGATTGACATTGGTTGAGTGTTTCTATAAACAAACATAGCTTCAGTGGCGAACGGAAGTTAACACACGTGTCAGTTCGACATGCGCAATGGTCAACTTGTTATTGGGTGCTGCTAGGCTTATTCATGAACACTCGAAGTGACCAAAATAAACACATATCAGTTATTTCGCTGACCACATTCGTGTATGAATAAATTATTTTGATGACAACTTCAGAAATGACCGCTGATCCTTTCATGTCTGGATTAGCGCTGGGATAAGATCATTCTGAGCGGTTTCAGATTTCATTTGGCATTCTTAAAACTCTTCTTACATGTATGTAATACTGTCGTGGAGCAGATACATACAGAATTTTGGAGAGGAATTACAATTTGAAAGAGTTCTTTCAAAAGCAGGGAACACATTTGAAAGAAGCAATATGGGCCATGCTTCAAAGTTTCGGCTACTCAAGCCTCATCAGTGACCCTGACATTATCTGATGATGAAAGCCAGAGAAGTACTGTAGTTTCTAAATTGTAATGAGGCAGTCAATTCAAGGACTGGTGAGTATAAAATATAGGTTCAAATGTATAAAAAGCGATATCTAGAATATCAGTCTAAACCAAACAAAACTTTCTGATTTCTAATTATATGTTCTGAAGTCACAGGATGAAAACAAGTATAATCTGCACTATGAATGATGTACGGGATGATTCACCGACCGTCACACGGCACAAAAGAAGCTCAGTTACTGCGTCATAGTCATTGTGCTATGCATACGACAATGCGCTTTGTCTTCAATACTTCCTAATGTGATTATTAAATCTACATCCATACATATAGGGCTCATGTCCATGAGCAGCACAAGATAAAAATTAGGCTCTTTAAGAGGTCCTTAAAGAGCACAGAACACAATTAATAGTAGCAACATGGGTCATACTTCAAAGTTTCGGCTACTCAAGTTTCATCAGTGACCCTGACAATATCTTGTGACGAATTATAGAGAAAAACATACTGTAATTTCTTGATTTTAATATGTCAGTCGATTTTTCCCCGACTACTCCTATTTGCATGATATGATATTTTAGAATAACGTGAACTTGTTAATACCCCCATTCCACTGGACGGCGCTTCCACTGCGCTCCGAAATTTTGGACAACGCGCCATGAATCGTAGCAGAAGCGGCAGCAGCGCAGGAGAAGCTTCTAGGTCGCAGTGAAAGCGTATCAGAAGCGGCATGATCGCCAAGTCACGGCGCTTGTTTTGACTCTGCTCAAAATTTACGTAGCGGAAGCGCCGTGGACTCAAAGCGCAACGAAAGCGTAGTAAGAACGTAGCTCGAAATTCATGAACGCAGCAGCAGCTGGAGCAACGCAGCGCCAGCGCAGCGGGATCGTGCCGACAGCGCCGTGAGATTCGACTGCGACCCAGCTACGCTTCTGCTACGCTCTTTGCGCTCCCGTTGCGGTCTTGCCGCTTCCGCTGCGACTCTATTATTTATGAATAGAGCAACCACGACGCTTCCGCTGCGCTCTTGGCGCTTTATCTGCGTTTCCTCTGCTCTTATGGCGATCTGGGCATGAAAACGCCGCGTTTCCACGACGTTTCATAATTCAATTCTCACGTTTCATTCAAGATGCAGGCTGCCAGGAGCAGGAGTTGGAATACCCTCTCCTGCGGTAAAGGCTGCGTGAAAATAGTCTCCTGACCAGGCCTGGGTGTGGATTTCACCTTCTGATTTTGACAGGGAGCCAGGCTTTTGCTCTCTAAAGTGAGCCAGATAGGCGCCCTTTAGAACGCCGAGCAAAGGCCCCAGTCGAGCCTGAACAGCAAGAAGAATAAGACGAGTTAATCGAAGTCACTAGTTCATGATTGCCAGCTGGGCCATAGCCACTGGAATTTTTATATTATCAATATTGTTTGAAGGCTGGTGGCTAACTTCTGCTGAACCGGATTCTCCGCCGATTTACATAGAAGCGGTTACAAAGCGCAACACAAGCGCAGCATGAGCGCAGCTCCGGCACTTAGGTCGTAGCACGATCGTAATAAGCGTAGCTCAAGCGTAGCTTGAAATCCTTTGCCGTAGTAGCAGCGTATTAGAAGCGCCCTCGAAGTCCGTTGAGCGTGACAGAAGCGCAGCTAAATCGCGGCAGCATCGTGACTAACGTGGCGAGATCGTATTAGAAGCGTACTGGCAGCGTACTGGAAGCGCACAAGTTCCAAGTTTTGGCAAATGCCTACGCTTCTGCTGCGATTTCGAAAATTTTGGAGAAGCGCCATGATCGCCAAGAGCGCAGTCAAAGCGTCATCCAGTGGAATGGGGGTATAACGTATTACAGCGGCGTACAAATTAATACTACTGATTGTCTGAAATCACTAAATCAGGTAGAAGATTGTTCGCGAAACCAACAAATAAAAGGCCCTACTAATGAGGTTGGTTTGCTTTTTTTAAAAAAAACCTTAGGTCGTGAAACCCCTTATCATTGCCATCTTATCAAGAGATTGATATTGTTTAAATGCAGAGTGGTGCACAAAAGAGATCTTGTTATTCATGCGCAGACAGCAAAGATTGCTACCAGTATGTGCGGCTTACCATTTCAAAATCGCAAACACGATGTATGGACTAATACACAAACTATAGATTCTCATTGTTCGTAGACATGCTAAGTACCCCTTTTGGTTGTTTTACATATCACCATAATTTGCAATTACGAATTTCTTTTTCACGACAGCAACAGCATAAAGTCACTAACTTTATCCAAGAACGCATCGCCTGTGATCGCTCAAGGCGTTATCTTTGGAATCTAAATAACAGAATGATATTGTTTAAATATTCCCTTATCTGCAAAGAAGCTTATCACAAGAAAAGGTGGTCTAGAACATGTGGGAACAGGAAAGCTCAGATTCATACGCGCATCCTCATAGGCTGTTCGAAGGCTTTCGTGTGCCCATGGGCGATATTGAATTTTATTTTGAGGAATAAGTACGGCACGACGCAAGGACTGGCAGCACAGCCTTCACTGCAAAGGCTGTTCTGAGTATTTGTTATTCATAGAGGCCCTGTAGTCTTTTTCTTCGCACCGCATCTCATATTTGTTTTAAATATTTTCCTAATTTGCAATTATGAATTTCTTAAGATTTTATCAAATTGTTTGAAATGCATTTTCATCGCACCAAGTCGTTCTAATCTTGGCGTAGTACAAATCACGTGCATCAAATTAAAAACTCTTGCTAGTGTCCAGTCTGATTAGGCACGTGCCAGTGACGGCGGAATAATATGAGTGAGCAGGCCGCACGTGACATGTCAGATCGAGTCGACATTGCCTGCTCCGAGTACATCAGTTAATATTTGTTTCGAAGCGATCGCATATTTTATTGCCGTGATGAAAGCTTTATAAATGATGATTATGGTCCTACAGAAGTTAAAAATGATATGTTACGGAGCTAATTTTTCACACTTCGTTACAATAGATGCATACGATGTCTGTACTTTCTTTATAATTTATGGCTGACTGTATCAATTTCGTAAAAAAGAAGTTCTTTTTGTCACATTTGAAATGATCTTTGCCTGGCGTTGACAGGTGAAACTGATAGCTTAAACATGATACTGTAAACGCTTTCACTGAATTAAAGAAAGAAATAAATACTTTTATGAGTTAATTACTTTTATTTCTTATATTTGCCGCGGAAATAAAAGAAAGAAATAAACAACAAGCAACGATAAGAATAAAAACAAAGAAAAAAAATTATAATCATTTGTTACTGTGTGTGTGTTTGTTCATACATGTTTTTTTTACATGCCCTAATACTGGTAAAAGATAAGCAAAGACCTGCTGTGCTTTCAGTAGGGACGGGGTGTGTGTGTTTTTTTAGCTTTTTACGTACTTTCATTCCATCTGCCCTTTCATATTTCCTTTCTCTGGGAGGCGACCCCGTGAGGTTAGAACTGCTGTCTATGGGAACAGCTGATCCCAAAACAACCAACGACCTTCCAAATGTAACGTCATTATGTGGTGTAACATAGTAGGAAAATGCAGAGTGTTCGAGCTTATTATATATTTGGTCAGGGTTCATGGGGGCTCAAAGGAACAAATCCATAATTTGCACCTCCAGGTAGCCCCTTCAAGTTCGAAGAGAATGACACTTGTTTATATATTTCAGCTTCAGTACTATGATTTTTGTAGCCTTTTATTCTTTTGTTTAAAAGAAATTGCCAACTATATTAAGAGCCACCTGACTCTTATGTGTGAGTATGTTTAAGTACTATGCTTTTTGTAATATTGTGTTTCTTTTTTATTTACAAGAAATTGCAATGTATATTTCACATATGCTTTGGCTATTCTTGTAACGGACGAAAATGCAAAGAGTACATTTTAATCAAGTTTTAGGCATTTACACTCATGTTAGTTGTATAAATTGCTTTTAAATGTTCCCGCTCAGGGATATACGTTTTCATCAAATTTCTTTTTTCTAAATGAAAATATTACGCTTATCGTTTTTATTTAAATATTATGCAGATTTGGGTATCTCTGATGAAGCTGAAGTTAAAATGAGCCGCGACACGACAAAACCAACAATGTGGTTGTCCGCATGGAGGTAGCTTAGACCCTTAGCTACCATTTGAGCGCTTAACAAAGAGTATTATCAAACTGAAAAGATGCCAAGGCTGATCTGAGTCTGCGCTGGGCGCACAACCACTTTGTTGGTTTTCTCGTGTCGCGGCTCAAATAAAAATCTTGATTGATTCATAAAGAAAAGACATGTTCCCTCGTTTCCTTACCTTTTGCGATATACGAGGGGCGTTCGAAAAGTTTTGCAAATGGCCTCATGACTTTGTTTAGGAGCATGCTGGGTATAACTGCTATGCATGTACTGAAAGCACCGCATTTTGTCTTTACAATGATACCAAATACTATACAAAGACACTTTTCCTTTTTGAGTTACAGCGCATTTTAATTGGTCCCAGTCATACCACTGGGCTAATTTTATATGTAAAATCTTTTCAGTGTTAGGCATTCAAGTCAAATATCCTTGTAAATACCAAATTAATCTTTGTCATTTGCTTGTCCATCGTTGCCTATAATATCCATACAAAAGTTAGAAGGGCGGCAACTGTTATCGATTTATTCCTTGCAAAGCGATGCGCAGTTCTTACGACGTTATTGAATTTTACGTTAACGTCATTTTTGAAAGCTTGCAGAGGCTTCATTTTTGGCATTAATTTGAATTTGTTGACAGGTTTTCGTTGACCCATGTAAATGCTCTTGCCGACAATATTTTGAATGCTAATACACTTGTTTTCATTACAAAATCATCAAATTTTAGTAGAAATGGAGTAATTGCTAAAGCATAAAGTACGGATAATCCATATTCCCGGCCTTGTACGGAAGCCAGATTAAAACTGATTTCCGCGATATTTACAGAACAACATTTTCTGGGCATTGTCTTTAACTAACAAAGATAAAAAGATATCAAAGACTGCTGATATATAAATTACGGCCTACTAAAGTAAAATTTTGCAGTGCTTTTAGGGTATACCTCTTTCAAAGAAGTTAAACATGCAACCTTTTTTTAAAAAATGCATCTTGTTTGCAGACTTCTCTTCGCATAATATAGCTGAATGTATTTTTGCAATCAGAAGTTCTGTCTGTATGGGGGTTACCGAGAAATTACGTCATTTGCAAAACTTTCCGAACACCCCTCGTATACACAACACCACTTTATATAAGTAAAGACAATGTATGCATATCAATCGACATCAAAGGTTAGATGGGGCCTTTAACGGTTATTTCATGTTAACATTATAATATTAGACAACAAACAGCTTCAATAAAGACTAGCCATGTTTCTTGGCATTCGTATAAGTATGAGCGACAGCTGGTATTCTGAACGGGCTTTGATATACATGTAATATGTTCACCAATATAACTTGGAAAAAAGATAAACGTAATACATCTATAATAATAAACTTTGCATGTCTTTACTTCTTAAATCGTAAGGAGGAATATTCTCAGAAACTGACACAATTCAATCCCAGATCCAACCCAAGACACAATCTGGGAAAGAGACAACACAAAATTAGTCACAATCAAAGACAACATAAGCGGCAGCCTGCTGATCGATCATTTCCCATGTATGTGGTCAACGGGCTAGCCTGAACATCACAAACAATATATCAATAACAAACATAGCAACTAGCTACACATAAAACAACCAAGAAGAACCAAAAGCTACCAAGAAAAGTAAAAAGTATGCAAAGACCAGGAACTGAAACAATCAAAATCCAAATCCAGCCCTCAAACCATAGCAGATCTGCCGCCTTGGGACGGCCAGTAATGAAATTACTGGGAGGCTTAATCGCTTTGTGGTCGACCAACCCTCGCCCTTTGTTCTGGCTCGGTTCATCTGATATTTATTTGTTCAACCCAACAAGAACAGCTGCCACCCACACATTAGTCTTACAAAAAGCACCAACCCTGACGATAAAAACATCTATTCTTACCTACATGTATTTTCAATTTTTAATAAAAGGGCAAACCATATATCAAAACAGTCAAAGCGACAAACAACATATGAAACAACTAAGAAGAACCAAAACACGAAATTGCCGCCTTAGGACGGCCAACAATGAAATAATTTAGGAGGGGGAGAAGGCTTAACCGGTTTGTGTCAAAGCGACAAAGTCTTGCTTTGGTTCATCAGACACTTAGTTGTTCGTTTTCCTGGGAAGATACCTAACTCATAAGTGTAATATCTCAGAAACAGATAGAACTCAACATTTAAGCTAAGATTAAAACAAAGATGAGGACTCACAGAAATAGCAGCACTAAATTCTGAAGCAGAAGAAACCTACCCCAGTTAAACCACGGTGGGCCCGACCCAAGACGTCCCGGAACGGGTGTCAGGCGCCAGCCGTCTGGTTTTGTGACTAAAGGTATCTGCAACAACAGATTTGGCTAAAACGGTTCATCAAGAGTCCCGCCAAAGGGGACGGGTATTTTAGCGAATTAAATGCATTTAACACTTACTGAATTACCAACTCACATGAATTCTGATTTATATATAGCCTATCATAACCCAAATTTTATAGAGTGCACACTGTTTCATCATCATACTTCTCCTGTCGCTGTTTACCATTGCAGAGTTTAGTCTGTAAAATTCTAAAAACTGGAAAACCTAAAATAATTAGGCCTACTTTAATTATCCGGAAAATTGAACAGTTTGGTTTTACGATGCAGTAACGCGTACAATAGCTGCGGATAGAGTGGCAAACTACGTAGACACCGATCAGTCTTATCTGGGTCTGTACTGTGTGCTAAGCAATAGCTGTCCCCATAATTAGAATTTTAGGGATGCAAACTCACCATCCAGTTATTTCCTCAACTTTGTATTTCACATTACTTTTATCATTAATGGATCGTGAGTGCAGACTTTTTAGTGTAATATCATCTTAGTTTTAATTCTAATTTAAAATAGATATTGCATAGAAGACCAGGGGCCGTATTTATAAAACGACTTAAGTGGTTGCTATTCCCTACAGCGATGAAATTTGCTCTGAAGGAACAGTCTTTTCAGACTGTTCCTCTAGAGCAAATTTCATAGCTGTAGAGAATCTCCAACATAGATATTTATCCTTAGCAACAGCATAGCAACGACTTAAGTGGTTTTATAAATACGGCCCCTGCTACAAGGCGAGTAACCCAAACGTTCTCTAGAAAATGTCACAATCAAAGGTCACATTCCTCCTCTGGCACCAGGAACAAGAGAAGAAAATTGAGCCACGACACGAGAAAACCAACAAAGGGGTTGTGCGCCCAGTGCAGACTCAGATCAGCCTCGGCATCTGCCCAATCTGATCAGACTCTTTGCTAAGAGCTTAAAGGGTAGCTAAGGGTCTAAGCTACCTCCATGCGATCATCGAAGACTCTGATCAGACTGGGCGGATGCCCATGCTGATCTGAGTCTGCGCTGGGCGCACAACCACATTGTTGGTTTTGTCATGTCGCGGATCAATTATAAAACGTTGGCATATCTTATCGTCCTCTTATCAGGTGATCACAATGACTAGTAAGTAGGAAAATTCATAGGAACTGACTCAATTCAATCCCAGATCCCACCGAAGACACCAAGTAGGAAAGAAACAACACAAAATTAGTCATCACCAAAGACATCACCAGCGGCAGCCATGTGAACAGCCATTTCCCATGTAGTTGGTCAACGGGCTAGTCTGAACATCACAAACAATATATCAATAAGAGACATAGCTACAAACAACACATAAAACAACCCAAAAGGACCAAAACAGAATAGTCGCCTTGGGACGGCCAGTAAGGAAGTTACTTGGGATGGGGGAGGCGTGTGTGGGGGGGTGGGGGGCTTAACCAGCTTGTGGTCGACAAACCTTAGTTCACAAGGTAGTTAGTTGGCTAGTTGATCAACCCAACAAAAACACCACCGCCTACACAACAGACTTACGGAAAGCACCAAAGCTGACAATAAAAACAAATTATACAAAAAACATTAAACATCTATTTTTACATATTTTCAATTTTTTATGTCAGAGCTAGCCTTGACAAAACAAATCATATACATGTTCCAAAACAAACAAAGCAACAAACAACACATGAAACAACTAAGAAGAACCAAACCAGAATTGTCGCCTTCGGACGGCCAGTAATGAAATTACTGGGGGAGGGGGGGGGGGGGGGGGCTTGAACCGGTTCTTTAGTCGACAAAGACCCACCCTTGGTTCTGCTTTGGTTCATCAGACACTTAGTTATTCAGTTTGCATGGAAGATTCCTAGCTCATAAGTGTAATATTTCAGAAACATAGAAATTAAAATCAAAAGATTGAACAAACACGAGAACTCACAGAAATAGCAACACTAAATTTCCGGAGCAGAAGAAACCTAAACAGTTAGACCACAGTGGGCCCGATCAAGGACGTCCCGGTACGGGTGTCAGGCGCCAGCCGTCTGTGTAACTATTGTTAGGCTGGCGCCTTCATAAAGTCTGAGGCCGGACCCACCGCCGTGCAGTCGAAGAGGTAAGCAAAGCTGTTAATCTTAATTGTGTTAACCACCAAGCATGCTGTTTGTCGCAAAACATTCATATTATAACCAATTTTTTTATATCGAATTAATATCTTCTAAAAATGTTAAGGTAAGTCATTTTTACCGATTATTTTTCTGAATTTATACACAAAGTCGCTATAAAATTCAGGTTCCAAAAGGCCCTGCAGAAGAACAATCCGACATTATATTTAGACACTAAGTCGAAATGCGGAGGATAAAAATTTGGAAACGATTTAGGAATAATAAATTACCGTCAGATCCTGTACCATATTGTATATTGTACTGTTTTGTAATCATGTCGTTTGAACCAAATAAAATATTGTTAAAAAAAAAAAAAAAAAACTTAACCGTATATTGTAAATGTGTTCATGCTGAATTAAAGATTATCAACTTATCTGTAAATAAATTTGCAGATTTGCAAAACCCTCACTAATCAGTGATATTAATTTGTTCCTTGATTGACATTTTAAGTATGTGCCACTTAAATTTGTTGTACCATTTTATTATGGAATGCGAAAATAGACGACAAAAGATCTGGGACACTGTCAAATAACACAGATTTATAAAAAGGCTATATTACAGTCGAAAAAATTAACTTGTGGCTTGTTAATTACATTACGCAGCCATTATCTTTAAAATTTCATTGAAAATGGAATATAATTAAAATCTTAAAGAGTGCCTTCAAGAGCAGAGAACACATTTAGAGGAAGGAGCATGGGCCAGACTACGTCGTTTCGGCTAATAAAGCCTCATCAGTGACCTTGACAATATCTGGTGACGAAACCAGGGAAAATTAATTTTTATTGGGCAGTCGATTCAAAGACTTATTTATATATAAAAAAAAGGTCCTAATAATTTAAAAACAACGATAATCTAGAATAAGAATCTAAACCAATCTAAAATTTCAGATTCCTCATAACCTGTCCTCTGATCTCAAAGCACGAAAATAACATATAATCTGCACTATAGATGATGTACGGGAAGACGTTTTACGGCCGCCACACAGCACAGCACCAGCTGCAATGAAGTAAAATTAAAATCTTACAGAGTTCTTTCAAGCGCAAATATCACATTCAGAAGAAGGCATATGGGCCAGACTACGTAGTTCCGGCTAGCCTAAATCCACTTTGTTGCTTCTGCTTTTGCAGTCGATTATCGTAGAGGAGAATTTGATGACATTTGAACGAATAACATCCGCCGCTACATGTACTTACCCTAGAATTGATAACATTAGAGTAACCGATGTTATTTGAAATATGATAATCATATCTGATTCTTTTACTTGCTTTATTCGCTTAACAGAATTCCGTAATTTCTCAAGAACGTTTTGTATCCTCTTTTTTTTATCTAGAGTTCTAAAACTGAAAACAATCAGGTGTCAAATAAAATAGTACGCTTTTAGAAACCATTAGTAGTCTCTGTTCCAAATGTTATGCAAAGGTGTGCAGAATAGCCTCTCTGTTGTCCCCATGCAAGGATTTACATAACTTTAAATGGGTAAAAGGAAAGGGTATAATAGATGCTTGCGACTTTAATACACATACCTTAACGGCATTCACAATTATGAACGAGGCTACACAAAACATAATTAGTAGGAACATTCTCAGGAACTGACACAATGCAATACCAGATCATACCCACGACGCCATGTGGGAAAAGACACGCAAAATTAGTCACCACCAAAGACATCATCAGCGGCAGCCAGGTGAACAGCCATTTCCCATGTAGGTGGTCATCGGGATAGCCTTAACATCTCAAACAATCTAACAATAACAGCCATAGCAAAAACAACACATAAAACAACCAAGAAGAACCAAAACAGAAGTGCCGCCTTGGGACGGCCAGTAATGTCTGGTAGTTGGACTAGTGGGTTTCTTTGTACTCAAACGTACAAGGAAACCATTCGTACAAACACCAGACATTGTAAATATTCCTTGTTTGTATGGTGACTCTCCTGTCCTACCTCCTACGGGGTTAACATTTCTCAACTTAGTCGGTTTGCTAGAGTGTCTAGTCATAATACTGACTTCAATGCCCGTAATAAAATTTTAACTGCTAAACTTCTCCAACAGCCCACCGGACACATGACGTCGAAATGACGTCGCATTGACGTCAGTACGACGTCATTTCAACGTCCTGTGCCTGCTAGGCAGGGTTATCGATAAAATAGACATCGAAAACCTTTTTTAAAAATTTCATCGTCAACACTATGAATTGGTTTCTAACTTCAGTGTTGGATTAAAAACATTTTTGCAGCAGGGCCTATCGAAACCAGAATTTTATGGTGTATTGGTCTGTGTATTAAAAAAAATTAAGGTGGGCCTCATTATTTTTATCAATGAGGAATATTATTGTACGATACAAACGTTTTGGATGTAACAAAAATATATTGCTACAGTCCGCATGCTTAGCGGTTAATCCAGTTATGGTTGATACATTGCTTCTCTCTTCAGTCGCGCACAGGCCGGTCGAGCATCAAACTCAGTGATGGAACCGATATTAAGCTATTTATTTCAATGGTTGAGACCGGAGCGTGTCTTGTCTGTTGTTTGGCGATTCGGTGTTCAACTAGACATGTTTTTTCTTTAGCTCCAATATTTCATTGGTGGTGTTTTACACCCAAGGGTACTCAAGGTGTTCCCAATACTTTGTTTCTGTAGGGTCCTCATCGTTGATTCATCATAGGTCTTATCTTATTTTTTTGTTCCCTTCGATGATTCATTGGTGAGTGCGGACCAAATAGCTAAAGCTAACTTAATGTTTCGTACCACTGCAGAAGCAGAGGGCGAAAGTTTGTATCCAATAAAACTAGTTTAAACCCCCAGTAATTTATCACTGATCGTTCCAGGCGGTACTGCAGTTGTTGTTTATCAACGTAACATGTTTTGTTTGTTGTCCGCTTGTCTATGGTCTTCTAGCAATACGTTCACCTGTTTAGCTGCTGACTTTGCTTTCTGTGTTTTTTTTTTTTTCATAATTTATAAGAGAAAATAGTTAAAAATAGAGGTTACTGTTGTTTTGAGTTGGGGTAGCTAAATGACCACCTGTTTGAGAAAGAGCTGTTCATTCCGTTTATCGTGCGTGTCTATCGTGAACTTTTGTCAGTTCATGGTATATGCTTCTTTTCCTTTTGTTTTTGAGGGCGGGATATTGGATCTGTTTGTACTGGTTCCTGGTCACTGCCTATATTTTTACATTTGTGTTCATGCGCCAACCTTATGTACTAGATATAGGGAGGAAAACTATGAATAAAGTTACTCAGGACAGTTACAGTGAGTAATAAATGTATATACTGCTATGCGATAATTTTCACGGGTTCAAATTTTCTCGGTTAAGGGTCAAAAACATAAATATTAATTTTCGCGTTTTTTAAGTTTCGCGGTTAGCAATATGCTCGAAAAGCAAAACCATTTCTTTTTCACTTGAGACATTTCTTTCATTAACCTGCGACAGGGGGCCGCCGCAGGTTAATGAAAGAACTGGCTCGAGTGAAAAGTAGCAGCAACTACCGAAGCAACCATAGACAAGTTCTCTTCTCTTTCGCTCTGAATCTGGGAGACGGCTCGATATAGACAAAAAAAACTCTCTGAAAGAGCCGTTAAACTCAAAACAACCGACTAATAATCCTATCGCGTACACATACATTTACTGTTTGATGAAACTGGCTGTTTGTCATTTAATTATATCAATAATTCTTCCCCTTCGAGACTGTAGATTTTGGTCAGAATAGAAGTCGTTAAGTGTGTCACTTCTGCGAATCGAATCAATGCAACAGCATTCAAATAGTTATAACCGTTTGTAGTACCTCTCTCCTTTATGATGTATTATTCTAATGGTCTTCATACAGACTGAAGAGAAAGGAGACTGCTAAAAGGGTGAATTTGGGGTAAATGACCACGAAGGTAATACAGAGATGTGGCTCTTGGTTTACAGTCTCGCGAGAGGAACACTATTACCATTATAAAGCAATATACAATTTCATGGTGCCAGTATATTTAAAACATACAATTTACAACGTTTTTTTATATAGAAATGAGACGAAAAGATGACTCAAAAGCAGTTAGTATATGTAAAAAATTACCGTTTTACTGAAGATTTTTTAAAATTGATCTGTATTTATATTATCGTTATGGTATGTGTGTATATTTTACTCTTGAAAAGTTACATTTTGCTGTGGCTACATTGTGCCACTCGTAAAGCTAATTTATATCAAATATAATGTAATTTCTGTGTTAACATACAAGCTTGCAAATCGTAATTAAAACAACAATATCTAAAATCATATTTTCAATATAATCGTAATATATTTTCAAACATTATCTAGCAAACAATTGCAATTATTCATTGCAGACCAGATTCTATTTACAAATTTACTAAAAGACGTCTCACAATTTAAATGATGTAGCACCTTGCACCCTCATAATGATAATTCTAATCTTACCTTAATAAAAATCCGAAAAGTTACAGTATCACCAGCATCTCAACTACCGTCATTTTACTGGCTTCAGTCATTTATACGGGTAGCAATTGGCTCACTTAACATCTCAACGAACCAATCAGCATCGTTGACACTTCACCTTAACAATGGCACGCGCACGCTAGTATTGAACTTCCGCCATCATAGCGACACCTGCAATCGATACGCCTCGGTGTTTTCCATTCAGCATCTTTAAATGGGAGGAGCGTTTGTTGCAATCATTAGCCGAATCGATGTTTCTTCTTAAGTTACTGATCTTTTCTTAATTTAAAATACAGTAACGTGCCTAAATATTGGGACAAAAATTGTTTAAGCAAATAATGAAGAACAGACCAGCCTGCTCTTTGAGAGCTCAAAGAGCAGTCTGACCAGACCGTCATTGTTTCCGATTCTTCCTACATTTGAGCCGCGACACGAGAAAACCAACAATGTGGTCATGCGCCCAGCGCAGACTCAGATCAGCCTGGGCATCCGACAAGTTTGATCGACTTTGTGCTAAGCGCTTAAAGGGTAGCTTAGGGTCTAAGCTACCTCCATGCGGACAGCGAAGACTCTGATCAGACTGGGCGGATGCCCAGGCTGATCTGAGTCTGCGCTGGGCGCACAACCACTTTGTTGGTTTTGTCGTGTCGTGTCGTGGCTCATTTGTTCTTGGTCAAATTAAGTGAAAAATGGTTAAGATAGTTTCAGTCCATATTTTGGAAAATTTCGGTGCTGATCTTTTCTTAAATGTAAATTAGTACGATTAGATCACCGATAGGCTCCTAACTGTGTTAAATGGGATTTTAATGCTTGCAATTAATAAAGCGGTGACTTTAGGTTCTTTCTTTTTCTGTTTTGTCTGTTGCTAGAACTAAATAATGAATTAGTTTTTCAGGTGCATAATTTTGTCAATCTACATGTAAGTGGGCAAAAGTACTCGTCACAAAGTGACGTCGCCGTTTAAATTAATGTATTTCCATAATTTTTAAAAAGAATACCCTCGCACGTTTTTTAAAGACAGTGTAATGAAACTTGCAGGGATAAAAAGCAAAATGAAAACAGCAATATAAAATGAAATATCAAGATTATTCAATGTTTTGTATAAGAATTTCACGGGATTGAAATAAATGTAAAAGTTCTAAAATCTTGATCCCCATTGACGTTAATGTTAACGTCAGCGAAAAATGGATGTTTAAAGCTGTTGGTACAAGAAAATAGCAAAATAATCGAATTTCTTGTTATGCTTGTTTATTATGATTACTGTCATAGTTTTGCGATAATAATTTTTACAAAATTTGTGTAAATACATTGATTTAAACGACAACGTCACGTTGTGACGATTACTTCTGTCCACCTACATGTACATTGTTTTTCAGCGGCATAAATATACTCAAATTTTGATATAGTAGACAAGAAAAAGGCCATTTTCAAATTACCGTTAGTTTGAATGTAGAAGAAAATATTCGCTCTATTATTAATATAGATGTCAAGCAAGTTTCTTAATCAGTTTTGCGAATAAAACAGAAACCCACCAAATTGCATCAACTCGCAAGTTGATCTTAATATTTGATTTCCTTATGCGCTCTTAGCACATGCCGAATATTTGCTTCAGACCCAGCGCGAGCGTAATTCCAGGCAAATATTTCTCTAAGGCGAACTACATTTACCTTTAAACTCGGGCATGTAGTACATGCTCTTTAGTTTACATTTATCTAGTTAATAAATTTGATTTTGTGAGTCACTTACTTTGTCCATATCAAATCTTATAAAACTACTGTTAAAGTGAGCAAAATATTGCATCTGATATATAAGATGATAGTTTCTTTAAAAATTTCCTTTCTTTTCAATTTAATCAGATTGTATGTATTGTGCTTGGGTTGTGTTTTGTAATTGTGGCCATTCCTGGTATTTTCATTTATATATTTAAACCTCTTTTAGATCAACTGTGTGATTGTTTTATTAGATTGGCTCAAAATCATGTTGACGGCTAATTGGTGCCAACGAAACTGGGATCAGAAAAACAAAATCGCATGTTAATTTGGCAGGCACGATTGATAAGTGAACTTTTACTTAACTAGGTTTAATTTACGGTAAAAAAATTCTAAAATATCAAAAGTTATGTAAAATGTATCGTAGTAACCGTAAATCTTGCGACGGAAATAAACATGTGTATTTAGATCAGACTGCTTTAGGATTGCTGTGATCAGTGTCTAGGCGTGCAAATGTTTGAAACTTTGTTTATTACATAGTCGAATAGTAAAATTAACGTTCTTTAAATCTTATAACGAGTTCAGTTATTTGTAAAGATGTCCCAAAGAGTTAATTACCGTATACGTCTTCTATGTCTCGTTTTATTTTTGTAATTAAAATATACAATAGATAAAAAAGATGTTGCTGCTTAATTAAGGTAGCTAAATGACCACCTGTTTGGGAAAGAGCTGCTTATTCGGTTTACCGTGCGTGTCTTTCGTGAACTTTTGTCAATTTTTGTGCGTGTGTTTGTGCTTTTCCTTTTGGTTTTGTGAGTGGGATGTGGGATTTGATTGTATTAATTTCTGATCATTGCCTATCTTTTTACTTTATAGTCAGCTCATACATTTAACTGTCATAGCTATCTAGACAAAGCCGATCTGGTATACCGTAAACGCGGTAATTTTCGCGGGTTTAATTTTTCGCGGATAAGGGTCAAAAACATAAATATTAATTTTCGCGATTTTCGCGGTTAGCAACATGCTCGAAAAGCAAAACCATTTCTTTTTCACTTGAGACATTTCTTTCATTAACCTGCGGCAGGGCCGCCGCAGGTTAATGAAAGAACTGGCTCAAGTGAAAAGTGGCAGAAACTACCGAAGCAACCACAAACAAAATATATGAACACTGTGTCTACAGAGGACACTTTGTTAGAAATAGGAAATTATTCGCGATTTTAATACTCGCGGTTTCTAAGTGACCGCGAAATACCGCGAAAAATGGAACACCGCGAAAATTACCATACATACGGTATTTGGAGACTTGGCAAAGTGGGAGTCGGTTAGTTTTGCTACGCATATGATATGTATTCGAAGGTGGTTTTGCTTGTCCTCGGTCAAAGATTATTATTTTTCTGCACTTCTCATGCACCAGCATCAATATTTCATTCAATTAATATCTATTGACATAATCAAAATGCACGCGACAATTATTGATTTAACCTATTATGCGCGTCTAAATATGCATACAGCTATAATCTGCCTAACGCCTCAAATGAAATGCACCTTATATCACCTGTGAAACTGGGAGATTTAAAACTGGCTTTCATTACTAGTCATGAACAGACTCAATTAAACTGAGTCTGCTTTTTTCTATTCTTTGGTGTGTTCCTTGCTTCCAAAGGATCTTACTTTTCAGAACATTGTTATGTTAATGCTAGCCATTACATTAAAAAAATGAAAATAGGTAAAAATAGATGTTTAATTTTTTTGCGTATAATTTGTTCTTATTGTCAGGGTTGGTGCTTTTTGAAAGACCGTTGTGTGGGCGGTGGTTGTTTTTATTGGGTTGAACAACTAAGTATCCGATGAACCAAGGCAGAACAAAGGCGAGGGTTGGTCGACCACAAACCGGTTGAGCCTGCCCCCCCCCCCCCCCCCCCCCCCCCCCCCACTTCCGCACCTACCCCAGTAATTTCATTACTGCCCGTCCCAAAGTGGCACTTCTTGGTTGTGTTGCTATGTCTGTAATTGATATATTGTTTGTGATGTTAAGGCTAGACCTAAAATGAAAACTAGAAAATAGGTAAAAATAGTTGTCGAATGTTTTTCGTGTAAATGTAGTTCGTTCTTTTTTTGTCGGGATGGATGTTTTCGTTGGTCTGTTGTTTATTTGGGTTGAACAACTGTCTGATGAACCAAGTCAGAACCAAGGGCTTTGGTCGACCATAAACCGGTTACCCCTCCCCCTCCCCAGTAATTTGATTACTGGCCGTCCCAAGGTGGTAGTTCTGTGTTGGTTCTTCCTGGTTGTTTTCTGTGTTGTTAGTTGCTATGTGGGAATGGCGGTTCACATGGCTGCCGCTGGTGTTGTCTTTAGCGGTGCCTAATTTTGTGTAGTCTTTTTCCCACATGGTGTCTTAGATTGGAATTGGAATTGAATTGGGTCAGTTCCTGAGAATTTTCCCCCTTACCTTTGCGTACATTGCGCAGCCAAATTAGATATTTTCGATTTATTGATTCACAGGCATTTGACGTTTTTGTGGCCTCAGAAATACACAGTAGCCTCGTATATGGCCAGAAATCGTATTATCTATAGTGAGATATCTCACTATAGATAATACGTTTTTTTGGCCATATTGAGGCTAATGTTTACATCTGAGGCCCCAGAAACGTCAAATGTCTGTAATTAATTCCCTTACTGGTACCCTGGGCAGATGACACACTAACTATCGACAAACCTCCAGTTTCACCTCATGTATTCACTAATTTTCTGTTTGTTTCCTTAGACGAAGTAGTCCTTCCAAAATCTAAAAGCCCTTTTTTATATATTTTTTTAGATTTGTTCCACTTAAGAAGGGTGGCAAAAATAAATCAGACAGAGTCGTTCCTACAAATTATATATTCTTACACCTTAAGATGGAGGTTTGCAGATAATTCTGTAATCGCATCGGAATATATTTTGTGACCATCTGTGGAACGCCTAGACCAGGTGATTCTAAAGACTGTCATAACATAGTTATTTGTCTAGTTTAAACAGAAATCATTTCATCATTATCCGGAAAACCTTCCTGATATCGGCCTGTCTATAAATTGCCTTTTTCATGGTACGGCACATTTAAGTGTGCCTGATTTTATCCTGCCCCAGACTTGTTGCCCCCATCACTTAGCTGCATCACAGTGTTTTTATTTTGTGTTTATTTTATTTAAATAACAAGGCTTTTCATTTTTCGACACCTCTTGCATTCAATAAAGCACATGCAAATTAGCAGATAAAATCTCATCAATATTTGAGCCGCGACATGAGAAAACAAACAATGTTGTTGTGCGTCCAGCGGAGACTCAGATCAGCCTGGGCATCCGCCCAGTCTGATCAGAGTCTTCGCTGTCCGCATGGAGGTAGCTTAGACTCTTAGCTACCCTTTGAGCACTAAACAAAGAGTCTGATAAAACCTGGTGGCTGCCCAGGCTGATCTGAGTCTTCGCTGTGCGCACAACCGCATTGTTTGTTTTGTCGTGTCGCGGCTCAGTTCTTGTGCGTTCTACATGCTTTACATCATTTACCAATTTATTATTGGCTTAAGCTACTTTTACCTGCGAAACAAACAAACTTTTTGACATTTAACTTGAGCTAATTGTGAACTTTTTTTTCTATTCCTTCTGTATTACCTTTGTTGTTCTTTATTATTTTTTTTGTTCTTCTTCTTCATTTCAAGCGCAAAATAATTCGACAGAACGACTTACTGTATTGCATTTATAAACATAACACAAATTTACTCCTGTAAAAATTGCATGTACTTTTCTATTTCTTCCATTTGTCGCCAGAACAAAGTTGTGTAAAAGGACAATGATCAAGACTTGATACCATCATATGCCACAACCCACCGATACCAAACGGGGAAAATAGCACGAAGTAATAAGACATTACGAGTAGGTTGTAATACGAAAAGCTGTATCCCAAGGTATCATTAATAATATAAAAATGTATTAAGCACAAACATATCTATTTTGTCCTATCTTCTTAAGACCAAATGGGCAATGAAAACAAATGAGACAGCACACAGAGAAAAACAGACAAGGGAGAAGTCAAGTAGACATCTCTTTCCAAGTAAAGGCCGTGAGTTTACCCTAATCATTTTTTACGGAGTCAGTTTCTGTTGGGTTCTGTTGTGGTTAATAAAAATACAAGGTTAACCGGCCATGTAAAGCAATACATATAAACAACAAACACATAAATCTGGGGCCGTATTCATAAAACGACTTAAGTGGTTTCCATGCTGTTGCTAAGGGTAAATTTCTTTGAAGGAGATTCCCTACAACTATGAAATTTGCTCTGGAGGAACAGTCTTTGTAAGTAAGACTGTTCCTCCAGAGCAAATTTCATAGTTGTAGGGAATCTCCAAGCAACGACTTAAGTTGCTTTATGAATAAGCCCCAGAATTCGATACTGAGATGAGAAAAAATGAGCACTCTTTAGCAAGAACAGCACTGATACGCTGGAGCAAAAGATGTCCAACAGCTGAACCTCGATGGACTCCACCAAAGACAGGTCATCAAGCACCAACCACTCATCTACCAGATACGTTGTAAGTATTAAGAATAGAACCATAAATATATCTGTGTCCGATTAGCCGGTATTCAATTAAATAGGGCAGGACAGTTGCCAACAGTTATTGAGTTGATCACAGTAGAGCCGCGACACGAGAAAACCAACAATGTGGTTGTGCGCCCAGCGCAGACTCAGATCAGCCTGGGCATCCGCCCAGTCTGATCACAGTCTTCGCTTTGCGCTTAAAGGGTAGCTAAGGGTCTAGGCTACCTCCATGCGGACAGCGAAGACTCTGATCAGACTGAGCGGATGCCCAGGCTGATCATAGTCTGCGCTGGGCGCACAACCACATTGTTGGTTTTCTCGCGTCGCGGCTCAGTAATAATGTAATAAGATCAGAAAAGTAGGATCCTTTAGCTACTGTCCATTCCTTGACGGAAACGCCTAATGCCGATCCTTTTTCTTGTACTTCTTGCACTGTGGCCCCTATATAGCTGTCCCCTTTACCTCATACTTTTGGTTTATTGTTTGAAATAGAAATAAAAATAAAAGAGTTATATGCATCGCGTGTTTTATGCATTTTGTTGGACGTTTGATGATTATTTTATCTATGTACAGTTCCTTTAATCAAACGAATTGACGCCACATATAAAAAAAGAACTGGACAGGTACTAACATGGGCCTGTAAGGTAGTCTGAAGTAAATCAATAACAAAATAAAAGTACCAAGGAAACGCCACAATCACAAGAATACTGCAGACAAGTAGATCAGCGGTCTCGAATTTGAAATACAAACGCGATTACCATTACTAGTTGTACATGTATTTGTGCGTTTACAATTGTACTGTATTTGTTAAAGCGTCATGGTTTATTTGGCAGTGTCAGGTATTTAAATGTCACGAAATATTTCTATTATAGTATATGTGTGCTACTGGTCTTATTTCATTTTATTTCTTTTATGTTTATTCTTTCTTTATCATGTTACACTGTTCATGTAATCTTTTTCACCTGTATTAATTTCTTCTCGGAAAAAACTCGCTATTTTAGAATCACTTCCCCCAGAGTGTGACTAACACATGTTGTGGACACATAATCTGATATTTAGTGATATTTAGTCAAAGGTCAATGGTCTTACTTGTATCGGCGACTGTTTTCCGTAATTAAGCGCATAATCCGGTAATCTTACCGCAGGACTCGTAGTAGTATAGATCACGTGCGGGGCTTGCCCAAGGCGTTATGCGCGTATTGTATTGAAATTATCCAGGAAATGGCCACTGTTGTTCATATCAAAACATAATGTTATCAACCTGGCTTTGTTAGTTCGTGCTGTTGTCCCTAACTAGAGATGGGAAATGAATGAAGATTAGGGTAAAACTGTCTAAAAATATTCAACTAGCGTAAAACGGCAAGGACTAAGGACTAGAGGTAGCTGAAACAATCAAATTTTACATCCACAGAAGGTGCCGAAAGTAATACCCAGCAGGCACATGACGTTGAAATGACGTCGTACTGACGTCGATGCAACGTAGTGACGTCACTTCGACGTCAGTATGACGTCATTTCGACGTCATGTGCCTGCTGGGTATCTACAATTTGTCTATATAATTAAGAGCCAAATCCTATATAAATAATGTCTATGAGAAATATGAGAGCCTCTTACACTTTCTGACAAGACCATAAAGTATAATAGGTCATGTCCAACTTGATCCATGATGCTCTGGTAGACATTCGGGTCAGGCAACCGACTTCGGCTTAAATTTGTCTCTTCTTTACGAATATATTGAGAGCTTCTCAGTTAAGCTGGGCCATTCGCAGACAAAAATTGACCATATATATTACCATGATAAAATTAGAGGAAAACTCACGACCATAATGCTCAATGTATCTGTTTAAAAAGTTTAAAATGTTTTCAGATCATCGTTTTAGATTCAGTAAAAACAGTCGTTTTAAAACCATATAAAAATTAGAAATGGTGTACTTTATGACGGTATTAAGATACACTGAAAGGCGATAGCAAATACGAATTTTCAGGCACGAGTAGCATAGAACATTTGCTTACTTCCTCATATGAGATTTTGTTCGCTTCTATCATTTTTTTTTCTTTTTCCTTCTTTTCGAAGACAGGGTTTCATGTAAAGCGCTGCTACACCAGTGACGTCAAATAGGGGATAACTGTACTCAAACCTGTCATTTGAGGAGGTAAATTGTTGGTTTTATGAATGAACCGCCAGTTGAGGCCTAAATCAATTTACGACCTTAAACCTGACGATTTGCCTCCTCAAATGCAGTTTCAATCAGACGTCGCTTTACATTCTTAATTGCATTAGAATGTTTTCTGAATGTAGTTTTACCAATGTTGTGACGTACGTTTCTCGTAACTTAGGTCACATTTAATGCTATTTGCCGTTTTCGTCTCATTTAAAAAGTGAAAAGATAAGCAATGATCAGTAATTAATACAATCAACTGCCAGATCCCGCTCTCATAATCAAAAGGAAAAGTAGCCCACACCGCGCAAAAATCGACAAAAGCTCACGAAAGACACCCAAGAGAAAACTGAATGAGCAGTTCTTTCCCAAAATTGTGGTCATTCAGCTACCCTTATTAAAATCAACATTAACATGTTGTTTTTTTTACCTACTTTTTTTGCAGACGTGAATTTTGTCGTCTGCTGTTTGGCGCTTAAAGACTTAAAAATATTGTCAATCAAACACAGAGTACCTGTACATCAAAACAACAACACCAAATTACATTAAACATATGAAATAACTATTTTAACAATGTTTTCTATTAAAGAAAACAGGAAGCAAAGAGGCTAACTATACAGGTCAGAATGAGATCCGCATTAGAAGTTTCCGCCCTTGATTCTGATAAAGCTCAAAAATCGTGTAGGTGCTCCGTCTTCGTCGGGGCTTCCCTACTCATCAATTATGCATAATATTCATAAAAACGGTATGTCGAAGTTGAGGGATCAAGTCAGTTCACAGTGAGAACAGAGCCCAACGAAAAGACATAGTGGTCAGGTGCCAACGTTCTGTAGCAAATTTCTTCGGAAATACATCTAGGAGAGTATCAACATACTCATCGTCGCATCGTCAGTTGGAGAGGGAAGCAAAGTAACGATATCTTTTAATAGTAAAAAAGTTACCCGAATCACAAAATAATGCATTTTTAGAAAGATTTGAGCAATTAACATATTTTATGCCCGCGTATCTATCGTCTCGAGCAATAAAGTCACCCTAATTGCTGTTCAGTCTCCTTTCTTTTGGTTCTTTAAAATAGAAAATAGGAATAAATAGATCTTGCTGCTGTTTTCAAATAGGGAAGTAAAATAAAAGAGCTTTTCATTCGATTTCCGAGCAGTCTCTCATGAACTTTGTCAACTCGAGTGTGTGCTACTTTCCTTTTTGATTTTGAGGGTAGGATTTGAGATTTGATTGTATTAATTCCTGGGGCCGTATTCATAAAGCCACTTAAGTCGTTGCTATGCGGTTGCTAAGGCTAAATATCTATAAAGGAGATTCCCTACAACTATGAAATTTGCTCTGGAGGAACAGTCTTTCTAAGACTGTTCCTCCAGAGCAAATTTCATAGTTGTAGGGAATCTCCTTCAAAGAAATTTACCCTTAGCAACAGCATAGCAACCACTTAAGTCGTTTTATGAATACGGCCCCTGATCTTTGCCCATCCGTTTACTTTACACAACAAATAAACTCATGAGAGTAGTGGCTCCACCTCCATTTTCCCAATGTACATGAAAGGGAGATAACTATTCTGATAGCCTGTTTGATTCTCGGGATGAAAAAGCTCTAAAAATGCGTTTCACTGTTTTAAAAATAATTATTCGAGGGATGCAAAATATTGCCTTGAAGATTTGCACTCACACAGAGGAGAGCTAAAAGGAAAAAACACGGATAGATTTGCTTTCCCTTAAAGTGCATCGATTTATCCCAACGTTGATTTTGTTATAGGAAAAAGGGTTTCTTAAAAATCATTATCAATGAATGCAACTCATAAAGCGAAATAAATCCTCTGATGCAGTTTGATATGTCCCAGGTGTGCTTGTGCATGTTTTGAATCTAGCTTTATCTTGCAGATTGACTCGAATCATACACAAAAGGGTAATCCGGTATATTTTGCAGAATTGCAGAAGAAGTATATCGTTGTAAATCTAAAAACGTGCATACTTAATCCCTGCTTTAAACACAAGTTTTGACATTTTTATGAATTCAATCTGTTGTCCAAAGATTTAAGTGGCATACTACGCTGATCAGTACTTTGAAACGTTGTGGCATTCGCGTGAAATCGGTAAGTGCCAGTGCTTCCACCAATCCAAGTCACACAGACAAAGTCATAATGGATATTTCTCGCTGAAATTAATGACAAACGGAAAGGCTAATTTCGTTTCGTATCTGTGTAATTACTGCCACGCGTATAAACGTTTTTTAAGCTCAGACCTACAGTTGGCCTATGGCATCGGTATCGAGGTAGCCAAGACTTCCATACAATATTATTTTGGAGAAGCATACAAGGCCGCAAACACGTCGTTGTCTTTTGGAAGTATTATATTAATATATTTAAACACAGAGGTGGTAGCTCTGAACTTTTGCAAAAGATGTCCATTGCTGATGACCATCGTCGTCAGCTTCTGAGATATTTGTATTGAAAAAATAGGATAAGCTTCAATATTGGCTACCGATGCTCCGCTGAATACTGTAGACAGTATAAGGCTCGTTTGATGTTGAACACTGGTTCCTTCGATACGGCTGGATTGTCAAAATTATAAGTGCCTTGTCTCACTGTTATCAGATTATAACATGTAGTAAACTATAGTGATAATGTTAGAAAATCATACTTTGAATATTAAAAACTTGGTGGAATTTCAGAGAAGCTTAAATCTAGGAACCTTAGCGGACAGATTGTTCAGACTGTAACCCCTTACTTACCGACATTCCTTTACGGTATGAGGCGGAGCTTATACAAGGGTTCTTACAAGCGGGTAATTAACACCTTGCCCAGAAACTCAACTTCACCAATAGATAAGTGAATGATGTTCTATCTTTGAATATTAGTGGCGTCCGAAAAAATCGTAGACAAATTAAATTTCGTTGTAAAGCGACGTGACACTCTCATGAAAATTTCTAAATGTATTACAAAGTCTGTAGCTATAATCAAAATGCAATTTAATGGACGCTAACTTCATTTTTATATAAACAATATGCAAAAAAATCATCTTAGGTGGGTCATGGAGTCCCGCGTCAAAATTTACGTTTTAGCGTGTAGAGAAAACGTATGATAAACTTGTATTTCTTATGCTGGTGCCAAACAATTTCAGAAACATGCCAATGACCTCAGTATCCGAATACGTTCGCGACGTCAACGTTAAAACAATACCGTGTTTAGTAAAGCCACAATCGACGGAAATTCTGTATACATGTAAATGGCGACGTTGGATACGCATACGGCCAATAGAAATATCATACTTTTCTGTTGACACCGGTAGAAATTGATAAAAAAATGCTTGCGCCAAGACAAACTTCCTACGATGTATTGGTTACCTATGCTTCATAAAAGTAAAAAGTATGCAAAGACCAGGAACTGAAACAATCAAAATCCAAATCCAGCCCTCAAACCATAGTTGGAAACAACTAAGATTACAAATAATCAAGATACAGAGAACATATGGCCAACCGAGTGAGCAGCTTGTTCCCAAAAGGTGGCCACTCAGCAACCCAAACCGAACCAAAAATAATAAGAACATACATAAGGTAAAACATCACAGAAACTCTGACACCAAAAACAGGCAACAGAGAACCACAACAGAACTACCGCCTTGGAACGGTCAGTAATGAATTACTGGGGGGCTTAAATCGATTTTACAGGCCCAACCTCACCCTCAGTTTCTGAAGTGGTACAAAACATTTATTTAGTTGTTCGGTTCGCATGATAACCCTCTAACTCGTCAATGAATCATCACGGTAAACACATAAATCAAATTTCAACACCATGAAGAAGCAAAGACGAGGACTCAACAGATACAACGGGCCGTCTGACAGGTGGAGATCCCTGTCCTGCCAAACAACCCCACTGGAAATCTGAAGCAAAAGAAGGTCACCAGTTGAGCCCCGGTGGACCAAGCAACAGACAAAAAGGCTCCGGTCCCAACCAACTAAAATATATAGCTTTAGGTCGGGGCCATCATAGAGTCTGACGACCGATCCCCCGGTGTGCAATTAAAGAGTGCAGCAAAGTTATCAACCGTGATTGGGTTAATCACTAAGCATGCAGACTGTCGTATAAAGCACGATTTATTGCCAATTCTAGCTCTTGTACTACTACTGAACTTTCTAAATTATTAACTTCTTGCCTCACTGCTGTCAAAAATCATGTCATAAGATAGTGTGAAAAAGTTTATGAATTTTTTATTGGTCCATAAAAATTCTGGTGAGGTAATTAATACATTGAAGATGAACGGGTTCCGTGCAACCAGTTTGTCAACTTATGATTTCTCTACACTCTATACTACTTTGCCACATTATTTGATCAAGGAAAAACTTATAGATTTAATTGAGTGGACGTTCCGGAAGGTTCGCATTACCTCGCCTGTAATGAAACAAACGCTTTCTTACTTCTGAACACCAAAACCGATATAAACTTTGGTCAAGTCAAAATATGTGTGAAGCCTTAACATATTTGTTACATAATATTTACATTAGATTTGGTACTAACATATACAGACAAATTGTTGGTATTCTGATGAGCACTAATTCTGCTCCTCTTGTATCGGATTTGTTTTTATTTTGCTATGAAAGATACTTCATGGCTTCTCTTTCTACTGATAAACAATCTGAAATTATTGGGACTTTTAATTCTACATCTAGATATTTAGATGATCTTTTAAATATTGACAATCCTTACTTTGAAGGCATGGTGAATACAATTTATCCACCTGGGCTGCAGTTAAACAAAGCTAATGCAGCCGAAACTGAAGCCCCATTTTCGAATTTACATTTATCTATTTCTAAAGGATTTGTTTCAACCAAAATTTATGATAAACGCGCAACGACTTTATTTTGACAAAGTGAATTTTCCATTTTTGGATGGTGATGTTCCCCGTTCTACCGCATATGGGGTTTACATTTCTCAACTTATTCGGTTTGCTAGAGTGTCTAGTCATGTGACTGGCTCCAATGCCCGTAATAAAATTTTAACAGCCAAGCTTCCCCAACAGGGCCATCGGTTTCATAAACTTCGAAAAGCTTTTTCAAAATTCTATCGATGACACTATGAATTGATTTCTAAGTGCAAGGTCGGATTAAAAGTCTTTTGGAACAGGGCCTATCGGAACCAGAATTTTATGGTGACTAAGTTTATAAATGCAAAGAAAATTGTAGGTAGATCTGATTTTTCTGATCAGTTCAGATAAATTGTCGTTCGTTACAAACGTACTGGATATAACATAAATGTAATGCTACAGTCCGCATGTTTAGTAGTTAACCCAATCATGGTTAATATCTTTGCTTCCCTCTTTATTTGCGCGCCTGATGGTCAGGTATCAGACTCAATGATAGGCCCGACTTAAAGCTACTTTTGCTGACCGTTCCAAGTCGGTACTTCTGTTGTGGTTCCTTGATGTTACATTTTTTCTATGTCCGCTTGTATATGTTCTTTGGCGGTTAGGTCTCCTGTTATACTCAATCTGCCTTTTGTTTTGTTTTGTAAGTAAAAAATAAAATAGATAAAAAAGATGTTAATGCTGTTTCTGATTAGGGTAGCTGAATGACGACCGGTTTGGGAAAGAGCTGCTCATTCGGCTTACTGTGCGTGTCTTTCGTGAACTTGTGTCAGTTTTTCCGTGTGCTTCTTTCCCTATTGGTTTTTATTTTTACAGCGGGATGCGGGATTTGATTGTATTAATTCCTGATCAGTGCCTATTTTTTACTATGTTTAGTTGGTTGGGGACGGAGTTTATCTTGTATGTTGCTTGGATATTCGGGGTCTAACTGATGGTTTTCTTTTGCCCGGGTATTCCGATGGTGTTGTTTGATTTCCCATGGGGTCTCCTAGTGTTGCTATACGTTATTTCCGTCGAGTCCTCATCTCATATTCATCATAGGTCTTATACGTGATTTGTTTGTTTCCGATGATGTTTCACTGATGGGTTAGGAAACCCTCAAGCGGACCAAACATCTACCTAAATGTTTCGAACAACTGCAGAAGCAGAGGGCGGATTTGGTACCAGTGAAACATGTTTAAGCCCCCAGTAATCTTTTGCTGACCGTTCCATTGCGGCACCTCTGTTGTGGTTCCTTGATGTTTCATTGTGCTATGTCCGCTTGTCTTTGTTCTTTGGCGGTTTTGTCACCTTTTTGCTACCCTATCTGCCTTTTCTTTTGTTTTGTTTTGTAGATTAAAAATAAAATAGATAAAATTAAATGTTGATTTTTTTTGTTAGGGTAGCTGAATGACCACCTGTTTTTGGTAAGAGCTGCTTATTCTGTTTACCGTTCGTGTCATTCGTGAACCTGTGTCAATTTTTCCGTGTGTGTGTGCTTCTTTCCCTATTGGTTTTGAGAGCGGGATATGGACTTTGCATACTTTTTACTTTTATTATCAGAGTTCTTGTGGTTGTGCTGTGTGGCGGCCCCAAAAAGTCTCCCCGCACATCCATTTAATGCTCTTATTCTTCCAATCCTCAGGGGTAGTTTGCACCAACTATGGTTTTAGGGCTGGATTTGGATTTTGATTGTTTCAGTTCCTGGTCTTTGCATACTTTTTACTTTGATTGTATTAATTGCCTATCTTTTTCTTAAACTTACAGAAAATCATCGCCATGTAAATGGCACAATCAATTTCAAGATGGCTTGACTGAAAGACTGAAAAAAAAGTTCGAATTGGAAATGAGGAAGACTAGAGGAAATTGATGCCGCGAAGATGCCAAACCTCAATGACGTGGTTGGAAGAGGATCATAACGGTAGGCGAGTCTTGGCTTCACTGTTATGATCCGAAAGAAAAGAGACAATCAAGCATGTGGGAACTGCTAACTCATCTCCACCGAAGAAGGCCAAGGTCTCCAAGTCCATTGTTAAAAACATTTTTACCGTCTTCCTAGACCACAAAAGGGGTCATTCTATGCTAGTCTTTTTCACAGGGCAGACTGTCAACTCGACCTATTATTCGTGGTTGGGGTTATTTCGAATTTGTTGAACTGGTAGACATTTTTGTAACGAAAATAGCTATTTAAATATTGTTTCAAATCGCACATGAACACTTACATTTATTTTCATGCATCGCCTCTTTCCCCAATGACAATAAGCTTTAAAGGTGTGATCTACGCCGGACTTTTCGAAGGAAACGACTACTCCGAGTAGAGAATACGGAGACCATAGTGTTTCATCACGATAATGCACCGTCTCATACGGCTAGGCGTATGCAAACAGATATGGCCATTCTGGGATTCCGACAGATACCTCACCCTCCATACAACCCTTACTTAGCCCGTTGGCGACGGCAACGTTAAAACAATACCGTGTTTAGCAACGCCTCTATTAACGAAAATTCTGTATTAATAGCGACGTCGGGTGCGCAGGTTGCCCACAGATATGTCATAATATTCTGTTCTGATCTTGGTATGTCACCGGTAGAAATTACAAAAAAAAAATGCTTCAACTTACAGAAGATCATCGCCATGTAAATGGCACAAACGGTTTCAAGATGTCTGAAGAGAGAGTTTGAACTGAAAATCAGAAAGACCAAAGATGCAAAACGTGGTTGGAAGTGACAGACGACAGACTGTTCGTGAAAGAAATGGGACTGAGCAAAACTTCCCTACAGCGACTATTAACTCTTTCGGCGCCAAATTTTTCAGACGACAAATTTTCGTCTGCTCAAATCATCAGACGACAGATTTGTAATTGGAAATTTTAACAATCTAAAGACATTTTTCATAAAATCAGGTTTTTAAAAATCATATTTGAATGGCAAACAGTGTAGATCCTGATCAGACGGCTCTTTTAAGAGCCGGCTGATCTGGATATACGCTGTTTGCAAAGTCGCATTTTTGCGACTTTGGCGCCGAAAGAGTTAAGTAAGCACTTATCAATGAGAAAAGTAAATGCATTTTGAATTTGTCAACTCGTATCGAAAAATGAAAATCAAAGGCGCGTAGGTGCTTCGAGGACGTTTCTACGGAAAAACCAAAAAGACCCTACATTCGTGAACAGGACCATAATGGTATACGAGTTTTGGCTACACTATTTTGACTTTATTGAACTGGTAAACAATGTTTTGTAACGAAAATATCTATTCAAATATTATTTCAAATCGCACATAAAAAAGTAGATAGGAATTTGGAACTGACACAATTCAATTCCAGATCCCACCCAAGACACTATCTGGGAAAAAGACGTAACAAAATTAGTCACCACCAAAACATCACCAGTGGCAGCCATGTAAACAGCCTTCCCCATGTAGGTGGTCACCAGTTTAGTCTTAACAACAGAAACAATATTTATCAAAAACAGACATAGCAACAAACAACACATAAAACAACCAAGACGAATCAAAACAGAACTGCCGCCTTTTGACGGCCAGTAATGAAATTACTTTGGGTGTGGTGGGGTCGGGGAGGGGGGGATTAACCGGTTTGCGGTTACCCTCGCCCTTGATTCTTCTTCGGTTCATCAGACACTTAGTTGTTTGGATTGCGTGGAAGATTCCTAGCTCATAAGTGTAATATCTCAGAACCATAAAATCAAAGTTAGACCTAAGATAAAACAAACATAAGGACTCACAGAAATAGCGACACTGAAATTCCTGAGCAGAAGCAACCTTACACTTAAACATCGGTGGGCCCGATCCGAAACGTCCTAGTACGAGTGCCAGGCACCAACTGTCTGTGTTACTAAAATGGTAGGTTGAGGTTGGCGCCTTCATATAGTCCGAGGCCCGATCCACCGTCGTGCAATCGAAGAGGTAAGCAAAGCTGTTAACCTTGATTGGGCATGTAGTTTGTCGCAAAACATCCATATTGAAACCAATATTTTTAAGTCAAATTTTTATCCTCTTAAAATGAGAAGGAAAATCATTTTTACTAATTATTTTTCTGAATTTATACACTAAGTGGCCATAAAATTCAGGTTCCGAAAGTCATTGCAGACGAAGTGTTTTTCACGTCTACATTATATGAGCGTCGACGCGACAAAACCAACAATGTGACTGTGCGCCCAGCGCAGACTCAGATCAGCCTGGGCATCCGCCCAGTCTGATCAGAGTCTTCGCTGTCCGCATAGAGGTAGCTTAGACCCTTAGCTACACTTTGAGCACTTAATGTAGGGTCTAATCAATTTTAGCGTATTCCCAGGCTGATCTGAGTCTGCACTGGGCGCACAACCACATTGTTGGTTTTGTCGTGTCGCGGTTCATATTATTTCCATGCCTCGCCTCTTGCTCCAGTGACACTAAGCGTTAATGGTGTAATCTACACCGGGCTCATCACGATCACGATTATGCGCCGTCTCATACGGCTGAGCGTACGTAAACACATATTGACGATAGATCTGAAGATGCGATTCCAACAGATAATTTACCGACCCTACAGCCCTGATTTGGTCGCGTTGCTTGTGGTTCCCTGAGGTGAGTCTTTCCAACAAATAATAGAGCAAGGTTGCACATTTTCTTTCATAACATCCTTATGTAGTGGTATAGGTGTAAAATGCTAAGCTCAACAAAACATACGGCTGAAATATTTTTTCTGGTTCTGAAGAGGAACCTGGGATAAATCCTTTGGAACCAAGATTCACCTGAAGAATTTTTTAAGACAGAAAAAACGGGATAGCGCATTAGAACGAAGGAAACAGAAACTTGAAGAAGAGTTTCAAAACATGGCTAAATTTACAGGTATCCTTTTTGTAACTGATTCATTTTTCTGAATGAAATCACACATGAGTTGTAATGTCAGTCTGAACAGAAAAAAATCATGCATGATGACAAATCATGCGGTAAACACCCCTTCACACTAACTGTCGCTAATCCTTCAGGCCCCGAGGTTATAAAACTTTTTTCATGCTCAACTCAGCTGAGCATGAAATTTTCTCTGCTGATAAATATGAAAATGCCAACTAATGTTGGCATTTTCATATTCATAAGCAGAGAAAATTTCACACTCAGCTAAATTGAGCATGAAAATGACTGTATTTATCAGTAATTTGCTATTTATAAGCAGGTAAAATTCCATGCTCAGCTGAGTTGAGCATGAAAAAAGTTTTATAACCTCGGGGCCAGGTCACCTTAAAAAGCTTCACTAGCCAATAAACCTCACCTACCAACAGCTATTACTAGACAGCACACCTCTAAGAAACGCTGTCATCAGGCAGTAAAGCTAATTTATCAACAACTATCACCAAACAGTACCACTTACCTAACTAGCGCTCACACTTGAAATGTATCAAAGAACAAAAGTAATTGCTTGACTTTCAGAAACTGTCGCTAGACATTGTAGCTCACTTATCATGAGTTGTCACCATACAGTCAAGTAGTGCACGACAGCTAAGTACTGGGCAGAAAATTGTACTTTGCCAAAAACAGGCAGCAGACAGTAAATAATATACCCGACAAAATAAATCACCGGACAACATACATGTAGTTTACCTGTAAAACGATGCATCCAGACGGTTTAGATATTGCTCATCTGACAAAAGCTGTAGCTCGCTGACTTAGAGCTGAGACAATAGCTTATTTATCTGCAACACAATACATGTAAGTTCAGACTAGTCAGATACATTGAAATGAAAGAATACGCTTCGAAAAACATGTAAATCAATAAAATCACTGCGATGCAACTAACACTAGGAACAGTGCCAGGCATTATTATGTAAAGAAAATTTCTAAATTAAACCGCCATTACATTAAGTCACAGATACCGCGCTAACAGGTATCATTATAGATATACTTTATTAATTAAACAACTGACCGAGCATGCAAACAATGTTGATTCAACGTCATGGTGTTGATTCAATGTAGATTTAACGCTGTGTGGCTAGTGAGTAAGGATCAAGTTATCCATCCTCGCTTTTATGTCTTAGTATCAGAGAGACAAACTACAGGCACATCTTGATGTCTTCATCCTTGAGATATTGCTGTGTACAGGTATACTGAAGGTGGGCGATATCAAGCTGTCTCACTTAAATCTTCCGTCATGCAAATTGGATCTATTTCAGTGGGATAGAAAGCGCTATAATTTTCGGTGAAAGGTTAGACACATGCAGCAGAGGAATAATAAAATGGTGCATTTTAAACGCAAATCATTCTCTTTCAGGTGTTTCTTTTTATTCAAAAGTACAAATCTAAGGTAAACTGAATTATATCTTGGTAAAACACTTTTATGCGTAATATTATATGCGTACTCTAGTCGGAGAACGCGCATTTCTCCTTTCAAATTCATAAAAAAAAATGTTATTTTTGTCAAAGCGAATGCACATATTCTGCCAGATTAGTTACAATTACAAAAATGCTGAATCCATTTAGTCTTTTGTTAATAAATGAAGTACATGGATGAAAAATTAAAATATCGATCAACTTAGCCCTTTCCATCCCTCATTTGAGTGTTTCTCTTTTTCTATTTTGCTTTGAGTATTCCAGTGCTCATATTTTATGTTTCGAAATGTTGAGTTGTTTCTTATTTATTGTTGCATTTTTTAATTCTGCAGTTAAATTAGTTTTACATGCTTATCGTCAAGAATTCATACTTCATCAGTTCCATTAGTATGTACCCAGTGGGTGCGTGACGTCGAGGTTACGTCGTATCGACGTTGGTGCGGCGTGATGACGTCGCACCGACGTCTATACGACGTAATTTCGACGTCATGTGCTTGCTGGGTACGTATGTGTGTGTGCGTGCATGAGTGTTCTTGTATTTAAATTTTCATATTATTATAATTTTTCACATATTTATTATCATGATGGTGAATTGTAAATTTTGTATGCATGAACTTTTAGAGGGCCTCATGGAAGACTGGCGAAAGCCAAATGAGCCACCCTCTTTAAATAAAGCTTACTTACTTACTTACTTACTTAATTGGAAACATTAGCATTTATATTTCAACTGAAGGCTGAATTCTTTCGAAAGGCATATAAGCACCTATCTGATTCAACTTGTCAAATATATGTACTTTGACCGTGGTGCAGTCATTTTAACTTTTATTTGCATGCAATCAGTACAAAAGGAAACCCCATTTTAATTAAACTGGACTATTCATTTCACCGTTTGCTCCTCAAAAACATCAGCGAATTATATACCACAGTGAAACTGGACTGGGGAAACTGCAGTAAAATGGTGATCGCAATTAGTATAAAACTTGCATTGTTTAAAAAAAAAACATTTACTGATATTACTACCAAAGATGCAATGGTTACTAATTTACTTTGTCTTGTAGTGACTAGCAGCAGTCTCTTGCAGTGTGACAAGGGTTTCGCTAATGAAGTGGTTAATTTTCAAAATAGAACAGAAGGGAACATCCATCAAGTTAACACGCTTCCGGAAGAACCGGGCATGAAAAAGTTTAAACTCTCCTAAGATTTCGTTTGTAACAAATCATTCTTTTCTACTGAAAGCGAACTTGAGACAAAGTTAGGAAAGATGTGGGTACTTCCTAAAAATATCAAAACCACTATTAGACGATTTTGCAGCGATTAGAAAATTTGTCATATCTCCGTGACGTATTCACACTATCAACATATGTTCTAATTTGTATGCACAAGTTAATTCTATTATAACTTTCCTCGTCTTGAGAAAGGAGGGTTAAACGCTCTGTGCCGTCCGTCTTAAAGACAATGTACCCATATCATTGCTGTTAACCGTTAGTTCTATGCGGGCTATATTCCCTATTACGGTTACTGCCTAACCGATAACTATTGCGTTGATCTGAGTTGTGGGGGTCTGTGTATTATACTGAAATCAAGTTAGCTCAAGTGGAACACTATTTGCGCCGTTGCAAGAGGAATTGTGTCTTACGAAAAAATACAGACATCACATAGGTCATCCTGTACATCCATGCATAGATGCATTGATGTACAAGATGACCTATGTGCTGTCTGAGATTGCTTTTTTTCTGAATATACACTTCTATACAATATTTGAATCATGGGACAATCTGACAGTCTGCGCATTTGTGAAAGTTGAACTGAGTCTTTGCTGTTCGCCCATGCTGTAAAGCACTGTTCCCCCTGGAGCAGCCCATTTAAAAATTCTAATAATCCTACTAGCGTGAAATTAGCTCAGCGGTGATCTGTCCTTCTATTTGTGTGGCTGTCCTTTTCTCCTTGTTTACCTTCGGGTACATTAGGCGCGACTCGACAAAACCAACGAAGCGGCATGTGCGCTCACCGAAGACTCAGATCAGCTTGGGCATCCGCCCAGTCTGATCAGAGACTTCTCTGTGTTCTTAAAGGGTAGCTAAGGGTCTAAGCTATCTCCATGCGGACAGCGAAGACCCTGTCTTTGCTGGGTGCACATGTCACTTTGTTGATTTTTTCATGCCACGGCTCATTTGTTAGGCTGTCCTGTTCTCCCTGTTTGCCTTTGGGTATATATCTCTATATAGAGTCTTCGGGTAAAAGCCCTTGACATTTGATACCGTTGAGGAGAAGATGAAATGGTTTGATTTTGTGGAAGATGCTGGGTGCAGGACCGTTATATTGTTTGCTTTAATTGTCTTTTGATGGACGTCTTATCTTCTGGCTGCATGTGTTCGCCAGATTGGGAGACCAACAGGTATGGGTTGTTCTGTAACCTAATCTGGACCGTTCTGTCAATTTGCATTCTTATCACTAGATAATTATCATGCATTAAAAGCATGTATTTCATTTATTATTTTACAGTTTGATAAGCGTTAACTGCTCAAAATGTCTAGATATTTAGATAATATGGTGTCCCTTTTACATATATAAAAGAATGAAAGCTTCTTACATTGTCCTATATCTGCAATAAGACTGAGTCTGCATGAAACGAGTTAAGTGTTATCGAATATTTTTCATGTTCTACATACACAAGGACGTAGCTACCTATACGGCAAATACGCAAGTGTGTATTGAAATTTTGTCAAAATTGACAAAATTTCAAAACGCACCTGCATATTTGCATGCTGAATATTTATAAATTAGACAAGATTTCAATACCAATAACCAAAGTGGCTGAAATACTAGCTTTCCCTTCAAGAAGTAGAGAATAAAACATGGTTGTGCGTATTATGAAATTGCCCCTAGCTACGCCCCTGATACACTTAGTCATTTTGAGATTTTCAAAGTCTTCGCAGCCTCATCGGTACTCATGAAAATATTACGAGAAATATTTTGATATTGTTATACATAAAAAAACTTAAGTATGGGGAAGATAGGCCTGAACAAACAGTGCAGACCAAGATCAGACTGCCTGATCAGGGCCTACACTGTTTTCCATTATGGGTGCATTATTGTTTTGTAAAACTAGACTGTTCACTTTTAGGGCAATTAAGATAATTATTTAGGTATTGAAATGTTAAGAACTTTTTATGGTAAAATTTTTAAATGAAGATAATAATGAGCCGTGACACGAGAAAATAAACAAAGTGGTATGTGTGCCCAGCGGCAGACTTAGATCAGCCTGGGTATCCGCCCAGTCTGATCAGAGTCTTCGCTTTACGCTTAAAGGGTAGCTAAGGGTCTAAGCTACCGCCATGCGGACAGCGAAAACTCTGATCAGACTGGGCGCACATGCCACTTTGATGGTTTCTGACTTTCTGAGAGGAATTACGCCCGAGTAACAAACAGCAAAATAGGTTTATTTCAGTCAATACACACGGACCTCATTTTCAGACTTTAGAGGTAAAACACTTGCCGTTTGTTTGACGGGGTCACATGCCGCCGCCGATCACAATAAGGGTAAGGATAAATTCAGTTCAGATTCACGTTAAATGAAAACAAGTCAGCCGTCTTTTAACGATCTGTTCAATCATCATAAGTACTGTATTATTATATTTTTTTTTTTTTCTTTTTAAAGAAGGCTTATATTGTTTGGCTTTCCCTGTATCTCGAACGCATTCAAAGCTTAGGTCTTTACTCTTGCCACTGACTCCTGACATTTTCCTTTTCGACGTTCATCAGGTATCGACAAACGTCGAAAAGCCAAATTTCATTTTTTTTAAATAGCATCGTGTCATCGTCGTTGCTGTATAGTTTAAATATTGGTATCAGCTGACAATAAGACCTTACCCAAAAATCATATTTACCACCGACTTTCAATTTCTACGTGGCCGCAAAATGTTTTATTTCCTGATATGATATGGTATTAAGCCAATGTCAATGCTTTATTCAGATATCATTAATGTTGTTTAATTGATTCTCAAAAGAGCACATTACTATTTTTCCATCGCCCCTGGTGTCTCTCGGCTTTAGTGCGCATGGTCAGTTTCATTTTATTCACATATTAATTCAAAATATGAAATATGAGCAAAATGGCTGTGCACCTGTTTTCAGTGTGTCGCAGTGTAAGGCCAGCCAATAAAAAAGAATGCAGTTAAGACAAACGATTGGAGTGCACCAGGGTGCATATTTTATCCCATTTTTATTATAAATGCCGTTTAACTTGCTCTAATAAAATCAAATTCGGCGGTTCATTAGATGAACAACAATATATTTCCCTCACCCGGAACACATTTATTTTTCTTGTCACGTGCAAAGCTATCCGCTGCTGGGACAATGAATGGCTGAACTAATGGTCATTTACCGGTTATAATTGACCGTTGGATGATATATAGATGTCTAAGATTCGATTTGAAGAAAACAAGAACACACACAGGCTAAGCGGCATCGGCTAAGCGACTAGTTTTGCTTTAATTAGATGAGTTAAAAGTAAATCTGTTTAGGGCAACGAAATAGTTTATTTTCATTTTCATGTAGTCTATGTGGCACCCTAAGCTCTTTGTTATGAAATAGAAACGTTTACTGTAGAACCAGTTTCCATTTCTCCAACTAATTTGATATCTCTGTAACGCGTCCGATATATTTGAATATCTGAATTATATGTAAGTCTTACCATGGACTAAATTACTTAAGGAACACGTATTTAGAAAGTCTCTGTTATTATTTTCCACTTTCCGTGCCAGGTAATAGTTCTATGAGCTGTTTCTCTGGGCTGAAATCTTGGTGTTCTTTAATCTTTAACAAAATAGATGTGATTTTTTCTTTTCCCAGTGGTAAAAACTGATCGATCAACATCATTTAAAATCGTGTTAATCAATATTTGTTTAGGGGAAAGCTTTAATTTGTTATATCTTCAGAGGTTCCTTTAAAATTAATTCCAAATTTGTTTTTAAGAATCATACATATGCAAATTATTTTCTCCATGTTATGATACATGATACCGCTACACATACGTCATGATTAATATGATGTTTGATGTTTGGTGGCTTTAACAAACTAGCAGCTAAAAGAGAGATACACGATACTCTAAAATTGTCAAGAATGACAAATCGGCTAGTCAACTTGGTTTTTGTACTGCTGGCCTCTACTTAGACAGGTGGTTTAGCTGGGTGGTAGAAATGAAAATAATCAATTGTGTTTGAGGGATTTGTGTGTGCTTAAGCAAAGAATGAAAGTGAAAGAAGGTAACAAATCATGTTGGTCCGGTAAATGAAATGACCGCTATGAATATGTCATATCTTGGACATAACATTCTGAAGCAGTTATTTTACTGCTCGTTTTTGGCGCTCTTCTACTTGGCAGATTGCTTCACACAATTTTGCTTTAAACGGCGGTTTTTGGTTTTCTATGCATGTTCCCTCCAAATCATTTTTTCTTTTCATTACGGCTTAGTTTCTAAACAAATATTTAAAACTAGCAACTGCTTTTTAGAAAATCTCTAGATTTTAACTGGAGGTTATTATTATTTTGTTTATGTGAGCAATGATTTCACTTTAGTTTAGTTTTGTTTTCCTTTTTATTCTTTCTTTTTTTATTTCAAAATCGTTTTATCATATGACATATGTCTGATATTCCGTGGATAACGTCGTGTCATAAAAATCGTATGAACACACGTATAAACGTAACGTCATTGACAACATCCATGTCAACAGTGCGTTTTCTCATTGATATAATGTTCTTTTTGAAAGGGATAAAATTCCATTTTTAAGGGTCATATCATAAACAGAATCTTACATTCGTGGTCATTTCATATGAAATTTATGAAACTCACCGAGGGCTCGTTTCATAAATTTCATATAAAATAACCCTCTATTTCGTTATCGATCCATTATCGCTGATAAGCACATGATGTTGGGAGGCCGAGCCATGGTAAGTCAGTATTCGCATCTGTTCGACATCACATTTTTAACATGTAATTAGCGGTAATATAATGGTAAGGAAAAATAACAATACTAAATTGAAAAAAAAAATTATACAGCGTTTTCTTATTAAAGAACTATATTGAGGCGGACATCAACAAACGTAGATATTACATAAATCCTGTTGCTAAGGTCGCGACGTGCAACTTCCGCGACTCGATGACATCGGATGTAATAAATAAGTACTTCTATCTGTGTCCGCCTCAAAACAGTGTTTTGGAAAATGTCGCAATATCTTTGCATTTCGTTCTATTAAATGATAGAATCAAAATATTTTCTTAAACATGTAAATTACGCTGAGTTTTACACTGGTAGCCAATATAGCCAATGGTAAAATCTATAGAGAATATTACACGGTTGTTTTGATCCCAGCCCTGATCTCAGCCCGAGTTGACCATATCGGCCCGAGCCCGAAGGGTGAGGGCTGATACGGTCCGAGGGCTGAGATCAGGGATGGGATCAAAACAACCGTGTGATGATCTTTTTATCATATACTTTCTTATAGAAATTGAACTTTTGTAAGAAATACTGCAATATTTTTGTTCAAATAAAATTTGTCTGTTTTTTTTTTCTTTTTATTGGCTGAAAAAAAAAACGTGAAGATGTTCGAGTCGGAAGATCATGGATGGTGAGCCGTGCCGCCATTTTTCTTTCAGCTGGAAGTACAACTGAGCACAAAATGAAGAAAACACATCATAATTGTTTGTAATTTTAATCGTAAATGGCTCAGATTACAAAATAAAACTTACCGAGAATGGTTTTCTGGTTTTAGAACAAACTACGAAGCCTCTGCGTGTCCACTTTCAGCCAGTCGACGTGCGGCAATAAAACATGGCGGCAGACGTCTTTTAGCTCGCTGAATTGTTTTGATGACGTCAGCAGCAATACTTGACGTTAGCGCCAAAATTGAGGGCCGATACAAGGCCTGAGATATTTCTGTCCCGCCCTGCACGTGAGGTGATCTCGGCCCTGCACCTGACTTTTTGACAACAAGGCTGGACAGCGCTTCCTGACAGGGCCATAATGGGTGGGCCAAATATCTAGTATCAAGGGCAATACTAGTGAAAGTATATGATAAAGTGACTTATCATATACTTTCACTAGTATTGCCCTTGATACTAGATATTTGGCCCACCCATTATAGCCCTGTCAGAAAGCGCTGTCCAGCCCTGTTGTCAAAAAGTCAGGTGTAGGGCCGAGATCACCTCACGTGCAGGGCGGGACAGAAATATCTCAGCCCTTGTATCGGCCCTCAATTTTGGCGCTAACGTCAAGTATTGCCACTGACGTCATCAAAACAATTCAGCGAGCTAAAAGACGTCTGCCGCCATGTTTTATTGCCGCACGTCGACTGGCTGAAAGTGGACACGCAGAGGCTTCGTAGTTTGTTCTAAAACCAGAAAACCATTCTCGGTAAGTTTTATTTTGTAATCTGAGCCATTTACGATTAAAATATTAAACAATTATGATGTGTTTTCTTCATTTTGTGCTCAGTTGTACTTCCAGCTGAAAGAAAAATGGCGGCATGGCTCACCATCCATGATCTTCCGACTCGAACGTCTTCATGTTTTTTCAGCCAATAAAAAAAGAAAAAAAAAGACAATTTTTATTGGAACAAAAATATTGCAGTATTTCTTACAAAAGTTCAATTTCTATAAGAAAGTATATGATAAAAAGATCATCACACGGTTGTTTTGATCCCATCCCTGATCTCAGCCCTCGGACCGTATCAGCCCTCGCCCTTCGGGCTCGGGCCGATACGGTCAACTCGGGCTGAGATCAGGGCTGGGATCAAAACAACCGTGTAATAATCTCTATATATTGCATGACAAATCACTGGGCGGACTAGCGTGACGTTATGTAGCGCCATTTGGGCGTCATTTTGGCTTTCTGGTAGTGTCAATTTTCATTTCCATGACGTTCGACGGTGTAACGTCATTTTCTTGCATCAAAATTCATATAGGCTAATCGCCGATTAAAGTCAAAATTCTTGGCGGGATTACTTCATGTAATTGCGGAAAACTGGAAAATCTGAAGAATACACATGCTTTTTCGTCGTTTCTTGTGTGTTAAAATCGGTACAGATTCTTTCTGACAAGTGATTTCTTGCCTATATATAATTGAGCCGCGACACGAGAAAACCAACAATGTGGTTGTGCGCCCTGCGCAGACTCAGATCAGCCTGGGCATTCGCCTTTGCTGTCCGCATGAAGGAAGCTTAGAGCCTTAGCTACCTCTTAAGCGCTTAGGGAAGACTCTGATCAGAATGGGCGGATGCCCAGGCTCGTGTCGCGGCTCATATATATATATATATTAACTGATTGGCAGTCGGTCGTGAAGTGAATATATCGCCGTCGTGAATTGATAGGCTATCACGTGATCTGTCCTCAACACCATGTGTTAATCAGCGATAACTCACAGTTAAGGTAAAATATTCCCTAATTTTCATAGGTAACCGCTTCCAGTAAGATAAATGTGGAATGCCTCCATAGTCCTACAAGTGGTAAAAAACGTCTAATCACAAATGTAAAAAGCAGTTGAT
Organism: Ctena decussata; assembly: GCA_963989385.1. Taxonomy (NCBI): domain Eukaryota; kingdom Metazoa; phylum Mollusca; class Bivalvia; order Lucinida; family Lucinidae; genus Ctena; species Ctena decussata. The sequence continues at coordinate 2,807,333 of OZ022501.1, read as the reverse complement.
AAAATGTGGGTTAATGTGCATATACTTAGTCATATAACTGGCAAAAATAGGAGAAATATGTTAAGAAAAATGACGAATTGCTCCGCAAAATACGAGTTCCTTTTCTGGTTTCCTCCCGAACGATGCAATGTAAACAAAAGCGGGACAATGCATGGGTCCTGTTTCTATACATTGTATTTTTGTTATTATATTTAGCTTTATGATATCGAAAGTAGGTCATTTGGTTGCCAAAAAAATGACTTAAATCATTTTTAAAAACTTTTTGTGAAATTGAGGATTTTTTTTTTTTGCTGAAAGATGGCTTACCACGGTCATTTACAATGCCGAAACTGCCTTGCAAAGCTTGCAGCGGCACCTCATGATAATATATTTCATTATTTTTTACCATTGACAGACATAAGGCCTTTAATATAATGTTTCTTTTTTTGGTATTTCAGTGTTTCATTCATTTTAAATCATCATATTATTTCATTTCCCCTAACTGTTGCACACAGAAAGTAACTGATATTTTTCTTAAATGACAAAACTTTTTTTTATCTTTGAGACAATAACTGCGCACTAAGTATCATGATGTAAAATACTGTGATTTCAAGCCTCAAATGACAGCAATACCACTTAATTGATATCTGTTATTACAAGTAAAATAATATTTTCATGCTGTAATCACCTGCCCTATCTTGTTAGAACCCCTCACATTCCCAGCAAATAAAATCATCGTATAAATTACATACGGGCACTTTCTATTTTCTTTTGCTCGTTGAGCAATTGCTTGATCACCGCTTCCTGTTCGGAAGTTCCAGTCGGAGTCAAAACTTTGGTAAAAGCGCATCTTTTCATTATTCTAATTATACAATACAAGAGAACATTATGACGTGCAAACACACGGATACACGCGTATTGTCATATGCACACACTCAGAATGAAAAAGTGCGGGTATACACCATGAAACGAGGATTCCCATTCAAGCCCGTTTTTATGCTTTGTGATAGTGAAAAAAATCTTTGTAATGTTAATCTTCGCACTGGGGTATTGTTACAGGGCGACCTTACGTAACGTTTTTACGACCTTATTCAGCGTATAAATCAACTATTGAATTGTCGATAGTTTCGGGACAGTGTAATTACGGCTATAGCGTACGCGATATTTTTTCTTAAGAAAAAATTTAGAAAAAGAAAACGCCAATTAAGAATATTATATGTTTGTAATATCACCCATCGCGCACTTCTTGAACAACTTACAGCTTTGAATATCACATGTTTAAATCTTAAAAATTCTAAGACATATTTCAAAAGTATTCAGACCAGCACGATTCTGAATTCTTTCCGACCATCGCTCGTTGCTGCAGGTGTAAATTTGTTCTCATGAAATTTTTTCTTGACCGTCAATATATTTTCGAAACTAATCTGTTTCAACCGTGTTTTTGTGTGTAATGCAGCATTGTTTGAAGTTAGTTGGTAAGCAAGTGCGGAAAAACAAGTGGTGTATCTATTGACAAACGATCGACACGCTGTGATGCACAGTTAGAGCAGAACTATGTCGATTCCAACAAAAGTATGATTCACTTCTTTAAATTTCTTTATCATTCTACCAGCATACAAAGGATACAAAGAAACTGTTTAATCGTAGCACAATTTATACAATTTTAAAAACTGTTCTTTTGACCGTCTCAGGTACTCATATCGTCTTAATTTTTAAAGACTTCTGACTGTATTATCTGCTTTTGAAGGAACTCTTTAAGATTTTAATTGTCCGAACAGATTTCAGGAAAGATGATTTATGCATGTGATTCACCATCGATAAATCAGGGCTTATATCAAAAATGAGCAATTTGCATTTTCTCACAAATTCGTAAGTAGGCCAGAGTTTTCGACATACAGCTTTAAAGACCGTAGATTGTCAATAAAATCGACTGAAAAAAAAGCAATAAGTGCCAATTCTGATGAAGCACTTGTCCGCTGAACTCCACATAAAATGTCTTTTTTCATCTTGTTAACAATTGACATGAAAAAAAAGTTGCTTCACACTTAAATTGTCTCCCTTTGAGTTAAACCAAAAGTAAATTTTAGTCAACTCTTAGAACCTATCTCCGATAACATTTTTTATCGGCGATTTGTTTGGACCTCTTCACAGATTGCGTGATAAGAAAAGCTTATAAAATACCATATGATTTCAGAAGAAAACTGGCTAACAATTTATTCATACAGAGACATGCTGTAAAGTTATTTTTGGCTTTAAGTATAGTAATTTTTAGCCGAATTCCTTAGCCTAATTAAGCGAACTGTTATATTATATCGACCGCCCATTTTAATAAAACATTTAGCAAAAACAGAAATCATCGGTATAAATATATCATTCTGGGTATCTGGACGCATACTTCATTAAGAACCACTCCGATTTTCATACAAAATCTTCTGAGGATGCTTTATGATAATGAATATGGATTTTAAGTGTTTCAGTTCTTTCGGTTAACCGTGCGTATCTTTTGTGAGCTGCTGCCAATTTGTGTATATATTTCTTTCCCTTTTGGTTTTGATGGCGTTATATCGGTTCAGAATGTATTTGTTTCTGGTAATTGCATTTACTTCTTACTTTACAGACCAAAGTAAGTAGGAAAAATCTCAGGAACTGACACAATTCAGTTCCGAATCCCACCCAAGACACCATGTGGGAAAGACAACACACAATTAGGCACCACCAAAAATATCATCAGTGGCAGTCAGGTGAACGGCCATTTCCCAAGTAGGTGGTCACCGGGCTAGCCTTAACATCACAAACGATATATCAGTAACATACATAGCAACAAACAACATATAAAACAACCAAGAAGAACCAAAACGGGCAACGTCGATATGAGAATTGAAATACTACTACTAAAACAGAAGTGCCGTCTTGTGACGACCAACAACGAATATTTATTAGGGGAAAAGGTGTGACTTTTCTAGTTTGTTGTCGTCACGGAAGAAATAGCTTCTATGGAAATGTCCTAATTTTGATGCTTTTATTTAAGAAATAGATTCTTACTTACAGTGATTTGTTGCCCAATATATCACTGGTTGGAGGTCAGTCGTGAAGTGAATATACCACGAGCGCGAAGCGCGAGTGATATATACTGAACATCAAAAGCAACGCCTACAAGTTTAGGTTCAGTTTTCTTCTGTCAGCTAATATATGGCTTTAAATCACATACAGCGGAAAATACTACTGACGTCTGCCAACAATATAAACTTAGCTTCTTGCAAAATTAAACCTTGATTAAAGAGTTATCTCAAATTATCGTGAAACATTAAAAGTTGTTGGAAGAGTTGTCTTTACTTTGGCATTATAACAAATTGTTTCCAAAACGCGGCTCTAATGTGTGGTTGTGAAAAAAAAACGTCGGTTTTATTGCCATGGCATTCTTCTTAGAAACATGGCAGCAGTTGGAAGTTGAACACTTGTCAAATAATCTCCCTTGCCATTACACAAATTGCAAATTGGGAAGTCCAATAACATCAAAAGTTCTGCAGTGCTGCGAAAAATTTCTTTGCAAATCTTTTTATATTACTCTTGTAAATTCATTTAACCTCTTCGTATGAATGGTTTCTGTTCTTTTCAAGAAATACAGGGTGTTAAAAGGTCTATGGGAAGTCACTGTTACTGAGTCTGCTGCCAACTTTCACTTGATTGTTTCTCTAAAACGCAAGGCTTGATTGCTATGATCTTTTCACTATTTCTTATCCTTGCTGCGGACATTATGTCTGGAGAAAATAATTGGCTGAGCAGTTTATGGAATTAAAAATTCAGCTTCTGAAAATATGGTGACTTTAAGTTTAACCCCCATCACAAAAGCAAGCGTTCTGGTCTCTAAAGTTGATGGAATATCGATGTGTTAAGGTGCTCATTCTGTCGGAATATCGTAAACAAAGTACATTAAAATGTCTAAATAAGAGCATATATCCATACCTTCAAATAAATTTGGCGTATACATTGTATGCGTTTCTTTTGATGTTCAGTATATATTCACTGTCGACCGACCGACAACCAGTTATATATATTGGGCAACATATTGTAAGCAAGATTCTATTTCGATTCTAACACACAAGAAACGACGAAAGCGCAAGTGTTTCCTTCAGATTTGTCCAGTTTTCCGCCATGATTACATGAAGAATTCCCGCCAGCAACTTTGACTGTTACAGAGGCGTTTTCATATTTTTCCCAAGTTTTTGATACGAGAAAACAACGTTACATCATCATGGAAATAAAAAATGACGTCACCAATCGAATCAAAATGACGTCCGAATGGCGCTATATAACGTTAACCTAGCCCGCCCAGTGATTTGTCACGCAATATATCACTGGATGTTACCATTGGCTTTATAGGCGACCAGTGTTAGAATTGTACATAGAACCATACCAATGTCATCATGAAATATACTGACAAGTGTGGTTCATTGATGGCAAAATTCAACATTTAAGTATCTGTCGCACTAAATTTGGTTAAGGTACAATTATAGTACGCAGATCTGCCTATTGAATTTTGGTCATAGCTATTTACATTTCTTTACATCGACAAAACCATGGTGAGAAGCTTACAACGATATCTGGCGTTTAAACAGTCAAACGGACCGTTAACAGATCCCGAAGTTTAAACTTATTCATGACACAATATATATAGGAAACTTACGCAACGTCGACCCCAGAAATAACCAGCATAAAATGAGCCGCGACGCGAGAAAGTACAAAGACAGGCAATGATCAGGAATTAATACAATCAAATCCCACATCCCGCTCTCAAAACCAATAGGGAAAGAAGCACACACACACGGAAAAATTGACACAAGTCTACGAAAGACACGCACGGTACACCGAATGAGCAGCTCTTTCCCAAACAGGTGGTCATTCAGCTACCCTAATAAAAAAGACATCAGCATCTCTTTTTGTCTATTTTATTTCCAACTCACAAAACAAAACAAAACAAAACAAAGTGCAGACTGGGTAGCAAAATAGGTGACCAAACCGCCAAAGAACATAGACAAGTGGACAAAGCAAAATGTAGCATGGAGGAACCACAACAAAAGTACCGCCTTGGAACGGTGAGCAAAATATTACTAGGGAGGGGGGCGTTAAACATGTTTCACTGGACCCAAACCTCGTCCTAAGTTTCCGCAATGGCTCAACGCAACAAAAACACATGCACCACACAACAGACTAAACAAACTATACGGAAAACATTTAACAACTAGTTTTACCTAATTTCTATTTTTTATTATATAACATAACGGGAAGCAATGCGGGCAGCTATACAGGTGGCGACATTGCTAGCAGACCACTAATGAATTGACATTGACTAAGACACAAGAAGGTGAATCACAAGGGGGGGGGGGGGCTTAAACATGTTTTACATGACCCAAACCTCGCGCTCTGCTTCTGCCGTGGTTCGAAACATTTAGTTAGCTGTTTGGTCCGCATAAAGGTATCCTAACCCCTCAATGAATCATCATCGGAAACAGGCAAATCACGTATAAGACAACCAGAGATAAGGACTCGACGGAAATAACGTATTGCGACACCAGGAGACCCCCGGGAAGTCAAATAACACCACCGAAATACCGGAGAAAAAGAAAACCATCAGTTAGACCCCGAATGACCAAGCAACAGACAAGGCAAACTCCAGCCCCAACAAATTTATTTAAGTAGCTTAAATTCGGGCTCATCATTTAGTCTGATACCTGACCAACCGGCGTGCAATAAAAGAGCGAAGCAAAGTTATTAACCATGAGAGGGTTAACTACTAAACAAGCAGACAGTAGCATTACATTTATTCAATATCCAGTACGTTTGTAACGAACAACAATTTTTCTGAACTTATCAGAAAAATCAGAGCTACCTACATTGGTACATTTTTTTAATTTATAAACTAAGTCACCATAAAATTCTGGTTCCGATAGGCCCTGTAGCAAAAGACTTTTTAATCCGACCTTGAATATAGAAATCAATTCATAGTGTCGGCGCTAGAATTTTGAAGAAGCTTTTCGAAATTTATGATACCGATAGCCCTGTTGGAAAGCTTAGCAGTGAAAATCTTAGTTCGGGCATTGACGTCAGTTACATGACTAGATACTCTAGCAAACTGAATAAGTTGAGAAATGTAAACCGCAGAAGAGGTAGAACGGGGAACAACACCATCCGAAAATGGAAAATTAACTATGTCAAAATCAAAGTCATCGCGTTTATTATAATTTTTGCATGAAACAAAGCCTTTTGGAATAGATAAATGTAAATCCAAAAATGGGGCTTCAGTATCGGCTACATTAACTTTGACAGCAGCTCAGGTGGATAAATTCCATTCACCATGGCTTCAAAGTAAGGATTGTCAATATTAAAAGGATCATCTAGATATTTAGACATAGAATTAAAAGCCTCAATAATTTCAGATTGTTTATCATAAGAAAGAGAAGCCATGAAATCTCTTTCATAGCAAAATAAAACCAAATCCGCTACAAGAGGAGCACAATTAGTACCCATTGGAATACAAAGAATTTGTCCGTTTAACTTAGTACCAAATCTAATGTAAATACTATCTAAAAGATAAGTTAAGGCTTCACACATATTTTGACGTGACCAAAGTTTATATGGGTTTTCGTATTCAGAAGTAAAGAAAGCGTTTCTTTCGTTACTGGCATGGAAAGGCGAACCTTCCCTTTAAAAGGTCCACTCAGTTAAATCTATAATTTTTTCTTTGATCAAATTATTTGGCAAAGTAGTATAAAGTGTAGAGGAATCATAATCTGACAAACTGGTCGCACGGAACCCTCTCATCTACCTCACCAGAATTTTTAATAGACCAAAAGAAATTTTTACCAGACCTTAAATAAACTTTTTCACAGTACCTTATGACATGATTTTGATAGCAGTGAGGCAAGAAGTAAATAATTAGGAAAGTTCAATAGAAGAACAAGAAATAGAATAGGCAATAAATCGTGCTTTACACGGTTTTTTACAAACCAAAAAAGTGGCATGTGCGCCCAGCAAAAGTCTTAGATCAGCCTGGGCATCCGCCTTGTCTGATGAGCGTCTTTGCTGTGCGCCTTAAAGGTAGCTAGGGTTTGATATATCTCTATGCCGACAGCGAAGACTCTGATCAGACTGGGCGAGTGTCCAGGCTGATACGAGTCTTTGCTGGGCGCACATGCCACTATGTTGGTTTTCTCGTGTCGCGGCTCAAATATAGGTGTCCGTCACATCTAAAGTAAAAAGACAAACAATGATCAGGAAATAATACAATCAAATCCCACATCCCGCCCTCATAACCAATAGGGAAAGAAGCACACACACACGGAAAAATTGACACATGTTCACGAAAGACATGCACGATAAAACGAATGAGCAGCTCTTTCCCAAACAGTGGTCATTCAGCTACCCAAATCAAAAACAGCATGAACATCTATCTTATCTAATTTATCTTTTACTTACAAAAGAAAACAAAACAAAAGGCAGATTGGCTAGCAAAACAGGTGACCGAACCGCCAAAGAACATAATCCCACTCAGCGGCTGCACGGAAATGATTTCAAACTAGTTCAAAATATAGTTGGTTTTATCTTTGGTGGTGACTTATTTTGTGTTGGTATTTCCCATTCCCCACATTGTGTCTTGGATGGGATCTGGGGCCGTATTCATAAAGCCACTTAAGTCGTTGCTATGCTGTTGCTAAGGCTAATTTCTTTGAAGAAGATTCCCTACAACTACGAAATTTGCTGTGGAGGAACAGTCTTACAAAGACTGTTCCTCCAGACCAAATTTCATAGTTGTAGGGAATCTCCTTTATAGATATTTAGCCATAGCAACCGCATAGCAACGACTTATGTGGCTTTATGAATACCGCCCCTGGGATTGACTTATGTCAGTTACTGAGAATTTTCCTGTTTACTTTTTTTATTTATTTGATTCTTATTATTTATTTTTTTATCATTATCAAAAGATGTAATATCGCGCATAGGAGCCCAGTTTCCAGACTCATACGAACAATCAATAAGCTAACACAGGTTTTCTCTCTATAATATAAATATTAACAAGGAATGACGGCTGCCATTTTATCCGCAACGTTATATATTGGTTCCCGCTTTGCCTATAAAACGCCGTATAATTTAAAAACCAATCCGACAAACGTTCGGCGGGGAAACAGAAATTTAATCCAGGTGCACTTTGAACGTTTGATCTTTAGCTTTGCAGAACTAGTCAGGTCGCCCTCAAGGTTCTCAGACGTCCAATTCAAATTTGAATTTTACAGATTTACAAAAAAAGTCATCGGATTAGTTCTTGAATTGTTACGGCGTTATATAGGTAAGCGGGAACCAGTATATAGAACGTTACGGATAAAATAACAGCCGTCATTCCTTTTAATATTTATATTATAGAGAGAAAACCTATGCGAACGAAACGAGTGTTTGTACGAGTATTTGTTGGATATTGGCTGCCGGGTCCCTGTGATATCGCGGCAATAATCTTTGGTTATCTGCTGGCAGTTTTAAGACATAAATTACGACATGCTTTAATATGGCCGCTCAGTTTCACTTTTACTATAGATTTCATTGTGTTCTAATCCAATTATATCTGAAGTAGACACTTGACAACCACAAATGTAACAAATGATAACTCATTCAAAACTGACGTATTTTATTGAGATTCAACGATCATCCCTCATAGCCCGTATTACCAGGTGACTCGTTGTTGCTCACAAATTATGATACCCTTACAAATGACTCGTGGACATCAGCATCAGATCATCGTACCCGTCTTTGTAAACATCCGGGCCGCTTGTGCGCATGGAATAACTTAAACTCTCTGTATAATGTGCGAGCAATGTTAGTTACGTGAGAGGATGACACTATTGAATACAGTTCTGATTATGTTTGCTAATCATAGTTCTAATGTTGCTTTATGAGCCTATTATTGCCTCAGAGGTTAAACTTTATTAGGTTTGAGGTCGGACCTTGTCCATACCTTGAGGGAAACATATCGGCAGTACCTGTATTTTATAGTAATTGTACAACTGGGGCCGTATTTATAAAACAACTTAAGTCGTTGCTATGCTGTTGCTTAGGATAAATTTCTATGAAGGAGGTTCCCTACAACTATGAAATTTGCTCTGGAGGAACAGTCTGGATAAGACTGTTCCTCCAGAGCAAATTTCATAGTTGTAGGGAATCTCCTTCAAAGAAATTCTTCCTTAGCAACAGCATAGCAACGACTTAAGTTGTTTTATAAATACGGCCCCTGGTTTTAAATAGGTTCGACAACAGGTTAAGTAATAATTTAAGAGAAACTTTCCATTTTCTTTAAATTTTAATACAAATAATACTAACAATAAAGAGCTATAAAATAAAGAAAAATAAAAAGAACAAGATATTTTTCAATGAAAATCCACCATAAACAAATAATTCCCGAGTATTTTTTTAAGTAAGACAAAGATACGGATATACAAGATCATCAATTTTACAGAAAGTTGTACTATTTGGTCGATCCAATGATGATCCCGATGTAGACCTATTCATTTTAGTAAGCTGAGACGGAGATTTTCTTGCCTTTTACTTAGCTATTCGGGGTTAAACTAGAAGTCTTCTTTGATTTAAAAATGTTTATTCAAAGAAATAATGCAATGCATGCATGTATAAAAGCAGTAGACATTTAATAGACTGATAAAAGCATAGATGAATACAATATTCAAACACTGATGACTAAACAAGAATCTGAACGGAAGCCTTTAGCTTATAGTGTCTATCTCCTTAATGATAATAATAATAATAAGAAGAAGAAGAAGAAGAAGAAGAAACACAACAGTACAAAATTACACAAACATTACATGACATCTTGAAGTCATATGGTTATGTTTTGTTCCACCCAAAATTCATAATAAATGCGATGACTTCGATCTTGGCAAAATAAATTTTCTTTTTTTTGGGATGGTGACATATCCCGTTCTACCTCTAATAGGGTTTGCATTGCTCAACTTATTCGGCTTGCTAGAGTGCCTAGACATGTGACTGACTTAAATGCCCATAATAAAATTTTAACTGCTAAACTTCTCCAACAGGGCAATCGGTATCGCAAATTTCGAAAAGTTTTCACTATGAATTGGTTTCTAAGGCCAAGGTTAGATTAAAAGCTCTTTTGCAACATATGGTGACTTAGTCTTTAATTCAAAAAAGATTGTTAAGTACAGCAGATTTTTTTTCTGATCAGTTCATAAAAAATCATACGGTACAAACATACTGAATATAACATAAATGTGATGCTGTAGTCTGCATGTTTAGTTGTTGACCCAATCATGGTGAATAACGTTGCTACCCTTTTCAATTGTACGCCGGTTGCTCGTGCATCAGTCTCAGAGACGGAACCGACATAAAGCTATTAATTTTAGTTAGTTGGGGCCGGACCTTATCTTGTCTGTTGCTTGATCATTCGGGGTTCAACAGGTTGATTTATTTGTGCTCCGGTATTTCATTGGTGGTGTTTGACATCCAAGGGATCTCCGGGTGTCACTATAAGTTATTTCCGTCGAGCCCTCATCTCTAGTTCATCACCGTGATTTATTTTTTCTGTTATGAATCATGGATGGGTTAGGATACCTTCATGCGGACCAAAAGGTTAACTGAAAGTTTTGAACCAAAAGCAAAGGACGAGGGTTTGGTGCCAGTAAACTGGCTTAAGCCCCATCCCCCCTATCCGACCCCCCACCCCCATCCACCACCCCCACCTCAGCCGCAGTTATTCATTACTAAGCATTTCAAGGCGGTTCTTCTGTTGTGGTACCTCAACTCTATGTCCCACTTTTTACGGTCTAGAGCAATATGGTCACCCGAATTGCTGCCCATTCTGAGTTCTATTTTGTTTGTAATAGAAAATAGGTAAAAATAGATGCTTTGCTGTTTTGATTAGGGTAGCTGAATGACCACATTTTTAGGAAAGAGTTGTCCATTTAGTTTTCGTGAATGTTTGTCAATTTGTGTGTGTTCTTCTTTTCCTTTTTGGTTTTGAGAAGGGGATTTGGGATTTGATTGTATTAATTCCTGATCATTGCCTATCTTGTTTACTTTGGAAAGTTTACACGGACCGAACAGATAATTAAATGTTTCTATGGCTGAGGCTGAGGGTTAGGATCCCATAAGACCTACCAGTAATCTGTTGCTGATTGTTCCAAGATGCTACTTCTGTTGTGGTTCCTAAATTTGACTTGTTCTTGTCGTTGATGTCGGTACTGTCGTCCCTCTGTTGGCGTAGCTGAGCCATTATCTGTCTGGAAAAGAGCTTTTTAACTAAATTACATTAGGTGCCTTTAAAATAATGCTTTTATATACCAAATATCAGCCTTGTAGATATTGTATTGACAGCATTTGTTTCAGTATTCGAAAAAAAACATAACTCAACAAAGGTAAATCCCCCGGAGTAAAAAAGGACACAAGCATACTTATATCACATTTACGATCCCTACTTAAATTTCAAGACCACTCTGGAATTCCACAGCTGCCACAGTGCGTTACGGACAAACGGTCCAAATCTTATTTTCTCCTTCAAGGTTTCCTATGTTTGGGGGTATAATATCGGTCTTCAACGTTGAAGCTTCGAATTTTTTAGGTCTCTTGCTTGGTCATAGTTTATCATTGTTTTCATACTGTGTATGATAATTGGTATTATTTCTTCCAAGCTCTTTTACTGTTATTAAACCGCGATTTATTATTCGAGATTTCCATATTTCCAATTTGTCGACCTACATGAGGTCTGTTACCAATATTTTGAACTCCCAGCTATTTCGAACCATGCTAGAATTTCCAGACCTCGCACTTTCTTTGCTCTTTCTCCGGGTAATAGAATTAATGATTATTTAATCAACTATTACTTTAAGTGTCCTATCTTTTAGCGGTTTATAAATAGCTGCATGTTTAATTGTAATCTGACACGTCCTAACAAGAAGGCTACTATCTCGTCCTAGCGATATTTGTTTTCGATCGTCCCTTCTGCTTTTGTGTGAATGATTTAGGTCCTTGAGCCAAAGGGAGTGTATTATGATCCTTTTAGAAAAGGATGTTAGGGGACATGTATTGTGTCATCAGTGTCGTCACCTGGTAGTCCCCTCTTAATACCGTGCTTACCCTAAGTATTGGCACACCTTGACCAGTCATTGCGAGTTTTCTAAAATTTATCAGTGTGATTTACATGTAACTGTCCGACTGGGTGTCCAAAAAGTACTGACGGACTGACAAACATTGCAGTTCCTAATAAGACTGCTCATTTGAGCAGTTTGATCAGTGTCTACGATGTTTGTTAAAGCCCTTCTGTGAATATTTAAGGCCATTTCGGTGAAAAGCTCACAGATTTTATGATGGGACTATCTGTTGTCCAGTCCCCATAAATTGTTTTAAATCGGTTGGGGTATAAATGAAACAGACTTGGTTTTGTTTGCAATATTTGCATACGTGATTGCTGGGATAACGGTTGATGGAGTTTTGATATTGTGATGTAGATTACGACACTTCCGGCTATGCGTAATTATAACTGCAATATGACCTTGTAAATAACAAGAAAATTACGGCTTTAACTGTCAGAAATTGTGAAAAGGCATGGATAATTGTTTGCTTCTCAACAGATGCTGTTTTTGTCATTGCTAACTTGAAGTTAAAAACGTATTTCAGTTTTTAAGTATGTTTGGTGTATGTTGGGCCATAGTTTAGTGATAAGGTATCAATATTCTAAAAGAATTCAATTTTGCACAGAAAAAGAAAAACTACCGAGCTGTAATATATACCATGTCGCATAAGTGTACGTCTTTGATCATTATACTGTGCTATAAAGCTTTCTCGCTCGCGCGTGCTGATAGCGCCGTGAATATCAGGTAAAGGGCTCACGCTGCCTGCTAAGACCTGCCCATCACCAATTGTTTTCAAACGTTTGAGATTCAGCTATACTGAAAACTTGCAATACAGAAAAGCGGTTTAACTTCCATAGCTACTTTTATTTTTTTCAAATTTCGAGAAATACTTTTTACAGAGTTTTTGACGCTATTGACTTTTATGGAACACATTCCTGATTTGGTACATTGGTTAGGCTTACTTGCTATAGTTATCACCTATTGAGAATTGAAGGCTGGTTCTTTGGTTTTCGTTATAATAGCCTCGCTTTGAAGATACTGGATTTGGTCTGCCTGTAATTCCGCAAGATGTTTTCATGAAACATTTTGTCACCGTTTTCCAAGGAACTATTAAAGCTATAAGCTTTAACTTGTTATGCATATGAAAAATGACCTACTGTATCGTATGAGAGAAAAGTCGAGCTCATTGTTTTTACTCTTACCTTCATTTGGCCATATATTCCTGTCTTTTCAAGGATGATTTGTGTCACAGTTTTCTCAAGACCTATGCAAGCTAGATCCTTCGAACTTAGTACAAATACGGAGAATGACTGATAGTATCACGATATTGAGAACCAAGCTTGTCTGTTACTTGGATATTCGGAGTCTAACTGATGGTTTTCTTTTGCTCTGGTATTTCAGAGGTATTGTTTGACTTGCCAGGGGTCTCCTGGTGTCGCAATACGTTATTTCCGTCGAGTCCTCATCTCTGATTCATCATATGTCTTATACGTGATGTTTTTGTTTCCGATGATGATTCATTGATGGGTTAGGAAATCTTCATGCGGACCAAACAGCTAGCTAAACGTTTCGAACCACTGCAAAGGCAGAGGGCGTGGTTTTGATCCAGTAAAACAAGTTTAAAAAGCCCCCAGCAATTAAATTACTGATCGCTCAAAGGCGGTACTAATGCTGTGGCTCTTCACTCTTGTTCTTGTGAATGTTTGTCTGGTCCGCTAGCAATCCGGCTACCTGTATAGCTGCCCACTTTGCTTCCCGTAGTGCTTTGTAGCAAAAAATTAGAAAAGTTATAATAGATGTTAAATGTCTTTTGTATTATTTGCTCTTATTGTCCACATTGTTGCAATCATTAGTCTGTTCAGTGAACTGCAATTGTTGTGGTTTGGTTGAACCATTGTGGAGGCTAAGGGCGAGGTTTGGATCCAGTTAAACATGTTTAAGGCACCCAGTAATCTTATGCTGACCCTTCCAAGGCGGTAGCTCTGTTATGGTCCCTTGATGTTACATTGTGCTATGTCTGCTTGTCAGGTTCTTTGGCGGTTTGGTAACCTGTTTTGATACCCAATTTGCCTGTTGTTTTGTTTTGTAAGTTAACAATAAAATAGATAACCAGAGGGCCAATGGCCCTATATCGCTCACCTGAGCACTGAGGTTATGTTGGAAAAACTTTAAGTTGCCACAGCAACAAAACAACATGCACAACAGAAATGCAATGCACCAATATGTAGAGGATAATATAACAAACATTTATGCTAAAAATAAGCTTTATACCCCCTTAATGGCTTCTGAGAAAAAGATCTTTGGCAAAAAAATTTTTTTTTTGAAAATTTGGCCTTTCAGTTGCAATGGCAACCAACCAAAATCAGGTATTTGGGAAAAACCATATGGCTGGAAGAGGACTACTCCAGGAACATTTCTGTAAAGCTTTTATCAAAATATCTGCAGTAACACAGAAATACATACCAAATGTCCACTTTCCCCATTATAAGTCTATGGAAACTTCAAGTTGCCATAGCAACGAATTCACACGGGCAATGATAATATAAAACATACTTTAGGTAGAGGCTAATGTTATTAACATGTATGCAAAGCATCAGCTTCATCCCCCTCATGGCTTCACTTTTCCCATTATAAGTCAATGGAAATTATAAGTTGCCATAGCAACCAAAGTTCTTATGGGATTGGAAGAAAAACTAAATTTATGTAGAGGCTAATGTGATCAACACGTTTGCACAATATCAGCTTCATCCCCCATATGGCTTCTGAGCAGAAGATTTTTTTGATTTTTTTTTCTCGAAAATTTACCCTATATTTTTTTGCCATGGCAACCAATTAAATTCAACTATTTGAAGAAAATTCATATGAATCATAGAGGACTACTCAAGAAACATTTCTGTAGAAACAAAATCTAAATAACTGCAGTGAGACAGCAAAAATTGCCAATTTCCATTTTCCCCATTATAAGTCAATGAAAACTCTTAGTTTCCATCGCAACCAAACTCCTGGAGCAATTGCCATGAAAAACAGTAATTCTATAGAGGCTAGTACTAAGGTTCTTTCTGTAATGTTTGAGCTTTATTGGCCACATAGTTTCTGTGGAGATGATTTTTTGATATTTTTTTATTTTTAACTATTCGGTTGCAATGGCAACCAGCCAAATTGCGCAATAAGCATTAATTTAACAAGGCTGGTTAAACATTATTCAGGGTACATTTCTATGAAAGTTTTGTCAAAATATCTGCAGTGGCATAGCAATAAATGCAAATTTTCCATTTTACCATTATAAGTCAATGGCAACTTTAAGTTCCCATAGCAACCAAATTGCTAGAGTAATTGCCAAGAAAAACAGTACTTTTATAGAGACTAGTACTAAGATCCTTTCTGTGAAGTTTGAGCTTTATTGGTTGTATAGTTTCTGAGGAGATGATTTTTGAATATTTTTTTCTATTTTTAACCATTCGGTTGCCATGGCAACCAGCCAAATTGTGCAATTTACATGAATTTCATGTGGTTGATAGAGAACTACTCAAGGAACATTTTTGTAAAAGTTTAATCAAAATATCTGCAGTGACATAGCAATAAATGCAAATTTTCAGTTTTTCCCATACAAGTCAATGGAAACTTTAAGTTGCCATAGCAACCAAAGTTCAAAAGCGATTTGAATAAAAAACAGTATTATTGGTTCCCCGTGCCTATAGATGCTATATATGAAATTTGGTAACAATGGGCCTTGTAGTTTCAGAGAAGATGTCGTTTGAAAATATTGACGGACGGACGACGGACGGACGGACGACGGACGGACGACGGACGACGGACGACGGATGCCTGCCTATACTATAAGCTCACCTGTGAGCCTTCGGCTCAGGTGAGCTAAAAACAGATGCTGATGTTGTTTTTGATTAGAGTAGCTGAATGACTGTTTTGCTACCCAATTTGCCTGTTGTTTTGTTTTTTAAGTTAACAATAAAATAGATTTAAATAGATGCTGATGTTGTTTTTTATTAGAGTAGCTGAATGACCACCTGTTTGGGAAAGAGTTGCTCATTCGGTTTACCGTACGTGTCTTTCGTGAACTTGTGTCAATTTTTCCGTGTATGTGTGCTTCTTTCTCTATTGGTTTTAAGAGCAGAATGTGAGATTTGATTGTGTTTCTTCCTGATCATTGCCCTTCTTTTTATCTAATTACTTTAGTTCTTCTGTTTGTTATCCATTTTTCTGTCCATTCCTATTCCTGGTCTGTCCATTTCTATTCCATTGCTTTTACCCTCCTATTTGTTAACCATTTTTCTGTCCATTACTATTCCTTTCCATGCCGACTTCAAAAATGCAGGGAAAACAATAGCATCTGCATTAAATGGTTCGGTGATTGATTGTGTAAACGAGAGTAAGATTAATTTAGCCTCATGTCTTAAAGCATGAAAATAGTCCAGGCAAACTGGCGATTTTTTCCCGAAACCCAAAACAAATTGCAACAAAAGCTTTTTTTGCATTTTTGTTGAGGACTAACATTCACATATGACATATCAAAAGTAGGATAAAATCGGATAATGCAAAATATTTTTTTTCTGCATTTTTACATGCGCCTTTTTGCGTCTTAAATATACCAATTATTTGTAATGTTTTATATGACATAACATTATTGCTACGAGTTTTATTGATAAGAACCTATTCTGCCTCTGCCCAATTGAATCTAGAAGCTTTAGATTGAATTTGACACATTTTGTTGTTGAATGTAAAGCCATCTAGGTCTTAAAATGGTATAAATTACCCCACCCACTTTATTCTGCCTTAAAATCTAAAGTGAATTTTTGAAGGTCAGTAACTGAACTGCAACAAGAAACATGTCAAACTGATGACTTAGCTTAGCATAAACCTGCTTCAATTTAGAATACTGATATCTGAAGGCATGAGAAGCCCAAAACAAAGGCACAAAGAGCAGAATACTACATGCATAATAACACAAACAGCACAACATACTTATGAATAGTCTTTGTAAATCTCCTTGGCAGGATTTATGAAGGGGACCACTAAACATTGCTAAGTACTAAATATGTAAGGTCTGGGCCTCATGGTTTCAGGGAAGATGATTTTTTAAGATTTTTTTTCCCATTATAAGTCTATGGGAGCTGATGACCCCTGGGGCGTGGCCAATTTGGACCCAAGGCATGGTTGGCAGGATTTATATCCGTGCATCTAAACATTGCTAAATACTAAATATGTCATGGTATCAGAGAAGAAGATTTTTGAAGGTTCTTTAGCGATAAAGCTCTATGTAAACAAATGACCCCCTGGGGTGGGGCCAGTTTGGACCCCAGGGGCTTGGTTGGCAGGAGTTATGGGACACTAAACATTGCTACATACTAAATAAATGTATAAGCTCTGGGCCTCATGGTTTTAGAGAAGAAGATTTTTTAAGTTTTTCCCATTATTGGGAGGGGGGGTTGCAATTTGGATCCCAGGGGCATGGTTAGCAGGATTTATGTATGTGACCACTAACCATTGCTACATACTAAATAATATGTAAGTTTCAGAGAAAAGATTTTTGAAGGTTCTCAGCTGTATAGCCCAATATTAACAAATTACCCCTGGGGTGGGGCCAGTTTGGACCACATGGGCATGGTTGACAGGATTTATGCAGGGGAATGTTTAAAGCTCTGGGCCTCATGGTTTCAGAGAAGATTTTTTTAAGTTTTTCACTTCATAAGACTACGGGAGCTAATACCCCTGGGGCGTGGCCAATTTGGACCCTAGGGGCATGGTTGGCAGGGCTTATGTAGGTGACCCCTAACCATTGCTACATACTAAATATGTAAGCTCTGGGCCTCATGGTTTCAGAGAGGAAAATCTTTGAAGGTTCTTTAGCTATATAGCCCTATATAAAGCAGTGGGTCCCTAGGGTGGTGCCAGTTTGGACACCAGGGGCATGGTTGGCAGGATTTATGTAGGGGACCACTAAACACTGCTTCATGCTAAATATATCAGCTCTGGGCCTCATGGTTTCAAAAAAGAAGTTAATATATCAGCTCTGGGCCTCATAGTTTCAAAAAGGAAGATTTTTAAAAGTTTTTCTCGTCATAACTCTATGGGAGCTAATGACCCCTGGGGGTGGCGGATCCCAGAGGCATGGTTGGCAGGATTTATGTACGTGACCACTAACCATTGCAACATACTAAATATGTAAGCTCTGGACCTCATGGTTTCATAGTGGAAATTTTTTGAAGGTTCTTTAGGTATATAGCCCTATATAAAGCAGTGGGCCCCTAGGGTGGGGCCAATTTGGACCCCAGGGGATGGATTGGCAGGAGTGATGTAGGGGACCACAAAACGTTGCTAAATGCTAAATATATAAGCTCTGGGCGTCATGGTTTCAGAGAAAAAGATTTTTTAAGTCTTTCCCAAATATGTCTATGGGAGCTTTATGTTGCCATGGCAACCAGAGTTCCAATCTGATCTGCCCTTTGCTGTCACCCCAACAATTCTACACATAAAATTTGATCAAGATTGGGCCAATAGTTTAGGAGGTATGTTTTAAAGTGTGGAAGACGACGATGGACTAGAAACCAAGGCTATACTATAAGCTCACCTTGACTATTCTATTTCTATTCTATCCCATAATCTTACTAGGTCGTTGGGGCACCACAAATGACTTCAAAACAATCCCTTTCCACCTTGTCCTGTCTTCAGCTGCCCTAGTTGAGCTGGCAAAATCCATTCCTGTCCACTCCTTGATATTGTCTTCCCACTTCTTCTTCTGTCTACCTCTTCTTTTTCCTTTCACTGTGCCCTGAAGAATTGTCTTTGCTAAACCAGAAGACCTTGAGACGTGGCCAAACCACCTTAGTTTCCGTTTCTTGACCAGCGTCAGGAGTTCATCATATTCTCCAATGGCTGTTTGGATCTTCCTGCGAGCCTCCTCATTGGTTATATGGTCCTTGACAGATGAGATAAAACCTTAAAGAACATCCCATATTAACATGAAATTTCCAATTCCATGACCTTGACCTCAAGGTCACTGAGGGGGCAATGTTGTAAAACGTAAGACCATTATCTAGCATAAGTGAAAGTATAAACTTAGGCTATCAATGGGTTAAAGAGATATGGGTGTTTTAATATAACCTATAACACCAAAAAGGTGGACATGGACGCGGGTGCAAACGCGGAGGCCGACACCGGGGTGACAACAATAGCTCTTCCTGAAGGTCGTTCAGGCGAGCTAAAACAATGACTTCTTTCCAGAGGAGTGAGCGGGGTGGGGAGGTGGCTGTTAGGCGGGAAGGAGGTATAATTTGTAAATTTTGAA
This sequence comes from Ctena decussata, assembly GCA_963989385.1. Classification (NCBI taxonomy): domain Eukaryota; kingdom Metazoa; phylum Mollusca; class Bivalvia; order Lucinida; family Lucinidae; genus Ctena; species Ctena decussata. Next base: position 2,787,911 of record OZ022501.1, on the reverse strand, counting down.
CCAGAAAAGTAAACATTTTACCATTTGTGAATGCAAAAATGTCATCACCTAATATCCCAAAGCATGTCCAAGTTATCTGCATATTTAACCCTCTGGTGGATTATCCTTTCAACACTTGAAGTATTTAGCCGGGCCACATTGTACAGTCGGTAGCACGTCTGACTCAAGAGCCAGATGTCCTGTGTTCGATACCCAGTCCGGCTACTCGTTTCCATTTCTCCTTCCGCTGATTCAAGAAGGACAGTTGTCAGTTACTGGCGAAAGTATGTGCACTTAGTACTGCTAAATCGCATAGGAGGTCTAAGCCTGCCTAAGAATAGTGTCGTAAGGTTAACTGACCGTCCCGACATGACCATGGCCGTTACCCTGGAAGTGAAGCAACAAAACAACGCTCTCAGATGTCCCATCATTTGATAAATAGGAGTTACATCAAGCTGTTTTCTTCTATTGTTCAGTCACAATCTGCATTTAAAAACATTAATTCTGTTTACTATCTTGATTACCATCCATATTGTCCATCTGAATAGAGGTTATGGTAAAAGCAAAATTTGCACTGGTGGGTGGGGTAAACCAATAGTAATATACTATATGATTGTCCGGTTATGCATAATGAGCAAATTTAATGGTTGACAAAAGCTAAAGAACAGTATATAACTGCTTTATCAACGACTTCTATGGATTTAACTTGTCTAGAAATGATGTTTAGAAGTGGCTTTCCGACCAAAAGTAGCTGTGCAGTGGTTTAAATCCTTCGAAAACAAGACATATGAAAAAATCAAGTTTCGCATTCTCCGATTTTGTCCTACTTTTAGTATGTTAAAAATGTAGGTCGTAGGAGCTTATTTCTGCAAAGAAACCTTTTGTTGCAATTTGTTTTAGGTTCTCCCACAATTTGACTGGACTAAAAGTAAGCAACTTCAAATTAGTAGATAACCGTATTAAATTCTATTCGCAAAAAAACTAACCTTTTACCCCATAAACCTAAAGTAAAAAGATAGACAATGATCAGGAGTTAATACAATCAAATCTCACATCCTGCTCTTAAAACCAAAAGGGCAAGAAGCAAACACAAAAAAATTTACAAGTTCACGAAACACACGCACGATAAACCGAATGAGAAGCTCTTTCCAAAACAGTTGGTTATTCAGCTACCCTAATCAAAACCTGCAGCAACATCTATTTTACCTATTTTATATTTCAAATTATAAAACAAAACAAAACAGAAAGCAGAATGTGCAGCTTTTCAGGTGACCAGACTGCTAGAGACAACAGACAAGCGGACATAACAACATGTACCACAGAGAAATCACGACAGAACTACCGCCTTGGAACGGTCAGCAAAAGAATACTGGGTGAGGGGGGGGGTGGCTTTAACTAGTTAAGCTGGGTGCAAACCTCGCCCTCTGCTACTTTCCGACATCTACAGAGGGTTATCCAAGAATTTCATAGAAAGAATATTTTGGTTCGAACAGACAAGGCCGCAATTAACCTGACTGTTGTTTGACGGCTATAATAATAATATTAATAGAAATAATAATAATAATAAAAATTATAACTTTATTCCAAAAGCCATAGAGCTTATAGGAAAGAACATACAATTTGTAGAATCTACAACTATAATAAATACTATATAACATTCGAATAAGGCAACACAGGGGACTTGCTCAATACTAAGCATTGAATCAATAAGTGTTCAGTATTTAATACCAATTCTCTGTAAGCACCAGACTTTTTGTATAGAGGGCCGGAAACGCAAGGTCGGAAGTTCTTTTTCAAACTTTCTCCCTTTTTTTGTAGTCACACAAAAACAAGTAATTCGCACTTCGTTTGTTCATTTACCATCCCGTTGCCATGGTAACCGCGTTTTTCTGTTTTTGCAGAAAAAATACCAAAATATTCAACAGAAATTCACGCTTTTTGCACTTCTATATCTCCTAGAATAGGCTAGAATTCATCAGAAACTCTTTAAATCTAAAAACTAGGGACTTATGTTATTAATGTGAAATATCAAAGCAACGCTGTTCCAATGGCTTTCTATACTTACTGTACTGCAATGTGGGTGGGGTAACCAGGTATTGTAAAACACTATTTTTAGGCATTTTTAATCATCATGTTTAAAAAACGCACACTTCTGGGACACATTTGCATACTTTAACGTCTGACAGGAGGCTTTCCACTTTAAGAAAATGAAAAAAACTGAGTGGGGCAAAGCTGATTTCAGACCGTAACCATGGGAACAAGCCATACCTTATGCAAGAAAATAAAAACGGAAGGTTATACTATTACCACAGATTTACAACCATATTAAATGCATTGCAGCTATAACTTGTGATCCTTCTGCTGTAGAAATATGTATTCTACTTGATTTGATGAAAGTTTGACATCTTAAGGGTCGGAAAGGCTATTTATATCCATTAAAAGGGCCCAAAAAGGGACAAAAATGGTCAAAATTACCATATATATCACTCATTCCCACTGCGAATCAACAGAAGACAACACTTATTACTTTTATATTTGTAAGGAAAATACTAGTTTGACATATACTGATAGAAAACATGACGATGGCGGGCCCTAAATTTCCAGGGATTGCGTCTATAGGGGCCCAAAGGGGGTATGTTTGAGACTTATATTTTACCAACATAATGACCATTTTTCACAATGGAACACATTACAGCATTTAAAATGATGAACTTGGTTGCAAAGAAAGAGCAGGCTTATATATGCTGCAGGTAGATTTGAAACGGGGGGTGGGGAGGGGTGGGGGAGCCCATTTCCTATTGTTTTAAGGGGCTCTAAAAGGGACAGAAATGGTCAAAATTAACACAAATCACTAATCCTTTCCACGGACCAACATAACACAAAACAGTTTACTTTCAAATTTGAAATAAAAATTTAAGTTTGACACGACTGATATAAAATATGGCAATGGATGCCTTACATCTCTAGGTTTGGAGTCCCAAAGGGCCCAAAAGGAGTCCCAATGAGCCCGAAAAGGGAAAAATGGAAAGTATTTGCCATAAATAATGATCATGCCTCTCAGAGAAACACACTACAGCCTTTGTCATGTTAAACTAAGTAGGAAAAATATAGTCTATGTATGCTACTAGTGAATTTGCAATAAGGTATGAGAAACCAAATTTATACCCATTTTAGGGTCCCAAAAAGGGGCAAAACTCGTCAAAAATTACCTCATATCACTTAATCTCTCTACGAATGAACAGCATGCAACACTTTTTCCTTTTAAATTGTTATGAAAATATTAGTTTCACATATAGTAATAGAAATCATAGCAATGGGCAGCCTGATTTCTCCTGACTAAGTCTATAGGGGCCAAAAAAGGGGTATATTTAATAATATTCACCCACCATAAAGATCATTCTTCTTATTGGTACACACTACAACATTTGTCATAATAAAGCACAGCCTCAGCACAGTCTTATATATACCGTTGGTAAAGTTGCAATCACGGGACTGGGAACCCTGGTTTTATCAATGTAAGGGGCTAAAAAAAGCAAACGTGGTCAAAATTTAAAAACAAAAATCAATCTTTCTTTCCACAGACTAACAACAGACACTACTGGTTATTTTTAAATTTATTATGAAAATAAGTTTGACACATGCTGATAAAAAACCCATGGCAATTGGGTGCCTTACATCTCTAGGTTTGGAGTCTATGGGGCCCAAAAAAGGGAAAATTCGAAAATATTTGCCCAAAATAATGACTATTCTTCACAGTGGGCACACTAAAGCATTTGTAATGTTAGTATTAGTAGCAAAAAAAGAGGCTTATATATGGAATAAGGGATAAGAAATCATATTAATTCCTTTCTAAGGGTCCCGAACAGAGGCAAAATGGTCAAAATTACCACTTATCACTATTTCTTTTTCACGAATTAACAAAAGTGAACACTGGTTATTTTTAAATTTGTTATGGAAATATTTGTTTTACAGATACTGATATTGAACATGGCGATGGGGTGCCCAACATCTTCACGAATGGGTTAAATGGGGCCGAAAATTGCTTAGTTAAAAACTTCACAAAAATAATTACTTTTTTTTTTCTTACTGTAACAAACGTCATCATTGCTGAAGTTGCTTGCCGTCGAAGCAAAGGTTTGCACTTTGTAAAGTAAAAATATCTAACTCCAATAGAATGGGAGAAACTGTATTGGAAATTTCATTGCACGGCCAATGTTGGGCAATATGCCAATTTTGGTTAGTGCTGTATAATCAAGCCAAGTTTTATCAGTTTTGAGGAAACATCTAGTTATTGAACAGATATATTGAATCTCTGATTTTTCATTGGCCACTGCGACAAATGTCTATTTTTCATTGGTCACTGCGACACGACACGCAACCACACCCCTCCAACAAACAAAATCTCTGTTCTTTAGGTCTTTGAACCCTGTTTTTCATTAGTCACTGGGACAAATCTCTGTTCTACATTGCTCACTTGATACAACACACAACCACATCCCCACACCTCGAATCTCTGATTTTCATTGGTCACCGCGACACCACACACCACCACCCCTCCACACAACAGAAAAAAACATTGTGCTGTAAGACGTGGGTTTCCCTTACAATCCCAAAGATCTAGACCTACCATATTTTATTGGAGGGAAAACCTGATCTTGACCTACATTTCACCGTCTTATACCAGAATATGAGTACATCATGTGCAAAAAGCGATCTGGCTATAATTCTTCCATATTTGGCTCATGATGTCCCAATTGCATTACTTATGATCAGGACAACCTAAGATTCAGGGTTAGGCTCATGAGTAGGACTTTGCCGTTTGTTGTATCATTTTGTGTTGTACATCTAATATACTTGAATGGAGTCTAATGATACTTGACTAGGTTAATTTCATACTAGTTTACATCATATGGATGGTGCTGCTTACAAAAGGTCATGGTCAAGGACTTTGAATTTTATATAGGTATAACATTTGCAGTGTAGTATTATGTTAAAGTATGCTTTCATTAGGCGATGGCACTGGTCGGGGGCATATGTGAGCCCCTGCTTACTTGCTCAGAAGCGGTAACAAGTAAAATTAAGGGCAATTTTTTTACTTATTTTTCCATAAAAAACATAAGTTCTGACCCCTAATTAAAACTCTCTAGCTGAGACAGTTCTAATGAGGGGTCGTAACATGTGTTTATTCTGAAATAGGAAAAAATATCTTAGAATTATCCTTAAAGCCCCACCTTAGCTGGAGCTCTGAATTTCATTAATTGTTATTAATATTGAAATACCTTAACTAATTTCATTGTCCAGGGAATCGAAGGGGCAGTCACAAAATTTGTCCGCCTTTGAAAAATTGGCAGAAAAACGTGCCTATGTATACATACACTGTATTTAGGATAATTAAACACTGTTCCAGATAAGGAGGGGGTAACAGGGATAATTTAGGGATTATTTTCCGTATGTTTCCATAAAAAATTCATTGTGACCCCTCGTTAGTACACCCTCATTAGATCCGTCTCGCTGAGGCGTTTCTAATGGGGGTTCAAATCATGTGCTTTCATTGAGAAATATGAAGAAATATCTTTGAATTATCCCCGTTACCCCTTGGATATATGGATAAATAATGAACTTTCTCCCGCTCTGACAAATTAACCGACCAGACTGAAAACAGACTCAGCGGGCCGTGCATAGCTGCAACAGCTGGGTTGAGGGAGGTAAATAGTCGGTTTAATGGCCGCAAACCGTTTTTTCCCTTCTGCTGGCGAGTCGCCTTGTATTGAAATTTTGACCATGAAAACCTACAAACCTACAACTTACCTACCAAAATGAAAATTTTTAGTACAGTTACACCCTAAATTCACAATATTATTCGAAATTTGCGTAAAATCAAGATGAATATTAGGTATCTATAAATTGAACGTGGATATCCCAAATTTGAACCACATTTACCCCGTAAATACGTAAATAGAGAGTAAAGCCAAAACTTGCAGCCTAGACAATCTTTATTAACCGGCTTTTTTTGGTGGGGTAGGGTGGGGGTTGGGGGGGGGGGGAGAGAGAGAAGGAGGAGGTAGTGATAATTATAACAATAATGACTTTATTTAATAGGGGAGGCCAAGCTGGAAGTACAGCCAATTTTCCCTGGGGTCCTTATTTGAGATGTACATTTCTATAATATATACAAGTGCAGTATCAGACAGTATAAAATGAATATGTTAGAAGAGACCAAAACCGAAAACTCAAGGTGACTAGATACACTTGCAGGGGCGGAAACTCTGCCATTTTGCGTCTTGCCGCCATCTCAATGGGGACCGACTCCTGAAGGAAAATATTTGCTCTCCGTGGGGCTAAGCTCAGCCTCCAAAAGCGAATCCCACACTGGAAGGGAAGCAAACAGGAAGTCCATGAGGCCAGGGAAGTGAACTGGAAATATCAAAAGTTGCTCCCCGTTGTAAAATTGCTGGAAAACATGGATGTGCATCAATTCATCCTCAAAACAAAAATTGTATCTGCATGAAAACTTCTTCGACACAGACACATAACACGTCACAAGTGTATTAGAACAGATCAAGACTGAAAACTCGAGGTGATTAGATACACAGGCAGGGGAGGCAACTCTGCCATTTTCTGTCTTGCATCCATTCTCAGTGGGAATCAACTCCTGACGGAAAGAATTTGCCTTCCTTGGGGCAGAGCCCAATCTCCAAGAACGAATCCTATAAAGGAAGGGAAGCAAACAAGAAGTCTCATAAGACAGGGGAAGAAAACAGAAAGTCCCAAAAGTTATTCCCCTTTTGTAAACTGGCCAAAAAACATTGATATTTATCCATGCACCCTCAAACATTGTATCTGCATCAAAACTTCCTCGCCACAGACACATAACACGTAACGAATATATCTAACAGACCAAGACTGATAACTCAAGGCTACAAAATACACTGGCACGGGGTTGCAACTCTGCCATTTTCTGTCTTTCCTCCATTCTCAATGGGGATCAACTCCTGAAGGAAAGAACTTGCCTTCTTTGGAGCAAAGTCCAATCCTACAACGGCAGGGAAGCAAACGGAAGTCCTTTAAGACCAGGGAAGTAAACCGGAAGTCTGTCTCAAGAGTTGCCCCCCCCCCCTTTTGTAAAATGGCTGGAAAAAAGTCTTAGATGTTTATCAATTTACCCTTAATTATTGTATCTGCATCAAAACTTCCACCACAAAGACACATGACACAGTTCGTTGATCCACAGATAGCCCTAATCTGCCTCCTTCATATCCAATATCCTGGATATTCATGATTCATTTCATGGACATTCAAACAGAACTCATACCCCATGCTTGCAAACATGACGTGACCCCTCATGTTTTAAGGACAGCCGAAAAATTTGACCTGTGGAAAACTATACCTCCTTATTTGGATATTCTATTTTGAGGATTGCTTTTCTTCATAATCACATTTGATTTTTTTACTGATTCATTGAAAATTTGTATCTGAATAATTGCATGTTTTGAAATAATGGCTTTTTCCAGTGGGCTGGCAAAAAATAAAAAATAAAATAAAAAAAATAAAAAATAAAAAAGTAAATAAATAAAGATAAAAAATAAAGATAAAAAAATAGAAAAACAGAAGAAAAAAGAAGACAAAGCTCAGATCTGTGTAATCCTTTCTATTTGAGATTTATAGTCTTCGAAATAAACGCCATTGCTAAATGAATGGTGAGAGCAAGAGTGTGTGGTCCAAATCTCATGTTTGCAGCTGGCGTACAAACTACATTGTATAAAAAGGATTTATATGGAGCGTATTATATGACTGTTTCTTTCAGCTCAGGCTTTGTATTTGTCCATTATAAGACAATGGGAAAAATAAAGTGGCTAAGAACTTGTTTGTCACTGAAATAAGTTATCTGGAATCAAGCATATTTAGAATCGAAATTCGTTATTCACGCTATTTGTGCCATGCTTTTGTAACAGTCATGTTAAACATAGGCATAGAAATGGCTAAAGAATAAGATCCATGGAAAACCAGCTTTACACATTTTTGAAAAGCCAATATTATGTAATTGTCTGCATAAAATACTTTACTATTAATACCAACACCTCGATTTGTTTCTATCAAAAAAAAATGCATCCATTTTTTTTTCGTTTTTATTTATTTCTTTTACATTTTCACATAAATAGCCTTCTTGAGGCCCCCTTAATGAATTTATGTATGGCATTTAATATTAATATATACTAGGCTTGTAGTTTAACAACCAGTGTCAACATCGCAGATGCAGTACTTTGTTTCAGTGTGTAGAAATTAAAAATCTACTATAATTTTTATTTTTAGCGAATATCAAATTTACCCCTTTCTGGGACCCTATATACTTCATACCCAGGGATTTAGGGCTCCCTATTGCCATATTTTCTGTCAATATATGTCAATCTAATATTTCATAACAAACTGAAAGGTAACCAGTGTTGTCTTTTGTTTTTGTTTTTCAGAGAAAACGAGTGATATGTGGTAATTTTGACCATTTTTGCCCCTTTTTGAGCCCCTTAATTCATTATAAATAGAGCTCCCAGCCGCTTGATTGCAAGTTTACTTGTGGCATATACATGTATAAGGCTTTTCAACCTATTTCATCTTGACAAAGGCTGTAGTGTGCTTTATTATGAAAAACGACCTTTATTTTGGGTGTTTATTTTAAATTATCCCCTTTTCGGACCCTATAATCTCCATACCTGGGGATGTTGGGCTCCTGTTTGCCATATTTTCTATCAGTATATGTCAAACTTATTTGTCATATGAAATTTAAAAGCAGCAAGTGCTGTCTTTTGTGTATTGATAAGGAGAATGAGTGATATGTGGTAATTTTGACCATTTTTTCCCTTTTCGAGCCCCTTAAATTTTCATAAATAGGGCTCCCAGCCCCTTGAGTGCAAGTTAACTGGTGGCATATATAAGGCTGTTTTTTTTGTATGTGTGTTTTTCAACCTATTTTATCTTGGCAAATGCTGTAGTGTGTTCCACTGTGAAGAATGGTTATTATTTTGGATGAACATTTTCAAATTGACCCCTTTTTGAGCCCCTATAGACACCATACCTAGAGATGTAGGGCTCATAAATGCCATATTTTCTATCAGTTTATGTCAAACTTATAATTTCATAACAAATTTAAAAGAAACCCATGTTGTCTTTTTGTTGATTCCTAGAGACAATGAATGAGGTACGTTAATTTTGACCATGTTTTGCCCCTTTTTGGGCCCTTTAAATGAATATAAATGGGACTTTCAGCCCTTAAGGTGTCGAACCCTCACCAGATCGTATAGAATTAATATTTCTACAGCATTTAGACCAGTAGTTATAGCTGCAATGCAATTAACTTGATTATAATAGTGTGGTTTCAGTATAAGCTTCTGTTTTCACTTTTTACAAGGGGTATGGTTTGTTGCCATGGTTACGGTCTGAAGTCAGCTTTGCCCCACTCTGTTTTTTTCATTTTCCAAAAATTGAAAGTCTCCTCTTTTATGTTAAAGTATGCAAGTATGTCATAGAAATGTGCGTTTTTTAAAAGTGGTGTTTAAAAATGCCTAAAAACTCTGTTTTGCGATACCTGGTTACCCCACCCACCTTTGAGGACTAGTAGATATGCCAAAAACATTCGAACAAAGTTGTTTTGATGCTTCATGTTAATCACATAAGTCCCTACTTTGTAGATTTAAGAGTTTTTGATCAAGCTTTGTCTATTCTCGGTGATATACAAGAGCGAAAAACGCAAATTTCTATTGAATTTTTGGCATTTTTTCTGCAAAAACAGAAAAATGCGGTTACCATGGCAACGAGATGGCAAACGAAAGAATGAAGTGCCAATTATTTGTTTTTGTCTGACTACACACAAAGTGAGAAAGTCTGATGAAGAACTTCCGACCTTGCGTTTCTTGAAAAGTCTGGTGCTTACAGAGAATTGGTATTAACAAGTAATTGCGGCTGTATTGTAAAATACCTTTACTGGAAAAGTAAATAAGAAAATTCTCAGTAACTGACACAATTCAATTCCAGATCCCACCCAAGACACCATGTGGAAAAAAGACAACACAAAATTAGTATCTACAAAAGACATCACCAGCGGCAGCCACGTGAATGGCCATTTCCCATGTAGGTGGTCGCCGGGCTAGCCTTAACATCACAAACAATCTATCAATAACAGACATAGGAACAAACAACACATAAAACAACCAAGAGATCCAAAACAGACGACTTTTTTAGAGTATTGACAATCCTCACTTTGAATGCTTGGTGAATCAAATTTATCCACCTGAGCTGCAGTTAAAACCAAATGTATCCGATACCGAAGCCCCATTTTTGGATTTACATATATCTATTTCAATCGGTTTTTCAGGTGACATATATAAATTCAAAAAATTAATAAGTAGGACTCATTTTTCAGATCAGTTCAGAAAACTTATTATACGTTACAAAGTATTGTATTGGATATAACATACGTGTAATGCTATTGTCTGCATGTTTAGTGGTGAACCAACTTTGCTTCCCTGCTTGTCTTGTCTGTTGCATGGTCATCCAGGATTTAACGGTCACCCCGTGGTTTTCTTTTTCTCCGGTATTTTAGTGGTGTTGCTTGACACCCCCAGAAATCTTCAGGTGTCGCAGTACGTTGTTTCTGTCTGGTCTCTAGCAAAATGGTCACCTGAATAGCCGCCATTCTGCTTTTTGTCTTGATTTAAAATAGAAAATAGGTAAAAAAAGATATTGCTGCTGTTTTTAATTGGGGTTGCTGAATGAGCTGTTCATTCGGATTACCGTGCGTTTCTTTCGTGAACGTTTGTCAATTTGTATATGCGCTTCTTTCTCTTTCGGTTTTGAGGAGGGGGGTTCGGATTTGTTTGCATTAATTCCTGATCATTGCCTATCTTTTTACTGGCATGTTACGGCCCGATATAGTCTGAAATACTGTCTCAAAGGGCTGTTAAACCCAAAAACTACAAACCAACCACTGTTTTATGTTATATCCAATACTTTGTAACATATAATAAGTTTTCTGAACTGATCTGAAAAATAAGCCCCACTTATTTTTTTTTTTTTTTTTTTTTGCTTTGTAATTTATTGATAGAAAATAAGTAAAAATAGATAATGCTGCTGTATCTTATTTGGGTAGTTAAATGACCACCTGTTTGGGAAAGAGCTGTAAATTCGGGTTTCTCTGCATGCCAATTTGTGTGTGCTTCTTCCCCTTTTGGTTTTGAGGGCGGGTTGGCGGATTTGATTGTATTAATTCCTGATCACTGCTAACCAACTATGCATGTTGCATTTGGCATTGAAAATTTTAATCATTTTTAGGGGGGGGGGGGGCGGGTTGGGGGGTATCAAGAACTATTCAAGCCTGAATCTTTAAACTTGAAATACTGTCCCAAAGGACCGTTTAATCCAAAACAACGAGTCAACTAACCGCTACGCCACTCATTGAAATATTGTGTCACTGTTTTCTCAGGAACCTTTGTAAACTTGGTATACGTATGGACAATGAGTTTCTGTGATGTAGGATATGGAATCGGGCTCGTCGCTCTTATTCTCCTCTTTATTTATCCATTTTGTCTTTTCAAGGTAAATCTGTGTCGCGGTTTTATCAGGAACTATTCAAGCTTATTCATACTTATTCATCCATTTTTCCTTCATATTTCACATTTTGAAATTGTTCGGAAAACATTCAAGCTAGGTTCTTTAAACTTGGTATACATATCAACAATAAGTTGTTATATTTTAAAATTGGGAATCATGTTCATTGCTCTTTTTTTCTTCCATTTATCTATCCATTTTCTTTCTTTAGTAAGATGATTTCACAGTTTTCTCCTTATACAGTAGAACAATAACTTTTTGTATTGTGAGATTGGGAATCTAGTTCATTGCGTATATTCTTTCTTTTATTTAACCATGTTTCGTTCTTTTCTAGTAATTTTGTGTTCGTTTTCACAGGAACTATTTACGCTAGACAATTCATATTTGGTATACAGATCAGCAATGAGTTGTTGTATTGTGGGATTGATAAACTTGGGCATTGCTTTATTTCATCATTTACTCGTATTTATCTCATTATCTTATTAACAGCAGTTTTTTTTTCTTCTTCAGATTTGGAATACAGCTTCTCAAGCTTCTTTTTTCAAGATATATGAATTATGATTTGATGTAATGTATCATTAAGGTTCAGGATCGTGGCTCTTATTTTCCCTTTTCTCAATTTCTCAGGAACTATCCGTTAGCTGGCTGGATTTGGTATTTATTTCTCTCAGTACACGGCAGTGCACTACTAACGCAATAAAGCGTCAGATCCTTCGACAGCGGGGCCATAGTCAGATCCTCCAACAGTTCTAGTTTTTAGTTGTTTTATTTTTGTTTGTTTTTTTGTTTTTTTGGTTACGATTGTCTATGTTTGCAGTAGTCCTTTGATATCTTCATTAGCTCGCTACTGAAGTTCAATGACCAGAACCTGTTTATATTGCCACAGCGTAAACTGAAGCCGCTGTTCTGATGGCTGTTGAATGTGTTAAGAGGTCTCAATTGCCAAACTTACTTTCTTAGATGACGAATAACCGGCGATCTCTTTTTCCTTGAAGAGGTAATCTGTCCGGTTAAATTCTTTATTTTTTTAAGAGGTTTGTTTTATTAATCTAAACATAAACGGCTAAGGACTAGTGTGACTCTTACTCTCAATCGGATGAAAATAGAAAGGCATTTCCTCACCAAATATATGTACTGTTTTCCTAAAATGCTAGAGATAACGAATTTTGTTCATTTACTTCGTAAATAAATGAGATTCGTATATGAATAGACCAGATTGTTGTAGGTGGCGATAGTTGTATATTGCAAATATTTGCGACAGTTATATTTTAGTGAATCTAAATTTTCTTTAAATATATCATTCTCGCAGCTGCGGGATTCAGTTCCATTTAAACTGGGCATTAGAATAATATGGAAGGAGTTCATGCATTTTAGCCGCGACACGACAAAACCAACAATGTGGTTGTGCGCCCAGCGCATACTCAGATCAGCCTGGGCATCCACCCAGTCTGATCAGAATCGTCGCTACGGGCTTAAAGGATAGCTAAGTGTCTAAGCTACCTCCGTGCGGACAGCGAAGACTCTGATCGGACTGAGCGGATGCCCAGGCTGATCTGAGTCTGCGCTGGGCGCACAACCACATTGTTGGTTTTGTTGTGTCGCGGCTCATTTCTGGTGTAGAGTTTAAATATATGTTTATCATCAATCTTATTTTAATGAATGATAAGATTTCTGAATGATTGAAATTCTATAATTTCAAATCAATATTTTACAATTGAATTTCGGGTTTCATGTGAGGATATCTTCTTCAGTGGTTTTACAACGGCTTTAAATTGTGTTCCTCGGAACTTCGCTTTGACGTCGCGCACGGTATAATTAGGGTACATTCACGGACAGATATAAAATTGGCCCCACGAAAGCAATATTTTGCGGCTTTTACGCCGTAAACTATTTTAAAATCGTGAATTGGTATTTATTTATTTACGGGTCAATAATGGTTGGCTTCCAAGCCATGTAAACTCTCATGCTGGCGCAAAAACGGCATCTTTTTGCGCTAAAAAAAAGTCCACATGGTAGGCATACTCAAAGGAATGCTACATACAAATGCCGACGTGAATTTTTGCGCAAATTAGCATACGTAAAGCGGAATTAAGTCTAAATGAACTCCATATCATTTGTATTGTTTATTCTTCAACGATCGCCATCTTAAGAAGGTGTGCTTAAAAGAAACAAAGTGTAACTCACGACCAAATTAACGTTATTGGTTTCAGGAGAAGACTTAGTATACAAATTCAAAAAGATTAAGGGTAGGACTGATTTTTCTGATCAATTCCGAAAAATAATGATACGTCACAAACGTATTGGCTATAATTTAAATGTTATGCGACAGTCTGCATGCTTAGTGATTAACCCAATCACGGTTGATAACTTTGCTGCACTCTTTAATTGCACACCGGGGGATCGGTCGTCAGACTCTATGATGGCCCCGACCTAAAGCTATATATTTTAGTTGGTTGGGACCGGAGCCTTTTTGTCTGTTGCTTGGTCCACCGGGGCTCAACTGGTGACCTTCTTTTGCTTCAGATTTCCAGTGGGGTTGTTTGGCAGGACAGGGATCTCCACCTGTCAGACGGCCCGTTGTATCTGTTGAGTCCTCGTCTTTGCTTCTTCATGGTGTTGAAATTTGATTTATGTGTTTACCGTGATGATTCATTGACGAGTTAGAGGGTTATCATGCGAACCGAACAACCAACTAAATGTTTTGTACCACTTCAGTAACTGAGGGTGAGGTTGGGCCTGTAAAATCGATTTAAGCCCCCCAGTAATTCATTACTGACCGTTCCAATGCGGTAGTTCTGTTGTGGTTCTCTGTTGCCTGTTTTTGGTGTCAGAGTTTCTGTGATGTTTTACCTTATGTATGTTCTTATTATTTTTGGTCCGGTTTGGGTTGCTGAGTGGCCACCTTTTGGGAACAAGCTGCTCACTCGGTTGGCCATATGTTCTCTGTATCTTGATTATTTGTAATCTTAGTTGTTTCCAACTATGGTTTGAGGGCTGGATTTAGAATTTGATTGTTTCAGTTCCTGGTCTTTGCATACTTTTTACTTTTACATATAAGCGTTACGCTTACTGTCAGATCCTGTATTGCTTCACTCCATTATTCATGTGTATGTATAAAATTTTTGAATAAAATATTGTTTAAACCAAATTAACGTGAACATTGCAGGGTAGGTTTCTTTAGAGAGTATTTATTGTACCGGAGTAAACAATTTTTGAAAATATTTTATATGCTTCAGATGTACTTACGCAGCAGTTATGAACTATATAAGAATAATTTCTTTGTCTCTACGGATATTGAAAGAAAGTAGAAAATCTGCGGTCTTAAATTTTGTAACAAAATTCAGAATGGATACCAAATTGTTACACCTGTCCTTATTATGAAGCTGATGTGGACAGAAAGATTACAACAATCTTTATCAAAAGCAAATTTCCAAAATGTACATTATCTAATTTGTTCTATCTGCAAAATTGGGATTAAGTGCATTGAACAATAAAAATGTTATGCGTATTTACATCGGTCTTAAATTTTGTAACTCGGTGACAAATGCAAGAAGTCAAGCGTAAACATTATATTTATAAGCGGCTGTCTGGCAATTTTCATATCTGCGCCATTTTACAGCAGTTCTTTTGCTATCGGAGATTAATGATTAAAGCCAAGAAATATATATTTTTTATGAGACAAGAAAACTTGCAGAAAACAATAAGAAAGAAACGAGAAAAGCAAACGCCAGACACGAAAACAGGAAAAAGAGAAAAGTATAGTAGGACGAAATGAATTATGATTACACTGTAAGCAAAACGGAAAATTAATTCCCAATAGTGTTGTCGGCTATAAAGGATCAAACTAGTTTCCTTTTGTTTCTGTGGCGTGTTTTGGCTTTGTTTGGCTCGTTTTGGTATGAGACAGTTGAAAACTGCCGTATTACATTCTCTTTAAGCCGTTTGATATTTTGACGTTACGTTTTGTTCCCCAATACCATGCGCGACGTCTTGAATGTATTAGATAATTTCCACTAAAGAAGCGTTTAACAAACAAACTTGAGAAAAAAAGAGAGAGATTTTTTCTTTCTTTTCTACCCTGGCAATAATTGGTCGATGAAACATGACCGAGGGATAGCAGCATACAAAAATGTTATTTTTCATTATGCATCAAAAAGAGATCAATTTTAAATTACAAGTTAAAAATATGTGGTTGTGTTTTTAGTGTTGATAAAGTTCAATCTGCATTAATCTTAATCATATTTAATTATTGTGATCATTCACTGCATTTTTAAGCTGCTACGATTATTAAAAACTCCACCTTACAGACAACCCTAAATTGGCGACACGTGTCACTTAATAAATAGCCGTTTTTTAATAAAAATGACGAAAACAAGTTTGATTCAAGGAAAATTAGGTGCATAAAAAAGCTGCATTTTTCAATGACATTTAACCATTATGCCCCAAGATTGATATTCTAAAGAAAAAATGAAAACCTTGGACTAGGAACATGCAGATGTCAAGTTTTAGGCAGTGAAAATGCCTTGAAGAGCCGGTAACTTGCAATTATAGTTTAATAATCCCGACCCCTGTGACACCCCTGTGACACAAACAATACAATATTGTTACGTTACAAAACATATCAGTATCCGTCTAATCTGAATTTGATACACCCGCACAACAGGAAACTTAAAATTGAATTTGCGAAAAAAAAGTATAATAAGAATAAAATTTGAGCAACGTCACGAATAAATATCCTTAGGGCAGGTTGGAACTGGAAATACTCGGATTATCGTACACAAACATGCTGTCTGATCAGTAGTCCACGTGTCTACTCTTAGGTGCTTACAAAGTATAGCGAAAGCCAACATTTACGTTGTAGAGTTTGACTTAAATTTTGGCTGTTTGCACAGGCCGCAACGCACATTTTTATCACGAAACAGTTCATTAAAATTCCTTTTTAATTCGGAATAGCCCATATTGTTAGTGTCAGGCATGATGTAACTACTGAAAAAACAAGCAAACAAAAAATCCGATATCGAGGTCAAGATGTCATGAACCTTAAATTGCGAGTCTTATACAGTTTTTTCCCCTTTCTTTTCTTTTTTTCTGCCCATCGGCAAAACTTTTGAGCTCGCCCTTGTTTGTAATTTTTGGGGTCGGAGTTCGGAAGGAGGCTTAAATCGGTTTTACAGAGCACTTATCCTTACCCTACATTCAATCATTTAGTTTGATGCCGTGTGGCGTCCTATAAACTTCTAGCTGTACTTCATTGTTCCGTAGATTATTGAGATCATTGAGTTCATTGGGAGACTTAATGTAGAGGCCGATGCTAAAGGGCGTAACTAATAATAGACATTTGAGCCACACCACGAAAAAACCAACAAAGTGGCTAGTGCGCTCCGCGAAGACTCAAATCAGTTTGATTAGCCCTGTACTACTTGACCCTTAGCCGGGATCAACTATGCTCCTCTCGTAAGAGTGAAACGAAGCGGAACTGGTAACGTCATGTGTTCAGGACTACAGTTTGATCAGAGTCTTTGCTGTCTTCATGGAGCTAAGTTAGACCTTTAGCTATCTTAAAAGCGCACAGCGTAGACTGATTAGACTGGGCAGACGCATAGGCTGATTTGAGTATTTGCTGGGCTCACATGCCACTTTGTTGGTTTCGTCGTATCGCGGCTCTAACTTTTGCTGGTCATGAACGTACTCAATCAAACCGAGTCTTCTATTTTTTATTCTTTAATATAGTCTGCTCTTCCAAAGGATCTAACAGTTCAGAAATAATTTCAGTTCAAAATTGCAAGGCTGGATCACAAATATTGTACTTCTTCTTTGATTCCTCGCTGTTCTTGTGTCTGTTTGTTTGTGTTCTGCTAGCAATGTGGCCACTTGTATATTTGCTAACTTTGCTTGGTATTATGATTATGCTTTAATTGTGATTGAAAATAGAAAAGACGGTAAAAAAGATGTTTCATCTGTTTGATGAGGTTTGTTCTTGTACATACTGTTGATTTCGTTGGTTTGTTGTGTGGACGGCAGTTGTTTTGCTGGGTTTAATCATTGCGGAGGCAAAGGACGAAGGTAGGAATCCCTAAAAACTAGTATTTCTCCAGTATTGTATTTCTGACCGTTCAATGGCGGCGCTTGTGTTGTGTTTCCTTCCTTCCTTCCTTACTGTGACGTGTTCCTGTTGTCCATATCCGTGCTCTCATTCACCTGCTGTATTGTTCATCTGTCAGGGAAAGAGCTATTGATTCAATTTACCGTGCGTGACTTTCGTGAACTGCATTCAAGTTATGTATATACTTCATCCCCCTTTAGCTTTGAGCGAAGGATCTGGGGTATAATGATGTTAATACCTGATCATTTACTGATTATTGTATGTCAAGTGAAATACATATTACGTTAAACGTGTCCCTGGAAACTTTGTCCCAGGCAGAAATGTCAGCAAACAACACACTAACAGTCTTGCCGAATACTATCGACAACTACTAACATGTGCCAGAAAGTACCCGATATCTACCAAAAGCTTATTTTGTGTAGCGAAGCAAACAGGTATTCTAATGCACTAATAAATATAACGCGACGTCTGATTGGATAACGTCTAAAATTTGCGACAGTATATTCTACGATATACTGTCGCAAATCCGACGTCATTATAAAACGTCGCTTCTCATTGGCTGACGTTTGATTTTACGCTGCTGAAAGCGCTTGCAATGGGTGCAAAGAAGCAACTTTGTCCCGCGGAATGCGACAGTAAGTGTGGCTCGGAGAGGGATGCTCGTTGCCTGCCGAGACCTGCCATCATATCTTTTCTTTCAAACTTTTGGGGTTTAGCGACACTGGGGAAGTTCAATACAGAGGCGCGCGTCTGTCGCACTAAGTTGGGTATGAATGCGTTTGTATTTGAAAGGGGAAAATGTGAAAAAGTGCATTAGAATGGGGATAACTATATTGAAATTTTCATTTGGGGAGGTAAATCGTCGGTTATATGGTCTCGAATTCCGTTTTACGACTCCGCTAGCGCGTCGCCGTAAAACGAAATTTCCGACCATAAAACCGCCGATTTACCTCCCAAAATGACAATTTTGAGTACAGTTATCCTCTAATATATCATCATCATCATAAATTGTCTAGATTATACTGACGTCACGACATTTTTCCCCCCAAAAAATGCTCACCTATATAGAAATACTATCCCGCTATCTTGCTTTGAAAAAGGTTTAGTCTGTTGTAAATTTAAAGAGTAACTACACTTCAGGAACTGACTGAATCAGATCCCAAACCCTATCCCCAACATCAAAGGGAAAGATTGACAAAGACATCCCAACAAACAATAAATTACAAGTGATAAGCCGAGTCAGCAGCTCTTTCCCAAATAGGTGGCAACTCAGCTATCTTTACTGAACTAAATAATTAAGACCCACAGAAAGGTTACAACAGACTAAGCAAATTATACGAAAAACATTTAACAACTATTTTTACCTATTTTCTATTTTTATTATAGAAGGGTTAAAATGAAAACACAATAAATTAAACAGCACCGAACATAAAACAAATGCAACCGCAACGAAAGTACCGCCTTGGGTAACCCTTCTGTTTGTCTTAATTATTTCGTTCAATAAAGACAGCTGTGTTGCCACCTATTTGGGAAAGAGCTGCTGACTCGGCTTATCGGTTTATAGTTTGTTCGGATGTCTTTGTCAATCTTTCCCTTTGATGTTGGGGATAGGGTTTCGGATCTCATCTAGTCAGTTCCTGAAGTGTAGTTACTCTTTAAATTTACAGTGAACTGATTAATGTACATCCGATTTTCTGTTCCTCACTTACGGGTTTGACGCCTTGTCGTTGAGGTAACTGAGCTAGCCAGATTCTCCAAGGGCTCGACCACTAACCGGTTAAGCCCACCTCCCATAGTAATTTCATTGCTGGCCGTCCCAAGGCGGCACTGCTGTTTTGGTTCTTCTCAGTTGACTGTTTTGATAAATGAGTTGTTATGTTAAGTTTGGCGCTGACATCTAAAAAAATGAGAATAGGTCAAAAAAGATGTTTAATGTTTTACATATAATTTGTTCTTATTGTCACGGTCGGTGCTTTTTGTAAGACGGTTGTGTGAGCGGTGGTTGTTTTTGATGGGTTGAACAACTGAGTATCTGATGAACCTAGGCAGAACAAAGAGCAAGGGTTGGTCGACTACAAACCGGTTAAAGCCCCCCCCCCCCCCCCCCCCAGTAACTTCATTACTGGCCGTCCCAAGGCGGCAGTTCTGTTTTGGTTATTCTTGATGTTTTCTGTGTTGTTAGTTGCTATGTCTGTTATTGATATATTGTTTGTGATGTTCAGGCTAGCTCGTTGACCACCTACATGGGAATTGGCTTCTCATAGAGCTGCCGCTGGTTTTCTTTATGGTGGCGACTAATTTGTGTTGTCTCTTTCCCGCATGGTATCTTGGGTTTGATCCTTTATTATTGTGTCAGTTCCTGAGAATTTTCCTCCTCACATTTGTATACGGTTTAAAAAGGCCAAACTCTATTGTGTCAGTTGTTGCCGACTTTATTGTCCCCCGCCTTTTCGAAGAAAAGCGGAGGGACATAGTTTTCGGCATTCCGTCCTTCCGTCCTTCCGTCCGTCCGTCCTTCCGTCCGTCCGTCCGTCCTTCCGTCCTTCCGTCCTTGTTTCCGTCCTTCCGTCCCCCTAATGTAGTAGGTACCTTGTGTGCGCAACTCCTCCTACAGTTTTATGCCGATTCTTTCGAAACTTTACAGATATTTTTGTCATGGTCTGAAGATATGCATGTGGTTTGGATATAACCCTGAGATTATTTTTTGTCACTTTTTCCACAAGTTGAACTTAGTAATTTTTTAGGCATTTTTACTATCAAAGTGACTAGATAGTGGGTACCTTGTGTGCGCAACTCCTCCAACAGTTTTATGCTGATGCCTTTGAAACTTCACAGGTGTTTTGGTCATGGTCTGAAGATACGCATGTGGTTTGGATATATTCCTGAGATTATTTTTTGTCACTTTTTCCACAAGTTGAACTTAGTAATTTTTTAGGCGTTTTTACTATCATAGTGACTAGATAGTAGGTACCTTGTGTGCGCAACTCCTCATACAGTTTTATGCCGATGCCTTTGAAAATTCACAGGTGTTTTGGTGATGGTCTGAAGATACGCATGTGGTTTGGATATAATCCTGAGATTTTTTTTTGTCACTTTTTCCACAAGTTGAACTTAGTAATTTTTAGGCGTTTTTACTATCATAGTGACTAGACAGTGGGTACCTTGTGTGCGCAACTCCTCATACAGTTTTATGCCGATTCCTTTGAAACTTCACAGGTGTTTTGATCATTGTCTGAAGATATGCATGTGGTTTGGATATAATCCTGAAATTATTTTTTATTACTTTTTTCGCAAATTGAACTTAGCCATTTTTCATACATTTTTACTATCAAAGTGAATAGATAGTTGGTACCTTGTGTGTGCAACTCCTCCTACAGTTTTATGCCAATTCCTTTGAAACTTCACAGGCGTTTTGATCATGGTCTGAAGATATGCATGTGGTTTGGATATAATCCTCAAATTATTGTTTTATTACTTTTTTCACATTTTTAACTTAGCCGCTTTTCCAGCTCAAACACTTAAGTGTATATACAGTGGAGACCTAGTTTCCAAGGCGGGGGACATAAATTCGTCGAATTTGCTTGTTCTTACTGTAGTTATCTACATGTTTGCTGGTGCTGCGTTAATATTTCAGGCATAACGCTGGGCATAAGACGAAACTTGTTGCAGATTTATTTCTTTTTTGTTTGGAATGGCAATCCGATCGAGAAGCCGCAGTAGCTCAGCGGGTTAAGGTATATCTACAAGAACTACAGACTTCTCCTTTCTGCAATATCAACTTCCTCATGATGATCAGTTGTAGATCTTCTGGGTCCTGATGTAGTCCAAAACTGCATTGATACCATTACTCTTATGACTGACTGTATAGATCTTAGCAATATTCTGTCCATCTTTTAAGACTCTCCTTTTCTTCCATCAGACATTCCCAGATGTTATGGACGTTGTAGATCTACCCTATTTCTCTGAAGCACGATCCTTTACAAATTGATATGTTATTTTGGTATGATTTTTTTTCCATTCTTTTTTTATTTCTTCATTCATTTATTTGCTTTGTGGTTTATTTTTCTTTTCGTTCAGGCAAGTTTCAATCGCACTGAATACCTATCTTCTTCTGGGTACTGTTACAGTCCGGAACTGCATTGCTACGATAACTCTCATGATGTTCTGAGCAATATTTTGTCCATCCGGAGGGAATCTCCTATCCGTCAGACATTCCAGATGTTAAGGAAAGTTGAAGATCTACCCTGTTTTTCTGAAGTACGGTCCTTCTCCAGTAGATATCTTCTCTTGACGTCAGTTTGTTTTATTTTCGTATATTTATTTATTTTTTGTTTATTTATGTATTCTTTTATTTTTGTTTGTTTTTGTTTTCTTCTTCCGGCAATTTTCAATCTCCTCGCCTCCTTCGATTTCTTCAAAGCTTTCTGAACAGTCCATGCTAGCTTCCCTGTATTGTTTTGCTCCTTCTGCTGCTTTATACCGCCTCTTCTCAAAATCTCTCCACTCATCAGAGAGGTCAATAACATCTCTTCTGACACAAGGCCTTTTTCTGTGGAATTCTCATCCAAGTACCTCACTGGTTGTGTTAGTCATTGCTGTACTGTAGGTTGTGATCATGGTATCTATGCCCATGTCATCATCTCTAAGATTTGTGAGTGATGCAAATTTTCCACCTATAGTTGCTCGAAATTTACCTGCCACGTCTGGTTTTCTAAGCATCTCAAGCATCTCAAACTTCAATCTTGGCTGGGTTGGCTTTCTAGCCTTCTTCAGAAGAACTCGAAAGGTTATCATCATCATCTGGTCATGGTCACTTTCTAAGTCAGCCGAAAGAAAGAACCTTGTCACATGGATGTTAACTCCCGATCGGAAGCGCTACTTCTTCAAGATGAAGGTGCTTTCCGTCTGGCCTGTGTCATGTCCATTTTCTAGATACTTTGTGCGGGGTCAAGGGAACTTGTCAGTATTAGGTTGTACACGGATGCAAACTAGTGTAGTCATGTGACTGACTTCTTCAACGCCCGTAGTAAATTTTAACTGCTAAGCTTCTCCAACAGGGCTATTGGTATCATAAACTTCGAAAAGCTTTATCGAAATTCTATGGCCGACACTTTGAATTGATTTCTAAATTCAAGGTCAGGGTAAAAGGTCTTTTGCAACAGGGCCTATCGGAACCAGAATTATATGGTGACTTAGTCTATATATTCAAAAAGAATGTAAGTAGGTCTGTTTTTTCTGATCCGTTCAGAAAAATTATCATACGTTACAAAATTGGATATAACAAATCTAATGCTGCAGTCTGCATGTTAATTGGTCAAACCAATCAAGGTGAATAACTTAGTTCCTCTCTTTATTTGCACGCCTGTTAGTTGGGCATCAAACTCAGTGATGGGCCTGACATAAAGCTATTTAGTTAAATTGGCTCGGGCCCTTGTCTGTTGCTTGGTTATTCGGGGCTCAACTGATGGTTTTCTATTGCTCCGGTATTTCAGTGGTGTTGTTTGACATCCCAGGGTACTCCTGACATCGCAATACGTTGTTTCTGTCGAGTCCTCATCTCTGATTCATCATAGGTCTTATCCGTAATGTGTTTGTTTCAGGTGATGATTCGTTGATGGGTAAGGAAACCTTCATGCGGATAAAACAACTAACTAAATGTTTCGAACCACCACAGAAGCAGAGGGCGAGGTTTGGATCCAGTACAACTATAGTTAAAGCTCCCCAGTAATTTATTACTCACCATTCCAAGGCGGTACTTCTGTTGTGGTTCTTCACTGTTGTTCTTGTGTCTATTTGTGTGTATGTGTGTGTGCAAGCTAGCAAGATGGCCACCAGTATGACTGTTTATTTTGCTTCCTGTCGTCTTTTGTAATAAAAAATAGAAAATAGGTTCAAAAATAGATGTTTAATGTGTTCCATATAATTTGTTCTTATTGTTCAAATTGTTGCTGTATTGGTCTGTTGTGTGGTTGGTAATTGGTGTGGGTGTGTTATACCATTGCAAAAGCTAAGGGCGAGGTTTGGATCCAGTAAGACTAGTTAAAGCCGCCCCTCCCCCCCCCCCCCCCACCGCCCCCAGTAATCTTTTGGAGAAGACCAAACTGACGGCAAACAGTGCCAATGGCATCCGGAGGGAGTTCACGTTAAAAGGACAGAAGACTGGGAACCGTAACAGGTTCAAATACCTTTTAGAACAGACAGTTGGCATTCCAATGGGCCTTAACTACGCCCCCCTTACTTCCCGACTTGTTTCTTTACGGGCATAAGGCGGAGTTTATATAAGGGCTCTTAAAAGAGGGTAATATACTCCTTGCACAGAAATTCAACTTCACCTACAGGTGCATAGATGATGTTCTGTCTCTGAATAATCCAATGATATCGGAGTTTATTGACTTCATCTATCCATGTGAACTTGAAATTAATGACACCACAGAGTCTGCCTCATACTTAGATTGTTATCTCTATATTGACAATGGAAAGCTTGTTACTAGCTGTTACTAGGCTTTATGACAAGAGGGACGACTTCAATTTTCCCATAGTTAACTTTCCATTCTTGAGTAGTAATATCCTTTCGGCACCTGCATACGGAGTTTATGTTTCTCAGCTAGTCCGCTATGCTAGAGCTTGTTTCAAATATCAAGACTTTGTTGAAAGAGGGAAGCTGCTCACCCATAAACTGCTGACACAGGGTTATCATAAAGTAAAGCTTGTGTCGACAGTTAAAGAATTTTTGGGAGACACCCCATGACCTCGTCATGTTGCCGTTTCTAAACTAATTTTAGATTTGATGGCCTCAGCCGAAGCTTAGTTAAGCTTTCAAATACCGGACTTTCGTTTTCACCGACTTTTTCCACTGATACATTGACATGGCGGTTGTATTATAATAGGCAGGTGATGCTTACTACTTGCGTGCACCCGATCACAACTCTATTTTGGGGTCCATATCTGTGTATCTAAAATATTCCGGAATTGTCAATGTTAAAATGACTTACGAGTTCGAACTTATGATTTGGGTACTTTGACCACTCTCATTTAGCAGTTGTCTAAGATGACGACTCAAAACCGAAGGTTCTCTGAAGGATTGCACTAGCCACTGCAGCTTTTCCAAAGCTGAAGCCTATAACAACATATGTCTTGGATCAAAGGTGAAACTTTTGCCCTCCCTTGTCATTTTCCATACTTCTGTATGCCTGTGAATCGTGGACCTTGACAGAGAGTTGGAGAAAGGAATGTAGGCCTTTGAAATGAGATGCTACCGAAGGTATTAGAACATTTCGTATATGGACCTTATAATCAATTAGGATGTTCGCTGAAAGATCCAAGCAGCCAATGGGGAACACGATGAACTCCTGATCATGGTCAAGAAACGGGAACTAAACTGGTTTGGCCACGTCTCAAGATCATCGTTTATCAAAGACGATTCTACAGGGCATTGTCGAAGGAAAACGAAGAAGAGGTAGACAGAAGAAGTGAGAAGACAATATTAAAGAGTGGACAGGGATGGAAGTAAAAAGTATGCAAAGACTAGGAACTGAAACAATCAAAATCCAAATCCAGCCCTCAAACCATAGTTGGAAACAACTAAGATTACAAATAATCAAGATACAGAGAACATATGGCCAACCGAGTGAGCAGCTTGTTCCCAAAAGGTGGCCACTCAGCAACCCAAACCGAACCAAAAATAATAATAACATACATAAGGTAAAACATCACAGAAACTTTGACACCAAAAACAGGCAACAAAGAACCACAACAGAACTACCGCCTTGGAACGGTCAGTAATGAATTACTGGGGGGCTTAAATCGATTTTACAGGCCCAACCTCACCCTCAGTTTCTGAAGTGGTACAAAACATTTAGTTGGTTGTTCGGTTCGCATGATAACCCTCTAACTCGTCAATGAATCATCACGGTAAACACATTAATCAAATTTCAACACCATGAAGAAGCAAAGACGAGGACTCAACAGATACAACGGGCCGTCTGACAGGTGGAGATCCCTGTCCTGCCAAACAACCCCACTGGAAATCTGAAGCAAAAGAAGGTCACCAGTTGAGCCCCGGTGGACCAAGCAACAGACAAAAAGGCTCCGGTCCCAACCAACTAAAATATATAGCTTTAGGTCGGGGCCATCATAGAGTCTGACGACCGATCCCCCGGTGTGCAATTAAAGAGTGCAGCAAAGCTATCAACCGTGATTGGGTTAATCACTAAGCATGCAGACTGTCGCATAACATTTAAATTATAGCCAATACGTTTGTGACGTATTATTATTTTTCGGAATTGATCAGAAAAATCAGTCCTACCCTTAATCTTTTTGAATTTGTATACTAAGTCACCATAAAATTCTGGTTCCGATAGGCCTTGGTGTAAAAGAAATTTTAATCCGACATCAAATTTTGAAACCAATTCATGGTGTCTGCGATAGAATTTAGAAAAAGCCTTTCTAAGCTTATGATACCGATAGGCCTGTTGAAGAAGTTTAGCAGTTAAACATTTATTACGAGCATTAAAGTCATCTACATGACTACACACTCTAGCAAATCTTATAAGTTGAGAAATATACACTCCATAAGAGGGACGACGTGGAACGTCACCATCCAAAAATGGAAAATTAACTATATCAAAGTCAAAGTCATCACGTTTATCATAAATTTTAGAAGATACAAAACCGTTAGAAATAGATAGATGTAAATCCAAAAAGGGGGCCTCGGTATCTGAAGTATTAGCTTTATTCAATTTGAGTTCAGGTGGGTAAATTTGGTTAACCATGCTTTCAAAATAAGGATTATCAATATTCAGAAGATCGTCTAAATATCTAGAGGTTGAGTTAAATGCCTCAATGATATCAGCTTGATTATCAACAGAAAGACAAGTCATGAAATCTCTTTCATAACAAAATAAAAACAAATCGGCCACAAGAGGAGCACAATTTGTACCCATCGGAATACCAACAATTTGTCTGTATAACTTATTACCAAATCTGATGTAAATATTATCTAAGAGATATGATAAGGCGTCACATACATTCTGACATGACCAAAGACTATATCCTCTATATATTTTACGGTCAGTAGAAGTGAAAAACGCTTTCTTATCGTTACAGGCAATATAAAGGGTATCTTCATTTTTGGAGAACTTTTTGAAGGCCCTCTCAATCAAATCAACAAGTTTTTCCTTTATTAAATTATGGGGTAATGTGGTATAAAGAGTAGAAAAATCATAAGTGGACAAACTAGTCGCACGGAACCCTCTTGACTTCAGTTTACTAAGTACCTCACCAGAATTTTTTATAGACCAAAACATATTTTTCCCTGACCTCTCATACACTGTCTCATAGTACCAAATGACACGAGATTTCACAGCAGTGAGGCAAGAAGTTAATAATTTAGATAATTCTGTAGTAGTACAAGAGCTAGAGTTGGCAATGAATCTAGCTTTATACGGTTTTTTATGAAGCTTAGGTAACCAATACATCGTAGGAAGTTTGTCTTGGCGTTCCTTAACGTTAACAGCAAACTTTAAAGGCAAATTATTTGAGTGGCTATTAACGACAGTCTTCTCATCTGTAAAAGTCTCTTCGTAAGCCGTGGTGCCGTTAAGTTCCTGCTTCAAAGTGTTAATATAGTGCATCCGACAAACAACAACAATGTTGTTTGCGGCCTTGTCAGCAGGAACCAAAACATACTTCCTATGAAAATCCTGGATACCCTGCTTCAAATATCTAAAGGAAGATTTAGGCTTAGGAGGTAAAAGATTAGTATTGTTTGAATAAAACTTTATACGTTTATCCACAATATTAAAGATACTTAGTTTCCATTTCTTTAAAGCGTTACTTTCAACACCCTCTCGTTTACACCAACGATTACCAAAATCATTTAATGCAGATCATTTAATGCAGATCATTTAATGGACTTTGCCTGTTCAACTAGGGCCGCTGAAAACAGAACATGGTGAAAAGAGATTGTTGCGAAATCGTCTGTGGTGCCTCAATGACCTTGCAATGTTAAAGGATAGAATAGAATAGATGTAGTCCACATTCGTATGCAAGGTTTGCACCTTGACACGACACCTTTCGGATCCATACCGTTTATGCTTGAGCAAGAGATTGGCTGTTGTATATGCAGTGATGAGGGTGATGTAAATGACTGCCATTGCGGTTTAAGCATTTAGTACATTCTGACATGCAGTAACATTATATGCAGGAAAGTCAGGTATACTTGTCTTTAGATATAACCTTGGTAACCTATATCAGGTAAAATTTTCAAACGATTCTAAAACTAAGACTGACCTGTCATAATAGAATGCGTCAGTGAGTGTGGCTCGGAGAGGGCTGTTCGTTGCCTGCCGAGACCTGCTCATCACCTTTTTTCTTTCAAACTTTGCGGCTTAGCGACATTGAAGAAGTTCAGTATAGAAATGAGCGTCTGTCGCACTAAATTCGGTATAATTAATCTTATACCGAAGAGAGGCGCCGTAGTCGAGTGGTTAGAGTGGCTCGGTTATTGTGCTGAAAGTCATCGGAAGATCGTGAGTTCGCGGCTAAATGGGTACTTTTTTCGAATCAGGGGAGGATAAGGCAGCGAAAGGAGAGAGTAAGTGTGGAGCATAGAGGGCTGTTTGTTGCCTGCGGAGACCTGCCCATCACTTTTGTTCTTTCAAGCTTTTGGGATTTAGCTAAAATGAAGAAGTTTAATACAGAAAGGTGCGTCTGTCGCACTAAATTCGGTACAGTTACGTTTATTCGTGCATATTTAAAACCTACGATAAATTGTCAGTCGAGAAGTGAATCTTAGCATAGTTTGGCTTCCACACCAATGGATTAATTTGGTTTTGCATCAGACATCTCTTTTCTGAATTGCATGGCTGTCGTTTCTCGAGGGCCATGAAACTTATGGTCTTGTGTTAAGGGCTGGCGCACATTTCATTACTGGTCTTAAACAGACCCAATAACGATGACGAATAAAAGACGAGGATTCGACAGAAACGTTTTGCGACACCTGGAAATCCCTGGAATGTCAAACAACACCACTGAAATACCGACGCATAAGAAAACCATTAGTTGAACTGCGAATAACCCAGCAACCGACGCTGTTGCTTTTGTTATTTTAATCAGTCGTAACGACGCGTCCGAAGACGCTCAACGGAAAGTATCCATGGCCGCACCTCCAGGTGTCCGAAAACTGTCAATGAATGACTCTGTAAAAATTAATCTTCCTTATATAGAACCACCCGTCTGTCTTCGAAGACAGGATTTCTCTGCCGGGAGGTCATGTTCCCAGCAATAGCATATCTAAGCTGAACAGGAAAAGGTATGAAAAATTATTTTTCGACCAATCAGTTGACCGGAATTACCAGTTATAAAGATTTCACTGGCTGACTGGAGGTGGTGACATTATGTGATCAAGAGAGAGAATGACACTTTAGAAGTGTTTTCCTTATACAATCTACTATGCGGATTTTTCCTAATATGGTCCACATTACCAATCTGCGATTTGCCAGTGACATGTATAGACGCTCTAACTGAGGATGAGCAGGAACTAGAAGCCCTAGTTGAAAGTCTCGACAAAACCTGAACAAGGTATAAGATGGAGATCAGTGCTGAAAAGACCAAACTAATGACAAACAGCGCAGATGGCATCCAGTGGGAGATCAAGGTAAAAGGGCAGAAGCTGGGTACCGTAAAAGCTTCAAATACCATGGAGCAGTTGTCTCAGATGATAGCTCAAAACAGGAGGTTCTCTCATGGATTGCATAAGCCACTTCAGCTCTTACCAAGCTGAAACCAATTTGGAGATATAACAACAAAGCTCTGGGATCGAGGTGAAACTTATGCGCTCCCTTGTCATTTCCATTCTGTATGCCTGTTAATCGTGGGCCTTGACAGTAGAGTTAGAGAAAAGAACGCAGGCCTTTGAGATGAGGTGCTACCGAAGGTTACTGAACATTACGTACAAGGACCATATAACCAATGAGGAGGTTCGCAGGAAGATCCAAGCAGCCATTGGAGAACACGATGAACTCCTGACGCTGGTCAAGAAACGAAAACTAACTTTAAAGGTGGTTTGGCCAAGTCTCAAGGTCTTCTGGTTTAGCAAAGACAATTCTACAGGGCACAGTGAAAGGAAAAAGAAGAAGAGGTAGACAGAAGAAGAGGTGGGAAGACAATATTAAAGAGTGGACAGGGATGGATTTTGCCAGCTCAACTAGGGCAGCTGAAAACAGGACAAGGTGGAAAGGGGTTGCTTCGAAGTCATCTGTGGTGCCCCAACGACCAAGTAAGGCTACGGGATAGAATAGAATAGAATAGTCCACTCCTGCCTTTAAGCTAAAGTTCTTTAGGATAAATCTTATCTATCCTTTCAACTATTGCACAAGTCATTTAAGTATCGAGAAGTTGAATAAAATGTTTCAGTTAGGGGTCGAGTCGGGTAACTTCGGACAGCGGGTAAATTCGGACATACCATTGCAAACAGTTAAAATCCAGATGAGACGGATCATTATGATCAGTAGCCTAATGTTCAGTAACCTTCGGTAGCACCTCATCTCAAAGGCCTGCGTTCTTTTCTCTAACTCTGAAAATCTTCAGGATTTTCAATGTTTGCCCAGTTATTTTTGTTTTAATTCCAAACAACTGACATATAAAGGAAACAATTTACATGTTGTCTGAATTTACCTGACTTGACCCTAGTAGCTGTCGATAGGATTCGGCAACACTGTTGGTGTTGTTGGCTGGCAATTCCGCCTGGGCAACGTTGCCAGGGATAGTGTTTATGTTACGGAATATGTATACTCGAAAAAAATATTAAATGGTCAAACTTTTGCCCCTGCGATTTCTGAAACATTTCAAACATCATTTCTACCTTCCATTTTATTCATTTTGCAAGTTTTATACACATGAAGCTTGAACCTATAGCGTTTGTCTTGACCAAGTCTAAGCTTTGAGTCAAACTACCCCTAAAATGAAAGTGGTTTGGATTCCCATAGAGAATTGATGGTGTGTCAGTTTGGTCGGGCATAACTTCTAAAATTGCTATGAGTTTTAAACTTCTTATAGCATGCTGACCTTAAAAATGATTAAATTTGATGACCATCAAGGAATTTTTCAAAAAATTCATGAACTGGCGAAATCGAAAGTTTTGGTGAAATTGCTCCTTATGGACTTCTGACAGCTTTGATTTTGATGGTTGCGTGAATTGAAGTCTGGACTTGGTCAGGATAAAGGCTAAAGACAGAGGGAACCCACGTACCGCCGACTATCGACAGACGGAGCTGGGGGCTCACTGCATCTTATATGGCTACATACCAAGGGAAACCCCTACCCCGCCAGCCGACGACCTGCGACGCAGGGAAACTGAAACATACACACACATGCAACATAACTTTTGAACATGCGCATTGGGTGGTCGCAGTCGGGCGATGGTGCTGGGTAACTTTCAGTGCCGAGGCGTCCTACTACTTGGGATGATATTAGACCAAGGGCCAACTGTGCTTGCAGTAGGTGCGGGTGGGGTTGTTTGGACATTTTTTCTCTTCCCTGTCACATCTATTTTCTTCCTCCGTCTTTCCAAAAGACGGCTCGATATAGACTGAAATACTGTCTCAAAGAGCCATTAAACCCAAAACAACCAACCAAACTGAACATGCGCAACGGCTTGTGTACATGCAGTTAGTTTGAAGTCGCGCTACCACGCGCATCCGCAACGTCGAAGTCGCAGTAAAATGGTACACAAGTTACATATGACAGTAAACAGTGCACAATGAGCAGTACACAGCAAGAAGCATACAGACAGCATATGCTCATGCTCTAGGTAGAGGAATGCAGTGCACAGCAAATAGTAAAGAGATGAAGTTGTATACGGGAGTCCCTACATACCATCTCTTGTACTGAATTCTAGCTTAGACATGTGTCGCTTAATAACAAAATATAGCTGTAAGTTCGAACACCCATTTCATCTGATTAAACAGAACTTGATTTTTTGCGCTCTCAAAAGGGTGTTGGAGTTCGTTCACTCAAAATCAGTTGGCGCAACATGACCTGCATTTCATGGCTCGAGGGGTGTGGTCTGATGGTTCGGTGGTGCTGCGTGTTACTTCCAGTGCCAACTGACTTGGATAATAGTAGGGAGAGGGCTCACTGTGCTTGCAGTAGGTGCGGGTGGGGTCGTTTGACGTTTTTTCTCTCGTCTATCATTTCTCTTCTTTCTCCCTCTCTCTGGGAGACAGCCCGATATAGACTGAAATACTGTCTCAAGGGGCCGTTAAACCCAAAGCAATCAATCGATGGCTTGAATATGTTCAGCGAATCAGTCCCGTCATTGCTTATTTAGCCTGCTGAAGGATTTGTAGGCGGCCAACGGTTACACATATTGGCTGCAAACGGGCAACTCTTTCTGTACTAACCTAGTGCAGTTATACTTGGCCAAAATCAATCTGTACAGCCTGTTTTCTGTACCGGGTTTGCCATCTTTTAGCTGACTTATAAGCCAGAGGTCCTGGGTTCGATACCCGGTCCGGCCACTTACTTTCATTTCTCCTTCCGCTGATTCAAGAAAGGCAATTGCCAGTGAAAGTAAGTGCACTTAGTCCTGGTTAACCGCTGAGGAGGTCAAAGCCTGCCCAGGAATAGTGTTGTTAGGTTAAATGACCGTTCCGACATGACCATATCTGTTTACCGTGGACGTTAAACAATAACACAACAATGCCATCTTTGTGCATTTGGACAGACCAGCAAGCCCAATTATCATATATGACTGGTCCTTATTAATAGCTACGGCGTGAGACTACTAATCTAGGGTCGCAGGTTCGATCATCCGCTTGACTGGTCTTTAAACCTAAGTCACTTCTCCGTATGACCGATGTGTTGGTGGAAATTTCAACCCGACTTCACTCGCTCACTTGGAGTAGTTTGTTTCTTGGCGGAAAGCTGAACTGTATATGGGTGCCATTTCACGTCTTATGTATTCGCCTCTGGCGGTGTAATAGATCAATAGTCTTATGAAGATTTCAAATTCTCCCGCCTTGCAAACTACTGTATCATTCAGTATACTAAATGGTATTAGATTTCAAATAATACCCAGGAAAGAACATGACAAGAGTAAAACTATACAGCCCTCTTAACACATTGCTAGAAGAACTGTAAGGTTTTGAAGGTAAGTGGGAACATTTTTAGGTTTACTTGAAGCAACCATTCCATGCTCATTTTTGTTTCCCTTCTCACTGGAGGTCAGCTCTTTAAAACAGCAGATTATTTAAATTCAGAAGAGTATTAGAATAAGCTTCAGCTGTCTATTATCATAGAACAGTCTGGACATTTGTATAAGAAAATTATTTGAATAATTATTGCTGAAACCAACTCTGAAAGGAACTGTTTTGCTCCTTTAAGGACACAACTCTTTTTGAATCCTCCAAGAAAGTAAACAGGAAATCCTAAATACTGCTTCACTGCAATAACAGAGAAGTCTCAAGGAAGGAAATTAAAACAAAAGGAACAGATTGGAGCGATCAGTAGAAAAGAATACTTAGCTTCTACAGAAGTTTACACACTTATGACTAGCAGTCCACAAAACGGACAGTAGCAAACAGTGTTGACCCAGATCAGCCACCGCATTGTGCGATGTGATAAAATTAAACTGAGACTTCACCTCTTGAACTGGAAACTGAACTTTCAAAAAGACCGTGAACGAGTTCATTAGGCATCAAATGTTTTGGTGCATATAAACCTCACCCTTTAATCTGCAGCAGCCCCAAAGCAACAAACAAGTATTCAGATAACTCATCAGTGAGACATCGCTTTAAAAGCCATATACCTATAAAACCTTATGTCTGGATAGGTGAGCGCAATCTCTCGCTCTTAATCGCTACGGTCCGGGTTCGATAACCCGCCGTCGACATGTGGCAGGACAGTGGTTGCACATCCATGGTCAGTGTTTTTTCTTCGGAAACGCATGTACAAGTTTGTAGAGCTTTCTAAATGTATATAATTGAAGTAAAATAAATTAAGTTTATGTTGAGAATGGCTTTGCGTCCCTTTACATATACAGTATAAATGAAAAACGCGTATGTTATAAATTGAAGGAGCTAAGATGAACATACAAATCTCAAGAGTTTATGCCAGAAAGTAGCAAAGCTATGAAAGGACGTACAGAATGAATGTGCAGTGTGTAATATATTTCGATAGGATACTTTGCAATCAAACTTATAAGCGATTTGAATGCAGAAGATTGCCCGGGGTAAACTGGTTGCCTGCTTTTGTGGCTTCATTGATTGCTATATTTTCCAGCAAGCACACAAGGCTGAATCAACCTTGAATCAACCTTGATTCAACGTCGTAACGTTGAATCAAGGTTGATTCTAGGTTGATTCAACCTTGAGTGCCCAGTGGGTTGGTCCTTTGTGAGGGTATTTCAGTGTGTCTCCAGGAATAAGGAAGGGCAAATAAAGGCCAGACCAGACGGAAAGGACCCATCCTGTTCCAGCTGCAAGCACAACAAGACTTTGCCCTACCTTAAGCTGAGAACAGTGGATTGTCTGAATGCCAAATGTATGACAGCACATTCTGTGGCTATAACATTGCAATCAAATATATATGTAGCAGTTAAACACACTTTTCTTTGGGTGGACTTCAGTGCATCCGAGAGCCTTAGGAACTATAGATATGCCAGCTGATTATAGATTTTAACCAAATGGATGCAATGGCTGTTTGGATGGCATTGTCACAAGATAACAGTGGCGTTGATGGCTCGAGGTTGCTCAGGACTACGTACAACTAGGCCAACTGAGCTACATAGTTGGCTGTCACTGCCTTTACCTGTTGTATCAAAGGTTTTCAGATTATTGCTTTTTTTCAGACACAAATAAAAAGAAGATTATGGATAGTGTTTCAGCCTTTACCAAGATGGAACCACGTGGATGGAACTCAATCCCCATGATCTTCATTCTTGCTTCCAATGAAGCGTTCTATTTATCATCGATGATTTTTTCTGCTATTGTAAAGGAAGACAAAAGAACTTCATAAATCCATTGCAATTTTCACAACCAACTGCACAAATTCAAGCACTTGATTAAATTTGATTTATTTTTATAATGTCTGCAAGTCTGAGTGTCGTAACCCGAGAGGCATATATTACCAGTATTATGACTGGTGGCACTCTCCAGGATCTGAAGTATTCCAAATGAATCCGTGCCATGTAGGGGCTCCCTGGAGGACTTGCATGTGCCGCAATAGACAGTGTATTTATTTATACCAGCAGGTGAGGGCCGAGGGGACGACGGTTATGGTTTGTGATGTCATAATTATGTAACCGGAACTGAAACCTGCAAAGCTGATTAAGAGCATGGAACCATCGACGCATGGCAGGTTCCATCAACATGCGTACTAACAAGGGTAAAGGTCAGAAGTTTGTCAATGTTTAGATTGTTTTCACTTTCACTTAAGCAGCAATAAATCATCTGTTGTCAGAGATGCAAGTTTTACTTGTGTCCTGACGTAGAAAACGCAGCCGTGGTTTGCATCTTTGTTGCATTGCTGATCACCTGCAGCAAAACTCCACTTTTCATCTAGCTTCAGGCGACGCACCAGAACAATGCCGTCTGTAACATACATTAAAAATATTCAATGCATTTCCTCTTTTATTCCTGTTAATTAGCCAAAATAATCGGACCTAACACGCGAGGAAAGGCTCAACAAAAGCTTCTGACGTTTGCAACATTCTGCCTGTATTTAAGCCCGGATTTTTACAGAATTAGATGGACAGCTGCAGCAGGGATAGTAAAAGAGGGTTCTTTGGTTTGATTTAAACACTTTTAAATGCAAAATAACTTGAAAAGAGAAGAAACGATAAATATTAATCAATTTTTCACCTCATGTTTCTATGCACTTACGAAATCAAGGCGATTCCAGCTGTATTTGATTCATATTTGCTGCACTTAGTTCTTGCAGACAGAGAAACAATGCATTGAAAAAACTCAATTTGATAGAGCTGCATTTGTTTTACAAGGCTTTAATCTGTTTTCATACACAAAACCGCAGAAAATGTAATTAAATAACTTTTTCAGAACTTTTTACAAGTTTTGAATTTTCCCGCATATCTCCAGAGCGCGGGAAAACATAGTCATAATCGATCTTTTGTTGGCTGCTGTTTTGTCGATGGATGGCGCTGAAAGAAAGGCTAAATATAGAACAGCATCTGCTGCACTTGAGAAGGCGAAAAATTAACACAAGGAATTCTTTTTAGGACTTAGTATACATAAAAGATTTTAGAATAACGAGGTCGTGTGTAGTGTCTCAGGATTTAAAGGATATAATATAAAACTGCAAAGGTAGAAACAAATGCTAGGTCATCCTTTTATATAGAACTCTGCTAATGCTTAAATTAGCTTTGCTTCATTTGATAATTTTTGTACCTGCGTTTCCCGAAACTAACTTGAATTGTACAACGTCCTCTTTATAATGACACGTGTCAACATCATTTGATTACATTATTGGTTTGTTGAAATGTTTTCTGGTATATTTATTTTATTTTATCTTGCCAGTTTCATAATTATTGTAACGTTACAACAAACGTTTACTTTTGTCATACTACGAGAACACGTGCTACTGTTTACATTTCAGTGCAGTGACAGAGTCCGCCAAAATGACGTCATGCAGTCAGACGTAATCCGAGTGAGCTGTCATGTCGTCTGCAAGCAGGAAATGACAAGAGGTTTTTGTTTATCTGCGATTACTATGTTCACAGACAATATCTGTTTTAGGCCTAACTTTCTGAATATTTATTTTGTTTTCATAGTCGGACTTAAATCCAAATGCTTGTCTGTTTTCATCCTTTTAGCAAATGCATGGACTCTTTTTGGCTGTTGTCACTAGATTTCGTGACACTGTCTTCTCCCTTGGCATCCATTATGAAGTACATACGTCACTGGATGTCTCTAATGTAATGTTGTTTTTTTTTACGTGCATTTTCCTTTCAATTGTAACTACATGTGTAACTGTATATTCTCTCTTTTAAGTCTTTATTTAGGAGATAGCGGTTCGCGAACTTGTGAGGCAGAAGGGCACAAAGTCATTTTTTTGGATGAAAAAGCTGCTGAAACTGAATTGTTTAAAGGTGATGTATCAAGCAGACATGCATTCCCTAGGTTATACTGAACAGATGTATACTTACAGCCTCAGAATTTAGAGGAAAATAATATGCACCAGTCATTTGTAACCCAGCCCTCAATCCCTCCCGCAAGGAGCAGCTGAGACTGGGGCTGCGTGCAAAGTAGGAGTCTAGGACAGTCTGAAAGTCATTGCCAAACTCTTTGTTTCCTTGTCACCTAATGCAACTGCAATCAGCTGCCTCCTGCACTGTGAAGACAATTTAGAAGTAATTGTCCTGATATTACCTGTCATTCCTAGGGGTAGGGTAGTTCTACAATGCCGAACGTAATTAGCCCTATTTACATTTCTCGTTTATATCGGACATTTTCTATTTTTATTTTTAGTTGGCCTTATTACGAGGTGCCAGCCAATAATAAAAACACCTCGACGTTGATTTTAAGGGGTAGGGGTCAGGGCCAAGGTAACAAATGGCTGGTGCTTTAAACAAAAAACTGCCAGTATGCAGTTTTTAAATACAGAGAGCCAGATGATAGCATAGCAATCTTTTAGGGGCAAACCCCCAAAACTTCAGACATGCGGTTAATTTCTGACAACTGAATCTCATGTGCTTTAGAAAATAGTGTAACAGACATAAAGTTCTACAAAGGTGTTTAAGGTACTTTCCCTTTAGTTGTAATGTAAGAAGTTGAAATATAATAGTGTTATACCATGAATACTACATCAATTGATTCAATTCACACAAGGTCTTCTGATACTCTTCAAGCCTTGACCTCAAAAAGCTGTGGCACTGGGAGAGTTTGCCCTCAGGTCAAAGGTACTGCTTTATGTGCTTAGCTTATGAATTGAAACCAGCGGTAATCTGTGAATAATGCTGCCGCTATATATACGAATATAACTCATTTGAAATATAAATATCTAAAAGAAAATGCAAGTTTTGCTATGTTTATGAAAAAAACAACGTTTTGTCGGAACTTCCTAGCCAAAGGTTTACAATAACAATGTCAAATTCGGACACAAAGTTCCCATAGGCACAAGACCTCTCCACATATTAAACTCACATTTTCTCAAAAGCTCACAAGTACAGATCCTTTATAAATACATTAACTCTAAAATTCTAAATAGTCTAATAGTCTATCCACATGCATGATCATTGATACGCTTGTCTAAGACTTTTGTATGGCATGGGTTCAGGGCAGTGGGAAGGAAAAAGACCTGTGAAACAGAGATGGAAGAAAGTGAGTGAGAGAATTATGATTTTGTCCAAAGGAAGAGTTGCTCTTTACTATTGCAATGTGCCCACTGAAAAGGCAGATAACCACAAAAACATGCAGAACTGGTAGCTATATGT
The DNA here is from genome assembly GCA_963989385.1 of Ctena decussata. Classification (NCBI taxonomy): domain Eukaryota; kingdom Metazoa; phylum Mollusca; class Bivalvia; order Lucinida; family Lucinidae; genus Ctena; species Ctena decussata. Next base: position 2,749,785 of record OZ022501.1, on the reverse strand, counting down.
TTCTAGTTTATTCCGTACGATTTCATTTTCTTGTATTTCAATGCCTTTTAGGTTAAATTTTCGGTTGAATACATGTACTGTCTGCAACATTTAACATTGAGCCTGTGGGAATTTGAAGTACCAATGTCCACTATGCATCCAAATTTCACTTCATCTTACCCTCGTAACCACTACAAATTTTATACATAATTATTCCTCATAAACATTTTCATCATTAACGGGTTACATTACAGTGGTTACGAGGGTAGGAGTAAACGAAAAATAAACTTTTTGGGTAAATTTTCATGTATCCAACACCAGGACTAAAGGATTTATATCAAAATCGCAACATTATATTTTGTAATTGATAGAAAATAGAGGCATTATTCGACACAACACATCTTTTTCAAAGTGTTCATGCATCTATGTAGTATGTGTTTCTAATATGCCCCACCAAGGATTCCGTGTGTGGTGGTGGTGGAAAGGGGGGGGGGGGGGAGCACAGCGCTGGGCATGCATAGCACTGGGCATGCATTTAGGTATGGGGTTATGTGCGTGTGTAAGGCGTTAGACTGAATGTCCTCCATCATCATGCTGTGATATAACCTCTGATGTTATAATGCTGCGACGTGGTCAGATGATGTATCCTTCTGCCTGAAGCTGATGCATTGTAAAATTCTGTGATCTTGAACTTTGGTCTACCAACTTTGTATGGAAAGTTACTTGGATGAGCTTTTTCCTTACCTCTTTTGATATGTTTAAAATATATCCCATATAAGATATCTTTAATCTTATAGGATATAAGATATCTTACATACTAAATAAAATATCTAATATAGGTATATGAGATATCTTATTTGACCTTTCCATAAGACAAAATACAATATATAAGATATCTGATATAGCAAATAAGACATCTTATAAAACATATAAGATATCTTCTTTAGTATATAACATATCTTATATCGCATATAAGGTATCTTATATAGGATATGATATATTTTATTCAATTTTACATATAAGATATCTGATATAATATAACAGATATCTGATATATAAGATATCTTATATGCTATATAAAATATCTAATATATAAGATATCTGATATATAATATTAGATATCTGATATGAAAAATTAAATAAGATATCTCATATCCTATATAAGATATCTTATATCCTATATCAGATATCTTGTATAGGATAAAAGATATCTTATATGTTATATAAGATATCATATATGTTATATTAGATATCTTAATTGGCATATTAGATATCTTATATACTATATAAGATATCTACTAAGCATAATAAATAGTAAAACGGCTTGCCATATCAGTGGGTGTGAAGTGCAGTAGTACTGTACCATCGTTCACATTTCTTGGACGGGACAGTACTAGCATGGTTGGGTATGGGGTGATATTGTGCTAATGTTGTGTTCTGCCTGTATAATGTGGATCAAGTAGCACACAGCATTAGCACAATATTGTCAAATTTGTATAAATGCTTTTGTCTTCATCAACAAGCTTAGTATTACAGTAAAACAGAAGTAAGAAGTCACCACCATGGCCTCCATGTTCTGGAATGCTGTCCAAACAGTACAATTCAGTTTTGTTTGGCAGTGTTTAAATTAAATGACCATAAATTCTTACATTAATAATTTTATTCATTATCCGTTTCAGGCATGGAACTCGTTTCAGTAACAAAGGTTATACGGTATCTGGAAGAAGGATACAACTCTCCTACTTGTTTGAAAAATATTTCTAAAGAACTGCTAACCAAAGTTTCAAAGGTAAATTTTCACCAAAGTCAGACTTTTAATTTTTGTTCTACTTGTTTTTGTTGCAGACATAGTATGTGTAATGATTTACGCCATAAGCAGCTAAATGAAATAATAAAAAAGGCTTATCCTGATTGTTTGAAAATAGTTTTATAAATACATAGGCAGTGCTTCAGGTTGTTTTTGAAATTTATGAGCTGCATGGCCTGTCAGAGCAGAAAATGAAGGTTCTATTTTCAAATAAAGGAGTCAGAACCAGGCCATAGAAACAAAATCAGTATTAACAATATTGCAGTATTTCACAAATACTACAAAGCTAACAATTGAGTCTAAGGAAAGGTGGCTTTTGCATGGATTCTTTTTAAGCAACACAACTCGTTACAAGTTGTAGGACAAAAAAATGACAGTGCAATATTCACAGTGAATTTGGTATTTGCACTCAGAATCAGAATTGTTTACTGGTGATACGTCCAAGGACAATCATTCACCAGGACCTGTGATCAGGGAAGCTAGTCCCTAGCCCTCACAAGAGAAGCAAAACTTAGTAACTGAATCCTCTGCTACTCAGCAGCAGAAATAAGGGAATCTTCCAAGGAGTTCCTTTTTTAAGTTGTATGTTTCAGTAGTTGAAGGAGCTAAAACCTCCATGTAGATCTGTGAAATTTATATCATTGCTACATGACCAACATAGAATGCAGCAAAACCTTGAGAGGATCAAATTAAATACTGCACCTTGCTGTTAAATGTGGCAAATTACTCCTTATGAAATGATAATAGCCTCTAAATGCCAATGTACTACAAGCTGAAACAGCCAGTGTTTATGAAAGAACGATATTGTCTGTTTGTTAAATATTTTGTTTTTGACAGTTTGGTGCTTTTCTAATATTGTCTGAAATACCCGCCAGTAAAAGTTAAAGAACTATCTCAGTCATTTGGAGTAACCTGGAAGTGTTGATAAACAATATGGCGACTCAGAATGGTCCCGTACCAGCATCATAACTTTCAAACCCTAATTGAAAGGGTTTGAAGAATTATAATACATGTAACTGATAAATAAAAGGTTTATCACGTGCCATGGCAGTGTGGTCATGTGGTTAGAGTGACTTGGTTATGGTGTAGTTGGTTGCCAGAAGGTTGCGGGTTCAAACTCTGGTGAGCCATCTGAAAAACTCTGTCAACCCAGCAGTAAATGAGTACCTTTTTCGAATCAGGGAAGGATAAGGCAGGCAAAGGAAAAGAATGAGCTCTGCCTTTCATATGCTGTGCCCCAGATACAGTGTACAAATTCTTTCTTTTAACAACAGACCCCAATTTTCAAGGGCTACTTTGTCCAGGGATGCAACAGGAAGCCACAAAATCAGCCTTTTGAAACTGGTGGTAAACCATTTGGCATTGAAGATGAATTCATTAATAGATGACATTTGACCAGGGGTGGGGATGGTGTAGAATAAAATTTTGGGCCAATATGTGACTAAGAAATGCCTCATTATTGTGATCCTGATATGTGTATTAAAGAATGTGATTGGTCTCTTAAAAACTTCCAGATTGTTTTAACCAGACTAGCTCTTAAAAAAGAGGGGAGGTTTGTGTGGTGATTGGTTGGGATGGACAGGTGGGTAGGGGTGGGAGCTGGTGAAAATACTATTAAAAAACTTGCCTGACCCTCCTGGTCATCAGCCCTCTCCCTACCCCTACTCCCCCACCCCCCCACCACTGTTACACTTACTACGCCTCCACCCCTATCTATATATTAGTTTGAAGTCACATTATAAATATGAAAACTATGTATTTCAGGAGCTTTGCCAGTATGTTACAAAGACGGAAAGAGGATTCAAACTTTTAGAAGACTTCCTGAATGCCCTCCAAGTCCTGGTGAAGCACAATAGTAATTCATTCCAGTTTCTGTCTGACAATGGACTCACAGATGTAATAGGAGGTAAAACTTCTAGGATTTTAAAATTCCATAGTGAACCAAGATAATTGAGCCTCGACACAACAAAACCAATAAAGTGGCATGTGTGCCACCAAGAGACTCAGATCACAGTTTGCGCTGTGTGCTAACTGCAGATCTAAGCCATGCAAAGACTCTGATCAGACTTGGCAAATGCACAGACAGATCTGAGTCTTTGCTGGGCACACATGCCACTTTGTTGGTTTTCTCATGTCACAGCTCATATGGGGTGGAAGTTCTTGAGCTTAAACATGAAGACCATTTTACCAGATCAGACTTTTGAAGTGCAAGTTCTTTTTCATCCCTTCCATATCTTTAAAACCACCAGGAAGAAAAAATGTGGTCAGAATTTTGCCAGATATTTATAGCTATTAGTAAATGTGTCTCATTAATAAGGGTAATTATGGTATATGCATAGAAAGCAGAACTAAATAAATGAGCATCGTCAGACAAAGATATGTCTAGCATATCTGCAAACAATACAGGTTCAAACCAGTCTGGGAATTTGTTCAGTCTAGTAAGACCTGCAAATTCATTGCCAGTCCAAGATGGAACAGGTTGCAAGCATTCAACATTGATCCTCCATGTCCATATTCATTTTCTTTTTACTCTTGTGGCTTCCTGCTTTCTTCCCTGGGTGAAAAACCCTTCCCAGAAAAGGGGGGGGGGGGGGGGGGGGGGGTTGCTCTTAAACAATGATAACTAGAGGAGCAAATGTTTTCCTTAAAGAGTTGATTCCCAGGAGGTTGGAATGAAAATAGCAGTTGCTTCCCCTGAAAGTGTATCTATTCAGCATCAGATGATGATACATGTACCCTAATGTGCTTAGATATTTGAACACCTAAAACCAATAATTTTCCATTTTGGACAAATGGAAAATTCATGGTTTTAGTTGTTCCAATACTTAAGCACACTATGGTAATGTCTTGTGGTGTGCGTAGTGTATACAGAAAGGCAAATGGTGCAGACCATGATCAGACTGCAGTCTGATTTGGGTCTGTACTGTCTTCTCAGACTCCTGTCCCAAATTTTATGGTGAATACAGTAGTTCAGAATTGGATTCCAGCATTAAAATGCCAATGTGTTTTAGCCAAATTAACTTTCTCTCAAAAACATTTTTAAGCAGTGTTCCACCTATTACTCCAGTTTCCTCCAATGAAGCCAAAATAGTGGTTTTGAGGTAAAGGTGTAAATTAGATCATTATGGGTAATTTTTAAATTTCTTTCCCCAAAAAGCAAAAAGAAATTGAAAGGATGAGAGTTTTATGTCTCTTTCTGTGCAGTTAAGCAGAACTTGAACTTCACCTGCACAGGTAAAAACCAGTTAAAAAGTGATTAATGAACAAATAAATGTTTGACAATTCAGTATTAATGATATCATTTATTGAATCGTGCTGCGATTCAGTATCCTGCATTTCATCACATGTCATGAAGGCTTACTTAATAAAAGCATATCTGTACTGCAAACATACTTTAATATTAGCAGTTTAACGTTTTTAGGTAATTTAGAAAAAAATGGTAAAAGTGCTGATATTTTGGGAAAATTGTGTGATACAGTTAATATTACAAAAGTAAGAAGGAAAACAGCTGCATGTAGCTGTTGGTTAGTTATAGACACAAATTACAGGAACCATCGCTGAGTTATTTGTAGATCAGGATCACGATGCTCCTTCAGTATCAGCCTATACCAGCATTTAATTACATATTGGAAGATGATTATCATTTTGTTTAGTTTTTTAATCAACTGAATGAGAAGGTAACATCTTTCAATATTAAGGGTAGTTATACAAGATGCAAACTGAACTATTGAAGTATCAAAATTCAGAAGTGGAAGGCTGATGTTTGAGAAAGGGGACAGAACATTGTAGTGTAGATCGATAATTAATTCAATATTGTTATGACTAGCTGGCTTAAGTACCTTTTGGTAGGGAGTTGCAAACAAAAAAACTCTTAATATTAGGACAGATAGGTCTTAGCAATTGTACAGGCCAGTATCAGACCACTCTTAAAGTAGCAGTCTGATCAGGGTCTACACTGTTTACCATTTCATTTGCATCTTTTGGAGGCATTTCTGCATTGTAAAAACAATATTATCATAATTATTCTAGGTGTCCAATTATATGAAATTTGGATTTTATTTTGTTTGTTTATGTCCTCTTTCCTTTATTGGAATGCATTTGTTGGGATAATCACTTACAACTTGGGATATAAGGCTACAAGTTATGAGCATAAATTGCGCTTTTGCTGTATTTCTCTGCAGTTAATTTTTTTCTGAGTCTGAGCCATATGGCAAGCCATTTTACTATTGATTATGGAATTTAGATATCTCATTGCTTATATAAGATATCAAATTTATAATATAAGATATCTTATATATATAGAGAGGATATCTTATATAATAAAAAGATATCTTATATAAAATATTAGATAGCTAATATAACTTATAAGATATCTAATATAGCATCAGAGATATCTTATATCCTATAGAAGATATCTGATATAGGATATAAGATATCTGATATAGGATACCAGATATCTGGTATAGGATATGAGATATATTATTTTATTTTACATATAAGATATGTTATATAGTATATCAGATATCTTACATAATAAATAAGATATCTTATAAAGCATATAATATATCTTATATACCAGATATCTGATATATTATGTAAAATTCTTATATGTAAAATTAAATAAGATATCTCATATCCCATATAAGATATCTTATAGCCTATATAAGATATCTTATATGCCATATAAGATGTCTGATATACTATTTAAGATATCGAATATAGGTATATAAGATATCTTATTGACTTTTCCATAAGACACAATACAATATATAAGATATCTGGTATAGCATATAAGATGATTTATATAACATATATGATATCTTATTTAGTATATCAGATACCTTATATCCAATATGAGATACCTTATTTAATTTTATGTATAAGCTATCTTATATAACATGTCAGGTATCTGATATATTATATATCTTATATGCAATATATCTTATATTATATAAGATATCTTGTATGAAAATAGATAAGATATCTCATATCCTATATAAGATATCTTATATTCTACATCAGATATCTTATAAAGGATATAAGATATCTTATATGTTATATATGATATCTAAATTGGCATATTAGATATCTAATGTACTATATAAGATATCTACTATGTATAATAAATAGTAAAATGGCTTGCCATAGAGCCATTATACATATTAGCATTATATTCAAAACAGCATCGTGAGGCTCTGCTTTACCTCTATTTCTTTTGTAGATGTTTATCAAAATGTTTTGCAAAGACTTACCAGAGATGGGACAACAGAAGGCTTGCAGGTCATTGTGGAGATGCTGCTGGAGGTCACCAATGTAAGCATTTAATTTTACTGGAAGATATTCAAACAGTCATACCGTATTCATCCTAATAAACGCCCCGCTCTAATAAACGCTCCCTGCCTCTTTTTCGAAAATAATGTTATATTTTCTTGGATGAATTCTTGTTTGCTTCTCTGGATTTGGTAGCTCTCTGAAATGGGTCTTCTCTTAAAGGAAAGAATTTGCTCCTAGAGGAGCAAATTCATTAAGAGTTGACCCCTACTGAAAAGGGAGGCACAGATAGTAGAGTTGTTTCCTCTGAAAGTATACCCATCACCTTTATATGGCCTAGTAGAGGTATTTTGGCTGTGGCTGATTTAAATTACACTTTATGCTCTAAGTAATTCCCCCCTTTTGCAAAATGCAACACCCCCAGGGTGTTAAATAAGATGAATATGGTAAATTATAAAATGTTTTATCGGTGTTTGCTTGAAGATAAGTCTTTTTTGTGTGTTTTGTGAGACTTGTAACAAAGAAAATGAAAACCGTTTCTCAGTATAGTCACGGAAGGATTGATATTGTGAATGAATCATTGTTTAAACCAATGGTGAGTGTCATTACAAATGAGACTTATTATAATGATATTCTTACAAGGCTATTTGAGATGTGATGTAATTTTTTAAGACTATATGGCAGTGCATTTGGGAGCCATTGCTCATGGCTTTCAAATTCTGTGCCAAAAAAAATATATTTTTTGGTTTAGTCTCGATACATGTATAATTCTATTTGAATATAAAACTATGTCTTTGCATGAACCACACCACAGATTTATAATAATTTGCTAACTTTTAACAGGTGCTTGCAGATTTACATACTTCAGGTATGGCACTTTATGTATATTGACTAATAGAAATTAATTAATATTTGCCTTTTTCAAAGTTACAAACTAGATGAAAAGGCAATGATCAGGAACTGACACAGTGGTTTAACACAAGCTGTCATATACACCAAATTGGAATGGGAAAAAAATAATAATAAAGACAGCACACAAAGCAAAACAAAACAAGTGAAAAACTAGGATGTCAGCTCCTTCCCAGCAGATAACCACAAGACTATTCTAAATGGAAAGTCAAAAACGTAGAATTACATGTTCTTAACCCTTACTTTGTTGTAACCATGCAAGCTATTTGATTTGTGTGAAGGACTTCTTAACCATCAATGTCTCAAAACAATGCACAGATAAAAAATGCAACACAGAGATGGAAAGATGAATACTCAACAGCAAGAATGACACTGTATGGTGTAGAATAGAAGTCCAACAGCAGAACCCAGGTGGGCCCAACCAGAGACAGATTATCAAGCACCAACCAAGCATGTATTTTTTTGTCAGACAAATTGTAGTCAGTGGAGACTTATAAAAATGAATTTAATGAAGCAAAAATAGGAATAGCTGCATAAGCCCAAGTGTTTTTTAAACATGGCCATAAAATTTGCTAAATAGCATTGAGGAGATGGGACTATGCATGTAAGAGGAAAATTTCAGGAGCTTTACTGTCTTCTTTTGTTATTTTTATTATCTTTATTGCAGTAAAATCTATTAAGAATAGCAGAAAGCAAAGGTGAAAAAAAGTTTAAGAGAAAACAGTAGTTATCACGTGCAGCATTGGTCCAGACCATTAATTGAGTTTTGTTGTATTTCAGCACTGGAATATCTTTGGGTCTGTTTCTCTTCTTGCATATATATAGCACAATATTTCTGCATGTTAATAATTATATACTACATATATGACAAGTTAATATACTAACAATCAAGAGTGATGATAAGTTAATATACTAATAATTAAGAGTGTTATCTTCACTACTATTTTCACTACTATTTACAGCCAAGTCTGAGATATGTCAGGGATTATGTCCTTACATGCTTGACCTTCTACAGGCAGATAAACTGGAGTTCCAAGTAAAAATGGAGGTAAATTATCATGTGACAATGGAAAGTGCACTTTTTGACTCACCTGCGACAAGCAGAATTTAGCAAGACATATGTATTACTTTTATGACCTGTCAATACACTTTTGTTGAATTTTTAGGTTTAGCTCTGTTTTGTGACAGTGCGCTGACAGGCCAGACAAGTACCCATTCAGTGAAATTCTTGTTCATCTTACAAATTAGGAACGTTAAGTTTTGTGGGTTTATATATTAAGAGTAACAAGTGTAAGTAATCCAATTCACCCAAAGTTTTTGTCTGATTGAATTGAAACTTGTGCACAGGTTGCAGACATACTGATGATTGATATGAAAGAATGTATTATAAAATTGTTTGCTAAAATAACAGGAGGTCATACTATTAAGGAAATTTCTAATATTGTTTACTGGAGCTGGCTTATGGTAATTTATTTTATTGTTCAGTTCTTCCTTGTCTCTAATCTTTGTTTACTTGGCACACCGTATCACGTTACATTTTCACTGCGTGACGTCATCTTTCCATTTGTTTAATATCTCCTGAAGAAGCCTAATGGCTTCCAAATTATGACTATCACACAGATATCTACTGTTAAGAATATCTGGGTGAGCCTCAGTCCTGAACTTACACTAAATCATGATTGACTTTACAGAAGCCTCATCTTAGTACTATCTTCTCATAATCCAGCAAGGCTTTCACATACTACAGTCCAAGCAATGGGCTCAGCATTAAATGGAAGGTAGATAGTTGACCATCATCATTTGCTGGGCTGATATATGAAGAATCCAGGAGTATTCAGATGATGATGCTGAAAATGTACTTTCAATTTTTCCACATGGCTTTTATTATCTTTTTTGATAGGTTGTAAAATCTACAAATATGTTACTTGACCAGTGTCCTACTGGAACTAAAGAAGCCATTCTACTACAAGAAGATTTTCAGAAGAAAATGTAAGTTATGCAGAATGCTTTAATGACATATACTGCTGAAATGTATGTTACCACAAAAATGGCTGTTGATGGGCATAATTTCAGTGAATATTTTCATATTAATTATGAATGAATAATTATATGTGCATGTCTTATGTATTCATTATATCTAAATATTGATCTAACTTCATGTATGTACTGTCATAATATGGCAAATTTCATAAATAGACGAAATCTGTGCGTCTACAACGTTTACTTTCTCTAGACGATTTAACGGGTCAGTGACAGACATAACTGTAACATCTCAAAGACCTGTGACTCTTGTATTGAGTACACATGACAATATAACGGTAGAGAGATGTAATTAGTAGCCGGAAGTGTCAATCAATTTCTGCGCTTGAAAAGATGTTTAGCTGCTTTGACAAGCTAACAAATTCAGATCTGCTACCTTTATTAGATTAATGTGTTGAAAATCAAACCTATTAATTTTTGTCGATGGTGGATGAATCACGATTTTACGCCCTTTTTAACATGATTTCAGCAATATCAGGGCGATGGGTTGGTGATAATGAAAGGCTGTTTATGACTGAAAAGATACCTGCTTCCAACGCGTCTCGAGCCCGGGATTCATGTACGAATGCAGAGTCTAATCCCAGACTGGGCAGCTCGCTAATTTCCCATCGTCCCTTTTACCGACGCGTGAAAGGGCGTTAGGGCATATGTGGGCATTGGTGACTCGGACAAACCTGTGTTTTGTGCACAACAGCTAAAGCATTACTGTTAGCCTGACGACTCTCACGTATGTTACCGGGGTGGTTGGGTGATGCGATGGTGCTGGGTATAACTTCCAATTCCATGGTGTCCTACTGATTTGGATAATGGTGGGGCAAGGGCCTACTGTGCTTGCAGTAGGTGCGGGTGGGACTGTTTGGACATTTTTCTCACGCTATCACATCTCTCTTCTTTCTTCCTCTCTTTCGGAGACGGCCCGATATAGACGGAAATACTGTCTAAAAGGGCCGTTAAACTCAAAACAACCAACCAACGTGTGTTACCAGAGTTACAGACTTTTGGACTGCACAGTTTTCTAGTGATTTGTGTGTCACGCCGTAGTCCATTTGTTAGAGCGCATAGCTATTGCACAGAAAGTCGCGGCTTCAAACCCGGCCCGGCCAACGATTGAAAAATTTTGTCAACCAAGAGTAAAAAAATAACCTCTTGATGCATGACTACATGCAGCTAAACTGATGACTTCGACTATGGACAACACACTCTCGATATGATAGGCCTCGCCTGAAAATGCAAGCTATGCCATCACGGTATGCATCCCGGCGTTCACATCTGTGTAAAGTGATCAAACTGAACCCTCACTTTTATTCCCCAGTATCAGATTATCTAAGCAATCAGACGGCGCGGAAGCGCTGGCTGATCTTTACCTTCCCTATTCCCCCATTCGTTTTAACGTTCAGTTTCAGGTGATGTTATTCCCAATGTTGCATCGTCTTATTTATTATGGTTTCTTTACACTAACGTGAACAGCTCTTTCCCAAATAGGCGGTCATCAAAAACAACAGTAACATTTAATTTTACCCATTTTCTATTATAAATCACACACATACAGAGAGAGAGAGAGAGAGAGAGAGAGAGCAAAGTGGGAAGCTTTACAGGTGACCATATTGCTAGAAGACCACAGACAAGCGGACCTAAGAACACGTAAAATTGAAGAACCACAACGGAAGTACCGCCTTGGAACGGTCAGTAAATGTTCTTTGCACACAACAAAAGAACTAGACTTCAAATCCATTTGGGAAGAACCGAATTGTCTGGATCCACATTATTTGGCCAGTTTGTTTTGGTTAAGAGTTGATCTTATAATGTATTTTGTACGGCCTTTTGTTATTGCTGAAATTCTTCTGAGAGGAATTTGATATCACCTGTACCCATACCGAAAAATTTCACTTTTGTTCCGGCTCATCCATCTAGTTTCTTCGCTACAAGGACTCTCGTCGCTGTTACGTTAGTTCGAATTAGTTCATAATTGATGTCACGAGAAAGACGATTGTGCGACATCAACGAACGGCAGGGACTCGGCTAAGCCTGTACCTGCCCAAAGCTGATTTTTAGGCTGTTCATTCAAACAAAAAAATACGTTTGAACTGGTACATGTACGATTTCTTTTCAATCAGTTTGCATCATATGCAATTATTTGATACCTGAAATGTATCGTATTACGAAACATTTGGGGTAATAAATAACTAACTAAATACACAAAAAGTGAGCTAATAGGTAATAAATTAGTGATAAAAGTCCAGTCAGCTTCTTACGGTTGAACACATTAATATATGTATAACATTGACAGGTCAATTATGTAAAATGACCTTCTGATACTTAAGAGGGATTTCGGCCATATGCCACACAAAAAACTGCAGACAACTAAGCTATGATTAATGAATAATTAATTCTAACACGAAAAGTGGTCACGCGTTGCATTTTTGTATACATAGAGTACCTAGCAGTACAATCTTATGGTGCCAGAACAAAATAGCTAAATTGGGATTATACGTTACAAGACAGACATTACACTTTGTTCAGAATGGATGAAGCTAATAAATTTCATTATTCAAGCCGCGCAAATATTCTGCTAATTTTCACTCCATGAACTGAATTAAGTTGGTTTTAAACTCATACAACTCGCAAACTATTTCGGATTACAAACAATGTAAGTATAATCAAGGGAGTGCATTAGGACATGTGCGAACAGCGAAGACTCAGATAATCCTGTCTTGTCAGCGTTACTCATGTCCTCATTTGAGAGTCAAGGAAAATGTAGAGCAAATTTGAGTCGGCTATGTCAGTCTCAGCTTTATATTTTTCGTCGCGCTGCTCAGATACTGATACATTTGAGCCGCGACACGAGAAAACCAACAATGTGGTTGTGCGCCCAGCGCAGACTCCGATCAGCCTGGGTATCCCCCCAGTCCGATCAGACTCTTCGTTTAGGGCTTGAAGGATAGGCAAGGGTCTAAGCTACCGCCATGCGGACAGCGAAGACTCTGATCAGACTGGGCGGATGCCCAGGCTGATCTGAGTCTGCGCTGGCCGCACAACCACATTGTTGGTTTTCTCGTGTCGCGGCTCATTTGTACTTCGACACATTTTTTTTTCGTTTGGCAAGATTAACAACCCCTTAATATTTTGTCCCGGTTCACGCTTGAGCTTGGGGCTCCCATTATCATGAAATACGAGCATTTTTCACCACCATTTGAAATTAGTTATAGCTACAAGAAAAGAGGAAAATTCGAACCAACTTTACATAGTTATGCCGTAGATATATTTTCATTCGCAGTATTGTGATCCTTACTACATGCAGAGATATGCACACTGTCAACTTCCCAGCAGACACATAACGTTGAAACACAGTCGTATTGATATCAATGTAACTTTTCATGGCCCCGAGGTTATAAAACTTGAGTATATTCTCAAACTCAAAATAAAGCACACTGACTTGCTGCTTCCGAGCATGTAATAAAGCACACTGATTGACTGCTTCCGAGCACATGCTCGGAAGCAGCCAGTCAGTGTGCTTTATTTTGAGTTTGAGATTATTCTCAAGATTTATAACCTCGAACCCTGACGTTGTAGTGACGTTGATATGACGCTGTTTCGATATTTCTTGCCTGCTGGGTTACGTCCTGGGCCAGGTGGTTCAAAGCGTCCCGGTAACATCAAGAGTGTTGCTCCAAAAAGAAAAAAATGTGAATAACTTTTGAAAAGCTTGTCAGATTTTTTTCATCAAGAGCAGCAACGTTTTTTCGAAGGCCTATCATATATTTGCAAATCTTACGCCTCGTTCACCAACGCCATCGTTGGTTTTCAACAATCGGACCCTGGAGAAATGATGCCACCAGCCTACTATAGACGACAGTCATAGCCAACCCATTATTTAATGATATGTTCTGTACTTCGAAACAATATATGAATACTGAGTACACAGCTGGGTGGCATTTTTGGCCCTTCTGCACAGTTATTAAGTAGTTTTGGTAAAACAACAACAAAAAAAAAAAACCAGCAACAATAACAATACCATCATCCCTGCCTATTGCGACCTTGACTTTGTTAGTGTCTCAGCAGAAGATGCACAGAAAACAAAGGTCGCAGAAAGAGTTCCATTGAGTCGGTAAATAGCTATACATAGCTAATGTTTCACTGTTATAACATGTCCGACTATAAATAAAATTTGTATTGTATTGTATCAAACAAACAAATGAATTTTTAAACTATGGATCAATGCTCCAGATAAGAAGAGGTAATAGGGATAATCGAGGGATAATTATCCTCCGTTCTCCGCAAAAGCATGTGTTGTGACCTCTCAGTAGAACCGTCTCTGCGAGACGATTCTAACGAGGGGTCAAAATGACTCGGCGAGGGGTCACAACGTATTTTTATTGATAAATACGAAAAAAATCTCAGAATTATCGAATTATTTTAAAATGTTGTCTGACTCAAAGTACATTGTTTGACTCAGCGTACATTTTCCTGCCAAAAGTTCCGACGGTCATGTCTCTTACGAGACAGCAGATTGACGGTTTGTGTGGTTTACAGGTCAAGTTCTGCCGCTATGATAAGATCATATTCACTCATGATCGGTTTCCACAGCTTTTTATCCACGAGTTGGTTTTCAACACCCAAATGTGGGCATACAAGTTAAACAATGCCAGGACGAAAATGGAGACTACACTAAAAGGCAAGAATTCGCCAGGAAAGCAACTTCTATTCTTCAAAATGATGATCCTTTTGAGAAGAATACCGAAACGAAACTACGTCAATGGCGTACTCCTGCACTGTCTGAGGTTGAACAGAGCCTTCGTTGTTCGCATTTTTGCCAACAGCAAAACTTCATATCAGACTTGAGTGAATGCTCAGGCTGAGTTCATTCTTCGCAGTTTGCACACTTATCCCAAATAGCTGTTTTCGGCGAAGTTAAGCCCCAGTGATGTATGCAAAACGGTGCTCATGTCATACAGAACAAAAACAGACTCAGTTATATAAGCCTGCGCAGCGGCACAGTCTGATTAGAACTCTGTCGTTCATACACACCATGTATGGTTTTTGATGAAACTGAAGGCTATATGCAAAGCTATGGTCAGACAGCACTGATCCAGACTGGTTTGAGTCTTGTGTGTTAGCAGATACGTTAAGCACCCATTTTGCTTGTTGCAGCTCAGTTTATATCGGACGGTAACAGGACAATGCACAAGACGTGCTTTGGTATGGATTTAACTGCTCTTGCAAGAGTATCTCATACATCTAGTCCATCGGTAGGCACGGGAGAAAACTGATCTTCTGGTAGCGGAACAGGTCCACCAGAAGCACGACGTCAAAATGACATCATACCAACGTCGCTGTGACATTGCGACGTCACATCGACGTCGGGATGACGTCAATTGGACGCTATGTGCCAGCTGGGGGGGGGGGCATTTCGACGACACACGGGCGAGACTCGCATCACAACACTTTACCACTAAGCCGAGGGCTCGCTGACAAGACAGAATTGCTTTTGCTTTAGTTGCCACAGACAGAAAGAGAAAGAGTTTGTGTCATTCAGTTTTTGAGAGAGACTTTGACTTCGCTTGAAACTTCACTAATCATTCATTTCAAAGAGAGAATAAGAGAGAGAGGGAGAGAGAGGGAGAAAAGAAAGCGTGGCATCACGGGCTTAAAAAGTATTAATTCTGAAATAACAAAACATTCCTTCGGAAGCTTAATTCCACTCACTTTACGATATTGATTATAACAACCTTTGTAAAGTACATTTTAGGTATTTTTGCCTCAAGCGATATCGGGAACGACCTGTCTTAAGGTGAATGGGCACACTTTTCGGGGAAGCAACACTGTCATTTTCATTTTTACATCCCTTTCAGAATGGGGCAAATTCTTTTCTTAAATTGTTGACCCTATGAAAATGACATCATTTGGATTCAAGCCGCGTCGTTGCCGAAACAAGCCTATATGTAAAAACAGCATGCTCATGATAGGCACATGTTGCAGGATAGGCGAATCATACGGTGCATACTGCATACTCTTGCAGGATAGGCGAATCATACGGTGCATACTCTGACCAGACTGTACAGTAAACTGCGCAAATACACATAACATGCAGACCTTTTTAATAACGTTCCAAAAGTTGAGTCGTCTTCCCCGACGGGTAAAATATTCATAATGAAGAAGTCGGGGTATCGAATCCAGCCGAGTTCGTGACTCTCCTTGGATTGTTACTTTATAATCCAATCAATTAAAATGACAGCTCAGGTAGGGGTATTCACCAGTATTACCATTATGTACACGGGCGGCGAATTATGTTATCTTTATTGCCCGAGTGTCTTATTCATCCTTACCCATTACTGCTAAACTATCACCGCCGTTTTAAACCACCAGGAACTCTGCACTTTTCTATCAAATAATAATAATAATAATAACAATGCCTTTTCTCATTTTATAGCGCATTATTTACGCAGTCGGGCTTTACTCTTATCCTTTTTCATTATTATTATTCGATTGATTTCATCGTATGTTGAAGAGCATTGCCACGTGTTTTGTGATTTATGTGTTAATAATACAGCTGACAGGTACCGTTAAGTTTGTGACAAGACGGTTTGCTTTGAAGCTAAAATACCGTTGTACACCTGCACTTTAGTAGCGGAGAAACCCGTTATCCTGTCTAATTCAGTCTAAAAAGAGAAACATTTCAGACAGTCAGATTTTTCAAATTAATGAAAACTGCCATATATTGCTTGACTGAGCAGAATTATGTTGAACCTTTGAAATCTTCTGTCTGTCATTAAAAATTGTTCCTGAACATACATGCCATTCATTGTTTGACCCAAAACTGACTGTTTCTCAAGAGAAGTGTGATCAGGATCTATACTGTATGCCATTCATCTTACGGTTTTAGTTCCCATGTACATCTCTGATAGGACAAGTGGACTGATAGAAATCCTGTACAGCAACTTTAGGTTAATGGTCAAGGTGTTCCAATACCGAGTTATCGTGATTCCTTCTTTTCTGGATCATATGCATGTTTGAAGTCACTTTTTATACCCCGCCACACGTTAGTGACAGGGTATTATGTTTTCCCACTGGCTGTCCGTGTGTCCGTCCATCCGTCGTATGTACGTCTGTCCGTCCGTGAGCACTTCATTTCCGCTCGATAACTTGAGTATTTATTAATGGATTTTCTTCAATCTTGGCACGTGCATTGGTCTTGGCAAGATTTCGGTTGGGATTGTTAATGGGCAAATTTCAATGTCTTCTGATGGAGTAATTGCCCTTGGCATGGTCTTAAAAATAGTTTTTGGTCTGTAGTTCCTTTACACTTTGGAATATCTTGATGAAAATTCACAGAAATGATCGAAGTAACATAAGCTTTCTGTTATAAATAAAATTTTGTCCACCTAGGTTATCTGCCCCTGCCCTGGGGCTATATATGTATGAAATGATGAAAAAAAATGTCTAAAATTAGAGTCGAAAGAGATTTTTCTGAAACTTATAACAACTTATCATATTAATATAAGCTTTATGTCTTGTTCAAAATTCTGTCCTCCAGTGGTTATTTGCACCTGACACAAGCTGTATACATGCATGAAATGAGCCGCGACACGAGAAAACCAACAATGTGGTTGTGCGCCCAGTGCAGACTCAGATCAACCTGGGCATCCGCCCAGTCTGATCAGAGTCTTCGCTGTCCGCATGGACGTACCTTGACCCTTAGCTACCCTTTGAGCACTAAACAAAGAGTCTGATCAAACTGGGCGGATGCCCAAGCTGATCTGAGTCTGCGCTTGGCGCACAACCACATTGTTGGTATTCTTGCGCGCACAACCACATTGTTGGTATTCTTGCGTCTCGGCTCAAATCATGAAAAAAATCTAAAAAAATCAGATGTTTGGTATATCTTGATGAAATTTCATAGAAATGATTGAAATAACATAAGCTTTCTGTTACAAGTAGTATTAAGTCCACATAGGTTACCTGCCCCTGCCCCAGAGCTATATACAAAATTGAAGATTTGATTTTCAAGTTGTAATTTTATGAGAGAGTTCAGACAAAAACAATATGATGTCTTTCTGCTCTTGAAACATGAAGAGAAACATTATCATCAGCTGGCAATTGTGTATCAGACATGCCATAGTCTTTATTCAAAGAATTCTCAACCAGAATTAACTGTTGCCGAGTACCGGTCCCATCCGAAACTGAGACCGTTTCTGAAGTGACAGTAGCTTCCGGTCGCGGTATTCTGTTTTCAAACAGTGACAGAATCAAAGAAACTTTCTCATCCAGCAAAGAGAATTGTTTATCATGCTGTTCCAAACAAACATTCATTTTGTTCTCTATGTTCTCGATGTCCTTTTTAGTAGTTCGAGAAGTCCTACGAGTCTTCTCCTTAGAAGTATTCAACGCCATAATGGTCGAATTTTCAGAATTGACCGATGCACTTTCATCGTCATTTCTTTCAATACCCTGCCGTAACGAGGCTTCTGCCATACTAACATATGGAGATAAAGGGTATATCTTGATGATACAAACACCAAAATTTTTCCAAACCTCAAATAATCTTCAGTGTTTATCGATAGAAAATACGTCTGAGCTTTGCAACGCAGAAATTAAAACTGATTTCTTAGCGTCTGATTGATACTGATCATAGGATGATCTGAGTCAGAGAGACACTTATTAAAGTTTGCGAGTTGTCCGAGCTGGACAAGGGAATTAAATCCTGTATGTATATAGATGGTAAGTAGAAAAACTGAACAAAATAAAATGTACATGTATAAAATTATGAAAAAATTCAGTATAAAATCAAAGATGAACAGAATTTTCCTGAAACTTGCAATACATTTTCTAGGTAATATGAGCTTCATGTCATGATCAAAAAAATGTATAAAAGATAAAAGAAAGGGTATTGGTTTGCAGTGGCGAGGTATTACGCAGTCGTTTACAATGCTTTTATTGAATGTTGAAGCAAAGATATTTTCCCAGAAGTCCCTCTTATTATTATACCCCGCCACACGTTAGTGGCGGGGTATTACGTTTTCACGTTGGCCATCCGTGTGTCTGTCCGTCCGTAGTACATACGTCCGTCCGTCTGTCCATCCACACTTTGTTTCCGTTCGATAACTTAAGTATCTATTAACGGATTTCCTTCAAATTTTGCATATGCCTTTGTACCAAGAATGTCTCGCTTTGAATTGTTAATGGGCAAATTTCAATAATTTTTGCCAGAGTAATGGCACTTGTCAATGTACAAACAATGGTTTCTGGCCTCTAGTTCCTTTACTACTTTGAGTATCATGATGAAACTTCACAAACATGATTGAAGTAACAAAAGCTTTGTATGAGCACAGAAATTTTATCATCAGGGGTTATCTGCTCCTGCCCTGGGGCTATATACACGTGTAAAATCATGAAAAATTCCATATAAAATCAGAGATTGAAGCAATTTTTCTGAAACTTTCAGCAAATGATCAGAGTGATGAAAGCCTCCGGTGATGTTCAAATTTACCCCATGGGAATTATCTCCCTCTGCCCCTGGGCTATATACATGCATAAAATGATGAAAAAATCTATATAAATTCATGTGAAACAGATTTTCAGAAATTTACATCTGATGATAGAAGTAATAAAAGCTTCTTGTGATGATTAAAATTTGATCCTTAAGGGGTTATCTGCCCCTTCCCCATTGCCACGTTTAAAATCACTAAAATTGTATTTGATTAGTGTGGTTACTTGGTAAGTGATTTATCCGAAGCTTATTGTAAGTTATTAGAGTAATGAAGTGTCCTGTCATGACAAAGACTTTTATCCATGTTCAATGGGATTAGGCTGCCCCTGCCCTGGGGTTATACAGAGAAACAGTAAATCTGGAGAAATTGGTGTGTGAAAAAGGTTTGCAGTGGCGGGGTATCACGCAGTGGTTTGCGATGCTTTTATATGTTACCTGAATACCAGAAATTAATCTTGTTTGAATCCTTGGTATTATCTATTGTCCAATTGTGTAAGATTTTGCTGAGGATGCCATTATTAAATCATTTGATGCTTATTATGTAGAGCTTTTTTTCTTCTTCCAGAGCAGATATTGTCAACCTGATAAAAGGCATTGGAGGTATGTATTTCGAACGGCGCTGGCTCGATTCGGCCGGCGCATCCGTGCCGGCTGATCGGAGTCCTCACTTTTCGCTTAACCTATATTTGAATTTAGCGGACTTTATTGAGAGAATAGTGAGGGCTCCTGTCTGTTGGCGTGGAAGCGTGGGCTGGTCATGGTATTCGCTGTTCGCACGAGCACTTTGGTCCATCTCCGCTTGATGCAGCACATTTATTTATGTATTTATCTATTTCATACTTACCTTTTTTTTTTTCCTTTTCATTGATCATATTTCATTCCATGTCTTATCAATTATCTGAATATTTACATGATTATTGACAATTTATTTATTTATTTATTTATTTATTTATAAATGGTTAATGTTTGTATTTATGTAAAATATTGCAGTTTCATATGGTTGATCTAGTTTGTGCCATGTTGGCTTTTGTATACCATGTTTTAGGGGAAGGGCTGTAACTAATGTTGTGAGAACTTGTAGCCCGACCCCATTGTTTGTACTTTTTTGTGTACAAAGACAATAAAATATGTTTAAACTATTAACAAACAAATTAGCCCATGATAAATTGCAAACTGTATCTGACTGATTACTTACCAGATTATTGGTATATACATGTTTAAAGAGGAAGAAAATGGATAAGCATGTTTTAATCAATGTATGGCTCTAGTATATTGCAAAGAGACTATTATATCAAACATTTGCTAGAGTTAATTACATTGTATTCCATGTCAGTGATACTGCCCTGCCATATATTCCCATTTTTAAGCATCTAGAGGGTTTTTGTCCATTTTATTTCATTTCCACCATCATATTTATTTTTCGAAGTTATTATAAATATGTATAAACCAAAAGGAAATCTTCTTACCTTGCTGATTTTGAATGAAGACATTACTATTTTCAGATTATGAATTTCAAGTTGGGCTAGTGGAGTGTCTTATAAGACTATTTCCCAGAAAATCAAGACAAAGATATGCTTCCCAGTTCATCAAAGACACCATGATGCTGGAGGGTTTCCTCAATATCAAAGACAGAGAGTTTGAAACAGTAAGTTGAAGAAATATTTCAAGAGAAATGCCTGCTTTTTTATGACTTACTATGTTTGTCTACTTTTTGTCTGCTTTTCTGAAGTTACCTACATATTGTATTTTGGTTCGCCAGGACAGATTAAGCCAACTGCATCAGATTGATAAGTTCTCTTTTAATTTTTCAAATGTGCAAGAAAGGTATTCAGGTTGAAAGGCATTATGTATAAACTTAAATTTTGAAGACATAAGTTAATTATTAAAAAGTGGTACACCAAATTAGTAGAGCTTTTGTCCTTTTTATCCCCCGACCAAAAGGTTTGGGGGATATAGCGATGAGCCTGGCGTCCGTCCGTCCGTCTGTCCGTCCGTCCGTAAACATTTTCTTGTCCGCTCTATATCTTGAATACCCTTTGGAATATTTTCATGATACTTCACAGTTATGTAGAACAGGTCATGACGATGTGTCGCGAACAAGAATGGTAACTCTTGATATTGTACCTTTTGAATTATCTCCCCTTTGGTGATTTTTTGGCAGATTCGTGTCCGCTCTGTAACTTGAATACCCTTTGGAATATTTTCACGATACTTCACAGAAATGTAGAACAGGTCATGACCATGTGTCGTGAACAAGAATAACAACTCTTGCTTTCTTACTTTTTGAGTTATCTCCCCTTGATAGTTTTAGGTGTGATTTTTTGGCAGATTCGTGTCCGCTCTATAACTTAAATACCCTTTGGAATATTCTCATGATACTTCACAGATATGTAGAACAGGTCATGACGATGTGTCGCGAACAAGAATGACAACTCTTGCTTTCTTACTTTTTGAGTTATTTCCCCTTGATCATTTGAGGTATGATTTCGTGTCCGCTCTATAACTTGAATACCTTTTGGAATATTTTCATGATACTTCACAAATATGTAGAACAGGTCATGATGATGTGTCGCGAACAAGAATGGCAACTCCTGCTTTCTTACTTTTTGAGTTATTTTCCCTTGATGGTTTTAGGTGTGATTTCATGTCCGCTCTATAACTTGAATACTTTTTGGAATATTTTCATGATACTTCACAGATATGTAGAACAGGTCATGATGATGTGTCGCGAACTAGAATGACAACTCTTGCTTTCTTACTTTTGGAGTTATTTGCCTTTGATGATTTTAGGTGTCCGTTTCATAGCTTGAATACCTTTTGAAATATTTTCATGATACTTCACAGATATGCGGAACAGATCATGATAATTTGTCTCATACATGAATGATTACTCTTGCTTTTATACTTTTTGAGTTATTTCCCTGTGGTAGTTTGAGCTGCTGTTTGAGTGTCTGCTCCATATCTGTATAACCCTGGCCAGCTCCAGAATTTGAATAACCATGTACCTTTTAGAATATTGATGATCATGCTGTGATATCTTATCAGTGTTCCTAACTCTCTCTGACCCATCCACATTCCCGTGCCCGCTCCCCTCCCCCTCCCCCCCCCACCCCCCCCCCCCCCCCCACCCCCCCCCCACCCCAAAAAAAAAACAAAAAAAATTCCAGATTCGGATTCTTTGTCCAAATTCACTTACTAGAGAGCTCAAAATTAGGTTTGTAGGGCTTGTACTTAAGAAGTTATTCACACGTTTTGAAAAATGAGTGTATCGTATGCTATACATTTATGTATATGGTGGCTGTTTGAGATATTACCTCGTTTTAGCAGTCAAGCATACTGTTTTAGTCTGAGTGTTTGATAATCATGCATCTGTTAACAGTTAATGTCAATCAGAAGCATAAAAGAACGACAATATATTACTAATATGTGTTTTGAAGTGCACCCTTTTTACCAAGGCCCATGGGGGTCTTCGGTCGGGGGATTTGCCATCTCCTCTGATGGCTATTTTTTATTCAAGGTGCTGAGCAATGTAGACAGATCAGATGACTAAGAAATCTGATAGTCATATAGTTTGCCATTCAAATGCAAACAAATTTATATGCACTGCTTTGTCACAGCCAACATCTGTCAGAGCAAATGTTTTATCTAAACAATAGATATTCTTTCAAATCTGCATATTACAAGTTCATCATATCATAAATATATATAAACAATAAAAACTGAAATTCACCATCTGCTGTTTGAGAGATGGTGTTTTAAAGTTGTAGTACTCATATTTTTTGTGCATTTAGTTGCAACCTTCAAAAACGACAAAAATAATCTTTCTATAACACTGACAGATGTTAGCGAGCAATCTGCAACTGTTGTTTTGGCACAACTGAGGACTAAGCAAAATACAGAAACACACTGATGAAGTGAAAAAAATTCTGTATCTGCAAATGCCGATTTTGAATCCATTGGGATGGCTGAAACGTTTGCAGTTTTGATGCTCTTTCACATAATCTAACAATTAAAGGTATTTCCCAACAATAGATATTCATTAAATCTGTAACACTTATTTACCAGTAAGTATGTAATATCGAGAGGAGCCGCGGCCGAGTGGTAGAGATGCAGAAAGTCGCCGGAGGGTCATGAGTTCTCAGCTCAACGTCGCCATCCGACAACTGGAAAACTCTGTCAACCCAGCACTAAATGGGTACCTTTTTCGAATCAGGGAAGGATAAGGCAGCGAAAGGAGAGGGATGGGCTCCCCCTTTCACCTGCTGTGCCCAAGATACAGTGGGTCTCGTATCCCACTGCCCCTAGGGCTATTAGGCTATGGGAAACTTTTATTTTTTATGTAATATTGGTATGACATATAGCAAAAAGTCACTGTCTTATATGGGAGATAATCTCTTAGAACTACTCCCCCACCCCTTTTTCCCATCTATACTCCTTAAGCAAGGGGCACTAGTGCATGTCAGTAACAGTGCCTTATGTTGACATATTTCATAGAAAGGAAGATCTGTTCATACAAAAAGCTTTCAAATGATTTTTATTGGAACTCAATATCAGAAGTAAAAAGTTATTAAAGTCTAATTTTACCTATTTTAGACATAAATTCAGCATTTCAGTCTGAATAAATGCAGGAAGTAAAAAATAAATTCTAGTATGTATTTTATTGTGATAAAAATACTGAATACCTTCATCCAAATCAGATATAAACTTCTTCAGTTATCACACAATTACAAATTTTAGCACCTGTTTTCCCTATTAAAAATGTAGTAAAATGTGAACCCATGCCATAAATAAAATGTCTTTTGTGTTTGTACATTTGCATTTGTGGTATGAAGGCAATGTAACTGTAAAATTTTCAGGTGAATAGGATAATAAATACTGCTAGTATGAGGCAGATTATAATTTAGTCTTGCAAGAGCTACCATTATTGGTATTGTTAGTAATATTAATTAAACAGTCTGTTAATCTGTGAGGTATACAAGAGCATTGATTTATGCATTTATATTCTTCAGAATCCATACATGGCTCTGATCAGACTGCACAGAACTGCAGACTAATCAGTGTTGTCCCTGTTTACAAATATGTACAACATCTTTACAGCATATAATGTACAACATATGAGGGCTTGTACAACATCTCCTTATATTATATAAGACTGGTTGACATGTCCAAATTCTAAGGAAAAATACCAAATGTTAAAAATGTAATGATTATTCGTTAATACTTTCCAATAAATACTTGTAAATGTAAGTAATAATTCATGTCATTTCAGGACTGTAGACGTTTCTTAAATGATCTCAATTCAAGAATGGACAAGAAAGGGTAAGGACAAAATTTCAGTAAAGTGAATGTGTACTCCTCCATGTTAGAAAGCCAAACACTGTGACTTCATCTTTTACATCACTGGATGAAGAAATGCTTCAAAAATGGGATCTACTCTTAAAAGAAAGAATTTGCTGCCAGGGGAGCAAATTCTTTCCTTTACAAGTTGACATCCATTTAGAAGGGAGGCAGGACATGCCCACTATAAGCTTGTAGCTTACTGTCAGATCCTGATGAGTTACATTGTATTTTATACATGTGAATTGATTAATAAAATATTGTTTAAATCAAGGAAGACAAAATGAAAATGACAGTTGCTGCCCCTGAAACTGTATCCATTCACCTTAAAGGTTGTAAAGTGCATAATTGGAAGGTAAAGATTATCAACCATCCACTGTCAGACTTCATATGAGTAAAACATTGTTGAAAAGGCCATTAAACCATGTCATCCGTCCAGCTGTCAAAAATAAAAATCTGATTGGAGCTCTGTTTAGCATTTCCATGCCGTGAGAACTCGTATCTTAAGGTATATGGGAAAGTTGTGTAAATAAACTTGCAGTCAAGTCAGTTTATGTGCAGTTCTCTTTGAAAATTACAAAGTCATTTGTTTCAATGAACTGTGGCTAGGACTGTGCAGGCTGATCAGAGCTTGGCTATTTTTGTCATTTCAGTGTCTTCTCCATCCCTTGTGTGGCTGCGTTTGTTGGGAATAAACAGGTAAGTGTCATTAGCTTGCCTATATATATATGAAAGTACAGGGAGAGCTATACACCTTTCCTATAATTCAAAGTCTGTTTGAGTTTTGTCCCTTGCAACGCCTATGACGTCATCTATAGGATAGGCTATTGTTTTTCATTGTGTAACCAAATAAATGCCGGTTTTCCGTATATTCAAAACTAACATTCAACGGTTAAGATTAAGACAACTATTTTGTTCCAAATATATTGAGCTCTTCCTTTGTCAGAAAATAAGCTTTATAACTTATAGCATATGGGAATTTGAGACAAAATTAAAAGATTTCCGACTAAAATGTCGGCCCAAAATTACCGTAAACGAAAAAGTATGTATCACCAGCACAGCTTCCAAAACAAAAGGAAAAGAAAGAAAATCGCGGAAGATGTTCAGACCGTTACTACAAAAGATACAAAACGAACGATTAGCTGATTATAAAGCAGACACACGCTAAAAATGACAACAAAGTGTGCTGACACGTTTGTGTAATCACCGAATTGCGCGCATTGCCGCAATAAACAAACACCTATGATTGTGTATTCCCTAGACATGTGTTCCGAAACCTACCGTGAAATGGAAACGATCAAATAAATAAAACCGAAGATAAGTAAGAGATGAAAAAAAAAAATAATATAAATTCAACCTCGGGTTCAAACTTACGGAAAACTGTCTGGATGCTGATGCTTATAGATCGGTGTATCGCACAAGAAACCATAAATATCAGCGCTGTAATCTGTCCGGTAATAATGTGTAGTTACTATCTGAATGTTGAAGTTTTACCTGTCGGAAAAATGGGAAAACTTTTCAGATTATACGAAATGTAACTCTTTTATATTGAACAAACGTGAATGTATTGCCGGGGTGTTAAAACACGGCGTCGATGAAAGGGGCCATGAAAATCATGAGCGACTTGTCGGGATTCTCAGTATGATATTAAAATAAATGAATAAAAATATATATAAATAAAAAATGTCACATGAAAACAGGGCAATTGTACTTTAATTTGGTCTTTCAATGAATTTTTTTGCAGTTTACAATTACAAAACATCTGCTTTATGCATGTTATGTGTGCTTGCAGTTGTACTGAATTATATGGGATATCCTATAGATGACGTCACAGCCTACTTGGGTAGATAACTCGTGCGCGACTTAATCGATTTATAGGAAAGGTGTATACAGGTAGAGATATTGCAGTCACTAAAGCATTCAGGTGTACCAGCCTCACTTTGAGCTAAAGTTTTGGTTAAGTTTTTTATGCCCCCTCAGGAACTTGAGGTGGCATATTAAAATCACACCGTCCGTCAGTCCATCCGTCTGTTACAAATCATGTTTCAGTGATAACTTTCAAATTACTGAAGCAAATTTGATGAAACTTCATGGAAACATAAAGCATAATGAGAAGGTGTGCCGCGCATAAGACTTAGGTCCCTATGCCCAAGGTCAAGGCCACAGTTGGGTCAAAAGTCAAATTGTGTCTCAATGTGGGTCTGAGGGATTACTTATAAACTGCTATAGCAATTTTAATGAAACTTCACAGAAAGATGAAACATAATGAGAAGGTGTGTTGCACATAAGAATTGGGTTGCCAGGTTCAAGGTCAAGGTCACAGTTAGGGGTCAAAAGTCAAATCTCGCCTCTGTGATAACTTAAAACCTGCTGAAGCGAAGGTCATCAAACTTCACAGAAACGTAAACCATAATGAGAAGGTATCTTATACACAATATTTATGATCCCAAATCCAAGGTCAAGGTCACAATCTGAGGTCAGAGGTCAAATCATGTCTCGGCAATTACTCAAAAAAGTACCAAAGCAACATTTAAAGAAAGATAAAGCCTAATGAGAAGATTTGCCATGCACAAGACATATGTTCCCACACCAAGGTCAAGGTCATAGCCAGCAGTGTCTATTCTAGGATTGAAAAAATAGGGGGGATTTTTGACAGAGAAAAGGTATCACTCACACTTGTAACTCTAAAATTTGGCTTAAACTACATAAAAACAATTGTACCTAGTATTTTAGCTATGATTTAGTATCAATGAGTACACACAATGCTTTTAGGTATCATTTAAATCTATTTTTATGAATAGAATAAAGAAAATAATTCCCCCCTTCTGCTAAGAATTAGGGGGGAATTGTCAGAAATGTGGGTGAATCCCCCCATCCCCCTCTCTAGAATAGACACTGAGCCAGGGGTCAAAGGTCAAGTCATTTATCCTCAAATACCTAAAAACTACTGGAGCAAACTTCATGAAAAGGTATAAAACAATGAGCGAATATGTCACAAACAAATTATGGTTCTGTTGCTCAAAGTCAGGGCTCAGAGGTCAAATTATGTCTCTGAACTGACTCAAAACTGCTGAAGTGGATTTCATCACGTTTCACTGAAAGGTAAAGCATGATAAAATGGTAATGTAAAGAAAAGTAAAGTTTAATGATAAGTTATGTAAGGTATGACATTCAGGTTCCCATACCCAATGTCAAGGACACAGCAAAGTTTGGTTAGTGGTTGAATTAAGTCCCCTTGAATCCTCTTAAACTTCCAAAGTGCATTTAAACGTTACAGAAAAGTAAAACGAAATGAGAATGTATATCATGTGCAAGACTTGGGTTCTATGCCCAAGGTCACGGTCACAACTAGGGCTCAAAGGTCAGTTTAAGGGTCCTTGAGGGCATTTGTTACACACTGTAATATTTCTTGTTTTCTTTGTGATAGGCAAGGTGCTGTCCTGTATGAGTCAGGTCGTGTTTTGATGGCTTTCACTTCCAGTTAAAATATATAAAATGTGTTGGTCTTTTATAAAAAAAATAAAGTGCATACATAAAGTAGTAATAATAATAATATAATTTTATCTAGATAAAAAGAAAAAGCAAGAACAACCAAAGAGTAAATTTAAACTTTCATTGTTGTATACTATACTTCAATGGGAGTGGAGGGAAAATGCTGCGTAAAAGGATATGTGTTAGTGCTGTAGTATCAAACATATTGCATTGCCATTGATATAGTGTTGTTTCGTTGTTTCATCATGTATTTGCTGTAAATATTTGTGTTCCCTAACATTATAATTATGGGTGTATAATAATACATCAGTGCAACGATTTATTTTGTTAGTGGTTGCCTTGATAGTAGGGCTGGCTAATCGAAGCCAAAAAGGTAATCAATTATCGATCCAGTCGTTTCGATAATCAACCGATTAGTAATCGCTGAACATTTAGGCAAATTGAAAATGGGTATGTTTAGAAGCTTCGGTTGCACAGATTTGTGCTAAAACGTTTTGACAAGGTACACTAACAAACAATACAGTTGATAACTATTCAAATTATCAATTACCTTTGATTAAATCTTGTCTTCTGATATGCCAATCCACGCTAATTGACTTCCTAATTGGCAGCTAATTGGCAATAACAAAACAAGCGACCATCTTGAGTTCAGTGACGTCATTCTAACAGGTAGATTGGCGGGGCAAAAATGAATGACAGGAATAAGGACATTAAATGTTAGCACAGCCAATCGTTGATATATCAAAACTGTTCCAAGGTTATGGTTTTATTAAAAAGACTGGATTAAAATTATAAGCGAGGCTACTGAACTGATAAAATGTTACGGGTTTTTCACAAAACATTAACTTGGTGAGCTGATCAGAACACAAAGGGTTTATGCTATTCGTTACAACCTATTCACCCTATCACAAATACTCTTCAACGTTTCCGGTTGGTCTCCGAGACTTCCGTTTTTGTTTGGAAGGAAATAAGAAGTGAATAACGAGAGAAATTTCTGTTATTTTATTGCAAAAAGTGACAAGACATTTTCAGCAGGTAATCGATTACTTAATTTTGTCGATGGATAATTGTTTTCATTTTGCTTATCGACAAATTAACCGATATTTCGATTAATCGTGCCAGTCCTACTTGATAGTGCCATTGTGATAGTGTTTTCAACTATCGCTAACCATCACCAATGGTACTTTCAGCTATCTACAGTTTTGAACTCATCTTCCAAATAAATATCATTTTATAGAAACACAAAATGCATCTTGTTTGCATAAAACTTGTATTAAGATGGTGGTGAAGCTTACATCCAAAGAGGACAGCACTGACATGTAATTTAGAGATGAGGGACTTAAATCACATAAATTCTTTACAAATATGCAAGATTTGGAGACAGTGGAAGTATCATGATGCTTCATGATGTAAGACCCTCAATAGTAATATTGTCATGATAGAGGTTTCTTCTCCAATTTTGATTTTTTTTTTTTTTTCAAAAAAGTGATAGTATTTTGATAGTCAAAATTTGGCATGATCGTCAGCATTAATTATAATGGATGTATTGTCTGTCTGCTCGAATTCATACTGGCAAATGTTAAGAGAAATTAGGAGATGGTGGAATTTGAAACTGAAAGCAAGTTTAGAATAGCTAGAAGAGCACAGGGAGTTGATCGGTTTGTATCTTATTTAATAAGTTTGATGTTTACCTAACAAGTAATATTTACAGTTGAGGAAGCCTTCAGATACTGGCTATGATCAGTTTTGGGTGGACTTCAACATTGGCAGCCAAAGAATGACTCTGTTTTGTGAACAAGATAGTTTACTTAGCCAGGTAAAGTTTGACAACAAAATCTTTAAATTGCATAAGATTCTGAAAAGTCATAGAAAAAAATTTGCAGCAATTAGCTGCTAGCTGTTGCTTTAGCAAGGACAGTTAATTTTTGTAGTGTAGTCTGTCTATCTATTTGCAATTGCACCAACCAAGCATTTTTGTCCATGTCTATAATTAATAGAATACTAACATTTCTCAAGCCTAATACACTATTACTTGAGCAAGATGCAACATAATATTCTACAGAACTTTAGTTTGGACCTAGTTAGTACCTGTTGGACTGTGCAGTTGAATCACTACTTTTTGATCAGTAACAAGTCGCAAGTCATAGGTAAAAAATGGGAATTTGCTTTGTTTAAACTGACATTTGTTTTCCTCAGGGGAAAACTTGCATTGCAAGTTTAGATAAAGATGTCCGTTTTTCCTTCTGTCTGTCATTCCAGCCATCTGTCCACAATTGTGCCACAAGGATTTATGTCTCAAATGGGTGTGTCCTGATAGTCTTCTTTTGTGGAAGCCCAAAGCAGAACTTAGTAAACAATTTCGCTGTTCTACATATAACAAACACTCAAAGAAATAATGCTGTGCATTTTCATTCATGGCGCCACACATACAGTTCGAATTAGATGAAATATTTACACAGAATAAATCAGTCTTCTAATTACTACAGTTAGTCCTTAGTAGATTGGAATTGGTGTATCTAAGGTGGCTTTTTCTTAATATTTCTTTTAAACAGAGAAAGAGTAGGAGCGTTACATCTTCATTTTTCCATAGTTTAAGAGTCGACGGAAAAAATGACGTCTCAAATGAACATTATCTAGTACTGATTACTGTATAAACTTTGATTAGCATTAAACCTACACTCAAAAATGTTTGGTTAAAGCTCACTTAGAATGGCTATGTCTGTTTTAAATGTTTGATATACCTTCATGAATGTTTTAGGGAACCTCAATGGATGAACAGCTGTGGGAAACTGTTGCCATTTACAAGACAGATATATTGAAATGCTCATGTTGTGGTAGGTGGTAATATTATGTTTTCTGTCCATGTAATATAAACAAACTTTGTAATTCATCCAAGGATCTTCTTGACATTATTTTGTCGATTAAATTATTTTCTTTGTCCATAAAGTTATTTTTGCAGGGGAAATTAGTTAGAAATTAGATCAAAACCATTAAAATGGTGTCATATAGTTTTCTTGTTTACTGTATCAAAGAATTTAATATTTTTTTTCTTGACAGATTTTTACGTGTTTCATCTTTTACATGCTTTAGAATAGTAATGTTACATAAATTTTGGGAGATGCTGAACTTTATTGTAGCTGTTCTTGTAGCTGTTGTTGTATTCTTCCTACAGAAATTCAGGGAGCCATTATTTTAGAGATCGGTCTGAAACAACGAGTGTGTGAGTTGTACCCAAGTCAACATCAGGATGTGACAGATAACACAGTAAGAGTTGAATTTGAATTGGAGAGGGAATTGGAGATAGCACAGGCTGTAGGAAAGACTTTCTGCTTCACTGAGGTAAGTTCAAACTACTTGATTTCAGAAACTGCAGTTTCAGTGGTAGCTTTGTGTAATCAGACACCTTTAACCATCACCCTATTCATTTCATGGCTCCATTATATAAAGTTATTGGATCAATGGTAAATGATACAGACCCTGATGAGATATCAAGGTGTGTATGCCAAAGAATTTGAATTTTTGCAGTGTATTTCTTGGTCTGCTTATCAGCGGATCTACAAGATACTTAGATGGTCTTTCTTGTTCACTCTAGTGTTTGACAAAAAGCATGCATCTGTTTTTTGTGCCCTGATAAGCTCATATTCTACTTACCTGATAAGCTTATATTCTACTTACCTGATATAACAATGTTGCAGTCACACTGTCAGCTAATTTAAACAACAGAAAAATATAAGTATCTCTTAATCTTCCGCTACAGTAGTGCTGCATTTTGGAACACCTTTCACTATTACCCTGCCACGAGACAAACAACATTAAATTGATGCCATTGCTCTATGTCAGTGCTTTACTCATCGTGATCATGATAGTGAAATAGATCTGTACATATATTCAAACCCTTTTGAGAAGTCTAATAAATTTTCATACCTGTCTTTGATTTATATGGATTTCCATATTATGTATCCATAGAATTCAGAGAGCTTATAAACAGCTAAACAAAATGTAACAATGCTTTTCGACCTGAAAAGCATATTTGTGCACAATAAAAGAACTGATGGAGATACTGCAAAACCTCTGCAATTGGCGAAACCAAATGTTCAATTTGGTCAAATGGCATTGTAATATTTTGGCAGCCTATTTGCAGATGTTTGAAAGCATGTTAACCAGGTGTGATTTATAAATTTCAGATCAGGAACAAGGTGTCAACAGTCGTAGATCCCATTCAGATTTCAATTAGAGAGGTTCAGGAGCAGGTAGGTTTTGATTCTGCAAGTTTGGAGTAATGTATGTGAAAATCATAAAGTATGGATACAGATCAAGGTAGACCACTCTGATCTGGAAGTACTTGTCTATATCTCAGAGGAAACTCTTACAGGTAAAAATTTGCTTTCAGAGAGAGAGAGAGCACCTCCTACTCTTATGAGTAGCTGCCATTGAAGAAGGACTGGCCTTCTTAGAAAGCAAAAATTTCTTGCACACTAATAAGAATATCTGCAAGTTTCACTTGTATCTCACCCATGTTATCTCACCCAGGACCAGATAAAAAAATGTGTGTAGTCAGCGCATTGGTTTTATAGGAGGTCATATATCTGCGTTATTAAGTGGGGTAGTTTTTAAGGTAATGACGTTAAGAAGCTGGCAAACATGGCATCAGTTTAAATTATTAAAGTAAATTGATAGGCAAAGGCCATTATTAATACAATCAGTTCCGACAAACTCTGCATTTAAAATCAAACATTGCGAATTAATTTGGTTGGTTGGTTGATTTGATGCTTAACGTCCACGGTAAACAACTAAGGTCATGTCGGGACGGTCAGTTAACCTAACCACACTATTCCTGGGCAGGCTTAGACCTCCTAAGCGGTTAACCAGTACTAAGTGCACATACTTTCGCCAGTAACTGACAACTACCAATTTTGAATCAGCGGAAGGAGAAACGAAAGTACGTGGCCAGACCGGGATTCGAACCCAGGACCTCTGACTTACGAGTCAGGTGCCCTACCGATTGCACTACCCGGCCCGGCATTGCGAATTAAAAGATATGCAAGAAAAAGTTTCTGACATGGGTGTGAGATGTGGATAAAAAAATCGGTCACTTAGGATCACTGTTTGGCATCACTCTGCAAGCCTCATGATGCCGAACAGTGGTCCTCCTGATGGATAGACTTATGACACCGAATAGTGAACCTAATGACAGGTGTTTCTGTCCACACACCACACCCATCAAAGATTCTAATAAATAGTCTCTCATGTAAAAACAGTTGCCCGATCTTTGATGTGTATCCATGTGCCTTAAAATCAAGGAAACCAAAACTAAAGAAAGTGATTACATTGTACTGTATTTTGCTCAGAATATATGGATAACAGTGCCTGGGCAAACAGCAAAGCAGTCTGATCAGGTTCTCTACTGTTTATTGATGGTTTTAAGGTGAATGGATACACCAGTTGGATTCAACTCTTGAAGGAAAGATTATGCTGTCCTTTAGGGTAAATTTAGTCCTTGCAAGTGTCAACCCCTTGAAAGGGCTATATACAGGGTGTTAAGAAAGTTCGAAGACATTAAAATATTGCTTATAACTTCAGAAGATATATTCATTAAATCTTAAAACTTTACAGGTTTCAAGAACTATTCAATATCAAAGGATCCACAATGTAACAACTTATACAATCGTACTTTACCATTACAAAGTTAGCAGTTTATACCCAAGGTGTCAAAGTGGCCTGCTATCTATTATGGATTTTAAGCATAAAGATGTGGCATATTAAACTGTTTATTATTCTAATCCCTCAGATAATTATCATTTTAAAACTTACTGAAATGATAAAGACTAAACCAAACAGTATTCTTTTAGTTAAGGTTTCTAAGGAATCGTAGACAACTTGCACATTTTGACAGATGATTCATTGACATGAAAAAGCAGATGGGGCATTAATATTTTGCAAAGGGGGTGGGGGTAATGAATTAACATCTGAAACGAGACCTGCCATCAAAACTTGACATAAAATCATTCATATCATGGAGTGGGTCCTAGAGATATGGGAGACAAAAACAAAATTTCAACATATTTGTGATGTATCTGAAAATTATTATATATTTGAAATTTTACCACCAAAAATTCAAATTATGCAAATGTGTTGGTAAAATAGCATTTCTACGACAATAATGCATTTAAATGACAAGAACAAATGTTAATTACAGGTTTTGTTTTACCCCAATATAAAATATTTCAAGAGTTCCCTAAACAATTTCATATTTTTACCTAATTTGTTTCAAAACAACAAGGTTTTAGCGCAAAATTCAATAAAAATGAATTTGAAATTAAATCTAAAGAGGAATTTGTTAAGACCGATTTTGCAGAGCAGTATGAAAAGAAAAAATCAGATCAAATGTTTATGCTTGATGTGAGAACAAATCTGATAACAAGAGACTAATAGAAATCTGCAAAATGCCTCTGTGTTTACAAATACTGATATAAATTCAATCCCTACCCCTAAGATTTAAAGTTTCAATTGAGAATGGGATAGCCTTTCAATTTAGTAAAAAAAATCTGTAGTAAACCGTCGAAAAATAAAAAAACCTATAATCAAAAACTCACGAAAATATTCCCTGCAATACAAGTATTTTAAAAGCTTAGATATTTCTATAAGTTTAAAAAAAAACAAGCTTTTAAGATGCCGAAATCCAATGCAAATCAAAATTTAGCCTTCACCAATGTTAACCTTGTAGAGGATGTGTCCATGACAATTCAGATTTTTTCGTCATTTTGAAATCAAAAAAGAATTTATATGTTGCATATCTTTGGTAGTGCTTCCGATATCACACTTACAAAGTTTTGCGAAAATCATAATATTATTAGCTTTCAGTGTAGGTTTAAGTAATGTCTACGAACTTTCTTAACACCCTGTATATATACTTTGCTCAGGAAAACAGTTAGGAACTCTTAGAAAATGTTGTCTCCCTTTGAAAAAATGGAGGAAGAACCTGATGGGAAGGGCAGCGAAATGGAATAAGGCAGAATTGCTCCCCTTGAATGTGTTCTCTACATATTGAACAACTTAATTCTCTTGTGGGAGATAAATTAACAAATTTGAAGTTGATAGTGTTACTTGAAAAATGGCTGAGGTGTTTTGCACTCTACCTGACTTCATATTGCTAGTATATCATTTTATGGTCCAATTTATTTGTGTCTTATGTCTCAGATGGTTTTTTGATGTGCAGCAAACTTGAGCATGGAATTTCAAAATTTGTTTTATGAATTTATGCAACTTAGTGATTCCGACATGATTTTCTACCACTTGCTTAGAATTGCAGGGTGTCCACGGTCAGGGAAAAAGTCAGGGAAAAAAATCTTTTTTCAAGGTCAGGAAATTGTCAGGGAATTCTGAAATTTGTCAGGGAATTTTGGAATTTCAGCAAAAAGTCAGGGAAAAGTCAGGGAATTTTGAAATAACTTCATCTTCTGTCATATTTATTTAGTATTATGTCTCCCCCCTTCAGGGTCGGGAGAAATATTGTTTTTCCCCGGGCGTCTGTCCGTCTGTCCGTCCGTCTGTCCGTCTGTCTGTCTGTCCGTCTGTCTGTCACAAATCGTGTCCGTTCTATAACTTGAAAACCGCTCAAGCTATATTCGCGAAACTTCGTATAAATATCAATCAACATGAGACGACGTGCAGAGTGCAAGAATGGTAACTCTGGCATTTATACTTTTTGAGTTATTTCCCTTGGAACTTAGTCCATCACAAAATTGTGTTTCAATCGTGTCCGTTCTATAACTTGAAAACCGCTCAAGCTATATTTGCGAAACTTCATATAAATATCAATCAACATGAGACGACGTGCAGAGTGCAAGAATGGTAACTCTGGCATTTATACTTTTTGAGTTATTTCCCTTGGAACTTAGTCCATCACAAAATTGTGTTTCAGTCGTGTCCGTTCTATAACTTGAAAACCGCTCAAGCTATATTCGCGAAACTTCATATAAATATCAATCAACATGAGACGACGTGCAGAGTGCAAGAATGGTAACTCTGGCATTTATACTTTTTGAGTTATTTCCCTTGGAACTTAGTCCATCACAAAATTGTGTTTCAATTGTGTCCGCTCTGTAACTTGAAAACTGCTCAAGCTTTATTCACAAATCTTCATACAAATATCAATCAACATGAGGCGATGTGCAGAGTGCACAAATGGTAACTCTGGCATTTATACTTTTTGAGTTATTTCCCTTGGAACTTTGTCCATCACAAAATTGCGTCTCAGTCGAGTCCGTCTATAACTTTAAAACCATTCAAGCTATATTCATGAAAGTTTATACAAATATCAGTCAACATCAGACGACGTGAGAATGCACTCTGGCGTTTATACTTTTTGAGTTATTTCCCCTTGGAACTTTGGCCATCACAAAATTGCGTCTCAGTCGAGTCCGTCTATAACTTTAAAACCATTCAAGCTATATTCATGAAAGTTCATACAAATATCAATCAACATCAGACGACGTGCAGAATGCAAGAACCATAACTTTAGCATTTATACTATTTGAGTTATTTTCCTTAGAACTTTGTCAGTCACAAAATGGTGTCTCAGTTGTGTCTGCTCTATAACTTGAAAACCATTCAAGCTATATTCACGAAACTTCATACAAATATCAACCAACATTAGAAGAATTGCATAGTGCAAGAACCATAACTCTTGCATTTATACTTCTTGAGTTATTTCCCTTGGACCTTTGTCAGTCACAAAATCGTGTCTCAATCGCTTTATTACTTGAAAACCGGACAATCTATATTCACGAAACTTCATACAAATGTCAGTCAACACTAGACAACCTGCAGAGCACAGCATTTATACTATTTGAGTTAGTTCCCTTGGAACTTTGTCATTCACAAAATCGTGTCTCAATTGTCTAAGCTCTATAAGTTGAAAACCGTTTAAGCTATATTCATGAAACTTCATACAAATATCAGTCAACATATAAATAGACGACGTGCAGAGCACTGTAACTCTTGCATTTATATTTTTTGACAAAAACTAAATATGAATATCAGTCAACATTACATGACATGCAGAGCATAACAACTATAACTCTTGCATTTATACTTTTTACTTATTATGAATCCCTGCTTCAGGGTAGGGAAACATATGGTTTTTCCCTTGACGTCTTAATGACTGATCCTTTTGACATCTAAAAGGGGGGAGACATCTGTTTTTTCGTAGGAAAACAATTCTAGTTTCACTTTGACTCTACTCACTAAATGTCCACAAATCAGTAGTAGTCAACATTTCTAACTGATATAATTTAGTTGCATATGCATTGCTTAATATTTTAGATATTTTAAGCAAACTTACTGTACAACATATACATGTATGTTTTAATATGTTGCAACTAAAAACATTCTTATTTATTTGTATTAGTTAAATTTCATTCTATCTTTTATATGATGGACCAGTTATACATTGATGTGTAGCTCAGTTGACTCTGTGGATAAGGACATTGTGGATTAGCATGCTAAAATGGACAAAATACAAGCTAACCTAATAAGATTTGTATCTCTTCGTAAGTGTGCACTTCAAAATGAAATTGATATAGTTCTTGTTAAGCACGTCAAAATTTAATGATATAAAAAGACTTGTATCATTAAATTTTGAAGTGCCTAAAAAGACATATCAATTTCATTTTGAAGTTCATACTTATGAAGAGATATAAATCTTATTTGGTTAGCTTGTATTTTTGTCCATTTTGGCATGCATCTAATTTTAAGCACCACATCCAACAGTATAGATTACTTTTGTAAATACATGTAACATGTATGTATGTAGAAAAAGAAAAATAGAAAACAAAATCAAAGAAAAACAATTAAAAAACAAAATTAAAAATACAAAGAGTAATACAATGACAATTGGTAGTAAAAAGGGTGGTGAGGGTTGGCTGTAGGGGAGGAGGGAGCCAACAGATTTCCCTGTATTATGACATTCATTTAATTTCAAGCACTCATCCAACAGTAAAGATAACTTTTGAAAATACATATACATGTATGTATGTATAAAAAGAAAAATAGAAAATAAATTCAAACAAAATTAAAAATATATGTATAAAGAGTAATACAATTACAGTCGGTAAAGTAAAAGGTGGAAAGGTTTGGCTGTAGGGGAGGAGGAGGCCAACAGATGTCAGAACTTTACGTGCAAAATACAAAAATGTTAGTCAGGGAAATTTAATTTTAGTCTGGGAAAAGTCAGGGTAAAGTCAGGGAAATTTACTTTACTCAAATTGTGGACACCCTGAATTGTTACCATGCTGTGTGAGAAATTGCAGCCTTAGGACAACTTTTTAGTTTTCCTTTTAAAGGATTCTCAGTCACAACTGCAAGAGAGTGAAGACCCTGAGATGCCATACCAGACCAATATGGTACCCCCGGCAAGTCAAGAATCCACTGCTAGGAGGAGGAAGGTCTCTGTTCCAAGTGTACCAATGAGAACGCCCACATCAACTCCTGTTATACCTGCTGACAAGGCATCTGTTGTCTCAGATTTATGTGAAAGAACCAGCGCAAAGCTGACAGATCGGGCACAAAAAGGTACTCTTTTTAAGGGAAACGAAGCGATAGAAAACATGGATATATTACTGAGGTGACAGTATCATTTTAATATGCTATAGGAAGTGTTTACAGGTTTTGTGAGCACATCTGTAAATATGCAGGGCAAGGCAACTTAAGGTGACTGGATACATTGTTAAGAGAAGCAACTCTGCCATTTTCACGTTTGCCTCTCTTCTGAATTAGGGTGTACTGAAGAGGGGAAGAATTTGGAGATTATTTCCTTTAAGAGTAGATTAAGATTTGATTCCACTTTGGAAGGGCTGTTGCCTAGGAAAGCAAACAGAATGTCACAAAAGTTGTTTCATTTGTAACGTGGCAGAAAAACATGAATGGCAGAAAAAAAACAAGAAGAATTAGTCTCTCACCTCAGTAGAACTTCAATTTGAACATGAGTTCAGTGGATTAGCCCTTCTTGCACCCTGTGCAAAAAATTGCAGTAAATATCAAAGAAAACCATAGAAATAACACAGGAGTGGTTTGGACAAGTGTAGAAATAGTTGTCTGACAAATTCATCGTCAAGAATAGTAGAGGGTACACGGTTGTCCAGTTATTACCTCGTTTATTTTGAGTGTTTCGAAAGCAAGCACAATGGGACCATACAGCATGTTCTGACTGAATGCTCAGATCATCTTTAGTATCTTCACAATGTGGTCTGTCTCTACTCTTTGCAGTGTATATTCCTAAGCAGTCATGTATTGGTGTGTTGATGCAGACAGAAAAAAATGCAATTATGACAGTTGAGATGTGTGAACTTATGTTGTTAGACATGTCATAAAGTCTTTTTTATTGTGATGCACCTCAAATATTTCTGTTATTTAAGTGTCTAGTGCAACAGCTCCCTTGAAAATCAGTACAAAGGATAAGACATCAGTTGAAAGCAAGCAGGCGCACCATGTTACAGAGATGGCTGGTAAAATGCTATCTGCTAGTGATGAACAGTCAGCAAAAGAGGATGGGAAGAAGAAGCATCAAACACAAGAGGCCAAGAAGCAGCTATCTACAAAAGGGAAAAACAAAAACACAGGTTTGTAAGATTTTAAGTGTGAGTTTGGCCTGAATATTTTAAGTACCAAGTGAATAGCTGTAATCACATTAAGACGAAAACGGTCTTAAAACAGTTATTTTTGATTTAGCCTAACAGATAATATATGTTTCTGCTGTGTTGTATGTATGTCTAAAAACGAGTTAATAGCTGGTCTGTTGACCTGTCAGGTCACATCTTATGTTTCTTGAAAATCTTATTTTAGCTTCATAGGCTTTCAGAAAATTGATTAACATATTTATGTGGCAGTAAGACGGGGGCATTTGCCCTCCTCCAGAATGACCCCAGATATGTAAATCATAGATGTATTTCCCTCTCGCCTCCAATTTCCCTCTACCCCATCCCGTCCCCCCTCCATAGCAATCCCAAAAATTGTTTAACAGATCTAGATTTTGGGAGTTGTTTTGGAAGGGGAAAACTCTTATAACTGAATTAAATACAGTTATAGAGCTCACAGAGATACTAGATCATAGTTTTTATAACATTTTATAATTTTAAGATTGTATTTCCAGTGTTTTATGATTCAATATTTGCCTGAATGTTATCTATTGAATACATCACTTCTGTCATACATGATTATGTATCATGTAGGAAAAAAATGAATACATGTTCTTATAATACTGAAATGTTAATAGTTATAATTCTTCACATTGCATGTTGTAGATGTGATGCAATTTTGACATATATTTTGTGTTTTGTTGCCGTTAGACTTTGCTGTACCCAAAACACCAGTTGCAGTGTCCAGAACTTCCAAGCCCAAAGTTAAAACACCTGTTGTGACTATCACCCCACCAGCTGCTAACAAAAGGAAAAATAAGAAATCATCTAAAGAGCCAAAAGATGTTGAAGAAATAGAAGGTACAGTCAACTCTTGATATCTCAAATTCAGTTCATTCCAAACTACTGATATCTCATAGTAATTTTTTTGGTCTTATAAGATGGATCTAGATTCGTTGGGGATTGTTTGGAAGGGAAAACTAACAGCGAAATTACACAAGACCGGTTTGGATATTACATAATATGAGTTCATTGTAGTAGGGGAAAACCATAGAGCTGCAACGATACGCCAGAAGCGTATTGCGATATATTGCAATATAGGTTAAGTGTATTGCAATAATATCACAATATATTGCTTCAGAAGTAAACATATAATTAAAGAAGGAATCTGAGATTACTGTTCTGTATTTATTTTTCAACTTTAAAAGTTTAAAAGTAGAAAAGAAAGAACAACTAGATTGAAAGTAGTTTTCTACTGAAAACTGAAAAGAAAGTACAAGATTGAAAAATTGACATCAGTTTTCCATAGCCGACAGTGGTCGCAGATGCTACTCTTCGCCTTTTCATTTGGCACACTCATAGGCACCTGATTACAGCTACCAACGTTCTAAAGGCTTCTCACTTGCTAGTTTTGAGTCAACGGAAGTATGTCTGGTTCCCGGTTCCTTAAGCGACTATTAGACTGATTGTCGTTTTATGCCTTAACGTGATCAGATAGTTTCCGAGGTTTTACCAAAGTTGCTTATTTCTTGTTCTATTTTCTAGTTCTCCTTTCTCAATATGATTTTAATAATGTTGATACTTTTGTTTACAACCGCTTTTTATGACAACAGTCGGTCTTTTCTAAAACGTATGCACATGCCAATAGCATAAAACGACAATCAGTCTAATTAATAGTCGCTTGAGGAACTGGGAACCAGACATACTTCCGTTGACTCAAAACTTGCGAGTGAGAAGCCTTTATTTAAACTTACTATTTACAACGTTGGAATCTGTACTCAGGTGCCCATGGACACATTAACGAACTCTTCGCCTTTTTCGGCCGTTTGTTGGTTACGCTTTATTAAAGCATCACGAATTTGAGTGGACTGCACGACTAAAAACCACGGTATTACCGCCTTTTGCATATCGTATCGCGATACGATATCGGCTGTGGTCTGTACGGCAATTTACCGGTATACCGGTTTATCGTTGCAGCTCTAGAAAACCACATTTTGAATAAATATTGGTACTGGTCATTATCAATGAAATAGTAATATTAAATTAATAATGACAATAATAATAGCAATACAGTAAATGATATACACAAAGTGTATATATATTATAAGATAAATATATTAAAATGAAATAAATTTCACTGAAGCCCTGTAGATGTGACTAAGAGTATTTCATAAACTCCTCAGAAGTGCATAAGCAAATGATGGAAATGCAGGACAGAAAACTTCCATATCATTTAAATTGAGGTCACTCAAAGGACTAATTCTTTGAAAGAAATATATAACAAATGCTACAAGGATGCTTGGTACCATATTTATTCAGCTATGAGGTGGGTGGCTTTCCCAATCTATTTTACAAGACAAATCTGGATATTTCTGGATTATTTGGGAAGAGATGCACCCATGTTATATCAGAATTACACATGACTAGTTTAGATATTGGGGATCATTCTAAAGGACCAAAAACCCTGATCTATTTTCAAGGAAGTATGGTGCATGTAACTTAAATGAGTGTAGCACAAAAATATACCTTACTTTATGTCCCAACAGCCACAAATCAGATTTATCATATGCATCCACATGTATGATCAGTCTTATTTGCAAGATTTTCATAAGTGAATAGTAAAGACACCTGGTGTACACCTCCATTCCTTGTTTTCCCTGCCATTTTTAAAGTAGGCAACAACTTTTATAGCATCCTATTTGCTTTCCTAGTCAATGCTGACCTTCTGAAATGGGGTTTACTCTTTAAGTAAAAAATTTGCTTCTAGAGGAGCAAAGGACCTCTGACAGTTTCCATGCAAATTTGCCTATTTTTCGACAAATTACTGCAGCTTTCATGGACAGCCAATAATAAAAAATTTGGCATTAATGGGTAGATTTATCCATTATAAAGAGGTTTTGATATTGATTTTGAACAATTATTGCATCTGCACACTAATTTGCACTGATTCTCGCAAGAGGGGTAAGTGAAATTTTCGGTCATCCTAAATACATATATTTTTAGCTTTTTCTAATCTACTGAATTTTCTTTATGCTTAAAATGAAGTAAAAGACTTGCAGCTACTCAAAGTATGCAATTATATGTAAATAAAAAGTATGCTAGCCTTATGTTTAGTTACAAAGGGTCTAATTACCCCACCCACTTTTCAGTTTTTCAGCTGTAGACTATCTCCCCCCCCCCCCCCCCCCCCCCCGCCCGTGCCTCAGCTTGCCACTCATATATAAAGTGTATATTGACCGTACACACATGCATGATGCAAAGTGGCTCCCCCCCCCCCCCCCCCCCCCCCCGTGCCTCAGCTTGCCACTCATATATAAAGTGTATATTGACCGTACACACATGCATGCAAAGTGGCTTGCTGAGGCACGGGGGGGAAAGCATCTTTATAAAAATTCTCCTGTTTTCCATACATTCAATAATAAAAGCTTGCTTTTTACACCAAAAATCTAAGTCTGTGTGTGACATAAATGAAAAATTATTTTTATGCCAAGTATAGGGCGTTCAGAGCAACACATTTCAATAAAAATTTAGAAGTATACCAAAAGTTCATTTTTCCCTATTTCTATAGGCAAATTTACATTACAACTATCAGAGGTCCTTTCCTTTAAGTGATGACCCTCATTGACAAGGAAGACAAAAATGAAAATTGCAGAGGTACTTCCCCTGAATCCATAATCTTCCACCTTAATTCAGTTTCAGAGAAAAAGGTGAAAGAACCTGAAATTGTAGACCCTGAGAGTATTCCAGATTCTATTCCAACAGATGTTGTTGAAGGGAATGACTTCAGTGTATCCAAGGAAGCAATTGGTTCAAAGTAAGTCATTTGATCTTTATGTCTGAGATTGAGAATGTATGCAATTCTGTCAAACTCTTCAGGAAGCAGATTTGATTATTGCATAAAACAAGAGCTGTCAAAGGTTTTGCATTGGCCTTAGAAAATAACATCATATCTCAAATCTATTGATCTGTCAAAGGCAAATGCTTGATTTTCAAAATTTATTATGTTATTAATATATTTTGTTATACTGCAGGTAAACCTTTTTGGATTTTTCTGGTTTAGCTCAGCTCTATCAGTATCTCTGTCTGTTGATACTGCCATATGCCTAGCAGACATTCTAGGCAGGTTGTACTTTTGAACCTTTCCAGGTGATGTGCTAGTAGATAAAACAGTATTAGTATGATAACAAAGTAGGATAATGAAATGATGAAGGTTGTTATTTTATGATATTAGCATCTTGAAAATCTCATGTTTTAGCTCACCTTCACCTGAGCCAGTGGCTCTAGGGGAGCTTATAGGATATGCAGGCCGCATTTTCATCTGTTGCCTTCCTTCTGTCCACAATTGGCTTCAAATTACGTCTCCTTTGAAACCATTGGGCCTAGGGCTTTGATATTTGGTATGAAGCATTGTTTGATCCATAGAAATACCTAGCAGAACCACTTGGCTCAGATGCTTGAAATTTGGTATGTAGCATCGCCTGGTGGTCCTTTACCAAGGGTCCAAAATGGTCCTAGCATATGGGGTCGTGGGTTTGAACCATAGAAATACACAGAAAAATCTCAAAAATCTTCATTCTCAGAACAGTTAGGCTCAGAT
This sequence comes from Ctena decussata, assembly GCA_963989385.1. NCBI lineage: Eukaryota > Metazoa > Mollusca > Bivalvia > Lucinida > Lucinidae > Ctena > Ctena decussata. The sequence goes on along the minus strand of OZ022501.1, from coordinate 2,705,236 downwards.
GCTTGAGATTTGTTGCGAAGCTTTGCCTGGGTGACCTCTACGAAGCTTGTTTCAGTGGTGGCCACAGGGTTGTAAATGGCTCTGGGGCAGGGGTTTTTGAGTTTGAAAGTAAAATATACTTAAAAATCATCTTGTATGTGGAGATTGTTGAGGATTTTGACATAAGAATTTGTAAATACAGTCATCTTAAATTAATGAGTGTATGATGATTTGTTGGTTCAAGAGGTCAAGGTCATTCTTTGACCTTTGACCCAGTTCTCTCATATTTCAACAGTTTCAAACGTCTACTCTAAAGCTAATGGGCCAATGAAAACCAAATTTCAGAAAGAGCATCCAGGGGTTGAAGGAATGAAAATTTGTTCAAACAGTCTAGGTCACATGACCAATATGGCCTCCACTCCCATATATGGTAAAAAACTTTGAAAACCTTCTCCTCCAAAACCAATTTACCAATGACTATGAAACTTGCTATGTAGTATTGGGTACTTCTTGCAAACTATGATGCCTACAGTAATCAAACCTGGCATAGAGTTTCTTCTTAGAATAATCTTGGGAGCTGTGGCAATTACTTTTACCCTTGACCTATATTATATGCTCTGCTGACTTAGAAAAATTTTACATCAAAATTACATCGACCATGGCATTTAAGTCCATTTCTCTCAAACTATAACACTACAGTCAAACCTGTCTTAGTGGCCACCTCTATTAAGCAAGCAACCTGTATTAAGCAAGCATGTATTCCGTTCCCAAAACAGGCAAATACATTGAAATGTACCTGTATTAAGCAAGCACCTGTCTTAAGCAAGCAGTTTTTTATTATCCCTTAGGTGCTTGCTTAATACAGGTTTGACTGTACTTTCATCAAACCTGGCATAAAGTTTCTTCTTAAAATGTTGAGGGCTGTTGCACTTATTTATACCCTTGACCTATATTTCAAGCTCTGCTGACTTCGTAATATTTGTCCTAGTGTTCAGTCCATTTCTTGCAAATTATGATACCTACAATCATCGAACCTGGCATAAAGTTTTTTAGAATGTTCTCAAGGGATGTTCCTTCCTAGCTTGTAAAGTCCAAGGTTGCTGAAAATTCCCACATAAATACTTCAAATCTAGCACACACTTTCTTTTAACTATGATCTCTACTACTATGTATGGGCAATGCAGCTGTGACGTAAAATTCCAGGGAATTCTTCTTTTTTCTCTCAGTCACTTGGCTCGCTCAGTACTTTAGAAAATTGATTACTGTAAAAATTCTATATATTGAGACTGTTAGGTCTAGGCAAATCGTGCAAACCCAGATCAGACTGCTCCTCAAGGAGCAGACTGATCAGGGTTTACACTATTCGCCACCCCATTTGCAGTTTTTTGGACACATTTCTGCACCAAACTGTTCCAATTTTAGGACAATTATGTCTATGATAATTATTCTAGGTGTCCCAATATTTATAGTTTTTACAGTATCAATATGAGAAGGTAGCTCTGAAACTATGAATCCATATACTTAAGATTTGCACATGTTGCAACTGTTATACATAAATATTTGTCCAATAAAACAGGGTTTTCTCTTGCTTTCGTCACCAGATCATGTCAGGGTCAGTGATGAGGCTTAATTAGCCAAAACTTCGAAGTATGTTTGTCAGCAAGAGGAGAAAAAGGTCATAAAAGGACTGTATAATTTTGGTCAGGGAAAAATCCAGAAATTTTTGTTTGCCTCATCACTTTGCAACCCTAATATAACATTTTAAGTTGTCCACAGTCCACAATCCATATGATTTTTTAGCTCGCCTGAATGAAGTTCAGAAAAACCTATTGTACTACCCCCGGCATCCGCATTAGCGTTAGCCGCGGCGCCGGTGTTAGCAAAATGTTAAAGTTTTACGTTAAAGTTTTTTATGTGATGGGCAAGGCGCTGTCAGGCGAGCTATCCTGTCCCTGTAACAGGTCTTGTTATCCCTGGACTGAAAGGTTTGGGGGATATAGCGATGAGCCTGGCATCTGTCCGTCTGTTGGTCGGTCAGTCAGTCTGTCATTCCGTCAGAACGACTATACGTCTGTCCCTCCATAAACATTTTCTTGTCCGCTCCATATCTTGAATACCCTTTTTGAATATTTTCGTGATACTTTATGATTATATAGAACAGGTCATGACCATGTGTCTTGGACAAGAATGACAACTCTTACTGCTGTAGTTTATGATTTATCTCCCCTTTAGTGTCTTTTTTTTTGCAGATTTGTGTCCACTCTGTTAACTTGAATACCCTTTGAAATATATTCATGATACTTCATGGATATGTAGAACAGATCATGACAATGTATCGCATACAAGAATGACAACTCTTGCTTTCTTACTTTTTGAGTTATTTCCAGTTCATGGTTTTACTGCTGGTTTTAGCTGTGATCTTGTGTCCGCTCTATAATCGAATACCCTTAGAAATATTTTCATGATACTTCAGTCATATGTAGAGCAGGTCATGACAATGTGTCCCATGCAAGAATGACAACTATTGCTTTCTTACTTTTTGAGTTATTTCCCCTTGATGGTTTTAGCTGTGATTTCATGTCTGCTCAATAACTTGATTACCCTTTGAAATATTTTTATGATATTTCACATATATGCAGAACAGGTCATAGAAATGTGTTGCATGTGTTACTCCTGCACATGAATTCCCCTCCCCCACCCCCCCCACCCCCACACACACCCCCCAAAAAATCAGATTTGAATTCTTTGTCAAAATCCACTTACTAGAGAGCTGAAAATTAGATTGTAAGATTGTAGGGTTCGAACTCTTTGTCAAAATCCACTTACTAGAGAGCTGAAAAGTAGATAGTAGGGTTTGTACTTCAGAAGTTATTCACACATTTTGAACGTTGATCGTATCATATGCTACACATTGTGTAGGTGGTTGCTGTTTGGGAATTTACCTCTTTTGGCAGTCTGGCATACTGTTTTGGTCTTAGTGTTAGATAATCATGCATCTATTAAACAGAGAATGTCAATAAGAAGCATGAAAGAATGTCAATACAATACATGTAGTTATATGTGTTTTGAAGTGTACCCTTTTTACTAAGGGGCATGCGGCTTTAGTCAGGGGATTTGCCATCTCCTCTGATGGCTATTTGCTTTGGTTTTTTTTTTCTTTACCTTTTTTTTTGTTTTCAGAAATACTACTGTGGACAGTGGTATTAACTTGGATGAAAGCAGAGTATCTGATAGTTATACCACCTCAGAGTTAAAAGAGGCTATAACTGTTCCTTTAAATGACGTGAAAAATAATCAGGTATAATTTAGATGAATGGATAAAGTTTAGGAGGAAACAAATCTATCATTGTCAACTCTTAATGACTAAATTGGCTTGATACAGATTCTTTCTTTTAAGTATACACCCCATTTTATAGGGCCATATTCATCCAGGGAAGAAAGCAGGAAATCACAGACGTTGCTACGTTTTTGCAAACATAGAAGAAATTGTAACATGGAGGTGTATACATGTTATGGTGTTTAGAGTTGATGTGTCCTCACATAATGGTGTAAAAAACTTCAGTGAGAGGTCACTGTTATGGATATATTTGCCTCCTGTCTCATAGGGAGCTACACATAAAGGAAACAATTTGCTTAGAGAGCAGATCCTTCTCTTTTAGAGTAGTCTATCACAGTAAGAAGGAGTCACATACCAGGGAAGCCAATTTATGGCAGCCAAACCGTGGAAGTTTATCCACTGCTTTAGGGTGATTAATATATTATACTGCAACAGCTCTGCTATTTTCATTTTTTCCACCCTTTAACTGGGAATCTGCTCTGAAAGGAAAATGGCTCCCCTTGTAACAGATTCTTTCCTTGAAGAGAATACCTCATTTTGAAAGAACTGTGTTGCCCAGGAAGGCAAACAGGAAGTCACAAGAGTTGTTTTCCTTAAAAATGGCTATGTAACAGAAGTGAACCCATATATCTTGAAGTAATTAAACTATCTCTGGTATGTACCTTGTTTTGTCTGAGATAGATGGTGATTTTAAAAGACAAACTGCAGTCCTGATACTCAAAAATTATAATGAACTCGGATGATTTATGCAGAACTTCAATGAATAGCATATGCCCGTACCACCCTTCGCAAACTTATTAAGCTGTTTTGTAAAAAGAGTTATTGTCAGATTAAGCCACTCAGCCCTCATTATTATGGGCCAACAGTAACTATCGTAAATTCATATTTGTGTATTGTAAAACTTTGCTTCTTGCGACAATCGTACATGCTACCATATCTTCTTTGAATATTTGATGCCTCAAAGTTTTCTGCAATCTAATTTCCACCTTCAAGTTTCCTTTTCTTGTAACAAAATCTTTTATAAAACTGTGCAGACATAGATAAGACTGCTACGCAGGAGAAGTCTCTTTTTGATATTAATTGTTTGCAGAGGCATTCTTTGGGACTACTTTTAATACACATATTTTCAGGCATCTCCAGTGAAAGGATTCAGTGACAAGGAAGAAACAAGGTCAAAGAAAAACAAAAAGAGTAAGGCTGAGAATGAAATGTCAAAAATGACAGAGCATCGCAAGAAAAATCATACAGAAAACAGTGTACACTCTAACACAACTGTTCAGAGAGACACAGACTCAAGACCTGTAACTGATGATCAGAATCTCACAGCAGAACCATACCAACAGCTTGTCTCAGCTGTTGAAGATGATGAAGATAAATTTGATTTTGACAGTCAACAAGACAAAATTCCAGACAGCTTAGAGCCTTCTGTTAAACCTAATTTGAAACCTACAAATGAAAAAGCTGTTAAAATTCATTCCAAAGAGAATAACATAACAGAAAAATATTTGAAAATGTTAGAATCAAAAGGTGTGAAGAAGAAAGAAAGTAAACTACCATTAGATCATGACGTAGTAAATGAAGTCAATTCAAAGTCATCTAAGCATGCAGATTCAATTAAAAAACAAAGTAAATCATTCACAGATTTAGAACCATCATTAAAAGACCTTTACATGTCAGAGCATAAAAATTCTAGTAAACAAAAACAAGATAGAAAATCAAAACTGAAAAGTAAGGGTAAAGAAGCACATAAAGCTACTATAACTGACAACCCTTCAAAAGAAGACTCAAACAGAAGTAATATTTCTTCAGCTATCACTTCTGGTAAGGAATCAAAAATAGCGAATAGTTCTAACACAAGACGGTTAAGATCAAGAAGTAAAAATAAAAGTTACAAAGAAGCTGATGAGTCTGATAGTTTCTCTGCAGAGGACCCACCTGGTGACAAAGACACCCCTGAAGTTTTCATTTGTAAGCCGAATGCCATTGCAAAATTCCCGAAAAACAAGAAAGAGGAGCACTTTCAACAATCAGAACAAAATAAATCTTTAAAAGAATTGTCCAAAGGATCCATAAAACCTGCAGAAACATTGGTATCTAAGACTCACACTGCAGATGAGAAATGTGAGGCACATGATGTGTATGATAAATGCGGATTAGCGGAAGATGAAAACTTTGAAAATATTACACATCCTTGTCAATATTTAAATTCAAGTCATGTTGAGGATACAATTGATGCTAGAAGTAATGAATCATCAGATATTTCTGAAGATTATAGATTTAACAATTCACAAGCAAGTTTAGATGTAGACAAAATACCAGATACCCATGAACATAAAGATTGTCTAAACAATTGTTTAAACAATACAAGCAAACTAAAAAGACCAGAGGAGAATGCAAAATTTGAAACTGATGAAGCATGTAATTTGAGTGCAGATTTGCAAGCCAATATTCCGGTCAGAAATAGAAAGGGAGAAAAAGACACCGTTGATAAGCCACATAGGAAGAAGGACAAAAAGCAGAAGTCTGCAGATAAAATGGAAGAAAATTCTGCAAATAAAAATCTAAAAAAGCCTAAGAAGCATAAAAAAATACAACCAGCAACAGATTATAGTGAGAAAAGCAGCAGTGACACAGAGAGGTTAGAAAGCAATAATTGTAAAAAGAAAATAGATGAAAAGAAAGAAAAGGTAATGGGAAAAACGAACAAAGAAGGAAAAGATTCTAGGAACAAATCAGTCACAATTCAACAAAAAAGGGAAAGCATGGAGTATGCAGATGGTGATGGACATCTAAAACAGTGCAAGGTTAATTCAATGTCAAAGAAAAAAGGAAAAGGCTTTGTGTTTCAGATGTCATATTGTAGATCAGAAACAAATTATAAGTACAAAAACAAGTTCATGTCTAGTGCTGGCCAATCAAATTTATCAAATGGTTACGATCCATATGACTTCACAGCATGTGAAAATGAAAGTGTAAAAGAAGAGGTAGTGAGTCCATGTACAGAGAACAGAAAAGGTTTAAATTATAATAACAAGCCACGCAAGTTCTTTAAGCATGCTAGAAGTAATGAAAATAATGAGTTTAATTCTGGTCATGATGAAACAAGAACTGCCAGTACCAAAAACCAAAGTAGGACTAATACCAAATGTAATAGCACTATAGAGGCCCCAGAGTTAAATGATAGCCTAGTTCTGTCACTGACATCCCCTAATGAGAAAACTTCTAAACATAAACAAAAACATGAAAGAAAATATAATAAGACAGTACCAAAAAAGCAAACTGTAGAAATCAACTGTAACACAATAGATACTGATTCCACAGACAGTTTAATTATTACTTCAGACTCACCTCAAGATTACAATAAAAATGTTAAAGCTAAATCTAAACACCAAAACACAACAAGAAGTAAAAGAAAAAGTAAACCACAGAACAAGACATGCAGCCATGAGAAAACAAATAATATGGCAGATCTTTCCATGGAGTCTGACAGTACTTCTGTTTCTCCTGAATTGTCTAAGGACCAGACACATAGGGGAAAGAAATCTATAGAGAAACACAAAAATAAATCTCATCAAAATTCAGGTTATGATCAGATTGATAACACGATAGATCTGGAATCTGATGGTGCTTCAGAAATTTCTGTGAATAAGTACAGTGGTTCAAAAACAGGGAGAGATGTCAAGAGGAGAGAAAGGAAATCTAAGAAAGCACCAGAGAAAGCTCTTGATGGTGCTACTATTGATCTAGCATCTGATGATAATTTAGTGATATCTCCTGATCAGTTAAAAACCAGTAGGTTGCTAGAACAAGATCCAGTGACAAAGAAATGGTATAGGAAGTCTGATTTACTTAACCATAAGAAAAACAAGGCTGTGGCAAAAGCTGAAGACCATAGCTCTATCAGTCACCCTGTTCATGAAAAGAAATCAAGATACAATGAAAAGGTAACCTTTGAAAATCTTTTCAGTTTTTTTAGTTTACAAAAAAATATATGGCTATTATTTTTTTTATACACCTGTTTTAGAAATGGGATGTATTATGTTATGGTGCTGGCATCGGGCTGTCTGTCCATCTGTCCGGTTCCGGATAACTCCTACAGTTTTTGTTCAATCAAGCTGAAATGTGGTATATACAGGGGTTTTCCTAGGGACCAAAGTGCCATTGGCCTGCAGGGCCACCTGGCCGGAAAATCTACTGGCCATCCAAAGTTTCAACTGGCCCGACTATTTTTCCAATGCGGAATATACAGGACAAATTATATTCAATAAAATAAAGCACCATTAAAATGTATGATCCTTTATCACCAAATAGACAGTCTTATCTGTAGTTGTTTAGTATCCGAATGTTTAGGATAATTAACCCATTAAGCCAAGTCTGATACCTCATGATATAGCAGTGAGGTTTTCTTGTAATTGGTGCATCCAGTAACATAAGAGCCAAATGTGTCCCTAGTTTTACAAATTGAACATTTCATTCCTAGGGCATCATCAAACTCGAGCCACTTCAGGCACTTGAATTCAGTCAGCCACCCAGGTTGAAAGTACCGATGGCGGCCAGACTGTTCGTATTTGTCTCGGGTGGCTTTTTTTCTTCATCGGACTTAAGCAGCTGTTTTTGTTTTTTAGATGGCGGGGGTTGAAAAAAGCGCAGAAGTCCTTTGGGGTCCATTTTTTTTACATGTGACTTCTGCGATTCATCCCCAAACTTCATCGGTCGGCCATATTGTCTATTTGCAATGCGAGGAGAAATTTCATTGGATTAAACATTTCTGATCGTCCAATGAAATCATCCGTAGCAAAACGAAAGTAGACTGGTTTTCAGATTGTTTTGCGCTTCAAGTTTGAAACAAACTGAATCTCCCGAAATGACTCCCCGAAATTCAACTGGCCTGACGGACCTGCTACAGTGGGATTTAACTGGCCCGAGGCCAAAATCAACGGGCCCGGGCCAACAGACCCGCACTTAAAAAAAAACCTGTATATAGTAAGATATGAAGTGCGCCAGCACATATTATTTGGAGGTAAGGCTCCAATGATTATAAGCAGAGAAACAACCCTCTACTCAAATTTTTAAGGTGTTTGTTTCTGCATAATTCCTCCCACAATTATGCTGAAACTTCGTAAAAAGTAAGACTAAGATGTGGAGCACTGCATGTACAACTCCAATGATTTGTAGCAAAGATACACTCCAATGATTTTTAGCAAAGTTACTGCCCTATAATAATATTTACCATGGCAGTTTGCACAGCTATTCTTGAGTGCACCATAATTAGGTTTATACCACTTGGGATATCTTGACGAAACTTAATAGCAATGCAGATGAGCTTGAGATGTTATCTGTCATATAAAAATGGTTGCTTCTGCTTACAGGCTTATATTGCCTCACGTGCAGCTTGCTCTTGTTGTTTTACATTATGGACATAATTTGGAATTCTTAATTTTGAGAAAAAAATTAGTGTTTGTCAGTTTTGTTAAATATGTCTTTAAAATTGTGAGAATTACACTGAGTTCATTATTACGGCACACTAAGCAAGGAGGTAAAAGCAAAAAAAAAAAAAATAGGAAGGAGATAAAAGCCAAAAAAAAGAAAAAGCACCCTTCCACACACACAAATCTAAGCTATTTCTTGAGCTATGTTAGTGTGACTTAACACTTCTGAGCTCTTAGCCCTAACAGACAGGGTCTTAGATGCAGTTTTAGTTATGCGTGCATGTGCACAGCTAGCTTGATCATAGAGAGCCACTTCACACCAAAAACAAAATGAGCCGCGACACGAGAAAACCAACAATGTGGTTGTGCGCCCAGCGCAGACTCAGATCAGCCTGGACATCCGCACAATTTGACCACACTCTTCGCTAAGTGCTCAAAGGGGAGATAAGGGTCTAAGCTACCGCCATGCAGACAGCGAAGACTCTGATCAGACTGGGCGGATGCCCAGGCTGATCTGAGTCTGCGCTGGGCGCACAACCACATTGTTGGTTTTCTTGCATCGCAGCTCAAATAAGGTCTACTCTTACAGGAAACAATTTGCTCCTAGGGTATCAAATTCTTTCCTTTAAGAGTTAACCCCCACTGAGAAAAGGCAAAAATGAAAATGGCGAAGTTGCTTCTCTTGAAAATATACCCATATATACCCTGAATATCAACAATCATGAACCGAGCCAAAGTATACGTATATCTGTCTACCCAGTCTGTATGTATGCTCTTGGGGAAGCAAGTAAGACATGGTTATTATTATATTTTAGTCTAGTTATTGGTTTTGCAGGAGAAAGTGAAACAAGAGTCTGTAGACATAGAAGAAATACAAGCAGAAATAGTGGAGGAGATACCTGTAGAAAGTGATGAGATGGCAAGCCAGGAAGAGAACAGTTTCAGCAAAATTGTCAAGGTACCTAAAAGTCCAGCATGTTTCTTTAAACTGTGAAAATGGTTCTGGTCATTTAAAGGATAAAAGTGAAAATTGAACACTAAATGTAATAGCCTTTGTAACATACCTTCTCTGTCAGCACAGTTTGAGCTATTCCGAAAACAAAAAGTGAACCAAAAGATGTATTTTCGTCTTATCTCAGTTCGTGTTTCCCATGAACTACAACCATAAATGGAAGATAAGCCTTGCATTCTAAATGTGTTTTACCCTCTGAAACTAAAGATGACTATTGTTATTTTAAAACATGAATTTGAATTAGAATTCCACAGATTTCATGTGCCAAAGACTTGGGAAGTGTCATTGTAATTTATAAGGGGTACGTGTACTTACCGGATCGCACCGGATCAGGCATAATCACCGGATCTGACCCAAATTTTACCATTTATACCTCTTTTTTAATACTTTTTTAACTATTCTTGTTCATATTTAGCATAATAATAGTGTATCCAACAGATACATTACTTTAAGGAGTCCTCATTGCATCTATGACTTGTAAATGTGATGTATACTTTAAGGAGTCCTCATTGCATCTATGACTTGTAAATGTGATGTATCCGGCAGGTATTATTTCTGCTCTAACTGCCTCGATCAGTTACCTCAGGGACCTATATCTATACAGGTCACTGATTACCTGTACCAACAATCTATGTTTTGAACATAAATTAGAAAAAATCATATTATTTTATCTAATAATATTTTCATTTTCATAGCCATTAAAATCACATTGTATTGCATATATACATGTTTACATACCTGCCTCTGTGAAATGTCAAACATGCTAACCCAGTAGCAACAGTAAGTTCATTAAGTTTAACTCTTACTGTAATATATATGTTGGATACATCTATCTTATGCAAAATATAAACATTAACAGTCAAAGAAAGTACAGTCTAACCTGTACTTACGGCCACCTGTATTAAGCATGCACCTGCCGTAAACGGCCAGTTGGCATTCCCCCCAAACGATTTTCCATGTAAATGAACCTGTAATCAGCAAGCACCTGTTTTACGCGGCCACCGGCCGCAAAATTTTATCCAGAATCGCTCGAAAACCTGCCTTAGCGGCCATGTTTTTTTGGCCGTATCGATTCTCCCGACTACTTTACGCTGGTATACTGATTCACAGTGCCGGACACGTATTTCCACCAATTTCGGTGTTTAGTGTGACCGATATCGCTTTTTACAGCAAATCGAACGCACTTTAACTGGTTCTCGATATTTTTATGCGGTAGCAATAAAGCTATTCAATTACACCGGTAGGCAGTAGAATCTTGGAAAAAACCATTGAATTCGGTCAGATCAAAGGTGAATTAACTATCGACGGCATTTGTTTGAACTGTACACGTAAGTTCGCACCTCTTATAAATGGACAATTAATGATGTTTACCGACTACTACAGGTGAGAAAAACCTGTTTTAGAAAAATATTTAGAACAACGCAATCACACAATCACTTTGGCCATCGAAGCTGATCGTAGCTGGCGAGGTGTGAAAGCTCATTATTCAGCGCAGTCATCAAAGGCAATTTGTTTTGTTTGACGGTCCTATTCATTAAGAGTCATTAACAGCTTTTAATTTACAATGTACATGTACAGAACTTCTGAACCAAACAAATGAAAATGTTTTTCTGTTTAGTGGGTGAGGGAGGCGGGGGCTGGATCTAAACTTAGATTCTAGTTTAAACAAGTGGAAGCTTTTCAAAAGGATCAGCCTTCATTTTGTATTAACAATCAATCAGTGTCTTAAATACCATAAGTTTCTGATTGTAAGTTTCTCATCATGGCCAGTCCCAGTAAGAAAAGGAAAGTTTTAACTTTAGAAGAGAGAGTTCAGGTCATAAACTTGTTGAGTACCTGATGACTACCCTTGGTATGGACAAAACAGTTGTTGTTTTTTCGAAGTAAATCGAACCTGTATTAAGCAAGCACCTGTCTTAAGCAAGCGATTTTGCCTTATCCCTTGGCTGCTTGCTTAAGACAGGTTAGACTGTATGATAAAACAGTTACAAATGATAAAATTTGGGTCCGATCCAGTGATTTGGTCCAATCCGGTCCGATCCTCTGAATTTACGTTCCTATTAATAAGTGTTATAATCTTGTTATGTTTTGCAGGATATTGTTGCAGCTAGAGCAGAGAATAAGACCAAGAGAAAAAAGTGAGGTTGCTTTTAGAACTGCATGTACTAAATTGCTAGTATTCGTCTTTGAAAAACTTACGAAAATCAAATCAATGCAGCTGTGTTACTGAGAAAGTGACAGTTTCTTTAACCTATATTATGAAAACTGGATGCATTGTGATATGATAAGTGATACTGATTCAGAATATTGTTTGAATTCTGTTAGGCATAGACTTTTAAATGATTGGCATATTTCTGCTATGGACTGATTTGGTCATGTTAAAATTAACCATCTGGCATTTGGAGGCAGAACTCATCTGCTGCACATGCTTTAGTTTGAATTTGTTGATTAGTGAATAAAGAGAATGATAGCTTTGAATTATATTCTTAGCCATCACAAAAACTTAATATTTTTGTCTTTAGCAGAAAGGGAGACATAGATGTTTTATTTCCTTTGTCGGTGGCAGAAATTATTGTTAAGTTTTCTGGTTTAGCTCTATATATAAGTATGATAGGGGCTTCTTTGTGACAGTACAAAGGCAGATGAGACATAGCGCTTTGCGGAATTCTTGTTGAAAGATGTGTCAGTGTAATAAACCTATGGTTCCCATTTGCATATTCAAAGCTTTCAGCTCACATATTCTATATATCATAAATGAATGTCTGTAGCTTGAATTTTGTTACAGAAAGCACTCAGAAGGTAGACATCCACCAAAAAAAGTGTCAGATGATAAAGAGATTGAAAACAAGAATGAGGACTCATGTTTCAAAGAATTTGACAGTGAGATTGTTGATTGTATAATGGAAGATGTTTTGAAGGTATAAATAAATATACCATATTAATCCTAATGAATGCCCCTGCTCTACTAAATGTCCCCTGCTTCTTCTCTGAAAGTATATTAACTTTCATGAATTCATATTTGCTTCTCTGTATGAGGTGGCTCTTTGAAATGGGGTCTTCTCTTAAAGGAAAGAATTTGCTCCTAGAGGAGTAAAGGAAAGAATTTCTCCTAGAGGAGTAAAGGAAAATTTCTCCTAGAGGAGCACATTCTTTCCTTTAAAAGTTGACCACCAAGATTACTGACATCATCTGCAAATTGCATTTTCATTTGCAGTGTTTAATTTGAGCAATTTACTTATATGTCACATTTCATTTGTGCTTGTTATGGACTGCAAACACAGACAAAACTCAACAAATAATGCACCTATTGTATTAATCCTGTTCAATGCCCCAGGGGCATCGTATTTTATGAAAGTCGGGGGGGGGGTTTGCATTATTTAGAGCCATAAAAGTAGTTTATCAGCTATTGCCGAAATACTGTAATAACATTAGTAAGGTGAATGGTATTCTTTCAGAGGAAGTAACTCTATTATATTTGCTTCTCTTCTACCAGTATATTGGAAAAGGTTTCAGATATCATATGCAAATATTTATGCAACAGCTTTCAGTCATCATTCTGTACATGTAAATGAGATATTCTCCTCATTTCATGTTTCACATCTAGTAGAATGGTTGATCATACAAATATCTAAACTAAAAGTTGGTATAAGCAGCTGAACTTATAAATAAGTATTATAAAAAAAGCTGACAGACACATTTTGACATCTGTAAAGAACATTGTTTTTAGTTTTTTCATTTTTTAATTTTTTTTTGTGCAATATAAGTATGATGTATTAAATGAAAATTCTTCTAATAAAAGGAACTATACAGTGGACCCTCTTTACAACGACTGCATTTGTTCCTTAATTTTTTTACGTTAAACTGAATTTGCTGTTGTAAAGAATGCTTATTTAGAACAATTTAGCCATTCCAAGCAAATTAAAATGGCGTTATAAAGAATTTTACTGTTGTAATGAGTGCCCTTGTAAAAAGGGTTGCTGTATCATGCATAATGCTTAGTTACTAGGGAGTATACTTCATCTGGTCTTATAAGAGATTTCTTCTTTTTTTTTTCCAGACACCTTGTGTCAGTGCATCGCTGGCCAGCACTCCAAAGGTTGGTTCTGCAAGACGTAAACATTATAATCCACTCAACATCAGTATCATTAAAACACCAGTGTCACTGACAAAGTCAGTTACTTTTGGTAAGTAAAACAGTCTTTTTCATTTGATGAGTTTTTCATTTGGTGAGAAATTTTCCTTGAATGCTTTGAATTGGATGCACAGAACAATCTCTGGGAAGAATTTTGCATCAAGTATCTTTACATATGTTCCTCAAGAAGAAATGCTATTTTTATCAACATGATAACCTTTTTCAGGGTTATTCTGGCTCAAAAATTCATGAGAAAAAATCTGATTTGGCCAAAATGATTGAGAAATTTTCCGTTTCCTTTGAAATTTAAGACTTCCCATTCTCTCATGGTATGCTTTTTGCACATTTAGTAGATTTCATGAGATTTTCAGCAAAATCTAGAGCAATTTCTTGAAGTTGGGCCCAGTCCTAGAATGATTCCTGTTATTTTATCAAATATTGTTTCCAAAGTACTGCCATAAGCTTGATGCACATAGCCTACATTGATAGGCGTACATTTAGCTTCATTTATCTGAATGGTTTTGTTCAAATGCAGTGCGTGAAGTAACCTTGTTTGGAATTCTTGTTGAGGTGAATGGGTAAAGAATAGAATAGAATACTTTTTATTTACCAATCACGGACCCTTGGGGGCACAAACAAATTACATGTAATATATTCGAATACATAAAACATGCACACAAACAAACCACAATGTACATCAACAAAGTTAAGAACACCACAAAGACTGGACAGCATACAAAAAACAGATTATACATGTGAGCATCTCATTAAACTAATAGCTGTGCAATATCACACGGTGAATTATGAACATGAGAATATGACAATTGATGACTGAATGATTGGCAACGCTAGCGGCCTTAAGGTTATTAAGCTTTAATTAGTAACATTTTTATTTCTCTTTTCAAAACAACTATGTTTGTAAGTACCTAAAGCAAATAAAATATCCCTGTCCTCTTGCAATAGAAGCCACCTGGCTTTGTCATTATCCAACAACAACATGAAATTATTGTTTTTATGATATACTTGACTGTACAATTTTGCCCTTTCCGTTTCATAAAGAGAGCACCGTGAAAGGAAGTGAAACTCATTTTCTATACAATTAAAATTACACTTTCAGGGGAAACAACTCTTCCATGTTCACTTTTGTATTGGAAACAACTGTTGAAAGGAAGACTCTGCTCTTGTGGGAGAATTTTTTTTTTCCTTTTAGTGTAGACCCATTTTGCAAGCATGAAAGAATTCAGGGAAGCAAACAGGAAAAGGTAGGAAAACATGAGTGTATGCCCATACACCTGAATGTTCCATGGTATGACAATCTTGAAGTTACCCAAGATACAGTTCTAGATAGTGTTAAGTTACAGTTTCCCATAGCCTAGTGGCTGTAAGAGAAATGGGGGTTGTGCTCTCACTGTATCTTGGGCATAGCATATGAAAGTTAGAGTCTATGCCTCTCCTTTCACTGCCCTTCCTTCCCTTATTCAGCACAGGTTCTTATTTACTGCTGGGTTGAGAGAGTCTTCCAATTGCTGGTTCTGTACCATAATTGAGTGGCTCTAGCCACTTGACCACAGTGCCTCTCAGAGTGTTATATATAATTGAACAGATCTTGAGAGAGCAGTCAAAATTCAAAGTTATGAAACAAATGGTTAATATGCTCTCATATTTTAAGAAATTGGAACACCTAAAATAATTAAAATAATTGTCCTGAAAATGGAACAGTTTGGTTTTACATTGCTGTAATGTGTCCAACAGACACCATTAGAGTGGCAAACAGCATAGAGCCTGATCAGGAACAGTCTGACCTGGGTATGTACTGTTTGCTCAAACCTATCTGACGCAAAACTTAGAATTTTTACATTAAATACCATAATTGTCCTAAAAGTGGAACAGTTTGGTTTTCAATGCTATAATTTGTGCAACTGATGCTGTTGGAATGTAAAATAGTGTAGAAGCAGTCTGACCTGGGTCACCATTGTTAGCTCAGAACTATTTGTCTAAATACTTAGAATTTTTACGGTATCATTATGGTAAGCACAAATGTCAGTCTTTAATAGAGCAGTTATTTGTTCTTGCAACAAATAAAAATCATATATGAGTTTCTTTAAAAGCAATGAAAACATTGGTCAGAAAGAAGGTAGATCAGACTAAGTAGCAGATAGTGGCGCAGCTTCAACTGACAAAGCGGTTATATTTTACAGATGATGATGTAGGTGCCCATGATTCTGAAGATGAAGATAAGTTAGCAGAGAAGACAAATAGTGTAAGTATGGAGTTACAAACTGAAAAAGTATCAATTATGCTTCATGGAATCCTCAGATGAGTTGTTGAGTTCAAGCCAGCAACCTGTTCAGGACTTTAACTTAAATCTGCTGCTTAAATTAGGTTTTAGGAGGTCATAGTAAAGCTGCTTTCAAGTGTTAACTTTTAGAAACTATTAATCTAATTGTAGGGAAAACCAAGAGGATAGTTGTTATTTTTTGCAAGAGATACATGGTTTTTAGCCAAACAAGGTTAAGCCAGTGAGGTTTGACAGAATTATCTCTTTTTATAGGCTGCCACACTTTAGTGGCGGGGTATTATGATATACCTTTCGGTGTCTGTCCGTCTGCCTGTTCTTCCATCCATTCATGCTCACCATTTACCATCGATAACTTGAGTATTTATTCACAGAATTTTTTCAAATTTTGCACACATATTAATTTTGGGGATGAGTGGTATGGGTTTGTCAATGGGCAAAATCCATTCATTTTTAAGAGAGTTACTGCCCTTGTCCGTATTGGAAAACTGGTTTCTGGCCTGTTATTCCTTTACTGTTTATGATATCTGAATGAAACTTCACAGATATGTTTAACATCAGAGGTTACATATTGCGACTACGGACACTTACTCTTACCTTTCCAGTTCTTTAGTTATCTGCCCTTGATAGGTCTGAAAAATGGTTTTCGACCTGTAGCTCCTTTATTATATGGAATATCTAAATGAAATGCCATGGATATGTTGAACATCAAAGGTTACACATTGTGACTAAGAACCGTCACTCTTACCTTTCCAGTTTGTGAGTTATCTGCCCTTGATTGATCTGAAAAAATAGTTTTTGACCTGTCGTTCATTTACTATATGGAATATCTGAATGAAACTTCACAGGTATGTTTCACATCAAAGGTTACATATTGTGACTAAGGATCCTCACTCTTTCCTTTCCAGTTCTTGAGTTATCCACCATTTATAGGTCTGTAAAATGGTTTTTGACCTGTAGTTCCCTTACTATATGGAATAGCTGAATGAATCTTCAGATATGTTGAACATCAAAGGTTACACATTGTGACTAAGAACAGTCACTCTTACCTTTCCAATTTGTGAGTTATTTGCCCTTAATTGATCTGAAAAATGTTTGTTGACGTTTCATTCCTTTACTATATGGAATATCTGAATGAAACTTCACAGATACGTTGAACATCAAAGGTTACATATTGTGACTAAGGACCATCACTCTTACCTTTCCAGTTCTTGAGTTATCTGCCCTTGATAGATCTGAATAATGGTTTATGACCTGTTGTTCCTTTTCTATATGGAATATTTGAATAAAACTTCACAGATATGTTTAACATCAAAGGTTACATATTGTGACAAAGGACCGTCACTCTGACCTTTCCAGTTTATGAGTTATCCACCTTTGATGGATCTGAAAAATGTTTTTGACCTGTAGTTCCTATACTGTATGGAATATCTGAATGAACTTTCACAGATATGTTTAACACCATAGAATAAGAAATGGAGTCTCTCAGCTCAAAGAAATGCTTTACAGCCTGATCTAATTCTACACTGGTCAGAATGCCCCATATTGTTAGAGATCTCACAAGACTGCTCATGTATGAGTGGTTTATATTATTATTTATTTACAGTAAGGACATCATATCTCTGTCTATCCCAGTTCTTTGGCTATTTAGCTATGATATATTTCAAATAATAAGTTACGATGCCTGGCAGTGGCGGGGATATCATGCAGTGCCTGCAGTACTTTTATTCTATCATTTAAACAGAACAAGCATAGAAGAAGAGGAAGAAGAGAGCCTGTACAGTATAAAGATCTTTCTGATGAGTATGTTGGTGGCATTTTTTAGCTCACCTGAGCCAACGGCTCCAGGGGAGCTTATAGGATGGTAAGGCTCCGTCGTCGTCTGTCCGTCCGTCAACAATTTCAAACGACTTCTTCTCTGAAACCACGGGGCCAATTGTAACCAAATTTCATATGTGGCCTCCAGAGGAAGGGGGAACGAAAAAATATTCAAACGGTCCTGGTCACATTACCATTATGGCCGCCATGCCCATATATGATAAAAACCTAAAAAAATCTTCTTCTCCAGAACCAATAGGCCAATGGCCTTGAAACTTGGTATGTAGCATCGGGTGTGTGAGTACTATTAAAGTTGTTTAAATTATGACCTTAGGTTGACCTTGACCTTTTTTACGGTAAGGTCCAATTTGCTTCCTTGTGCTTTAATATGGCAAAATGCTAAAACATAAGACATCTTGGAAACTGTTGAAGATTTTGGGCTAAAAATTGGTATCTACAATCATCTAAATAAGTACAATAAGATTTAGGAGTAAAGAGGTCAAGGTCATTTTTTGACCTTTGACCCAGAACTCTGATATTATGACAATTTCAAATAATCCTCTCAAAAGCCACTGGACAAATTGAAACCAAATTTCATGTAGAGCCTCCAGGGGTTGAGGGAACGAAGAGGGTACTCAAGTACTATCAAGATTGTTCAAATGATGACCTTGGGTTGACCTTGACCTTATTTACGAGAAGGTCAAATATGGGAAAATGCTAGAACATAAAGATTTCTTATAAAGTTTTGATGATTAAGTCCTAATCATTATAGTATGCAGTCATCTTAATGAGTACATGAAGATTCATAAGTACAAAAGGTCAAGGTCAGTCTTTGACCTTTGACGCAGAACTCTCATATTTAGACAATTTCAAACAGTCTCCTCAAAAACCACTGGGCAAATTGTAACCAAATTTCATATAGAGCCTCCAGTGTTAGAGGGAACAAAATTTAAATCAAGCGGTCCAGGTCACATGACCTACATGGCTGCCACGCCCATATATGGTAAAACCTTTAAAAATCTTCTTCTCCAGAACCAATGGACAGATGGCCTTTAAACTTGGTATGTTGCATTGGGTATTCCAGTACTATCAAGATTGTTTAAAATGATGACCTTGGGTTTACCTTGACCATTTTACAGCAAGGTCAAATATGGGAAAATGCTGGAACATAAGATTTCATGGAAAGTTTTGAAGATTTAGGCCTAAAATTTGGATAATACAAAGATTTCATAGAAAGTTTTGAAGATTTAGGCCTAAAAATTGGATAATACAGTCATCTTAATGAGTACATGAAGATTTGTGAGTACAAGAGGTCAAGGTTGTTCTTTGACCCTGAATTTTCATGGTATGACAATTTCAAACTTCTTCTTAAAAGCACCTGAGCAAATTGTAAACACATTTCATAAACAGCCTTCAGGGGTTGAGAGAATGACGATTTCTTCAAATGGTCTGGGTCACATGACCAACATGGCGGCCATGCCCATATATGGTAAAAACCTTTAAAAAATCTTCTTCTCCAGAACTAATTGACCAATGGCCTTGAAACTTGGTATGTAGCATTGGGTACTCCAGTACTATCAAGATTGTTCAAATTATGACCTTGGGTTGACCTTGACCTTTTTTATGGCAAGGTCAAATATGGGAAAATGCTAGAACATAAGATTTCATGGGAAGTTTTGAAGGTTTTGGCCTAAAAATGCTATGTATGGTTGTCTTAATGAGTACATGAAGATTTATGAGTACAAGAAGTCATGGTCATTCTTTGACTTTTGACCCAAAACTCATATTTTGGCAATTTCAGACATAAGAAAAAGCCACTTTGCTAATTGCACAGGTGAGCGATTCAGGGCCTCATGGCCCTCTTGTTTTCTTATATTTTATTTATTAGCTCACCTGAGCCGAAGGCTCAGAGGTGAGCTTACAGGATGGGAGTCGAGCCGTCGTCCGTCCGTCCGTGGGTGCGTGGGTGCGTCAACACTTTCAAACATAAATATCTCAGAGACCAGTGGGCCGATCGCAATCAAATTTTATCTGAAGCATCATTTGGGTGGGGGAAAGGCTGCATTAGGTTTTGGTGCCGATCAGCTCAGAACTCTGGTTTCCATGGCAACAGATAGCCCCCATAGGGTTATAATGGGGAAAACGGCGTCATCACGTTTTCTCAACTGTTTTTGATTAGATCCTTATCATACTTGCAGGTAATGATGACATACACAAGAGCTTGGATGAGTTCGAAATTTGGTCGGATTCGAGCACAGACTAGGGAGTTAGCTGCCCTTGAGCGTTTGAAAAAAATCCCATAGGGTTATAATGGGGAAAATGGCGTCATCACCTTTTCTCAACTGTTTTTGCTTAGATCCTTACCATACTTGCAGGTAATGATGACATACATAAGAGCTTGGATGAGTTCGAAATTTGGCCGGATTCGAGCACAGACTACGGTGTTAGCTGCCCTTGAGCATTTGAAAAAAATCCCATAGTGTTATAATGGAGTAAACAACGTCATCACATATTTTTAGAAAAACTTTGTCATCGCTCTATTGCCTACATTTCTCAACGGATTTTAAAATAACTTCATACAAATGTAGGGCGTGACAATATCTCGAGCAAGTTTGACTTTCAGGATGCTGCGCCCAAGGTCAAGGTCACTGTGGCTAATTTTAGAAAAACTTTGTCAGCGCTCTAGCACCTACATTTCTCAATGGATTTTAAAATAACTTCACACAAATGTAGGGCATGACAATATCTCGAGCAAGTTTGACTTTCAGGGTGCTGTGCCCAAGGTCAAGGTCACTGTGGCTAATTTTAGAAAAACTTTGTCAGCGCTCTAGCACCTACATTTCTCAATGGATTTTAAAATAACTTCACACAAATGGAGGGCATGACAATATCTCGAGCAAGTTTGACTTTCAGGGTGCTGTGCCCAAGGTCAAGGTCACTTTGGCTATTTTTAGAAAAACTTTGTCAGCGCTCTAGCACCTACATTTCTCAATGGATTTTAAAATAAATTCACACATATGTAGGGCATGACAATATCTCGAGCAAGTTCGACTTTCAGGGTGCTGTGCCCAAGGTCAAGGTCACTGTGGCTATTTTCAGAAAAACTTTGTCATGCCCCTAGCACCTTCATTTCTCCATGGATTTTGAAATTACTTGACACAAATGTAGGGTATGACAATATCTCAAGCAAATTCGACTTTCAGGATGCTGTGCCCAAGGTCAGGGCCACTGTGGCTATTTTTAGAAAAACTTTGTCATCGCTCTAGCACCTACATTTCTTAATGGATTTTAAAACAAATTCACACAAATGTAGGGCATGACAATATCTCGAGCAAGTTGGACTTTCAGGGTGCTGCAATCAAGGTTTTTGATTAGATACTTATCATACTTGCAGGTAATGATGACATACATAAGAGCTTGGATGAGTTCGAAATTTGGCCGGATTCGAGCACAGACTACAGAGTTAGCTGCCCTTGAGCGTTTGAAAAAAATCCCATAGTCTTATAATGGAGAAAACAAAGTCATCACATTTTCATTTTTCATCGGATCCTCTTCATACTTGCAGGTAATGAGGATATGCATAAAAGCTTTGATTAGTTAGCATTTCGGCTAGATCCCACCACTGACTATGGAGTACCTGCCCTGAGCATCCAAAAAATCAATGTCGCCACTTTTTCTTGGTTTCTACTGATCCGATCCTTTTCAAACTTGCAGGTAATGAGGAAATGCATAATATCTTAAAAAGTTCAAATTTTGGCCAGATCAGGCCAACCACTACGAAGTTAGCTGCCCTTGACAGCTCTGTCTATTGTGCTCTTGATCGGATACTTTTTAAACTTGGATATATTAAATGAGGGCATACATAATGTTTTGGATGAGTTTAATTTTCAGCCTGATTGGACCACTGACTGTGGAGTTAGCTGCCCTTGAGCATCTTAAATATCCCTATAGGTTTACAATGTCTCTCAGTTGAGCAAAAAGTTGCCCTTTGGGCTACTTGTTTATTTTTTGAAGTGTTTAAATCTCATTTAATATGTTATAAACAGTCAAATTTTTCATCAGTTTTTTGTTACATGCTTCATGAAATGAGTGTTCACAGAACTGAATGCTTAATGGGCTTTTTCAAGTTCCACATTTTCAAGCCACGTCATGACTTGTTTAAAGGTGAATTGATACTCTTTGAAGGAAAACAAGGCTTTTGCATGCATTCTCAAAGAAGAGCTGGAGCAAAAGCAGCGTTGCATATGTCACTGATCATGAACAGACAATGTAACAAAGAGTCTACTTTTCTCGGCTCTTGAATGTGCCCCTTGCTTCCAAAGCATCCATCTTATTAGGCTCAATGCAAGATGTATGAGTAAAACTTGATATATTTACACCATATTTATGAACGGAGGCAACTTTTATGACTTCTGCGTTTCTGGATGACAAAGTACAAAATGGGATCTAGTCTTAAACGAAATAATTTTTTCCTAAGGAAACAAATTCTTTCATTTATGAGTTGACTCCCATAGAGAAGGGAGACAAAAATGAAAATGGCGGAGTTGTTTGCCCTGAAGGTGTACCTATTCTCTTTAAGAGATATTTGATCTGTTCAAAATTCCTTAGACCGTCATACATACATGTGTAGTAGACTGGTGCATGTGTAGTTTGCCCAGATCCTATCAGTTTTAGAAAGCAAGCAGAATATGACCTGACCCAACTGCTAGGCACATTGCTATATGCCTGAAGGCGATTTCCTATATGCTGCTGCCATTTTGACATATTGGCGTGCAATTGTTTTTGCGTAAATCCAGCTGCAATGAAAATGATGGAGAATTGTCAGTCAGTTTATCTTAGTGTGATTTTTTTCCTCTCATTCATCTGTATTTTCAGGGAAATTGACAGAGATGAAAGGCTAAGTCAGTCTAGCAGTAGAAGATCTGTAAGAACTGATTCTGTTGATGTATACTTGATTTTGTATATTGTCAAAACTCCCAATGCACCAAACAGTACTGTATTTTACCAGTTGGTGATGACTAGTTTCTGATGCACACTAAAATGGTGCAAATTTGCATGTTTAATTCACTTGCATTTTTTTTTTACAAATATCTATAAGAAATGAACATTCTCAATCAATTTAGGGTAAAAAAAAAAAAGTAAGAAATAACAAAAAAACAACAACAGAAGAATCTGTAAGCAGTTAATGTCCTATTTTGATGGAACATGATTTGAAATTCTCAGTTTGTGAATATGTGCCTTAAGCTCTGAATTTAAATTAATCTGTGAGCTGATTACATGAGATATCTGATGCTTTATGAGATATCATCAATATTAGTAGGAATCTCACAGAGATTTCTTTCAAGCTGTAAGATCGAAACCAATTCAAAACATTCAAAGCCACAACATGACAATACCAACAAAGTGTATGTGTGCCCAGTGAAGACTGAGATCAGCCTAAGCTGTAAGATCTAAGCCAATTCAAAACCCAATATTTATTGGTTATATTAGCATGAACAGGGCAAAACCAATAAAGTGGCATGTGCGCCCGGTGAAGACTCAGCTCAGCCTGGGCATCTGCCCAGTCAAACCAGAGTCTTTGCTGTTGGCTTGAAGGTAGCTTAGACCCTTTTCTACAGCACAGCAAAGACTGGGCAGGTGCCCAGGCTGATCTGAGTCTTCGCTGGGGGTGGGGGGTGGGGGCACATGCCACTTTGTTGGTTTTGTTATGTTGCGGCTCAAATATAACAGTATACAGTACTTGTAAAGATCTCTTTATAATGTAAAATTGAATAGAAAGCTCCTTCCATTTTTACCCTGTAAGAAATTGTAAATAAAAAGGGCGTACTGAAAAAGTGTGAGATTTGAAAACCTAATAGAGATTGGCTCACAGAGGGGCAAAGCTAAGTGCTTTATTTCAGTGAGTGACACTTGGCATGTATGCTTGCATGGTATGTTTTTACCATATTTGTTATCATGCTATGTCCTTGGCTGTTTTGTGTCACCTGCAGAATTGGGTCAGACATATGTATTGCTTTTCTTGCATCACTGGTTAGAGTAGCAGCATAAATTAATTTGTGTGTGTTTTCTGGTTTAGCCCTTTTAGTAGTGTATACCTTTTTGGATGTGCATCAGGTGAGACATGGCATTCCATGGATTTCTAGTTCTTACTTTTGCCTATTTTACAGATTTCCTCTCTTTTGGACAGTAGCAACAACATTTCATCGAGGAGGTAAATACAGCTGATTGTGCTTAAGGTTTTTGTGAGAGATTATTGGTGCACCAAATTAAAATTATAGGAAAGTCATTTAATTGTTGTAGAAAATATGCTTTTTTGGCAAGAAATTTGGAATGTTTTGAGCTGAAATATACTCAAGGCTGCATATACATGTACAGTATTATTACAACTTATTAAGGTAGGTTGCCAGAAGATAGCAGGTTCGAGCCCGGATTAGGCTATCCGGCGGCTGGAAAACTGTGTTAACCCAAAAGTAAATGGATACTACAAATCAGGAAATGATAAGGCAGCGAAAGAAGAGGCATGGGCTCTGTCTTTCATATGCTGTGCTCAAGATACAGGGCCTCTAACCCCTCTGCCCCTATAGCCACTAGGCTATGGGAAATTTTGATGTTTTGGTGTTAAGCCCGCTTGAACTAG
Source organism: Ctena decussata (assembly GCA_963989385.1). Taxonomy (NCBI): domain Eukaryota; kingdom Metazoa; phylum Mollusca; class Bivalvia; order Lucinida; family Lucinidae; genus Ctena; species Ctena decussata. The sequence goes on along the minus strand of OZ022501.1, from coordinate 2,680,596 downwards.
AGTACAGGAAGAGCTGTTGTTTGTCAGCCTAGCCAATGTGTTGCTGTTTGAATTTTCATCCTCATATGCACATTTTTTTTTTTTTTTTTGATATGTTGGAAGTCAACAGTTAAGAAGTAAATTGACAAAAATGCATATCTGTTGCACTAAAATTTGTATGGTTTCTTTTCTATTACACACCTCAGAGGTGTGTAATAGAGGGTCCTCTGTATAGATCAAAATTTTATAAAGATACTTCTCTTGTTTGTAAATTGTTATATTTTATTTTTTTCCATAAAGGTTAGTCTATTTCTCCTTTGTTGATTTTAGTGAAAAAAGTTGGATACTGGAACGTAAAAAGACACCAAAGCCTAAACCAAAAACCTACAAAGGTCATAAACAACAAAAACTTTACAACTCACAGACAGAAAGTTCAGAGGAAGATGAGCCTTGTGACAGAAGTGTGGTAAGTTTTACATCTGTTTGATATTTTGCTATCCCTTAATGAGCACCTATATGATATGCAACTTAAAACTTAGATCTAAAAATTCTTATAGATGTCATAATGGTTCAGAAGTGTCCTATACCTCATCCCTTTGAGAAAAATGTTGTCGATTTTCTTTTCTTGAAAACACTTAGTGGAATTGCAAACATTGTAGACTGATCCGACTGCTCCACAGCAAACTAGTCATTATTGTCACAACTTGATGTTTGGAAGCCTTAAAGGTAAACACATAGGGTTATTAAGTAATGAAAATTTTGTATTCAAAGGCATCCAGAAGTTTGAGTGGTCGGTCAGGGATCCTGTCATTAGATATTCCTACACCCAGCCTGTCAAGTGTGTGCAGAGCTAGCAAAAGGCAAGAAGATGAGGACAATTTAATTCTCACACCTATAACACCTCAGAAACTATCAAACAGTCAAAGTAAAACAGGTAGGTACCACATAGGGGAAGTATAGCTGCTAAGCGTGTGGGTTCTCAGATTGTTTTAAAGATGAATGCTTTGATGAGTGTTTTTGTTTCAGTACAAGTCTTTAAGATAATAGCCACTTTTGTTTGTTAAAAGGGTCTCTGATTTGGTGATTTTTTTTTCTGCAAAAGTAATAAAATAACAGCATATTTGTGAGTGCAAAAAGGGTGTATATGGGTGAGATATGTTGTTACAGGCAATACAGGAGAGTTTAAAGGGGAAGTTCTAACACACATCTTACACAAATATTAGAGAAAAAAAATATTTTCCATGCTCACCGGGTGTGACTCACTCTAGTGGTCTTTAAGAACTGATCAGTGTATATAAAAATTAAAACTAAAATCAGTGGTTTTTGTTACAGAAGATGATATAGAAGTTTACCAGACCCAAGAAAACTGTACACTTTCTTTAGATATGGTAAGAAAGACTACTGTTTATTTCTCTTTGTATGTATTAAAATTTCCTTTCACAGCAGTATTGCCATGAAGTATTTTGTTGGTGATAGTTTTGACCCTAATTTTGGATTATTTTAGTTCAGATGCATTGAACATGTGCATAAAGGAAACAGTACTTTGATGCAGGTCATTATTGCAGAATTATGATCCCTTACATGACATACATATTTTGACCATATTTCACAGTTGGTAGTACTGTATGTGTCTCCACAACTCCTCCTACAGTATTTGATGCAGGGATTTGAAACTTGCAACACAGTTCAGACATGCATTGAACATGTATGCATAAAGGAAATGGAACTTTGATCCAGGTCATTATTGCAGAATTATGTCTCCTTTAATGAGATACATATTTTGACCATATGTCAATGCCTTATGTACAAGCTCACCTATTTTCATCACTCTAGCAACCTCATTTATAAAACTGATTTTCATATAACATCACAGCTGTATTGGAGATGACAATACCTCACAGAAGTTCCTGTTTCAGGTTGGTGTGGTCAAGATCAAGTGCACAGTTGCTATTTTTAGAAAAACTTTGTCATCACTATAATATTTTTATTTATGAACCGATTTCAGTATAACTTCACACGTATGTTAAGTATGGCAATATCTATGTCAGCTTCACTGAACTGTTAAGTGTGACAATATCTTTGACGAGTTTGTGATTCAGAATGTTAGTGTCAGGGTCAAGGTCACAGTGGTATTTTTTTTTAGAAAATACATAGTCATCCCTCTAAGGCATTTTAGCTCACCTGAGCTGAAGGCTCAAAGGCGAGCTTATAGTGTAGGCAGGCATCTGTCGTACGTCGTCCGTCCGTCCATCAACATTTTCAAACAACATCTCCTCTGAAACTACAAGGCCCATTGTAACCAAATTTCATATATAGCATTTATAGGCAGGGGGAATCAATAATACTGTTTTTTATTCAAATCGCTTCAGAACTTTGGTTGCTATGGGAACTCAAAGTTGCCATTAACTTATAATGGTAAAATAGAAAATTTGCATTTATTGCTATGTCGGTGCAGATATTTTGACAAACCTTTTACGGAAGTGTTCCTTGAGTAGTCCTCTATCAACCACATGAAATTTATGTCAATTGCACAAGTTGGCTGGTTGCCATGGCAACCGAATGATTAAAAATAGAAAAAATATTCAAAAATCATCTCCTCAGAAACTATGTAACCAATAAAGCCCAAACTTCACAGAAAGGATCTTAGTACTGACTTCTTTAAAAGTACTGTTTTTCTTGGCAATTGCTTTAGCAGTTTGGTTGCTATGGGAACTTAAAGTTGCCATTGACTTATAATGGCAAAATAGAAAATTTGCATTTATTGCTATGTCGGTGCAGATATTTTGACAAAACTTTCATAGAAATGTTCCTTGAGTAGTCCTTAAGCAGCCTTATTAAATTTATGCAAATTGCAGAATTTGCCATTTTGCCATGGCAATGGAAAAAAATGAAAAACTGTTAAAAAATCATCTCAAAAGCTATGCCACTGATACAGCTCAAACATTACAGAAGGGATCTTAATACTAGCCTCTATAAAAATACTGTTTTTCATGGCAGTTGCTCCATTAGTTTTGTTTCTGTTGGAACTTTAAGTTGCCATTGACTTAAAATAGGAAAGTTGATAATTTTCATTCATAGCTATATCACTGCAGATATTTGGACAAAACTTTTACAGAATTGTTCCTGGGGTAGTCCTCTAGCAACCGCATGAAATTTATGCAAATGGCACAATTTGGCTGGTTGCCATGGTAACCAAATGGTTAAAACAGAAAACATACTCAAAAATCATCTACTCAGAAACTAATTGGATGATAAACCTGAAACTTTACTGAAAGGATCTTAGTAATAGCCGCTATTGAATTACTAATTTTTATTATTGTTGCCCATGTGGTATGTTGCGATGGCAACTTAAAGTTTCCATAGACTTATAATGGGAAAAATGTAAATTAGCATTTATTTCTGTGTTACAATAGATATTTTGACAAAAGTTTTACAGAACTGTTCTCAAGAAGCAGACTTCAAAATTCTGTCATATTGTACAATTTGCCTTAGAGTTACTTACCCCTGAGTGCTGAGGATGAATGGACTCAGGTGAGCTACAGGACCAATGGTCCTCTGGTTTTAATGGACTGATTTTGATATAACTTCACACAAATATTAAGCGTGACTATATCTGGAACAAGTTTGCATTTCAGCATTGTAGGTCTAAGGTCAAGGTCACAGATGCTATTTTAGGTAAAACTCTGTCATGGTTCTAGCGCCTTTATTTGTGAACCGATTCTGATATAACTTCACACAAATGTTACAATACCTCTGACAAGCATTGTAGATCCAAGGTCAAAATGCTGTTGCTATTTTAAGAAAAAACTTTGTTATCCCTCTGGCACCTTTATTTATTGACGGATTTTAATATAACTTCACACAAATGTTTAGTGTGACAATATCTTGGACAAATTTGCAATCCAGCATTTTGAGAGGCAAGGTCAAGGTCACAGTTGCTATTTCTAGAAAAAAACTTTGCTCCAGCACCTTTATATATGAACCAATTTTGATATAACTTCACACAGGTATGTCTAAACACATCACTTATCTTGTGAGCTAAAATTTTGCCTTCCTAGATGTTTGGTAGTCTTGAAGGAATGAATATGCTGCTCAAGGGAATAAATTCCTTCCTTTTAGAGAAATCCCAAATAAAGTGGGATTTTTTAGTACAAATTACCTCCAGTGGAAGCATTTCTGTATGCCTTGGAAGAGAAAACAAAAATAAATCAGTTGCAACAAAGTTTAGGTAAAACAGAGTTTTTTTTTTCTTATCTTTTTTTTCCTAAATTCTGAATAGGAATAGTAAATGAAATGCATATGGTTTCACAATCTCACAAAAATGAACATATCTAAAATTTGTGTAAGTAAAGTTTTAAGCATGGATAGACAAACTTATTGATATACGTCTTTCACTTTTAACTTCCAGAACAAAAAGCATGCAGAAACTGAAGATATGGATGTAAGTGAAATAGGAAGTCTTTGTCTTTCGGCTCTAGGAGTGAAAACTCCCCAGAAGCATCCTCAGGTATGTCACATCTAACTATTTTGAATCTGTCAGTTTTGCTATTGTTAGGGTCCCCCTGCATGTAGAAAAAGTCTCTCTCGCTAAATAAGGTAGTTGTTTTACATCTCAGTCAAATACAAGTTTTTGTCAAGATATCTGGGAAATGTCAAACATAATTAGTGATCTGCCTCAGTCCGGTCACTTTTGTTTCTCCTTCCGCTGATTCAAGAAGGGCAGTTGTCAGTTACTGGTGATAATATGTGCACTTATTACTGGTTAACCACTTAGGTGAACTTAGCCTGCCCAGGAATAGTGTGGTTAGGTTAACTGACTGTCCCGACATGACCATAGCTGTTTGTGTAGGACGTAAAGCAACAACACAACAACAAAGCCTCAGACTGGACATGCAAACCAAAGAGTAAATTAAAACATGGCTAAGACGGTCTTCTTTCTTAAAGCAGCTGTTGCCGAAATATTCATGTATTTAGTTCCACTGCCTTTATATTATGGCTAAGTATTAAAATTTTAATTTATATTGGGTTAATGGCGAACTTGTTGTATGCCCGTTTTGAAAAAAAAAGGTCGTATTATGTCATGGTGCTGTCTGTCCGGCTGTCCGTTAACATTCTTGTGCACGCCATAACTCAGTAACCGTTTGGGATATCTTCATGAAATTTTATAGACCTATGTATTAGGTTGGACGAACATGTTGCGTACAAGAATGGTTGCTCCCCTTTTCTTAGTTTCTAAGTTATGCCCCTATGATTAATTTTTACCTTGATTAGTCTTGTGCCCACCATAACTAGAAAACCCTTTGGGACATCTTGATGAAACTTCATACCAATGTGTATGAAGTCCCAATGATGTGTCATGTACAACAATGGTTGCTCAACCTTACTTCGTTTTAGAGTTTTATTCCTTAAATTAGTTTTTAAGGTTATTTTTGTGTATACTTACCTTGTGCATACCATAACTTGGTAACTGTTTGGAATATCTTGATAAAACTTCATAGCAATGTGCATGATTACAAGACAATGTGTCCCATATTAGAATGATTGCTCCCCCTTACTTAGTTGTGGAGTAACTTCCCTTTGATTAATTTTTAGGCAATTTTCATTCACTCCATATCTCCTTAACCTATTGAAATATTTAAAGGAAACTTTGTAGGAATGTGTATAATAAATGAGGCAATGTATCCTGAGCAAATAAACACAACTCTGGATTGCTTAATTCATGAATTTTCTGCCCTTGCATAAATTTCCTGTTTACTCTGTAACTCCTTAACCATTTAAAATATTTTAACACAACTTGATGGTAATGTGTACATTGTCAAGGGAACGTCTTAGGACCAAGAATGGAAACTCTAGTTAACTTGGTTTATGAATCATCTCCCTTGTTTGACTTTGGCATGTCTCAACTTCTGAGCTGCTTTACCTTGGGAGCTAATGGTATTCAATGTGTTAACTGTTAAAATTATGTAGCAGTCATTAATTGCAGAGTTGATTCCCCAGTTTGTCTGCCTGTTCATCCTTTTGTTAACAATCTTGTTTATTCTGTAACTCCTTCATGACAATAAAACGGGCGTATTATGCACCACTTGCGAAGCTCTTGTTTATACTATGGAAATTATAGCAAAGATTAAAGACCCTGATCAGACTGATTTTTTTAGAGCAGTCTGATCAAGATCAGGGCCCAGTTTTTCAAAACAATTGGCGACGTTAGTGAATGAGACGTTAAGTTTTCAAGTGTAAACAAAAACAACGCCATTTTTAGCTAGCCTGTACGAAAGTGCAGAGAGCTATTGTTGTCACTTGGACGTTGGCATTGGCGTTGGTGTCGGCATGGGCGTCACACTTTAAAGGTTTACGTTAAAGTTTTTTTATGTGATGGGCAAGGCATTGCAGGCAAGCTATCCTGTACGAGGACAGGTCTTGTTTTTCTGAAAAAAATGGGAGGAGCTTTTCCAATTCTCTCATTTTTTTCTGCAAAAAAAATTACTGTTTTAGATTTTATGAGTACTTTAAGACTTAGTGAATCCTTGACTAACCACTTCTTTAAGCTAACAATGCTTTGAACAACTGGGCCCAGGCATTTTTGTCTTTATTGTATGCATAGGATCGCTTTGATACCTGTTTCAGGAAGAAGATGATAAAGCTGATTTAGAGGAAAGTGCACATAAGAAATTGCAGGAGAGTCTGAAACTTATCCTTGGAGACAGTGGGTTTGCTTCAGGTAACTGTACTGTGCACAAGGTGTTTATTACTATAAATTTGTGTTAAGGATAGTAACCCGTAAGTAAGGGACATTACTCTTGAATAATGTATTCTTTAGTTTTAGAGTCACAATTACTTTATAATTTACAATGACGTCATCATCGTCATAGTAAATTATAAAGTAATTGTTGCTCTAAAACTAGAGATTATGTACATTATTCAGGAGTGATGTACCTTATTTAAGAGTTACTTTCCTTAAATACGATTTCATAGAAATTAACCCAAGGTTCTGAGTGTACAAAGGATGGGGTTACATCATTATTGGTCTTTTTTATTTGGATACCGTGTTGAATGATCTGATGAAGCTGCATTTACCGTCTCCATCTTATATCTTCAATTTTAAACCACAATGAATATAAGACTAAGTTTAAATGATTTGTGACACCTGTATAGTTTAGTGATGGGTAGTGTTTGTAACATTATAATAAAGTTAAAATGTTTTGGAATTACAATACAGCCAAAAATGCCATATTACAGGCTGTACCATATTTGATTCTCCTGTTGTTATTAATGAAGGTAATAAACAATTTCTATGCAGCTATGGTCAAGACATTTCATTTATGATTTGCATAACTTGAAATTTTTTTTCAGGACCATCATCAGAAGTTAGACCTTCGAGATCTACACTGAAGAGAAAATTTCCAATATCCTTTATTGTCAAATCATTAAAGTTGAGTTCGGTAACATTGTGCGACCACTAACATTGCACATTAAGAACGTGAGATCAAAGAGTATTCTATATTTGTCACTTCTAATGCCATTTTGGCTTTTTTTATGCCCTCAACTTTGAAATTGTGGGGGCATATTGATTTGGGCCTGTCTGTCTGTCTGTTTGTCCATCTGTCCGCCACCTATAAGTCAAGAACCATAAGAGATAGAGACTTGAAATTTTATACACATGATCAGTACGAAAATAAGCGAACAAATGTTTTTATGCCCCCGCCACGAAGTGGGGAGGGGCATATAGTTTTGCCCTTGTCCGTCCGTACGTACATACGTACGTACATACGTACGTCCGTCACACTTTGTAGTACTGTTCTTGTCTCCGCAACTCCTCCTACAGTATTCGGTGCAGGGAGTTGAAACTTGGAACACAGTTCAGACATGCATTGAACATGTGCATAAAGGAAACATAACTTTGATTAAGATCTTTATTGCAGAATTATGTCCCCTTGAATAATAAACATATTTTGACCATATTTCACATCTGAGTACTGTTCTTGTCTCTGCAACTCCTCCTACAGTATTTGATATAGGAACTCCTCCTACAGTATTCGGTGCAGGGAGTTGAAACTTGGAACACAGTTCAGACATGCATTGAACATGTGCATAAAGGAAACATAACTTTGATTAAGATCTTTATTGCAGAATTATGTCCCCTTGAATAATAAACATATTTTGACCATATTTCACATCTGAGTACTGTTCTTGTCTCCGCAACTCCTCCTACAGTATTTGATATAGGAAGTTGAAACTTGCAACACAGTTCAGACATGCATTGAACATGTGCATAAAGGAAACAGAACTTTGATTAAAGTCTTGGTTGCAGAATTATGTCCCCTTGAATAATATACATATTATAACCATATTTCACATTTGAGTACTGTTCTTGTCTCCGCAACTTCTCCTACAGTATTTAATGTAGGGAGTTGAAACTTGCAACACAGTTCAGACATGCATTGAACATGTGCATAAAGGAAACAGAACTTTGATTAAGGTCTTAATTGCAGAATTATGTCCCCTTGAATAACATAAATATTTTGACCATATTTCACATTTGTAGTACTGTTCTTGTCTCTGCAACTCCTCCAATTGTATTTGATGTAGGGATATGAAACTTGGAACACAGTTCAGACTTGCATTGAACATGTGCATAAAGGAAAGAAAACTTTTATCCAGGTCATTATGGCAGAATTACATCCCCTTGAATGACATGCATATTTTGACCATATTTCACACTTTGTAGTACTGTTCTTGTCTCTGCAACTCCTCAAATAGTATTTGATGTAGGGATTTGAAACTTGCAACACAGTTCAGACATGCATTGAACGTGTGCATAAAGGAAACAGAACTTTCAGTCAGGTCTTTATTGCAGAATTATGTCCCCTTGAATAACATACATATTTTGACCATATTTCCATAGCTTAAATACAATCTCACCTTTTATCGTCGCTCTAGCGGCCTCATTTATTAACAGAATTTGGTATTACATCACAGCTTTATTGGGTATGACAGTACCTTGAACAACTTTGCGTTTCAGGTTTGTAGGATGAAGGTCAAGGTCACAGTTGCTATTTTCAGAAAAACTAGGGCATTGCTTCAGCGCTTTCATTTATAGATCGATTTTGATGTAACTTCACATAAATGTTAAGTATAACAATATCTTGAATAAATTACTGTTTCAGCACCGCAGGTCCAAGGTCAAGGTTACAGTTGCTATTTTTACAAAAAAACTTTATCATTCCTCTACTCCTCTATTCATTGACAATTTTGATATAACTTCACTCAAATGTTTAGTGTGACAATATCTTGGACAAGTTCGTGATCCAGAATTTCAGGGTAAAGGTCAAGGTCATATTTGCTATTTTAGAAAATATGCTGTCATCCCTCTAGAATGTTGGACGTTAAGCATCAAATCAACCAACCAACCCTCTGGAATGATTTTGGCATAACTTGACACAAATATTTAGCTTGACAATATCTGGGACAAATTTACGTTTCATCATTGTAGGTCCAAGGTCAAGGTCACAGATGCTATTATAGGTACATGTAAATCTTTGTCATAGTTCTAGCGCCTTTATTTATTAACTGATTTTGATAGAACTTCACACAAATATTAAGTATGACAATATCTTGGACAAGTTAACCTTTCAGGGTTGTAGTTCCAAGGTCAAGGTCACAGTTGCTATTTTTAAGAAAAACTCAGTCATCCCTCTAGCACCTTTATTTATTGACAGATTTTGATGTAACTTCACACAAATATGTTTTAACACATTACTTTTCTAGTGAGGCATATGGCGGGGGCATTCATCACCTTTAGTGATTGTCTAGTTTTTTTCTTTTTTCTGCGGGTCACATATTTCCAGAGTTATGCCCCTTTTTATACGCCCATTTTGAAAAAAACAGATGTATAATGTCCTGGAGCTGTCCGTCCGAAAACATTCTTGTGCACACCATAACTCAGTAACAGTTAGGGATATCTTCATGAAATTTTGTAGGCATATGTATTAGGTAGGGGCAACGTGTCCCATACAAGAATGGTTGCTCCCCAGTCCTTAGTTTTCAAGTTATGCCCCTTTGATTATTTTTTCCCTGCAAGTCTTGTGCGCACCATAACCAGATAACCGTTTTGGATATCCTCATGAAACTTCACAGCAATGTGTATGAAGTCCCAACGATGTGTTGAGTACAACAATGGTTGCTTTCCCTTTCTTCATTTTAGAGTTACATCCCTTTCTTTGGTTCCTTTAGGCTATTTTTGTGTATACTTTTTCTATAGACCAACTGGGTGTTTCAAACAGTGAATTTCTCCAAGAAAATCTTCGAAAATATTCCCTCAAAAAAATTGTTCTGCTCTATAACCCGCACCGCTGTTTCAGTCCTAAAATCTGAGGCATAATTCTGCGGGTTGTACACGCCTTTCTACTAGGGGTGGGTATTGCCACTGAAAACCGTATCGTGATATATCACGAAACACTGGTCTGTATCGGGATATGTATCAGGATATATCGCGAATTCTTTTTCAGTTCGTACTTCCATGTTACTTGCTTTTACTGTGTTGTTTGCTTCTGTCTTTTATTAAATCATTGTAATAAAAAATGAACATCCCATTCTTTACCTGTTTATTTTAACACCAAAAAAAAAAAACCCCAGCTCATGTACTTTATTCAAATACAACTGTTACAAGTCTGTGATCTCATTTTATTTTACTAATTGACTTACCTAGTGACCATGCATCTAATACATGACTTCATTGTTATTCTGCTCTGACCCAGTTTTGCCCCAAGGCGAGAATGAAAAAAGCATGCAGATTTTCAACACCAGTTGTCATCAAAGATCAAAGGAATTGACATGTGTATGAAGTAGAGGTGAATTATTTTATCGGTGACATGAAAAGGAGATACACGAAATAATGGGACAGTAATTGCTGAGTAAATGTTGTAGACCCAGATCAGACAGCTTCTTGGAGCTGTGTATGTCAACAAAATAATGAAACTTCCCGTAAGTGAAAATGTACTAAGATATACACACCCAAAAAAAAAGTTCCAAGAGATGTTTGAATATTTAAGTTATGAATGGGAATATGTGTCAAAATGATATTCAGTTGGAGTGATAGGATCAATTATGTCTCCCGCCTTTAGGGTCGGGAGACATATTGTTTTTCCCCGGGCATCTGTCTGTCCGTCTGTCTGTCACAAATCGTGTCCGTTCTATAACTTAAAAACCGCTCAAGCTATATTCGCGAAACTTCATATAAATATCAATCAACATAAGACGATGTGCAGAGTGCAAGAATGGTAACTCTGGCATTTATACTTTTTGAGTTATTTCCCTTGGAACTTAGTCCATCACAAAATTGTGTTTCAATTGTGTCCGCTCTATAACTTGAAAACTGCTCAAGCTTTATTCACGAAACTTCATACAAATATCAATCAACATGAGGCGATGTGCAGAGTGCACAAATGGTAACTCTGGTATTTATACTTTTTGAGTTATTTCCCTTGGAACTTTGTCCATCACAAAATTGCTTCTCAGTCGAGTCCATCTATAACTTTAAAACCATTCAAGCTATATTCATGAAAGTTCATACAAATATCAATCAACATCAGACGACGTGCAGAATGCACTCTGGCGTTTATACTTTTTGAGTTATTTCCCTTGGAACTTTGTCCATCACCAAATTGCGTCTCAATCGAGTCCCTCTATAACTTTAAAACCATTGAAGCTATATTCATGAAAGTTCATACAAATATCAATCAACATCAGACAACGTGCAGAATGCAAGAACCATAACTTTAGCATTTATACTATTTGAGTTATTTCCCTTTGAACTTTGTCAGTCACAAAATCGTGTCTCAGTCGTGTCTGCTCTATAACTTGAAAACCATTCAAGCTATATTCACGAAACTTCATACAAATATCAATCAACATTAAAAGAATTGCATAGTGCAAGAACCATAACTCTTGCATTTATACTTCTTGAGTTATTTCCCTTGGACCTTTGTCAGTCACAAAATAGTGTCTCAATCGCTTTATTACTTGAAAACCGGACAAGCTATATTCACGAAACTTCATACAAATGTCAGTCAACACTAGACAACCTGCAGAGCACAGCATTTATACTATTTGAGTTATTTCTATGATTATTTATTTTTTACCAAGTTATGGGTGTGCAATAGTTAACTGCATTGGCAGGATATCTTTACTGGATACGAGCTCATTGTTTGCATGAAAAATGACCAGTATTTGCATTGGAAATTGTATTTAAAGTTTCTGTTTGAAATTGTATTTAATGACTGATCCTTTTGACATCAAAAAGGGGGGAGACATCTGTTTTTTCGTAGAAAAACAATTCTAGTTGGATACTGACAAAAGGATTAAACTGGGCATTATTACCTACAATCACGGTAACTTTTGTTTACATCTGTTTTTGTGGGTGAAGATTACGGGATAAAAGACAAAAGAGGAAGCGAGTCTCTGGCAAAAGTAAACAATCAAAACCTGTTTTTAAAGACTATATCGGCTTTAATTGACTCCACTACCTAGATCCGTTTTATGAAAAAAAAATATTTGGGGAAAAATACTAACAAAATGAAAAGGAAACTGTTAATTAAAAGCATATAAAACGTTTTCACGAGAATGTCCAGAAACTTCGGAAATTTACCGAGCGTACCGGTATGGCCAAAACGTATAGTGATTCGTATCCTGGGAATTTTTAATCATGATTTACCGGTAAACCGGTAATATCGCGTACCCCTACTTTCTACGGTACACTAGTAGTATTTGATGAGTTAAATATTTAAATAATGTTGCAGTCATTAATTATAGAGTGATTGCCCCTGTTTGTCTGCCTGTCTATCCCCTTGTAAACAATCTTGTTCATTCTGTAACTCCTTTATGACATTTAAACGGGCGTATTATGCGCCGCTTGCAACCCTTGTTAGCTCACCTGTCAAGGTGAGCTTATAGTATAGGGCCAACCTTATAAATAAATTTGTTTCCCCTTACGCGACCCTGTCAAAAAGAGAAGGGTCGGTCGGTTGGTAAAATATTTTTTTCTTTTACCCAGACTAGGATAATGAATTCCAATATATAGGAAAATTATCATAACCACTTAAATGTTCAAAACAGTTCCATATAAAGAATTTAGCAGTAGAATTTTGCATTGGAAAATAACAAAATAATTAAGAAAAATCCTCTAATACGAAGGTATAAATTTTAGTGAAGAATTTTTTTTTTTTTATTCCCCAATCATGGAAAAAATATTTTGGGTAGGGCCATTTTTTTAGGGTCGGTCGCGTAAGGGGAAACATTAAATATTTTATTTTTGGCCTAGCCTTGGTCCATCGTCCGTCGTCGGCGTCCTTACTTTTAAACATCTTCTTCTCAGAAACCACTGGGCGGATTGAATCCAAATTTCATATGGAGCCTTAACAGGATGGGGGAACGAAAATTTATATATTTGGCCCAGGTCACATGACCAAGATGGCCGCCATGCCCATATATGGTAAAAACCTTTAAAAATCTTTTTCTCCAGAACCACTGGGCCGATTGCCTTGAAACTTGGTATGTAGCCTCTTGGACTCTAGTCCTACAAAATTTATATAAATGATGACCTTGGGTTGACCTTGACCTATTTTATGGCAAGGTCAAATTTGGTCCCATAGGCTTTTGAATGGGAAAATCTGAAAAAGTGCATTTTTCTGTTGCTTTTGTGCTCTGTGATATGGAAATGTAGTCAATTTACACACCTATGGATATGAGAGGTCAAGGTCATTTAGTTACCTTGATCAAAGGTCATTTGGCCATTGGGTGTCATCATTTTCAAACATCTTCTCCTCAGAAACCATTGGGCTGATTAAATCCAAATTTCATATAAAGACTTAACAGGATGTGGGAACGATAGTTTATATATTTGGCCTAGGTCACATGACCAAGATGGCCGCCATGCTCATATATGGTAAAAACCTTAAAAAATCTTCTACCCCAGAACCACTGGCCCAATTGCCTTGAAACTTGGTATGTAGCATCTTTGACTCCAGTACTACAAAGCTTACATAAATGATGACCTTAGGTTGACCTTGACCTGTTTTATGGCAAGGTCAAATTTGGTCCCTTGAGCTTTTGAATTGGTAAAGCAAAAAAAGTGCATTTTTCTGTTGCTATTGTCCTCTGTGATATGGAAATTCAGCCATCGTCAACCCCTACAAATACTAGAGGTCAAGGTCATTGTCGTCGTCATCCGTCGTCAACATTTACAAAGGACTTCTCCTTAGAAATCATTGGGCTGAAGCCAAATTTCATATAAAGCCTTAACAGTAGTAGTAGTATTTCAATTCTCATATCGACATTGCCCCCGCACCTCAGCGGAACGAATCCATAGCCGCAGTAACAGTATAAAGAAACAAAAGTTTATATATTTGACCCAGATCACATGACCAAGATGGCCACCATGCCCATTTATGGTAAAAACCTTAAAAATTCTTCTTCTCAAGAACCACTGGGACGATTGCTTTGAAACTTGGTATGTGGCATCATGGACTATAGTACTACAAAGTTTATATAAATGATGACCTTAGGTTGACCTTGACCTATTTTATGGCAAGGTCAAATTTGGTCCCTTAGTCTTTTCAATGGGAAAGGATGAGAAAGTACATTTTTCTGTTGCTATTGAGCTCTGTGTTATGGAATTGCAGTCAACTTCAACTTCTATAAATACTAGAGGTCAAGGTCATTTAGTGATTCTATAGAAGTGGCCATGATGGAACAGTTTACACACTCACTATCCAATCCTATAGAATTGCAGCCTGTTTATTAGCCTGCCTGAGCCGAAAGCTTGCATTTTGGCCACTTGACCTGAGCATATACTGGCAGGTGAGCAATCGTTGCCCTTGGGCGACTTGTTCGACTTAGCCTGTGGAACCTTGCAGGGGTTTTATTAACCACTAGTCCGTTGGTCCGGGACTAGTGATTTTTGGGCAGGACCAGCTAATTTCTGTATCAGCTGGTCTTCCAGACCAACTAATTTTTGCTTTTATTGCATATAGGTTATAATGAAAACCAGCAGAAACACCGAGAGGACCAGTTAAATCATGTCCATGCTGGTCCTGTGGACCAGCTGGGTTTTGGACCGTAACATAAACCCTGACCTTGTGAACAAAATATCTCAAAAACCCCTGATGCTAGGATCATGAGGTTTTGCAGGATGACAATGCATAAGGTGTAGATAACCTGATTAACTTTTGAAAAAGTTCGTGAATTTTTTACCGAGTTGTGCCCCTTTTTTGGCTTAGTGCATTGTAAGCCTGTGGAACCTTGTGAACAAAATATCTCAAGAACCCCTGATGCTAGGATCATGATTTTTTGCAAGAAGATACTGCCTAAGATATAGATGACCTGATTAACTTTTGAAAAAAAAATCATAAATTTTTGACCGAGTTAAGCCCCTTTTACGACTAAGGTTTAAATGACCTGATTAACTTTTGAAAAAAATTTGTACATTTTTGACCGAGTTAAGCCCTTTTTACGACTTAATGCATTGAAGCCTATGGTACAAAGGTACCCTTACATACAGTCAAGAATCGTAAGAGCTAGGAACTTCAAACTTTATACACATGATCAGTATGGAAAATAAGCAGACTATGTTTTTGTATTTTTCAGCCAGTCATGTATTTCCAGAGTTATGCCCCTTTTTCAACTTAGCCTGTGGAACCTTGTAAACAAAATATCTTGAGAACCCCTGATGCTAGGATCCTGATTTTTTGCAAGAAGATATTGCCCAAGGTGTAGATGACCTGATTAACTTCCAAAAAAAAAAAAACTTTTTTTTTTTTACTGAGTTAAAGCCCCTTATTCGACTTTGTGCATTGAAGCCTATGGTAAAAAGGTACAAGCATTATGGGATGAACCTTCTTTAGAGGCAAGCATATGCTTGGGGGCATAGTGTTTTGTAAACACATTTTCTAGTTTTTTCATCGACAACATTATTATAACTTCCGAGAAGCTACTCATCTATCTGTGTGAGCCTGTATTCCGCACGTGTTGTATGTGTTAATTGTGTAAATAAATTGATGCAAAGGGATAAAAGTATTGTGATTCTAATAGGTCTGTGCAATGTCAAGCGATAAAACTCTCTGTATTTTTTACTAGGGTGTCAAGGTTTTAGCCCAGCTGAGGTGAAATGAACTTACAATTTGAGTCCTTTGAATAGTTTATTTTTGTACGGCTTAGTCAAAACTTATATCTGATGGTAAGTTTTATTTGTGTATTGTTTCCAAAGAAATTAATTTATTCTTCAAATGTCTTTGGTGTGCAGTGTTATCGGAGAGCACCGTAAGTGATTGCTTTTAGGTTTTATGGTCGGCAGTTGGTTTTTAGACTATATTGACCAGTCTCCTTAAGAACCAGTGAAAAGATGACGAGAAGAAAAGAAGAAGACTGACTCTGTCGTTCACATGCAATGTTCAAAATTAGTGCCTCTATTACCTACTGCCTCTACAGCTACAAGGCTATAGTAAATCTTTACTGATACATTTTATTTTAGTGAAAACATGATCTTTTCAAATCTCACATACATTTTGGGAGCAACAGGCCTTAACAGAGCTTATGATGTTGTTGAATGTGAAAGTGGTTCTAATCCATTGTCAGATGAGGAGTCGACAGCAGAGATTGAGAAGCCCAGTATTCTTGTGCCAAAGAAGTTGTTCAAGTTTGACCATTCTAGTAAGTATACGCATCAAAATACTATTTTGGATAAAGGTTTTCATATCGTGGCTCTCATTTAGACTAAACTCAAAGGAATCAAGGCAAATACAGTCGAACTTCGATGGCTCGAACTCGCTGGGACCACCCAAAAAAGTTCGAGCGATCGGTAGTTCGAGCCATTGAAGACCAACTCACAAGGTCCAGCCGTATGTATTATGCTTTTCTATCATAGCAAGGGTGACTTCCTGTTTATTGATCGGTCATAATTTAAGCCACTCGGTGCCAGCAGAAATCTCCGATGTGGGTATCCCCCGTTGCCGGGTCTTTCATCAGATTGCTCGGAAGCTGACGTACTCTCTGACATGAATGCAGGAGTGACTGATGGGTCCTAATTTTGTTACGTATTTAAAGGCAAAGACATAATTTTTTGCCATGTTTTACTCAATTTCGGTGTGAAATTTTAATTGAAGAAAAATATTATACCATCTTTAATTTTCATGTGCCGCTCATTTTGCCCAGGGTGATAATACGCGTTTGAATAGATAGGACATACAATAAGATATACAATCAGCTTAAATTGACAACTGATTGACCAGTTGATCAAAGGGCGGTTTTAATTGAGCTCGCGCCAATCAAGTATACCTGTGGTATCGGCAAACGCTTTGTCAATATCAAAGCATCTTATGACAATGATCAAACGTCTGAGTGACCGTTATTGAAATGGAAATTATTTACAAGGTAATTAGTGCGAGCCATGGGTGGGTTTTTTTCATAGAAACTGTACCCTAGAGACCGGGTTTGGGGTTCGAGCGTTCGAGCCATCGTAGTTCGAGCCAAAGGTCGCAGGTTAAGTTAAAATGAATGGGAGTTTTGCCGGGACTGGAAAGTCAGTTCGACCGAAGCATGGCGTTCGAGGCTTCCGAGTTCGAGCCAGTGAAGTTCGACTCTATGCATGTATTATTCCTTTGCTGTTTATTCTCTTTAATGCTTTTCACAATAAACACTGTGTCTTCCTTTACTGCAGAAGATAAACCAGTCATATGCCTATGCAGATGACAGTTTGATTTTGCCATTTAACAAGTCTTAAGACAGCATGTCATTTTGTTGGCAGTCATTGGCTTGTTTGCACACTTATAGTATTCATACAACTTAAGGTCCTTTTTCATGCTATACCGCTCAATAATTTCCAGGTATATTAGAGACTGTGAATGCCAGATCAGACACTGCCAGCACCTGTAGTGATACTATGGAAGAACAACAAGACTTAGAGTATCCCTTCCAGTCTGGTCTTTCTTCATTTATGACAGCATTTGGAGCTGATATTCAGAAGCATCTCAATGTAAGACATACACTTAACTTTGATTTTATGTAAAATCATTAAGTTCCACTGGCACTGTACCATATAGCTTTGGACCTGAACCTTTGAAATCAGATCTCAGTGTGGCCTGATCTTGCCTTCATTTACAATTTGACCGTAATCAAGCAGTTTTATATTACTTTTTCAGCATTGGCAGCATAAACTTTTATCATCTTCTGGTTTAGCTTTGTTGTATGACAGTGCACAGACTGTTAAGGTAAGACCTTCTGTGGAATTCTTTTATCTATATACAGATCAAATAACAGACGATAGTACCATGGTGAAAATACTATTTGAAAGTTATATGTCTTGTACATTAGTAGCAGCACCTGCTGTTCACAGCTTCTGGAAAAGACTAGAGCAATGTGTCTTTCCATTTAGATATACCTGTATTTCAGTGTAACTTAATACACAAATTTGTGCAGTAGATTAAATTTGTTCTAACGGTCAAAAATGTGAAAATCGAAAGGAAAGGTTAAGCTTCAGTATTGAGAAAAATATTGATAGTGCACATGTATTTATTGTTAAAGGCAAAGAAACAAAGGTTTGAAGAACTGACCAAGGGTGTCTTGAAATCAACACAGAAAAAATTCAGTAGTACCTGGCTGGAGCAGCAACAATATCAGTAAGTTGACAATTATGTATTATCAGCCTTTTGTTGGCTTATACAATTCTTGCCTGCATTACAGTCTGTTCTGTTGCAGTAAATTTTTTAGTTCAACTTCAAATCTGGTTCAATACATTTTAGCTTCGGCTTACGCTTTGGCATCCCACTTTGCATAAAAAGTTAGTTTTCGTCAGACTGGCAAGGCCCTATCTGCAAGCTATCCTGTATGCAGACAGGTCTTGTTTCTGTTTCCTCCAACCTTTTTTTCCTCAACTAAATTTAAATATGTGTTATGTCAGGGACTTTGATTTAGGGGAAGAGCCAGGTTAATCGCAGGATTTTGAGCAGTCTTGTCTCTAGAAACCCTGCATAAGAATCATAACAGCTTTGTTATTTGAGATTTCCATACCTTATTGACTCTAGATATGGAACAGAAGTTTCATGGCAAACAGTGTAGACCCAGCTCAAACTGCCTGTAATTGTCTAATCAAGGTATAAACTATTTGCCTTTCAATATTAATCTAAACCACTCTTTATGTCTTTATTAATATTGTCATGAGCAACTTCCCTTGTGAAGAAATGCTGAAAGAATTTCTAGCACTTAGCTAGCACTTTTTGACAAACCCCCTCCAACATAAGTCTACTCTTAATGGAAACAGTTTGTTCCCATGGGAGCAGATTCTTTCCTTTCAAAGTTGAACCTTATTAAAAAGGGAGGCAAAAATAGAAATGGCAGAGTTACTTCCTTTGAAAATGCCATCTACTTGTTCACATTTAATGATGACAAATTTAATCAAGTCACAATGGATCACAAATTTAAATCACAGCTTGGGTCAACTTCCAATTTGAAAACTCTTGTCAACCCAGCAGTAAATGGGTACCTTTTTGAATTGAGGAAGGATGAGGTGGCGAAAGGGGAGGATGGGCTCTGCCTTTCATATGCTGTGCCCAGATACAGTGGACCTCAAACGCAACTGCCCCTACGTCCAATAAGCTATTGGAAACCTTTACCTTTTTAGAATAGATTGCTTTGGTATAAATTGCCTTTGCCCATGGAATAAAATATTTACACAGTGTGACTATGCCAGTAGATTTATGTACATGTATTTGATTGACTTATAAAAGTAAAAAAAAAAGTTTATAATATATGTTAATAAAATGATTAAGTTGTTTGGTTAAAATGCATTGTGTCCTACGTTAAAGTTGTTTGATTAAAATTGCGTTGTTTCCTATTTTCAGGTCCAGTGTAACAGAAGACTTCCAAGCCAAGATGATGGCCGAGCTAGTTCAGCTTGAAGCTGACATCGTCAAGATGAAGGAAGTGGAGATGAAATCAGAGGTAAACTTGTACTGTTTTATACACCCAGTGAAATAAACTTTCATAAGCATTGATTATCATCTGTTGGAATAGCATTTTGAGCATTGAAAAATTGGTCAGATGTTTCTGCCATGTTTTACGAAGGGAAACATTTGGTACTTCCTGTTTGCTTCCTTTTAAAGGGAAGAATTTGCTCATCTTGGGGCAAATTGTTTGCTTTAAGAGTTGATTGCATCAAAGAGGGAAACAATAATGAAAATGAGCCTCGACATGAGAAAAACCAACAAAGTGGTTGTGCGCCCAGCGCAGACTCAGATCAGCCTGGACGTCCACCCAGTTTGACCAGACTCTTCATTAAGTGCTCAAAGCGTAGCTAAGGATTGAAGCTACCTCCATGCGGACAGCAAAGACTCTGATCAGACTGGGCGAATGTACAGGCTGATCTGAGTCTGCGCTGGGCGCACAACCACTTTGTTGGTTTTATCGTGTTGCGGCTCAAATGGAAGAGTTTCTTGCTCGGAAAATACCTATAGTCATCTTTTTAAGACAGATTGGTCAAAACTGTCCTGCTCATTCTCTGTTGTTAGCCATTTGAATATGTCATTACCTATGAGAGATGGGGTAATTCTTTTGATGAAGTAGCAGTGTCACTGGACTGTTGCTTAATAAGATTACCCAATACATTGTTTTTCTTAGCCAGACAATCCTCTTTTCCAGCTTCCAGATGGTCATTTTTGTATAGTCTTTTCTTGGCTTTTGCTCTATTTTGTTATATTTGAAGACAAATCAAAACTAAAAATATTGAAAATATAAACCTGGACATGTTAGTGTAGGTGTCCATATAAGGAGGTGGTGGTTATAATTTTATGTTACAATTTTTTTCAAGTCCATAAAAACATGTTATTGTCCGACAGAGAATCTACAATGTATGTTATATGAAGAATTGTCTTATGATTATGATCAAAATGCACCCTTGTCTGGAACTGTTATTATGGAAAGCTAACCTGCTACACATTATGTAAGTTAATTACTCATTTGATTTTCAGGAGTACTTCAAAAGCCAGCTTGAAATCCTACATAGTAGTTATATTTCACAGACAACAAGGTACATCATAATTTGTATTAGAATATTTCATATAAATAAAATGACAGGAAGCCTTCATTGACATATTTTGTAAAAACAGGTTTAATTCTTGCTTTAACTCATTAGCTAAACTTTTATGATGTAATAATGCATACAAAATATACAGAGCTTGGGAAATAGGATATCTAGATGGTTATCAGGTAATCTGGCATAGTTAGTATGCACATTTATGGTATTAAGTGAAGGTTCTGAGTTACCACAGCCAGTTGCCATATGAGCCGCGATGCGAGAAAACCAACAAAGTGGTTGTGTGCCCAACGCACACTCAGATCAACGTGGGCATCCGCCCAGCCTGATCAAAGCCTTTGCTTTGTGCTTAAAGGGTAGCTTAGGGTCTAAGCTAGCTCCATGCCTACAGCGAAGACTCTGATCAGACTGGGCGGATGCCCAGGCTGATCTGAGTCTGCGCTGGGCAAACAACCACATTGTTGGTTTTGTCGTGTCGCGACTCAATTATGTATTACTTTGTAAAGAGCCTTTGTTTGTGAAGTTACTTCGGAATAATACAATTTGTGGTACAGATAGATATAACATTTACCTTATTTGTTTTCCTACAGGTTAGCCAATTTAAAAAAGATGCACTCATCATACAGGGACAGAACCAGAAAAGTTCAGAAGTATAACTCAGCTGCTCATGTAAGTCTTCATTTGCTTAGCTCCTTTACTTATTACACCAATTCCTTTATAGTAACCTTTGAAATTGTGGATTTGAGACAAGTCACATGGGTAGTAGGATCAGCAAAAATGCCTTTACACTTGCATTGAGGCATAATACAGGTATTGGCTTAAGGTATGGCAAGGGCCTGCTGTACTTCAGTAGGTGTGTAGTGATAAAGACAATTTTTCAAGCGGGTAACTACTACAAAACTTTTTTTTGCAGCCCTCAGATATTTACAAATAGGGCATGTTGAGGTGAATAGCTTCATAATTGGCTTGTAAACTCCACTTCATCAAGAAATATCTGATAAATGGGGACCCTGAAGAACACTAAAGTAAGCGTTTGAGGTTGTTTGGAATTTTTTTTACTTTCATGTATCACATCTTTCTCTCCTTTCTCCCTCTTTCTGAGGGAAAGCTCAATATAGACTGAAATACTGTCTCAGTGGGCTTAAGTCCAAACAACCAACCAACTAAAGCAACAACCTTCTGGCATTAAGCTACATGAAGGATTTTTATGGTTTATTAATTCTTTTTATGCAATAGATGATATTACATTACAGATATTTTCCATGAGTTGTCTTTTGCAGGCATAAGTCATTTTGGGGTGAGATTTTCAGATGGTATATCAACTTTTTGCTTAAAATCCTCAAAGAATTTTCAAAATGGAGAAAAAATTCCATGTCAAACTTTTGACTTTCATAATTCAAACAATAAATCTTACATTAGTATGAAAATGTTTCACTACAGAGTTTGGGTAAATGGACTGTTTCTTTCCCTTTTAATGAGGTCAACAGGAAAAATGGGTTCAGGCAGAAAGAGATTTTGCAAAGTCAGGTGCGGTGCTCCAGAGACTTTGCAGGGGTTATGGGATTGACTAGTCATGGAAAATTCAAATTTATGAAACTTGGAAATAAAGTAAACAGTGCTGTAGGAACAGTTTGGTTTGGTTGGCTCTGCCTGGTCTCACACTGGTCTGGCATTCAACATAGGCAACAAAGGCAACATACTATACAACTCGATTGTTTTCGCATACTTCTTAGATTAATTTCAAACTATCATTATTACGGACCCGGCAGTTTGTTATACCTCTTAGATCAGATTTTCGAAGAAATTCCGTGTAGTATAAATACAGTGCTTGAATAAGTTTCTACACCAATTTGTTGCCTAGTCGCTGTAGCCCAAAAATTGTTTTCAAGCATTTCTTGACTATGCATATCAATTCAATAAAACTTGATTCCAGGAGTATTTCAAGAGTCGGGGGTCGGATGGTCTGTGAGACTTTACTTGTGAAACAAACTTATTCTGATGAGCGGAACAAGCAGGTTCCTTGTACGTTGTCTTCGTTACCTGTGTTGAATGCCAGACCAGTGTGAGTCTGACATAACTTTCCAAATACCAAGTATCAAGCATTTTGTCATTGATTTCCAGGGCAATATGATGGATCAGCTGAAAAAGGAAATGGCAGCCTTACAGAAGAAACTCATTCAAGAAACTGTAAGTCCAGTTTGGGTGTTGTACAAAAGAGTTTTTATTGCATAAGGATTTTTTCTAGCTAAGTAAATTTCTAAATTAATGTTGACACATTCATACTAAGTTGTAAAGTAACATCTCTTTGACAATGGTTTTGTATAGGTTAGAGGCTATGAAGAGAAATCTTCGCAATTAAGAACCTGAAGCGAGCGTAGCGAGTGGAAGGTTCTTAATTGCGAAGATTTCTCTTCATAGCCTCTAACCGGCTTAGTGTTTGCCCCAGATAATAAACTGATCTTGGTCTGCCCTGTTTTCCAACATCTTTCAGATAATCTTTTTTGAGAACTATTTTGTGTTTAAAAAAAAAAAAAAAACCAAAAAAAAATAATGATAAATCAAAAAATCCCAAAATGACTACTCTCCAATGTACTTTGATTATAGTAATGATGCAGCGTCAAAACATGATGCAATATCATGACAGTCCCAAAATAGCTTGGAGAGGAGGGGCTTAATTAGAATACTGCTTTTAAAGTTTTTGTCATGCTGTCATTTAGCTTGGAGAGGAGGAGCATAATTAGAATACTGCTTCTAGAGTGAGTATCATGCTGTCATTTATGATTTGTGTTCAGATTACTTTGCACATTCCCATTCATTCAGTTTTTGGAGCTCAAACATGGCTGGTCACTTTGATTTTCCTTTGTGGAATGAGGATTTTTTTCTTCTCTTTACACAAATCATAATTATTTGATTTGTTAACGAGATACATCTTATTACAGAGGAACATGTAAGAGGAGTATTTGTGATAATTTGGAATTATTTTTTATTTCTCCATGAAAAACGTATGTTGTGGATATCCATTAGAACTGCCTGTTCGAGGCATTTCTAACAAATATCTACAACATGCTTTAAAACAATGCTGTGGGTACCTAAAGAACTGCCTCGTCGAGGCGATTCTAATAAGTATCCACATGTTTTATCAGTATTATGTGTTTGTTATGGATTGCCATAGAACCGCCTCATCGAGGTGGTTCTAAGGAGTAACCATTAAATACATTTTTATGGAGAATACTGCCAAATACTCCCTTCATCTGTCCCTCTGTAATGAGAAAAAAACACTCATTCGAGAAATCTACATCGACTTCTAAATCAATTTGACCTGTCATGTTGAAGCTATTTTTAGACGTGACAAGCCACAGGAAGACTGTACATTTCTGATCACTTGAATTTTCAAGTCTTCAGTAGATTTATTGGTGAAGACTCTCTTCATGGATAAGTGATGAGTCTACACCAATAAATCTATTGAAAATTCGGGTGATCTGATTGGTTTATTATCTGGGGCAAACACTAAGAAATTATAAACTTTGTAGGCATAATTGTAATTTGCTGACAGCTGAGCAAACATATTTTTACAGAAAGCTGTCCAGATCTGCGGTGCAAAAACAAATATGAGCCGCGACACGACAAAACCAACAATGTGGTTGTGCGCCCAGCACAGACTCAGATCAGCCTGGGCATCCGCCCAGTCTGATCAGAGTCTTCGCTGTCAGCATGGAGGTAGCTTAGACCCTTAGCAACCCTTTGAGCACTTAACGAAGAATCTGGTCAAACTTGGCAGATGCCCAGGTTGATCTGAGTCTGCGCTGGGCGCACAACCACTTTGTTGGTTTTCTCGTGTCGCGGCTCATATGTGCGATGAGAGAAAAGTATAACAAAGCCACTTTTGTTTTCCTTTCTTTTCAGCAAAAACAGGAACTGATGAATGTAAGAAGAGGATTACAGAATTTATTCTGAGATCATCTTTATTTCTTACTGTATGTTTAAGCAGATGGCTGTATATGTTGAACAGCTCTTCAGTTTCCCAAAGCAAAACCTTCACAGTTCTGGCTGAGAACAGTTAAGTGGTTTAAATTATACAACTGTATTAGGACTGATCATTAAGACAGCTAATTATAAAATATCAGTTTAGTAGTTTAAAGCAGATCATTAAGACAGCTAAATTACAAAACATAAAGTCTATATAAACTTGGTATATGTACTTGTAAAAGCCATAAGTTTTGTAGAAAAAAAGTCTGCTATGAGAGAAACTATCTTCCAGCATGTGGTGACTCCATAGCCAAAGATCAGCCATTGCATCTGCATTTTGATTGATTTTTGCTGTGCAGATCAGATGCACAGTTTATGGATCCAACTGCACTTTCACATTCCAGGCATCCATGTCATATTTATACCTGTCTCATGATTATTTTGACACATACTGTTTGGTTTATAAGATGGCATTTTTGTGGGGGTTTTCCCTTACAAAACAGTCTCAAAGACCTAGATCCCTCTTGTAAGCTGGCACTAGACCTTAGGGATTGCTTTGGAAGCAAAAAAAAAAAAAAATTAGCTGAATTGCACAAGACTGATTTACATATTTGAGCCGTGACACAAGAAAACCAACAAAGTGGTTGTGCGCCCAGCGCAGACTCAGATCAGCCTGGGCATCCGCCCAGTCTGATCAGAGTCTTCGCTGTCCACATGGAGGTAGCTCAGACCCATAGCTACCCTTTGAGCACTTAACGAAGAGCCTAGTCAAACTGAGCAAATGCCCAGGCTGATCTGAGTCTGCGCTGGGCGCACAACCACTTTGTTGGTTTTCTTGTGTCGTGGCTCAATTTTCTTCTCTTGTTCTTGGTGCCAGAGGAGGAATGTGACCTTTGACACCAGAAAACCAACAATGTGGTTGTGTGCCCAGCGCAGACTCAGATCAGCCTTAGCATCCGCCCAGTCTGATCAGAGTCTTCGCTGTCCGCATGGAGGTAGCCTAGACCCTTAGCTACCCTTTGAGTGCTAAGGAAAGAGTCTGAATGGACTAAGCTGATGCTCAGGCTGATCTGAGTCTGCACTGGGCGCACAACCACGTTGGTTTTGTCGTGTCGCGGCTCATATTTGCATTAATTTTAGAAAGGTAAACTCCCATCTTATAACCACATAAATACAGAGGGTTGAATTTTTAATGATAAATTGTCATATTTAATAGCATGTATGTCCTATTTGTGTATTTTTGTATGAATCCTATTTGCAGAACTGGGTTGTATTTGAATGATTGACATGTTCATGTTGACCAATGGTTTGATGCTAAGAACTCAAAATTCGGAGGCTGTGGGTTCAAGACTGACAAAGTTTTGATTCTTGCCTAGCCTCTGGATTATTTTCTCATCCTTAGTCATCATCATTTCTACCAATACTCCCCACAGAGTAAATGACATTATATATATTAACTGCTGAAAATCTGTAAAAACTCAAAATAATCTTTCTAATCTGTTCTTTGAATAGTTTTTGAAGAGGGAACAGATTCCTTCAGAGTTTATCTCCTACCGGTATGTCTTTTCAGTATGACCTATTCAACATTTTTTTTTTTTTTTTTTTTTTTTTTTTCAGCCAAGTACCATATTTAACATTTGATTGCAGTTACCAGCCCAATCAGAATGGCCACTAACAAAAGTGAATACATAGCTTAGTGTACTCAAAAAATGTATCGTGCAGCAAGCTACTGTGCTTGATGGATTGAGTTTTGACAGATTGAGCTTAATTTGAAGTTAAATGCCTCTAGGTCTTAGTTTTAAGCACTCAAAACCGTAGTACATTGATGTTGACTAATACTGTATATATAAACTGCCTTTTACAGAGTCAGTGAAACTATTTTCCAAAATCCTGAAAGACCCTATCAAAAATGGCACTTTGCAAATAATGTCAACATAAATATGTTGTCAGATGAAATAGTTGTAATTTAATAGCATAAATATTCTCTATTACCTAGTAAAAACATTTACCAAAATTGACCTAGAATGTGGAAAATCATGAAATCGTTACACCGGTGAGAAAATGGAATTGTACAGTCACTTGCTCTGTCAATTTGTGGATTGTACATGACAACTGCGACTCTATTGAACGGTCACTTGTACACGTGAATCCTGATAATGTTTAAGGTGTATGGGTACCTACTTGAAATGATAAACTTTTGCCAGTAACCCGTCAGTAGGGGTTAGTCACATGGTAAAACTATTTGAATCAATAGCTGGTATAAATCTGTTAACTTTGAAATTACATCATTTTATTACTTACAGTCAAACCTGATTATTTGGTCATCTCTGTTCAAGGATCACTGACTGTTAGCTGCCATCTTTTCATTGTCCCTTCATCCAAAATACAGACTGAGTGCAAAGTTACCTATATTAAGTAGTAAACTGTATGAGCAGCCATTTTCTTAGTTCCCCCAGGATAACCCCTTAAAACAGGATTGACATGTATATTTCATTTCTGACAGTAGCAGTTCAAACCACCCTACCGGAAGATATTTTGATATACTAAATTTGTATGTGTGAATTTTCTGTCTGTGATAACCATTCAAGTGCTTCAAGATAATTATGTGTTCAATATTTACTGTGATAATTTTGTTATTTCAATTGTTGAATAAAATCAGATTTACCTGTTGGTTCTTTGTTGCTGATTTCTTGTCCAGGAGATTTGTTCACTAACTAGTTCTATATTTATTCTTTTGCCGCTGGCTTTTATGAAATAACAACTCTGGATTGCAGTTTTGTAACTATTATTATGACCCCAATGAAGGGAAACAGGGAACATGCAGTTTTTGGTGTGAATCCCATCCATGTCTTCATGGCTTCTTGCATGGGCTTGCATCTTGTGACCCAAGGATGGATTTCAACCAAACTTGCATGGATACATCATAAGGACCAAGGAAAGATGTAACTTTGATCTTAGTTAAGCAGATTCTGTCAAAAAAACTAGAAATGTGTCTATGGACACGGATGCCCCTGCCTAGTGCCTTAAGAAAGATAGCACCTTGCTTAAAGTACTGGCACTTGTAGGATAACTAGGTTCACAGAGGCTGACTTGTGTGGTACATGGTTTATTTCCTTAGGCAGATGAATTTTGCTTGGATCAAGAGAAGGGTGGGTGGGTTGTTGTTGTTGTGTTAATGTTTAACGTCCACAGTAAACAGCTATGGTCATGTCAGGACAGTCAGTATTCCTGGGCAGGCTTAGACCTCCCAAGCGGTTAACCCATACTAAGTGCTCTTACTTTCACCAGCAACTGCCCTTCTTGAATCCACGGAAGGAGAAATGAAAGTAAGTGGCCGGACCTGGTATCGAACCCAGGATCTCTGGCTTATAAGTCTGACGCCCTATTGACTGTGATACGCAGCCCGGCCAGGGTGGGTGGGGGTTGGAGGGGTCACAACTGTGATTTGCAATATCATTCTGTACCCTACCATAGAAATGGATGCCATGCAACTTTCCAAAAGAAATAGCCCGGAAACAATTAACTTTTCAAAAAATAACAAATGGAAACCATTTTTTGTATGAAATGAAATTGAAAAAGGGCCATAACTCCCAAAGTAATTGGCTGATTTTACCCTAAATTATACTTGACCTGTATTTTATAATTATATATCTGTGTACAAAATTTAATTCCAATACATTAATCTTTTCAAAAGATAACAAACTGAATCCATTTTTCCACACAAATTAAAGTCCGAAAAGTGCCATAACTCCCATAATAATCGACAGATTCTACCCTTAATCAACCTTGACCTGTATTTTATGATAATATACTTGTGTATAATATATAAATCCAATACACTAATCTTATCAAAAGATCATGAACGGAAACCATTTTTTTTGTACAAAATAAAGTAAAAAAAGGGCCATAACTCCTATAATAATTGACGGATTTTCCCCTTAGTCGAACTTGACCTGTATTTTATGATTATATACCTGTGTATGATATATGAATCCAATGCACTATTCTTTTCAGAAGCCATTTTTTCGTACAAAATAAAGTAAAAAAAGGGCCATAACTCCCATAATAATAGATGGATTTTACCCTCAATCAAAATCGACCTGTATAGTATGATTATATACCTGTGTATAAAATATGAATCCAATACACCAATGTTTTCAAAAGATAATGAACGAAAAAACATTTTTTCATATAAAATGAAGTCTAAAAAGGGCCATTACTCCCATAATAATAGACCGATTTTACCCTAATCGAACTTGACCTGTACTTTATGATTATATATTTGTTTATAAAAAATGAATTCAATACACCAATGTTTTCGAAAGATATCGAAAGGAAACCATTTTTTGTACAGGACGGACATGCGTACGGACAGCGGTGATACTATATGCCCCACCCCCCATAAAAAATGGCGGGGCATAAAAAAAGATAGGTCTGCATCATACCTCATGAACTGATCAATTAAACTGGGATTTGATGAAAACATGGTGACGGCTTTATCTTCAAGGTAACCACACAACTTTGTAACTATAAGCAGTTTCTCCCACCTTTGCATATATAGGATAGGCCCTTAGCTCATATAAGATACTTCTATCTTAAAGCTGGCAACATCTTTCTTATATTAGCGACTAGACTTCAATTTTTGACTAATATTTTAATTTTAAATGAAACAAGACCTGTCACAGGGACAGGATAGCTCGCCTGACAGCGCTTTGCCCATCACAAAAAACTTTAACATTTTGCTAACGTTGCTGCCGACGCCGGGGGTAGTGCAATAGCTCTTCCTGAACTTTGTTCAGGTGAGCTAAAAACGGACACGCAAGCATGTAGGGTGACGTTTGATAGCAGATCAAAGGCTTTGACATCACTTAATTTTAATGACGTCACTAAACCGGTTATAAAACGTCGCTAGCAAACTTGACGCGCGTGACGTGACAGGCTAAGTTGCACTTTGTTTTGGCCCTCTGGAAGATAAAATAGTCCACATATCGTGTTTCTGTCTATTTTTAAGGTGCAAACTGTGTTTACACCCATCTTAGGACCCGATAAACACACAGGGCTGCTCAAAATTTACTTCAGATCACTGGTTAAAAAGTTAAAATTTTCCCGTTCTGAAGCCTTGTCCGGCTTGAGGTTTAAAATCCGCTAACAGTGGGAGAAAAATAATCCATCATGAGCCAGTCCATGTAGGATAGGTAAATCTCACCCTTGGGGTCGGAATTTCAACTAGGGACTCGGCAAGCCTCGTCCCTGGTTGAAATTCCGACCCCTCTGGTGAGATTTCCCTATCCTACATGGACACTCATGATGGATTGTTATATAGTCTGTGTTGAATAGAGCCTTGTCTGCGTCCGATATACAAAAGTAATTGGTAGATTGTGACCAAACGTGCATTGATACATCATAGGGAGAGGAGGAATTTATAGGCTTTGTGACTCTTTCTGGTGTCACTTCGGTCAGTTCTTGACCAAAAATACTATCAAATGTGATTAGAGAGGGTGCAGAGATGATTAGACTCTGGTAGTGGCCAATTTTCAAGGTCACCAAAGGATTTAGGCTGTTGAAAAGAGACTTGTCTGCAGGGATGGAAAGATTTTGATCCAGCCTCCATGAAATCAGTTTAGAGAAGAGGGAGAGTTTATTTTGGAGACCCTGACCAGCTTTGGCTAGCTAAACAATACTGAGTCCCTGTAGTGAGAGTGCATGCATTCAATGCTGAAGATTGCAAGCTTGAATCACAAGCCATAGACTGAAACACTTTAACATAGCAGACAACAGGTACCCTATTCAAATGGCATCAAATGAAGACATTGGGCTTCTAACAATGCCCTGACAAACAAACAGTAATGGGAAACCTTAACGTTTCAGTTAGACAATGTTGAATCATTAAAAGGAGGCAAATCTGTGAAAGGGGGTCCCCAAGGAATATGTGAGCCACTAGAACATATTGGCCTGCACACTCATGGGCCTGCAGACTGGTCAATTTTTCACAAAGCACATTCATCAGGAAAAAATGATTAGACTGCATGGATGCTCAGGCTTCAATATTCTGAGTGCTAATAGCACATCCCCAAAGACCAATTTCTTCCAGAAGACCAAAAAAAGGCCTTTCCAGATTCTTCTGCTTTTAACAGTAAATATATCAATGACAGCAAAGAGGGAAAACTTGGTCTTATAGCAAAATAAATACGGTATCTTTTTTTTTTCACCTACTACTGGACAGGTGTAATAATAAAATTAAAAAAAAGATAAGTTATTTTTGCTTTTAATATAAAATCAGTACAAAAATCAACAGTATAAAATTATTATAACAACATAAATTCATACGAATTTTTTCAACAAAGCAAATGGGACTGAAGCCTGCATGGAATTTCTGTATACTGTAGATCTTGAAGAATCTGCAAAAGTTATTATTTTTTGAAAATTGCTTTCATCAATGCAAAGAGACAGTTTCAAAATCACAGATTTCCAAACTCACTGAATATTGAGAAAAAAAATGAATATTGAGAAAACGAAGTCTGGTTCAGATAAACAGGTAAATGAAGTTTTATCAAGTTTTCTAGTTAAGCTCTGTAGGAGTACAGGCCCCTCTTTATGACCAACCAGCAGACATGCAAGACATAGCATTTCACAGATTTGGAGTACACGTCATGATATGGTATTAATCACATTAATCAGTGATTTTTTTACAAATCTCCTTCTTTGAGTCCCAGGACTCACAAGACCTAAAATCTTTGCATCCCAAGCTCAAGGGTTTGCATCTTTACTGGGATGCAAAAGCAATATTTTCTCTGCATCCCAAACTTAAAGGGTTTCAAAGGACAAGCCCTATAAGTAAAAAAATAACCAACGTCAAGCTCCTGTGGTCACAGGAATAAAATAAATCACCTGTTGTCTCATTGTCAGACAGCCTATTGGATTTGGAGACATCCGTTGTCATTTCGGATTCGAAGTTTGATCGGTCGCATCATGATCTGCAACATCTGGCCTTCGGTGTTTGTGTTGCCCAAGAAGACCAAATAATGTTTGCTGCTTTGAATCAAGTTTGATCTTTTTCTTGTTTTTCGGAGGCATGATTACTTATTGACCCGGTGTATTAATAAAAGTTTGCACTTAGGTAAAAAACATCACCGTGGTTGATAATACTATGTTCCTCCGGTACTGGACAACTACTATTGATTATTGGTATTACAGGTAGACTTCGGTATTTAGCGGGAGTAGGAAAGACTATGGTACTGTTTTTAGCTCACCTGGCCCGAAGGGCCATAGTGAGCTATTGTCATACCAATGCGTCCGGCGTGCGTCGTGCGTCGTCACACAATGTGTCCGTCAACACCTAAAAACAAATATTCAAACATCTTCTTCTGTAAAACTACTGGTCCCATGGTTCTCAAATTTCACATGGAGCATGACCTGACTCCAGGGTCTCAGAATTGTAAAATTGGGTCAGGTTGAAAATCCAAGATGGCCGCCGTTACTAAAAATAGCAAAAACAACAAAATAAACTTCTTCTCCAGAACCACTAAGTATATTTGTCTGAATTTTGGCATGGAACATCAGTAAAACCTTGGTATTCAAAATTGTAAAAATGAAAAAAATCTGTAGCGGAGTTTTGTCACAGTGACCTACTTTCTGTTTATGAGTGTAATTTTGCTCAAATGCCAATGTCAAAAAAGGACCTAATTAAACAACTTCAAACAACTTCTTCTCTAAAACCACTGAACCCATGGATCTCAAATTTCACATGGAGCATGACCAGACTGCAGGGTTTCAAAATTGTAAAATTGGGTCAGGTCAAGAATCCAAGATGGCCGCCGTTACTAAAAATAGCAAAAACAACAAAATCAACTTCTTCTCCAGAACCGTTTGGTATATTTGGTTGAAAGTATGCATGGAACATAAATGGGGCCTTGGTATTAAAAATTGTAAAAATAAAAAAAATCTATAGCGGAATTAGGTCACAGTGACCTACTTAGCGTTTACAAGACCGATTTTGCTCAAATGTCAATATCTCAAGAAAATGCAACCAATTCTGACCAGATTTGGTCAAAAATGGTTCTTGAATGGAATTATTTCAATTTTGTGCCAGTTGACTATCCAAGATGGCCACCATGGGGGCCGTTACTAAAAATAGCACAAAGATAAAAATGACAATTACTCAAGAACTCTTGAATGGAATTGGACCAATTTTGTGTCAGAATGTACCTTGCATGAAGCCGTTTCGATAAATTGCAATTCGGCATTCCAAGATGGCCGCCATCTGGTGTTACTAAAAATAGCACAAGCATAAAAATGACAATTACTCAAGAACCCTTGAATGGAATTGGACCAATTTTGTGTCAGAATGTTCCTTGCATTAAGCCATTTCGAGTAATTGCAATTTGGCATTCCAAGATGGCTGCCATCTGGTGTTACTAAAAATAGCACAAACATAAAAATGACAGTTACTCAAGAACCCTTGAATGGAATTGGACCAATTATGTGTCAGAATGTTCCTTGCATGAAGTCGTTTTGATTAATTGCAATTTGGCATTCCAAAATGGCCACCATCTGCTGTTACTAAAAATAGCACAAAACATGAAAATGACAATATCTCAGTAACCGCTGAATGGATTTTGATGAAATTTGAGTCAAAATGATTCTTGCATTGAGATGTTTCAAAAATATCTAACTGTAGACCAGTCATATTGGCCTCTGTTACTAAAAATAGAAAAATATGAAAATTAGAAAATGTCAATGGAATTGGGCTAATTTTGTGTCAGAATGTTCCTTTCATGAAGCTTTTTCGATTTTTTCCATTTTGGCATTCCAAGATGGCCGCCATCTGCCATTACTAAAAATAGCACAAAACATGAAAATGAATATATCTCAGTAACCACTGAATGGATTTAGATGAAATTTGTGGCAAAATGATTCTTGCTTTGAGGTGTTTCAAAAATTAACAAATATAGATACGTCAAGGTGGCCTGTGTTACTTAAAATAGCAAAATGTGAAAATTGGAAAATTACTATGGAAATGGACCAAATTTGTGTCAAAATGGTCCTTGCATGAAGGCTTTTCGATTTTTGCATTTTGGCAATCCAAGATGGCCGCCATCTGCCGTTACTAAAAATAGCACAAAACATGAAACTGGCAATATCTCAGTAGCCCCTGGATGGATTTTGATGAAATTTGTGGCAAAATGATTCTTGCATTGAGGTGTTTCAAAAGTAAATAAATAAAGACCAGGCAAGCTGGCCTCTGTTACTAAAAGTAGCAAAATGTGAAAATAAAATCTCAGTGGAATTGGACCAATTTTGCATCAGAATGGTCCCGTTGCATAATAGCCAGGTGAGCGATATCAGGCCCATTTGGGCCTCTTGTTTACCAGTAATATAACAATCTGCTAATGCACCGTTGCTATATTCTTAAAACGAAAGTAGCTTTGTAAACGAAGCCGAAATCGGAAGTTGGACTACCGATCGGCTATTTTTAAGCGTCCCGGAACGCAGCCAAGGAAATATTTTGCGTCCTCTGGGAAAATTATGCGTCTAAGACGCAGGACGCAGGGGTAAAAAAATCACTGATTAATGTCGAGAAATCTGTGAAATGCTTTGTCTTGCATGTCTGCTGGTTGGTCATAAAGAGGGGCCTGTACTCCTACAGAGCTTAACTAGAAAACTTGATAAAAGTTTATGCTGCACTCCGTAAAAGTGATACCTATATTCTGCTTTCTGCTAGTTGCAGGCATAACAAAAATGGTGAACAGTGACAATATTTATGTAAATTCAACAGATACCTGTGCTTTGGAATCATTTGAAACATTTTGATCTCTACATCCACTCTTCAATTGGTCTGATATTTATTAAGAATCATGTCACTAAATCTACATGTGAAGACCTAGAAAAGTAAGCATCTTTTCACTCATTTTTGCAACAAGAATGCAGATATCAAGTTGTATGTTTTTACCACCACTTTTGCATAGGGAAACATCAGTAACATCCTTTTTGCCCTTCCAAAATGGGACCTACTCTAAAAGGAAAGAATTTGCTCGAGAAGAGCAAATTCTTTCCTTTAAGAGCTGACCCCCAAGAGATGAGGCAAAAAATAATGGTAGAGTTGCTTCCCCTGGAAGTATAACGATTCACCACAAACTAGCAGACAATGGCCTTGATCACACTGCACAGAAGTGCAGGCTGCTATCAAGGGGTTTGCTGTCTGCTAAAATTTGGTTAACTAAGGTTTTCTAAGTCTTCCCATTTCTCTGAGGGCATAAATTTGTTTCTATAATAGCAAATGCCAAGGAAACATGTTTCATCCCTTACATGCCAGAGAAGTTTATATGCCACAGTGTAACTCCTGTACTATCAACTGAGTTCCAGATTCCAGCTGGCGGTTAGGCATGAGTGGTAATGATGATTTGAGCTGCAACATGACAAAACCAACAAAACAGCATGAGCCATAAAACCTAGGCTGATCTGAGTCTTCACTTGGTGCACATGCCACTTTGTCATTTTTTTGCATGTCGCAGCTCATATAATATTGCACAGAGAAGTCACAGATTTTTCAAAACGGCAACATCTCAATAATCAAATATTCCTACAGCACCAGCAAGTCTTTGATATGTACTCTCGTGTTCTGCCGTCACAAATAGTTGTCTCTGGAAAAGAGAAATAAGTCATCCTGACTTAGGTTTTAGGAACTGTATTTATTCGGCTACAAAACACCCTATAATCACCATAAATATCTATGTCAGTCTTTTGAAATTCTGCTATAAGATGGGTTATTCTCTTCCAAAACAATCCTGAAAATCTAGATCTGACTTGGTTACCTTTCAAAGATAATCCCAAAAATCTAGCTCTGTTATTTTTTTTTTTTTTGAAAAGAAAAATGTCAGTCTGATAACCAAAGAAATATGTTTTTTTTAACAATAAATTTATTATTGCCAGTATTTATTATCATTATTTATTAATACCAGTTCTTATAGCCTATGACGACATACATGTAGTTGTGAGGAAAAATGAATCAGTAATTTACCGACTGTTCTACAGAGACACCTGCTAAAGTACAAATGCCTATTATGCTCTGGATAGCCAAGCTAGCATTAAATACATTTACAAACAATACAAAAACCATGCTCATGGCAAAATAACTTGTAAGATTTTTAACAATATCTGAGCTCTAGCTGGAGATGTGATTTGCTAGTAGTTCTGGGATAATGTATCTGTACAACAAGGTACAGGAATTTTATCTGAACCATCAAAACCAACCCTTATCTCTGCAACTGTATCAAACTGCTTTCAAAGCCTATACCTATAGGATACCATAAATCTGATCTGTCAACATCTAAAACCTATAGTGTAGGTATCAGCATTGGCAAGGTATTTCTGTCATTTTTTCAAAGGTAGATAAAGATTGTGTTTGCTCTCCTGAATGACAAAAACCTTTCAGAAGAGGTCCAGTCTTAAAGAATTTGCTCCTACAGGAGTTTAATCCCATTGAGAAGACAGGGTTGCTTCACCAGAAAGTGTATCCATTCAACAGAAGAAGGATAAGATGTTTAGGCTAGAATTATTCAGCTTGCAGAAGAAAGACAATTGACTAAAAGCACTGAATCATGTTGCTATTTTGTGGGCCTGTTCGTATGGCAGTTTCATTTCCTGAATAAGAGTGAAAAAAAAAGTTTTGAAACTTACTTTATTCTTGAAAGTCATATAAGCCATATTTGTTCCAAATCTTGTCTGTGGTGCCTCCTTAAACCATGTCAAGGTTTCAGATGCCTGAAATTGAAATAGAACACTAATTCACACCTAATTTTTCATAATATTATCAAACAAGCCACCAAACACCTGCCTTATAAAAGGTAGGAAATACCAATTCAAGGAAAATTTTAAATGTCACTTGGGAACAAATTGCTAGTACATTTTCAAGTTTAGTCTTGTATAAATTGTCCCAGTAAAATGGATTATTAAAAATTTTGTAGATACATACGATGAGGTTCAAACTAAGCTACTGACACTGTAAAAACCTACATACTGGGAAATAAACACCTGAGCAAAAGCTGTAGACCCGGATCAGACTGCTCAAAGAGGAATGTTTGATAAGGTAAATTGGTAAACCTTTATGTTTTTCTGCCATTTCTTCAAAAGAAGACATTTTTTGTCACTTCCACTTTGCTTTACTGGACAAAGAAGCCTTTAGAAAACTTCGGTCTACTCTTAAAAGAAAGAATTTGCTCCTATGGAGCAAATTCTTTCCTTTAAGAGTTGACCCCTATTGAAAAGAGAGACAAAAATGGTAATGATAAAGTTACTTTCCCTGAAAGTGAACCAAGTCACCTTAAATGGTTTTCTTATGACAAAGCTCATTTAAAAATATCTTACAGTATATCTTGGACATGGGTGTATAAAAGAGTTCCCACACTTCCCTGTACCATCTTCAAAAGGAAACGTCTTCCCACCATAGTAAACTACCACCAAACCTTGTTCACCTAAACAAATACAAGTAGAGAATACCATGTTAGTTTCTTTGGAAATCGTATTTATCAGGCAAATTCAGAAATTTGGAAGGAATGGCAAGGCTTGTAAAGCCATCCTACATTTTCGGGTCTAGCCTGATGAACAAGAAAGAAACTAGCATAGTATTCTATTATCATGCCTCATTTAGCTGATAAATTAAGAAATAAAACAAGACATAATTTGGTGATCTCATTCAGCCAAACCCTAAGACCCATTTCAAATCTGAACATCTGGCCAACTGGTGCCGAGAGAGGTACAAGATGCACTGCGAAAGGGAAAATTCACTGACTCGTATTCAAAATAAAAGCATCGTAAAGGACTGCATAATACCCCGCCACTGCAAACCAAGGGCCATAACTCCATCAGAAGATATCAAAATCTGCCCATTAACAATCCTTACTGAGAACTTTCCAATATCAATGCACATGCCAAGTTTGAAGAAAATCCGTTAATAAATACTCAAGTTATCGAATGGAAACGAAGTGCTCACGGACGGACGGATGGACTGACAGACAGATGTACAACAGACAGACACACAGACAGCCAGCGGGAAAACATAATACCCCGCCACTAACGTGTGGTGGGCTATAAAAACAGGAAATGCCCTGGAAGACGTTTGAACACTCAGCTGATCCTTGACTTCAAACAACATTCTCATCTGGGCCTGGCAAATATCAATGCATGAAAAAAATATGTATGATTCCTATAAGCATAAAATCAGAAAGGACAATTTTACCTCTGTATATTTCCTCTGTTACATCATCTGATCTGTAAGTAGCTCCAATTAGCAGGTCATCAACAGTGTCATTATTTACATCAAAGAGCTGAAATTGAAACATTTAGTGATGAAAAATTGGGGAAATAATTGTTAAAGGGGAGTGTAAGGAAGCCACCATTCTGAACAATACAATTTAAAATTTAACTGGAAATATGTTGAAAGTAAACTAACACTCAGTCTGTCCATAAACTTGTACAGTGGCTTTATATTGACTAGCATAATTTTGGTGCCAAAGAGGAAAAACATTTTGATGCTGAAATGATTAAGAAATAACACTGTAACATCAAAAGTAATATTGTAATATTACAGCAGGAGAGAACCATAATTCAAAATATTTAACCTTGATATAATTATAACATATGCACATTTACACATGCAACACCATACCAGAACACTTTATTTCCACAGGCATAATAATTCATCTTTTATCCAACCAGATTCTCTGTTCAATGAGTCTTACATGTATCTTCACTTTGCTACTATCAGTAGCAAGTTGTAGAGCTCTAGAAAACAGGCGTAACAACTGATAGTTAGACATGAATTCTGTTAAACCTCCATAAAAACGTGTTTTGGCCCTTCTGTGCCCCCCCCCCCCCCCTTCCCCACACCCATCAAAACATTCATCCAAGAATACTCCCTCTCATCCAGGGTCCTAAAGTTACCTTGACTTTTCCACCAAATCTTCCAAACATTCTATCTCCATCAAACCAGGTCCTCTTCACAGGAATATCTGAGCTGATATTGTATATCCTCACTCTACCTGACTGTAGAAATGTCACCGACCCACCAGCTATCTTTCCAGCAACATCATAACCCAGATCAGTCAGTGCCAAAGTGTCCGGGAAATTGCCGTACGGTTTGCCTGCAGCAGCTGACCAACCTGTCTGTTGGAATTCATGAGTACCAGTAAAGTGCTTTGGCTGCTGCTGGGGACTAGGCCCCAAGTCATAGACAACCATTCTGCCTACACTCTGGGTGTCATTTTGGGAATAGGAACAGTTAGGGCTGAAACAATAATGAAAGAAGAATGTTTATGCCAGTATCAATGTTTTAACATGAATGTTAGTTTTACTCAGTAATTTTCATAGCAGCCTTCTATGTAAGAGCATTGGAAAATGTTCAGAACTGCATAAGTAAAAAGAAAACAGAAACTTGGTTTTTTGTCAAACTCCTTTAAGTGCTCTCTTACTCATAATCTCTATGCGTATATTTGTGTTGGCAATTCAAAATTACAGAATCTCCACTCCTACTACAGTAATGATCCTAGATGTCAAGATAGAGACCCTGTGCCTATACATACAGTGTAAAACCAGCAGCATTCTGATCAGGATGCACACTTTTTTGCCTTTACCCCAGTGATTTTTTGACATATCCTCCGATATATTAAAATCAAATTGTTCAAATTTTAGGATAATTACAGGACTTTGATATGGTATTCCAACACAGTCAACTCTCCATATCTCAAACACTGATACCTCAAAGTCCCTCATATCAAAGATTATGATTTGGAAACATTTCCTGTTTTTAACTCTGGATATCTCAAACTGCCAATATCTCAAAGAAAATTTTCTGTGACCAGAAACTTGACTTTGAGATATCTGTAGTTAGGGATGAATTTCGACTTTGAGATATTGAGAGTTGACTGCATAATGGTAATTATGGCATCTTACTTTTTACACAGTCTGAACTCTGGTTGGCTGACAAACATGTGGTTTCTGTTAAACCAACTGTAGAAGAAGAAATCATAGCCAAACCAACCATAATCCTACAATAGTAATATGAATGTTAATAATCAATCTGGAAATTGCTTTAATGGGACTGGATACATTCCAGGGGAGGCAAATCTATTTTTCATTTTTAGCAGCCTTCTCAATTGGAGTCAACTCTTAAAGGAAAGAATTTACTCCCGTAGGAGCAAATTCTTTCCTTTAAGTGTAGACCCCATTTTAGTTGCAGAGGGAGCGAGGTCAATATTAATATTAAATTGTCTCCCTTTAAAATTTGCAGAAACCTATGGAAGTGTATCTATTCACCTTATAGAGGAAAGTGATCTGACAAAACCAACAAAGTGGCATGTGCACCCAGCAAAGACTCAAAACAGCCTGGGCAGCCTCCCAGTCTGATCAGAGTGGGCAGATACCCAGGCTGATCTGAGTATTCCCTTGGCACACATGCCACTGCATTGTGCATTGGTTTTGAGTCTCATCTCAAATTCAACACAGGACATAAATATTGAGAAAACACACGACATCCAACAAGTAATGACAAATTAATCTATGTTGGTAAATTTTTTTTTAAATCACCAACTTTAAGAAAGGAAAGGGTTAAGGTGGGTTATGCCTTTGCAATGTCCCAATAAAATATATAAGTCCATCTAAAATATACAGTCAAAGCTTGAAATCTCGAACACTGGTATCTCAAAATACCCTCTTATATCAAAGAATATAGTTTGGAGTAATTTCCAATTTTATTTATATAGGCAACTTCTATTATGTCAAACTACTGACATCTCAAAGTAAATTTTTTGGGACCAGAAAATTAACTTTGAGATATCAGTAGTTTGTGTTGAATTTCAACTTCAAGTTATCCAGAGTTGATTGTAAGTTTAACTTAGCCACAGGCACAGCAAAATACTGATAGCTAAAACATGTAGGAAAAATCCAACAAGTATGATAATATTTATCTATGTTGGTTATTTTTTAAAAATCATCATCTTTAAGAATGGAAAGGGTCAAGGCAGGTTAAGACATTGCAATGTTTCATGGAGTATATAAACTCATATACAGCATGTTTACTGAATGCATTTATTTCATTTCCTGACAGTATGAAATATTCAAAGAAGTCTCTATTTTATAGCTGTTTTATTTCTGAAATTACCTAAAATACACAAGTATTTCAAAACTGTGCCAAAAAACAGTACTGTATTTAATCGGTTATAAGACGGGAGTTTACCCTTACAAATTTACCGCAAAAATTAAACTAGTCTTGTAAAATCCATCTATGAGATAGATTTTCCCTTCGAAAACAATCCCAAAAATCTAGATCCATCTACTAAGATGGATCTAGATTTTTGGGCTTGTTTTGGAAGGGAAAACTGCTGTCATAACCAAAACAAGAGGGCCATGAGGCCCTGAATCGCTCACCTGAACAAGTGGCAAGGTGGCTTTTACTTATCATGTCTGAAATTGTCAAAATATGAGTTTTGGGTCAAAAGTCAAAGAATGACCATGACCACTTGCACTTGTAAACTTCATGTACTCATTAAGACAACCATATATACCATTTTTAGGCCAAAATCTTCAAAACTTTCCATGAAATCTTATGTTCTAGCATTTTCCCATATTTGACCATGCCGCAAAAAAGGTCAAGGTAAACCCAAGGTCACCATTTGAACAGTCTTGGTGGTACTCTAGTACTCCATGCTATTTACCAAGTTTCAAGGCCATAGGTGTATTGGTTCTGGAGAAGAAAAATATTAAAGATTTATACCATAAGTGGTAATGGCGGCCAAGTTGGTCATGTGACCTGGACCGTTTGAACAAATTTTTCATTCAATCAACCCCTGGAGGCTCTATATGAAATGTGTTCACAATTGGCCCTTTGGCTTTTGGGGAAATGGTTGAAAATGTCAAAATATGAGCGATCTGGATCAAAGGTAAAAAAATGACCTTGACCTCTTGTACTCATAATTCTTCATGAACTCATTAAGACAACTGTATATACCAATTTTTTAGGCCAAAATCTTCAAAACTTTCCATGAAATCTTATGTTCTACCATTTTCCCATATTTGACCTTGCTGTAAAAGGTCAAGGTCAACACAAGGTCATAATTTGAACAATCTTGATAGTACTCAAGTACCCAATGCTACATACAAAGTCTCAAGGCCATCGGTCAATTGGTTCTGGAGAAGAAGATTTATAAAGGTATTTACCATATATGGGCATGGCGGCCATGTTGGTCATGTGTCCAGGAGCATTAGAAAATTTTTTCATTCCCTCAACCCCTCGAGGCTCTATATGAAATTTGGTTTCAATTGGCCCAGTGGTTTTAGAGCAGATTCTTTGAAATTGTCAAAATTTGAGATTTCTGGGTCAAAGGTCAAAGAATGACCTTGACCTCTTGTACTCACATATCTTCATGTACTCATTAAGATGATTGTATATACCAATTTTTAGGCCAAAATCTTCAAAACTTACCATGAAATCTCATGTCCTAGCATTTTCCGATATTTGACCTTGCCGTAAAAAAGGGCAAGGTCAACCCAGGGTCATAATTTGAACAATCTTGATAGTACTTGAGTACCCAATGCTACATACCGAGTTTCAAGGCCATCGGTCTACTGGTTCTGGAGAAGAAGATTTTTAAAGGTTTTTACCATATATGGGCGTGGTGGCCATGTTGGTCATGTGACCTGGACCGTATGAACAAATTTTCATTCCCTCAACCCCTGGAGGATCTATATGCAATTTAATTACAATTGGGGCCTAGTTGTTTTTGAGGAGATTGTTTGATATTGTCAAAATATGAGAGTTCTGGGTCAAAGGTCAAAGAATGACCTTGACCTCTTGAACTCATAAATCTTCATGTAGTCATTAAGATGACTGTATGTACCAATTTTTAGGCCAAAATATTCAACAGTTTCCAAGATATCTTATGTTGCAGCATTTTGCCATATAAAAGCATAAGGAAGCAAATTTGACATAACCATAAAAAAAGTCAAGGTCAACCCAAGGTCATAATTTGAACAATCTTGGTAGTACTTGTGTACCCGATGCTACATACCAAGTTTCAAGGCCATCGCCCTATTGGTTCTGGAGAAGAAGATTTTTTCAGGTTTTTACCATATATGGGCATGGCGGCCATGTTGGTCATGTGACCAGAACCGTTTGAACAACTTTTCGTTCCTAAGGTCCCAGGAGGCTCTATATGAAATTTGGTTACAATCGGCCCAGCGGTTTCAGAGGAGAAGTTGTTTGAAAGTGTGGACGGACGACGGACGGACGGACGACGGAGCCTTACCATCCTATAAGCTCCCCCGGAGCCGCTGGCTCAGGTGAGCTAAAAATATGGTAAGTACCTGGGTTCCGCTTTTCTTCCATTTAAGATCTGTCACATCCATTGTTTGATAACCTACAAAGATATATCAAACAGTTTATCATCTGACATCTAGGACTGCAGTAATATCATGCATTAGAAATAGTAATCCACACCCAGTTAGCACTCAATGTTTTAACAAAGCTGGCACAAATTAAGCAACATCTTAAATGGTTCAGGATTATTTTCTTTTGAAACAGATGTTTACCATTATAACTGTGATTGTGATGCATGTTGGCCCTCTTGTATAGGTTCAATCGTTAAGTTATCAAATGAAATGAATCTTATGGCATTGGAATAAATATAATGGTAGTACATGCATCACAGCCCTTCAGCAATATTTCAGGTTTTAGGTGTAGAAAGGCATAGCTGAAACAGAATTCTGAAGTAGTACCACCTAAAAGCAATGAAGTACTGATATATGGGGGAAGCTGTCTAAATCCATTCTTACATACTAAGTAAACTACAGATAAATATTTAATCAGAATTTCATAAACTCACCATAATTGTGTTTACTGGATATCAGGGCTGCAACAAAGCCTCTTTGTTCCCCACCCTCTGGGGCAAATGGGGAACCAAATACAAGATCTGGGTAACCATCATTGTTCACATCACCAGCAGTCATAGAGAAACCAAGATTACAGTAGCGGAACTAAAATATGAGGAAAATGCATTTAGTGAAACAAACAAAATATCTCAGAACCTACCAGAAACATGCCTGAAAAGAGAAGTATCAGCAGCTATATGCCAAGTGATAAAAAAAAAAGTTCTAATCTTAGCCTGAACTTTTATAAAATTTTGAAATATTATCTTTAACTTAACATGTTTTGGTACTGTAATATTTCATGTTTTTTTGTTTTGTTTTTTTTAAATCAAAAT
The DNA here is from genome assembly GCA_963989385.1 of Ctena decussata. NCBI lineage: Eukaryota > Metazoa > Mollusca > Bivalvia > Lucinida > Lucinidae > Ctena > Ctena decussata. The sequence goes on along the minus strand of OZ022501.1, from coordinate 2,636,325 downwards.
TGTACAAAAAGCGCATTATTGTTTACAATTTACAACTTTTACAGACATCTGAACCACAACACGACAAATCCAACAATGTGAATGTGCACCCAGCACAGACTCAGATCAGCCTGGGCATCTGCCCAGTCTGATCAGAGTCTTCGCTGTCCGCATGAAGGTAGCTTAGAACCTTCACTACCCTTTATGTGCTTAGCAAAGAGTCTGATTGGACTGGGCGGATGCCCAGGCTGATCTGGGAGAAAGAGCCCTTCCAAAAAGTACCTTCCAAAAAGTAATCTATTTTTAAAGAAAAAAATTTAAACCGCAAGAGCAAACTATATCCCTTAAAGGTTGACCCATATTGTAAAGGAAAGCAAAACTAAAACATAGCAGAGTTTCTGGCCCAGAAAGTGTACCCATTCTTTAATGTTGGTTTTCCTATTATAACCTCAGTTTTGAAACTGTCAGTTTTTATTCTCACTAACATAATTGTCTACAGTGTATGTAATGTAGTAAGACATATATGTTCTGTTCATATAAGCTTTAGAAGAGCAAAGCAGATCACAACCTGTAAAGCTGCGGAAATTCACTCAAAATCATAAAGATAGAAAGTTACCTTTTGACAAAATATGGTGATGTTAGCTGCCCCTCTGGCTACCTCATGTTTCTTTGGGTTACCAAAATATATCATCACATACCCCTGTTGTAGCAGAAAAAAATATAAAGCTTATCACTCATAGGTATTGAGTTTACAGCAAAAATTACGATATCTTGAGGTGTATTTTCTGCCATTTTTACAAAGGGAGACAACTTTTCTGACTTCCTGTTTACATCTCTGAATGGTTAAACCTTCCTAAAAACCAGGGCTACTCTTAAAGGAGCAGATTCTTTCCTTTAAGACTTGACCCCCACTGAAAATGGTGGCAGAAATGAAAATGGCAGAACTATTTTCACTTTTTCAATACAAATGTATCCACTGACCTTAATTTTAGATGGTAGAAAAAGATTACATATCCTTATGTGTTACAGTTCTGAAGAATTTCAATACAATTGTGTACAATGAATAACCATATTTACCAAATAGCATGTCTAGAATTCTACACAATAGCAGTTCAATTCTGTTTTCCCCCCTCCCTACCCTACCCCCCCCCCCCCCCCCCCCACACACACACACACTTTATTTTTTAATTTTAAGTTGTGAATCATCAGCGTGTGCTCCTATGTATACTGAATATCAAAAGAAACGCATACAAGTTTAGGTCCAGTTTTCTTCTGTCAGCTGATATATGGCTTTATATCACATATAGCAGAAAATACTACTGACGTCTGCCAACAATATAAACTTAGCTTCTTGCAAAATTAAACCTTGATTAAAGAGTTATCTCAATTAATCATGAAACATTAAAAGTTGTTGTAAGAGTTGTCTTTCCTTTGGCAGTATAACAAAATGTTACCAAAATGCGGCTCTAATGTGTGGTTATGAAAAATCTGTCGGTTTTATTACCATGGTATTCTTCTTAGGAATATGACAGCAGTTTGAAGTTGAACACTTGTCAAATTATCTCCCTTGCAATTAAACAAATAGCACACTGGGAAGTCCAATAACATCAAAAGCTCTGCAGTGCTATCAAAAATTTCTTTGCAAATCTTTATATTTTACTCTTGTAAATTCATGTAACCTATTTGTATGAATGGTGTCTGTTTTTTTCGAGAAATACAGGGTGTTAAAAGGTCTATGGAAATCCAATGGTAAGCCAGTGTTACTGTTTCCACTGCCAACTTTCACCTGATTGTTGTTCTAAAACACAAGGCTCGATTGCTTTGACCTTTTCGCTGTTTCTTATCCTTGCTGCAGACATTATGTCTGTAGAAAATAAATGGCTGAGCATTTCATGTAATTAAAAATTCAGCCTCTGAAAGTATGGTGACTTTAAGTTTAACCCCCATCACAAAAGCAAGCGTTCTGGTCTCTAAAGTTTATGAAATATCGATGAGTCAGGTGCTCATTCTGTTGGAATATCATAAACAAAGTAATTTAAAATGTCTAAGTAAGAGCATATACCTATACCTTCAAATAAATTGGGCGTATACATTGTATGCATTTCTTTAGATGTTCAGTATAGTTCTGAAACTTGAAGATCAGCATCTAGCTCAACATTAATGTTAAATGAGAACAAAGTGGAACATGGTTCTATATGTGAGCTGCAACACCACAAAACCAACAAAGTGGCATGTGCACCCACTGAAGACTCAGATCAGCCTGGGCATCCGCCCAGTCTGATCAGAGTATTTGCTGTCTGCATGGGGCTAGCCTAGACCCTTTACCCCCCTTTAAGTGCAAGAGAAGACTCTAATCAGACTGGGCAACTGCCCAAGCTGATCTGAGTCTTCACTGAGTGCACACGCCACATTGTTGATTTTCTCGTGTTGCGGAGCATGTGTCTGAGACAGTTTCATTTCTTTTTCTAAACAAAATATGTTGTGGCTGATCATCAGAACCACCTTGCAGTTCTAGTCACAACATATGTTCTGTGGACAATTATGAACAGTTATCCAAAAATTACCCAAATGACCTTCATCCCCTGCTGTTTCCCACTCCCCTCCAGCCCCACCCCCTACCACCACTACCATTAGAGCTTCTTTACCTGATAATCCAGTGGAGTAGCATCATCGTCACTGAATGTCATCACAAATGCTGGACCTCCCACAGCTAAATCGTCAGCACCATCAAGATTCACATCAACAACTGCAACAGACATACCTAGTCTCGCCTGGGCCTGTGAAATAGAGTTAACAAATATTCAAACAGAATTACAACCTATGTTATGGACCCATAAAAAGGCAGGACAAATGTCTGATAGATGGAAACCCTGTTACATTCTCTGACTTTAAACTGAATTGGTACAGATATTTTGACAAGAACAGGAACACTATTATTGAAACTATAGGAGTTATAATACATAACCAGTGCCGTTTATCAAAGACTCATAAAACAGGAACATAGAGGGTGGTTTATTCATATACCTTAACACCTTGGCCAAGAACTGAACAGGAATCCCCTCAAATACTAATTGAACACTTTATCATATGTGCCAAAAAAGCAGGCTTGTACTGCAAGGTAGTATGGTCTACTTGTAAATATGGAAACTCCCCATGACCAGGCTAGAGCATTCAGCCTGTTAGGGTGTACGCAGTTTATGTAGACCATAACTATCTTGCTTAATCTAAAGCTGAAATGAGCATGCCCTTAACTAATTTATGCCTGCAAAGGCCAGTCTAGTACATCCAGTTCATATATGCTCATATCAGATTTTATTCAAGATTTATTTTCTAAAAGGAAAGCCTCCAGTAGAACCATTACGTACAGTGCCCCAGCCTTTCACAACTTGCACTTGATTTGGAAGCAAGGAATCAAGGTCTACACTGGGCTCTGTTGTTATACCATCATCTCCACCTGCATATGTACAGAAATTGTATCAGTACTTTAGAAATACATGAGTATTTTGTACATTCTTATGCTGCAGGATGATATACAAGGGACCATTTCCTGTGCAACTGATTCATCTGCAGGCAATTAGGCAATAAAGTAGATGGTTAGTTTTAATGATGAGCCCAACATCATTATCTCTGTAGAAATACTTTGTCTATTTTTGTGAGGACAAAATGCATTCATTAATACCTTTGGATAAATTTGCTGAAATAATTGTTCACACTTTTATTTATTTTGGCTATCTATCTTTGGAAAAAAAAACTGGATTTCAACAGGACTAAAGTTCTAGGAAATTTGCTAAGTGTGATGCAGACAGAAATATACCAAATCATTTGTGTAATCAGAGTACCACATAGTACAAAATATCTCAGAATTATCATCGTAATAAAGAAATCTGTTGATAATGTAATAAATCAGACATTTCAGAATAACCCCAAACTAATGCTAAAATATTGTGAAAAAAAAAGCCTACCATATACAATATAGACCCTGCCCTCCTGTGGGCTTCCCGGGGAACCATATCCTGGGGCAGACACAACCAGGTCCTGTTTGCCATCAAAATTGAGATCACCTGTGGCATAGGCCCTAGAAAAAGAACAAAAGATACAAAAAAAATCTAAATTTCTGAGTAGACATGGAAGTTAATCCCTATATCACAATTTTAGGAAATAAGATGGTATTTAAAGATAACTACAAAAAACAACAGATGTTATTCTCAAACACTTTACAACAAAGATCCTGTATAAGAGAAAGCTTCAAGTTACATATTTTGCAATGGTAATTAAACTATTGCATATTTTGCCAGGAAACACCTATTCTAATGTACCTACGTTGATAACGCGACTTCTGATTGGATAGCGTCAAAAAGTTGCAACTATATATCCTGCATTATACTGTTGGAAACCTGACGTTATTACTCAAAGTCGCTTCTCATTGGTTAAGGTCTGGTTTAATATCACTGAAAGTGTTTGCTATGGGTGCAAAGTAGCACACTTTAAAAGGTGAAAATGTTAAAAGTGCATTACAATGGGGGAAAATTGTCACTGGGGAGGTAAATCATCAGTTTTATGGTTGCAAATTGCGTTTTACAGCTCTGCTGACATGTTGCCATAAAACGAAATTTCCGACCATAAAACCGCCAATCTACCTCCCCAAATGACAGTTTTGAGTACAGGTATCCACTAACTGATCAGAAGAACAAACAGCCACAATGAGCAGGGTTTGGATAATTATTCTGGGGTTATTTCTTCTCAGTCTTCTCACTCTGTGTTATCCACCTTGATAAAGACCTTACAAGAAGGGTCAAAACATATGCTTTTTCAGGTGAATCAAAACCCACCTTATAAGAAGTAAAAAAGTATGAAAAATTTTCTCAAAGGAAAGAAATTTGGTTTGCTGTGACTTACTCTCCAAGTTTAGCATAAGCATTCTTGACATATAAAACATGATCTGGTTCTCGTATTGGGCCATTATCATTCACCAATTTCTTCTTGTTATACATTTTAGCTTCTTTTTTGCGCTCCTTTTTCTCCATGATTCTATTCTGAAACCAGTTAGGATACAGAATTAAATGACAGGTAATAGGGATATAAATAGGCATGAGAAACACTCAGAAATAATATTAAGCCACATGAAAATATAAAAGCTGTGCCGAAGCAAAGACATTTATATATCTAACATTTTCTGCTCTGTTTACAAACACAAATGTGCCATCCATTAGTGATTCTCTTTCTCTCACCTATGTTCTTATTGTTCTCCCACAAGACTTGTAGAAACAGATCAGGACTGAAGACGATAGGCATTGTTTATATGTTGTGGATCTCAATGATATTGCTTCAATGATGATTCTATTCAGACTCTACAATATTTCCTGATCAAAATGTTCACCAAGCACTCTATCTATTTATTTGCAGCTCTAAATATTTACATAATCCCTGTTCATTAACTATTTATGTTTGAAAATATATACATGTATCTCAGAACAGATATGTCTCCCACGGTCATTCCATTACTATGTGTATTGTAACTGTATTTATAAATGTTCCTCTTACAGTTTACATTTGCAAAACAGAGTAATAAAGAACTAAACTGAACTGAAAGTATGAATACAGGGGATCACAGCCAAAGAAATAAAAAAAGACATTTATATTGTTACGCCACTGTAAATTAAACCACATCATCATAAATATACCATAGTGTTTCTACAGCATACAGGCTCAGACACAGATACAGAAAATCTTAGTATAGAGGCAGAGCTCTAGATAAGAGGGAGTATTTGATAATAATTAAGGATAATTTTTGTTATTTCTGCATAAAAACATGTGTTGTGACCCCTCATCTGAACCGTCTCGATGAGACGGTTCAGATGAGGGGTCACAACATATGGTTTTAATGAGAAATAAAATAAATTATCCTTCAAATATCATCAAATACAGTAAAACCTGCCTAAGTGGCCACCTCTATTAAGCAAGCAACCTGTATTAAGCAAGCATGTATTCAGTTCCCAATACAGGCAACTACATTGAAATGTAACTGTATTAAGCAAGCACCTGTCTTAAGCAAGCAGATTTTGATTATCCCTTAGGTGCTTGCTTAATACAGGTTGGACTGTTCTCCTCTTATCTAGAGCTCTGTAGAGGTATGTAAACTACCTATGCTAAAACCAAGCTATATGCCCATACTATCTTTTCAGAACAAGCTCAGTTCAAAACAGCTATAACTGGACTTGTAAATTAAGGTGATAGTTTCAGGGGAAGCAACTTGGCCATTTTCATTTTTCCCTCTCTTCCCAAGACTTAAACTCCTAAGGAAAAGAACTCCTCATGGAGAAAATTCATTTCTTCTTGAGTAAGCCCCTTATTGGAAGGGCTTCATTGTCCAGGGAATGGAACAGGAAGTCACAAAAGTTGTTTCCAGCAGTAAAATTGCCGAAAACCAAAAGAAAATCTGTTAACCTAGACCATACTGTACCTGTATATGGGTTATGCTATACTTACTAAAACACGCTTACTAGGCTTCACTCTTACACCTCGGAGGTACTTTTCAACAATGATGTCATCAGTAGAAAATCTCTGAGGTCTTTGATAATAGTAGCCATTTTTCAGTGGATATCTGTTGCTGGGTGATGTGTCAGGTGGTGTACCCTGGCAGTCCAGAAATAAAGTACTTTTGGGAATACTGCAGTCACTGAAATAGATGATATGGGGCAATAATTGGTGCCATTTTCCAGACTGCCAATCATAACATTGTAGTACTGATAAATTTCCTACAGAGAAGGCTTCAAAGTATAAGCATAACAATTTTTTTAAAAGGATCCTTCACAACAAACATAGGCTCTCACTCCCTACCTGCAAAGCATATTCATCCGAGCCTGATGGCTTAGTGAATTTCAAAGGAAGGGACTATGTTTGCTGTGAAGAATCTAGATAACTGATAATTTTGGGCATTTGATGTTATTATATTATGATGGAAGGATATCCATGGTTTGATGCAGTATTCTACTATCTGTGAAAAATTGGGATAAACTTGTCCACTGAAGAATTTACACTGCTGGTGAGGAAAACAAATAACATGCTCCTTTAATGCTCTTGCCATTGCAAAGACAAACTAAACAATCACAGCTCAGGGTTACAGATAAGGTGGGGGTTTGAGAATTATTCTGAGAGTTTTTATTTCTCAACAAAAACATATTATGTTATGACCCCTCAATAGAACCGTCTCTAAGAGACGGTTCTAATGATGAGTCACAACATATACTTTTATGGAGCAATATGGAAAATTATCCCAAAATTATCTCTGTTAATTCTTCTTATCTGGAGCATTGATGTCAGCTTACCTGGGGCCCTTTTCAAACATGGTAATAGTCTGTTGCCAGATTCTGTCTATCCAGCCAGCCATGTCATCTACACCACCAATAAAATATTTCTCAAACTGGTCCACCAAATATGGGCTCTTATATGCTATCTCTGGGAACAACTGAGAATTGACAAGCATAGCAAAGTATGTAGTATTCATATTCAGAGAGATATGGCTTTCAAAACATGTTCAGTAAAATCTGTCAAAAGGTGAATGGGTACATGTTCAGGGGAAGCAACTCTTACATTTACATTTTTGTATTCCTTTTAACTTGGTCACCTCTAAAAGAAAAGAATTTGTTCCCCTAGGAGAAAATTATTTCCTTTAAGAGTAAACTGTATTTTCGAAGAGGTTTTTTTTTCATGCAGAAAAGCAAACAGGATGACACAAAAGTAGTTCCCTTTCTTAAAAATGGCTAAAAAATATGGAGGTGTACCCATACACCTGAAGTAAACAACAAAAGGAAAGGTAAAAAAAAATCTTGCTTTAAACAAGGGCTGATTAATACAGTTCAATTTATACTAAATTCTACTTTGCAATCTGAGATTTTGGCTTCCTACAACTTTTTTTTGCTTAACAGAAGTTGTCTTTCAATGCAGGGTTGACAGTATACCTAATCTTGGTTAAATTACAAAATTACTTTGGTTTTTTGGTCATGTGCATCTACCATCTGAACTACCCTAGTGTGCTTAAGTATTGGGACGACTAAAATAATAATTTTCCATTTGTCCCAAATGGAAAATTTATTATTTTCAGGTGTCAGGTATACGCACATTACAGTAATTTCCATGTCATCAATGAAGTGCCATTGGGCTACATAAAACAACCTTATGAAAATACATGTAGATGACTGACAGGCTGGGTGCTATGACTTAATTGTTGTACCAAATTTTCTGCACTGAGACAATAATTGAAACATATGAACTGCACCATAACATATCTGGCATAGGACAGGCACATGAAAGAATTTTTTTATGGCACAGTTCATATGATCTGGCTGCTCTTCATCCCAGTATCATTTTACCTTACTGCTAGTTAAATTTACACAAACTAGCTAGAACATATAGAATATTACACATACAATATAAAATGCCTCACCTCTCGTGCACCAAGGATTTCTGCTAATCTGTAAAAAGAAGGAAGCATTGACATCCATAGCCAAAAAAAAACTCATAGCATCACTTGATATAACATAGTCATGTCTTGGCCCCTAAAAATTTGGTTTTACATAGGAAAAAAAAAATAACCTAGACCAAGGGTAAACTCCTATTGCTATAACTTGGGACATTTAAATTTGAGGCATGCATATCCTTACTTTAAAACAAATTTTACAGTTTACTCAGTCAAATTAATTCTGCTGATTTGCATATGATGTAGCTATAGTTTTCACTCTGACGTGATTTATACATGATTTACATTTCGTGCTGTGACCACATCCAGTGATGGAGCTTGATGAAATAAAAGATGTAATGATCTGTTACAAGAAAATTAAAGTAAAATTGAATGTGCTTATCTAAGAAGGTTGTGATGGTAAAATGGAATAAAATACAAGTGGTATATCAAGGACTGACATAACTTAAGGATTTGACAGTTATACGGTTAATTACTGGTCACGACCTTTAAAACATTTAGGGATTGCTATCAACCTGTAACCTGCTGACCTTCTACAACAGAACTGCCTTTGAAATTAAACAGGTCCACTCAACACTGGAAGGAGTGTGGTACAGGTGGGAAAAAAGATACAAACAGTGTAGGCCCTGATCAGACTGCTCCTTAGAAGCAGTCTGATCAGGGTCTACACTGTTGGCCAAAATGTCTGTTCACTTACAGCAGGCTGAAGGTGACCTTCACTATAAATTCCACAATATATAAATCTTGCATAAGGGAAAATAAATACACTAGCTTACTAACAGCACAGGCCCAGATCAGCCAGCACATCCAAACAGTGTGACCAGAGCCTTAATACTGCACCACATAATCATGTGGATTGTCTAAGTTGCACAGTGAAAAGACAAGCCCCTGATGAGAAAATGTGAAGTGCATGCTGAACCATGACTTGGCTGCCCCATACATTATACATTGACCATATCACTATACAATGCCAAATTCAGGAACTATATTATATATATATCCCTAACTGGGAAGGTTAATTGGTTTTTCAACAACAGAGGATAACTTGTAGTACGAGGGTGTATCTAGTGCAAGGGGGGATAATTTATACCACCTTCCAACAATCATGAATGACCCACACTCTAATAGTGTTGATTTAGGCATGGGAAATGATCCATTATAATATTCTTGATAAATATTATATAAATCTTCCGTGGGAACATACCTGATAAAATGTAGGGAAAAGAGACATTATCACACAAAAGATTACAGATGTTAACTTTCATGCTCATACAATCTTCCCTAGGTCAGATTTCTAACCATACCAGAAAAAGTCCCTGTATTATCCAGCCATCTAGTCTGAGACTTTTCTGTTCACTTATATAAGCCACAACACGACAAAACAAATAAAATGATATGTGTGCCCAGAGAGACTCAGATCAGCATGATCACCCTGTCTGATTAGAGTCTTTGCCGTCACCGCTGAGATAGTTCAGAGCCTTAGCTCCCCTTTGGGTGCACAGCCAAGCCTCTGATCAGACTGGGTGAATGCCAATGCTGATCCGAATCTTTGTGTGGCACACATCCACTATCCTGGTTTCATTATGTGATGGCTAATATGAAGTAGATAGACTCTGAGAAATCCACAGGAGGTAAATTAAGGTGAATGGATTTTATGTCATTTATTTTATTCAAAGAAAGACAATGTTTGTGATTTCCTGTTTGCTTCCCTGGACAACAAAACCATTCAAAATGGAGTCTTCTCTTAAAGGAAAGAATTTTGCTCCTGGTGGAGCAAATTCTTTCCTTTATGAGTTGTCCCCATTGAGAAAAGAGGCAAATGAGACCATGTAAAACTTGCTTCCCCTGAAAGTAAACACATTCACCTTAAGTCTCCAGTTAGACTGTGTAAATCCAATATCTGCTCTGAATCTTTCCAATTTGTATTTGAGCTGGGACATGAGAAAACCAACAAAGTGGCTGTCCCCAAGGCAGACTCAGATCCGCCCAGTTTGATCAGACTCTTTGTTAAGTGCTCAAAGGGTAGCTAAGGGTCTAAGATACCTCCATGCAGACAGCGAAGACTCTGATCAGACTGGGCAGATGCCCAGGCTGATCTGAGTCTGCGCTGGGCGCACAACCATATTGTTGGTTTTGTCGTGTCCCGGCTCAATTATATAAAATAAGGATCTTTTCTGCAAAAATCAGATTTTTTTTTTATAAATGATATAATGTTGTCCGAAATCAATACACTATAAAACAAAACATTTAGATATCCAATTTAAGCTATGACATACTAGGACATTTCATCAGATGGAAGAAATCTGACCTAACGTTAATGTCCACCTTTACTGTTTTAACCCTACTGCACTCAGAACAGCCAAAACTCCAAGGAGTTTTGGCTGTTCTGAGCGCAGTAGGGTTAATATATCGAGTGAATACCTTTCAAATAAAATTTCCCCAGAACATTCTATAATAGTACGCTTGGAAATAGGACTTGAGCCATTGTAATACTCAGTATAAATATTGTACAGATCTTCTGTTGGTATATACCTACATGAAACAAAACATTAGATATTTATTGTAAACCTAGCATCAAAATCATGAAAAATACCAGTCACATTAAATTTATAATATTCAAATTTATAATATTCATATGTAAACTGATATTCTTGCATAGATATTGACATCAAATGCTATTAATAGATATGATTTAATGAACACAAAACCATGTATTAACATGATGATTCACTTGCTGATAATGACTGGCTTTGCAATTGTTTTGCAACTGCAAGTTTCAAAGCAATACTCCACCGATACAGAAGCAAGCAGATAACTTGCAGTTGCAATTATCGATAAAAGACTTGTATGCACTGCATGAGTTTAACAGATTCAAATACCAGTACTGTGAAAATTGAAATTATCATATCATTTCACATCAAAGTGAAAAATCTAGCAAACATGACTTTGACTTGGGAACTGCTGCTAAAGATTTCATAAAAATTCACAACAGCTGATCATTTTTATAGAAATACATAGTGCATGTAGGTATCCACTAGGTAATGGCCATAAGACGGAAAAAAAATGTGCCTTAACCTTTTAAAACTTTAATTGGAGCATTGTGGTTCAAGTTATGAAATGTTAGCTGTCAAACATGGTTTTTCATTGCATTAACATAAGGAGCTATTGAAAACTGAGGCCTTAGCTCCCTCGGAACCTGGCAAATATTAATGCAAGAAAAACAATGTTTGATCCCTATAATATATCATTTCACATCCTAGTGACATAACTTCTATGACCATTCCCTTTTTTTCCCCCAAATAAACATAGTATAGGCCCAACACAAGAATGGTTAGAAACATTCTGCCATTCACTCACAAACTACTTGTGGTGTTTTCAGTAAATGTTTGGTGACAAAAGGAGCCCATGTAGGTCAGTGGGTTAAGCCCTGGCCTGCTGATATAGCAGAGCTGGGTTTGAGACCACAGCTGGATGTGGAATTCTTTCAAACCGTAAACAGAGTTCAAGTGCACACAGCCTTCCACTATTATCCTCCCATTATCTTGCTATGAGTGAAATACTATTAAAAAGGACATAAAATTGTAAGTCATTCATCCATCCATCAGGTGACATTTGAATAAGATGTAAAGCTAAACAACTTAAAATTTACATTAAACAGCTCCATAAACAATTATTTTTCAGTTAGTAAGCCAAAGAACATTTTAATTTGTCAGGAATTTTTCATAAAATGATCTGATTGAATTAAAAATGTGTTCATGTCATAGAAAAATGAGCTGTATGTGCAAATGTTAATTTAAATACTTTCCATATAGTAACAATTTTTCTTTGCTCGCAGACCATCTTAAAATTAATTAGATTCAACATACCATCCTTCTGTTAAATTCAAATAGTTTATTGGAAACTCATAATTAGACAAAACATCTCCTCCTGAAAAGTAGAATATCAGACTTTGTACACTGTATACTGGAAAATTTTCAAAAATACTTCACTTCATGTATGACAGTTACCATAAAAATTCTAAATATTGGAAAAGAGACAGCTGAGCAAACAGTGCTGACCCTGACCAGACTGCTCCTAGAGTTCCAACTGTTCCATTTTCAGGACAATTACAGCATTTATTTTTGGTGTACCAGTTTTTAGAAGTTTTATGGAAAAGCGTATAGTCACAAATTTTATTAATTCTCAAAATTCTTTGCAATGATTTACAGTTACATTTTTTACTTTGTGAGATAACTGTCATCCCCCATTTTCCCTGCAGTGTCATTAAAAATAGACTCAAAAAAACTGAAACTGCTAAAAATTATAAGACCATAAAAATTATAACTACTGGGACAGCAATGCTTGATCTACAGATGTAGGCCCTGATCAGACTGCTGCTTGTTCTACTCCTGCTTCTGTAGGAGAAGAAATCTGGTCAGGGCCTTTACTGTTGTCATTCAGCTAATCCTTTTAAATGTTTGGGAACATCACCATGTTTTTCCACATTGTTACAAAAGGAAAGAACTTTTGTGGATTCCTGTTTGCTTCCCTGGATGACAGAGCCCTTTCAAAAATGGTCTACCTTTAAAGGAAAGAATTTTCTCCCAGGGAACAAATTCTTTCCTTTCTGGGTTCCTTGCTATAAGAAAGGAAGGCATAAACAAATACAGTAGAGTTGCTTCCATTAAAACTGTACCCGTTTGCCTTTATTTTCTGTACAGTCTGATCAGGTTTACCACTTGTCTGGATTTTTTTCAATTAATCTTAAACAAAGTAAAAGAATAATTTGTATAAATCCAAAAAAATGAAATCTGCATTAATCAATCCCACTTATCAATACTTACCAAAATCACCTACTGAATGAGCTTTATCAAAACTGCCATGGAAATTTATCTGAATAAGAGAAAGCATCAGGTGTACCCTGTAATGACTGAAATATGTCAACAGAAGCCAGAATACAAAATTGAGCCGCGACATGACATAACCAACAATGTGGTTGTGCGCCCAGTGCATTCGCCCAGTCTGATCAGAGTCTTCGCTGTCCACATGAAGGTAGCTTAGACCCTCAGCTACTATTTAAGCCAAAGCAAAAACTCTGATCAGACTGGGTGAATGCCCAGGCTGATCTGAGTCTGTGCTGGGCGCACAACCACATTGTTGGTTTTCTCATGTCTCGGCTCAAATGAATTATTCAAACTGCACTGAGATTCAAGAAAGTGAGCCATAGTAAACTTTGATAAAGACTTGTTCCTTGATTCCAGCTAGAGGATCATCTTTCAGAATTTATTTTATTGTTGATGGTCTACATAGAGGATCTTACATGAGTGCTCATGTATTATTGAATTTATTAAACGAGTTGGGGAAATAAATAAGATGCGAGGCTACGCTGAGCATCTGATCGTTTTCACCAACGAGTTTAATAAATTCAATAATACAGGAGCACGAATGCAAGATTCTATTGATCATATAACACTAAAATTGCATTTTATTAGCAAATTTTGCACTAAAAAGTCACGATTTTGCCATTAGAAAACGCGACGTTTTATGGACGTCAATGCATAATGTTACGACGTAATTTGCATATTTAATCCACAAGTGGATTATCGTTTTTAATGCATGGCTTTATTACACTCTCAGATGCGACGTCATATGATAAATGTACTTTCTAGGGCAGTTACCTTCAAAGACCGTGCACTGATGATAGATGGTGGTTCTAGCACCTGTAGAAGCTGATATAGTAAAATATTTGATCAAATTAAATTTTGAGAAGGGGAGGGCTGCAGCCAGTGTTGGCAGAACTTGCAGCCCGATCCTATTGTAATTCTTGGATGATAAAATACTTTTGAGAAAGTACCCTACATAAATACCTAGTTTCACAGTAAGTGATCTTTAGTGCTCTGGTGCTCTTACCTTGCCCATAGTAGCTAAGAATCCCTGATCAATGCCCAGACTGTGCCATAAAATGTCTGCTACCTGATGTGACACAACACCAAACAGAAACACAACCAATTTCTCTGTGGCCTGTAACACATTCACATAACATATACAAACTTCAAAAAAAATAAATTGATACCAATTACCAGTCTACATATATTTTCAAACAAAAGTAATTTACTCTGAACAGTCACTCTTTATTTATGACGTTTCGGCATACTGCCTTTATCAAAATTATGAAATTTGTACAAGACTACATTTTGAGCTTTTACAATTCTCTCAGCATTCAAACATGCTGAGAGAATTGTAAAAGCTCAAAATGTAGTCTTGTACAAATTTCATAATTTTGATAAAGGCAGTATGCCGAAACGTCATAAATAAAGAGTGACTGTTCAGAGTATATAATGTTTCTTATCCCTACACGGATTCTCTTCATGAAAAGTAATTTAGCATATGTTAACTTTAGCCTTGTCAGAGAAAAACTAAATTAGCCCTTACTATTTCTAAATAGTAATCTTAAACATCACAAAACCTAAAACTCTTGTCTTAAAATGACAGTTGGAAAATGAAAGATTTTAGACAGTCCATGCAGGAATACCAATAGACTTCTATCAGTCATCTGTTTTTCTACAGACTTATGATGCTTCTCTCAGTTCTGGAGGTGACTTTTGTCTTTTCAACCACAGTGGTGTTGTATGTAACTGTATCCATGAGGTTTCAAATCCGGCCAGTGACTGTAAAAATATTCTATCAATCTGTCCACTGAGTTATTCTGTGCCATAAGTATTTGCATAAACCCACATTTATATACACTCACTCATTGATATTTTTCATTGTGTTCACATCGACGATAAACTGTATTAAGTCGAAATAAATCATTCTTCTTCTTCTATAAACAAGTTCTAATATAATTTCCCTACAAACAAGTTCTAATATAATTTCCCTACCTATTGAGATACCTGAACAATTTTTTACAATTAACTTAAAATTCAAACAAGACAATTTCAGAATCCACTGATATATGGAGCATAATACAATTATGGTCAGTACCTTAACCTGATCAAAGAGCAGTCTGATCAGGGTCACTTCTGCTCACATGTAACTTCCTCCATATACTAAGATTATGGTACATACCTCATCCCATGAATGAGGATATTTTCTTCTTATATAGCTGACACTGGCATTAAGAAATGGAGCCCAGTGTGTGTCTTCAGAGACATAATGGTACTCACCTGGAAGAAATTATGAGAACTTAAGTCTTCTTTCAATGAACAAGAAGGACATGATAAGCCTGAATCGCTGACCTGAGCTTGAAATTAGCATTGTCTTCATCTATTCTGACATGGTAACTTTACAGACACTGTGCATGTTTGACTGACAGCTGAAAACTACAGCCTCTATTGTCCTTGTAGATATATAAGCAGTATTTCTTACTGTGTAAGGGGCAATCAATCTTAAATTAAAGTATCTATTGTCCTATTAGTGGTCAAAATGTCTAAACTCAAATCACTGTAAAAAGCGGTTAAATCTTCGCATTTGGTAACAAAATGTGAGTTGACGTGCATATACTGAGTCACATAACTTGCAAAAAGGAGAGAAAACAAGTTTTTGAAAAATAACAATCCACTCCACAAAACACAATTTGCTGGTCTGGTTTACAGTCTAGCAATGCGATTTAAACATAGGCGGGATAATGATTGGGGCTCCATGCCTATACATTGTATTTTTACCATTTTATTCAACTTATTGAAATCTAAAGTAGGTCATTTAAGTTGCCAATTAAAATGACCTAAATAAGTTTTCAAACCCGTTTTATGTGAAACTCAAGGATGTTTTATTTGTTGAAAGCTGGCTAATCACAGTCATTTACATTGACAAAACTATGGTGAGAAGCTTGCAGCAATACCACTGGTTGGGAGCGTACAGTACATGTGCACCGTTGTCCGATGTGTATAGTGAGCAAATCTTTGTCCGTTGTTATGACCTTCAGGGTGTGTTTGTGTGAAATGTGTTTTCTTTTATTGTTTGGATGTAAACCACTTGGTAAGAGTGTTTTCTCTATTTATGTTTTCCATTATGGTCATCTTTGGAGATGGCTAGATGTTGCTTTCTTTGCTCTAAATTCGTATTTTCATCTGCAAATCACTGGTGTTTGTAATCAGATCACGTCACGTGTAACCAGAAAATCGGCCGAGTTAGCGTTTTAATTCGAAATAAATGTTAGTTAGTCCCTTTTTAAGATAGATTAATGATCTATTAAGAGATTTACCAATGATAAGTATCCTTTAAGTACGGGACGAATCCACAAGACAAGCAAAGCTGAGCATCCCCAAATTTTTCTGACTGTATGGGATGTCTCACTGACAATCGGTTTTACGACCCACGATACAGAATAGTGTTTGACCCCTCTTTTGTTTTCTTTGAAAATAATTGCCCTTACCTAGCATGATATCTAACAAGATTAATTAATCCTGAACCTAAATACACCATAAAATATTTCTAAAGAAAACACGGTTGTTTCATATACAATTGATGGCAAAATTTGACGAAATGGTACCGGCGCAGATTTCGAAATCGAAAGTAGAGTAGTGATTTTCTCAAATTAAATGTGAAAATAAAGCATATCATAACAATTTACAGAAAATTAAGGTGACATGTCGAAAGGATCTGTATTAAGGCTTGTCGAGCAAGCTGTTCTACCTACACTCAATGATTTTAAAACACAAAAATAAACAATTTTGAAACTTACCCGACATATTGGGACAAAGATGCGTCCACTATACAGATCGGGACAACCGGTCACTTGTACTGTACGCTCCCACCCAGTGAATACCTCATGATAAAATTTTTCATTTTTCATGCTGATAGAGCAATGGGGCCTTTAATGGTCTGATCTGACCCATTTTGGAATCTGATTGAGAGCTTGTAGTTATAAAGATACTCTGCAAGGTCTCATTTAGGAGTATGCAATGTATCCCAAACATTTTACAAATACCTCATGTCAGGGCAAATGATTTGTCCCAATTTTAAAGAGGAAAGCTGTGTAACAGAAAGGATTAATGTGATTAAATATCTATGTGGACCCTCTATACGACGGCATTTGTTCCCAAAAAGTTTTACGTGAAACTAAATTTGTTGTTGTAAAGAATGCGTATTTAGAACAATTAAGCCATTCCATGCAAATCAAAATGAGGTTATAAAGAATTTTGCGGTTGTAATGAGTGCCGTTGTAAAGAGGGTTGACTGTTTTTGACTAGCTGAGACTTTCTTACTTACCACCAGCACATATTGAATCATAGAAAGAATCCGGGTAGGGACTACCAGCTACCAAGGCATCCTGGTGCTTCAGTATCAACTATAAGGAGAAAGAAACAATAGTGTCAGATTGAAATAATAATGTTCAACAAATAAAGACTGGTCATGGCATGAGTAATGGGTTGTCATTGTACATGATGTGAACAGTGCAGTCACATCAGACTACGCATTCACAGAGTCGTAACAGCATCTTCACTGTGTGCTATTTCTTTCTTTTTTTCCAGATTTCTCAAGATCCACAAATTGTTGCTGCAATATCTGCAGGCTGAGAGTTCATCATAACATTACTCAAAGTGGGGAGCAAAACAATTTGAACAGTTTCAAGTTTTCAAAAGCCTTAAAGCATATATCATGTGTGGGTACCACCCAATTTCTGCACCATTTTTTCAAAGGGAGACAACTTTGTGACTCCAACAGGAGCAAATTCTGTTCTTTTTAGAATTTATCCCATTTAAGAAGGGAAGCAAAAATGGAGTTGCCTCCCCTAAAAGAGTACCCATTCACCTTTAAAACTATTAAAAATCACAAGCATCCAAGCACACAGAGCAGATTCAGATAAGATGGCTCATCATGACTGGTTCATCTGGAAAAGTTTATAATCTGTCTGTTGGGTTGAAATGGTATTCAAAAGTCACCATTAAAGGAAAAAATATTAACTTGATTAATGATATTTTTTCTGATTAAATATCTCTCCATAAAACATATATTGTGACCATGCTTCAGAACTGCCTTGATAGGCAGTTTCAATGTAGGTCACAGTATTTGTTTTTATGTATCCATTTCGAGACTAGCTCAGAATTCTCAAACATAGGGCATAGATAACAAATGTTTTGAATCCAATGGTATGAACAGGTTCCCTATAAAACTCCACTTGCCCTGAACCAATTTTGTACTAAAGGCTTGGAGATTTAATCATTTTCAACTGTTCCACTACAAATTTCACTTTTATCTGGGTGCAGGACCAGCTTATTTGCTCTGCCCTGCAGTGTTTCCATTACCTAGAGCACAAGCCTTACCTTTCCATAATCTACAGCACCATGAGACTCATCTTTGAAATACTCTTGGGCTCTATGGCCTGTAACAAATCAACAATTTATAAAAATGTGAAACACTAATTAAGGAGCCCCGATACGACATAACCCACAAAGTGATATGTGCATCCAGTGAAAACTCAGATCAGCCTGGGCATTCACCCAGTCTGATCAGAGTCTTCGCTGCCTGCATGGAGAAAGCTTAGACCCTTCGCTACCCTTTAAGTGTGCAGCATAGACTCTGCTCAGACTTGGCAGATGCCAAGGCCGATCAAGTCTACACTGGGTGCACATGCCACTTTGTTGGTTTTGTCATGTCACGGCTCAAATAGCATCCTTATCTGTAAGCAGAACATTCACATCTAAGGAAGCTACCATACTTATTAGGCTATAAAACAGCATTTTTCAGTCTCTGGAATGACCATAAATAACTAAATTAGTCTTATGAAATTCTGCTGTGAAATGGGGTTTTCGCTTCTAAAACAATCCCAAAAATCTAGATCTGTCTTACAAGACATATCTAGATCTTTGGGATTGTTTTGGAAGAGAGTTTTTTCTCTTGTAAAACAATCCCCAAATCAAGATCTGTCTTATAAGACAGATCTAGATCTTTAAAACAATCCCAAAATCAAGATCTGTCTTATAAGACAGATCTAGATCTTTGGGATTCAATTTGTTTTGGAAGGGGAAAACTCCTGTCTTACAAATATAGTAATCTCAGTTTACGTAAGTTTACAGCTGATGCTGACAGCAGCGCACTGACAATTAGCATGCTTTAAGGTGAAGTCCTATTAGCATGCTTTAAAGTGAAGTCCTATTAGCATGCTTTAAGGTGAAGTACTTCCAGGGCCAGTGTCTGTTACTAAGAAAGGTTTTGACTCCAATCTAATTCTAGCCTTTCTTTTAGGAAAATATTTGTTGCTTACCTTTCCTTTAACAATAAGAGTAGCCTCAATTTTGGAAGAGCTTTGCCATCCGTGTTAGCTTCACAGGAAATAGCGTAAGTAGTTTTCCTTTTAAGGGTCGAGTCATTTATTGTCGGGGGGGGGGGGGGGGGGGGGGGGAGGGAAATCAAAAAGCCATGGAGCAGGGCGGATCATATATTTTATTCGGCATATGGGGGGGGGGGTCAGAATTCATCCAATCTTCATCCAATCTTCTTTTTTAAAAAATGTCTCAGCTAAGTCCCCCAGACCCCCCTCCCCCCCTCTCCCTTACTTCTATTCTTGTAAACTTAAACTCAAGCTTAAAGACATTTATAGAAATGACACACAAAACATGGGTGCTTCATATCCAAAAAAGATATTTTTCATTTTTCATAAATTTGCTAGTAGGACAGTATGCAATTGTCTATAAAATCATGTCGAGCAGTTGATTTTGTTCTTGATTAAATTTAATGCCTGCATTTGTGATAGCAGCTCTCTTGTCACCAGCAAACCTACTGTGGCTTCTTGGGGCACAGCCCCCAGACACACACACCCCCCCCTCTCTCCATTACTATTATTAACAGTTTTATTGAACATTCAGCAACAGATTTCTGGATGGCAAAAAGCAGGAAGAAAGTACACAATATCAAAATATGCTGACAAAATTTAAAGACCATTAATCTGCACAATTTACCAATCTATCAGAGTAAAAAAATGTTCTTTGTGCTTCATACAGGATTGAGGTCTCAGAGATTTTTTTCTCTATATAAGTGGTGCCCATAAAAGGCACCAGTCCCAATTCAAATTAGCATCTTTTTTTCCCAACTGCAAGTTGAAAAATTCCCAATTGCAGGAAGAATTTTTCTAGGGACCATTCTACAAGCATGAATTTACTTTCTTGCTTTGAGAACTGGCAGATATATAGCTATAATTCAATTTAAATATTACATATTCAGTTTCATGTCCCCTATCCCACCACTTGAGCCAATAAAGGTGTTTCTGAAATTCCAAATTAAGGTAGACGAATACTGAATAGAAATATTGGCGGGGTATTCAAACCATTATACCGCCTAAATAATCGAGAGCTATAAAACATTTGGGTAAGAAAAAAACAATTTTCACCATTTTGTTTTCCTAAATAACAATATTTTGTATATATATCTACATACATTTCTACACATTTTCTATTAAAATTCATATCTCTAGCACATGAACGCACTTTTATTTCAGCAAATCATATAAGCTGTAACATAGGAAATTTGAAACAAACTGATAACAAAAAATTGCAATTTTCTTGTTAATATGTATATTTTTACATTCTTTAAAAAAATGCAAGAAAATTGAATTTCATGGAAAACGTCATGAAAAATATATTCAATCGATGGGGCATGCTTATGCATATTATTTGAGTAAAACTAAATACATCGTATGTTAAAGAATAAAACAAAAAAAAAACATTTCACCGTTTCGTTTCCTAGAAAAACAATATTTAAGTTCAAAATATCCCCAAAACAGACTGCCCAAATTCTGCACCTGCTGCAAGCACAGCCCGTCCTTGCCCTACTATTTATTTTCCTGTTATTTGGTTCTACCATAGAGTAATGTCGACAAAAATGCGCAGATGGAATGGAAACTTTGAAGATCTTGATCATTCTGGTTCCTAAGGAACAGTCTGATCTCGGTTTCCACTGTTTGTACAGACCTATGTGCCCGAAAACTTAGGATCTTTACGGCAGACATTGTTAGTGTGTATTATAACTGTATACACTCCACAGTTAATGGATTTGATGATGAACAATAACTCTGTTTTTTTTTTAACAAGTAAGAACAGAGTTATTGTGTATTCGTCCACCTTAAATGAGAATACAACGCGATTTTTCCCAATTCTGTGGCAACCGGCACCATTCCCAATATAGTGAAAAAAAATCAAAATGTGTGTGAAGGGTAGCTGGGGAATTGGGATGCTGTGGGGTCTATAAACTTTTTTGTCACCTATCTGTGGGGGATCGGAAAAAAATTCTGGTGAGACTTGGGGGGGGGGGGGGTTGGAAAAATTTTGTTGACTCATATGAGAATGTACCCGGCCCCCCACCTGATAATAAATGACTCGTCCCTAATAACTGCATGCACAAAAACATGGAGGTATATTCCATCATCTTTAGGGTCAGATTACATGTATATTACTTAGAGTTGGACAAGGATAGTGTTTAACTTTTTTTAAGGTGTAATGGTACACCTCCAAGGGAGATAACTCAGATCTGGAATTGTTTGTCTCCCTTCTTAAGTGAGGCCATCCTTAAAATAAAATGAAAAAAAAGAATTTGCTATATATGATCTAAAAATAAAAAGAACAGGAAATGTGTCCAAAGTACACTGATGCCCTCACCTCATGCCTTGTCAGAAAACCTTAATCCAAACTTTAATCTGAGTCTAACATCTACAAACATATGCAAGTGTGGTATCACCATGCCTACACACATGGCTGGTGGGGACATAAAAATATGATATTTCAGAGCAAATTCTTTCCTTTGAAAAAAAAAAAAAAAGAAGAAGAGTAAAGCTGTCATTAAAAAGGTTCACCTACCACAGAAGCAAAATTTTCATTATTCTGTTAAAGGCAGCATAAACTAGTAAGTGTAGTACAAGTATATCTAAAATGTTCTTATTTGTTGATTTTCATTTTTTACAAAAATATTCATGAGATCTATATGCAGTAATGTCATTTATAGTTAAATTATATTTTACTGTCTTTGTACCCATAAGCTATACAAACAATGGGGTCAGGCTACAAGTTCTCTCAGCATAAGATGATACAGCCCTTCCCCTAAAACATGCATAAACAACAAATTATCTGATCAATCTTCATTCATAATAATCAAATTTACTCATAGGAGAAGTTTACAATAATGCATGATTTCTCAATCCTTAAAAAATAAATAAACACAATAACAAAAACTATGTACCTGCACTTGTGTGAATGAATGGATATAACCCCTAAGGATCAGCATTCTCATCTATCCCTCCACATTTTTATATTTTGTTTTTTAATTCCTAATCCGAGCCTTCTCTGACCAACAAAAACCTTATGATACTTTTGATTGGCGGCTTTTATTGTCAGAGGACATTAGCATTGAAAAAACAAGGGCTTCGCAAGCGGCACATAATACGCCCGTTTCAATGTCCTAAAGGAGTTACAGAATGAACAAAATTGTTTACAAAAGGATAGACAGGCAGACAAACAGAGGCAACCACTCTATAATTAAGTAGAACTGTTGGCGAATCTGACTATACCCCTGCTTAACTGCTTAAATCAAATGGTGTTATTTTCGTAACAAAAAGCATAAAGAGAGAGAAATCATTGTTACCATGTATACCAAATATGAATGGTTGCTGTGAAATCTGTTACAAACAATTACATCATTCAAAGTAAAGAGAGAAAGAAAATCGGACAAATACAGGGAAGAAAAAGAGGAGAAGGCTGGTTCTCAATCCCAGGATACAGTAAGTAATCATTAACCTGCATACCAAATATGACTACTCTAGCTTGCAAGGTTGTGGAGAAATCTTTGACAAAAAAATTCATTATTCAAAGTATGGAAAGAAAGAATATTGGACAAATACAGGGAAGAATAAACGGGAGAAGGCTGGTTCTCAATCCCATGATACAACATGTCGTCATCAACCTTTATGCCAAATATGACCAGTCTAGCTTGTATGGTTGTGAAGAAATCTTTGATGAAAATTTTGATTAAAAGGAGACGGAAGGACAGACGGAAGGACGGACGAACATGATGTAAACCTGTATACCCCCCACTTTTTCAAGGCGGGGGTATAATGACTGCAACATTATTTAAAAATTTAAAACACATCTAATACTGTAGCTTGTCAAAGTGGACAAGGGAGATAACCCAAAATTACTAGAGATACCAATTTTTGTTCTACTATTCTCCCCTGAAAATATATTGTACCAAGGATAAATATACACAAAATAGTCTATAAGAACTTATGAAAGGGATTAACTCTAAAACGAAGAAAGGTAGAGCAGCCGTTTTTGAACGCGACAC
Source organism: Ctena decussata (assembly GCA_963989385.1). Lineage (NCBI taxonomy): Eukaryota > Metazoa > Mollusca > Bivalvia > Lucinida > Lucinidae > Ctena > Ctena decussata. The sequence goes on along the minus strand of OZ022501.1, from coordinate 2,612,621 downwards.
ACCACTGGGACTTCATACACATTGCTATGAAGTTTCATGAAGATATCCCGAACGGTTATCTAGTTATGGCGCGCACAAGACTTGCAGGGAAAAAATATATCAAAGGGGCATAACTTGGAAACTAAGGAAGGGGGAGCAACCATTCTTGTACGCGACACGTTCCCCCAACCCAATAAATATGCCTACCAAATTTCATGAAGATATCCCAAATGGTTACTGAGTTATGGCGCGCACAAGAATGTTTACGGACAGACGGACGGACGGACGGACAACGCCACGACATAATACGTCCGTTTTTTCAAAACGGGCGTATAAAAAACAGATTATGAGTACATGTTTTCCAGCCTCTGTAGGCATAATATTATGGTGTTTTCTTCTTAATAATATAATCACCTAATTTCAATAGGAGAATAATAATTGTACCTGATGGCATCTCACATTTATCAAAACAACCTTCCACTGAACAACTTCTCTTAAAGTAAGCGAAACTTCTAATTGCAATATTGATATTTTGGCGACAGGACTGATACTGACCCATCAGAAGCATGTTTTAATATACATATCTATTGTTGTTGCTTTTTTTTGCTGTTGTTTTTTTGTTTTTTATTGTACAGAGGTTAATAAATATATTGAAACATGCAGCAGATAAGGAAAATCTGTTTTCATAGGATTGTTTTCAGTGACATAAACGCCACAACTGTGCAGCAGTGGCAAATTTGGGAGTTTAGACTGCCAATGCACTTTGACCATTCACACTTGTAACGTAAAACTAGAAATGTGTCCATAGTATACAGATGCCCCCGCCTAGTGCCTTCAGTAAGATGATGCCTTGATTAAGGTACTGGCACTTGAAGGATAACTAAGTTCATAGAGGCAGACTTGTGTTTATAAAAGGTCATAGGCAAAGCCTATTGCCTAACATTTAAAATGTGACACAAATTGCAGCCATAAAAACAGTTTCAGAGTCACTGTATTGCGAAAACAGAAAATATTGTGTATAAAGGAACTTGGTTATAAACAAAGTCATTGGACCATGATATAATAAGGCTTTTTATTATAAGCATGGATCATCATGACCTGATTCTTGTAAATTCCTGTTGTAGATATAGGTATAAATTCTAATACAAAATTTCAAGTTGCTACAATGATAATAGGAAAATAGTGTGTATAAAGGAACCTGATTAGAAACGAAGTCAGTGGACCATGGATTATCATGACCTGATTCTTGTAAATTCCTGTTGTTACTGAGATATCGATATAAATTCTCAAACAAAATTTTAAGTTGCTACAATTATAATAGGAACCCTGAAATCTACCTCTTACAAAAATCTTAACCTTGCAAGATTAGCCTAGCTAAGTCCAATGTCAGTGAAAACAGGAACCCTGAAATTTACCTCTTACAAAAATCTTAACCTGAGTCTAATACAGGATCACGTACATGCATACAGACGGATGTACAAACAGGACATACCTATGTAAGTAAAGATGTACATGTACACTTATGCATGACCGAAACCGAGACGGACGTACAAACAGAAGGACGTACCTATGTAAGTAAAGATGTATTGTTGATGTACCTGTTTTCGGGGTGCGCCAGAATTCGGGGTATTATGATAGATTATACCGCTTTCTTGTCAGGGACCTCTAAAGATGATTATTTTTTTGCAAACAGAAAGTTGAATCAGTATGTTTCATCATACACTAATTGACGCGCGACAGCACGTTAGTTGTGACGTCATTCATGACGTCGTCGTTAGTGACCATGGAAGCGGCCATATTGGAAACACTGTAAAGCTTATGGAAAGTACCGACGAAGATGACACGGTGTTTTATTCAATTATGAATTTTTATCTGATAATTCAAAGATCGTTTTTACAGACTTAAGAATTGCAGGTCTCATGAAAACAGTTGTTAGCATTAGGATCTGCAGCTGATGCATTTTGAATGCGACTTTTTTAATATACCCCGAAAACTGGGGCAGTTTCTGGGAGCAGATTCAGTCGGGCATCTGTGTGGAGTTGATCAAATATGTAAACATGGCGACATGCGGACAGGAAATGTAAGTTACAAATTACTTAACACATATTTTTATGTTCACACTGACCATCAGTTTTTTAATTTTGTTTATCACACAGTTTTTATATAGCGAGTAAATGTTAATACCCCGAAAACTGGTACAGCCATCATACATGTTTTTGCTTTTGCTTTTTTTTGCTTTTCTTTTGCTTTTGCCGGTATACTGGTATGCCCTCAACTATGAGGATTATCACCAGTGGAGTGCGAGAAGGGAAATGGTAAGAGAAGTATCGAAAAAGATGAAGGTAGAGAAGTAAGTAATTGGAAAGACAGAAGGAAGTAAAGAGGGAGAAAGTCAAAGAGATAGAAGAAATGTTTTGGACTAATTGAGTCTAGAGTGCTCGATCTTCGAGACCTGAGCCTTGAAGATATCGAGCGACTCTGCCAGGCAGATTTGACTTGGAAGCTGGTTCCATTAAATGACTGTCCTGGGAAAGAAGGAAAAGCGGGTATAGTCTTTGTCTGCTCTCAACTGGCGATATTGGTATTTTCGTCGTCCAGTACCTCTTTGTAAATATTTATCCTCCTCAATGGCAACAAGGTGATGGCGTATTTTGTAAAGTATCGTGAGTCTAGAATCCACTCTTCTTTGCTCAAGGGATCTCCAGTCCAGACTACGAAGCATGTCTGATACACTTGATGTATTATGGTACCTTCCAGTTACCCACCTTGCCGCTCTCCTCTGAACCATCTCTAACTGGTATACGAGCCTGTGATTAGTTTTGTCGCCTTCTTTGGGATTTTTTACACATTTAGGGTCCCATACTGTATTACAGTATTCAAGTTTGGGGCGGACAATGGACTTATAGGCCTTTTCTTTGATTGTTTGAGAGTTGATTTTTAGATTGCGTTTCAGAAAACCTAGAGTCTGGTTTGCCTTTGAGGAGACAGAGTTGATGTGAGAATTCCACTTAAGGTCTTGAGAAATTTGAACTCCGAGGTATTTGATTTGGGGTACTGAAGAGAGAGTGTGGCCATGGAGGGTGTAATTGTGTAGGATAGGTTTCTTCTTGGTGGTAACATGGATGACCTCGCATTTCTCTGGGTGAAAAGACATCTGCCAGTCAGATTCCCATCTTTCTAGGTTGTTGAGATCTTCCTGGAGTTTGGTACAGTCAGACAAGTTGTGTATTGTTAAGTACATAAGGGTATCATCCGCAAAAAGTCGTACTGTGCTATTTGGGACGTATTCTGGAAGGTCATTTATATAAATGAGAAAGAGTGCAGGGCCAAGGACTGAGCCCTGTGGGACGCCTGAGAGCACGGGTGCAGAAGAGGATGCTTTCCCTTCAAGGACAACTTTCTGAGATCTTCCAGAGAGAAAAGAAGCTATCCAGCCCAACGTGTTTCCCTTAACCCCATATGATGACAATTTGTAAAGCAATCTGTTGTGAGCAACTTTATCAAATGCCTTAGCAAAATCCATCACTACAACATCGTTCTGGTGACCTTTCTGCATGTTAAAAGCTATGTCATGGACAAATTCTATAAGCTGAGTTTCGCAACTACGTTTTTCACGGAAACCATGTTGGAGTGGATATAGAATATTGTACCTAGTGAGATGTTTCATGAGGCTGCTACAGATAATATGCTCCATGAGCTTACATGAAATGCAGGTCAGGGACACTGGGCGATAATTGGATGGGTTTGTCTTGTCTCCTTTCTTGTAAATAGGGTTAACATTGGCATGTTTCCAAATGTCCGGGAGAGCTTGTTGATGGAGAGATGCCTGAAAAAGCAAAGTAAAGATAGGGGCCAGTTCTGAAGATAGTTCTTTGAGTACTCTTGGTCTTATACCATCTGGGCCAGCAGCTTTAGAGATATTTAAAGCCTGCAGGAGCTTCAGGACGCCCTTCTCTGTTACCTGGATTTCTGGCATGTCAGTTTCTTTGTTTGGGAAGAGGTTTGTGAAATATTTGCAGAGGGCTGTGAGTTTCATAGGTATTTGCTGGGAGAAGACAGAATAAAAGTGGTTATTTAAGAGGTCAGCTTTTTGTTCTGGGTCTGTGACAGTGGATCCATTTTTCTTCAGCGTTTTGATACCTGTGGAGTCCGTTTTCTTGTGTTTAATAAAAGTGTAGAATTTTTTGGAGATAGAAAATTTTTCGTCAGGGGAATGTTCATCTTTAGGCGTGATCAGGTCTTCCACATAGTCCCAGTAGGCCTTTCTACTTTGGCTTTGTATGAGGTGTTTTAGTGCTTTGAGTTTGCTTGATTTTTCCGGGGAAGGCTGGTGTCTGTTTTTAAAGAAAAGTTTATCCCGTTTTCTCATGAGTCGTCTGATTTTGGTGGTGATCCAGGGTTGCTTGTCCTTAATTTTGGCTATTTTGTGTGGGATGAACTTGTTTATGGCTCTTTCCAGTTCGGATATTATATTTTCCCAAAGTTGGTTTACAGGGGTCAAAAGGTCAAAATTGGATTGTAAGCTTCTGCCAAACTCAGATATGTGTTTCTTTATCCCTTCCCAGTCAGCCTTTTTGTAGAGGGGGATTTTTCTTGGGGTCTGCTTGTTTCTTAACGGTTTAATGTTTATTTCCGTTAAAACAGCATCATGGTCACTGACACCTGGAATAACTCTACAGGCAGTAATTAAGCTTGGGTTGTTTGTGATGACAAGGTCAAGGGTGTTATTTCCTCTAGTCGGTGTGGTTACCAGTTGGGTTAGACTGAGGTCATCTAACAGGTCAACAAACTGGTAGGTGAGAGTTGGGTAGTTACAATTCGGCTTTAGACAGCTGTTTTCCCAGTCGTATCCTGGAAAGTTCATGTCACCTGCAATTAGAATATGGGAATTTACCATGCCCAATCTCCGGAGGGACTCTTCAAACTGTTCAAGACTACTGTTGTCTCCTTCACTGGGTTTATAATAGCCACATATGTAGAGTGGTTTGCAACCTACGATTTCCAGTTTCATCCATGCAATTTCACATTGTGTTTGTAGTACAGTAACCTCACTGCAGATGTAATCATCTTTTGCTGCAATAATTACCCCACCACCACCCCTTTTTCTGTCAACCCTAACAACATTTTCAAGATACTGTTTTGGAAGTATTTCCCCCAAATGGATACTAGAATCAATCTTTGTCTCAACACCCACAATAATGTCAGGATTTATGCTGTCAACCATATTGCCCAAATCAGTGCTGTGGGCCACAATGGAGTTAAGATTGACATTTAGTACTTTGATGGGTTTAATTGATCTTGCTGTGTGTTTGGGTTTTGACTGATGAGAGGGGCGGGATGCCTGACATGTACACTTATGCACGACCAAAACCGAAACACTATATGCCCCTGGCATCATATTCATATGGGAGAGGGGGGTGGGGGGGGGGGGGGGGGGGGATAAAAGAAGTGAAAGGTCAGAGACGGCTTGGATTATTCTATTCTGATACAAATTTGCCATGCACTCCTGAAACCGAAGATATGACGCTATACACTGGGGTTCAGAAAATGTGAAAGTTTCAAAATGCACTAGGCAGTTTTTGTGGTTTTAAAACAGCTGCATGAATAACTCCTAAAAAATAAAGGTTTACTCGTATAAAGATAAAAGAAACGCATTTCAAGCATACTTATTTCTATATGAGTCAGAATACCACAGGATGATACTGATTTGATCAAACAAGTCACAATAGCAACACAAATTGTGTGCATTGTAAGTCAGTGACAGCTGGTGAAACACAATAAGGAAGCAGACATTTTCCAATCATGTGACCTATTGATCATGTGACACCGCACAGTGTTTCTTATGGATCTCCTGATACGTACGCGGCAAAAAAAAAAAAAAAAAAAAAAATAGCGCCTGCACAAGGTAGCCTTTAATTTTTGAGAATTTGAAATAAAATTTTGAATGAAATTTGTGACTTGGCACTGGTGTATCAAATGGCTGGCTGGCTGACTGACTGACTGCATGGCTGGATTGATTGCTGCCTGGCTGGCTGGATGGATGGATATACATGGACGGAAGAGATGGCTTGCTGGCTGGCTGCATGGATGAATGGATGGTTAGATGGATGGATGGATGGATGGATGAAGACTGGCTGGATGGATGGATGGAGTCTGGCTAGCTGGCTGGCTGGGTGGATGGATGGATAGATGGATGGATGGATTGATTGATGGTGAGACGGACGGACGGATGGATGGATAGATAGATAGATAGATAGATAGATAGATAGATAGATAGATAGATAGATAGATAGATAGATAGATAGATAGATCCTACTATGTAATTTGTTAATAGCAACTTTCATTACGTTTACATGTGCCAGTCTGCTGTTTCATCTAAGTAAGGGTAAGACGATTGACCGAAATCACCGAAATCTACTGAAATCACCGAAATCACCGTAGAATTTGCAGAAATCACCACTGAATTCATCTGAAATCACCTTTTATTGATAATATGTATTGAATTTATTTGTAAAAAAAGAAATAAATTATACTTTTTTTTAATATTGATGTATTAATTAAGATATGATAAACGGAAATCACCAATGGGCCTGCATCGAAAAGTGTGTGTTGGTATTAGCCTCAGTATTGGAAAACGTACATGTCTAGTTTTTTGTTTGGCAGATATATTAAAATTGCTTCTAAATCAATTAAAAAAACCCAATAAATACAGAAATAAATTAATAATAAAGTGTTTCCCCCACGGTTTTGGGTTCGAAATCACCTTTTCGACGATTGACCGAAATCACCACAAAGAACTTAAATTACTCGGAACGCCTCCAGCTGTTGCAAAACTAACTGTCACAAAAGACGTTTTATGGCTGATTGCTTCCCAGCTCTGATAATTAATTAATGCTTTTGACAGCAATCACTGCGTTTATAACTACATGTGCAAACTTCTCATCATTTGTTTGGCCCTTGACATTTAACCCAAATGATACAAAAGTTTAAAGTCTGTGCCTTGGCCTTAAAGGCCAAGATACACCAGCAGCAGGTTGTAGTTGGCTAATAGGTGTTAATAATGTAGCATAATAGGGATAAGTTCATTAATTGGGACCTAATGTGGCCAAATTAAGAGACAATCTTGGTTGCAGGTATATGCATAAATTATCTCCATTTTAGACAAAGGAACAAGAACACATATGGACAGATAATCAGATCCAGAGCTAACATCATAAGAACTTACTGATGAAGGCAATACAGTACTAATGGATTGTTCAAAGAACGAATGTAGACATACATAGCCTGTTTTGACTACATAGCCAATTTTAAAAGTTTATTTATTGCCCTAAAATAAACAAGGTGTATGTACGATTTCCAAGACCTAAAAGTATGGTTAAAATTTAATTCTTTTTATTTCTAATTTTGAATGTTGAATTTTTTTAATCGAAACCATACTCAAAGCAGCAGAAAACCTAACTCAAACTAGATTGAACATCTACATTTCTGTAACTTTACTTTCTTTTTATGCTAAGTCTTGTGATTTTATCCTCCTTTTTTGCTATAGACCTGAAACTTTGATAAGTTTCACAGTTTCATTGTCTTAGGAATTTCCTTCTTCCTAGTTTGCCGCATATAACTGACAATCACCAGCCTGCGTCATTCAGGCAGTATAAGTCTACATACTGTAATTTTATTAAAGCATCTTATTTTCCCAAAATGAGTATAACAGCCAGTCTTTTTAATCCTCCTGGTCCATGATCAAGCAATTGTAGTTCCATACCCCAGAAAACTGAGGGGGCAACTTGTCACTTCCTTTTTCTATATATTCTCATATTTTTTTGATATTTATAATTTGTTCAGGATATCCATAATTATCCAATATTCTTTTTGTGGTATCACAAAAAGTATTATGGCTAAACTAAATAATTTTTTAATATAAAAAAATCGAATTAAATTGATATCCATAAATCGATTTTTTCAATGTCTGAAATTCATTTTTACTTTAAAAACCCATACTTCTATTGTCCGGATATACAGTAACCATCTAAATGCGGATAGTCATCATCCATAATTCGATTTTTGTATGTCAATAATTCGATTCATGGATATCTGATTTTGTAATTTCCATAAATCGGATTATTACAGCTATCAAAAGCAGAATTATGGATATGTAAAAATGAAATTTTGGAAATCATGATGGCTATTGAATATCCATAATTCGAAAATTGGACATCAAAACTCGAATTATGGATATCCATTTATCAAATTATGGATGTCCAAAAATCTTGAGAATATTAGATGTATAAAGAGATTAACGGATATCAAAAAATCAACTTTTGGATATCCAAAACTAGTAGTGAACATTCTATAAGGTGCTGATTTGCTGTTTATAGATACCAATAATTTGTTTTCAGTATCCACTTTTCAATATATGGATATCCAAACTTTACTTCTACACTGTCGGATCTAAGTATACTTATTTTGCCATGCAAATTTCTATGGGGTGCCATTTTACTTTTTATACCCTAATTATTGATGTCCATAATTCGAGTTATGTATATCCATTATTCGAAGTATTGATATCGATAACTATTTATGAATATCCATACCTATATACAGATATCCGTAATTGAAATTATATCAAACCATGGATATCCATAAATCATATCAATAAATCGAACTATGGATGTCCACAATTCGATTTACAGAATTCGATAATTCAAACTATAGATATCTTCAATTCGACATGATTTATGGATATCCTTAATTCGAAGAATAGATATCTGGATATCCATAATTCAAATTATAGATATCCATAAATGGATTTATAGATATTAATAATTCGAATAATGGATATCCATTATTCGAATTATGGATATCATGTAATAGAGAATAAACAGTAAAGCGGCCCCTTAGATTTCTTTACTTCTTCTTCTACTGGTATCTAAATACTGTTGAAGTTCTATTTAATAGTATTTCAGTCAGATCACAACGATGGATAGGTGATAATAAAAGGCTGCGTGCAGCCTCGTTTACCATTGAAAAGATTCCCGCCTTCAGCGATGTGGGTCTCCAACCCGGGGTGGCTAGATCAGCAGGCCAGCGCCTAACCTACTGAGCTACCCCGGCTCCTTATAAAATAGAGAAAAAAAAAACAACAACAAGAGGCCCCAAAAGATCTTCCTGGCTCAATAATATCTAATTTTAATCCAATCACATAAACGTTCTTGTGATTTCCATCCATTGGTTTAGCTATATGGATGGATGAATCGGATGTCCTGGGCTTTACTGTGATTCAGTGATATCAGGATTAATGAAAGGCTGTGCACAAGGGAACATTGTCAACAAATGAGAAGATTTTGGGTATCAAACCTAGGACCACTAGATCAGCAGACCAATGCTAAACCCACTGAGCTACTTGAACTGATGGTCTAGACACATGTATACTCTTGCATAATGTACTGAGCTTTAAAGGCCCTCTGCTCCTTCACTAGTCTGTATTCTGACTCCATGTTACAGGTGCTTGTATGATCTTATTCCAAATTTTCATAATACTGTAAATATTTTAAATATTGGGACAGACAGGCTGGAGCGAACAGTACAGACCTAGATCAGACTGCTCTTATTGTGGTCTACACTATCTGCAGCTTTTGAATGCAAAACTACAAAGATATGCAGGCTGATCAAAACCTGTACATGTAATATTGTAACAGCTTAATTGTCTAAGAATCATAGTTTGAAACATTCCAAAAATTTCAGAATTATTCCATGGTAGCTCCTTCTTCTCTTTTTTCCCCCGTTTTTCCAATTCAAACAATGTAAAACCTCTTTGAAAATGCATTATTAAAAATGCCAGAATATCATATTAGTTGTTTTAAAATCAGTAAATGCTAAATTATTAGACTGGCAATATACAAACAGTGAAGCATCTGATCAGAAAGTGTCACAACTAAAAAACAGAAGAAAAAAAAATTCTGAAATAATATTTTCCTTCAAAGTTCGGACAAGTCCATTCTTTGCCAGTATAAGGAGGGTATAAACTACGTTGCATCCAACCGATCTGGATCTTTATTGTTTGCAATAGGGGACACTTAGCATTACATCTATTGGTTATACGGTATCAGTTTAATATGTATACATAATACTTATCTGCAGCAACAGTGGTGATTATCTACTGAATAGGTAGTGGATCCAGATACAGGTGTGAGATTCTTACATGACTTTGTGTAAGATGATAATGAATCCACCACCTTTGAACTGGAACCGTGCTAAGACAGAGAGAGGGCTATTGCCATTATCAACTAGGTGCTAAAAAGTTTAACTACAAACTGCTCCTTTTGTATCTTGGCCTTTAAGTCAGCAACAGCATCGGCATCAACAAATTGCAAATAAATTAAGATCGATACTTACTAATATTGTGTTCATACAAAACACTATTAGAATACAATTAACGCACATTTTATACAAAATGAGACCTTACGGACGAGCAAACGGACACACATGAGAACAGGCAAAAACGTAATATCTATTCTATATACTACATACAATATTAAAAATACGCCTGCAAAACATTTCCTCCTGTCGTCATGTCTGCATTTTAGTTTTGGCATATTCTTTCTCTTTTCCCGTCTTTCTCTCTATCTTTCTCTCTCTAATCTTTCTTTGTTACAGTTTTATCGCATAGCGTAATATGTTTAATGTATATGCCGCCGTGATTATATAATTAAGTGAACTGATTGGGCATTATTAGTGAAACTAATTGTTATACAGTACTTAAAACAAACTTAAAAAAATGACGGTCAATGTATACCGTTATACAAGAAAATATAGGATTGATTATAAATTGAATAGGTTACAAAGAAAATTATTTCGGAAAAATAATATTGGGCGTGCGTTATTTGTATTGAAATTATACACTTGTAATTGAATAAATGAAGAAATAAAAAAAAACCTAATGCTTCTGGTACAGGAAAGAGACATCAGATATTTTTTTATTTACGCGTGTGTGTTTTATTCATTTTATCTTATATTTCATCGGTGATTTCGGTTTATCACCAAATTGTCGAATTTATCTGAGCCAGCCAAATTTGAGAAGAAAGAGTTCAGTGGTGATTTCGGTTTATCGTCGATACATAAAAGCATAACTCTGTCGGTTAATATAAAGGAAGGCTTGTTGGATACTTGGTTGAAAATTACCTACAGACTTGTAAATTTAAAATCAAGATTGCATTAAAGATGCTTTATTTTGGTTGATTTTACTCTGTATACATGTACAATAAACCAGATTATACATGTCTATACCTATAGGTGATTTCGGTTATCGATTTTATGAGTGTATTGAAACATCAGCTAATGGTGATTTCGGTTTATCGTCTGTAGGGTCCCTAAGTGTCCGACAGCCCTAAGTGTCCGACAAAATTTCTTTTTTTCTAAAAACGACAGAAAAGTGAAAGAAACTATTATTAAAAGCATAATTAGTAAATATTTCAAAAAAATAATTAGTGAAAAATACTCAAAATCTAACTTAGAAAAAAATTTGTCGGACACTTAGGGACGACCCAAAGGTCCCTAAATGTCCGACAACCCTAAATGTCCGAAAAGTTGAAAATCGATATAAGGTTTCGTTATCAGAGTAAAAACAATAAATATGATCGTAAAAAAGTGAACAAGATACTTTTTGTATATAATAATAACAGTAATAATGATAATAATAAACACAAAATGCCGGGAAAGGTATCAAGTTCGTTACTGACTCCATATAAAAGACAGTAAAACACGTAAGTGTCAGGCAAAATTTTAGGGTTTCTAAAACTATCAAAAACCATAATAAATGCATATAAAGTAATCATTTCCTACAAATAATTCTTCAAAAATACTAAAAATGTAAGCATGGTGAAAACAAGATCTGTCGGACATTTAGAGTCATGTGTCCCTAAGTGTCCGACAATGTATGAATCTATCTTCAAGTGAAGTAGAAGTTCTAAAACCATTTTCTATCCTAGTCTAAAGATACATTGGTAAATTATTAATGACTGTTCTATATTAGAATATATATCAAGAACCTTAGGGAAACAAAATGCCGCCAAATGTATTTGGTAAGTACAAAACTATTAAGGTAAAATACAGATTCTTAGTTTTTCTAAAACTGTCAGGAAAGTGACAAAACTTATTATAAATGCATATATAGAAATTATTTTGAACAAATGGTTAATCAAAACTACGAGAATATAATAATAAAGTAACAAAAATATTTCAAAAGGAAATAAGAAGTTGTCGGACATTTAGGGAATCTGTCCCTAAGTGTCCGACAGGTTATGATTTTATATTAGAGTGAGATGTAACTAAGAACTCACTAAATATGACCTTAACAAGTTGAAATAGACGATATAATAAAGAAACTTTGATAAATTATTGACCACTGGTTTGATAGTTTGTATAAAAATATACAATATATATGATATAGTGAAAAGAAAATTTTGGAAAAACAAGCTGGCAGCAATTGTATTTGGTAACTACAGAGAATACTTTGATGTGTCAGACAAAATCTTAGGCTTTCTAAAATTTCTTGAAAGTGAGCAAAACCGTCATAAATGCATAAATACCAGTATTGTGCGTAAGTATTGGGACAATAAAAAAACAATTAATTTTCCAGCTGTCCCAATTCTTATGCCGTCGAAAAATAATTATTTTTAAGGTGTCCCAATACTTAGGTCCATAGAGTCCTGTACCTCATAGAACACTCGACGTTCGCCGCAACTTTCGTTGTATCGAAATAAATGGCACCTGTTGACAAAGAGTTGAAAAAACGAGGAAGGCTTTAGTCCGTGTTGGGGTTACTGTTTATTCGCATTTATTGTTGAAAAAAAAGGTGTCTCCACCTGAAATCCACTTATAAATCCTTAATTTAAGTTTCAATGTTTAATTATAGTTTGTCACAACAAAACCGGTTGATCCGGTATTTGACCAATACCAACTCAGTGTCAAAAAGTTAACGACTCTTGCATAACGGGATTATGACACTCTATAAACAACTTGACAGTTGGATAACCGATTAGAAAGAGAAAACGTGCCGTATGCATCACTTCCAAAGTTGTAAAAAAGTATGAGGAAGAAGAAAAAAAAAAGGATTTCAAAAATTAATTCCGTCATATTCAAGATTGAAACTATCAGAACTCTGGTCAGAGATCGCAGATGTTACAGTTACATGATTCTCGTTTTCTTATTTTTGGTCGGAGTATCAATACATGATTTCTCGTGACCGAGTGCAGTGAATGATATGACTTTATGAAACAGTGATAATTGTTTATTTTGCAACGATCGCAACTGGCAATTTTACAGGTTTTGCATGTTGGAACAAAGTATTTCCTGCAAAGACCAAAGAGACGCATTGATGACTGTTAACATTCACTGGCGAACAGCCAACCCAGATCAGACTACACACCTCGCGGTCCGCCGGGTGTGCTTGCGATATCAACAGAGGCAAACATTCTGCGCATTTTGTGCCGTGTGCCGATGCGAAGGTTTATCATAGTTTCCGCTGCGCTATCGTCAACTTCGCCGCGCATGACGAATTTAAGTACCCGCCGATTTTTGAGTACTCACACAGTAACATACGACGAAAAAAAAAAAAAAAGCGAAAAAACGATCTTTTCTTGATACCAATACGCATTTTACGCCTGTATTGTTTTGTAACCTGTCAAATCTTAATATGCAAATATGCACGTGACAGGTATTCCCAGACAAATTTTATGTAACAGCGAAACATTCAGACATTCTAAAAGGCAGGTATTCTTACGCAAATTACGGTAGCAGTCATGTTGTACCAATAACTCTTCAAAAAATACTCCAAATATAGCTCAAGATGAAAACAGTATCTGCCGGACATTTAGGGACATGTGTTCCGAAGTGTCCGACAACGTATAAATCTATATTCAAGTCGACTAAAAGTTTGAAAAATCATTAAATATGAATATAAAGTTAAAATAGACAATATACTAAATACACTTTGGTAAATTAATGGAGAGGGGTTATGCTGCAGGATCCATGACGGACGTCTATAAGATGTGTGACTCTTGAAAACATTTTCGAATTATATCTGCAACTGCAAAAGTATAGCAGTTGTATTTGCCGGTACCTACTGATCAATGTTTGTATAATACCCGAAGACGGAGAATATTGTAACCGTTTTTCCACCACATACGTCCGTCTGTCCGTACGTCCGAACGCTTTTGAATCGTGTCAGCGCATCTCCTACAGTTCTCCCCGATGAATTTGAAACTTTACAAGCTATGTTAGGCCTATGAATTTGCTGTTTTGGGGTTATCCCTAACAAATGCGTATTCTCTTTGGGTTCTCTCTCTCTCTCTCTCTCTCTCTCTCTCTCTTATATTAAGCGGGCTAAGTATTTTTCACCATCTTTCAGTGGCACATATATTGTCTTGGCAACTCAGTGCCGCAGTCTTTATAGTTTTGGTCTGACTGTTCTGAATTTTAGCATGCTTCTTTAATATGATTTGAGAATGTGCGTGTAGCTTTGCCATTATTCTTTGATAGATAATATGTTTTATCTGTTTCTATTTAAACGGACTGCCAAGTGCAGATGGTACACAGCAGTACATACCTTGTCTCTGCAACATTTCTTAAAGCTTAAACCTTATTAGCTTATATGTTGCTTCAGTATAATCTAGTGATGGGCATTTCGTTTCATTTATTTTTTAGCTTAAACAAGGGAAATTATTTTTCAGCCTCTTGCTACAGGCACATGCATGAATTACTAGGGGGCTTGGGGTCATCTGTCCTGTCTTGTTAGCTTCCCTCAGCTGACAGCTTACAAGATGCGATATTGTACTGAATAGGGCTACCTTCGAATACAACTTCTCCTTAACTCTGTTCGGAGGAAGCCTACGAATAGAGTTACACAGTAGCTCTTTTCGTATGAATAGAGCTATCGTGCTGAAGAGTAGCTATATTCGGAGCATGAAATGTTTTCTTTCGAAGCGAACTACCCTGGGCTCTGTGATCCTAGATTAGCTAATATTCAGTGCTACATACATGTTAGATGGTACTTTCGAGTTGTTTATCTTCTGTAGTTTCCTTCCCCCCCCCCCCCCCCCCCCCCGAGACTGGAATCATATGCATTGTGGAGTAGTATTGGGAACCATGGGCTGCACAATGCATGTGCAAATTACTTGATCATTATGCTCTCACGTTGGCCGTCCGTGAGACTGTCCGCGCACAAAAAATGGACTTTACTCTTTTATTGCTATAGCAATTAGAACTTATGGTTGGCTGAAATATAAAGATGTTAATTATCTTTTTATTGTCCCGCTTTATATATTTATATTGGTCACTTAGCAAGACCACAGGATCCAGTGCTTCCAGATAGACGGACGGCTAACCTATTGTCTCCTCGGCACCAAACCAATCAGGCCACAATTTGTGCAGTAGTAGACGTACTCGTTGCGACGCATGTTTGTCTTCCAATACAGCTACAAAACACATAACTCTTATCGCACGAACAGAGCTAACGGAGTAGCTTTATTCAAAGGTAGCCTTATTCGGTACAACAATGCGCTTTTAATATACCAAAGGTCCGTCGTCCATCTACTCTTTAGAACAACACATTGCGAGAATACTCAATTCTGAGGGAGGCAGTCACTGAGATGCTGAAAAAGAACATCCAAAACGATATCGCGATAAAAGTTCATCTGGAGCATAAAAGCAGTTTATCAGGTTGAATGGCAGATCCGATCAGACTGTTATTGTTATGGCAGAAAAAGTTGCCCTTTACTTACATGTTGATGAATGGATCACTTGCGATTTTACGTCCTTTTCAACACTATTTCAGTTATATCAGGTCGATGGAAGGGTGTGATGAAAGGCGTGTGCACTGGGACCCCGGTTGCGGTTTAAAAGATTTCCGCCTCCAGCGGGGCTCGAACCAGGAACCGCTACATCAACAGGCCAGCGATTAACCCACTAAACTACCGAGGCTCCTCATGCATAAGGAATAATGTGGACTTAGTACCTTGGCTTGCGAAGATGTCTGTAGTAGTAACAATATTCGGTTACCTTCCCAGCTCTATTACGTAACTCTACAAGCTAAATTACACGGACACATAGTCGTCCAAGCCAGGGTCGCACAGCTTGTAGAGCAGTCTCGCTAGGACCTAGAGGGTCGAAGATTGAAGTCCCACCATGGGCAGAGTATATTTCTTGCTCAGACCGCGTAGTAAATTTACATTGATTCTCCAACATGTGTGTGTGTGTGTGCGTGTGTGCGTGTGTATGTTTCTATTTTCTTGTTTATTTAAATCCATCATGGCATGCGTTTTCCGTTGGACGTCCATTAATGCATGACATCTGTAGAAGTCCAGTTTACGGAATTCCATCAAGAATTCAGTGGAAGCCAATCCTTGACGGGCGTCCATGGAGTCCTACTATCTATCTAGTTGTACTGCAACACCCCCTCGCGAGGATTACGTGCAGGATGTTTGCGCGCCGTGAAGAAAAAAAAGTGAGATGAATAGATGAGACTAAAAAGTGCAAAAGTGAGGTGAAGAAAGGTGAAAGGGTTAAAACAGTTAACAGAAGTGAGATATTAAAATCAGGTTAAAAACATGTCTGTTGTATTTATGGCCTCTGGTGGTCAAGAGACCTGACTGCAACACTGAACTGAGTCAGTGTTGGCAGCAAAACAACGTCAGCTGGTAGTCGATTCCATTGCACAACAGCCGGGGGGGAAGAACGAATACTTATAAAAATTTGCTTGAGTGTGAATTTGAAGTAGCGCAAGGGGGTGGCTGTGACGTGTCATTCTTGTAGGATGTGTAAAATACCATGGGAGAGGTACAGCAACAATATTGTGAATAATTTTGTATAACATGCAAAGGCGGGCGTCTGCTCTTCTCTGCTCCAGAGACCTCCAGCCAAGACTAGACTGCATAGCAGTGACACTGTCGTAGGGTGAATAATTATTCAGAGTCCACCAATTTATGTAAAGACGTTTTTCATGAGTATCTTCACTGATGTTCATTAATGTATCTGCTGACAACCATCAGTTTGATGATGGGCACCCATTATGACATCTGTGGACGTCCATCAGTTTCCATAGACGTTTACCGTTTCCGTCCTAATTGATCGTAATCACCACCAGACACTAATATAATCGACGCCCATCTTAACATTAGTTTCATCATTGCATCAAGGTAAAAGGTGAAAGTTTCTCGTAGGCTTGAGGTCGTAGGGGTAGTGACCCGTCCTATTTTGGACAAAGCATAAAAACAGACAGAGGCCAGCCCTCGATTCGAAAAGCTACCCCACACCTTTGAAACAGGGATTCGAACCCGTGACTTTCTGATACAGTTGAAGAGAATCTTTAACCACTCGAACACGGTGCCTCTGGAATACAAGGCCGATATCTCATTGAATACGCCTAACTGTTTCCTCACGGTAGTCTATTACAGCATCCTTGGGCATCTACCAATTTCCGTTTAGCAATAAATTGGCAAGGGTTTGTGTTGTAGCCTAAGTGGCCAGTTTAGCAGTGACAGAGGGTCTGTCTGATTCTGACATTTCTTTAGGTAGAAGACGAAGCATGTGCCAAAATGTTTTAGCATTAATTAACCGCAAAAGTCAACAAAAAGATTTTCTTCAGCTTGTATTATGTGTAAACGCCGCTAGTTTTCTAAAATCTTCAAAATATCTTACAAAAATGCAGTTGTTTGTATCCCAAGCTATAACTGCAAATAGAGTTCCCTTTCTCCGTGCATAAAAAAATAACCCGAAGAAGGTTGTCATCCAAGACCGCAGTATCTTTATGCTGTTGAAGAGAAAACAGGGCTGCTGTGAGTAGTCATGGTCAGCAAAGTAACCAGGTTTCTGGTGCGGCTGCCAGAGTGAGGGAGGAGTAGGCCTACCATAAATGGACACTGGTCACGAACTGCTCCGCTTCCGATGCGGTGCGGGTTTTACTAAAAGCAAACAATAGTATTGTTGATCTCCCTTGATACTCTGATTATACCCCCACCCCCTGCACACACACACACACACACACCGGCGGGAGACGTGTTGCTATTACCATAGTTGCATAGTTGTCTGTCTGTCCTGTCTGTCTGTCCGTTTCAAATTGTGTCCCCTCCATAACTCTGAAACTGTTTGAGTGCTTAAGATAGATTTTTCATGAAACTTGGTACAAATAATATTTGTGCATCCCATCTGCTTATCTCTTCATATGCATCCACTACGTTTCTGTCAGGTACATGCTACTACAGATTATAATTGATTCCTTTTTCCGAGTTGTTCTGTGGAACCGGCTCCCTATAGGTATAATTCTTTTAAGAGATCTTGACTTCTTCAAATTGGAATTAGCAAGATAAACGATCAGGGGCGACACAAAATAAGATCTGTTTTTACCCTGCTTTTATCTCATCACTTAGCTACCAATACTAACACTCTCATCTTGTTTTCTTATCTCAATATCATACTTTCATATCTCAATTTATTCTTACTAACCCTGCGCATAACACTCAGTATAGAGGGCGATGCAGTAAACATAGATAGATAAAAAGTACCATCAGAACAAGAACAATTACCCCATCTACACTATTTTCAGAACTATGTCCCCTTGTGATTTTGTATTGAAATTGGTCTGCTCTATAACTAAAACTGCTGAAGAGTGAAGATACATTCTCAAGAGCGGGTATAAATATTAAGCATCATCAGACGATAACTCTACCTACATTTTTAAGGCATTATGTCCCTTTGTAATTTTCAGTATAGAAATCATGTGGACCGATCTATAATTTTTAAACCGTGGAAGATAATTGCAAACTTTGTATACATATAAAGCATTATCAGACGATGTTCAGAAGAACCACGCCTCCACCTACATTTTTACGGAATTATGCCCCTATGTAATTTTCAGTATGGAAATCGTGTCTGCTTTGTAACTCTGAATCTGTCGTAGATACTTGTATCAAGTTTGATACAAATATAAAGCATCATCACACACTGTTGGGACAATAAGAACCATAACGCCACTTACATTTGTGACAGACTTATGTCCATTGGTGATTTTAAGTATGGAAATTGTGTCCGCTCTATAAACTTTAAAACCGTCAAAGGTATTTTCATGAAACTTGGTATAAATATAAAGTATCACCTGACTACGTGCAGAGATTACGAACCGTGACTGGTAACTCCGGTCGTCAGAGGTCAAAGGTCTACATGATTTCTGTAAAAAAAGAATTATTTTCAACACACACACACACACACACACAAACACACACACACACACACACACACTTTGACTGGATAATCACAGTCAGCAGAATTAATGATAGGCAAAAGGTAAAGAACGATATATGGCTGTTTTATCAATGACTTCTATGGATTCAATATTTTTAGAAATGATGTTTAGAAGCGGCTATCAAAACAGAAGAGAAATAGACGATATATTCACTGTGTTGCATTTGTGTACTGGTGATAAGAAGATCATTTTACCGTTAATGGGTTCAAGGATCACAGTTTTGCATAACGACCCTATTTTCATGCTTGTATATGCTCAAAACACTTCAGAAGCGTAAATTTATATTTGTCACATTTCAGATGTGAAAAGAACTCGAGATGTTTGAGCCAAATACTACAAAACCATCTGCTGATAGATTTTGGCGGCTGGGCTGATGACATACAGATCGGCCATCATAGAACACCAAAGGCCCAAAAAGAAACCATCTTTCATACAGAAGATGGAAAAAACATGACAGAGGTATCATACCTAACCCAAAATGAAGTGTGGGTCAAATGTATTATACCTGCAGATAACATATTGAAGCTTCTTTTTTTAGTGAGAGTCGTTCTGCTGGGAATTATGCTCTAAAACAAGTGAATGGCAAAGTTGCTGATCAAACAGTGAATCTGTGCAACCTGGGCCACATGTTTTTCAAAGACAGTCGGAAAAATAAGATATTGCGATTGGCTTAAGCCAATTTTGGTGGCAATTTCTTTTTCTCTAGAAAAATATGGAAGGGCGAGAGTAAGAGAGAAACCTTTGACTAGAATTAATATACATGAAGTATACTATTACAAACTAAAGCATATAGTAGAACTTCATTGGCTCGAACAGGCTTGGGACCATGAAAATAAGTTACAGCCAAGGGTAGTTCTAGCCATCCAGGGTTAGTTTCCATATAAAGTGAACTCTAGGGACCAAGAAAAGAGTTCTAGCCAGGCAGGGCGAACGAGCCATCAGAGTTCGAGCCATTGAAGTTCTACTGTAATTTATTCGAAATCCAGCATGTAGAAATGTGCCTGTGTAATGTTAAATCTTCTCCGGTCAAGTGCCTACGCCCTGACGATGCCACTCATTTGACTATTTACCTGTAACTTTTCAAAACACGATTTTAACGCTGCTTGGCGTTTATTGCAACAGTAGGTTTATCTGTCATCTCAATATTGGCACAAGAAAGATGGAGAACATGTTGGAATATTTGCTGAAAATAAATATCTACATGGACTAGAAATAAATTTACAGCGTGTAATGATAACATTTAACTAGGAGTTTTAGCTGTTTAAGTTTTAAGCGGCCCTTGGTTTATATCATGCCTTTCGCTTTGTGTCGGCCGCAAAAATTTAAACAGCTCAAACCTGTAATTTAATCGTATATATTCTTCAAAAAGTCATAAAATATATTGCATCTCTAAGTTCATGTTCTATGATAAGAGGGGACCGTCAGCAAAATATTAGCTTATTGCTCCGGTAAGCAATTGCTCTATTTACTTCTGTGCTATTTGGGCTTTCTTTTTGGAGAAACTTCGGTAATCGTAGTAGATAAGGACAACGTACATCGTAGTGCAAGGCGAATAAAAGCATGAATAATATCTCTGGTATGGTTATAAAGACAAGAGCTGATCAAGTTATTAAGAGAGAAATCGTAAATCATAGACTGGTATTAACTTTTCATTGACAAATTGTGTACTTCATTTTTTTATTTACTTTTTGCAGATTGTGATGACTGCTTAGCTCTGCTCATGATATTCTTATGTGCTGGGAAGTCAATAGATGCCGCTGAGATTTGGACCAGACAAAGTACATGTAGGTGGAGTCGTGGAAATCAACTACTCAAAAGAATTCTCACAATGGATTCGAATTTACAGTGACTTTTGTTTTATTCAGAATTTCTTTCCAATACGTATATACATTGTAACAATACAAATAATAGGACTGGAACGAAAGCACAAGTACTTCTAAAGTTCATGCCCTTAAATTGATGATTGATGCACAGCCAAACTTTGTCTGTGATAACTTCTCGATTTGGCTTATCTAAAGTTACTAGAAGGACATTTTCCTTCCTCCAACCCATTATACTAGGATTAAGAGATGCTACCAGAGGGACAACACACCTTGAAAAACATTGCTAGTTTTTGTGGTGAGATAGGCATAATTAGTGCAATTATAATTTACTATGTATTCAAAAGCTGGGCATACTTAGATGGCTGAAGATGCAACATATGATGCATTAAATAAACGTTTCTTTTGAAAGATGGTACCAATTACTGTGTCATGACTATGTATTTGGAAGTTTTTAATCAGATAACTGTACATGTATTCAAAATATCATTTAAGAAGGTATATCGTCGGTTTTATTGTCGCTGAGCTGTAAGCATAAATAAGACGATATATCTCTCCAAATGAGACTTTTGGACATGGTTATCCCCATTCTTGAGCACTTCTCATATTTATTTATCAACAGTTCTGTATTTTATATTAAATACATACTTCACAAGCAATGTATAACCACAAGCGACATCACTCAACACATCGGAGAATATACAACTCTCTTGACGTTTTCCAATCAGACATTGCGTTATATTTGCAAGTAGGTTAGAATTTCCACATCATATGGAAACTTAATAAGAGGGTGCAAATGGGTATTCTTGTATGCTTTCTAGTGAAATATAGGTTTTTTTCTATGAGATAATATAACCAAATATATATATAAATATATATATTTACGTTGAATGAAAAAAAAAAACATTTTTTGTCATTTCTACTGTTTTCACCAGTTTGAATTTTTGGCGATTCTTGGCTTTAAAGACATTTTTTTCTTAGTGTTTTGAGTGGTACCACAAAATGATCGCTTCCAATAACCAGTACCTACAGCCATCGTTCATATCAAAGACTAATCTTATGTAGCTGATTATGAGGGGCTGCTGAGATATATCTCGGAGTGGGGCTTATAAGGGATACTGTTAAAGGATTAGAAAAAATATAAATAAATATTAAAAAAACATGTATACCCATTTATTTATTCATTTTTATGCCCCCGTGACGATAGTCAGGGGGCGTTAAGATTTGCTCCTGTCTGTCTGTCTGTCTGTCTGTCCATCCGTCTGTCCGTCCGTTCATCATACTTTAGGGTATAGAGTTTGTGTAATCAACTGCTCCCACAGTTTTCAATGGATCTTTTTCAGACTTTGTATACATGTTGTGGACGTATTGAAGATGTGCATGTGGATTTTTGATGGAGCTAAAATTAATTTTGACTGAATTACGGCCTTTTGAACTTTGTCATTTTAGGCAAATTGTTGCATTGTAGGATATGGAGTTTGTGTAACCAACTTCTTCTACAGTTTTCAATGAATCTTTTTCAAAGCTTGCATACATGTTGTGGACATATTGTAGATGTGCATGTGGGTTTTTGATGGAGCTGAAATTAATTTTGACAGAATAACGGCCTTTTGAACTTAGTCATTTTAGGCAAATTTTGGCATTGTAGGGTATGGGGTTTGTGTAATCAACTTCTCCCCCAGTTTTCAATGGAACTTTTCGAAACCTTGCAAACATGCTGCGGACATGTTGAAGATGTGCATGTGGGTTTTTGTTTTAGCTAGAATTAATTTTGACAAAATTATAGCCTTTTAGACTTAGTCATTTTAGGCATATATTTGCATTGTAGGGTATAGGCCATTTGCTGTCTATAAAACAGGTCATTTTGCTAAATATCTCTATAACTACCACAGCTATCATTGTGAAGTAAAGCGCATCTTTAATGTCTATCTTATACATAACTAATCTATAATTTTCCTCAAAATTACATTTTAAAACTAAAAAGTTTCTTTTGAAAACTGCCCATTTTTAGAAGATATTTAACTGTATTTAACAAGGGAGTAAGTTTATTTATGTAACAGCCTTAGACCCAATATTTACCTATGTCAGTTGTTAGTTAATTGTACAGAGTTACTCAATGGCACCTGTATACCTGTTAATCTTTTCATCTGAATAAAAATGAAGGTCCCTTATTTATTGGTTGCGAAGAGAATTGATTGGTGATGAATAGAATCAATTTATCTATAGAAATATTTCTTGTTTGTGATGCATATATGGGCATTGCTTATAGCTATTACATTAAATTATTGTACTCCCCTTTACTTTAGCTGAAAAATTTGTAAATTCTTATAAAGGATTGAATAGACAAAAGCAAAAAATTGACAAGATAAAATTCTGAAAGTCAGTTTCCAGTTATGTATTAGTTTGACAATACTAGTGGAGAAAAAAAATCAATTTTATCACCAGTAATAAAAAAGAAAATCTGCAAAATGACCTGTTTTATAGACAGCAAATGGCCTATAAGTACTTTGTGTAATCAACTCCACAATTTTTTTCAGACATCGTGTACTTGTTGTGGATATACTGAAGATGTGCATGTGGTTTTTGATTAAAACAGTACTAATTTTGACAGAATTATGGCCTTTCAAACTTAGTTTTTTATTAGGCTTCATTTTATTAGGCTGCATTTTTGCACTAGAGGGTATGGAGTTTGTATGATGTTTTTGGTGGATTCTTTGTAGATGGCGTTTGTGCTTAAAAGGTGCTTTAGGGATGTACACATCCTATGACAAGCGCTGCACGGGGGCATCATTAGTGTATTACAGACACAATTTTCTAGTTCTGAAATAATTTAAATGAAAATACAAAATGCGTCTTAATTATTATGAACTTATAACACGATAATGACATCCATCAGTGTCGTCATGACGTCCATCTATGTGACTGGTAATATTGCTTTCTATTTCTATTCTATTTCTATTCTATTTTTATTCTATCACATAACCTTACTAGGTCGTTTGGGCACCACAGATGACTTCGCAACCACCCCTTTCCACCTTGTCCTGTTTTCAGCTTCCATAGTTGAGCTGGCAAATTTCATCCCTGTCAACTCTTTAATATTATCTTCCCACCTCTTCTTCTGTCGACCTCTTCTTTTTTTTTCCTTTCACTGTGCCCTGCAGAATCGTCTTTGCAAAATCAGAAGACTTTGAGACGTGACCAAACCGCCTCAGCGTCAGGAGTTCATCATATTCGCTAATGGCTGCTTGGATCTTTCTGCGAACCTCCTTGCTTTACAGACGTCTATTATGACATCATTGGACATCTATCAGTTCTTCATGGAGTCTATCGATTTACATGTTGATATCCGTCAGTTTCTTCATGGACGTCCATCATGGCATCTGTGGACGTCATTCAGTTTGTATGTAGACGCCTAAATACGTCTGGGAGATGGCAATATTTACATTCTTGGTGTATTTACTGAAAAGCCCTATAGTAAACCATTGGAACGTAATGTAGTTTATTACATTCCAATAATTACATTGAGACACGCGACGTCAGTGACGTCAAGATAAACAAATGACTCTCTACAACCTGATTGGACGTCAGCAATGTCATGACGTCATGCATGCCGTTCTGCTGTTAGCAGAAAAAAACTGCGTGTACATGTTTTACTGCTTCAATTTTATCGCTTTTATAAGATTAAATGAAAGATTTGATTGAAACGAATTCAAATATAAGCAATGAACTTAATTTTTCTGATGTTTATCGAAGTGTAAACTATACTGAAAGGATTTAAAAACTTCCACCCATTAATTTTGAATATCTCAAAAATAAATGCAGCTACGTCCACCAAAATTTTACAACATATATATTCTCTTATACCTGATTATATCAATATACCGAATCTGAAATCATTCAACCGAATCGGTCAGGAAAAAGCACGTGCTCCTCGTGTTCTAAGTACCGTTTACATAAGGATGAATAGCTTCATGTACACAGTTTTCTGGTGAAACATTTCTCTTACAATATCAAATTGATTTTTAGAAGTTTGAACTCGGTCTGTGGCTTTATTTAGCCTTCAGCGCCTAAATATCACAAACAGGTGCAGAGTTTTGGGCCAGATAAATGCTGAAATTTCAAAAAGTGGCGTCGCGTGACAATTTTATGTGTTAACTACGGCAATTTAAAATCTCAGACGACGTGCACGGTTTACAGGAAGCCCGAAAGACCGCCAGAAAATCACCTGACCGAGATTGAAAACCAGAGGCCATGACGTTAACTAACGTCGACGGCGTCTCCATAATAGGCTTTGCGCGACAGCATCATCCGCAATGATACTTGCAAATCAACGTGGATGACGTCACAGTATTAAGACAGTAAGAAATGGTCGAAAAGAGTGTTGCATAAGATAACGCTGGCATCGCCTTATTCATTTCAGTGACGTAACGCTCTTTTACTGACGTCATTTAAGTAAATGATACGAATAAACTGCGTAATCTTTAAATTTGATAAGTTTCAAGCATTTTGTCGCTAAATATTCAACACTGTCATGAGTGAACAGATCAGCGGCCAGCAATAAAAAGTGGAAGTTTTTAAATCCTTTCAGTATACATTGGGTCACTAGCAAAGTTTACATTAACCCCTTCGGGGTTCATTCACTTTGCACGTGACCCAATGTAGTCTACACTTCGATAAAGCTCAGAAAAATGAAATTCATTACTTAAATATTCACAGAACACATTTTTCATACTTGTGTGATGAACATGGTCTTCTTCACAGTTTGCCAGTGCTACAAACGCGTTCAGTTTTAAAGCGAATTTTAATAGAAACATATTTTTTACACATACGGCGTAGGAAGACTGAGAATGAATGATTTGATATATCCCTTTTCAACTACGAGTTTGAGACCCAAATGCGCTTAGCCTTCGGCTCTTGTGGACATATAGAGCATTCACAAGGCTGGGGAACGATGTTATGTTCTTTAAGATAGTTGCTTGAGATGTAGGTTGTTATTTCAGCAGACACACAAGGTTGAATCAACCTTGATTCGTTGAATCAAGGTTGATTCAACCTCATGTACGCAGTGGGTTCGGCAACTGAAATGTCCCGTAGTCTTATAATTAATATAAACGTATTCATACCAAATTTAGTGCGACAGACGCGCATTTCTGTATTTAACTTCTTCAGTGTCGCTTAACCCCAAAAGATTGAAAGAAAACAGAGGATGGGTAGATCTCGGCAGGCAACGAGCATCCCTCTCCAAGCCACACTCACTGTCACATTCCGCGGGACACATTGGCCGAAGACATCAGATAAGATAAAGAGACGCCAACGTATTAACCCGCGAGCGGAGGCGTCCCCCATCGAGCCACCTCAACCCCTGTGTCTCGAGAAAGGCGACAGACAAGGCCATCAGGAAAGAAATGTTTGATGCAGCAAGAACCTGCATAAAGCCATAACAACTCAAAAGAATGGAAGCCAAACTCCGCTGAGATTCATGTCGCCATGACTAAGTCAGTCTTAGATTTAGAACAATTAAGAAATTTAACCAGATATACATCAAATTGAATAAGAAATACGTTAAATCAGTATTTAAGTAGTGACCGCAATGCCAAAGAACAAGAACCAACACTGAAACACTAACTGGGTTGATGATATCCTCGGGGACAAATTGTCCACCAGCAGTGGTGTCGGCCAATGGTTGTACTAGAGATGTTCCAGGTAAGCTTTTCGTATAACCTTAATCACGCTATTGACGCTATTGCCGACAAAATGAAACTACGGAAGCATAGAAGTATAAAACCAATAAGTAAAAGCGGTTCGTATGATATTTTCATTTCATGTCAAGCCGAATTTGTGAGCGAGGTATAGACATCTGTTTGATGTTGCTGCGTCCGTCCGTTTGTGCGTATGTGGACATGACTTTTGAAATATGAGCCACGACACGAGAAAACCAACAATGTGGTTGTGCGCTCAGCGCAGACTCAGATCAGCCCGGGCATCCATCTAGTCTGATCAGCGCCCCCGCTAAACGCTTAAAGGGTAGCTAAGGGACTAAGCTACATCCATGCGGACAGCGAATACCCTAATCAGACTGGGCGGATGCCCAGGCTGATCTGAGTCTGCACTGGGCGCACAACCACTTTGTTGTTTTTCTCGTGTCGCAGCTCATATAATATTGACCTTCTCCCTTTCAGCTCCTTTATATCCCAAACACACCAACCACTGCAGGTGGTTTATCCAAAAAAGTAAATCGCCGTAACGTACTCAACCTGAAAACCAGAGCAAATGAAGTATAGGTCTTTTTCCTGTATTCAGTCGGTAGATTTTTTTAGGGGTTTTGATTCTTTTTTTACGCACCTAGTGTCTGCTATGCATAGGAGATAGTGAGAAAACTATGCATAGTTCACTAGGTCGCTGCGGTCTTCCAGTATCCGGACAAGTGACCTCGAGTGATAGATCGGTTTCTGTAATGGAGTTTAAGCATTCGAAGCACAACTAAAGGTCACATTCCCGAAATATAGGTTGCCACAACATAGTTCATTTTAACACTGGTGATCATGTTCTTTTCCGGCAGGCTGTAAGTACATTTCTGTCTCTGTCTATTTGCATCCCAAAAGTGTAATACTATACCAAACTCTTACATGTCATCCACCCTACCATTCTAGAAAGTAGGTCGCCGCGACCTAGGTTACGCCACATACACGCCTATACCACTTTCTGACAGGTGTCGCGCATCTCAGCTACTAAGCATCCAGTCCTTGACTAACGATCAGCTGCCCGAAAAGTTGACAGCCGCGACCTGTTTACTGACAAATATATGCACCATCATTATTATTACCTAAATTATCGCCATATACTGTCGGTCTTTCGTCCCGGACTTAAGCCCAACAGACCAGCCATGCTAGCAGAAGCTATGTGGGTTTATTTATTAGCTGAAGTTTTATGGGCGTATGGACTGAAATAAATACTTTTAGAAAACCGAATTACAGTGTGGGAAACGCGATAACAAAGGTACAGATGCACGGACAACACTGCGGATGTGTGCAGATTGCACTAAAGCTAAACGGACTCGACATTATTTGTGGCCACGCTCCAGGGGTTCCTGGGTTTGAAAAATATAAATACATAGAAAAATATTCAAAAATCTTCTTCAGAACCACTGGGTTCAGACTCTTGAAATTTGGTATGTAACATTGCCGGGTTATCCTTTGTCAAGTTTGCTCAAACAGAGGTCCATGGGTCTACCTCAGGTTCTGTCTACCTCAGCGTCTACCTCAAGGTATTCTGGGTTTGGACCATAGAAATACATACAAAACTATTCAGATGTCTTCTTCGTCAAAACCCCTAGGCTGAGATACTTGAAATTTGGTATTAGGCATTGCCTAATACACCTCTACGGACTTTGTTCAAACGGCCGCACCAGGATTTAAAATGGTCCTGCGGCACATAGTTTTAGGTTCGAAAATAAAATTAACTTTAAAATGTTCTCCGCGAGAAATGCTAGGCTGAGATTCTTTAAATTCGATATGTAGCATTGCCTAGTGGTTCTTTATCAGGTTTGTTCAATTGGTGGCCCCAGGATCTAAAATAGCCACGCCCCAGGTAGTGGTTCGTTCGAACCATAGAAATACACTGGAAAATGTTAAAATCTTCTTCAGAAACATTTGGCTCGGATGCTTGATATTGGTATGTAGCATTGCTTAGTGGTCTTTTACCAGGTTTGGTCAATGGAACAACATCCACGGTCCAAAATGGTCCTGCCTCAGGGGGTCCTGGGTTTGAAGAACAGAAATACATAGACTAAGTATTCAAAAATTTTCTTCCACAGAACAACTAGGCTCAGCTGCTTGAATTTTGGTGTGAAGCATTGCCTTATGTGCCTCTATTAAGTCTGTCACAACGGCAGCCTCACGGTCCAAAACGGCTCTGTGGCATGTTGCGAGGTTTTGAGTTAGAAAAATATTTACTTAAAAATCTTTCAGAACAGCGTTCAGATGCTTGAAATATGGTATGCAGCATTGCCTAGAGGTCCTTTAACTCATACTGATTTTAAAAAAAAGGCAGTTGAATGTAGGTTACTTCCATGAAGCTAAAATTACAAGGCAGTCGTCATTTACTGCCTTCCAGCTAAATTTCTCCAACACATACAATTTTAACAATGGCAACCTTAAACTCAGGTGAACGATTTAGGGACATTTTTGGCCCTCTTGTTTATTGAAGTTTATGGGTGTATGACTGAAATTAACTCCTTTTGAAAAATGAATTAGGCCTACTGTGTGCGATACGCAGAAGCAAAGATTTCGCTTGTGGGACACAATTAACAAAGAATTAAATGAATTAAGGATACATGTATTTGTTTGTTTAAAAAAATCTGAAGTTCCTGTTTAAAAAATTTTAGTATGTTATATCAGTGAAAAATTGGCGGAGCATGGCGACACTGTTTGCCATGCTCCTATACCAGTGACGTCAGAGATATTATGAAATTACCAACTGTTATGCCTAGTACCTTGTCAGAATGGCGTCTACATGACGTCACTTTGACACCAATAAGAATTATTAGTTGCTATGGTAACAGATTTATGATGCCGTGGGTATCGGAGCATGACAAAACAGTGTTGGCCATGCTCCATAAAGTTTTCAATGACATTTCAAACTGGAATTCTTTCAACATAAATCTCATTTTTTCTCAAAAGATTAATTATTCTTAGTCATTTAATTCCCCTTCACTATGGGAAATATATGGGGTGTATACTAGTCATGAGCAGAAAAGCCCTTAATACCAATGTAATTACACACACACACACACACACACACACACACTTTTCCAGAACAAATATAACAAAATCGGTATTTATTAGCGTTTCCATGCATTCGAATAGGATAGCATATGATGATGTTGGTTTGGGCATTATGTAGATACTGACGAAGCTGAGATGAAACAGTGATCGTACCTTCGTCCCTTGTGCAAACAGCGAGAACAATGAAACCTGTCATGGCTTCGGAAGCACCCAAGTTAATTGGTACAGTAGCTAGGCAGGTAAGATTGTTTTAGCCATGCACACAGGCAGATAGGCGCACAAACGGACTAATTTCACGAAATCTAATGTTTTTACAGGTTAAAAGGGTAATACTAAACAAACACTATTACTACTACTATCAATGATAATAATAATAAATAAACAAACAAGGGCTGATGCTAGACCAACACCTGTAGGGCCAATATAGTTAAATGTCAGATTATTTTCTTTTAACTTTTGATCCCCCACCCACCCACCCCGCCCCGTCCACCTAGTCCTAAGGCCACGAACTGGGTACTCTCGTACATCAAACTTGTTTAATGTCACACGCCAAAAAATCAAAAACAAACAAAAGAAAAACATGCTTTCTGGGTTATTGAATGCTGTGTCCCCACCCGGCCTGCCCCGTCCACACGAACTGGGTACTCTCGTACATCAAACTTGTTTAATGTCACAGTGACACGCCAAAAAATCAAAAACAAACAAAAGAAAAACATGCTTTCTGGGTTATTGAATGCTGTGTTTCCATAAATTTTGCGTTATCTTATTTTCGCGTTTAAAAACGGATTAAAATGTTTCCTAGGGGTTAGATTCTCAAAAATACAAACAACAGCTACAATCTGATAAACCATAAAAAAACCAGGTACCTTAAAAAGTAATGTTTAAAAACAGTATCCAGGAGACTAGCGGACAAAAACTTATCAGATTTTAGGCATATAATGTAACGGTAAAATTTTCGAGTGTAGTCATTTTTATTTTATTTATTTTTATTTTTTGGCGGTCAACAGAAAAGTGCATACTTAAATGCCCGATTTATGAAGGAATAATACGAAAACATAAGGAATCCGCGGGCTTTAATACCCTTGAATATGCCTTAATTGCGAAAACGTGAATTTTTGTCTCCGCGAACATTAATGAAAATAAAGTTCTCGTGGTAAAATCCGCACGTATGCACATAATAGCGAGGCGAAATGGTTTTTATTAATGACTGATTCTATCAGTCATTCATTGCTGTCACAAGCGTATTTTGGAAAGTGGCTTTCACAGCTGTATTCTTCCGCTCAGAAATGAAGTGATTATAAGTTCATTTCGCTAAAAACGTCTGGAATTGAAAATAACTTTTGTATACAGAGTTAAACGAGAACTTATGTAACGTATTCTTGTGCAGGTATATTTATTTAGGATATGTAGTTCTGTAAAATGATAAGTATCCAACCAATGACATCAGCGGTCAAAAAATATAACGAATACAAATCAATCCGCCAATTACCGTATTCGCTCCCTTTGAGCGCATCTTTCTCTTTAATTTTAAATAAATTAGCATTCGCTTAAAAACAACAACAACAACCAAAAAATACAATTACAACAACAACAAAAATGGTTTACTGTTGTAAATATGCCTAAAACAGTAATCCGAAGCAGAGAATGTAATGTAGGTTTATCCACATCTAGGACATGATACGGTAGTTGTGTGTTTATCGGTGGCTATTTATAAAACTGCCATGTTGTAAACATTGGAGTAGACACTCTCGTGGTCCATATGTAATGCGAAATACCGCAAACACTGACTGCTTAAAAGTCAGTGAAAAGCAGTAACCGTTGTCAGAATTCAGAAATTACTTGTGTACAAGAGATAGAATTTTGGCAAGTGCATGAAGTGATTTGCGCTAAATGGCTTATTTACATTGTTAGAGTTGGACCATATACAAGCAACAGGGCTGAAGTTTGAAATTATTTTGAGCCGACGTAGCATGACTTTCTTCTGATAGAATCTGTCATTCCAGGGCTATTGGCCCTTTGATTCCAAGTGCAGAGGTCTGCGTCAAATACACACGCATTTACATCACTTAGAAGCCTCCGTAGTCATCGTTTAGGTAGTTACCGTATTGGTTTTCGTCAATACCGTAAATAACGTTGTACGTTAAGCTTATCTGAAACATGTCTACTATAATAATAATAATATTATTATTATTATTATACCAAATTTAGTGCGACAGACGTGCGTTTCTGCATTTAACTTCTTCAGTGTCGCTAAACCCCAAAAGTTTAAAGAAAAGAGATGATGGGCAGCTCTCGGCAGGCAACGAGCATCCCTCTCCGAGCCACACTCACTGTCACATTCCGCGGGACACATTGGCCATAGACATCAGGTACGAGACGGCTACGTCTCTTACCTGATGATTAAGAGATGCTATTCTCAGACAAACTGACAATTGTTCAGATCCAACCGACATTGTCGAAATCATGTGCCTCCACGATTGCCGATTAAGTCTATAATTGACCTCATGACAAGCTCAACATCTTCCTTTTTGACTTAATAATTATTTACTGGTAAATTCCTTTCCAAAAGGGAAGCTAATTCATGCAATACTGCTTAAATAGTTTTAACTCTTCATTTATTTTTACGTGTCGTCATGGACGTCCCTCAGTATCTATACAGACGGCTATAATGGCATCCTTGGACATTTACCACTTCTTCATGGCCGTCCATCAATATACATATTGATATCAATAAGTTTCTTCATGGACGTCCATCATGGCATCTGTGGACCTCATTCAGTTTCTATATGGACGTCTACAGACGTCTAGATCCCCTTTCTTTTATTGCAGATATCATGGCCGCACAACAGGGACTACACTTCTTATTGATCATTTTTGGGTCATTGACCAGTTTCTTTATGGACGTCCATCAAAGTGTCTGTTGACATCTGTCAGTGTCGTCATGGACGTCCATCAATGTATCTATTAATATTTATAAAGAGAAGCCTATCATGACATCATTGGATGTCTATCAGTATTTTATGGATGTCCATCAGTATACCTGTTGACATCAATCAGTTTTTTCATCGACGTCCATCAGTAAAACAGTTGACATCCATTGTCTTCTTCAGGGATGTCCATCAATAATCTGTTGACATCAGCTAGGCTAGTTTCTTTATTGGCACAAATCATGACATCCGTGGACGTCCACCAGTTTTAATGTAGACGTCTATAATGACAGTCGTGGACGTTCATATTTCTTTGATGGACGTCCGTCATGTAATCTGTGGACGTCCATCAAAGGAAAATTGGACGACCACAAGTTCCAATGCAAACGTCTATAACGACAGCCATTGACGTGCACCTGTTTTGATGGACGTCCGTCGTGTAATCTGTGGACCTCCATCAAAGCGTCCTTGGACGTTCACCAGTTTCAATGTAGACGTCTATAATAACAGCCGTGGACGTGCACCTGTTTTTGATGGACGTCCGTCATGTAATCTATGGATGTCCATCACTTTCTATATGAAATCCCATCATGACACCTGTAGAACGCCACCATTTCTTATAATCATGACTATACTCACAGATATCCATCTGCAGCAGCTTGAAGTTCCTCATTCCCTCCATGGACGTCCAAAATTTTCTATAAAGACATCTATAAATCATTGGACATCGAACAATCTCTTCATGGACGTCCGTTCATATCTGTGGACATCCATTGGTTTGTTCATGGACGTCCGTCACGATCTCCGTGGACGTCCGTCATCCGTAGAAGAAGCCCAGCCTTTTATGTTCTTCGAAGGCGGAGCACGCTTTTCCGTCTGTTTGACTGTCCTTCTGGGGTTTTTGAATCCTATATCTTGACAGAGCAACTCCCTTTGCAGTTTCGAAACATTGCAAGCTTCTTTATGTTCTGGAGATGCGCATATGGTTTTGGGGGTGTTCTCTCTCTCTCTCTCTCTCTCTCTCTCTCTCTCTCTCTCTCTCTTGGTCTGCCTGTTTAAAAAAGACTTTCCTTTATTATTTGAGAATGTACATGTGATTTAGCCGTCATGCTCTGATAATGTGTATGTCTGTTTCAGTTTATGCACGTGGAACACTGTAGTACATGTACATACATTGTCTTTGTAACTTTTCTTAAAGTTTAAGCCTGATTATTTTTCTGTTTTGCATGCTTCATCGGTACGATCTGGCATAGGGCATGTGGTTTATTATCATATACGTGTATTTTTATAGCTTAAACAGATACATTGTTTTTCAACCTCTTTCTATTTAAGTCTTACAATTCAAACCCGAGTGTTTTGAAACCATGCATATTCTAGCATGGTCCGCAGAAACACATGCAGGCATGACTATGGAAGCTTGGAGGATCATGATCATCTGTCCTTTCTTGTTTACTCCGCTAAGCCGAAGATTTACCAGGTCCGCTTATAAAAGGCTGACAACCTGCGTCATAGCGCTGATATCGCAACCTTTCTTTCAGCGACCATCTTGGCGAAAATGAATTAGATATTTTATAAATAAATAAAATATCTTTAAAAGTCCTGACACAACCCAATATCTAGTTGATGTATTCCCGGTAAATCGTACGGACTCGTTATCACCAGAATTAAAACAACAAACTTGCTAAATCTGCATAACAGTGATCAGTATGGACGCTGGTTACATGAAATACAGCTGTCCACATCAAAAATATAGTGAGGTGTTTATTTCTAACCTTTTTATGAGTCATGTCCTATACACGTGGATCATATGTACTTGTAGGCACCGCCAGCTCCTTTTCGTGTGTTACAATGTTATCCCTTTTTTCTGACTTACGAAAAATTTCCCTAGTTTCTTCAAAATGGCCGTCGAATGAATAGGTCCAATATCTACGCTGTGTCGTAGGTTGTTAACTTAGTTTTAGTATACCACTGGTCTGTTGTCCGTCTACTCTTTAGAACAAGAATATCTCAAAAGGCCTGGTGACCTATCGCGCTTTAATTTCATTTGTAGCATGTATAGAGCGAATAAAAAGCAATATTAGGTTTAATGGCAGACCCGATCAAACTGTGGTTGTTCTACTAGCAGAAAGTTCCCTTTTATTTAAAATAGAAAAAAAAAACACACACACACAAAAAAACAGTTACTATTTCTCTATCTTTGTCATACAGCAGTTCCGGTACTCTTAAACTATTTAGCAGACTTCAAAAAAGGATTATGCCAGTTCATAATCTCAATAACATGTATAATTGGAATACTATCAAATACACACGCAATGCGCTATAAAATAGTAACAGCAAGATTGCAGTTGGACGTATATTACACACGGAGTAACGCATCTCTATGGACGGCCGTCCATGGCTGCAGCTGAATACACATGAATTAATGACTACTGTTTTCATAATTCGTATGAGAGTATACATTATAATAAAGAAACTTCGGACAATCAAAATGCCAGGAAATGTATTTGGTAAGTACAGAGAATGCTTTGAATGGCCAGGAAAGTCAATCTAGTAAACTTTTTTACGTTAATTAAAGTGGGACTATCATAACGCAAACTGTCTTTGTTACCTAGTTTTACCTTTCGTTCTGGTAACATAACACCCTTTATCTTTATGGTTATTTCGGCACTATCAAATCGAGTATTCAGACTGCATACACAATTTCAAATGAGCAAAGTGCGTTTTGTTTTGCTTGGACAAAAAGTGCGGTTCTTATTTTTTATAGCATATATTAAATAGACTGTAATATTTATTATTTCCAGACAACTTCAAGATTAACTTTATTTCTTTTCTCATGCTTACAAAGTAAACAACATCGGGTATAAACGAATATTACAATTATATAAGGCGGCACTAGATACTATTTATACTTATACTTTTGAACACTTCTGGGCGATAATGAAAAACAAAGCTCTCAGGTACAAGAAACCTTGCAGGCATACAAGCGAATGACAAGGAATCTTGTGCTGAAGAGCGAAAGGAGGACAGAAGGTGAGGGACAGAAAAATCTTGACCCGAACAGTTTAATAAGCATGTTAATAAAATCAAAGCAGTTATATAAAGCACAAAAAAAGGTTTATGCAGCAACTAAAAGCAGACACAAAAGTACACAATCATTTCAAGTACATCTGATCTAAATTTTAAGAGCTAATCAAAGTGGGCGTATTACTGTATCCCCGAAAAATGCGTGCTCGACCCAAAAATTTGGTATCCTTGAAAAAAAAAAAACGAAAAAAATATTCGCAGGACATGTTTGCAAAGAGTGTTTGCACTTACATGATTCAGAATCTCCGGCTTAGGTGATTAAGATGACACCTGCCGGGTAGCTATCCGGGTGCTATATAAGCCCATATAAGATGGTTTGCACTGATCATCACCTTCAATGAACAGATCCTTTCATCAAAGCATTCTATCAAAGAATTCTCTTATCTAAGTGATTATGAGTAAAAAAAAAAGCCTTT
Source organism: Ctena decussata (assembly GCA_963989385.1). Lineage (NCBI taxonomy): Eukaryota > Metazoa > Mollusca > Bivalvia > Lucinida > Lucinidae > Ctena > Ctena decussata. The sequence continues at coordinate 2,576,321 of OZ022501.1, read as the reverse complement.
CATCGTAACCGCTACTTGTATTATATAGAAGATCTCTTTAGAAACCATGTTGACTCCATATCTCAAGCCTTGAGTATTCCAATAATGTGTCATTAGGATGTTACGTATCCAAAAATGTGTCTTTGACGATGTTAATTAGATAAGTGGCAATAGATATTCTTCGACTCTGGGAATGAGACAGATTTAAATGAGCCGCGACACGACAAAACCAACAATGTGGTTGTGCGCCCAGCGCAGACTCAGATCAGCCTGGGCATTCGCCCAGTCTGATCAGTCTTCGCTGTCCGCATGGTGGTAGCATAGACTCTTAGCTACCCTTTGAGCATTAAACGAATAGTCTGGTAAAACTTGGCGGATGGCCAGGCTGATCTAAGTCTGCACGTGGCGCAGAACCACATTGTTGGTTTTGTCGCGTCGCGGCTCAAATAAAAAATGAATATACACGCAAATTATTCGAACATTACGCCAATTCATGCATTTTGAATACACATATATGCCGCAGATTTCTTTTAAAATTGTAAATAAGAAGTAAATATACTCGTGAAATATTTGAACATTACGCCAATTCATGCATTTTCGAAAGCACTTTGCTGCGCTTATATCACTTATATCTAGCAATATAAAATAGGCAGGATAGTTAGTTATTAAGCTAGTTACTTAATAAAGTACGATGAAAGCTACAGTGTATATTTGTCTACATGTTTTTCTTTTTGTGATTTTCTATATAGCAACAAGGACATAATTACATTGCTGTTGCTTTGAAAAATATTTGTTTAACCAGTTTTAGTTCGGTGATTTGTAGGTAGGTCAAAAGGAGGGAGGGGGGGGGGGGGTCTAATTTCGCGCTATTAAAATCCGATTAATCAGATATTGTATCGACAAAAACCTCTCTTAGAGAATCATCAAAGCGAGTATGATAAGTTAGTTAGTTAGCCATTTAGTTAGTAAGTAAGTTAGTTACTTACTCGTAGTTAAGAAACGTTTAGAGAATTTAGACAATACTTCCTGTATCGTAACTGATGACTAAAGCGATTTTGCTAGACTAGTCAGTCAGTCAATTAGTTAGTTAGTTAATTAGTTATGTGGCTATTACCCACATAACTAATTAACTAACTAACTAATTAACTTGGGTTTAGGCAGACTGACAGATAATGGTGGAAACAGCTGAATCGTCTACTGTCTAAATTCTAGTTTCTAACTAACTAACTTACTAACCAAACAAAATGGCTATATTATTCTCTATAAAAGTTGTTCGTCATAGAAATTCTATCCTTATCTGTCAGTCTCTCTGAGTGCTGTATTGTACATAACGTTTGGGTGTTTATTGAGTCTCATCTGCCTCAGTATACGCACCAGTGATTTATGACCGTTATAAAATTTTAAGCCCCTTTCGAATGATATTTCATGACAAGGGTAGTATGGAATCGTCGGTTCATCTGCTTCTTCATCATTTAAGAAAAAATGTAGTAAAGCAAAAAAAAAAAAAAAAAAAAAATTCTGAGCGAGCATGTAACCAATATTTTATATCTGAAAGGAAGAGAGAATAAAAATTACCTCTCTGCCCTTCTTGGGGAAGAGTTAATTTCTCGCAATAATTTGCAGTTTCGACAATAGACAATATTGCACAATCAAGATGCCTGACACTTAAAAATGTTCTACTGCTTTTTATATGTATTCAGTAACGAACTTGATATATTTCTGACATTCTGTATTTATTATTATCATTATTTTTGTTATCATTTTATATAAAAGTATGTAGTTCACTTTTTTACGAGCATATTTATTGTTTTTACTGTAATAACGAACACTTATATTGATTTTCAACTTGTCGGACATTTAGGGTTGTCGGACATTTAGGGACCTTTGGGTCGTCCCTAAGTGTCCGACAAATTTTTTTCTAAGTTAGATTTTGAGTATTTTTCACTAATTATTTTTTTGAAATATTTACTAATTATGCTTTAAATAATGGTTTCTTTCACTATTCTGACATTTATAGAAAAAAATAAATTTTGTCGGACACTTAGGGCTGTCGGACACTTAGGGACCCTACAATCGTCACTATGGTGCTATTTTATGCATATTTCTTATATTATAGGGCAGATTTTTATCAGGAAAGAAAAGTATGACTTATTAATAACCAGTTATACATATATAGTCAATTAATTGACACTATTATAAGTGATTTCTGTAAATTCTACGGTGATTTCGGTGATTTCAGTAGATTTCGGTCAATCGTCTCACCGTCTAAGGAAAGCCTTATGCATCATGGCATTCCCTTTCTAGAATGAAAAGGATAAGTCTTGCCTGTTCAGTCTAAGGCACATAATAAAATCTATTTATAGCTCTCCATTTAGCTGCTGCAGTGAACTGATCAGATCTGATCTACCTTTTTACCCTGTTAGTAGCAGTGTGTTCTTAGGAGGAATAATTGTTTTCTTTATTTTCATGCCTCACATTGTCGAATTTGAAAAAAAGTGCACAGCAGAATCTGATGCTCTGGAAGAACATGGTGGAAAGGTTAGCGCATGCAGCAGAACTATTGCCAATCTGCAATTTGCCGATGACACTGACACTCTTGCTGAGGAAGAGCAGAAACTGCAAGCCCTGGCTGAAAGTTTTGAATCACCTGCAAAAGGTAATAAATGGTGATAATTGCTGAGAAGGCCAAGCTGATGAAAAACAGTGCCAGTGACATGCTGAGAAAGATCAAGATAAAAGAACAAAAGGTTGGAACTGTAACAAGTTTATAATACCTCATAGCAACCCACTCAGATGATGGCTATAGCCGGAGGCTCTCTGTAGGATTACACATACCACTGCAGCTCTAACAAAGCTGATATCAATTTAGAGAGATAACAATATACATCTTGGATCTAGGTAAAAGTGATGCGCCCCTTCTTATATCCACATTTCTGTATGTCCGTGAATAGTGAACATTGACAGCAGGTTTGGATTAGGTCAAGAAACCTTCATGCGGACCAAACAGCTAACTAAATGTTTCGAACCACTGCAGAAGCAGAGGGCGGGGTTTTGATCCAGTAAAACATGTTTAAGCCCCTCCAGTAATCTTTTGCTGACCGTTCCAAGGCGGTACTTCTGTTGTGGTTCCTTGGTGCTACATCGCGCTATGTCCGCTTATCTATGTTCTTTGGCAGTTTGGTCACCTGTTTTCCTATCCAATCTGCCTTTTGTTTTGTAAGTTAAAAATAAAATAGATAAAAATAGATGCTGATGCTGTTTTTGATTAGGGTAACTGAAAGACCACCTGTTTGGGAAAGAGCTGCTCTTTCGATTTACCGTGCGTGTGTTTCGAGAACTTGTGTCAATTTTTCCGTGTGTGTGTGCTTCTTTTCCTATTGGTTTTGAGAGCGGGATGTGGGATTTGATAGTATTACTTCCTGATCATTGCCTATCTTTTTACTTTAGCTATAGCAATGTCGAACTGTGAAATGAGATGCTATCACAGTTTATTGAACATCCTTTACAAGCACCGCGTAAGGAATGACGAGGTTAAGCAGTCCCTGAAAATATGACTAACTCCTGTCCATGATCAAGAAATGGAAACTAAGGTGGTTTGGCCATATTTCAAAGTCTTTTGGCTTCACAGAGACGATTCTACAGGGCACGGTGAAAGGAAAAAGACAGACGAAGAGGTGGGAAGACAACATTATCTAAAGAGTGAACAAGGATGGACTTTGTTGTTGTTTGGCGGTTGCACTATATTAACACTTTGAAGCAGGAACTTAATGGCACCAGGGCTTACGAAGAGACTTTTACAGATGAGAAGACTGTCGTTAATAGCCACTCAAATGATTTGCCTTATAAGTTGGCTGTAAACGTTAAGGAACGCCAAGACAAACTTCCTACGATGTATTGGTTACCTAAGCTTCACAAAAAACCGTATAAAGCTAGATTCATTGCCAACTCTAGCTCTTGTACTACTACAGAATTATCTAAATTATTAACTTCTTGCCTCACTGCTGTGAAATCTCGTGTCATTTGGTACTATGAGACAGTGTATGAGAGGTCAGGGAAAAATATGTTTTGGTCTATAAAAATTCTGGTGAGGTACTTAGTAAACTGAAGTCAAGAGGGTTCCGTGCGACTAGTTTGTCCACTTATGATTTTTCTACTCTTTATACCACATTACCCCATAATTTAATAAAGGAAAAACTTGTTGATTTGATTGAGAGGGCCTTCAAAAAGTTCTCCAAAAACGAAGGTACCCTTTATATTGCCTGTATCGATAAGAAAGCGTTTTTCACTTCTACTGGCCGTAAAATATATAGAGGATATGAACGTTGGTCATGTCAGAATGTATGTGACGCCTTATCATATCTCTTAGATAATATTTACATCAGATTTGGTAATAAGTTATACAGACAAATTGTTGGTATTCCGATGGGTACAAATTGTGCTCCTCTTGTGGCCGATTTGTTTTTATTTTGTTATGAAAGAGATTTCATGACTTCTCTTTCTGTTGATAATCAAGCTGATATCATTGAGGCATTTAACTCAACCTCTAGATATTTAGACGATGTTCTGAATATTGATAATCCTTATTTTGAATGCATGGTCAACCAAATTTACCCACCTGAACTTAAATTGAATAAAGCTAATACTTCAGATACCGAGGCCCCCTTTTTGGATTTACATCTATCTATTTCTAACGGTTTTGTATCTGTAACTTTTTACTTGTATCTTCTAAAATTTATGATAAACGTCATGACTTTGACTTTGATATAGTTAATTTTCCATTTTTGGATGGTGACGTTCCACGTCGTCCCTCTTATGGAGTGTATATTTCTCAGCTTATAAGATTTGCTAGAGTGTGTAGTCATGTAGATGACTTTAATGCTCGTAATAAATGTTTAACTGCTAAACTTTCTTCAACAGGGCTATCGGTATCATAAGCTTAGAAAGGCTTTTTCTAAATTCTATCGCAGACACCATGAATTGGTTTCAAAATTTGATGTCGGATTAAAATTTCTTTTACACCAAGGCCTATCGGAACCAGAATTTTACGGTGACTTAGTATACAAATTCAAAAAGATTAAGGGTAGGACTGATTTTTCTGATCAATTCCGAACAATAATAATACGTCACAAACGTATTGGCTATAATTTAAATGTTATGCGACAGTCTGCATGCTTAGTGATTAACCCAATCACGGTTGATAACTTTGCTGCACTCTTTATTTGCACACCGGGGGATCGGGCGTCAGACTCTATGATGGCCCCGACCTAAAGCTATATATTTTAGTTGGTTGGGACCGGAGCCTTTTTGTCTGTTGCTTGGTCTACCGGGGCTCAACTGGTGACCTTCTTTTGCTTCAGATTTCCAGTGGGGTTGTTTGGCAGGCCAGGGATCTCCACCTGTCAGACGGCCCGTTGTATCTGTTGAGTCCTCGTCTTTGCTTCTTCATGGTGTTGAAACTTGATTTATGTGTTTACCGTGATGATTCATTGCTGAGTTAGAGGGTTATCATGCGAACCGAACAACCAACTAAATGTTTTGTACCACTTCAGAAACTGAGGGTGAGGTTGGGCCTGTAAAATCGATTTAAGCCCCCAGTAACTCATGACTGACCGTTCCAAGGCGGTAGTTCTGTTGTGGTTCTCTGTTGCCTGTTTTTGGTGTCAGAGTTTCTGTGATGTTTTACCTTATGTATGTTCTTATTATTTTTGGTTCGATTTGGGTTGCTGAGTGGCCACCTTTTGGGAACAAGCTGCTCACTCGGTTGGCCATATGTTCTCTGTATCTTGATTATTTGTAATCTTAGTTGTTTCCAACTATGGTTTGAGGGCTGGATTTGGATTTTGATTGTTTCAGTTCCTGGTCTTTGCATACTTTTTACTTTTGCTAGTACAACCAGCTGAAAACAGGAATAGGATTTAACCTACAAATAGGCAGCATGGAAATGCTTTAGAGACAGATTTTTCCGTGTGTGAGTGTGCTTCTTTCCCTATTGGTTTTGAGAGCGGGATGTGGGAGTTGATTGCATTACTGCCTGATCATTGCCTATCTTTTTACTTTAGCAATAGGAATGTCGAACTGTAAAATGAGATGCTACCACAGTTTATTGATTATCATTTACAAGGACTTGGTGCCCTACCGATGGAAGCTGAACTTCATAAGAGACTCCTCAGCTTGCTGTAAAATCTAATTACATCTACAAACGAGACCATTATTCAATTAACTGAACGGCAGATTGTTATGAATTCTGACAATACTCAAAGTTTTTATGAAAGAGCTAAAGAAATATTAGATAAGTATGGGTTACCTAGCCTACAAAACTTGAAATCTGAACTTAATCTGAAAGAACCATGGAAAAAACAAGTGAAAGATGCAGTGAATACATATTGGACACAATATCTTCAAAAGGACGCTCGAGAAAAATCCACCTTGTTAAATCTGAATATAGACTCTTTGTGCATTGGTAAAGTTCATAACGTATGGTCGTCTTTAGAGTCAACAGTCTCTGATGTAAGAAAGGGCTTTGTCAAATGTAGATTACTAACTGGTACATACTTATTGCAAGTTCAGTCGTTCAGAAGTTAGTGCTACATGTAGAAGTAAAAAGTATGCAAAGACCAGGAACTGAAACAATCAAAGTCCAAATCCAGCCCTCAAACCATAGTTGGAAACAACTAAGATTACAAATAATCAAGATACAGAGAACATACGGCCAACCGAGTGAGCAGCTTGTTCCCAAAAGGTGGCCACTCAGCAACCCAAACCGAACCAAAAATAATAAGAACATACATAAGGTAAAACATCACAAAACTCTGACACCAAAAACAGGCAACAGAGAACCACAACAGAAGCTGTGGCCTTGAAAGTGAAGACATTTCACATATGTTGTTATATCGCTCATCTCTTTTTAATGAAGACAGCAGTTCTACTCAAAGGTGAAATCAACAGTTATATCATGTATTGGAGCAAATCAATGGAAAGTTCAATTTAGCAATACACAGAATATAATAATACTACTTCTGGATATCAGTTGGTTTGATAACCTGAACAGGGCAGATTGGCGTAAAACATTGGAAAGAATGACGACAGATTTGTGTTCAGAATCAGAATCAGAATCCGAATTGTTTACTGGTGATACGTCCAAGGACAATCATTCACCAGGACCTGTGAATCAGGGAAGCTAGTCCCTAGCCCTTATAAGAGAAGTGAACTTAGTAACTGAATCCTCTGCACCCTCAGCAGCAGAAATAAGTGAATCTTCCAGTGAATTCCAATCTCTAATAGTCTGGAGGAAGAAACTGGACTTGTAAATGTCAGTCCCAGCCAATGGGGTTTGAAATGTCAGGGAATGATGATTCCTGGTACGCCTATTTGGGGGAACAATGTCATTTATGGGTATACTAGCTGCACCCCTCAGACCTTTGTAAAGCATTATAAGTCTACTATCTTTCCTTCTCTTTTTTAGGGATTCCCACTTTGAGGGTCCCAAACTGAACTGCCATACTCCAGGACTGGACGCACCAGTCCCTTGTATGCTGACTCCTTAACATCTTGTGGACATGCTGTCAAGTTACGTCTGAGGAAGCCGAGGGTCCTATTAGCCTTTGTGCAAATATTACTGACATGTGTGTTCCATTTCAAATCATTGGCAATGGTTATGCCGAGATACTTGATAGTTTCTACATTACTGAGGACCGTTCCCTCTAAGGTATAGGAAGCATTGATCTTCTTGATCCGTTTCCTTGTAATTTGCATCATATTGCATTTAACAGGTTGAAATCTCATCAACCTAAATTATCTATATCCTCCTGAACTTTCACCGTGTCTTCAATATCTCTGATTTCACGATAGCAAACACAGTCGTCAGCAAAAAGTCTTAATTCCGAGTCAATATTTTCTGTTATATCGTTAATGTATAACGAGAACAACAATGGTCCAAGCATGGTGCCCTGGGGACACCCGACAAAACTGGGGCCCAATCCGACTTAACTCCATTTACCACCACCCGCTGCTGCCTGTAACAGAGAAAAGAATCTATCCATTTCAGAGTCTTCCCACCAATACCATAGCCGTATAGCTTATATTTAAGTAATTCATGAGGGGGAGTGTCAAAAGCTTTCTCGAAGTCCAAGATAAAAGTGTCAACCTGACCGCCCTTATCCAAGATTTTAGCCCAGTCATTTATAACCGTGATCAATTGAGTTTCACAGCTATGTTTCTTACGGAAAGCATGTTGTCTGTCTGACAAAAGTTTATGTTCATCCAAATGTGCCATAATATTATAGCAGACAATGTGTTCGAGTAACTTGCATGGTACACAAGTTAGAGAAACCGGTCGGTAATTGCAAGCCAAAGACCTATCTCCTTTTTTGAAGAGTGGGCATATATTTGCAAGAGACCATTCCTTGGGGATTTCACCCGTGTCAATAGATTGTTGGAGTGTTACAAGCTTCATACGTAGAGGATACTGAAGAGTTCAGAGTTCGCTCTTAAATTGGCCGAACAAACAAGCGGGGGAACTCTAAGAAACAACAACAACAACAACAACAACAACAACATAGCTAACCCCCACCAGTCATCTTTGTGTAAATAGTTATGTGTACAGGACTTTTACTACTGTTTTAGCATTGCTTTAGCGCCCCCTTAACGCGATTTTAAGTATAAGTCATAACGTATTTTATTGTGCTCAAGAAGATACTTTTACAAGCTACCTATGCTCGGGGATCCATAATTAGATGCAAATACGAAAGAAAGAAATTTAAGAAGACAGATAACAAATATTCAAGTAAAAAGCTCTACTAATCTAGCCGTTTACCAGTGTATTTTTATTTTAAAGTTTATTAATATGAGCAGAGTAATTAACTTTCTTTTACACTGAAAAATGTATTTAAGTCAGTGGGACTTTGTAAATAATGAATACTTGTGCCCAGGTGTACTTTCTATACACGAGTAACATGTCAACAGCAAATGAAATTTATCTCGAGTACGTATCATTTGAACCTTGCAGTTAACAAAAGAGAAGCATTTGCTGCATTGTAAGTATCTTAATCTTAAATCTGATGATCAATCTAAACATAATCCGAACAACCTCAGGGAAGCGCGGTGGCTCAGTGGTTGTGCACTTGACTCTGAAGCCAGAGGTCGTGGGTTCGAATCCCGCCCGAGGCGAAATCTTCCTATGTCCGAACGCGTTTTTCTAGCATCATTTGCAGGGATGATGCTAACAAGTGTGCCGTCCTTCGGATCGGGACGTTAACAGGAGGCCCCCTGGGCAGGGAGAGTCATCCCCTGTGCAGGTTAAAGATCCCTACTATAGCTACATGGCTATATGTAGGCTTTCATCCTGCAACACCGGAGTGTACAAAAGTACACCGTCTGTGTCCCCTTCGGAGGTTAAGGCGTAAATGGAAGAGAAAGAAAGAAAGATAATGATTGAAAGATCTGCTTTAAATTCAAACATTGAAAGATCTGCTTTAAATTCAAACATAAAATCCCAAGATTTCTGATTTTCACACTGTCAGCCAGAAAATATGCAAAAATATGAAAAAGTGGCTGTAAAAATTGTGGATTTTTTTGCAATTTTTACCCTTAAAATAAAAAATAATTCTTATAAAGATAAAATTAAACATTGTACATTTGATGATGTTTTGTTTGCTTTTTGAGATAATTTTACTTGAAAATAAACTATTTTTCTGATCTATTTTTTTAGAAACTGTGCATTTTTGAGACATTTAATTTTGGGGTGTTGATAATTACTGCCATGCTGCATTTAGGGAAGTAGTTATCGACACCCTGGAGGTCACAGTGCCATATATGGTTTTGAAGAGAGTAACCATGTCTGCTCTTAATACTCTCCATGGTGATCTAGTTTATGGAATAAAACCACATAAAAGTGCTATGTGTGAGTGAAAATAACCATGTGTCTGAGTGACCTCCCCTTACAGCCATGCATAAGAGGCACAGTTTTTCATTAGTACATCAACAAATATGTCATTTTTTCTCCAAACACCTAACTATCTAGCATTTTTTTGACTAATACATAAAGCTAAATGAATTGCAACACTATAATGCCTTATTTACAAAAAGATGTCAAGAAATGGAAAAGTTCACAAGGGGGTGTCGATAACTACTACCTGTCGATAATACCTTCCGTTGCTCTATTACTATTTGTTCAATTAATATATTATCTGATTTTCTATATAAAATTCAGATAAAGTAAAGTATATGAACTGTGATATATGTATTATGATATGATGACTGTATTATATATTCTGTGAGATAACTCAGTTGGTAAATGAATTAAGCTATCTGCTTTTGAAATTTTATATATACTATAGATCTATATCATGATATATAGGCCTGCAATGTATATATTTAATTTTCTCACATATCATATGAAATCATATTTACAATGTAAAATACATAGTAAATAAGATCTCATGAATTTAATAGCTAATCATGATATAGTTTTCTTTTATGTAAGGACATACAAGATATCTGATTCATTCAGTATTAAAAATGTTTAAAACAATACCTTATCAAATACAAATAAGACATCACTGAATCATCAGATATCTTTGTGTCAGAGAAGACATACATTTATGCATATAAGATTGTTGTGTCCTATATACAGCTCTTACATTTAAGATGTCTCCGATATAGAGGTTATGCAATACATACTGATATCTTAATATACAAATATAAACTTATAAATCTTATTTAATAATTCAGATTTCTAGTATATCTATAACACATAAGATTATGGCAAGCCCTTTTACTATTTATACTCTTTAAGAGATACCTGATAAATTACATATGATATTTAATATAAATTATGATATCTCATATTATATCTGATATCTACATTAAATGAGATATCTTTTATACAATAAAAGAAATGTTATTTTAGATAAAAGATATCTTATATGTTGAATGAGATATCATATAGCATATAACATACCTGTTTATAGAAATAAGATATCTTAAATCTTTAATAAGGTATCTAATTTTGGATATATATGATATCTGATATAATATATCAGGTGTTTTATATAACCTTCAAATAAAGATATGGTATTTATTAAAGAAATCTTATATACGAATAAAGATACCTAATTTACAAACAAAATAAGCCATCTAATATGTTAAAGAAGGTATCGGATATGTAAAATGAGATGTCTTAGATATCTAATGATTCTGGTATCTAATATTTTACATTAGATATCTTATATATGATATAAGGATGTTAATATGTCATCTTTTCTGTTAAATTTGATATCTACTATAGTATATAAGATATCTCATTTATTGTGCACATCAGATTAACTATGTAAGATATCCATTATAAGCTGTCAAGTTGTAATACTATCTTATTCAATATATCAGATATTTTTTCATACTAGATATATACATGAGTTAAACAGATATCTTAAATTTTAAATTTGATAGCTTGCATAGTTTATTAGATATCTGATGTAGCATATCATATATCTTATAATGTATTGGATATCTCATTTGTCATGAAAGATATCTTCTATTTTAAATTAAACATCATGTGTAATATTAAGATAGCTGATTTGCTATTCTATAGCTCTAATAAACCATATTACATGCCTTATATGGCATATTAGATATGTAGTATAAAAATTATCTAAATTAAGAAATAAGATATTTAATTTTTATATATTATATATCATTTTTGCAGAATACATAGTGCATAGTATTTAAGATATCTAATATTATTTAAATATATAAGACATCTAATAATCAATAAGTAAGATTTCTATATATTCAAATATATCAGATATGTTTCATATAAGATATACATGTATATATATTATTTATGTCTCCCCCCTTCAGGGTCGGGAGACATATTGTTTTTCCCCGGGCGTCTGTCCATCTGTCTGTCTGTCCGTCTGTCCGTCCGTCTGTCTGTCTGTCTGTCACAAATCGTGTCCGTTCTATAACTTGAAAACCGCTCAAGCTATATTCGCGAAACTTCATATAAATATCAATCAACATGAGACGACGTGCAGAGTGCAAGAATGGTAACTCTGGCATTTATACTTTTTGAGTTATTTCCCTTGGAACTTAGTCCATCACAAAATTGTGTTTCAATCGTGTCCGTTCTATAACTTGAAAACCGCTCAAGCTATATTCGCGAAACTTCATATAAATATCAATCAACATGAGACGACGTGCAGAGTGCAAGAATGGTAACTCTGGCATTTATACTTTTTGAGTTATTTCCCTTGGAACTTAGTCCATCACAAAATTGTGTTTCAATCGTGTCCATTCTATAACTTGAAAACCGCTCAAGCTATATTCGCGAAACTTCATATACATATCAATCAACATGAGGCGACGTGCAGAGTGCAAGAATGGTAACTCTGGCATTTATACTTTTTGAGTTATTTACCTTGGAACTTAGTCCATCACAAAATTGTGTTTCAATTGTGTCCGTTCTATAACTTGAAAATGGCTCAAGCTACATTCGCGAAACTTCATATAAATATCAATCAATATGAGAGGACGTGCAGAGTGCAAGAATGGTAACTCTGGCATTTATACTTTTTTAGTTATTTCCCTTGGAACTTAGTCCATCACAAAATTGTGTTTCAATTGTGTCCGCTCTGTAACTTGAAAACTGCTCAAGCTTTATTCACGAAACTTCATACAAATATCAATCAACATGAGGCGATGTGCAGAGTGCACAAATGGTAACTCTGGCATTTATACTTTTTGAGTTATTTCCCTTGGAACTTTGTCCATCACAAAATTGCGTCTCAGTCGAGTCCGTTTTTAACTTTAAAACCATTCAAGCTATATTCATGAAAGCTCATACAAATATCAGTCAACATCAGACGACGTGCAGAATGCACTCTGGCGTTTATACTTTTTGAGTTATTTCCCTTGGAACTTTGTCCATCACAAAATTGCGTCTCTGTCGAGTCCGTCTATAACTTTAAAACCATTCAAGCTATATTCATGAAAGTTCATACAAATATCAATCAACATCAGATGACGTGCAGAATGCAAGAACCGTAACTTAGCATTTATACTATTTGAGTTATTTCCCTTAGAACTTTGTCAGTCACACAATCGTGTCTCAGTTGTGTCTGCTCTATAACTTGAAAACCATTCAAGCTATATTCACGAAACTTCATACAAATATCAATCAACATTAGAAGAATTGCATAGTGCAAGAACCATAACTCTTGCATTTATACTTCTTGAGTTATTTCCCTTGGACTTTTGTCAGTCACAAAATCGTGTCTCAATCGCTTTATTACTTGAAAACCGGACAAGCTATATTCACGAAACTTCATACAAATGTCAGTCAACACTAGACAACCTGCAGAGCACAGCATTTATACTATTTGAGTTATTTCCCTTGGAACTTTGTCATTCACAAAATCGTGTCTCAATCGTCTAAGCTCTATAACTTGAAAACCGTTTAAGCTATATTCATGAAACTTCGTACAAATATCAGTCAACATATAAATAGACGACGTGCAGAGCACTGTAACTCTTGCATTTATATTTTTTGACAAAAACTAAATATGAATATCAGTCAACATTACATGACATGCAGAGCATAAAAACTATAACTCTTGCATTTATACTTTTTACTTATTATGAATCCCTGCTTCAGGGTAGGGAAACATATTGTTTTTCCCTTGGCATCTTAATGACTGATCCTTTTGACATCAAAAAAGGGGGGAGACATCTGTTTTTTCGTAGGAAAACAATTCTAGTTACAAAGTGTTTCCCCTAGCCTGAAAAACTGCACTTGACATTTCCAAAGGGCACATTTCTGAAGCCCTTATTGTCACCCGACGTAGGCGGAGGGGGACTATAGAAATGACCCTCGTCCGTCCGTGTGTCAGTCCGTCCGTCCGTCCGTCCGTCCTTCCGTCCGTCCTTCCGTCCGTCCGTCCGTCCGAAATCTTGTCCCCGCAACTCCTCCTACGTCTTTCATCGGATTGATTTGAAATTTTACAGATTGTATTCTTATGATATGAAGATGTGCATGTGGTTTTTGATTTTTGTTTCGGCCATTTTTGATGGAGTTACGGCCCTTGCTGACTCAGACCTTGTCCCCGCAACTTCTGCCACATCTTTTATCAGATTGACTTGAAATTTTGCAGAATGTTTCATCATGATCTGAAGATGTGCATGTGATTTTGGAATTTCAGTTGCCCTATATTTTACAAAGTTATAGCCCTTTGTCGTTTTTGGCATTTCTGTCCATCCGAAATCTTGTCCCCGCAACTCCTCCTACATCTTTCATCGGATTGATTTGAAATTTTACAGATTATATTCTTATGATATGAAGATGTGCATGTGGTTTTTGATTTTTGTTTCGGCCATTTTTGATGGAGTTACGGCCCTTGCTGACTCAGACCTTGTCCCCGCAACTCCTGCCACATCTTTTATCAGATCAACTTGAAATTGTGCAGAATGTTTCATCATGATCTGAAGATGTGCATGTGATTTTGGAATTTCAATTGCCCAATATTTTACAAAGTTATGGCCCTTTGTCGTTTTGGGCAATTTTCCAACTTTTGAACCGTTTGACCGAGAGAGCTGAAATTTAGTATGCTATTAGCATTTGGTAAATTGAGTATTCTGCTTATTGTTAGGATATGCTAAATTTATTAGTGACAGAGTTCTTCTCCTTTCATAGATAATAGACATTCACTTAAAGGTAAAAGGATAACTCAAGAAGTATTCATATTAATGGGCTGAATCTTCATAAATGCAATGTTCATTTTTCATCAGATTCATATTAGGAGGATTATGGCCCTTGTTATTTTGTTATTGGGTATATGGTCTTGATGTTTAGGAATTCTGTAAGGGCCTAAAGTTTCAGTAACCTGGTTTTACACACATACGCCCAGTCCTGAACTTGCGTATTTTGTAACCTCATAGAGGCCCAGTAATTGGGTATATGTCTTTGCTTATGCTTCAATTATTATTTCCTTACCAGATTCAGTTGTACACATATTTTCTGGCTTTGGCCATACAGTTACTCTGAAACGGAATAAAAGGCTGCAGTTTCTGACACATTTCAAACGTCGGGTGACACTTGGCCGATGGCCTTTTATTTTTTAAAGATATGTAAGCTAAGCTCAGTCACACCATATAACAGGATAAACACCTAAATTCTTACTGGGAGCTGAAAATATTTGCATGATAAAAAGGTCTCTTTTACCAGTCAGGAACATAACTTTAAGCAATTGGAAAATTTAACTCAGTACAGTTATAAAACATTGCCTTGTTTTGCACAAGAAAAAAATGAATAAAGTTAATTTTACATTTTTCTGTAAAATAACCCCCCACAAAGTGTATACTTACTTAAGAGGTAGATTTTGGGGTTCCTATTATTGTTGCAACTTGAAATTTTGTCTGAGAATTTATATCAATAGGTATACAACAGGAATACACAAGAATCGGGGCATAATGACACATATGTCATGGTCCACTGACTTCTGGCTTAGACCAATTTTGCAAGGTTAAGATTTTTGAACGAGGTAGATTTTTAGGCTTCCTATTTTTGTCTTGAATAAAATATTCCACAGGGAATTAAATTCTGCTAATTTATTGCATCAGTCACTCTTTTTCGAAAAACTCTTTTTCCTCTTTTTGTACCATCTGTCCATCTGTCCATTTAAGATGTGCAGACTGGTCTAGGGTTTGCTGTTTGCACATGTAATACGGTACCTTTCTCATGACACAATGCCAATATTTCTGCACCCTTGGACGTAATATAGGACAGACAGAAATAGGGAAGATCAAAAGGACCGCATCTTCCAGAATTAGAATGTGTGTGTTATTCATAGAAGCCAAAACAATTTAGAAAATCACATTTTTACAAACAGTGCTCCAGAGCTCCCCAATACTAAGAGCTTAATTTCTCCCCAGCTCCCTGAAAATAATTGCAAGTGCTCCCCAGCTCCCTGAAAATAAATGGCCTTTCTCACCTGCTCCCCAAAACCCCTGGGAGGACCTTACTAAATAGTAAAGTGCCAGTTTTCGTCTGTGGGCCTATTGGATTAGCACCATTTACCTACCCTCAATCTTCATGTGTACGAAAACTTTTTTTTCTTCAGCAAACAAAACTGTTAAGTTTCATGCTGTCCTCGTAGTATAAAGGACCTCTGACAGTATCAATGCATATTTGCCTATTTTTTGACAAATTATTGCACCTTCCTTGGGCAGCAAAAGTTGAAATATTTGGCATTAATATGTAGACTTGTGTACTATAAAGACATTTTAACAGTGATTTTGAAAAATTATCAAGCCTCTAGACTAACTTAAACAGATTTTATCAAGAGGGGTTTACACTTAAATTTTTCAGTCTCCAAAAATTGGTCCATTTTATTTGTTCTTTTAATATATCGAAATTTTAATTGATAACTGTGCTAAAACTGACGTACACACTTCTGTTACCTGATATTGTGCAATATTTTTCAATAATAAGGACTTTAGAGCGCACTCCCCCTGCACCTCCCGTACGGGCAAGCCACTCACAGGTAATGTGTATTATGATAGTACATACATACATGCAAAGTGGCTAGCTGAGGCATGAGGCAGGGGGGAGAAAGTATCTTTAAAAAACTTTTCCCTTTTCGATTACGTTTAATTATAAAATTTGGCTTTTTCCACCAAAAATTGAAGTGTGTTAGCCAGTTAGGGGAAGTTGAGAGCAACAAATTTCAAGGGAAGTTCTTGGGTATATCAAAAACTTAATTTTGACTAATTTTATAGGCAACTTAACATTACAACTCTCAGAGGTTCTTTGTCTAATTTGTAATGTTCATTTTCAGGGTAGTTACAATTCAGTTACATAAACTTTTATTGTTTTGGCTAATTTGTACAAGATCTAATGTCACGTGCTTAACTATTTTTCAGACCTGTGATGAGGGGCATTGTGTTAGTGTTTAGCTGTTTGACAGCTGTAGGGAGGATAGCTGCTACAGGTTTGTGTAATTCCAGTTCTGAACAAGTCCCTATATTACATCCAGATCAGGGCCCAGTTGTTCAAAGCATCGTTAGCCTAACAAGCTCGTTAAGAGGTCAACTCGTTAAGTGTTTTATGACTTTATAACTTTATTACCAAATACACTGATATTTTTTGTTGAAAAAATGTGAGAAGCTTCTCACATTTTTCAACAAAAAATGTTTACATATTGAGATATTACATTTTGAAAATTTAACGAAAAGTTAACTAATTATGTCTTAAGTTTTCAACAACCAGGCCCAGATATAGAAGTTGTCTAACTGGAATCATCACTATTCACAGTTTTATAACCTTTCAGCTGAAATCAGAACAGATAAGCTGGCCCAAAATCAAAGATGGAAGACAAATGCATGCTTAAGATGAATTGATTCACTTTCAGGCTAAGCAATTCTTTCATTCTCAAATTTGCCTCCTTTCTCAATAGGAGTCAGCTCTTAAAGGAAAGAATTTGCTCCTCTAGGAGCAAATTCTTTCCTATAAGGGTAGACTCCTTTTGGAAGGGTTTCATTGTCCAATTAAGGAAGCATGATAAGGAGGCCACAAAAGTTGTTTCCCATAGTAAAAAATGAGGAAAATTATGTGGGGGATGGGGGCGGGGGTAATTACCAATTTGCTGTAATATTTATAGAAATTTTTGCATGGTAAGACAACTTAAGTTAACAGTAGTAGTGACCTGAATGCATTTTTCTTTGTATCAAGATTCTTATAAGATATTGTTTCATTCTCATTATCAGCAGCCCTAGTAGCTCAGTAGGTTAAGCACTGACCTACTGATCTAGCGGTTCTGGGTTTAAGTCCTGCTGGAGGCAGAAATCTTTCCAACTGTAATTGGGATTCCATTCAAAACAGTCTTTCATTATTCATTATCACCCCCCCCCCCCCCCCCCCCCCCCCCCCCCCCCACCCCCACCCCAAAAATTGCAAGTTATCCATCCATTATTCTCATTATCATCATCATCTCACTGTCATATTTGCCTGTTAGGAAAAAAAAAACTAAAATATTTTGCAAGGGCCATATAAAGACAGATTGTTCTTACCAGTATTTACGTTTGTATTTAGAAGATAAAGTTCTAAATATACAGATATAAAATCAACACTTTACTCATGTGGCCTTGATTTGATAGTTTTGTTCAGATGCTGAAGTACTGTCCCAAAATGATAATACTGTTTATCTTTTCAAAATGAGTACTGATTATTAAATTATAAGTACCTTAAAAATATATGGGTCACCTGTATTTTTTCTGCCATTTTTACAAAGGGTAATAACAGTTGTGACTTCCTGTTTACGTCAAAGGAAGAATGAGGGCACATTCTTTGAGGGCAATTTCTGTCATTTTAGGGCTGACTCATCTTGAAAAGGGAGGCAAATTGAAAATGGTGGATTTGCTTCCCCTGAAAGCGTATCTATTCACCTTAAGTATTATTTTACCCTAACTATTAGGAAGTATTAACTTTTGCTGCACATGTGCCAAAACTGGAATACAGTCAACTCCAGATATCTCAAACATTGATATTTCAAAGTGCCCTCTTATTTCAAAGAATATAGTTTGAACACATTTTCCGTTTTTATTTACATTTCAAGTCCTGTTATATCAAACCACTGATATCTCACTGTAAATTTTCTGGGACCAGAAAATTTGAAATATCAGGAAGTTTGGATAAACTTGGACTTTGAGATATCGAAAGTTGATTTCAGTATCCAGTGATGTGTCCAAAACACCATAGGGAATAACTAGTTTCTTCTTTTGAAGTACAGCTCTTGCATTCTAGGTTTAAGTTTTTGGGCTTGGCCCTGTGCCATAGCTTTCATACGTCTCATGTCTTTGAAACTTCATAAGCGCATGTGCCAAACCATTTCAAGTCTCCTCCCACAAAACTAGGCTACAGTGACCCACTTCCTTAAAGAAGACACCATAAATTATTAAGTTTTCTGGCTTGGTCCTGTATTAGATTCTCAGCTTACATAAGCTGTAGGCATTTGAATTTGAAACTGCAGGGACAAAGTCACTCCAGGTCACTGCTGGGCTCCAGTGCCTGTACCAAACCACTCCAGCTAACATACTACAGAACTAGGTCACAGTGACCTCATTTGCAAAAAATGGATGTCATGCACATTTTATATGCCTGTATTTCAGCTTCCAGAAGCCTCAGCCTTTGAATCATTGCAAAGGTACCAAACAACCTCAGGTCACCTCACTCCAAAACTAGGTCATGGTGACCTACTCAAGGGAAAAAGCTCACCGTGTTAGGTTTTTGGGCTCCGTCATGTATCTCAGATTCCCAACAGTGCATGCACTTCACATGCTTGAGGTCACCAACCACAAAACTAGTTAACAATTATCTACTATTCTTTGACAGAAATGTTTAAACTTAACCCTTAAAGCGCCAAAACTTAAAATTGTTGAAATGGCAAACAGTGTAGATCCAGATGAGGTAGCTCATTATGAGCCACCTCATCTGAATCTACACTGTTTGCCCTCTAGTGTTCGAATTCTCATTATGATATTGCTTGGAAGAAACATTTTTTAAAATTTGTCGTCTGCTTTTTGGCGCATTAAGGGTTAAACCATGTATTGTTTTACAGATTTTCCTGCCCTTGATCACATAAGACCATCTGCCTCAGTTGGAGACCAGGCACAAGCAGCACAAGATTTGATTGGTCGAGTCTTGGGAGCCAAAGCCAGTCAATTTAAAGTTATTGTTGAAGGGTACAGAGGAACTGCTGTCAGAGACACCTTTAATGTAAGCAAGAAGTGATTCCTATTTTAAGTTTTTTAATCAATGGAATCACCTATTCTAATGAATTTTAACACATGTATATGGTACGAAAATTTATGATGTAGCTATGTGTTTATAGGCCATCATTTTGACTATGATTGGTGGACTTATGCCATTGAATTTCACTTCACTTATGTATTTAAGGTGAATGGATACATGTTCAGAAGAATTCAACTTTGCCTCCCTTCTCAATAGGAGTTAGTTTTTTAAAGATAGAATTTGCTCTCATAGGAGGAAAACCTTTACTTCAAGATAGATCCCATTTTTGAAGGGCTCAGTTGTTCATCATGGATGCAAACAGAAAGTCACACAAGTTGTTTCCCTTTGTAGAAAATGTGAAAAAAAAAAAAAATAAAAAAAAAATAAAAAAAAAAAAAAAAAAAAGAACAGCCACATGGTAGTGTGCCCATACACCTTGATAATTCAAAGGTGACGGTTCTTAATAGACACATAATTGAGCCATGGCACCACAAAACCAACAAAGTGGCATGTGCACTAAGCAAAGACTGATCAGCCTGGGCATACACCAAGTGATCAAAGCCTTTGCTGTGTACTTTCAGGGTAGCTAAGGGTCTATAAGCTAGCTCCATGTGGACAGCAAAGACTCTGATCAGACTGGGTGGATGTCCAGGCTGATCTGAGTCTTTGCAGGGCCCACATGCCACTTTGTTTGTTTTGTCATGTCATGGCTCAGTTATGCATTTAAGTGTAAGTAAGAAACAGTGTCATAGATTATGGGTAGGTTCTTCTTATCTGGTGCTGTGCACACAGAGTAAGGCAGCTTTTCCGCTGATACACATATCTGTTACAGATTGTATCAACAGGCCAGCTGGTGACAATAACAGCTACATCAGGTGTGGCAGCGGCCATGGGTTTCTATCATTTTCTCAAGACAAAGTGTGGTTGTCAGTACACCTGGGCTGGGTCCCAACTCAACTTACCAAGTCCACTGCCTGTCATACCAAGTCCTGGAATGACGGTTACCAGCAATGATAGGTATCCATTACTCAACCATATTTATCAAAAATATTCAAACTTTCCAACCATTCCTATAATAGGAGTCTTCCACTTTTTATTTCAATCACTTGGGATATTGTTTTAGCTAACAAATAAATAATTTGATGACATATCACCAACTACCTGACCCAGTCAAAGCTGGTATGCCCTTAAATATTCCTTCAGGAAGCAGAATCCACTGCAACTGGTGTTTGTACACCTGATGAAAATGCAAAGTTAGCATAAAAGTATGGTAAAAACTGATATGTTGTGAGAAAACAAAAGAATATTACTTTCAAAAGCACAGCCTCCTCAGTTTATGATTGGTTTGCATTTCCTTGTTCCGCCCTCATAGTATTACATGTGAATGATTTGAGCCTTGACACGAGAAAACCAACAAAGTGGTTGTGTGCCCATCGTTGACTCAGATCAGCCTGGGCATCCGCCAAGACTGATCAAAGTCTTTGCTAAGTGCCTAAAGTGTAGCTAAGGGTCTAAACTACCTCCATGCGGTCAGCGAAGACTCTGATCGGGCTGGGCAAACAACCACATTGTTGGTTTTGTCATGTCGCAGCTCATTTTTTCTTTGTAAAGGTTCCGCTACTACCAGAATGTGTGTACTGTGAGCTACTCCTTTGCCTGGTGGAACTGGACTAGGTGGGAACGGGAGATTGACTGGATGGCAATGAACGGTATCAACCTTCCCCTGGCTTTTACTGGGCAAGAGGCCATTTTTCAAAAGGTACTGTGTAAGCCTGTCTTTAGATCATTTCCTGTATCATTGTTTATGTTTACAACTGTCCAGAGAAGTTAAAACAATGGCAATATTAGTCATGGTCTATTGATTTTATATCATCATATCAAACTGTTTTTGTCAGCTACACTGTATTGTCATGTGTTTTTGCGATCAAAAGTTGATGAAACAATTAACAGATTAAAGTGGTTAAGGCTGCAATGAAGAAGTCAGAATAGTATTATTTATCATCATTACAGATGTATAATTTATCCTGTGAAAATAAAATCAACTACTGACAGAGGTTACTGAGGTATGTTTAAATATTTCACTGCTGTCTATTAGGATAGAAAATAGTGGTGCTATGACTGCTGGCCCTCACCAAAGATGAGTCATTTGCCATCCTAAGCCCTTTTCCTCATTCCATGCTTTACTCATACATATAAAAGACCTGATTTTAAAAAGAGAGAAACAGATTAGGCTAGAAACCACTTTGTCAAACTTTTGAAAATTTTAAATAGCCCCCCCCCCCCCCCCCCCCCCACAACCTCCACGTGCTTGGACTACACATAAGTACTGCAAAATATGCTTAGCTGCCTTCCTGACTACCTGTCCAAGTCTGAGAGTAAACAGGTTTGTGTCTGAAGAAGGTTAACAACCAAAACATGTAATAGTGAAAACATAAATGTAAGATGTGTTGATTTTGATTATTACCCACTATGCTTTTACTTCATAAAAGACATAAAACTGTGATCACTTCTGATCCATGTCACTGAGACAGTTTTGATGAAAAGTATACAATATGTTTGTATTGAGAACTAAGAAAAATCATCCCAGAATTTTTCTTCTGGGCCCGGTTGTTCAAAACTAATTACGTCGTTAGTGAACAAGACATTAAAATTTCAAACATATAATATGCAAAAACCCTACCATTTTTTGCTGAAAAATTGTGAGGAACTTTTGCAGCAATGCAACAGCTCCTCACAATTTTTGAGCACAAAATATTATCGCAATTGATATTGTGCGTCCTGTAAGACTTAACAAATTCTTGACTAACTACCTCGTTAAGCTAATGATGCTTTGAACAACTGGGTCCTGGAGTTTAAGATTTGAACCAGACTGCACTGTATGAGATTCTGCTTTCCTAACATTTTTCAGGCCATAGAGAATTTTTTTATGTAAGTATTAATACGATATTAAAAGTGTGAAAATTTGGGCAACTAAAATCATTACCATTATTGTCCTAAAAACAGAACTGGCAGCAATGCACCCAGATTGTAAAAGCACTGACTGGACTTTACCTAAAACGATATAATGAGTAATTAGAGCTGGTCCAACAGGCCCATGAGGATCTGTAAGCATCTGTTAACAGTGTAGACCTTGATCAGACTACTGCCTGACCCAGGTCTGAACCATTTACTCAGAACTAGTAGTCCCAGTACATAGAATTTTTGTGCTTTGCTAGATGAGATCTGAATTTTTGTATGTTTAGGTCTATGAAAATATGGGCTTTACAAAGCAAGATCTACAAGTTCACTTTGGAGGACCAGCATTTTTAGCATGGTATGTATGTGAAGATTTTGCTTTTATTCAGTTGGTTATGCTGAAATGTTTCTGAATTGACAAAAGCTTTTGTAAATACATCAGTGCTCATAATACTGATTTGTGTAATGATCAGAAAAAAAAGCTTTTTTGTATCCTTCCTCTCATTAGTATGATTGATGTGTGAATAACATAAATGACTGTAGTCAGTTCTTAAACTGTTCATCGTGACAAATAGTAATTTATTACCAAATGCAGACTTCAGTATTACTATTTATAGATGACCACTCAAAACTTGGTAGCTGCAGAAGTTGGACATTCTGAATCAGCAGTCACTCCTATCAGTCTATTCATTGAAGTCATACTTCTGTTAATAGCTGAATATTTTCAAGAGATTTATTTTTGCTAATATTTTGGAAACCACTGACTGGCATATTCAAGAAGTAAGTCATTATTTCCCAGCTGACTATGAGACACATGTTACTTTACCCAACTTGTAGTCAGTTGGGAAATACTGACTCAGTTCTTGAATGTGCCAGCTAGCTGCTTTGAGTGGTCATCTGTAGTCAATATTGAAGTCTGCATTTGAAAAGAAGTTACTGTTCCTCACTATAGTGATATATTAAACAATTTGCTAGTAATTTCAAAATATGAAAAGCAATAAAATGATCCGCGACACAACAAAACTCACTAAGTGGCATGTGCACCTAGCAAAAACTCAGATCAGCCTGGATATCCACCAAGTCTGATCATAGTCTTCTCTGGGTGCACATGCTAGTTTGTTGGTTATGTCATATCCCTGCTCAAATAGTTTATGGTATTTATTATTTACATGCACAATCTCTGGATCTTGCCGAATGCAAATGCTCAAGACTGATCTGAGACGGCATGCAAATCTCAGTATTTATTTGTGCTTCAGGGCTCGTATGGGTAACATGCATGGCTGGGGTGGTCCCCTCCCCCAGAGTTGGATTGATAACCAGCTTACACTTCAGCGTCAGATACTGACACGGATGAGGTCCCTAGGTATGATCCCTGTCCTGCCAGGTTTTGCAGGGCATGTCCCCCTAGCTATTACCAGGTAGGTTAATTTTCAGTGTTGCTGGAAAATATTTTATAGGAATTTGTTGTTGATGAAAACTACAAAATATACAAAGGCTATACTGAAAAAATGAGCTCCTAACTCAGATGAAAACAGATATAAGGATTATAACAAACAGTGGTTTCTTCTATTGAAACCATTCTTGACTCATCTATGATTAGCAGAAAGTGGGATACTGGTTTGATTTCCCAGTGTTTGCAGCGAACATGGTGGTTTAAATTTTTGTTTTCTGGTTTAGTTCTGCAAACAGTTGGGATATAGAGTTCAGTGGAATTATTTCTTTTCTGGTTTCACTTGCCTCACTGTAGTATTTTTGTTAAAAGTCAATGAGAAAATATGATAAGAGCTGGTTCATGACAATAAATGCCATACTGTGTGTGCTATCAGTTAAGACTGTGATCAGTGTGTCTGTCCTGGATTATGATCAGTCAAATTACAGACATTCCATGTCTTGTTTGCAAGAAAAAAATGAAAAAATGTGAAAGTACCTGTTAGAGAATGTCTCGCAGAAAGATTTTCTGTTCATTTACAGCTGTTCATACGGGGCGGATCCTGAAAATTTGGATAAGGGGTTCAAATTAGCTGAGAAGGGGTTTGATTTGTGCAGTTTAACCAATTTTTCTTGAAATTCCTTATGAAAATGAAATAATTTAAGCCAAAGAGAGGGTTCGTTTGAACCCCTCAGGATCCGCCACTGTCATAGCAAACTGCAAATACTCAGCTTATCCTTTACATCTTAAAATGAAGACTGACCAGAGCGTCCAATTTTCATAGTCCTAAGAATCCATAGATAGTTACTGCACACAGGGGAGACTCTGATCAAACTGGATGAATGTATAAACTGGAATGAGGCCTTGTTAAGGCCTTGTTAAGGTGACTTTTCAACCAAAAATCACTTATTTGTTTTCAGATTGTATCCCAATGCCAGCGTTAGTCGACTAAGTGACTGGGGTCGTTTTAACCAGACCTATTGTTGGTAAGCATTGTAATACTTTTTTGCTTATCCTCTGTAGACAGCATCATCATTATACCTCAATGTTTTTCTGCAACTTTTACTTCCTGTTTTTCTCCCTGGAGAACAAAGCCCTTCTTGAATGGGGTCGACTCTTAAAAGGCGGAATTTGTTCCTGGAGGAGGAAATTCTATAATTTAAGAATAGACCCCATTGGGAAGGGAAGCAGAAAACTGAAAATGGCAGAGATACTTACCCTTGAAAGTGTATCCATCTCCATCCATCATAATGCATTCTAAATGCCATATTCAAAATGCACCATCACATGTATAATGGGGCTTAGGTCTTTGTAAGATCTGATGAAGTTTTGGGTGAATTTTGTATTTCATGTTTATTTGCAAGACATGAATATAACTTTATGCAGTAATGAATGACATTTTACAGATTTATTGTTTCATAAAGTTGATATATTATTACTTCCAGCACATATCTGTTGGATTTTGAGGACCCACTGTTCCAGAAAATAGGAACTGACTTTATAAATATGGTAAGATTTAGATACTTTGTTATTCCATGTATTCTGTATTTTTCCCAAAACAAATCAGAAAACAATGGAGACCCAGATCAAACTGTTCCTCAGGAGGGTCTTTGTTTGTGCCACGTGATTTGTGCCCAATACAAATACATGAAGTCACTCAAACACAGTAAATTTTTATTGTTTGTATATGCTAAACTGTAAACTTGTGACAGATGTGTTTTTAAGATACTTTGTCATATACTATGAAAAGCTGTATTTAAGGTGTATGGGAATTCCACCATGTATTTCCACCATTAATACAGGAGGAAACAACTTTGTCACTTTCTGTTTCCTTTACCTGGATGACTTTGTCCTTCCAATTGGGGTCTATTCTAATAGGAAAGTAGGAGAGCAAATTCTTCCCTTTAAGAATTGACCCCCATTGAGAAAGGAGGCAAATACAAAATTGGCAGAGTTTCTTCTACTGAAAGTGTACTTATTAACCTTAAAATCTGAAATTGAAAATCTGTATGTTTTTTTGAACAGATGAAGACAGAATTTGGTGGTGTGGATCACGTCTACAATGCTGATTCCTTCAATGAAATGGATCCCAAGTCTAGGTATGTCAGTGACAGTTTCAGGGATCTGAGTGGACAGGAAAGGGCTGACTGAGGCCATTTAGTAATGACAAAAATTTTGTACAAAAATTTCAGATTTTCAGTATTTTCTTCAAAAGTGTTCAAATTAAGTACATAATTGTCTTCTAAGTCCATCTAAACAGGCTAAAATGCTTTCAGTTTAGTGTTTTTGTGCATGAAACAAAAATAATGTTATGCATCTGTTATTTATTTTTTCTTAAAGGTAGGTTCCTGTACTTTGGAATGCATCATAATTTTGATGAACTTTCATCCAAGTTGTTGGAAAGCACTTATAAAAGGGAATTAATACGTTTCACTAAAAAAGGTAAATCAAAAAGATATTAGAAAAGTTGTTTTGCAAGGGATTTCCTAACTCTGCTTCGCACACCAGTTAGCGCTATTTTAGTTCGCGCCAAAAATAGATAACGCAGCTGATGTCATGCTGCATTGCATTTTGGGATAGTTTTAACCCATCCGCCTTTCCAGGACCTCTAAGAGAGCTCACGTTAAGGGAAAATTGACGTTTGGAGAATGGCATCAGAAATGGCGCACTTACAGACATAATAAACAAAGTTATTTTTAGAACTGGAATTCCAACGAAAGAAAATAAAGCAAAAGGGAAAACGACTATTTTCTTCAACATCTGACGAGTTTCTCAGTAGCAACAAATTCAGAAAAATAAGAGAATTCAATACTGCTCAGAAAAAGACGTAATTATTTTGTGGACATAATTGACATCGCTAGCCCAGGAACCTACCTTTAAAATGTAAACCTGATGATTACCAAAAAAGAGCATGGGACATTTGCGGAGTGAAAAATCAGTGAGACAAGAAAAGTCTTATGGGAATCAGCCTGTAAGAGGACAAACTTAATTAATTAATCGAGGTTTTATCTCACAAAATGAGATTTGGTATGCATATAAATGTTCTGTCAAGTGATAAAGCTTGCATTGCCCTCATAATATATAGATAGATGTGATGTGACAAATTTCATTTTCCAGTGATACAGGGTACATAAAAAGATCAGGTGCTGCTATTTATAAAGCTATGACTGGAGCAGACCCAGATGCAATTTGGTAAGTTTTGCTTGAACAGGACTACAATCTTACTATGTTTTAGTAGGCATCTGCAAATGTAAAGAAGTTCTTGTGCTGAACCTCAGCTTTGTGCTCAGAGTACTCATTAGCATCAGAGTCCTTATTAGTGTCAGTGATCTGGGGCCGTATTCATAAAGCCACTTAAGGCGTTGCTATGCTGTTGCTACGGCCAAATATCTATAAAGGAGATTTCCTACAACTATGAAATTTGGTCTGGAGGAACAGTCTTTGTAAGACTGTTCCTCCAGAGCAAATTTCATAGTTGTAGGAAATCTCCTTCAAAGAAAGTTAGCCTTAGCAACAGCATAGCAACCACTTAAGTCGTTTTATGAATACGGCCCCAGATGAACAACTGTTTTTAACATGATGTTTCAGAGGGAAAAGCAAAACTGCTTGTTTAAAGGCCTAGATTCTGTACCCAGCGGCAAAGGATTAAACTTCTGTTTGAGTCTATAAGTGGGCAGGGCTACTCACTCACTGATAAAATTAGTCCCAATCATTTGTCTTATTGATAATAATTAATCACAATCAGCAGTCAGTCATTTAACAGGTAAATTCTTCTCCACCAGCCACAACCAATCAGATCAAGTATTGGAATTTTATGACCCATCAGAGATGTTTACCCTTAGGTGTCTGGAAAAATACTGAGAGTAGTTCTGTTCTGTTTCAATTCCCCTAATGACATTCCCCAAGAGGTTCAGCGGTATGTAACCATAGTTGCTCATGCCTGGCACCGAGTGTCCCTCCAAGAGAGTAGCCACTGAATTCTGCCTTTTATAGGCCGCCTAGGCCTTTTAGGCTGCTGCTTGCTAAATACAGTTAAATTGCTACTGAGGATGTCACTTCGGTAGATGAGAGTTTGGCCTTCTACGACAGGTTTTGCTTAATAGAAGTCACCTATAAGAGTGTACAACTCTGTGACTGCAGAAGCTGCACCAGAGAATCCCTTTTGTTCTGGTCTGCTGATTCTGGTTAGTGGTACACAGTGACTTATAACAGATAATGAATTTTCACAGGGTCAGTAAATTTGAAAGTCTATATTAGGATCAGCCTTTCATTTTCTGCAACACAACCAGACCTGATCTGTCTCTAATGAAAGGGTCCTCAAAGTGTGCAAGATCTGCCCATGAACACTGTCTGATCGGTTTTCAGTATGCACTACATGTATATACTTCTCTGGATACTGAGAAACGCCAAAAACTAAAATAGTTGAATTTGCAAAAAGGGTAGGTCCAGATGAGGTGAGCCACCTTATCTAGATCTGCACTGTTTACCTTCTAGTCTTCCTATTTTTAATATTTGAGCCACGACACGTGAAAACCAACAAAGTGGTTGTGCGCCCAGCACAGACTCAGATCAGCCTGTGCATCCACACAGTCCGATCAGACTCTTCACTAAGCACTTAAAGGGTAGCTTAGGGTCTAAGCTACCTTCATGCGGACAGAGAAGACTCTGATCATACTGTGCGGATGCCCAGGCTGATCTGAGTCTGCGCTGGGCACACTACCACATTGTTGGTTTTCTCATGTCGCGGCTCAACTTATAGCTTGGTTATAAACATTTTTTGATGTTTTGCAGACATCAATTTTTTGTCTGCTATTTTGCCATATTAAGGTTAACTGTAAACGGGAAGACTCTCATGGGCAATAAGGTACTTTATGTCATGTCACATCTCATTATACCCCCGGTATACGAAGTATATAGGGGGTATATAGTTTTTGGTCTTTCCGTTAATATGTTTGTGTGTATGTTAACATTTTTTCTGTCACAGATTTCTCAGGAACCACTAAAGCTAGGACTTTGAAATTTGGTACAAACGTTGGGTATGACTAGTTGTACCGTGTAAGAGAGAATCAGCCTCCTGCTGCTTATCATTCCCTTTATTTATCCTTTTTTTCTTTCTCTCCAATTAATTTTCTGTCAAAGATATCTCAAAATTTCTACAGTAAGGGTATTTGATATTTGGTAGAAACGTTGGGTATGACTAGTTGTACCGTGTAAGAGAGAATCAGCCTTCTCCTGCTTATCAGTCCCTTTGTTTATCCATTTTTTCTTTCTCTCCAATATTTTTTTTTGTCACAGATTTCTCAGGAACCGCTATAGCTAGGACTTTGAAATTTGGTACAAACGTTTGATATGACTAGTTGTACTGTGTAAGAGAATATTAGCCTTCTCCTGCTTATCTGTCCCTTTGTTTGTCCATTTTTTCTTTCTCTCCAATGAAAGTTTTGTCACAGATTTCTTGGGAACCTCTACTGCCAGGGCTTTGAAATTTGGTACAAATGTTGGGTATGACTAGTTGTACTGTGTAAGAGAGCATCAGCCTTCTCCTGCTTATCATTCCCTTTGTTTGTTCATTTTTTCTTTCTCTCCAATTAAATTTTTGTCACTGACTTCTCAGGAACCGCTACAGCTAGGACTTTGAAATTTGGTACAAACGTTGGGTATGACTAGTTGTACCATGTAAGAGAGCATCAGCCTTGTCCTTCTTATCAATCCCTTTGTTTGTCCATTTTTTCTTTCTCTCCAATTAAAGTTTTGTCACAGACTTCTCAGGAACCACTACAGCTAGGACTTTGAAATTTTGTACAAACCTTGGGTATGACTAGTTGTATGGTGTAAGAGAGAATCAGCCTCCATCTGCTTATCAGTCCTTTTGTTTGTCCATTTTTTCTTTCTCTCCAATTAAATTTTTGTCACAGATTTCTCAGGCACTACTACAGCTAGGAATTTGAAATTCAGTACAAATGTTGGATGTGAATAGCTGTATCATGTAAGAGAGAATCAGCCCCTTCCTGCTTATCATTCTCTTTGTTTGTCCATTTTTTCTTTCTCTCCAATAAAATTTCTGTCAAAGATTTCTTAGGAACCACTTTAGCTTGGATTTTGAAATTTGGTTTAAACGTTGTGTATGACAAGTTGTACTGTGTAAGAGAGAATCAGCCTCCTCCTGCTTTTCATTCCCTTTGTCCTTTTTTTCTTTCTCTCTAATTTTTTGTCACAGATTTCTCTGTTCTCATGAATCCACAGTCTTCAAATTTTGTATACATCATGAGAATGGCCATACATATTGGTGGAAAGAAAATCAAGATGCTAAGATTTCTTTTGGCCTTCTTTTTCTTTTTTCTTTTTCCCATCTCTCACTCCAATGCAATAAATGGGAAAATTTATGTCAAAAATTTCTTAGATTGCTATGTTATTAGGTTTACATTTAGCTTTAAACTGATTAGTTGACATCATTTGGATGCTGCTGCTGACTTTAGTTCAAGGTCGCAGACATAGAAGTTTATGTAAACTTACATTGAAATTTTAATAACATAATTTGCATTTATTTTAATGGAACCGTTAGGTAATTGTTTATAGGCCTTTCACTGGATTTGTAATAGATTGTCCATCTGTCTGTCTGTCTGTTAGTTAACATTTGCTTGTATGAAATGTGTTTTTATTTTGCGGTGGCGTTGGCCGGGGGTATACGTGAGCCCCTGCTCACATGCTCTAGTTGTCATAGTGTCTGGTTTTGACTCACTGATTTCTGTTATGATATCCATAGGCTGATGCAAGGGTGGCTGTTTCAATCATCGTTCTGGAAGCCTCCCCAAGTTGAAGCACTGCTTACGTCAGTCAAAAAGGTATATAACAAACTTATGTGAAGCAGTTTTCTTTTTCATGCTCAAGATGCTTTTGGGTCTTTGGTAGTGATACTAAACCATACAATGAATTCCTGCAAATTGTATATGTCTTATTATAGCATGTGGTCCATTTAGCTTATTTAAATACCATTCTAATGCACTTTTAAATGTAACGTGACGTCTGATTGGATAACGTCAAAATTTGCGACAGTATATTCTGTGGTATACTGTCGCAAACCAGACGTCATTAAGTAATGTCGCTTCTCATTGGCTGATGTCTGGTTTAACGTTACTGTCAGCACTTGAAATGGGTGCAAACTAGTACATTATGAAGGATGAAAATCTTGAAAGTGCATTAGAATGGAGATAACTGTATTGAAAATTGTCATTTGTGGAGGTAAATCATCGGTTTTATGGTCGCAAATTGCATTTTATGGCTCCGCTTGCGCGTCGCCGTAAAACGAAATTTCCGACCATAAAACCGATGATTTACCTTCCCAAATGCCAATTTTCAAGACAGTTATCCCCTAATTTTCTGATAGTTTCCTCTTCTCTAATATATCCTCCCACTCACTCCTTCTGTCAAAAAATGAATAGATTACAACAAAACTGGCCTAAGATCGCTTTTCTTGCCTATGTTTTCTTTGTCTCAGGAATGCTGTCTGTTAGATTTGTGAACTGTAACAACCCGTGTCACACTGTGGCAAATTTGTGTTACACCACTGAGCTATGCCCAATTTTTCTAAACTCGCCCCATGTGGTGTGAATGTTGAAGAGTTAATATCTAAATTTTTTGCAACATCATCTTGTCAGTATATGCTCGTCATGCAGCCATTTAATTATGACTTTGATGTTTGAAAAATGCTATTATATTCCAAAATATTGCATAATTCATATCAAAATTGCATAATATTGTACAAAGTCAAAGGAAAATTGTGAAAGTATCGCAGTAAATTGTATAAGTCTCATACAAATACTGTGCGGTTGTCACAATATATTGTACATAGTCATACTGCATCGTATAAGACTTGTCTAAACTCTTCCAAACTCCTTGTGATATCGAACGGCTATCGAAGGTGACCGTACAATTCTCGTAGAAATTCGCACATTCTCGTAATACTCCGGTAATGCTATAGCAGAGATGTCATGCAGCTATCGCAGAGATGTTGTGGAAGAGCCAATATAGATTTTTTGTGCAAAATGTCAGCTGGAAACATGTATTCTAATGCACTTATGAATATAACGCGACGTCTGATTGGATAACGTCAAAAATTTGCGACAGTATATTCTGCTATATACTTTCGCAAACCCAACGTCATTAAGTAACGTCGCTTCTCATTGGCTGATGTTTGGTTTTATGTTGCTGACGGCGCTTGTAATGTGTGCAAACTAGTACATTATGAAAGGTGAACATGTGAAAAAGGGCATTAGAATGGGGATAACTATTGAAAATTGTCATTTGAAATCATCGGTTTTATGTTCGAAAATTTCGTTTTACGGCGACGCACCAGCGTCACCGTAAAACGAAATTTTCGACCATAAAACCGATGATTTACCTCCCCAAATGACAATTTTCGAGACAGTTATCCCCTAATTATCTGCAGCGAGATTTATCTTGCCTCATCTCGCCCCAAGTCACCGTAAATGTCGGGACAGTGTGACAGGGCTTTAGTAATGAATATGGACTGGTCCCAGTTTGGAAAACAAAACAAAAGGCTTGTTTTAGAAAATAATTGTGTTACGGTTACAGTGTCCAGTTTGAGAGTATATTTAATTTTCTGTCTGTACGTTTCTTTCAGGGCAAGATGATAGTCCTAGACCTGTTTGCAGAGATTTCTCCTGTTTGGTCTAGGACAGAATCATTTTATGGGCAGCCCTTTATCTGGTGTATGTTACATGATTTTGGTGGAGTGATGGAACTTTATGGAGCCTTGGATAGTGTTAATACAGTAAGTTTTTGCCATCTTTTGTTAATGAAATTTTGCAGTTGAATGCGAGTGTATACCCAAAGGGCACTTGACATCAAAATGACATTGTACTAATGTCAATGCGTCGTCATTACGTCGCATTGATGTTAGTACGACGTCATTTCGGGAACACTTTCAGGGAAGCAACATGTTAATTTAGTTTTTAGTTCCCTTTCAGTTGAGATCAGCTCCCAAAGGAAAGAATTTGTGCTCAAGGAGCAAATTCTTATTTCTAGAGAAGACCTCATTTGAGAAAGTTTTTGTCATCTAGGGAAGCAAACAAGAGGTCACATAAGTCATTTCCCTAAATAAATTGGCAAAAAAACATGGGTGTATACCCATCCTTTAAATGTCATATAAGTATTTTGCAAGCACAGATATGAAATCAGTATTTCAGTCTATTAAAATTACAAGAATATGCAACAAAACTGAAGCATTGTGCATATAATAATATTTAACGTGTATTCAGTTGTAGACTATATCAGTACAGAAAAAAGATTATGATATTGTTCTTTTTTTCCAGGGCCCATTTACAGCCAGAAACTCTACCAACAGTTCAATGATAGGGACAGGATTAACTCCTGAGGGGATTTTCCAGAATGAGGTTGTATATGAGTTGATGAATGAAAATGCCATAGCTCTTCAGCCCAGGAATCTCACAGAATGGTAAGGTAGTGGAACCTTATTATAATGTTGTCCATTTCAATGCTGTTTTGGATAAACCGGGAACCAGAGTTATGGGAAAAAGTAGTTCATGGAGCATGTTTAGCTGATACCTGCAGTGTCCAGATAATTAGGGGATGGCTAAAACATCTGGTCTGATTATCAGTTAGGCATAAATGTTCCGTTAGTTTTCTCTAAGAGCATGTACACATCATGGTCAGAACTAAAGCATATAGGGCAGAGCATATGGAGCAATGATTCATTGCCTTATAATTTATTTTCTGCAGTTCCAAAATTGCATTTATTATATGACGTCACTGTAATTCAGTGGATAACATCGTGGCAAAAAAATTGTATGATCACACGTGTGATAACACTTTGGCTTATACAGGTATTGTCATTGACAACGTCCATGTCAGCAATAAATTTTCTTATTGAAATACATGTAATGTTCAGTTTGAAGGGGTTAAAATCCTATTTTAAAGGGCCATAATGATAAACAGAATCTTACACTTATGGTCATTTCATATGAAATTTATGAAACTCGCGACAGGCTCGTTTCATAAATTTCATATGAAATGACCACTCACGTAAGATCCTCTGTGTGCCATACTCAGCCATAAGACAGACTTTTCTCTTTGCATGAAGTACTCTAAATGGATATGTAAACCAGTCATGTGTAATTTGGCTGTTAGATAGGTTTATCCTTTCTAGGTAAAAGGTAAAAGTTTCCCATAGCTTAGTAGCTGTAAGGGCAGTAGGGGTTAGAGGCCCACTGTATCTTTGGCACAGCAAATGAAAGGCGGAGCCCATCCCTCTCCTTTCACTGCCTTATCCTTCCCTGATTCGAAGCAGGTACCCATTTATTGCTGGGTTGACAGAGAGAGTTTTCCAGTCGTTGCATGGCCAAACTAGGGCACGACCTTGCGGCAACTTTCTGCATCATAACCGAGCATCTCTAACCACTCGACTTTGGCGCCTCTCTTTTCTAGAACAGTTTCATAACACTATACCTGTGTATGGACTGCAACCAAAGCATTGTCAAAGAGTTTAACTAGTGTAGATTTCAGAGAAAAAGTTGTGTAATTATCTTAGAATGTGTCAGAATTTGATGGCAAACTGTCAACAGTGCACACTCTGATCAGACTGCTCTTTTGTATGAAAATGAGAATTAAAGTGGTAATTGAACTCTGAAAAATTTGGCTGCAGTTAAATATATCTACCCATTTACTCTGTTGGAAAGCCATTACTTTTAGCCCACTGTTTATCAAGATGGACTCCTCTCGACATTTATTCCCTTCTTTGAGAGATTCCCTTCTTTTGCAAGGGTTTTGTTAACCAAGGAAAGATTCTGGAAGCCACAAAGGGTGTCATCCTTTGTTTAAATGGCAGAAAAAAACATGGTGATGTATACATACAGCTTTATAAATCTGTCCTAATTGGACTGCTTCTATGGGAGAAGTATGATCTTGGTTGTACAGTCTTTTGTGGTAGTTTTGTTATACTACATGTACTAAGATTGTTTTACCTTATTGCAGGGTGACACAGTTTCACACCAACAGATACGGCACTTATAATACTGATGCTGACAGTGCATGGCAACTACTCAAGGTAATTATTATATTATTGCTTGCAACCAACAGAAGGGAGACATTGGTGTTGCTTTTCTGGTGTCAGCATCAGCGGCATTAACTTGGTCAAGTTTTTCAGGCTTAGCTGCGTAAGAAGTACAGGTACCTTTGTTGGACAACCTGTAACAGATGAGACACAGCATTCCATGGAATTTTGTCCACAAATTTTGTTACTACCATCCTGCTGTTTGATTATATTGAACATTATAGCATAGATAGTGGTGTCACATGCTATTAACAGGCATGTTTCAACAAACACAAAACCATGTATTAACAAGACAATTCATGCGCTGATATTGACTGGCTTTGCGGCTTTTCATAAGCAAGAGAGGGCAATATTCCATCAATACAGGAGCAAGCCGCAAGTTTGCTGTTGCAGGTATCGATAAAAGACTTGTTTGCAAGAGTAATACAGATTTGGATGTTGTAAAAATGGAAGAGCAGGTGACATTGAGTGAAAAATTTAGTGAAAATGATTTCGACTTGTAAACTGTTGCAAGGGCTGAAACAAGGGTTTTTATAGAAATGCATTGTGCGATGAGGCCGAAAAATAGTGTCCAAAATTTTTTGTTATTGTTGAATTTACGCAATAATAATGACTAAACATGGTTTTTCACTGCATTAACATTTGCCTGGTCCAGTGGGGGGTATTGAAGACCCCAGCTTTTTGCCTCGGTTTTCAACAACTCCTGCGGGACCTGGCAAATGTTGTTGCATAAAAAAACATGTTTGAGCCCTACATTGGAACTGTATTCTGAGGCCTGCGTTTGAATAAATGGAAAATTAATGGTTTTAGATGTCCCAATACTTAAGCATATGGCTTAAATATTGGGCACCTAAACACCATAAATTCTCCTTGGGCACCTCAACACCATTAATTTTCCATTTGGAACAAATGGAAAATTAATGGTTTTCGGTGTCCCAATACTTAAGCACATTTACTCTTTATGTAGTTTATGTAGAAATGCATTTGCCAGCACCAAAGGGGGGGTATCAATAAGGTGGGTTTTCTGCATCCTACCAAAGTTTTCTTTTTTTACCTGATGGTACACTCCGATGTGTCTAGTTTATTAAACCATATGTGACTTTGGTCGGAAAGCCCTACTTACTGAGGTTTGGGTCCACAGAAGTGGGTGGGGTATTCCAACATGGTTTTAGCCTGTCTTGTACAAACATTCTCATTTGGTAGAAGAGTACAACAGACAGACAAGATTTGATAAAATGATTAACAGAACATCTAAAATGTATTTCCATATCATTTTATTTCATTTAGTTGAAAATATGGTGTCGAAAAAGACTTCCTTTGACATTGAGCATTTTTTGATATTTTTGTTCTCAATTTTCAATATTTCTTGGCATAACCGTTAAATAAACAGACCAATTATCATCAAACTCATGTCAAGGAAGCACCTTGACCAGGACATTCGGATGATGTGACCAGAATTTCACAATGACCTAGTTTTCATGGCCGACTGAACACATAAACTCGCTTGGAAGATGGTTTTCATTCAATTTTGACCTAGAATTACGAAACCTTTGGTCAAATTGCTATTTTAACTGCTATATTGAGCCCCACGCCCCCGCCACTAAAGGTGGGGGAATTCATATTGGCTTCAGTGCGGAACTCGTTGGCATCTGCATCTGTGTATGTGTCACATATTAAGTCCTTCTGTGACCTTGGAAACAAGGCCAAGGTCATCAAAATCTGACCTTGACCTTGATTCCAAGGTCGAAGAAGGACTTAATATGTGACATAGACACAGATGCAGACGCCAAGTAGATCTGCACTGAGGCCAATATGTATCCTCTCACCTTTAGTGGCGGGGGTATAGGGCATAATATAGCAGTTAAAATAGTAATGTGACCAAAGTTTCGTAATTCGAGGTCAAAATTGAATGAAAAACCATCTTCCAAGCAAGTTTATGTGTTCAGTCGGCCATGAAAACTAGGTCATTGTGAA
This sequence comes from Ctena decussata, assembly GCA_963989385.1. Taxonomy (NCBI): domain Eukaryota; kingdom Metazoa; phylum Mollusca; class Bivalvia; order Lucinida; family Lucinidae; genus Ctena; species Ctena decussata. The sequence goes on along the minus strand of OZ022501.1, from coordinate 2,539,115 downwards.
ATTCTGGTCACATCATCCGAATGTCATGGTCAAGTTGCTCCCTTGACATGAGTTTGATGATAACTGGTCTGTTTATTTAACAATAATGCCAAGAAATATTGAAAATTGAGAACAAAAATATCAAAAAATGCTCAATGTCAAAGGAAGTCTTTTTTGACAATATATGTTCAAATTAAACCAAATAAAATGATATGGAAATATATTTTAGATTTTCTGTTATTCATTTTATTAAATCCTGTCTGTCTGTTGTACTCTTCTACCGAATGAGAATGTTTTAACAAGACAGGCTAAAACCATGTTGGAATACCCCACCCACTTCTGTGGACCCATAGCTCAGTAAGTAGGGCTTTCCGACCAAAGTCACATATGGTTCAATAAACTAGACACATTGGAGTATACCATCAGTTAAAAAAAGAAAACTTTGGTAGGATGCAGAAAACCAGGCTTATTGATACCCCCCCTTTGTTTTACAAGATAACGAAACATTTGGTGTTTCTGGTAAATAAAACCCTTTAAAGTCTTTAAATGTCATCAAAATCAGTCAAATTTTGTTTTTCTCGCCAAAAAAATTTTTGATGGCCATAATCTGGTAGTAGACTTTGAATTACCTCCTTTTGTAATGTTGTAAAATGGAAATATTTAGCGGGACTGTGTGGTCACATTAAAGCCAAAATGGTCACATTAAAGCCACAGTGGCACTCTGCCAAGCAGTCCCATCTGGGCAACAATGGTGCCAAAAGAGTTAAGGTATCTTTATTGGTTGAGGGAAATAACTCATTAATGTCTCCCATTTGGTTTATCTGCCCTTAGAGAAGTGTTTATACTGCAACAGTTAAACATCATGGCAAAAATGGATATCTGAAAAGACCATCACTTAGACCATTTGTACGAGTAAGTTAAACTGGTATGTGTTTTTATGTTGTTTGTTTTAGTATAGACCATGCATGGTTGTTTGTAATTCTGTAATTCTGCAGCATGTTTATGATTCTTGCATGTAGCTCTGCATGTACATACATTCACTACTACATGAATTATAGTTGTGATGCGCATGTCCAAATTCTAGGATAGATTTGTTAAGGTGACTGGATATACCTTCATGTTTTTATCTGCCATTTTAACAGCAGTTACATTTATGACTTCCTGTTTGCTTCCCTGGCTAAGGTAGCCCTTCCAAAATGATATCCATTCTTAACTGGATCAAATTCTTTCCTTAAAGTTAAAGGGAAGAAATTTGCTCCCAGAGGAGCTAATTCTTTCTTTTAATTCTATAAGTGGTAAAAAGCAGATGACAAATTTTACATCTGCAATGTTATGTCCAAGCAATATCATATTGATAATTCAATGAATAGAGGGCAAACAGTGTAGATCTAGATGAGGTTGCTCATTATGAGCCGACTCATCAGGATCTACACTGTTGGTAATTCAGCAGTTTTCGTCTCAGGCTCTTATATAGTATTAAGAGTTGATTTCTATTTGGAAGAGCAGAAACATTGCCATCCCTGAAAGTGTATCCAGTCACCTTAAGTTTATAACAGATATAAACAGGTTGATATATCTATTGGTTCATCTCACACTATATTTGTTCTTCCATCAGATGAGTGTGTACAATGCTAAGTCATACTCTCCAAACAATGCACATGCCATATTGAAGAGACCTGTGTTGACTCCTGATGTGCGAGTAAGTAATATTGCTCTTGTCTTAATTTTGCTAAACACAATAGGATGCACAGCCAAAATTGTGAGAGAGAGGAATCCTATGAGGGAGAGGAATTCTATAAGCATTTTGCTTTCATTCCAATCCCAGTAACTATTTTTTGTGTATATCTTATGTTGCATGTGAGTGAAATTATGAATAAAATATGTTTAAACTAAAATTGTGAGAAAAAAAACAAAACAAAAAAACTTTCAATATTGAATTGTATCTTATTCTCCTCAAAGTTATTTGTTTTGGGAATCTCACTTGAATTGCCTTGCTCAGGTGTATTGAGGTAACACAAGAAATAACAGGTGAATTTTCTGTTATGCTAGAGCCTTGAGACCCTTGGATTTTTCAAGCTGTCTATGCCTATATGCTTCAGTGTAGCTTTCTGTGTCATGTCTGAATTCTAACAGTATAAGTAATGCTTCCTATGCAGTACTGATTGCACTTGCAGTGATTGTTATGAAATTAGATCTTCAATTTGTTTAGAGAGCTTTCAGTTTGGTCTGCCAGGATGAAAGATTTAATTGTGCAATTCCATTCCCACCTGGAAAAAAGTAAATTAAGTAAAAAATGTAAAATACTTCAGTGACTGGTTGTTCAAAGCATTGTTAGCTGATAGAAGCCATTAGTCAGTGATTCGTTAAGTGTTCTAGTGAACAACGAATCAAGTGTGCTAATATTTTTCGCTAGAAAAATGAGTGGAGCTTTTGGACTGCAAATGCGCCACTCATTTTTCAGTCAAAAAATGTAGTTTTTTCTATACATATAACATGCTTGAAAATTTAAGAACATCTGGTTAACTGATGATGTCATTAGTTTTGAACAACTTGCCGCAGATAGTAAGCCATAGTATAACAGTTGTGTTTGACTCGTATTTTATACATGTATAATGTTTTGTGTGTATATCTGTGTGTAGAGCTGTGTCAGTACAAAAGATTTCACATTACAACGTGTGCTTACTCAGCCTCAGGCCATCCTGCATTATCATCAGGTGTTATTAAAAACTTCCCTGTTCTCGTCTGTAAGCTATGGAAGTGTTCACAATTGAAATGGTACAGTCAACTCTCAATATCTCACAGTCGAAGTTCATCTCAAACTACTGATATCTCAAAGTAAATTTTCTTGGCCCAGAAAATTTACTTTGAGATACCGGTAGTTTGAGATAACAGGAGATGAAATGTAAAGAAAAATAGGAAATGTGTCCAAATTATATTCTTTGATTTAAGTGGCTACTTTGATATATCAGTGTTTGAGATAACAAGAGTCAACTATATTTCAGCAGGCTGAAAACAATAAGGTAGAGGAAAACACAAAAACAAAATTCAGTGGTGCTCTCTTGGGGCATGGATCATATGTTTAAGGAAACAGTTTTTATTGTTGTGTTTCTGTCATTAGAGAATGACTGAAAATCTTGGTGGTGCCCATTATGATCTGGGCACTGTGGTTCTAAAGAGGCCCACCATCACCCCAGATCTTCATGTAAGTGAATTAAACCCTATAAATAATGGGCAATTCAGGCAAAGACTACAATGCTTTTTATCATTTCATCCTTCTGAAGTTGGGACAGGTCCATTATTTGGAAGGGTATATATTGAAAATCACAATAGTAGTAAAATACATGTAGTAGTAAAATGCCTGTTAGTGTAGAATTAGATGTGATGGACCATATTATGCATGTGTTGCACATGAAAGCATGAGTCTTTCTGTAGTATGTCAGACAGCACTTTCTTTAGTTTATACCCCGCTTACCATATAATGCTTAATTTAACATGAATATTTCATATTGTGCATAGTTGGACAAACCTCTTACTCAACCTTTTCATTCTTGCTATATGGAAAGTGTTTTCCATGTTAGATGAGGACACTTCTCCATGTTTTCTGAATGAAAATTATATTTATACCTTAGAGGGGACTCAGTAGTGTTCATATTGACCATGGCTGTGTTATTGTGAAGAGACCATCCCTCACTCCAGATGTGACTGTAAGTTTATTGTAACCATACTTTCCCCCTTAATATGTTCTGGCTAACCCCTGAGCTGGTAGTTCAGATCCCTTTAAGGAGTAGTCTCGTGACACTCTCTTTGGTCATTTTTCGTTCATCAGTAGGAGGGGTAAATGGTCTTGTCCAGGCTAGACATTTGAAGAAGTGTTTATAAAAGTGGTGTTGATACATTTTACACTTGTCAGGTTTTCCCAGTGCTACAAGCTCATTTACCCTTCCTTATTCTTAACCCCTTATGTCACCATATATATTATTACACTGTAGATATGCTTTATTGCGAAGCATTATCTCCTGCAGTTTTGCCAAACTAACATAACTGTTGCAGAGATTTAATTGCGTCAGATTGCATGCTTTCTTCTTGAATACACCATTCTGCTGAACACAGCTGTACTAATCTGCTAACCACTTTTGTAAATTTGCACAAGCTATTGTTGGCAAACAAGCCCAAGCTTCTATTCCACCAAGTGTTTTAAGCAGCTTCAGACAGCTTCAAAAGGGAGACAACTTTTATGACACCCTGTTTGCTTCCCTGTCGTACATAAGAATCTACTCTTAAAGGAAAGAAGTTGACTCCCATTGAAAAGGGAGGCAAATAAAAATGCCTGAGTTGCTTCCCTGAAAGTATTTGAGATCATGATAAACCTTAGGGCACTGTCGGTTGACTCTAAGTTTTAGGCTTAAAAGTAGACTGAAAGGAGAAAGAACCCTAAAGTTTAAAAGTTTTATTTCTTTGCAAAGGGAGACCATTCTTGCAGGAAAAAAAATCCAGATAATTGATTCCCTTCTTATTAGAAGCTACTGCATTTATTCAACTATAAAGCATTTTTTTTCCTTTTCTAGAATGACTCCAAGTATCTAAATCATAAGAAATTCTGCAATGAGATTGTTTTTTCCCTTCTGAAACTACCCGAATATCTAGATCTGTTTTTAGCTCACCTGAGCCATAGGCTCAGGGTGAGCTATTGTGATCACTCAGTGTCTGTCGTCCGTCGTCCGTCGTGTGTTGTGTGTCGTGTGTCGTGTGTCGTCAACAATTTGCTTTAAATGACATCTTCTCTGAAACTGCTAGGCCTAGGTCTTTGATATTTGGTATGAAGCATTGTCTAGTGGACCTCTACCAAGTTTGTTCAAATGGTGGCCCCAGGGTCCAAAATGGCCCTGGGGCAGGGGGTCTTGGGTTCGAAACTAAAATATACTTTAAAATCTTCTTCTCCGGAACTGCTTGGCTCAGATGCTTGAAATTTGGTATGTAGCATGGCCTAGTGGTACTTTACCAAGTTTGTTCAAATGGTGGCCCCAGGGTCCAAAATGGCCCTGGAGCAGGGGGTCTTGGGTACGAATCTAAAAAATACTTAAAAATAGGGGGCGTATATATGGTACTTAGGGATAATATGTGATTCACATCTTGTCTTGGATTTTTGCTTAAGAAAAATAAAATAGTGATTCAAATCAAAGAATTTGTGGATGAAAATGGATATTATCATCTAGAGAATAGATTGTGAAAAAATTGGCAAATTCCATTCAGTAACTTTAGAGAATTTTGAGTTTGAAAAGATTGTCAACTGCTGTTCAGTAGAAGGGATTAGTAAAAATTGATCTCTGTACACCGAATTTGTGCCATTTTGAAACCACCCCTGATCTTAGTGCAACTGTAATTGGGATTAAGCTTTATAGCAAACAATGAGCACTGCAGGAACAAAACCCCCTAAGGTAAAACAAACAACCAGTGGGGAAAATTCATCACAGGCAAAGCCATCTCACAAGCCAGGAGCTACACATGGTCAGGCAGAGAAAAGGGCAAATACTGAAATGGACAGTAGCAGTTTTGGGGATGAAATCACCATGATCAATAGACAGTTAGAGCAACTATCTGAAGATACAAAACAGACTAGGGAAAAGGTCAAGGACATGTTAAGCAAAACTGAGCTGCAAGAGTTTATCACAGCCACTGTTGATGCTTTAAGCAAGCAGTTAGAGAGCAGGCTGGAAAAGGAAATTGACAAAAGAGTAAAAGAAAGAACTGCAGAGATCAATGACAGGCTGGATACACTCACTTTAGAGAACATAACTCTCAAGGAGCGGCTCGAAGAAATAGAACAAAAGTTAAACAAAAATGAAAATTTAGCTCAGAGGGCAATGCAGAAAGGCAATGACAACGAACAGCATTCCCGTAAGAATAACATCAAAATAATGGGTGTACCAGAATTAGCTGATGAGACTGTTGAAATGTTGACAGATCACATTTGTGATACTTTACATACAAAGGCAGGGGTAGCAGTAGATCCTAGAAACATCGAAGCAATACATCGTATACCTGGAAAAGCTGGATTTCCCAAACCTGTCCTGATGAAAATGCGAAATAATTATGAAAAGACAAAAATAATGAAAAAAAGGAAAGCAATGAAGGAAGCAGGCTTTCGTTTAGTTGATGACGTAACTAAACTAAATACATCTCTCATAAATCGGCTATTGGGGCATGAGCATATTGACTCTGCATGGTTTTTCAATGGAAGTGTCTATGGGAAAACAACAGAGGGCAGAAGGCACAAGTTCGGGATATATAGCAATATTGGAAGAGTTATCCGCAGTAATGGTGCAGCCACCGATGAGGTTGAGGAGATGATTAGCTAGATGACTGACTAATCCACAAAATAATAGACTGATGGATGGAAACTGTGAAATTCAGACTCTGGAGATACTCATTCTTAAATTACATTTTATAAATCATTCTAAATCTTAATGTATTCAATAGACAAAACTTAATACACAACTTAAAGACAAAAATCTTCTAAACAACTGAACTTACAGTCACAATATCTTACACTGGATTTTAAAATTAAAAACAAAATAAAAAAATACCTGCAACAGGTAGAATTTAATTATACATACACATATACTGGAAAAGTCATTATTAAGTAAGAGTGAAAGTGCTTGAGTGAAAGTGGATTTTTTTTTCTCACCAACGGATTAATGGAAGTAAAATAAGTTGTTTTCTAGATACATATACCTTACCATGAGGATTTTAAGGATAAAGATGGTAAGTGACTTTTTGTATGTTTAGCCCTCAGAATGATGTTATGCATATAGCTTGATCAAGCAGGTTCAGTTTTTTCCCCTGGAAAATCTCTTCAGTTAGTATGATTTTGAAATGATACACTCCTGATGAGAGAACTCACTAGGAGCAGGCTCATCTGGATACACGCCGTCTAAATCTGATGTCTTGCAAATTGCTTGATAAAAAGAAGTTTTTAGTTTTTTCCATGAAGTCTGTCAATCAGTATGCATTTTCAGTCAGTGTGTTAGGAGAATATGGATCCATGCGAGTGGTCTCTCGGGGAGCAATCTCATTTCGATACATTCTCAGATACTGTCGAATGTTCTGCATATTGATTGATAAAAAAATAGGTTCATTTGTGCCAAGGGTTCTTTTCAATCAGTATGTCTCTGAATAATTTATTAGCTCAGTGTGGGTCCGGGTGGGGTGCCTCACTTTGAGGAGTCTCGTTTGTAAATACACCGTTCAGATTTTTGCATTTTGCTTGATCAAGAATAGTTTCAGCTTTACCATAGTCTTTTCGATCAATATGTTGGAGCATAATTTGTTCTGTCAGTGTGGGTCCAGATGAGGTGTCTCACTTTGAGGAGTCTCATCAGGAAGCACACTGTCAGATACTCTGCATATTGCTCAAACAAACATAGTTTCAGCTTTACCATAGAGTCTTTTCAATCAAGATGTCTTTGTGTATTCTGTTTGGTCAGTGTGGATCCAAATGAGATGTCTCATGATGAGAGGGCTCATCTGGATACACACTTTCAGTTTTTCTGCATATTGCTTGATCAAAAGAAATTTTGTTTTTCCATGGAGTTTTTGTCAATCAGTATATTTTTTCAGTCAGTGTGTTAAGGTAGGTATGGATCCAAATGAGATGTCACACTATAGGAGTAGTCTCGTCTGGATGCATACCGTCAGACGTTTTCTGCACAGTGTTTGATTAAAGATAGTTTAGGTTTCACCTCAGAGTCTTTTAGCCTTTCTGCACATAGTTTGCTTGGTCAGTGTGGATCCGGCTGAGGTGTTTCCACTTTTAGGAGTCTCAACCGGATACACACTTTCAAATACTCTGCATATCACTTGATATATCGACTGTATTACCTTTACCATGGAGTCTTTTCAGTCAATATGTATTTGCATAATTTATTCAGTCAGTGTGGATCCTGATGATATGTCTCACTCTGAGAACCCGGCGGGCATATGGCGTTGGAGTGACGTCATGCTGACGTCGATGCAACGTAATGACGTCGCATCGACGTTAGTATGACGTCATTTTGACGTTGTGTGCCTGCTGGGAAGTCTCATCTGGATACATACTGTCAGTCGTTTTGCATATTGCCTAACCAGAACCGGTTTTAGTTTTTTCCATGGAGTTTTTGTCAATCAGAATGTCATTTCTGTCAGTATGTCCAGGTAAATATGGATGCAGATGAGGTGTCTCATTTGGAGCCGTCTTATCTGGATACATACTGTAAAATGTTCTGCATATCTCTTAATAAAAGACAGTGTAAGCAGTACCAAGGAATCTTTTCAGTTTAATTGTGTCTTTGTATAATATGTTTGTCAGTGGGGGCCTAGATGAGGTGATCAATTTTGAGGAGTCTCATCTGGATACACAAGGCCAAATACTTTGCACACTTGCTTGATCAAAAATAGTTTCTGCTATAACTTGGAGTCTTTTTGAATAAGATGTATTTGCATAATGTGTTCGGTCAGTGGGGATCCAAATGAGAGATCTCACTATGAGAAGGCTCATCTGGATACATAATGTCAGTTGTTGCTGCATATTGCCTTGCTGAAACAAGATTTAGTTTTTTACTGTGGAGTTTTTGGCAATCTAAATGTCAGCTGTGTCGGTATTTTTAGGCATGTATGGATCCAGATGAGGGTCTCTCTAGGAGCAGTCTCATCTGGATACATACTGTAAGATATTCTGCATAATGCCTGATCAAAAATAGTTTCTGCTATAACATGGAGTTGTTTCAAATAAGATGTCTTGGCATAATTTGTTCGGTCAGGGTGGATCCAGATGAGATGTCTCACTCTGAGAAGTCCCACCTGGATGCATACTGTCAGTCTTTCTGCTAACTACCTTGTTGAAACAAGTTTTAGTTTTTCCGTGGAGTTTTGTCAATCAGTTTATCATTTCAATCAGTATGTATAGGCATGTATGGATCCAGATGAGGTGTCTCACTAGGAGCAGTAGGAGATGAGGTGTTTCACCAGGATACATACTGTAAGATGTTCTGCATGTCTCTTGATTAATGATTGTGTAAGCAGTGCCATGGAGTTTTTCCAATTTAATTGGGTCTCACTCTGAGAAGCCTCATCTGGATGCATACTGTCAGTCTTTCTGCTAACTACCTTGTTGAAACAAGCTTTAGTTTTTCCGTGGAGTTTTGTCAATCATTATATCATTTCAATCCGTAGGTTTAGGCATGTATGGATCCAGATGCGGTGTCTCACTAGGAGCACTAGGAGATGAGGTGTCTCACTAGGATATATATTGTAAGATGTTCTGCATGTCTCTCGATTAATGATAGTGTAAGCAGTACCATGGAGTTTTTCCAATATAATTGGGTCTTTGTAAAATCTGTTTGGCAGTGCGGATCCAGATGAGGTGATTCACTCTGAGGAGACTCATCAGGATTTCCACCACCAAAATACATTGCATACTGCTTGTTCGAAATTAGTTTCTGCTATTACATGAAATATTTTCAAATAGATTTCTCCGCACAAGTCAGTCGATCAGTGTGGGTCCAGAGGAGAAGTCTCACTCTGAGAATTCTCATCCGGAAACATACCATTAGTCGTTCTGCATATTGCGTTATAGGGCTGACTATCGTCCCAAATTTTGACTATCATGATACTATCACTATCGGAGAAACCCCTATCACGATACTATTACTATCGAGGGTCTTACATCATGATTATCATGATACTATCACGGTCTCTGAATATTGCAATTACTTAAGAAATCAGATGATTTAAGTAAGTCCATCATCTCTAAATTACTTACCAGTGCTGTCCACTATGAGTGTAAGCTTTACCATCATCTTAACAAAAGTTTTTTTTATGCAAAGCAGACACCTTTCAGGTTCCTAAATGACATTTGTTTGGAAAACAAGTGTCAAAATCCAGCCCACAAAGTGAAAATCTACGTGAACAAAATCTTTCAAAACTATCAATAGTTGAAAGCACTATCGGCGATAGGTATCGATAGTTGAAAACACTATCACGAAAGCACTATCAAGGCAACCACTATCACGATGCATCAATATATCAATGTATCGTTACACTCCTATTGCGTTATCAAAACAATTTTCAAGTTTTCTCAGTGAAGTTTTTGTCAATCTATATGTCATTTTTGTCAGTATGTTCAGGTAAGTATGGATCCAGATGAGGTGTCTCACTAGGAGCAGTCTCATCTGGATACATACTGTAAAATGTTCTGCACATCTCTTAGTGATAGATAGTGTAAGCAGTACCATGGAGACTTTCCAAGTTAATTATGTCTTTGTATAATCTGTTTGTCAGTGTGGGTCCGGATGAGGTGATCAATTTTGAGGAGTCACATCTGGATACACACCACCAAACATTCTGCATAATGCCTGATAACTTATTTGGTCAGTGTGGATCCAACTGAGAAGTCTCACTACAAGAAGTCTCATCTGGATACAAACTGTCGGTCATTCTACATATTGCCTTATTGAAACAAGTCTTAGATTTTATGTGGAGTTTTTGGTAATCAATGTGCATATCTGTCAGTATGTTTAGGGTAATGGATCCAGATGAGGTGTTTCACTAGGACCAGTCTCATCTGGATACATACTTATGCATATCTCTCAATTAAAGATAGTGTAAGCAGTACCATGGAGACTTTCCAAGTTAATTGTGTCTTTGTGTTATCTGTTTGCCAGTGTGGGTCCGGATGAGGTGATTCATTTTGAGGAGTCTCATCTGGATACACACCGCCAAATATTCCCCATAATGCCTGATCAAAAAGAGTTTCTGCTATAACATGGGGTCTTTTCAAATGAGATGTCTTGGCATAATTTGTTCGGTCAGTGTGGATCCAGATGAGAAGTCTCACTCTGAGAAGTCTCATCTGGATGCATACTGTCAGCATTTATGCTAACTACCTGGTTGAAACAAGTTTTAGTTTTTCCGTGGAGTTTTGTCAATCAGTATATCATTTCAATCAGTATGTATAGGCATGTATGGATCCAGATGAGGTGTCTCACTAGGAGCAGTCTCATCTGGATACATACTGTAAGATGTTCTGCACACCTTTCGATTAAAGATAGTGTAAGCAGTATCTGGAGTCTTTCCAGTTTAATTGTGTCTTTGTATAATCTGTTTGTCGGTGTGGATCACGATGAGGTGATTCACTTTGAAGAGTCTCATCTGGATACACACTGCAAAATATTCTGCATATTATTTGATCAAAAATAGTTTCTGCAATAACATGGAGTCTTTTCAAATAAGATGTGTTGGCATAATTTATAGTCTTTCAGCTCAGCCACAAAGTCCTCTTCAATTAAAGATGTTTTGCACAATTTGTTAGGTTAGTGTGGATCCGGATGAGGGGTCTCAATATGAGGATGCTCATGTGGATGCACATGGTTAGAGGTTTCTGCAGATTGCTTGATTAGCAGTGGTTTCAGCTTTACCATGGAGTCTTTTCAATCAGCATGCCCTTTCATAATTTGGTTGGTCAGTGTGGATCGACATGAGCTGTCCCACCTTGAGGAATCTCATCTGGATCCATACTGTCAAATGTTCTGCATGCTGCTTGATCAGAAATATTTTTAGACTTACCATGGAGTCATTGCAATTACTATAGCTTTGCATAGTATGTTTCGTAAGTATGGATTCGGATGAGATGTCTCACTTGGAGCTGTCTCATCCGGATACATACTGTCAAGTGCTAGTTATGGTGGTTGATCGGAAGTCTAGATTCAGTACTTTCATGCTCTTTTTTTTTTTTTTTTAAATACCACAGTCCAAATGTCCTGCCTATGATTATAATGTACATACAAGTAGTTCCATGTTTTTGTTCATAAATACATGTTTTGCTATGTGTGCTCTCAGTCCAAGTATTTGTGTGAGTTGTGTAGATACTTTGGAGTTGGATGAGATATTTCATTTTGAAGTGTGTCATCTGGGTCCACTGCACTGTATAGACTTAGCCTCTTTAGACATTTAAACAAAAACAGGGATTTGGCATAGAGTTCTAAATATCGGGACAGGTGAGTTTGAACAGGCAGTGCAGGCCTGGATCAGAATGCTCAAGACAGAGTAGTCTGATCTGGGTATGCACTATCTGTCATTACATTTGCTTTCTACCCTGGGGATCTTGCCTACTCCGTTTTGGGACAGCATAGTTATAATTGTTTTCTCAGGGGTTCTAATCTTTTGAGCTTTTGCAACATTTAAAAGATTTTTGCTTGGTCAGTCACTTCACACTAAACATCATAACATAAAGAGTGTGGAAAGTAAGTGGCTGGAGGGGTTATGTTGTAATGGGCTGTTATGTCAAAGACTACACTGTTAGTAGCTAAGCGTACTGAAAAAAAAAAAAAAAATCTTTTTGTCAAGTCATTTTAATCTGTAGGGATTTTTAAAAGGATGTAGCATGCCACATGTTTTTCTTCCAGGTGGACCTGGAGGAGATATCGGGACTGAATACGAGCTGTCTTGTTTTGGTCAGCACTTTTACATGTTTGGCATATGGCTTGAGAAAAAGATTTTTTTTTTTTTTTTTTTCTTTTTGTAAACTGTGATCAGGGGCAAAAACAATTAAGAAAAAAAAAGGAGGATATATGTATATATATTTTCTTTTTCTACACATTTTGTAAGCAAAAATCCAAAATATCGTAAACCATATTATACTCTTGCAATGTTTGTTTGTGTTCGTGTGTTGTATACACTTTTTTGTTTATTGTATTTTGTTACTTCTGTGTATCCCTTGCTACTGACCTGGCAACATTTAGGCAAAATATGAAAAGTTTCTCACTGAAGTACAAGAATGGCTGATTTAAAAATACTTGCATATAATGCTCAAGGTCTTGGGGGAATAAGTAAACGAACTGATGTGCTTGATTATTTAAAAAACATGAATTTTGACATTTACTGTTTACAAGATACACACTTTACAGATAGCGATGAAAAGCTGATAAGAAACCTTTGGGACAATGACTGTGTTTTCAGTAATTATAGATCTAATGCTAGAGGTGTAGCAATTTTATTTAATAAAAATGTAAATTATACAATTCATAATCAGATATCTGATAATCAAGGAAATTATATCATCCTTGATATCTCTGTGCATAATCAACATTTCTCTTTAATTAATATTTATGGACCAAACACTGATAACCCTAAATTTTTCCAAGAACTGTTCCAAAAGGTTGATGACATAGGGAATACAGATTTTATCATATGTGGAGATTTTAACCTTATTCTAGATCCTGAAAAAGACTGCTCTAATTATAAATGTGTGAATAATCCGAAGGCTAGAGAGACAGTTTAAAAATTTATTGATGACAAAAATGCAATAGACACTTTTAGAGATAATAACCCTGAACTTAAAAGATACACTTGGAGAAAAAGAAATCCTCTAAAACAGGCAAAGTTGGACTACTTTTGACTTCTGAAAGTATTGTACAATTTGTTAAACACTGTAAGATTGAATCAAGTTATAGGTCTGACCATTCTGCCGTTAGCCTTTGCCTCAGTTTCACAGATTTTGAACATGGAAAGTCATACTGGAAACACAATAACTCACTTTTAACAGACATAGAATACCTTAATATAATGAATAGGAAAATAACTGAAATTAAACAACAATATGCACTGCCAGTATATAATATGGACAAAATAGAAAATATACCTGATAATGAAATACAATTTACAATAAATGATCAGTTATTTTTGGAAACATTGTTAATGGAACTTAGGGGACAGTCAATTTCATATGCCAGTTATAAGAATAAACAAAGAAACACAAGAGAAAAAGAACTAATAAGTGAAATTGCAGATTTAGAAAATAACATAATCAATGAAAATACGGAACAGATAGATGCTTTAAAAACTGAACTACTGGATTTAAGACAAGAAAAACTGAAAGGACAAATTATAAGATCAAAGGCACAATATATTGATAAAGGAGAAAAGCCAACAAAATATTTCTGTGGTCTTGAGAAACATAATTACATCTCGAAAACAATGCATAAACTCGAAAAAGTAGATGGAACAATATTAAATGAACAAAAAGCTATTTTGAAAGAAACCGAATTTTTTTATAAACATTTGTACTCTAACAGAGACAACTCTTTGGATAATGTAGACCTAAATGAATATGTAGGACAAAACAGCATGAATAAATTAACAGAAGACCAAGCAGATAATCTAGAAGGAAAGCTAACATTAACAGAAATATCAGCAACTCTTAAATCAATGAAAAGTGAAAAAAGTCTAGGTCTCAGTGGTTTTTCAGCAGAATTTTTCAAAGTGTTTTGGATACATTTAGGAAACTTTGTTCTTAGATCCTTAAATCATGGTTACTTATCAGGGGAACTATCGGTCTCTCAAAAGCAAGGGTTAATAACATGCATACCTAAAGAAAATAAACCCAAACAATATCTAAAAAACTGGCGTCCTTTAACACTCTTAGACACAGTCTATAAAATAGCCTCTGGCACAATTGCAAATAGATTAAAAACAGTGTTAGACTCCATTATTAATAAAGACCAAACAGGATTTATTAAAGGGCGGTCAATAGTAGAAAATATACGCACTATATATGACATTATGAAATTCACAGATGACCATAACATTCCAGGACTTATATTGCTTATAGATTTTGAAAAGGCTTTTGATTCTCTGTCTTTGAACTTCTTACATAAAGCTCTAGAACACCTTAACTTCGGTGAATCACTCAGGAAATGGATTAGAGTATTTTATAAAAACATAACATCAGCAGTCATACAGTCAGGACACTTATCATCCTTCTTTAGTATTAGTCGTGGATGTCGCCAGGGTGACCCTCTCTCCCCATATCTTTTCATAATCTGTGCAGAATTCTTGGCAACAAAAATAAGAAAAAATGAACAAATTAAAGGCATCAGAGTAAATGATACAGAGTTTCTGATATCACAATTTGCGGATGACACCTCTATCATGTTAGATAGCACAGAAAAGTCTCTCAATCAAACACTATCAGAGCTGGAAATATTCTCAAGGATATCTGGTCTAAATGTAAATTTTGATAAGACTCAGCTTGTATGGATAGGTTCTGAAAAATACAGTATAAGGTAAATAAAAACAAAATGGAAACTTTCATGGGGTAAAAACACATTTAAGCTGTTAGGGATTAATTTTAACACTGATTTAGAAAAAATGATACAAGATAATTATGCTTCGAAAATTCAGCAAATAAAAAAAATCATAAATATGTGGAATAAAAGAAGTTTATCACCTGTAGGTAAAATAACTGTTATAAAAACGCTAACAGTACCAGTCTTTAATCTCCTATTTATATCTCTACCAAACCCCAATCCGGTGGTAATAAACACTATTAACGATATCTTATATGACTTTTTGTGGAATAAAAAAGCAAAGATAAAAAAATCTGTTATAGTGAAACAATATTTTGAAGGAGGACTTAAGATGGTAAATTTCCAAGCATTTATTTCTGCATTAAAGGCAACTTGGATAAGAAGACTTATTGTAAGTAATAGTAAATGGCAAAGTTATATCACTAGTTACATTAGTTTGGAAAAATTAACAGCTTTAGATACTGGATATATTGAAGAAAAAATAAAAGATTTAAAAAACCATTTTTGGCAAGATGTCTTAGTATCACTATTGAAATTAAAGGAAAACTTAGAGGAAACACAAGAATCTGTTTTAAAAAGCCCTTTATTCTACAGCCACAATATCACCATTGATGGGGCAAAAATACTTTATAAAGACTGGTATAGTAAAGGAATCAGATTTATAAATGATATGATAAAAGAAAATGGAAACTTCTATAGTCAGCAAGAAATAATAATTAAAACTAAAATAAAAGTAAATTTTTTACAATATTATGGTGTTATAAATTCAATAAAAAAGTATTTACAGAAAATAAAATTAACATTAACTCAAAATGTTGAAAGCCCATTTATACCATGTCATATCCAGCCAATATTGCAACAAAGTACAGGAGCGCAAATAATATACAATATTTTGAATAAAAATGATGAAAAACCAACTGGAGTCAGGTCATGGAACAAAAAATATAACATACTGGATGATGACTGGGAGAAAATTTTCAAGGATCCTTTTTGCATAACAAAATACCCTGCCATTCAATGGTTCCAAACATCAATTAATCATAATATTCTTGTGACAAATAGTCTGCTTTACAAAATGAAGTTAAAAAATGATCCGTTGTGCTACTATTGTCATCAGCATGAAGAAACTATAACACATTTGTTTTGGCAATGCAACAAAACACATCAGTTCTTAAATGATTTGTTACAGTGGCTTAAATCATACAATATACATTGTGAAATATCAGAGGAATTTTTTATCCTTGGTTTAGCGAAAAATAATATTCCAGAAATCTTAAGATTTATAATATTATATGCCAAATATTACATATATATCACTCGTTGCAATCAACAAATTTTACTTTTAGATGTATTTAAGAGAAAATTGCTCCTGATGTATAAGATACATATGGAAATTTCCATATCAAACAATAAACTGGTAGAATTCCATAAAGATTGGAGGCCATACCAATTACTGATAGATAGTATAGTCTAACTAGTTTAATTTTCAAAGGAGTCACATTTAGACCAGGATATCAGAGAAGAATTTAATAAGAACTATTCTTATAAACATTTCAAATACTGAAAACAACCCCAAAACATTAAAACAGAAAAATAAGTTCTTTTTTCAATGCCAGGTCAGAAACAAGGGAGATACAGAAATTTCCTCCTTCACCTCTTTTTTTATTTTTTATTTTCTTTTCCCTATAAAGGAAGAATATTTTCTTTTGTAAAAGTGAGAAAGGTATAAGGGCGAAAGTTGTACTTGAAATCTGTAATAATGTAATGGTTTATATACATCCACTGTGTAACCCTCCTCAAAGATTGCCCGGGTCTTTGAGGACCTTCTCTGTAACGGGAAATGAAAATAAAAAAATATTTACACAAAAAAAAAAAAAAAAAAAAAAAAATAAACATTTAGGCTCATTGTCAAATTTGAAAATCAAATTATACAATTTACTAACCTGCAGTGCCTTGTCTGGTATAACTGTTTCTTCATTGTGTTTTAAACCATTTTTCTTTTGCTCTTTTCCCTTTACTTTTCCTGTTAAAAAGAAACATGCAATTCTAGAAATATATGCAGACAGCACCAGTAAAAAAAAAAAAAAAAAAAAAAGTTTGTTCAAATGGTGGCCCCAGGGTCCAAAACGACCCTGGGGCAGGGGGTCTTGGGTTCGAAACTAAAATATACTTAAAAATCTTCTTCTCCAGAACTGCTTGGCTCAGATGCTTGAAATTTGGTATGTAGCATTCTCTAGTGGTCCTCTACCAAGTTTGTTCAAATGGTGGCCCAAGGGTTCAAAATGGCCCGGGGCAGGGAGTCCAAGGTTTGAACCATAGAAATACATAGAAAAATATTGAAAAATCTTCTTCTTCAGAACTACAAGGCTCAGATGCTTGAAATTTCGTATGTAGCATTGCCCAGTGGTCCTTCACCAAGTTTGTTCAAATGATGGCCCCAGGATCCAAAATGGCCCTGCCCCAGGGGGTCTTGGGTTTGAACTATACAAATACATAAATATTCAAAAATCTTCTGATTCAGAACCGAAAGGCTCAGATGCTTGAAATTTGGTTTGATACATTGCCTAGTAGTCTTTTACCAAGTTTGTTCAAATGGTGGCCCCAGGGTCCAAAATGGCCCTGCAGCGGAGGGTCCTAGGTTTGAACAATAGAAATACATAGAAAAATATTTAAAAAATCTTCTTCTTCTTCAGAACCATTTGGCTCAGATGCTTGAAATTTAATCTGTAGCATTGCCTAGTGGTCTTTTACCAAGTTTGTTCAAATGATGACCCCAGGGCCTAAAATGGCCCCGCCCTAGGTGGTCCTGGGTTTGAACCATAGAAATACATAGAAAAATATTTAAAAATCTTCTTCTTTAGAACCTTTTGGCCCAGATGCTCGAAATCTGGTATGTAGCATTGCTTTGTAGTCTTTTATCTAGTTTGTTCAAATGATGGCCCAAGGGTCCAAAATGGCCCTGCGGAAGGGAGTCCTGAGTTTGAACCACAGAAATATATAGAAAGATATTAAAAAAGCTTCTTCTTCAGAATCACTTGGCACAGATGCTTGAAATTTGGTATGATGCATTGCCTTGTGGACTTCTACAACATTTGTATAAATGGTGGCCCTGGGATCAAAAATGACCCTGGGGCGGGGAGTCTTGGGTTCGTAATTAAAGTATACTTAAAAATCTTCTTCTCCAGAACCCCATAGTGCAGATGCCTGAAATTTGGTATGATGCATTTCCTAATGGTCCTTTACCAAGTTTTTTCAAATGATGGCACCAGGGTCAAAAATGGCCCTGCCCCATGGTGTCCTGGGTTTGAACCATAGAAAATACAAAGGAAAAATATTCAAAAATCTTCTTCAGAACCACTTGGCTCAGATGCTTGAAATTTAGTATGTAGCATTGCCTAGTGGTCCAAGATTATTCAAATGATGGCCCCAGGGTCCAAAATGCCCCCACCCAGGGAGTCCAGGGTTCGAACCATAGCAATACATAGAAAAATATAAAAAATAATCTCTTCAAAAACATTTGGAAATGATTGCAAACTAGCAGGTTTGTTCAAATGATGACCCTAGTATGACCTTTAACGTTTTTGTTCAGGTGAGCGATTCAGGGCCTCTTGGCCCTCTTGTTAAGCTAATAGAAATGGGGGACTTGTAGAGGGAAGAAGGTTGGCAAAACAATACTTCTAAATCAGAGTGATCTCCCTTTGAGTAATAATCAGTCACATTTAGAAATTTTGGCCATCTGGAGACAAAAATGACCTAAAACATATTGAGATGCTCTACATGCTGGAATGGTTCAGTGGTGCTAAGTAGATATATGTTGTAATCATGATAGCATGATGCTTTTAATCCTTCAAGCGCCCAAAAGCAGACGAAAAAATTTCAGTCTGCAAAAATTTCAAAACATCTTTCATCCAAGCTATATCATATTGAAAATTCAAAAACTAGAGGGCAAAAAGTGTGGATCTAGATGAGGTGGCTCATTATGAGCCACCTCATCAAGATCTGCACTGTTTGCAAATTCTGTCATTTTCATCACTGGCACTTTAAGTGTTAAAGGCATTGCTTTGCTGTCGCTGAGGCGCAATTTCATGTCCCTGTTGTATCTTGATTGATCACTTAAGATTTGTAAGTAAGCTAAAAAAAATATGGGCTGTCCGTTTTGATACTTTTATTATTTGTCTGTAAAATTTCATGCAGCACTATTATGGGGTGGCTAATTTGGCTATAGGATCTCCTTGATGAGACAGTTTTGATAACTTGAAGCAATTACTGTAAAACACTTATTTTTGGTGATTAATGAATTTTGATGATATTGGCAATTAGGGCAAAGAGAGCTAAAATATATGTTCACCTATACATTTAGGCATCCCATTAGAATCGCCTTTATGAAGGGATTCTAATAGATGCCTCAATTTCTATTTAAAAAGAAAAGTAAGAAAAAATTTTGTTACAAATTTTAATCAGATTTTTTTTTGTTATCTCCAGCCATGCCACATTATGTTCACTAAAATTAATATGTGCCGATATGTCTTTTTCATTAAACCGTCACGTGACATTTTGATAGCACAGTATTTAGTGTTTAATGGTACTTTGGATATTCTTTGCTATTTTCCTTATATTGAATGGTAGCCTGGATTTTAAAACATAATAACTACATATCAGAGAACTCACTTCCTCATGAAATTGGTTTATGGCTATATGGAGATATAACAGTGACATGAAATCAGGCCATAGCCGCCATACCAAGCTTTTTCCAGAACTTTGTATTTCTTTTTACTTTCAGCTTAGAAATTGCAAAGGTATGCTAGTAAATTACAATTGATACATTATTTTCTTGTTTTGACAGTATTCTATTCAAAGTTTCAAAAAATTTAAAGTTTCAAAGTGTATTTCAACATCAAGAAAGCCCCAAAGGGAAATAATACAATGAAAGTATGAGAAATAATAATAAAAAAAAAAATACACTTTATGGTTTGCATAAAAGTTTGAAGTTTTCAATTAAAGGCTGCTGTTTTGAAGCCAAAAGAGCTATAAAGTTAAGAGTCCCAGATAACTTGTAGATTTCTCATAAAACCATAGTACAATATAATCTGAGCATTCAGTAGAACTACCTTACCAAAGCAGTTTTTGTCGAGCCTGCTTGCGGTGAGCGAGACATAGTTGTTACTACGTAAGTTCGGTGTATGTCCGTGCGTGCATTAGTGTGTGCGTGCGTGTGTCCGTTCGGAGTTGTCCAGGCCATAACATCTACATTTGTGGATGGATTTCAAAATGATTCAGCACAATTGGTCTCCTTGATGAGTAGAAGTGCCATTTAAAACATTTGTTCATGTAGGTCCAAGGTCAAGGTCACACTTGAAGGTCAAATGATAAAATGGCCATAAATTGAGCTTGTCCAAGCCATAACTTCTACATTTACGGATGGATTTCAAAATAATTTGGCACAGTTGTTCTCCTTGATGAGTAGAAGTGCCATTTGAAACATTTGTTCAGATAGGTCCAGGGTCAGGGTCACATTTGAAGGTCAAATGATAAAATGGCCGTAAATTGAGCTTGTCCGAGCCATTACTTCTACATTTATGGATGGATTTCAAAATAATTTGAAACAATTGTTCTCCTTGATGTTTAAAAGAGCCATTTGGAAAATTTATTCAGGTAGGTATAAGGTCAAGGTCACACTTGAAGGTCAAATGATAAAATGGCCATAATTTGAGCTTGTCTGGCAGCCATAACTTCAATATTTACAAATGGATTTCAAAATAATTTGGCACAATTGTTCTCCTTGATAAGTAGAAGTGCCATTTGGAATATTTGTTCAAGTAGGTCCAAAGTCAAGGTCACACTTGAAGGTCAAATGATAAAATGGTCATAAATTGGGCTTGTCCGAGCCATTACTTCTACATTTTCGGATGGATTTTAAAAGAATTTGGCACAATTATTCTTCTTGATGAGAGGAAGTGTCAAGTGACATATGTGTTTGGGTAGGTCCAAGGTCAAGGTCACACTTGAAGGTCAGATATTGTAATTGTCATAAATTGAGCTTGTCTGGGTCATCACTTCTACTTATTTTCCTTTGTGAAAATTTGAAAAAAAAGAAGGAAATGCTGGCTAAGCATGATGTTGTTTGGCTTCTTTCTAGAGAGAAGCAGTTACTTAGTCTTGACATACTTGTAGGCCACTATAGCAAACAGCGGGCTCGACCAGTTGTCCCTGGACAACCTTCTAGTTATGAGAATTAAGCCATATAGGTACACTGCCATATTTTTTCTGTGCCATTCATCGTATGCATGCCCTTCCCATGTCTTCAGCCAATAAAGTGAGATCCCGAAATGATGAAAGTTTCACAGCACCTTTGCTCCATCCTACCACCTCAACAATTGTCCTTTAGAGACATAAGCAGTCTGGGTATACACTGTTCTGCATTTCTATAAAAACAATTAGGACCGTGACATGACAAAACCAGCAAAGTGGCATGTGTGCCCAGCAAAGACTCAAATTAGTCTGGGCATCTGCCCAGTCTGAGCAGAGTCTTCACTGTACACATGGAGCTAGTTTAGACTGTTAGCTATACCCTTTAAGCAAATAGCGAAGACTCTGATCAGACTGAGTTGCTGCCTACGCTGATCTGAGTCATTGCTGGATGCACTCGCAGTTCGTTGGTTTTGTCGTGTCGAGGCTCAATTAAGTGTTATGACAGTGCCTTGTCTTGATATATTGGAAGGAAAAAAAAACAACACCTAACCCTCTCCATTCCCCACATTTGATAGCCCCATCCCCAGCCACCACTCCCTCCAACAAGTACTCATCATGTTGTGATAATTTTCAGATCTGGTACAACCCAACAGACCTATATCATGCCTGGGGCTACATGGTGAATGCTTCCCAACATCTAAACAATTCAATGTTTAAGTAAGATCCTTTAACTTTTTATCCTTTACTTTGTTGGCTGCAAATTCACCCCTGGTTAACTATGTTTTCAAGACTGTTACAAAACAAAAAACAGCTGTCGCACAACCAAAAAGAGTCATAGTTCCAAAACTACTTGGTCATTGTGTCTAAGCAAATTTGTTTAGCAACAATAACCAGGTCATTTAGGAACGATGACTCTTTCGTTTTCTAACAGCTCATTTTCATAGGGTAACAACCCTTGTATAACCAGGGATGAACTTGACAGGCTTTTGCAAACAATATATGAGCCGTGACACAACAAAACCAACAATGTGGTTATGCGACCAGCCCAGACTCAGATCAGCCTGGACATCCACCTAGTCTGATCAGACTCTTCACTATGTGCTGAAAGGGTGGCTAAGGGTCTTAGCTACCTTCATGCGGACAGTGATGACTCTGATCAGACTGGGCGGATGCCCAGGCTGATCTGAGTCTGCGCTGGGTGCACAACCACTTTGTTGGTTTTCTCGTGTCACGGCTCATAAAAATCCAGACGAGGCTGCTCATGGGGAGCAGTCCTGTAAGGTCCATGCTCTTTCTAGTAAGATTTATTCATAGCAGACATAAGACAACAACAAAAAACTTGTAATTGCCTGTAAAAGTCATGAAATTCCTCTTTTGTGAGAGACCATTACTAAACAAAGTCAGTTTAGAAAACTCTCTTTTATCATATGTGTATAATAGATACTGTATAGGATATGAATGAGTGAGTGAATGAACTTGGGTTGGACATCCCACCAACAACTAGGTCATAAGGAGACTGGTCCTTGGCTTAAAGTCTCATTCCAAAGACTGGAGAAGTGGGGGATGGATTTTGCAATCCTTGGATTGTTAGTCCAGCGTGTTATCCACTGCACTATAGCACTCCTCATAGGATTTGAAATATCTTATATCATAGTTTTTTTTCATCAGGGTAATTTCTGTATTTGCTAGGTATGATCTAGTTGATGTTACCCGTAACAGTTTACAGATTATTTCTCTGAAGTTCTACACAGACATGGTGTCAGCTTACAGGAGTAATAATTCAGCCAAGTTGGAGTAAGTTTTAACAGCATACTTTATAAATTTATAAGTTAATTTTTCATAAGATTCTAAATGGGCAGAAAAAATCAGAAGAAACATACAGCAAGAATTACCTGTATGTAAGTGAGAACAGTCTAGTCATGAGTTTCTGTACTGCACACATGATCAGCTGTACTGCACACATGATCAGCTTCTAACATTTTCATCCTGAAATATCACAAATTTTCTTGTTCATCTTTAGTCCAGGCAAACTGGCGATTTTTTCCCTAAACCCAAAACAAATTGCAACAAAAGCTTTTTTTGCATTTTTGTTGAGAACTAACATTCACATATCACATATCAAAAGTAGGATAAAATCGGATAATGCAAAATATATTTTTTTTCTGCATTTTTACAAGCGCCTATTTGCGTCTTAAATATACCAATTATTTGTAATGTTTTATATGACATAACATTATTGCTGTGAGTTTTATTTCTAAAAACCTATTCTATCTCTGCCAGAATTGAATCCAGAAGCTTATGATTGAATTTGGCACATTTTCTTGTTGAATGTGAAGCCATCTAGGTCTAAAATGGTATAAATTACCCCACCCACTTTATTCTGCCTTAAAATCTGAAGTGAATTTTTGAAGGTCAGTAACTGAACTGCAACAAGAAATATATCATACTGATAAGTTAAACTTTGCTTCGCATATTTATGCTTCAATTTAAAATACTGATCTCTGAAGGCATGAGAAGCCCGAAACAAAGGCACAAAGAGCAGAATACTACATGCATAATAACACAAACAGTGCAACATACTTATGAATAGTCTTTTTAAATCTCCTCGGCAGGATTTATGAACGGGACCACTGAACAATGCTAAGTACTAAATATGTAAGCTCTGGGCCTCATGGTTTCAGGGAAGATGATTTTTTTGAAGATTTTTTCCATAATAAGTCTATGGGAGCTAATGACCCCTGGGGCGTGGCAAATTTGGGCCCCAGGGGCATGGTTGGCAGGATTTTTGTATGTGACAACTAAAAATTGGTAGATACTAAATATGTAAGCTCTGGGCCTCATGTTATCAGAGAAGAAGATTTTTGAAGGTTCTTTAGCGATATATAGCTCTTTATAAACAAATGACCCCCTGGGGAGGGGCAAGTTTGGACCCAAGGGGCTTGATTGTCAGGAGTTATGTAGGGGACCACTAAACATTGCTACACACTAAATAAATATATAAGCTCTGGGCCTCATTGTTTTAGAGAAGAAGATTTTTTAAGTTTTTCCCATTATAAGTCTACAAGAGCCAATGATAGATCCCGGGTGGGGGTGCAATTTGGATCCCAGGGGCATGGTTGGCAGGATATATGTACGTGACCACTAACTATTGCTAACCATTGCTATATACTAAATATGTGAGCTCTGGGCCTCATGGTTTCAGAGAAAAGATTTTTGAAGGTTCTCAGCTATATAGCCCTATATTAACAAATGATCCTTTGGGTGGGGCCAGTTTGGACCCCATGGACATGGTTGGCAGGATTTATGCAGGGGAGCACTAAACATTGCTACATACTAAAAGTTTAAGCTCTTGGCCTCATGGTTTCAGTGAAGATTTTTTTAAGTTTTTCACTTCATAAGACAATGGGAGCTAATGCCCCTGGGGCGTGGCCAATTTAGATCCTAGGGGCATGGTTTGCAGGATTTAATTACGTGACCACTAACCATTGCTACATACGAAATGTGTGAGCTCTGGGCCTCATGGTTTCAGAGAGGAAAATTTTTTAAGCTTATTTAGCTATATAGCCCTATATACACAAATGACCCACTGAGATGGGGCCAGTTTGGACCCCAGGGGCATGGTTGGCAGCGTTTGTGTATATATATCAGCTCGGGGCCTCATGGTTTCAGAGAAGAAGATTTCTAAAGTTTTTATCATTATAAGTCTATGGGAGCTAATGACCCCTGGGGTGGCCAATTTGGACCCCAGAGGCATGTTTGGCAGGATTTATGTACGTGACCACTAACCATTGCTACATATTAAATATGTAAGCTCTGGGCCTCATGGTTTCAGAGTGGAAAATCAGCTATATAGCCCTATATAAACTAATGGGTCCCTATGGTGGGGACAGTTTGGACCCCAGGGGATGGATTGGCAGGAGTGATGTAGGGGACCACTAAACATTGCTATATACTAAATATATAAGCTCTGGGCCTCATGGTTTCAGAGAAAAAGATTTTTTAAGATTTTCTAATTATAGTCTGTGGGAGCTTTATGTTGCTATGGCAACCAGAGTTCTAATCTGATCTACCCTATAACCTTACGCAGTCAATCCCCACCCAACAATGCTACACATAAAATTTGATCAAGTTTGGGCAGATGGTTTAGGATGTATGTTTTTAAGTGTGGAAGACGACGAGGGACTACGGACCAAGGCTATACTATAGTATAATAAGCTCACCTTGACAGGTGAGCTAAAACCTTAAAGAACATCCCATATTTTAACATGAAATTTCCAATTCCATGACCTAGACCTCAAGGTCACTGAGGGGCAAGGGTGTAAAACGTAAGACCATTATCTAGCATAAGTGAAAGTATCAACTTAGGCTATCAATGGGTTAAAGAGATATGGGTGTTTAAATAACCTATAACACCTAAATGGTGGACATGGACGCGGGTGCAAACGCGGAGGCCAACACGGAGGTGACAACAATAGCTCTTCCTGAAGGTCGTTCAGGCGCGCTAAAACAATGACTTCTTTCCAGAGGAGTGGGCGGGTGGGGAAGTGGCTGTTAGGCGGGAAGGAGGTATAATTTGTAAATTTTGAACCAGCAAAGTAAACATTTTACCATTTGTGAATGCACAAATGTCATGGAAGTTATCACCTAATATCCCAAAGCATTTCCAAGATATCTGCATATTTAACCCTCTAGTGGATTATCCTTTCAACACATGCAGTATTTAGCCGGGCCACATAGTGCAGTCGGTAGCGCGTCTGACTTAAGAGCCAGAGGTCCTGTGTTCGATACCCGGTCCGGCTTCTTACTTCCGTTTCTCCTTCCGCTGATTCAGGAAGGACATTTGTCAGTTACTTGCGAAAGTATGTGCACTTAGTACTAGATAGATAGATTTCTTTATTTCCTCCATATAGAAGAGCAGCATGGTAACATATATACAACTACAGCATGGTAACATATAACATATATACAACTACAAAAAAAAAAAAAAAGAGAGAGAGAGAGAGAAAATGGAACATGTCAACAATGATATATACATGTACATATATTGACAGCATAGACTTAACTCGATTACAATAGTTGCATCGAAACATATACACATACATGTGCACACAGAGAAAAGTCACAGGACATCAAAACATGTCTACGGAATACGCCGAAATCAAATGCTCAGGCCTGAACGCAAGTAATAGCCGGCGTTGCCTATAAATCTGCCAGTTATGCATAACCCCAAGGAATCTATATAAGCAAATGAAGATCCTCACAGACCGGCCTGAGCCCTTGATGTCCGCGGACACAAGCACATCCCCAGGTTAACTGCATAGGAGGTCTAAGCCGGCCAACGACTAGTGTTGTAAGGTTAATTGACCATCCCGACATGACCATGGCTGTTTATCGTGGACGTGAAGCAACAAAACAACACTCTCAGATGTCCTGTCATTTGATAAATAGGAGTTACATCAAGCTGTTTTCTTCTATTGTACTGTCACAGTCTTCATTTAAAAACATCGATTCTGTTTACTATCTTCATTACCATCCATATTGTCCATCTGAATAGAGGTTATTGTAAAAGCAAAATTTGCACTGGTGGGTGGGGTAAACCAATAGTAATATACTATATGATCAACCGGTACGCATAATCAGCAAATTTAACGGTAGCCAAAAGCTAAAGAACAGTATATAACTGTTTTATCAACGAGTCCTATGGATTTAACTTGTTTAGAAATGATGTTTAGAAGTGGCTTTCCGACCAAAAGTAGCTGTGCAGTGGTTTAAACCCTTCGAAAACAAGACATATGAAAAAAATCAAGTTTCGCATTCTCCGATTTTGTCCTACTTTTAGTATGTTAAAAATGTAGGTCTAAGGAGCTTATAACTGCAAAGAAACCTTTTGTTGCAATTTGTTTTAGGTTCCCCCACAATTTGACTGGACTACTTTGAAGGAAAGGGGTATTTGGCCAAAAGTGCATTAACTCTTGAAGCACCAGAGACGAAAATAGCAGAATTTGCAAACAGCATAGATCCTGATGAGGCGGCTCATAATGAGCCACCTCATCTAGATCTACACTGTTTGTCCTCTAGTCTTTGAATTCTCAATATGAAATATCTTGGACAAGGCATTTTCTTAAATTTTGCAGAAGTGAATTTTGTTGTCTGCTTTATTGTGCTTAATAAAGTTTCCTTTTAAAAGGAAAGGCTTGCCGAGTTTTTACTGACGTCGCACTGCGATGTAAGCACGTCGCATCGACGTCATTTTGACGTTATGTGCCCGCGGGGTTAATACCAACGGAACGGGAATTACGAGAACTAGCGTATGAGGACTAAGCAAAAGGAATTTAGCCTAATTATGAAGTTGTTGTCGTACACTTCTCGTTACAATTTATTTTTTAACTAAATCCCCTCTTAGGCCAGCTTTCTGCAGTGTTTGGATTCCAGTTGCATACAAATACTTCTTGCATGTCAAGAAATTCCAGTACAACCAAAAAGACGTCATAATCACTGGCAAACTGCTTTCCAGCCACTTCTTGAAAACGTTGGAGGTAATCAACAGCCTTTGATAACTTTACTCGGCGATGGATCTTGATTTTCTGTCTCAGCTGCTTCAGTAATTGACCTCGCATTCCCCACTATTTACCTGCCCCTAAACAGGTGGTTAACATGCAACATTTTATGAATCCCGAATGACTGAAGCAATCACTTTGTCAGCCGAAGGCATAGCCATTGCCTTCTTTGGAGACATGGCGAGACGTTGTGGCATGTTTCCATAGTTTCGGGTGTTGGTTCGGTTCTGGCTGAGAGAGATAGACCAGTGGCTCATAAATTGTCTAAAAACTGTAAATGAATCCCTCAGAAAGATTAAAATCTCAACGGTTCTGAAATTGTCCACTCTTTTCGTTACCTGTATCCCTAAAAGAGGTTTCAAGGACAGACTATTCATGAGTGGTCAAACGGTATTGTATTAGATGTTGAATTGTGTACATTACACCGCTGCTTGCCATCGACATGGACTTTACAATGAATACACGTTACCTATACACCGGCGTTACCGTATTTTGCATATATTAACACGGTCACTGTGCATATTAGCCACACACACATGGTATACTTTATTAGGTAAAATGTGATGAGTGATGAGGAAAAATCTCCAGAAAGCGCCTGCTAGTTGAATAAGCGAGTTCGGAGTTCCGCACCGCGCATGCGCGCACTCAGATTTTGCTCTCGGAGGTCAGAGGTCACGAATGCCAAAAGTCGCATACGCAAAGCGGTACACACCAACATATCGACTAATATATCAATTTATAAACATTCCCTGTCTATAAATCTTGCTAAATGACAGGTTTTCCAGATACACAAATCTCCACACACATCAGCGCAGTCTGATCAATCCATCTTCAGCATGACGTATTCCTGGATCATGGAGAATATGAATACCGAAAAAGAAAGAACCTGATCAGTCTGCACAGATGCATCAGCTCGAGCGCGGTGGCTGCTCTATGTAGTTACATTACACAATACCCTAAGGCCTTTTTTCGCCCAAACGCCGCTGTATGCTAAAAACAGCAAGCTTTCTGGAAAAGCTAATACTTGATGAGTACGGAAAGTGCCGACCGTTGGCGGCAATGTGACCAAAAATAGAATAAATTCCAGCTGTTATTTTTAGCAGATGCGGTAAACCAGCTATGGATATAAATAGAATAAGTCGGACGAGTTCTCCGCTTGTTGCGATGAAACGTTCGATATGTGAAGAGAAACATGAACAAATGCAGTCTCAAACCGGAACGAGCTTTTCAATCTATATGGCTTGCGGCCTTTGGGCCGCAAGCCAAAAAGGGTTAAAACATAGGCACATTATGAGCCATCTCATCTCTGTCTAAACTGCAAAGATTAGAATTTTTCTATCAGGTTGCAAGAGATAAATGTTGATTTCTCTAACTGTTCCTTTTCCAGTCAGAATTCTGGATTGCTCCTCTCACTTTTGAATGACCTTGACATGTTGCTGGCCTCAGACTCTCACTTCCTGTTGGGAACCTGGATCCAGGCTGCTAGAGCCAATGGTATTACTGATCAGGAGAAAGATCTAATGGAATTTAATGCCAGGAACCAGATCACACTATGGGGACCGAATGGAGAGGTTTGTTTCATATACCTCCTTGTTTTTCAGCCATTTTTACAAAGGGGAACTACTTTTGTTACTTCCTGTTTGCTAGATCTTCCAAAACTGGGTCTTCTTTTAACCAAATGATTCTAGGTGACCTAATTGCTTTTTTTAAGAGGTGCATGACCTATTTAGGAGGGAGGCAAAAGTGAAAATGGCAGTGTTACTTCCCCTGAAAGTGTATCCATTTGCCTAAGATATATGGATGCTGTTGCAAGGGAGATCACTCTGACATAGACATACTTGCCTCCCTCTTCATTGAGGAACAAGATGATTTAACTGGGTATCTAGGTGTCAAGAGTGCTAGCAAAGAATGGGTGAAGAGAGCTCCAAATATGCAATGTTTATGATGCTAGTGTTGAGATAACTTGTTCTTTCATCATAAAACTTTATGTTGTAAGATCTCTTTAAACCCTATTGCACTCAGAACGGCCTAAACTCCATAGAGTTTTGGCCGTTCTGAGTTCATTAGCGTGGAAACAACTGTGTCAGGACAGGTCACAGAATATATTTCTAATGTCTCATTTGCAACTAAGTAGAAAGTGAAACAGGTATCCACGGGCATTGGTGAGGATGGGTAAACTTTTATTGTGATTTCTGGTTTAGCTCTGTATGAAGTATAGGGGCCTCTTTATGACTTAATGCAGGTGTGCTAGACACAGCATTCCTTGGAATACTTGTGGAGAAGTAAGAAAAAGCATTTTATAATTACACATGAGATGACTGTTTAACTTTTAATATGAAGTCAGTACCAATTTCAACTTTTGTGTTGTAATGTCATTCTCTCGTAAGACACAGTTATCTAATTAAAAATATATTTTATAATTTCAGATCCGGGATTATGCAGCAAAACAGTGGTCTGGTCTTATTTCTGGGTAGGTTTAGCATTTAATTTACATTTTGAATATCAAAATTTTATATTTGCTTTTTCATGTTCAGAACTTACCATATTTTTCAGGGTCCGAGGTTATAAAACTTGAGTATAGTCTCAAACTTAAAATAAAGCACACTGATTGGCTGCCTCCGAGCATGTACTCAAAATAAAGCACACTGATTGGCTGCTTCTGAGCATGTGCTTGGAAACAGCCAATTAGTGTGCTTTATTTTGAGTTTGAGAATGAGCTCAAGTTTTATAATCTCGGACCCTGAAACATGCTCGGAAGCAGCCACTCCATGTGCTTTATTTTGAGTTTGAGAATGTACTCAAGTTTTATAACCTCGGGGCCTGGTATAAGATGGGATTTTTGCCATCTAGAATGGCCCAAAATGTTTAAATCAGTCTTGTGTAATTCTTCTATAAGGTGGATTTTTTCTTCTCGACAACAGGTTTCAAAAATGTAGATCCATCTTTTGAGATGGATGTAAAGTTTTGGGATTTTTTGGAGGGGGAAATTCTGGTCTTATAACTGAAGAAATATGGTGCCGAAAAAGAGTTAAGCAACCGGAACGGAATACATTCATGGGAATGGTGAAGATTTTGATATAGTTAGCATTGTGAGAGCTGCTATAATTAGGAAATAAGCTATAATCTCATACCAAAAGAATTTCTTCTGGTCTTCTGTAGTTCTGCTAGATCAATTCACATTTCTAAACCAGGGCTACAGAAATTTTGAAATCTAAATCGGTCCGGACGGCCGATGACGTCATACGAATCCAAAATAGACACGAAAACTAATGTCTACACTGTGTATTCCACAATCCAAAAAAAGTCACGAAAACTAATGACTATACTGGAGCGCCGTTATAACGCAGATGTCATAGCTGAAGTAGCCATTTAGTCCACATGTTCTTACTTACCATGAAAAATGCGCTTTAAAGTGCAGAGACAGTCAGACCGAAAGTGAAAGTACACATGCTGTACCAATCGGACATCCTCGCCGATCTTCAGTTACGGAATTGGCCGAAGTATTACGATTGACGTATTTTACTGTATTCGAGTTAATTCCCTTGAAATATGAATATACTTGCAAAAAGGTACCTTCGGACAAAGAAAAAAAAAAAAAAATTCTGGGCGAGAAATGACGTCGGCTAAAAAAAAAACCTGAGCAGACTGCACATAATCAAGTCCGGTTTAAATTTTCTTTTTAGCTAGTCAAATTCTTTCCTTATGCTATCTTTGAAAGTATACAATAGTCAGTGACCTTACGTTGCACAGCCTTTTTCCGTGCATCGGCACTGTGTGTATTACGAGTTGTGCAAAACCTTCGCCGCTGGCCAAAATTGTGACACGTGCTAATTATCGAAGATTTGTAAAATTGAGTCAGTGTTCACACCTTGGCAAGACAATCGACACTTTGTTTATCTGTGATAACTTTTGACAGCAGTTCGTGATTATTGGATTAATAATATGACACATGGCTAAAATCCAGGTAATTATGTCATCATACATCGCAAATCGTGTTATTTTCGGACCGAAAAAAATGTGCCTTATGCCAACTGAATCGGTTTTTCGAACTCAAAATCGGTCCTGACCGACAAAAAATCAGATTTCTGTAGCCCTGTTCTAAACTCAAATTCCTTCCTAGCGCTATGTCTAAACATTGACAGAAATTTCCTTCTTTTCTGTATGAACTGTATTAAAAGTAAAAAAAAAATCTTGTGTGGGTAGTTTATCTTGCTACACTAAACCACATTACACGAAGAGATAGATACACTTTCAGGGGAAGCAACTCTGCCATTTTAATTTGTCTCCCTTCCCAATGGGGCTCAACTTCGAAGGGTAAGAATTTACCTCCCTAGGTGAAATTCTTTCCCATATGAGTAAACCCTATTTTGGAACGGCTTCTTTGTCCGGAGAAGCAAACAGGAAGTCACAGAGTTGTTTCCCTTTGTAGAAATGATGGAAAAAATAACAACATAGAGGTGTACCCATTCTTTGTAAGGTAAGACACTGGAAAGGGAGACCACTCTGATTAAGAAGTATCTGTCTCCCTCAGACAAAGTGTTGCCCTGAGAGGAAAAAATTGCGAGAGATAAGAGAGAAAATTCTTTCCTATAAGAGCAGGCCCCATTTTAGACATGATTACCTACCAGGGAAGCAAGTATTATTCTGCTGAAGTTGTTTGTCTTATAAGAATGGTGGCCTAAATATGGGATGTATAAAGTTTAAACCTTCAATATTGTCTGTGAGCTTAGACATGACAAAACCAACAAAGTGGCATGTGTGCCAGCAAAGACTTAGGTCAGCCTAGGCAGCTGCCCAGTCTGATCAGAGTTCACTGTCCACATGGAACTAGCTTATACCCTTAGTTACCCTTTAAGTGGACAGTGAAGACTCTGATCAAACTGGGCTGATGCCCAGGCTGATTTGAGTGTTCACTGGGTGCACATGCCACTTTGTTTATTTTGTCATGTAGCAGCCTAAATGTATTTTGTCATGTAGCGGCTCAAATTTATTTGTATTTCAGTTACTACATTAAAAGATGGACTGTATTTATCAAATTATTGAAGTCAAGCTTGGCAGCCGTAAGTATTTTTTGGACAAAATTCGCTGCTAATTATCCTTTTTGTCTCACCTGCTTTAGCAAGGTGCGATATAGGAGTTCACTTTTCCGTCCGTCCGTCCGTCAGTCATTCCGTCCGTCCGTACGTCCGTCCGTCAGTACGTCCGTCCGTCAACAATTACGTCGACCCTAGTGTTTAAGTTCATTTCTCACAAACTATGATACCTACAATCATCAAACCTTGCATAAAGCTTCTTCTTAGAATGTTCTCGAGGATTTTTGCTCTTAGTTTTACCCCTGACCTATATTTTATGCACTGCAGACTTTTTAAAACAGTCTGTCAACAGTTACGTCTTATACACAGTACAGTATTTTTTAGAAGATGGAATTTTCACTGTCTAGAATGACCCAAATACCTACATTGTAAAATGGCCTTGTATAAGTTAGCCTTGTGTAAGTCTTCTGTAAGATTGGGTTTTCCCTTCCAAAATGGTCCCAGAAAGATCCATCTTATAAGGTGAATCTAGAGTTTTGGAAGGGAATTTTTTTTTATAAAGGATTAAAAACTGCATTAAGTTGTGTCTGTTTCTCGAATAAAACCAAAATGTGATGTTCTGCATTAAAATTTGGAAAATATGCACAAGTTTGACATAGCATACTGTGGAAATGGTATGTTTGCTGGATTGACTACAGGCAGAAAAGTATGATAGATAGTTTTGTCCCTGGCAAGTCTAATCTGATCGAGGTCTACAGTATTTGCAATTATTGGACCTTTCATCTCCAGCAGGTGCAATGTATATTAACCATTAAAACACCATAAAAGCAGACAACAAAATTTACATCTGCAAAATTGAAAAAAAAAATTTCACGAAGCTATATCATATTGAGAAATCAATGACTGGGGGGCAATCAGGGTCAATTTAGTAAGGTGGCTCAATATGGCTTATTATGAGCCACCTCATCTGAATCTATGCTGCATTCAAATTCACAACAATTTTCATTTTGGCACTTCAAGGATTAATCAAAATCCAATGATTTCAGGGCACTAAATGGAACAGTACACTAGCCAATGAGATGATGTTTCAGCAAGCTGAATTACCTTTTAATCAAGAGAGAGACGTGTACCCAGTTACTCCATCAGGTATTGTCATAGATATGACCTTACTCAGCTTTTTGCCATCTACTACTATATAAAAACTTAAATCGAAATAGAAACTTGGCCGACGAATGTTGTTGATATTTGAGGGTGAAGAACTTTAAAAGTCAGTCCCATATATTGAAAATTATTTCTGGATAAGTTCTCTATGCATTCTGTCTCCTTTATGTTTACTCTCCTGGGGCTGTATTCATAAAGCCACTTAAGTTGTTGCTATGCGGTTGCTAAGGCTAAATATCTATAAAGGAGATTCCCTACAACTATGAAATTTGGTCTGGAGGAACAGTCATTGTAAGACTGTTCCTCCAGAGCAAATTTCATAGTTGTAGGGAATCTCCTTCAAAGAAATTTAGCCTTAGCAACAGCATAGCAACCACTTAAGTCATTTTATGAATACAGCCCCCGGGCCTGGTTGTTCAAAGCTTCATGAGCTTCACAAAGTCATTAGTTAGTGGAGGATTTGTTAAGGCTTCTAGTGCACATCAAATGTGTTATAAAAATTTTTGCTAAAAAATTGTAGGAATATAACAGTGCAAAAGGTCACAATTTTTTGTTTTGCAAAAACTTGCAGTGTTTTTGTCGTAGCTTTTGTGCGTAGTATGTTTGAAAATTTAATGACGTGTTTAGTAATGCTCTTATTAGTTTTCACAACTGGACCCAGGGGAGTAAATGTTTTTGCATATAAAATATACTTAAGGACAAAAGTTCTGCACGGATGTTGATTTAACATCCGTGCAGAACTTTTGTCCTTAAGTATATTTGGAAAGATAATGACCCTGTATCTAATCACATCATCAGTTTTGAAGAACTGGGCTCTGATGTCATCACTAAGATAAATAACTAAGCTGTTCTGGCCTACTGTGAAACATAATATCTGCATTATCAAAATTTTGCAGTGTAATGAAAATAATATATTGGTGGATTTTAATTTTGGCACTCATGATATACCTTTACTACAGATAGTAAAAAAATCACCTAAGCAAGGCAATTCTAATTGGATGCCACAATTTATAGTTTCATGGAACAGTATAGAAAATATCTCAAATACTCATCACATTTACCTGACCCTCTGTTAAGTTTTGCGTGGGTAAGTGTATTCAAAATCAAATACTTCCAGCTTATATTTTAGCGCTCTTTGCCTTGACGGCCAATGTTGCCAAAATTGAGTAACTGCCAAATATAAATGTTTTATAGTATGTTGGATTATAATTTTTATGCTGTGTTTTGTTTTCAGGTGATTCATTTGCAATAGCCAGATTCCTGTTCAGCAAATACAAGCCTGTGATGTATGATGAATTTTTCCGTAAAGTGGAGGGTTGGTCAAAACTTGGAAGGAAACAATTTATGTACGAGGCCCGTAGATGGACAGTAAAACAGTGGAAAAAGATGGAGATGTGGAGAATGAAGAGTTTAAAGAAGAATATTTATATGTTTGATATTTTAGGCTGATTTTCTGTCAACTGTAAAATGGAATATTTTTAATGACATCTAATGTTGACAAATTGGTACAAGCAAATTTATTCGCAAAATAACGAATTTACAAGGCACATGTCTGTTCTTCATATTATTAAATATTATACAATTATTGACTTTTGTTGAGGTGAATATGCAGTTTTATTGACCTTCAAACATCATATTGACTGATGCGAAGCGGAGGTCAATATGTTATGTTTGCAGGTCAATAAAACAGCATATTCACCAAAATAAAGGTCAACAATTGTTTTATAATATGATAATTCTAATTTCAGTTTCTTTAGATATTTATGATGGCACTACATGGTATTATCTCGCGACGTTACGCCATTAACATTAACATTAATCAGATGTTACGTCACGAAAATACAATGACGTCAGCGTAAAAGTAATATTCACTGAGAGGCCGGTGAATATCATAAAATATTGACCGGCATGTGACGTCAAAGCAGCCAATGAAATTGTGTGTTACAACTTGGTCATATAATAATAATTCTTGTTTCATGAGAGTTTTTATATTAGTGTTTAAAATAGAACGGCAGCTCATGTATATTCAGGAAAATAAAGATGTCACACAAATATCCTGTTTTACAGAATGGTGCTAATGGCAGTGCACAATCAAGTCATTTGAACTGTATTTCTTTTAGGGTCAAGTAAAGGTAAATTCGGACTGCAGGTTAATTAGGACAGACCATTGCAAAAAGTAAAAGTCAAGATATTGCAAACAGTAAAAGTCAAGATCAGACGGCTCATAATGAGCTGTCTTATCAGGATTTTCACTGTTTGCCCAGTTATTTTTATTTCAATTCCAAACAACTGACATATAAAGGAAACAATGTCACTGTCTGAATTCACCTGCTGTCCGAATTTAGCAGAGTTTACCCTATGGCAAATGGGTTCACTTTCAGGGGAAGCAGCCTTGCGGCTTTCTTTTTTGTCTCCCTTCTCCATGGGGGTCAGCTCTCAAAAGAAAGAATGCACTCCTTGGAGCGAATCCTTTTCTTTAGGAGTAGCCCTCATATGGAAGAACTTTGTGCAGGGAAGCAAATAGGCAGTCATAAAAGCAGTTTTTGTTTGTAAAAATGGCAGAAAAAACATGGAGGTGTACACATTTACCACATATAAATGAGCCGCGACATGACAAAACCAACAATGTGGTTGTGCGCCCTGCACAGACTCAGATGAGCCTGGGCATCATTATTATCTGATCAGACTCTTTGCGAAGGGCTTAAAGGGTAGCTAAGAGTCTAAGCTACCTTCATGCGGACAGCGAAGACTCTGATCAGACTGGGCGGATGCCCAGGCTGATCTGAGTCTGCGCTGGGCGCACAACCACATTGTTGGTTTTCTCGTGTCGTGGCTCAAATGGACAAATCCACTGTTTTCTCCAATTTCCATAGTAATAAGGAAAGGACAACCAGTTCAGTGCATTAACAGGGTATATTGTACATGTAAATATCCATATTTTTTTATGTCTTAGCCATAATTTACAAGTGCAATATTTTTTGAATATGTATAATATGTTGCATAATATAACTCTTGGTTTTAATGCATATATTTATATTGTAGAAATTTAAAATTTTGGGAAAGGAAAGAGGCACTTTTTGTTGTTTGGTTTGTTTAGATTCACTAATGTCCCTCATGTTTCTGTAGGAAAGAATATATATTTCCTCTCAAAATTTTGTCTTATAGCTTTGTTGTGGTATTTTGGCAAAATGTTACTGTAACATTATTTTCTTTTAATGTGAACCATCTCCTATGGTCCTGTTATTTGAGCACATCCACTCAAAGCGACTCAGAGGATCAGATCAAGTCACTAGTTATAAGTGTAAGTATTTTGGAACAGAAAATATCCAGATTATATTTATTTGCACCTCTAAATACCCATATTTCTTCTAACAAACATTGTAGGGGCATTTCAGTTTACAAGTTGTAGAAACAGAGTTCTAGAGACAAAATTTAGAAGCCAGTCTAGCTGGAGTTTTGCCATTGATTTGACTGAAAGAAGAACTCTGCAGAATGCAGAGTCTCACTTGTCTGCATGTTTTCACAACACAGAGCTAAACCAGAAAGCTTTATGAAAGTTTACACAGCTGATGCCAGATTCTGCTAGTCGCTGGCGAGACATAAATGAAGGTGTGTGTTTATAAAGGAGGGGGCATTTATCAAAGAAGTAAAATAGATGAATCTTAAAAGTGTTATTTAAATAAATTTTTTGCCAAGATACCACAGCCAAGGCATAATGTATTGAGCTCTATAGATTGTCTTGCATAAATTAGTGCATAATATTCATATTTCTTGTAATGATACAGATATGTTTGTTGATTCCATTGCTGATTTCATTTTTTCGTGAACCAAAATTTCTGTTCCTTTTGCTTGGTTTGTAAAGTGCTACTTTTCTGTGTTCTGTATTTATTTGGTTGTGAGACTGGGATTAAACCGTTTTTGTCGCACCTGCTTTAGCAAGGTGCGATATAGGAGTTCACTTTTCCGTCTGTCCGTCAGTCCATTCATTCGTCCGTCAGTCCATCCACAATTACGTCGACCCTAGCGTTCATGTCCATTATTCTCAATCTGTGATACCTACATTCCATTCGCCCATCCGTCCGTCTACAATTACGTCGACCCTAGCGTTCGTGTCCATTATTCTCAATCTGTGATACCTACATTCATCAAACCTGGTATAAAGTTTTTTCTCAGAATGGTCTTGAGGAACCATGCACATTTTTTTAACCTTTGACCTATTTTTCATGCTCTCATGACCTCGTAAAATATTATGCCAAAAATTATGTCGACCCTAGTGTTTAAGTCCATTTCTCTCTATCTATGATACCTGCAATCTTCAAACCTTCTATAAAGTTTCATCTTAGAATAGTCTAGAGGATTGTTGCCTTTATTTTGACCTTTGACCTATATTTTATGCTCTGCTGACTTAGTAAAATTTTACATCAAAAATTACATCAACCCTAGCATACTGGTCCATTTCCCTCAATCTATGATACCTACAGACATCAAACCTGGTACAAAGTTTCTACTTAGGTTGATCAAGAGGATTGTTGCACTTATTTTGACCCTTGACCCATATTTATGCTCTGCTGACTTCGTAAAATTTTACTTACAAAATTAAATCAACCCTATCGTTTAAGTCCATTTCTCTCAATATATGAGATCTAGACTCATCAAACCAGGTATAAAGTTTCATCTTAGAAAGGACTCAAGGATTAATGCACTTGTTTCTGCCCTTGACATATATTTCACATGCTACTAATTTTGTAGAATTTCACATCCGAAATTGTGTCAACCACAGGGTTTGAGTCCATCTCTCTTTAAGGTGAGGTGGGAGTAATTCAGCGCCGCCGTGCGGCAGTTTCTGTTGCAACGTTACGTAATGACGTCAAACGTTCCGTTTGATAAAAACAAGATGGCGTCAACGTTAGTCGCTTCTGTGATCACTACATGGTCTGCTCACAAAATGCAAGGAGGCTGAGCGCTGGGTGAAATTTAAAGGAAGTAGAAAGTGCCGTGGAGAAGAAACTGAAAAAAAAAGTTAGTTTTCCGTGCGGAAGACTACTTGTGGGATAGCTGACAGTTTCTTATCAGTTTAGAAGACAGAGTTCGCAGCTGTTGAGTTGCAATAACTTTATTACAAAGTTCATACGAATAGAAAGTGTCGTAGAGAAGAAACTGAAAAAAGTATAGCTAGTTTTCCGTGGGAAGGAAGCTGTTTTCTGACAGTTTCTCATCAGTTTGTTAGACTGAGTTTGCAGAATCACTGTCTACACTTCGACCACGCACTTTACAGTTAACATGGAAGCAGCCATAGACAGTCGTTTTCATACCACCCACACTTAAAATACTAATCAGCAAAAGTTTTGCCAAATTTCAGTTATATTAAACGTTCTTAGACTGTCCCTAGCTTTGAACAACGCCAGACAGCCGTATCAACGCGGATGCAATGTCGTCAGAATCTTTTATCGACGTTTATACGATAATTCAACGTTCTGTTCTGTCAATAAGCTAAAGACAATGTGAAGTTTCTTTTTCCTTGCCTTTCTTTCACTTGTCTGTCTTTCACTTCTTCTTCCTGTTTCAAGTATATATAAAAGAGTCGTTTTATTGTTTCTCCTAGACACTAAAGTGAATCCAAGCTGCCTATTATTATTACAGAGAGAAAGTCGCCGGCAAAGTCCAGTCGTTGGAACGCTGCAAAATATATTAGTTCCTTTCTTGGGTTGGGTCAGGAACTGGAAAACTTGACTCGCTTACACTGTACAAACGACAAGTGGACAAGGGAATTGTTCAAAAGTCACAACACGCGGAAGCCTGTCCTAAAGCCGTCGTTTCTGAGAGTTTGTCAACTCGGGTGCGCGTCAGCTGTATGGGAGGGCATAATGGCAATGTTTTCGTTTTTTTAATGAAAAAATAGTTGGTTAAGACGGCTTATGCAGAGATTGAGAGAAAAATATTACATCTGCCTTCATCTTGCACTTTCCCGACGATGACAATCATGAGTGATGACAGTCCCAGACAAATTTGCCGACAGCCTACAAAAAGCGATAGTTGATATGTGGCGCGAAAAGTTAAGTTGCGTTAACGTCACCATGCGCAACGTTAAGATTTCAGTCTAAAGAGACAGCAAGCCGGGCATTTTATGCACATTAGCTCGAAAGTTAAGTCGGCGACCTACTGTTTTTATTACTTTAATGTAAACTTAAATCATTGGGCCATACTGTGTTAGTTTTTGAAGAAAAAAATGTGTTTTGTTTTCTCAGAATGAAGGTTTTTATCCAAGAGTGACGAGCAAAAAAGTGCGTTTTCCATAGAACGCCATTATAACGTCGGCTCGAAAAAGTGGAAAATTTGACGTTTTCGACGTCAGATATCTTGAAAACGATATCGGCGACCCCCCCTTTTTATTACATTTTCTGAAAGAGGGACTCAAAATGTACATTATAAGGAAGTATGAATAAAATCATGTGTTTTGTCAATTACTCCCACCTCACCTTAAATACAATGGGTGCAATCATCAAACTTGGCTGGAAGATTCTTCTGGGATGCTGCTATTATTTGTACCCTTGACCTTTATATCATGCTCTGTTGACTATAGAAATTTTATGTCAACCTGGCATCCATGATTATATGGACAAGAGCATCGAAGTCCATTTCTCACTAACTATTCCACCTACAATTATTAGACATAGCATAAAATGTTTTCTTAAGCTGGTGTCCTCGATTGTTTGATTACTTTATACCTTAAACCTATATTTTTAACTCTGTTGACTGTAGAGCTTTGTGTATAGCACTACATCTTTTCTAGTTTGTAAGTCCAATTTGCTCAAATTTCTCCATACCTTTCATCAGACCTAGTGTACACTTTCCTCTACCCATGATATCCACTACTGAGAAAGCATAAGGCAGGTGCGACATAGCATTCCGCCGAATTCTTGTTTAGAAAACTGCTGTAAGTTTGAGTTTCTCTTCTAAAACAGTCCCAGAAATCTGGACTTTTGTAGACAGATCTAGATTTATAGGGTTGTTTTGGACGTAAAAAGCGCTATCCTATAAACGAAGAAATAGAATAAGATATTGAAATCTGTCAGCGAGTAATATATTTTATAATATTGTATTTCTGAAAATGGTCTGTTATTACTAATATAAGTATTGAAATCTGACACTTTCTAATATGTTTTCATGGAGTTGCAAAAAAATTTGTTAGTTTAATGTGTATGAGAAGCCTTTTGGGCTTCACAGATGTTAAGCAGAGGTTTTATGACTCCATGGAAGCTTAAAGAAATGTTATTTTGATTCTGAAATATTCTAGATTTGTATGCTGAAACAAATGTATGCTAAAATGTGTAATACTAAAGTTTCTTAATAATTAGTTTATTTAACTGACAATGCTTTGAGCAACAATGCCCAAATAATTTTACAGTGATGCATGACTTATCTAAATGTTTGTCTCCGACTTGTCTCAGTTGATTCGAGTCAGATTGAGTCTTCACCATTTTTTAAACAGTATTTCCAGCTTAAGGATGGAAAGCTCCTGCTAAGATTGCACATTGGTACAAGTTTATTTGGATCTTACTTGTCCATTTACCATTTTGAATTGATTCCCATTTAAGACCACATTTTGGAGTTCTAAACTGTTTTCACAGATATGGTGACTTTTATGATTTAAGGCAGATGGGTACATTTTCAGGGGAAGTATCTTCCACTTTCTTTTTGCCTCCCGTCAGCGTGGGTCAAGAGAAAGGAACTAATTTTTAGCTCACCTGGCCCGAAGGGCCATAGTGAGCTATTGTCATACCAATGTGTCCGGCGTGCGTCGTGCGTCGTCACAGAATGTGTCCGTCAACACTTAAAAACAAATATTCAAACATCTTCTTCTGTAAAACTACTGGTCCCATGGTTCTCAAATTTCACATGGAGCATGACCTGACTCCAGGGTCTCAGAATTGTAAAATTGGGTCAGGTTGAAAATCCAAGACGTTACTAAAAATAGCAAAAACAATAAAATAAACTTCTTCTCCAGAACCACTGGATATATTTGTCTGAATTTTGGCATGGAACATCAATGAAACCTTGGTATTCAAAATTGTAAAAATGAAAAAAATCTGTAGTGGAGTTTTGTCACAGTGACCTACTTTCTGTTTACGAGTGTAATTTTGCTCAAATGCCAATGTCAAAAAACGACATATTCAAACGACTTCAAACAACTTCTCCTCTAAAACCACTGCACCCATGGGTTTCAAATTTCACATGGAGCATGACCAGACTGCAGGGTTTCAAAATTGTAAAATTGGGTCAGGTCAAGAATCCAAGATGGCCGCCGTTACTAAAAATAGCAAAAACAACAAAATCAACTTCTTCTCCAGAACCATTTGGTATATTTGGCCGAAAGTTTGCGTGGAACATTAATGGGGCCTTGGGATTAAAAATTGTAAAAATGAAAAAAATCTATAGCGGAATTAGGTCACAGTGACCTACTTAGCGTTTACAAGACCGATTTTGCTCAAATGTCAGTATTTCAAGAAAACGCAATCAATTGTGGTCAGATTTGGTCAGCAATGGTCCTTAAAAGGAATTATTTCAATTTTGTGCCAGTTGACTATCCAAGATGGCCACCATGGGGGCCGTTACTAAAAATAGCACAAACATAAAAATGACAATTACTCAAGAACCCTTGAATGGAATTGGACCAATTTTGTGTCAGTATGTTCCTTGCATGAAGCCATTTCGATTAATTACAATTTGGCTTTCCAAGATGGCCGACATCTGCCGTTACTAAAAATAGCACAATCATAAAAATGACAATTACTCAAGAACCCTTGAATGGAATTCGACCAATTTTGTGTCAGAATGTTCCTTGCATGAAGCCGTTTCGATTAATTGCAATTTGGCTTCCAAGATGGCCGACATCTGCCGTTACTAAAAATAGCACAAACATAAAATGACAATTACTCAAGAACCCTTGAATGGAATTGGACCAATTTTGTGTCAGAATGTTCCTTACATGAAGCCATTTCGATTAATTGCAATTTGGCATTCCAAGATGGCCACCACCTGCCGTTACTAAAAATAGCACAAAACATGAAAATGACAATATCTCAGTAACCGCTGAATAGATTTTGACGAAATTTGTGTCAAAATGATTTTTGCATTGAGATGTTTCAAAAGTAACTAAATATAGACAAGTCATAATGGCCTTTGTTACTAAAAATAGAAAAATGTGAAAATAAGAAAATCTCAGTGGAATTGGACTAATTTTCTGTCAGAATGATCATTTCAATAAGCTTTTTCGATTTTCTGCATTTTGGCATTCGAGGATGGCCGCCATCTGCCGTTACTAAAAATAGCACAAAACATGAAAATGACAACATCTCATTAACCGCTGAAGCGATTGAGAAGAAATTTGTGGCAAAATGATTCTTGCTTTGATGTGTTTCACAAATTAACAAATATTGACCCGTCAAGTTGACCTCTGTTACTTAAAATAGCAAAATTTGAAAATTAGAAAATTACAATGGAACTGGACCAATTTTGTGTCAAAATGGTCCTTGCATGAAAGCTTTTCAATTTTTTGCACTTTGACATTCTAAGATGGCTGCCATCTGCTGTTACTAAAAATAG
This sequence comes from Ctena decussata, assembly GCA_963989385.1. Taxonomy (NCBI): domain Eukaryota; kingdom Metazoa; phylum Mollusca; class Bivalvia; order Lucinida; family Lucinidae; genus Ctena; species Ctena decussata. The sequence continues at coordinate 2,495,474 of OZ022501.1, read as the reverse complement.
CACAAAACATGAAACTGACAATATCTCAGTAACCCCTGAATGGATTTTGATGAAATTTGTGGCTAAATGATTCTTGCCTTGAGGTGTTTCAAAAGTAAATATATAAAGACCAGACAAGTTGGCCTCTGTTACTAAAAGTAGCAAAATGTGAAATTGAGAAAATCTCTGGAATTGGACCAATTTTGTATCAGAATGGGGACCATTCGGATACAAAAGCCAGGTGAGCGATATCAGGCCCATTTGGGCCTCTTGTTTTAATGGTTGATCCTTTTTTTGAAGAGCTTCATCATCCAGGTAGCAAACAAACGTCGCAAAAGCTGTTCCTTTTTGTAAAAGTGGCAGAAAAAAACATAGGGATGCAGAGCTCCAGATAAGAAGGGGTATTGAGGATAATTTAAGGATAATTTTTCTTATTTCTAAACGAAAACATATGTTGTGACCCCTCATTAGAACCGTCTCGTTGAGACGGTTCTAATGATGGCTCACAAAATACGTTTTTATGGAGAAAAATGTATAATTGTCCCTAAATTATCTTTGTTACCCTTCTTATCTGGAGCACTGAGGGATGTACCTATACACCTTTATTCTAGAAACTTTTTTTCATGAAAATTACCGCAAAATGGAAACTAAAAGCATCGTGAATAGTGAAGACAAGGACTGGTGCAGAATGACCTTAATAGTTAAGACTTCTTAGCATCCAAAGATTGTTAATATGACTGGTGAAAACTGATCAGTTTGCATTTATGTGCTGGTTGAGCAGTCTCCCTGTTTATACATGTACGTTTTCTAGTGGCAAGGTTCACATAAGTTATGCAAGTTATATAATACATATATTGTTTGCCAAATATTTTATTCTGGAATAAAGTATTTATCAGAAACAGAATTTGTCTTTTAAAGATAATTCAAAAAGGTCCTGGCCCATGGATTTATATTGGTTTATTTCTATAAATATTCATGTCTCATTTCTAAGCTTTCAGTCAGAGAATAAAAAAGAGATACCATGTGTGTATCAGTATGCAGAGATGTTGAGTGTGTACTGAAGTACAGAGACACCAAGTGTGTATAAGTGTGCAGAGATGCCACGTGTGTATCAGTATGCAGAGACGTTGAGTGTGTATGGGAGTGTAGAGACACCAAGTGTGTATAAGTGTGCAGAGATGTTGAGTGTTTACTGAAGTACAGAGACGCCAAGTGTGTGTAAGTGCAGTGTAAGTGCAGAGATGCCAAATGTTTATCAGTATGCAGAGATGTTGTGTATTGAAGTGCAGAGATGCCAAGTGTGTACCAGTGTGCAGACATTCCAAGTGTGTATCAGTATGTAGAGATGTTGAATATCGAAGTGCAGAGATGCCAAGTAAATACAAGTGTGCAGAGATGCCAAGAGTGTATCAGTATGCAGAGATGCTGAGTATTAAAGTGCAAAGACACCAAGTGTGTGTCCGTGTGCAGAGATGCAAAGTGTGTATCAGTGTACAAGATGTTGACTGTGTATTGAAGTGCAGAGATGCCAAGTGTGTATAAGTGTGCAGAGATGCCAAGTGTGTATCAGTATGCAGAGTGTGTACTGAAGTGTAAAGAAGCCATGTGTGTATCAGTGTGCAGAGATGCCAAGTGTGTATCAGTATGCAGAGATGTTGAGTGTGTATCGAAGTGCAGAGACGCCAAGTGTGTATCAGTGTGCAGAGATGTTGAGTGTGTATCAAAATGCAGACACCAAGTGTGTATCAGTAGGCAGAGATGTTGAGTGTGTATTAAAGTGCAGGGATGCCAAGTGTGTATCAGTGTGCAGAGATGTTGAGTGTGTATCGAAGTGCAGAGACGCCAAGTGTGTATCAGTGAGCAGAGATGCCACGTGTCTATCAGAGTGCAGAGTACATACAACAGTGCATGGAAAGTAGGTCAAGGTACGGTAAGCAAGCAACACCGCTTGTGCTAAGACCAAATCATTGATGCTAGCTTGCGTAATGCTCATAGATCTTTTCGTCTCCGAAAATGGAGTTAAACAGTGGGTACATACATTTGGCTATATTCAAAGTAGGTTCAGGTCAGCAAACAACACTGCTGTTGCTAAGATAATGTCATGATGTTAGCTTGTGTGAAATTTCATAACAAATGCTCTGGGAAATGGAAGTAAATGCATAGGGTACACATAAATTTGGCTATATTGAACAAAGCATGTAAAGTACGTCAAGGCCTGCAAAGTACACCAGTGTATTATCATACTGTAAACTTGTGTAAATTTCATCACAAAAGGACTTCTCGTCTTGGAGAAATGGAGCTAAACCCTGTGGGTAAACATTCTTGACGTCACAACCTTCAAAAAATGACCTGTGTGCTGCTCCTGTGACAAAAACATTATCAGGCATAGCAAGGTCTTGTTCAGAGCATATAATTTGTAGATTCCCACTGTTGATGCTGTGTGTATTACTCCGCAACTGCAACACTACTCCAAACAGCCAAGGGTTTGTTAAGGTGTTAGGGAATTGTCCATGTGTTTCCACAGAATTACAAGAATAACTTAATACTTCCTATTTGTTAACTTAGACAACAAAACCCTTCAAAAGGGGGGTCTGCTCTCAAAGAGAAGGATTAGCTCCTGGGAAGATTAAACTCGTAAACAGTGAACACCCACTGAAAAGGGAGACAGAACCAAATGAAGCAGTTGCTTTCCCTGGAAGTGTACCCTTCGTCATAAACTTTCATATCTAAGGCATGACAAGTGCCGGGCCAAGACTGATCAGCCTGGGCATTTGCCCAGTCTGACCAGAGCCTTTTCTGTCTGCATGGAGGTAGCTTAGACCCTTAGCTATCTTTTAAGTGCACAGTGAAGACTGATCAGACTGGGAAGATACCCAGGCTGATTTGAGTCTTCCCTTGGCTCACGTGCCACTTTGGTGGTTTTGTCGTGTCACTACTGAAATATGTTCAGTGTAGGTCACATCACACCAGAAAGTTTAAAGCCTGTGTATCTATGCAGCAGCTATGACTGACAATGTCAGGACTGGATGGATGGATGTCTTGTGATTTTTTGCATCCTTTTTAAAAGTACTTCAGTCATATCAGGATGATAGGAGGATGGTAATGAAAGGCTGCGTGCAATGGAACCCTGTTTAAGGTCAGAGATTTCCACCTCCAGTGGGACTCAACCAGTAGCCTCTAGATCAGTAGACCAGCACTTAACCTACTGAGCTACCGTGGCTGATTTGAGGACTGAGTAGTCTTGACTGTGTGCACATATGCAAAGTGCCCTTAATGCACTGATCAGGAATTTTAGAAAAGCTGATCAATGATATGATTCTGACAAGCTAAGGATATGTTAGGGCAATGTGAAGTCCCATTATGTAGTGCAAGGAAGGTTTCTATGAGCTCCCATATTTGAGAAATTTGTAATTTATCGGTGAAACTAGCCTCACATGGAACTCGGGGTATTTTAGTTTGGATGGAAGTGTAAGAAAACTCAAACACAAGTAACAAATTTATCAGTAGTTTTAACGACTGACTGATTTTGTTTCATGATGAAAATGTAATAATTAAATCACTAGACTATATATCCAACAGATATATTGTGTAACAACAAATAGCCAAAATGTGAGCAAATTAGAAAACAAAATATATATGTATATCAAATGAGCTGAATTATGACAAAACCTGCCTTTGGATCTATGCAAAAAGCACCTTTAAATCTAAACAGGTACAGTCAGTTCTGGGTATATGCACTTTATTGCAATTCACTGTATTTATTCCAGACAGGGTTTTTACCTCCCAAAACAAACCTAAAACTCTAGATCCATCTTACAAGACGGATCTAGATTCTTGGCATTGTGCCGGGCCGCGTAGCGCAATCGGTAGGGCACCTGACTCATAAGTCAGAGGTCCTGGGTTTGAAACCTGGTCTGGCCACATACTTTCTTTTCTCCTTCCGCAGATTCAAGAAGGGCAGTTGTCAGTTACTGGCGAAAGTATGTGCGCTTAGTACTGGTTAACCGCTTAGGAGGTCTAAGCCTGCCCAGATAGTGTGGTTAGGTTAACTGACCATCCGGACATGACCATAGCTGTTTACCGTGGACGTTAAGCATCAAATCAATCAATCAATCAATCTTGGCATTGTTTTGGAAGAGAAAAACACATCTTAAAGATGAATTACTTGGGACTGATTTACCTAATTTCTGCTAATTTTGGAAGTAGAAACCTGTTATTATTACCAAATACCCTAAAGTGCTTAAGTATAGAGACACCTAAAACCTTTACTTTTCCAATTAATGGTTTTTAGGAGTCCCAATATTTAAGAGCATTAAGGTAAATATGGTTCAAGGTCAAAATATTGTCTCAGCAGTGTGCACTTGCTCTAACTAGTCTGGTCAGAGTATGCTCAGTTCGCACAGGACTAATGACTAGTTTGTCATAAGACAGCTCAATGTACTTTCAAACATCATCACACCCTAAATGCAGGTTTTTTAAATTTAGCACAAATAGGAAATAATTGAAATTATAAAGTCCAGAAAAATGCTAACGGACAACAGGCATTGATCTTTAAATTACAGGCTGTATATGATCTTTAATTAACCAATTTTTGCTGCATCTTTTTTTTACCTTTGATCAAATCTATTTGTCCTAAAAACACCTGAAGATATTTATTGTTTTCACTGAATGGGGCCAAATAGTGTACTGACAGCTTCCATAAAGCAGCAGGAGACTTACTCAGCAGGCATACACACATTTATACTTGTTTACAAAATACACTGTAATGTGACTAACATAAAACTGCCCTGGTTGTATGATGAAATAATGATGAAATATGAGTATACTGTAAATCGGGAATTATTTGCTTAAAAGTTCTATGTTTGAGTAGCCTCATGAGGTCACACTCCACAAATACAAACACACCAAAAAACTAGCTGTGGTCTCAATTCATTGAGGTGTATGGGTACAACTTTGTTTTTTCTGCCAAATTTTCAAAGAGAGAGAAGTTTTGTGACTTCCTATTTGCTTAGCTACATGATAAAACCCTTCCAAAAGGAGTCAACTCTTATAAGAAAAAGAATTTGCTCCTACAGTAGCAAATTCTTTCTTTTAAGAGTTGACCCCCATTGAGAAGGGAAGCAAAATAGAAAATGGTGGAGCTGCTTCCCCTGAAAGTGTACCCATTCACATTAAGAGAAACATCATGGAAATTGCAAGTTTTAGAACTTGGAAATATTTCCTTAGTCACAAAAAATTTCCAACTTACAGTAGTGTACAGCTCCAGATTAGGGAAAATCTTGGTATGACAACTTTTGTCTTCATTTTATTACAAAACTGCAATCTTAATTTTCTCACAAAGTGCAATCTTAACTTTCTTACAAAATGCAATCTTTTATTTTTTTTCTTTTTTACAAAAATTGACTGCTAGCTTAAATTGTCTTACAAAATTGATTGCGATCATATTTTTTTTTTACAAAATGTTTTTCTATCAAAAATAGTTGCAATCTTGAAATTTCTTACAAAAATTAATCTTCACTAAAAGGCAAATCCTATGTGATTTCCAAATGTATTTTCTTTACTTTTTTTTTATTGGCAACAAGAAGTCTACAAGGTCTTTAGCCCCTGAATTTTAGGTTATCTGGCAATCTGTAACATATTAATGTAAGTAATGTGACAATGAAATAAATAAATAAACTTAAACAAAGCACATGATTTTGTCATATTAAATGCAAAGATACCTTTAGCCGAGTAATTCTATACTTCAGGAGTGCTAGCCTGCAAAGGGAGCAGTCTGTGTTTGACTCCTTCAGGCTGTGGAAGTCTGTTCAGTGTGGAGTCAGTTTATTCATAGTATATCTACTATGCTTAGATCTGAGCTATATCAGCTCATATCTGACTTGGTATCTTTGGACTATGGCATGACTATTATATAAACCTGAGACACATAAAAAAGCACTTCATTACAATCACTATATAAGCCTCTTTTACAATGTTTGACTATTTTTAACCAATTTTATTTCCCCATGTACACCCCAGATATTTTCATTTTCACACCCATTGTGGTGGAGATATACCAACAACTCGAGTCCACACCAATATCCAACTGCAGTGGTAATTTCTGACTACACAAACATTTCATCAAGAGTTCACCGGGACACCACATTCAGCAATAATCATGCCATTCTTCAGGCTATGCAGAGGGACACTTGTGTTTGAACTTTCCACTAAAATTATCATTATAATGGGTTGAAAATGAAAACTATCTTGTGAAACTTTAAGTCTTTCTGAATGTTTAATTTAGTTTTGTAATCAGTGCTCAAGATAAGAAGGGATAAAAAGAATATTTTTGGAATAAGTTTTCATATGATAACACAACAAAACCAACAAAGTGGTAAATGCACTCAGCCAAGACTCGGATCATCCTGTCTGATCAGAGACTGCTGTGCACTTAAAGGGTAGCTAGGAATCTAAGCTAGCTCTAGGCAGACACCGGAGTCTGATCAGACTGGACAGATGCCCAGGCTGATCTGAGTCCTGGGCGCACATGCCACTTTGTTGATTTTGTCGTGTTTTGGCTCAATTATTTCTGCATTACAAAATTTATACTGTGATCCCTCATTACATCCATCTCGAGATGGGTTTAATGATGGACATAAAAAATTTTTGATAAGAAAAAAAAAGAAAGCTTATCTCAGAACTATCCTCAAATCTGGAGCTCTATTGTTTTCATATAAAGGAGCCACTACTTGGGAAAAACAACAAAAAAGCACGTGCACACAGCAAAGACTCAGATCAGCCTGGGTATCTGCCACATCAGATTTGAGTCTTCACTATGCACTTAAAGGGTAGCTAACTGTCTCTTCCCTATGCACTTAAAGGGTAGCTAACTGCATAAGTTAACTCCATGCAGACAGTGAAGACTCTGATCAGACTGGGCAGATGCCCAGGCTGATTGGAGCCTTCACTGGGTGCACAAGCCACTTTGTTGTTTTTGTCATGTCGCGGCTCAAATGAGAAAACCTCTCAAATTCTTTGCCAATAAGCAGAGGCTGATGTTTTCTTACTGAGGAAGGACCTGTCTTAACCAAATGAATAAACACATAGTGTCAGACTGAACTGACAGCTTGATATCTATATCAACTTGGCACAAAACACATTAACGTGAAACTGACGTATGTCAACTTCACACAGAATAAATGCCAATAAGTATAACCACAAGCAATGAAGGCCCTGAATGGGAGGCAGTGCACTTAAAGTGTAGCTAAGAATCTAAGCTAGCTCCATGTGGACAATGAAGACCTTGATCACACTGGGCAGATTCCCAGGCTGATCTGAGTCTTTGCTGGGCACAGCTCAAATAAGCGTAAGCTGCTAACAACAGCTCAGGTAAGTAGAATTTGAGGAATAATTAATGGGTCTTCTTTACTTTGATCTTATTTTAATTGCCTGTGACAGCAAACTTGTTACATCTGATCAAGGTTTATTGGTAAAACTCGTTTTTTCCTGCCAATTTTTCACAGGGACTTTTTTGTCTCATATCTCTGCAACTACAGTCAAAATTCATCATTTCTTTCAGGGGCTTCAATACAGACCAAAGCCAATGCCAACAGCAGCCATACCAAAAGCAATATGTTCACCCATCCTATCCTGTCTGATGTGTTTTGTTTCTGGAGGCAGAGGTGATATAAAAATAACTATAGTATCCCCTAATGTGCTGAAATATGGGGGACACCTAATAACCATTAATTTTCCATTTGGGACAAATGGAAAATTAATGGTTTTAGGTGTCCCAATACTTAACCACCTTAGGGTATGCAGTATAGTCACAAAGTCAACATCAATATGTGAGATGGTTTACAGCATCTGTACAGCTCCCACATGCCAATATGCAGTTTCTCCCATACAAGGCCTCATCTCGCATATATGAACACACTATAGAAATTATCACAGACATAAATGCACAATTTGCTAACAGCAGATAGCAAAGCCAATATATATGTACAAAATATTTACAACTGTACACCTATGTTACATTTTTATACAAATCAGGCCTCAAGATATGCAACCACCTTGGGGTGAATAATCTCGTATTTTCCTTACTTCTCCACACACAGCTGACACTCATATCTAAGTATCCACCTATATCAAAGAATATACTTGGGACATATTTCCTAATTTATTTGTGTGACTGAATCAGAGACAAACGTAAACCAGTGTAACTAGCCCCTCTTTTACAAGTGTTGTGAGTGTGAGTGTGTGTGTCTGTGCTTAAGTGTGTGTGTGGAGAAATAAAAGGAATCCTTTATTCATCCCCAAACTTTGGCATATATAGAGCCCAGCAATCTAATCACAGACAATGAAGTGTCTTAACAAAATACACTTAAATCTTCTAACACCACAATATAGCTATATGTACAAAAAAAAAAAATGGTGGAGAAAAGTTACCATTTGGAAATGGACCCTCTATGCGCCCACAAAACACACTTTTGTGAGTTAAAAGTCGGTATACCGGTATTACAAAATGCAACTGAAAATGGCTATTTAATTTTTTACATACAGACTGGGATCCCATGCAGTGCCTGTTATGGATATGATCCCTGGAGCCATATCATGAGCTCTGTTAAGCAAAAAATCTGAACTTACTGGTCAAAATCTACTTGCCTACTTATTATATCATCTAAGTACCACCAAAACTGAAATTTACATTCTCTTTACAGACAATAAAGCTATCAAAGACTCTTAATACTCAGATGGAGACAACTATGAAAGGGTGCAGACCCTAACCAGGATTTGCACTACCACATTTCTTCAATTATAAGATGGAATTTTCCCTTCCAAAACAAATTCAAAGATACAGATCAATTTTACAAAATGGATCTAGACCTTTGACATTTGGAACAGAAAAAAGTTTTTTTCCCCTTCCAAAGCGATCTCAAAGATCTAGATCTGTCTTACTAGATGGATCTAGACCTCTGAGATACATTTCCTATTTTTATTCACATTTCAGCTCCTGTTATCCTAAACAACTGATATCTCAATGTAAATTTTCTGAGATCAGAAAATTTACTTTGAGATACCAGAAGTTTGGGTTGAACTTAAGACTTTGGGATATCGATAGTTGACTGTACTTATTGGTAAGTTGTTGATAATTCTAAAATGCAATATCTGAAATTTATGTTGACCCCTCATTAGAACTGCTTTTTTGTTGAGAAATTAGAAAACAATTATTCCTGAAAAAAAAAATCACCAAATATTCATTTTACCTGTTACAGTGTTCAAATTTATAGGATCTTTACAGTTTCAAGTTGAGCAAATAACAAAAGTACATACATATATACAACTAAACAATAAATTAACCAAAAAAAAAAAAAAACAAACAATACTAATAAATCACTCATGGTGGGTCCAGAGACAAACTTTTCTTTTCCTGTAGTGACATTTTCCTCTGTGCTTTTTCTGCCGAGTTTGGATGTAACCTGTCCGGAGATAAGGCTCGTCGTAACAATGGTGACCCAGGATCTGTTTTATGTTTCGAAAATGACGGTCGTTTTGTTACTGTAACTGTCTGGCTCGGATTGGTAGTGTTCAAATGAGAGGGGATTGTTTTTTGTGCCTGATTTGATGCCCCAATTTGGTGGGTTTGTCCAACAGCTAAGGGGCTGGGGCTTCGAGTTGGGGAAGTTGATTGAGGCATTGGAGAGGGAGAAGGGGTCCTGGCAAGAGGGGATAAGGGGATATTGTGAACTGATTTTCTCCGATGTGGAGACTTTAAACTCTGAGTTCTCTTATGTTTAAGTCCTGTAAGTGTACTTGGTCGATTATAATTTGGTGAGACAAGCTGACTGGCAGGTGAGTTTGGTAAACTGGTACTCGGTGAACTATTTGAAGAATTCCCAGAATCCGGTCCCCAAGTGTGTGACAGAGGTGACGTTGAAATAGCAGTTTTAAATGACACATTTGATGTGTCTCCAAATGACCAAGATTTACTGAAAGGACTGCCCCTGAATGCACTACTAGGGGTTAATGGTGACCCTGGCATAACAAGTGGGTGACCTACTAAAGGTCCATGCACATCCTGTTGAGAACGTTTCGCGCTCAATCTTCTGAAGAGAGACCTACTCTTCTTTTTCTCCCCACTCCTTTCTTTTGGATTCCTTTTCTTTGACCTCCGTGCCATTTTTCCTGGATGAGACCCCTTTTTCCTGGCCCCAGTTGTAATTGAGGTGCTCTCTAGTGGAACACAACGTATCCGTAATTCCTCCTTGCCCTTGAGAATAAGTTGTACAACATGTGTATGAAGCATGCCATGAATGGCCTCATCATTGATGTGTGTGATCAGATCACCCTGCCGTAGTCCCGCTTCAAATGCTGGACTGTTATCCTCCACAGCCTGAAAAAGGGTTCACAAAATTTAATAGCTGTCCTACTACCAACAACTGCCAAACTTGTCTGACAAAGTTTGCTGACTGAGTAATCTATCAGAGAGTTGCTAGGACAATCAGGTCCCGAGGTTATAAAACTTTTTCATGCTCAACTCAGCTGAGCATGAAATTTTACCTGCTAATAAATAGCATAAGTACAGTTGTTATCTTGCTCAGTTGAGCTGAGTATGAAATTTTCTTTGCTTATGAAAATGAAAATGCCAACACTAGTTGGCATTTTCATATTTATCAGCACAGAAAATTTCATGCTCTGCTGAGCTGAGCACGAAAAAAGTTTTATAACCTCAGGGTCACAGGCTTCAATTTTAGTAAAGTCTTTTACTTATTTAAATGGTACTTATATATTTAAATGGCAAATTTTTCACTTGTTTCTACTCTCTATTCAATAATCATCCTAGAACTAATCTCACAACCAGTTATTCTAACCCTGGAATAATTTTTCATTTCTACATAAAAACACACCATGTAGTCCCTAATAAAGACTGCCTTTAAAGAGACCAAAGCATGTTTTTTATTTTATTTTTTTATTTTTCAATGGCAAATCAACAAATGAAGGGCTTCGTTATTGTGTGTTTAAAAAGAGTGAAAAGAAATAATTTCAGAATGATCATCAAAATTGCCCTACAGCAGAGTACTGTAAACATTTTGAAATTCTGAACTTCAATTTGTGAGCAAAATTAATGTGTAGACCAGAGATGGTTTCAGAATCAACACCATTTGCAATTCCACAAAGTGTTTTCTAAGAAGGCATTTTTCGAAACTTTTTCTGAGGGACAAGATATACTAAATTTTACCATTACTTTCACAAAACCTTCTTACCACAACAATGTGCTGTAAAGTGTAAGTATTAGAGACTCCAAAATAAACCCTGATAGCCTTTAATGTAAATCCGTATCCCCTTGGCCCTTTCTTGAGAACTATAGGTGGTTTCAAGCTTCTAGCCAGAGGGGAAACCTCCCTAGATGGAGAACCATCCCTTGAGCTTGTGCTGGATCCCGGCGACTCCATAGGCTGTCTATGAAACTCTTCTGCAAAGGGAAACATTATTTAACATGGATGTAATAAATCAAAAACTTCTTTTTGCGTAAGTTTCCGAGCATTTGCGCATAATTCAAGGTGTCAAAAATTTTCCTCTAACGATATGATCATATCTAGAGCTGTAGAAAAATTGTGGTTTTGATGGTAGTTCTGTGGAAATTTTTAAGGTTTATGGGCACACCTCCATGTCTTTGCACCACCTTTACTTATGAGACTTCTTGTTTGCTTCCCTGGTTGACATAGCCCTTCCAAAAGGTGTCTATTCTTGAGGGATAGAATTTTCTCTTCAAGGAGCAAACTATAGAGTTAAGAGTTGACCCTCAATGAGAAAGGAGGCAAAAACTAAATGGCAAAGCTGCCTCCCCTGAATGTGTACCCATGCACCTTAAGTTTGTTCTCCATAAAAGCTTATGTTGTGGTCCCTCAATAGAACTGTCTAACAAAATTGGTTTGAATGAACAGCCCACAACATACATTCTTTTATGTAGAAATAAGGGAAAAAAATCCCATAAGTATCACCAAAACCCTGCTTAATCTACCCCTACTTTATCTAGGGAGCATGTTTTCAAAATTTACTGAAATTCTTTCGATCAGATTGCAGTGCTGTTATTAACTGTAACAGTTTCTCACACCTGAAACAATTTTTTTTAAAGAAATATTTTGCACAATAATTCAGAGCATGTGAAGGCCACCTTCCAACAAAAGTCATGAGAAAAGAGAGGTAAAGTTCAATGTTGACTGATTAAACAAAACAGCAGGACATGCTGTTTTATGTTAAATGCGAGGGATAGCAATAGCTTATTCCTCTGAGATGTATGTTTAAATGTTTTAGACCATTTGCTGAGAAGCTAAGAAGACTGTAATTCATGATCACTTGATAGGATTTATAAGCTTTTATGAGTGTTTTTATTCCAGACAGTTAGCCTAGGGGGATATGCCATTTAGGACAATATTTTAAGCCTGGGGATTGGAAAACTCTGTCGATCCAGCTGTAAATGGGTACCATTTTACAATCAGGTAAAGATAATGCAGCAAAAGGAAACTAGAAATGTGTCCATACGACACGGATGCCCCCGCCTAGTGCCCTAAGTAAGATGGCGCCTTGTTTAAGGTACTGGCACTTGTAGCATAACTAGGTTCACAAAGGCAGACTTCTGTGGTACATGTTTTATTGTTTTCCTTGGGTAGATGTATTGTGCTTCTTGGATCAAGAGAAGTGTGTGTGTGTGTGTGGTGGTGGTGGTGGTGGTGGTGGGTGGGTGGGGGAGGGGTCATGACTGTGATATGTGATGACATTCTATATCTTATCGCAGAAATGAATGCCATGCAACTTTCCAAAAGAAATAGCCCAGAAACAAGTAACTTTTCAAAAACTAACAAACAGAAACCATTATGAAATGAAGTTGAAAAAGGGCCATAACTCCCACAACAATTGACGGATTTTGCCCAACATCGAACTTGACCTGTATTTTAGATATACCTGTGTATAAAATATGAATTCAATACACCAATGCTTTCAAAGGATATGGAACGGAAACCATTTCTTCATACAAAATGATATCAAAAAAGGGCCATAACTCCTACAATAATCGACGGATTTTGCCCAACATCGAACTTGACCTGTATTTTATGATTATATACCTGTGTATAAAATATGAATTCAATACACCAATGCTTTCAAAAGATATCGAACGGAAACTATTTCTTCATACAAAATGAAGTCGAAAAAGGGCCATAACTCCCACAATAATAGACAGATTTTGCCCAACATCGAACTTGACCTGTATTTTATGATTATATACCTGTGTATAAAATATGAATTCAATACACCAATGCTTTCAAAAGATATCGAACAGAAACCTTTTCTTCATACAAATGAAGTCGAAAAAGAGCCATAACTCCCACAATAATAGACAGATTTTGCCCAACATCGAACTTTACCTGTAATTTATGATTATATACCTGTGTATAAAATATGAATTCAATACACCAATACTTTCAAAAGATATCAAACGGAAACCAGTTTTTCATACAAAATGAAGTCGAAAAAAGGCCATAACTCCCACAATAATCTACAGATTTTGCCCAAGATCGAACTTGACCTGTGTTTTATGATTATATACCTGTGTATAAAATATGAATTCAATATACCAATGCTTTCAAAAGATATCGAATGGAAACCATTTTTTCATACAAAATGAAGTCGAAAAAGGGCCATAACTCCCACATTAATTGACAAATTTTGCCCAACATCAAACTTGACCTGTAATTTATGATTATATACCTGTGTATAAAATATGAATTCATTACACCAATGCTCTCAAAAGATATCAAACGCAAACCAGTTTTTCATACAAAATGAAGTCGAAGAAGGGCCATAACTCCCATAATAATCGATGGATTTTGCTCAAGATCAACCTTGACCTGTGTTTTATGATTATATACCAGTGTATAAAATATGAGTTCAATACACCAATGTTTTCAAAAGATATCGAACGGAAACCATTTTTTCATACAAAATGAAGTCGAAAAAGGGCCATAACTCCCACAATAATTGACAAATTTTGCCCAACATCGAACTTGACCAGTATTTTATGATTATATAGCTGTGTATGAAATATGAATTCAATACACCAATGCTTTCAAAAGATATTGAACGGAAACCATTTCGTACGTACATACGCTATGCTACGTACATACGGACAGCGGTGATACTTTATGCCCCCCCCCACCCCCATTTTTAATGACGGGGGCATAAAAAATTGGCTCCGCCTTTCATATGCTGTGCCCAAGATACAGTTGGCCTCTATAATGCCCACTGCCCCTACTGCCACTAGACTAGGGAAAACCTTTACTTTTTAAATCTTATCAAGGATTGCCTTTAACAACAGGTAGGCCTGGGTTATATGTCATTTAGAATCACCTTTAACAGCTGGTAAGCCTGGGAGGGTATGTCATTTAGGATTTCCTTTAACAATAGGTAAGCCTTTGAAGGATAAGTCATTTAGGATTGCCTTTACCAATAGGTAGGCCTGTCAGCATGTGTCATTTTGGACTGCCTTTAACAACAGTAAGCTTAAGAAGATATGTCATTTAGTATTGCCTTCAGAAGCAAGTAAGCCTTGGAGGATTATGTCATTTTGGATTGCCTAATAACAACAGGTAAGACAGGAGGATATGTCATTTTGGACTGCCTTTAACAACATGTAAGCCTAGGAAGATATGTCATTTAGGACTGCCTTTAACAAGAGGTAAGCCTGGGAAGATATGCCATTTTGGATTGCCTTTAACAACAGGTAAGCCTGGGAGGATATGCCATTTTGGACTGCCTTTAACAAGAGGTAAGCCTGGGAAGATATGTCATTTTGGATTGCCTTTAACAACAGGTAAGCCTGGGAGGATATGCCATTTTGGATTGCCTTTAACAACAGGTAAGCCTGGGAGGATATGCCATTTTGGATTGCCTTTAACAAGAGGTAAGCCTGGGAAGATATGCCATTTTGGATTGCCTTTAACAACAGGTAAGCCTGGGAGGATATGTCATTTTGGATTGCCTTTAACAACAGGTAAGCCTGGGAGGATATGCCATTTTGGATTGCCTTTAACAAGAGGTAAGCCTGGGAGGATATGTCATTTTGGATTGCCTTTAACAACAGGTAAGCCTGGGAGGATATGCCATTTTGGATTGCCTTTAACAACAGGTAAGCCTGGGAGGATATGTCATTTTGGATTGCCTTTAACAACAGGTAAGCCTATGAGGATATGTCATTTTGGATTGCCTTTAACAACAGGTGAGCCTGGGAGGATATGCCATTTTGGATTGCCTTTAACAAGAGGTAAGCCTGGGAGGATATGCCATTTTGGATTGCCTTTAACAAGAGGTAAGCCTGGGAGGATATGTCATTTTGGATTGCCTTTAACAACAGGTAAGCCTGGGAGGATATGCCATTTTGGATTGCCTTTAACAACAGGTAAGCCTGGGAAGATATGCCATTTTGGATTGCCTTTAACAACAGGTAAGCCTGGGAGGATATGTCATTTTGGATTGCCTTTAACAACAGGTAAGCCTGGGAGGATATGCCATTTTGGATTGCCTTTAACAAGAGGTAAGCCTGGGAGGATATGTCATTTTGGATTGCCTTTAACAACAGGTAAGCCTGGGAGGATATGTCATTTTGGATTGCCTTTAACAACAGGTAAGCCAGGGATGATGTGTTATTTAGGACTACCTTTAACAAGTAAGCAGGATATCTAATTTAAAACTGCCCTTAACTACAGGTACGCATGGGAGGCAGGGCTACAGAAATCTGAATTTTTGTCGGTTCTGACCGATTTTGAGTTGGAAAAACCGATTCAGATGTCATAAGGCACGTTTTTTTCGGTCCAAAAAAACACATGTGATGTATGATGACATAAATTACTTGGATTTTAGCCATGTGTCATATTATTAATCCAATAATCACACACTGCTGTCAAAGGTTATCACAGATAAACAAAGTGTTGATTGTCTTGCCAAGGTGTGAATACTGATTATGTTTTTAGAAATCTTCGAAAGCTAGCACGTGTCACAATTTTGGCCAGCGGGGAAGATTTTGCACAACTCGTAATACACACATACAGATGCCGACGCATGGAAAAAGGCTGTGCAACGTAAGGTTACTGTATACTTTCAAAGATAGCATAAGAAAGGAATTTGATTAGCAAAAAGAAAATTTAAACCGGACTTGATTATGTGCAGGCTGGTCAGGTTTTTTTAGCCGATGTCATTTCTCGCACAGAAAAATATTTTTTTATTCGTCTGAAGGCACCTTTTTGCAAGTATATTTCATATTTCAAGGGAATTAACTCGACATCAGTAAAAATACATCAATCGTAATACTTAGGCCAATTATGTAAATGAAGATCGGCAAGGATGTCCGATTGTACTTTCACTTTCAGTCTGACTGTCTCTGCGCTTTAAAGCGCATTTTTCACGATAAGTAAGAACATGTGGACTAAATGGCTACTTCAGCAATGACACCCGCGTTATAACGGCGCTCCAGTGTAATCATTAGTTTTCGTGACTGTTTGGATTTCGCAATACACAGTGTAGTCATTAGTTTTCGTGTCTATTTTGGATTCGTATGACGTCTTTCTTTCTATCTTTACTGCTCTCGGTCATCAGCCGTCCGGACCGATTTGGATTTCAAAATCTCTGTAGCCCTGGTGGGAGGCCATGTCATTTATGACTGCCCTTAACAACAGGTAAGCCTAGGAAGATATGTCATTTAGGATTGCTTTAAACAATAGGTAAGCCTGTGAGTATAATTATGTCTTTTAGAATTGCCTTTAACAACAGGTAAGCCTGGGAGAATATGTCATTTAGGATTGCATTTAACAATAGGTAAGCCTGGGAGGATATGCCATTTTGGATTGCCTTTAACAAGAGGTAAGCCTGGGAGGATATGCCATTTTGGATTGCCTTTAACAACAGGTAAGCCTGGGAAGATATGCCATTTAGGGCTGCCTTTAACAACAGGTAAGCCTGGGAGGATATGCCATTTAGGGCTGCCTTTAACAACAGGTAAGCCTGGGAGGATATGTCATTTAGGATAACCTTTAACAACAGGTAAGCCTGGGAGGATATGTCATTTTGGATTGCCTTTAACAACAGGTAAGCCTGGGAGGATATGTCATTTTGGATTGCCTTTAACAACAGGTAAGCCTGGGAGGATATGTCATTTTGGATTGCCTTTAACAACAGGTAAGCCTGGGGGAATATGTCATTTAGGATTGCATTTAACAATAGGTAAGCCTGGGAAGATATGCCATTTAGGGCTGCCTTTAACAACAGGTAAGCCTGGGAGGATATGTCATTTTGGATTGCCTTTAACAACAGGTAAGCCTGGGAGGATATGTCATTTAGGACTGCCTTTAACAGCAGTGCTCCAGATAAGGAGAAACAGGGATAATTTAGGGATGTTTTTCCATAAAATATATTGTGACCCCTCAGCTGAGACAGTTCTAATGAGGGGTCAAACATATGTTTTTAATGAGAATAAGAAAAATTGTTTCCTTATTATCCTCAAAAACCCACTTTATCTGGAGCTGAGAACAGGTAAGCCATTATTTGGGACTAGGACTAACTTTAACAACAAGCCTTGAAGAAATTGCGGTAAATAACTGGTAAGTTTGGGAGGCTAAGGCATTTAATTTAAGACTACCTATAATAACAGGTAAGACAGGAAGGATGTGTCATTTAGGACAACGTTTAATCTATAGCTAAGATCCCTTTTATTTTGTGCATGACTGTTTCTTTACTCACCATCTTCACTCTCATAGTCATAGTTTACTGCAAGATTGAAGATGAGTTACAGGTTTGAAAAAAAAAGATAAACTATACTCAGATTATCATGCAAAAAGATGTAAAGACCCAAAAATTTTGGACAACCATAAGTCAGACAATTAATGTTCAAAATACTTAAAAAAAAAAGAATTTACACATACTAATGCATCCAACTGACGCTTAGTGAATGGCAAATGTTGTAAACCATGCAGTTTGATCTGGGTCTGCAATGTTTACGCAGACCTGTCTGTCCAAATATTTAGGGTCATTATGGTAAATCTGAAGCCTGAAGATTTGGGATGAAAACCTGAACATTTATTCACACTTTCACACACACAAAAAAAAAAAATGTAAGTGCCGTCTCATTAGAACTGCCTTCATCAGGAAAATCTAACAAAATCTTATGACAGATAAATTTTTATACACAAATACACAAAAGATTGCCTTATGCTTTGTTTCAGATATATGTTGCTATGTGTGCTGAGGGTAGACAGAAGTATTTGTCTTGTGGTGATGTTGCCGCTTAAATCAATACCAGTACATTTCAAGGCGTCTTTCCCTCACAAATCTGTGGAAGCTACCATCAAGAATAACTTCATCAAATGAAATCAAGCTAACTGCTATAGTAATGAAAAAATTGTAAGAAATTTGATTTCATTTTTTTTTCCTTATACCAGCTATGTTAATTCATACAATAATCAAAAACCAAAATGCAGCTTTTCAAGACATTAATGTTGATGTGAATGAGACGTAAGATTTCTATATCAAATGCGTGAAGCCCAAAAAATAAACTCTTTCAAAACAGGTAAGTCTTTTAACATTTTGGTGTATTTTCAGTTCAATTTTTGACTACATTGCCCTGCCTTTCAGTGAATTTTACATTAACTCTTGAAATGCACTGATTTAAGAGGTGACATCACAAAAAGACAAATACTTTTGCCCACCATGTGTGTCTCTTGTGAAAAGCATCTGAAAAACATTGATTTTGTTTCTTATAACTACCTGGTGCCTGGATTAATAGTGTGAGTGCATTGGCCGAGACAGACTTCTGCATGGGTTTCAGCTCATGCCTATCATGCTCGTGACGCTCGTGACGGCGTTCCCGCACCTCGTCCACCGGGGAGAGTTCTATAATTAGATCAGAGTCGTCCTCAATTTTGAGAGAGCCTAAGAAACGTAGAAAAACGTGCAAAGTGTAAAGCCAAGCAATACAACAGCAAATAAAGTGAAAATTGTGATTAAACAGAGATATACATGTGTGTTAAACACTGTACAACATCAAATATATTGGCCAAACTAGGTAAAAGTACAAGTTCATATGACAACCCCAAAAATCTAGATCCATCTTGTGAAGACCTTTTTGAACAATTCCTTTCGAAAACAATCCCAAAGATCAAGATCTGTCATACCAGTGCTGGAAACTCACAAAATTTATGTGGTGGCCCAAAAGCTTAACAGGCCTAACTTCAGTGGCCCAAATTATCCACTTCCCAAAGTTCCCATTCATTCAGTATTGTCAGAAAGATAAATTTGGGCCACTAAAGGTAAAATTTGGAGATTTCTGGTGGCCCGAGACAAAAATAAGGCACATTTGGCCAACGGGCCACTGGCTGTTTCCAGTACTGCATACTAAAATGGATCTAGAGTTTAGGGCTTTCAAAACAACAAACAAATCTAAATTCATCTGTCTAGTATATTAGGCACTCAGCGGTAGAACTCATTAGCCTTTGGATGCAAAGTCTGTTATATGTCTTACTGATTCAAATCTTGTGCTTTTACCAATGTGAGGCCTTGAATAATAAATAAAACCACAAAACTGTAAGGGTTGATCAAACAATATTCTCAAGCTATATAAAATGTGTTACATTTTTGGAAAAAGTACTTTACATATATAGGCTTATAGTACCTTATTTCCAAAGACACACATAATATGTTATTATTTGCTTCTTTGCATCATGATGCACACAGTCAGCATGGCATTGTTTTAGAACTTTTCCATTTTTTTCTCTCTCCTAATTTGTTTCCATTCCATGATAGTCTGTTATAATGTCTTGATCATAGATCATTGTTATATCTTTCACATGGTTTCTGTCAATCTAGGTTCAATGCAAAACCAAACCAACTGAAAGCATTTTCAAGCATGACATTACCAAGCAAATACATTTTGATCAACCCTCATCATCATCTGCAACATTTTGATATAGAGGATCTTACATGAGTGCTCATGTATTATTGAATTTATTAAATGAGTTGGGGAAAAAGATAAGATGCGAGGCTTTGCCGAGCATCTTATCGGTTTTCCCCAACCAGTTTAATAAATTCAGTAATACAGCAGCACGAATGCAAGATTCTATTTATCATATGACACTAAAATCGCATTTTATCAGCAGAATTTGCACTAAAACGTCACGATTTCGCCATTAGAAAACGCGACGTTTTTATGGACGTCAACGTATAACGTTACGACGTAATTTGCATATTTAATCCACTAGTGGATTATCGCATTTAATGCATGGCTTTATTACACTCTCAGATGCGACGTCATATGATAAATGTAATTCCACTATATGAAAATACATGCCAAAGAAAAGTGAAAAAATTAAGTAGAAGGTTTCTCTGAAGGAGCCTAAAGTAATTATCTTGAGCAAATGAAAAATCCAAATAACCGCCATCCTGCATCTGCTGCAAGTACAGCTGGCCATTGCACAATTATTATTCAAATCAGTAGGACCCCCCAGCACCGAAAGATACCTAGCATCATTGCCCAATCCGACAATCCCCAGCAAGACATAACAGATTGAGTACATATACGTGTAATCTGTATTAATTTTGTTAAAAAATATAGATGAAAGATTACAAGTAGTAAAATGAAAGCTGTCTGGGTTAACATCGTATAACCTGAATGCTCTGAAAATAGAATTGTATTCCTACTGTATGAAGTGTTCAAGAATGTTCGATACCAGTCATACAGAAACAAGTTATTTAAATTCTGGAAAGGGTAAATAGGTCATAATGGGCTTGACAATGCCAACTGCTTAAAATTATGTTTCAGCCACAAGTATCTCTTTTCCTACAGAGGACAGGGGAACTGTGTATGCATGATAGGGGGGGGGGGGGGGGGGGGGGCAGTGAAGGGAGACACTGTACAATTTGGCTATCTGACAGAGTTTTTTCCCCTTCTCTAGAGTTACTCCAAATATCTGAAATGGAATGTTAGTCTTGCATAATCCTGCTTTACGGTGCTTTTTCTACATCTAAAACGAGGCCAAAAATCTGAATTGATCTCAGAAGATGGATTTTGAGGGTAAAACTCCTGTCTCATAACTGAATAAATATGACAGACAGACAAAAAAAGATGAAAATGCTGAAAAGGAAAATAAAATATTAAAGAAAAAAATATTTATTATGTGTGTAATATAATAATATACTTAAGGACAAAAGTTCTGCACGGATGTTAATTTAACATCTGTGCAGAACTTTTGACCTTAAGTATAGTAGATGTACAAGTAACCTTTGAGATCTCATGCTTTCCGAATTATTTCAAAAGATAGAAAAACTGCCACAGCAAGCATAAAAACTACAACAGCTATATGAAGCCACCCATGAAAAATAATTAACTCAGAGCTATATTGAGCCAAATATTAAAAAGATATATGAGCGGCGACACAACAAAACCAACAAAGTGTTTGTGTGCCCAGCACAGACTCAGATCAGCCTGGGCACCCACCCAATAATCTGATCACTAAGCGCTTAAAGGGTAGCTAAGGGACTAAGCTACCTCCATGCGGACAGCGAAGACTCTGATCAGATCGGGCAGATGCCCAGGCTGATCTGAGTCTGCGCTAGGCACACAACCACTTTGTTGGTTTTCTCGTGTCGCAGCTCATATAACAAAAACAGATGATACATCTGTTTTTTGAAGAACAAAAACAAGCAAAAAATTTGAAATAAATAAACTGCAACTGGCTTGAAACACCTACACACTACCAATGTCTGAATATAGATTGTAGCAAAAACCAACCATAATATGAGAAACACCTACACACTACCAATGTCTGAATATAGATTGTAGCAAAAACCAATCATATGATAGCATTTTAAACATCCTATCCTAGCAGCTTAAATATAATGAACACCATTTAAAATGTAATCTATAAAATATGCATTTTTTCCCTTCCAGTAGTTTTGGAAATTGTTTCTATCATATGTATCAAATCTGGAAAGTGCCTGTCATCTTTGAAATGTCTTTCCAAATTTGTCATGTCAAGAATTTGTCACAGATTTGGAATACAGAAAAGACATTATAATGCCCAAGTTATGAACAGACCTAATTTAAACCTATATATATACCAGCTTGCTAAAGCAAACTGGACAAAAAATTGACAGAGAAACTGTTGATACTTTAATGTGCAACATTTCTAATGGTGTTCAGTATATTAACACAAAGTAATCAAAATCATATAGGAGAGTTAGTAGTTCCAAACACTCGTTAGAATTCAGTCAAACCAGCTACCTTTTATTGTCTTCCAGCATTTCTCTGCAAGACAGACACACAGATGCACAACTATTATTTTATTTCTATCTATACTATCTTATTAAAGCAAAGCTGATTCAAAACTGATACCATCTGAAAGATGCATACTAATGTATCAGATATATTTGTACATAATACTGATAATTTGACCTGAAGACACAGTTGCTTCCCCTGAGTGTATGCATACTGAGATGCATGCATAATACTACAGAAATTTAGGCATAAATGTTCTCATCAATAAAACATTATACAACCCTATCAGAATATACATGAATGCTAAGTTTTAAATGACTGATACAAAAAAATAAACACTCTGAAATGTGTTTTATGTACTATGTTTAAGCACTATCAGCATATGAAAGTTATGTCTAGCCTGTTTGCAGAACACCCGTATCTGGGTACAAAATGATAAACAGAGGTTCCAGTATCTACATGTATGTATGTTATAACTGTACAGTGTAATAATTCTTGCAAATTTCACGATCCAAAACTCTGTCCTTGGATAAGCCATTTTTACAGAATGTTACTGAGTGAAATTGACCTGCCAATGCTAGTGCCACGGATCTATATGAAATTATTAGCTCCTCCCATAGTTTTGTACCTATGGACATACCCTGATGTGCTTAATATCGGGTAATCTAAAACTATTAATTTTCCATTTGGGACAAATAGAAAATTGTTTTAGGTGGCCCAATACTTAAGCACATTAGGGTATTATAACATTGTTTCAATGTAACAAGACCTGTTTGCATACAGGATAGCTCCCCTGACAGCGCCTTACCCATCATATAAAAAACTGTAACATAAATTTTAACAGTTTGCTAACGCCGCCACTGCCGCCGTACCTCTTCCTGTACATTCATGCAGGGGAGCTAACAATAGATTTCTGTTTTTGTTTTTCATATTTTATACTCACCACTAGAATGAGGCTTGTCATCATCAGATGACACAGCTAGCCTTGGAATGATACTCGGCATTGACCGCAATGTACGTTTGGAGATTAGTGGGGACGAGTCACTCTCATTCTGAGAGGAATCTGAGGTAGTCGATGTTGATAGGGACGTACCCGGGCAGCTCACGCTGGACCTAGGTGTGCTGAAAATAACAGGAATTTTTTAACACCTTAGGCATACTGCTAGCAGATTTCCAGATCAAACACAGGCTTAGTATTGATTCTGACATAATTGCAGTTCCTTCTTCATGACTTGTATTGTCTTGTAATCCTTCATTTAAACAATGTGATGAGATTGTTTTTCTTTACGAAAAATTAAAAACAACAGTGATATTGTAAGATTGATTTTGAAACAAAACAGATGTCTGCCCAATGTTGTCAGCCTCTTTAAAAGCAAGAAGGAAATGTCTAAACTGCTTAAATTATGGATTGAAGCTACGTGTAAAATCAAGGCTGTAAATCAGAAATGCAGGATGAATGGAGTGAGTCATTGGTAGAAAATTCTGGCCCTCAGAATCACTGCACTGCATCAGTCAGCAAGCCTTGTGATGACAATTAGTGATCCTTGATACAGATGTTTTCCTATCAACCTCAAACCTACAGCAGATTCTATAAGAAATGAGCCACCTCAAGAGAAAACCAGCAAAATGGCATGCGCACCACGCGAAGACTCAGATCAGCCTGGGCATCTGCCCAGTTGAATCAGACCCTTCGCTACTTAAAGGGTAGCTAATGGTCTAAGATAGTGCCATGCAGTCAGCAAAGTCTCTGATCAGACTGGGCAGATGCCCAGGCTGATCTGAGTCTTTGCTGAGCCAACATGCCACTTGGTTAGTTTTGTCGTATTGTGGCTCAAAGCTATACCTATTTGCACTACTGAACACATCCTCTTCTCCAACTCTGACACTGCCCATATCCAGCTTTGTGTCAGTCACATCTGACAGCGCCCTCTCTCGGTGTGGCATCGGCAAGTAAGACTGAAGCTCTAGAGAATTCTCTGAGCTCTCTGATTGGTTGGAATCTTTCCGCTCCAGTGCCTGTTTCTCCAGGAGCCTGGTTCTCATCTCATCGGCACTTGAATGTCGCCGTCTATCTCTATAGTCTTGATCTTTATCCTAGAGGACAAGAGTGTAAGATAGTGTTGGGAATCGGCCAAAATTTTGTAGTCGATCATCACTTCTGTTGAAGTGACCGATTACCGATAATAGTCGATTATAAAGTAAGTAATAACAACTGTATTCTTTCACCTTATAAACATCTTAAAATGGTCTGCTTTGAGGTATACTTTAGCTTGAAAGTCTTGTCAGCAAATCTGAAAAGCTTTCAGGGCTGACAAAAACATTTTTTTTTTTCATTCTTAAATGGTGAGTGGATATTAGGTTACGTATCAAGGCCATTCTTCTAAAGAATGGCCTTGTTATACTGTTTGTTGGCTATGCTATTAGATTGATTGATTGATTGATTTGTTGCTTAACGTCAACGGTAAACAGCTGTGGTCATGCCGGGACCGTCAATTAACATAACCACACTATTCCTGGGCAGGCTTAGACCTCCTAAGCTGTTAACCAGTACTAAGTACACATACTTTCACCAGTAACAGACAACTGCCCTTCTTGAATTAGCGGAAGAGGAAACGAAAGTACACTGGAGCGCCGTTAAAACGCGGGTGTCAGGAGACATAAAATCAAACCCCGTTATAAGTGATCTCGCCATATAACGATATTGGCGGAAATACCCCACCCACTAAAGAAAAACCCCATGTTTACATGTTCGTACTGCTTATGTAGAGCTAACCAGGTAGATAGACATGTTTACTGCTTACCTGACACAATGAAAGTCCCTATGTTCTTACTTATTGTGAAAAAATGCGCTGCAAAACGGTTGAAAGCCATTTACAAAGCGAAAGTACAATCGTAACACTTCGGCCAATTCCGTATCCTGAATCAAACCTATATCGACGAGGATGTCCGATTGAGCGAAAAACATACTTGTTCGAATTAATTCCCTTGTATATACACTTGCGAAAAGGTACCTTCGGACGAATAAAAAATACTTATTTGGGCGAGTACTGACGTCGCCTTAAAAACTCTAACCAGCCTACAGATAATCAAATCGGGTTTAAGCTTTTTTGTTGTTGTTTTAGTTTTCTTTGGAAGTAATCAGTGACTACTTGGCACAGCCTTTTTCCCAAGCAAGCCTGTGTATTGCGTATATAAGGTGACCTTCGCTGCTTGCCAAATTGGTGACGCGTTATATGCGCTAATTATCGAAGTCTTCTAAAAACATGACCACTGTTCACACCTTGGCAAGACAACTGACCCTTTGATTGTCTGTGATAACTTTTGACACGCTGTTGATTAAAATTATGTAAACAACCCAATTAACTTTTAATGGCTATTTTCCATTCTAATGTCGTGAACACCGACAAAAACCGCCAAAAATTCCGCGATCTGTTAAAAAACAAGAGCTGTCGCCTGACAGCATAGCTCGCCTGAATTGGTGCTTGCCCATCACACAGCCGCTATGGTGGTGTGGACTGCTATGCATAAAACTTCATGCAAGCATGTCCATAATGACAACTCATTTATAAACAAAAGCTATCTCAGAAATAAGTCTTAAAATAAAATTTAAATAAAATCAAAATAAAAAAATGAAATGAAATTTCAAAATCCATGAGCTTGAGGTAAAAAATACTGTCGGGTAGGGGGGGAGGGGTGGGGGTGGGCTATGTGGACTGCTATGCATAAAACTTCATGCAAGCATGTCCATAATGAAAACACATTTATACATTTATAAACAAAAGCTATCTCAGAAATACATGTAAGTCTTAAAATAAAATTAAAATAAAATCAAAATGAAACTAGAGGTGGCAGTAAGCATGGCTTACTAAATACCCCCCGCATTTAACAGTTAGGCATGCAGCTTTGTCATTTAAGTTTTACATTTACACAGCATACATGTTATGACAACTGCAAGTGCACATCTATATACCAACATGTGTTCAAATATTTAATATCAGTCAAACAGTTTAGGAGAAGTAGCGACAACAAATTCTGTTTTCCAAAACAACAAAGGGGTACAACAAAGCTGGAAAACCCTTTTGAGAAAAACAGAGCAATATGTGCCAACTCTTTCCTTCTACTGTATCTGTGCACCAAATTTGAATAAAATGGAAGTGAAAATGGCCGAAAAAAACTTCAAAATAAGGCAAAACATATAAAAAAGGGGCATAACTCATGCACAAAGGGTTAATGCTCATCTTCATACCAATATGTGTTCGCATACTTAATTTCAAGAAAATCCATCAAATGGTCTTGGAGTAGTAGCAATAACAACTTTTCTTACCAAATCTACAAAGGGACATCATAACTCTGCAGGAAAACTTTCCAGGAAAAACTGAACAATATGTACCAGCTCTTTTCATATGCTGCATCTAGTAACCCAATTTGAATAAAATGGAAGCAAAAAAGGCAAAAACCCTATAAAATAGGGCAAAATTATCAAAAAGGGGAATAACTCAAGCAAAAAGGGGCAGAATTTAAAATCAAAACCCTAATGCACATCTTCATACCAATATCTGTTCACATACTTAATTTCAAGAAAATCTGTCAAACCATCTAGGAGGAGTTGCGATAACAAACTTTTTTCACGAAAAATACAAAGGGGCATAACTCCGCAATAAAAACCTTCCAGGAAAAATTGAAAAATACATATCCACTATTTTCATATGCTGCATCCATGGACAAAATTTGAAACAAAGTGGAGCAAATTTAATGCAAAAACCCTATAAAATAGGGCAAAAAATATCAAAATGGGGGATAACTCAAGCAAAAAGGGGCAGAATTTAAAATCAACAACCTAATGCACATCTTCATACCAATATCTGTTCACATACTTAATTTCAAGAAAATCCGTCAAACCATCTAGGAGGAGTTGCGATAACAAACTTTTTTCACGAAAAATACAAAGGGGCATAACTCCGCAATAAAAACCTTCCTGGAAAAACTGAAAAATACGTATCCACTATTTTCTTATGGATTTAATTAAAATCAACAACCTAATGCACATCTTCATACCAATATCTGTTCACATACTTAATTTCAAGAAAATCCGTCAAACCATCTAGGAGGAGTTGCGATAACAAACTTTTTTCACGAAAAATACAAAGGGGCATAACTCCGCAATAAAAACCTTCCTGGAAAAACTGAAAAATACGTATCCACTATTTTCTTATGCTGCATCTATGGACAAAATTTGAAACAAATTGAAGCAAATTTAAAGCGTTGCGGACGGACGGAAGGACGGAAAGACGGACAGAAGGACAACGTCAAAACAGTATACCCCCCACAAACACAGTTTGCGGGGGGTATAATGAAATTTCAAAGTCCATGAGCTTGAGGTAAAAAAAAACTGAGGGGTAGGGGGGAGGGGGTGGGTTGGGGGGGAGGGGGGGGGGGGGGCTATCATGGCACTGTGAAATTATGTCTTCATACATATTAAACTTTAACCAAAATCTTTAAGACAAAATTCTAAGTCGATGACCTTGACTTCAAGGTCATCCAGTGAGGTAAGTATAAGGTGTTTTGTAAAAACTAAAAAAAGAGTCTAACATGAGTTCAAGTATAAACTAAATCCTTGCAAAGCATTACGAATCAGTATGCAATTACAAAACTTTAAAAAAGACAAAAATTTCCTAAGTCCATGACCTTGACATCAAGATCACCGAGCGGGGTTGGGGTAGTACTCTGTAGATCTAACTACAGTGCAAATATAAAAAGAATTCATTTATGGGTCCAGGAGATATGTGTCTTTAAAAAACTTTAACCAAAACATCCAATCAATAAAAAGACAATATTCTAAGTCCATGACCTTGACATCAAGGTCACAGAGGGGAGTGGGGGTAGAACCTTTGAAAACTTTAGACCAATATCTAACTTTAGTGCAAGTATCAAAGGAATCCATCCATGGGTTAAGAAGGAGATATTGGGCTTTATAAAACTTTAACCAAAACATCCAGTCCAAAAAAATACCAATTTTCTAAGTCCATGACCTTGACATCAAGGTCATGGAGTGGGGTGGGGGTGGTACCCTGTTAAACCTTAGACCAACATCTAACTACAGTGCAAGTATCAAAAGAATCCATCCATGGGTTAAGGAGATATAGGTCTTTAAAAAACTTTAACCAAAACATCCAATCCGAACGCCGACGCGGACGCGGACGCCGACGCCGTGGTGACAACAATAGCTCTTCCTGAACTTTCGTTCAGGCGAGCTAAAAATGGGCTGCACAGGACAGCCGCGTTATACCGATTTCCGCTGTATATGGGTCCGCGGTATAACGGCGCTCCAGTGTATGTGGCCAGACCGGGTATCAAATCCAGGACCTCAGCAGGAGAGAAGGCATGAGCCTGTATTTAATCTCAAATAGTAATTTACTTCATGGAGTTCATCAATCCTGGAATAGACTTTGCTATATCTGGGAGAACAGGAGGAGAAACTGTGAAACAAGGCATCTTCTGATTCCTCAATATCAGTGTCTTCTGTCTCCAGCTCATGATTATATCTCTCAGCCCGAGCTGGAAATATAAGACGTATAAATATTATGACAAACATACCTCGCCGGAACAAACTGTTACCTGTTACCCATCACATAAAACATTGCAATGTAAATCTTTAAATGCTGTTGCACAATTGCAGAAAGTCATTATGGCAACACTATGTCTCTTCCTGTACCTGAGCATTCATACAAGAACTTTGTGGAATGTCAGAGCTCTAGATAAGAGGGAATATTTGGTGATGATAATTAGGGATAATTTTTGTTAATTCTGCATAAAAACATATGTTGTGAACCCTCATCTGAACCGTCTCATTGAGACGGTTCAGATGAGGGGTCACAACATATGGTTTCAATGAGAAATAAGAAAAATTATCCCTCAATTATCATCAAATACCCCTCTTATCTAGTGCTCTGACATGAGCTTTCATATACCCCCTCTAATAAAATAAACTAGACAGCTTCCTGTTTTTTGTTTTCTTTTTCTTTTGTTTTTGTATTTCTGTGTTTTCTGTATTTGCAGACAAAAAGGCACAACGAACTGAAGTAGTCACATATTCCCATATCAATGACATTTTATCTAAAAAAAATTTCTGCCATTTATAAATCCTAGGGCAAGATAACATTGTTATCTTTATGTAAGCCAAGAAAAACAGTTGTACTCCGTGACTTACTGTCAAAATAGCTAGTATCCTCCTCATTTTCCAGATCAGGAATGAACTCCGCCTTCTGTCTCAGAAGCCCCTCCCAGTCCAGCCCATCAAAGAAGAGATGTTCCTTGACCTCCTGAGCCCCTGCACTCCCCAGCCGGTCCAGTGGGTTGTGCTGTAGTAATTGAGTAATGAGATCTTTGGCATCATCCCGAACCTGCCATTCTTCCTCCTCCGGCCATTCTATACCCTCTGAAAATACATACATCAAACAATAAAATGTTTGCTTCCTGCACATAAAGTGCATGGGTACCCTAAATCATCCATCTATTAACCAGTCAGTACAAATGCAAAGTCTGGCTGGGACTTACACAATTTCTCCAGACCAGCTGCTCCAGACACATCTCTGTACGTTGTAGATTTCACTAAGCTGGCATTATATGTGCAAATTTTCTTTTCTTTCCTATATTTTATTAGAACAATCCATACATTTTACATGCATTTAGTGTAGTGGATAACACTCCGGACTACCAATCCAGGGGTCGCAAGATCGATCCCCTGCTTCTCCGGTCTTTCGGATGAGACTTTAAACCGAGGTCCCGTCTCCATATGACCTCGTTGTTGGTGGGACGTTAAACCCGAGTTCACTCACTCACTACATGCATTTATCTGCAATGACACCAAGCCATACACAGCATATAGTCCAAGCAACGGTCATTTTATACATTAATTTATTCATTAATTTGAAAGGATTATTATTAGTATCTTTCATGGGTGTGAAGTGTGGATGGAAAAATCCAGTCACACTTTTCTTTGCCATCCATTCGGATTTATAACCTTCGAGTTTATTCAGCGAACTCACAAAAATGCATGATTTTAGCATTTCATATGCAAGCAAGGTCATTAACAATCACGCTTGGTTCAAAACTAAGGCCATGTTAGCCCTGTTCCTGACATCATCATCTGTTTTTTATACAGATCCATGACTTCCTATACCAATCATTCAGTGTTCCAGATAAGAAGGGGTAAAAGGTTAAGGGAATATTATCCATATTTCTCCATAAAAACATATGTTGTGACCCTAATTAGAACTGTCTCACCAAGACAGTTCTAATGAGGGGTCACAACATGTTTTCCTTGAGAAATAAGAAAAATTATCTTTGAATTATCTTCAATACCCCCTCTTATCTGGAGCTCTGAAATACCATGCAGTGACTGCATGTGATATTCTTCTTTCTAATATCTCGCCATCAGACTATATAAGGGATGTGAAATAAGATTTTCAAACAACTGTTAAAGTGCGGAAAACCTTGTCCAGTATGCAAGAAATTCTTACTACCGGTATACCAGTAAAGAGTAAATCAACTAAATAAAGATTACCCACTCACCATTAACAACCTGTGAGAAGAGCTCCTCCGCTGTGTCACCAAAGTAAGGGGGACAACCAACAAGAAACTCGTACAAGATTATACCCATAGACCACCAATCAACTGGCTTACCTACAAATCAAACATTTATAAATTAGTATATACTTTTGATGTCTGGGATTCTATGAATTTATCAGTGGAAATAACATCTGAGCCCAGTACCAATATATGTGATAACAAAATGACCCATGTGTCTGCACAGACTGACCAGTCTTTGCTTTTCATTATATATGTGTGACACTAAATCATGAGAAAAATCAGTAGAGACTCAAATCAGTCTGACTATCAGAGTAGGAGTATCTATAGAATTATCTTCTTTTTTTTCTTCAAATTCTCAAGATTTCATAAGATTGATGATTGCATTGCAAAATTTAAAGAAAAATGTTTCCTCCAAGCTATTTAAATTGAGAATATACAGACTAGAGAATAAACAATGTAGATCCAGATGAGGTGGCTCATTATGAACCACATCAACTGGATCTAGATTGAAAACTATTTTTGCTTTTTGTATTTTAAGGGTTAACACATAAGATCCTTACCATATCCATTACTAAGAATAACTTCTGGAGCCACATATTCTGGGGTCCCTAGCACCTGTTTATCCTTAAACTGTTTACAATCTTTATCAATCGTCCCTTCATACATATTAGTCGTTAAACTCATTAATCCAATTTTAGACAAACCAAAGTCTGTCAATTTAACATGCCCGGTTGCTGTGATTAACAAATTATCCGGTTTGAGATCACGGTGAACTATTCCGTAACTATGGAGATATTCCAAAGCTAGCACAGTTTCCGCAAAATATAGCCGTGCCATATCAAGTGGCAGTGGTCCAGAATTTTTCAACAAAGCAGCACAATCGCCACCTTCCACATACTCCATGACCATACATAGGTGGCGCTTTGTCTCAAAACTACAGTACATGCTGACAACAAATGGATTGTCGGCAAATGTTAAAACGTCTCTTTCTGTGAAAACCTGTTCTGTCTGATTACGCATGACCAGATTCTGTTTACAGATTTTCTTCATGGCAAATCTCTGTTTTGTCTCTTTGTGACGGACTAGAAATACGGCTCTGAAACAAAAATAAATAAATAAAAGAATTCAAATGACAGTGTTAACTATGGTTATCAATACAACATACATGTACACCTAAAATAATTCATTTTCCAACTGGGACAAAAAAATTTTTTTTAGATGTCCCAACTCTTAAGCACATTACTATATTCTACAATCTTTATTTAGTGTATTCTATGGGGGAAAAAACCTCTGTCACATTCATACAAAATATGTGGAGTATATTTTTCATTTTTCTTTCTTCTTTTTTTTTTCATCCCAAACAATGGACAGGCATCACACTCAGCTCAGTTATATCCCCTGCTGCATAGGTAAGCTTTCAGGCAGAGCAAAATTCTTACTTTACGAGTTTGAGTTGACCCCCATTTGGAATAGAGGTAAAAATGAAACTGATAATAGAGCTGCTTCTATAGAAAACATATCCATTAACAATACATGTCACTATTTTACCAGCGAGAAGTATGGAAGACTAGGTTTTCACTGTAGATTAAATCCTGCTGGTAACAACAATGGGAGTTCCTTTGCACACACCTTTCCATTATCACTCATCCATCATTTTGATATGACTGAAATTCCATTGAAAGGGCCATACATCAAACTCATCCCTCTCTCAAAATATTGTCTGATCTGATTCACTGCATTTGTAAATGTTACAAAGCTCTATGGACATACTTACGCGTAGGCACCATTACTAATGAGTTTTATTGTCTCAAAATCTTCTTCAGACGGTGTATTTTCCTTCTTCTTCACCTGCAATAGAACAACAATGAAGACTTTCTTACAGGACAGATTCTGATATTAATTATCAGAACATTTCTTAATATATTCCATAAGGACATGTTGTGTCCTCTCATCAAGACTGCCTCTGAGAGAAAGTTCTGGGTTCGAGGTTATAAAACTTGAGAATAATCACAAACTCAAAATAAAGCACACTGATTGGCTGCTTCCGAGCATGTGCTCGGAAGCAGCCAATCAGTGTGCTTTATTTTGAGTTTGAGAATGTACTCTAGTTTTATAACCTCGGGGCCTGCTTGTGGATGGAGGTGGGTACAATATATGCCATAATTGTTGGGCTGTAAGACAGGGGTTTCCTTCTTTATAAAGTACCCCAAATATGAAAATCAGACATGTAATCTGGCTATTAAACAATTTTCTCTCTTTCAAACAATCAAAACTCTAGATCCATCTTGTAAGAAGGAACTAGATTTTTGGGATAGCTTTGGAGGTGAAAACCTTCTTCTTATAATTGAAGAAATACAGTACCTCTTAATTGTGCACTTAGGAACATGCCTGATGGCTTACGAGAATGGATTACTATGGCAATTCTACCATGGGAACAAAACATTTGAGCCGCAACACGACAAAACCAACAATGTGGTTGTGGCCCCAGTGCAGACTCAGATCAGCCTGGGCATCCGCCCAGTTTGATCAGACTCTTTGTTTAGTGCTCAAAGGGTAGCCAAGGGTCTAAGCTACTGCCATGCGGACAACGAAGACTCTGAGTCTGCGCTGGGCGCACAACCACATTGTTGGTTTTGTCATGTCCCGGCTCATTTAATATCTGAGTGTAAAGATTCTGCCATTTCAGAACTATTACTTACTTCATGATCCTCAATATCTGAGTGTATAGAATCTGCCATATCATCAATGACTGCTGCAGTCTCTCGACTCTCTATCTCCATTTCTGGAATAAAAGGGTTTATATTCTTGTGAACCCTGTATCATCTGACACGTAAGATAAAATCGCAAATAATGTCTGAAAGGACTCATTGCTCTATGCGCTTCATTTTAAACAAATGCACACAGAATCAACGAAATTGCTGAATAAAATGTCAAGAATTCCTGGGGTTTCCTTTTTCAAAATGACATAAGAAAATGATGTAAGAGAACATGTAATCATCCACCTTGCAAAGAAACTTAACAGGGTTTGCTACACAAAACAAGAGCTCCCTGGTATAATGGAAGTATGAGAGTTTGAACTTGCAAGAAAATAAAAGAATTTCATGTCTTCTGTAGGAACCAATCAAGCCTGTTGCCCCTTGGTACTGTGACAGCCCACCTCTTCCTTACCCTGGCCTGGTGGTCTTAAGCAATAATATATTGGGTGATTAATTTTTTTGCCACAAAGGTATGAAAAAGACACTGGCTGTAATTATTGAACACTTTTACGCTTCACAATGACATTTTACTCTCTTGCAGTCCAGGCTATAAGCTGGTCAACAGCTACTAACCTGCTAGAGGGTCCCTGTTGAGCCCGAGTTTACTGATGATATATCGTGGAATGTCAGCTTTGATTGTCTGTTTGGCTTTACCTTCTGCTGCCTCCAGTAGCTGATAGAACTCCTCAGGATCAAACTCCTGCAATGCAATAATACAAGGTAACAAATGTATAACAAACTATTAATTTCTAAGTATTATACTGTAATGTGCGTAAGTATTGGGATACCTAAAATGATTAATTTTCCATTTGTACCAAATGGAAAATTAATCATTTTTAGGTGTCCCAAAATCTAGGCATATAACAGTACTTCCCCTAGATATTTTGACAACTTAAGGTGAGTAGCAAACCTTTCAAGGGAAGCAACTCTGACATTTGCATCTTTGCCTCCCTGCACTGTCAACTCCCAAAAGAAAGAATTTGCTCTCACAGAAGAAAATTCTTTCCTTTAAGAGTAGACTCTTATTTTGAAAAGGTTTTCTGACCAGGGACGCAAACAGGAAACCATTAACAAGACCTGTCACAGGGCCAGGATAGCTCGCCTGACAGCGCCTTGCCCATCACATAATAAACTTTAACGTAAAACTTTAACATTTTGCTAACGCCAACGCCAACGCCAACGCCGCTAACGCCGGAGTTAGCGCAATAGCTCTTCCTGAACTTTGTTCAGGCGAGCTAAAAATGTATTCTTTTTTCAAAAATAGCAGAAAAATGCACCAAAACCAACTAGTTAATATCCATCTACTTGAACAAGATGATTTTAATCAAGCAATGTACAGCAAAACTGCTGGCAATATGGCAACCACAACCAGCATCTTCCCCACTCACCCCCATCATTCTGCATGATACTGCTCATATAAAGAACTGCTCATACCTGACCAGACAGCATGGCAGGCTTATCTGAGAAGGCATATGTATGATAACTTACTTCATTTGTTATTATCAGTAAGAACCACCAAATTTAACACTCATGAAAAGTCATAGCAAAACAGGTCTTACCAGGCACTCTAGCAATCTTGAAGGCCGAGATATAATCAGCAGCATTTTCTTGATGAGAGGGTAAATAAAGTCATACGCTTCTCCAGTTCTCTCCTGGGCCTGAAAAATAATTCAGAGAAAATTGTCAGAAAAACAGAAATGATGCCCCAGTGCAGTGACTGTCACAAACCAGTGTATTTCACTACATTGTTTATAATCAACAACCATGTTTTCAAGATTGACTTTACACCTATAATAAATTACATCATATCTTCCATACTTCTACAACGTTTATACAGACTTTGAGCTGAATCCCAGGGAAGCTGAATAAGTGGTTACATAAAGTTCATCAGCACAAGTAGTAGCTCAGAATAACAAAGTTTTAACCCTACTGCACTCAGAACAGCCAAAGCTCTATAGAGTGTTGGCCGCTTCGAGTGCAAAAGGGTTAAACAACATAGTTCAACCAAACTCCATTTTCTCTCCAACAGAATATATGTGTCTGAATGGCCAAGTTATCATTGCTACCAACATAGGATTGTCATGCTGCAGATGAAATTTTGTCCACACCAAGCTTCCTACACATTTTACAGTTTTCCATATCCTTTTCATGGAACCAAAAGGTTAATTATACAGTGCTTATTCATTCACATCAAAAACTGGGAGTTACTCTTCAAGTAAAGAATTTGCTCCCTGCAGGGAGCAAATTCTTTCCTTTAAGAGTAGATCCCAATAAGGACAAAAATGTAGCTAAAAAGTACTTTTCCCCTCCCTCTTGAACAGGATAAGTATAATTTCTGAAGACTGTCATAGCCATTAGGCATTAATTTTCAAATTCCCTGATTCTTCCCTGGCTTTTCAAATACTTTTCAGATTTCCCTGACCAATCACAAAATTCCCTAATTTTTCCCTGACCTTGAAAAAAAAATCTTTTTCCATATTTCCCTGGCCGTGGCAACCCTGGTCTGATCAGAGCCTTTGCTGTCTGCGCAGCCATATTTGCAATCTGAAGCATCTACAGTTATAACATGTAGGCTTTAGCTGACTTCAGGACTTCAGATAGGTTTGAGTTATCAATGCATGAAGAATATAACGTCACCTTTTTGCCTAACCCAACTCAATTTGAGCTGTGACACGACAAAACCAACGAAGTGGCATTGCACCCAATAAAGATCAGCCTGTGCAGCTGCCCAGTCTAAGCAGAGTCTTTCCTGTGCGCTTAAAGAGTAGCTAAGGGTCTAAGTTACCTCCATGCTGACAGCGAAGACTCTGGTCAGACTGGACAGATGTCCAGGCTGATCTGAGTCTTTGCTGGGTGAACATGCCATTATATTGGTTTGGTCGTTTTGCAGCTCGTTTACATTCTATAAAAACAATTCAGTAGCCTTACATCAATGAGAAGTTTCTCCAGGCTGTCTGAGAGCTCGTAGAAGTATGTACTGGTAATGAGCTTCTCCTGGGACTTGTCCAGACAGTCCCTAGCTAGTTCCATCACCTGATGGAGCAGGAAACTTGTGATAGCATCTGACTCTCCCGAGTGCTGTAGCTGTCGGCAATGCTCCAGAAATGTCTGTAGTCTCTCCTCCATCTGGGCTGTGGCCTGCAAAAACAAGATGAATAAGCACTAGGCATGAGGGAAAGATGTCTAAGGAGAGGGGATCTGATGATAATTTTTCTTATTTCTCATTGAAACCATATGTTGTGACCCTTCATCTGAACCATCTCGACGAGACGGTTCAGATGAGGGGCCACAACATATAGTTTCAATGAAAAATACGAAAAACTAGAAATGTTTTTCAGAGAAAAACTGATGTCCCCCCACCAGCCCATTTCCAATCCCCCCTTATGAATAAAAAACCTGTGCAATTAAAATACAAGGCAAGTTTGGAGAAAATCCATCCACTGGTTCTACAGATATCCTACATAGATGACTATGTCCTTGCAAATGAGGTCAAGGTCACCAAAGTCTAATCAGCTCTTAAAGTTGACCCAATGATGTATCCATACAAGTTTAGTGAAATTCCACCCACTGGTTCAGGAGATATAGTGAGTACAAGAAATTGTCATCTAAGTCCGCCGGGCCGCCAGTGACCTTGAAAATGAGGTCAAGTCACCAAAGTTTATTCAGCACTTGTCCCAATGATGTATCCATGCAAGTTTGGTGAAATTCCATCCATTGGTTCAAGAGATATCGTGGGTACAAGAAATTGTCGTCTAAGCCCTCCAGTGACCTTGCAAATGAGGTCAAGGTCACCAAAATCTAACAGGCTCTTAAACCTGTCCAAATGGTGTATCCATGCAAGTTTGGTGAAATTCTATCCATTGGTTCAAGAGATATCATGGGTTCAAGAAACTGTCATCTAAGTCCTCCAGTGACCTTAAAAATGGGGTCAAGGTCACAAAAATCTATCAGGCTCTTAAGCTTGTCCCAATGATGTATCTATGCAAGTTTGGTGAAATTCCATCTATTGGTTCAGGAGATATAGTGGTTACAAGAAATTGTCATCTAAGTCCTTAAGTGACCTTGATAATGAGGTCAAGGTCACCAAAATCTTCTCAGCTCTTAAACCTGTCCCAATGATGTATCTATGCAAGTTTGGTGAAATTCCATCCATTGGTTCAAGAGATATCGTGGGTACGAGAAGTTGTCAGCTAAGTCCTGCAGTGACCTTGAAAATAAGGTCAAGGTCACCAAAATCTAATCACCTCTTAAACTTGTCCCAATGATATATCCATGCTAGTTTTGTGAAATTCCACCCATTGGTTCCGGAGATATTGTGCATACCAGAAATTTTCACGCCATTTAAGTCCTCCTGTGACCTTGAAAATAAGGTCAAGGTCACCAACATCTAATCAGCTCTTAAGCTTGTCCCAATGATATATCCATGCAAGTTTGGTGAAATTCCATCCATTGGTTCAGGAGATATTGTGCATACAAGAAATTTTCACGCAACTTAAGTTCTCCTGTGACCTTGAAAATGAGGTCAAGGTCACCAAAATCTAATCAGCTCTTAACCTTGTCCCAATGATATATCCATGCAAGTTTGGTGAAATTCCGTCCATTGGTTCAAGAGATATTGTGCATACAAGATATTTTCATGCCATTTAAGTTATCCTGTGACCTTGAAAATGAGGTCAAGGTCACCAAAATCTAATCAGCTCTTAACCTTGTCCCAATGATATATCCATGCAAGTTTAGTGAAATTCCATTAATTGGTTCAAGAGATATCGCGCATACAAGAGTGGGACGCCGACGCCAACGCACCGGGAACCGCACTGAAAACAATATGTCCCCCCTCACCTTTGGTGGGGGGACATAATTATCCCTAATTATCACCAAATACTCCCTCTTATCTAGAGCTCTGGGCTCTAAGGGTATTTGGGAACCACAAATACTAAGATCATCCTGCACAATGCACAGATGGGTCAGGAACTTCACTGTTCGCAGGATTAACAGAGTATTGACGGAAACATTTTCCATGGAACACCGAGTCTAGCCAGTCTGCACATTTGACAGAGTTACACTTGAAAATTTGACAAAACTATACGCCTCTGCCACTGCGTAAAAGATGACATCCAAAAAGCAATAACTTTGTTTACTTTTTGCTATTGATATGATCATAAGCAGACTGCATGAGACTGCAAGCCGATCCGAGTCGGGCCTGAAATACTCATTTTCAAAATAACAGGTAAGGATAAAGGTTTCCTGTAGCCAAGTGGCCATATCTTAAGCACAACATATGAAAGACAGAGCTGATACTTCTCCTTTTGCTGCCTTTATCGATCCCTGACTTGTAAAAAGTTGCCCTTCACTGCTAGGTTGACAGACTTTTTCAGTTCTGGCTGGTCAACTGGGGATTTGAACCTGCTGTCTTCTGCACCACAGCTGAGCAGAAATAACAGCCATGACCTCATTTTAAGGACAGAATAGACAATTTCAGGTTTATAGGTCAGGAGACTTTAGATTTTTGAAAAGCCATTATGTACAATAACATATGCGTATGCCACAATAAAAGCTGCAAATGTCTCCCAATTTTATCTTTCTTCAGCATCTTGAAGATCCAATTAAAATTAAATCTAATTTAAATCTTCTATCTCGCTGTAATAGACAGACATTCTAATCAATATGTATAGCTTGTACTGTCTAAGGTATCAATGTCAGAGCTCAAAATAATGTCTGATTTTGAAGACAATTCCAGGGAAAAGTTTTTCTTATTTCTCTATATATGGCAAGCAAAGAGATGTGTGGTCATGTGGTTAGAGACACTGAGTTATGGTGGATAAGGACAGTGGTTTGAATTGCTGTTCAGCAAGCCAGTGACTGGAAAACTCTCTGTCAACCTAGCAGTCAATACGTACCTTTTTTGAAGCGGGGAAGGATAAGGCAGTGAAAAGAGAGGGATGGGCTCTGTCTTTCCAATGTTGCGCCCAAGGTATGGTGAGCCACAATACCTCACACTCACAGCTCCTGTGGCCACTTGGCTACATGACACCACATATTTCTAGCAGTCCTGAATGCGAGCCCCGCTGTAGGCGGGAATCACTTCAATCAGAAACAGGGTTCCATTGCACAAAGCCTTCATCATAACCCACCCATCGTCCTGATATGACTGAAATACTGTTAAAAGGGATGTAAAATTGCAAGTCATCCATCCATCTATTAAATAGTTTTACCATACAAGCTGGGGCTGCTCATTAGAACTGCCTTACTGAGGCACTTCCAAAATTAAAGGGACAAAACATGTTTTATGGAGAACGAAGAGAAATTATCTCAAAATTATCATTAAGGTGAATGGTTACACCTACATGTTTTGCTGCCATTTCTTTCAAGGGGGACAACTTTTGAGACTTCCTGTTTGCTTCCCTAGGCAACAAAACCCTTCCGAAAGGGGTCTACTCTTAAAGGAAAGAATTTGCTCCTTTAGGAGCAAATTCTTTACTTTAAGAGTAGTCCCTTACTGTCAAGGTGGGCAAACATGAAAATGTCAGTTGCTTCCCCTAAAGTGTATCCAGTCACCTTAAAATCCAAAATTTTCTGCAGCTAGCATAATTAGTGTCAAGAATAATCTTATATCTAGAATGAGACACCTGTACATTGTTCAAGAATTGATTCCTTTGAAAAGTCTCAGATTTTATTCCACAGAAAAGGGCAATTCAAATACTGAAAATGCAAATTAATGAGAATGTGAACTAATTAACACACTTAAGCTCACACAGCAGATCTAAGGATGACTGGGCTAGGTCTAGTAACTATGAGAGTACACTACAATTTGAGAGAAATAAAAGTTCTGTTCTGTTAGTCTATGGCAATAGCACTGTCGAGTCCACATCAGCCTGCATATCTTGATTAGCTGGCCAAGGTTTTTTCTGCTCTCTGTTACAATAACCAAACAAAGTTAAGAGTTTGTGCATCTGTAATGCTGTGACTGTGTGCAGCCATACAAGATCAAATTCTAATTTTGGTGTTCAATGTTTGCACAGAAACCGAGCTTGCTCAATGTAATGAAATTAAGTTTAATTTCAGTGCAGTCTCCAGTTGCTAGGGCTGCAGGGTGATCTGTAAATGAGGCAAGACAAATGCGAAGAGCTTTAATTAGCATTTGCAGATGGCTTGGCTTTAGACCAACCCTGCATGTTCTTGAAGTCTGTTACTGTTCTTGTATCCTGGTCAGAGTCTGCTAGTCAATTACCAATTGACTGTTTAGGGTTTAACAGCTCTTTGAGACAGTATTACAGTCTACATCGAGCCAGCTCCCAGACAGAGGGAGAAAGAAAAGAGAAATGATAGACGAGAATAAGAATATCCAAACCTTCACCCAAACCTACTGCAAGCCCTCACCCACCTATTATCCAAATTGGTGGGAGCCCTGGCACTGTGAGTTACGGTACCCAGCACCATCGCCCCACTGCAACCACCCCCAACCTTGAGAAACCAAGGGGCACAAATTAAAGCATACAGCATGAACTGGTCTGAGTTGTAGCTGTTTGCAATATGCTAAAGATTATGATGCATGAAGTAGTTTAACATTGCGCTGCCACGTGCGACTTCTGTTGAATTTACCTGTCGCTGCCACATTCGACTAAACTCGAAAGTTGTAACCCATTACAGTACTGTGTATTTACCATAGAAGAGGAACAACTCCTCTGGGCTTATTCTAAGTTGACTGTTGAAATTGTAAGCTTCATTTTGATATATAATACGTGGAACTTCTAATTTTTTTGGATACGAAACCGAAAGTAGGAACACAAAACAAGTATGGCTTACTGGAAACATGCTTGGCTCTGAGCTACTGGGGTTTTTTTTCAGGGAGCTGGCAGTGAAAGTTTTAATATTGTCAGCAATATGCTAAGGATTAACGAAGTAGCACAAAAAATAGTTAAATTTTAAGACTGA
The DNA here is from genome assembly GCA_963989385.1 of Ctena decussata. Lineage (NCBI taxonomy): Eukaryota > Metazoa > Mollusca > Bivalvia > Lucinida > Lucinidae > Ctena > Ctena decussata. The sequence goes on along the minus strand of OZ022501.1, from coordinate 2,453,924 downwards.
TGTGGCTTCAGTGTTGCCTTCATTTCAAATTACTAAAATTTCAAGAAACCAAGCTTGAGCTTCAGAATAGGCAACTTTTCTCTTTTGATCATTTGAGTTGAGGCTCTACAAGGCATTTCTCAAGCAAATGCAAAATACCAATATTAGGGTGAGTGGGAAACTTTCAGGGACAGCAATTCGGCTATTTTCATTTTTGCCTCCCCTTACAAGGGGGTCAACTCTTAAAGGAAAAAAAATTGCTCCCATGGAAGCAAATTCTTTCCTTTAAGAGTACCAGTAACCCCATTTTGGAAGGGCAGTGTCATCGACAGAAGCACAAGAAGTCACAAAGTTATCCCCCTTTATAAAAATAGTGGAAACTCACTTAAGAACAGCAAACCTGCCCATCTGTATGGTCTGATCTCAGTGTACAATTCTTGCTTGAAATTTGAATATTGTTTAAGCACAGTGTACTTACTTTGGGGAATCTTTCTTTATAGACACTGTTCATGAGGATGATTTCTGAGTCACCACCTGGAGACCGACCAGGACTGCTGCAAATTAGAAAATAAAATTTTGTTAACTATAATACTAATCTTTTTTCTTTTTTGTACTGGTTATAAAGCCATTATCTAGCACTACAGACTGCTCTAAATGAAGTCAACATTTGGGTATTAAATGCCATAAAAACTGTAACAAAATGCATTAGACAAGCCATAAAATGTTTGTAATACATCTTATTTGCATCTGTAAGACAATGCCAACAGGATTTTTCCATAACACTGTGTCTAATGTAGACTTTGGATCCAGCTGTTCAAATCATTGTTAGCATAACAATATCATTAGTAAGAGATTTAAGTTTTTATGTGCACACAAAATCAAGAAATACAATATGCTAATACTTTTTTGCTGAAAAAATATGGGAGCTTTTGCAGTGTAACAGCCTCATAATTTTACAGCATAAAATCAGTGTTTTTTGCATATAATGCACTTGAAAATGTAACTTCTTGTCAACTCAATAAGCACCAAAGAGGTAAATAGCTAAATTTGCAAACAGTGTATGTCCTGATTAGGTGGCTCATAATGAGCCACCTCATCTAGATCTACACTGTTAGCCCTGTAGTTTTTGATATGAATTCTCGAGATGGTTAGGCTTGGATGAAATTTTTTTGAAATTTTGCAGACGTAAATTTTGTTGTCTGCTTTTTCACTATTAGTTTTGGACAGCTGCATCTTGATTTTCATCACAATAACTTTTAATTTGTCAAATTCTTTCCATTCATAGCAGTCGACTTTACGAAAAGTGACAATGCCTCCTTCTTCATCTTGAATTTCAGGGTGGCCATTTATCCTCCATTTCAAAATTCCCCGACTTTTCCCTGATTTTTCCCTGACATTTTACAGTTTTCCAAACCTTTTTTTATGGATCCAGGAGTTATTTTTACTCTTCACTGCAACAATGTTAATTGTATCATTTGGAAACTGGGGCTACCCCTGAAGGAAAGAATTAATTGCCCTGGAAGCAAATTTAGGAGTCCTCTTCTAGGAGTAGCCCCCATTGTGGAGGGAGATGTCTCCGGACTATCCCTCTAGAAATCCTTTTCTCTTGAACACAATAAATATATTTTCTGAACTAGAAATGTTTTTTGACAAAAACAGATGTCCCCCCCCCCCCCCCCCCCCCCCCCCCCCCCCCAACCTGCGCTTTCCCAGGAGGTTCATTTCATTTTCCCAGAATGCAGAGTTGTTAAGACATCCTGTGACCTTGGGTCAAGGTCACCTTCTGTGACCTTGAAAAAGAGGTCAAGGTCACCAAAATCTAATTACTTCTTTTCCATCTCCCAGTGATGTATCTGTAACAGTTTGGTTGAAATCCATCCATCCATTCAGGAAATATGGTGCAGACAAGCCATTTTTCTTCAACATTCTTTGACCTTTGACCATTCTTTGACCTCCTGTGACCTTGAAAATAGGGTCAAGGTCACCAAAATATAATTATTTCTTTTGCATTTCCCAATTATATATCTGTGTAAGTTTGGTTCAAATCCATCCATCCATTCAGGAGATATGGTGCAGACAAGCCATTTTTCAGCATGACATTCATCCCTGTGACCTTGAAAATGGGGCCAAGGTTACCAAAACCTAATCAGTTCTTTGCCATTTCCCATAAACATATCTGTGCAAGTTTGGTTTAAATCCATCCATCCATTCAGGAGATATGGTGCAGACAAGGCATTTTTCAACAATCTTTGACCTCCTGTGACCTTGAAAATGAAGTTCTTTGCCATCTCCCAATGATTGATTGATTGATTAGATGCTTAACGTCCATGGTAAACAGCTATGGTCATGTTGGGACAGTCTGTTAACCTAACCACACTATTACTGGGCAGACTTAGACCTCCTAAGCAGTTAACCAGTACCTACCAGTGCACATACTTTCGCCAGTAACTGACAACTGCCCTTCTTGAATCAGCGGAAGGAGAAACGAAACTATGTGGCCAGACCGGATTTCGAACCAATGAGCTTTTAATTATGAGTCAGGTGCCCTACCAACTGCGCTACCCGGCCCGGCCATCTCCCAATGATATATCTGTGCCAGTTTGGTAAAAATTCTTCATATCCTTCAGGAGATATGGTGCAGACAAGCTATTTTTCATCATTCTTTGACCTCCTGTGACCTTAAAAATAATATCAAGGTCACCAAAATCTAATCAGTTTTTTTACCCAAACCATGTGATGTATCTGTGCAAGTTTGGTCAAATTCCATGCATCTCTTCAGGAGATAGAGTGCAGACAAGAAGCTACGCCGACGCTGCCTGGATCCACACCAAAAACAATATGTCCCCCCCACCCCCCCCCCCCCACAATGTAGGGGGCGAAAAACTGCTGTAGCCATTTGTTTTCAAATTCCCTGACTTTTCAAATCCTTTTTAAATCAGCCAGACCAAACTAAAAAATCCCTAAAGTTTCCTTTGTTTTTCCCTGACCACGGCAACCCTGTTAAATCAATTTCCTGATCACAGATTATTTATGTGTTTAAATGCTGCTACTAAGCAAAGTTTTTCATAACAAGGTTTGGCATCTGTAAAATTGCTGTTCAAGGTTTCAATCCTGATAAGCCCTTATAAGTGATTTTATTTCTGAATTTCTCTTCATAACTGTAAGACATGCAGCCATGCATACACAGTCACCTTATGGACATACAGAAGCATGAAAATGGTTTATTAAAACATATGAAGATAAACATAACAATTTACCAGACAACATTTGTCAAATTTTGATATTTAGAAAAACAGACATACACAAAACATGCAACAAAGACATAATTTAAACATGACATACAAATATCAGGACTTATAGGCAGAACAAGATAGATACTGGATTTCTTCAGCTACAAGAAGGTGCTTTCCCTTCCCAAGCAATCCAAGAAATCTGAATCAGTCTTCTAACCCTTAATGCGCCAAAAAGCAGACGACAAAATTTATGTCTGCAGAATTTCAAAAAATGTCTCGTCCAAGTGATATCATACTGACAATTCGACAATTCACTAGAGGGCAAACAGTGTAGATTCAGATGAGGTGGCTCATTATGAGCCACCTCATCTGGATCTACACTGTTTGCCAATTCAACAATTTTAATTTTTGGCGCTTTAAGGGCTAAGATTGATCTAGATTTTTGGGGCTTGTTTTGGAATGGAAAACCTCATTTTATAGCAGAAGACCGATGTAGATATTTCGAATCATTCTAAATTTTCAGTTCAGTTCAATTCTCCTATCGAGGTTCCCCAAGTGGCTCAACGGTACGTAGTCATAGTTGCACACACTTGGCGCTGTGTGTCCGTCCAGTAATCATTCTAATGAGTGGAAAACCCAGTTTTATATGGTATTGACAGGGTGAGCTCAGCATGTGAGAACAACATAGGCTCAACAAGATCAATCAGTATCCCAACAAGATCTGTCAGCAGGACAGGATAGCTCACCTGACAGTGCCTTGCCCATCACCTAAAAAGTTCAACGTAAAACTTTCACATTCTGCTAACGCCAACGCTGACACGACCTCCAACGCCATCGCCGGGGGTAGTACAATAGCTCTTCCTGAACTTCGTTCAGGCGAGCTAAAAATTTAGATCTGTCTCATCAAGAATCCATATTTTGGGAGTTGATTTGGAGCACAAAATCCATGTCTTGTATGAGAATAAATCCTGTAATCGGTCTTTGCTCTTCTCGTTAGAACTCATGAACCTTATTTGTACCACAGATCAAACTGAAAATCGCTTCATGTTGATGTGTTCTTTATTTCCATTATCAGATATTAGTGTTCTAAAATGTGACTTAAGATATTTAGTAAGCATTTTTATTCTGCACCGCAGATGATTTGAGAAAAATAACCTCACAAGTATTACGTAGTTTATAGTAAATGCTAGGAATAATAATGTGATATAGTTTGTATATTTGAAAAGTATATCAAGCAATATATTCTGACACTGTCAACGCAAAAGCTACTTTAAACACTTTCCTACAAAACAAAACTGGCTTTGAGGTTATTAAACTTGAGAATAATCTCAAACTCAAAATAAAGCACACTGATTGGCTGCTTCCAGCCAATCAGTGTGCTTTATTTTGAGTTTGAGAATGTACTCAAGTTTTGTAACCTCTGGGCCTGGTAATCAAAATAATAGCAACATCTGATTCCTATCAAATAATACCTTGAACTTTTCTCTGGCATTTGAATCTGATGGAATTTGAAACTTTGCTTAGAACTTTTTAGGTTGCCGCAACATGCAAATATATTCATAATTCCCAAGTGCCTAAAAAAATTAAATAACACAAGAATTAAAGATCCACTATCAAAAAGTCTGTATGTGCAAATTTGATTTTACTGTGATAAAGTTAACTGAATAAGAAAGGTATTGGTATTAATTTTAAAAGTCATTAGCTCTCAGTTAGACATAATGCATCCCTTCAGCCAAATAAGATAACCTTGAAATTTTTAAGCATATTTCTAAATGATTTATTTTGATTTCTATTATTATGATTTTACTTGTCTTTTTCACCCAAACAATGGAATTTTTCAGTTATTTGGCAATCCAATACTACTGCCTGGATATCACCTGGATTTTTCATACTTGTAGACGATATCTGAATTAATAGCATTATTTTGTAAGTTTAGCTCCCTGATAAATGATGCCAAACCTAAAATTTTGCAATTTTAAAAAAGAAATATAAGTGCAGCATGCAATCCATGTAAGTATAGCAATTAATCTTCAGAGGTAATTTTCCTGACTGTTCTAACCCGAGAGATGGATGGACGGATGACTTGCGATTTTACGTCCTTTTCAACAGTATTTCAGTCATATCAGGACGATGGGCAGATGATAATGAAAGGCTGTGTGCAATGGAACCCCGTTTACGATGGAAAGAACTCTGTCTCCGGCGGGGCTCGAACCCGCAACCGCTAGATCAGTAGGCCAGCCCTTAACCCACTGAGCTACCGGGGCTCCTCTAACCCAGCATATGGCTGTTGACATTAACATTTTGAGTCAATATAACATATCTGTGTAAACAATTACTGAAAGGTGAATCAGCTCTTTCTTGATGCAACCAAGGGACATGCAATTACATAAGGATTATTCATTCCTAATACACATTACCCATTCTTGTTACATTTAGGTTCATTTTTATTACATATGGGTCATTCCAATTACATCTGGTTCATTGCTGAAACATATGGCTCATTCTAATTATGTCAGGGTTCATTCTTATTAAGTGTGGGTCATTCCTAATACTCTTGGTTCATTCCTGATACATAGGGTTCATTCTTATTACATTTAGGGTGTGTGTCATTCCTATTACACTTGGTTCAGTCTTGATACACCTGGCTCATTCTTATTACATTTGGCCTCATTCTGATCACATTTGGATAATTTCTATTACATTAAACTTGGTTCATTCCTATACATGTAGCTCATTCTTATTACATTAGGGTTCATTCCTACTATATACAGGTCATTCTTATTACATTTGGGTCATTCTTATTAACTTGGCTCATTCTTATTAACTTGGCTCATTCCTTTTACATTTGGGTTCATTCTTATTACACTTAGGTCATTCCCATTACATCTGGTGTCATTCCAGTTACATTAAGCTCATTCCTATTACAACAGACTTTTGGGCAAGAGAAAGGTAACAGTAAAGAATGTCTTACTGTAAAGCAAGCCAGGAGAGGCTGTGAAACGAAATGAAGAAAAAAGATTCAAGAAAATCTAAAGAAAATACATGTATACAACACTGAATTTCTAAACAGTAATGACAAACAATCCCTAAAAAGCCTGTCTATTCCTTTAAACATATTCTGCCATTATAATTCCTAGAATCAGAAAAATGAATGACATTCCTATTAGGCCTCCCAAATTAGAACAAAATTTTAAAGGCTAGATAATCTTACGGTAATTGGCCCTGATGGCTATTTGGAATGCCTTTACCTATTTAACCTCAAATCTATCTGTTTTTGACCCTGTATTATTCCTTGACACTTAGAGTTTATTCAAGGCTGTCCATGTGGCATAGTTAGTAACATAAATATATTATAGCACATTTAATTAGGTAGTAATATGCCACAATTTTCATTTTTACCCCAGTATTTTGTACCTAATTTCCTTGGAAAGTGTAAGTAAACATTTTGTTTCCTAACTTTACAGACATAGAATAGCTTATGCAATTAGTCTAATCAGAAGATTTCAGTGGAAAATCCTATAAAACATCTCAAAACAATCATGCATGTTCACTTTCTGAATTGACAACAGACAGATTTCTAATTAACAAGCATACCTACACGAAAATTTTGAAACAGAGAATTTTGATATAAGAAAGTCTTTTCATAGACAGAAAACTGCCTTAACTCCTGATTCCCCAATCCATTAAAACCTTTGCTGTAACACTTTTATAATTTGTGGACACAGAAGTCAAAATCATTGCAAACAGGGCAAGTTTCCCTACATCTTTATACAGAAAAGGCTAAAAACTAATGAAGCTATTGTACAGACTTTCATATATGAGTGTTTGATTTTAATTCTATGACAATCAGGTACTATTAAAATTCTAAGTATAGGGACAGATTGGTATGAGTAAATAGTGCAGACTCAGCAGTCTGATCAGGGTCTAACCTATTTTCAGTTCCATTTGCAGCTTCTGGATTCATAACTGCACTGTAAAACCCAAATGTTTCATCTTCAGGACACTTACAGAAATTCTTTTAGGGTGCCACACATTTTTTTTCCGTATTTCTTTATAAAATTCTTTGTTGCAGCCTCACTTGAACACCTTAGCAAAAATATTCTCTCATCTGCACCACCTTAGTAAGTGGGTACTGAGAGGTCACAAAGGACATTTTTATGGAGAAAAGTCAGATTTAGAGCACAACAATTAATAACAAGAGGCCCACGGGCCACAAAGCTCACCAGATCTCTAGCTCAAAATTGCTATCAAAATTACTGTCACATTTGTACAGGCTAATACAAAATATACAACTACAAAGTCTCAGTCTGACAGTCTATTGAGTTGATAACAAAATATATAACTATTTTCCATATTTTGATTGCAGTAAATGCCATTTTTCAATTTTCCCCATTATAAGTCAATGCAACTCTAAGTTGCCATAGCAACCAAATGAAAGAGCTGATTTTCATCAAAAACACAAACTTTCAACCTCCCAGCCTAAGGATACTAAAGATGAAATCTGGGCCTTATTGGCCCAGTGGCTTCTGAAGAGATAATTTTGCAAGTGTTTTTTTTTCCTTTATTTTTGCATTTTGATTTCCATGACAACCATTAAAAGGAGCAGTGGGTCCAAAAACAATAAAGCTAATAGAAGACTTCTTATGGAACATTTCTATAAAAGTTTTGTCAACATATCTGCAATGGCTAGGCAGTAAATGCCATTATTCAATGTTCCCCATTATAAGTCTATGGGAACTCTAAGTTGCCGTAGCAACCAAACTAAAAGGCAGATTTTCATAAAAAACATAAACTTTCAATCCCCCAGCCTAAGGATACTACAGATGAAATCTGGGCCTTATCGGCCCAGTGGTTACAGAGGAGATAATTTTTAAGTGTTTTTTCCATTTTTTTTTCCATTTTGGTTTCCATGGCAACCAATAAAAGGGGTACTGGGCCAAAAACCATACAGCTGATAGAAGACTTCTCAAGGAATATTTCTATAACAGTTTTGTCTACATATCTGCAATGGCCTGGCAGAAAATGTCATTTTTCAATTTTTCCCATTATAAGTCTATGGGAACTCTAAGTTGCCATAGCAACCAAAGCAACAGGCAGATTTTCATAAAAAACACAAACTTTCAATCCCCCAGCCTAAGAATGCTACAGATGAAATTTGGACCCAATCGGCCTAGTGGCTTCAGAGGAGATGTTGTTTAAAAGTGTTGACGGACAGACGACAGACGACGACGGACAACTGCCTATCCTATAAGCTCCCCCGGAGCCTTCGGCTCTGGTGAGCTAAAAACTTGTCTTTATATATGATGATCTATCAAAAACCCAACAAACAAAAGACAAATATATCATTCTCTCCTTTACCTGAGACTTCTTGAGCGTGGCCTTATCAAGGACAGCGGTGATTTTCTACCATCTTCTTCAAGACTTGACGGCCCATCACTGGCATTAAAGTGCCGATACAACTTTCCAAGTTCCTCTGCGGTTGGTTGGTATGGTAACTGATTGAGACGTTCCTGAGATGAGTATTGAGACTGAAACAAGGAAGTGAAGGTCAGCATACCTTGGCCCAGTTGTTCAAAACAAAAATAATCTTTAGTTAACTAGATGTTCAATTTTCAAGAGTACTGTATGCAAAAACACTGCCATTATTTGCTAAAAAAATGTGAGAAGCTTTGGCAGAGCAAAAGCTTCCTACATTTTTCCAGCAAAAAATATCAGAATACCAGATTTTGTATGTGACAGAAAAACAAAACTTCATGACTTTGTTATGCTTATGATGCTTTGAACTACTGGGCCGAGTTTATCAAAAAAGTTGCTAGTCAATTTTTCAGAACTTTGATTTTTCAGTTTCTTCTCAACTCATAGAACTCTATGCTTAATTGGAGAAAAACAATAATCACTCTAAAGAAAAACTCCAGGTGAAAAGAGGTAACAGGGATAATATAAGGATAATTTACTTATTTCTCCAAACTGCTCATCAGAATTAATGAAGCGGTGTCTTTGTTGAGAAATAAGGAAATAGCTATGCCGCCACTCCCTGTTTTCGACGATCAAATTGTGTCCGTTGTGATTTCAAAGTACACTGAATATCCAGAGCCCAATTTATCATTCTAAATGACCAAACAGTCTTTCTTTTTCAACACCAGAGCATTCTTTTCCGTCGACACTTGTGGCGAGTTAACAAGGAGGAGGCCATATTTGATCACATGGCCTGTCAATTTTTGGTAACCACACCTCCTAGTTTTCGACGATAGAAAATAGGTATCGTAATATTCATCATGAAATGAAAAGGAATTGTTAGAGAATGTGGTTATGTTATTGCACAGTGTTTCTGATTTTAGCAGATGGATTTATAATTCCTTGCTCCTCCGAAAATATGCAGTGCATTGAGTTTACGTGACCTACTCTTAAAAATATTTCGTTCATTGCAAAAAGGAGCCATTGCACAAGTGGGCGGGGCCTAAGTTTACTACTCTATTTGTATTGGTCGAATGCACCTACTGACGATTTTGATTTTAGATGGTTTACATTTTAGTAGCATTATGCCATAGCAACTTCCGGGCTTATCTCGGAACTGCTCACATCGTCGAAAACCGAGTGTGGTCGATCTCCAAGTGCTTGGCCATATATCATATTTATCCTCAAAACCACACTTATCTGAGTTCTGCCAAAGCTTTGAATAAAGGTTACTAAATGAATGGTTTAGAAAAGAACCAGATTCTGTGGAGGCACACTGAAAGTCACATAAGTTGTTTCCCTTGTAAAAACAGCGGAAAAACATTAATCTTAACTTTTGATGATGTCACCAATGAGCCACATCAGTATGCTGTCCTGTACAAACTTTGATCAGCCTCATTTTTACTCACCGATACACTGGATCCCCCTGGTGTGTTAGTTCCATATCCTGATGATGGTAATGAAGCCAGGGACCAGCGTCTACCATCAGCCCTGAAATATTAAGAAAATTTTTAAAACATCAGCTAAATCAAGAACTATTATTTTTTATATATTAGAATTTGAGTAGAAAGTTGATTTTGGGCAATACTTCTGGGATAAGTTTTTCTAGTTTATTATTTTGTGGCAATAGAGCAGCACATTGTTAAGTGGTTTAAGACCCTTTGTTATGGTGTAGGAGGTTGCGGATTCAAATCATCATTGGGCCAGCTGGTCGCAGGAAAACTCTCTCTGTTAAGATAGCCACAAGAGGCCCAAATGGGCCTGATATCGCTCACCTGGCTATTATGCAACGGGACCATTCTGATACAAAATTGGTCCAATTCCACTGAGATTTTCTTATTTTCACATTTTGCTACTTTTAGTAACAGAGGCCAGCTTGCCTGGTCTTTATTTATTTACTTTTGAAACACCTCAATGCGAGAATCATTTTGCCACAAATTTCATCAAAATCCATCCAGGGGCTACTGAGATATTGCCAGTTTCATGTTTTGTGCTATTTTTAGTAACGGCAGATGGCAGCCATCTTGGATTGCCAAAATGCAAAAAATCGAAAAGCCTTCATGCAAGGACCATTTTGACACAAATTTGGTCCATTTCCATAGTAATTTTCCAATTTTCACATTTTGCTATTTTAAGTAACACAGGCCAACTTGACGTATCTATATTTGTTAATTTTTGAAACACCTCAAAGCAAGAATCATTTTGCCACAAATTTCATCTAAATCCATTCAGCAGTTACTGAGATATATTCATTTTCATGTTTTGTGCTATTTTTAGTAACGGCAGATGTCGGCCATCTTGGAATGCCAAAATGGAAAAAATCGAAAAAGCTTAATGAAAGGAACATTCTGACACAAAATTAGCCAAATTCCATTGACATTTTCTAATTTTCACATTTTTCTATTTTTAGTAACAGAGGCCAATATGACTGGTCTACAGTTAGATATTTTTGAAACATCTCAATGCAAGAATCATTTTGACACAAATTTCATCAAAATCCATTCAGCGGTTACTGAGATATTGTCATTTTCATGTTTTGTGCTATTTTTAGTAACAGCAGATGGTGGCCATCTTGGAATGCCAAATTGCAATTAATCGAAACGACTTCATGCAAGGAACATTCTGACACATAATTGGTCCAATTCCATTCAAGGGTTCTTGGGTAACTGTCATTTTTATGTTTGTGCTATTTTTAGTAACACCAGATGGCAGCCATCTTGGAATGCCAAATTGCAATTACTCGAAATGGCTTAATGCAAGGAACATTCTGACACAAAATTGGTCCAATTCCATTCAAGGGTTCTTGAGTAATTGTCATTTTTATGTTTGTGCTATTTTTAGTAACACCAGATGGCGGCCATCTTGGAATGCCGAATTGCAATTAATCGAAACGGCTTCATGCAAGGAACATTCTGACACAAAATTGGTCCAATTCCATTCAAGGGTTCTTGAGTAATTGTCATTTTTATCTTTGTGCTATTTTTAGTAACGGCCCCCATGGTGGCCATCTTGGATAGTCAACTGGCACAAAATTGAAATAATTCCATTCAAGAACCATTTTTGACCAAATCTGGTCAGAATTGGTGGCATTTTCTTGAGATATTGACATTTGAGCAAAATCGGTCTTGTAAACGCTAAGTAGGTCACTGTGACCTAATTCCGCTATAGATTTGTTTTATTTTATAATTTTTAATATCAAGGCCCCATTTATGTTCCATGCAAAGTTTCAACCAAATATACCAAACGGTTCTGGAGAAGAAGTTGATTTTGTTGTTTTTGCTATTTTTAGTAACGGCGGCCATCTTGGATTCTTGACCTGACCCAATTTTACAATTTTGAAACCCTGCAGTCTGGTCATGCTCCATGTGAAATTTGAGATCCATGGGTTCAGTGGTTTTAGAGAAGAAGTTGTTTGAAGTTGTTTAAATAGGTCCTTTTTTGACATTGGTATTTGAGCAAAATTACATTCATAAACAGAAAGTAGGTCACTGTGACAAAACTCCGCTACAGATTTTTTTCATTTTTACAATTTTGAATACCAAGGTTTTACTGATGTTCCATGCCAAAATTCAGACAAATATACCCAGTGGTTCTGGAGAAGAAGTTTATTTTGTTGTTTTTGCTATTTTTAGTAACGGCGGCCATCTTGGATTTTCAACCTGACCCAATTTTACAATTCTGAGACCCTGGAGTCAGGTCATGCTCCATGTGAAATTTGAGAACCATGGGACCAGTAGTTTTACAGAAGAAGATGTTTGAATATTTGTTTTTAGGTGTTGACGGACACATTGTGTGACGACGCACGACGCATGACGCACGACGCACGCCGGACGCATTGGTATGACAATAGCTCACTATGGCCCTTCGGGCCAGGTGAGCTAATAAATGGGTAGCTTTTTTCCAAATCAGGGAATGATAGAGGGATGGGCTCTGCTTTTCATATGCTGTCCCCAAGATATGGTGTGGCTATATGGGGAATATTTATCTTTCTAATAAGATAAAGGTTCACAGACAAACAAGAAACTGTTATTCAAACCATGTACTTCTATTCAACTGGCGATCATTCAAAGAAATTGAATTCTGTATCTAAATGACCATTTTCAGAAGATTTGATCTACAAAATCTACAATCTTCCAGACACTATAATCTGCTTTCAAGGCTGGCTGATCCAATATCGCAATTGCCCTAAATATCGAAACCCACTAACGTATTATCCACAATAATCCTAAAATTTCTAAATGTTGCTCATTTCGCTGAGTGATGTGTCAAATTGTCTGTCATTGGCAAAATGGCAAACAGTTAGGACCCTTATCAGACTGCTCCCAAAGGAGCAGTCTGATAAGGGTCCTAACTGTTTGCTCAGACAGTTCTATCTCAATACTTTGGTTTATTCTTGCATTATGACAAATGCTGGCTCCGATGTGACCAAACTAGAGAATAAATAGGGGAATTCCATTACAATAGACCAAGCTAACTCGATAGAAAAGACAAATTTTGTATGCAGCCAGATGCTAAATCACATCAACCTTGTCACGGGAATAAATGATTTTTATCAGAAATGCTGACCTAAATTGTCCTGATTTTTCTCAGAAAATGCCACCGTTAGCTTTTCCTATATGCTGGCTTGACCATAGCTGGCAGGTGAAAACCAATTTCATAGCAAAGTCGACCCTCTTTATATGTTGACATTCAACATTACAGCAAAACCTTTAGAGGCTCCTTGTCGAATTGTCTGAGGGGCTCAGCTATAGTGCAGATGGTTGTAGGTTCAAATCTCTGTTAGGCCAGCCAGCAGCTTATAATACCGATGAACACCCTCTGTCAACCTAGCAGTACATGGCTACCTTTTGGAGTCAGGGAAGAATAAAGGCAGTTAAAGGAGAGAGAGCACATGCTACCTTTACCTTATCTGTACTGTGGCATTTTGTACGGCTCAGTTGTGAAGGGTTAGTCAACCCATTGGATCAGAACTACCAAACATGATAATTTCATTGACTGAGGAGGTGCTGATCAACTGACACTAGACTATGTGACCAAGAGACAGAATGACACTGCTGCTTTTTGTCCAGTAATGCTTGTTTAACATGGCCACAGTCCATATCAGGCATATGGCATTGGCTACATGTGCCTTTGGTGCCTGAGAATGCTGACACCATTGGCCGTTGTAACTTTCTACTGGACGTCACGTCATGGCCACGGCAGTTTAATGTAAGTGGCTTAGTCCTGTTGGCTAGTGACAGCTTTTTGTCATATATTTTACAAAATGTTGCTCTTAAAAATCAAAAAACCATGCTCAAAATAACTTTTAAATTAAATGTAATCATAAGAGATAAATTTCATTTTTCCGAAACTCATGGAGGTATGAAAACAAAGTGTTCTGTGCAAATTTAACGTGAATGCCCTTTGGGCATCACTTACTTTGCACATGACCCATTGTGTTCATACTTCCATGAACATTGGAAAAATGAAATTTATTTCTTCAATGATACTGCTGAGAACTAACCTTCTAACATTCTGAAAGGGGAAGTTTCCATGTTGACTAGGTGAGAGGTTTCTAGGACTTTCATGTGGACTCGGGCCTGAAAAACATAAACAAAATAATTGTCAATATGTAAGGCACAAGCTACATGTTCAAAGCATTGTTAGCCTAACGAGCTCGTTAAGAGGTCAACTTTTTAAGTGTTTTATGACTTTATAGTCAAATTTTACTGATAATTTTTTGTTGAAAAAGTGTGAGAAGCTTTTGCACTGCAAAACCTCTCACATTTTTTCAACAAAAAATATTATCGCACATGAGATATTAACGTTTGAAATTTTAATATCTCTCGTTAACTAATGATGTGATTTGTTTTCATGTGAACTCGAACCTGAAAAACACAAACAAAAATTGAGCCGACATGACACAAGCAACGAAGTGGCATGTACACCCAGTGATGCCTCAGATAAGCCTGAACATTCGCCCAGTCGGACCAGAGTCTTTGCTTGCACTTGAAAAGTAGATAAGGGTCTAAGCTACCTCCATGTGGATAGGGAAGTCTGATCAGACTGGGCAGATGCCCAGGGTGATCTTTGCTGGACACACATGCCACTTTGTTGGTTTTGTCATGTCGCGGCTCAAATGTATTTTGAACCACCAAGGTTGCCATAAAAACGTATGTTAAGGCCACAATACAGATTTTAAAGGAGAAATTAATTTTCCAAGAATTAACACAGTAATCATCAAAACGCAAGCTTATCTTCGGCTAATATCTTTACATAAAATGATTTGATGATGTGTGCCCATTTCCTTCATTTCCATCAGGAAATATTGTCAGGCAAGGTTGCCACCATGTTGTGCATTAGTTCATGCTCCTTTTCTCTGGAGAGAGCATCATAAAATGTCTAGAGAGAGAAAAAGTAACGTGCTACAAGTCACATCTGCCTCAGACATTCTACTGGAGTTTTCTGCGGTAACCTAGCAACCAGAATCATTCCTTTTATATTAACAGTTCGTCCTGAATAATAATCGAGTCTATTATTAATTTTTTTTTTCATACAGATATACCTACATGAGTTGTGGTGTGGGAAAGAGTTCCTTATGAGGAACAGCAAAAGCTCGTATCAACCTGCACATGCATGCTGTACTACGGCAAAAACTTGGATGGGCCTCATACTGATGCTGTCTAATCAGACTCTTTCCTGTATGCATTGAGGGTGGTGGTCAGGCGATGGTACTGGTTACAAATTCCAGTGCCAGGGCGTCCTACTTATTTGGATAAAAGTAGGGCAAGAGCCTACTGTGTGCTTAAATGCAACAGGTGGGGGTTGTCTAGCTTTTGTCATAGGAGAGACAAAAATAGCCATCAGAGGAGATGGCAAATCCCCCGACCGAAGACCCCCATGGGCCTTGGTAAAAAGGGTGCACTTCAAAACACATATTAGTAATATATTGTCGTTCTTTTATGCTTCTGATTGACATTAACTGTTAACAGATGCATGATTATCTAACACTCAGACTAAAACAGTATGCTTGACTGCTAAAAAGAGGTAATATCTCAAACAGCCACCATATACACAAATGTATAGCATACGATACATTGAACTTTCAAAATGTGTGAATAACTTCTAAAGTACAAGCCCTACAAATCTAATTTTGAGCTCTCTAGTAAGTGAATTTGGACAAAGAATCCAAATCTGGGGAATTTTTTTTTTTTTTGGGGGGGGGGAGGGGGGGGGTCACAGGAATGTGGAGGGGTAAGAGAGAGTTAGGAACACTGATAAGATATCACAGCATGATCATCAATATTTTAAAAGGTACACAGTTATTCAAATTCTGGAGCTGGCCAGGGTTATACAGTTATGGAGCAGAGACTCAAACAGCAGCTCAAACTACCAAAGGGAAATAATTCACTGAGTCTAATCAAATTAATCAATCAATCAATCACTGAGTCTAAAAGCAAGAGTTATCATTCATGTATGAGACAAATTGTCATGACCTGTTCTGCATATCTGTGAAGTATCATGAAAATATTTCAAAAGTTATTCAAGCTATGGAGCGGACACCTAAAATCATCAAAGGGAAATAACTCCAAAAGTAAGAAAGCAAGAGTTGTCATTCTTATTCGCGACACATCATCATGACCTGTTCTACATATCTGTGAAGTATCATGAAATTATTCCAAAAGGTATTCAAGTTATAGAGCAGACACCAAATCAGACCTAAAACCATCAAGGGGAAATAACTCAAAAAGTAAGAAAGCAGGAGTTGTCATTCTTGTTTGTGACACATCGTCATGACCTGTTCTACATATCTGTGAAGTATCATGAAAATATTTCAAAAGGTATTCAAGTTATAGAGCGGACACGAAATCATACCTAAAATGATCAAGGGGAAATAACTCAAAAAGTAAGAAAGCAAGAGTTGTCATTCTTTTTCGCGACACACCGTCATGACCTGTTCTATATATCTGTGAAGTATCATGAGAATATTCCAAAGGGTATTCTAGTTATAGAGCGGACACGAATCTGCCAAAAAATCACACCTAAAACTATCAAGGGGAAATAACTCAAAAAGTAAGAAAGAAAGAGTTGTCATTCTTGTTCCCGACACATCGTCATGACCTGTTCTACATTTCTGTGAAGTATCATGAAAATATTCCAAAGGGTATTCAAGTTACAGAGCGGACACGAATCTGCCAAAAAATCACCAAAGGGGAGATAATTCAAAAAGTACAATAGCAAGAGTTACCATTCTTGTACGCGACACATCGTCATGACCTGTTCTACATAACTGTGAAGTATCATGAAAATATTCCAAAGGGTATTCAAGATATAGAGCGGACAAGAAAGTGTTTACGGACGGACGGACGGACAGACGGACGGACATCGTCATGACCTGTTCTACATAACTGTGAAGTATCATGAAAATATTCCAAAGGGTATTCAAGATATAGAGCGGACAAGAAAGTGTTTACGGACGGACGGACGGACGGACGGACGCCAGGCTCATCGCTATATCCCCCGAACCTTTCGGTCGGGGGATAAAAAGGAGAAACTCTGATTATAAGCACCCATGGTTGAACATACAAAACCTGAGTCTTCACTGTATGATAAAGGCATCATCTGTAAGATAAGCAGCCATTTACCTTTTAGAAACTGTTGTCAGAGGCAAAATGTGAAGATGTTTCATTTACAAAATGCCACTGTTCAAATAATTACCAATTCTAACTTAGTTGATATTCAAATTGTTCGGTCAAACTAATCTTCTTTTCTCATAGGACCCAAAGAATGGTGTGAACAGCTAAAATTAGGCCCATATGTTGGTGAGTACTGCCCATAATTCAAGGAATCAGAGTATGGCCACAAGTTCAGCCAAAAAGATACACCATCATAGAATCTAAACCATGGTGAAATTACTGCCATCATATGACATGAAACATGGTGAAATTACTGTCATTATAAAACCCTACAATAGTGTGAATTTTCTGCCATCAAAGGATCCATAGTAAGGTCAATTACTGCCATCTTAAAACCCTACACAACTGCGAAATTTCTGTCATTGCAGGATCCGTATTCAGTGAAATTACCACCATCATAAACTCCACAATATGCTAAAATTTCTGCCATCACAGGATCCACAGTATGGTGAAATTACTGCCATCATAGGATCCAGGGTATGGTGAAGTTACAGCAATCATTAAACCCCCAAGTTTGGTGAACTTTCTACCATCACAGGATCCACAGTATGGTGAAATTACAGTGCCATCAGATTAAAAGCTCACAGTATAGTGAAATATTGCCATAATGACTCACTGAACAGTGAGATTACTAGGTCCATCATGAGGATCCTCAGTACTGCCAAAATATCCAAAGTATGGCAAGAGTACCACCAAAATTAGAGTCTATAAACCCCATCATAAAACCCACAGTATAGTGAGATTACTGTCATCATAATAACAATAGTATGGTGAGAATACTGCCATCATAAGAATCATATACTATGGGTGAGATTACTGCCATAATAACACCCATAGTATGGTGATATTACTGTCATCATAAAGTCCCATAATATCGTAAAGTTACCGATTACCATCATCACTAACAATAATATTCTATATAATCACCTACATCAGTGTATATTATGAAATATTTTGTGCAATAGTATGCATTTTCTGGAAAGGGTGGTCTAGAGCAACTGAAACTGAGACTATGTACAGAGAATCTCTCAAGTTGTCATCACGCAAGCTTAACTAAAGACAGAATTCACATGTAATGGCTTCAAATCTGATTCTGTTTAAACATACAGATATCAACATGGCAAATCTTGCTCTCAAGATATAATACATGTATCAAGACATACTTACTTAGAAACCAAGAATGACTTTGACGCTTTTTCGGCCTCCCTCTGGGCCTGACCTGAAGGACACTATCGTCATGACTTAAACTGAGATTGTCCACAGAGCAGGTTGCCCACAACTGAAGGGAACCTCTCCTGTGATGTAATACTTCATCATCCATTTTGCCTGTCAGTGCCTTTAAAGGGCATTTTTATCAGTCTATCCACTGAATTGTAATGTCTGACATAACCCACTTAGAAACAAATTCTATGACAAAATCCTAAAAGAAACTCAGTTTTTGACACAGTCAGGTAAGAAACTCAACTTCTGACTCAGTCCAGTATGAAACTCAATTTTTAACACAGTCCTGTTAGAAACTCAATTTATGACACAATCTGGTAAGAAACTCATTTTTGACACAGGCAGGTAAGAAATTCAATCTTTGACACAGTCCTATAAGCTCAATATCTGACACAATCCATTTTCTCAAACTCTTGAAATCCTCCAGTAGACTGGATGTGGCAGCTCATTATGAGCCACCTCCTCTCCACTATTTTTGTTTTGGGTGCTTTAACAATTATTTTCAAACTGATGTAAGCATCTTCGATGGACACTCTTCACAATATTATTAAATCGTAGTATCTATATTCATCTTACTTTATATTGTATTATAAATCAATATTTAACAGTGTCTTATAAATCCTTATTGAAGATGATGAGTGCTATATTAAAATTGCAAATAGAATCAGCATGATAATGGCTCAATGTCATTTTGCTAAACTTGAACTAATATACTGAACGCCAAAAGAAACGCATACAAGGTTATGTTCTTTTTTCTCAGCACTGTCACTAGGCAAGTCCAAATCGATCATTGCAAAGACAATGATTTTCATCCGACCACAGTACACGATGAAACTATCATGATTTAAATCTTTCGTAAAAGAGTTACCTCGCTTTCTCGAAAAACATTAAATTCCATTGCAAGAGTATTCTTTCCTTTTCCAATAAATCATATTGTGTTCAGAAATGGTCTCTGATATGCATTTGTTAGAAAACTGCCAAATTCATATGAATGACATGGTTATTCATTAAACGACAGCGCTATGAAGTCGGTCCATTTTCAAATTACCTCCCTTTGTATTAAACAAAGAGTAATTTTTGAAGACCGATAGCGGCACTCTTTATGGCTTTATGCTTTTTTTTGGTTTACAAATGATTTTATGTGTTGCAGTTCACTACAGTATTACTAATTTTACAAGGATTTTCCCTTTCTGTTTGAACATACCAGAGTTAGAATGTTCAGAGGAAAACCCTATGTTAAAGTGTAATGTCTGTTTACGCTTTCTTGATACCTAACTTTCTTTGGCTTGTTTTTTTTTCAAGAATTAAAGATAGCCCAAGTACAAAATGAGTTTTTAGAAAATTTTCTTGATATAGAGCTTAACAATCGCATGTTAATTGTGATTCACAAAGATTCTGCAGTTGAGAATATTGCTTGTTTTTTTTGTTTTTTTTTGTAACTTTTAATTTTACCCCATCCTGAAAGTATTGGTTTTCACAGTTACAGTGTAAGACATATTGGGGATTTCATATATTCTTTTTCTCAAAAACTCATGGACACGTCAAACTAACAAGACAAAAACTAGTAGCAGTTGCCTACTTTTGAAAATTTAATATATATAATTTGTATGCGTTTCTTTTGGCGTTCAGTATATTTCATTAATAACTTGAAATGAAGATTATTGTTTCTCGTTTTGTGTGTTTTTTTGTTACTGTTATTTGTGGACATTTACTGTTTGTTTAAATACTTCATATATGGATCGCTAAGTTTATCAAATAAATATTTTGAAATGTATATTTTTCGTTCAAGTAATAAACTTGCTCTTTAACCTTTGACTATCTTTTCATCTTAAATATTTGGACAGGACTGTCTGAACCAACACTGTAGACCCTGAGCAGTCTGCTCAGGGTCTACAGTGTATGCCAACAATTTCATACAAGTTGTTTGAACAAAAACCATAGACGTTTCCATACGCAGAGACAAAAGTACCAATTTCAGATGTGATTAATGATAACCACATCTCATAAACTCAATCGCCCGCCTGCACAAACAATGTAAACATGTTATATTAAGAAATGACAAACCTTAGATCATTTAACTTCCTGTTTTTGCATGTCTTAAAGGCTTTTCAAAGAAAAATTACATACAAGTATAATACAGTTCATTCGTAATATTTTTAACTTCTTTCCTCCAAAAGCTATGTTTAACCTATTTTCTCCGAAGTTAGCAAGAAGTCTTTTTGGTGCATTATCTATCATGATGAAAACAATCCTTTTTTCACAGTATCATTTTAAAATTAGATCTCTATGAACGTATAATTTCCTGAATTCTAATATATATAGTTTTGTACTTTAGCATTTTAAAAATACTCTTTAATCTATTTCATTGGCTTCCGGCTGCCTCTCATCATGTTTAGTAATATACCACAACCACTCGAAAGTTACTTCACATACTACATTGTCTCATCGCGTCCTTCAACATTTATTATACAAATTTGTTGGGCCAGAAGGCATAAAAAGACCTTCATCTATATACTCTGACTAGCCTGCGCACCTGCACAGTTTGATCACAGCCTTAACTGTTTGCAAGCATGATGTATGAACTCTGAGGAATCTAAAAGTCTGCCAACAAAGGCTCTAGCCTGACCCAACCAGTTGCAGACACTGGATGGAAATGAGACAAGGACCCTTTTATGCCTGAAATCATGTTCACTATTTTAGACAGACCAAAGGACAAAGAGTAACTTTCTGTTTGTAACTAGTATTAGCAATAAGACCATAAAAAGTACCTTTTTGTGTTTGCAAAAGGGTCGGCTGTGGAAGTAAACTAGTTAAAGAGCCTGGAGTGATTAAGTTGATGAGATATCAATCACTACTTTTCACAGTCTTCTTGACTTATGAAAGGCGTAATGCACTTTTTTTCCATCCCATGTTAGATATGATTTTATCACTACTTTGTATATTACTGTAAGAACCCCATAATTGGGACAAAATTGAAATCGCTAAGCAAACAGAGTAGACCAGATCAGACTGATCAGGGTCTGCACTGTTTGCCCTTCTATTAACAATTTTCTACACAATGTTGCATGGACAGTAACATGGACTTAAATTTTCAGAACAAATTTATCCTAATTTTAACATGTCCCACTTATTAAGGTAATAACGGTTTATTATAGCTCGAAGAGATACAGGTAAAAACAAGGAGAAAATGACTGTATGATGTACTAATGAAGGATGCATATTTATAGAGCAGTTACTAATTTTAGTATTATTTAACTGCAAAACAGGCGGACTTAACAATCGTATTTTGTATGAAACAACAGTATTGTTTAAATGGCACTTCACTAAAAACTCTCAATGTATGACACTTTGCTGCACTCTGTAAATGCCGCTGTACTTAAAAGTATGGAGATGAATCCGAGCTGTTGTTGCACTCCAATACATATATTTATTGTATGACTTAAGTGGCAAGCACATTTAAATGTTGTCATTAAATGATCACAAACTGCCTTTCACTTTTCGTCACACGGCAAGACATTGACAATGTTTTGCGTTTTGTTGAAGTTGTCAGTATTCTGCAAATAACGGTAATATGATGCCTCAATTCTAGCCATTTCATACAAAATTTATGAAACTCGCCAAGGCTCATATAAATGTCATGAAATTGCTCTGTTGACCGGCAGAGGAACAAAATTGCCTTGTAGCAAAAATCATTTTATATGACGTTGCTGTTAGCAAAAATCATTTTATATGACGTTGCTGTTATTCAGTGGATAACTTCGTATCATAAAAATTGTATGATCACACGTGTAATAACACTTTGGTGCTTACACGTAACATCAGTGACAACGTTCATGTCTACTATGTGTTTTCTTATTGAAATAATATTCAGTTTGAAGGCTTAAAATCCCATTTTAAAGGATCATATGATAAACAGAATCTTACACTCATTGTCATTTCATATGACATTTAAACTCGCCAAAGTCTTGTTTCATAAATTTCATATAAAATAACCACTTGTGTAAGATCCTCTATAGAGAGACTAAGAGCCGACAAAGCCGCTGAATTCACTTATGGAGCATGGAGAAGGAACTCTTGACTCTTCAAGAAAGGATTTGCTCCTGTAGCCTTTTAGAGCTGACCCCATTTCGGAAGGGCTTTGTTCTCCAGAGAAGCAAACAGTAAGTCATGAAGGTATTTCCCCATAGTAAACTGGCAGAAAAACATGGAGGTGTACCCATACCCCTTAGGCCCTGAATATCCAGAGCCCTAGATAAGAGGGGCATTTGATGATAATTGAAGGATAATTTTTTTTATTTCTCATTGAAACCATATGTTGTGACCCCTCATCTGAACCGTCTCGTCAAGACGGTTCAGATGAAGGGTCACTACATATGTTTTTATATAGAAATAACAGAAATTATCCTAAATTATCATCAAATACTCCCTCTTATCTAGGGCTCTGGTATCATTCTACAGACTGGTGATGTGTGATCTGAGTCTTCACTTGTAGATGGTGACAATCGGTTCAGAGCTCTAGATAAGAGGGAGTATTTGATGATAATTAAGGATAATTTTTCTTATTTCTCATTGAAACATATGTTGTCACCCCTCATCTGAACCGTCTCGATGAGACGATTCAGATGAGGGGTCACAATATATGTTTTTATGCAGAGCTAACACAAATTATTCCTAATTATCACAAAATACTCCCTCTTATCAAGAGCTTTGAGATCCTAAGACACCACCTTCCCCTATGCCGCTATTTTTTACTTGTTCCCAACGAAGGAATCCAACCTGAATTTCCATAGACATAAACAAATTACATTTTCAATAAGAAGAACATAATCGCACACAAATCATAAGAATATTTGATAAAATCCTGATTCCGAGTATTTCCAATACACGCAATATCTACCAACAATGATTCGTCGTCACGATTTATGTATCTTTGCAATCACAGTAATCCCGACTACAGAAACACTGATTAGCCTTATAAACAGCAGATATTGGCAAAAAGATCACCCTGCTTAGCCCCCAAACAACACAACGCGAAACACAGCTCAAAAAATCTAATGTAATTACGGGATTGTATTTCCAATGACGCTTTCACCCTCCTGCTAATTATTTCTCAATACTGTTCACCACAATTCTAGTAATTTCCTTATGAGTTCATTAGCATATTATACGTAAAACTATTCACGTCTTTATCAAGTTCTCCTTATATAAAATTGTTGTTGCCAATCAAACACACTAACCATTATACAATCAGCATTATGCTGTAACTGAAGTATATAATTGGACATGTTGATTTTTGAAACAGAATTTTCCATTTTTAAATTTGAAAGAGTCAAGTTTTGAATTTGGAAGACCCCAATAAATCTTCATGTCAGGGAATCAATATTAAAACAACTGATTAAATGGCAAACAGTGTAGACCCAGATCAGGAGTCTCATCTTGGCTTACGCTGTTTGCTCACACATCTATAGCCTGTAACTTGGTACAATATTCACAGTTACCAGAAGTTAGTCATTTGCAGACCATTCCCTATTGACATTTAAGCACCGTACTGAGATTAAATATTGAAACAGAAATACTTCTAGAGCTGTCTTACTGCATCTGCACTGTTGAACATACCACCAGAAATTTTGACAGAAAAATCACCTTGTTCAGATTTTACAATAGTTACCATATTTTTCCTAATGAACATGCCCCTCTGTAATATGTGCCCTTTCATTTTTTCCTGTGAAACTTGTCCAAAACGCCACCAAATCTGACTTTAATTTAGACGTACCATCAAACTGTGTCATTACTAACTAAACTTTGTTTCCAAAATGTTATTTATAGGAACTGTGAATTACAATGCCCCCCTGCCCCCATGCCCTCTCCCCACCCCACCCCCATCGCTCCCCCAGGGCACTTATAAGGAGAAATATGGCATGGTAAGTTACCGTAACTGACTTTGGTGTCCTAACATTTACAGTAACGGCAAGCTCCAGGAAAACATATTGTTGTGTAGAAATTCATATAAATTATTCATATAACCTTCTCAAGCCGCTCATGTCTGTAGAATAAATTAATTAAATAGACAGACAATTAAATTATTTGAACAAAAGTTCCATTTACACAAAAGATGTGGTAAAAAAGACCTACAGAGAATCAAAGCTGATCTTTGGCATGAGTCCATAGAAAAGTTCTACTGTTTTTATTCAGCTATAAGCAGAGATCTAGATAAGAGGGAGTATTTGGTGATAATTAGGGATAATTTTCACGAAATCAGCAAAAAAACATATGTTGTGACCCCTCATCTGAACCGTCTCGACGAGACGGTTCAGATGAGAGGTCACAACATATGGTTTGACTGAGAAATAAGAAAAATTATCCCTAATTATCATCAAATACGCCCTCTTAACTAGAGCTCTGGCTATAAGACAAGACTTCTCTCTACAAAAGTATCCCAAAAACGTAAATCAACTGTGTGTGATTTGCCTATTAGATAGGTTTTCCTTCCAAAATAATTCCATAAATCTATTTCCTTACAAAATAATTCCATAAATCTAATCTAAGTTAGATCTAGATTTTTGGGGTTGTTTTTGAAGGGCAAACCCTCCATCATATAACCGACTAGAAATGTGTCCATACGACACGGATGCCCCCGCCTAGTGCCCTAAGTAAGATGGCGCCTTGTTTAAGGTAAAGGCACTTGTAGCATAACTAGGTTCACAAAGGCACACTTCTGTGGTACATGTTTTATTGTTTTCCTTGGACAGATGTATTGTGCTTCTTGAGAACAAACGGACACCATTATTGTATGAAATGAAGTCAAAAAAGGGCCATAACTCCCACAATAATTGACGGATTTTACTAAACATTGAACTTGACCTGTATTTTATGATTATATACCTGTGTATAAAATATGAATTCAATATAAAAATGCTTTTAAAAGATAATGAACGGAAACCAGTTTTTCATACAAAATGAAGTCAAAAAAGGGCCATAACTCCCACAATAATCGACGGATTTTGCCCAACATCAAACTTGACCTGTATTTTATGATTATATACCTGTGTATAAAATATCAATTCAATACACCAATGCTTTCAAAAGATATTGAACGGAAACCATTTTCTCATACAAAATAAAGTCGAAAAAGGGCCATAACTCCCACAATAATCGACGGATTTCGCCCAACATCGAACTTGCCTGTATTTTATGATTATATACCTGTATATAAAATATGAATTCAATACACCAATGCTTTCAAAAGATATCGAACGGAAAACATTTTTTCATACAAAATAAAGTTGAAAAAGGGCCATAACTCCCACAATAATCGACGGATTTTGCCCAACATCGAACTTGACCTGTATTTTATGATTATATACCTGTGTATAAAATATGAATTCAATACACCAATGCAATCAAAAGATATCGAACGGAAACCATTTTTTCATACAAAGTAAAGTCGAAAAAGAGCCATAACTCCCACAATGATCGACGGATTTTGCCCAACATCGAACTTGACCTGTATTTTATGATTATATACCTGTGTATAAAATATGAATTCAATACACCAATGCTTTCAAAAGATATCGAACAGAAACCATTTCTTCATAGAAACAGAAGTCGAAAAAGGGCCATAACTCCCACAATAATTGACGGATTTTACCCAACATCAAACTTGACCTGTATTTTATGATTATATAGCTGTGTATGAAATATGAATTCAATACACCAATGCTTTCAAAAGATATTGAACGGAAACCATTTCGTACGTATGTACGTATGTACGTACGCTACGTACGTATGTACGTACGGACAGGGGTGATACTATATGCCCCCCCATTTTAAATGGCGGGGGCATAAAAAAATATGCTCTAAAGGGAGAATTCTTTTTTACCCCCAATGACAAAGGTTGTTGTTGTTGAGTTGTGGTGTACTGTCTCAGTAAACAATTAATAAGTTATGTCAAGACGTCTCCAAATTTGTGGGACCTTTCCCTGACTTGAGACAACTGAGACCAAGGTTCTGCAACAGCAACCGGCAGCTCTGTGGCAGAAGCATCAAGCAGTCAATCTACTTCGCAAGCCAAAATGGGCAAGGAAACCAAAAACAGAAATGACTTCCAACAATGTGGCAATTTTGTCATGTGATATTCACATCAGCCATCTCATTTATACAGGGTAATCGGACCTCACTATTGGTTCTGAGGCTTGGGCCACTTCCATAGATTAGGCTGATGTGACAAGCAAAGGCTCTGATCAGACTGCACATATGTGCAGTCTGATCACAGCCTTTGCTTGTCACCAATGCCACGTTGTTGGAAATCACATGATGTGGCTCAAATCATCATAGCTGCATCCGCTGGTACTGCACCCAATGAAATTAACTGTATTTGTAACTGGGTAATAATTCTTGCAGCAGCATTCCTGATGCTTCACAAGCCAGCAGTGATCAATAAAGTGTCACTCTAATTAACCCCATAAATGACAATTATTCTACAGAAAGTTGTGTCACAAATGTCATTGGAGCCACAGTATAGGTATTGACCATCAACAGAATCTAGGAAACAAACAAGAGGGCCATGGTGGCCCTGAATCGCTCACCTGAGCATTAATCAGTTCACTGGCTCTGGTGAAGATTTATAAGAGTTTTTACCATACTAACATTTGACCTAGTTTTTGACCCGGCATGACCCAGTTTCAAACTTGGCCTGGATATTGTAAGAATAAACATTCTGACACAGTTTCATTGAGATTGGATCAAAACTGTGCCCTCTGGAGCGTAAACAAGGTCGTTCTTATATTTGACCTAGTGACCAAGTTTTTGACCCGACACGACCCAGTTTCAAACTTTACCTAGATTTCATTAAGATAAACATTCTGACAGAGTTTCATGAAGATTGGATCAAAATTGTGCCCTCTAGGGTGTACACAAAATTTTTCTAAGATTTGACCTTGAGCCGACGTGACTCAGTTTCATAGGGGGCTTAGATATACGGACAATAAACATTTTGACATAGTTTCAAGAAGATTGGATCAAAACTATGCCTTCTAGTGCTTACACAATGTTTTTCTAAGATTTGACCTAGTGACCTAGTTTTTTTACCCGACACGACCTACTTTCAAACTTGGCCGAGAGTTTATGAAGATAAACATTCTGACAAAGTTTCATAAAGATTAGATCAAAACTGTGTCCTCTAGAGCGTACACAAGGTTTTTCTATGATTTGACCTAGTGACCTAGTTTTTGACCCGACATGACCCAGTTTCAAACTTGTCCTACGTATTATGAGGATAAACATTCTGACAAAGTTTCATGAACTTTGGATCAAAACTGTGCCTTCTAGAGCGCACACAAGGTTTTTCTAAGATTTGACCTAGTGACCTAGTTTATAACTCGACATGACCCAGTTTCGAACTTGGCCTAGAGTTTATTGAGATAAACATTCTGACAAAGTTTCATAAAGATTGGATCAAAACTGTGTCCTCTAGAGCGTACACAAGGTTTTTCTATGATTTGACCTAGTGACCTAGTTTTTGACCCGACATGACCCAGTTTCAAACTTGTTCTAGATATTATGAGGATAAACATTCTGACAAAGTTTCATGAACTTTGGATGAAAACTGTGCCTTCTAGAGCATACACAAGGCTTTTCTAAGACTTGACCTAGTGACCTAGTTTTTGACCCAACAAGACCCAGTTTCGAACTTGGCCTAGAGTTTATAGAGATAAACATTCTGAAAATGTTTCATAAAGATTGGATCAAAACTGTGTCCTCTAGAGCGTACACAAGGTTTTTTCTATGATTTGACCTAGTGACCTAGTTTTTGACCCTACATGACCCAGTTTCGAACCTGGCCTAGAGTTTATGGAGATAAACATTCTGACAAAGTTTCATAAAGCTTGGATCAAAACTGTGTCCTCTAGAGTGTACACAAGGTTTTTCTATGATTTGACCTAGTTTTAGACCCAACGTGACCCAGTTTCGAACTTGTCCTAGATACTATGAGGATAAACATTCTCACAAAGTTTCATGTACTTTGGATCAAAACTGTGCCCTCTAGAGCGTACACACGGTTTTTCTAAGATTTGACCTAGTGACCTAGTTTTTGACCCGACATGACCCAGTTTCAAACTTGGCCTAGATTTTATGGAGATAAACATTCTGACAAAGTTTCATAAAGATTGGATCAAAACTGTGTCCTCTAGAGCGTACACAAGGTTTTTTCTATGATTTGACCTAGTGACCTAGTTTTAGACCCGACGTGACCCAGTTTCGAACTTGTCCTAGATACTATGAGGATAAACATTCTGACAAAGTTTCATGAACTTTGGATGAAAACTGTGCCTTCTAGAGCGTACACAAGGTTTTTCTTAGACTTGACCTAGTGACCTAGTTTTTGACCCGACATGACCCAGTTTCGAACTTGGCCTAGATTTTATAAAGATTAACATTCTGACAAAGTTTCATAAAGATTGGATAGAAACTGTGCCCGCTAGAGTGTACACAAGCAAAAGTTGACGGACGTCCGTCCGGACGGACGTCCGTCCGGGCGTCCACACGTACGACGGACGACGGACATCACGGTATCCTAAAAGCTCACCCTGAGCACTTCGTGCTCAGGCGAACTAAAAAATTAGAAACAATAATATGAACTTAATTGGTGAGCTCTTAGACTAAAAGATCCCAGATAAGGTGGGGATTAGAAGATTTTTCTTATTTCTCCATGAAAACTTATGTAGTGATCCCTCATTAGAACTGACTCATCAAAACCTGAAATATCTTAATTCTCCATAATGAATGTGTAGGAACCATCACATTAAGAAATATATATAATATCCAAAATCTTTGAAAATCACCTTCTAAAAAGCTTTGCTTTTAGTTTCAAAAATTATTAGGAGCCCCGGTAGCTCAGTGGCTGGCCTACTGATCTAGCAGACCAGGTTCGAATCCAGCTTGAGGGGAGAAGCTTTCCTACCGTAAACTAGTTCCATTGCACACAGCCTTTCATTGTCATCCGTCCATTGTCCTCATATAACTGAAATACTGTTGAAAAGGATGTAAAATCACAAGTCATCCATACATCCATCATCTAAAATTATGAGACCGTAGGGATGTATGTACATTTCAAGACTGATATATTGAAAAACTACGGTACCAAGTCTGTGCATTAAAATATAGTGAGATCCAATGGCTACGAGATCAAATTCTGACATCAATTTGCTTTTAGTTCTGATGAGAAAATTCATGTCATCCCTGAGCCCCTGACAAGACAAATATCGGTAGCATGCCTTACTTTTGCTCCTGGTAAAACATTCAGTTATATTGAAAATTCAAACTTCTGGAAATCGTAAGCCAAAATATAACAATGCAATTTGACATATGAATGAAAAGCATATTTGAGCCGCGACATGACAAAACCAACAAAGTGGCATGTGCATCCAGCAAAAACTCAGATCAGCCTGGGCATATGCCCAGTCTGATCAGAGTCTTTGCTGTGTGCTTTAAGGGTAGCCTAGGGTCTATGTTATCTCCATGTGGACAGCAAAGACTGATCAGACTGGGTGGATGCCCAGGCTGATGTGAGTCTGCGCTGGGCACAGAACCAATTTGTTGGTTTTGTCGTGTTGTGGCTCATTTGTTCATTATATTTGCTTTGAAGTAAAATAACTGGTGGATTTTTTTATCACAACAATATACCTACATATAATTTCAGCTGTGGTAGATGTGGCAGGAAAAAGCAGTGCCGAAGGTTACCTGTGGCTACTGAAGTGCACCAAAAGCCAGGGCTACAGAAATCTGAATTTTTGTCAGTCCTGACCGAATTTGAGTTCGAAAAACCGATTCAGATGTCATAAGGCACGTTTTTTTTTCGGTCCGAAAAAACACAATTTCCGGATGTATAATGACATAATTACCTGGATTTTAGCCATGTGTCATATTGTTAATCCAATAATCTTCTTCTTTCACGCACTGCTGTCAAAAGTTATCACAGATAAACAAAGCGTCGATTGTCTTGCCAAGGTGTGACCACTGAATTTGTTTTTTAGAAATCTTCGATAATTAGCATGTGTCACAATTTTGGCCAGCGGCGAAGGTTTTGCACCACTCGTAAAGCACACATACACGTGCCGACGCACAGAAAAAGGCTGTGCAACGTAAGGTTACTGACTTGTATACTTTCAAAGATAGCATAAGGAAAGAATTTGACTAGCAAAATGAAAATTTGAACCGGACTTGATTATGTACAGGCTGGTCAGGGTTTTTTTAGCCGACGTCATTTCTCACGCAGATAAATATTTTTTTATTCGTCTGAAGGTAGTATATTCAAATTTCAAGGGAATCAACTCGAATACAGTAAAATATGTCAATCATAATACTTCGGCCAATTCCGTATATTGAAGATCGGCGAGGATGTCCGAATGGTACGGCATGTGTACTTTCACTTTCGGTCTGACTGTCTCTGCACTTTAAAGCGCATTTTTCACGATAAGAACAAGTGGACTAAATGGCTACTTCAGCGATGATTTCCTTTGTGTCAGGCAAGCAGTAGCATGTTTTGTCTACCTGGTTATGGCTAAAATGAGAGCTACGAACAATGTAAACATGCGGTTTCATTAGTGGGTGGGGGATTCATGGACGATGTCGTTAGACCGCGATATCACTTATAACGCAGTTCAATTTTATGCACCCGCGTTATACAGCGCTCCAGTGTAGTCATTAGTTTCGCGACTTTTTTGGATTGTGGAATGCACAGTGTTGTCATTAGTTTTCGTGTCTATTTTTGATTCGTATGACGTCATCGGCGATCCGGACTGATTTGGATTTCAAAATTTCTCTAGCCCTGCCAGAAGCTACCAATGTTACCACCAGCAACTAAAGACATTCTGAACACACCGAATAAGCCACTCAATCTTTTTACTCTCTGTACAAGTAGACAACCATTGTCTAGCTTCTACATAGAACTCAGTTGAGCCATGACACAACAAAACCAACAAAGTGGTATGTGCACCATGAGAAGACTAAGATCAGCCTGGGCATCTGCTCAGTCTAATCCAAGTCTTCTCTGTTCGCATGGAGGTAGCTTAGACCCTTAGCTATCCTTACCCGCAAAGCAAAGACTCTGATCAAACTGGGCAGATGCCCAGGCTGAACTGAGTCATGCCACTTTGTTGGTTTTGTTGTGTCACGGTATATAGTTTAAATTGTATTACAAATTTAACTGCATGCTTACAAAAGATGATGAATATTTTCACTGGCTGACTCAAATGTGAATCAGATAGGAATCATCAATACAATTAAAATCTGACTTGCAAATTGTATTCCTGCAAAACAATCCATAATTTTCAGCACTTATTAAACTAGATTTCATCATACCAGGGCTCTAGATAAGAAGGAGTAGTTGATGATAATAACGGGTAATTTTTGTTGATTCTGCATAAAAACATATGTTGTGACCCCTCATCTGAACCGTCTCAATGAGACGGTTCAGATGAGGGGTCACAACATATGGTTTTAATGAGAAATAAGAAAAATTATCCTTAATTATCATCAACAACTCCCTCTTATCTAGAGCTCTGTCATACTATCTCAAAGTTTCAATGCAACCACAGAAATAATCTGCATGAATCATTCATGAAAGAAAGGACCTGGATTAACAGCCTGAGCATGTAATGCACAACGTTATCAGGTTTCCCCCATTCCCATGCAAAAATTGAACAGATACACTGAAATCTGAACTGATCAGCCTGCACAGCAGCACAGGCTGAACTGAGTCTTAAATTGATTCCTACTTAATGACAAACATGAACTACTTTCACGTTTTGAATTTCTTGTAATATGGCTGACTCCGTCTGGCTGCCTACTTCTGCCATTCTGTGTAACATTTATTCTAACCCACGAAGGGGATAACTACTTAAAATCTTCATTTGAAGAGGTAAATTTTTGGTTTAATAGTCGCAAATTTTGTTTTAAGGCAAGGTATTAGAAGAGCCATAAAACCCTACTTGTGACCATAAAACCAATGATTTACCTCCCCAAATGACCATTATCAATATAGGTATCTGCATTGTAATGAACTTTTCCACGTTTGTCTTTCAAACTGCACTGCTTTGCACACAGAGCAATGGCATTCAGTAAAGTAAAATGATACGTCAACCAATGAGGAACGAGGTTTCATACTGAGGTTGTGTTTCTGACAGTATATCCCAGGATATACAGTTGCAAATCTTTGACATTATCCAATCACACATCGTGTTACACTGTAAGTGCATTAGAAAGCTTTGTAAATTCTTTAACCTCACAGTTTGAAGATGCTTATTTATATCTGACCTGAATGATCAGAATATATCTACATGTATATTCAATTTCAATTTTCAGAATATCCAGTATTAAATGCAAACAGAACAGGCCCTGATCAGTTGCCACAAAAAGTTTTGGGGCTTTACTAATGCTTAGGAAGAGAGATGAAAACTGCTGACCCTTAAACTGACGTTACTGCTGAAGGCCACAAGCAGGGGCGTAACTAGGGGCAATTTCATAATACACACAACCATGTTTTATTCTCTACTTCTTGAAGGGAAAGCTAGTATTTCAGCCACTTTGGTAATTGGTATTGAAATCTTGTCTAATCTATAAATTTTCAGTATATACAAATATGCAGGTGTGTTTTGAAATTTTGTCAATTTTGACAAAATTTCAATACGCACTTGTGTATTTGCCGTATACTAGCTACACCCTTGACAAGTGTACATTAAGAATCAGAAACAGGTATCTTTGCTACATTTCAAACTTCCACAAATTAAAACAGAAATGAAGATTCAAGAACTGGAAAAATTCCAAAGATATTTACTCATCCTTAGTTGGTAAGTTCACCACCCAAAATAACTCCGTCGTAGGGCTGACAATTCCAGTAAATTGACACTAAAGTCAGCTCTGGTGTGGTTTAAAAGCTTCAAGTAATAGAACTCTCTCATTTCAAGCCATCAGAACAGATTATTAGCATCAGTTTACAAACAAAATCAATATCTGTTATACAACAAGAACCTTGAAAGGCAATATTATTGTTTTTGTTTTTTCTATAACACATAAATGATCTAGTTTTACAAAGATTACAAGAATCTTTCATAGGTAAAACTACCTTTCAGTAAAGAACTGGATGGAGAAGTACATTGTAGAGGGAATAATAACGACCCAAGATGTAGCTTCTTAGGTGGAACACATGGTATCTCCAGGCCAAACTATATCAACTGAGTCTAAAAACAAATACAATGTCTATCTCAGGTGATTAGATACTAACCAGATGATGCAATTAAGTCAATATCATACAGCAGCACCATAGCTATAGGCACCCGAGTTGATTAAAATGATTCCCACCTGTATAATGTAATTATCAAGCAGGCTGCTTCAAACAGTAAGTCTTTTTAATTATCATTGTTACATTCTGTCTATGACATATGAACCGCGAACGAGAAAACCAACAATGTGGTTGTGCGCCAAGCGCAGACTCAGATCAGCCTGGGTATCCACCCAGGCTGATCAGACTCTTCGCTAAGCGCTTAAAGGGTAGCTAAAGGTCTAAGCTAGCTCCATGCAGACAGTGAAGACTCTGATCAGACTGGGCGGATGCCCAGGCTGATCTGAGTCTGCACTGGGCGCACAACCACATTGTTGGTTTTCTTGTTTTGCAGCTCATATATTGAAATGCTGAAAATGAGTGATATTTTTTTTGTCTGTTGCAGAGTTTATAGCAATATTTAATATTATTACATTTAGATATTGTTTATTAGGACTTAAAATTGGATTTTTCAATATTTATCTTGTACTGAATGTTAGAAGTCAGCTAAGCTAAATATTTGCAAAGCACTTTTTGTAAAATTTTAGCAATGACTAGATGGCTGGAGAGCTGGGAAAATGATGTACTACAGCCTCTTCCATAAGTTTCCCCTGAGACTAGCTCATTGAAAGCTAAATGGCACATTTTCTATTGACACTGGTCATATAAGGATGGTTAGAAACAAAGTACTCCATGATTAAAGTCATTTCCCCTGTTCTGTTAACTTCTGATTATAAAATATACGTCATTCCTACCACAGTTTTATAATGGTGCCACTCCTAGCCGCTAAATTATTGATGTCAAGACTACAAAGATTTCCATTCTTGACCAGGAAACAAGATAATTCCAGTCTGGGGATGGAAAAAACACATGACAATTTTGCTCCAATTACATTGATATGATTTCTAATCACTCCTAAGAGACTTACAAGTGTCTGTCTGATATTAGAAAATGGAACTTGTACTAGTACCTTATGACCTGTAATGACCAGTGGAATTTGTAATGTATAGTAGTTATGAGAACAGAAACTTAATATGTCAGAACTTACTTATAAATGTTTGTGTGTGTGTGTGTGGAGGGGGGGGGGGGGGGGGAGGGGGGATATAACATGGAAATTCTTTTACCATAGGCTTGTCTCACAACAACCCTATGTTTAGTATATCCCATCACTGCCAGGAAAGATAGGAACTTGATCTTGACCAGTTTAGGGATGGATGTAGGGATGACTTGCAATTTTTTTTTTTTTTTTTTCAACAGTAGTTCAGTCATATCAGGACTGGGTGAAAATGAAAGACTGTGCACAGTGGAAGCCTGTTTGACTGGTGCCCTGAATGGTCAGTGTTTAATGTAGAGAAGTATATCGTGTGTCTTAAAGCATCTTCATTTTCTGACCATGGTCTTCATCTTTCAATTCAGAGACCAGCAGCATCCTGAAGGATGGTTGAATGAATGGGTGGATGACTTGTGTAATTTTATGCCCTTTTCAACAGTATTTAAGTCATATCAGGACAATGGGAGGGTGATAATAAGAGAATGTGTGTGATGAAACCCTGTTTAAGACTGAAAATATTTCAGCCTCAGGACTGTTATATCATCAGGCCAGTCCTTAACTCACTGACCTACCAGGGCTCCTAGTATCCAAGGACCTTTGATGCAAACAGGAGTGGCTCAGATAAGCCTGCTCGAAGCTTCATGCAGGCTTATCTAAGCCTTTCCTGTTTGCATATATGAAAAGATATCTTTTCTAGTGTCAGAAGTCATTTAGGAAAATTAGGAACATTTTTCCTAGTTCTTTTCTTCTTTCTTTTATACTTTTCAATGAATTACAGAGATTTCTCGGTGAAATCGAAACTGATAATCTCACTGTTTCAAACAGTGAAATTATCACTTTCGATTTCACTGTTTCAGAAATAGGATTTTTGTGAAATAGCCTCAAGTTTTTTGTTGATTAATTTGCTAAATCTTATCTGGCTTGACAAAAATTACGTAACGCATGTTTGCACGTCATTACGACGTTAATGACGTCACTTAAAGCGCCAACCTAACATTTTTACTGCACGCGACGTCAGGCCGCCTAATCTCCTGTTGGCATTCTTTCTTGGCATATTTTTTGAGATCTGCTTATCAAAATGATATTTGAAGCTATTTTTCAGTTGCAAACTATGTTTGCAACCAATATCATACCAAATGAACACGCTGGAAGCATCAAATTTGACGCAAAACGGCTAGAAAAAAAGTTGTGTTTCTGTCGTGATGGCTGACGCTCTTGAATAAACAGAATGATTGCGATTTTCAAGCATAAAAGAAATAGAAAATTTGACTTTTTCAGTGTAAGATGAATTTTTATTTCACTCATGAACACCAAAAGTGGTATTTTCACTCGTGGCTTCGCCACTCGTGAAAATACTGTTTTTGGTGTTCATTCGGTGAAATAAAAATCGATCTTACACTGAAAAAGTCAAATATCCTCTATATCATATTGTACATCAAAGAACATATTCCCAAAAGGACCAATCAGATTCCAATTTCTTTCTTTTGTAATTTGTCAACAGACAGAACCATGCCCTAAGGGACTCCGATATCTTCCAGTTTACGTAGACAAAAAGTTTCTCCAAGCAATTATTGCTTTTAGGAATTATTATGCTTTTATCTATCTGATGTGAAATAATGTAAAGTTTTTGAAATTGGAACTGCCGATAAGTGGAGTATTATATGGTAATTCTGTGGAAAATTCTGTTATTTCTGAATAAAAGAAACAATGGGTCTTCCAGTAAGAACCACCTTCTAATGCAAGCCACATTGTATGTTTTAAAAGAAACAGGAAATATTTATCCTAGAGTTACTTTCGTCACACACACATCACTCATTGGCCAGGTTTTGCGTTCATTCATAGGTTAACACACTAGACTTTACAACCCACAGGTCATGGGTATGCATGATTCTGTTGCTTATTTTTTTCTAGCCCCTAAGGGGTATGGGTATATTTCTGTTTTTCCACCATTTTTACAAAGAGGAACAACAGTCATGACTTCCAATTCACTTCCCTGAATAATTAAGCTTCTCTCAGGAGCAACTTCTTTCCTTCACGAGTTGATCCCTACTGAGAAGGGAGGCAATTAAGAAATTAGTTGCTTCCTCTAAAAGTAAACCCTAAACCCATATACCTAAAGTATTTCGTTCCTCCTTTCACATCATCAGTTATATCTGAAATATTGTTCAAGGGCCTTAAAATCATCAAATCATCTCCTTATATTCTTGACTTCTAGAAAAGATGCAAGGCAGCCCCACTTTTTCGAAGAAATTGATCTAATTTGACTAATTTTGTTCTCATCCTTCCCCAGTTTTCCATCATCTGAGCCTCGGTTGGGCTGTACCTAATATGTGTATTGAAAATCAAATATTGGCAGATTTATATTTTAGTGCTCTTTGCCTTAATCGCCAATATTGCCAAAATTCAGTAACCGCTAAATATAAGTGTTTTACATAATCTTGTGTCTGTATTTCAGGCAAATTCCAGGTTCACTGAAATGTTAGACTGAAAAAGCTGACAATCTGAACCCTTTTCTAAAATGGACTCACCAAAATTCGGAAATCCTACTAGACTAATGACATAACACCGCTTGTAAACAGTGAATACCTTTATCAGACTACCTGTAGAAGCAACCTGGTAGCAGTCTCATCTGGATCTTTGTGCTCAACAGTATGTATTCGCCCATCAACCATAAATCTTCCTTTGTATTATCACAGCCATGCTGGAGTTGCTCCCCTTACATCAGTATTTTGCCATCAATAAGGGATAAAACCAATCCTTTCCTGCTGCCATCTGCTGCATTGCTATAGTCATGCAAGAGTTACATTTCTTACATAAAGAGCATGCTTTGTAAAACCAAAGGCTCTGTACAGTAGAACTTCATTGGCTCGAACAGGCTTGGGACCATGAAAACTAGTTCCAGCCAAGGATAGTTCAAGCCATCCAGGGTTAGTTTCTATATTAAGTGACCTCTAGGGACCAAGGAGAGGGTTCTAGCCAGACAGGGTGAACGAGCCATCAGGGTTCGAGCCATTGAAGTTCTACTGTAGTAATCAGATTGCATAAATGCCCAGAATGTTCTGTGCCTTTACTTACTGTTTGTGGATGGATTAAAGTAGTTGTCACAATTCACATAAACTCTAGAAAATGGTATCTTGATCTAATGCAATCAATATAACCCATCTCTACATCAGGTAAATTTGACTGCATCAAGCGAAAATGTGATAGCAGGAGCACCCAGCGAAGGCGCAGATCTGCACAGTCTGATCAGAGCTGTTGATATGTGCTGTATGGACATATGGATATCCAAGAATCCACCCCCCTTTCCATCCCGACAGCAAAGATTCTGATCAGACTGCATGGATGTGCCTGCTGATCTCAGTCTTTGCTGGGTTAACATCATAAGACACACATTTTTTTTCTTGCTGCAGCTAAAAATTATGACAAAAATTCTAGAATTTCTCTCTTTTTTTTTATTTCTCATTAAAACTTACCAAAAAGCTGGGGTGATGGACATCTAGCTGGCAAGACTGGTGACGAGTTCGGGCCAACCATAGACTTCCGTTGTCGGCTGAAAGAAAATCAACATGATTAAAAATTTAAATCTAAACTAATTTCTTAAGTGACAAAGACTGTCCAACTGTCATATTTGTGTACAGATATATCCATACATCCATACAGAATTTATAAGACAAAACTAGATCTCTGGGAACATTTTGGACAAGAAAAAAAACCCATATTCAGAGCTCTAGATAAGAGGGGTATTTGATGATAATTGAAGGATAATTTTCTTTATTTCTCATTGAAACCATATGTTGGGACCCCTCATCTGAACCGTCTCGTCGAGACGGTTCAGATGAGGGGTCACAACATATATTTTTATCCAGAATCCACAAAGATTATCCCTAATTATCACCAAATACTCCCTCTTATCTAGAGCTCTGATTCTGAATTATTCAAGACTGATTTACATATCTGCAGTAGTTTGGAAGGATAAACTCCTGTCTTATGTCCGAATACTATGATATCAGTGTTATATTTTGGTTAACTGTTTGCCGAAGTCCGATTTTTTCGTTAATGGGACCGCTCTGTTACCAGGCATGGTCGCACTGAATGTACGACTGATTGTGGTTTATGGGTCTATCGCCAGGTCAGTGAGTCAGCATATCAATTCACAATTGACAAGCTAGAAAGTGAGTCTGCTAATTAAAGCGCCTCCTAGATTGATCTGATATTCTGTGAATGTCAATCAGGAATGCAGTCTTAGTTCTGATAAAGCCTCAGATAAGGTGGAGTTGAAGAGAATTCTGAGATTGTTTTCTTATTTCTCAATGAAAACATATGTTGTGACCCCTCATTAGAACCGTCTCTGCGAAACATATGTTTTCATGGTGCAATAAAAAACATTATCTCTAAATTATCCCTCTTACCCTTTGTTATCTGGAGCACTGCCTGGCCCTTAAAGGTAGGTTCCTGTACTAGCGATAACAATTTTGTTGACAAAATAATTTCGTCTTTTTCTGAGCAGTATTGAATTCTCTTATTTTTCTGAATTTATTGCTACTGAGAAACTCGTCAGATCTTGAAGAAAATAGTCGTTTTCTCTTTTGGTTTATTTTCTTTTGTTGGAATTCCAGTTCTAAAAATAACTATGTTTATTATGTATATAAGTGCGCGATTTCTGATGCCATTCTCCAAATGTCAATTTTCCCTTGTCGTGAGCTCTCCTAGAGATCCTGGCATGGTGGATGGGTTAAAACTATCCCAAAATGCAATGCAACATGACCTCAGCTGCGTTATCTATTTTTGGCGCGAACTAAAAATAGGGCTAACTGGTGTGCGAAGCAGAGTTAGGAAATCCCTTGCGAAACAACTTTTCTAATATTATTTTGATTTACACTTTTTAGTGAAACTTATTCATTCCCTTTTATAAGTGCTTTCCAACATCTTGGATGAAAGATCATCAAAATTATGATGCATTCCAAAGTACAGGAACCTACCTTTAAAGATTACAGAAACTCCTCATTACAGCCAATAACTATGTGCAATGCTTAAATTTATTGTTTTGCGTTTTTGGTCTGTCTGTAACTAATTGTGCATTGCTTGTAATTACAAACAAAATGCATTAACTCAAATATTTTTTTTTAAATGTTTTAGCCATAAAAGTAGCAACACAGGATTCAAAGAGTAGATTTTAAGATGCTCTTTTGAATTGATACAAACAGTTTCGAAAACCAATCAATACCTTAACCAGTTTGAATGCCCTCAAAGAATTATCTGAATAATAAATGACCAAGAAAACTAAAGTAATAGATTTTTCTTGCTCAGACTTGAGGAAAACTTGCCTCTGCAAGGTCTAATTGCTCTTATCTCCATATACAGGATCTATTTGAGCCTTGGTGCATCAAAACCCTTGAAGGAAACAAAAAAAACTTTTGTGGAATGTGGTGTGTCATCTCTATGCGCAGTAGAGGTACGCGGTAAAACCGGTATACCAGTGAACCCCCATATTTAGGCCCGGTGGTACGAACCACGGTACTTTTCGGCTGACTTCGTGACCAAGATTTACACGGAAATTGCCGAGTTCATCCGTATCCTCAATTCGGTCAGAAAAGAATTAATTTTATTTTCAGAACATAAAAACAAAGAAAAGTATCAGTAAAAGGTTAAATTCTGGTGTTTGTATTAATATCTATGTAAAAATATTCCACCACGTGCATTCTGCGCACTAAAGCATCTCAAGATGAAGGGCAGCAACAGCGTTGTGAAAAATCCGCGAGGAAAGGCACACACTGGGCATCACTTCGGGATGAAAAAGAACTCCGACGGTAGTATCGAGCAGAATGTAGCCATCTGTAGTGACTGTGCTATGACGTGTGCAGTAGGTGGCATTTCAAATTTAACAGTCCACATGACGGTTGTGAAATGAAACCTAAAGTAGAACAACAACAGAATGGCAGTCACGGTATACAGTGGTATGTACCGCGGTATTTGATGAACAAGAATTCCGCGGAATGCGGTGTCTCGCCTGCTGGAGCTTTGTCACAAAACAGAGATAAATCAGCAAAGATGTATGCATGAACCAAGTTTCTTGGCTCTAGCCCTTATAGTTTCTGAGAAACAGACCTTAATGCCAAAACTTGACAAAAAATTGCAAAGTCAGTCAACCGTAAAATGTTGGTCAAGACTCAATATTGATTATGACTTTAAGCTCTTCTCTTCCAGATGTATGCATGACCCAAGTTTCATGGGTCTAGCCCTTATAGTTGCTGAGAAACAGACCTAGATGCGAAAACTCAACAAAAAATTGCAAAGTCAGTCATCCGTAAAATGTAGGTCAAGACTCAATATTGGTGATGGCTTTGAGATCTATTCTTCCAGAAGTATGCATGAACCAAGTTTCATGGCAGTAGCCCTTATAGTATCTTAGAAAATGACCTAAACGCGAAAACTCAACAAAAAATTGCAAAGTCAGTCAACCGTAAAATGTAGGTCAAGACTCAATATTGATGATGGCTTTGAAATCTACTCTTCCAGGTGTAAGCTCGAA
Organism: Ctena decussata; assembly: GCA_963989385.1. Classification (NCBI taxonomy): domain Eukaryota; kingdom Metazoa; phylum Mollusca; class Bivalvia; order Lucinida; family Lucinidae; genus Ctena; species Ctena decussata. The sequence goes on along the minus strand of OZ022501.1, from coordinate 2,412,466 downwards.
CCAAGTTTCATGGCTCTAGCCATTATACTTTCTGAGAAAATGACCTAAACGTGAAAACTTCACAAAAAATTGCAAAGTCAGTCAACCGTAAAATGTAGGTCAAGACTCAATATTGATAATGGCTTTGAGATCTACTCTTCGAGATGTATGCATGTACCAAGTGTCATGGCTCTAGCCCTTATAGTTTCTGAGAAAATGACCTGAACGCGAAAAGTCGACAAAGTTTACGCCGCCGCCGACGACGACAACGACGACACCGGAAAAGTAATACATATAGTCTCGCCTCTGCTTCGCAGGCGAGACAAAAACCGTGGTATACCGCGGTACTTTATTTTCCCTGGTACCCAGCCCTAATGCGCAGCGTCAAAAAACAGAGCCAACTAGAAAACCCATCACTGCCTTTAACAGACAATAACTAATGTCTTGCTTCTGCTGAGTTGCAGGGGAGACAGCTATTCTAAAAGCCATGAGTGTCACCTGGTTGTCTAGGTGGATATTCTGAAATTAAACAGCCGAATAAAAGTGGTAAAACCGTAATTCCGTCCAGGCACTTCCAGGACTTACTGGCATGCAACAACTCTGCCAGTTTGTGTTTGATTAGATACAAATATGCTTTGATACATTTAAATCAATAGCCTTTTACTGAGTATAGTTTATAGTTTACGTTAGCAATCTCTATTAAATTTTGCAAAAGCTTGAATCTTTTAATTTGCCAGTGGGAATGGAACTGCCTATTTACTAGGCATTATGCAAGAATGTTAATTTTTTATGTACTGCCAACTACTAACTGGGATCCATATTACTGAATCACGAACTTTTGAATTCCATAGGAATACCAAAACAAAACATCCAAGAAAATCAAAACAAAGACTGGGTATAATGCCAAACTATTCTCCTCAAGGCCAACAAGTTTTTTATGTTCATATTTAGGAATAACAGACTTCTCTTTTATTATCCACAGTTTCTACAGTCTGGAACCGAGGTTATTGTCGGATAAAATTTTATGTGATTTGGAGACTGTTTAATAAGTCTGCATCAAACCACATGGCTTTTCCAGATTACTTGGGCAGACGGGATTAATTTGTCAAGAAAAAAATACCGTAACCAACCTCAGTATCAAGATTAAAGTGCCCGCATAAACAGTGTAGAGCCTGATCAGACTGCTCCTAAGGAGCAGTCTGATCAGGGTCTGCACTGTTTGCCAGTCCATCGGCAATTTTCTGACTCACAGTCAGACAGGAAATCAACTTTTTTAAATTTTAGAATGACAATAATTCGTTAAGGCGGCCCAATAATTTGTGAAATTGCGGTAATTTGTCACAAAAAGTAGTGCCATAAAGAAATAGTGCTTTGCTGCTAATGTTTCGTAAATCAATATTCCTTGTCTTCTTTCTTATTTTTTAGTTTTTTTTTTTTTTTTTTTTTTTTTGCTTTTTTAAATGTGACAAAAGTAGAGCTCCAGATAAGACTTACATTTTGATGATTTGCTTTTTGCATGTATTTATATATACTGCTCAAAATAAGTAAGGGATATTAAGACATTTAAGGCAGCAGAAGTAAGGAAAGTAAGTAGATGAATATTAAATTATTATTATTCATAAAACAAATATTCATGAAGACCCTCAATATGAATATTGAAGCGATTAAGCTTGTCACGTGACCTAGAGTAAATTGGAAGTAGACAAGGGGTCGACACCCAAATTCCACACGAATCCAGCACAGCAATGACTAATAATTTTTATGCAAACTTTATTAAGGCAGACGACTAATGCCTCAGGTAACAAGATACAGATACTTTTTTCATGTGATTTCATCACAGGAGAAAATGATAGCCGTAAAAGGTACCATTGTGCGCTGAATTGTCTCACATACGGTGACATTTGTAACAGCCCTACACCTTACATAACGCAATAAAGCCTACCAAAGTGGGTGTTTTCAGTTTGGAAAATTAAGGAGAATCTTATTATTCACAAAATCTGAGGGCCAAAAGAAATTTTTTCGCCGATGTGAAATTGAGGTGTGGACCCCATAGCCCTTCATGTGCTGCTCTAGGTCATATGACCTGCATTGACTGTTTATGCTTTAGTTGAATATTGTTACCTGAATAGTGTTCAGTCAATATACAACAATAAACTAACCCAGCCATTATTCTTAATTTTTGTACATGCTTTTTTGTCATAATATCCCCTACTTTTTGTGAGCAGTATATGAGAATTTGGTAAAAAACATAATCATGTCTTGCCTGTTTGCATACCAGCAGTAATTTTTTAGGTTATAATCTATGTTTCACTTTCTGGTGCAAATGGATGGATGGATGATTTGCATTTCTTTATGGCCCTTTTAACAGTCAGTCAGAACCAGTCAACAGAAGGGTAACACTGACACACTGTGTTCAAAGGAACTCGTTTTGAATCAAACCCAGACCACTTCCTTAACGCTTAATCCACTGAGCTATAGGGGCTCCACTTCCTGATATAGTAACAAGGCCCAGCTAATCTGAATCACATTTAGACAAAAGTCTCACAAATTTTGGGTCAACATCTCTTCACATTCCATACTTCTGGCTTTCTGTGCTAGCAGTTCGGGGTTTGAATCCATCCTTTGGTCAAGTTCTTCACACCCTAAGCAGTGTTCATTATTCCCAGCATTTCCATATCATCCTACCATGGTCTAGATATGACTAAAATACTGTCCATCTAATTGTGCCCCATTCCATACATACTTCCATGAGAAGAATTTGTCTTCAGCTTTTCTTGGTATTAATGAGTCACATGTGACAAAATTACCAAATTAATATTTGGCTATAAGACGGGGTTTTAACATTAGAATGACCCCCTATATCAAAATCAGTCTTGTGTAATTCTGCTACAAAGAATCCATAAAATCTAGATCCATCTTGTAAGATGGATCTAGATTTTTGGGTTTGTTTTGGAAGCAAACAAATCCCTGTCCAATGACGGAATAAGTGAGCCTCAACATGACAAAACCAACAAAGTTGCATGCGCCCAGCAAATCTGAGATCCAGCCTGAATCTACTTTACACCCTTAGCTACTCTTGAAGTGGATAAAGAGGACTGATCAGACTGAGTGGATGTCCAGGCTAGTCTGTCTCTTTGCTGGGTGCACATGTCACTCTTTTTTTTTTTGTGTGACGTGTCATGGTTCAAATATGGTAATTTGCTTGGCCTAACGGAATCACAATGAATACATGGTGTAAATGTGTCTGACACCACATTATTGCAGATTCACTTTTACAGGCAAGAAATCCTATTTTCACCTCCGCGACCAAATCAAAAGGAAAATTCAACAGAAATTGAGTTTCAGAGTGACAAATGCCAATTGCTCGAAAATTTAATGAAAGTTTCTGTCTAACTAGCATTTTCTCTAAATTTGTATCTGGCAAAAAGTGCAACATTTGCAAAACAGATTACTGGTAGCCTCTATCTGCAGAAGTTGAAGTAACAGATATATTTTTTTTAACCAGTACAGCTTCAAATCAGCCTGCAATGAGTGGGGGGGGGCAGTCTATGTAGGGTCTTTTTCTTGCATATATTTTGACTTGCACTGTTTGATTTTAAAACGCAAAACTTGCTAAAATACCTAATTTTAATGTTTGAAAGGTTCCTATTTGATTTTCAGGAAAGCCTTCACCAGCATCTACTGATGCTCCATTATTTAACTTTGATGTCAAGGGTGGCATCAATTAAACAATTTTTACCATATTTGTGATGTCATCATCTGTACAAACCCAGATATGAGCAAACCAACAAAGGTGCATGTGTGCCCAGCAAAGACTCAGATCAGCCTGGGTATCTGCCCAGTCTAATAAGAGTCCAGTCTAATAAAAGTCATGTTCGCATGAAGCTAGCATAGACCCTTACCTATCCTTTAAGCGCATAGGGCAGACCCTTATCAGACTGGGCATAAACCCAGGCTGAACTCAGTCTTCACTGGGTGCATATGTTGTTTTGTTGGTTTTGTCATGTTGCGGCTCATGACTGTAATGCTGTGTGATATGCCATACAATTGATGCAATGAGTAAAGATGGTTATGTTTTGCTGTTAGTGTTGGAGAAGTGGTGTAAGATATAACCTGCCAGCACCAGTTCGCCTGGTATACAAGAAGAAAAAAGTTTTACATACCTGCTGGATCTTCTGGCAAAACTGAGCTCCTTCTGAAAAGACAGACAAAAAGAAATTATTAGTCATAGTTTTCCAGTTTTCCAGAGAGGTGCTGTGGTCAAGCGGTTAGAGTCACTCTGTTATGGTGCAGAAAGTCCCCATAAGGTGGTGAGATTGAACCCAGGCTTCACCATCTGATGACTGGAAAATGCTCTCTGTTAACCCAGCAGTAAACGGGTACCTGCCTCAGATCAGGGAAGGATAAGGCAGCAAAAGGAGGATCATGATGTCATCAAAGCTGCGAGATGTAGTGTCATAGTAAGTTATATCACCCTTTGCTTTGACTAATTCTTATTTCTCCCTGAATCGCTTCATGGAGCAGCTAGCAATTTGTGCTTGAAAGCTATGTGTACAATCTTTTTGCTATTTAATACCAAAAAGATGTACATAGCTTTCAGGCACCCCTGGTAAAAATTTCAGGGTGTGATCCATCTTTGGTTTACTTATTTGCTTATAATTAGTTTTTCTCAGAATTTCACTTGAAGCCATATTTTCTGTTTCATTCTACATGATTAGTTCCATAGACTTTGGAAACAAGAAAACACTCTTTGTATCAGCCAATATCTCTGTGTGCAGCATGTGGAATTTCTTTCTTCAATAATAATTATATCTGACCTTTAAGAATCATCAAAGCATAAGACTGCTGATAACAATAATTTCATAGATAATAAACTGGGCCCAGTTGTTTAAAGCATCGTTAGCCTAACGAGCTCGTTAAGAGGTCAACTCATTAAGTATTTTACATTTTTATTACCAAATACGCTGATATTTTTTGTTGAAAAAATGTGAGAAGCTTTTGCAATGCAAAAGCTTCTCACATTTTTGCAACAAAAAATATTGGCATATTTGTGATATTAACGTTTGAAATTTTAACGTCACGTTAACTAACGATGTCGTTAGTTTTGAACAACTGGGCCCAGGAAAATATGATTGGAAAACATTATGCCACAAGCATTCATATTGTCAATAATATAATGTTACTATTATCAAGTGCCTTCATAATGGCACAGCTATAAGTCTCAGGTCTGCTGTATGGTATTCAAAAGGCTGAACACTAAATTCATGACAGTTTTAGTGAGCAACAGAGCAAGGGACCCATGGACAGTCCCAGAAAGTGGCATCACCTAATGAAATCCAGAAAGTGCCATCACCTAATGAGATAATCTTAACACAAAACTTTTAACACAAATGTTTGCAGATGAACAGACGGGTGGACAGACAGATGGACAAATATCAGTTCCAGTAGAAATTGTACCGTTCTGTTATCACACCTCTTTCATATAGTCAACTCTCTTTATAAGGGCACTAATTACAACAGCAAAATTCTTCATAATGTCATTTTTGATATTTCAGGAATAGTTACATTGTTTTAAATTTGAGTTCTTTACAACAACAAATTCAGTGTAACAGCAGGGCTCTCGATCACCGAAATATGGGGCCGAAATTCGGCCCCATTCCCAATGCCAAAAAGTATGTTTTTTTCCCAATTCCAGAAGAAAAATTCCCAATCTGACTAAGCCTGTTTGGTCCAAGAATACTGCTGTTGCATCAATGCAAAATGTATTAAAAACCACCTAAAACTAAAAATGTTAACATAATTTATAAATACCTTTAAAAATCGGGAAGCGATTACATTGTCAATCACGATCGTCATGTTTTGTTACTGGAAAGTGGTACCGGGTTTTATCATATACTGTGTTAGAGTTCACATGTACTGTTAGAGTTACTTCCCTTCCATTAGAGGGCGAAAAGCCTAGCGATTTTCGCTGCAATATGTTAATATTTTCTTTGCTTCAATGGCCAATATTGATGTGGTGAACAATATTTTGACTTATTCTTTAATTTAAAGCCTTCCAATGCTAAAATTTGATCGGAGTTTTCACCTATGGTGGATGATTCTGCTGTTTTTGTGTTTCGTACCTGAATCGATTTTCACAGACATTTTCGGCCATATCCAAAATCATAAACATGATTACCGGGACATCCAAGAGTTAGTATAGTGATAGTGACATACCTTGGGTGTTTTGTACTGGCAGGACTGAAAGTTTTGTCATGTTCTGCATTGTGACAGTCCACTTTCTCTCAACTTCACTTTATGCTTAGTTCAAAGATGCTTCAACCTAGAGTGTTATACTGTTGTTATATTGAAACACTTTTTTTTCTAGGTCCCAGTCTTGTCTCCAATTTGAGAGTGGCAAGATAGGGAAGTTGCCAGTTCAAAGGAAAGAAAGAAAAACTCAACACACACAAATAGTTTTGTTATTATCTAATATCCCAACTATTTTGATAAAGTTTATTATGATTCACTATCTGCTAGATCTATGTCTGCTTATTGACTGGATTCCTCTGAAAATATAACAATACCATATGTAAGTTGTGTTGGTCTGACAATGAAAACTTCAAACATAAAACAATGAAATTTTTCCCAATTTTAGACAAAACAACGCTATTTTTCCCAATTCTAAAGGCCCCGGCCCCATTCCCAACAAGAAATGTTACAGTGTGTAACAAATGCCCCCGAAGGCCCCTTCAACTGACCTTTGACCCTAGCTGTGACCTTGACCTTGGGCACAGAACCTGGGTCTTGCACATGATATACATTCTCATTTCGTTTTACTTTTCTGTAATGTTTAAATGCACTTTGGAAGTTTAAGAGGATTCGAGGGGACTTAATTCAACCACTAACCAAACTGTGTTGCGTCCTTGACCTTTGGTATGGGAGCCTATGTCTTCTCATTGGGCTTTTCTCTTTCTTTAAAGTTTGCTATGGTACTTTTCTGAATAATTGCCGAGACATAATTTGACCTCTGACCCCAGATTGTGACCTTGACCTTGGATCTGGGATCATAAATATTGTGTGTAACATACCTGCACATAATAATTTACCTTTCTGTGAAGTTTGATGACATTCACTTCAGCAGCTTTTAAGTTATCACAGAGGCGAGATTTGACCTTTGACCCCTAATTGTGACCTTGACCTTGAACTTGGCAACCCAAATCTTATGTGCAACATACCTTCTCATTATGTTTCATCTTTCTGTGAAGTTTCATTAAATTTGCTTCAGTAGTTTATAAGCAATCAATGAGACCCAATTTTGAGACACAATTTGACTTTTGACCCAACTGTGGCCTTGACCTTGGGCGTGGGGACCTAAGTCTTGTGGGCGACACACCTTCTCATTATGCTTTATCTTTCTGTGAAGTTGCATCAAATTTGCTTCAGTAGTTTTAAAATTATCGCTGAGACACGATTTTGAGACACAATTTGACCTTTGACCCAATTGTGGCCTTGACCTTGGGCGTAGGGACCTGAGTCTTGCGCGCGACACACCTTCTCATTATGCTTTATCTTTCTGTGAAGTTTCATCAAATTTGCTTCAGTACTTTTAAAGTTATCGCTGAGACACGATTTGTAACGGACGGACGGACTGACGGACGGTCGGACGGACAGTCGGACGGACGGTGCGATTTTAATATGCCACCCGAAGTTCCTTCGGGGGCATAAAAAGGGGTGTGAGAGCCCTGAACAGCAAAACAGTACCTCCTCCCCCTGCCAATACTAGTTTTAATATGGCATAACAGTACCTCCTCCCCCTGCCAATTCTAGTTTTATAATATGGCATAACAGTACCTCCATCCCATGCCAATTCTAGTTTTATAATATGCTATAACAGTACCTCCTCCCCCTGCCAATTCTAGTTTATAATATGCCATAACAGTACCTTTCCCCTACCAATTCTAATTTATAATATGGCATAACAGTACCACTTCCCCCTGCCAATTCTAGTTTATAATATGCCATAACAGTACCCCCCGCCCCCCCCCCCCCGCTGTGCCAATTCAAGCATCAGAACAATATATGCCATAACAGTACCATCTCCCCACCCATGCCAATTCTAATTTATAATATGCCATAACAGTATAACAGTACCTCTTCCCCCTAACAAGTGTAGTTTTATAATATGCCATAACAGTACCTCTCCCCTGCCAATTCTAATTTTATAATATGGCATAACAGTACCTCCATCCCTGCCAATTCTAATTTACAATATGCCATAACAGTACCTCTCCCCTGCCAGTTCTAGTTTTATAATATGGCATAACAGTACCCCCCCCCTGCCAATTCTTGTTTTATAATATGCCATAACAGTACCTCTTCCCCCAGCCAATTCTAAATTACAATATGCCATAACAGTACCCCCTCCCCCTGCCAATTCTAGTTTTATAATATGGCATAATAGTACCACTTCCCCCTGCCAATTCTAGTTTATAATATGCCATAACAGTACCTCTCCCATCCCCCCACCCCACCTGCAAATTCTAGTTTTATAATATGTACCTCCTCCCCCTGCCAATACACAGTTAGAAGCAACACCCAGAAGGTCACTGAAAAGTCACCTGATGGGGTATACTTGGCCAATGAAATGACAATCTAGCATGTGGCATAGTCTCACAAACAAAATCCCACATCTTCAATGTGTCTGTGATTTTACCTTACATTTAACGGAGGGATGTACACCTGTTTAAATTAGGCATGGTTTTTGGAACTAAGGATTCTACTTCAGCATTGGCTATTAGCAGTTCAGTTATAGTGGACTGTTCAATTTGTTTCATGGTACTGTGAATGTAAAGGACAAACAAAGGACATCTATTACATATCAGTCTGAATATCCCTGAAGCCTGATATGTCAGAACTTTAGAATTACCTCTGCCAGAAGCTCCAAAATATTTAGTCAATATGAGAGGCTGCTGATCAGACCGCATAGAGAATAATCAAGGTTTATGCTGTTAGTATTATGCATTACAGTTAATAACATTGACTTTCACAAGATTCAACTCATGAGAGTGTAAGAAATCCTCCTGTGTGAGGAATGCTGAGTAACAAACAACATGTACAGGTGTTATTACATTAACAGCTAATCACCTGCCTGAAACAGGTGAGAGACATGAACAATAATGCTACTGCAGCTTGTTCCCAGACAATAACCCAAACATTAATTGGCAAATAATGATTTCAATCATGTCTCTTAAGTACCATCACTGGAATCAATAGGCACCATGCAAGCAAGTTGCAACATTGGAATTATCCAGCATCAGTTAAGCTGCACAACTGTAACAAGTATGTACCAATCAACCAATATCATTGGAACTGGAAAGCATAAATCAAGTTACATCACTGTAGCAACTATGCACCAATCAAGCAGTATCATTGGAACTGGTAAGCACAAACAGGCCCGGATCCAGACCACCACATACTGGTGGGGCTCTGGATAACTGGTGGGGCTGGGAGGTTCCGAGGTGTATTTTGGAAGGGAGGGGGCGGGGGAGAATGGTTTGAAATATGACATAATAAGGGATCAATTTGATGAGAATATTTGATAATGTATTTTTTGCCTTGAAATATATGTTGTGATATCTCATTAGAATCGCCTCGCCGAGGCGATTCTAATGAGATGTCACAACATATATTTCAATCTAACCAGGCCCAAGTGGCGGGGCTGAAGCCCCAAAGCCCACCCCCTGGATCCGGGGCCGACAAATGAAGCTACATCACTGAAATCAACCAGCATAAACCAAGCTGTATCATTGAAATCAACAAATACCAATCAAGCTGCATCATCAGAATCAAGCTGCATCACTTTAATAACCAGCAACAATTAAGCTACAGCTCTAAACACAGTCATACTACCACCAATCTTGCTGTGTCACTGGAATCAGTAAATAGCATCTTAGCTGCATCATCGGATTCAATATGCATCAATCCAGCTTCACCACCGAAATCAACCCAGCCCCAATCAAGCTGTGTCATTGGAGTCTATATGCATCAATAAAACTGTATCACTGAAATCAACCCACCACTGTTGAAGCTGCACCACTGGAACTAAATAACTAGCACCAATCAAGCTGCATCACTGGAAACAACTAACATCAATCAAGCTGCCTCACTGGAATCAATATATGCATCATTAGAATCAACCAACACCAATCAAGCTGCAGTAGCATTACTGGAATCAAACTGTATCAACCAAGCTGCATAACTGGAATCAATTAGAACCAACAAAGCTGCATCATTGGAATCAACATGCATCACTCAACCAGAACAGTCAACCTGCAGCTTTTGAATCTACTATCACCTATTCAAGCTACACAACTGCAATCAACTTACAACAATAAAGCTGCATCAATGGAATCAAGAAGCACCAGGCTGCACTACTGGAATCATCATACATCGACCAACCAAGCCAGCTGCATCATTGGAGTCAGTAAGCACCAGGCTTCATCACTGGAATCAACATGACCAATCAAGCTGCATCGTTGGAATAAAAAAGTACCAAGCTGCATCACTGGAATAAACATGCAACCAAGCTGCATCAATGGCGTCAGTAAGCATCAACCAACCAGCATCAATTGAATCAACATGCACCAACTAAGCTGAAACAATAGCATCAACCAACCTGCATTACTTGAGTCAACATGCAATAACCAAGCTGCATCAATCGAGTTGTCAAGGGTCAACCAAGTGGCTCGATAGCTGTTACCAGAGTGCTCACACAGTAAGCAAGAAGCCTAGGGTTCGAGTCCAGGTCGGACCATGATTTTTTCCTCTCCTGTGACATTTGGTGGCCGTTGTGGGTCCGTCCATGGCTAGGGCCCAGAGCATCAAAAATTGCATGTCTTATTTGTTCCTCCGTGGTACTGGGTAGATTTGGGGACAAATCTGATTAAGCAGGGGGGAAATGTCAAAGGTCTACGAAGTGGCTCGGTAGCTCATTTGGTAGAGTGCTCGCAAGGTAAGCCAGAGGCCCTGGGTTCGAGTCCCAGTTGGGCCACGATTTTTTCCTCTCCTGTGACAGAGTCAGTAATTATCAGCCAACCTGCATCATCAGAATCAACATGCACCAACCAAGCTGCATCAATAGAATCAATAGGCACCAACTACATGCAGCTGCAGTACTGAAATCAACATGCACCAATAAAGCTGAATCATAGGAATCAGCAAGCACCATACAAGCTGCACTACTAGAATCAATAGGCACCAACTTGCATCATTGGACTCAATAATCACCAACCCAACCGCACTACAGAAATCAATCATTAACCCACTGCATTCTGGGTATTTTTTGTCGTCTGCTGAAATTGTCGTCTGCATAAAAAATCAAGAATATTTTGACAATATTGGTCTTACTAACTCTTATAGAAATAATGTCTTGGCAGCAAACAATTTGGATCTCAGACCAGGCCCCACCCTGATCTGGATCCAAACTGTTTGCCCAGATACCCCTAAAGGGGCGAATAGAATGGATTAATACTGAAATAAATAAGCATTAATCAAGCTGCACAAATTCAAGCTGCATCACTGGAATCAGTAATTAATTATCAAGATACATCATTGGAATCAATGAATACCCATTACAGAAAGTCTGTGAACCATTGTGTCTCACCTATTAGTGCATTGTCACAAACACAGCTAAATCATTAACCCTTTTGCACTCAGAACAGCCAAAACTCCATAGAGTTTTGGCTGTTCTGTGTGCAATATGGTTAAGCACGATAAAAGTGTATACTGCCACAATGCTGTCAATGCTGATGAAATGGAGTAATATTGCACATTAAGCCTACTAATCATGAAGAAGAACCATCCTCCACTTCAATTTTTGCTTACTTTCTTGAACGAAGTCAACTCTAAAAGGAAAGATCTGCTTCCCCTAGGAGCAAAGTATTTCCTTTAAGCGAAACCCTATCTTGGAAAAGCAAACAGGAAGTAAAACAAGACCTGTCCACAAACAGGATAGCTCACAGCCCCTTGCCCATCATATAAAAAATTTAACATTTTGTTAATGCCGAGGCCGTCGCCAATGCCAACGTTAACGATGACGCTGGGGGTAGTGCAATAGCCCTTCCTGTAGATTCCTAAAGGAGAGCAAAGTGAAAAAACATGGACATAAACCTGTACACCTAAATGACAGTGAAACGGTAACAAGAAATATTAAGCATTACCTTCAGAGAGATCGGAGATCTTGAATGTGGGAATTCAAACACCTCATCATCACTGAATGTCCCCTTACACAAAACTGAACTCCTTAAAGACTGTTCACTATGGTAGTCATGTACTGACACAGATCTCCTGATATGTGTTGGGGACAGGAAGTATCGAACCAAGTCCCCTTCACTTGCAGTTGACAGCACAAACTCTCCTGAATCTTTCTTTCCATGGTTACCATGGAAACATTTGGCATCATGCAATGACACCGATCTTGATAATTTTGGAACTGTCAACAGGGAACATTTCTCATTTTCGTCAATACTCCCTTCTGCACTCTTATGCAAACTTTTCATTTCCACAGATTTGAACACCTTCAACATCAAACACTTCAGGATAATTACACATTCTGTAAGTCACCAGTCCAGTCCACTGCCCCGTACAATTCTTCAACTTTATAAATTCCATGCTTTCATTACTTGAAAATTTCTTGACAATTGTTAATGTTTACCTCACATTGTCATCTTGCTACTTTTACTTTTTAAAGACAAGCATCTCCCACCTTTGTGATGCTTTACGAACCAGTTTTACTTTTATACTGTTTCCATCAATCTGTACTTTCTCTCTGACACATACTTTTAAAACTTCCCCTGTTTCCATGTTGTTAAGACCTGTTCATGTCATGTCTACATAGTCTGTCTTACTAGTTTTCATGTTTGGCAATTCCTTAACATCATTCTAGAAAATTGTAGAGTTAAGGTATAATTATTTTTCTGTATGGCTTTCTTAAAAATCTGCTTTTATGTCTCCAAAAATTATAGATTGCGCACTAGCTTTTAAGAGAGTTTTTTGTTTCACTGGAACTGACAACCATGTTATATTAAATGATACATGTCTGTGACCACATTTTCAATATATATTTTTCTGTCTCTGCTGGAAAAATATAGTTAAAACACTAAATATTGTGACAGAATTAAACTTACAGCAAACAATAGACTCAGATCAGACTGCTTCAGAAAGCTGGGGCTGTCTGATCTGTCTGATCTGGGTCTGCACTGCTTGCTTTTCTATCACCATTTTTGACAGACCGCCAGTGATTGGTATCCATGCTTTTATATGCACTATTCCATTCCCACATTCGAATTATTAGCCAAAATACAACTGGTTAGCCAAAGGAAAGCAGTGTGTCAGCCAACTCATACCCTATTGTGACATTACCTCAGTATTGGGACTCCTGTAACCGTTAATTTTTCATTTGTCCCAAATGGAAAATTAATGGTCCCAAATGGAATACTAATGGTCCCAAATGGAAAATTAATGGTCCCAAATGGAAAATTAATGGTTTCGGTGTGCTAATATTTAAGCACATCAGAGTATGAGAAGTATTTTGTGCATGAGATTTTGTCTGACTATTTGACTATCATACAGTTCCTGGCATATTCACAAAACTCATGAAAGTGGCCAATTTGGCAAATTCGGCCAATATTCGTAAGTTTTGTGATAACTCCACTAGTCTATCTTTTACTTTTACTTTTAATATTTTTAGACGTAACAGCATCACACCGGGTAGGTGGCAATCAAAAACTCTCTTAACAATCGATTAACGCGGGTCAAAAACCTTTAGAAACAGCATTTTTGATTGCAAATTGTTGCCAATTTGCAATCAAAAATGCTGTTTCTAAAGGTTTTTGATTTGCAATCAAAAATGCTGTTTCTAAAGGTTTTTGATCCGCGTTCGTCGATTGCATGAGCGTTTTTGATTGCCGCCTACCCGGTGTGACCATTGTAACATTTTGTCCATCCATTTGTTACAGTTCAAATTTTTATTTCCAGGTGAGAATAGATATAAGCGTTTACTATCTGTGTATCACAATATTTACTAAATATTGTATTTCATTTGAAGAGTTTCAAAATGTCACACAACTGTTCACAAGTTGGTTAAGTTTTCTTTTATTTCCTTCGCTGCCTAATAAATCCTGCCCAGATCAATATCAAACTTATTTCGTTTTATTTCTGGCTCAATGGGAAATTAATTGAAGTGAAAGTCTGTCAGAATCCAATCATAGTTTCAAGACAGGTATGCATGGATAATATGTTTTTTACAGCCCTCTCAACAGGTATTTTAGTTATTTCAGACAATTGTGGAGCTTGCTGATAATGATGAAGAGGACGAAATAATCAAAATAATAGGAAGACCACGACTAATCAAGAAGTAGACTTGTTTGAATCTGCTACTGCCAACAATTTATTTAATCACAAACCCATTTCTCTCATCAACTCAAAATGACAAAAACACTGTTGAAATGGCTGTTAAATCCAAGTCATCCATCCATACATTTACTGAATGATGGATGAATGACTTGTATTTCTATCATATCAGGATGATGAGAGGGTGACAATGAAAGGCTGTGTGCGAAGGAACCCTGTTTACATTTGAAAAGATTTCTGCCTTCAGCAAGAATCGAACCCAGAACTGCTAGATCAGCGCACAGGGCAGCGATTATATATTCCACTAAGAATCAAACTCTTAAGTCAAGCCTGAGCCCACAACTTTTCAACTTCTTGTACCATCAAATGCTCCCAAACATTTACCATTTATTCCTGATAACTTTTTCTGTACGTCTTGTTTTCAAAGCGTGACTAAGCTAATCAAACTTTAATTTTTGCTCCAGCTGCCTGCTGATTTTGTACATCCCTTCTAAGATTGATTGATTGATTGATTGATTTATTGCTTAACGTCCACGGTAAACAACTATGGTCATGTCGGGATGGTCAGTTAACCTAACCACACTTTTCCTGGGCAGGCTTAGACCTCCTAAGCGGTTAACCAGTACTAAGTGCACATACTTTCGCCAGTAACTGACAACTGTCCTTCTTGAATCAGCGGAAGGAGAAACGAAAGTATGTGGCCAGACCGGGTTTCGAACCCAGGACCTCTGACTTAAGAACTTATTAAATCATACAAAGACAATATTTGATGTTGTCAAGTGAAAATGTGCTTTGTGGAATGTCTATGAAAAGAGGAGCCCCCTGGTGGCTCAGTAGGTTATGTGCTGGCCTAATGATCTAGCGGTTCAGAGTTCAAGCCCCGCTGAAGACAGAGATCCTTCCAATCATTAAAGTGGTTCAATATTTAATGGAGAAAACCTTTTATTATCCCCCTTACACCGTCCTGATATGACAGAAATACTGTTGAAAAGGACGTAAAATCACAAGTCGTCTATCCATCCATCAAGTCTATGAAGACACAGATCAGTCACGGAAGTTCTGTGCTTACAATATTGGAATGCCCAAACTTAAAACTATTAATACAGTTTGGTTGTACAATGCAGTAATACTGCCACAGAATGCAGGTGAAATGGCAAACAGTGTAGACCCAGATCAGACTGCTCCTTTGGGAGCAGTCTGATCTGGGTCTGCACTGTTTTCTTCATATCAATCTGTCCTGTATTTAAAGGTTTTGTTAAGTATCTCAACAATTACTGTCTCCTAAGGAACCACTCCATGGAACCACTACTGAAACCTGAAGAGTGATAATGCAAGCTCTTCTGAGGGAATTCCTTGGCACTGGCTTTTCATGCCATGGCTCCAACAATACTGAGTTCTGGCTTTGTTATAATACATTGGATTAACCAAGTTGATATTTTTTTTTTTTTTTTACAACAAATGAATTGAATAGCTCTCAGTGTATCATTAAAACATAATGATAGCATCTTTATATCCAATATTATTAATGTAGAACATAACATTATTAATGTAAAAAAAAACAAGAATTGTTAGATTGTTGGCACTTTATGGAAGTTTGACAATAATAGGCCATGGTCACACATAGTTAAACATTATCCAAAGCATGTTCAAAATAGTTGGCAAAATCAACTAACATCAATAAAAAGACTTCTGAGGAAGTTCCAACCAAAATACAGCAAATTAACCCATTTTTTACTAGAGATTTTTTTGACAGGGTCAACCACTAAGATCTCGCCCAAAATATGCCAATCCATGGGTTTTCTCACACATCATACAGTCTAAATTACAAAAGATTTTTTTTACTTAAGACATCATTACCATTAAAAGCACCAAAACTGAAAATTTTTGAATTGGCAAGCAATAAAGATCCAGATGAGGCGGCTCAAAATGAGCCTCCTCATCTGGATCTACACTGTTTGCCCTCTAGTCATTACAATCCCAATATAATGTAGCTTGGATGAAACATTATTTTGAAATTCAGCAGATGTAAATTTTGTTGTCTGCTTTTTTGGCACAATGAGGGATATTACCTTTGAAGGACATGATTATCATGTTTCTCATAGGACATATAGACAATATAATCATGACAATACAATTCGTCTAGACAGAAGATAAAACACTAAAGAATACATCCGAACAAGGAAAATGACATCACAAACAAAATAATTTACACAACAAAATTTTGTGTCCCACAATTTGTACATTTGCCACGGCTCCACATAAACTAGAATTTTGGTGCCTCTGAACCCCAAGAAAAAGAAGTTGATTTTCTTATTTCTTTCTGTTGTTCCCATGAGGCCCTAATTTGAATTGCCTCAATGTCTTGAAAACTTTGAAATATCCATATATTTTTCTGTTCTTATAGTTCCACATGGCAAAATAAATAAAACATGGATTTAATATTTCCAACAACTGTAGCTTTCTATGAGACTATAACTATATTGATCACAGATTAAACTTTTCCTGATAATTCCAATATACTTTTCCTGATCTTTCCAGCTCACTTAACTTCCAATCATTCACAGATCAATGTTCAAATGTTGACCGTCTGCTACTGACGTCTGCACAGTGGAAATTTAAAGTTAAACAGGAGATCAATGAATAATCTGTTTTAAATGAATCGGTTTTCTATAGACTAAACTTGACCCAAAAAGCTAGAAGTTTAACCTTTTAATCTTGTATTTATAATTCGTATTTACATAAGAAAGGTACACCAAATGAAACAGAAAGTTCCAATAAGTGAGCAGCAAAAACTCAGATCAGCCTGCACATCAGTGCATGCTGATCCCAGTATTTGCTGTTCCTATAAACAATCAGAAACCTGCAAACTGAAAATCGATCAATCATCAAAGATAAACTATTATATTTATTGGAGACGTCTAGGGTTTCATATGGCATAACTTAACGTTTCTGGTGACGCCCCTTTCATATTTATTCTGCACTTCTATTCAACCCACAACAATTGCAAGAACAACATCAATATTCAATGAAATACTTCCATTTCCTGTTTGGGTTGCCAAGGGCGGTCTTACTGTGTGCATGAATCAACATACAAATGCGGTGATGCAATGGCCTAAAGCGCCTTAAGTGGGTAAAAGCCAAGCAAGGGTGAAATCAGGCAGTGAAACTGAAACAAGACTGAAAAGATACAATCTATCTTCACTGAAATGAAAAATATCAACCTTTATTATATAAACTGTAACACTTAAACACTATAAAGCAAAAGTCTAGATCGGTGACCTTGACCTCTTGACCTTGACCTGTGATCACCACAGAGCTATCTCAAATGTACTGAAAATCAGCTTTTGGATTTAAACGTTTTCATTTCAAGCAGATTCTCTTTTATTTCTTAAGATTTCCTGTCTTTCCAAGATTTTCACAGACACATATCATCAGCCATGTTTTCTGACATTTTAGGCAGACACATCTAAGTCTTTACAATTTGCCTTAATTTTTCTTTTCCAAATTTTGTGATGTCACTAAAATAAGATCCATATGTATCCATATTTTCTTTTCTTTTTTCTTCTTTCTGTGTGCAAGATGAGCATTATTTTGACTACTGCACTAAGTCTTGACATTGTTCCATTTTTGGCAGTTATTATCCTTTGTGTCATTTATAAATGTACATTTCCTCACCAACTAATAAGCCGTCTGCTGCCAGTCAATACAATGAATGAGAGAATATTTTGCTGAATAGTACAATCCATTTAGCTTCTTATATTAACCTGATTCATCAGAGTTTCATTGATCTTTCATCACATTCTTCCAGCATGTGACGGATTTCACAGGTCAGAACTCCTAGATAAGGCAAGGCTGACACTTCTTTCATTCCATCTCTGAGCATGTGACACAATAAAATCACAGGTCAAAACTCCAACACAGACCAGGACTTACACCTCTTTCATTTAGTCTCGAGTATGTGATACTGAGTATGCGACACTGTCATATAGAAAAATCTCAGATCATAATTAGACTCCAAGATTAGCCAAACTTACACCTCTTTCATTCCATCTCTGAGCAAGTGACACAATTGCAGGTCAAAACTCCAAGATAAGCCAAAGCTTACACTTCTACACTTCTTTCATTCAATCTCTGAGCATGTCCCACAGAAATCTCAGGTCAAGTCTTCAAAATAAGCCCAGGTCAAAACTCCACTATAAGCCAAAGATTCCATCTCCGTGCATGTGACACAAAAATCACAGGTCAAGACTCCCAAGATAAGCCAAGACTTACACTTCTGTAATTCAATCTCTGAGCATGGGACACAAAAAATGCAGGTAAAAACTCCAACAAGGCTTACACTTTTTTTATTCAATTTCTGAGCATGTGACATAAAATTTGCAGGTCAAGACTCCAAGATAAGCTAGGTCAAGGCTCCAAAATAAGCCAAAGCTTATACTTCTTTCATTCCATCTCTGAGCATGTGACACAAACACTGTACGTCAAGACTCTAAGATAAGCCAAAGCTTACACTTCTTTCATTCCATGTCTGAGCATGTGACACCAAAATTACATCTCAAGAGTCTAAGGTAAGCCCAGACTTACACCTCTTTCATTCCATCTCTAAGCATGTGACACAAAAATCCCTGGTCAAGACTCCAAGATAAGCCAAGACTTACACTTCTTTCATTCCATCTCTGAGCATGGGACACAAAACTGGGGTCAAAACTCCAAGATAAGCCCAGACTTACACTTCTTTCATTCCATTTCTGAGTATGTGACACAAAAATCCTAGGTCAGAACTCCAAGACCAGCTAAGGAACACCACCTTCATCCCAATCTGAGCATGTGACACAAAACTTGACACAGGTCAAACCGCCAAGAAAATCCAAGGCTTCTTTCATCTGGATACAAAAAATTACAGGTCTGAACTCCAAGGTAATGCTACATTTATGCTGCTTCTACCATGCTTTGGAGAACATGACAGAAAATCTTAAAACAAGAGCTCCAACATTCTATAGCACACAGATGCATCTCATCAACCCTGGGTTTCTTCAAGCAGGTCAGGGTTGCCAAATAATCTATACATGTTCAAGTTATAGAATGTTTTTGCTTATGTGTCAGTGTTCGGTGACAGTGTGGTCTACCCTTTGTACTTATTAGGTCAAATGCGGTATCAGGTGTATTTCAAACAGACTACATAATATTTAACCATGCTTTAAATACCCTTGCAGACTTACGTTATTGAAATTACCGTAACTGACCCATTTACCTCACCGTGCACTGTTCTTTTTCAAAATTGCATCAGAAAGGTGTGGTTAAAAATGTATCTAATAACTGCACACTTGACAGGAAAGAGCTAGGCAACATGGAATAGGACTGGAAATTCTGTGTGTTTATACTTTTCAAGGAACAGAAAAAGATACGAAACTGCCTTGATTTTGCTGTTGAAACAGTAATGGAAAGTTGTTGGGTTTTGTGAAAGTTTCAAAAGGAAAAGCAGTAAGCCCTTGTGCAGTTTTTCTGGAAATGGCCTTGGTGTGCGGTTATAGGGGCATGTGTGGTAAATACCTCCATTTACATTAAACAGCCATCAGCCAAATTTCATTGATTTTCAAATTGGTAGCTCCTAATACACAGATTTGAATAAAACTGAATTATAAAAGATGAAAAGTTTAGATGTACTGGCTGTACTGCTAGATGTATTGGCTTTAAATTGCCAAAAATCTGACAACAAAAATTTAGGGCAACAAAATTTCAAAAGGCAATATCTATTGAGAATCCAAAGACTCGGAGCAAACAGTGTAGATCCAGATGAGATGGCTCATTATGAGCCACCTCATCAGGATATACCCTGTTTCAAATTGGTTATTTTTATTTTTGCTACTGTAGGTGTTCATCATATTTATACAGTAAGTATCAGGACAACCATTACATTTCTGCAACCTACTGAACCCCTGAAGGGACATGTCGTTTCTTACTACAGCCGTATCATTCACACTGCAATTTTCTATTATCCTGGAGATTTACATACTGCCTTGAGCTTGCAAACTAATTCCTTCAAGACAATAATTCATTCCCTCAAGATTATATATTTTCATTGTCTTGCGGCCTCGAGAATATTCCCTCAAGATAATATCTTGTTGCCTCAAGATAATACATAAAACATTGTCTGGAAGTCTCAACCTATGTCCCTCAAAAAATAGTCCTCAAGACAATATATAATAGTCTCAACCAAATATTTTTCCCTCAAGACAATATATATGACATTGTCTGAAAGTCTTAACTTAAGTCCCTCAAAAAATATTGTTCCCTCAAGATAATATCATTAACACTGTCTTTAATCCTTGATCCCGCATCCCTCAAGATAGTAACCATTACAAACAATGTCTAACAGCCTCAAGATAATCCCTATATGACAATAGCTCTTTCCCTCTAGATTATCTATATTACACTATATCGTATGCCATAAAGATTATTTCAACAAAAATATCATATGCCATATAGATTATTTCAACAAAATAATCTCTTAAGATTATAATCATTGTTCAGCACAATATTTACTACCCGAAATATGTCCCTCAAGACAATATTTCTACTCTCAAGATACTATCCATCACATTGTCTTGAGGCATCAATGTAATTTCACCAAAGCCATATCTCATTTCCTCAAGATATCACCGAGTGGCCTCACAAAGAAACTACTTTTCCCTTCTGGTCATCCATTTGTTTTCCACTATTTCACTGAAAAACCCTGCAGATCTCCTAACAATGAAAGTAAGTTAGTTATTCCCAAATGCATGTTAGCGAAAGTAGATGTTTTAAACAGACCTTTGTTCTCTTCAATGTGCAGTTATCCAAGGTAATGAGCTAGTCCCAAAATGCATGTTATTTTCCATGTAAGCACAGTTTTTCTGCACCACTTTTTTAAATTTCAAGTTAGTAACAAGATCATCATATTGCAATATCCACAAGAAACTATCCTAAAGTGCTGAAGTATTGGGACACCTAAAACCATTAATTTTCCATTTGTTCCAAATGGAAAATTAATGGTTTTTAGGTGTACCAATATTTAAGCATATCAGCGTATCCACAAGAAATACTGCTATGAGAATAAAAACAACAACAACAATATCCACAGGGTATTTTCATGGTCAGTCTGTGCTAAAAACGTATGTTGTGTCTCCTCATTACAATGGCCTTGACATGACAGAATTTACAGCATGAATCTTAACAAATACCATAAAGTAGATCTTTACATGAATATCACAATTCAAAAGATTGTAAACATTGTGGACTTCCTCTGTAGCGGTTGTAACATGTTTTTCCAATAAAACTTTACGAGAAATCTAATAGACCGCAATGTGACATCTCTAGAAAAATGGGGAATCAGTCGAGGCATGTGAAACAGCCCCAATAACATGTCAGAATAGCGTGGACCCAAATCAACCTGCATGATTATGTAGGCTGATGGGTGGTTTCGGATTTCATGCCACTATTTCTTCAGGAATCACAAACAGCTGATAAGAGCATTTGTGCACTCTTTTGCATCAGAGTGTGCATACGCCCCAAAGGATGTTATTTACCGGAATGACTAACAGTCTTCAGATACTCATCAAAATTTGATTTCTGAACATAAGTTGTTGTCAGTTTATACAAAATCAATTTCTTAAATGCTCAAAATACAAAAAATTACAAGTGATTTACATCTCATGGTATATGGGGCCTTTCACCATTTGTTACTGCAAATATTCAAACCGGTCTAAACATCACCTAAAGCTTTACGGTCTTCACTTTTCACTTTTAGATTCCTCAGTACTTGTACACTGTATCTGAGAAAAGGAGCTACTGCATTGCCTGGCGCCAGCTAATCGTAGTCTTTATTGTCTGCACATGTTCATGTGACTCAATTCATGTGACTCCTAAAAGGAGCAGTTTGATCTGGATCTATACTGTCTGCTCTGTGACATGTTCAAATTTGCAAGGTCACTACCATACTCTATTTAATGCAGATTCAGTACATTTACTTGAAATTCTATGACATGTTGATAAAATATATTTTTCTAAACAGGCTGTGTCAGGTTAGTTTTACAAATTCAAATAATATAGTCATTCATTCTACATTTATCAAAATATGCAGATCAAATTTATATTTTTATAACACATGTCATCAAATCTTACACAATCTTTATCAGGGAGCCCCAGTAGCTCAGTGGGTTAAGGTCTGGCCTACTGATCTAGCAGACTTGAGTTCTAGGTTCGAGCCCCGCTTGAGATGGGACTCTTTCCTACCATATATGGGGTTCCATTGCACACAACTTTTCATTATTCACACTTTCCCATCATCCTGATATGCCTGAAATACTGTTGAAAAGGATGTAAATTAGCAAGTCATCCATCCATCCACAACTGCAATGGGGTTCTGATGATAGTTTGAGAATCTCTCTAATGATGGTGGATGACCTCACAGTTGTATGTCCTCTACAACAGTGGTTCAGATATATCAGGTCAATGGGAGGATGATTATTTTTTTCTAAAAAATTGGTAGGCATCTACAGTTGGGATAGTGCCCATATTATGACAATAGTTTTTTTTTCTTTTCAAAAATATCAACTTTTGGCACTATATGAAAAAGATGACAATGTATTCATTCCATTAGCAGATTAGATCAACTGGACAATTACAATAATGCCAATGTTGCTGTATTACAATATCTTATGATCTCATGTAATTTAACAAATTACATTACCACACTTCTTCTAATGAATGCCAATGGGGACATTGACAATACACGTGTCCTGGGCATTAACAATAAACAAGTCCCGGGCACTGACAATACACAAGTTCTTGGCAATGACAAATACATGTCCTGGGCATTGACAATGCACAAGTTCTGGGCAATGACAATACACACATCCTGGTCAATGACAATACACAAGTCTTGGGCAATGACAATACACAAGTCTTGGGCAATGACAATACACAAGTCCTGGGCAATGACAATACACAAGTCCTGGGCAATGACAATACACAAGTCCTGGCCAATGACAATACACTAGTCCTGAGCAATGACAATACAAAAGTCCTGGGCAATGACACAATACAAAAGTCCTGGGCAATGACAATACACAAGTACTGGGAAATGACAACACACTAAGTCCTCAAGACAAAATCTAGGCAACATATAATCTATAGCAAATTCTGGTGATCTTGATGGAATTTGGCTGTTTCTTTCTCAGAAAAAGTGAGTGGATACATTTATTAGAAAGGGGTGTGAACAGGAAGAAATACCATTATTTTCCAAAATATTGGGATACTTCTTAACAAATTACTGTAGTTATCCTCAAGTTCTCGCATTCTGGTAGTCACAGGCAAGGTAAAACCTTAAGAAACATGGTTAAGATTTTTTTCCCCTCCAAAACATGTTCATATACTCCCTAAATAATTTCTGATACACTTTTTTCTAAAACACTAAGTTTAAGCTTAACCGTCAACACAGAGACACAACACTTTCATCCACGACATTAAAAAATTGCAAAATTTTAATGCAAAAACCTTTCTAATCACTTCTTGTTCTTCAAAACATGTCTATTATTCCCTTATGTATATATTTCTTGGTACACATGTACTTTCTAAAACCCATTAATCATAATCCTTCATGATCCATGATTCATTCAACTAATGAAGTATGAACTTTACATATCAATTTCTTGGATCACTTTCATGCTTTCCTTCACAACTTGACTGAAATTCCCTTTAATATATTGATCCTCACTATACTTTTTCATAAGCTATATAAAACATTAATCCATCCTATCCATGAAATCATGATTCATTCCACTAATGAAGTTTCTCATAATTTTCATGTTTCTAGCTTATATCAATCTGATCAGTACCATATTAACCTTCAGTATTCAGACAGAATTATTCAGGCAAACAGTGTAGATCAAGATCAGACTGCTCCTAAGGAGCAGTCTGATCATGGTCTGCCCTGTCTGCCATTTCAAGTTTTTGACACTAATTTTACAATTTTCAAATTTTACACAACCAAATTTCACAATTTTCAAATTCTACACAACCAGCTATGATGTACCAATATATACTCCAACACCAGTAATATCAGTAGCAATGCTATGCTCTATATCCTTTAGTTCATTAAGACTAGCAGTAACATCATACCCGACCTCTAGATTATTATCCCTCACTTTATAATAATCCTTGTGTAAGATTTACCACATCTGACTGGAGGTTGGCCAATGTTAAGGTTAAAAGCCAAAAGTCTATACTAAGGTAAGAAAATGAGCAACATCCCAAGAAACAGAACCTTACGGCATGCATGAACATACTCTCCCTGGCAGAGCTCTTCAATCATGAAAAACCCCATTATTTTGAGTGCAGGTACCACCCAATATGATGCAGGAGTTTCTAAATCCATCTTATAAGATGGATCTAGATTTTTGGAATTGTTTAAGAAGGGAAAACTAAAACCATAGCAGAATTTCATAAGACTTAAACAAATTTAAAGTCATTCTAGAGATAGAAAACGTTGTTGTAACGTCAAATAAATATGGTGTGTGCTGACTGGTGACTGTAGCCTGAACAACAAAGACTACCATAAGCCTGTAAAGCTTCTCATATTTATTAACCAGTCTTCAGTTTTCACGATTGTATTTCCCAAGACTGCCTAGACCTTTATGCACATGCATGCCACTGGTACCACTTTACCTGACACGCCTGCCTAATTGTTTTGGCACCTGCTGTTGTTCACCTGGCTTCTGCTACACATTACACTTATTGCAGTAACTCAAACTCCATTTAGAGCAGTCTGATCTAAGTCTGGTGGCTTGAAACCATGTTCCTGGGTTACAAGTCCAGAGCATTAATAACATCCCCACTCCCTTCCAAACCTAAATCAGGCAATATCAGTACCATAGAAGTCACAGCTTCCACAAACTTTGACAGATTTTGCTGGCATTTTCACCTAGTTACTACAAGGTGTATGCTGCCATGTTTCAGGAGTTATAAAGGTCACATGACTTCCAAATATGGAGGTCATGTGACTTAGCTGGAAACCGTTTCATAAAAAAAGGATATATGAGATATTAGCACAAAGTGTATGTTTTTTATAGAGAGAAAGTGATTGGGTCTGGTGTTTATCAATAAAAATAGTTTAGACAGATTAAGTCTAGTTTCCAGAGAAGTAATGGTGGCCCCTTAAAAAGCTGATATTCAAAACATCATAACTTTTTGATATATTTTCATTGTACCAGTGATGTGGGTAAAACTTGATCTGTTAGCAGATTCTCTCCTGCAGAGAGCTTGTGGGGTGTGCTTGATGTCTAGCAAGGCTGACAGGCTCTCAAAATGACCCAAGCCTTAAAGACAACATGTCATAAGCTGCAGGTTATGGGTTAATGTTGTACAGATATATACAGCAAGATCTGAAATTCTAAGAACAATATACCAAGCTCCCTTTTGGTCTTTAGCTGGCTGAAACAAATTTGAAGTCTGGAATTCGATAAGGAGCATGCCTATGCATCCTGAAAGCTAATTTCCAGAGTGATACAATTTTCCATATAATGACATCCATTGTCAGCACGAAAGGAATCTGCAGATTTTCTCCGCTTTTAGTGAATAAATGAGATCTCTTGAGACCACAGTAATATCCAGGGAAGTCATTACCAGCCATTGTGTGAAAATAATTAGAATGAAATTTGAAAAAGCAGATATTCAGGCATATAGAGCAGCAGAAGTTTGATGATAACAAGATTAGCAGATATCAATTACTTCAAAGACAGGCAAAGTAGAGGCATATGATATTGCACAAACTTGGTATTAAAATCCTGTCTAATTATGAAATTTCAATATGCAAATACACCCAGCGTTTCGAAATTTTGTCTTCAGTCAAACCTGTCTTAAAGGGCACCTCTATTAAGCAAGCAACCTGTCTTAAAAGGCTAAAATCTCATATCCCAAAGCAGCATTTTCAGTGTAACTCCACCTTTATTAAGCAAACACCTGCCTTAATAAGCAGGCAGATTTGGCCCTTCCCTAGGGTGCTTATTTATGACAGATTTGCAAACTAGAGCCAAACTAGAAAGCTAAAAATATGGTGTCCATTTTTGAGAAAGTAGGTCACTGTGACCTAGTTTACTTTAGAAACTACTGTGGTGCACAGTAAGGTTTTAGGTCTATGGAAGTTGAGATATACACATGAATACCATTTGAGGTGTGGGGGGGGGGGGGGGAGGGATGGATGATGGAACTAACAAATGGAAGAGCAAAGAATTGTTCAGATGGACCAAAGCACTAACACCAAATACGTAAAAAATGTCTCCCTGACTGTAAGCGGGCTTGACAGAAATCTGTTTTCCCATTCAACAGCCAGCAAATGGATTTGACAGCATGAGTCCTAGTTGATTGTCTGTGAGGAAATAGGATGGATATGTTGCCATGACACTTGGAGCTTTTAAGCCATTAGGGTGTCAACTGCCGGTGACAGGGAAAGACGTTACCTTAATCAACCAAAATATATACATACCGACAAACCAGTTTCTACACTGGAAAATTTTAATCTATGAATTTTGAGAAGTCCATCAAAAACTCCTCTGAGAGGATGTGTAGCAATGCTGTAGCCAAACAGTGCAGACACTGATCAGACTGCTCCTTAGGAGCAGTCTGATCTGAGTCTACACTGTTTGGTCAAAATGGTGTTAGATTATTTAGGTTAAATATGGTTCAACTAAAAAAAGACATATGGGCTAGTAAGCATCAAAAGACAGACCATTATTACATCAAGTCATGATCTTTTGATGAGAGTAACAACCTCTGTCTACAGCAGCTGTCCACAGTTGTCCATTTTGCACCGTAACTTGGACAAATTTGTATGTCCTAACAAATATTTTGGAAAACTTTATGGTCTCTAAATCTGTCTGCAACATTTTTTTTTCTTCTTTCTTCATAACAAGAATTCTTTGGACAATGGTGTCTCACCTGTAAGTGCATTGACACAAAATAGAGCTAAACCTGATGTAAAGTTTATAATGCCAACAACACCAGAAAGTAACAAGTTACACTGCTCGACCCAGGTAGGACTGAAACTTATACTGTTACCCCTCAGCAGAACTGCTTGCCAAACTGTACACTGTGACCCTTCATTAGAACACCAAACAAAACAAGTACACCTTTGAATGGCTTTCAGTTTATGGTTGAAACTTGTGCCCCAATCTGAATAGATCAGGAGCCCCGGTAGGTCAGTGGGTTAAGCGCTGGCCTACTGATCTAGCGGTCGCGGGTTCGAGCCCCGCCAGAGGCGGAGTTCTTTCCATCGCAAACGGGATTCCATTGCACACAGCCTTTCATTATCACAAGCCCATCGTCCTGATATAACTGAAATACTGTTGAAAAGGACGTAAAATCGCAAGTCATCCATCCATCCATCTGAATAGATCAGACTCCACATTCTACACCCTGTGTAACTGCTTCACCAAAATGTACAGCAACAACTGCTTTCTTGATTCAAACACATTTATTTGCATAAATTCAACACACATAAATACATGTGATACAACAATACAATGTATGAAAGGATCCAGAAAGAAGCCTGTCAACGTACATATATCTGTCTGCCTAACTGCTTTCTTTATGGATAAAAAAAATCCTGCAAAATTTGTTTGTGAATATTTTGAAGAATTTAAAATTAATACAGCCAGAAAGATGGAATTTTTGCATCATGAAATGCACTGTATGTTGGATATTACAGCTATGATATGATTCAGACAGGTCGCAAAAGGGTAATAACCCCTCACCAAATCAAGCAATTCCGACATCAAATCACACCAGCTCATGCTTATGCAATTGGGAAAGACCACGTGTGTGGAACCAATGACCGTTTGATGAAATCTCAGAGAGACTTTCCTTCTGGACATTGTTCTGACACAATAATGATTGAAATACCAATAATGAAGCACTTATTGTTAAAGCCCTCAAAACTAAGACACCTAAAATATTTACCCTAATTGTCCTAAAAATGAACACAGAGTGGTTTTAAAATGTAGTTGTGCCTCCCAAAGATGCAAATGGAATAGAAAACAGTGTAGACCCTGATCAGACTGCTCCTAAAGGAGCAGTCTGATCTGGGTCGGCACTGTTTGTCCCAATAGTTAGAATTTCCACGGTATGCAAACAAGCTTATCCCTAATTGTCATCAAACAGGCCATTTATAAGTATTATGGAAATCAGAGAAAATTCGATCAAATGCCGCTTGATTCAGTAATAGCCTCTAGCTTATTCTGCTTCTGTGACAAAGAGAAATGTCCAACGAAGGTACAAATATGAGATGGCATTGGAAATGGTGCCTTGTCATGGTAGCAAAACATCCATCTGTACAGAACACCAAATGCTTATACATGAAACTTTTTAACCCTAATGCACTCAGAACGGCCAAAACTCTGTGGAGTTTTGGCCATTCTGAGTGCAATGGAGTGAACAAGGCTTGAGCTTAAAATGTAGGTCTCAATTCTTTAAATCTCAAATTTTAACTTCTCAAAATCAAAAGTTTCATAAAATAAATTTCTTAAGAGTCCTGAACAATGGATTGTGATCTAAATGGGACTAAGAAATTAAGTTTTCAATAAGAGCTGCTTTCTTGACATATTTAAAGCATCGTCTGTGGTTTAAACCACAAAGTATTCCACTGACCATAATGCAAAATAACTGAGCCATGACATGACAAAGTGGCATGTGCACCAAGCAAAGACTGATCAACCTGGGCATCCGCCCAGTCTGATCAGAGTCTTCCCTGTTGGCATGGAGGTATCTCAGACCCTTAGCTGCCCTTTAAGCGCACAGCAAAGGCTCTGATCAGACTGGGCAGATGCCCAGGCTCATCTGAGTCTTTGCTGGGCCCACAATTGGCACTTTATTAACTGAGATTGTAAAGTGACATGAAACTAGACTTAAGTTTTGAAAAGTTAAAAGGAGAAAACATTGGAAACTGTATGTTTGAAACTTAAAACTAGCTTTCAAGTTTCAAAACCTCGGTTTGAAAAAGTTATTGTGCATACCGTTAGTTGCTATAGATACCGCGCACATTTCCCCATCAAAATCTTTATCCGAAATACCGGTGCGCGTTGTACATGAGAACAAAATTTCCTAGATTTTTTTTCCCAAAGCCAAACATCGTTTTTACGGCCATTTTCGATGCGTGGCAAAGCCGATGCTTTTCACACATCGATAGCAACTTGATCTTGGCCGTATTTATTCAATTCTATCTCCAAAATGCGTCAACTAGATCAAAATACGCCCCAAAACACGCGAAACATGCATTTGTTGACCTTTTTTTAGCCGGAAACTGATCGAAGTAAAAATAGGTAGACTGGCATGCGGTGTTTTTCCCCGACATAGAACAGAATAGAACAAATACCTACAAATATCGGACTCACAGTGTGTTTAAACTAAATACTGCAATGAAAAGAAATAAACTAACAGAATAAGATATCTGAATTAAAACTACGATGAAATAAATCTGTAAATGATAATGACTGTATCTAGCTTTGCAAGTATTAATCAAAATAACATATAAAAAATATACCATAAACAGAAATAAAATAATAACAAAGATAACAAAATGTAACAAGTAGCCCAAAGGGCAACAATTGCTCACCTGAGAGACATTGTAAACCTATAGGGATATTTAAGATGCTCAAGGGCAGCTAACTCCACAGTCAGTGGTCCAATCAGGCTGAAAATTAAACTCATCCAAAACATTATGTATGCCCTCATTTAATATATGCAAGTTTAAAAAGTATCCGATCAAGCGCACAATAGACAGAGCTGTCAAGGGCAGCTAACTTCATGGTGGTTAGCCTGATCTGGCCAAAATTTGAACTTGTTTAAGATATTATGCATTTCCTCATTACCTGCAAGTTTGAAAAGGATCGGATCAGTAGAAACCAAGAAAAAGTGGCGACATTGATTTTTTGGATGCTCAGGGCAGGTACTCCATAGTCAGTGGTGGGATCCAGCCGAAATGCTAACTAATCCAAGCTTTTATGCATATCCTCATTACCTGCAAGTATGAAGAGGATCTGATGAAAAATGAAAATGTGATGACTTTGTTTTCTCCATTATAAGACTATGGGATTTTTTTCAAACGCTCAAGGGCAGCTAACTCCGTAGTCTGTGCTCGAATCCGGCCAAATGTCGAACTCATCCAAGCTCTTATGTATGTCATCATTACCTGCAAGTATGACAAGGATCTAATCAAAAACCTTTACTGCAGCACTCTGAAAGTCAAACTTGCTCGAGATATTGTCATGCCCTACATTTGTGTGAATTTATTTTAAAATCCGTTGAGAAATGTAGGTGCTAGAGCGATGACAAAGTTTTTCTAAAAATAGCCAAAGTGACCTTGACCTTGGGCACAGCATCCTGAAAGTCAAACTTGCTTAAGATATTGTCATACCCTACATTTGTGTCAAGTTATTTCAAAATCCATGGAGAAATGAAGGTGCTAGGGCGATGACAAAGTTTTTCTAAAAATAGCCACAGTGACCTTGACCTTGGGCACAGCATCCCGAAAGTCGAACTTGCTCAAGATATTGTCATGCCCTACATTTGTGTGAATTTATTTTAAAATCCATTGAGAAATATAGGTGCTAGAGCGCTGACAAAGTTTTTCTAAAAATAGCCACAGCGACCTTGACCTTGGGCGCAGCACCCTGGAAGTCAACTTGTTTGAGATATTGTCATGCCCTACATTTGTGTGAAGTTGATTTAAAATCCGTTGAGAAATGTAGGCGCTAGAGCGATGACCAAGTTTTTCTAAAAATAGCCACAGTGACCTTGACCTTGGGTGCAGCACCCTGAAAGTCAAACTTGCTCGAGATATTGTCATGCCCTACATTTGTGTGAAGTTATTTTAAAATCTGCTGAGAAATGTAGGTGCTAGAGCGCTGACAAAGTTTTTCTAAAAATAGCCACAGTGACCTTGACCTTGGGCACAGCATCCTGAAAGTCGAACTTGTTCGAGATATTGTCATGCCCTACATTTGTGTGAAGTTATTTTAAAATCTGCTGAGAAATGTAGGTGCTAGAGCGCTGACAAAGTTTTTCTAAAAATAGCCACAGTGACCTTGACCTTGGGCGCAGGATCCTGAAAGTCGCACTTGCTCGAGATATTGTCATGCCCTACATTTGTGTGAAGTTATTTTAAAATCCGTTGGGAAATGTAGGCAATAGAGCGATGACAAAGTTTTTCTAAAAATATGTGATGACGTTGTTTTCTCCATTATAAGACTATGGGATTTTTTTTTTCAAACGCTCAAGGGCAGCTAACTCCGTAGTCTGTGCTCGAATCCGGCCAAATTTCGAACTCATCCAAGCTCTTATGTATGTCATCATTACCTGCAAGTATGATAAGGATCTAAGCAAAAACAGTTGAGAAAACGTGATGACGCCATTTTCCCCATTATAACCCTATGGGATTTTTTTCAAATGCTCAAGGGCAGCTAACTCCGTAGTCTGTGCTCGAATCCGGCCAAATTTCGAACTCATCCAAGCTCTTGTGTATGTCATCATTACCTGCAAGTATGATATGGATCTAATCAAAAACAGTCGAGAAAACGTGATGACGTCGTTTTCCCCATTATAACCCTATGGGGGCTATCTGTTGCCATGGAAACCAGAGTTCTGAGCTGATCGGCACCAAAACCAAATGCAGCCTTTCCCCCACCCAAATGATGCTTCAGATAAAATTTGATTGTGATCGGCCCACTGGTCTCTGAGATATTTATGTTTGAAAGTGTTGACGCACCCACCCACGCACCAACGGACGGACGGACGACGGCTCGACTCCCATCCTATAAGCTCACCTCTGAGCCTTTGGCTCAGGTGAGCTAAAAATATGTATAATTTTCGCTTTGATATGTTTTTTTTTCTTTTCAATCTAAGTTTGTTTGCGACAAAGATGTAATTATTACATTAAGTATCGATAATTGGTGTGAAAACTTGATGTTAGTACCGACCAAAGAGAACCAGTCATTGGAATTAAAGATGTCAATTAGCGTCAATTATCTAGGTGATAGCAACACAAAAGGATCCAATTAACTTAAGTGACAGTGAGAAGACTCAAGCTATTTAATTGAGAAGTGTCATAGTTCTCAACGAGTGTTTATTTGTTGCTTACAATAACCTTGACCATTGTTGCTAATAGAGGACCAGCCGAATTCAACCTTGACTGTTGTTACTAATAGAGGTCCAGCCGAATTCGCCCGAGTAAAAAAATATAAAACCAGTCTAAAGATGCGGACCAATCAGTGAATCGGTACTGTCCCATGTAATCAACATGGCGTCGGACGAGTTTTAGAAATGTCAGTCTGTAATTCAGAAGGCTGTATGCGCGTTTTACAGCAGAACTAGCTTTTTTCCAGCCCCAGAACGGCCGAAAAAGGGGTGCGCGTTGTACATGCTAGCGCGTTATCCACAAACAAATACGGTATAGCTTGCTAGTCAAGTTTACAATCTAATCGTGGTCTTCTCTGTTCAGAACAACAATCCAATGCTCACAGCTTTGTTAGTTCTCTTCTGTCTTAAATTAAGGCACTGTAATTTTACAGCTTCATTTCTGGGAAATTATTTATATTTTCCACCACAACATTATATTGTGGCCTACAGTTTACACAGTATTTTTTTCACTCACAATAAAAACCCAAACAAACTCAGGTTCAGTTATTCCTCACAAAATGGCTCTCATCTAAGAGCTTTCTACTGTATTTTCTAAGCTATTAAACAGGGGTTTCTCCTTTCTTGAATGATCCAAATACATGTGTCTAAATCAGCCCTACAAAATTCTGGAAATTCAATGACAAGATTATTTCCCCAAAAGCCTAGATCCATCTTATAAGATGGTTCTTGATTTTTTAGATTATTAAAACTCTGTCTTATAAATGAAGAAATACATTAATTAACAAAACACAGCAATCTCTAATTCTTTCTAATTCCTGAATTTACTATAGCAGGTATCTCAATTCTCAATAATTAAATCTACACTAAAATCAGCTTCAAAGCAATGATTTTTATTTCCCAATGAATCAAGAGTATTCCAAGTACAAAGACATTTCCACTCCTACAGCAAGTAATCTACCTTTAATCTCGTAACAATCCTAGCACGTTCTTAATGTCTTGTTCTTCATTGTCCACTGTCACTTTCAAAGGCGACTTTGCCTGATGCAGCTCCAAATATTTATTGTTATAACCCTTGCATAGAAAGTGTGTCATGGAGTATATAATCTTTGTCATTCTGTCCATTCGTCTGTTTGTTTGTCTGTCCATCCATCTGTCAACTTTACATCCAAGTTTTGCATTAAAGGAAAACACTCACTTAAATATGAACAGACTTCAAATTATAGATCTTGATTAGCAATTAAATTTGGTGAAAATTTCATGAAAATTGGACTTAAAATAAGAAAGATATAAAGATTTTAAAAAATGAAAATGGCGGTCTCGGAGGCCGCCATTTTGGAAGTTCCATTCACCTGATAAATATTTAAATCTAGAATAAGAGCATAAATTGCTTACTTTTACAGTATTATTTAGTTTTAATTGTTTCTTTATGAAGTAAAATATAGATTTATGCATTTCATTTATATAAAGTTTGTTTCAAATTAAAGATATTTAGAATTTTCATTTTTGACTGTGGGTTTATGACGTCATTAACTCACAGATTTGCTGGTTCCCAGCTCAACATTTTAATATCTTTAAACAGTCATATCTTTCTAATTTTAAGTACGATTTTCTTCAAATTTTTGGCAAATTTCATGTTTTATCAGACTCTTTAATTTGAGTCCAACATGCATTTTAGTGAGTGTTTTCCTTTAAATCTTTTTTGATTGCTCACATCTCTGTAACCACACATCAGATTATTTTCATTTTTGATTCACGATATCTCTATAGCATTACCTTTGATGTGAACTATCTAAGCCCTTGGGTCAGCCTCCAGGATGGGAC
This sequence comes from Ctena decussata, assembly GCA_963989385.1. Taxonomy (NCBI): domain Eukaryota; kingdom Metazoa; phylum Mollusca; class Bivalvia; order Lucinida; family Lucinidae; genus Ctena; species Ctena decussata. Next base: position 2,378,110 of record OZ022501.1, on the reverse strand, counting down.
CAGGTATCAATAATTAGGACTTAGGCATTTTCATTATGTCAAAGTTTTGCATTAAACCTTTTTGATTGCCCATATCTCTGTAACTGTATTGAACATTCCTCCATATTTGGTTTATGATATCTATAGCATTGCTTTTGATAATGCACCACCCAACCTGCTTGGTCAGGCTCACGGGTCGGGCAAGGGGGGTTCAACAACTAGGACTTAGCCATTTGTTTTTGGTTTTTTTTCGCTTATAGTTCTGATATACTTCAATGGAGCCTAATGATGAATGATTAGGTTTATTTCATACTAGTTTACATCATATGGATGCTGCTGCTGACCTAAAGTCAAGATCACACAGGAGCAACGGTAGTATAGTGGATAACATGCTGCACTACCAATCCATGGGTTGCAAGATCAATCCCCCACTTCTCTGGTCTTTTGGATGAGACTTTAAACAGAAGTCCTGTCTGCCAATGACCGAGTTGTTGGTGGGACGTTAAACCTGATTTCACTTACTCGCTCGCTCACTCAAGGTCACAGGCTTTGAATTTTGTACATGTATAACATTTGTGTTAATGTTTTTATTGGCGGTGGTACTGGACCAGGGTATACGCGAGCTCCTGCTCACTTGCTCTAGTTCTTTATTGCATATTTTAGATAACATGCATAAACCTAGCAGTTGAACTTAAAATTTATGCAATATATTTGGTGTACGCCTATTTTAGAGTCTGTTTTATAATGTTTTATAGTTTATTTGTTTATCTTTATCATTCAATAAATTTTATTTCAACTGCAGTTAATCAACTCTGAGAAACACTTGCCAAATCAATAAAAGGCCAGACACTTCCTGCTGCATTCAAACAAAACTGTTTGACAACAATAATATAATCTAGAAAACCCATAAATATATGAGCCACCACATGACATAACCAACAAAGTGGCATGTGCGCCCAGCGAAGACTCGGATCAGCCTGGGCATCTGCCCAGTCTGATCAGAGTCTTAGCTGTGCACTTATAAAAGGTAGCTATGGGTCAAAGCTACTTCCACGCCAACAGCAAAGACTCTAATCAGACTGGGCAGATGCCCATGTTGATCTGAGTCTTGGCTGGGCACACATGCCACATTGTTCGTTTTGTCATGTCGCAGCTCAATTATATGATTTGGAAACACAGTGTTTTGCTATATGACTGTAGGACAGAAGTCAGTATACTGTACATACACTTACAGTATGACTCTGGAATTCTTTACGCTACTATTCTATTCTGTTCTATCCCATGCCCTTGCAAGGTATATAGGGCACCGCAGATTATTTTCCATCAACCTTTCTCCATCGCGTCCCATTTTCAGCCCTACTAGTGCTGGCCAAGTTCATCCCTGCCGACTGTTTAATACTGTCTTCCCATACCGTTTTCTATCTACCTTATCACTGTGCCATTTAGAATTGTCTCTGCCAAGCCAGAAGACCTTGTGATGTGCCCAAATCACATTGGTTTCTGTTTTTATTTGTCAAAGGGATACTAAAACCATTAACTACACAACAGTGATCATGAATCTAACTGTACTGAATTCAGCATCAAACGAACTGTATATAATTCAGAATCAAACTAACTGTACAAAATTCAGCATCAAACTAACTGTACAAAATTCAGCATCAAACGAACAGTACACAGCAATCATATCAGTCATTATCTAACTTGACTCAGCAAGGCTGAAATCTCAAGAAATATTTTCCAATGATTTGACACAAAATCAATGATCACCAAAAGATCTCTGGCAGAAATCAAATTTGAAATCATAATCCTAACAACTTTCCCTATTAGATTAATAATTTACCCCATGCAGAAAATTCCATGAATGATGGATGAGACACAGCAACAATAGGAACACTCTAAAGTGCTCAAGAATTGGGACACCTAAAACCATTAATTTTCCATTTGGGACAAATGGAAAATTAATGGTTTTTAGGTGTCCCAATATTGAAGCACATTAGGGTAGGTCTTGCAAATGATGTTGGTATACACACAACTCCATTCTGACAGCAAATTTGAAATGCAATTAAGCGTCTGAAAAATATGACAATTATAGCCAACTCATGTACATGGAAAGCATAGTTTGTGCACATTCTTTGCTTTAAAATAAAAGAACCAGTGGTTATCAAAAACTTCTGAAAGTACCAAACCAAATTTTCAGTTTGGTCACTTTCAGGAATTTTGTAAGAATTAATTAACTCACCAATTTGTCTTTGACAAAGCTCAAACTGCTGTACAGATGATGATGACTATTCACAGACATGAGTCAAACAGCATTGTTATATTTTTGCTGACCAAAATGAAGAAGCTTGACTTTTTGAAGTTGCAGGTAAGTATGGAATTGCCTGTTCATCAGTTGTGATGAACAGATGAGTTGTGACATGCAAAAGGCTGCTCAAGGTGTTTGCGGTACATGGATAGCATGTTCAAATCTGGGAAGGTTTAAAAGGCATAGAAAGGAGAAAGATGGGCTCTGCCTTTCAAATGTTTGGACCACAATACTGTGGGCTTCTAACAGCCTTCCCCTATGCAGAGCACTAGATAAGAGGGGTATTTGATGATAATTGAGGGATAATTTTTTTTATTTTTCATTGAAACCATATGTTGTGACCCCTCATCTGAACCGTCTCAATGAGACGGTTCAGATGAGGGGTCACAACATATGTTTTTATTCAGAATTAACCAAAATTATCCCTAATTATCACCAAATACTCCCTCTTATCTAGTGCTCTGACCTATGGCCACTAGGCTACCAGAAACAGTTTATATTTTAGTCTTTAAATTCTCAATGATATGGCTTGGATGATACCTTTTTTTCAAAATATCGCTGAGTAAATTTTTTCATCTGTTTTTTAGCACTTCAAAAGTATTAAAGCTGTTGGAGGAATGAATTGAATCCCCTTCCAGACATGTTGTTTCTTCATCTATTTGTTAATTTCATCCTAATCATCTTCCGACAAGTCCCCATCAACCTAAAATGACTGAAATACTGTTGAAAGGATGATAAAACCCAAACTGTACACCCATCTCACAATTCATGAAATTTTTGGCATCTGTCATCATCACAATACATTTCTCGGCAATTATTATTATGGCTTTCTATAATTGCCAATTTGACAGAGCCACTTTCATTGATTGAGACACAAAATCAATTGAAACAATCAATTTGGCAATGAAAATTGGTGTAATCAATCATTTGAGCCACAACACTACAAAACCAACAAAATGACATGGGCGCTCAGTAGCTAGCGCCCAGTGAAGACTCAGATCAGCCAGGGCAGCCACCCAGTCTGATCATAGTCTTGGATGTATACTTTATGTAGCTAAGCTACCATCACCCCCAAACCAAACACTCTGATTAGGCTGGGTGGATGCCCAGGCTGATCTGAGTCTTTTCTGGGCACACATGCCACTTTGTTGGTTTTGTTGTGTTGCAGCTCAAATGCTCCTAACTACAGGGACAGAAGTTCTCTGCCAACAGAACAGACCCAGACCAGACTGATCCTGCTAAAGTGGAAGCATAGGTACAACTCTATGTTTATCTGCCATTTTTACCAAGGGGAACAACTTTTGTGACTTCCTGTTTTTCTGAACAACAAAGTCTTTTCTACTCTAATCCTACAGGAGCAAAATTCTTTAATAGTTGATCTGCATTTACGAAGTTGCTTGCCCTAAAACCTTGTGGCTGACAATCCTTCTGTTATTCTTCCTTTTTTCTTGTCTATTTGCAGTCTGCTAAAATGCTTACTAAGGGAATTTCAGTATCTGAATCAAGTAGGTGAATACAAGCAAATAACTGTTTACAAGCAATGAAGCCATTTACCGTATGTTGAATCCTGTACTTTCATTATTATTACTGATTACTAATTTATATAATGAAAATACTTCTGTTTCAGCCTTTCATTTGAAACCATCCCTTTCAATTTTCTACAATATTGCGATGTTTGCGTATCATTTTTCATTAATAATAGAGGAAACCCAACACTACCGTAAAAGTAATAACACGCTGACGTCAGCGACACCAAAGAAATGCTCTTTCATCAATAAAATGAGTGCGACATGAGAAAACCAACAAAGTGGCATGTGTGCCAAGCTAAGACTCAGATCAGCCTGGGCAGCTGCCCAGTCTTACCAGACTCTTCACTGTGAGCTGAAAGGGTAGCTAAAGGTCTAAGCTAGCTCCATGTGGACAGCGAAGACTCTGATCAGACTGGGCGAATGCCCAGGCTGATCTGAGTCTTCCCTGGGCACACATGTCACTTAGTTTGTTTTCTCATGTCGCGGCTCAAATGACATCTGTCACAAATGAAGGGGCACTCTTCCTACAGTTTCAAATAATTTAGACTTGGGGGAAAATATAACTCATGGCAGAGGCAAAATTTGGTGATAATTAGGAACAATTTCTACCACGTTCAATTTTCATAAAACATGTTGGGAGCTTGAATTAGAATCTCCTCAGTAAGTTGGTTGTAATGAGCGGTAAAAGTAAAATAAAATTTCCTTTTAAAAGGAAGGCTTGCCCAGCTAAGACAGTGAAATTTTCATGAGTTATTGAAGAGTGCACTTTCTGTTGCTAACTTTTATTTAGCAATGTATTTAATTTCATATCTTCTTGAATGGTGGCATTATCCACAGGTGTGAGGTAAAAACAGGTGTAAAATTTATTTGAAAAACAAATTGAGGAAAAACACACACACACACACACACACACACACACACACACACACACACACACACACACACACACACACACACACACACACAAAGAAAAAAAAAAAAAAAAAAAAAAAAAAAATGTTTTCCAACGTTTTGGCCGTTAGGCATGTCTCAAGAAAAATTACTATATGAACATATTTCAAGTCTTTTCTTTACGGCTGCTTAGTCGCATTCAATTTGAATCAAATTTTAGAAAAGACTGTTTCAAACGTACAAAAGCCGCCACTAGGACACGACGTAGATCTGTATCAAATGTTACGTCGGCTCATCATCTATTTGAATTATCCATAACGTTGCTTACGCATAACATCGCATGAATGAGTGTTGTTCATGGATATATGAACATCGTCAGTTCAGTATAGGTTCATCCAAGGAAATCGTCGACGAGTGTAAATATTTCTCTTTACATTTGTAGGTGAAGTAAAAAGGCAAAATTAGAGTGTTATAAAAGCAAGAAAAATGTCCACACAACCACCACCCGCACCTACTGCAAGCACAGTAGGCCCTTGCCCTACTATAATCCAAATCAGTAGGACGCCCCGGTTGGTTGGATGGTGCGATGATGCTGAGTTTAACTGCCTGTGCCCCTCCATTGTCATAAAGCTGTACATGAATTCCTAACAGTCATCCTCAACGAGATTAGCCTGGCCGCGTAGCTCAATCGGTAGGGCACCTGACTCATAAGTCAGAGGTCCTGGGTTCGAAACCCGGTCTGGCCACATACTTTCGTTTCTCCTTCCGCTGATTCAAGAAGGGCAGTTGTCAGTTACTGGCGAAAGTATGTGCACTTAGTACTGGTTAACCGCTTAGGAGGTCTAAGCCTGCCCAGGAATAGTGCGGTTAGGTTAACTGACCGTCCCGACATGACCATAGCTGTTAACCGTGGACGTTAAGCAATAACTCAATCAAAAAATCAACGAGATTCAAATTTTAACGATTCTGAATTGTCCCCTTTTTCTGTACTTGTATCATTGCAAGAGGTCCCAGTTCAGCTATTAACATGTTAATGGGCAAAAGGAAATTTATCAGATGCTAAAAATGTGTACATTACACTGGAGCGCCGTTATATCGCGGACCGATATATCGCGGAAATCAGTATAACGCGGTTGTCCTGTGGCTCCCAAATTTTTTCTACAGATCGCGGATTTTTCGGCGGTTTCCGTCGGTGTTCACGACATTGGAATAGAAAATAACCATTAAAAGTTAATTTGGGTTGTTTACATAATTTTAATCAACGGAGTGTCAAAAGTTATCACAGACAATCAAAGCGTCGGTTGTCTTGCCAAGGTGTGAAAGACTTCGATAATTAGCGCATATCACGTGTCACCAATTAGCGAAGGTCACCTCATATACACAATACACAAGCCGACGCTCAGGAAAAAGGCTGTGCGTAGCAGTCACTGATTACTTCCAAAGAAAACATTATAAAAGAATTTTATAAATGAAAAAAAAAAAAAAAAATTAAACCCGATTTGGTTATGTAGGCTGCTTAGAAATTTTTTAAGCGACGTCAGTACTCGCGCAAATAAGTATATTATATTCGTCCGAAGGTACCTTTTTGCAAGTGTCTATACAAGGGAATTAACTCGAACAAGTCTACTTTCGCTCAATCGGACATCCTCGTCTATATAGGTTTAATTCAGGATACGGAATTGGCCGATGTGTTCCGATTGTACTTTCGCTTGGTAAATGGTTTTCAACCGGTTTGCAGCGCATTTTTCACAAAAAGTAAGAACATAGGGACTGAAAGGTTACTTCAGCGATGACTTTCGTTGTGTCAGGTAAGCAGTAAACATGTCTATCTACCTCGTAAGGGCTAAATAAGCGCTACGAACATGTAAACATGGGGTTTTTCATTAGTGGGTGGGGTATTTCTGTGACGATCATTATTACGCGTGATTCTATTTTATGTCTCCCTACACCCGCGTTATAACGGCGCTCCAGTGTATATCGCTTCCTGTCATGGAAATGGCTGTTGTAATGCGTATGCGTTGATATTACGCACCTGCATTACCAGCTTTTACATACATAACACGGTCAGTTGTACATATAAACCACACACACGGATAGATGGGATATATTTTTTCAGTAAATGTGATGAGTGATAAGGGGAAAATCGTCAAAAGCGCCTGCTTCTAAATTTAAACAATGAATTTGAACTTCGCTATTTTTGATGCTCGTTTAGGTTTTATAGATACACTGAACACAGATCAGCCCACTCCGGCAAAAGCGCATTCTGATCAGTCTCTCCTCAGCATGAAAGATGTCTGCATCATGAAGGATATATATGCCGAAAAAGACTGATCAGACCCCAAGAATGCACCGGCTCTGGACAGTGTGCAGGCTGCTCTGACTAGTCAAATTATGCGATGCCCTGAGGCCTATTTTTTCGCGACGCCGCTGCATGATTCTTGGAAAAGCTAATGCTTGTAAGCTAAGCTATATATAAACACTGTGTCTTACACAGGTTTTGGTTTATTTCTTAGGATGCAAAGTCAAATAGTTTGCATTAAATTCAGAGTTTTATATTTATGCTATCAGTTTATAAAAAGCAAAAGATATGTATCCAAGTTCAAGGCACTTGTGAAAGAAAAACGTGCTTTTTAACGGAAATATCAAAACAAAGTACATGCACTATCAAAAATAGGTATTCCATCTGTTATTTTTAGCAGATGAGGTAAATCGGGAGTGGATAAAAATAGACAAATCGTACGTGTCTTTGTTTGTTGTTAAAAAGAAATTTTCGTGTTTGTGGAGAAAATCATGAAGAAAGGCAGTCTCAAACCGGAACGAGCTTTCCAATCTATATGGTTTGCGTCCCTAAAAAGGTTTAGAAGGAGTCGTTGCAGTACAAACTCTATTGGTATTTTCCGACTAAGCGTGACGTATCGTTTCTTCCGAAAATAACTCGGTATCACTAAACCACTTGAATACTGGCTTGCGCTCGAAAGCGCAAGCCAATAACAGAAACTTAAAGTTAGACAATTGAAGTCTGAGACCTTGACCCTTAGGTCAGCTGAAGAATCTAGATGATATTAACTAATTTCAAGCAACACAGAAATGATTGGCAAAAAGTTTCATTTAGACATTTAGGCAATCTATTTTCAAGAAACTTTAATGCAAATGTTGAACGAATTTCAAAGTCAAAGTCTATGATCTTGAACCTAGGTCAACTACAGCATCCAGAAGATGTCAAGTATACCCTATGCAAACAGGAATCGGAGTGGCGGTAGTGTAGTGGACAACACCCTGGACTACCAATCCAGGGTTTGGAAGATCAATCCCCAGCTTCTCCGGTCTTTTGGATTAGACTTTAAACCAAGGTCCCATCTCCGTATGACCTAGTTGTTGGTGGGCTGTTACACCCAGAGTTCACTCACTCACGCAAACAAGAATGAATCTAATCACAAATCAAAAGATTTCATTAAGGTGTTTTGGAAATATGAGCTTAACTAATGTTTTAAGCTTTACACACAATCTTTTAACAAAACTTTGTACCTCTCTTCCTTCTACCGACCTCCAGACATTACTGATCCAGCTTACCTGGATCAACTCAATGGTTCTTTAAAACGCATTATGGCGTACAAGAACTCACATATCCTCATAGGTGGGGATTTTAACTGTGGGGATATTGATTGGAAGAAACTGTATGTACCACTTGGAATGCCCAAGAGACAGGTACAGTCCCACTTAGTTGAAATTGTCCAGGAGCACTGCCTCTCCCAGGTTGTAGATATCCCAACCAGACAAGAAAAGACCCTAGATATCCTTTTGACCAACAATCCTACCCCCGTGACACGTGTTAAGAGTATGCCCCCAATTGGTCGTGCTGACCATGACATTGTATTGGTAGAGTATGACATCAAAGCTAAAAGGGTCATTCAGTCACCGCGTAAGATTTTTCTTTATAAACGGGCTGACATGCAAGGTCTAAAAGACCATATGCGTAATTTTGCAGACCATTTTATGTCGCAGGATCTTACTCACATCAGTGTTAATGATATGTGGATTGAATTTAAGACGGTCTTCCTTAATGCGGTAAAAAAGTTTATTCCCTCAAAAATGACGAAGGGAAAGCTTGGTTACCCTTGGATTGATGCACGAATTAGGGCCCTGATTAGGAAAAAGGAAAAAATGTACCACAAGGCTCGCAGGTCAGATAACGAAGGCCTGAAGAGTCGCTATAAGCGCCTCAGAGCTCTTGTCCAGAAGGAGATACGTGATGCATATTGGAAATATGTTTCCAATATCTTCACCCCATCGGTAACAGACACTGTTATAGAAGACTGTAACCGGAACGATCGGCTAAAACGGTTTTGGTCCTTCATGAAAAACTTGAGAAAAGATTCAACGGGTGTGACCTGCCTTAGGAATAATGGAATTTTGAAAACAGGTAATAAAGATAAGGCCGACATTTTTAGTGAACAATTTGGGTCTGTATACACCCAGGAACAAAGTGATGATCCCCCTTCAAAAGGACCAAGCCATTATCCAAATATAGGTGATTTTTCAATCGACCCCAATGGGGTCAAAAAGCTACTTGACCGTCTTAACCCCCATAAAGCTTCAGGTCCTGATGACCTAAGTGCTCGTGTGTTGAAAGAATGCAGTGCTGAAATTGCTCAGGTCCTTGCCTTCATCTTCAACCAGTCCCTTGCCCAAGGAAGAGTACCTGATGATTGGCTACAAGCCAATGTGGCTCCCATTTATAAGAAGGGAGAAAGGTATGACCCTGCAAATTACAGGCCAGTTTCCCTAACCTGTATATGCTGTAAATCATTAGAGCACATTCTTGTGAGTCAGATCATGCAACATTTGTCAGAACATAATATCCTTGTTGAGTCTCAACATGGTTTCCGAAGCGGCAGGTCCTGCGAGACCCAACTTGTCCAGTTCATGCATGACTTGTATGAAAACCTAGATGGTGCCCATAATAGGGGTCACAAACAGACTGACCTCAATATTATGGACTTTGCCAAGGCTTTCGATAAGGTTCCCCATCGACGACTGATTTACAAGCTGGAGTACTATGGTATCAGAAACCATATCCTCCAGTGGATAACTGCTTGGCTATCTGGACGGACTCAAAAAGTAGTACTTGATGGAGCCTGTTCAGACCCTGCCCCTGTTTTGTCTGGCGTCCCCCAGGGTTCCGTTCTTGGACCCATACTCTTCTTGATATTCATTAATGACCTGCCAGACAACATCAGTTCAACAGTCCGTCTTTTTGCTGACGACTGTGTCCTTTATAGAAACATTAGAAGGTCTGAAGACCAACAATTACTTCAGGAAGATTTGGATAAACTGGCCCGTTGGGAAGAGGCATGGCTCATGAAGTTTAATGTTGCTAAATGTCACACCATGAGGGTGACTAAGCATCCCCCTTCCAAGCAGATCATTCATAACTATGTTCTGCACAACCAAGTTTTGGAGAACGTTCCTGCTGCCAAATACTTGGGAGTCACGATCACTGATGACCTCGAATGGGGTCAACATATTAACAACATCACTAGCAAAGCCACGAAGACTCTTGGTTTCCTTCGCCGGAACCTGGCTTTTGCTCCTAAGGATATAAAGGCTGCTGCATACAAAGCTGTGGTCCGGCCCCAATTAGAGTACGCGGCACCTGTTTGGACCCCCCATCATCAGACTGAGATTGGTAGAATAGAGAAAGTACAGAGGACTGCTGCACGCTGGACCTGCAGACGCTGGCGCAACCAGAGCCATGTAAGCGACATGCTAGAGGAACTTGAATGGCCAGATCTGCAGGAACGGCGGCAACAGGCTTCTCTATCTCTGTTCTACAAAATTCATGATAACCAGGCAATAGTTAATAAGGATAAGTATCTGTCTGAGTCCGGTAGAGGGAAGATGAGAACAAGATCCCACCCCTTTCAGTATCACCGTCCAGTTGCTTATTCTGACGGTTTGAAACATTCATTCTTCCCCAGGTCAATTGCAGCTTGGAATGGGCTTACAATTGAAGCTGTCTCTGCGGAGACAGTTGAGGAGTTTAAGTCCAAGATAGTGTAAACCTCGGGTTGGGCAGGGATAGAGCATGTAATGCCTATCCCTGAGGACTTCTTGTAAATAGTTTTAACTCTGTGTGGCCTTGTCATAGGTAAATACTATTTTTTTTTTTTTTTTTTTTTGGAAACTTATGCGCCACACCCCGCGCCTGCCATCATGGTCAGTTACTGACCGAGAGCAGTATCGAGAGAAAGAAAGAAACAGGATGGACAAACTGACAGACAAATGGACATACAGATAAATGAACAGAATGAACAGGAAACCAAGTTACTTACCCTTCCCCAGGGGATATAATAAGATTCCACGACAAGTTGCAGATGACAGCAGCTGTGAATTGGTATACTTTCAAGGGAAGGTACTTTACCAATTTCACAAACCTTGTCTCCCTTTGAAAAAATGGCAGACATACATGGTATAGCGCAAAACCTTCTACCATTAATTTTCATTATCATATAAAATGGCATGCTATCTCATGACTGTTTTCTACAAGAGAGATAATGTACCTGCTTCAAAGCTCACAACTCATCCACAGTTATTTCTCTCCTCTTCAAAAAGATCTACAAATGCAAGTTTTGAGGAGTTTGGGTATTATTTTCCCATTATTTGGGTATCACTTGCCCTTTAGTAGACCTTCTACCTCTTTATGAAGAATCAACAGAAAATACTAATATCTGAAGGGACACATTACTGGCCAAAACGTAATTTCCTGAAAATATTCCTATTGAGCTTCAAAGTTTGCATTGATAATTATGTAAGGGATATCATCCATGGGCTGTAGTCTCTTAACATCCTGGAAGAGTAGATTTTCTTCAGAACTTACCTAGTTCACAGATGTAAGGGAAGTCATCCATTTATCTACTTTTCATACTATTATACAGGAGTAGGTGTTCTTGAACCGAGATTTGGAAAGCCCTTTACTATTTCAGAGCTATACTAGAAAATTCCTAAATATGCCTGTAACCAAATCAGCCGATATGAATGCTTTGGAAGCTGAATTTAATCTATAAGCTTTGGTTTATCACACTGGACGATGGACATTTAAGGGTCATCATTATAAAGCTATCTACCCAACCAGTAGTTAGACAAGATTCGAAAGCTTGAAGAGCTGTGGTAGCTCAGTAGGTTAAGCACAGGCCTGCTGATCTAGCAGTTCGGAATTTTTTCAATCATGGGGTCCAATTAAGCACAGCCTTTCTTTATCACCCACCCATGGTCCTGATATGACTGAAATACTGTTAAAAAGAACGTTAGATCGGAAGTCTTCCATCTATCCATCGAAAGCTGGTGTAGATCAAAAGGCATTAACTTATCATACTGGACAATGCACTGCTCAAAATAGCTAACAGGGCTAATTAAGGGATAGTTTTCCTTATTGCTCAACAAATGTTTATGTTGTGACCCCTCCTAAGAACCATTTCCCCAAGATGGTTCTAATGAGAGGTCACAACATATGCTTTTATGAAAAAGGAAAATTATCCCTAAATTTACACTGTTACCCCTTCTAATCTGGAGCACTAACCATGGATGAAAAGGACAAGACTAAGCTCGATCCTCTGAATATGTGAGGGAATACCGTATTAATCCTAATAAACACCCCTGCTCTGATAAATGCCCCAGCCTCTTTTCCAAAAATAATATTTACTCGACAAAGTCCTTTTTGCTTCTTTGGAAGACCAGAATGATAGTAGAGTTGGTACCCCTGTAAGTATACCAATTCACCTTAATACTGTTTCTTAGCGGTATTTTGCAGTGGTAGATTTACTACATTTTAGACTCTAAATAACACCCCTCCTACCCCCATTTCGCAAAATGCAATGCCTTTGGGACATTTAATAGGATTAATACAGTATGTAACCTTACTGATATAACAGAATCAGAAATTACTTACCCCTAGTGGTCCAGCAGTAAGAGAAGGAGCTGACTGTCCAAGGAGGGACCCTTTCATCTTCATGAGGTTTGTGGGCTCCAAAAGGGCTCCAACACCTGAAAAGAGAACTAACCATTTTTATCCAGTTACAAGACAGGGTTAATTCCCTTCCAAAGCAATCCCAAAGATCTAGATCCATCTAAGATGGATCTAGATTTTTGCGATTGTTTTGGAAGGGACTATACAGTCTAGATAAATCAATCTCATAGCAGAATTTTATAAGTCTAATTTAGATATTTGGGGTCATTCTAGATAGTGGGTAAACCCTGTCTTATAGCGGAATAAATATGATAATCAGTGATATATAAAGCTGAGGGGACAAGGATCATCAGCTATGGATGGACGAATGGCACCTCACTACTGCGGCTATGGATGCGTTCCGCTGAGGTGCGGGGGTAACGTTGTTACGACAATTGAAATACTACCACTACTATAATCATGAGCTGCCAGGAACTTACACCAACAACAGTAATTTAGAATTCATGCAGAAATTCCCAAATATAAAAGGTGACAAGAATTTTCTGTCTGTGAATATAAGAGCAGCATAATTCCATCAAATTGAATTTTGTGAGGCAGCCGCATTATGCGAAAACCTGCCTAAAACTGCCCATATGCCAAACCAGTCTACCCACAAATGCAAAATCAAGGTGAAGTTTAAATCTGAATGGTTAGATTTCTATTTTGGAAAACTTCACATGTCCTGACCAGACTGCATGCATGCAGTCTGGTTAAGACATGGACAGTTTGCAATACGTGTCTTCACACAGGAATTCTTGTGTTACTGCTTCAACGTCTGCCCTTTTATTGACAATCAGCAGCGTTATCTACAGAAGTTGTTCTTTCTACTAACAAGCAATATTGTAATTTGAAGAATATCTGTCTGCCCTTTCCTCAGCCTGTTTGCCCTTTAGTCAATCTATTTTAGAGTGGTTCAATTTTCTGGTCCAAAACATGAAGCTGTTTCTTGGCATCATTAAGAAAATGTAGGTTTTATTGGAATCTTCCTTCCATTTATTTTATCAACCTAGAATAACTCTGTCATATCTGTTTGGCACCAAATTAAGTATCTATTGCCGCTGCTGAACTGACAGAGTCTTTATGCATAGATAATCTAAAAATTTCAATGTCCGATGAACTGACAGATGAATTTTGTGTTTTTGATATTTCGGTTATTTCAGGCAAATAATGAAGTTGTTGAGATGAGGAGAGTGAAATAATCCCAATGCTATAGAAAAATCACAGCCCAAGCCTGCAGTGAACCCATTACCACTGATTCAGAAGTCCCGTACCGGAGGATCAATTAGTTTCAGAACTGCTGATTTTAGTGAAAATGCCCAAGTCAGTGCTTTGTGGCCTTGAAATGAACACCATCTGTTTTCTACTATAACTGAAAGTACGTAATGAATGCTCTTGCTCAGGCAAGAAGAAATGATCTCTTTTTTTTGTTTTGTTTTGTTTTTTTGTTAATTCAAGGTTATTGTCTTTATGTGATAAATTATCAAGACATGTTATCTATGTTTGTTGTGTGATATAATAATGCATCAAAGAGACTTCTGTGATGGAAAACATCAATTTAGTTCTTGGAAAACATCAATTTCGATCCTAGGAAACATTGCAAGGTGTGTGTAATAACTACAGTATATCCCCAACACTATATGAGCCACGACATGACAAAACCAACAATGTGGTAGTGCGCCCCGCGCAGACTCAGATCAGCCTGAGCATCCTCCCAGTCTTTTCAAACTTTTCGCTTTGCACTTAAAGGGTAGCTAAGGGTCTCAGCTACCTTCATGCGGGCAGTGCAGACACTGATCAGACTGGGCAGATGCCAATGGTTGATCTGAGTCTGCGCTATGGGCACAACCACTTTGTTGGTTTTCTCGTGTCGCGGCTCATATGTTTTAATGTTGTTTTGGGTAGTTGGTCCTCAAAATGCTACTCCTAATCATCCTTAAATTATCCCCTTTACCCTTTCTTATCTAGAGCACTGGAAACCCCAAAACAAAGTTAAGTCTTTAGCCAGACAATGAACCAGAGGTAAGGCCAGTACTGGAAGTTCAAACAATGTCAACTTCCTGCTAATTCTAACTGACAATACTACAACAGTCTCTGGACACTGCTCTCTCTAAACATGAGCCAAGCAAGCAAACAAGCCGCTTAACATCTCTCCAAAAAGAAGCAACTAATCGGATGATCCAGCGCTCCAATTAAGAAGGGGTAATTAGGATAATTCTGAGGTAACTTTTGGTATTTTTTGCAATGAAATCATATGTTGTGCCCCTCAATAGAACCATCTCTGTGAAATGAGGAGTCACAACATACATTTTTGTAACCCTCCCTGATACCCCTTCATATCAGGAGCAGTGTTATCTGCAAAGGTAAAGGTAAACAAGAGGGCCATGAGGCCCTGAATTGCTCACCTGAGCAATTGGCAAAGAGGCTTCTTCTTATGTCTGAAACTGTCAAACTATTGGGTCAAAAGTCAAAGAATGACCATGACCTCTTGTACTCATAAAGAAGACTGTATTTACCAATTTTTTAGGCCTAAACCTTCAAAACTTTCCATGAAATCTTACGTTCTAGCATTTTCCCATATTTGACCTTGCAATAAAATATTCAAGGCCAGCCTAAGGTCATCATTTTGAACAATCTGGATAGTACTGGAGTACTCAATGCTACATACCAAGTTTCAAGGCCATCAGTCAATTGGTTCTGGAAAAGATTTTTAAAGTTTTTTCCCATATATGGGCATGGTGGCCATGTTGGTCATGTGACCTGGACCTTTTGAACAAAATTTCATTCCCTCAACCCCTGGAAGCTCTATAAGAAATTTGGTTACCATTAGCCCAGTGGTTTTTGAGGAGATTGTTTGAAATTGTAAAAACATGAGAGTTCTGGGTCAAAGGTCAAAGAATGACCTTGACCTTTTCATGTACTCAATAAGATGACCGCATATACCAATTTTTAGGCCTTAATCTTCAAAACTTTCCAAGAAATCTTATGTTCTAGCATTTTCCTATATTTGACGTTGCCATAAAAAGGTCAAGGTCAACCCAAGGTCATAATTTGTACAATCTTGATAGTACTCGAGTACCCAATGCTACATAACCAAGTTTCAAGGCCATCAGTCAATTGGTTCTGGAGAAGAAGATTTTCAAAGTTTTTTACCATATATGGGCATGGCGGGCATGTTGGTCATGTGACCTGGACTGTATGAATAACTTTTCATTCTCTTAACCCCTGGAGGCTCTATATGAAATTTTGTTGCAAATGGTCCAGCGGCTTTTGAGGAGATTGTTTGAAATTGTCAAAATATGAGAGTTCTGGGTCAACGGTCAAAGAATGACCTTGACCTCTTGTACTCATAAATCTTCATGTACTCACAAAGATGACTGTAGATACCAATTTTCAGCCCAAAATCTTCATAAGTTTCCAAGATATCTTATGTTCTAGCATTTTGCCATATAAAAACACAAGGAAGCAAATTTGACCTTACCGTAAAAAAGGTCAAGGTCAACCCAAGGTCATAATTTGAACATTCTTGGTAGTACTCGCATACCCGATGCTACATTACTAGGTTTCAAGGCCATTGGCCTATTGGTTCTGGAGAAGTAGATATTTAAAGGTTTTTACCATATATGGGCATGGGGGCCATGTTGGTCATGTGACCAAGACCATTCGAACAACTTTTCATTTCCCCTTCCTCTGGAGGCCTCATATGAAATTTGGTTACAATTGGCCCACCGGTTTCAGAGGAAAAGTCGTTTGAAATTGTGGACCGACGACAGACTGACGACGGACAGACGATGGATGACGACGGAGCCTTACCATCCCATAAGCTCCCCCAGAGCCGCTGGCTCAGGTGAGCTAAAAAAGGTAAAGGTTTCCCATAGCCTAATAGCCGTAGGGGCAGTGGGGGTTAGAGACCCACTGTATCTTGGGCACAGATGATGAAAGGCTGAGCCCATCTCTTTCCTTTCGCTGCCTTATCCTTCCCTGATTCCAAAAAGGTACCCATTTACTGCTGGGTTGACAGAGAGAGTTTTCCAGTCGTCGGATGGCGACGGTGAGCAAGGAACTTACAACATTCCGGTGACTTTCTGCCCAATAACCACGTGACTACGGCGCCTCTCTCAATTTTATTTGCAAAGAGTTATGACTAAATCCTGAAGTTTAGTTAAAGCCCTTGTTTTGAGCCTGTAAACTCCTCAGGGTCTGCAAGTAGAATGCGCAAACAACAAAGGCTATGAAAAGACTGCATATGTGCAGTCTACTCAGAGCTTTCATTGTTTGTATATATATCACACCCGGTAGGTAGCAATCCAAAACGCTCTTAACAATCGATTAACGCAGATCAAAAAAAGTGTTTTCGATTGCAAAAACAGCGTTTTCGATTGCAAATTGTCGCCAATCGAAAAACCTGTTTCTAACTGTTTTTGATCCGTGTTCGTAGACTGCACGAGCGTTTTTGATTGCCACCTACCCGGTGTGGATATGGAGCCTTTTCTCAAGGATGGTGATGACTTGTGATTTTGCGTCCTTTTCAAATGTATTTCAGTCATATCAGGACGATGGGAGGGTGATAATGGAAGGCTGTGTGCAATGGAACCCAGTTTACGATTGAGAACATTTTGTCTCCAGTGGGGCTGAAACCCAGGACCAATAGATCAGCAGGCCAGCACTTAAGCTAACGAGGTACCAGGGCTCCTCTTTTCTCAGGGCATGGCTCCCATGACATCATTAGTGTTTAACTTTGTTCTCCTGAATTTATGTGTTTTATTGGCAATCATGATTCACTCAACATAACAAACATACCCTAACTGTCAATTTGTGGTTTGGAGACAGATTCTATTATAGATCTAATATATAACAGATTTTTTTCTTATTCTTTTTTTTTTCTCTCATATTCTCTCATATATACCTATTTCTATCCTTATTTTGTGGCGCTATATCAATGAAGTATCATCTACGGGCTGATTTATGTGAAGCACTGTGTCACACCTGCTTCTCTGTTAATTGCTCAGGTTTATTATTAATGAAGGAATGGAAATGGAATTAATAATCTACTATGTACCAACTGTCACTCCAAACAGCTAATGAAAACTTGTTGGAAAATATGATACGCATATATAGTTAACTTTATTTTTTGTAAAATTAATAGCGTTTCATCATTGAAGTGATCAGACCATTGCTAAGAATTTAAATCTGTATGTAACTCATTATGCAAAGTGGTTCAACTTTCATGTTTGGTAATAAAACGCGGGTTGATGTGCATAATAAACTGAGACTTAAACTGGCAAAAAGTAGGAGGAAGATATGTTTGAAAAATGACACAAAAACAATTTCCTTTTGTAATTCCCCATCGAGCAAAATGGCATATAAACAAAAGTATCTCAGGACACTGAATCTGGCCCAATGCCTGTACATTGTATTTTTACCATTTTATCTAAGTGCATGATACTTAAAGTTTTAAAATTTGCAATGTTCTATTTGTTTAAACAGGGCAAATCATGGTCATTTACAATGACAAAACTGCACTGAGAAGCTTGCATCAATACCTCACTATAAAATATTTACTGAATTTATACCCCTTATAGAGCAATGGTGCCTTTAATAGTGATCTGTTTAATACAACCGAAAATGGACCTCTGGATATGATCTAAAGGTATATGATCATATATAGAATCTGCAGCTGAATAAATGATTACCTTGGACTTTGCCACTTTCATTTTTGCTGCTCCCCCCCCCCCACCCCCGGCCATCCTTGGACCCAAACCAAAGTCATACACAACTTTTCAGTTAGCTGTCCCCCCCCCACCCCCCCCCCCCCCCCCCACCCCCCGGCCATCCTTGGACCCAAACAAAAGTCAGAAAAGTTGTTTCCTATTGTAAAATTGGCAAAACACATAGAGTTGTACCCATTTATTTAAAGGTATCATACCATTTTAATCCTATATCGTATTAATCCTAGTAAACCCCCCCTGCTCTAATAAATGCCCCCCTGCATCTTTTTCAAAAATAATGTTACATTAACTTGCATGAATTCCTGTTTGTTTCTCTGGATGAAGTAGCTCTTTGAAATGGGGTATACTCTTGAAGGAAAGAATTTGCTCCTAGGGGAGCAAATTCTTTTCTTTAAGAGTTGACCCCTACTAAGACAGGAGGCAAAATGGTAGAGTTCCGTCCTCTGAAAGTATACCTATCATCTTTATATTGCTTATTAGAGGTATTTTGGCACTGGCTGATTTACTTCACTTTTAAAGCTCTAAATAACACCCTCCTTTCGCACAATGCAACGCCCCCGGGGCATTTAATAGGATTAATACGGTAATGATGGTAGCAATCACTAGGGATATGTCTCTGTGACACACTATTCCTGAAACTGTTTCTAGCCTAATGGAATGTTGTTTTATGATCCTAATGGGTGTTCCGACAATAATGATAATTGAAAGAAACACTTTATATTTCTTATTGATATTTCTACTAATGTTAATGGCTTTATTAAAATATTAATACATGAAAGGAACTTCCGTATAAGCAATTTTCCTGTACCGGAAACAAAGTAATTTCCATTAAAATCTAACCTGGTACATTGCTTTGAAAACAACATCAGGTGATAAATATTTTTAAGGAGTATTTTTCAGTGAAATTGGTGCATATTAATCAACAGTGTGTCACAGACCCACAAAATTTTTTAAAGCCTGTCACAGCCAAGGACTGAAGTAAATGGGCAGCCAATTTACAGACTCATTATGAAATGAATAATTAACCTGGTAAAAAGGTAAAGGTCTCCCACACCCTAACGGCAGTTGGGGTTAGAAGCCCACTGTGTCTTTAGCACAGCATATGAAAAGCGGAACCCATCTCTCTCCTTTCTCTGCCTTATCCTTCCCTGATTCGAAAAAGGTACCCATTTACTGACAGAAAGAGTTTTAGAGTCCCCGGCTGGCCCAACCTGGATTTGAACCCGCGACCTTCTGCACCATAATATAGCATCTCTTAACCACATGATTATGGCGCCTCTGTAAGCTGTGTTTATTTTCTTTCTTTATGACAATGGCGCCCAACCCCCTGTGCCACTCTGTCAGACTCACAGCTTACTGCCTTATAACCTGTGTCCTCTCACTCTAAAAGCTAGCAGACATACTGCAAAGCATTGCAATTTAATAGTACAGTATGTACCAATTTCAGTTTCAGACTTGCTCAGATGCAACAAATAGTCAATAAAAGCAACCGTTTCGAGACACAAACGTCATTAGCATCATGATGGAGTAATTCATCATACGTATCAAATGTAATTATCAACGTCTATGACACAAATTCTTATCAAACATTGTCGGTCAGGAAAATGAACCTTAATTGGGATACGTCAAATGAAGTAGTGTTCTAGATATGACGTCAATGAAGTAGTGTTCTAGATATGATGTCAATGAAGTAGTGTTCTAGATATGATGTCAATGAAGTAGTGTTCTAGATATGATGTCAATGAAGTAGTGTTCTAGATATGATGTCAATGAAGTAGTGTTCTAGATATGATGTCAATGAAGTAGTGTTCTAGATATGATGTCAATGAAGTAGTGCTCTAGATATGACGAGGATTTGGATGATAATTTCATATATGAGCCGCGACAGGAGAAAACCAACAATGTGGTTGTGCACCCAGCGTAGACTCAGATTGGCCTGTGCATCTGCCTAGTCCGCTCAGCCTCTTAGCTAAGCCTTTATAGGGTAGCTAATGGTCTAAGCTACCTCCATGCGGACAGCGAAGACTCTGATCAGACAGGGCGAATGCCCAGGCTGATCTGAGTCTGCGCTGGGCCCACAACCACATTGTTGGTTTTGTCATGGCGCGGCTCGTATTTTTTCTTATTCCTTTGTTATAACTTAACACATACATGTATTGTGGCCTCTCTTTAGAACTGACTCAGTGAAAAGCATCCCCATGGCTGAGTGGTTTGGATCATGGGTAGCCGGTTTACGTCCTCTTAAAGCGAACGTTTGTCCAATCTTAAACCATGCTTCATTACACAGAGCTGTATGACTGAAATACTGTTGAGAATATGACTGAAATACTTTTGAGAAGGACATAACTATCTGGATTCACAGCCTGAAGATGTACTGGCAAAGGCTGTAATCAGACTGGGCATGATCTTAGCTGCAGACCAAGTCTCAATGGAATGATGACAGCCATTAAGGTGGTGATAATCACTGATTTGGGACATAGACAAAAATCTGCATAAAATACTCAAAATAATACTGATCTTTCCAAAACTTAGCAGATGCCTTCTTTATGTTGTTTCTCATAATTTGGAATCCCAAAATGCGGCATTTGTTAATGTTAAAAAGTGTTTTTATAAGAGAAGATCAAAGGGTAATTTTCTGCGAATAAATCTGAAAAAATAGTATCATTATTGAAAATATACTTAGTGCTTAGAGTACCTTGTTGCATAATGGAGAGCGTCCTAGCAATTATTTTTTCAAAATCTTTCACACAATATCAGGCTGAGCAGATGAAAAAAGATGCAGTCTGTGTCCAAATTTTTTTGTCAAAACACACAGGTGAGACAGGTGATACTATTTTAACAAGGTTGAACAATTTCATCTACACACCACTGATCATGTCAGTAATGTATTATTTATTTTGTAGGTGTTAACATAGGTATGCTTGCCTACCCTATATTTAATAAATGCATCCTGTGTACATTACTTTGTACATGGTTGAACATTTGAGAAAAAGCTACCATTTTCATCTGGTCTACATTACAATTTGAGAAAGAGTTGAAATAAATAATTGCTAGGACGCTCTTCATTATGCAATAATGCACCTTCAGCACTACGTAAATTTTCAATAACGATATTATTTTTTCAGATTTATTCGCAGAAAATTACCCTTTGATCTTTCCTTATAAAAACACTTTTTTAAGCAGCATGTACGTCTATTATGTATTCTAAACTGTAAAGAACAACAAAAATAAGAAGTCTGCTAACTTTCAGGGAGATACGTTACTTGTTTATGGTTTTATGCAGATTTTTACATTTACCATAAATCACCACCTTAACATTTAGTTTACTCCAGATACTATTTATGTCATCATACTAATAATACCAGTAAAATATGTAGGTTAATGCTTTTGTTTGATGTAATATTAGTCACACACAATTCATTAATAAAAGCTTTTTGATTACAGTTACAGTAACGGCTCTGCAAATTGGGGCAGACAAGCCTGTGCAAACACTGAGGACCCAGATCAGACTGGTCCTCATGGACCAGTCTGATCTTGGTCTGCAGAGTTTGCCAGTCTGATATATCTTCCGCGAGTAAAATCAACTAAAATATATACTATATGTAACTGACAACCAATATTTCGGACAATTACGGTTGCTGTACATTTACAAAGACAATACTTTACTAAAAGCATTTTATGATTTTAAAGGGTATTCATTACCATGGAAATCACATAGAAACTTTTGTGCAACATCATTGTAGACAGTGTTTGCTAATATCAGCACAAGGTTATGAAATTAATGTTTTTTCAAGAGCAAATCAATGCCATGGACTGAATGTAGATAAAAAAGAATTCATAAAACAAGAGTTATCATAAGACAGCACTGTTAACATGACCATGGAGGGATTTTTTTCCTTTAAGAATAACGTCCATTGAAGCAAAAATGAAATTACCAGAATTTCTTCCCATTAAGAACACCTCAGAAATGAGGGACAGACAAGTCCAAGTTCCATAATCAATGTGGGAGAAGTATATAATAATACTCTAAATATTACTCCTTGATCACACATCTAATTAATCAACAGTAACTGATTTTAAATGTTTCATACTGTAGTTGCAATTATTGCCTGATTGATATCTATGAAGATCAATTGAAACTGAATCCATACCAAAGCAGATCAAAGCATGACATACCGAGAGGACAGGCCACACTCAACATTATTCAGACATTCGTCCCATCCTTTTCTTTTTCAATCTGCAGCTAGGCAAACCTGCCTGCATGCACTGACTAGACTGCACGTGTATGTAAAGGCTGAACTGCGCTGGCATACACAAATACTTTATAAGAAAATGCTCACTTCAAGATTCATCTAACAAAAAAATATTATCAAGGAAGAACCTCTCTCCCTTCTGAGCCAACAGTATAGACCCAGAGTAGTTGACTGTATTTATTTGGATAAACAACAAGGTCCTTTTCCCCTCCCAAGGTATCAGTTTACTGTAGCCAGACAGTAGCTGCTATGGGCCCATTGTATCGTCAGTAGAACCCATCCTTCTCCTCCTCCCTGGACTTGAAAAGATACCCATTCACTGCTAAGATGACAAAGAAGGTACCCATTCACTGCTAAGATGACAAAGAAGGTACCCATTCACTGCTAAGATGACAAAGAAGGTACCCATTCACTGCTGAGATGACAAAGAGAGCTTTGCAGTCGCTGGTTGGCACAAGATGGATTCAAACCATCTGCACTATAGCCAAGTGCCTTTAACCAAGCGCCTCTATGACCATGTTTTGAACAACTGGGCCCCAATCTGAACTGTTTACAATTTTGCTATCAATTGCAAAACATCAACAGCAAGTTGTTCCAATTTTAGAACAGCAGTAATTGTAAAGGGTGACCATACAAAACTTGCTGAGTTACCAGGAACAACCTTTTTAGCAGGCTCTTTCACATCAATGACTATGAACCATCCTACGAGACACTGATTAGTAATCAAGTCATGAAACAGGCTGCTAGAAGATGTAGATTCAATCATTTCTCGGAAATTCAACTTATTAAACAGCTCTCAGACATAATAGGCTTAAGTAAAGCAATCCTGGCATAAACCTGTCACAGGCAAATAAAACACAAGTGACTGCAATGACTCCAAATATTGGGACAAATATCTCGGCAAACAGTGAAGACCCCAATCAGACTGCTCCTACAGGAGCAGTCTGATTGGGATCTCCACTTTTGACACAATGTCAGCTTCATTCAAATCTTAGGACCCTCAGCATGGTTGCAGTGATTGGTTACCGTCTCCCTGCATTTACAATTAAAATGGTATAAGCAATCTGAGAACCAGAATAGGACAAAAACAACCAAGACAGAACCAGATATGGGGAGTGTTTGATGACATTTCAAAAACCTCATTTTCTTTTAATTCTTAAATAGAATGCTGTGTCTTACAAGTCAATGCATTATCACACAAAGGCCGCTATACTACTTACAGAGCTACCGTAATCGACCCATTTACCGCACCATGCACTTAAGTTTTACAAAATTGCAACAAAAAGGTGTGGTTAAAAATGTATCTGATAAACGCACACTCAGAACAGTTAAATGCAGGGTGACTGGAAAGAGGTAACATGGAGTAGGACAGGAAATACTGTGTGTTTATACTTTTAAAGGGACAGAAAAATGATACGAAAGCCTTGAGTTCGATGTTGAAACAGTAATGGTATATTGTTGGGTTTTGTGAGAAATTCAAAAGGAAAAGCAGTGTGCACTTGTGCAGTTTTTTTTCAGAAATAGCCCTGGTGTGCGGTTATAGGGGCATGTGTGGTTATAGGGGCGATTACTGTAAGTCAGAAAAGTCAACAAAAGTTTATGGCATCAACACTGTTGACACCTGATATACACCACTGTCTTGTTTTCCGCAGGATGGCACCCATAGCAAAAGTCTTCTTGGGAGCCACAATAGCTCAGTGGGTTAAGTGCTGGCCAACTGATCTAGTGGTTCTGGGTTCAAGCCCAGCTTAAGGCGAATTCTTCTTAACCGTAAACGGGGGTTCCATTGCACACAGCCTTTCATTATCAACCTACCATCATCCTGATATGACTGAAATACTGTTAAACAGGACATAAAATAACAAGTCGTCCATCCTTCCATCAAAAGTCTTCTTCATGAGTGTTGGGATATTAATTAACAGAATGACATGTATTACGTACTGTGCCCAAGTGGACTGCTTCCTGGCATCCCCATGCCAATGCCAGGAGGGTTTGGTCCCGTTGGCGTGGTCGGCACACTGTCTCTACGCCTCTTGTTGTCCTCTGACAAGGTCCGCTGCAGGCGACGGATACCCCCATGTAGATGAAAGGAGCTTGGAAAATCATCATGGCTTCTTCTGGTAGCTGGTGATATTGGTGCAGAACCAATGGAGCCAAAGTCAGACTGAAATAAAGAAGTGTCATATGAGGCAAGGACTGTCAGAAGATAGAATATTCCTGTTGAAATTATACTTATTCCCCATGGAAGCTTGAAACTATACTTACGGACAAAAGTTCTGCACAGTTGTTAAATTACACATCCGTGCAGAACTTTTGTCCTTAAGTATAGTTTCTAACCTTTACAGTGCCAACAACAGAGACAACAAAATTTGTCTGCAAAATTAAAAATAAATGATTTGCCAAGCTATAATATAAGGTCATCTCTTGATATCTCAGAGATGAAGTTCATCCCAAACTGCTGATATCTCAAAGTAAATTTTCAGATCCCAGAAAATTTACATTGAGGTACCAGCAGTTTGAGATAACTAGAGTTGAAAGTAAATACAAGTAGGAAATTGTACTAATTACATTCTTTGATATAAGAGGGTACTTTGAGAGATCAGTGTTCAAGATATCGAGAGTTGACTGTATTGACAATTCAAAGACAACAGGGCATTAAAGAGTATAGATTCAGATGAGGTGGCTCATTTGAGCCACCTCATCTGGATCTGAGCTCTTTGCAAATTCAACAACTTTCTGTTTATACACTTTCAGTGTTACAGTTAATGAAAACTCATTGAACTCAAATGAGCCAACTCATCTGGATCTGAGCTTCAATTTTCCGTTTTGACACTAGCTTTCAGTGTTATATTCAGTGAAATGCAATTTGCAAAATATACATGTAGATTGGTGTCAGACTGCAATAAGTTACCTTCCACAGATGAAAGTGTGTGCTTAGAATCTCAGTCTGGCCAGCCTTGATCCATTTTATTACAAACCTAAACACAGTAGGACCACCATGGACAAGCAAAAGTCAGTGATTTTTTTTACCCCTGTGTCCTGCGTCCTAGACGCATAATTTTCCCAGAGGATGCAAAATATTTCCTTGGCTGCGTTCCGGGACGCATAAAAATAGCCGATCGGTAGTCCAACTTCCGATTACAAAGCTACTTTCCTTTTAAGAATATAGCAACGGTGCATTAGCAGATTGTTATATTACTGGTAAACAAGGGCTTCCCAAGCGGCGCATAATACGCCCGTTTTAATGTTATAAAGGAATTATAGAATGAACTAGATTGTTTACAAAAGGACAGACAGGCAGACAAACAGGGGAATTCACACTTTAATTAATGACGGCAACATTATCTAAATATTTAACACATCAAATATTATTAGTATACCAAAAATCAGCTTCCAAGGTGAGGTGGCTCCTAAGTTGAGTAATGCCAAAGTCAAACAAGGGAGATAATTCATAAACTAACTAGAAAATTGTGTCTGTAAGACACTAATGATGCCCCCGTGCAGCGCCTGTAACAGGACATGTGTACATCCCTAAAGCACCTTTCAAGCACAAATGCTATTTACAAAGAATCCACTGAAAACATTTCACAAAGTTTATACCCTACAGTGCAAAATGCAGCCAAAATGACTAAGTTTAAAAGGTCATAATTCCTTCAGGATTATTTTTTCTTATCATAACCAACATGCACATCTTCACTGTGTCCACAACAAGTCTCGAATGTCTGAAAAACAGCCAATGAAAATTGTGGGAGGAGTTGATTACACAAAGTACTTACCCTACAATGCAAACATATGCCTAAAATGACTAAGTTCAAAAGGCTATAATTCTGTCAAAATTAATTCTAGCTCCAACAAAAACCCACATGCACATCTTCAATATGTCCATAACATGTAAGCAAAGTTTGGAAAAGATTGACTGAAAACTGAGGGAGGAGTTGATTACACAAACTCCTCACCCTACAAATGTAAAAATTTGCCTAAAATGACTAAGTTCAAAAGGCCGTACTTCTGTCAAAATCAATTCTAGTTCTAACAAAAACCCACATGCACATCTCCAATATGTCCACAACATGTATGCAAGGTTTGAAAAAAATCCATTGAAAACTGTGGGAGGAGTTGATTACACAAACTACCTACCCTACAATGCAAAAATTTGCCTAAAATGACTAAGTTCAAAAGGCCGTAATTCTGTCAAAATTAATTCTAGCTCCAACAAAAACCCACATGCAGATTTTCAATATGTCAACAACATGTATGCAAGGTTTGAAAAAGATCCATTGAAAACTGTGGGAGGAGTTGATTACAAAAACTACATACCCTACAATGCAAAAATTTGCCTAAAATGACTAAGTTCAAAAGGCCGTAATTCTGTCAAAATTGATTCTAGCTCCAACAAAAACCCACTTGCACATCTTCAATATGTCCACAACATGTATGCAAAGTTTGAAAAAGATCCACTGAAAACTGTGGGAGGAGTTGATTACACAAACTCTGTACCGTAAAGTGTGACGAACGGACGGACGGACAGATGGACGGACGAATGGACGGACGGACAGACAGGAGCAAATCTTAATGCCCCCTGACTATCGTCACGGGGGCATAAAAATACTAGATATACCATTCTTGGTTCTAATACATTCCCTTCACATTATACACATCTCCATAAAGTTGTGTTAAAATATTTTAAACGGTTAAGGAGTTACAGAGTTAACAGGAAATTTATGCATGGGCAGATAATCCAGTAAGCAAGCCAGAGTCGTGGTTCTTGCTCAGGATACATTGCCTCATTATTACACAAATTCCTACAAAGTTTCATTCTAATACTTCAAAGGGTTAAGGAGATATGGAGTGAACGGAAATGCCTAAAAATAATGATCAAAGGGAGGTTACTCCAAAATTAAGAAATGGGGAGCAACCATTCTTATAATTATGTGACACATCATCTTGTGATCATGCACATTGCTATAAAGTTTCATCATGATATTCCAAACAGTTACCGAGTTAATGTATGCACAACATAAGTTTACACAAAAATAGCCTAAAAGAACTAGTAAAAGGGATGTAACTCTGAAATGAAGAAAGGGAGAGCAACCATTGTTGTGCGAGACACATCGTTGGGACTTCATACACATTGCTATGAAGTTTCATGAAGATATCCCAAACGGTTATCTAGTTATGACGCGCACAAGACCTGCAGGGGAAGAAACAAGAGGGCCATGGTGGCCCTGAATCGCTCACCTGAGCATTAATCAGTTCACTGGCTCTGGTGAAGATTTATTAGAGTTTATACCATACTAACATTTGACCAGGGCTACAGAAATTTTGAAATCCAAATCGGTCCGGAGGGCCGATGACGTCATACGAATCCAAAATAGACACGAAAATTAATGACTACACTGTGTATTCCACAATCCAAAAAAAGTCACGAAAACTAATGACTACACTGGAGCGCCGTTATAACGCAGATGTCATCGCTGAAGTAGCCATTTAGTCCACATGTTCTTACTTATCGTGAAAAATGCGCTTTAAAGCGCAGAGACAGTCAGACCGAAAGTGAAAGTACACATACATTGGTACAATCGGACATCCTCGTCGATCTTCATTTACGGAATTGGCCGAAGTATTACGATTGGCGTATTTTACTGTATTCGAGTTAATTCCCTTGAAATATGAATATACTTGCAAAAAGGTGCCTTCGGACGAAGAAAAAAAAAAACGCGAAAATGACGTCGGCTAAAAAAAAACCTGACCAGACTGCACATAATCAAGTACGGTTTAAATTTTCTTTTTGCTAGTCAAATTCTTTCCTTATGCTATCTTTGAAAGTATACAAGAGTCAGTAACTTTACGTTGCACAGCCTTTTTCTGTGCATCGGCATGTGTGTGTATTACGAGTTTTGCAAAACCTTCGCCGCTGGCCAAAATTGTGACAAGTGCTAATTATCGAAGATTTCTGTTCACACCTTGGCAAGACAATCGACACTTTGTTTATCTGTGATAACTTTTGACAGCAGTGCGTGATTATTGGATTAATAATATAACACATGGCTAAAATCCAGGTAATTATGTCATCATACATCGCAAATCGTGTTTTTCCGGACCGAAAAAAATGTGCCTTATGCCAACTGAATCGGTTTTTCGAACTCAAAATCGGTCCGGACCGACAAAAAATCGGATTTCTGTAGCCCTGCATTTGACCTAGTTTTTGACCCAACATGACCCAGTTTCAAACTTGGCCTGGATATTGTAAGAATAAACATTCTGACACAGTTTCATTGAGATTTGGATCAAAACTGTGCCCTCTGGAGCGTATACAAGGTCGTTCTTATATTTGACCTAGTGACCAAGTTTTTGACCCGACACGACCCAGTTTCAATCTTTACCTAGATTTCATTAAGATAAACATTCTGACAGAGTTTCATGAAGATTGGATCAAAACTGTACCCTCTAGGGTGTACACAAAGTTTTTCTAAGATTTGACCTTGACCTGAAGTGACTCAGTTTCAAAGGGGGCTTAGATATATGGACAATAAACATTTTGACATAGTTTCATGAAGATTGGATCAAAACTATGCCTTCTAGTGCTTACACAACGTTTTTCTAAGATTTGACCTAGTGACCTAGTTTTTTACCCGACATGACCTACTTTCAAACTTGGCCGAGAGTTTATGAAGATAAACATTCTGACAGAGTTTCATGAAGATTGGATCAAAACTGCCCTCTAGGGTGTACACAAAGTTTTTCTAAGATTTGACCTTGAGCCGACGTGACTCAGTTTCATAGGGGGCTTAGATATATGGACAATAAACATTTTGACATAGTTTCATGAAGATTGGATCAAAACTATGCCTTCTAGTGCTTACACAACGTTTTTCTAAGATTTGACCTAGTGACCTAGTTTTTTCCCGACATGACCTACTTTCAAACTTGGCCGAGAGTTTATGAAGATAAACATTCTGACAAAGTTTCATAAAGATTAGATCAAAACTGTGTCCTCTAGAGCGTACACAAGGTTTTTCTATGATTTGACCTAGTGACCTAGTTTTTGACCCGACGTGACCCAGTTTCGAACTTGTCCTAGATATTACGAGGATAAACATTCTGACAAAGTTTCATGAACTTTGGATGAAAACTGTGCCTTCTAGAGCTTACACAAGATTTTTCTAAGATTTGACCTAGTGACCAAGTTTTTGACCTGACATGACCCAGTTTCAAACTCATCCTACATATTATGAGGATAAACATTCTGACAATGTTTCATGAACTTTGGATCACAGCTGTGCAATCTAGAGCTTACACAAGGTTTTTCTAAGATTTTACCTAGTGACCTAGTTTTTGACCCGACATGACCTACTTTCAAACCTGGCCGAGAGTTTATGGAAGTTAACATTCTGACAAAGTTTCATAAAGATTAGATCAAAACTGTGTCCTCTAGAGTGTACACAAGGTTTTTTCTATGATTTGACCTAGTGACCTAGTTTTTGACCCGACATGACCCAGTTTCAAACTTGTCCTACATATTATGAGGATAAACATTCTGACAAAGTTTCATGAACTTTGGATCAAAACTGTGCCTTCTAGAGCGTACACAAGGTTTTTCTAAGATTTGACCTAGTGACCTAGTTTTTGACCCAACATGACCCAGTTTCAAACTTGGCCTAGAGTTTATGGAGATAAACATTCTGACAATGTTTCATAAAGATTGGATCAAAACTGTGTCCTCTAGAGCATACACAAGGTTTTTTCTATGATTTGACCTAGTGACCTAGTTTCTGACCCAACGTGACCCAGTTTCAAACTTATCCTAGATATTATAGAATAAACATTCTGATTATGTTTCATGAACTTTGGATCAAAACTGTGCCTTCTAGAGCGTACACAAGGTTTTTCTAAGATTTGACCTAGTGACCTAGTTTTTGACCTGACATGACCCAGTTTCAAACTTGGCATAGAGTTTATGGAGATAAACATTCTGCCAAAGTTTCATAAAGATTGGATCAAAACTGTGTCCTCTAGAGCGTACACAAGGTTTTTCTATGATTTGACCTAGTGACCTAGTTTTAGACCCGACGTGACCCAGTTTCGACCTTGTCCTAGATATTATGAGGATAAACATTCTGACAAAGTTTCATGAGTTTTGGATGAAAACTGTGCCCTCTAGAGTGTACACAAGGTTTTTCTAAGATTTGACCTAGTGACCTAGTTTTTGACCCGACATGACCCAGTTTCAAACTTGGCCTAGATTTTATGAAGACTAACATTCTGACAAAGTTTCATAAAGATTGGATCAAAACTGTGTCCTCTAGAGCGTACACAAGGTTTTTCTATGATTTGACCTAGTGACCTAGTTTTAGACCCAACGTGACCCAGTTTCGAACTTGTCCTAGATATTATGAGGATAAACATTTTGACAAAGTTTCAGGAACTTTGGATGAAAACTGTGCCCTCTAGAGCGTACACAAGGTTTTTCTAAGATTTGACCTAGTGACCTAGTTTTTGACCCGACATGACCCACTTTCAAACTTGGCCTAGATTTTATAAAGATAAACATTCTCACAAAGTTTCATAAAGATTGGATCGAAACTGTGCCCGCTAGAGTGTACACAAGCAAAAGTTGACGGACGTCCACACGTACGACGGACGACGGACATCAAGGTATCCCAAAAGCTCACCCTGAGCACTTCGTGCTCAGGTGAGCTAAACAAGTAGCCCAAAGGGCAACAATTGCTCACCTGAGAGACATTGTAAACCTATAGGAATATTTAAGATGCTCAAGGGCAGCTAACTCCACAGTCAGTGGTTCAATCAGGCTGAAAATTAAACTCATCCAAAACATTATGTATGCCCTCATTTAATATATGCAAGTTTAAAAAATATCCGATCAAGAACACAATAGACAGAGCTGTCAAGGGCAGCTAACTTCGTAGTGGTTGGCCTGATCTGGCCAAAATTTGAACTTTCCTCATTACCTGCAAGTTTGAAAAGGATCGGATCAGTAGAAACCAAGAAAAAGTGGCGACATTGATTTTTGGATGCTCAGGGCAGGTACTCCATAGTCAGTAGTGAGATCTAGCCAAAATGCTAGCTAATCCAAGCTTTTATGCATATACTCATTACCTGCAAGTATGAAGAGGATCCGATGAAAAATGAAAATGTGATGACGTTGTTTTCTCCATTATAACACTATGGGATTTTTTTCAAACGCTCAAGGGCAGCTAACTCCGTAGTCTGTGCTCGAATCCGGCCAAATTTCGAACTCATCCAAGCTCTTATGTATGTCATCATTACCTGCAAGTATGATAAGGATCTAATCAAAAACCTTGATTGCAGCACCCTGAAAGTCAAACTTGCTCGAGATATTGTCATGCCCTACATTTGTGTGAAATTATTTTAGAATCCGTTGAGAAATGTAGGTGCTAGAGCGATGACAAAGTTTTTCTAAAAATAGCCACAGTGACCTTGACCTTGGGCACAGCATCCTGAAAGTCAATCTTGCTTGAGATATTGTCATACCCTACAATAGTGTCAAGTTATTTCAAAATCCATGGAGAAATGAAGGTGCTAGGGCGATGACAAAGTTTTTCTAAAAATAGCCACAGTGACCTTGACCTTGGGCACAGCATCCTGAAAGTCGAACTTGCTCGAGATATTGTTATGCCCTACATTTGTGTGAATTTATTTTAAAATCCATTGAGAAATGTAGGTGCTAGAGCGCTGACAAAGTTTTTCTAAAAATAGCCACAGTGACCTTGACCTTGGGCGCAGCACCCTGGAAGTCGAACTTGCTTGAGATATTGTCATACCCTACATTTGTGTCAAGATATTTCAAAATCCTTGGAGAAATGAAGGTGCTAGGGCGATGACAAAGTTTTTCTAAAAATAGCTACAGTGACCTTGACCTTGGGCACAGCATCCTGAAAGTTGAACTTGCTCGAGATATTGTCATGCCCTACATTTGTGTCAAGTTATATCAAAATCCATTGAGAAATGTAGGTGCTAGAGCGCTGACGTAGTTTTTCTAAAAATAGCCACAGTGACCTTGACCTTGGGCCCAGCATCCTGAAAGTCGAACTTGCTCGAGATATTGTCATGCCCTACAATAGAGTCAAGTTATTTTAAAATCTGCTGAGAAATGTAGGTGCTAGAGCGCTGACAAAGTTTTTCTAAAAATAGCTACAGTGACCTTGACCTTGGGCACAGCACCCTGAAAGTTGAACTTGCTCGAGATATTGTCATGCCCTACATTTGTGTCAAGTTATTTTAAAATCCATTGAGAAATATAGGTGCTAGAGCGCTGACAAAGTTTTTCTAAAAATAGCCACAGTGACCTTGACCTTGGGCACAGCATCCTGAAAGTCAATCTTGCTTGAGATATTGTCATACCCTACAATAGTGTCAAGTTATTTCAAAATCCATGGAGAAATGTAGGTGCTAGAGCGCTGACAAAGTTTTTCTAAAAATAGCCACAGTGACCTTGACCTTGGGCGCAGCATCCTGAAAGTCGAACTTGCTCGAGATATTGTCATGCCCTACATTTGTGTGAAGTTATTTTAAAATCCGTTGAGAAATGTAGGCAATAGAGCAATGACAAAGTTTTTCTAAAAATATGTGATGAGGTTGTTTTCTCCATTATAACACTATGGGATTTTTTTCAAAAGCTCAAGGGCAGCTAACTCCGTAGTCTGTGCTCGAATCCGGCCAAATTTCATACTCATCCAAGCTCTTATGTATGTCATCATTACCTGCAAGTATGATAAGGATCTAAGCAAAAACAGTTGAGAAAATGTGATGACGCCATTTTCCCCATTATAACCCTATGGGATTTTTTTCAAACGCTCAAGGGCAGCTAACTCCGTAGTCTGTGCTCGAATCCGGCCAAATTTTGAACTCATCCAAGCTCTTGTGTATGTCATCATTACCTGCAAGTATGATAAGGATCTAATCAAAAACAGTTGAGAAAACGTGATGACGCCGTTTTCCCCATTATAACCCTATTGGGGCTATCTGTTGCCATGGAAACCAGAGTTCTGAGCTGATCGGCACCAAAACCTAATGCAGCCTTTCCCCCACCCAAATGATGCTTCAGATAAAATTTGATTGCGATCGGCCCACTGGTCTCTGAGATATTAATGTTTGAAAGTGTTGACGCACCCACCCACGCACCCACGGACGGACGGACGACGGCTCGACTCCCATCCTATAAGCTCACCTCTGAGCCTTCGGCTCAGGTGAGCTAAAAAAACAATCAAAGGGGCATAACTTGGAAACTAAGGAAAGGGGAGCAACCATTCTTGTATGAGATACATTCCCCCTACCTACTACATATGAATACAAAATTTCATGAAGATATCCCAAATGGTTACTGAGTTATGGCACATACAAGAATGTTTACGGAAGGAGGAAAGGGAGTTTACTCCAAAATTCAGAAAGGGGAAGCAACCATTCCTATATGCGACATATCATCTTGTGATCATGCACATTGCTATAAAGTTTCATCATGATATTCCAAACAGTTACCGAGTTAATGTATGCACTAAGTATACACAAAAATAGTCGAAAAGAACTAATAAAAGGGATGTAACTCAGAAACGAAGAAAGGGAGAGCAATCACGACACATCGTTAGGACTTCATAAACATTGCTATGAAGTTTCATGAAGATATTCCAAACAGTTATCTAGTTCTGGCGCGCACAAGACCTGTAGGGTAAAAAACAATCAAAGGGGCATAACTTTGAAACCAAGGAAGGGGGAGCAACCATTCTTGTACACGACACGTTCCCCCTACCTAATACATATGCCTACAAAATTTCATGAAGATATCCCAAATGGTTACTGAGTTATGGTGCGCACAAAAATGTTTATGGACGGACGGACAGATGGACGGACAGCGCCATGACATAATACGTCCGTATTTTCAAAACGGGCGTATAAAAACAGTACCATAGTCTTTCCTACTCCCGCTAAATACCGAAGTCTACCTGTAATACCAATAATCAATAGTAGTTGTCCAGTACCGGAGGAACATAGTATTATCGACCACAGTGATGTCTTTTACCTAAGTGCAAACTTTTATCAATACACCGGGTCAATAAGTAATCATGCCTCCGAAAAACAAGAAAAAGATCAAACTTGATTCAAAGCAGCAAACATTATTTGGTCTTCTTGGGCAAGACAAACACGCAAGGCCAGATGTTGCAGATCATGATGCGACCGATCAAACTTCCAAATCCGAAATGACAACGGATGTCTCCAAATCCAATACGCTGTCTGACACACAGGAGCCTGGTTGGCAACACGATTTCCCCACCCACAACAGTTTTTATGTAATATCCTATACAAGTCTTGTTTCTAATGGAATAAGCTGGTCTCCAAACTTTTTTTTACCTTTACACATTGAACGAATATATAAACTGTTGATCTACCACGAAGATCAATTCTAAATGCTATTCATATATATATAAACAAATCTACCATTCGCTAGAAAAAAAAAAAGTTGTTTTTTCTAGCAAATGGTAGATTTGTTTATATTAATATTTATTGTTTTCAGAAGTTATTTTTGTGATAGATCAACAGTTTATGTCTTAGTTCATCGCACAAAGGTAAAAAGAAGTTTGGAAAGTAGCAGATTGAGAAAAAAAATAAGACTTCTATTGGATGTATATAATTGTGGTGGGTGGGGAAATATATGCAAACACAGTCAACCAGGCTCCTGTGGTCTGACAATGAGACAACAGGTGATTTATTTTATTCCTGTGACCACAGGAGCTTGACGTTGGTTATTTTTTACTTATAGGGCTTGTCCTTTGAAGCCCTTTAAGTTTGGGATGCAGAGAAAATATTGCTTTTGCATCCCAGTAAAGATGCAAACCCTTGAGCTTGGGATGCAAAGATTTTAGGTCTTGTGAGTCCTGGGACTCAAAGAAGGAGATTTGTAAAAAAATCACTGAAAAGTCAATGAGCAAGTGGCTAGACTTAGTTCAGTATAATCAATATTTTATTCAAATAAGGCAATACACATTATAATAACGCAAAAAAACAACATGCATAATTAAGCTTTACAATTTATGAGCAAAGCCTTCTGCATGGCGAGACCTATGGCATGCAAATATCTAGCTGTTACTGTAATCTGCCTGAGACAGGGGCATAGCCATAGGAAGACAATTTAGGCTAGACTGAAACAAAATTGTATACCGTAATGTGCGTATATATTGGGACACCTGAAAAATATAAATTTTCCATTTGGGACAAATTGAAAAATAATTATTTTAGGTGTCCCAATACTTAAGCACATTAGGTAGCTCATAATTGCACAAGAATTGTATGTTATCAGAAAAACATCTTTGCAATTGTCTTCCTAGAATTAATGATTTATCGGAAAATTAATTCAAATATGCATTTACTTTTAAAGATTTATTACCACTTTACTGATGAGGATACCGATTTTGAGAATACCGTAAAAACTCTATATATTGGGCCAGTTAGATCTGAGCAAATAGTGCAAACCCAGCAGTCTGATCAGGGTTTACACTATTTGCCATCCCATTTGCTTTTTTGGGCACATTACTGCACTGTAAAAGCAAGCTGTTCCAATTTTAGGACAATTATGGTAATTATTTTTGGTGCCCCAATATTTAGAATTTTTACGGTATACTGTATCAAGAGACAAAATACCGTATCTATTCTGTTGTAAGACAGGGTTTCCCATCCAAAACAAACCTGTAAATCTAGATCCCTGTTTTACAATGGATCTCGATTTCTGAGACTATTTTGGAAGGGTAGCAGAATTACACAACACTGTTTTAGATGATTGACATGACTGTTGAGAGAAAAACCCTGTCTTAAAGCTGAATTACTGTA
This sequence comes from Ctena decussata, assembly GCA_963989385.1. Classification (NCBI taxonomy): domain Eukaryota; kingdom Metazoa; phylum Mollusca; class Bivalvia; order Lucinida; family Lucinidae; genus Ctena; species Ctena decussata. The sequence goes on along the minus strand of OZ022501.1, from coordinate 2,341,568 downwards.
TTAATCCTAGCAAATGCCCCTGTTCTAATAACGCCCCCTCTACGGCTCTGTCAGGAGCCATAGTAGTGGTTGATATACACACTTCCAATCCAGGGATTGCAAGCTTAATGGCTCCCTACTTCTATGGGTTTTTAGTTCACTTTAACTCACTCCAGCTGTGCCTTCGATTTCATGCGTTTCTGAGATACACACTGACAGAATCCAACTTCAAAATACATGTAAAGCTTTACCATTCATTATGGAAATGCCTTCATAAGCAATGAACATGATGTCTTCAAATAAACTAATGATTTACTTTTATAAAAGGTGGACTCATAATCCAGAAGTTATGGGATTCATGACTCCGGTCAAGGCTGTTGGCTCTAGCCTCTGGATTATTTCAGTCTCACCACCATCTCATAAGCCCACAATGACTGAAACACCACTGAAAGGACTGAAAAGACATCCCTCCATACCACAGTGTCTAGATGTCCTAGAGTTTCATGCATCCACAACAAATCTACAGACTGACTTTTATTAAGTTTATGGAGCAGTTAGATATGGCAGTTTCAATGGTAGTGAGTTGAAGCCTGTGTTATTGACAGTTTTGTCTTTAAAAAAAAAAGATTCATACAGGGCAAAGTAGGCCAAAATTCTGCAACAGATTGCCCTTTATGGCTGGGTGGGCATGATTACAAATGACTGGTGCTTTAACCACTGATTTCTCCACTGACTGACCCATTTGCTGACCAAGTGCATATTAGTGGTATAGCAAGACAAAAGGAGACCTCCAAATTAAAAGACAACAGAGTCTAATAAAGAAATGCTGCAGGTATCCAAATATTACATATACCGTAATGACCATAAATATTTGGAAAGACAAGTCTGAGCAAACATTGTAGATCCTGATCAAACTGCTCCTGAAGGAGCAGTTTGATCAGGGCCTACAACGTTTGCCATTCACAAAGCGTATGATTTGGATGCATAAACATGTTTAAAATCCACTTTCTAAGAATTTTTCAACAATAACAGTCCGACTTTCGGATGTCCGAAATTTTAGGATCATAACATAAAAACACTGTACCCTTTTCACCCTCAGCAGTAATTCATGACATCTTTAGCATTCCAAGATACAATGCTACACAATGTTACCTGCAACTTTACGTCAGTGATAATAACTGGCAGACACTTTCAGGATGCCCTATATTGTCAGAACAATGACACAGAAACCTTGGAATACTCAACAGGTGAGAACAGGTGAGTTAACTACCAGAAACAATGCTGTACCTTAAACACATATCCTTTCGACGGCCAGAGGTTTCAAGAAAATTGCTGGAAAAGGGGGTGGGGTAGAATATTTGACCCTAAATTCTGACTTGCTTACTTGATGAGTGAAATCGGAAGTACAATCCATAGGAGACAATTTCGCTACACAATATATGACAATTATTTCTCTCATGATGTCAGAGGTCATGGCACAGGGGTCACCCTATACCAAGAAAGGTGTGCAAGGACTTGTTTTTCTTTTATTTAGCTACAGATCTTTCCCTCTTTTCTTTTCTTTTTCTCTCTCTTCTTGTTTTCCTTTTTATTGCACATTTATCCAATATTTTTCTTTTGGCCCTGCTTGTTTGGTAAGATTAGTAGGGCGGTTACAAAAAGTCAAGTGCCAGCCAAATTTCAGAAGTGAATTTTTCAAGATTTTTTCAGCATTTGAGAGCATCTAGTGTCCTCCCAGTATGCATTTTAGGACTGATACTAAGAGCATGCAAGGCCACGTTTCTGGCATATACAGAGAAATCAAAATTAATATGATGACTGAATAAATGAGGTTGTGAGGATCGTTCAAAAAGTCATTGTCGGCAATTATGTAAAAATACACTACGGCTCTCGAAAGGATATGACATTTATGTCTGCGAAATTTCAAAAGATGTTTCTTCCAAACTCTATCATATTGAGAATTTAAAGACATGTTCTAGAGGGCAAAAGCTTTGTCAGGATGAGGGGTCTCATTATGAACCATGTCATCTGAATCTACAGTTTGAAAAATTTGTACTTTGTTTTAAAAATGCTGACAGTTTTGCAAATATTATATCAGGAAATCAAAACTTAACCATGGCTAACCATGAATGATCAATGATGCTTTACTGTGGATGGCAATGGAAAACCGAGGCCTGGCCTAGAATAAGGGCAGACAAAAGTAATGTTAGCAACTAATGTTAACATACAGATGCCCAGATTATTATGTGCATCTGAGTCTTAGCTAGGCTGAGGAACACATGCTACTTTGTTGGTTTTGTAGTTTTGTAGTGTCCCAGCTCATATCATGACCCAAGAATTAGATTGTCAAGTTTTGCTTACTGCTCTGCAACAAAACCGCAGTGAGTTGACTGGTATAATTAAGTCATAAGAGGTTGATGCTGTCAACTGAAGCCTGTACAGTATAATTCATTCCAAGATGCATGTGACAAAAGTGGAACAGTAGTGCACGAGAAACCTTAGACTGGCTTCAGACTAAAGAAACCTAGCAAAACCCATTCAGCTGACGCAACTGACAATATTGGATAACAACAGAAACAACAGTGAAAAGTGAATCCCTATGACACCTCTGCTTTCCGAGCAGTTGCACCAAAAGAGAAAAAATATTCATTTGTGAGTTAATGATTTATTATTTGCTAAGAGCTCATAAAAAACTCTTTCAGAAGAAAGCTATACTGGTAGTAAAACATCATGCAAACCAATCATGCAATTTTCTCATAAATACTGGAAGTAAAGGTTGGCAAAGTTCACACTCTACTGTACTTTTTCGGATATAAGATTTCCCTTCCAAAACAATCCCATATATCTAGATCCATCTTAAGATGGATCTAGATATTTGGGATTGTTCTGTTCCATTTTTAGGATATTGTTGTTGTTCCAATTATCATAATCACGGTCTCCAAGAGGCTCATTTTAGGAGTGTGTGTGTGTCTGTTTCAATTCTCGTAAAGATGTTCTCCCCTCCACCTCAGCAGAACATATCCATGGCTGCGGTACGGAGCACTGTGCATCTCCCCAACATTTTTTTGGACAAATATGGTGGTTACTTTAAGCATCTCACTTTTTTTCATTTTTAAGGATACATAATTGTATGTCCAGATTTTCTGCTAACCACATATTTTAAAAAGGCAGTTTTTATGACATTACTTTTAAAAAGCAAGAACAGTCCATTAACTATTGTTCCTCTTTTCCAACTGCATTTATTTAACTTCAGAACACTCCATCTCATCACTGTCAGGCCACCAGGACGGTCAGTTACCCTAACCACACTATTCCTGTGCAGGCGGAGCGGCTGTAGCGTAGTGGATAACACTCCAGACTACCAATTCAGGGGTCGCAGGTTCGATCCCCCGCTTCTCCGGTCTTTCGGATGAGACTTTAAACCGAGGTCCCGTCTCCATATGACCTCGTTGTTGGTGGGACGTTAAACCCGAGTTCACTCACTCACTCCTGTGCAGGCTTAGACCTCCTAAGCGGTTAACCAGTACTAAGAGCACATACTTTCACCAGTAACTGACAACTGCACTTCCTGAATCAGTGGAAGGAGAAATGAAAGTATGTGGCCAGACAGGGTTTCGAACCCAGGACTTCTGACATATGAGTCAGGTGCCCTACCGATTGCACTACCCAGCCCGGCCAACTAAACAACAAGAACAGGACATTAACAGTAATGTTGATGTTCAAGGCACCAGGCAGGGGCATATAGTGTACTGTGTACCTCAGTCACTGAGTCACAGCCTTTCAGAACAGTGCACTTATTACCATCTGTAATACCATAAAAATTCTAGAACTTGGGACACATAAAAATGGATTAGTTTGGTTTTAGAATGCAGGAATGCACCTAAATGATGGAGATGGAACTGCTAACTTTGTAGACCCTGATCAGATAGCTTATTTAGAAGTACTCTGATCTGGGTCTGCACTGTTTGCTCAGACCTATCTGTCCCAATACACAGAGGTTTTATGGTAGTTCATCAACAGTAGCAACTATGTGGAATGCAGAAAATTACCAATATTACTGTATGTATTGGGACACTGAAATCCCTTTATTCAACTGACAATTCACTTTCTTGTCATTTTGTTATTTCCAGAAATCTGTTCATTCTAGCAAAGGGACTATTCCCCTAAATAACAAGCAATGCAGACCCTGATCAGACTGCTCCTTAGAAGCAGTCTGATCTGGGTCTACAATGCTTGCTTTTGTATTTCTTTCTGTTTCAATAGGTATAATTTTTACATTATGCAAATGATTCATGCTTTAATTAATAATGTTATTCACTGCAACCTGTCTTTAAGCATGTTAGTCTGTATTGACTGAAAATTACATTAGGACCACACAAAGATTGCTATAGATTGTCTCTCTGTCTGTTAATTGTCAGGAAATCTACCAAATAAATAACAACGAAATAATAATGTAATATTCTGTTTGCAAAACATTACATGCCACAGCCTTAAAGTGACTATTATCTTCATTTTTGGCTGCAGGTTAGCTTGAAACTGACTTAAGAATCTGCTCATATGCACACAGCCACATAATATTATTAAGGATATCACACAAGCAATCCTGCCCTTTACAAATACCACAGCTGCTTATGTCCACAATCACAACAATTGTGAAATTGTGAAAATTAATGAATGGTTTTTCCAATGTAGTTCAACCTTAATGTTATTACATGTACTTTTAGTGTAGTTTGTGATTATTTTGGAAAAATTCTTCTGGATTTTTTAAGTTGGTCTCCATAATCACAACATTTACAAAGATGTCAACCGGCCAATCTTTGCAGACTGATAATTAGCATAACATTCAAAGTGTATAAAACAATATATACATTGACTTACATCAAATAAGTCATTATTTATTAACCTTTAGACTGCTAAGCGCGACTACTGTCCCGCTCAAGGGGTAGGTCACTTTGAGAGCCTGTCAAGCACACTAGACATCAAGTACACTCCATCATCTGTGGTTGTCCTATGCAGGAGGGAATCTACTTTCTACTACAGCAAGGTTTTACCCACCTAACTGATTTGTTGACTTTAAAACTCAAAGAAAACGTAAAAAATTTATGATATTTTCAACATCAGCTTTTCGGGTGGCTACCCCTACTTACTTGATCCCGATTTTCTGACAACAAGACTTCATCCTTCCAAACTTTCTTTCTTGATAAATATAATCAGCAATAACACCGGGACTCAGACAAGCAATCACTTTTGTCCTACTCAGCATATAACTGGGGCTAATATCTTGTATTCTTTTTTTTTTTTTAAGTGTCTATGGTTCCTGGTGTATCAAGTGACATCCAAATATGGCAGGTCACGTGACCTTGGTAACTTCCGGAAATGGCAGCGCCCACATCAGTTTTATTGAGTGAAAATTTCAAGCAAATCGACCAGAGTTTGTGGAAGTTATGGCTTCTGAGATACCCCTACCCCCAGTTTAGGGCCAGGGGAATTATTTTGCTAGTAGTTTAAGGGTTAAAATGGTGATTGTTAAGACAAGCAGCAGTGAGGACACCATTACAACCACAACCTCTCATACACACAACTGAAGAAACCAGGAATGGGCAAGGGTTTGCATTCAACAGCAAAAGCAGTTTGTTAGTTATCACTGCCACAAATAGTTCCTGTTTTACTGCACTGACTTGAGTAATTTAAATCTAAGACAAAATCAATCAGTTTTAAACCTTCTAGCTACTTAAGTGTCACATGTAAATACTCTGTCAGTGTATCCTGATGCAATGATAGGAGCAGGAATTACCATAAAGATGTTTATAGAGATATTTCTCATCACCAGTTATGGCAAAACTTTGAGGGTCAAATATGATTTTTTCTTCTTTTGACAAAACAGATGTCTCTTCCCCAACCATATCTTGGTATCATTTTCAAAATGTTGCTAGGATAACATGTCAACCTCAGGAATTGTCTGTTCTAAGATCTTCTGCGGCCTTGAAAATAAGATCAAAGTCACCAAAACCTAATCAGGCCCCAAGGTTATAAAACTTGTTTCGTGCTCAACTCAGCTGAGTATGAAAATTTCGCTGCTGATAAATATGAAAATGCCAACTAAAGGGGAATAATTGGGAAAAGAAAAAAAAATACATGTCAGCTAATTTTTTATGAGGAATCTATATATAAAATTTCAAGACCCTAGCTAGCATGGTTCCAAAGTTACAGCAAGCATGAAAAAGAGTGACACACACACACACACACACACACACACACACACACACACACACACACACACACACGGACAAGCCAAAAGCAATATGCCCCACCAACTTCAAAGTTGGGGGCATAACAACTGTTTAATTTGCTATTTATTAGCAGGTAAAATTTCATGCTCAGCTGAGTTGAACATGAAATTTTTTTTTATAACCTTGGGGCCTGATCAGATCTTTGGTTTGTCTGGATATACCCATGCAACATTTGGTGTACCTTTCTTTTTCAGAGAAAATCATCCTTTGACCTTGAAAATGGAGTTAAGGTCACCAAACTCTTAAGTAAGTCACATAATTATGTCTTTGCAAATTCGGGAAAATCTATCTACTGGTTCAAGAGATATTTTCATTTTAAGGAAAAATGATTTTTGAACTTGAAAATGGAGTCCAGGTTCAGATCTTTGGCTTTACCTTAGAGACTCACAGCAGCATTTCTCAAAAGTGGGTGTGTATTTTCCCTATATTTTATGCTGTGGTTTTACTAGCTGCTAGTAACTGATAAGACATCAGTCCACTAGGTAGCTTGTGAAAATGATCTACATGCATATATTCATGCTAGCTTTCAAGGGATCCAAACCAAAAACAGAAATTATTCTCCCACCAACCCCACCCACTTCCCATCTGGAGTGGGGGAATTAATGCAATTAACCAGTTATCATCACAGGGTAATACCAATTTGCTTATCTGTGGACCAATCCAGTATTGCACCCAAGGGCTGTCAACTAAGAAATAAGCCAACATCATACCAAGTCACATATGAAACAAAAAGTATTAAATGATTTTACCCCAACTATTATAAATTATCTTGAGCTCTGAATATTTAATGAGAACACTTTTAAGGGAAGCAACTCTGCCATTTTCAGTTTTACCTCCTTTCTAAATGGGTGTCAACACTTAAAGGAAAGAATTTGCTCTTTTAGGAGCAAATTCTTTGCTTTAAGAGTTGACCCCCTTTTGTAAGGACTTTGTCAACCAGGGAAGCAAACAAGAATTCACAAAATTGTCCCCCTTGTAAAAATGGTGGAAAAACATTGAGGTGTACCTGTACACCTTCAAACAATGATATATGCAGTATCATAACTGACAATTTGAAATCGCATCCATTAACCACAATTATCTCTAACATAAATATTATTGTCCTTGAAACAGAGCAACACACATCTTAAACAATTTGTCTGACTATCTCTCAAGTCTGTAGCATATAGGACTACTTTTCTGTACAAGCCTGTCACCATTCCGATCAGACTGCATTGTGTGAATGAGGGTTTAGCCTTAGGGTATGTTTCTGTCATTGTTGCCCACATGAGCCAACTGCTTTCCAAAAAGGTGCTATACACAGAAGGATATATCTTTATGTTTTTCTGCCATTTTTACCAATTAAGGGAGCTCACTTTTGTGACTTCCTGTTTGCTTCCCAGGAGGAAGAAGCACTTCCAAAGGGGAGTCTGCTCTTAAAGGAAAGAATTTGCTCCTAGGGGAGCAAATTCTTTCCTTTAAGAGTAGGGGAGCAAATTCTTTCCTTTAAGAGTAGAACCCCATCCTGGACAGGGGCAGATCCAGAAATTTTGAAAAGGGGGTTAAAATTAGCCGAGGGGATTCGATTGGTGCAGTTTGACCAATTCTTCCTGAAATTCCCCATGAAAATGAAATAATTAAGGCTGAAGAGGGGGTTCTATTGAACCCCCCGAACCCCCTCTGGATCCGCCACTGAATCCAGAAGGAATGCACCAAGACCTGTCACAGGGCCAGGATAGCTTGCCTGACAGCTCCTTGCCCATCACATAAAAAACTTTAATGTAAAACTTTAACATTTTGCTAACTCCGCTGCGCCTCCAACCCCAATGCCGCAGCTGACGCTGATGCCAGGGGTAGCGCAATAGCTCTTCCTGAACTTTGTTCAGGCAAGCTAAAAATGAAAGTGCCCAAGCCGCTTCACCAGAATTTGTACCATGTGGCAACACCCACATAAACTCAGGTCAGCCTTTGCAACAGTGCTTACATTGATCAAAGTCTTCATTTTTTCTCATTCTATAGATTCCTCATTATCAATATATTGTTAAAGCATTATAAAGAAGTGTCTGCCAGGTTAACCCTGTTGACTTCTGATCAGGGCGTCACGGGTTTGAGTCTCTCCAGAGGCAAGATTCTGTCAAAACCTAACTGTGCTTCACTGCATACAGCCCTTTAAAGCCACCCTCTCATTGTCCTGATATGACTGAAATACTGTTAAAGTGCCAACAAGAAAACTCTAACCAGCCTGCATTGTAATGCAGACTGTCTGATCCAATCTTTTCCTATTTCGATACCCTATCACACACATTGCCTTGTGTTGGGCCTCATACAAAAGTACACCAGGACTGCTCAGATGTCAAAATGCAACATTAATTGGGAAGGCAATTTATCAGACAGATGCCAAAAGTCTGTAAGTTTTTTACTATAGATTTTTTATACCCTAGTGACACAATTTATGCTGTGAGGATTCTGTGTTTGTTCAGCTGCTTTATACAGAATGCATATGATAAAGAAATCCATAGAAACTGAGGTCAAAACAAATGTTTCAGCATCAAAACCATTTTGATTTAAGAAGATGGAAGCAGAACACAGGAGTCTGCATGAAAGCTTTGCAGCTACTGCACTTATAGGACCAAGTTTCAACTCCCTAGCCTCAACGATATCATCAAAACTAAAGATTTTGGCAAAATATGTTGCCAAATACCAAAGAAAATCAACCATAACATATAGGTCAAGGACACACAATGTGTGATGCAGTTGCTGCAGTCGTACGCATGGTTATGTGTACCAAGTATGATGAGTGTAGCTGCTATAGTTTTTAAGGTGCAGAGTTAACATTGGTTCACTGATCACAGAAACTGACAAGGATGTTGGTGCTAATGCTGACACTAACACTCACGCAAATGTTAACACTAATGCTAACTAATACTCGGACTATGAAATATAAGACAAAAATATAACCTACATAAGCTTTCTCGTACTGTTCTAGGTCATCATCAGTGATAGATGTTATTCTCACACGCAGCAAGCATCCCCGTCGACGTACAATCACAGGCACATCTTCCTCAAATATTGTCGTCTCTGTGCTGGAACTGGGCCGTCCATCAGCTGGTTTATTATTATTATCCTTCATACTATGAGAAATTCATGATGGAAATTGTCCTGATCAAGTGTACATATTGTTTCTCTGAAAAAATTTTGCTCCTTCTCTGTGATATGATTCATTTTCACTACCTGGCAACACATGTAATTTTTAAATGTATCTGATGAATAAACTAGCCTTCATTCCATTACAATGATTCACATTTCAACATTTGCACTTTTCTTTACTTTTCATCACAATTAAGTTTTATATCCTATTTGTTTTTTGCTTTTCATCATTCTATTCCCACTTATTTTTGCTTTTATGCTTTAACAGTTTCTTTCACCAAGTTTGAAGATTTAAATATTATGACCTGACTTCGCTCCTGCTATCTTTTCTCCATACTTTCTATTATAGATCTACAGAAATTTAGGTATGCAGGATAATAAATGCACTTCAAAATAATAATGTATCATTCATTTATCATTAATTTTCAAAATCAGTTTTCCTTTTTTGGAAATTCTAATAATTCAAGCTTTTCCGTGTTTCTGATTCAAATTTTACGGATCTATCTTTTATTTTCTTTACTGAAACTACTGTTTAATAATTTATTGCTTGTATCAACAGCTCCTTGGACGTGTAGACAAATCTACTATCTTGTCCGACAACTGTTGCTTTGCCAGTGCTAGCCTAGCGATACAATCATCTTAACAACAGCAATTCTCTGCTGCAAAATGGTAATTATATCAAGTATCCATCTTCAAGACAACTGCCATTTCCAGATAAAGTAATATCAACTCCGCTACAAGAAACAAATTTTGTCTTTACTGGATTGCAAGAAGTTTCCGAGTACACACATCCCTAAATTTCCTAATTCACACATCCATTTTAAGTATAGTTAATAAATAATAAAACTTTACGCCAAGATATTGAAATGTCATCTTTTATTAATACGGAGCTTGTCTTGCTGACGCATATCCAAACAGGGATGATAACAGGCTTTTAATGACATAGATCAAGTAAAATACCACCTCCAAGTTTCCAATTGATCCAGATTCAACAATTGGAAGCCGCCTCATCAATAAGCAACTAAGCTTCCGAATCCATAGGGTTTACATCAACGTTAGTACTGATATTAATCCATATTAACTAAACTTCACTAGTCTGTCTGCTTGACATAATTGATATAAATTGATAAAGAGCTACTGTATGTAATAATTGAGCCACTGCATAACAAAACCAACGAAGTGGCATGTGCACCAAGCAAAGACTCTGATCAGCCTAGGCATCCACCCAGTCTGATAAGAGTATTTTCTGTGTACTTTATGAGTAGCTAAGGGTCTAAGCTGGCTCCATGCAGACAGTGAAGACTCTGGTCAGACTGGGCGGAAGCTGATCTGAGTCTTAGCTGGGCGCACATACAACTCTGTTGGATTAGTTGTGCTATGGCTCGTATAAAGATACAGAGCTCTGTCTAACATATTAGTATTTAACAATAATGCCCAAGTTTTTTTTTTATTTTACCAATGGGCATAAGTTGTGACCCATCAATAGAACCGCCTCATCGAGGCGGTTCTAAGAAGGGGCAACAACTTATGTTTTATGGAGAAATACATTAATTATATCAAAATAAACATCACATACTCTGCTTAACTAGAGCTCTGAAACAAAACAAAACTTTACCTTCACCTAATCTTTATGACCAGACATCTAGTGAAAACCCACAAATCGCCATGGATTGCCGACCTTGCAGTCTCTCAATTTGGCCTTGGAAATTAATTACAGTTTTCAGAAAGTCCAAAATATTTTGAAGGCTATAAGTTTGACTGTGAGCCTTCATGCCAATTTGGCCTTCGCTGTCTGCATGTATCAATCTGAGCCTTTTTCTCTTGAAGAGGCTTACAAATCTTTGTCCTGAAAACCTACTACCAACTATGTCAACTTTTATTATGAAAGGCGTCTTTAACTTTTTCATTTTTAACCTTTTAGAAAACTTTGCCAAAATGCCATGGCTAACAAAAACAAATTTACATTACATACAAATGTACTTCTCTGCAGTAACGCCTGAAGCAAGAACTCGAAAAGCTGATGAATTATCTGAATTTATCCAAGTGAAGAAATTTTTTAAACATTTTTTTCTTCTTTCTTTAATTTTTTTTTTCCTTTACTTATTAACCTCACAAAATTCAGGGCTCCAGATAAAGAGATTACTCCGTAACAATATGTATGTTGTGACCCCTCATTATATTATAGTGAGAATTCAAAGACTAGAGGGCAAACAGAGTAGATTCAGATGAGGTGGCTCTCAATATGAGACGACTCATCTGAATCTAGGCTGTCTATTTGCAGTTTGCTAATGAACTGCACAGCACATATTTCAGATCTGAAATTAGAATCATCATTAAATATTATGCTTATTCAGAATTCTTCAAATTAGCAGATAAGAAGCGCATTATTTTTACAGATCTCTTACGATAATGAGGCAGTAATCAATGTTTACAAGAATGAGGCAGAAAATGATCGATTAATTCCATATATGACAAGGTCGTCATTATCAGGCTGCTAATGGACAAAGTTCTCAGAAAAGAATATCCTACATAATCACCAATTAACACAGTGACAATATCAAAACAGGTATGACATGATCATGCAATATTTTGAATAGACAGAAAACATGAAACTGAATGTTTCTTTTGCTGCCATGGCAGGACAACAGATTTCCATCTGCACAAGGCTGCCATCTATGCAGCCATCATGATATTAGATGGAAAAGTCTTTCACAGTAAATTGATATTAGATAACAGTTCTTTATAGAGGCATACAGTCAAGTGGTTAGGTGCTTGGCTATGGTGCCTGAAGGTTCAAATCCTCTCATGGCCAGGAAGCGACCAAATAACACTATCAACTCAGCATTAAATGGGTACCGTTTTTGAATCAGTGAAGAATAAAGGCAGTGAAAGGAGAGGGACACTCTCCAACTGTGCCAAAATTCACCTCCAACAACCACTGCCCCTAAATACCGGAAAGCTTTTTTTTTTCAATAGTATTAATCAAGCAAGCAAAACCCTTCAACCAGCCGACCAGAGCCATACTCAACTGGTGAAAATCTTGCATTTTAACAGAATCTGATGGAACCATGGATTGATGAAAAATAAAGAAAAACTGTACCCTTGAAGCAAGCCACATAATTACAATATCTTCGTCTACAAGAGGCAAAGACCCCGAGTTCATATCTGGAACAGCTCTGTTGCATTTCATGCATATTAAGACAGAATCCAAGTGCGTCATCAGCAGCGTACATGTATAATCTGATTTTCATGGAAATGACAGAGCTCTAGATAAGAGGGCGTATTTGGTGATAATTAGGGATAATTTTTGTTAATTCTGCATAAAAACATATGTTGTGACCCCTCATCTGAACCGTCTTGACGAAACGGTTCAGATGAGGGGTCACAACATATGGTTTCGATGAGAAAAAAGAAAAATTATCCTTAATTATCATCAAATACGCCGTCTTATCTAGAGCTCTGAATGAAATTAAAATTATTCATTGAAGGTTCAAAAGTTGCTTTCTTTATGCAGTCCTAATCCTGACTAACAATGATTGGAAAGCCATCAGGGAAATAAGGTTGAATTCACACTGTTGTGAAAATTCTTATTATTCATACAGTTAAACTTGACCAAACAGAGTAGATCCAGATCAGACTGCTCCTAAAGAGCTGTCAGATGTTTACCATTCAGCAAAGTTTAACAAAAGCTGGATATGTGCAGTCTGTATTTTGCTTTTAAATAGGTGTCTCAGGCAAAATGTATTATAGCAAAGACAAACTGGTGGCTTAATCTGAGTTTTCTCAACTATAAGAGCATTCTGGGCTCGGTTGTTCAAAACTAAAGACGTCGTTAGTTAACGAGACATCAAATTTCAAACGTGAGTATATCTAATAAGCCAATAATTTTTGTTGAAAAAATGTGAAAAGCTTCTCACATTTTTTCAACAAAAAAATATCAGTGCATTTGGTAATAAAGTCATAAAACACTTGACAAATTGACCTCTTAACAAGCTCGTTAGACTAACGATGCTTTGAATGTTTTCAGTTTTGAAAACTGTCTCTGTCTGTCTGAACAGGGCATTGGCATTTTCTCTTTGGAAGATCTATGCTTTTCAATCAATGACCTGAAGCACTGCAGGTTCACATCAGATGGTACACTGCACGTCCTGTTCTTAATAAGCCTCTGACAGAGTTTCTCCTTATCATACCGGTAATCTAAGACAAAACAGGGATGACGATGTTTCTAAATGGCAAACCTGATCACATAAGCATAAAGGTGTTGTATTTTAATTAACTTCAAATGTCAATGAACAAATATAGTTTTACATCAATATGCTGGATCTTCCGCTTTGTAACAAAGCATAAAAGCCATGTGCTCAAAGTCTTGTCTGGTGGCACTAAACAAATACAAAATGCACATAAAACATGTAAGATGCATTCAAGATATAATTTTCTGGATTTGTAGTTTAAGGTGTTGCTAATGCCACAAGTAGTGACTTTCAAATTCTCTGTTCATGGAATGTCACTTGCTACTGCCATGTGCACTCAGCTATGTTGTACAGTACACTACCCATGACCAATCCTCAGCTGTATAATGTCACTTGCCATAAAATCCTCAAGCATACAATGTCACTTGCAATTACACTGTACAGGACTTATCCTCAAATTTAAGACAACTCCTCAGATGCACAATATACTTTTCAAAGAGTGTAGAAAAAAAGGGTTTTAATGAAAAGTCTGAAAGGTTTTCTGTACATTTGTTACAATCCCTCATCATAAGTACTACAATGAGGCATTATTATGAGGGACCACAACATGTATTTATACTGGGAAATGAAAATCCAGATATATCATCCAACCAATTTATTCCCCAGCTCTGTTTCACTTATTTCCATTTTCATTTGGCAAAACCAGAAAAAATCCAGCAGAGTTCTTCTGTAGTCACTGTAAGCACAATAACTCAAGCTGTTGTTGACTGATCCAGATCAATCTGTTTACTTCTTATCATATTTATGTTATATCCAGAAATATGAACATTATCATTTTTATCACCCTAAATATTTCGGCTTATATCTGGAGCACAATTTCATTCCTGCTTACTAATATGAGCTGCGACATGACAAAACCAACAATGTGGTTGTGCGCCCAGCGCATACTCAGATCAGCCTGGGCATCCACACAGCTTGACCAGACTCTTCGTTCAGTGCTAAAAGGGTAGCTAAGGGTCTGAGCTATCTCCATGCGGACAGCGAAGACTCTGATCAGACTGGGCGGATGCCCAGGCTGATCTGAGTCTGCGCCGGGCGCACAACCACATTGTTGGTTTTGTCATGTCGCGGCTCATATCATAAAATACAGAACAACTCTTGAACTTTACAGATGACGTCTGCAAAAACGAATTACAAAAATATGATCTATTATTCCTTTTTTTCTGACTGACATAACTTCTGGCAAAGCTCTCACAATAATCCCACCTTTATTGCATCAATTATTACCACTTTGCCGCAACATGATTATCCACAAACACTCGAGTTCCTTCATACAAATATCATCAGTTCCCAAGTTACTGCCGGAAATATCGAGACAACTTCACCGGATATTGCAACAATTCTAAAACTTTTCTGAAACTCGCTTCATGATCTGGGGTACTTTAAAACATTTCTAGCAGAATTGTAAACAGTGCAGACCCCGATCAGACTGCTCCTAAGGAGCAGTCTGATCAGGGTATACACTGTTTGCTCAGTTTTCTGTTCAAATATTTTATGTTTGTTCCATTACCTTTCAGGAAATGTTGGCATTTTTTCTGCCTAACAACAGCAATGTCTTTCAACCACCCCCATATCGCCAACATCATGGAATATCTGTCTTCCAGAAGAAACCTGTCTAAGTTTAGGGCATATATTGACTGTCTCAAAGCATACTGACCAGGCTGCATGCTTGGCAGATTTGAGTGATGTCTTCACTTTAAGGAGAAGCAACTCTTGACTTTAAAGGGAAGCAACTCTATACCATTTTCATTTTTGCTTCCCTTCTCATTATGGGTCAACTCCACTAACAGCAATTTCTACCCTTTTTGAGTAGACCCTTTTTTTTTGGAAGGGCTTTATTGTTAAGGGAAGCAAACAAGAAGTGACAGATGTTGTTTATCTTTGTAAAAATGGCAGGTAAACATGGAGATGTATGCTTACACCTTAAGACAGGTGTTCCCACAATGTGGTTCATACCATTCATATTGATCATTCTTACACTAATAATTCTACATAACTTTCCTACTACTTCATAACAAGAATTCACAGAGTTATTTGCCTTGCCTAATTACATATTGTAAACCTATATTTTTGCTGATTTTAATGGATGGTACTCAATTTACTGCCGCTAACCAGAGAGTGATACGAGTGTCACTTCCTCCTCATAATCACAAGTCAGGCAAAAACTATATTTTTTTATTAAAATTTAACAAGTATCATAGAACTGTGGTAAGGTGACTGACAAGCTTTACACTGGAGAGCACAAAATTTGAAATGGTGCAATATTTTGGAACAATTGGGTGCAGTGACCTATTTCAGGAAAGATGACAAGGAGTGGTGAACTGGATGCAATGGTGAAGTTTGAAAGGCCTAGTTGCAGCAGCAGCGGAGATGTGGCTATCTTTACATCAATGGAAGCTCTTACCATGTGGAGCCTGGTTCTAAAGCACATAATAAGTACCTGCCACTCTGGTGGTCCATGTTTGAATCCTACTAGAGGTCAAATTCTTTCCAGCCATGAAAAGGATTCTATTGCAACCTTATTTCTATAGTCAACTGCTAATACTGTTGAAAGCGCTGCAAAACACTTCACTTACTATGCCAGAACAAAAACCGCAAGCAAGCAATTTCTCTGTTAACTCTTTCACTACCAAAAAGCAGACGACAAAATTTACGTCTGCAAAAATTAAAAAAATGACTTGTCCAAGACTTTTTATATTGAGAATTTAGAGACTAGAGGGCAAACAGTGTAGATCTAGATGAGGCGGCTCATTATGAGCCGCCTCATCAGGATCTACGCTGTTTGCAAATTTTGCTAATTGCGTCACTGGGGCTTAAAGAGTTAACCCTATACAGTAGCAAGTCTGTAAATGCCACAATGTTTTTTCACTCATTAGATTCCATTTCCCTTAAAAGGAGACGTTATGGCTCCAGTATTTTCTACTTTGATATTCAAGACATTTAATCTACTAATCTATCAGGTAATAAATTACAATTTGCAAGGAAACAAGACATTTATCTCTATGGAAATCAGTCTAAATGTTTGGACAAAAGTCTAAGAGCAAACAGAGCAGATCCAGCTGCTCCTAAGGAGCAATCTGATCAGCATCTACACTGTTTGCCCTTCTGACAGCAGTTTTCTGACTTAACCATTGGACATTAAAATGAAATTATGCAAACTTACCCTTATTATGATATTTGCTTAAAATCGCCAAAACGTTTAGGGGAATTACGGTACGGTAATTCCATCACAAGGAACATGTTTGAATCTTATATCATTTCAGTGTAAGACATTCAGATATTTCCCTCCAAATAGCAAGAAGCCAAAATAGTGAGTGAACTCAGGTTTAATGCCTCACCAACAACTAGGTCATACGGAGATGGGACCTTGGTTTAAAGTCTCGTCCGAAGACCAGAGAAGCTGGGGTCGATCTTACAACCCCTGGGTTGGTAGTCTAGCGTGTTATCCACTGCACTACCGCTGCTCCTTAGAAGCCCAAATAGGCCTAATACTGCTTATATGGATTTTGATTTGGTGCATAAGACCTAGTTTGGTCTGAATCTGTTCATCCAAGTTAGCAGTAATGACCTTCTCACTCATCATAGCAGACCCACAGGACTGGTATAAACTTTGCAGTAACTCCTTTTCAAAAATTTTCCTATGAAAGTCATGAAAATAAACAGATAAACAGCTCACAAACTTTACATATGAGCCGGACATGACAAAACCAACAAAGTGGCATGTGCGTCCAGCAAAGACTCAGTTCAGCCTGGGCATTCACCCAGTCTGATCAGAATCTTCACTGTCCGCATAGAGCTAGCTGAGACCCTTCCCTACCCTTTAAGGGAACAACAAAGTGTCTGATCAGACTGGGCAGATGCCCAGGCTGATCTGAGTCTTCAATGGGCACACATGCCACTTTGATGTTTTTTTCGTGTCATGGCTCATATGTTTATGCACTAGGCTACCCCAAAGCCATGGAAAGCACTTTTGCCTGCACACTGTGTGTGTGAAAGTGGGGAGGGGGCATTGACATACATTAACAAAGAAGGGGACAAGTTATTCCTCAATCATTTCGGCACAAAGTCTATTCGTTTTCATGTGAGCATGATTAAATGTTAGGTAAAAATTCACCAACTTCATTTTGAAAAGTGCAGAATTTTGGTTGGTTGGTTGATTTGATGCTTAACGTCCACGGTAAACAACTAAGGTCATGTCGGGACGGTCAGTTAGCCTAACCACACTATTCCTGGGCAGGTTTAGACCTTCTAAGCGGTTAACCAGTACTAAGTGCACATACTTTCGCCAGTAACTGACAACTGCCCTTCTTGAATCAGCGGACGGAGAAACGAAAGTATGTGGCCAGACCGGGATTCAAACCCAGGACCTCTGACTTACGAGTCAGGTGCCCTACCGATTGCGCTACCCGGCCCGGCTGAAAAAAGAAAAGTGCAGAAGCCCTTGAAGAAATGCTTCTCAAGAACGTACACTGCACTACTATAGAATGGTGACTGACATTTTATATTGAATTAGATAGCGCAACCAAAGGCAATTTTATAATTCTGGAATTCTTAGATTTCATATTATGGTGAATTGCCACTTTTTTATTGTTATGTGCAACAAGATATCCTGTTATAGCAAGCCAATATTTATGAAAGGGAAGCAATTCTGCTGTTTTCAATTTTTTACTCCCTTCTCAATGGGAGTCAAGTATTAATGGAATGAATGAATGGATGAATTGCTATTTCACGTCCTTTTTAATAGTATTTCAGTCATATCAGGACGATGGATGGCTGATAATGATAGGTTCTGTGCAAAGGAACCTTGTTTAAAATTGAATACAGCCGGGCTTGAATTCAGGACCGCTAGATCAGCAGGCAGCGCTTAACCTACTAAGCTACCAGGACTCCTAAGTATTAAAGGAAAGATTTGTTCCTATAGGAATAAATTCCTCCTTGAAGAGTAGACCCCTTTAGAGCTGAGATTTCTGTAGATGTTAGGAAGCCAATACTGAACCCTGATAGTTGCCTCACCATGAAAGATGGTGGGGTTACCAACACCCTAAATCAGATTTTCTACCTGGACCAAGCTGTCCAAAGCAACGTTAGCCTAACAAGCTTGTTAAGAGGTCAAGTCGTTAAAAGTTTAACAACTTTATAAACAAATACAGAGCAAAAGCTTCTCACATTTTTTCAACAAAAAATATCAGTGTATTTGAGATATTTTCATTTGAAATTTTAACAAAACGTTAACTAACAATGTCGTTAGTTTTGAACAACTGGGTCCCTATTTGATACTATGATAAAGCACTCAGATTTAATGTTACACCAAGTACGGTATGTCACACTAAATTTGGTAAAGGTATGTTTAAAGGTATTTTTTTATGGAAATTCGGACCAGTCTCTTTGAAGTCACAGACTCAATGTAAGTGAAGCAGGTCAGCTAATTCCATCTTTGAATGCTTTCAATTTTCTGTAAAAGCCTACATGAATTAAATGCATTAGGGGGTAATAAAATAGTTATATAAGTATGTTTCACAATGTGACTTTAGTGCACTGATCAATACCCATCTTCTCTATGTGCAACAAAACATCAACTGTAAATATATATCTGTAACTGGAAATGTCAGAGACATATGGACACTAACACTGCGAACCCATCTGACACCATTCCGTACAGAAAACTGGCCTAATTTGCTAAGTTTCCATCAAGAATGTCAGTCAGTATCAAGTTTCCATTCCTAGAAAGGTCTCTACCTTTGGGAATCATTATTAATCTTCTCTGTATTTTTTTTCTGTTAATTGTGCTTTATAATGTATGGATCAGAGAGCACCGGAACCCCACACAGGACTCTGCACACTGAAAAAGCAGAGTTCTAGATAAGAAGGAGTATTTGGTGATAATTAGGGATAATTTTTATTAATTCTGCATAAAACTATATGTTGTGACCCCTAATCTGAACCATCTCATTAAGACGGTTCAGATGAGGGGTCACAACATGTGTTTTTATGCAGAATTAACAAAAATGATCCCTAATTATGACTAAATACTCCCTCTTATTTAAAGCTCTGTTCATTTATCCATCAGACAGCATCGAAACCCCATCTAGGACTCTGAACACTGATACACGTCTTGTTGCTCAGAATTCAGTTTCAAAAACAAAACGTCAAACCAAGAAATGGCGATAAAGCCTCGTTTACACGATATGTTTTTGCACATGTGGCAAAAAGAGTATATGGAAAATAGCACATAATGATTATGTGTTTATACGATATGCATAGAGCACATATGTTCTCAGGCTTTCCCGCCATATACCTGGAAATGTCTGCATAATTTTGTCATCTTTTGTGTTACAAAAATGTAGACTGAGGACATGCTGATGATTCCAATTTGTGTGTGTGAAAATTTCAAGCAAATCGACCAGAGTGTGTGCAAGTTATGGCCTCTGAGATACCCCTACCCCCATTTTAGGGCCAGGTGAATTATTTTTTCAGCAGTCTAAGGGTTAACAGAAGGTAGTGCAAAAAATCAGACTTGTCAATTTCACCTGAATTTCACTTTTTAGGTCTATTGGGGCCAGAAATGGGCAAATTTGAAAATTTATTTTTTCCTCTGTTAAAACAGGTATGACATGATCATGCAATATTCTGAATAGAAAGAAAACATGAAACTGAATGTTTCTTTTGCTGCTAGGCAGGTCAACAGATTTCCGTCTGCACAAGACTGCCATCTATGCAGCTACCATGATATTAGATGGAAAAGTCTTTCACAGTAATTGATAAGGTAAAGCTTAACAGTTTATTACAGAGGTATACAGTCAAGTGGTTAAACTCCGTTCATTAATTCTGAAACTGGATTTTTCGCTGCTTATACTTTAATAAGCTAATCAATCAAAGTAAGACTGTGCATAGTGATAAAGCTCGACTTCCGCCGATTTCTCATAAAGGTCTCATGTACCTTAGCCTGGCGTCTGATGCTGCAGTTACGTGCATGAAACAGCAAATTTCAAAAACCCGTCCGCAAACTAAGACCATTTGATGAAAATTGACAGGCTTAAGTCATACATATTCACATACTTCCCATGTGGATATCACGCTGGTCATTCGGATAATAAGTGTTGGTCCTCCAGCAAAGTCACACGAAGGATGATTCCAGAAAAAAAATGCTTTGAAACCCGGCTGCTAAAAAATATTCGGAAGGAAATATTGCATGCATGCGGGTTCACCTTTGTCCGTCAGTGTCTATAAAACAGATAATTAGAAGTAAATGATTTGCACGCTTGTGTGTGAAAAGGTACCCTTGTATTGTACAAACAGGGAAGACTCAGACTGTGCAGTCATATCAGAGTCTACATTTTTGCATTAACTTTCTCAGATAACATAAAGAGATCATAGTGAAAAGCCTGTACAGTTGAGTAGTAACAGTATGCGCATGACTTAATATCCTTTCCAGACGACGCAAATCAAATATGTGAACCTCTCAGCTTTTACTTAAACTCAGTACCGTGAGGTTGACTTCGACCCCGTTTGACTCTGATCAGACTGCCTCCTCTTTGCCCAAGCCGGTGAGGTTCGAGGATGTAGTCTTCCTTGCGTACATATTGTTAGTGTCGAGGTGTAGAGGTCGGGTGATAGACCGAGGGAATAGCGGTTTGTTGAAAAGTGGAGGGGTGCGTGTCTAGATACAAGGGTGGAGGTTCGGGTGGTAGACTGAATAAGGTGTATGTTTGCGAGGGGGTCATATCAGGGGTGGGAGTTTGGATGGTAGACAAATGGGGGAAGGGTTATAGGTAGTGCGGTGAGGGGGGATTATTTTTCTTTTTTTTAAGTTTGGGTGGGGGGTGGGGGGAGGAGGAGGAGCAGACCGATTGAGGGGAGCTGTGATAATTTAAGAGATGCACGAATTGGTCGTTGTATTTAACTTCACAATTCTAACGCAACCTCGGTATTAAATGTTTTGGGAATTCAGAAATTTATTAGAAACTGCGGAAAGCCATAATAGTTGCGTTAAAGTAGCACCAGTGAACATCATTACGTCGCACTGACGCTGATATAACGTCATTCAGACGTTGTTTGTCGGTGGTGAAGGACTACGGTGAAACACTGGAAACCTTGTCCAGTGTAAATTTATGCGGTGTGATCAATTTCAAATCGAGATAGAATTATCTAGATGATAAGCTTGTTGTCACGCTGACTGATTTCGCACGCGCAGAACATGTGTTAGAATACAAACCACACCCGTACACAAAACTATTTATAGCGACCACTTTATATGGTATTAAAAGGCGTTTCCAACCTGTCCGATGGACTTAGTCTCTGGTTGAAAATGTGTTATTTGCATTTTTGTGCAGGTTAGCACAGCAGCCTACGAAAGTCAGAGTCACTGGACACATAGGTGAGAAATCGGCGGAAGTCTAGCATTATCACTATGCACAGTCTTATCTGGATTTATTAGATGATAAAAGTATGAGCAGCGAAAAACCCAGTTTCAGAATTAATGAACGGAGTTTAGGTGCTTGGCTATGGTGCAGAAGTCTGCTAGTTCAAATCCTCTTATGGCCAGGAAGCGACCAAATAACACTATCAACTCAGCATTAAATGGATACCGTTTTTGAATCAGTGAAGAATAAAGGCAGTGAAAGGAGAGGGACACTCTCCAACTGTTCCAAAATTCACCTCCAACAACCACTGCCCCTTAAAGGCCGGTCACTAGGTTACGGAAAAGCTTTTTTTTTCAATAGTATTAAACAAGCAAGCAAAACCCTTCAACCAGCCGACCAGTGCCATACTCAACTGGTGAAAATCTTGCATTCCATGGATTGATGAAAAATAAAGAAAAACTGTACCCTTGAGGCAAGCCACATAATTACAATATCTTCATCTACAAGAAGCAAAGACCCCGAGTTCATATCTGGAACAGCTCCGTTGCATTTCATGCATATTAAAAAGACAGAATCCAAGTGCGTCATCAGCAACGTACATGTATAATCTGATTTTCATGGAAATGACAGAGCTCTAGATAAGAGGGCGTATTTGGTGATAATTAGGGATATTTTTTGTTAATTCTGCATAAAAACATATGTTGTGACCCCTCATCTGAACCGTCTCGACAAGACGGTTCAGATGAGGGGTCACAACATATGGTTTCCATGAGAAATAAGAAAAATTATCCTTAATTATCATCAAATACGCCGTCTTATCTAGAGCTCTGAATGAAATCAAAATTATTCATTAAAGGTTCAAAAGTTGCTTTCTTTATGCAGTCCTTATCCTGACTAACCATGATTGGAAAGCCATCAGGGAAATAAGGTTGAATTCACGCCACTGTGAAAATTCTTATTATTCATACAGTTAAACTTGACCAAACAGAGTAGATCCAGATCAGACTGCTCCTTATGACCTGTCTGATGTTTACCATTCAGCAAAGTTTAACAAAAGCTGGATATGTCCAGTCTGTATTTTGCTTTTAAACAGGTGTCTCAGGCAAAATGTATTATAGCAAGACAAACTGATGGCTTCATCTGAGTTTTCTCAACTATAAGAGCATTCTGGGCCTGGTTGTTCGAAACTAAAGACGTCGTTAGTTAACGAGACATCAAAATTTCAAACGTGAATATCTCATTTTGTTGAAAAAATTGCAAAAGCTCACATTTTTTCAACAAAAAATATCAGTGCATTTGGTAAAAAAGTCATAAAACATTTGACGAATTGACCTCTTAACGAGCTCGTTAGACTAACAATGCTTTGAACAACTAGGCCCTGGTGTTTTCAGTTTTGAAAACTGTCTCTGTCCGCAAAAACAGTCTGAACAGGGCATCCGCATTTTCTTTTTGGAAGATCTATGCTTTTCAATCAATGCCCTGAAGCACTGCAGGTTCACATCAGATGGTACACTGCACATCCAGTTCTTAATAAGCCTCTGACAGATTTTCTCCTAATCATACTGGTAATCTAAGACAAAACAGGGATGACGATGTTTCTAAATGGCAAACCTGATCACATATGCATAAAGGTGTTGTGATTCATTACCCATGCTTATGAGCAAAAGCAACATGTAAGAGTACAGACCCTAAAATGAAAGGACTTCAACGTTCAGGGAAGCAGACAGGAAGTCATAAAAGTTGTTTCCCCTTGTAAAATACATGTGATATTCAAGAAATATACATTCTAATACCCCTGATATCAATATTTTGGTATTTTGAATACCTACTGAGGTTGCAAAAGCAATTTACCTCAGTGCAAAAGCAATTAACCTCAGTGAACTCTCTTCTGATTGGTCAAAAGCTTATGGGAAAAAGCATAAGGATAGAACATGTTCTATTCCTTGTGCTTTCCACATGTGGGAAGAATAAGCAGTACATAACTCTGTTTAGACGGTATGTTTTCCATATGTGCACAGAAAACTTATGTGGAAAACATATCGTGTAAACGAGGCTTAAGATGCAAGATTAATTGCAAAAGCATTCTGCATACAAAATGAGATTGGACAAATCATCTGGGAAGAAACGTGAATGACAACAATTAATGGTTTGCTGCTGTTTGTGACAAAGCCTTTTGAATGAGATGGATGGAACTACAGGCTCCTAATACATAGGAGTTTTTACACTTATTCTTAACTAATCTAAGTCAATATGTTCCAGAACATTTTCAGTCATTCTCTAAACCAGAAAATAGAGTCAAGATTACCAAAATCTCACTATCTCTTCCACTTTCTATAATCATATACCCATACTCTACCCACTGGTCTTGGCAAAAACTGTCTACAGCTCACTTTGAAAAGGGGGTCCAAGTCATCGGAGTCTAATCAGTTCTTAAACTTGAAAATGAGGTGAGTGAGTGAGTAAACTCGGGTTTAACGTCCCGCCAACAACGAGGTCATATGGAGACGGGACCTCCGTTTAAAGTCTCATCCGAAAGACCAGAGAAGCGGGGGATCGAACTTGCGACCCCTGGATTGGTAGTCCAGAGTGTTATCCACTACACTACAGCCGCTCCTGAAAATGAGGTCAAAGGCACCAAAAACTAAATGTCTTAAAGTGTTCACCATGATATAACACTCTGATAAATATTCTTCCTTTGGTTCAAGAAATATCTCATTTTCAGGGAAACATTAACATTTGTAAATTACGTTTTGACTTTGAAAATGGTATTAAGGTCGCCTAAACATAATTAACTCTTGGGATTGTCCCAAAAGTATAACTAAACAATGTCGGTCAATATCAAGTCAATGGCTCAAGGGTCATCTCATTTCAAATGAGAATTTCACATATTCAAATCATCCTTTGACCTAAAAAAAAGGGTCAAGGTCATCAAAATCTAATCTGCTATTAAGATTGTCCCAGTGATATATCTATGCATGTTTGGTGAAAATCCAGAAATTTGTTCAGAAGACATCTTACACATAAGACCATATATGACCTTGAAAAGAGATCAAGGTCACCAAAATCTAAACCTGTTCCAAGCCTTTCAAATAATATATCCATACAACTCAGATGAATATCCATCTGTCAGTTCAAGAAATACCTACTTTTTTATGATAATTTGACATTTTGTAAGTTTTGACCTTGAAAATAGGACCAAGGTCATCAAAATATAATGCACTCTTGGGATTGTCCAAAAGTTATATCTATCCTACTCTGCTTCTTCTAGCTGCAGGGGACACAAAAACTGAAGTAAGTCAGTTTCAGAGTTACCGTCACACCGTCTACTTGGTGATCTGGTGCCATTGTCAAATAGTAAAAGGTGAGTGGAATTTGCCATCTAAGCGAGCTGACATTTGCTGAATCTGTGTATGTCACTTTGTTGCAACAAGCTTCCAATAATGAAACTTGCAGAGTCATGGAAACTTGCTAAACTTAACTCAATAAACAGATTTTATCTGTCAGCTCTGTATTAAATCAGAGCCCAAACCAAGACCCAGAAATTCAATTAGAATGTTAGACTGTCAGGATTTAAAGACATCAGAAGATGAATGATCCTTAATTGAAAGAAATTCAGGTTTTCTGTCTGCACAGTAACTTACAAGGATTATACACACCAGACAAGGGAAATTTGATTTTTCTCTTGACGAAGGCGAAGCTGTTGAATTTCGAGACCGTGCCAATGACGTCAACTCCACGAATGTGAGAAGCATCATGGGAAAACTTGAGATATCGTACCAACTATGTATGCCTAAAGGGCCGTATACACTATCATTTTTTCTTGTACAAGTTTATTGTACAAGAAAAACTGACCAAGAAAAAGTGACAATGATGAGGTGTATACACGTAGCAAGAACTTTACTCTGCTGTCAAACATTTTGCGGGAAATTACACAATAGTAGCAATGGAGACAGAGGAAGATTATGTTGCATTTGTTTTGCGCATTTTATGCATTGTGATTTTGCGAAAGAGATTAAGCACCAGATACAGACATGTGTGGTCGTGAGATTGGTTACTGCGGAGACAGCAGCATAGTGCTTATCATACACTTCTACAGGAGCTTGACCGTGAAGATCCTGGTGAATATGCAAACTATTTGCGTATAAACAAAGAAACCTC
The DNA here is from genome assembly GCA_963989385.1 of Ctena decussata. Classification (NCBI taxonomy): domain Eukaryota; kingdom Metazoa; phylum Mollusca; class Bivalvia; order Lucinida; family Lucinidae; genus Ctena; species Ctena decussata. The sequence goes on along the minus strand of OZ022501.1, from coordinate 2,315,405 downwards.
TTGCAGCTATATTTCCCCGCCAAATATTGGCCATGTGCTTTTGTTTACAATGCTGCTGCTACAAATTCTCTTGCTTTTGATTGGCTATTTGATGGCAAGTTTGATAAGTTATCATTGAAAATAGGATGAGTTTCTATTCATCAGTTTTTCTTGTACAATAAAAAAACTGATCATTTTCTGCTGTTTTCACCATCAAATTAAATGACAGTTTTTCTTGTACAATAAACTTGTACAAGAAAAAATGATGGTGTATACGGCCCTTTAGCAAGCCTGGGGATATGCACAACCTTGATTAAATCTTAAAGCCAACTTTATAGTCTAAACAAACCTGGCAAGCCATAACAAATATGCACAAGAACGCACAAATTTATGCATTACTCCCACATATGGTTGGAGACAGATGGCCATGCAGTCACTTGTATAGGCAAGGAGAAACTACGTAAGCAAAAGTGTGACTTTGGGAGATAATTTTAGTAATTTAAATATTCAGACAGCCAGAATATGTGAAACAGTGTAGACCAAGACCAGACTGCTTCTAAGAAGCAGTCTGATCAGGGTCTGCACTGTTTTTCGAAAAGTGTATAAAACAACTCTGAATATAACATATCAGACTTGTTCAATGGTACTGATTGACGTGACTGAATACTTAGGGTAAAAACCATACTCATATTCTGAAGAAATGACTTGGCATTACTGCAACAAAAGATGCCAATTTGCGTAATGCTGAAACAGAGAATACTAATATTCCATCATATTGTTGTCAAAATACCTAATTAGGCAAATCAGAATTCTTACCAATATTCCAAAACCATTATTCAAATGCATTTAAGACACAATGGACTTTATAATTGCATTGGTAGGAAAGAAATAAAATTTGACTATGGTAATTAGACCACAATTAGGGCCCGAGGTTATAAAACTTTTTTCATGCTCAACTCAGCTGAGCATGAAATTTTACCTGCCAATAAATAGCAAATTACTGATAAGTACAGTGTTTTCATGCTCAAATGAGCTGATTAGTTGGCATTTTCATATTTATTAGCAGAGAAAATTTCATGCTCAGCTGAGTTGAGCATGAAAAAAGTTTTATAACCTTGGGGCCAGGTCTTACGAGATCGATTTTAATTTTGTCAAGTGTACATATCCAAAAACAATGTTCTTTTTTCTTGTAGAAAATATCCCTGTTTTTTTTCTGAAATTAAAGAAAAGTTACAGACTATCATTCTGATAGCAATCATGACAGTAAGGTATAATACTACTCTAAAGAATGCCCCTTGCTTCTTTTACGAGACAGAAAATGCTGCTAAGACCATCCAGGGAAAACAACTCAAGAAGCATAAAAGTGAGCGTTGTGCATCTTACAAGACAAACCATCCCGCATAGATAGCTCTCTCTTATTCAGGTAGATCTCTCATATGAGCTGTGACAAGACAAAACCAACAAAGTAGCATGTGCACCCAGCAAAGACTCAGATCAGCCTTGGCATCCACCATTCTGATCAGAGTCTTTACTGTCCCCATGTAGCTAGCTTAGACCCTTAAGTACCTTTAAAGTGCACAGCGAAGACTCTGATCAGACTGGGCAGCTGCCCAGGCTAATCTGAGTCTGTGCTGGGGCACATGCAACTTTGTTTGTTTTCTCATGTCGCGACTCATATACTGATTGACTTATACTTGATCCTCTGCCTGGAGGAATTCTCAATTTCCAAGACAGCAGAATTAGGTTTCTGACAACCATGGTAATCAAGGATGATTAACTCTTCCTGCCTCTGGACATACTTCACGTACATACTAAATCCTATTATTACAGTGATCTAGATACGGGGGGTTTCTGATGATAATTCCGAAATAATTTTTCTTATTTCTCAAATAGGAACTTATATTATGACCTCTTATGTTAAAATGAGGGTACATTACATAATATTGAGCCGCGACACGAGAAACCAACGAAGTGGTTGTGCGCCCAGCGCAGACTCAGATCAGTCTATGCATCCGCCCAGTCTGATCAGACTCTTTGCAAAGCGCTTAAAGGGTAGCTAAGGGTCTAAGCTACCTCCATGCAGACAGAGAAGACTCTTATCAGACTGGGCGGATGCCCAGGCTGATCTGAGTCTGTGCTGGACGCACGACCACATTGTTGGATTTCTCGTGTCGCGGCTCATATATTTTTACAAAGAAATATGAGAAATCATCCGTAATATATCACTGTTACCCCTTCTCATCTGAATGAACAACTGTATAATACAGGACAAAGAAGTGTCACCTAATTGTGTTGATCTAGATCAAACTGCAATAATGTGCATTTTTAACATATGGCTAGACAGATGAAAACAACTGAATCAAATTTTATAATTAGTTCAACAAGAATTCCATGAAAATCAGGGTCTCATATATCTGCCCCTGGCGAAAATCAAAACAGAGCTAAACCAGAAAACTTGACAAAAGGTAACAATGCCTAGGCCACTGACAAACTGCAAAAAGCTATATCTAGGTCTCTTAGGCCAAAGAAAAAAAATGTCTTGTTTCCGGAAACTCGACCGACCCCTTTTTATGGACCCGACTCGAAATTTTTTAAGGGGCCTCGCTATCGGTAAAAATCGGCAACCCTCGTTTTTGCCGGTAGTCCCAGTTCGGTAGTCCTGGTTTTTATACATTAGTCCTGGGGCGTAAGCCAGTAAGCCAAACGGCGCATACCGCCATTACTGCAATCGTGTCTTCCATCAAGATGGCGTCATCGTTGCTGGCGATTTACATTGCCAGAAATGAGAAATGCCAGCATGTTTCGACGAAAATCCTATATTATAATCTTCCATGAGGTCCTCTGGGGTTCTGCAGGCATCAAACCTCTAGGCTAGTTCAATAGCTGAAAAGACTAACAAATTACATGCTAAAACCTATTAGCATCTAGCCCAAAATGTTTGGAGAAGGTTTAAAAAAATTCTCTAAAAAAATTTTTTCCTACCTACCGACCCTATTCTTTTTGGTGACGTTTCCGGAAACAAAGACATTTATTTTCTTTGGCCTTACACAGTATGTAAAGCAATTTTTGTTGAAAACAAACCATAGAACACTGCAATGTTGTCAGACATCACGTTTTTTTTGTCTGATACAACAGTGCTTAAAAACAAAACAAGCATGCATCACATTGATTTCTCAGTTTAATTATGTTACTCATCAAGAATTTTATAGCAGGTAGCGGAAATCATTAGAGAGTTGAAGACGACACACACTATTTGTTCAGCAGACGTTAATTCGTTAGAATTTAATTGCAAATGTAAAACAGTTTCCAGACATAACAGCACCAAAGAGCTGCTCATAACTATCTAAAGTTGATAACATATCCTTAGATAGAAACTTGCATATTTAGTTAAAACATAATTTATTTCATAGCATCACAATACCACATGTATTTACATAAAATGAGAACATTTAAAGGATCAGAACAGAAGCTAAAGCTTATCGAGTTCTTATCCTAAAACTTGCATATTTGAAAATACAAGCCCTCCTGTGACCTTGAAAATGTAGTAAGGGCAACAAAACCTAAGCAATTCTTTCAGTGTACATTTCTATTCTTTGAGAGCTGCTCCCCATGAGCAAAATTTTTTGTTAGCTTCTTCCAATGATATACATATCCATGTTTGCTTAAATCGAAACACTGGTACAACACAATACAGTGTCAGCCTAAACAGCACTTCATTGCAGCCCTTCATAATCACCCCCCATGCTGATATGACTGAAATACTGTTGAAAGGCAGCGAAAGGGGAGAGATAAGGCAGCGAAAGGAGAGAGATGGGCTCCGCCTTTCATCCACTGTGCCCAAGAGATACAGTGGGTCTCTAACCTCCACTGTCACTATGGCTATTAGGCTATCGGAAACCTTTACCATAAATTTTATTGTTTAAAAGGACTTAATACACCAAATCATCCTTCATCGGTCCTCTTGTGACCTTGACAATGAAAGGGGTGGGGGTGCTAAAGGTATTACAGTCATGTTGCTGTGGAGATTAGACAGAAATTATCTCTATCCTGGAGATTACTGGAGTTCCTGATAAGATGAGGTTTTTGCAAAAACCTCTAAAAAACCTCTTCTAATCAACAGCACCATTATCACAGGGTATAATCGATTCCACCAATTTTTGCTTCCTGCAGAGACTGTACATCATATTTGGCTTCTGCCGAGACTGTCCACGAACTCTTGCTTCCTGCAGAGACTACTGTCCTCGAAAAATGGCTTCCTGCCAAGACTGTCCGCGTGATTCTGCTTCCTGCCGAGAGCGCCGACACTTCTGTACATGATAAATGTCTTCCTGCCGAGACTGTCCGCGTGATTCTGCTTCCTGCCGAGGCTCTCGGCAGGAAGCAGAATCACGCGGACAGTCTTGGCAGGAAGCCATTTTTCGAGGACAGTAGTCTCTGCAGGAAGCAAGAGTTCGTGGACAGTCTCGGCGGAAGCCAAATATGACGGACAGTCTCTGCAGGAAGCGAAAATTGGCGGAATTGATTATACCCTGTGAGGATGCTGATAACATTGTGTTTTATGCCGTGTAAACATAACCCAGTGAAACAGTAATTAATCAATATGAATCTTCTGAGAAATCAAACTTGTTGATCTATGAAGCAAAATATTTATCTTTCCCATGAAAACATAGGCAACCAATGAAAAACCAATTTGTGACAGAAATGAGTGGGAAAGAAATTGCTGAAAATGCAGACTAGGAATTGATTGAACTAGAAGAAAGGTTGTCAGAAGCAGATATCCTTATGAAAGGTCAAAGGTCATCCAGAATACAGACAGTATGAGGAGGTTCAATCTGCTTGAGGGGAGAATCTTTTCTAACATAAACTGGCTTCCATTGCACACAGCCTTTCTTTATCACCCTCCCATTGTCCTAATAATAATATGGCTGTTGAAAGTGACGTAAAGATGTCCATCCCTACAGTATGTGGAAAAAAGAAAGTACTGTCCTGCCACATAATTTGTTACACTATGAGTCAATTATTACATACAAGAAACACTTTTGTAAAAGAGTTCAAACTCCAAGTAGTTCTTTTCATTTTATACCCTGATTCTGAACAGTTTTTCCACTAAACATATGAAGATCATAGTTTAAAGCATGGAATGGAAGGCAATGGAATGGTCATGAAATCTACTGCACATTACTCCACTGATTTGAGATTACTCTCTTACAGGAAAAAAATTGTAAGAGTCCCATCCAAGGCTATGGGAGCAATTGTAGCCAGTCAAATGTAGACATTCTCATCCATTCCATTCCAGGGTTTAAACTATGCTCATATGAAATCAGACACATTATTCATAATACTAAACGTATAACATGCTTCTGATTAGTACCATAGTTGGAGTCCTTTACTTCTATTTTTACAGTCTTTTTTAGGTTCTACATTCCTTTCATGAATATTTCATATGCCAAGCGTATGGTCAAGCAAAGGTGAACAAATATCTGATCTCCCAAGGAAACCCACCTGACATTACGAAGCAGAACTTGGCTTTCTCACATGTGCACCTGCCGAGGCTCAAACCAACAGCAGTGAGAGACCTAAGCCCTCTGAACAGCCCATTCTAAAATTAGTCTTGGGCCTCCTGTTTTTCAGAGACTTTTATCAAAGCTGTGTTGTTTTTACAGAAGATTCCACTAGGATCCCTACTGAGAACCCCCTGAATATATATTTTGATGATGGCACAACAATATGAGCTGCAACAGCACAAAACCAACAATGTGATTGTGCGCCCAGCACAGACTCAGATCAGTCTGATCGTTAAGTGTTCAAAGATTAGCTAAGGGTCTAAGCTACCTTCATGCGGACAGCGAAGACTCTGATCAGACTGGGCAGATGCCCAGGCTGAGCTGAGCCTGCTCTGGGCGCAAAATCACATTGTTGGTTTTGTTGTGTCCCAGTTCATATAAGGTGAAATGGGGTTCAATGCCATCAGTATCCCCCCCCCGCAAAACAAACAGAACAGTTACTGTCACATATTTCACACCCTCCAGGGTATCTACAGCACTAATTGCCTGCCTTAATTATTACAGAACTTTACCAGGAAACTGACAAGCAACATAAAATGCAATGTAATGTCTCAAATATTGGAAGAGCTGTACCTGAGCAAACAGTGCAAACCCAGATCAGACTGCTCCTGAACAAACAGTCTTGTTGGTTTCTACACTGTTTACCATCCTGTCTGTAAAATACTTGGCAAAATGCTGAATAGTCTGTGAATTTTTGTATAATTTTTAAAATTATTACACTTAGTGGTTGTCAGTGAGTGAGTGACCTTGGGTTCAACATCCCACCAACACATAAGTCTTACTGGGACCTCAGTTTAAAGTCTCATTGAGAAGACTATAGAAAGCAGGGGATCAAACCTGTGACCCATAGACTGGTAGTCCAGAGCGTTATCCACTACACTACTGCCGCTCCAATGAAAACTGGTTAGGTGTACCCGTATATAGGATAATAACCTTCTTGTTTCAGCTACAGCAGGTTGTTGAGTCTAGAGCCCTGACTAAAAGTTAGCAATGATGGCAAAAGACTTGCAGCTAAATGGTTATATGTATTATGGTACAGACATAGATATTATTTCATTTCTAAGGCAATACACCTTTCTGAGCCATACACAGAAGGTCCCTATGAAGTCACCTGACAGTGTATAACTGATCAAAGCAACGGTAACTTGGCATTTGACATAGTCCCAGTAACAAAATCAGGTGTTGAAGTTGGCACAATAAGCCTTTGACTATACCTTACAGTTATGAAAAGATGCATACCTGTTTGAAGTAGGCGTGGCTTCAGAAAGGTAAATTCTAAAACAGTGTGGCTAAGAATAATGCCTAATATAGAGGTAATTCCCTCCTTGACTTATCGAATCGGAAACTTTAAGGACTGGAGTCAGTTTATCTCACTCTTTCCATGGTGACATATCATGACAACAGTGAAACTTCAAAACCTGCCTTTAGGCATACAGACAGCCTGAAATTTTATACCTAAAAGCTCAGATTTCTTGTCAGGGCAAACTATGCATGCTTAAACCATTTGTGCAGGATGGCTTTGGCATGCATAGTTTGCGAATGCCCAAACTCATGTTTTACAATGATACGGAATATATGCATAAAACTTACATCATCATCCGTATCTTCCTCTTTCGCCCTGTATATTGCTTTGAGTAGTCTTTCTTGAACTCCAGGGTCCACAATATTGTACACATCACGTAGATCTTGTCGACGAAGATTTCTGAAAATAACAACAGACCTCTGACTTACTTCTTATCTTACAATTCTAATTTGAATTACTACTGACTGACTAACTGTTTTGAGTTTATGTAACAGCCCTTTCAGACAGTATTTCAGTATACGTGTGACAGGAACCAGAGAAGCTTCAGTCTTTGTAAGACTTCTGGAATGATTCAAGTGAAAGAAACAAATTACAAGGGAAATAACTATTGCGATCCATTCAAATTTTGCTGTATATGAGTTGTCACATTCCAACACCAACAGTTAGCTAAATATCATCTGTGACAGCCATTAACTTTGCCACCACAAATTAGGCTTCTCCACCTAGCTTTAATGAAGAAGGAATAAAAATTTTGAATGACTCTTGAGTAAATTCTCCAAATACGTATATTTTTGGTCATGAAGGCTAGCTGAGACTGTTTGGACAGACTTGGAGCCAGAAACCAGAGCCCTAGATAAGAGGGAGTATTTGGTGATAATTAGGGATAATTTTTGTTAATTCTGGATAAAAACATATGTTGTGACCCCTCATCTGAACCGTCTCAATGAGACGGTTCAGATGAGGGGTCACAACATACGGTTTCAATGAGAAATAAAGAAAATTATCCCTCAATTATCATCAAATACCCCTCTTATCTAGGGCTCTGCAGAAATATGCAACTATGGATAGATACCCTAAGGAACATTACTGTGAGAATGAGAACAACAATGGCTATCTCTGTACCCAAAACAACATCTTAACTTAACCATGACCAGCTAATGGCAAATTGCAAAGCCCAATATCAAACTGATATTATAAAAAGTAGTTTGGCTACTGTCTGCTCATATAATTTTGTTCGATACAAAATCAGAGGGGCTTAGAAGATTCCCCACTAAGCACTATTAATACTATGTATTTCTCTGTGATATCCCAGAAATTTTGCCAAATTTAAAAGTACAATAAATAAAAGATCACTTTATATTCTTGCGCAATCATAGTTTAATTTATGTCTTTAAGATATTTACAAGATCGTTAAAGGTCAGAATGTAATTACCATATTTTATGTAAAAATATATCAACTGCTTTTATTTCTTGGCTTTTCAATCTTTGGAAAAGGAAAAATTCATATTCTGCTTACAAACGATGCAAACCCTTGGACATTTTATCAACTGCTGGCCAAGAATGCAGATACAGATCAAACTGTTCCTTACAAGCAGTCTGCTCTAGGTCTGCACTCTGCACTGTTTGCTCAGACACTGGTGTCAGCAATTTTGGTAAAATATGGTAGAACAACTTATAAATAAAACAAAAGACAGATTACATCAAATACTTCATTTTAACAAGTAATAGCCTTGTTGAGACAACTTTGTGGGGAAACCATGACATTAAACATCGCAAAAAGAAACAAACAGAATTTTGAATTCAGGAGAAAAGGAAATATAAAGCTGACCCAAAATCCAGGGTAACAAATATTTTTGGTCAATAAATGACAAAATACGACTTGTCCAATTCTGAGTCATCTTGTTTAACCCTTTAAGTGCCAAAAAGAAGACAACAAAATTTCAATCTGCAAAATTCAAAGAATGTTTTGTCAAGGGTTATATACTGAGAATTCCAAAACTAGAGGGCAAACAGTGTAGATCTAGATGAGGCGGCTCATGATGAGCCCCCTCATCAGAATCTACCCAGTTTGCAAATTAAATATTATTTTTGTTTCTGGCACTTTAAGGGATAAAGTCCAAGTTTTAGGTCTCAAGGTGAATGGATACACTTTCAGAGGAGGCAACTCTAACATTTTTAATTTATCTCCCTTGAATCAACTCTTAAAAGGAAAGAATTTGTTCCCCTTAAAGCAAATTCTATTTTTACGAGTACCCTAAGGTGTCCCAAATGGAAAACTAATTGTTTTATGTGTCCCAATATTTAAGCACATAAGGGTAGATCCCTTTTAAAAGGGACCAGTGCCCAAGAAAGGAAACAGGGCCTGCTTATGGCCTTTGATGGGGGAAGTTATTAGAGGCAAAATACTGAAAGACTTAAGATCACAAAACTTGACATAAAATTTTCATCTCAACTAGTGTCCTAATATTTCTGAGACATACAGGATTTTAAATCCGATAAAAAAAGTCTATCAGGATAAGACTAGTCATGAAAGTTTTATAGATTGCTCAATTTCTCAGACCATTCTGACAAGAAATCAATGGAGCTGGTGTCTTAGTCTACAAGTCTGCGTCTTTTTATTCTAAAGCATACATTCTTTAGAGATTTAGGGAAAAGAAAGTCTTCTTGAGTTGATGTGAAATAGAGACAGCTGAATGTGCGTCATGAATAACAAAATCTTTATTAATTTTTATAGCACAAAAAAAAGCAGACGGCAAAATTTACATCTACAGAATATCGAAACACATTTCATCCAAGTTATACTGACTGGCCAAAGACTACAGGGCAAACATTGTAGATCCAGATGATCATTTTGAGCCACCTCATCTGGATCTACACTGTTTGCAAATTCAACTACTTTCTTTTTTGGCACTTAAAATGTTGAAAGAGTGTGCCTCTAAGAGTACTGGGACTGGGTCCCTATAGATAGAAAGAAACTCTGACAAAAAATAGAATATTTTTCCTATAAATTTTTCATAAAACGTTATAGCCTGTCATCTGAACTATTTCAATTTGTAGAACCACTTCAAACATATATTTTCATGAAGAGACCGGGCAGAGCAAATAAGACTTCCATACCAAGTACAGTTGACTCTCATTATGTCAAACACTGATACCTTAATGTACCCTATTATATTTTCACACGGGTGTTTCAAATTTCAATTGGTATCTCAAATTACTGATATGATATAGTTAATTTTCTGCTCCCTTAGACTGAGTCTACTAGTGTTCATTAGCCCACCACCGTATCGAAATAAACCATGACATGTACTTGTATCTCTGACAGCCCTAAACAAACATCCATTAAATAATATTTTTGGCAACATTCATGCTCTGAGTATTAAGATATTAAGTCTTAAGTTTTAAGATTATCCACAAACTAGATCATCGTCCTTTTAATGACCAGCTAACCTTGATGGGTCAAGGCCAGGTATCCACAATTTACTGGGACACTGTAACTACCCTTAAGGTTAATGGGTATATTTTCAGGGGAAGCAACTCTGCCATTTTCATTTTTGCCACTCTTTTCAATTGGGGTCAACTCTTAAAGCTCTTAAAGGAAACAATTTGCTCTATTTGGAGCAAATTCTTTCTTTTCAGAGTAGACTCACTCCTCTACTCTGACAGGAAACAGTTTGCTCCAAATGGAGCAAATTGTTTCCTCTGCCATTTTTTGCCCAAAACATGTCAGGAGCTTTTGCAGTGCAAAAGCTCCTCACAATTTTTAGGCAAAAAATATTAGAACACTTGATACTCTATTTACAATAGAAGACTTGAATCCCTGACTAACGACAGTGTTAAGCTTACAATCCTTTGGCCAATTCTAGGCCCAGATTGCTACTTTAATGTGAATGAGTATACTTCCATGTCTTACCACCATTTCTACAAAGGGAAACAACTTTTGTGTCTTCCGTGGATGCCAAAAACCTTTCAAAATGGGGACTACTCTTAACTCGACCCATTCATCTTTAGTGCAGTTCAAACTAAGCAGTCTGATCTTCGTCCACACCACTCAGGAACTTCTGGGGATTTAAGTTTAGAAATTTACAGCTTTTTTTTAAAATACTTTATCATTCATTTTTTTATCATTTCTTTTCTTGTTCATTTTTTTCTTTTCTCACTCATGCCCTCTGGTCATTTACCTGAGCGTTTAGACAAAAGACATATGAGTCATAAAAGTGTTTCATTAATGAACTTATCACCTATTTTTAGCCTTAAGGATAGATTACTGTTACAACATGAGGACAACCTTGAGTTCATGAACTTTTATGTATATTTTGAAAATATCTCTAGATAATGCACATCTATTTGCTGACTTACAGCAAAACAGTTGCTCCAAGACAAGAAGATATTCCCACAGACTTTGTCATGATGAGCAGCTCAAAAATGGGAGCTTAATGCATATGTGAACAGCAAAGACTCACACCACCCAGGGTTCGAATTTAGACTCGCATACTCGCAAAATGCGACCAAAATTTACAGACTGTGAGTCCAAGAAACCACCACTTGATTTTCTTTGCGAGTGTAGTTGTCTCGGTGCAAAGAACTAATCCGGAAGTGTAAGGTTTTTGTTTATGTGCAGAACTAGATGCGCAGTCGCAAACTTGTCTTGATCACCCAGGCGCTTGCATTATATTGATTCTCCCATACGGTGCCCCTCGTCAAGCGTCTGTGACAACCCGCATCTGCAAGCGTCTGTTTTCAGTTTGATCAAAATCAAATCAATAAACATGGACAGATTTTAATTGTGGACTGGAAAAGGTGCAGAACGGGGGATCAGGAGAAAAAACCTTCTGAAAATCAACCCACCAAAACATTCAGAGAAAAAGCAAGTGGACTTCCTGTTTTAGCAAGTAGAAAAATTGAGCACTTGCTAAAATTAGCAAGTGAGAAAAAAAGTTTAATTCAAACCCTGCCACCCTGCACATCTATACAGTCTTATCAGAGCATACAGACACAACATAAAGACTTACAACAGAGCTCTAGATAAGAGAAAGAAGTTGATGATAATTAAGAACAATTTTTATTTAATTTTGCATAGAAACATATGTTGTGATCCCTCAGCTGAACCATCTTGACAAGTCGGTTCAGATGAGGGGTCACAACATATGGTTACAGTGAGAAATAAGAAAAATTATCCCTCAAATATCATCAAATACTCTCTCTTATCTACAGCGGTTCGAGTTTTGACTGTTCAGAAATATATAAAGTGACAAATCCTTTTTGCATGATGCAGCCAGTGATCAGTCTGCTCCTCAGGATAGGATGAACTTAATCAGATCCTTTCAGGAAAATCACCCCCTCTTGAAAGGAATATGTGTGACCGAATTCAAAGGTGATAATAATAATAATAATAATAATAATCGACTTTATTTTGAGAGGGTAACACATTTAGTTACAAAACTAATCTTCCATGAGGCCCTCTATTATATACATATCTACAAGTATATAAGAAATAGTCAAACATAGATAGATAACCAAGTTATACCAGAGTCACTCTGATTGAGGCTTCTTAATTATAAAACCCTGGGGAGATTCAGTTTACACTTTATCTGATCAGCTGTCTTTTTTTATCCTGGCTCTGCAAGCCTCTATCAGAATGACACAGGCACATCCAAGGGAAAAATTATCATTCCACTGGAGATAACTATTCTTTCTATGTTCCACTACATCATTATAGTTATGTAAGTATAAACTGACAACATAGTAATAGTATCAGTCATAAATGCAACTTTCACACACATACTCACAAATATTAATCTCACACTGACTGTCTAAATTTGAGGCAATTCATTTAACATATGTAAAGTAACAGCACAAAAGGATACATGTATTAAAGTCTGGGTACTTGAGTCCATTTGATAAAACTTGAATGAAACTTATTTATATTATCAACTGACCTTAAAGTAGTTGGCAGGCTGTTCCAAATGATGGGTCCTGAATATGTAATACCTTGTTTAAAGATTTCTCTATTAGGTTTTGGAGGGATAAATGTCAATCCAGAAGTTGATCTTAATTGTGGTTGGTTTTCATTCTGTGGTCTTTGCTGAAACAGTTCATTGACATATTGTGGAGTTTCGCCCCTTGAGACTCTGTACATAAATTTTGCTTTTCTTAAGTATAATCTATCAAATACAGTTAATATTTTCAGGTCCTGCATGCTTTCCATTACATCATTAACATTATAGTCTAAAATTATTTTACAAGCCCTTTTTTGTAGACGAAAAATTCTGTTCAGATTCATTTGAGAAGTACCACCCCATACAACATTACAATAATCTATATGGGGCTGTATATATGTTTTATAAAATTGAACTCTGTGACCTCTGGACAAATAATCCTTTATTCTAGATAGCAGCCACAAGTTGGATGTTATTTTTTTGCATATTTTATCAATGTGTTGAGACCATGTCAGATTGTTATCAATTATTACCCCGAGAATTTTGTCATCTGAAATCATATTTACGGCACGTTTCATAAATACGCGAAATAAGACTGACTGGAGTGTGTGTCTTTTCAATCTAAATCAGACAGTCTAACGGTTTTCTGCGCTACTATAGTGCAGGTGTCCTTTACGCAAGATAACGGTTACCGAGGACTGAGTATAACTGTCAATATCAACGCTCTTAGAGTACCGCACATACGTGTACAGGTAATGATGAGGATATGATTGGACGGACACACGGCGCCAAGTGCGTGCAACTATGGTTATGTACCGCTGAGCCACTTGGGGAACGTCGTTAAGAGAATTGAACTGAACTGATAAGGATGCGCAGACAACAATTGCAAAGTCTGGTCTGGTCATTCACAATTTAGCAGAAAACAATACCAAGTAGAGCAAAACAGACCGACTGACTGATTCATTCAAACGATTTTGGAGTTGATGACCCTTTGAAACAATATTTCAGTCTATATCTGGCAGCCTGCCAGATTGAGAGCGAGAGAGAAAGGGAGAGAGGAAGAGAGAGAGGGAGAAAGAATGAGAAACTAGGATAGACGAGAGTCTAAGAAAGAAATATAATAATATGATAAAATCCCATCAGAAACCGAACAGATACGATCGATTGTACAGGCTGTGCATGAGTATACATGTAGATCTTTATGATGGATGAATGTATGATACTGTGTTTTCGTCTCTTTCAACAGTATTTCAACATAACTGGACGATGATTGGATGAGAATAAAAGGTTGTGCACGCAATAAATTTCCGTTTACGGTTAGAAACGATTTCAACTTTGGCCAGATCCAAACCCGCCAGCTAAGCAGGTCGTAGCCTAACCCACTGAACTTCGGGGCTCTTTCTTTAGTGGTTTTACAAAACCCTAAAATAACCTTGTCATTCACAAGTAGCACGTGACTTTCCTGACGCTGATCTGTCTGAAAATATGAAAAGTACATGTGCGTATTTTGTTCGGTTCAAACAATTTATTGACAAAAGTGTTCATTCAGAAACTATTCTGAAATCGCGGAGTAGATCTATATGATTTCAACTATACTACGGAAAGTGCGAACGGCAAAGACTCAGATCAGCCTGGCCATTCGCGCAGTCTGATCGGAGCCTTCTCCATTCGCATGAACAATCTATAGAAATATCAGTACGCAAAAGCGGGTGATGCTTCCCATACCTTTTCGTAAGACATTTTACACCCAAGATTAAGTAACCATAAAATAATAATTAATGGCTTTCTTTGAAATGAAGCCTTGCATAATTCTGTCGTCAGAAATTTACATCCGACTCTTCAAATAATCACAACCTAAGTCAAAAGTTATTGTTGATGTCTTGATTAGGAAATCTGTTGGAGGTCAAGTGGTTCAATCATATTTACTACCCGAAGAAAATAAATCTTGAATGAAAAATCTCAATTATTAGGCAGCAGTTACTTAAAACATGAAAGAAACTGTAATCTTCAAATCATCAAAGGCATAAAGGTACAAATGTACAACCCAGTGTCCATTAATATTTTGCTTTAATTTAGTGTTAAGACGTGCTATCATTTGTAAATTTTAGACCTGTAATAAGTAATAGTAATTCTGATGTAATTTATCTCATTTTTACAATACATACGTTGAGGAATCGCTAGATGCCATGACATGTGTTTTCATAGAGAGTGAATTAGCAGATGTTTTGTGGAGAAATACTACTGCTACTGCTAATATTAATAAAGTTAATCAAAATTGGTAACTGCTTCTGGAAACAACTAATCGACGTGGCTTGTTAGTGCAAAATAAAGAATATCCAACATGACGCCAGAGTAGACTCGGATTAGCACAAAATCGGAATTACTTATTGTAAGGTAAAAAAAATACTAATACTAATTACTGGAGACCTTTGCGATGCTATTAGCTTTATTCAGTGTTGACTACTTCTTTGCTACCTTGGGCGATGAACCGCCTTGAATGTGTCTACTCTTTATGCAAAAATTGGCTGTTTGGGGATCAAATTCTTTCCTTTAAAATTTGACCCGATGGCAAAATTGAAAAGGGATTAAAGTGTACTCAGTCACCTAAATATGTGCAATATTCAGTTTATTTTTTGCGTGTACCCCGGTCAAACTGCGCATGAGTGCAGACTGATCGTAAAGAAAAGATTTTCTATTATTATTGGGTTTTGCAGCTTATTACTAACACATAGTTTATTCTTGATGTTGATTATCAATCTAAAAAAACAAACAAAAAAAAACAACAACTAAAACTAAAATAAATAAAACGCAAAGTACTGAACCATGTGAATGCGGAATAGTGCCGGACAGGATTTCTTCCTTGAAGCAGTCTGATCTGGGTCTTTGCTGTTTATTCAGGAGTTTGGGGTATGGTAAACAGGAGTGGTCAGTGGTGTACTGTTTTGTCTTTCTGATTTTATTTACATACAAATCGTGGGGAAAATACAAATTATGACAAAAAAAAAATGGTGACGAACACATAATTATACAGATGAAAGACTATCCGTACACTGCAAAAATAAACGGTAGATTTTACGGTAAAATAACTGGCAACCAGGTGCCAGTCCTTTTACCGTTATTTTCACGGGCGCCCGATTTGCAGGAATCATCAAGCAGAGTGGGACGGAAAAGAGCAGATGTCGTTTTGGTTAGATAGCCCCTCAACAATACAAAGTTATTTTCGAGTGCGCCAAGTTAACATAAAACTTCCATTTCGTGATTTCCAACAATGTCTTACAGGCAAAACCCCGTAAAAATAACGGGAAAAGGACTGGCAGCCGGTTTCCAGTTATTCTACCGTAAAATCTACAGTATTTTTTTACAGTGTATAATTCTAATTTGACTGACTATGTATAACGGTCAGTATTTTAAGGTGTATCTTAGACTTTTAAACAAATCTTCAGTTTGCGTCTGGTCTGCGACTAGCAGAAGTGAACCATAAAACATAGCCGGCTTCGTCGTCGGCTACATAACTATTTTGGCAAGTTTTCTGGTTTAGCCGAATGCATTCGCGTTTTAATTCTTCCCAACCTCAATAAATATTTCACAAGCGACCTTTTCTTTCTTTAACGATATGACACCGTTTGGAAGGGCTATGTCGTGCAGGGAAGCAAACAGGTAGTCACAACGGAAGTTGTTACCCTGTGTAAACATGGTCGAAAACGTATCATACACCTTCGAGTATAAAATTATAAAAACCCTCAGAAATATGCTTTCTAGCGACGGACATTTTGGACACGCGCATTCGCCAAGGTCATGAAGTATGTTTGGTATATGACTGACAACGAACAGAATAGCGAGGGCTGACCAGGGGGCGGAGCACTGATTGCAGCAAAATTGAAGCGTTGGCCAATAATATCGATCGTTACTGCAAGCCTTTAGTTTGAACCGAGCGTCAGTCAAAACTAGAGCAAGTGAGCAGGGGCTCACGTATACCCCCGGCCAGCGCCACCGCCTACAGGAAATAAAGTTTACTTGCCCATGTAGTCACATATCAATGGGTTCTATCTCACGATTTCATAATAAGCAAAACAATACAAACTTAAAGTTCACTTTTAACACAAATATGGTATATAAATTTCAAAGTCTGTGACCTTGACCTACAGTCAGCAGCAGCAGCCAGATGATGTCAACAAAACTGTTTCAACCTTGCAGTAATCCTAGTCACACATCAAAAGGTTCCATTCCAGTGTATTTAAATAGAAGCAAACAGACACAGCTTAATACAAAATGTAACACTAATGCTATATAAATTTCAAAGTCTGTGACCTTGCCCTTAGGTTTGCAGCAGCATCCAGATGATGCAAACTAATATGTATCCATCCAATAGTAGCACTAAGCACATCTGAACGAATTCCAATAGAAGCTTTCAAAAAAACAGAGCAAAAGCAAAATCTTAACACAAAACTTTAACACAACTGTTGTACAAATTCTTAAGTCTGAGACCTTGACCTTAGGCCTGCAGCAGCATCCAGGTGATGCAAACTGGTCAGTTTCCATCTTGTAGTAACACTAAGCACATATCGATTCCAGTAAAGGCTTTCAGGAAAGCAGAGCAAAAGCAAAAACTTAACGCAAAACTTTAACGCAACTGTTATACAAATTTCTAAGTCAATGACCTTGACCTTTGGCCAGCAGCAGCATCAAGGTGATGCACACTGAACAGTATCCATACTGTGGTTACACTAAGCACTTATGAACAAGCTCTGGATAACAGAAGCTAAAGAAAAAAACTTAACGCAAAACTTTAACGCAAATGTTAACTTACGTACGGACGAACGAACGAACGAACGGACAGACGGACGAACGGACGGAAAGACAAAAACTATATACCCCTCGACATACTTCGTATGCCGGGGGTATAATTAAAGTATGACGAAACACGATAATCGATGTGATTGTCATGACAAAATCCGCAGGTGTATAACCCTTCAACACTTTGAAGGTATTTCCGAGTACGGCCCGTTACCATATCGTGATTTCCAACAATGATCAACGGGCAGACCCCCGTAAAAATAACGTGAAATGGACTGGCAGCTGGTTTCCAGTTATTCTACCGTAATATCTACGGATTTTTTACAGTGTGGCGTTTATAAGTACAATCATCAACAAGCTATTCCAGTCCGATTATCATACTGACACTTTGTTAAACCCTTGTTAACGTATTGAATTGGGTCGAATAAAAGATATAACGAAAAGGACTTGCATAAAAGTCAGTATTATGACGGGTATAGATCGGATCTATTTGCATTCGAATTTATTAGGTGAAATCTAAGGTGAAATGGTATACTGTAGCAATCAAATCTCTAAGAAAATGTCTATTTCCCGAATATTTCTCCGGGGACGCGAGCTTTGGGAAATACTAGTCTGAGCTGGGATATCGAAGGACGCCAGCTTGCAGCGTCCGTAAATATCTCAAAGAGGAACCATATTCCCCAATATCAGCTCAATAACGCTTTTATTATATAGCTACATGTATAAAAAATCACAATTTTCTTCACATTTTGGACAATTTGGCACCGTAAATACTGTTTTAGCAACGGCGCAATATATGTCAAAGTGCCTTACTTGTGTCACTTTTAGTAAAAAAAAAGTGCTTCGTAGCTTTGGTGAGGCGGTTCTGGTGTGAAAACAACATAACTTTTATATAGTACATATAACAAAAATTATCTGAACATAAAAATCCACCATCCGGACTTCCGCTGAAAATGCCACCCCTGATTAACTATATACAAGAGCTGTAAGAAACGAAAAAGAGCTGATACTAAACGAAAAAGAGTCATAGTTACCAAACGACCTGATGACCAGGTCCTTTGGTAGTTATGACTCTTTTTCGTTTAGTAACAGCTCTTTTTTGATTCGCAACATCCTTGAAAACATAGCTAACCCGGTGTGAATACGGGAGAAGTTAAGAAAATAAAATGCAATTGCTCAGAATTGGATTGTACTGCTCTCACAAATGCAGTTGCGACATGTTTATTTGATCCCCGTCACGGAAGAATGTGCTTCACGTATATCCGAATAGCAAAGATAAAAGGCAAAACAAGGCAGACTATGAACTCGTGCTGCCTTCAAGTAGTGTCTGAAGATTTGTTAGGATCCATATATGTTAGCGAACAGCAAAGGCTTTGATCAGACTGCACGGATGTTCGGGCTTGTCTGAGCCTCTACTTGGCGCAAATACGTTTAGCACCGATTTTGCGTATCGCAGCTCATTAGCGTATTTACCAAATGGCCAATAGAAGAGACTTGTTACAAACAAACAAGAAATAAATGTATATTCGAAATTTGTCGAATACATAGTATTATGATCTGGTCCAGGGTCTTACAATTCCATTAATGAAAAAAATGTGGATTACAAATGCTTTTGTAGTCAAAACTGGAAGAAGAAGAAAGATAATGAAATCAAACTGTTAGTGTCAAAGGCAAAGCAACATGGGTAAAAAATCACCTGAAATTCAACTTTGAAACGAGTGGGGAATAGGGACGGTTGAGATCAGCCTGCGCTTTCGCACAGTCTGATTGCTTGACTAATCAGTCTCAATACTGGGGGAATGAAAGCGAATATTAATTTTGATCACTTTACATCACTTTACACAGATGTGAACGCCGGGATGCCTGCTTCGGACTGTGATGGCATAGCTCAATTTCAGGCGACGCCTATCATATCGCGAGTGTGTGGTCCATAGTTGAAGTCATGCAGTCATGTATCAAGAGGTTAATCTTTTTTTTTTTCAGTCGTTGGCCGGGCCGGGTTTCGAACCCGCGACTTCTGTGCAATAGCTATGCGCTATAACAACTGGACAACGGCGTGACACTCAAATCACTTGAAAACTTTGCAGTCCAAAAGTCTGTTAACACATGTGAGAATCGTCAGGCTAACAGTAATGCTCTAGCTGTTGTGCAAAAACACAGGCTGGTCTGAGTCACCAATGCCAACATATGTCATAACGCTCTTTTCGCCCGTATCGGTATTTAAAAAGGGACGATAGGAAATTAGAAAGCTGCTTAGTCTCGGATTAGACTCTGCATTCGTACATAAATCCCGGGCTCGAGATCCGTTGGAAGCGGGTATCTTTTCAGTGGTAAACAGCCTCCCGTCGTCTTGATATGACTGAAATTATGTTGAAGGGCGTACAATTGTGATTCATCCACCATAGCCATAAATTTATAGGTTTGATTTTCAACACATAAATTCTAATAAGGTAGCTCATCGGAATTTGTTAGCGAGTCAAAGCAGCTTATACATCTTTTCAAGGGCAGAAATTGATTGACACTTCCGGCTACTGATTACACCAACAATGGAGGAAAATCTATCTCTCTACCGTTATATTGTCATGTGTACTCAATACAAGAGTCACAGGTCTTTGAGATGTTACAGTTATGTCTGTCACTGACCCGTTAAATCGTCTAGAGAAAGTAAACGTTGTAGACGCTCAGATTTCGTCTATTTTTGAAATTTGCTGTAAGTCAATGTTGTTAAGAGTCAAAGACAGTTGTTCAGTTGATAAGCTGGCACGCTTTTGATGGGTAGTAATCAGCATTACCTTTGTTTTAGCTGTATTAATGATCATGCCATTGTATTTGCACCATTTTGCTAAGCTGTCTAAGGCCATTTGTAAAGTTGTGTTAATATCGTCAAGGGTTTTGCCACATACATACAGTGTTGTATCATCTGCATACATGTCAGTATTTGATGAGTCGGTATATAATGGCAGATCATTAATAAACATAAGAAAGAGCAGCGGCCCCAATATGGAGCCTTGTGGTACTCCACTGATAATGACTTCATCATCTGAGGTAGTATTATTTAAGGATACTTTTTGCTTTCTTTTATTCAAGTATGAGTGGAACCATGATATGGTATTATTTGTTAATTTGTAATGTTTTAATTTTTCCAATAATATTGCATGGTCTACAAGATCGAAAGCCTTTTTGAAATCAATCATAACGGCTCCAATTAAGGATCCCTGATTAACAGATTCAAGCCAGCGACAAACCATGCCTGTTAAGGCTGTCTCACATGAATGACTAGGCCTAAAGCCAGACTGGGTTTTATGAAGTAACTGATAATCAGAAAGGAAAGTCATCAAAGAATCATGAGTGTGTTTTTCAAGTACTTTTGAAATTACAGGAAGAATTGAAATAGGCCTATAATTATTTAAATCATCTTTTGGACCATGTTTATGCAGTGGTGTCACTTTCGCTTCTTTCCATTTGTCAGGAAATTGAGAATTTTTAATACTTTGATTGCAAATGTATGTAACAGACTCAGCTATAAAAGGTGCAGCTGTTTTTAGTAGACGAGGTCCAATGTTGTCACATCCAGTAGCTTTAGAAGTGTCTATACTTTTCAAGAAATTTTCTACTTTTTCTTGCGGAATTTCAGGAATTGTAAAAAGATAACCATCTGGAACTTTGCTGTCACAAAATGTTTTGAGTCTGTCAAAATTGGAAGTTTCAATAGGTTCTTTTAAGTTGGAAGCAACTGAGATGAAAAAATTATTGAACTCATTAACAATTTCGGTACAGTCGTTAATTTCTTTTCCATCAATTTTTAAGGATGAAATAGATGCTTTACACTTCTTGTTTATGCCAATTTCTTTGAACAGTTTCCATATACTACCTGGATTATTATTGTTTTCATCTATAATGGCTCTGTATTGAGTCTTTTTTGATTTTTTAATTAGATTCACTACTTTGTTTCTCCAGATTTTGTATTGGGCTTCATCATTTAGAGATTTGTATCGGTCCCTTGTCCGAATAGCTTCAATTATATCAGATGTAAGCCATTTTGGCTGTTGGTTATATCTGACTCTATGCTTTTTGAGGGGAAGGTGCCTATTGACTATTTCCATAAACATAAATGATAGTGCAACAAGACCTGTCTGTGGTGCAGTATAGCTGGCCTGTCAGCAAGGGCCCATAACATAAAAAACTTTAGCGAAAATCTTTAACATTTTGCGAATGCCGACAACAATGCAGCCACCACCAGGGATAGTGCAATAGCTCTTCCTGTACATTCCTACAGGCGAGTTAGAAAGGCGAGTTTGGAAAACTCAGCTTGTCAAAAACCTGAGCTGCAACTAGGGGTGATAAACGTAACACCACTGGTGCAATTTTACATCAACATGTACTTCAGCTCATAAATTAACCAACTCTCATGAAGCATTATTACGATTTTTCATTGAACAATCAACCTTTAACTTTTTTTGTTAAGTTTAGCCCATAGCTGCATGAACCTAGTGTTCTATATCATTCAGACAGGTGAAAACTACAGATAATTAAGTAGGTTGAATAAAGATTACACTGCTTTTATAACAATAACCTACAAAGGGAACCAGTACAGCCTTGAAAAGACTGTCTTGCTGATGTTCCTACAAAAAAATATAATTGAGCCGCGGCGTGACAAAACCAACAATGTGGTCGTGCGTCCAGCGCAGACTCAGATCAGCCTGGGCATCCGCCCAGTCTGATCAGAGTCTTCGCTTTCCGCAAGAAGGTAGCTTAGTCCCTCAGCTACCCTTTAAGCGCGTAGCAAAGTCTGATCAGCCTGGGTGAATGCACAGGCTGATCTGAGTCTGCGCTGGGCGGACGACCACATTGTTGGTTTTCTCGTGTCGTGGCTCATATATGTTGTGGCTCCTCATAAGATAATGACAAGCCAATTCTGACACAGGGCTATTAGTTTAGGTTTTGAGGATGATTCTGAGATAATTTTTAACATCCACCCAGCCTGATCAGAGTCTTAGCTGTCTGCAATGAGCTAGCTAAGACCCTTAGCTACCTTAAGGGCACAGCAAAGACTCTCATAAGTCTGGGTGGTTGCCCAGGCTGATCAATGTCTTCGCTGGGGACGCATACCACTTATTTGATTTTGTTGTGTCGCAGCTCATGTATGTTTAGGGTAACATGCTAAAAAGTAGTTTTCTTTTGTTTTCTTTTTAAAAACCTTAAATTTTCAAGGCTATTGGAGACAGATGATTTTGCTGCCAGTTTTGAAATAGAGAGAATCCTTTTTAAAAGATATGCTAGACTTGAAGGGAATTTGCTTCATGGGGAGACTTTTTCTGATGAGTAGCACCCCCTTGCAACGGGACATAGCAGCCTCTATGTCAGAATTACAACCCCTTCAATTATTCCTTTTAAACAAACAAACAGAAAAAAATGCAAGATTTCACAATGTAGTGATCCTACACATTTTTATGAGCCACAACATGACAAAACCAACAAAGTGGTATATGCGCCCAGCAAAGACTTAGATCAGCCTGTGCATTCGCCCAATCAGATCAGGTCTTCACTGTGTGGTTAAAGGGTAGCTTATGGTCTAAGCTACTTCTGTTGTGACAGAAAAGACTCTGATCAGACTGGATGGATGCACAGGCTGATCTGAGTCCTTGCTGGGTGCATATGCCACTTTGTTGGTTTTCTAGTGTTGCGGCTCATGTATTTTATTGTGCAAACCTAACTCCACCAACATACCTGAATTTCTCCAGTGACATATCAGCTGGTAAGTAGTAGAGGTATGATGATAATCCACATCTTCTCATGAAGTCAACAAACGGAAGACGAGATGACACTTGGTGTAACAGACCTTGGTCCGCGGACTTTGGTGGGGAGTGAGATCTTCTTCTACGACCACTGTTAACATACATGAAATGAAGATATTTTGAATACATGCAGATCTAAGTAGAAGGGTATATACAATGTACATGTATAACATCAGTTCAGACACATTTGAATCCCTCAACAGATATGCCTTAAAATTCAATAGTTTGCTCTATTCCAATGCATCAGCCATCACCAAAGAGACACAACATTTTTTTCTAGCTGTTTTGCATCAAATTTGATGCTTCCAGCATGTTCACTTTGTATAAAATTGGCTGCAAATCATGTTTGAAACTTGGAAACTCTTAAAATTTCATTTTGATACACAGATCTCAAGAAAGAATGCCTACAGGAGACATAGGCAACTTGACCTTGCGCGCATTTGCAACGTTTTTTAGCACTTTAAGTGACCTCATTAACATCATAATGACCTATAAACATGCAGGGCTGGAAAATTCCACTCGTCCGCTCGCCATGACGAGTGGCTCTTGCTGAAGGACGAGTGGAATGTTTGACCGTTTTTGTGTACATTATAGAAATCGCCATATCTTTGGTCACGTACTGGGACGAGTAAAAATTTTAAGAATTTTCAAGCCCTGAACATGTAATTTATGTCAAGCTGGATAAGGTTTGGCAAATTAATTACAGTACAGCCGTCGACATCTTACTATCAATCGCGCCTCGCCGCGTCTCTCCACGACAAATTCGCGCCGAGAAGCGTGGGAAAATCGAGGGCGTGAGGAGTGGCGCGGAGCGGGCGTGGCGCGGCGCGGCGTGGAGCGGTAGATGCCGCGTGATCCTCTACCCGACTGGTAGTGGATCGCGGGAAACCACGTTAATAGGCGCGAAAAAGATTAACGACTACCTTACACAGAACTTGACAGAAGCTACAATCTGCAATGCCATTACACAATTCAACAGGTTTGTGTATTGTATACAACTGTCAGAATAAGATTCATGTTTCTATTATTCAGTCTTTTTCGTTAATTATTCGGTACCAAAATATTGCAGTTTTTTGTATGTTTACCTTTTTTTAATCGGATACTATATGGAAAACCCCTTACGTTAATTGCTTTTTTTTAAACACGTCCGAGAACTGTATGCACACTGGCCAGGGGTATATTTTTTCACGACGCTATTCCGTCGCAGTACATGTACATGTACCATTCAGAACATATACTTTGATACCTGGTACTGGATAGACGAATTAAATAGTCCTATAACATATTTTCAAGCCAGGCTGTGCACACAGTTGTGCAGGACTCTTATCACAATGCGCTCTGTAAACCCGAGCAGTGTGCATGTAGGTGGGAACTCGGGGTCAGTTTCCTGATCAGACTGCGCACACAGTTTACGGTGTTCAAATATCAACTGGTTATTAAGCAGACGATCTGCATATCTTCGTAATCAGACCGGACCATCGTTTTCTAGTATCAACTTCTACTTTAGACATTTAAACCTGTTTTTCTCTCTCTCTCTTTCGCACGCGCAGGCCCTTTCCAGACTGCGCAGATGTTTGCCGGTATCAAGTTCAAGGCTTTTCGCTAACACCCTAAACTGCCATTTGCGCAGCTGATATGTGCTTGTCTTATTAATGCTACCCGATAAGACTGCGCAGACCTATTCCGGTAGCAAGAGCTACGCCAGCATGTACACAGCTTTAAATCGACGTTGATTCAACGTCATGTGTTTATGCCCAGCGCATTCACTTAGCCTCTAATTTCTCTGTTGTGATTAAACCAGCTTTTATTTTTTTCGCCACTCGGACGATCTCGATCCGGCAGACTTGGCAGACTGTCCCGCAGACTGACTTGAGTCTTCTTGTTCACACATTACGATTTAACATTCAGTGTCAGCTTCAGAACCCCCTCTCTCTTTCTCTTTCTCCCCCATTTACCCGTGAAAAAAAAACTTGGAATCTCTTTCATACTCTCCAGACTGCGGAAATCTGCACGTGCTCCAATCATCAGTGAAGATACACAACAGGTAAATGCGCACGATATAAACACACAGAAAGAAACAAATGGAAACGATTCTACATCATGTACAAAGTGAGGATTCGGGTCGGTCCGTGCAGGCAGCTGACTGCTTTGAGTATTTATGGTCCGCCAGCACAAAAATCGACTTATCGTCGGACCCTTTTTGACATCCTGAGCCTCCTACTGTAGTAGAAATTAGGACAAGCCAGATCAGCATATATATATATACATGTATACGTCAATCATTATAATTTTTTTTTTCATCAACTATTAAATGTGGCGTGCCTTTAGTTGATCCGGACCTTTGCCAATTTATGGGTTTTTAAAAGTGCACCGAGATGGACTAAGACAAACACGCACGAACACGCACACTATTGTCGCCAAGTGTTTTGCTACACAAAGTATCTGACTCGCACGTAATTACTCTAAATGCTGGGGTAAAAGAGTTTAAGCGAAGCGCGTAGATCCTGATCACACTGCGCCTTAGGCAAGGTGTCATCCCATTTAATCATAAGTGTTCTTCAAGTTAGGACCCATAGAGTAACTGGTTAAATTGTCACAGTATTTAAAATGATTACGGTATAGTTGTACACAGTATAAAAAGAGCTGCGCAGATACAGATTATTATGCGCACGTACACAAACCCTTTTTTAGTCTTGCTAAATATAATTTCTTCCAAGATTCTGTAATTGGCACTTCTTATTTGCAGGAAAAGAACGGTGTGTTTGTCGTCTTCTTTTTTTCTTACTGCGATTTCTCGCTACTGATGCCTCTTACCAGACCAGCGCTCAGCTCCAGACACATACATGTAGGAGTTATTACATGGTTACTGCAATGAAACTTGCGGTGTAGGTTGGTTGGTATTCTATGGACGAAGTGTGAATGCCAAAACCAGACTGCGCATGTGCGCAATCTACTCTAGGCATGCGCAGTTGTACCCATACCTCGAAATAATCATTATCTGAAAAAGGCATCGCATTACACCTGCGAACCGCAAAGCCTTAGACAAGTCTGCGCACGTAAATAATAATGATTTTGCAAAGTTTGCCTTTCAGTTTATATTCTCTTGACAAACTGTGAATGCTCCAACTAGACTGCACATGAGCGCAATCTACCCTAGGCCCATATGTCGAAAAAAACGAGACAGTGTTCTACATCTGCGAACCACATAATAAACATTGTGAATGTTTGTAAATGCACATGGTATGCTACTTGAGCCGCGACTCGAGAAAACCAACAAAGTGGTTGTGGGCACAGCGCAGACTCAGATCAGCCTTGGGACCCGCCCAGTCCGATAAGAGTCTTCGCAGTGATCTTAAAGGATAGCCAAGGGTCTCAGGTACCTCCACGCGGGCAGCGAAGACTGATCAGACTAGGCGGATGCCCATGCTGATCTGAGTCTGCGCTGGGCACACAACCACATTGTTGGTTTTCTCGTGTCGCGGCTCATATGTATGATCGCTGATCGGATGTGTTTTAACGTCCATTTGAAACGCGGGCTGATTTATATAACTGCACATGCGAGTAAAGTCGTAAACTCGAAGCATAAATTGAATTGGGAGCTGCGCATGGTCAAATAAGGACTCGTGGCAATTATGCCAGTGGTCTGTCTTAACGCTCCTGCAAACTTTGAATGCACATACCATGCGTGTGCATAGGCTGGTTGGTGCTCTGCGTTTGACAGATTTTGTCAGGACGTTTTTCATGTCGTTCCGACAATTTCTTTTTGCAACCCCGGTTTCTCATCTCCCGTTCATGCATCATTATCAAAATCTAAAACATAAAAAAAAGAAAAAAAGAAAAGAAAGACAGGAAGAAAGAAAGTACACAATACCGCACGCGCTTAAGCGCGCATGCACATTTCCACTAAATAGGGAAAGTAGACTCAGTTCAATCTGCGCACCCCACATTCTCATAAACTCGATCGTTTTCGGTTATGTAAATATGTACAGACTCCTCGGGATCAACAAACAATGCAGATACAGAGGGCGCTGATCAGATTACACAGACTGATCTGGGTCTTCACTGTTCGCACTCAGTTCAAAGCACCTTTTCCGACTGCACGGCGCAAAATACCGGAAAACAAATAGCCCGACTCAAATACTAAGAGTCGCCCGGGCGTTAACGCACGTGCGTTAACGCACATGCAGATTCCCGCCAAAATAACCACCATTTAGTAGTAATACAGCTGCGGCGGGGCCAAAGTCCTAAAGCAGAGATTTTTTGAGAGAGTTCTTAGTCTTGGAAGTTATAATAGTGGAGATAAGTAGAAAAAAAAACGATGTCCCAAACTTGTGCTTGAAATTATAGAAATTCACTTTCTAAGGGTGCCTAGGCCCTATTCACTTTTATTGCAAAAACTGCCAAAACTTCATAAAGCTTGCATCATTTAAATTGAATGAAATAAGTTAAATGAAAAACAGAGCTTTTATCATTTTCGGGAGAATGGTAACATATCGATCTTCTATAGAAGCACGAAGTTTCTCGCATCCCATCCTGCGTGGGTATTACCGCAAATATCATGCATGAAGTTTGAAACCTTCGCGCGAAACACTCCCAAAACACTTGCACTAGCGCTGAAAAGATAAAAATTTTGGCGTGATGCGAGATCGGCGGGTGTATTTTGTTTTAATATTTTTTTATATATCTACATCATCGGGTAAAACTACACACACGACTTGTGTAAAAGTTCACTACATGTATGACTGCACACATTTCAAACATCGCTAGAGGCGTGGTCGCCAGTCGTCGCGGAGCAATCGCGCCGCGTCTAGATAGGCGCGAAATATTCCCACGCCGCTCCCACGCTGCGCGGCGAGGAGCGAAGCGGGCGTGGAGTGGCGCGGCGTGGAAATAGCGCGGGAATATCGAGGGAACAGCGTGGGATTTAATCTTTTTCACGGTCCAAACACGTCACGACGCGTAGCGATTGATAGTAAGATGTCGACGGCTGTACTGTAACATGAATCAAATGAGACTATTTCACGAAAAACCTATTTCTAAAACAGTGAAATCTAAAGTGATAATTTCACTGTTTGAAACAGTGAGTCTGAGACTATCAGTTACAAATTCACTGAGAAAGCTCTATAATTCATTGAAACGTATAGAAGAAACTGATTTCTTCTTTCTTAATCATATTAAAATTGAATAATGGAACAGAGAACACATCATCTATCAAAATGCTTGAAAAAGTATACCCCAGAAATTTATATATATTTGGATAAAAACTGTTTATTAGTTGTACCTTTCAGTATTAAACACTCTCTTTTTGCATTTTTTATTATAACTGGCATTAATCATGTCCAATTATAATACTTCACTGATGTCAATCTAATTTGTGCCATTTGTTAGGTATTGAGCACTTCTAAAATGTGGCTATCATAAAAATTCTAAATACACATTGAGACAGACAGCTTAGAACAAACACTGAAGATCCAATGCAGTCTGGTCTGAATCTACACTGTCATTCCATCAGCATCTCTTGGAAACATTACTGCATTGCAAAACCTTTTTTTTCATTTTAGGCCAGTTATGCTAATTATTCTAGGTGTCCCAATTTTTAGAATTACTACTTCTAGTTCAAGACATATTAAGCACATACCTATCAATCAACCTGTCCATGGATGTAACAATCTGTAACTGTTTATTAAGAGGAACAAAATGTCCATGGTGTTCTATCTCTTGCATATCATCACTGAACTCAGAACTTTCTCTCAGTTTTGAACAATCACTATCATCGCTGAAATCATCAATTCTATTTCGACCATCAGTACTCTTCAAACTGGCACTGGTATTTGTTGGTGACAACTTTGATGATGAGAAACCTTCAAAGTCAACTTTTGCTTCTCTGATTAAACTAAATCTAGGTGGCCTATGAGTCTCAGGCTTCATGATGCTTGCTTTCTCAGCTTTCTCATCTTGAAGAGTGAAGCGTATGGGGGTACTTGTTGAACTGCATTCACTGATATCAATATCATCACCAATTATGGTATCTAGTTCACCAGAGATAGAGTCAATGCTTGTGCAACTAGTAACAGATCCAGGTGCAGAAGAAACTGAGCTGGTAGATAATAAGGATGGGGCTGAAGAAACAGATTCCACATCTCTTGGTTTTAGATGTATCTCTGTTGTTGACTTCACTGTTTTTGGAGTAGATGCATCAATACCAACAAAAACATCAGGAGGTTCTCCTGGTGTAGGAGGAGGTTTGTGCCAAGTGTCTTTTAAACTGGGCTCTAGCTTTTCAATGGTATGAGATGGAAACGATATGTTTCCGATATCCAAAGAACTACGAATAACCTCTTTTGAATCAAATCCAATCTCTTGAGTCTGTCTTAACTCTTCCTTTGACCCTTCTTTCATTTGTATTGCATCAAAATTTTCAGCAGTAGCATCTGATTTCTCAGGAACACTATCTCTTTGCTTCTGAAATTCTTGCAACAGGGGTTCAGCCTGCTCATTATCTTCAGCCTTACTGCTGCTTTTGCCAACCACACTGTCACTGTGAGATTTTTGGGCTTTCTTCTTTGGTGAAGATGTAGTGGATGGTTTGTGAAGCTCTCGCGATAATGACTTTGCAGCCTTCTTTTCCTTCTTTGACTGTTTGCCTGGCGATTTCTTTTTTGCCTCCAGAGCAAATTTATCAGATAAAGATTTTTTTGAGGAAGCCATTTCTGTGACAAATGTGTCTTACTTAATGACAACAGTCTGCTTTCATTCTGATATACATGTCTAACACCTGTGTTTCCTCATGGAGGATCATTCTAAACAGCTACTGTACTCATTAGATGAAAAGTTAGTCTAATCCCAAGGCAAAACAACTGTATTTTATGACAGTTCTAACTGCTACAGATCTTTCCAATCCATCTCTGGATCTCTTTGTGACTTCTAAGAATTAAATGAGGTAACTGTCATGCAATGTGCCATGACTCACTGTGGTTTGTTATGGTTTGTTTTGATCCCATTTCTTACAATTCATGCCCTGGCCGTGAAAAACTGTTGCACCAGCATTATACGACGGAACAAAGCTGAAACAGTTTATTCCTATACATTTAGCTTTGCCTTTACACTGCATCCAGGTAAATTGACCTTGCAAATTTAATCTAAATATCTCATTTTCGGCGAAATGAGATGCGATTTCATGCTCATTTCCTGTCAACTTCTCCGTGCATTATGGGATTTCCTATGACATTTACTTCCGGGTTATAGTCTATGGGCGTATTCGGGATGTAAACCCGAGTAACTTTATCCGGAGAGGTCTTGGGTAATTAAATGGTTGTCTGTATATACAGTTTCAGAGCCAATAAGATTAAAATCAAAATTTTCAATACAGATTTAGCAAGGCTGACCAAAACATAGAATCAAATCGTCTGTAATGTTCAGCTCACCATTTCGGTTGTCGCCATGTTGTTGTTGTTGTGTAGAAATTCTGCCCGTCTCGGCACACCTCCAGCTGGAGTAAAACAGTTCTATATGTTAAAATGGTCGAATCCACCACCACTCTATGTTACAACGTTAAGTAGTCTCTATTTACAGTCTATAACTCAATTTAAAATTCTATGTTAAAACCGGCTAATGTGTGCCACAGACTTTCCCAGCACCTGTTTCTTTTTCACTGTTTTTGTTCTCCGGCGTCTTGGAACCAATGCTAAGAGTTTATATCTCTCACAGTGAAGAACATGACACAGCCTCCGACAATGAAATTCTATGCTCTGCAACTGTTCAGGATTAGGGTTGTCCATATCATTAGTTAAAGCGCTACAGTCTAGTATAAGCTGGAGGCAGCTATCAGAATTGTTAGTAAGCGGGAATACACCAGCACAGATAGATACAATATTGTCTATGATAGGATTTCTAACGCCAGCCAGGGCGGGACATTTAAGGAGAAAGTGTTCAACTGTCTCATCTTCCAGATGACAAAGTAGGCATGTTGGGTTGACCTGATTCTGGTTGAATGACGCTCGGTTAACTTGGAGTATGTATGTACCCGTCACCAGCTTGAGTTTAGTACGTATACGAGGAATTTCTCTGATATTTCCAAGCGATGTAATTAGGGAATGCCTCACACCACTCTTGAAGTCACTTGCATTCAGAAATCTCAGACTGGAGTACAATACTGCATTAGCCTTTATTTTGTTTTCCCAGTAACTATTAACCTGGGTGTTCACTATACTTTTCCACTTGAATTTAGACGGTGGGTCTTCCAGTAAGCTATTGGGGTCTTGCAGATCATACTTAATGAAGATTTCTTTAACTGCAATAAACCAGCTATGACTATCGTAAGACTTTATACTCAGTTGTCTAGCTGCAAGCTGATGTTCAATGGATGTAGGTGGTAGTCTACAAATGTTCCCAAAGAGAGTCAAAACACGTTTATGTATAACAGCTTCCATGGGTAGCGTCCCTGTGAGGATGTACACCGCAGGATCAGCGGTATTCACTGGTAACGAGAGTATCAGTTTCAGGAACTTCTTGTTAAACCTTTCTATCATGTCTAGGAGTTTCTGCTTGGGGAGTACAACTTCCAGGCCGTAAACTAGGACTGGGATAACATAGGTCTGCATCAGATGTATGGATGTATCTGGATCAAAGTAAAAAGTATGCAAAGACCAGGAACTGAAACAATCAAAATCCAAATCCAGCCCTCAAACCATAGTTGGAAACAACTAAGATAACAAATAATCAAGATACAGAGAACATATGGCCAACCGAGTGAGCAGCTTGTTCCCAAAAGGTGGCCACTCAGCAACCCAAACCGAACCAAAAATAATAAGAACATACATAAGATAAAACATCACAGAAACTCTGACACCAAAAACAGGCAACAGAGAACCACAACAGAACTACCGCCTTGGAACGGTCAGTAATGAATTACTGGGGGGGGGGGGGGGGGGGGGGGGGGGGCTTAAATCGATTTTACAGGCCCAACCTCACCCTCAGTTTCTGAAGTGGTATAAAACATTTAGTTGGTTGTTTGGTTCGCATGATAACCCTCTAACTCGTCAATGAATCATCACGGTAAACACATAAATCAAATTTCAACACCATGAAGAAGCAAAGACGAGGACTCAACAGATACAACGGGCCGTCTGACAGGTGGAGATCCCTGTCCTGCCAAACAACCCCACTGGAAATCTGAAGCAAAAGAAGGTCACCAGTTGAGCCCCGGTGGACCAAGCAACAGACAAAAAGGCTCCGGTCCCAACCAACTAAAATATATAGCTTTAGGTCGGGGCCATCATAGAGTCTGACGACCGATCCCCCGGTGTGCAATTAAAGAGTGCAGCAAAGTTATCAACCGTGATTGGGTTAATCACTAAGCATGCAGACTGTCGTATAACATTTAAATTATAGCCAATACGTTTGTGACGTATTATTATTTTTCGGAATTGATCAGAAAAATCAGTCCTACCCTTAATCTTTTTGAATTTGTATACTACATGTAAGTCACCATAAAATTCTGGTTCCGATAGGCCTTGGTGTAAAAGACATTTTAATCCGACATCAAATTTTGAAACCAATTCATGGTGTCTGCGATAGAATTTAGAAAAAGCCTTTCTAAGCTTATGATACCGATAGCCCTGTTGAAGAAGTTTAGCGGTTAAACATTTATTACGAGCATTAAAGTCATCTACATGACTATAGTCCGTTTGCTCCCAAATGCAAACGGGGTTTTGCTTATTTTCTCGAAAACGATGAAAGTTCCATCAAATGTTCTAATTTCCTAATGATTCCTATAACTATACATAACAGAATATGGAAAGTCCAAATTTTTGGATGCTTTTGTAAAATATTTTCCATTGACAGTAATGCAAAAACTGAGTAGTTTCACTAAAGGGCGTCGTATGCTTGTTAGAACAGCCAAAATATTGTTGATAGGCAATAGCGTAAACTCGTTGTTTACTACAGGTGTGGGCGTATATGAATGAAATAGTAAAATGTATTCACATGTTCGCACGCGTAACGCATGGTATCACTTGTCAGGTGATACTATGTTGTAAATAAATATTGAACTATTATATAAAAATATTATTTTGCGAGTAAAAATTTTATGTTTTAAAATTTGCTAATATATGGGTGAAACAAAAAGGAGAATATAAATGGACTCAGAATAAAATTTCAGTTAATTATGCAAATTTTGTTCAAGGGATAGCATACATTGGTCACATGCTCTAACACGTAAAATTAAACGGGAATTCCAACAGCCAACTTTTACTCCCTTGTAATTAAGAGATGAAAATGACATCTTTTAGGTCCTGTTTTTGTATAGAAACTTTTTTTATGCAAAACCTCACATTTCTACAAAATTATGATTTTGTTATGTATAGGATGAAAATTAAGAATGAGCAATTAGAAAATCTTCTACTTCTCACCAATTTTGAGAAAATATTGGGGATGCCGTTTGCATTTGGGAGCAAACGGACTATACACACTCTAGCAAATCTTATAAGTTGAGAAATATACACTCCATAAGAGGGACGACGTGGAAAATGGAAAATTAACTATATCAAAGTCAAAGTCATCACGTTTATCATAAATTTTAGAAGATACAAAACCGTTGGAAATAGATAGATGTAAATCCAAAAAGGGGGCCTCGGTATCTGAAGTATTAGCTTTATTCAATTTAAGTTCAGGTGGATAAATTTGGTTAACCATGCTTTCAAAATAAGGATTATCAATATTCAGAAGATCGTCTAAATATCTAGAGGTTGAGTTAAATGCCTCAATGATATCAGCTTGATTATCAACAGAAAGAGAAGTCATGAAATCTCTTTCATAACAAAATAAAAACAAATCGGCCACAAGAGGAGCACAATTTGTACCCATCGGAATACCAACAATTTGTCTGTATAACTTATTACCAAATCTGATGTAAATATTATATAAGAGATATGATAAGGCGTCACATACATTCTGACATGACCAAAGACTATATCCTCTATATATTTTACGGTCAGTAGAAGTGAAAAACGCTTTCTTATCGTTACAGGCAATATAAAGGGTATCTTCATTTTTGGAGAACTTTTTGAAGGCCCTCTCAATCAAATCAACAAGTTTTTCCTTTATTAAATTATGGGGTAATGTGGTATAAAGAGTAGAAAAATCATAAGTGGACAAACTAGTCGCACGGAACCCTCTTGACTTCAGTTTACTAAGTTCCTCACCAGAATTTTTTATAGACCAAAACATGTTTTTCCCTGACCTCTCATACACTGTCTCATAGTACCAAATGACACGAGATTTCACAGCAGTGAGGCAAGAAGTTAATAATTTAGATAATTCTGTAGTAGTACAAGAGCTAGAGTTGGCAATGAATCTAGCTTTATACGGTTTTTTGTGAAGCTTAGGTAACCAATACATCGTAGGAAGTTTGTCTTGGCGTTCCTTAACGTTTACAGCAAACTTTAAAGGCAAACCATTTGAGTGGCTATTAACGACAGTCTTCTCATCTGTAAAAGTCTCTTCGTAAGCCGTGGTGCCATTAAGTTCCTGTTTCAAAGTGTTAATATAGTGCAACCGACAAACAACAAACAACAAAGCCCATTTTCCCCATGCAGTCCAGAGGACATCAAACTATATAAAGTACGTCTAGCTTTGCTGATATTTTCTTTCACCGTAGAATCCTCTGTAGACGTGGATCTAAGTATACCCATATGCATAGTTTCTGTAACGTTAGGCATTGGCTCACCGTTCAGGGTCCACTCATACTCGGACTCTCCACTGGTCTTAGCTGTGCCCACAGGCATACCGAGGACGACACTCTTAGTTGGCTGTAACAAATAGCGCTCCATACAACTGTAGTCTGCTGCAATATTGATCAACGTTTGTAGGGCGCTTCGATCAGAACTCACAATAGCGACGTCATCAGCACAGGTGGGGGCGACACAGTTGATTCCACCAATCCGCATACCCAACATGGTTGCATCCAGACGATCCAGTAGCTTGTTGACAAAAACCTTGTACATATCTGTACTTAATATACCACCCTGTCTAACCCCTTGCTGTATTTCAAAGCTATCCGAGAACGTTCCATCCCACTTAATCACTGTACTGGCACTTTTATGCAGGCTATTTATAAGATTCCAGGTCGGTCCTTCAATCCCAATGTGAAAAAGTTTACGCATAAGACTTGTATGACTCACTACGTCAAAAGCTGACTTTGAATCTAAGAATGCGATGAAAGTAGGTTGATTGCTGTCTTTGTTATCCCGAATACATTCCTCTAATATCAGGGAACAATTCATTAGAGATGACGCTTCTGTGAAGCCACGTTGCAACTTATTCTGCGTTTCCAAAATCTGTGGTTTTATTCTTTCTCTCAAAACAGTCTCAAGAAGCTTTGACAATATAGGAGTAACTGTAATTCCACGATAATTTTTAGCATTTAGGTTTGATCCTTTTTTCTTAAATACCGGGGTAAGTACACCTAACTTCAGTGAATCTGGTACAACCCCGAGGTCTAAAATTTTGTTGAGTAACAAAGTCACAACCGGAGCGACAACATCAGCTCCATAGACTAAATGTTCAGCACTAATATTATAAATATCTGCCGACTTTCCCCTATTCAGAGCCTTTATTGCTGATTGTATCTCTTTTTCAGTGAAAGGATGTTCCTGCCCATACAGATTCCGACTCAGGTCCAAGATTTCCCTGTATTCCATCTCTGTCAAATCTTTGTAGTTATTATCAAAACTCGGCTCATTCACCGGTGTTGCCAGGTGCTTAAGATGCTGTTGCCACCCTTTCAAAATATCACTTTCCGTTCTAAATACTTCATCTCCGACGTGTAACTCGTTAATACACCCTGCAAGTTTACCACGCTGCTTATTCACCAATTTATGAAACATTGCCATATTTTGTGAACGAGAGTCCAGGATCTGCTGCCGTTCCTCCATACACTTGTTACTTTGTTCCAATCTACAGACTTGTCTGAGTATACTTGTAGTACTCTTTTTATTTATAACAGTTTGGTCATTTCGATCATTTGGCCTTCCAGCCCTTTTCCATTCAAAGAACGCTTCCTTCTTTGCTACTACCGCTTTATGTATCATTGGTGTCCAGATTTTCAATTTTGATTTACGAGTCCTTTTGCCCCCACGTGGGGCTGACGCCCTAGCACAGGTATCTAACACCTCATTCAGTTTCATTAGAGAGTTATCTAAAGTTCCAACTGTTTTAACATCAGTATCTATTCCACCCAATACATCAACAAGCTTAGCTTTATATAAATCCTGATCAACTTTTGTCCATTGTATTTTACGACACTGCTGTGAATTCTGCTGTTTTTCAGTTTTCTTTACT
Organism: Ctena decussata; assembly: GCA_963989385.1. Taxonomy (NCBI): domain Eukaryota; kingdom Metazoa; phylum Mollusca; class Bivalvia; order Lucinida; family Lucinidae; genus Ctena; species Ctena decussata. The sequence continues at coordinate 2,278,693 of OZ022501.1, read as the reverse complement.
CTATCAACACTAAGTTCAATTTTACATGATACTGGAACATGGTCCGACACGTTGGTATGCATGTTTTCCATGTATTGTATTGTATTGTATTTTCTAAATTCTGCCTTCATAGGCACACCTGGAATACTCCAGTAAAATCTTCTTGAGTAAAGTCTTTCCACAGTTAAGATCCACGTACAATAAAAGTTCTATCCAAGGAATATTTACTAATAATCCACCACCATTTACATGTGTATATAAAATGTTCAATTTTAAGAAATATCACTATAGCGTTTTCTCAAGTTGTTAAGGGCAATCAATCAATCTGTGCCTCGTTGAAATAGAATATGAGTACTCTATGTGTGGTTTGCTGCGCCCTTTACTTTTCTCTTACGTTTCGGCACTAGTTGGAGTTTATTATATCTGACTGCATGTAGTCTATAGATGAGCCTTCTGCTATGATAATGTAGAGAGTCCACAAGATGTCTATCTCGCTCTTTGTGTTAATTTTGTTGTTTTGTATAACAATGTCAGAGTCTATTAGTAACTGAAGTAACGTATATTCAGCACTCACAGGGTGCTTGTCAAGTAGATTAGCCAGTATATGCAAAAAGTCAATGAGAATAGGTTGTGGAACATCTTCTAGAGACTTGCAGTTGATCAGGAAGTGTTGAAGTGTCTCATCTTCTTCTTTACGCATTTGACACACCGGGTTTATTTCGTTCTGATTAAACTTTGCTCTGTTCGTTTGTAAAATGTATGTTCCCGTTAAAACTTTATTCTTCATTGGAATTCTAAGAATGTGTCTGTCACTATTCATGTGAGATTTCACAGCTGGGTGACATTGTCCCACAATGTAGGTTTTGGAAAGGTACTTCAATGAAGAATACAGTCTTGATTGTGACACTATTTGACTGGTCCAGTATGCATTGATAGCAGTATTTAGGAGTTTTTTCCAAGCTAACTTTCCTATCGGGTTTTCAAGTAAAATCTCCGGATTCGGTAGGTTGTACTTTAAAAGTATTCTCTTCACAGCAATGAACCAGCTATGACTTTTATACGACTTAACGTCCAATTGCCTTTTGGCCAATTGATGTTCTACTGAATCGTGTTGGAGTCTTGTAATATTACCGTACAATGACAATATTCTTTTATGTATCATGGCTTCAGCAGGAAGAGTTCCTGATAACATATATACAGCTGGATCAGCCACAGTCGATGATAATGATAGTATTTGTTTTAATAATTTCTTATATTGAGTTTCAAGCACATTTAATGGTTTCCCTGTTGGTATGACAACTTCAAGGCCATAGAACAACACTGGGAAGACGTATGTTTGAAGGAGTGATATCGACGTTTCCGGATCAAGACCGTTTTCGCCACGTAAACCGGTTCCCATGAGGCTGTATACTGTACGTTTAGCTTTCTGAATATTCGATTCGACAGTCTGCATTTCTTGATTAGAAGATGATCGTAATATTCCCATATGTATTCTGCATTCTGCATTCTGTATTCTGTATTCTGCCTTTATAGGCACACCTGAATATCCAGTAAATAGTCTTCTTCAGTAAAAGTCCTCATACTTTAAAATCGACAGTTCAATGTTAAGAGCCACAAATATATATATTTACACCATATCATGTTGTTGTTGCTGCTGCTGTGTTGTCCAGGCTTTCAGGCTCAGCAGCTCTTTGAAACTGGCAATAGTTTGGGCTTACAAAGCACTTATAAGATTAATAGAGTCATCGGCATAACAATGGTTCAGCGTATATGTTTAAGTTCACATGAAGCAGTTTCATGGTGCAGATGGTTTTCCATACAGCAAGATTCACAGTTAAGACTCCAACTAGACCTACTGGCCATTTAAATACTAGTCACTTCAAACAGAAGCTCCAAAAGAATTTGAGCCGCGACACAACAAAACCAACAATGTGGTTGTGCGCCCAGCGCAGACTCAGATCAGCCTGGGCATCCGCCCAGTCTGATCAGAGTCTTCGCTGTCCGCACGGATGTAGCTTAGACCCTTAGCTACACTTTGAGCACTTAACGATGAGTCTGGTCAAATTTGGCAGATTCCCAGGCTGATCTGAGTCATCGCTGGGCGCACGACCACATTGTTGGTTTTGTCGTGTCGCGGCTCATTTAAGTACCACACTGCATCATAATTATAGTTATTTTATTAACCCCTCTACCAGATATTCTTTTAATACATCCTGTACACTGTGCGTAGACGAAATTTGCAAACCTGAGTGTTGTAAATATAAAATGAAATATTGTACAGAAATAAAATTCGGGGTGCATATTGGATGAGACTACACATTTTCACGTATCCTTCAAGCACGGCATGTGCTTCAGAGCCCTATTTAAAAATTTGAAATAAGATTGGATTAGCTTTACTGAGGAGAAAATATGAGTTTCAGGAATAAGAATATTACTGTTGACACCATATAATTAAAACTATTGAATGTCAATCAAACTGTCTTGAGATGGTCGTAATAATTTTAGACAACATGCAAACCTTTGGTGCAATGACTGTCTGTTTTCAAAGTTGTCAACCCCGCTGTGTCTCAATTTGGAAATTTCTGAAGAGTTCCAAACTTCAGTGTTAAAGATTAATATGAACATTGTAACAACTGGACTCGGTGACATAACTGCAAAAGAAAAATAATTTTGATCTTTACAACTCAGATTATAAACAAAAGCGATGCAATATATTATCACTTACTGGGGCTGCTAAACATTTCTTTCGCCAGTAAGGATCCTCTTGTCAGAAACATTTTTGAAAAGTGCTAATATACTTCCAGTGCTAAAGCATGATATTAAAAATATTATGCGCACCATTAACAGACGGTACGTTTTCCCTATAAAATTTTGCCCGTTTAAAACATTTTGGGGCGTCAACAATCATAACAAAAGTGCATTAAGCAAAATGGCGATTTAAAGCACATAATGTTTCGATTTGTTATTTCTTTTCTCCCAGACGCTGGTTTTGGCCATTCTTTATTACAGTGAGAAACAAGAATTTCTACAAAATATAGATGTCATTAAATTTCTTCAGTACGAATGCTCTACCATGTGCAGTCTATGGTTATAGTTGGGGTAAATGGTTATTTAAAGCACATAATGTTTTGATTTGTTTTATTTCTTTTCCCCCAGACGCTGGTTTTGGCCATTCTTAATTGTTGTGAGAAACAAGACTTTCTGCAGGATATAAATGTCAATAAATTTTCTCTAATTGCTTTACTACGCGCAGTCTGTGGATATAGTTTGGGCTCTGAAACATATACCGCGTACAAACACATACCGGGAAACTAGTATTTATTTTTCTGAAATAAACGCCAAACGTTGCAACTAAGAACTCCAAACATTTCTACAGCTGTAGGCGTTTAATAATTTCCTTCATTTGGCCAAGACGTCACGAATAAATAATGCCATTTCTGTGAAAAAATATTTAAATCACATCACATAGAACGCAAGCCTTTGAGATGAGATACTACCGAAGGTTACTGAACATTTCGTACAAGGATCACATAACCAATGAGGAGGTTCGCAGAAAGATCCAAGCAGCCATTGGAGAATATGATGAACTCCTGACGCTGGTCAAGAAAGGGAAACTAAGGTGGTTTGGCCACGTCTCAAAGTCTTCTGGTTTAGCAAAGACGATTCTACAGGGCACAGTGAAAGGAAAAAGAAGAAGAGGTAGACAGAAGAAGCAGTGGGAAGACAATACTAAAGAGTGGACAGGGATGGATTTTGCCAGCTCAACTAGGGCAGCTGAAAACAGGACAAGGTGGAAAGGGATTGTTTCGAAGTCATCTGTGGTGCCCCAACAACCAAGTAAGGTTATGGGATAGAATAGAATAGAAACTTGTATTATAGGTATTTAATTCATAACACCCCATTTTTTTGCTTAAATATTTCGAGAAATACCAGACTAGCATTTTAATTGGCAGACGGTTCAAAAGCTCATTTTGAGTCTAGAATGACATGTTGTGACACTTGCAACTTTAAATAAATATTGCCATACTTTATCTTATCTTACCTTGCCTCACATTACCTCACCTTACCTTACCTGACCTGACCTCACTTCACCTCAACTCACTTCTAATCACGTCACCTCACCTTACCTCACATTAGATTATTTCAGGCTACTTTATCTTACCTTACCTTGCCAAACCTCATCTTACCTTACCTTATCTTTCCTCACCTCACCTTGCCTTACATCACCGTACCTCACCTCACATCACCTTACCTTATCTTACCTTACCTTTCCTTATCTTGTATTACTGCACCTCGCATCACCTCACATTACCTTACCTCACCTTACCTTAACTCAGGTTTACCTTACCTTATCTCAACTTACAAAACCTAATCTTACCTCAACTTATTTACCTCACCTCACCTTAATTTACCTCATCTTACCTAACCTTACCTTACTTTACCTTACCTTACCTTACCCTACCTTCCGTAACGTTCGTTACACTATGCTACCTTACATTACATTACCTTACCTTTACCTTTAACCCCTGTTTGGACATTCCTGACAATTGTGCACGATCATGAGTTCTAAAGGCAGGATGTATTCAACAATAACGACATGGGAGCAAGACAGTTCACTGGCAAGACAGTTCACCGACAATGATTTTGGAGACACTTCACCAACAGCTCATCGACATTTTTAAGGACGATTCACCTACAACATTTCATACTGTACTTGTTTATGTGTCATATTTGAAAATCTAGAAACATAATATCTTTTTATTTAATTGTTTAAATGACTGTTATGAACACATTTTCGTCATTTTCTTGCTGATTATTGTCTCCAGATCTATACATTTATAGGGACCAGCTAAGTTTCGAGATTTTGCCTTCCTTTCCCTTTGCTCCCATTCACACATAGGCCTCCATTTCATCTATATCAGAATTTAGTGTCGAAAACATTTAATTTATATTTTCCCGTTTAAAGACGTACAGTTTGATGAAAACATTAGTTTAGTATCTGCTACTTATGAGAAGTAAAGGTTGGAATTAAGGTAATCAAGTCAGGATTAACATGATTAGTTTTAATTTTAGATTAAGGTTAGATTAGGGTTTGAATTAGCAATGTAAGACTGGTAATAGGGGCGGACGTATTCTAAAATTAATCTCTCCTCAGGGACTAATACATTGTAGACATAAAGATAAAGTAACACTTCTTCGTGTTATATATTGAACAAAAATAAAAAACTTGACGGTTTTTATTTCTCAATGCCGGCCAACCTAGCAAATTTGTAATGTATAAATGGATGTTTTCTAGTTGGACAGACATATGATCACTTAAATCAAGAAAAATTATTGGTAAATGTTTGTCCTGTCCGGAGTTATCTAACTTATTCCTATTTTAATAATTCAGAACAGAACTTTAATTTGCGCATGCGCAGAAGAAAGTTCTCTTGTACGCGATAAACAGTAGTTCTAGTACGCACAGAAAACACTTTAAACGCTTATGTTTATTGTAATTACAACCTGAAAATAACGTTTAAAGTTTCAAAACTTTTAGATTATCTCCCTTTGAATTAAACATATAGAGATTTATGAGATGCCGTATCTCCTATACCAATGCGTCTTTTTCGTTATTTTCTTCGGGATTAGTTTGCTTGTCTTGCAAACTCAATGTATTTATTACTAAATTTATTTGAAAGTCATTTCTTAAACTGCCATAAAGACTTAAATGTGTAACGGGAATTCCATTGAAACTGAACTTCTGACTTCGTAATTGCGTGGACTGAGGTTTTTCGTCTGTTCCTTACGGCCTCCTAGTCGACCGTGCATCGGCATAATTTTAGCTTATGAGTCCATACAGATTGGATTTAATAATGGAAAAGCATTGCCAACAGATTTCTTATCATTTGAACAGACTTCGACAATTTTGAATTTGGTAATTATTTGGTTTTGAGCATAGAAAACAGAAAAGTACCCTTGTGACGTTTACAGTAGCCTCAATTGTGCTGTATCTAAGGAATCTTGAAATTTGTGTGACTATGATATTACAGAATGATTACATTTTCTTAAAATAAAAGAATTTTTATGTCTCACTTTTTTATCCGCCTACCGTAGGATGAAACATACCTACTGTCAAGTTTTTATTTTTGCTAAGTATATAATAAGGATAAGAATTCATTTAAAGTAGGCATGTTTACAACAAACAAAATTACAAAATAATTTTGTAATTTTTTTTGATGTGTTCTCTGCTCTTGGAGGAACTCTAAGATTTTTATTTGAACGAGATTCGAGCCGACTAAGATGGTGAAAGTGGCAAAAAAGAAATAGTAATATAAAAAAAAATCAATTCTTCGCCCAGTTTTCATATTGAGATATTTATTTTCAGAAATAGAAAAGAAAATGATGTACGGCGGCCTCAAATATTCGGTCTTGCTTTACTGGATACTAAGTACTGAATTTTCTATATAGCTGAAAGTATATCTCCAATTTCATCTACTTTTCCGTAATTTGTCATGAAAAGCACATATAACCAGCCGTTACAGATGATTGCTAATAAAAGTCTTGCATGGCGACAAAAAAGTGTGATGAACTGTCTTCAAAGTGTTTCATTAAAAAAAGTGCCATGTGTAAAATGTAAGTACAGGGCGTTGAATCGACGTGAGCAACGAAGAATCGATATTGCCCAACCAATGGTTGAAAATGGGCAGCTGCTCATGGTATTAGAAAGAGGCCTTTCACAAACGAAGCCACTCAGAAGCCTTGCTGTAACATACGACTCCTCCTATTAGCTCCGTTTTGTGCGCTGCCTATTGGCCAGTAAAATTTGGGTTGGGTTATAGAATCTTCGGTTTTGAGGTAAAATCAGGGCATGGATAGGATGGACCTTTAGATCTGGAAATCTCATTAGCACAGACAGGTATGTTTGTTATCAGCGGGTGAAATGGACTTGATACGAATCTCCATACGAACCGAACTACCAACTAATTGTGTGCACCGCAGCGGAGGGTGAGGGTGAAGGTTTGGGCCCAGTAAAACCGGTTTAAACCCCCCAATAGTTATTAATGACCGTCCCAAGGCGGTACTTTTGTTGTGGTTGCATTTGTTTTATGTTCGGTGCTGTTTAATTTATTGTGTTCTCAGTTTAATCCTTCTATCATAAAAATAGAAAATAGGTAAAAATAATTGTTAAATGTTTTTCATATAATTTGCTTAGTCCGTTGTAACCCGTCTGTTGGTCTAATCTAAATTATTTAGTTCAATAAAGATAGCTGAGTTGCCATCTATTTGGGAAAGAGCTGCTGACTCGGCTTAATGTTTGTTGGGATGTCTTTGTCAATCTTTCCCTTTGATGTTGGGGATAGGGTTTGGGATCTGATTCAGTCAGTTCCTGAAGTGTATGTCACGGACTCTTAAAAAATCTCACACCCGGGCCGAGGATCGAACCCGGGACCTTTCGATTTACAGTCGAACACTCTACCACGTCGCTATAAAAGCCGGCTTGTACCGCAAGGCAGTACAAGTGTATATATATACCTACTTACCTACACCCTGTGACATTCTCCCCCTCCATATTGAATTTGTCCTCGAATTCTCAGGAGTTACAAGAATCACTTGAAATGAGACTTAAGGAGCTCTAATGCACATATGGGTCATTTACGTTGGGCGCCATTTGTCACGGACTCTTAAAAAATCTCACGCCCGGGCCGAAGATCGAACCCGGGACCTGTCGATCTAAAGGCGAGCACTCTACCACGTCGCTATAAAAGCCGGCTTGTACCGCAAGGCAGTACAAGTGTTTATATACCTAATTACCTACACCCTGTGACATTCTCCCCCACCAAATTGGACTTCGTCCCCGAAGTTCCAGGCTAAAGAGCTGCATATAGAAATAGGCTCGAGGAATTACTGCACAGGGGTCAGGCTGGATTTTACGTTGGGCGCCATTTGTCACGGACTCTTAAAAATCTCACACCCGGGCCGAGGATCGAACCCGGGACCTTTCGATTTACAGTTGAGCACTCTACCACGTCGCTATAAAAGCCGGCTTGTACCGCAAGGCAGTACAAGTGTATATATATACCTAATGACCTACACCCTGTGACATGTAGTTACTCTTTAAATTTGAGTATTTCATCAGCTGATTATAGTGAGCGTACCTGCGTCCTGTCTACTTCTTACTGTGTACTGTCTGGTGCGTCAATGGCTTTCCGCATGTGCAAGTGTATGAACAACTAGAATGGTTGTCCAGGGACACCTTGTCGAGCCCGCTGTTTGCTTTAGTGACCTATAAGTATGTCAAAACTAACTGCTGCAATCTAGAAAGAAGCTGAACAACATTACGCACCATGCTTGCTACGACAGCATATTTCTTTTCTTAATTTTTCTTTATGGAAAACAAGCAGAAGTAATGGCCTGGTCAATTTATGACCATTTTATCATTTGACCTCCAAGAATCACCTTGATCTTGGAACAACCTGAATAAATACTTATACTTACTCGTGCCAAATTATTTTGTAATCCATGCATAAATGTATAAGTAATGGCCCGGAAAAGCTCTGTTTACGACAGTTTTATAATTGACCTTCAAGTGTGACCTTGACCTTCAACCTACACCAGTATGTGTTCTACTTATCAAGGAGAATAATTGTGCCAAATTATTTTGAAATACATGCAATAATTGCAGAAGTAATGGCTCGGACAAGTTCCATTTATGACCATTTTATCATTTGACCTTCGAGTGTGACCTTGACCTTTAACCTATCTGAACAAATATTTCAAATGACACTTTTACTCATCAAGGAGAACAATTGTGCCAAATTATTTTGAAATCCATGCATAAATGTAGAAGGAATGGCTCGGACAAGCTCCATTAATGACAATTTTATCATTTAACCTTCAAGTGTGACCTTGACCTTTAACCTACCTTTTACTCATCGAGGAGAACAATTGTGCCAAATCATTTTGAAATCCATGCATAAATGTAGAAGTTATGGCCCGGACAAGCTCTCTTTATGACCATTTTATCATTTGACCTTCAAGTGTGACCTTCAACCTACCTGAACAAATGTTTCAAATGACACTTCTACTCATCAAGGAGAACAATTGTGCTAAATTATTTTGAAATTCACCAATAAATGTAGAAATCATAGTGCGGACAAATCTGGACGGACACACACACACTAATGCATGCACTAACGAACGCACATGAAGTTGTGACAACTATGTCTCGCTCACCGCAAGCGGGCTCGGCAAAAAGTAAGACGTATGCATGTGCAAACTATGTCGTAGCAGGCAGTAGAATAATAGTTTTATTAGTCAGCAGGACACTGTAATCAGTAGACAGGACACAGTAGACATTGTAGGAAATCAATATACATCAAATAGTATATAGTAAACAGTGGACAATTCAGTATCTAACCAGCAGGTGCACATGCTCTTGTACATATGTAGGAGACAGTGCACAGGAAGACCGCATACAGGAATAGTCATAAATGTTATTCCAGCAGCTCTGTCTCTTCGTTTGGCGGAGACATCTGGAGCTCATGAAGCTGTTGAAATATTAGTGACCATGGTCACAGACCAAAGAATAATCTTGACTTCTGGTACTCAGAAATAGTGGACTGGATATACTAGAATCTTCAAGAAATGCTTTGACTGTATATACCAATATTTGTACCAAAATCTTAAACAAGTTCCATGAACTCATTTTCCAATATAAACACCAGAAAACAAATATGACCTTTCCGTAAAAAGGTTCAAGGTCAACCCAAGGTAATCATTTGAATAATCATGGCAGTGCTCGAGTACCCGATGTGATACATACCAAGTTTCGAGGCCATTAGTCAACTGGGTCTGGAGAACAAGTTTTTTGGCGAGGCGGTCATGTTGATTATGTGACCTATACCGTGTGAACAAGTTTTCGTACCCTCAACCCCTGGAGGCTCTAAACGAAGTTTGGTTAAAATTGACTCAGTGGCTTTTGAGGAAATTGTCGGAATATCAGAGACGTGGGTCGAATATAGCCTATGCTTCATGCCAAGTTTCAAGGCTATCGGCCGATCAATTCTAGAGAAGATTTTAAAAGTGTTTTGCCATACATTTGCGTGGCGGTTATGTTCATGTGACTCGACCATTTGAACAAAATTTCACGCAAGCAGCTCACGGAGTGCCTACATGAAATTTGTTTTCAATCGAGCTAACGGTTTCAGAGACACCATGTGAAAATGTAGACGGACGGACGGACGAGAGCCTGTCTATCCTATGAGCATATGTAACCTTCGGCTCAGGTGAGCTAGAAAGACAACCCTATCACAAACAGCACAGCTGCCGATGCCGAAAGTTACATCATTTTACTACGTCGAGACCATGGTGTGACTGAAAAAGAATGTGCGAGACAGGCGTGGCGAAGTTCGCTCTATTGTGGTCAAAATCGGGATGGGGGCATTTCTCAACTTACTTGAATGTTAATGAATATTATTGTCCGCGTTCAATTTAGCTGGCATTGTTAATCAAAGAGTGTAAAACAAGATAGTTCAGAATCAAAATGGCAACAAGATACGATTGCTTACTCTTAAACATAAACAAAACCAAAACAAAAAAAAGGTTAGTTCCTGAGCACATGTAAAAGAGAGAAATAGTTGTGAAAGGGAGCAGTAAGTTCTACGATAAGGGTCATCAACTGTACGAGGCCGCACTCCTGACATGATGTTATACTCAACATGCTCTTCGTCCACTAATCGAATCTGAGATCAACCATAAAAGACATTTTCTCAAAATTCCTTTTATAAATAAAGGAATTGATTTTATTGACCTACAAAGTATTTTTAAGGATCGGTCTGTAACTGCATCGATTCCGGATTATTTCGTCTATCATATGTTATAAATATAACAAACCAATTAGAAACACTATATAGTACAGAGTTAAGGTCACTTTTGCAACAAGGCCTATCGAAACCTGCTTTTTTGGTGACTTAGTATATAAATTACGCAAAATCGTAGGAAAACAGAATTTCCTGATCAATTTAAGAAAATTATCATGCGATTTAAACGCATTGGCTATAACATAGATGTAATGCGACAGTCTGCATGCTTAGTGGTTAACCCAATCACGGTTTACAACTTTGCTGTCCTCTTTAATTGCACACCGGTGGGTCGGGGTTCAGACTCTATACTGAGGGTGAGGTTGGGCCTGTAAAATCGATTTAAGCCCCCCCCCCCCCCCAGTAATTCATTACTGACCGTTCCAAGGCGGTAGTTCTGTTGTGGTTCTCTGTTGCCTGTTTTTGGTGTCAGAGTTTCTGTGATGTTTTACCTTATGTATGTTCTTATTATTTTTGGTTCGGTTTGGGTTGCTGAGTGGCCACCTTTTGGGAACAAGCTGCTCACTCGGTTGGCCATATGTTCTCTGTATCTTGATTATTTGTAATCTTAGTTGTTTCCAACTATGGTTTGAGGGCTGGATTTGGATTTTGATTGTTTCAGTTCCTGGTCTTTGCAAACTTTTTACTTCTATGATAGCCCCTACATAAAGCTATATATTAGTTGGTTGGGGCCGGATGTTTGTCTGTTTCTTGGCCCACCGGGGTTCAACTGGTGGTCTTCTTTTGCTCCAGTGTTCCAGTGGTGTTGCTGACGCCCCAGGGATCTCCAGGTGTCTCAACACGTTTTGGCTGTCGAGTCCTCATCCTTGCTTCATCACAGTCTTTTCTTGATTTTAATTGTTGCCCGTGATGACTCTCTGATGAGTTAGGGGACCTTCATACGAACCGAACTACCAACAAATTGTGTGCACCGCGGCGGAGGGTTAGGGTGAAGGTTTGGGCCCAGTAAAACCGGTTTAAACCTCCCAGTAGCAATTACTGACCGTCCCAAGGCGGTACTTTCGTTGCGGTTGCATTTGTTTTATGTTCGGTACTGTTTAATTTATTGTGTTATCATTTTAACCCTTCTATAATAAAATTGAAAATAGGTCAAAATAGTTGTTAAATGTTTTTCGTATAATTTGCTTAGTCTGTTGTAACCCTTCTGTTGGTCTAAATTATTTAGTTTAGTAAAAATAGCTGAGTCGCCACCTATTTGGGAAAGCGCTGCTGACTCGGCTTATCATTTGTTATTTATTGTTTGTTGGGATGTCTTTGTCAATCTTTCCCTTTGATGTTGGGAATAGGGTTTGGGATCTGATTCAGTCAGTTCCTGAAGTGTAGTTACTCTTTAAATTTTATAAAATCAAAACCTTAAAAGTTCCTTCAACAGCAGTGATTACATACAGAAATAGGAACATGGGCCAGACTACGTAATTTCGGCTAATAAAGCCTCGTCAGTGACCCTGACAATATCTGGCACGAAACCAGAAAAAAGCATACTGTAATTTCTTAATTTTAATTGGGCAGTCGATTCAAAGACTGATTAGTTTCAAAAGGATCCAAATAATATAAAAAAAAACAAAAAACGATGATCTAGAATAATAGTCTCAATCGATCTCAAATTTTAGATTTCTCAGAATCTATCCCCCGATCTCAAAGGATGTAAATGAAATATAATCTGCACTATGGATGATGTACGGGGAGACTTTTTACGGCCTCCACTCGGCACAACACCAGCTGCAGTGAATTAAAATCAAAATCTTAAAAGTTCCTTCAAGAGCAGTGAATACATACAGAAATAGGAACATGGGCCAGACTACATAGTTTCGGCTAATAAAGCCTCGTCAGTGACCCTGACAATATCTGGTACGAAACCAGAAAGAAAAACATACTGTAATTTCTTAATTTTAATTGGGCAGTCAATTCAAAGACTGATTAGTTTCAAAAGCAGTCTTTCAGTGATCAGTGAAATAACCAAATTAAAATGTATGATATATACTAGGTGAACGAAAATGATTATTCTTTTTCATGTGACTATAAAAATGGATGAAAAAGTTGTAAAGCAATACCAAAAAAAGCAAAGAGGGAAGCACTATGTTTCGCATGTACAGCAAAGTCCGTCAGTTGGTCCATGAGGTGAATTTAATGTGTGAGTGTTATGGCTGACAATTACATGTATAAATGAGCACGATGGACTTGTATTCTTTCAGTTATTTATTTTGCATGCATGTTTGAACTGCTTTATTATGTGCCTGCTGTTACGATTTATACTGTCACTTTGCTATGAGTACAGTTTTACTATCCAAATATAACTTTTGCACCATGTTAGTTCTGGAACCACATACCAGGTCCTTAATGAAAAGTATCATTTTCTACACTCGCAAGGGCACAGTCCTAGACTAACTGACTGAGTAAGAGGGGTCATTATGATTCTGTTCTACCTGGCTTTACCTCTAATAGCAGGCAAAACTAACTGGGTTCACTCGGGTAAGCATGTACCTAATTGTATTTACCGAACGTGCGTATGTAAGTATTACGTGAGCATAAAATTTACTGAGAACAAGTTCAGCTTTTTCAAAAGCTCGAGAGTGCAGAGAAGAAAATTGTTAACATTAGTAGTTAACTTAATTGTGTTTTGTAAAATAAAATTTCCTTTTTCTTTGCCAATGTTTTTTGTTGTTTAAGTAGTAGGTAAGTGAGGTACATGTACTTTGTATAGTGCCTGCTTTAAATAGATTTTTTTTTCAAGTTTTTTTTTTTTTTGTAGATGAGTGGATGCTTTGTTATACGGTCTGGCAATAGTTTTCCATGGTCAGCTTTGCTGCTCAGTGACAGCTGTCGAAAGGCAATATCGTGTCTAATGACGGCTCCTGATAAGTGAGTTACAATGTCTTTCGGCAGTCAGGCGAGACAACAGTCTGCCTGATGACTGAGCTAGTTGTGCAGTGTGCTATATTTCCTTTGACAGTTCTCGTTAGGTTGGTTGGTTGGTTGATTTGATGCTTAACGTCCACGGTAAACAACTAAGGTCATGTCGGGACGGTCAGTTAACCTAACCACACTATTCCTGGGCAGGCTTAGACCTCCTAAGCGGTTAACCAGTACGAAGTGTACATACTTTCGCCAGTAACTGACAGCTGCCCTTCTTGAATCAGCGGAAGGAGAAACGAAAGTATGTGGCCAGACCGGGATTCGAACCCAGGACCTCTGACTTACGAGTCAGGAGCCCTACCGATTGCGCTACCCGGCCCGGCTCTCGTTAGGTAAGCTATCAGCTGTCTGGTGACAACTCTCGATAAATGAGCCACGACACGACAAACCCAACAAAGTGGCATGTCCGCCCAGTCTAATCAGCGTCTTAGCTGACGGCATGGAGGTAGCTTAGAGCCTTTGCTACCCTTTTAGCGCCTAGCAAAGACTCTGATCAGACTGGATGGATGCCCAGGCTGATCTGAGTCTTCGTTGGGCGCACATGCCACTTTGTGGGATTTGTCGTGGTCGTGGCTCAAATTAGTTTTACTATCTGCTGGTTGTAGCTGTTGTTATTTGAGCGCTGTTATCTACCGAGAGGTTTTATATGGTGAGCTGTACTAACAAAGTTAATTCTTTTGCATTTTGGACTGTGCTGTATAGTTGCAGCTATCAGCGTTTGTTGGGTTAGCTGTACTGAATAGTTACAGCTGTCGATAAGTAAACGGAACTATCTGATGATTAGTTGTATCAGGTGAGCTATAGCTCCGGTTAAAAAGGTAGTGCGTAAGCGAGGCGTAGACTAATACGGGATACACTGGAAAGTGAACGGCGAAGTAGAAAAAGAAGCAAAAGTGAAACGAAAGGCATAAGCTTAACTTTTTTGACCAGTGGACTTGTCCATCTTTACCATTTGGATGAGTCCGTTTCTAGCTTTAGGGGTTTCTGGCGAATGTTTTCACTTTCTGCTCAGTTTGCATATGTCCCCAAAACGGTTTCCAGCCTAAAAGGCTAACTATGTTAATTTTGTTGAGTCAGGTTTATTCCCAGCATTTACTTAGTCTTCTTGCTAGCTAGGCTATACTGTCTGATGATAGCTCTTGATAAACCCGCCTTACTGTCTGATAACAGTATTTGTTTATAAGCTATACTGTCCTGAAATAGCGCTCTGCTGTGTACGGGAAGCTGTTGAGCTCTTGATATGTGGACTGAACCATCTGGTGATTGCTTGTATTAGATGAAACAGCTTAAAGGTCAGGCGTGCAAAAAAAAAATAAAATAAATAAATAAAAATTAAAATAAGATAAAATAAATAAATTAATTGAATTAACAAAAATTCTGCAAGCAGTAAACCACAGTTGTCTTAATTAATGCTAGCAGACCTATAACGCATTTTTAACCAACAGGATTCTACACAAAATATTTATGAAATAACAAAATAACAAGTGGACTTGTCTAACTGGGACCATCTGTTGTTAATACTGTATTTGAGTGGAAGCTTTTTGTGAAAGCTTTTTTTCAGGAACTAAAGCAAGGTGAAGCAATTCTGCCATTTTCTTCCACTTTTGCCTCCATTCCTAATGGGGTCAATGCTAAAAAGAAATTACTGCCCCCGTAGCAATTCTTTCAGACTCCATTCTGGAAGAGAGACTTTGTTAATGGAAGAAAACAGGGAGTCATAAAAGTTTTTCTTTGTAAAAACTGGAAAAATATGAATGTGTACTGAAACACCTTAAAAAGATTTCTTAGTTTGGATTTCTGTCTTCGCAAAATGGTTCTTTGTATTCTTAAAGATAATACCATCACTTCATGACTCTTACTTTCGTCGCTAACTGTCAGTGAACTTTGAAGATTAACACTTTTTTTAAACTGTAAACCCCTTGTAGGAACATATGCAAGCAGTGTAGTTCAGACGCTGCAGAAAGCGGCGTCTGATCAGGGTCTACACTATTACATGAATTTCTATGTAAAATACAAGAAAGCATCCACGAGAAAACCCGCCGCCCCCCGCTCCCCGCCCCCCCCCCCCGCCCCCCCTAAAAAAGAGAATAAAAATGGATTCGTACAAATGATAAGGATGGACAATTCCACTGGTGAACAAAAGGTTAAGGTACATATAGCCGGTACTCATGTCTAATTCTGAAAGCCCAGATTAAATTGATTCATTGGCAAAACAATACAACACAACACTTCAGTTAGCTGTAAACAATGTCCTCAAGCAATGTCACTAAGGTCAGTTGTATCTTTGCTTGATAGCCATCAAGGCGCTTCCCAGGGTAAACATCACATTTATACAAGACTTCTTTTGATACACAGAGCTGATTGTGAAATATGTCCCCACAATGACATGATACTTTCACAGAATAAAGACTCAGTACTTGCAATTTTTTAAAGATGAAGTGAACGGGTAGGCTACACTTTCAGGGGAAGTAACTTTACCATTTTCTTTTCTGCCTCCCTTTTCAACAGCGAGTTGACTCTTAAAGAAAAGAAATTGTTTCGCGTGGGCAAATTCTTTATGGGTAGACACTACATGTTATGGAAAGGATTCGTCATCCTGCCGGGAAGCAATCAGGAAGTCATAAAATTTGTTCAGCTTTGTAAAATTGGCAAAAAAATATGGTCTCAAAGAACCGTTTCTTCCAAAGCTTACAGCTCCCGGTTCTTTTTCTTAATAGAAACAAAATGAATAAATCGTCCTCTTTACTGTCGCCATCATTTCACGCGACATGTATTGTTGCCTCTGATCTCCGAAGCAAAGTATACGCCTCTGCTACATGTATTTTTATCGTCCTCATTCTATTGGATAGCAACCCCTAATTCCAGAAAAAATACATTAACCCGGGGAGCATCGCATGAGAAACTCAAAACCCGTTTACAATCGCCGATTTCTTGGCTCCTGCTCTATGAAATCACATCGTAGATGTTTCTGTACATACCATACACATTATTCAGATCAAACAGGCTTCCACGGAATATTGTCTAAAACACACTTGGGGTCCAATAGTATGGATGCAACCGACTTTAGCATGTGTTTCTGGAGGATGCACCCGACAGACGAGCTCGCAACGGTATTATCTTCGTAAAATACGACAGAAAATGATGCAACGGACTTCTTGGAAACCCAGAGGACAAAAAGCATCGAATCAAAGTATTATAAAGGTGTTATTCTTTAGACGTAATTTAGTACTAGATTGAAGTTATATTGCGAAGAAAATACTCACGTTAATTCAAGAAGAAATGAAAACATCAACTGGCTTAGCATCGGAATTGATGTTTCTGTGAAAACCCTGTTGTAAGCATTTTCATTCGAAAAGGTAGCTTTTGGGTTCTTGGATCCGATGCATAGCGGAAGTTAGCATCAAAGCACGGCGACTTCTCAACAGTTTTAACATCCGCTATTCAATGGATCCACAGAACCAAAATAATAAATTAAGAAAAGACTCAAATAAAAAAAAGTACCACTTTTTTAGATTTTTCATAACTATGCCTGTCCGGATAAATCTACATCTAGGGGATAACTTTTTTTAACAGAAGATTATATTTGCCACCAAAACGTTTCGTTAGAGAGAGAGAAAAAAAAACGGTTACCAGGCCGGACACACAATGCTGCAACGTTGGTTTGGCAGTAAAGGCTTTGATTTGATGTTTTTATCCTCTAGGCTGTAGCACTTATTTAAAAAAAAAAGTCCGTTGCACCATCTTCTGTTGCATATTACGAAGTCCGTTGCATCATATTCGGTGAAAGCTCGTCTAAGTCGGGTGCATCCTCCAGATACTGAAGTCGGTTGCATCCATACGATGGGACCCCAAGTGTGTTTGAGACAATATTCTGTGGAGTATACTTTGCTTCTTCCAAAGCTTACAGCTCACGGTTTTTTCAAACAGAAACAAAACGAAAAAAAGCAACCGTCCTCTTTCATGTCGCCATCATTTCACGCGACGTGTATTGTTGCCTCTGATCTCCGAAGTCGGGAATTCGATAGTTTGGAGGATTCAGGGGTGGCCCACAACGAGCAAGCAACTCAGTCCATGCCCTTGCCTAAGGTTCACTGACATTGTTGTTTATTAAAAACACTGCTAACTGCAAACTGATCGGAAGAAAGACCTTTTTTCGGCTTTAGCCGTATAATCTTATTATTGACCTACATTTTAAGTATTTCATTGGCCAATATAAATACCCCCGGGATTTTGATTTAAGTATCTTACTTTCGCTTTCTCTTTTTATTTTCGGTTTCATTTGACCATTGGCCTATTAACCGTATCGTGATGAATCTAGATATTTCGATCAAAATCGTTTTTTGCCGAAGAACACATTTCGCCTGTTATGTCGATCATGTAAAATATAAAAACCAACACGATAACTTGACCCAGAAGACGAAATTAAGTAATTGTTGCTGGCTTAGTTATTGATGTTGTGTTGGAACTGTGACACTTTTAAGGCTATACGTGGGGCGGTCAGCCTACCAATCCTCATTGTTATGTAGAACACAGACAGGCCGCAGTCACAATTCAACAGCATTTCCGAAATCGAAACCCCAGCACCAACAACAAATATGCATATCGACATGGGCATCCGTACAATCTGATCAGCACATTCGATATCTTACATGTACCTGACTCATACATATTACAATACACACTTCTATTTAATCTAAGCCGATTATCTTTTTTAAAGATAATTTTTGTTTTACTTAATAAAACGAGATGCACAGACATGTTTCAAAGTATTTTATGCCAACTGTTCTAAAGCCTAGTTTATGCTCAATGACACTTGTCTTGCAAAAACAAAAAAAGCAAATAATGAATAAGCGAATGAACTGGCTGCCTTCTGGTATGTGCCTTTTTCTGTTTAATTTGATTGTATTGCTCAAATATGTTATATATTGTAACATTCTTATGTAAATATATTCAATCTCTTACTTTTTCATTTAAATTCATATTTTTAATTCAAGTGTTTGTAAGATACCGTTATTACCTAAGATATATGGATACTTTAATACCGGCTACGGTAGGGTACCCTACTTCTATAAAATTTGGGTAGATTGTCTCTACTGACCGACAACGAGTTAAACTTGCTGCAGGAATCGAAGACAGCAAATATACTCTGAACAGATGCTCTTTTTCCAGAATCATTTAGGATTGAACCCACTCTTTTTTTTCTAGGGCATTTAGACATTTCTCAAGTCTTTAGAGTATTTAAAAGGTATCGGATAATTTAAAATGCTAAGTATTGGGACATAGGTCTGAGCAAACAGTGCAAACCCAGATCGGGTAAACAGTGTTGCCACGCCCTCTGCATATTTTAGACGCATTGTATGCCATTGTAAAACCGATATGTGCCATATAGAGGACAACTGCGTTAATTCATTTGGGTGTCCCAAATTTTAGATTTTTTTTATCAGTAGGTTTTATTCTGTTTGATCTTACGAGCCGCACCACGAAGAAAGCAGGGCATGCGTAAATATTGAAAACTCAGATCAGCCTGTCCATCGACAAACTCGATCTGATCAGGATATTCGTTATTCGCTTTATAGATTACTGGAAATTGATAGATTGTAGATATAGACAGAGAAAACTCTGGCCAGGATTTGCACGCTGATCTGAGCCTAATTCTTAGCGGCACTTGCCCTAAGCCTTAAACTTTTTCAGTTGGCGCAACTGGGGTCCTTTGATGGACATAGCACACGAGAAGATAAAACTAATCTATGAATTAGTAATTATTTTGTTACAAAGACGGTAGTATTGAGGTGAACGGGTATACTTCCAGGGGAAGAAACTATTTGAGCCGCGACACGACAAAACCAACAATGTGGTTGTGCGCGTAGCGCAGACTCAGATCAGCCTGGGCATCCGCCAAATTTGATCAGACTCTCCGCTTTGTGCTTAGATGGTAGCTAAGGGTCAAAGCTAGCTCCATGCGGACAGCGAAGAGTCTGATCAGACTGGGCGGATGCCCAGGCTGATCTGAGTCTGTGCTGGGCGCACAACCACATTGTTGGTTTTGTCGTGTCGCGGCTCATTTTTTTCTCATTGGAAGTCAATTCTTAACGTGATTTTCCATTTAGAACAGAGTCCTTCTAAGAAGGACGTAATTCATCATCCAGAGGGAAAATAGGACGTCACAAAAGATGTTTCCCTTTTCAGGAATGAGGTCCTCCCAGGGGTTTTGGGGAGCTGGACTTGTAATTGATATAACCTTCTCGGGGGCTCCGCCCCGCGAAGCTTATCTCAGTTATTCTTACAGTCAGTTTTCTAATATTATGACATCTCTGATGAGCTTTTTTCTGGTTTTGATTTTTGATATTTTTTCATTTACTTATTTTTTTTTTTTTTACAAAAATGCCGTTAGAGCTATCAGATCTGCATTGTTGTCTGTTTGAGTCAACAGTGAAAACTGATTCGACTGCACAGATACGCAGACTGAGTTGAGTCAACGTGTTCGCAGTCGTCATATGACATGTTTTCTCTTTGCACAGCCCTGGAAACCACAGAGGAATGTTTCGTACAACTGAAGGTTTGCATGACCGCGTGCTACATCATGCTGACAGAACACCAAGCCAGACAAGAGTCCAGATATGTATTGGAAACACGCCTAGTAAACGCACCATGCCATTCCAACCTGGAAACTTAAAAAAATCAAGCTTTTGCAAATGACTAGCCAAACTTAAAATCATGTGTATGTAAGTAGCCCCCTTCCCGCCACCCCGCAACAGCCCCCCCCCCCCACCACCACCACCACCACACACACAAAAAAGAGTTGTAAAGGATAAGTTGGTGGAGTTAACCACGAAACTCCTGAAAGTGGCCAAACCGAAATTTCGCTTTGGTCACTTTCAGGAATTTCGTAAAGACAAATAGCTCCGCCGGTTCTTTAACTTAAAAACGAATGTTGCTCCCAAATATACTTTAACTACATATGAGTCAAATAAAGCATTGTTATACTGCATGCGGTTAACTATTTCCATAAGCTTTGAGCTACAGGTGAGAATTGAATTGTGCGTTTACGAGGCGTGGAAGTGAGAATGATTTTGTCTTGGTTAAATTAAGTTTAAAATGGATTAAACATACAAATCAATTGAACCTTTTGTTCTAAAGGAAGTTTACTATTTGTTGAAAATGCTTGAACCATCATACTACTGAGTAGTATTTATTGCGAGACAGTGTAAATCTTTGTAACCTTTAGTGACCTGTCCGTTGATTTTTAATCAAACACTTTTGAAAGCAAAATGTAGATCTAAGTTCACTGAGTTACTGAGCAAGACAAGGTACGTTCGTATAGGTGTTAGTGCTTATGACTTTACGGTCATTCTGTATATAAACATGTACACTACTTTTATTAGCCACCGCTGAGCCACTTGGGGGACGTCGTTACGAGAATTGAAAGAGAACAGAACAGAATTATTACCTTGTTTCACTAAAGTCATAGCTTCATATTACACAAAGACTGAACAATAGCAGAACATGCAATTCCATTTCCATTTAGAAATAAAAAAAATAAAGCCTTTGCAATCAGACTGCCAAAATATAGCAATACTCAGTTTGATTTATACATTATTGAGCCGCGACACGAGAAACCAATAAAGTGGTTGTGCGCCCAGTGCAGACTCAGATCAGCCTGGGCATCCGCCCTGTCCGATCAGAGTCTTCGCTGTCCGCATGGAGGTAGCTTAGACCCTTAGCTACCCTTTAAGTGCAAAGCGAGGACTCTGATCAGACTAGGCGGATGCCCAAGCTGATCTCAGTCTGCGCTTTGCGCACAGACACTCTGTTGGTTTTCTCGTGTCGCGGCTCATATATGCAGTAAAACACATTAGTAGAACATTTCAGCTTTGGAAATGATAAACTGGTGGCGTTCACAAAAACTCATTAAAATGGCCCAAAAATGGTCTAATTTCAGGGTTAGGGATTTTGTTAACTCCATCAGTTCTTTAGTACAAAGCAAATATTGTGCAAAAATATGCTTTAATACATACAAATAGAACAGCATTTTGAAAAATCAAGATGGCCGCCGAAATAGGCAAAATTCAGCTTGGCATCCACCCTGAAAATTCATATTTTGGTCCAATCTAACTATGTACCAAAGTTCATGCTTTTATCAAAAAGTGCACAATTCGGCCAAAATTTGTTACATATCTGCCCCACTAATTGTTATATTTCGGCTATTGATTTGTAAGCAGGAATTTTTTATTTTTTATATGAAATTTACCAAGCGTTCAGATGGTACTTCTCATTCGTTACGAACTGACAAAAAAAGAAAAACAATCTCGATCTTGATGCTACATTTATATCATGTATATGCATGCAAAAGACTCTCTCTCTCTCTCTCACCACACACACACACACACGCACACACAAATAAATTACTTCTCTTACACAAAATCAAACAGTCATTTTTATGAAATGTTTCAATACTAAGCCGTTAAAAGTCACACTGTTTGTGTATTCAGTCATTTACAAGGCTTAGAGTTCTGAATTAAATGTTTTGGTAAATGTCCATATTTCCTCTCTCCGCATAAAAGATATGCGTTGGGGTTTCAGAGTCATGACATTTTTCTTTGAAAAAAAATCATTATAATTTTTTGGCTAATTTGAAACGTATTGTAATACGTCAACATTCCGACTGGACAGCTAAAATTCTTGTATCATCTTTAAGCTGCAACTTTGATGATATACGAAAATTATCAACCATTTTACTCAAAGTTTTGTTCTTCTTTTTCGTCAGATTAAGCCTCATATTCCTAGCTCTTCTATACCCGGATAAATATTCATCATAGTCGCCTTGTGTAAGTATTAGTCTCCCGTCTGGGGTCAGTCCTCCTGGCTCCATACTCACTAGAGGTTTTCTCTTAACAGTTTCTATTGCAGGCAACGACAAAGTCACTTTAGGTTTTGAATTCAGCTTTACGGAAAGTTTGTCGAGCTGTCTCGAATTTCCCTTATCTATTTCAAAAGTTTGTGACTGGGATGTATTGAATTTCATATCTAACATACCGCTATCATTCATGGCATCACCGTGTATATGAGAGAAAGCCCATTTAGAAGGGCGATCAATTAACAACCTTCGAAACGTCTTCTCCTCCTCAATTTCTTTGACTGACTTGCTTAAAAGTTTATGAGCTGTTGCCCATTCCACAACCTTCTGTGATGCAGTTTCACTGTCCAGATTTTCAGTTGTTGTTAAATTGTCTGGAAAATGCACAAACGATGTCAAGTGCTTGTCATCTCTGCAATCCTCTTGAACATGGGAATTAGAAAGAATACTATTTTGCTTAGCTGGTACACTCTTTTGTTTAGCTGAAACACCATTTTGTTTAATCAGTGTATCATTTTGTTTATTTGTGCCTTTTATCTCCTGCAGCTTTTCAGTTTCTTCAAACGTAAAATGTTCGTTAATAGTCTCGGTTATTTCGTGCTGCTCATGGCCCGTTTCTTGTATAGGTGGCAATTCAAGCCTAGATTCTTTTGTATTGTCATTGAAGTTGTCGTCATGTGTGCTTGCACAGGTGTCTTCCGCATAAGGACTGCTATTTGAACTACTGTCTTGTAAAGTATCTCCACCACTGTCGTTTTTCTTCATAAAACGAGTTTTCGTATCAGTTTTCCCAGCAACAACAACCTTTGAGGTGAGGAAAGCTTTATTCCTGTTCTTTTCCCTTTCTTTTTCAAGGCGAGCCATGGGCGTGTTGTCTATGTACATTGTTGCGGCCATACTTGGCGATGGTGCGTTTGCGAGAAATGAAGAACTCTGTGTCGACATTGAGGATGACCGCCTAGTTGTGCCAGTGCCGCGACGAGATCTCATTCCAGACGTGATTGTTGATGGCGAGATTTCCGATAATGGCTGCTCCACAGGTGTTGCCATTTTCTGAACCAGGTTAGGAAACTCTGGTCTTGCAGTTGGAGTGGGCGGTAACGTGACATAACGACGGACTTTGCTAGTGTCATTTCCAGCTAATCTATTAAAGGATTTTTGTGCCATCATACTAGTTTTTGTCCTCAGCGTGTCCGCCTGTTCCATTCTCTCTTTCATTTTTTGAATAAATATGTTTCTATTGTTCTGGAACCCACTGACGTGCGCCTTCTGAGAAATCTGAATATTTCTCATCCGTTTCTTGAAGTTTGATCTCACCTCAAACTGAACTTGGTATAAGTTTCGAGATCGCATCACCTCATAAAGTTCGTGTTCATGTACGTAATTTTCCTTCTGAGAAAACTTAAGATGGAACAGAAACTTCGACATCGTGAGAACGTTTTTTTTTTAACTTTTATCACAGAAAGCAGGTAGAATTCTTGAAGCTTCGATGTATTACACGTCACTTTTTCTGTTTCTTTGAAATAATCAACAATCCTGCGAAAAGAGTAATTTGTTTGTTTTACTCTTGCTCTTATTTATAGATACCTTATATTTCACGAGTTTCAGTCACTGGTTTGAATCACACCCTTTATCGCTTTCTGAAATTGCCAAGCATTTTTAGGCTCCATATCTGAGGAAAATTGTTAGACTTGGAAAACCATATATTTTATGAACTAAAGTCACAATAATAACCATAGATCAGTATTCGCCACTCTCATTTACAAGTCACACTGCAACACATCATGCAGAGTCTATTATAGTCCGGGAAGGTGTGGAATAAATTGCCTAGTAACAACAACAGTTACAGCAGTCACACGAATTCTGACGGTGAACAAATGACATAGTTGTTAATTAGCACTTAATTAGCACTATATTGCTGAATATTGAAGACCTGCAATCTCTTATCATACAAATGTTAAAGAATTATTACAGTCAAAATTTTCGTATTTGACTACATTTCAGGCTGAAGAACTACATGTATGTACACGTAATGAATGGAATCCCGGCTAGAGAACATTTAACTGTGTTTGTAAATGTTTTACTCTACAGAGCTCAACTTCAGGCTGTTGTAATGTTCTTAATCCAGACTAGAAGTACTCGTATAATATCACTCCAGTACATATAATGTTATATTCTATAGTTAAACCACTGTCCTTATAATGTTATACTTAAAAACAAAACAGAGTAAACGCCAGGCTAGAAACACTGTACTTGTAATGTAATTGCTTATATCTAAACTCCAGGCTAGAAAAAGTTCTTGGTATGTTATAGTTTATTACTAAACTCCAGGCTAGCTGGAAAACAGTTCTTGTTATGTTATTGTTTATAACTATACCCCAGGCTAGAAATCGGTTCTTGTTATGTTATAAGTTATAACTAAACTCCAGGCTAGAAAACAATTCTTTATACTAAACTCCAGGCTAAGAAACACTGTTCTTGTTATGCTATAGCTTATAACTAAACTCCAGGCTAGAAAACAGTTCTTGTTATGTTATAGTTCATAACTAAACTCTAGGCTTGAAAAACAACAACACTGTACTTGTAATGATATAGTTTATGACTAAACTCCAGGCTAGAAAACAGTTCTTGTTATGTTATAGTTCATAAATAAACTCTAGGCTTGGGGAAAACCCACTGTACTTGTAATGTTATGGTTTATAACAAAACTCCAGGCTAGAAAACACTGTACTTGTAATGTTATATTTTATAACAAAACTCCAGGCTAGAAAACACTGTTCTTGTAATGTTAAAGTTTATGGCTAAACTCCAGCCTAGAACACTGTACTTGTTATGTTATTATTATATTTTATAGCCATACTCCAGACTAGAAAACACTGTACCTGTTATGTTATAGTTTATATAGAGAACTATATTCCTGTAATGTTACCGCTTTCAGGATAAAGGATATTTCTAATCAAAAAGTAGCAAGTTTTTTAACAACTATGTCAACTCCAGGTTACATTAAAGTATATATTTGTAACGTTACATTTTACATAACCGAATTCCTTCCTGTTCAAGAGAAATAAATGGCAAACTTCAAAGTTAAAGGCTTGTAGTTTCTGTATTTGAAGTTGTCAGTCATTACAATGTACTTAGCTGTTTAAGAGCCCCGTGAAAGGAAGAGGTACTTCTCGGCATATTCGAACTGTAAAGATTCAGATCAGCCTGCAGATCAGCACAGACTGTTCAGAATCTTCGCTATTCGTATTATGTGGATTTGCCAGATTTCATAGTTTGTCCATGTGAAGGAAGGCAGTCATTAGGCTGGGCGGAGTCTTATATATTCGTAAAAATTACCTTTTTTACGTTACTCCGTTCAAATATATTTTTAGCGTAAAAAAGATCTTTTTATGTCACTTTTTGTCCATCAAATATAGTCAAGTTATGTCCTTAGATGTATGTCCAACCTCTTCTCAGTCCAGGTTTAATTAGTGCTTTGACTATTTGAAGATGAATAATTTTTTATGACAAAGTAAATTTAATCCCAAAATTTTATTGAAGAGCATTCTGTCTTCTTAAAATTCAATAAATCAATCGGATACCGATTCAATTCATAAGTGGTTGTTTGAACAATAAAACACTTAGCAAACGTACTTTCCCAATCTATACTTATATGAAATAAAGGTTATATATTTACTCGTAAATGCATGACAAGCGTTTTCGTTTTTTTTTCTGAAAAAAAAAAAAGAAAAAAAAAAGAAAAAAAAAAGACCCCCTCGGTCACGTTTTGTTTGCATTATCTGTTTGTCACATTACTTTTTCTCTCTATATCTCGATATTCTTGGTAGATTTCATTTGTACTCTCTGTCGTACTTTAGGACTAGCTTTGGACTGACATACACCAGAGCAGAATCACGTAGAAAGGAGTCCGCCGTGCAGGAGCATTACTGGTATACACGTTCTTTAGACATCAACGACACAAAGCCTGGTTCGAGCCTTCCTGTCTGAATGTTGCCGCACAAGTTTTGATTGAAATTGTTCCTTTAATCTTTTTTTTTTTAATAATGTTTTGGATTCGCAATAGTGTAATTAGCCAGTTTTATTTTTGTGTTACCGATGACTTAAGTTAGTTTTGAACAGCACAAGTCCTTAACTTTTCACTTAACTTTTTTCAGGGCAACACTATAATATAACAAAATCACGTGTAAGCAATTTTGCATTACATTATATGACAACGAATTACTCCTGTACTTTACGCGGCTACACAATGACCGTTTCACCTTTATTTTTACTTTTCACCCAAGTTCTTCTAATTACTGTTGCTATTTGAAACAACAGTTAATTAACAACGAAGCTTGATTATCCGAATTACATTACCGTTATAGGACAATGTGTCAGGACACACAAATCATTAAGCTTCGTTGTTAAGTTCTATAAGGGGCTCGTTCATCTTTGAATTTGAATGCCCAGTTAAACTTTTAATAGATGTTGTATAAAATTATTACTAGGTCAGTGGCAAAGAGTGCAGACCCTGATCAGATCGCTCCTGCAGGAGCAGTCTGATCTGGGTCTACACTGTTTGCTAATGACTTAGGCTTGTTACTATAATCTAGGTAGCGGTGAGAAATCCATCGATCTCTAATTACGAACAGATTATTTACAGCTACTTAAGAGTGGTGGGAACCATAAAATCCTCCAAAGGTGTCGATGATACTTGTCTCAAATGGGAACATACATGAGAAAAGGTACGATACCAATTGTGGAAGGAGTAAAGAGTAAAAAGCTAGACCAGTCTGTAACATCTTTAACTTATCAGTCAGCACTTTCGGTTAAAAATACCCATGAGTTCCCTGAATCGCTGTAGCCCTTATCAAAGGGTCTGTGAATATGTCAATACAGGTCTGTACCATTGCTCCATTGCTGTACAATCTGTTACCCACAAAGGGCATTAAAATGAGACTCAGAGACATTGCTGCACAACAGGTAACTATGCAGGTAACAATCTGAAATATTTATAAGGTGTAGTGCTGCTTCAAATTAAAGGATTACTCTTTAAGATTTTTTTCTCTTCTTTTAAATTCAGATATTTCACTGGTTGTTGCTAGGTTTGCAATCGGATTTTCCTAACCATGGGAAAGATTTTTATTTTTGGATGTAAATCTTGTTTCTGGCTTGGGACACCAATCGGTCAGTCATCAGACAGTCATCACCTTGTAAGGTTGCTGGTGCAGAAACCAAATCTCTGAAACTGAACTAGTTCTTTGCCTCGCTCTCAGTTTAGCTTTGATCACCATGATTCCATGCACACACAGTTCAATCAACCTTGAATCAGCTGATTCAACGTCACGACGTTGAATCAAGGTTCATTCAAGGTTGATTCAACCTTGCGTGCCTGCTGGGAAGTGGCTTTATATGCATAATTCAGGACATTCATGTTATCATGTAGTAATAATATCATTACCTTAGTCCGCTGTGAAGGCTAAGGTAGTAGTATTATTTCTAGTTATCATGCAGCTATTGCATAAGGGTACCCATCTTAAACATGCAAATATACGACGTACACAACCTGCATAGTGTTTCTTACTTTTGGATTCACCATATGCAGTGCTATCATAAAATGACAGGTGATAAGCAATGGTCTCCGAAAATCAAGTAAAATTCATATATTTCATAACTACTTTCTGCAGCTCGATTTTTCACCAGTGTACTAAGTTCAGCAACTGTGTGGTCTACAAGGGTATTATAATTTCAGAACTGTACTGCCTGCCACTGTTTTTGGTCAACGTGTGTTCTTTTGCCTCAACAAATTGACACAGTTTCTGTATAACTGTTTATGGCCAGTACATATGCACGTACACATCATTGGAAAGGTCTCAGAAATCTTCAAAATCAAATTCTAGAGGAATGTATATTCCGCTGTCTACACGTTGGTTAGATAACATTTTTGTGCCAATACAAACGAGCAGGTCATCATTGGAAAATACATTCAGGTGTTCATCATTATGTATAATGCAAGTTTTATTACCTTCATCATCATTACATTTGTAAAATAATTCAGACTCCAGTTTGGCTAGTAAAACTCATCGATCAGATTCCATATGCAAGCGAACTTTGCATAGGATGGCCACAAGAGAGTTTTGATTAGTCAGAAAAGGATAAAAAAAATTGCAACCTGCAGACCTGTGAGCCTTGTTACTGGCCATGAACTGCTAGAAATAAGCATCGCCGCGTGAAAATAGGCATGCTGGACTGTCTTTAGGTCCGTACTAAAATAGGGGACAATTTCCCACTGGGCACACAAGGTTGAATCAATAATGAATCAACCTTGATTCAACGTCATGACGTTGAATCAATGTTGATTCAATATTGATTCAACTTTGTGTGCCTGCTGCGTGACAAAGAATTTAGACTCCTAGAACTTAACCATGTACCAACCAATAACCGACGCCACAAACCAAACCAGATTAATAAAAGAGGTCTTCATGAGGAAGACTTTCTGAAGCGGCGTCACCATTGGATGCTGACAGGGGCTGTGACAATGACCTGCTGATAATGACTTTCCATCTATATCCGAGCTGGGCCATGCAAAAAAGAGTGTTTGATGCATATGCGAACAGCAAGTATGGACTTTGAGGAATTTATATGGACAAGATGTAGGCTCTCGCTAGACTGTCTGGATTCATAGACTGGTTTGAGTCTTCGATTTTGCAGATGCGTTAAACCATATTTATGTGTAACGTGGCTTACGTAAAGGCCAGATCATGATCATGTTTGAAGTTGCAAAATTGACGGACCCCTATATCTCGATAGTCACCCAAGTATAGAAAGAAAAGGTTCTCTCTCTTTCTCTCAGTCATACGCATACACATACATGCATTTTATTTTATCATTAACCTATGTATACTTGGAAGTGTATGCAGGTATTCTGTTTAATAACTCTTCATCTGTATCGATGAGAAATGTAATGGTTGCTGCCTCTTTATTAAAATTTATGACATAATCAGCTGAATTAATAGGATTCAGCCCACTAGTCTCTGCACACTGCACACTACTCTCTCAATAATTCAACAGGATAGGATGCTCTACTTCTCATCTGAGATGAATCTGCCAAGATTAGTCAGCAGTACTGTTGTACTTGTTAATTGTAATTTAGTATGTGGATGCGTCTCTTTATTTTTTTAGGGCGGGTTTACACGGCGACACATTTTGCACGACACACGTCACGCAACCAGTTTTAACCAGCATGTTTTGTTAAGACCATGAGACATGTTGCAGGCAGCATATTTTGTCATGTAACATGTTTTGAGGTGTTGACACGTGACATGTTGCATGGCACGTCGTTGCATGACAAATGTACGTGTCATGCAACATGTATCGCCATGCAAACCCGCCTTTAGCCTCTGCGATGTACGAACTGTTTTCACCTGTGGTGGACGGACGTACTTACACACCTGCTTAACTATGTATTCAAGACTTTTACCAAACGAAAAAGAGCTGTTACGAAACGAAAAAGAGTCATAGTTCCCAAAACGACCTGGTCATCGTGGCTAAACAATTTGAGTCATAGTTCTCAAACGACCTGGTCATTGTGGCTAAACAAATTTGTTTAGCCACAATGACCAGGTCGTTTGGGGAACTATGACTCTTTTTCGTTTCGTAACAACTCTTTTTTTTTTGGTTACAGTCCTTGTATATACATAGTTAACCAGGGATGATACTATACAAACTGCATTTACCCCTATTTCTACGATTGGTGTGGTCAAGGACCGTGATGCTCGGCCTCGTTCGATAGCTAATTTAGTATCGGTGTCCACGGGTACAGGTATATTGTACACTCGTATACGGTCCTGACTCGACCCCGGCCATAGCAGACCTTATGAATTTTTATGAGTTTTCCAGTAAGCGTCTAACCTCGTGGACTCCTTAGTTATGAACCTGCAACTTCGGGGACGAAGTCCAGTTGGGCGTGGGGTTAGATATAGCATACAGCTGTACTGCTAAATGCGATACAAATCGAATTTTATAATGCAGAGGTAGAGTGTTCACTTTGAAAGAATAGGAAGCCGCCGGTTCAGTGCTCTGCTGGACCGTTTAGACTTTTTTACTACAAAGTGACCCGTTATTATTATTTTTTTAAGATACCCAGTGACCGGGGCTCGTTCTTGCGTTTCGTTTTCGGTAAGGGCAGGCTACAGGATTGGGCTTCTTTATTTTCATTCCGTTATACCGTAAAGGATAGATAGGTCTGAGCAGACAGTGCAGACTTGTATCAGGCTGCTCCTAGAGGAGCAGTCTGATCAGGGTCTACACTGTTTGCTATTCCGTCAGAGTCTTTTGGCTACCGCTTTGTAAAACCAGGCTGTTCCATGTTTGGGACAGTTGCGGTGTTTATTTTGGGTGTCTCAATATTTAGAATTTTGCAATACTAGTGCTTTTTCTTTTCTTGAGAGAATGAGTGATTGTGACCAGGCCTGTAACAATGGTTGGTTGGTTGGTTGTTTTGGGTTTAACGGCCCTTTGAGACAGTATTTCAGTCTATATCGGGCCGTCTCCCAAAGAGCGGGAGAAAGAAAAGAGAAATGATAGACGAGAGAAAAAATGTCCAAACACCCCCCACCCGCACCTACTGCAAGCACAGTAGGCCCTTGCCATACTATTATCCAAATCAGGAGGACGCCCCGGCACTGGAAGTTGCACCCAGCACCATCGTGCCACCCAACCACCCCCTGTAACAATGAATGTTTGGTTTCGCTGAACAGTGTATGTTGTATATTTGTATTTGATATATGTTTTGATTTGTGCATATTTTGTTGAGTGGGCCTCAAGGGAGAGTAGCTTTTAGCTGATTGTGTCACCCACTGAAAATAAACTCTTTATTATTATTATTATTATTATTATTATTATTATTATTATTATTAAGGCTTCGTGACATTTAGTCATTGAACATTACGTACAAGGACCATACAACCGCCGGGCTGCGTAGCGCAATCGGTAGGGCACCTGACTCATAAGTCAGAGGTCCTGGGTTCGATACCCGGTCTGGCCACATACTTTCGTTTCTCCTTCCGCTGATTCAAGAAGGGCAGTTGTCAGTTACTGGCGAAGGTATGTGCACTTAGTACTGGTTAACCGCTTAGGAGGTCTAAGCCTGCCCAGGAATAGTGTGGTTAGGTTAACTGACCGTCCCGACATGACCATGGCTGTTTACCGTGGACGTTAAGCACCAAATCAATAAAAAAAGACCATACAACCAATGAGGAGGTTCGCAGAAAGACCCAAGCAGCCATTGGAGAATATGATCACTCAGAGCACGTACAAGGACCATACAACCAATGAGGAGGTTCACAGAAAGATCCAAGCTGCCATTGGAGAATATGATGAACTCCTGACCCTGGTCAAGAAGCGGAAACTAGGGTGGTTTGGCCACGTCGGTTAGCAAAGACGATTCTACAGGGCAAAGTGAAAGGAAAAAGAAGAGGTAGACAGAAAAAGAGGTGGGAAGGCAATATTAAAAAGTGGACAGGGATGGATTT
Organism: Ctena decussata; assembly: GCA_963989385.1. Lineage (NCBI taxonomy): Eukaryota > Metazoa > Mollusca > Bivalvia > Lucinida > Lucinidae > Ctena > Ctena decussata. Next base: position 2,246,570 of record OZ022501.1, on the reverse strand, counting down.
TGCCAGCTCAACTAGGGCAGCTGAAAACAGGACAAGGTGGAAATGAATTGTTTCGAAGTCATCTGTGGTGCCCCAACGACCCTGTAAGGTTATGGGATAGAAAAGAATAGACATTGGGTCACATTCTGGTACTACGATCGGCTAAGGACGAATGGACGACTTGCGATTTTATGTATTTTTAACAGTATTTCAGTCACATCAGGACGATGGGAGGGTGATAAACTGATAACGAAAGGCTGTGTGTGAAGAAACCCCGTTCACGGTCGAAAAGATTTCCGGCTCCAGAGGGAATCAAATCTTAGCAGACAAGCCATTCGCGGGTAAAGCATGATTCCTTATGTTGTGGGTCCATAAGGAAAAAATAAGTCACAAGAGATTACTAATGTCTACACAATACTGCAATTTATGATTTATTACAGATTTGATAAGATGGCGATCACAAACAATACGAAAAGAAGAGAATATTAATTAGGTATTTTCATATCACATCCTGGATGTGCCCGAGGACCGAAGGTTCGATCGCGAGTGACAATTGTTTGAGCCGCGACACGACAAAACCAACAAAGTGGTTGTGCGCCCAGCGCAGACTCAGGTCAGTCTGGGCATCCGCCTAGTCCGATTAAACTCTTTGCTTAGCGCTTAAAGGGTAGCCAAGGGTCTAAGCTACATGTACCTCCATGCGTACAGCGAAGACTCTGATCAGACTGGGCGGATGCCCAGGCTGATCTGAGTTTGAGCTGGGCGCACAATCACTATGTTGGTTTTCTCGTGTCGCGGCTCATTTAATGTTGTATTTTATAGAGAAGTAGCCTTTTATATATGCCATAAAAGCATCGCAAACGACTGCGTGATGCCACACCACTGCAAACAATTTTTAACTGTTTTATTTATTTTATACATGCATGTTCCTATGTCGGTAAAGGGTTGGTGTAGATAACTCACTTGGAGCCAGATTTGATCATCTCAAGGGGCTTTGATCATTGCTTTGGATTTTGTTCATCATTTTATGCATCTATATGAACCAGAGGCAGGGGCAGATAATTCACATGGAGTAAATTTTGAGCATCACAAGAGGCTCTTATTACTCTGACCATTTTTTGTAAGTTTCAGAAAATGTGCTTTGAACGATTTTTTTCATGATTTTATTCATGTACACTGAAGGACTTTAAAAACGCAAAAAATGAAAATCGTTTTTTCTTGCACCCAGAATATTTTTTGTCTTCTTTAGCAGATAAAATCGGCTGGTAACGACACTCTGCTTCTATCTATATCTAAAACCGGCATATTTAAATGCACTGGCCACCACTAGCTATGCATCATTGTTTTACAATTTTTTGCATGTGGTGTACCCACGAATGAATGAGGAAAAACAAATTACCATTTCACATGTAGCTTGTAGTTATACATGTCAAAAAAACACTTAAGCTTTAGTTCTACAACATTATTAATCACACCACGCTTGACCAAACATGAACGATCTGGCAAAATCGGAATGTTACAAGACGGGCTGTGTGATTCTGACGTCACATGACATTATAATTGCAATCTGTTGACTGTTCAGCGCCTTAGAAATCGTTACCAGGCTACTGGGACAGTAAAGGTTGACACCGAAGAATTACGAACCGACGTCAAGACGCTACATTAACAATGTTCTTCGTCCTGTGGTAATACCCTTTGTGCGTCAAAATTATTAGAGAGGAAAAAATTTTATACCAACAAGACAATGCCCCAGTCCATACTGCCCGCCTCACCGTCAATTTTATGGCAGCAAAGTTTGACTGGTCGCCTTTGTCTCTAGACATGTCACTGATTGAGATAGTACTTGCAACTTTAGAATCTAAGGGTATTGCTACTTGATAGACTGTTGCGCTAATATTACTTATTATTTTTATATGAAATTTTGAACATGTCTTGCTGACATATTGATGGTCATTGTTGCCAAATTTCAATTAAATTAGTACACTAGAAATTAGTAATTTTTATGAATTTTAATTTTTGCGTTTTTAAAGTCCTTCAGTGTATATAGCCCAAGGGCAGGGGCAGATAATCCCTGAGGACAAACTTTTCATGATAACACAGCGCTGTTGTTGCTTCGATCATTTTTATGAAGTTTGACTAAGATATTCCTAATGGTAAAGGGACTATAAGCCAAAAAACATTGTTTTGTGCATTAACATGTGCCATAACACTGTCAAAAATTATCGAAGTTTGCCCATTGACGTTCCCAAGACATTCTAGGTACAAACATGCAAAATTTGAAAGAAATCCGTTCGTACTTAAGTTATCGAACGGAAGTGCGGACGGACGGACGGACGGACGGACGTACTATGGGCGGACAGACACACGGACAGCCAGCGTGAAAACATAATACCCCGCCACTAGTGGCGGGGTATAAAAAGTGTAGACCCTGTTCAGACGCCGCGTTCTGCAGCGTCTGATCTGGGTCTGCACTGTTTGTAAATGTCTTTTTTATAGGACTCTAGGCATAAATGCAGCTCCATAAATGGGTTAATTGCAATCTTAGTTTAAGACTTGACCACAGTTCTTCACGTATGTGGAGAGATTGGGCTGTTCAGTCTCTACTACATTTAATTCTATGGCAACTTCCCAATTTATACTCTTGAAGTGACATGTGCTTGCCAGGTCGTCATGCTCTATTGCCTGGCATTGGTTCCCCATGTCCGTGCACAGCTGCTGACAGTTGGCCAGTGTTTGAACGGTGCCACCATTGGTAGTCCACAGACCGTAGCGGAAAATTGTACTGTTGGCGTACAGCGTATATGTAGTTCCGTAGCTTTCACAAACTGAAAACAGAAAAGATGCTTAAGCATTCCATGTTGGATCTTTGCAAAAGCACAAATATGGTTCTAGCCATATGCCATTTGAAACAGTAATTTGTGCACGGAAAGCAAATTGTACAAGTTGCAAAATAGAGGCGATAAGTGACACGGCTCAGTGATTTTTGTCAATCCAGTCACCCCGAGTTAGCCGTGCTGCTGACTGCATGTGCAAACACTGAGGAGTAAGAGCAACCTTCCCTGTTTTAATAAACAATCTAGGGATCCTAAGTGTTTAGCCGCTAGAATTGCTCTACGCCCTGTTATATTCGTCCATTCATGGCAAGCCGAAAGAAAGGAAAAAAGGACTGACCTGTTGGCTTTCCTTTTGTCTTGTTTTGCTATGTGTGCCGTCTTTAATCGAGCCGCGGCATGAGAAAACCAACAATGTGGTTGTGAGCCCAGCGCAGACTCAGATCAGCCTGGGCATCCGCCCAGTATGATCAGAGTCTTCGCTGTCCACATGAAGGTAGCGTAGACCATCCGCCCAGTCTGATCACAGTCTTCGCTGTCCGCATGGAGGTAGCTTACACCCTTAGCTACTATTGAGCGCTTAGCGAAGATTCTGCTCTCAGACTGGGCAGATGCCCAGGCTGATCTGAGTCTGCGCTGGGCGCACAACCACTTTGCTGTCTTTCTCGTGTCGCGGCTCAATTTTCCTTTCCTATTTGGTGTTTAGGGCAGGATGTGGTAAGCGATTATGTCGTTTCTGATTGTTGCCATCTCTTCCGCGCTAATTTCACTTGTACAATGGTCAAAAGTATTTCCACAAAAAATATTTTCTCATAGATTTTAGTGCCTTTACATGTTTACAAGAAAATTTATTTTGGCAGTTATAAAATAATTACTATGATTGAAAAGCTAAGTGAACGATGCAAATACACTGTTTACAGAACTAAATTCTGACCCCTCAGTATTAAGAAACAGCTTGTCAAACTTACGGTAAATTTTGAAATTACCAAGTTGCAATCGACGTTAATGGGACGTCGCGAAAAATTAGACCATAAACTCAGGCGTTAAAGATAAAGTCATACTGTTTGAGAAGACATGAAACAAAATATTGCATGCTTTGTTTGTTCACCTTTCTACCAGTACCAAAATTATTGTGATCCGTTTAACAAAAGTGTCAGAATATAATTCCCAATAAACAGAAAATACTATGAAGTCTATGGGAAAAATTTATTTCGTGGAATTACTTTTGCTTGACTAGAAATACTTTTTTAATAATCTGATTCATAGTCAGCACATATTGTACATATGTATGGCGACCATTAAATGCAATTTTGTCGATTAAGGCATTGTTTGATCAGATTTACAGTTGACAAACCTCATTTACTCACCTTGTTGGCAAGACCCACTGGTTTCTACATATTCATATAGTGGTTTACAGAGGCATATCTTCCCGAAGACGTGATAATTGCTATTTAGACATCTTGTGTTGGGCTCCAGACAATCATCGACAGTATTGCATGATGCGCCGTAAGTTACGTTACCTGTTGAACCTACGCTGGAGGGATCTACAAGACAAAATAATTAGCAGTCACCAGCCGTTGCTCACTGCAGTCACAGCAGTTATTGTTCACTGCTTTGTTAATGCCCGCCACTAGCAATGACAGACACTGCTAGCATAAAGTGCTCACCGCCAGCTGCGACATACTTAAAAATAAAAAATACAATCAGGTGCCTATAAGATGAGTTTCATATGCTTATGAGATGGATCGTATTCTAAATTTTGAGAACATTGGAAGAAATGAATAAATTCAGAATTTTATATGCTTACACGATAAACCGGAAGATGTTTAGCTATCACTGTCTACGCTTGAAATATCAATTGTGGAAAATTCCTAACTTTCAATATAAATGAACAAGCCTAAATGTAGGCTACATACAAGGGTTGATCCAGAAGTAATGTCACTGTGTCCATTGCGCGCTTATTCTCCGTAGCATTATTATAAAAATTATATCAAGATACACTGTAATTCAGTTCTGATAAACTGAATAAATATAAAGTTGGAACCTTTTCCCGTTCCAGTAATAGGGACGTTCAAAGTATGCCACCGTCGCCATCGCGCCGCACGTTAGAATAACGTTAATTACAGGAACATAATTTTAAAAGGCAAACACAAATCAAAATCAAACTAACGCGCCAAATCAGATGAAAATTTGATACGATGACGAAATATATTCCTGCCATCCACTGTTGAAACTTAAGTATCGTTATTGCAGTTTGAAGTTCGCCAGGTAGTGCTAATGTTTGTTACTGCCAAGTGAAAAAATGCTGATTTCCGACAAACGCGTCTGCAGATACATATGCGGTTTTTGCCACAAATTATGAATATCACCATTAGAGACTCATGGCTGTTTAATTAGAAATGCGATTATATAACCATAATAATGAGGCTTGTGTAAAGGTGCAATCAGCGCCAGTAGGGTGTAGATGAGTCGCAAGAGGATCGTCCGAATACCGGAAGACCTTTATGTGCAATGTCAGTCAATGACGTCAATCTTGCTTGGACCCCATATTTGAAGATCGATGTTCTGCAATTCGAATATTTTGCAAATTCTTGAACATGAGCTGCGAAGCTATTCAAATAATATTTAAAGATGAGATAAACATGGATGAACAGCTATTAGTGCTATGCTCACGGTATGTAGGCAAATTTACGGACGCGAAAGTATTACGTACGAGACATTGCGGGAAACTGCGCGTGCCAGGTAAACAACTTTTTCTCTGACAGTTTTTCTTAAATATCTCTGCACTGACAAAATATTTTACAGATGTGTTTTTACCATTATATTTGGCATATTTCCTTCTTTCTAGAACCGTTGAGACGCTGAAGATGCACTCACCGAGTTAAGCCTGTTTTTTTAGAAAACCGTGTAGATTCTTGTACTAGGGGAGACCGGGGCTAGTTGGCCCGAAAATTGCATTTTTTCAAATGCTGACGTTAACATTCATTTGCTAGTATTATTTTCGCATTGTGTAACTAGTATAATCATTTTTCTAACTTATTCTATAGTTTTTTCATTCGGAAAATGACAGGTTCTGATAAATATAGCCGTTTTCCGAGACGAGGTCAACTGGACCAACTTGCCCCGCTATCGGGGTAAGTTGGTCCGGACAGCGGGGTAAGTTGGACCGACGGGGTAACTAAGAACGAAAATAAATATAATCCTAGAACAAATATATTTTCATAACAATAAATAGTATGAAACTATTTTTAAAGAGTGCGCATCTATGTTTGTCACTGATACCTCAGCCACGTAATTTTAGGCTTCGACGCCGATTCGGTGTTATTTTGTGGGGTCGATATATAAGAAAAAAATCTTAATAACGTTAGTCTTCTTTTTTTCTTCGCAAGTGTGTTGTTATTTTACATAAATTTTATATAAGACTATACTTTTGCCGAATACGCATGTTTTATTGCAAACATACAGTGGCACAAAAGTGGTCCGCTGGCAATCAAAGGGTCAAACCAAGGATATGTTTGACAGCTGATTTTCAGAGTTTCATGGGATCACATTTTATCATTTATCATAATGCCGCCTTTTTGCGATTTTATAGTTATCTGGACATCGAAATTTCACTCTGATGTTCCACTTGTTGTAATATGTTAATTGTTTCTGAAAAGTCTGTTAACCCTAAAGGGGTAGACATGTGGAGGAGACCGGGGCTAGTTGGTCCGAAACTTGCATTTTTTCAAATGTGGAGGTTAATGATATTCATTTCTGGTATTATTTTCGCATTGGATAACTAATATCTACCGGTAATCATTTTTTTTCTAACCCTCTAGTGCCCGGTGTATCATATCTGCTACATGACTCTGTTTTGGTGTCGTGACCAGGATATTGACTTGTATGTTATGTTATACTGCTAGAAAATAAGTTAAGATATCAGGAAATAAGATTAAATCATTCCAGTTGTAATGATATGTCTAAAGTGCGTTTATCAGCCGTCAAAAGTCGCCGAAGTTCGAAAACACAAAATGTATCATATATGATACATCGGGCAATAAAATAAAAAAAATGTGATATTGACTTTACTTTTTCAGATATCCTTGATACATATATGCCAATAGGTTCTTTTTCATACATCTTTTTTTCATCCAAAAAGGTGCCCTGTAATTATTGTTAACATTTTAGTTATTCACCCTGAAAAAAGCTACTTTTAAAAAATTAATGCCTAATGTAGCATATATGCTATGTGTATATCTCAGCAACCTTGGACCTCAACACAAATTCAGACCCTGTTTTCAATTTGACTTCCCAAAGCTAGTGGCTGGATGGAATATCAATGTTTTCTTATAGTGCATTCTATGTTTGGGCACTAGAGGGCTAACTTATTTTATAGTTTTTCGTTTGGAAAATGCCAGTTTCCGACGGACCAACTTACCCCGTCGCAGATGGACCAACTTACCCCAACCATACAAATATGCAAGATTGAATACCAAAGGTGATGAGCTTTCAGGCAATGTATAACATTAGCGTGTTATTCGATACACAGGAAATACAAAAACATAACATTAAGGGTGCAGGAATGTTACTTGTTTGGTACAAAATCAGTTTTTATGCCCCCAACTTCGGAGAAGTTGAGGGGGCATATTGGTTTGGGCCTGTCCGTCCGTCCGTCTGTCCGTCCGTCCGTCCGTCTGTCCGTCAGTCCGTCCGTAACGCTTTTTGGCAGCTGGGAAACTCAAGAACTGCTTTTGCTAGGATCTTGAAATTTTATGTGTGGCACATACATGAAAAATAAGCGCACCCGTATTTTTTCTTTTTTCCGCCGGTCACGTATTTTCAGAGTTGTGCCCCTTTTTCGACTTAGTCTATGGAACCTTGTGAACAAAATATCTCGAGAACCCCTGATGCTAGGATCATGATTTTTTGCAGGATGACATTGCTCAAGGTGTAGATGACCTGATTAACTTTAGAAAAAAAATCGTGAATTTTTGACCGAGTTATGCCCCTTTTTCGACTTAGTGCATTGTAAGCCTATGGAACCTTGTGAACAAAATATCTCAAGAACCCCTGATGCTAGGAGCATGATTTTTTGCAGGAAGATACTGCTTAAGGTGTAGATGACCTGATTAACTTTTGAAAAAAAATCGTAAATTTTTGATTGAGTTATTCCCCTTTTTCAACTTAGTGCATTGAGGCCTATGGTACAAAGGTACCTTTACACATAGTCAAGATTAGGAAGAGCTAGGAATTTGAAACTTTATACACATGATCAGTATGGAAAATAAGCAGACCCGTATTTTTTTATTTTTCCGCCGGCCATGTATTTCCAGAGTTATGCCCCTTTTTCGACTTAGCCTGTTGAACCTTGTGAACAAAATATCTCAAGAACCCCTGATGCTAGGATCATGAGGTTTTGCAGGATGATAATGCCCAATGTGTAGATGACCTGATTAACTTTTGAAACAAATTCGTGAATTTTTGACTGAGTTATGCCCCTTTTTCGACTTAGTGCATTGTAAGCCTATGGAACCTTGTGAACAAAATATCTGGAGAACCCCTGATGCTAGGAGCATGATTTTTTGCAGGCAGATACTGCCTAAAGTGTAGATGACCTGATTAACTTTTGAAAAAAAATTGTGAATTTTTGATCGAGTTATTCACCTTTTTCGACTTAGTGCATTGAGGCCTATGGTACAAAGGTACCTTTACACATAGTCAAGATAAGTAAGAGCTAGGAACTTGAAACTTTATACACATGATCAGTATTGAAAATAAGCATACCCGTATTTTTTTATTTTTCCGCCGGTCATGTATTTCCAGAGTTATGCCCCTTTTTTTACTTAGCCTGTGGAACCTTGTGAACAAAATGTCTCAAGAACCCCTGATGCTATGATCATGAGGTTTTGCAGGATGAGAATGCCCAAGGTGTAGATGACCTGATTAACTTTTGAAACAAATTCGTGAATTTTTGACAAAGTTATGCCCCTTTTTCGACTTAGTGCATTGTAAGCCTATGGAACCTTGTGAACAAAATATCTGGAGAACCCCTGATGCTAGGAGCGTGATTTTTTGCAGGAAGATACTGCCTGTGGTGTAGATGACCCGATTAACTTTTGAAAAGAAATCATGAATTTTTGATCGAGTTATGCCCCTTTTTCGACTTAGTGCATTGTAAGCCTGTGGAACCTTGTGAACATAATATCTCAAGAACACCTGATGCTAGGAGCATGATTTTTTGCAGGAAGATACTGCCTGTGGTGTAGATGACCTGATTAACTTTTTGAAAATAATTTGTGAATTTTTGATCGAGTGATGCCCCTTTTTCACTTTAGTGCATTATTTGCCTATGGAACCTTGTGAACAAAATATCTGGAGAACCCCTGATGCTAGGATCATGATTTTTGCAGGTTGATGTTGCCCAAGGTGTAGATGACCTGATTAACTTTCGAAAACAATTCGTAAATTTTTGACTGAGTTAAGCCCCTTTTTCGACTTAGTGCATTGTAAGCCTATGGTACAAAGGTACAAGCATTATTGGATGAACCTTCTTTAGAGACAAGCATATGGTTGGGGGCATAGTGTTTCATAAACACATTTTCTAGTTCTTCTCAAATTTTAATATGCGTTCTCCGATCGTCATCTTCTTTTCGTCAGTAAGTGTAACGTGGTCAAAGATTCCTTTGCGTCATATGCTGTCGTCATAGTTTTTCTCAGTTTAGAGGCATCGCCCTCGGACCAACTTGCCCCGCGGACCAACTAGCCCCGGTCTCTCCTACGTCACAAAGCAGCATGTACCGTCTTTGTTCCTTTATCATTTGCAAACCTGAACCCATCAGCGAGTGGCCTACTTAGTGGTCCTTACAACCACGTTTAATTCAGAGTTCAGCTTCATACGTTACAAGAATAAACAGCCATCTTTCACAGGTGGGGTATGCCTTTTTGCATTTACGACCATCTCAGCATTCCTTTTAAACATTTACGACCATCTGCGCAACAAAACACAAATCTTGACACGACCATCGACAAAAACCGTCAGCTGTTGACTATAAGCTTTTGCCTAATCCATATAGGTCATATTTTCTGTGTCATTCTGCTGCTTTGAGGGTATGCCGTATGTTGTCTAATATATGAGTCAGGCCTGTTTTAGTCTCTCAATCGAATTTTCGACTGCGCAAGCTATAGTATATTAACTTCACTGGCAATGAGACAAGTAGCCCTTATCTTGGCTATTTTATCTTTCTATTTCTGTCTCTCTAGTTTTGCAAGTCTGACGGCAAAGGTTGCTTGAGTTGCTTCTTGCATAGCACAGTGTCTGCAGTTGCGTTTATATCCAGCGTATTAAACGAGGAAGAACTATCTTGTATGTTATTATTATTATTATTTTATTATTATTTGTATTGATCATTGTAGTCTTACATGGCATGACTAACATGTACATTCTAAAAGCCTTCCACTTTACACACTGATAAGAAGCTTCTAAACCAAGTTGTTTGAGAGAGAGAGAGAGAGAGAGAGAGAGAGAGAGCAATGAGATATACAAACGGCTACTTCTGCAAACGGCGGATCATCAAAATTCTGCTTCGCTTCTCAGTAGGGATCAAATCAAAAAACAATTTGCTCCGCAAGGAGCAAAGAGCAAATTCGTTCCTTTTAGAATTGACCCTTTTGAAAGGGGTCCGTTGTACATGGGAACAATATTATGGTCGCACCTGCACTGCACTTCCACAGTAAAAGATGTCATGGTGAAACATTTTGATAAATTTATGCATAAAAAATTGAGAGAACTGAATTAAACGATTCTGGACGCAAATTATTCTGACAAAACTTTTGTCAAAATCCATTGGCAAGATCTTGAGATATTCACAGTTTTATATTTTTTGCTATCTCTTACGGCTGGTCAGTTTGCAACAAATGAAAATTGCTTATTCAAAGTTCGTTCTGACATAAAGTTGGTCCAAATCCATTCAGGTGTTCCTGAGATACTACAATTTTCATGTGTTTGCTATGTTTAGTAATGGCAGACTGCCATCTTGGATGGTCCATTCTTTTCTTTTTTGTAAAAAAAAATATGTTTCATTCAAGGGTCATTCGGCTTAAATTTGATCAAATCTGTTCAGTTATTCTTTAGATATTGGCGTCTGAGCATAAGTGGGACTCGTAAAGACAAACAGAATTTTTATTGGACAGTTTTGAAACCCAAGGCAGGGCTGATGTTCCGTGCAAAATTTGATCTAAATATAGCAGTTGGTTCTGGAAGAATCGTTGATTTTGTAGCTTTTACAATTTTTAGCAACGATGACCATCTTGGATTCTAGATATCTGGCTGAATTTCACCATTTCGAAGCCCTGCAGTCTGATTATGCTCCATATGAAATTTGGGAACCATGGATGCTGTGGTTCTGGAGAAATTAATTGAAAATTTTTTAACGCCAGGGTTGACGCAATTTTTAACAGTAGGATTGACAATTCGACATAAATGTGAACGGACTGACGGACATGCGGAAAACCGGACGCGTATATCGCGCCTTGCTAAGCAGGTGCGACAGTAACGGAGAAACATGGATGTGTACCCATACACCTTAAACAAGTGTTTTTATACAATTCAGTTGGCAGAGCATAGGAATGGTAATTTTGAGTTCCAGGCTCGATGCCTTGCGTGGCCCTCAATTGTAATGCTGCACGTTCATTCATATTTTCATGTTGGTCTCTCTCTCTCTCTCTCTCTCTCTCTCTCTCTCTCTCTCTCTGTGTTACTGAGAACCCAGAGGCCGTGTTCTCTGATCATTTTAATGCCTTATTTTTTGCTACTTCATCCTTCTCTCCAACTTCTTGAGGGATGAATTCGCACTGTAAAACCTCTCACACTATAAAAGACGTGATAAGATGTGTTCCACGATACAACTTGGACACACTACACGCTGGCATTCATAACAGACAACGACTGCAACGTTTATCCCAGTGAAAATGTTGGACTATAGGACTCGGTCGTTTTTTACGCATCATTCCTCCCGGAGGGCACAAGACGTTAGAACGACGTCTTATTGATATCGGTACGACGTCACTATGACGTCGCAACAACGTCAGTAAGAAGTCATTATGACAAAAACTTAAAAAGGCTATAGTTTTTACAGACCCGACAGTTTATTAGAATTCTAAGCCAGACCAGTTTTTCGAATGAAAATCATGTGGTAAACCCATCGTCCTGCAGTGGCTTTTGAAATGCTGCTGAAAAGGACATACTATGGTACGACACCTCTTTGTAAGATTAGAATGCGTTTAGGAAGGGCCTCGTGGTCCAGATAAGCAAACAGGAACTAACCAAGGTTACTGTCCCTTGTAAAACGGTTGAAATACAGCGATGTACCGATAAACCTAAATTCTGAGTAACTGTCCATTTGCACTGATCATGACTCATAGTTTATGCGAAGAGATCATATCAGACTGCACGGTAGCGCAAGCTGGTCTGAGTTCACTGTTCGTTCATGTCGTAACATACTCTTTCGCTTTTACCAACTGGATATCTTCATACAATATAATGAGTTTGTGTTATAGGCAGTAATTTATGCCTTGAAGGAAAAAAAAACTTTTGCCACTGTTTTTCTTGGTTATGGTGGTTATCTAGGTTATGTCCTAACCTAGAAAATATCAGAAAATCTTGGTTTGATAATATAAATGATATTTACCCAGCATTTAGTATTATGAATAATTCAGACAAATTTATTTTCATAAAGTCAAGTAAAGATTATGACTTGAATGCCCTTAGTATATCTTTTATATTTGAGTTGTATAACGAAAGGAATAATTTACTTAATAATGGAATCACAAATTAATGATAACATAGGATTGAATGGTATATTCACAAATATATATTATAATAATCATATTGATTTTTATAAGTGAGTAGAACGACTTTAATAAGTATTAGTATATAAGTTTGTAATATAAGAGGTTTGGTACAGCATGTGTTATTTGCAGGTTTTGTGATGTTTATGGTGACAATCCTGTAATTGGATTTTAGACCAATAAAAATATTTGTATTTGTATTTGTATTTGGTTATCACTACTTATGGCCTTGAGGGTGTGTGGGTGCACCTATATATTCTTATGCCACTTTTACAAAGGGGAAACACTTGGGTGGCTTCCTGTATGTTTCCCTTTAGTGGAACCCCTCCAGCTAGGATGTTCTCTTGAGGGGAAGTTTGCTCATAAGGGAGCAAATTCTTCCCTTCAGGAGTTTTGTCTGCTCCCAAAAGGTGACTAAGAAGAAAAAAATTGGCAGGGTGTTTCCCATGAAGTTGGACCCATTCATCTTGAAAGGTTTACCAGGTTTAACTTACACATATAACTGTCATACTTATGGATAGGAATTGATGTGGTTTATTAGCAGATGATCAATGAACATGTCGCTTGTATCTTTACATGAAAATAGGGAGGTCTGTCGTTGCTCATGGCATGTAAGATGGAAGGGTGCGCTTCAATATCTTTTTTCTGCCTTTTTTTTTTTTTAAAGAGGGTGACTTATTGTGACTTCCTGTCTGCTTCCGTAACTGTCGCAGCCCTTCCTAGATGTGTGTGTGTGTGTGGGGGGGGGGGGGGGGGGGGGGGGTCTGCTCTCGGTGGAGGAGTTTGTTCCAAGGGGAACAGATTCTTCCCATATGGGGGATAGGCTTTGGGAAGGGAGGCAGCTGTCTAAATGACAAAGTTTGTCCCCCTGAAAGTGTGCCCTTTCACCTTAAACTGTAGTTGCATTTCATAAGTGTGCATGTCCGTCTTTTTGTTTCTGATATGATCTGTCATTTGAATTTCTTGGCTTGATTATATTTAGTTACTCTACTATCTATTACCTTCTGTAGGTGCTCCTATGTGGGCCGAAAATTCGTAATAAACTTCTTGCATATTGTTGTATCTTGTTTTCGGCGGGTTCGAGAACAGCAAGCACATTTTGAAAAATGACAATATGCATTTGTAATACACAGCAATAAGCATGAGCATGTAAAAATATGTCGCAAATGCGCACATGATCATGCGCAAAGTACTCAGAGTCTCTCATTTGTCACTCATGTTCATATACCCAGTGTTCGTTGACTGTTTATGCTAGAAAGAATGCATTGCACACATGCAACATTAGGTCTGAATGTTTCCTGCTGGGACAAGCCTTTTCACGCAACCCCTCGCATACTGATATGCATATTTGTGATGCCGAGTGACAAAGGGTTCACAAAGTTTATAGAGGGCTTGAAAATATTGCGGTTCTGCAGTTTCAAACAGCCGCCTTGCCACTGCCGGGCTGGGGTCAGGTCGTACATTGTAGTTGTGACGCAAGTTAAGGGGCGACGACTAAGGGCGGGTAAACTTCAAAAAGTCAGTCTGGACGTGCCTGTTGTGGTTGAGTACCTGATACTTAGCTAGCAATCCCCATCCTTCCGTTTTATCAATAAAATCTCATTCGAAAGTTAGTCGACCATCTTACAACTATTATCACTGGACTGAAAATCCAGATTGAGGAGAAGACACGATTAAGTGCAAAAAATCTAAATATGAAGGATTTCGGACATGATTTTTGTCGATAGTCGTGTCATGATTTGTGTTTTGTTGCGCAGATGGTCGTAAATGTTTAAAAGGAATGCTGAGATGGTGGTAAATGCGAAAAGCTAGACCCCCTCCTGTGAAAGATGGCTGTTTATTCTTGTAACGTATGAAGCTGAAATCGGATTTAACCGTGGTTGTAAAGAGCACTAACTAGGCCACTCGCTGATGGGTTCAGGTTTGCAAATGATAAAGGAACAAAGGCGATACATGCTGCTTTGTGACGAAGTACAAGAATCTACACGGTTTTCTAAAAAAACAGGCTTAACTCGGTGAGTGCATCTTTAGCGTCTCAACGGTTCTAGATAGAAGGAAATATGCCAAATATAATGGTAAACACAGATCTGTAAAATATTTTGTTAATGCAGAGATATTTAAGAAAAACTGTCTGAAAAAAAAGTTGTTTACATCAACCCTCGTATATAAAATTGTCCATCTGATGGACATCTAATATGCTTACAAGATAAAGTATTGTACAAATGCATAATGCAATGAAAATGCAACTGTGCTTATCTGTCCATTTAACAGACCTTGTTTGCCTATCTTTTTACCTTTTATACTTTAAAGACAAAACGTGGAAAGGCTGTTAACTGCCCAGCTAATGATCTTCATATGCCTACATGTGCAATACTAAATTTGGAAAGTGTCTATGCTACAAGATAAAGCTTAAAAAGACGTTTAGCTTTGCAGCTTGTGTATGTACTTAAAAATACCTGCACATTTTGTTTTGTTTGTCTCATAAGATTAACGCCGAAATATAAAGATTGTCTTTTTTATAATCTTTCTTTTGTTGTTACAGCTTTTTTAAAATTAATATACCAAAGTTAATCGTTAGTTCTTCTCCTGTGCTTATTTAGTTCTTCTCCTGTAGGAGAATAACTAAATAGCACAGGAGAAGAACTAAATAAGCATTTATGCTTCCGTTCTGATCCTATTGTTTGTATCATGTTTATATTGTAATCAAGTACAGTTTACGATACAATAAATTTATATGTTTAAACTTAAGTTAATCTTATCGTGTTTTAACATACTTGCTTCCTTTGCGTACGTTCTCCATCCAGGTTCCTGCTCCATTTCGTAGTTATCATAATAAATGGACACATTTACATGTTCACAAGTGTTTGTTTCCGCCCGATAGTTGACAGACTTACACTGCACGTCATCATGACATAGTACGGAACATTCCGACAACGATACGTCAAGTTTGTTATAATGATGTAATAGCCGCGCTGGTGTCTCAGACTGACGTTTGAATTTCAAAAACTGGATAGCAGACAAAACATAACTAAATGCTGCCAGAATTAATGTCAGTTGCAAAACAAAACTGGCTGACAGTACCATGATGTAGCTGTTTTAGTTCCGCTAAATAACACATTGAAGTGGCTCCGAAACCAGAGTTTATGAATTTAATTAAATCTATGTTGATTAGTAACGATAATTTTCTTGATGCGTCAGATGGGATTTAGCCGATACAGCTTTATTGACGCCTGAATAACAATTGTCTCATTAATGAAAACATCTAGGAAACATTATACACTGGTCCACGGCATCATCCATCGAGCAGTACCAGGATCTCCAATTCGTTCATTGTTCAAATTATCACAACCCTTTTTTGACCAGTGGACTTGTCCATCCTTATCATATGGATGAATCCATTGCTAGTTTTAGGGGTTTCTGGGGGGGGGATGTTTTAATTTTTATTGTTTTTTTTTGCATAGAAATTCTTGTAAGAAAACAGTGTATGGCTTGTTCAGACGCCACGTCTGAACTCGGTCTGCACTTTTTGCATATGTCCCCAAAACGGGTTTCCATGCAGTCCTGAAAGGGTTAATGGAGCTCCCTATACGGCTCCAGGAAACGCACCCTTAACAGGCTCCATATGAGACCCGAGTCTGTAAGTAGGGATCTCGAATAAATATAAATATAGAGGACTACATGACTAAATATTATAAATATCAAGGCTTGTGTTCTACATCCTCTGATTTTGATAAGAAGCCCATTAGGCACACAAGGTTGAATCAACATTGATTCAACCTTGTGTGCCTGCTGGAAGTGGTGTCGCCAATGTTATTAGCTACGGACACGCATTGATAAAGACTAACACTTAGCTCTACATGTCCCTGCAAATGAAGTATGCGGTGGGATAATTCTATATCAGAAGTTATTTCTCTCCTGGCACATATGATCTGTAGACCATAAACAGTTTATGTTATTATACACCTGTAACGTAAAAAACCATTACCGTGTGAGAACAGCAATGACTCAGATCATCCAAACAGACTGATCATAACCCCTAAGGAATCTATAGAGTGAAAATGGGGAAATCGTTAATCCGACTGCGCAGATATGCAGGCTGATCAGAGTCTTCACTGTTCGCACACGCAAGAATGCAATTTTCTCCATGATTGCATGGCTCATATCTTGTGAATGAAGCCCTATTCCCAAACGGATAAGCTACCCACGGGCTGGAACTAATAGTTACAGTCATTTGACCTATTCCGACGCACGTTTCAGTCGACCGTGCGCTACAGTCTAAATACACTGTCATTTTTTAATTTATTTGTGTCAGTAAATAAATAAAAGCTTCTTGTTTAAGGCACTTTGTTTGGGTTCACAAACTATTTGAGGAAGATAGGAAAATCTGACGACAACCAGAGGTTGTCATTTATCCTATTTCGACGCACCTTCTTTTATTCCAGTGGATCTGTATATTTTTTTACAATAAATCGAAAGAACCACCGAGGGCGCCCCAAAAGTAAACTGTCGGGTTATTACTAGCTCGATGAAAGATGATTTTATGCAAACAAATGTTTATTTGACATAATTGATTATTTAAAACATCTGATTATACACACGGCCTCACTGAAAAATTATTTCGGTGATTCAGTGCCCGTTAGTACAATGTTTGATATTTTTATCCAGGATTCTATGATAAATGACAATTCAAAATAAAGCCTTATGGAGCTTTACTTACATATTCAAATTGCATGACGAGAATGCAGCACTAATATGGATTTCAGAACTCAGAGACATTCCCCAAATGTACTATCCGCCGGAATAGGCTAAATGAGCTAATAAATTAAAATTTCAATAAACCTAAGTAAATGATTTAATTTCATTTTGATATTTATCGGTTTAGATAGCTAATAAAATGAGCAATCGACAGACATATAAGTTTACGACATATTTGTTTACACAAATATTGTCCGTCCCTATTTTCACAGTTGGCCTGAAAACATCTGTCATTTTTCTTGTTAAATATGCATTAACAGCCACTTTTAAACCCAGTTTTCCGTATCTTTGATTGATAAATGCGATCCTTAGTATATGTGGGTTTGACTAATAAATATTGAAAGTAATTACCTAAAAATCATTTCGCTTCTAGCTTGTTTCGTTACAGAGAAAGAAACAATATACACCGGAATAGGTGAATCCACCGGAATAGGTCAAATGAGTGTACCTAATTGCACTTGTAAACAGATCATTGTCACAATAAGCCAGTACTAAGAAAAAGTACAACCGTATAAAATTTATATCACGACTTTTATGGCGAAATCTGTAATAGCAGTGGGCAGCCGGAATGACTCGAAAGCAAAAGCCCCATTGGGCACATAAAGTTGAATCAACCTTGAATCAACCTTGATTCAACGTCAAGACGTTGAATCGAGGTTGATTCAACCTTGTGTGCCTGCTGGGTTAGTAGTAGGCAGCTGGAATGCCTCTATCGCAAAAGCGGAAAACAAAGCAGTTCAAGCATTATTTGTGCACTAACCTGCGAAGGTTGTGGAAAACAAGAAAAATCTTTTTAAAAAGATAATCGTCGCAGATTAAATGGAAGTGTGTTTTGTAATATGTCTCTAGTTGAAGAGTTGACGGTAACTTTCCTGAATATGGCTCACGTCAGCAATGTCGGTAGGCACCCACAACCGTAATATTGACACTGGGTAGCGACAATGACCTATCTCGAAATTGGGCTGTCCAATTTAAAATTAAAAAATGACCTGTTTCAAAATAGTTACCAACATGATGCACTGTTTATTTGTGTGTATTAAACCGAAAGTAGAAATTAAAAGTAGATCTACGTCGAAAAAAAAAAAGTTTTGAATATCTGCGTCTGTTTTCTATTGTAAAATTACCAACAAGAGAAACATTTTGAATTAATATATGACAGAGTGCTAGTAATCACAGTGCATGCGACGGAAAAAACGAAGATTAAATATTTCTTGACATTTGATATTATTGGCTAAAATTTGACACACGATGAAATCTTGTGAAATATGGAACAATATCGAAACTATACGCGTCTGTGACGCGAAAAATGTATCTTACATGAGTTTTATATTCTGCAGTAATGGCCTTAATTCGGCAGAGTAGTGTAAAAAGGAACCGACTGGAAACACAAGGCTGAATCAACGTTTATTCAGCCTTGTGTGCCTGCTGGGAAATGATAAGGTATTATTGCATAAAAAGCAGTGCCGAGAGGTATAAACAGCCGTGCATCAACCGGCGAAAAGCCGTGTTTCAACAAGGGTTTTCACGCGCTGTTGATGCACGATGACAGAACTTTCATTATGTTTGTGCCGGGCCACTAAAAAACCGCCATGCAACTTTGTCTCTCCCAATTCGATCGAATTACAAAAATTGGTGATGCTCTACCTATGCATGCTTATATGACGTCACCATGCTTTTGTAATCTGACGTCATCTTCGTGACTCAGGTTTAAAGTGATGTTTGCTTACATTCTTAGGATTCCAAATAGAGAGTAAATAAGTGTTAAAGTAAACATCCATCTCAGGCTTTCTGCAATCGAGAACTGCAGGATGGTATATGAATTGATCAGGCTTGTTCTGCATGGAAATTATTGCTCAAGGTATCTGCTTTTTGTTGATTAATTTGCATTCTATTTCGCATCAACTACAACGACCATCTTGGACACTTTTCCGAAATATTGAGGTTGAATTACTTCTGCTTCAAAAGATCGCGTTTCGCTATCTTTTTCAGTCTGACGTTCATGTTGCGAAACGCTAATTCAGTCTATAAATAAAAACGTAAACATCAAAATAAAAATGAAACTAAAGATGTTTGAATCCAAGAGCACTTTTGAATAGGGCTAAGGTTGAATAGGATGATGGCAGCCATTTTGAATAGCTGAATGCTCTCGGGCCCGGAAGACAAATATTAGTAAAAAGATGCACCAGTGCGTTGGCTGTCAAACAGTGACAAAATATAACGAATAATTCGTTGAATTTATGCAATAACAGCGATCAAACATTCGTTTCCAATGCAT
The DNA here is from genome assembly GCA_963989385.1 of Ctena decussata. Taxonomy (NCBI): domain Eukaryota; kingdom Metazoa; phylum Mollusca; class Bivalvia; order Lucinida; family Lucinidae; genus Ctena; species Ctena decussata. Next base: position 2,226,902 of record OZ022501.1, on the reverse strand, counting down.
TAACATAATGCGATCGGTTGTGAAATAAGAAAGCTGCAATTTACCCCAAAGGTTCTATACTGAACAAAAAAAGAAACGTTACATGCACATTCAATGCACATGCTCTTTGATCTGAATTAAGACTTTACCAATTTTATTTTATATCTAACTGCCAAAAAGTATCCGTATTTCAGAAGATGAATATCACAACATAAGCTGCGAGATTAATGTCTCCAGATTAGTTTGATTCAATGAGGGGTCAGGATTTGAAAGTGCTATTTTAGGTGCCTTTTGATGACCCTTGTTTCACTCAAATTGTCAGCACATGTGAGAAAGTCACTTCTGAAATGTTTATCAGGCACTAGTTGTTACGAAAACGGTCCAATCGCCGCTTACAAAGGGTTGATCAGTGAAGCACAAGGCTTGGAATATCGCTTTTCATGACATTTGACTCTGACTTTCATGCTATGCACTGAAAGTCCCACAGACAATGCAAGGTGATATACCATGGACAATTAACCAGTTTGATCAAACTTTTCCATCAAGAACCATTGTCTGGAGAAGCTGGAATAAGGTCTATGAATTAAACTTGAAAATTTTATTGAAATGCACTGGTTAATCGGAGTAAATGATTTGCTATACTTTTAATTGCAAGGGAGACAATTTCAAAGACACATTATCTTTAACATCTTATTTCTTTGAGCTGCTGGTTAAGTGTCAAACGGTTCATAGGGTTTCTTATTGGCGGTTACAAGGCAAATCCGAAAGTGCAAATATTTAAGCGCTTGTGCATGCACAGCGAGCGTTTCACATTGTCAGTGGTGTTATCAGTCAAAGTGGAATAATTCTGTAACAATTTATGCGAATCGCAAACCGATTAGTTCATAAGATGGTCTGAAGTCTAACACGTGGGAGAATAACGTAGCATTATTTGAAATTAGTGTTCTTTAGCTTAAAATTCATGAACTATCTATGTAACGTTCCTTTTTTTGTTCAGTATATAAGCAGGTGGGTAAATCGTAACTTTCTTATTTCGCCACTGATGGACTTTAAATTTTACAGAGAGGTAGAAAATAGATTGACATTTGATAATACATAAAAAACTAGAATTGTTTTTCAGAGAATAACTGATGTCCCCCCACCAGCCCATTTCCCATCCCCTCTAATGAATAAAAAGCCTGTACAAATAAAATATCTATGCAAGTTTGGAGAAACCCATCCATTGGTTCTAAAGATATCCTACATAGAAGACGGTGTCCTTCAGCAAGACCTGTCCGCGTACAGGATAGCTCGCCTGCAGTGCATTGCCCATCACATAATAAAACTTTAACCAAAACATCCAATCCGGACCCCGACGCGGACACGGACGCCGATGCGGACGCTGACGCCAGGGTGACAACAATAGCTCTTCCTGAACTTTTGTTCAGGCGAGCTAAAAATGGGTCAAGGTCACTAACTACTAAACTTGTCTTAAACCTGTCACTACAATATATTCATGCAAGTCTGGTGAATGTCTGTCAATTAGTTCAAGATATAACTCGTTTTTAAGAGAAAAAATAAGCATTTGTAAGTTAGCTTTTGACTTTGAAAATGGAGTGAAGGTCATCAAAACATAGCAAACTCTTGAGATTGTCCCAAAGGTATATCTATGAAAGTAAAGTGGAAAGTAAGCCAAAGGCTAATGAGATATATGAATTTTATTGAAATTTTCACAGATCTAAGTCCTCCTGTGACCTTGAAAATAAGGTCAAGGTCACCAACATCTGATCAGCTCCAAAGTTAGTCTCAGTGATATATCCATGCAAGTTTGGTTAAATTCCATTTACTGGTTCATAAGATATTGTGGGTACAAGAAATTATCATCTAAGTCCTACAATGACATTGAAAATGAGATGAAGGTCAACAAAATATAATCACCTCTTAAACTTGTCTCAATGATGTATCCTTGCAAGTTTGGTTACATTCAATCCATTGGTTCAGGAGACATCATGGGTACAAGAAACTGTTATCTAAGTCAAGGTCACCAAAATCTAATCAGCTCTTAAACTTGTCCCAATGATATATCCATGAAAGTTTGGTGAAATTCCATTGATTGGTTCAAGAGATATCGTGGGTACAAGAAATTGTCATGCCCACGCCGACACATGAAATATAACATTCTAAGACCTCCTGTGACCTTGAAAATTGGGTCAAACTCACCAAAACTTAATCAGCTCACTGGCTTGTCCAAATGATGTATCCATGCAATTTTGGTTAAATTCCGGTTGAAGAAATATACAGATACAAATTTTCACGCCGACACATGGCACTCAAAGCAATATGTCCCCCTCACCTCTGGTGGGGGGACATAAATACAAATTTTTCGTCGAGTGCCTATGCTATGAAGCCTCAGGTATGATGAGTTCAGCACTACAATGAACTGTTGGGCACTGTATTGATATATGGCTATTGCAATGATCTCCAAGTGGCCCCAGTGCATCTGTTGCAATCATAAGGATACACCATCTGATACAAGGCTCCAGATTAAATTCTCCATAGTCCTATCAGTGGTAAAAATGTCTAAACTCAAATCGTTGTAAAAAGTGGTTCAACCTTCACGTTTGGTAATAAAGTGTGGATGGAGGTGCATATACTAAGGCAAATAACTGGCAAAAAGTAGAGAAAACAGTTTGTGAAAAATAACAAATTGCTCCACAAAAAAAATCCTGTTCTGGTTTCCCATCTAGCAATGCTATATAAAAATAGGTGGGATAGTGATTGGGACTCCATGCCTGTACATTGTATTTTTACCATTTTTTCAACTTAATGAAATGGAAAGTAGGTCATATTAATTGCCAACTAAAATGACCAAAATAAGTTTTCAAACCCTTTTTATGTGAAAGTCAATGATGTTTTATTTGTTTAAAGCTGGCTAATCACAGTCATTTCCAGTGACGAAACTATACTGAGAATCTGGAAACGATACCTCATGATAAAACTGTTCATGCTGATAGAGCAATGGGGCCTGTAAGTGAGTTTTTGAGGATATTTCTTAGATAATTTTTCTTATTTCTCAACAAAAATCTGTTGTGACCCCTCATTAGAACCATCTCGATGAGACAATTTTGATGAGGGGTCATAACATAGGATTTTATAGAGAAATACAGAAAATTATCCCTAAACTGCTCTTCTTATTTAGACAGCTGCTGCCAGACTAAATACCAAAGCTGTATTATCAAGTTGCATCACAAAGGGTTTACAGAGAATCTGCATCATCCAAAACCTTAACCTAAGCTTTAACACCATTACGGGCGTATGGCAGTATGCATGCATGGATATCTGCAGGATTTTATAGGGCATAAAATCAGAGGTATACCCGTACATGATAAATATTTGGGCAATCTTAGTTTGACTGTTTTATGAGGAAGGCTTATTGGAATTTTATTTTCCCTATTTTCATGTCAAGTGAAAATTGAAAATTGGCAGACTTTCAGTTTGACATGTTTTGCTGCATCACCAGTAGAGCCAAAAATAAAGTACCTCCAAATATAAATGTTTTACTGTGCAGGGGTCATCCAAAAAGTTCTGTAATTAGACTCATATTTTTTTCACAGACCTGCTGGTCACTTGTGGTCATTTCATAAGAAATTTATGAAATTCGCCACAGGCTCGTTTCATAAATTTCATATGAAATGACCACGAGTGTAAGATCCTCTATAAAATGCATCAAATGACTGTGAGTTTTTTACTGTTTATCTGTGCCTGGAAAATATTTGGCACCAACCTATGATAATTGGTATTGTTTATTTAGGAATTGCTGCCCATTTAAAATAGGTCATCTGCAAGTTAAGTCAATATCCTAAGGGAATACCTTTTTCAAAGCAGACTGTAAAGTTACTTTTGAAGTGACAAAGAATATTTTTCTATAGTGACATTACAAACGGCACGCATTTTGAATGGCAATATACTGAGGTAAATATTTTTGATTTTGGAAATTTTGGAGATACAGTCGAACTTCACTGGCTCAAACTCGGACGGCTCGAACACCATGTTTCAGTCGAACTGACTTTCCAGTCCTGGCAAATTTAACTAAACATGCCACACTTGGCTCGAACAACGATGGCTCTAACGCTCGAACCCCAAGTCTGGTCCCTAGAAACCACTTTCTATGTAAAAAACACGGCTCGCACCTATTTCCTTGTTAAACATTTCCAAGTTTAATGACCGAACTAAATGTAGATCCTACCGATTACAAGTATTGGTCATCAGGTTTGCTACGTCCATGCTTATCTTGATCTTTTAATATTGTACATATGTTTCTGTGTTGTTTTGTTTTATCTACCTGAAAGTGCAAAGGTTCAAAGAGTGACCGATCAAAATACAGGAAGTTGTCGTTGTCACGATAGAAAAACATAGTACATAAAATTGGATCATATTGAGTTGGTCTTCAATGGCTCGAACTACCGATCGTTCCAACTTTTTTCGGTGGTCCCGGCGAGTTCGAGCCATCGAAGTTCGACTGTATAATAAGAGTGACAGAACTTTTAGGATGATCCTCGTATATTGCATTTAATAACAGAATAATGAAAAGTTAGCAGTCCCAATAGTTCTGTGAGATAACCCATTCTATTCGGGATACCCCTTTAGGGTTATCTGGGCAAACAGTTTGGATCCAGATCAGGCCCCACAAATGTGGGCCCTGATCTGAGATCAAAACTGTTTGCTGCCTAGACATCATTTCTACAAGAGTTAGACCAATATTGTCAAAATATTCTCGATTTTTTATGCAAATGACAATTTCGGCAGACAAAAAAAAATACCCAGAATGCAATGGGATAAACACTGGCCTATTAAGCTAGTGGAATGGGTCTGTTCCCCTTGCAGCAGAATTTTTTTCCAACCTTGTACTGGGCTCCATTGAATACAGCCAGTTATTATCACCCTTCCATCTACTCAGTATGACTGAAATACTGTTGAAACAGACATAAATCACAATCTAGCCATCCATCTCTAAAACAAACTTCAAGTTTTGCTATGACACTTTATTTTCTGTATGTAGAATTTCATTTACAGCAAATTGATAAAGATCTTTGTTAAGAGACTTCAAGCGGGACAGTTCCTCCTGCAGGTTAGTCAGCTCTTCATCTTTGGTTGTTCTTGTCTGAAATAGAAGATATATTTCATGTGTGTTTTATGGCCCTTTAACCCATTAATGCCTAGCGCCCCAAAATTGGGATATAGGCAAACAGTGCAAATGCGGCGTCTGATCAGGGTCTACACTTTTTTGCATACAACAAATGGGTATTTTTCCTCAAAATAAAAAAAAAATCGAAAAATAAACTAAACCTGTCACCCCTTAAATGACAAATGGACTCATCCAATATATACAGATAGAAGAGTCCACTAGGCATTAATGGGTTAAATCAATAATTCTATGTGTGTTTTATGGCCCTTTCAATTACATTTCAGTTCAATACACATAGCTGATCCTTAAGCAGACATGGGTGAAAATCAGAGCTCCCTCTGATGACCACCTGACCTTCCGCACGAAGAAAGAGAAGTCAACCTGCAGTATTTAAGGTCTTTTGATGAATCTTCAAGGGAGATCACTCTGACCTACATATTTGTCTATCTTCCTTTTTTTTTGGGGGGGGGGGGGGGGGGCGGGGGGATGCTTCCCTCTAAGAAAAGATGCATAGCCCTCATTGAAAAGGAAAGTAACCTACCTGGGGAGTAAATGTACCGTAATCGCCCCATTTACCGCACGGTGCGCTTAACTTTTTCAAAATTGCAACAAAAAGGTGTGGTTAAAAACGTTTCTAATAACCGCACACACAGAATGAAAAAAACAACAACAACAACAAACGAACAGTCGAAATAGTCGGCAATACTGATCGGGGTGTTCGAAGTGTTTTATACCTCTCAGTATTAAATATGTCCTCATTATGCATGTATTTCATTCTTTTCATCCTTTTTCAATATTCCAAATAAAATATCCCGAAAGAAAGGAAAGTATTTCAACGCATTTACGATGACCTAATATGTGATTGTTTAAACACGTCAGGTAAGTTTGTCAGTGCTCTGGCTAGCGGTCTGCTTTAAATTCACGGGCTTCTATAAATAACACACACATTCTGATTCGGGAAGATGCGGTCCTTTTGATCTTCCCTGTTTCTGTCTGTCCTATATTACGTCCAAGGGTGCAGAAATATTGAAAATGTGTCATGAGAAAGGTGCCGTATTACATGTGCAAACAGCAAAGCCGTAGACCAGTCTGCGCATCTTAAAACAATTAATTTGCAAACTATCGGCAAATCCTGGAGATTTGTTAGACTGGTCAATGTTCGCAAATGCACTGTATGATGCGGGTGTTTGCTGATCGGAAGTGTCAGGCCCACGGGCCAGTTATGCCAATGATAAACCTATCCTATGGCTACCGCGAACTTTGTTTAAATGCACATACCATGCATATGCGCCGGCTGGTCGCTTCGTTCAGTTTGCGCGCATGTATTCAGATTGATTTTGTCAGGAAACAAGAGTTTGTCGTTATGACAATTTATTTCTTTTGCAACCCGGGTTTCTCATCTGTCATTCATGTATCTTTCCCAAACGCACTTTGGCGCACGTGCACATTATCGCTATATATGACAAGAGTTGCTCTTGAGAAATGGCGCCTTTTCGCATGTACGAAAGGCAAAGACTCAGTTCAGACTGCGTACCCCCGCAACCTCATAACTTCGTAAGCTCGATCCTTCTCGGGTCAACATGTACATTCCCATTGTTGATGCAGACAGAGAATACGCTAATCAGACAGCGCAGATGTGTAAGCTGATCCGAGTCCGCTGTTCGCACTCGGACACTTCATAACACTTCAGCCAACTTCGTAAATATCGGCGAGGATGCCCGATTGACATTTAGACCGATGGAGTTGCTCTCTTCGCACACTGCGTCGGGAAAACAAAACTAAAAACACTGTCCCTGTTGAAACAGTAATGGTAAGTTGAACTTGATGCGTTTTGTGAGTTTCAATAGGAAAAAGCAGTGTGCGCTTGTGCATTTTTTTCGGAAATGGCCTTGGTGTGCGGTTATAGGGGCATGTGCGGTAAATGGGGCGATTACGGTAATTCTGCTTCTGATTCAATTCTTTGAAATTGCTTTTCATTTCTTTATAAGCTACATCTGTCTGAAGAGTGTTATTAATATGTGTAACATCCATAAAAGTCAGAAATAATTTCTTGCTGTGTACTCTGCTCAATGTGATATAGCCAGCCATAAGCTGGATTACATATCTGACTAGCATATACACGCCTGGTTAACTATGTTTTCAAGGATGTTACCAAACGAAAAAGGGCTGTTCCAAAACGAAAAAGAGTCAAAGTTACCAAACGACTTGATTATCAGGTCGTTTGTTAACTATGACTCTTTTTTGCTTCATAATAGCTCTTTTATGTTTCGTAACAGCCCTTGTATATACATAATGAACCAGGGGTGATATACACAATCTTCAGCCATACTGAAATACCCTATATACATTAAGAAACTTATGCAATACATTAGCCTAGTACAAGTACATATGCAGTATAAGTCACAAACTGCCAGCTCCCCTGCCTGTCTGGAGAAGTATTGCACTGTTTTCTTAATCTAAAATCAAAGTATTGTGCCCACAACTGCCAACTCTGTTTTGAAAGATAACTGCCATACATTTCTTTGTTTGTTGCTTACCAGCTCTTGCTGTAGGTCAGAGAGATCAGTAGGCTTTTTATCATCTTCTGTTTCCTGTAATATAAGTCAGAGCTACAAATATGACTGGGTCTATCACTTATCAGAGCTCTAGATAAGAGGGAGTATTTGGTGATAATTAGGGATAATTTTTGTTAATTCTGGATAAAACATATGTTGTGACCCCTCATCTGAGCCGTCTTGACGAGACGGTTCAGATGAGGGGTCACAACATGTGGTTTCGATGAGAAATAAAGAAAATTATCCTTCAATTATCATCAAATACCCCTCTTATCTAGAGCTCTGACTTATATGTTCATATGTAAAGTAAAACTAGAACTGTCGGAGAATCCGACTATACCCCCGCTTAAGTGCTTTAATCGAATAGTGTTATTTTCGTCATATTAAGTATAGAGAGAGAGAACTCAATGTCAACATGTATACCAAATATCAATAAATCCCTTTCTACGTATACGTAATATGGAATAAAATGATTTCACATGGACAGATAGAAAAACTAATAAATACAAGTAAGACATAAGTCTTTATCAATCTGTATACCAAATATGAAGATTCAAACTTGAAAGGATGCTGTGAAATTTGTTACGAAAAAGTGCATTATTCTAAGTAAGGAGAGAAAGAAAAACTGGAAAAATATCGGGAAGAATAAGCAGAAGGCTGGTTCTCGATCCCATAATACAACAGTTATCATCAACCTGCAAACAAAATATCCCTACTCTAACTTGCAATGGCTGCTTAGAAACCTTTAGTGTAAACATATTTTATTTCAATTTTATACAAGTTATGTACAGGTTTCAAATAGTATACAATAGCAAAAGGATCTGAACGGAAGCCAGGGGCTTATTTAGTTCATCTCCTGTTAGAAACCTTTGACAAAAGTCATTCTTCAAAATATGGAGAGAAAGAAAATCGGACAAATACAGGGAGATATATGCCAGATATGGCTGGTTTGCAATCCCACAATACAATAAGTCATGATCAATCTGTATACCAAATATGAACATTCTATCGGGAAGGGTTGCTGTGAAATCTTTTACAAAAAATTGCATTATTCAATGTAAAGAGAGAAAGAAAACAGACAAATTAAGGGATGCATATGCGAGAGACGGCTGGTTCTCAATCCCACACTACAATAAGTTGTCATTAACCTGCATACCAAATATGACTACTCTAGCTTGCATGGTTGCACAAAAATCTTTGACAAAAACTGCATTATTCAAAGTATGGAAAGAAAGAAAATCAGACAAATACAGGGAAGAATAAGCAGGAGAAGGCTGGTTTGCAATCCCACGATACAACACATCGTCATCAACCTGAAAACCAAATATGACTACTCTACCTTACACAGTTGTGGAGAAATCTTTGACAAAAAATTTCATTATTCAAAGTATGGAAAGTAAGAAAATTGGACAAATACAGGGAAGAATAAGCAGGAGAAGGCTGGTTTGCAATCCCACGATAAAACACACCGTCATCAACCTGTATGCCAAATATGACCATTCTAGCTTGAATGGTTGTTGAGAAATCTTTGACGAAAAATTTCATTATTGAAAGTATGGAAATAAAGAACAAGAGCTGTCGGCTGACAGCATAGCTCGCCTGAATAGGTGCTTGCCCATCACACAGTCGCTTTGGTGGTGTGGACTGCTATGCATAAAACTTCAGGCAAGCATGTCCATAATGACGACACATTTATAAACAAAAGCTATCTCAGAAGTAAGTCTTAAAAAAAAAATTAAAGAAAAAAAAAAAAAAAAAAAATCCACATGAAATTTCAAAGTCCATGACCTTGACATCAAGGTCACTGAGGGGGGTGGGGGTAGTACCGTGGAAAACTTTAGACCAATATCTAACTACAGTGCAAGTATCAAAGGAATCCATCCATAGGTTAAGGAGATATTGGGCTTTATAAAACTTTAACCAAAACATCCAGTCAAAATGTACTCCCAATATTCTAAGTCCATGACCTTGACATCAAGGTCACGGAGTAGGGCGGGGGTGGTACCCTGTTAAACTTTGGACCAATATCTAACTACAGTGCAAGTATCAAAAGAATCCATCAATGAGTTAAGGAGATATAGGTCTTCAAAAAACTTTAACCAAAACATCCAATCCGGACGCCGGCGCGGACGCGGATGCTGACGCGGATGCTGACGTCCAACGCCGTGGTGACAACAATAGCTCTTCCTGAACTTTCGTTCAGGCGAGCTAAAAATGGACAAATAAATGGAAGAATAAGCAGAAGAAGGCTGGTTCTCAATCCCACGATACAACACATCGTCATCAACCTGTATGACAAATATGACCATTCTAGCTTGTATGGTTGTGGAGAAATCTTTGACGAAAAGTATGAGGGGACTGACGGAAGGACGGACGGACGGAGGGACGGATGGACAGATGTAAACCAGTATACCCCCCACTTTTTCAAAGCGGGGGTATAAAGATAGACAATGATCAGTAACTAATACAATCACCCCAAATCCAAAAGGGAATGAAGTATGTCCATAAATTGACAGCAGTTCACAATAGTAAACCAAATGAACACCTCTTTCTGTGACAGGTGGTCTTGAATGAACAAACCTCATTTTAAGGAAGAAACTAACTTTAATTTTTATGCACCAAATACCTTCTCATTGTCAAGAAAAGCTTAAATTTAGTTGATAGAAATCTCTTCAGTGTTTTGCTGGTGAACCTTGAATGAATGATTCTCATTTTGTTTGCAAGACACAGTTCCCATTATCCTAAATATTTGTGTGATTCTGATGAATTTTCCTCTGACTTTTCCTTCTGTAAGAACTAAATTAGCACTTTTTATGAGTAAACCACCTACACTCTACTGTGAAATTGACTTTACACATGTGAACTTCATATCAACCCATGAAACCCCATAACCGTTTGGCCAGTGAGGTTAGCCCTGAAAGAGCTTTGGTATGTTTCTGGCCATATGATAGCTTTGTACCCTGTGAATTTTGACATTAAGGTGTTCAAATATACTTCAAAGAGAAGGCACCCTAGATTCAAAGAAATTGCCACCCATTTCAACTAGAAGTCATTCCAGGAGACAAGAATTTGCTTCCTTTGTGTTCAAAAATGGTTCTAAAATGGGGCTACTCTTGAAAGAATTTGCTACCCTAGCTATCTTGCTAGGATTTTTCTGGCACTTTGCATCATACCTTTGTTCCTTGTATTCTGACATTTAGCACTAGTGGTTCATCTGACAAGGTGTACAGCTGCCTTTTAAACTGTTGTATAGGCAGCGTTGGCTTCACCTGGGGGTTTAACACAGCTGGAGGGGTCAGGACTATCATAGCATTGGTGATGTGTCCTGAAATCAACAATAAAGAGATCATAATTGTCTGAGTGGTGCAATAACATGAGCTGAGGCAGTGTTGCATTAACCTGGGGGTTTAATACAGCAGAAGGGGTCAGGACTGTCATAGCAATGGTGATGTGACCTGAAATTAACCCTTAATGCGCCAAAAGGCAGGCGACAAAATTTACGTCTGCAGAATTTAACAAGAGCTGTCGCCTGACAGCATAGCTCGCCTGAATTGGTGCTTGCCCATCACACAGCCGCTATGGTGGTGTGGACTGTTATGCATAAAACTTCATGCAAGCATGTCCATAATGACAACTCATTTATAAACAAAAGCTATCTCAGAAATAAGTCTTAAAATGAAATTAAAATAAAAAAAATGAAATGAAATTTCAAAATCCATGAGCTTGAGGTAAAAAAAACTGTCCGGGGTGGGGTGGGGGGGGGGGGGGGGTGGGGGGTGGGGGGGGGTGGAGGGGGGGGGGGGGCTAGCATGTATCAAAACCCTGAACCATTATCTAACATCAGTCCGAGTATTAGTATCAACTGAGTCCATCATCATTTATGCTATGCATAAAACTTGATGCAAGCATGTCCATAATGAAAACACATTTATACATTTATAAACAAAAGCTATCTCAGAAATACATGTAAGTCTTAAAATAAAATTAAAATAAAATCAAAATGAAATGAAATTTCAAAGTCCATGAGCTTGAGGTAAAAAAAACCTGACGGGTAGGGGGGAGGGGGAGGGGTGGGGGGCTATGTGGACTGCTATGCATAAAACTTCATGCATGTCCATAATGAAAACACATTTATACATTTATAAACAAAACCTATCTCAGAAATGTCTTAAAATAAAATTAAAATGAAAAAAATGAAATGAAATTTCAAAGTCCATGAGCTCAAGGCAAAAAAAAACAACTGACGTGTAGGGGGAAGGGGGGGGGGGGGGGGGGGGCTAGGATGTGTCAAAACCCTGAACCATTATCTAAAATCAGTCCAAGTATTAGTATCAACTGAGTCCATCATCGTGGCACTGTGAAATTATGTCTTCATAAATATTAAACTTTAACCAAAATCTTTAAGACAAAATTCTAAGTCGATGACCTTGACTTCAAGGTCATCCAGTGGGGTAAGTATAAGGTGTTTTGTAAAAACTCAAAAACGAGTCTAACATCAGTTCAAGTATAAACTAAATCTCTACAAAGCATTATGAATCAGTATGCAATTACAAAACTTTAAAAAAGACAAAAATTTCCTAAGTCCCTGACCTTGACATCAAGATCACTGAGCGGGGTTGGGGTAGTACCCTGTAGATCTAACTACAGTGCAAATATAAAAAGAATTCATTTATGGGTTCTGGAGATATGTGTCTTTAAAAAACTTTAACCAAAACATCCAATCAATAAAAAGACAATATTCTAAGTCAATGACCTTGACATCAAGGTCACAGAGGGGGGTGGGGGTAGTACCTTCGAAAACTTTAGACCAATATCTAACTTTAGTGCAAGTATCAAAGGAATCCATCCATGGGTTAAGGAGATATTGGGCTTTATAAAACTTTAACCAAAACATCCAGTCCAAAAAACTACCAATTTTCTAAGTCCATGACCTTGACATCAAGGTCATGGAGTGGGGTGGGGGTGGTACCTTGTTAAACCTTAGACCAATATCTAACTACAGTGCAAGTATCAAAAGAATCCATCCATGGGTTAAGGAGATATAGGTCTTTAAAAAACTTTAACCAAAACATCCAATCCGAACGCCGACGCGGACGCGGACGCTGACGCGGACGCGGACGCGGACGCGGACGCCGTGGTGACAACAATAGCTCTTCCTGAACTTTCGTTCAGGCGAGCTAAAAAATGTTTCGTTCAAGGGATATCATGCTGAGAATTCAAAGACTAGAGGGCAAACAGTGTAGATCTAGGTCAGGTGGCTCATTATGAGCCACCTCATCTGGATCTACACTGTTTGTAAATTTAACTAATTTCATTTTCGGCGCTTTAAAGGTCAACACTGACCAGACCATAAATATGAGGGCAAGTCAATAAGTAACCAGCCTACCTTATTTTCAGACAGATAATGCAGGCTCTTATTTGACTTTAGATATGTACATACCTTTAGTTAGGTAAAAGGCCTGAATTATTTGTCTGTGGAACACTGGTTGTTCATTTCATTTTTTTATTAAAAGGTCTGCACAGAGGCACATAACTGTATCTGCAACACACTGTCGATATATGCTAAATTAGGAAATCTAATATCTACTTGTGTTCTAATGGTGATTTGAATTTGCAAGACAAATCAATGTATGCTTAGCTGTTTATCATAATGTTTTCAAGAGCATCAGTAATTCATCAGAAACAGCAATCTTGAATGAATGGAAATAGGTAAAGGTAAAAGTTTCCCATAGCCTCATAGCCGTAGGGGCAGTGGGGGTTAGAGACCCACTGTATCTTGGGCACAGCTGATGAAAGGCGGAGCCCATCCCTCTTCTTTCGCTGCCTTATCCTTCACTGATTTGAAAAAGGTACCCTGGAAATAAGCCATGACATATATAAAGGTAAGGGCATATTCACAAACCAAAACAACTCAGACCAGCCTTCACATCTGTACAGTGTGATCCAAACCTTTGCTATTCACACACAACATGCTCTACCTAGACTGCATGGATCCATAGGCTGGTTTGAGTCTTTTTTGTTAAAACCATTTGTATGACATGGGTCATTTTCAGTAAGTGTGTAACAATTACCTTTATGACTCAGTGACCTGACACACTGACCACTAAACACATCCCATATCTTCACTGTACAGTCATGGGAACCAGACACCAACTTGGTACCATCCATAGACACTGATAAACATGTCACCTGTTTACTGAAAAGAAAACCCCGACTGATCCACAAATACTAATAAACATGAACTTGTCAACTGAAATGCAATGAATAATCCTTCAAGAGGACCAGTTATATTGGTTGTACTGTATGTATTTGTTTATAACATGTGAGGCTACTCTTCCAAAATTACTGCAAATGTATATGAGCCGCGACACGAAAAAACCCAACAATGTGGTTGTGCGCCCAGTGAAGACTCAGATCAGCCTGGGCAGCCGTCCTGTTTGATCAGACTCTTTGTTAAGTGCTCAAAGGGTAGCTAAGGGTCTAAGCTACGTTCATGCGGACAGCGAAGGCTCTGATCAGACTGGGCAGATGCCCAGGCATCCACATTGTTGGTTTTGTCATGTCGCGGCTCATATATCAGTCTCATGAAATTCACTTTCAAAATGGGATTTCTCTTCCAAAACAATCCCAATGATCTGTTTTACATAACTAATGAAGATCCGCCCAGTCTGATCTGAGTCTGCCCTGGGCGCACATCCACATTGTTGGTTTTGTCATGTCGCGGCTCATATATCAGTCTCATGAAATTCACTTTCAAAATGGGATTTCTCTTCCAAAACAATCCCAAAGATCTGTTTTACATAACTAATGAAAATCTTTGAGTGTTTTTGAAGGGAAAACTCATATATCTTATAAATATGGTACCTTCTCTTTCTGATAACAGTGTTGTATTTCGATAGCATATAACTTAAATTCAAAAAGAAATACCCCAGATTTCTCCACAACATACTTTTTATCTCTGACCTGAGATAGGTAAGTAGTCAAACGTCCTGAGATAGCTTGTACGATATGCCACAAGAGCCATAAGATTTTATTTACAGCTGATACGACAGTATAGAATTGACTTGGAACTTTTCAGTCCGCTGACACATGTAGATTAATAATCAATATTATCATTTGTATGAAGAAAATCATTCTTAAATTATCCCTGTTACCCAGTCTGATCTTATTTTCTAATATGACTTCACACATATACCAGCTCATATAATACTTACCATATACATGTATTTAAGAAATGAATTTCATTTTTCCGATGTTCATGGAAGTATGAACAAAATGGGTCATGTGCAAAGTAAGTGACGCCTGAAGGGCGTTCACGTTAACTTTGTACATGACCCATTGTGTTCATACTTCCCTGAACACTGGAAAAATGAAATTCATCTCTTATTATTACATTTAATTTAAAATAATTTTGAGCATCATTTTTGATATTTAAGAGCAACATTTGTAAAATATATAAAAAAAAGCTGTCACTAACCAACAGGTAAACCGCTTACATTAAACAGCCGTGATCGTGCCCTGACATCAAAAAGAACGGTACAACGGCCAATGGTGTTGTTTGTTTACATGTGACGTTGCTTACAAACGACATCGCGTAACCGACTGTTGTTCATTAAGTATGAACACTGTTTCTCCGAAATAGGTTCATCTAAGGAAACTCAAAGGGAATGTAATTATTCCGTAATGAATTCTTTCATCTTTGAGTCCATTATGTTCTATCAGCACAATCATAGAATGTTTAATACATTTGCTGACCAATGCACCAGACTAACATCAGAATGCTTTTTAAAAACAGTATGAAGTGGGTCTACTCTGTCTGTTCAGGCATGTTTGCATAAGACAAGATTTTGTGACAGCTTTATAATGTGTTTGTCAGAAATTACCTATGTCCCTTGTAACAAGTTACACCTGGCATCTCATGGGACTCAATGTGTCTCTCTGTCCTGATTGGCTGAAACAGACAAGAAACAAGCAGCTGGGTAGTTTTTGCAAATGAACAAATTATCATCAAGTGTTCTTACACAGTATAATTAAGGGAAAATTACATGGAGTTCTGGCTTCCTCGGAAGCAGCCAATCAGCCGAGGAAGCAGCCAATCAGTGTGCTTTATTTTGAGTTTGAGATTATTCTCAAGTTTTATAACCTTGAACCCAGAGTAACATGATAATCCAAAGCATTACTCCCCAGCCAAATTTTGTCCCACATTTCACCGTTTACTAGCTTTATCTGTAACAATGAAGACAATAATTGCATTGTCAGAGTTGTTTGCAATGTTATAAAATGTATTTTTCTACATTATTTATGCAATGTTCAAAATTTCAGCTGTTTAGACAACAGAATTTTAGCAAATAAGTGTAATTCAGTCCTGGTACATACTAACTTCACCAAGACATTTTTTAAAAGCACAGGTAATTACACTGTGCTGACCTATCCTAGGTCTATATCATTAATATAGCTATGGAAAGTGAAGAGCAGTCGATAAGAGTTTCAAACTTTTTTGGTACAATTACCCATGTCAGCTGGATAATATAGAAGAAAATACATAAACAATTGAACATAATGATTAATGGGTACACCTCCCTGTTTTTCTGCCATTTGTACAACTTGAAAAGAAACAACTTTTGTAACTCTTTGCTTGCTTCCCTAGATGAATAAACCCTCCAAAATGGGGTCTACTCTTAAGGGAAAGCATTTGCTCCTACAGGAGCAAATTCTTTTCATTAAGATTAAAACCCCATTGAGAAGGGGGTGGGGGACAATAAATGAGATTCTCCTGAAAATGTACCCATTTACCTTAACACGTCATAAAGAGCTGCAGTAGAACTAAAAGATGGTTCTAGTGAGAAGATGGGAGAAAGCTGTAATGTTGCATTAACATGTATAAATACTCTCCATGGCATGGCCAATATTGGCATAGTAGCACTGTGAAATCCTACCTGGCCATACATGTTGACTGTGTAGATATCACCACTTGTACCTCCAGCAAAAAGACGGTATTCACTGGCATCCATTGTCACTGACATTATACTGGTGTTAAACACAACTTTCTGTAATAATTCACCTGATACCATATCCCAGAGCTACAATACAGAAATAATTTACAAATATATACATATACAATGTAAATGGGTGAGTAATATGTAATTTGTATAAGTTTTGAGCATTAACTGATTTTATTCCTTTAGCCATGATTTATGAATAAGGCATCCTAGGCCAAAAGGCTATAAAACATTTTTTCATGCTCAACTCACGGGTGCCTGAAAAATCATACTAAAAATATCCTATGCAACTTGCACAGAGTTTTTATGTCTGATACAATTTGTTGGTCGTTTCTTTAGCGTACCCCAGAAAACTGGAGCAGTTTCTGGAAGCAGTTTCAGCTCAGCATCTATTTGGATCAGATCAAGTCTGTAAGCATTGAGGCATTGAGAAATGAAATGTAAGTTACATCATAATAAAGATATGTTTTTTGCCTAACTGTGTCTACCCTTTATTTTAAGCAGCGACAAAATGTTAATACCCCGAAAACTGCTGCAGCCATCATACATTTTAGCAAAAGCACTGAGATGGCAGTGACCAAATATCATGGCAGGTGACCTGAAAAGGTTACAGGTAGAAAGGAAGCAATGATGATGTGTGAAGGGCTTGGGGAAGTCCAGATATGTGTATTTCTTTTATACTTTTCAATGAATTATAGAGATTTCTCGGTGAAATCGAAACTGATAATCTCACTGATTCTAACAGTGAAATTATCACTTTCGACTTCACTGTTTCAGAAATAGGATTTTTGTGAAATAGCCTCAAGTTTTTTGTTGATTAATTGGCTAAATCTTATCTGGCTTGACAAAAATTACGTCACTCATGTTTGCACGTCATCACGACGTTAATGACGTCACTTAAAGCGTCAACGTAACATTGTTACTGCACACGACGTCAGGCCCCCTTAGTCTCCTGTAGGCATTCTTTCTTGGCATCTTTTTTGAGATCTGTTTATCAAAATGACATTTTAAGCTATTTTTCAGTTGCAAATTTGTTTACAACCAATATCATACCCAATAAACACGCTGGAAGCATCAAATCTGACGCAAAACGGCTAGAAAAAAAGTTGTGTTTCTGTTGTGATGGCTGACGCTCTTGAATAAACAGAAATATTGCGATTTTCAAGCATAAAAGATATAGAAAATTTAACTTTTTCAGTAAAAGATGAATTTTATTTCACTCATGAACACTAAAAATGGTATTTTCACTCGTGGCTTCACCACTCGTGAAAATACTGCTTTTGGTGTTCATTTGGTAAATTAAAAATGAGCTTACACTGAAAAAGTCAAATATCCTCTATTTCTCACCCACTTAACACTGGTGGATGAATAAATAAACAGATTAACTCACCACAAATAGGCTCCACAAACATATTATTACCGAATTTATTAGTTTATAAGACAGGAGTTATCCCTTCCAAAGTTACCCCAAATATGTAAATTAGTCTTGTGTTATTCAGCTACAAACTGTGGTTCTCTCTCCCAAAACAATCCCAAAGATCTAGATACATCTTATAAAAAGGATTTTGGGGATTATTTTGAACATAAAAAAAAAAAACCTTTGTCTTGTAACCAAAGAAATAGTATACCTACCCTGCATGTCTGATCCAGTGAAGACGACACCACCCTACATCTGTAGCCACCGCGACCCACATGTATATCTGTCACAGGCAGTGAGTGGCTCGACCAAATTCTAGATGGCTCTGGTTTCTTAGAGGGTGTATCATTCCATGACAGTACACTGGAAACAAGAATAATGCAGTAACTTGGTATTACTCAGTGAACCAGATAAGAAGTACTAGTGGTAATAAGGATAATCTAGAGACAATTTTTCTGCATAAAGACATATGTTGGGACCTCTTATTAGAATGGTCCCTCTGAGAAGGTTCTAATTAGAGGTCCCAACATATGTTTTCCTTGAGAAATAAGAAAAAATATCTCTGAATTATTCTTCAAACTCCACGTTATATGGAGCTTTTATTATACTTAACCACTGTGTCCCACTGTGAATGCTATCTGTGAGTTGCATTTGTTTTGTTTCAAACAGATGCAACTAGCTGAATAAAGCAATGTGCATTGTTTCCTCCTAGCTAGAATAGGTGCCCACCTAAATTGTGATTATGGCTATTTAGTATACTTACAAGTTTTATCTTATTTAGATTCAGGAAAATTGACTATCTTTTTAACTGCAAAGATATGTTCACATAAATGAAGTTTAAGATTTGTATAATACAGCAGAACTTCAATGGCTCGAACCCTGATGGCTCGTTAACCCTGCCTGGCTGGAACTTCTTCCTTGGTCCCTAGAGGTCATTTTATATAGAATTTAACCCTGGGTGGCTAGAACTACCCTTGGCTGGAACTAATTTTCATGGTCCAAAGCCAGTTCGAGTCAATGAAGTTCTACTGTATATGTACATGTTCCTGAAATAATCATACCAGTGAAGTCAATAGATATAATTTCTTTTGAAAATCCTGCTGCTTACAGCAAATAATTTGATGTCATTAGTAGGGCCTCTCAAAGGAAATTACAGGTATCTGACTAACATATAATTAAGTATTTCTTGATATATGACCTTTACATAAACAGGCAAATTTTAAGATATATGGTATATCTATTATATGATATTAAAGAGACAGAAACAAATGAGCCACATCATGTGATTTCTGAGAATGTGGCACTGGTGACAAGCAAAGGCTCTGATAGGACTGTACATAAGTGCAGTCTGATCAGAGCCTTTGCTTGTCACATCAGCCATCTATGGAAGTGGCCCAAGCTATACAGCCAACAGCAAGGTCTCTGGTTACCCTATGTGACTGAAAAGGAAGATCTCAATATCACATGACAAAATTGCCAAATTGTTGGAAATCACATGATGTGGCTCAATTTAATACATTTTGTTTCAAAACAAGATTTCTATTTTTTTCTAGTTTAGTCCATTAAACTTATGTTGTGGCCCCTTATTAGCTGAATGGATGGATGACCTGTGGTTCCTTGGCCAAGTAACAGTATTTCAGTTATATAATGGAAGGCTGACAATGAATGGCAGTGTGTAATGAAATACCATTTTGGGTTGAAAAGAATTCTGCTTCATGCAAGATTCAAACCCAGACAGTTAGCTTAGCTACCAGGGGCTCCCCCTGATTAGAAAAGTTCTTGAAAAGTCTGTTTAAATAAGGGGCAATCATCTACCATATTCATTCGGCTATAAAATGGTGTTTTCCCATCTCTAAAATGACCCCATATATCTATTAAAGCCTTATGAAATTCAGCTACCAGATGGGGTTTATCCTTCTATAACAGTCCTATAAGATAGATCTAGAGTTTTGGGATTGTTTTAGAAGGGAAAAACATTTGTTTTATAACCAAAGAAATACAGTATGTTTATATATAATATCAAAACACTGTCCCAGTACACTTATTTGAAACTCTCATAATTTACCTTGCTAACGACCAAACAATTACAAGATTGTCTTCTCCTCCAGATACAAAATGGCTGCCATTGTCGGTAAATCTTATAACGTTGACGTTCTGATAATGTCTGCTCACCACTGTCATCAAACATCCAGAGCACACCTGTAATGGATTATGGTAAATCAGCACTGCCACCAGAAAAGGTGTCTTAAAGTACCATAATTACCCTAAATATTCGGACAGACAGGTCTGAGCAAACATTGTAGACCCAGATCAAACTGCTCCCAAAAGAGCAGTTTGATCAGGGTCTACAACATTTGCCAGTCACTGAGGATCATTTGGATGCAGCAATGTGTGTAAAATCCGATTTCTATGAATTTTCAAACAATAATTGTCCGACTTTCGGGTGTATGAATTTTATGGTCATTACAGGTACATGTTTTTTTTTTCTCTCCAAAACAATCCTGAAAATCTTGAAAATCTAGTTCCATCTTAAGATTTTTGGTATGATTTTTTGTCTTATAGCTGAGTTTTTACAGTTTAGCATATATACACAACAAAGGCTCAGATCAGCCTTCACATTTGTGCAGTCTGATCAGAGCCTTTCTGATAATCATGGACAAACTGATGGACTATTGTCTGAGGCCAAGTGTTCAGGGTGACCTAATGCAACACTGCCAATGGAGATTAGCCCATCAGATCATCAATGGAATGCATCATGTATTCACTAGAACCAACAGGCAATAATTTTGAATAATCTAACAATCAGGTCCACAGCTTGAGAAATATGTTCTCCACGAGCAAGTCTGGTCATGTACAGTCTAATTGTTGTTTGAAATTTTTAAATGATTTTAATATTATATCAATTATTTTCAGATTTTTATGCACAGGCATACTTTTGTTATAATTTCTGGTTATTTAGAATCAAGAAATTTATAGTCATTTTGAAAATACAGTTTTGCTGAAAACAGAGTTCAGCAGAATGATCCATTGCCAAAAGCTACCAGTACACACCTTCATTCCATTCTAGTAAATTTTGAATTGTGACTCCCACTTCCACAAAATTTAGAGGAGCAGTTTGATCTGGGTCTGCACTGTTGGTCCACAAGTTCCCACTGCAACTTGAAACTCAAAAGTAATTCACCCTGTTTGCATCTGGAATACAGTCTTGAGAGGAGTGAGTGAGCTGGGGCTTAACATCCCACAAACATATAGGTCATTCAGAGACAGGTCTAACAAGAAAAATACCATCATTTGAAAAAAAACAGGGCGAGGTCTAAAGTATTTTGTTGTTTTCTATTCTTCCTACCTGCCAGACATGTATTTTCTCTGCTACAGCAGCCACACAATAGTTACCATCTGGTGTCACAGCAAGGGCAGTAACTCTTCCTGGACACACCATCTTCATCTGATGTTGATCCTTAAAATTCAAAAGTATGTACATTTGTAAGTTAAATCAGCTAATGTTTATACATTCTGAATACGCAAGAGATATTAATTTAAACGATCTCTGTCTGATTTTAGGTTATATGGATATCAATCACTATATTTTACAAACAATAAACTCTGTCCTTGAAAATGGACATGCAAAATACTGGATGCATGGTGAATGCCCTTATAGACTGCATGATGTTAGAAGCATCTTCAGGGCTCTCACACCCCTTTTTGGGAATGGAGCCGGGGCCTTTAGAATTGGGAAAAATAGCGTTGTATTGGCTAAAATTGGGAAAATTTTCATTGTTGTATGCGTGAAGTTTTCATTGTCAGACCAACACAACTCACATATGGTATTGTTATATTTTCAGAGGAATCCAGTCAGTATAAGCAGACATAGATCTAGCAGATAGTGAATCATAATAAACTTTATCAAATAATTGGGATATTAGATAATAACAAAACTATTTTTGTGTTTTGAGTTTTTCTTTCTTTCCTTTGAACTGGCAACTTCCCTATCTTGCCACTCTCAAACTGGAGACAAGACTGGGACCTAGCAAAAAAAGTTTCAATATAACAACAGTATAACACTCTACTCTCTTGTTGAGGCACTCCAGCAAGTGGTTTTTTGAAGTTTATGCTTAAAGGATAAAGAAACAGCAAATTCCACTTACATGGCTCAATTTACTACCATTTCTCGTAGTCAGATTTGTCCAGTAGAGTTTTTGAAATTCATTGGCATGCTCTCAAGCTTGAAAAGTAATCTCTTGCAATGTATTTTTTTCAGTTTCAAAATGGCGGCCTCAAGATAACCCATATTGCTGTAGGGGTGGCATGTTTCAAGCACATTCTTGAAAATTACCATTTCATATAAAATTAATATGAAATCAGTTCAGAAAAATTTATTCTTATATCTTATAGCAGTTATTTTCTTAAGTAATATCTTTTTGGAAAACAAAAAGATGCATAAGTGTAGCTGACATTCCAAGCAACCCTTTGCTGAAATGATCATATTCCAAAACAGATCAGGTGATTAGTGATGACATCATTTCTGTTGTGATGTCATAATGGGTGGTTCCCAGCTTCATAAAAATTAAAATGAACCTCATCAAAGGCTGGAAACCAGAAGGTATATTTTTACTATTGGAAAACCCACCTCCAAACAAAAAATGATAAAAATAGACAAAAGAGGTCATGCAATATACTGCAAGTCAGTATTTAGCTACGAGAAATGGTTTTGGGTATGTTAAACCTAAAATTTGATATTTAAGCATCTTTAAAGAAAAAAGTTCCACTAAAAAACACTTGCTGGAGTGCCTCAACAAGAGAGTAGGTTTGAAGCATCTGTGAACTTAAGCATAATGTGAAGTTGAGAGAAAGTGGACTGTCACAATGCAGAACATGACAAAACTTTCCGTCCTGCAAGTACAAAACACCCATGGTATGTCACTATCACTATACTAACTCTTGGATGTCCCGGTAATCCTGTTTATGATTTTGGATATGGCCGAAAATGTCTGTAAAAATCGATTCAGGTACGAACCTCAAATACAGCAGAATCATCCACAATAGGTGAAAACTCCGATCAAATTTTAGCATTGGAAGGCTTTAAATTAAAGAATAAGTCAAAATATTGTTCACCACCACAATATTGGCCCTTGAAGCAAAGAAAATATTAAAATATTGCAGCGAAAATCGCTAGGCTATTCGCCCTCTAATGGAAGGGAAGTAACTCTAAGAGTACGATAAAACCCGGTACCACTTTCCAGTAACAAAACATGGCGATCGTGATTGAAAATGTAATCGCTTCCCGATTTTTAAAGTTATAAATTATGGTTACATTATTAGCTTTAGGTGGTTTTTAATACATTTTGCATTGATGCAACTGCAGTATTCTTGAACCAAACAGGCTTAGTCAGATTGGGAATTTTTCGTCTGGAATTGGGAAAAAAACATACTTTTTGGCATTGGGCTTGGGGCCGAATTTCGGCCCCAAATTTCGGTGATCGAGAGCCCTGAATTCTTCAACTACTAAGCCCTACTTGGACCTCTGGGGCCATATTTATAAAATGAAGTAAGTCATTGCTATGAAGTTGCTAAGGCTAAATTTCTATGAAGGAGATTCCCTACAACTATGAAATTTGCTCTGGTGGAACAGTCTGAAAAAGACTGTTCCTCCAGGGCAAATTTCGTAGTCTGAAAAAGACTGTTCCTCCAGAGCAAATCTCGTAGTTGTAGAGAATCTCCTTCATAGAAATTTAGCCTTAGCAACAGCATAGCAACGACTTAAGTCTTTTTATAAATACGGCCTCTGATGACTTGTGTGTCCTTCCATTCAGTAGCACCCATAGTGAACAACATATCATAACATAGTGTGATATGGGTTACTTACCCTTCTTTGTAGAGCCCAAACATGTATAAGAGGTTTCGAGTTAACTGCCCCTAGTAGATACTGGTTTCCTAGGATACACAGACCATGTGGACTTGTACTGTCACCTTTATATGATGTCAGACTGGTCCCTGAGTTCAAGTCCCAAACACAAGCATTCCAGAGCTGGCCTGAAGCATCACTGGTCAACAACACCTGTAATGAATGTTTATGGCACATTCTAACATGATGTTAACATTTTCCCCATAGAGCCTATAGGAAGCGACGCTGAGTGAAAACTGGTGATAAATCACGTTGTTAATGCTCAGCATGCACATTTCGTGCCTTGATGATGTTGGACATAAACATTCAACTTTTGGCAATGTCAGTCTCAAAATAGTTCATTAGAAAATGTCGCAATGCCCATGCAATTTGATAGTATGTAATGTTAGAATCAAAATAATTTTCCTTACCGATAAATTATCACTGATTAACACAAGTTGTCGGGCGCCGCAGATATGAATTCACTTCGGCCTGAGGCCGAAATGAATATTTCGTGATCTGCCCGCCAACAACATGTGTTGATCTGTGATAATTCAGGGTGAAGGAAAATTTATTTCTTAAGTGTTAACCCTTCCAAAATTACCGCTAATATGCAAATTAGTCTTGTATAATTCAGCTATAAAATATTTTTTCTCTTCCAAACCAATCCCAAAAATCTAGATCCATTTTACAAGACCAATCTAGAGCTTTGAGATTGTAAAATCCTGTCTTATAATTGAAGAAATACGGTAGTTGTTGGGCCTGAATAAGGTACGGTTTCCCCTAGCCTAGTGGATGTAGGGGCAGTGGGAGTTAGAGCCCCACCATAATTAGCCGAGACCAGGATCAGAAAGATGGCTATACCACAACTCTTCTTTGGTGTTAGCCGAGTCCAGGATTCAGGGTTCAGACCTTGGACTAGTTAAGGGAAAGCCGGCTATGGTACAGTAACTTCAGTTTTAGTAAAGCTATTTAGAAAAAATAAACTGCACTATGCAGCTTTCAGCTAGATCTATAAGCTGATTTGAATTGCTTTTCATTAACTAAACTTTCAAAATTTCACCCGTGGTTGCTACTCAACTGAGTATTACTCAAATGTGTACTTAGACCGTGTTTCTTTTTTTTGTTTGGTTGCTAGAACCGCCGTATTCAAGTGGTTAGAGTGACTCGGTTTTGGTGCAGAAAGTCGCCAGAAGGTCGACGGGACAAACTCTCTCTGTCAACCCAGCAGTAAATGGGTACCTTTTTAGAATCAGGGAAGGCAGCAAAAGGAGACAGATGGGCTCTGCCTTTCATCAGCTGTGCCCAAGATACAGTGGGTCTCTAAACCCCACTGCCCCTACGGCTATTAGCTAGGCTATGGGAAACCTTTACCTTTTTAGACTGCCCGCGAAAACTAATGACAAATGAGAATCTATCGCTTCTTCAATTATTATCTTACTTGTTGACAATGGAGAATCATCTTAAATCATAAAAATTATTGTTAGAAATGTAATCAATTAATCAATTTACTCCTTATAGATGGAAATAAAGGACTTTATAACACAACACATTACCTCAATGGGCGCAGACATTTTATTGAAAATGGTTCCCGGTTACGTAATGCTTGCAATATCAGGTAGGGCACCAGACAAGAGAAACAATCATTCGGATTGTTCCGAATTTATCCGGAGGAGTGAAAGTTATGGCAACAGAAAGTGTAAAGTCTCAAATTTTAGACGACTTTAAATCCTTACAGTCAGAATGTCAGTCCAAGATCAACACGCTTCCAGGTAGAATTGATGTTGATTATGAAAAGTAAACATTTGCTTTGAGAAATTTCTTCTTACAAGATCTAATTTCTCCCCACTCTCCTAACAGTTCTTTTCCTCAAGCTATTTTGAATCAGGGTTGAACAGAAGATAAGATGAGTATGTTATCCAACTTTTAGTTCTGTTTTTAAGGGTTTGCTGTTTTAAATGAGAAATAGGAAAAGAGTTGTTTCAAGGACAAAAGGACAAATTAATAAATACCTCATTTATTTAGCGCCCCGATACATTTGTAGCTCAGTCGGTAGCGAGATTTACCTATTAACGGTAGACTGGCTACATATCTCTGCTGCGTATGTTCAGACCCAGCGCTGGCAAGTATGAATGGTTGGCTGTTCCCTTCTGGGTCAGGGTGGTTTCACAGAGTATTTCCCAGCCCTTATACAGCTGAGAACTACTTCTGGCTTTCTTCCATCACAGAACAGTCCTCTGATATATGTAAATGCAAACTTTGTCTATTTTACATCAATTGCATTGAAAGCTCACGCAAACTTATTTAAATACTCTTGATGGCACGGATGTTAGCACCTTTGTGGTCCTATACTGGTGGAGGAAACCGGAGTACCCGGAGAAAACCACAGACCACAGACGGGCTACCGCTACTCTCCCACATGATGCCGCCGGGAATCGAACCCGGGCCGCAGAGGTGGAAAGGGAGTGTTCTATCCACTACGCTATCTGGGCCCCTGATATAATGATCAGATATGATCAAATCAGAGTATGAAGGAAGAAGGAGGCTTTAAACTCGGTGTTTCCCTCCTTAGAATGACCCCAAATACCTAAATCAAACATGAAATTTTGCTTCAGATGGGGTTTTCCCTTCCATAGAGGTTCCATAAATCTAAATCCATATAGATCTTATAAGATGGACCTAGATTTTTGGGATTGTTTTTGAAGGGAAACAGCTTTTATTACCAAAGAAATATGGTAATAGTGTAATAAAGTAGATTGATTTGAAGTAGGAAAGTGACTACTTATACAAGGGGACATACTACTTATACAAGGGGACAACTACTTATACAAGGGGACATAATTTCAAATTGTTTAAACCAAGGTGTAACAAGAGTTTTAGACAGCATTCTTTCGCCATTAGAGTAATTGATCCCTGGAACAGTTTATCTGCTAGAGTTATTAATTCGCAGACTGTCAATGAATTTAAATCAAAACTGGATAAGGAGTGGAAGAATCAGCATTACAGCTTAGAGGATGTGTATTAATGGGGGTTGACATAGGAAATGTTTAAGGTGGCATATAAGTGACATCATATCGGATAATAAGCAACACAACCGTTCTATAAAACCGGATTGAAAAGAAGTCTAGACACCCAACATAAACTAAAGTAACAATATTGGTGGTGAAGAAAAGCCTACGGGGCTTACAGATTTCACCGCTGGATCAAGTACGTTATCAAGTACGTTATCAAGTACGTGATACTAGGGTAACAAGACACTTTGCACCCAAGATGTTTAATCACATGTTGGATCACCCCAGTTTTACCTTACCTGGAGCTCTGAACTGTACTACCATGTCATTTGATATTTGTCTATTTCTGGAATTTCAGGGGAGTCCCCATTTCTGCAGAAATGTTTGATGAAGTGCCAGGGAGTAACAAGTAATTTCCCTTCTGGTTCTTTGTCTGGGGGACAGGTTAATTACTATGTACAGCAATATGCAGAGGTATGTCAGACTCAGATCAACATACAGAATACAGAATACAAATTTTATTTTCAGTTGGTTTAGTACAAACATAAAAAACATTAGCTGTGAATAGCTTTGGGAATGAATGGGTGTTTCAAAATGATGAGGCTCTCATTAAGCCTATTGCACTCAGAATGGCCAAAACTGCAGCAAAAGGGTTAAAACTGTTTGCTGTGTTCTTGTCAAGACTTTTTCAGGTGGATCTGTAGGAAGACTAAACATATTTTATTTCAACAAATCTCGTATACACAAAGCTAATATACATGTTAACTAGGATTAGAACTGAAGCTTACGCTTATGTAGTTCTTCTCCTTCTAGTGATGCAATTTTTACAAATAATGGTGTTTTTTTAGTTTAAACATAAGGAAGACATTGTATGTCATCAGGTGTCAAAATTATTGGCTAAGAATGCTGTAGCAAAAAGTGCAGTCTTTATAATAGACTTCTCCTTAGGAGGCAGGCCACCTCATTGCTAGCTAAATTTCAAAGATGGAAATGTCTATAACCAAAATTTGACAAGGTATGAAATTAAATTATATTATTTCTGTATGTGGCTATTAAAGTTTCGGATGGGACCAAAGTAGCATACAAAGCAACTTTTTTTACATGGGTAACCTATTCCGTAAAGCTACTTTCTGTCTTTTTACTCTATCCTTGCATTCGACTGTTAGTCCTCACCTGTCATGATATGATTCATGTTAAGTCCATTTTAAGAGCCATTTTTATGCAATAAGTGTCAGTTTAATCATGAACTGGCATTGAGCATATAAAACATTGATTATAGAATAGACTCTTGAAAATGGATTGTATCATGGCTGGTATGGATCAGATCTCTTTGCATTTGAATGTATAGGGTGTTAGAAGTGCATATTAGCCTCAACACGAGAAAACAAATAAAGTGGCATATGCGCCCAGGGAAGACTCAGATCAGCCTTGGCAGCTAGCTTAGACCCTTAGCTACCCTGTAAGTGCACAGCAAATACTTTGATCGGACTGGGTGGATGCCCAGGATGATCAGAGTCTTCGCAGGGCCCACATACCACTTTGTTTGTTTTGTCATGTCACAGCTCTTATTAAGAAAATGAATTTCCATGTAGCAGAATTCATGGATTGAATACAGTAAATTGGAAAATACATTTGAAAATTAGTATTTAGGTGTATGGACATTTGTGTTTTACTTCTATTTTAACAAAGTGTTGTGGGGGCATTTTCAGTGACTTCCTGTTTTCCTCCCTTGAAAGACAAAGTCTTTCCCATATGATGGGGTCTACTCTTAAGGGAAAGAAGTTGCTCTTAGATGAAATATTGGGAAGCCATGTTCAATCAATGTAATGATTCTAAATTTTGAACAGCTGGTTATGTGTAAGATACTGGCAGAATTAGAAACAGTGCAGTCTGATCAATCAGCACTGCTTTTGATATAGGGCAGTCTCATCAGGATCTGCATTGTTTATTCAGACACTTCTGTACCAATGTTTAGTTCTTATATTTGCTATTTTCTAGGCAGTTTTGGACTTCACCTATCATGATGAGACAGTGCTCACTGATCAAGAATTCCCCGAGAAAGACTCAAGAGAGAGAATTGCCAATATTTTTGGTTAGTATGACAGGCATGCTTTCCTTATTTACTTGCACAGTGTTATTAACTGATGGTTCCTGACTGAAACTGGTTATGAATTAAAATGCTTGTCATGGCCCTGTAGAAATGACACAAATCTGACTTTGAGAGATGACCTATTTTGGCTATGTTGACAGATGATTAGGAGCCCAGATTATGTGGTAGCTCAGTATGTTAGGTGCTGGCCTACTGATCTGGCGGTCCCGGTTTGAGACCCCCTGGAGTTGGAAATCTTTCCAACCGTAAATGGGGTTCCATTGCACACAGCCTTTCATTATCACGCTACCATTGTTCTGATATGACTGAAATACTGTTAAAAAGGGTGTAAAATTGCAAGTCATCCATCCATTTGAGAGATGATTTGACTGTTGAAAATATCACAGTTCACACATTACAAAGATGGAAGTCTCAGCCATCTGGGTTTTTAGCTCACCTGAGCACGAAGTGCTCAAGGTGAGGTATTGTGATCGGTCTTTTGCCCGTCATCCGGCGTCCGGCGTCAACTTTTGCTTTAAAGACTTCTTCTCCAAAACTGCTAGCCGGATTTCGAAATAATTTCACAGAAATGTTCCTTGGGGGACTGTCTACCAGAATTGCTCAAATGGTTCCGCTCCGCTGAACAATATGGCCGCCAGAGCTAAAAATAGAAAAACCTTTAAACAACTTCTCCTCCAAAACTGCTGGGCCGATTTTGAAATAATTTCACAGAAATGTTCCTTAGGAGACCCTCTACCAAAATTGCTCAAAGGGTTCCGCTCCGCTGAACAATATGGCCGCCAGAGCTAAAAATAGAAAAACATTTAAATGACTTCTCCTCCAAAACTGCTGGGCCGATTTTGAAATAATTTCACAGAAATGTTCTTTAGGAGACCCTCTACCAAAATTGCTCAAACGGTTTTGCTCCGCTGAACAATATGGCCGCCAGAGCTAAAAATAGAAAAACCTTTAAATGACTTCTCCTCCAAAACTGCTGGGCCGATTTTGAAATAATTTCACAGAAATGTTCCTTAGGAGACCCTCTACTAAAATTGCTCAAACGATTCTGCCCCGCTGAACAATATGGCCACCAGAGCTAAAAATAGAAAAAAGCTTTAAACATCATTGTTTCTAAAGCCAATGGCTCGATTTCAAAAAAATTTCACAGAAATGTTTTACTCATGGCTCTGAACAAAAATTGCTCAAACGGTTTTGCTCCGCTGAACAAAATGGCCGCCAGAGCTAAAAATAGAAATAAATCATAGAATGACACAGAGGGCACAGTTATGATCCAATCATCATGAAACTTTGTCAGAATGTTTATCTTAATGAAATCTAGACCATCTTTGAAACTGGGTCATGTGGGGTCAAAAACTAGTTCACTGGGTCAAATCTTAGAAAAACCTTGTGCACACTCTAGAGGGCACAGTTATGATCCAATCTTCATGAAACTTTGTCAGAATGTTTATTTATATAAAATCTAGGCCAAATTTGAATGTGAGTCTTGTGGGGTCAAAAACTAGGTCACTAGGTCAAATATTAGAAAAACCTCATGTACACTCTAGAGGGCACAGTTATGATCCTATATATGTGAAACATTGTCAGAATGTTTACTTTCATGAAATTTATACCAGATTTGAAACTGGGCCATGTCAGGTCAAAAACTAGGTCACTAGGTCAGTTCTTAGAAAAACAGTGTGAACGCTTTTGAGGACACAGTTTTGTTCTAATCTTCATGAGACTTTGTCAGAATGTTTGTCTCCAATGAATCTGGACCAAGGGTGCAACTTGGTCATGTTGGGTCAAAAAGTAGGTCACTAGGTTAAACCTTAGAAAAACATTGTGTACACTCTAGAGGGCACAGTTTTGATAACTTTGTCAGAATGTTCATATCCAAGAAATCTAGACCAGGTTTGGAACTGGGTCATGTAGGGTCAAAATCTAGGTCATTAGGTTAAATCTTATAAAAACCTTAGGTACACAATAAAGGGTTCATTTTCCATTTAATCTTTGTGAAACTCTGTCAGTCATATGGATGTCTCTGAGGTTAAGTTCACTGGATACTCAGGTGAGCGATCCAGGGCCATCATGGCCCTCTAGTCTTTTTTAACCAGATAAACCACTTACCTGGTAAAGCAAAAACCTATTTTTTCCAAATATTTTATTGTTTCACCTTCTTGGTGGAGTCTGAAAATAGCTTGTGTATGTTTCCTACACAAAAGTCACCTCAGAATGTTAAGACAACAAGGACTTGGCTTCTTGCTTTAGAAGTATCAAATTGTGTATACCTTAATTCGATGCTTGATTATCAGCAGTCTAATTTGGGTTTACACATTTTGCTTTGGCACTTGTAATGCAATATATGAGGCCTTTACTGTATGGTCTAATCTCATGTTAACTTTCAGAGCAATTCTGTATAATTTCAGGATACTTTGAAAAAGTGAAAGTTCTCTGCCAAAAGATTATTCCTGCGAAGAAGGTAAAGGGAAGCAATACTTGTTTCACTAACATTTGGAAACTGATAATGAGCAAACAGTCCACACCCAGATCCCATTGTGTAGGGCCAATAGCCTATTAGGACAAATATGGTTGTGCTGATTCAAAGACGATAAATCCACCCTTTATGCACTTACAGAAGAAAGTTTAGGTTGCAGATATTTATGCTGTATGGATACCTATTAGGAGAAGCAGCTGTGCCATTTAGGGGATAACTCTTTTGAAAATTGTCATTTAGGGAGGTAAATTATCGGTTTATGGTCGGAAATTTCGTTTTACGGCGACATGCCACCGAGCTGTAAAACGCAATTTGCGACCATAAAACCTATGATTTACCTCCCCAAATGACAATTTTCAATGCAGTTATCCCCATTCTAATGCACTTTTTCACACTTTCCCCTTTCATTATGTACTAGTTTGCACCCATTGCAAGCGCTGTCAGCAACATAAAACCAAACGTCAGCCAATGAGAAGCGATGTTAATGACGTCGGACTTGCGACAGTATATCGTAGAATATACTGTCGCAAATTTTTTACGTTGTTCATTCAGACATCACGTTATATTTGTAAGTGCATTAGAATTCCATTTTTGCCGCCATTCTAAATGGGTGATTACTCCAATTTTAGGAAAGAATTTGCTCACCTAGGAGCAAATTCTTTCCTTTAATAAGAGAACCCTCCATTTTGAATGGGCAAAACCATCTAGGGAAGCAAACAAGAAAATTCCTTTTGTAAAAATGGCAGAAAACATGACAGTGTACCCTTTTACCTTAAGTAAATTTTTTAGATAAAATACAATAGAATAGAAATTTGTTATTCAGAATTGTTGGAGCTCCAGTTAAGCAAAAACAAATGTTGAGGGGAGAAACTGGAATATTTTTCTATCTCATAAAAGCTAGTATAGGGCAGGGTTGGCATGGTGAGGGAGAAACACATTGAAATTTTTTTTCAGGGTCAGGGAAAAGTCTGGTAATTTTATGATTGGTCAAGGAAATTTGGAAAGGGTTTGAAAAGTCAGGGAATATGAAAATTAATGGCTACAGCAGTCTTCTCATTTTTCACTTATTTTACATTTTAAGAATAAATCAACAAGAAACACATGAAGTTGCTTACAAACACAAACTAGAAGGCTTTAGACCTGTTTAGATATGCTTAGAGAAGTTTTTTTAATGAGGATCTCACATAAAATGTCATCATATCACTTAGATTTGCAGTTTTTGCAGTTTTGAAGTTATAGCCTATAGGAATAGTTTAGTTTTGGCCTTGAACATTTTGACTTATTTGATTCTTTTCAGTGTCAGGTGCCATATTTATTTGGCTATTAAATGTTTTTCTATCTCTAGAATGACCCCAAAAATGTAAATCAGTCATGAAATTCTAGTTTGAAATGGGTGCTTCCTTAAAAAAAAACAATCCCCAAAATCTAGATCCATCTAGATGGATCTAGATTCTTGGGATTGTTTTGAAAAGGGAAAAACACCCAACTTATAACCCAAAAAATATGGTATATTTTGAAAATTGAAAAAAAAAGGTAAGGCAGTGGTGTCTTTCATAATTTCTATATGCAAATTGCGTTGGTTTTATCCTTTTAGGCCCTCTGACAATATTTTATTCCTTCTTTTACCAGCTAGAAGAGGTTCTAGGGAGTGAGATAGCAGAATGTCTTCACTGGAGACGTGGTGCCCTGCTGTATATGTATTGTAGCACTGTACAAGAAGACAAGGAGAGGCTGAAACAGAATTCAGAAACATTCAGACAGGTACACCTTTAATAAACTGTAGCCTCAAACCCCAGTCTACCAGAAATAAAAGCAAAACTGACTGAACATATTACCAAAAAAATAAAAAAAATCAGGACACCAAAAGCATCTATAATAACTGTCCTAAAATGGAACAATTTAGTTTTACAACACAGTAATGCCAAAGATGCAGATGGAATTGCAAATAGTGGAGACCCTGATCACACTGCTTTTAAAGGAGCAGTCTGATCTGGGTCTGCACTGTTTGCTCAGATGTATCTGTCCCAATACTCAGAATTTCATGGTTCATTCAAAATTTTATTAGCAAGACACTATTCAGCAAAATGTCTTGACATTTTCAAACTGTATGCAAGTCCACCCATGAAAATACTGCTTTTGGAATTGATTTGATGAAAAAAAAGAAGATCTTACACTGAAAAAGTCAAATATCCTTCATCTGTTAAAGCGAGTTTTTGTGTTCTTGATGGCTGTTTTTTGTCAGCTAACATTTTTTACTCGAAGTTTTTGTTTTCCCTGCAGGACTTGAAGATGGGTATCAAATGTCTAGAGACAGTATTTAAGATCAGAGATCCAATATTGAATGCGACTCAAGTACCAGGCAACAGTGATACTCTAAGCTTGCTAAAAATGGGTGAGTGGACAGATATGTAAAATGACAACCAGTTCTGTTTATATGTTAGATCATCTGAAATTTAATGCCTGTGGTAATGAGGCTATCTTCTCGATACACCACATGTGTACAGTGATGAACGTTATATTATGTAAATAGTAAGAATGATTATACCCCCGGTATACGAAGTATGTAGGGGGTATATAGTTTTTGGTTTTTCCGTTTATATGTTTGTGTGTGTGTGTGTTTGTTAATATTTTTTTCTGTCACAGATTTCTCAGGAACCACTACAGCTAGGATTTTGAAATTTGGTACAAACGTTCCCAGGTATACAAAGTATACAGGGGGTATATAGTTTTTGTTTTTTCCGTTTATATGTTTGTGTGTGTGTATGTTTGTTAATATTTATACCCCCGGTATACAAAGTATATAGGGGGTATATAGTTTTTGGTTTTTCCGTTTATATGTTTTTGTGTGTGTGTGTTTGTTAAACTTTTTCTTCTGTCATAGATTTCTCAGGAACCACTACAGCTAGGATTTTGAAATTTGGTACAAACGTTGAGTATGACTAGTTGTACCGTGTAAGAGAGAATCAGCCTTCTGCTGCTTATCATTCCCTTTATTTGTCCATTTTTTCTTTCTCTCCAATTAATTTTCTGTCAAAGATATCTCAAAAACTTCTACAGTAAGGGTATCTGAAATTTGGTAGAAACGTTGGGTATGACTATTTGTACCGTGTAAGAGAGAATCTGCCTGATCCAGCTTATCATTCCCTTTTTTTGTCCCGTTTTTCTTTCTCTCCAATATCTCTCCAATTAAATTTTTGTCAAAGATTTCTCAGGAACCACTACAGCTAGAATTTTGAAATTTGGTACAAACGTTAAGTATGACTAGTTGTACCGTGTAAGAGAGAATCAGCCTCCTGCTTCTTATCATTCTCTTTATTTGTCCATTTTTTAGCTCGCCTGAACGAAAGTTCAGGAAGAGCTATTGTTGTCACCACGGCGTCGGCGTCCGCGTCAGCGTCCGCGTCCGCGTCAGCGTCGGCGTTCGAATTGGATGTTTTGGTTAAAGTTTTTTAAAGACCTATATCTCCTTAACCCATGGATGGATTCTTTTGATACTTGCACTGTAGCTAGATATTGGTCTAAGGTTTAACAGGGTACCACCCCCACCCCACTCTGTGACCTTGATGTCAAGGTCATGGACTTAGAAAATTGGTGTTTTTTTTGACTGGATGTTTTGGTTAAAGTTTTATAAAGCCCAATATCTCCTGAACCCATGGATGGATTCCTTTGATACTTGCACTAAAGTTAGATATTGGTCTAAAGTTTTCGAAGGTACTACCCCCACCCCCCTCTGTGACCTTGATGTCAAGGTCATGGACTTAGAATATTGTCTTTTTATTGATTGGATGTTTTGGTTAAAGTTTTTTAAAGACACATATCTCCTGAACCCAGAGATGAATTCTTTTTATATTTGCACTGTAGTTAGATCTACAGAGTACTACCCCAACCCTGCTCAGTGATCTTGATGTCAAGGTCAGGGACTTAGGAAATTTTTGTCTTTTTTAAAGTTTTGTAATTGCATACTGATTCATAATGCTTTGCAGAGATTTAGTTTATACTTGAACTGATGTTAGACTCTTTTTTGAGTTTTTACAAAACACCTTATACTTACCCCACTGGGTGACCTTGAAGTCAAGGTCATCGACGTAGAATTTTGTTTTAAAGATTTTAGTTAAAGTTTTATATTTATGAAGACATAATTTCACAGTGCCACGATGATGGACTCAGTTGATACTAATACTTGGGCTGGCTGATGTTAGATAATGGTTCAGGGTTTTGATACATACTAGCACCCCCCCCCTCCCCCCCCCCCCCCCCCCCCCCCCCCCCCCCCCCCCCCGATATATACTAGCACCCCCTCCCCCCCTACTTTGAAATTTCATTTCATTTTTTTATTTTAATTTTATTTTAAGACTTATTTCTGAGATAGCTTTTGTGTTTTCATTATGGACATGCTTGCATGAAGTTTTATGCATAGCAGTCCACATAGCCCCCCCCCCCCCCCCCCCCCCCCGTCAGTTGTTTTTTTTACCTCAAGCTCATGGACTTTGAAATTTCATTTCATTTTTTTTATTCTAATTTTATTTTAAGACTTATTTCTGAGATAGCTTTTGTTTATAAATGTGTTTTCATTATGGACATTCTTGCATGAAGTTTAATGCATAGCAGTCCACACCACCATAGCGGCTGAGTGTTGGGCAAGCACCAATTCAGGCGAGCTATGCTGTCAGGCGACAGCTCTTGTTCTTTCTCTCCAATTAATTTTCTGTAAAAGATACCTCAAAAACTTCTACAGGAAGGGTATCTGAAGTTGGGTATGACTAGTTGTACCGTGTAAGAGAGAATCAACCTGCTCCAGCTTATCATTCCCTTTGTTTTCCCGTTTTTCTTTCTCTCCAATTTCTCTCCAATTAAATTTTTGTCAAAGATTTCTCAGGAACCACAACAGCTAGAATTTTGAAATTTGGTACAAACGTTAAGTATGACTATTTGCACAGTGTAAGAGAGAATCGGCCTTCTGCTGCTTATCATTCTCTTTGTTTGTTCATTTGTCTTTCTCTCCAAATAAATTTTTGTCAGAGATTTCTCTGAAATTACTACAGTAAGGGTATTTGAAATCCAGTACAAACCTTGGTAATGACTAGTTGTAATATGTATGAAAACATCAGCCTCTTCCTGCTTATCATTCCCTTTGTCCATTTTTTCTTTTTCTTACTATTCAATTAAATTAACCTTTTTTTTCTGTCGCAGACTTCTAAGGAACCACCACAGCTAGGATTTTGAAATTTTGTACAAATGTTTGGTATAACTAGTTGTATAGTGTAAGAGAACTTCAGCGTCCTTCTGCTTATTGTTCCCTTTGTTTGTCCATATTTTCTTTCTCTCCAATTATTTTTTTGTCAAAGACTTCTCAGGAACCACTTTACCTAGGTTTTTGAAATTTGTTACAAACATTGGGTATGACTAGTTGTATCATATAAGAGACCATCAGCCTCCATCTGCTTATCATTCCCGCTTTTTTTTCTTTCTCTCCAATTTATTTTCTGTGGAAGATTTCTCAGGAACCATACAGCTAGGATTTCAAAATTTGGTACAAATATTGGGTGTGACTAGTTGTATTGTGTGAGAGAGTATCAGCCTCCATATATGTATCATTCCCTTCTTTTGTTCATTTTTACTTTCTTTCCAATTTGAATTTTGTCACAGATGTCTCAGGAATCACAATAGCTAGGATTTTGATATATAGGCCAAACATTGGGTATGACTAGTTGTATCAGTAAGAGAGTATCTGAGCCTCCTTCTGCTTATCATTCATTATCATTTGTTTTAAAGTTTTGTATTAAGTGTGGCAGTGTTACTGTTAGGCGGTGGTGCTGGCGGGGGATATACGGGTATACGTGAGCCCCTGCTCACATGCTCTAGTTTCAAGGATCACTGATACAGATGATTTGCTCATGGAACACAAAATGTACCATAGTAACTGTATGTAGGTAATTGGACCTTTTGGATTCACATGCTGTTGGAATTTTGATTAAGGCTTGCATTCTGGACAGTGTTTGTTTGTGTGCAAACCTTGCCATTCCTATGTTTTTGTGCAAACTTTGCCATTCCTAATTGATATGTTATGTTATGCTGTAGTTTACA
The DNA here is from genome assembly GCA_963989385.1 of Ctena decussata. NCBI lineage: Eukaryota > Metazoa > Mollusca > Bivalvia > Lucinida > Lucinidae > Ctena > Ctena decussata. Next base: position 2,189,229 of record OZ022501.1, on the reverse strand, counting down.
TGAAGTTATGAGCATATCAACTTTTGCAAATTTTGTGAATTTCATCTAGCTGTAGTGGTTCCGAAGAAATCTGGGCTCAAGTTAAATATAGGGGACACATGGCAAATTCACGCTACGAACTGAGACGTCAAGAGTGAGGGGCGGGGCCACAAGAGGGAGGGGGCGGGGCCAATAATGACAGAACGACATGACTCCACGCCAGATGAGGGGTGTTTAAGTTCACACATTATGATTTACGGCGACGTCAAGAATGAAGGGAGGAGCCACAAGAGGGAGGGACGAGACAAAGAATCAACGAACGGACGACATGAGGACGTGTGAACTAGGTAGACAGGACTGGGAGCTAATGTGAGAAAAATAGGTTGACAGGTCGACAGGTCGACGGAAGTTGAATAGGCGCAATGTATTATGGAAAGTAGTAATGACAGATCGCTCCAACAGGCGAGTTGAACAGATCTGTAGGATATGGAGAGCACACCATTCTTCTGAAGGTAGGTTGACGGGACGGCAGGGCGACGGAAGTTGTAAACCGTAAGGTATGATGGTGTGGTGCAACAGTCGGTCACGACAGCTGGCGATATTAATGTTCACACGGCAACCCTTGCAAGGCAGGTCATTCCTATGAAGATAGGGAGACAGGTCGACGGAAGTTGCTAAGACGCAATGAATTATGGTGCGTAATAACAGGTAGTGAAGTGATGGTAGGTAGTGTTGAAAGGTCGCACCAGCAGACGACCAGAACAGATCTGGAGTCTGTGAAAGACAGACCATACTCCCGGAGATTGGTAGACAGGTCGACGGAAGTTGAATAGGCGCAATGTGCCATGGTTGGTAGTAATGACCGACCGCACCAACAGAAGATATGAACAGATCTGCAGGATATGAAGGATATACCATACCTCTGTGGGTAGGTAGACAGGTCGACAGGTCGACGGAAGTTGATAAACCGCAAGGTATCATGGTGTGGAGCAACACTGTGGAGTCTCAACGGCTGAAGATGCAAGCAGACGTGCAGTTTATGAAAGAAAGGCCATATTGCTGGAGACTGGTAGACAGGTCGACGGAAGTTGAATAGGCGCAATGTATTATGGTAGGTAGTAATGACAGATAGCACAAACAGACGATTTTAACAGATCTGTCAAGAGAGGCAATGGATTGTGGGTGGTAGCAAAGAATGTTAATCACAGCTGTTTTTGTCATGTTTAAACATTGGCAGTTTCTCGGTTGGCCATATGTTCTCTGTATCTTGATTATTTGTAATCTTAGTTGTTTCCAACTATGGTTTGAGGGCTGGATTTGGATTTTGATTGTTTCAGTTCCTGGTCTTTGTATACTTTTTTCTTTTAGAGATGTTTGAAAACCCTCCCAGTCATGGATTTGTGTTCAGACATCTAAATTGGCACTGGACAGTTGTTTAATGAATGGAAAATATGTTTAGTCTAAACATGTTTACTCTGATCATGATAATATTGGCAGCCTTTTTTCTCCCCTGCCTCTAGCAGAAGTGAGACATGACACTGGTACTTTTTCATGCCCCCGTGACGATAGTCAGGGGGGGCATTATGTTTTACCCCTGTCTGTCTGTCCGTCCATCGCACCTAAAAAATGTATAATCAACTCCTCCTACAGTTTTTAAGCAATCATTCTGAAACTTTGCACAAATGTTGCAGGCATATTGAAGATGTGCACATCCCTTTTTGAAGAGGAAGAAATCATTTTTGACAAAATTATGGCCTTTACGGACTTAGAAATTTTTACAGGTTCTTGCTAATACAGAAAGGCAAGTTTGTATAAACAACTCCTCCCACAGTTATTCAGCAATCAATTTGAAACTTTGCACAAATGTTGCAGGCATACTGGACGATGTGTACTTCCCTTTTTCATATGAAAAAAAAATATTTTTGACAAAATTACGGCCTTTATCGACTTAGAAATTTTTACAGGTTCTGGCTAAAACAGAATGGCAAGTTTGTATAATCAACTCCTCAAACAGTTTTTAGCTCACCTGGCCCGAAGGGCCATAGTGAGCTATTGTCATACCAAAGCGTCCGGCATGCGTCGTGCGTCGTGCGTCCGTGCGTCGTCCGTCAACACTTGAAAACAAATATTCAAACATTTTCTTCTGTAAAACTACTGTACCCATGGTTCTCAAATTTCACATGGAGCATGACCTGACTCCAGGGTCTCAGAATTGTAAAATTGGGTCAGGTTGAATATCCAAGATGGCCGCCATTACTAAAAATAGCAAAAATAACAAAATCATCTTCTTCTCAAGAAGCACTGGGTATATTTGTCTGAATTTTTGCATGAAACATCAGTGGAACATTGGTATTCAGAATTATAAAAATGAAAAAAATCTGTAGCGTAGTTTTGTCGCAGTGACCTACTTTCTGTTTACGAGGGTAATTTTGTTCAAATGCCAATGTCGAAAAACAACTTATTTAAACAACTTCAAACAACTTCTTCTCTAAAAGCACTGAACCCATGGGTCTCAAATTTCACATGGTGCATGACCAGACTGCAGGGTTTCAAATTTGTAAAAGTGGGTCAGGTTGAGAATCCAAGATGGCCGCCATTTCTAAAAATAGCAAAAACAACAAAATCAACATCTCCACTAGAACCATTGGGTATATTTGGTTGAAAGTTTGCATGGAACATAAGTTGGACCTTGCAATTAAATTTTATAAAAATCAAAAAAATCTGTAACGGAATTAGGTCACAGTGACCTACTTAGCGTCTACAAGACCGAATTCGCTCAAATGTCAATATCTCAAGAAAACACAAATGGATTCTGATAAGGTTTGGTCAGAAATGGTCCTTGAATGAAATTATTTCAAATTTGTGCCAACTGACTATCCAAGATGGCCACCAGGGGGCCGTTACTAAAAATAGCACAAACATAAAAAATGACAATTTCTCAAGAACCTTTGAATGGAATTTGACTTATTTTGTTATAGAATGTTCCTTACATGAAGACGTTTTGATTAATTGCGATTTAGCAATCCAAGATGGCCGCCATCTGCCGTTACTAAAAATAGCACAAAACATGAAAATGACAATATCTCAGTAACCACTGAATGGATTTTGACGAAATTTATGGCAAAATGATTCTTGCATTGAGGTGTTTCAAACGTAACTAAATATAGACCAGTCATATTGGCCTATGTTTCTAAAAAATAGCAAAATGTGAAAATTCGAGATGTCAATAGAATTGGACTAATTTTGTGTCAGAATGGTCCTTTCATGAAGCCTTTGCGATTTCTTGCATTTTGGCATTCCAAGATGGCTGCCATCTGCCGTTACTAAAAATAGCACTAAACATGAAACTGACAATATCTCCGTAACCCCTGAATGGATTTTGACGAAATTTGTTGCAAAATGATTCTTGCATTGAGATGTTTCAAGCATAACTTAATATAGACCAGTCGTGTTGGCCTCTGTTACTAAGAATAGCAAAATGCGAAAATCAGAAAATCTCAATGGAATTGGACTAATTTTGTGTTAGAATGGTCCGTTCATGAAGCCTTTGCGATTTCTTGCATTTTGGCAATCTTAGATGGCTGCCATCTGCCGTTACTAAAAATAGCACAAAACATAAAAATGACAATATTTCAGTAACCCCAAAATGGATTTTGACAAAATTTGTGGCAAAATGATTCTGGCATTGAGATGTTTCGAAAATTAATAAATATAGAACCGCCAAATTGGTCTCCTTTACTTAAAATAGAAAAATGTGAAAATTGAAAAATTACAATGGAACTGGACCAGTTTATGTCAGAATGGTCCTTGCATGAAGGCTTTTGATTTTTTGCATTTTGGCATTCCAAGATGGCCTCCATCTGCCATTTCTAAAAATAGCGCAAAACATGAAATGGCAATATCTCAGTGACCACTGAATAGATTTTGATGAAATTTATGCATTTTGGCATTCCAAGATGGCCTCCATCTGCCATTTCTAAAAATAGCGCAAAACATGAAATGGCAATATCTCAGTGACCACTGAATAGATTTTGATGAAATTTATGGCAAAATGATTCTTGCAAATCTCAAAGTAATTGGACCAATTTTGTGTCAGAATGGTCCGTGGCAAAATAGCCAGGTGAGCGATATCAGGCCCATTTGGGCCTCTTGTTAAGCTATCAATTTGAATCTTTGCACAGTTGTTTCAGACATATTGAATATGTGCACCTCCCATTCTCAAGAGAAAAAAATCATTTATGACAAAATTAAGGCCTTTGCAGACTTAGATATTTTTACAGGTTCTGGCTAATACAGAATGGCAAGTTTGTATAATCAACTCCTCATACAGTTTTTAAGCTTTGAAACTTCCCTTATATTTTACAGACATATTGAAGATGTGCATATGCATTTTTGAGGAGAAAACATTCATTTTTGACAAAATTTCCAGCTTTTTAAACTTTGAAAATTTAGAGGTTCTGGCTAATTCAGGGTGGCAAAACCAAACTGTCCCAAAGTTTATAAGCTGTCAGTTTGAAATTTTACGCAGATGTTCCAGACATATTGAAGATATACATGTGTCTTTTTCAAGAGGAAAAAAATCTTTTTGAAAAAAAAAATCAAGGCCTTTTCAAACTTAGCAATTTTTCGTGCTTTGGCTAATACAAGATGACAACATTGTATAATCAGTTCCTGCCACAGTTCTTACGCAATACAGGATAACAAGTTTGTATATCCAATAATGTCAACAGCTTTAAAACAATCTTTGAAACCTTTCACAGATATTGCCAACATATCAAAGGTATGCACTTGCCGTTTTGAAGTACAAGAGTGGGGGAAGGGGTAGTGGGAGAAGGGGGGAAGTTGGGGACAGGCACAGCATGGGGGCATCATCTGTGTCTTACACAATTTTCTAGTTTTTGTTGTCATTGTCATCAGCATCTAAGACTTACACAAGTTTTCTGGTTTAGCTCTGTTGTATGACAATGGTTTAATTCTGTTGCATGACAATGGTTTAGTTCTGTTGCATGACAATGGTTTAGCTCTGTTGCATGGCAATGGTTAAGCTGTGTTGCATGGCAATGGTTTAGCTCTGTTGCATGGCAATGGTTTAGTTCTGTTGCATGACAATGGTTTAGTTCTGTTGCATGACAATGGTTTAGCTCTGTTCATGGAAATGGTTTAGCTCTGTTGCATGACAATGGTTTAGCTCTTTTCATGACAGTGGTTTAGTTCTGTTGCATGACAATGGTTTGGCTCTTTTGCATGACAGTGGTTTAGCTCTGTTGCATGACAATACACTGACTCAAGCTAGACACCACTTTCCCCAGAATTTTTGTTTTCTGTTAATTTCAGGAATATACAGTGATACTCACCTACTAGCACTGATGTATGCTGGTGAAATGTGCTTCTGGTTTGTGCAAGAAGGACATACAGATGACAGTTTTAATGCAAAATCTATAGGAGTTACCATGTTATCAACTTATATCAAAGCTATACAAGACATTCCACAGCTGCAGGGATGGACAACAGACAGAGCAATAGAACTTTTAGCCCAACTAAACAGTTGATGGCTGACTGGTTTAGGATCATCATTATTAATCAAATAAGCTTGGTTGTAGAACCATTATGTTTTCTGTTTGCTAATCTGGCAAACACAGCTTTTCTGAAGATGGATCTACTCTTAAAGGGAAGAATTGTCTCCTAGAGGAGAAAATTCTTTTCTTTAAGAGTTGACCCCATTTAGGAAGGAGCCAAAACTAAAAATGGCAGTTGCTTCCCCTGAAAATTTTGCACTTCAAATTAAGGAGTTTTTCCTCTGTTTTCAAGGAAAAGTGTCTCCAACAGAAAAAAATGCCTCCTATGGGAGAAATTTTCCTCAAATGATGGCTGTAAAGGAAAGAAGAAAATTATTTCTTTTCTTTGAGAGTGGCCCTAATGAGCTTCCAGGGGCCATATTTATAAAACAACTTAAGTCGTTGCTATGCTGTTGCTAAGGAGGAATTTCTATAAAGGAGATTCCCTACAACTATGAAATTTGCTCTTGAGGAACAGTTTGAAAAGACTGTTACTCTAGAGCAAATTTCATAGTTGTAGGGAATCTCCTTCATACAAATTTAGCCTTAGCAACAGCATAGCAACCACTTAAGTCGTTTTATAAATATGGCCCCAGATGATCACAGTGATTTCCCTTATTATACCCCCGGCATATCATAAGTCTGTCAAGGGGTATATAATTTTCGTCTTTCTGTCTGTTTGTCTGTCTGTATGTCTTTCCATCTGTCTGTCCATACGTAAGTTAATATTTGCATTTAAGATTTGCGTTAACTTTTCTGTTTCACTTCTGTGAACCAGAACTTGTTCACAGATGCTTAGTATTTTAGCAGAGGATGAATACTGATTAGTTTGCCTCTTCTAGATGCTGCTGTTGACCTGAGGTCAAGGTTACGGACTTTGAAATTTTGGAGCTATGTTTTTATACCACAGGTGGCTGCTCTGAGCATGCGTTAACTGCGCAATTATGGTCACTCCGAGTATGCTCGCTATTGACGAAAATTGCATTTTAGAGCAAGAATTCTTGTATAAAGTCAACACCTGTATAGTCTGGCAGCATATATTCTTTGACACTAACTTTAAGTATACTTATATTGCGTTTGGGAAAGCCCAGCATGCATGTATAATCCCTCTTCTATGTACTTTCAGCAATGGTTGCTCCGCCCTGCGTTTTGTGTTTTTTTATGTTGTTTTTTTTTGCGAGCAAGCGCTCACTTTATCTATGTACTTTCCAATTTATGCTGTTCCCAAGCATGATTTAGAAAATCGCTAGGAGCACCCTGGGACATGCTCTGTGTGACCAAAACTGGACTGTTGGCGCATGCTCGGAGCAGACAAATGTGGGAAGAAAACATACCTGAATTTTGGTAATAACTGCGTTAAAGTTTTGCGTTAAATTCCTGCTTTTGCTCTGATTTTCTGAAAGCTTTAACTGCAACTTGTTCATTTATGCTTAATGTACAGGATAGTTTGTATTTTCTGGATGCTGCTGCTGACCTAACTTAGAAATTTCTTTACGATTTGCGTTAAAGTTTTGTGTTAAGTTGTGTTTCTTTGCTTACAATTTCAATGTACTTGAATGGAACATTTTGCTATATTACTAAGGTTTCTTTTAGGTTGAAACTGTTTAGTTGACATCATTTGGATGCTGCATTTGACTTTGGGTCTAGGTCACACACATAGAAGTTTATGTAAATTTGTGTTGAAATTTTGTGTCAAATTTGTATATCCTGTTGGGCCGGTATATATGGCAGCCATAAAATGCAGCTGTAGTAAATATTTAGGAAAAACGCAGCCGATAATGCAGCCACTGTAGACATAGTAGGGAAAGATGATAATGGTCATATTGTTCAATATTAAGTGTGTGTGAAATGGCTTTGTGGAAAATAGTTGCAACCCTGTGATCGCTATGTGTATGGTGAATCTGACTTGCAGGGGAAGTGACCGATTCCATGGGATATTTCGTCACCCATCTACTTTCATTTTTGCGTTTAACAGGTACCCTTTTTGTTAACTGAAAACATCCAATTGAATTTCCGAATTTGCATCTTAACAAAACGTTGACTGCTTCCATTTGATTTGAGGTGAGTTTTTTTTATTTGATTTGATTTCCATTTTGTCTGCTTGGGCCAAAAATAAATCTTTTACCAGTACACTACTTCTTCAACAGTTTTTCCATTATAGTTATCGGTAAAGTCAAATTCTTGTTTTTGAAAACCGTCACTTCTTTATTATCAGTGATCCTGAATGAGGTTTTTTTCTATTACCGCACCTTCACTTTCATATTTTTTTTTGTGCTATAATTGGGCCATATATGTCCTTCCGCCTTCCATTCGTCTTTCTTAGCTAATCACCATTATCTGAAAAAAACATACACTTTGCCAGCTTTTGGCCTATATAGAGGTTCTGTAGATATATTATCTTTTATGTTTTGTTTTTTTAAATGTCTGCATCTTCGTGGTATGTCAAAATCGTTCGGTGTCTGAAAAAAAGGAACTTCTGAACCTTCCCCAATGAGTTTTATATAATCTGTAAGTATCTGTAAGTATCTGTAAGATAAGTATATATCTGTCTTTTGTCTCATTCACATGAGCTTGGATTATTTTCTTTTTTGGGGCCTTTGGAGAGGCAGGAGGCCTTTTGGATGTTTCCTTCATTTCCGACTTTCTCTTTGCTGGCAGTTGTGCTGAGACATGAGGCATTGTGCTTGTTCTCTTCATTGGCGGCTTTGTAGAGTAAGGAGGCGTTGGGCTGACATGCAGGGGAAGTGACAGATTCCATGGGTTGTTTCGTCACCCATCTACTTTCATTTTTGCGTTTTACGGGGACCCTTTCTGTAAACTGAAAACCACCAATTAAATTTCCGAATTTGCGTCATAACAAAACGTTGACTGCTTCCGTACGATTTGAGGTGAGATTTTTATTTGATTTCCATTTTGACTGCATGGGTCAAAAATAAATCGTTTATCCAGTACTCTACTTCTTCAAAGTTTTTCGATTATACATGTAGTTATCGATAAAGTCAAATTCATGTTTTTGAAAAACGTCACTTTTTTATTATTAGTGATCCTGTATGAGGTTTTTTCTATTACCGCACATTCACTTTCATATTTTTTGTGCCATAAATGGGCCATGTATATCCATCTGCCTTCCAATCGTCTTTCTTAGCTAAATCATCATTATCTGAAAAAAAAACATACACATTGCCAGCTTTTGGCCTATATGGAGGTTCTGTAGTTACAAGGCCGTCGTCGGCGGTCCGTCCGGTCCGGCCATGGCCGTACCACTTTTTCGGCCGAATATGGTATTGGCCGTGCCACTTTTTAGCTCACCTGAGCCGAAGGCTCACAGGTGAGCTTATAGTATAGGCAGGCATCCGTCGTCCGTCGTCCGTTGTCCGTCGTACGTCGTACGTCGTCCGTCAACATTTTCAAACGACATCTCCTCTGAAACTACAAGGCCCATTGTAACTAAATTTCATATATAGCATCTATAGGCAGGGGGAACCAATAATACTGTTTTTTATCCAAATTGCTTTGGAACTTTGGTTGCTATGGCAACTTAAAGTTTCCATTGACTTGTATGGGAAAAATTGAAAATTTGCATTTATTGCTATGTCACTGTAGATATTTTGACAAAACTTTTACAAAAATGTTCCTTGAGTAGTCCTCCATCAACCACATGAATTTTTTGTCAATTGCACAATTTGGCTGGTTGCCATGGCAACCGAATGGTTAAAAATAGAAAAAATATTAAAAATTCATCTCCTCAGAAACTATGCAACCAATAAAGCTCAAACTTCACAGAAAGGATCTTGGCACTGCCCTCTATAAAAGTACTGTTTTTCTTGGCAATTGCTCTAGCAGTTTGGTTGCTATGGGAACTTAAAGTTGCCATTGACTTATATTGGCAAAATAGAAAATTTGCATTTATTGCTATGCCACTGCAGATATTGTGACAAACCTTTTATAGAAATGTACCTGGAGTAGTCTTTAAGCAGCCTTGTTAAATTTATACAAATTGGGCAATTTTTCTGGTTGCCATTGCAACCGAATAGTTAAAAATGGAAAAATATTAAAAAATCATCTCTGCATAAACTGTGTGGCCAATAAAGCTCAAACTTTACAGAAAGAATCTTAGTACTAGCCTCTATAGAATTACTATTTTTCATGGCAATTACTCCAGCAGTTTGGTTGCTATGGCAACTAAGAGTTTCCATTGACTTATAATGGGGAAAATGGAAATTGGCAATTTTTGCTGTCTCACAGCTTTTATTTAGATTTTCTTTCTACAGAAATGTTTCTTGAATAGTCCTGTATATTTCATATGAATTTTCTCCAAATCACTGAATTTGATTGGTTGCCATGGCAAAATATAGGGTAAATTTTCGAAAAAAAAAAAGAATAAATGAAAAAATCTTCTGCTCAGAAGCCATATGGGGGATGAAGCTGATATTGTGCAAACATGTTGATGACAGAAGCCTCTACATGAATTTTGTTTTTCTTCCAACCCAATAAGAACTTTGGTTGCTATGTCAACTTATAGTTTCCATTGACTTATAATGGGGAAAGTGAAGCCATGAGGAGGATGAAGCTGATACTTTGCATACATATTAATAACATTAGCCTCTACCTAAAGTATATTTCATATTATCATTGCCCATGTGAACTGGTTGCTATGGCAACTTAAAGTTTCCATAGACTTACAATGGGGAAAGTGGACATTTGGTATTTATTTCTGTGTTACGGCAGATATTTTGACAAAAGCTTTACAGAAATGTTCCTAGAGTAGTCCTTTATCAGCTATAAGAATTTTGCCCAAAGACCTGATTTTGATTGGTTGCCGTTGCAATTGAAGGGCCAAATTTTCAATTTTTTCATTTTTTTTTTTTGCCAAAGATCTTCTTCTCAGAAGCCATTAAGGGGGGATAAAGCTTATTTTTCTGCATAAATGTTTGTGATATTATCCTCTACATAAATGGTGTGTTTTATTGCTGTTGTGCATGTTGTTTTGTTGCTGTGGCAACTTAGTTTTTCCAACATAACCTCAGTGCTCAGGTGAGCGATATAGGGCCATTGGCCCTCTGGTTTTCATTCTGCCGAATATGGTATCGGCCGGACCACTTTTTTTCCGTCATTCCTTCTTTGCCTTGGTCTCAAAATGCACTAAAATCGCTTCTAGAGACGTCCTGAATTCAAAAATGTTCTCGGGGGAAGGCCCGAACCACCCTAAAGAGAGGAAGGACACTCCTTTCGTGCTCACTCCCACTAGTGCCTTCGGCACTCGGGGAACACCTTTGGCAGTCTTTAAAAGCTGGGGTTAGCATTTGAAATATAGCAAATACTCTTAAAATAAATCTAGTTTACAAGCAAAATGGTCTCAAAATGCATTCAATTCGCTTCTAGAGACGTCCTGAATTCAAAAGTTTCTCATGGGAGGTAAATACTCATAAAATCAATGGGTTTCACAAGCGAAATTGGTCTCAAAATGCATTAAAATCACTTCTAGAGTCGTCCTGAATTCAAAAATTTTCTCGAGGGGCGTCCCCCGAACCCCCCTTACGAGAGGGGGTTACCCCCTCTCGTGCTGTCCTCCACTCGTGCCTTCGGCACTCGGGGCGTTCCATGGCCGTACCACTTTTCAAAAGCCAACGACGGCCCTGAGTTATACTATCTTATATGTTTTGTTTTAAATGTCTGCAGCTTCATGGTACGTCACAAATCGTTCAGTGTCTGAAAAAAGAAGGAACTTTTGAACCACCCCAAATGAGTTTTATATAATTTGTATTAAGTATATATTTGCCTTTTGTCTCATTCACATGAGCTTGGATTATTTTCTTTGTCGGGGCCTTTGAAGAGGCAGGAGGCCTTTTGGATGATTCCTTCATTTACGACTTTTTCTTTGCTGGCGGCTGTGCTGAGACATGAGGCATTGTGCTTGTTCTCTTCACTGGCGGCTTTGTAGAGTAAGGAGGCGTTGGGCTGACATGCAGGGGAAGTGACATATTCCATGGGTTGTTTCGTCACCCATCTACTTTAATTTTTGTGTTTTACGGGGACCCTTTCTGTTAACTGAAAACCTCCAATTAAATTTCCGAATTTGCGTCATAACAAAACGTTGACTGCTTCCATATGATTTGAGGTGAGATTTTTATTTGATTTCCATTTTGACTGCATGGGTCAAAAGCAAATCGTTTATCCAGTACTCTACTTCTTCAAAGTTTTTCGATTATACATGTAGTTATCGATAAAGTCAAATTCATGTTTCTGAAAACCGTCACTTTTTTATTATTAGTGATCCTGAATGAGGTTTTTTTCTATTACTGCACCTTCACTTTCATATTTTTTGTGCCGTAATTGTGCCATATATGTCCTTCCACCTTCCAATCGTCTTTCTTAGCTAATCACCATTATCTTAAAAAAGCATACACTTTAGCAGCGTTTGGCCTATATGGAGGAGCTATAATTACACTATCTTTTATGTTTTGTTTTTAAATGTCTGCATCTTCATGGTATGTCAAAAATTGTTCAGTGTCTGAAAAAAAAATGAAACTTCTGAACCACCCCCCCATGAGTTTTATATAGTCTGTGTTAAGTATATATCTGTCTGTTGTCTTGGGTTATTTTCTTTGATGCCAACTTTGGAGAGGCAGAAAGCCTTTTGGATGTTTTCTTCATTTGCGACTTTCTTTATGCTGGCAGCTGTGCCTAGACATTTTTGCATTGTGCTTGTTCACTTCACTGGCCGCATTGTAGAGGTAGGAGGCGTTGGTGTTCTTTCTTACAATGGCGGCTTTTGAGATTTTAATTTGTAGAGGTAGAACTTACAATGGCTGCTTGGTAGAGGTAGAAGGCTTTGGGGCTGTTTCTTTTACTGGCTGCTTTGTAGAGGCAGGAGACATTGTTCCTCTTTCTTACAATGGCGGCTTTGTAGAGGGTGGAGGCATTGTGACTCTTTCTTTCCTTGGCAGTTTTATAGAGGTAGGAGGCGTTGTGGCTCCTTCTTACAATGGCGGCTTTGTATAGGTCGGAGGCGTTTTGGTTATTTCTTACAATAGCGGCTTTGTAGAGGCAGGAGGCGTTGTGGTTCTTTCTTACAATGGCGGCTTTGTAGAGGTAGGAGGGTTGGTCTCTCTGTCTTACAATGGTGGCTTTGTAGAGGCAGGAGGCGTTGTGGTTCTTTCTTACAATAGCAGCTTTGTAGATGCAGGTGGCGTTGTGGCTCTTTCTTACAATGGCGGCTTTGTAGATGCAGGTGGCGTTGTGGCTGTTTCTTACAATAGCAGCTTTGTAGATGCAGGAGGTGTTGTGGCTCTTTCTTACAATAGTGGCTTTGTAGAGGCAGGAGGTGTTGTGGCTCTTTCTTACAATAGTGGCTTTGTAGAGGCAGGTGGCGTTGTGGCTCTTCCTTTCCTTGGCGGCTTTGTAGAGGCAGGAGGTGTTGTGGCTCTTTCTTACAATGGTGGCTTTGTAGAGGCAGGTGGCGTTGTGGCTCTTCCTTTCCTTGGCGGCTTTGTAGAGGCAGGAGGGGTTGTGGCTCTTTCTTTCAATGGCGGCTTTGAAGAGGCAGGAGGCGTTGTGGCCCTTTCTTACAATAGCAGCTTTGTAGAGATAGGAGGCGTTTGGGCTCGTTCTTACTATGACGGCTTTGTAGAGGTAGGAGGCTTTGTGGGTCTTTCTTACAATGGCGGCTTTGTAGTGGCAGGAGGCTTTCTGGCTCTTCTTACAAAATTGGCTTTGTAGAGGTAGGAGGTGTTGGGGCTCTTTCTTTCACTGGCGGCTTTGTAGAGGTCGGAGGCGTTTTGGTTATTTCTTACAATGGCGGCTTTGTAGAGGCAGGAGGCGTTGTGGCTCTTTCTTACAATGACGGCTTTGTAGAGGTAGGAGGCTTGGTCTCTCTTTTTTACATTGGCGGCTTTGTAGAGGCAGGAGGCGTTGTGGCTCTTTCTTACAATGGCGGCTTTGTAGATGCAGGTGGCGTTGTGGCTGTTTCTTACAATAGCAGCTTTGTAGATGCAGGAGGTGTTGTGGCTCTTTCTTACAATGGCGGCTTTGTAGAGGCAGGAGGTGTTGTGGCTCTTCCTTTCCTTGGCGGCTTTGTAGAGGTAGGAGGCGTTGTGGCTGTTTCTTTCCTTGGCTGCTTTGTAGAGGCAGGAGGTGTTGTGGCTCTTTCTTACAATGGCGGCTTTGTAGAGGCAGGAGGTGTTGTGGCTCTTCCTTTCCTTGGCGGCTTTGTAGAGGCAGGAGGGGTTGTGGCTCTTTCTTACAATAGCAGCTTTGTAGAGGCAGGTGGCGTTGTGGCTCTTCCTTTCCTTGGCGGCTTTGTAGAGGCAGGAGGGGTTGTGGCTCTTTCTTTCAATGACGGCCTTGTAGAGGCAGGAGGCGTTGTGGCTCTTTCTTACAATAGCAGCTTTGTAGAGATAGGAGGCGTTGTGGCTCTTTCTTACAATGACGGCTTTGTAGAGGTAGGAGGCTTTGTGGGTCTTTCTTACAATGACGGCTTTGTAGAGGCAGGAGGCTTTCTGGCTCTTAGGAGGCTTTGTGGGTCTTTCTTACAATGACGGCTTTGTAGAGGCAGGAGGCTTTCTAGCTCTTCTTACAAAATTGGCTTTGTAGAGGTAGGAGGTGTTGGGGCTCTTTCTTTCACTGGCGGCTTTGCAGACACAGACATACTTGCACTACCTGGCTATACATTATAGGCCTGATGAACTTGCTTTCTGTTGTTCAAAGGTGTCACTCTAGGATCAGTTATTCATGGAGACAGAGGTGAAAGTGGGGCTTCCTCATTTAGCCGGACCCTATAGCGCAATCCGTAGGGCACCTGACTCAGAGGTCCTGGGTTCGATACCGGATCTGGCCACATAGTTTCGTTTCTCCTGCTTCTGCTGACTCAAGAAGGGCAGTTGTCAGTTACTGGCGAAAGTATGTGCACTTAGTACTGGTTAACCACTTAGGAGGTATAAGCCTGCTCAGGAATAGTGTGGTTAGGTCATCTGACCATCGGGAATGACCATAGCTTTTTACCGTGGACGTTAAGCAACAAATCAATCAATCAATAGTTGGACACAGAGATGTCATTCTGCATTGTATGCGTTCCTTTGTCTTCCATAACATCTTAATTGTGTTTTCAGCACTTTCCACAACGCTCTTTGTTCCCTTGTAGCTGAGATGCAGTCTGTCTCTTCTCAACATTTCTCTGTTGTCACCTGAAATGAGAATCATATGGAGTGCCATTTTACTCTCAAACTATGGATATCCATTAATCTCATTATGGATATCCTTTGATCATGTTGTATAATAGATATCAATAAATCAAATTATGAATATCCATAATTCGAACAAAAGAATTATGGATATCTGTAATTCAATATGAATTTATAGGTATCCATAATTCGACTTATGGATATCAATAATTCAAATTATATATATCAGTAGATATAACATAATTATGGATAACTGTAAATTGATTTATAGATATCTATAATGTCAAATTACTGACATCCATAAATTGATTTATTGATATCGATAAATAGGGAATAAATAGTGAAACAGCACCCTATGGAATCATACGGATTTTCCCCTTTCAAAAATAATCCAAAAATCTAGATCCATCTTTAAAGATGGATCTCGAGAGAAAACCCCACCTTATACCTAAATTACACAAGACTATTGAAATATTTTAGGTGATTGTAATAGGCCAAACCCCACCTTGTAGCTAAATAATTACAGTACCTTATGTAGAGCTCTGAAACCTTTACACCAGTTACACCTGTATAAACAATGAAATTCATTACAAAAATTTGATAAAATTTCATTTTCAGTTGGTTTCCTTTTGATACAAATTACATGTATTTTATGTTGTATATGTGGAAGGTATATATATATGTGTGCTTTAATATATAATAGAAAACAAGTATATTGTCTTCTTGATTTATTGTCTTACCCAGGTCAAATTATTAAAGTCTTTAAAGTTCTATACGGTTCTGTCCCATATTCTTGCAATGTCAGTTGGGTATGTGGCATTTCTTCACGTTGGCTTCTGCTTTGTGAGAGCTGCAGTGGCTTGTGCAATCCAAGAGAGACAACTTCAGGTATAAGCATTTGGCTTACAGTCAAATCCTGTTACCTATGACATTATATTACAATATATAACATGTAATTTATAGCTAGCAAGCAAATTTGGTGAATTTATGTCCTCTGCCTTCGGAAAAAAAGAGAGGACGCACAGTTCCAAAATGTACAATGTCCAAAACAATATGACATTCACACACAAGGTACCCATTGTCTATGCAATTTGAAAGTATTTGAGCTGGAAATATGGCTATGTTCAAAATTTATGAAAAGTAAGAAAAAATCATCTAGAGATTCTTCGAAAAACACATGCAAGCTCGGGGCTGGTGGTTGGGGGATGGTGCTGGTTATAGCTTTCAGTACCAGGGCATCCTACTTATATGGATAAAAGTAGGGCAAGCGCCTCCTGTGCTTGCAGTAGGTGCGGGCAGGGGGTTGTTTGAATATTTTTTTCTCTGGTCTATCATTTTTTTCTCCCTCTCTCTGGGAGAGGGCCCAGTAGGGACTGAAATACTGTCTCAAATGGCCGTTAAACCCAAAATAACCAACCACGCAAAGCTCTCAGACCATATTAAAAACACCTGCACAGTGTCAACATTCTTTTCTATTCTATCCCATAACCTTACAAGGCACCACAGATGACTTAGAAACAGTCCCTTTCCACATTGTCCTGTCTTCAGCTGCCCTAGTTGAGCTAGCAAAATCCACCCCTGTCCACTCTGTAATATTGCCTCCCCACCTCTTCTTCTGTCTGCTTCTTCTTTTTCCTTTCACTGTGTCCTGTAGAATCGTCTTTGCTAAACCAGAAGACCTTGAGATATGGCAAAACCACCTTAGTTTCCGTTTCTTGACCAGGATTAGGAGTCCATCACAATCTCCATTGGCTGCATGGATCTTTCT
Organism: Ctena decussata; assembly: GCA_963989385.1. Lineage (NCBI taxonomy): Eukaryota > Metazoa > Mollusca > Bivalvia > Lucinida > Lucinidae > Ctena > Ctena decussata. Next base: position 2,172,748 of record OZ022501.1, on the reverse strand, counting down.
GCAAACCTCCTCATGTATGGTTCAAAATCCTATGAGGAGCTGCACACAAAAGGTATCCACTGTCTATACATTTTTAGTTCACCTGAGCCAGAGGCTCCAGGCGAGCTTATGTGATAGGCAGGCTCCGTCGTCATCTGTCCGTCAACAATTTCAGATAACTTCTCCTCTGAAACCGCTGGTTCTAATCCTATAAACTTATTGACGAGTCATTTATTGTCAAGTGGAGGGCGGGGGAGGGGGGTGCGGGTCCATCATTTAGGGAGGGTCGGAATTTTTTATGATGAGGTACTGGGGGGGGGGGGGGGGTCGGAAATCAAAAAGCCATGGAGCAGGTGGGGGGTCATATATTTTATTCAGCATAAGGGGGGGGGGGAGGGTCAGAATTCTTCCCTCAGTCTTCTTTTTTTTTTTAAATTGTCTCAGCTTCTGGGGGCTTTGCCCCCCAGACCCCCCATTACTTATTTTCTCAAGCTTAAAGACATTTATACAAATGACACTCAAAAACTTGGACGCTTCATTATTATAATCAAAAACAGATATTTTCCATAAATTTGCTAGTAGGACAGTATGCAGTTGTCTATAAAATCATGTCGAGAAGATGATTTTGTTCTTGATTGAATTTAATGCCTATATTTGTGATATCAGCTCTCCAGTTGCCTTGTCAGCAGCAAACCTATTGTGGCTTCTGGGGGCTGCGGCCCCAGACCCCCCCCTCTCTCCATTACTATTATTAACAGTTTTATTTGAACATTCAACTACAGATTTATGGATGGCCATAATGAGGAAGAAAAATGCAATATATCCAAATATGCTGACAAAATTTAAAGACCATAAATCTGCATGATTTATCAACCTTTCAGAGTAAGAAAATGTTCTTTGTGTTTCATACAGGTTTTATTTGAGGTCAGTCAGACAAAAAAAAGGTAATACAGTGTGTGTGTGTGTGGAGGGTAGTTGGAATGGTGGGGGTCCATAAATTTTTTTGTCACCTACCTGGGGGGGGGGGGGTCGGAAAAAATCTGGTGAGACTGGAGGGGGGTCGGAAAAAATTTGGTGACTCATATGAAAATGTACCCGGGGCCCCCCATCTGATAATAAATTACTCGTCCCTTATATGTTGTGTTATCTATGTATGTTGAGAAAAAAGTGAAATAAATATGCTTAAACCAAACCGCTGGGCCGATTGTAACCAAATTTCATATGTAGCCTCCTTGGGTCTTAGGAATGAAAAGATGTTCAAACGGTCCTAGTCACTGTACCAAAATGGCCGCCATGCCCTTATATGGTTAAAGCCTTAACAAATCTTCTTATCCAGAACCAATAGGTTGATGGCCTTGAAACTTGGTATGTAGCATTGGGTACGTGAGTACTACCAAAGTTGTTCAAATTATGACCTTTGGTTGACCTTGACATATTTTAAGGTAAGTTCAAATTTGGTCTTTGGTGCTTTTATATGGGAAAATGCTAGAACATAAGATTTTTTGGAAAATTTTTGAAGATTTTGGCCTAAAATTGGTAAATACAGTCATCTTGATGAGTACATGCAGATTTGTTAGTACAAAAAATCAAGGTCATTCTTTGACCTATGATCTGCGTCTCTCATATTTCGACAATTTCAGATAATCTAAAAAACCACTGGGTCAGCTGTAACCAAATTTCATATAGAAGTTTCAGGGGGTGAGGGAATGAAAAATTGTTAAAATGGTCTAGGTCACATGACCACTATGGCTGCCATGCCCATATATGGTAAAAAAACTAAAACAATCTTCTCGAGAACCAATTGACCGATGACCTTGAAACTTGGTATGTAGCATTAGGTACTCCTGGCCCCGAGGTTATAAAACTTTTTTCATGCTCAACTGATTTACCTGCTAATAGATACCAAATTTTTGATAAGAATAGTTGTTTTCTTGCCCAGTTTAGCTGAGTATGAAATTTTCTCTGCTTATGAATATGAAAATGCCAACATTAGTTGGCATTTTCATATTTATCAGCAGAGAAAATTTTATGCTCAGCTGAGTTGAGCATGAAAAAAGTTTTATAACCTCGGGGCCAGGACTACTCATATCAAGATTGTTCAAATGATGATCTTGGGTTGACTTGACCTTTCTTACGGGAAGATCCAATATGGGAAAATGCTAGATTATAAGATTTCTTGGAAACTTTTGCAGATTATGGCCTAAAAATTGAAACATACAGTCATCTTAATGAGTACATGAAGATTTGTGGGTACAAGAGGTCAAGGTCATTCTTTGACCTTTGTCCCAGGCCTCATATTTCACAGTTTCAAACAATCTCCTCAAAAGCCACTGGGTCAGTTGTAACCAAGTTTCATATAAAACTCTCGGGGGTTGAGGGGATGAAAATTTGTAACTTTCAGAGGTTGAGGGAATGAAACTTTCTTAAAATGGTCTGGGTCATATTACCAATATGGCCACCATGCCCATATATGGTAAAAATCTTTTAAAATCTTCTCCAGACCCAAATGATTGATGGCCTTGAAACTTAGTATGTAGCATTGGGTACCGGAGTACTATCAAGATTGTTCAAATGATGACCTTGGGTTTACCTTGACCTTTTTTTACGGCAAGGAAAAATGAATGAAAATGCTAAAACATAAGATTTCATGGAAAATTTTGAAGATTTAGGCCTAAAAATTGGATTGGTATATAATGTCATCTTAATGAGTACATGAAGATTTATGTGTACAAGAGGTCAAGATCATTCTTTGACCTTTGATCCTGAAATCTCATATTTTGACAATTTCAAACAACCTTCTCAAAAGCCATTGGGCCAATTGTAACCAAATTTCATATAGAACCTCCAGGGGTTGAGGGAATGGAAATTTGTTCAAAAGGTGTGGGTCACATGCAACATGGCCACCCAACCCATATATGGTAAAAATCTTTAAAAATCTTCTTCTCCAGAACCCACTGACTGATGGCCTTTTATAATCGGGTACTCGAGTACCTTCAAGGTTGCTCAAATGATGACCCTGGGTTGATCTTGACTTTTTTTACGACAAGGTCAGATATAGCAAATTGCTAGAATATATGATTTCATGGAAAGTTTTGAAGATCTAGGCTAGAAATTGGTATATACAGACAGCTTAATGATTGCATGAAGATTTCGTGATTACAAGCGGTCAAGGTCATTCTTTGACCTTTGACCCTGAATTTGCATCTGTTGACAATTTCAAACTTCTCCTCAAAAGCCACTGGGACAATTATAACTAAATATCATATAGAGCCTCCAGGGGTTGGGGAACGAAAATTTCTTCACATGGTCTGGGTCACATGTTCAACATGGCCGCCACGCCTATAGATGGTGAAACACTTCTTCACCAGAACCAATTGACAGATGGACTTGAAACTTGGTATATAGCATTAGGTACTAGAGCACTATCAAGATAGACTAAATGATGACCTTGGGTTGACTCTGAATTTCCAACAGCATAGTCAAATAGAACACAAGATTTCTTGGATTTTTTTTTAAAGATTTAGGCCGAAAATCTGGCATATACAGTCATCTTAATGAGATTTCTTGGATTTTTTAGCTCACCAGAGCCGAAGGCTCCGGGGGAGCTTATAGGATAGGCAGTGGTCCGTCGTCGTCGTCGTCTGTCGTCGTATGTCGTCGTTGCGTCTGTCGTCCGTCAACACTTTTAAACGACATCTCCTCTGGAACTACTAGGCCAATTGGGCCCAAATTTCATCTGTGGCATCCTTTGGCTAAGGGATTGAAAGTTTGTGTTTTTTATGAAAATTGGCCCTTTAGTTTGGTTGCTATGGCAACTTAGAGTTCCCATTGACTTATAATGGGGAAAATTGAAAAATGACATTTTCTGCCAAGCCATTGCAGATATGTTAATAAAACTTTTATAGAAATGTTCCTTTAGATGTCTTCTATCAGCTATATGTTTTTTTGGCCCACTGCTCCTTCTATTGGTTGCCATGGAAACCGAAATGCCAAAAAATTGGAAAAAAATACTTAAAAAATTATCTCCTCTGAAGCCATTGGGCCGATAAGGCCCAGGTTTCATCTGTGGCATCTTTGGGCTTGGGGATTGAAAGTTTGTGTTTTTTAAGATCATCAGCCCTTTAGTTTGGTTGCTATGGCAACTTAGAGTTCCCATTGACTTATAATGGGGAAAATTGAAAAATGACATTTTCTGCCAAGCCATTACAGATATGTTGATGAAGCTTTTATAGAAATGTTTCTTAAGATGTCTTCTATCAGCTATATGTTTTTTGACCCACTGCTCCTTTTATTGGTTGCCGTGGAAACCGAAATGTAAAAAAAATGGAACCAAAAATACTTAAAAGATTATCTCCTCTGAAGCCACTGGGCCTATAAGGCCCAGTTTTCATCTGTGGCATCCTTGGGCTGGGGGATTGAAAGTTTGTGTTTTTTAAGATCATCAGCCATTTAGTTTGGTTGCTATGGCAACTAAGAGTTGCATTGACTTGTAATGGGAAAAATTGAAAAATGGCATTTACTGCCAAGCCATTGCAGATATGTTCACAAAACTTTTATAGATTGCTCCTTGAGAATTCTCTTATTAGCTATGTTTTTTTTTTGCCCACTGCTCCTTTTATTGGTTGCCATGGAAACCAAAATGCAAAAAAATGAAGAAAAAAAATACTTAAAAAATTACCTTCTCAGATGCCATTTGGCCGATAAGGCCCTGATTTCATCTGAAGTATCCTTAGGCTGGGGGATTGAAAATTTATTTTTATATAAAATCGGCTCTTTAGTTTGGTTGCTATGGCAACTTAGAGTTGCATTGACTTGTAATGGGGAAAATTAAAAACTAACATTTACTGCATATATGTTGAAAATAGTTATATATTTTGTTATCAACTCAACAGATTGTCAGACTGAGACTTTGTAGTTGTATATTTTGTATTAAAGTGTAGTACTAATGTGACAGCAATTTTGAGCCTACACGAATATGATAGCAATTTTGAGCTAGAGATCTGGTGAGCTTTGTGGCCCGTGGGCCTCTTGTTTTTAAGATTTAGGCCTAAAATCTGGCATATACAGTCATCTTAATGAGTACATGAGGATTAGTGGGTACAAGAGGTTAAGGTCATGTTTTTACCCAGGACCCTCATATTTTGACAATTTCAAACATCTCCTCAAAAGCCACTTGGCAAAGTGTAACCAAATTTCATTTGTAATAAATTTCTGTATTCGAAGATATACTCTCGGTTTGAAGAAATTTGATAAAACCCAGAGTTTATAAGCATGATAAGCACCTAACAAGTTCAGAAAAGACGATATCAAGTATCACTGTTCGATTGTATTTTGCATATAATACATCTTAAAAGTTATAACATTTTGCGTCGATCAAAATTTTTCCCCTAACGCAATTTGTAATAGAATATAGATTCAAAGATATACTCTCGGTTTGAAGAAATATGATAAAACCCAGTGTTTATAAGCATGATAAGCACAAACAAGTTCAGAAAAGACGATATCAAGTATCACTGTTCGATTTTATTTTGCATATAATACATCTTAAAAGTTATAACATTTTGCGTCGATCAAAATTTTTCCCCTAACGCAATTTGTAATAAATTTCAACATTCGAAGATATACTCTCGGTTTGAAGAAATAAGATAAAACCGAGTGTTTATAAGCATGATAAGCACCTAACAAGTTCAGTAGAGACGATATCAAGTATCACTGTTCGATTTTGTTTTGCATATAATACATCCTAGAAGTTATAACATTTTGCGTCTATCAAAATTTTTCCCCTAAGCGCTTATGGGTAGCTAAGGGTCTAAGCTATCTTCATGCGGACAGCGAAGACTTTGATCAGACTGGGTGGATGCCCAGGCTGATCTGAGTCTGCGCTTGGCGCACAACCACATTGTTGGTTTTCTCGTGTCGCGGCTCAATTATAAAAAGTGTACTAGTATTGTTTGCTGAAAAAAAAACTAAGAAGCTTTTGCTCTACAGAAGCACCTCACTTTTTTTTCGAAAAAAAGCAATGTTTTTGCATATACATGTAATACCATACATGTTTCAATTTTGTGTAAAATATAATGTCTTGTTACCTAAAGACATCATTCGCTTTGAACAACAAGGCCCTGACCTGTGCATATGAAAAGCTGAAGATTAGTTTCCGAAATTGAGTGTTTTCCAATATCATTCTATTATGAGCGGTGTTGTCAGAGATATAAACTTAAGCAATTTACACAATTCATGTAAATTTAAACATATTAAATAAATTCAAACTTTGTTGCCAAGTCAACCGCATGACCGAAATTCAATTATACGAAAAGAGTTTTAGAATCCTTAGAATGTCTGTATTTAGACCAGCATCAGCATATGATCCAGCTGCTTTTTATCAACACGTTTTTTTTTTCTACATTGTGCATTTGCATTTTATTGGAAATTTAAATCAATTTACCACATTCTGGCTAAACTGTCAATATTACCAAATTACCTGTTCCTTATAATGATATATGAGCCGCGACACGACAAAACAAACAAAGTGGCATGCGTGCCAAGTGAAGACTCAGATCAGCCTGGGCATCCACCCATTCCGATCAGATTCTTCGCTGGGCACTTAAGGGTAGCTTTCTAGGGTTTAAGCTTGCACCATGCGCTCAGCTAAGACTCTTATCAGACAGAACAGCTGCCCAGACTGATCTGAGTCTTCACTGAGTGCACATGCTACTTCGTTGGTTTTGAAGTGTCGTGGCTCATATAGTTTACATCTTGATCAGTTAGAAAGTTTCTTTATTTCGACACCTTAAAGTGGAAGGGTACATTTTCAGGGCTCTGGACTGTTTGTCATATAGTAAAATAATCGAACTGATAAGCCTCCAGATTGTTCAATTTTTACAAAGGGGAACAATTTTGTCACTTCCTGTTTGCTTTCCTGAAGGACGGAATCTTTCAAAATGAGATTAACTCTCACAGGAAATAATCTACCCCTGGGAGAGGTTCTTAGAAGAGGGGCAAATGAAAACGACAGAGCTGCTTCGCCTGAAAGTGTACCCAATTACCTCAAATATTATGCAAACTGTGCGTGCCCATACTTACAGTCTGGTCAGAGCATTCACAGTTCGCCCAATTAGTAGCTGGACCTTGTAGACTTAAGGTGTGTGGGTACACCACCATGTTTTTCCACCATTGTTTCGAAGGGAGACAACTTTTGTGGTTGTCTGTCTTCCTAAAAGACAAAACTCTACAGTCTGGTCAGAGCATTCACAGTTCGCCCAATTAATAACTGGACCTTATAGACTGAAGGTGTGTGGGTACAACGTCATGTTTTTCCACCTTTTGTTTCAAAGGGAGACAACGTTTGTGACTGTTTTCTTTTTCTGGAAGACAAAACCCTTCTAAAAGGTGATTCACTCTTAAAGAATTCGCTTCCCCTGAAAGTTTACCAATTTACTTTAATATACGAATTACACGTGCTCATACCTGCAGTCTGGTCAGAGCATTCCCAGTTCGTCCAATTAATAACTTTACCTTGTACACTTATTGTGTGTAGATATACAGTACCTCCAACTTTTCCACTATTTTCAAAGGGAGACAACTTTTGTGACTGTCTGTTGTCCAGGAAAACAAAACCCTTCCAAAAGGGGATCCACTCATAAAGAATTTCCTCCTTTAGGAGCACGGGTTTTCTTGAGTTGATCACCAGTGAGAAATAAAAATGGCAGAGTTGTTTCCCCCGGAAGTATATCCCAGTGCTCCAGATAAGAAGGGTAACAGTGATAATTTATGGATATTTATACATATTTCTCCATAAAACATATGTTGTGACCCCTCATTAAAACCGTCTCATCTCATCAAGACGGTTCTAATGAGGGGTCACTAAATATGTTTTCGATGAAAAATAAGAAAAACTATCTTTGAATTATCCGCAATTCCCCCTCCTTATCTGGACCTCTGGTATCCATCATCTTCAACTGAACAGAGTTGCCTCCCCTGGAAGTTTATCAATCTACAGTCAACTCTCGATATCTCGGACACTGATATCTCAAAATACCTTTCGACTTCAAACAATATAGTTTAGACTAATTTCCTATTTTGTTGTTCACTTCAACTCCTTTTATCTTAAACTACTGATATTTCAAAGTAAAGGACTTCTATGATTAAGGCGTGAATTTTCCCCATGATTAAAAAGTTATACGGATCACAGACTTCTGCTTTGCATTTATGACTATGACATGTAACTTGCATGGCGAATGAATTTTCAACGGTTTGTGTCTATGTAAAGTACGTTAAACATACCTTGACGTTGACGTCATTGTTGAGATAAATTGTAAATTATCCTCAAACTGATCTTTGAAATAATGATTTATTGTATACATTTCACCCTTTTTTGACTTACATAACTTACATAACAGACAACACTGGATAGTTTTGACTATGTGTATGTGACCTTGACCCCATTTCAAGGTCATGGTACACAATAATATGAAAATAGGCACTGCCTATTGGCGAGCATCGCTGTAGCCCTTATGAAGGGCCGTATATTCTATTCTGTTCTATGTCGATACAGGATTTTTTTACGGTAACCCGTCAACGTCGCAGCAATCGGACATCCTCGCCTATGATTGACCGAAGTGTTACGATTGCATCACGGCTTATTTTTCAACTTCCGGTCGAACGTTAAAATTATTTACATACACATATCAGGTTTTGTGAATAAGAATGTGTTTATTTTTGTGTCTACGGGGAATAGCAACCATGAAATCGATCAAACTTCCTGTTTATTCATAATGGCAGCCCCCATATGGAGGTAAATTCCGGTCGAGAATTTTCTGAAGCAACATATGCAACATCATCTACATTTTCTTTTGACTAATGTCCTACCATAAGAGCTCGCCCTTCGGGCTAGCGGGCCCTTTGGGCCCGCTCGCGATGCTCGCTATAATCCTTGAAGATCACAGTGCTACTGTTGACCATTCTTCTTCTTTGGCTTACTGAGTATCGTTCCCCCCGTGACCTAGCTTCCCACTCATATATATTACGTACTTGCATCGCATAAGTCTGCTGCATGAAGGAAATGCTGGGTCATGGGGGGGGGGGGGGAAGTACTTGTATTTTAATTATAATGAAGCGTTCTATTTTGGCCGTTTTGACCGGAAGTGTAACTATGGGTTTGCATGTTTAAATGCCAGTCAGGCGTAACAAGGAGAAAAACTTTGCTTTGTATTGTGATATGCGTGTATTTAGCATGCATTTTTGACAAAAATGTATGGAATGAATGGCTGGTTTCAATACTTTTATTACCTCAAAACATGAGGTATGCGAAAACCTTGAATTTACGGTGGGTAGGGTCAGAATGGATTATCTCCCCATGTCTTTGGGTATGAAACAAAAATGATCTGATTTCATACGGTTTACATATTTGTGGAAGCTCTGCTAAGAAAAATTTGCACACTTCATACTTTTGAAAATTCGGACCTGTCGCCCCGGTCTAACTGGGAAATCCTCGCCTTAATCATAGAAGTCCTTTTCTGGGACCAGAAATATTGATATGAGATATCAGTAGTTTGGGATGAGCATTTACTTTGAGATATCGAGAGTTGACTGTACGCCAAAAGAACTGCACATTTCCTGACCAGACTGCGTACATGCGAAGGCTGGTCTGAGCTTGATCGGTTTAGATATACCATATGCCAGATTTCATTTACATCGCAAAATAATGTGGATATGAGTATGTTCACCAGAACGTCTTTCAACTGATTGCCAAATGGTCAAACTTTTTTTCACAACCTCAAAAAAGAAGCATACAAAGTAAAACACATTTGATGTATATTATATGTCTAATGGCGGCATTATTGCGATAGATAGTACGACAATCAGGCGTTGGATTCAGCTTCTGTCTACTATGCCCACAGCTTAACAAAGAGGCGCTCTATTCTATTCCATTCTATTCCATAAGGCTGATTTTGTAGAGCCCTATGCAGATATCATGTGGAAAACTCGACGCAAAGTTCAGTCATTATCACTACACGAGAAAATCAACAAAATGGTTGTGCCCAGCGCAAACTCAGATCAGCCTGGGCATCCGCCCAGTCTGACCAGAGTCTTCGCTATCCACATGGGGATAGCTTAGACCCTTAGCTGCCCTTTAAGCGCCAAGCGAAGAGTCCGATCAGATTTGGCGGATGGCCAAACTGATCTGAGTCTGTGCTGGGCGCACAACCACTTTGTTGGTTTTCTCGTGTCGCGGCTCATTTTATTGCCAAATCAGTCAATATCACGAATATCATTACATTTAGATGGGTGGCTGTAACAAAGCCTGTTTAAGTGAACTGGTATGCCTCCAGATTTTTTCGCCATTCCAAGGAGAACAACGGTTGTCATTTTCTGTTTGATTTCCTGAAGATCGAAGTTCTTTCAAAATGAGATCCACCCTTAAAGAAAGTATTCCACGAGTTTAATTCTTTACTTTCGGAGATGACTCTTGTTGAGAGGAAGGCAAACATGAAAATGGCAGAATGTCTTCGCCTCAACTGTTATCCATTTACCTTAAATAATAAATGACCCGCGACACGAGAAAACCAACAAAGTGGTTGTTCGCCCAGCACAGACTCAGGTCAGCGTGGGCAACCACCCAGTTTAATTAGACTCTTTGCTAAGCGCTTAAAGGGTAGCCAAGGGTCGAAGCTGATCTGAGTCTGCGCTGGGCACACAACCACTTTGTTGGTTTCGTCGTGTCGCGGCTCAATTATACAAACTGCACGTGTGCATACTTACCATCGAGTCCGAGTGTTCGCAGTTTGCCCAATTAATAACTGGACCTTGTTGATTTAATGTGTATGGATACACCTCCGTTCTTGTCAAAGTGGGACAACTTTTGTGACTTCGTCTTTGTTTCCTAGGACCAGGATCCACTCTTGAAGGAAAGAATTGGCCCATAGGGGAGCTAATTCTTTCCTAAAAGATTTGTTCACCATTGAAAAGGGATGCAAAAATTCAAATGGCAGAATTGCTTCCCCTGAAAGTGTATCCACCTACTTCAAATGAACTGCGCATGTCCTGACCGGACTGCGCGCATGCGCAGGCTGGTCTGGGCTTGAGCGATTCATTCAGATATTTTTAAGACAGATTTTTTCATGACGCGACCTTAATATTGTGGACCAGAACTTCGTTCAACTAACACGTTCTTTCACGACCTCACAGACTGAATCATACATAGTAAAATATTCTCGATGTCTTTGATATGCCTGATGGCGGCATTTTCTTGAGGCTGTATTGGGACAATCTCTAGAAGCCCTATGATAAGTGAGCTATTAAAACATTCCATAGCTTTATCAACACGTCCCATTTCCTTATATATCCAACCGAGAAGATTTAAAGCTGTTTTTATGTGACCCAGGTTTGCATCTGTTCCTATAATCCAGTGAATGTTTTCAATGTCAGCTCTTGCGTGCGCCTCCATACCCAGGGCTTGGTGATTCAAGTACGACAAGAAGTACAGCAGAATTTTCCCGTCAACAGTGGCACTGTCTGTCCTGAGGGACCTGAAATGCCTTTCAAACAAGGTTGTTCCTCCAGGCAAACTAATCATTTCATAACAGAGAGCAGTCGGTGTCAGATCTTTTTCTGCTTGCGGAAACCAAACACATGGTATCACATGGTGTTTCAGAATTTCTTCTACCGAACGACGTACTTCTATAAGTGAGGGTGGTAACGCGCGAGATACGCATGCTGTACAAGCACACAATGACACTAAATTTTGATTAATTTTGTCTGCTAGTGGTACCAGTATATCCAGAGAAACTCTATGATATCCCAACATATACAGATAGGTCGCTTGTTTTAGTTTAGCAGAAAATGAGTCTGACTGCGAACTAATTTCATGCCACTTATCGCTCATCAAATCGTCTAATATAAGAGCAGCGGGTGCTTGTCTACCCTTTGCTGATACTACTGACAGTGACATAAGTACGAGGTCAATGTAAGGTAACAGAAAAGAAATTGCTCTTTGTGTCTCTTCTCGTGTATGATCCCTTACAGTTTCAGTTTGCAACAGCTTCCGCTTCACTTCAAAGAGTCTGCTTGAAGTTACTTCTATGTCCTGAAAATAACCTCTCAGTGAACACAACGGAAAATGCAATGTGTCTAAATTTAAAGTCAAGGGCTCTCTTAGACAATATCCCATACTGATGTTTTGAGTAGTACAACAGTTCTTCAAGCGAGTACCAAGGTTATCAGACTGAATTCTGAAAAGAAATTTAAAGTTTGAAGAAAGAATTGTTCGAAGAACAGCACACAGCCTCACCCGCAGTTGCTCACTCATTCGTCCATCAAACATATTTTCATCAGGAATAAAGTAATTTGGGCAAATACCATTTTCAACGCATCTATAAATCATATTTATACAGTTGTAGAGGCATCTTAACAAATTTTTCTCTTTCCAGAAACTGGCCGGAGTGTTCTCTATCATATATAGTAAACATGTTTTACAGTGATAGGACGTGATTGTCTCTTCCTGTAATAGCGGTGGTAGTATTTCTTTCTTCATAAGTTTCATTAAAATGTAACATTTTAATTGGGTAGAATTGAAGTGAGTGACTAAGAGTCTTTCTTGCAGAGAAAATGAAATCCTCCACTGTAGATGTTTCTCGTCACTAGTCGGATGTCCGACTTGTACAAAGAAACAACCGAGTGATTTACATTTATCAAATAACACAGGATCCGGCCAGTTATAATGCCTCGGTCGTGTTAGCCACTCATCCGCACAATCTGGCCACCTCCGACATCTCACTGCTAATACCATGTCTTGAGATGTATAATCCACTGCTGGTATTTTTAATGTTTCTGCTGGGCCATGTCTCTCAGAGTCCTCGAACAAGCTCTGGAACGTCAGTACCACTCTGCCCTCCCGATCGACTCTGGGGTCACCAAATGAAGGAAGCTGAAGATAAGGACCTACAGACTGCGGCCTACCGTAAATCACATATTGTAATTTGACATAACCTGCTGGTGTATGAGAGTCTTGAACCAAGAGTAAACAATGTTGGTAGTGTTGGGCAGAACATGTATCTTCCACTACAGGAAATGTTTCCCTTACATCCAGAAAATCAACGTCAGACTGCATACCAGGAGTTGTTGTTCCTTCAAACTGGCTACCACAGTAATAACATGACATTTCAGTGTTCGTAACCATTTTCCGCCGTAAAGTCATTATTATTTCCCATAAAATGACTTTCTCCTTACGTGCATCTCTATTTTCTATAGAAGCTCCAATATCTTCCATCACCTTGAACAACTTCCTTGACAAGGCTGGATAGTAGTCGGGTAGATCAGTAGTAAGAACTGGCTTACCTGAAATAACCAAATAAAAGAACGATTACTACCACTAACCGTTTCATTTACTTGAAGCACTTCATTACATAAGAGAAGCATCTCATGAAAATAAGAAAACAAACACTGACAACACTACTGTACCAGTCATTTACGAAGGGAAACAATTTTTGTAACTTCCCATTTGTCTTCCTGGATGATGGAACCCTTTCGAAATTGGGACTACTCTTAAAGGCTCCTGTAGGAGCAAATTCTTTCCGTTAAGAGTTGTCTCCCTTTTAGAAGGGAAGAAAAAGAGAAGAACAGAGTTGCTTCCCCTGAAAGTGTACTCATTCACTTTAAGACTGGGGACAGACTGTGCATTTACACAGAGCAATAGACTGGATACAGACTGCGCATTTACATAGAAAAATCTTGACTCTTCGTGTTTGCTCTGTATAAACCTAGCTATTCTGAACTGAACATTGTGTCAAACAGAAAATACACTATTAGACCGCAAAGACACAAGATACCTATTTTTCCTGATGTGGCTCAAAGTTTTCTTATGTTTTCTAACAGTTCTGAAGAAATGCACATATGACACGTCTTACTATGTGAGATAAACAATGTGAGATAAGCTTGCCTAATTTTTCCCTTCTTGGAGCCAGTGTCCATTCGGTTTTCAAACTCGCCTCTTCAGCGTTTAGTTTTTATTACACTGTCAAATGGATTAATAATTAGTTTTCCTTGAATTGTAAATTAGAATTTGCATTTTAAGAAAAACCAAACTCGTATATTATTGTTATTCTTGCCTCAAACCAGCAAATGAAAAATATTTTTATATTTTTTTTTATTAATATTTTGTTTAAGAAATAGATCAGCTCTAGCAGTGAATTGTTGTGTAATAATTCACTGTTTGGAGGTCAGTTGTAAAGTAGATCATATCACGAGCGCGGAGCGCGAGTGATATATATCTACTTACAACTGACCGACAAACAGTGAATTATTACTCAACAATTCAATGCTAGAGCTGAACTATTTCGATTCTAACACTCAAAAACGCCAAAAAAAACTATTCTTTTCTTCCAAACTCTCCCAACCATCATGCCAGCGCGTTCATGCTCCCGCCAATATTCTATACTGTATCTAAGATAAATGTACTTTTTTATGGCAATTTTAGAAAGAAGGAGAGGCGTTACACCGTCTAATGTCTCAAAACGTCACAAAATTACGTCAGAAGTTGCAGTGACGTCAGCAATTAGACTCACGCGCTCCGTAACAGTAAATTGTTAAAACACGGCAACTTTCCATTACTTCTATAGGCGCACTGTGTTAGAATATTATTTTTTTTTTTTTTTCGATTATCTTGAAAGGCATTTTTCATGAGAGTCACTCTTTTATTTAATCTCACTTATCTCACAAATTGCAGTCCATATCTTATGGCATATATCACAATGGACATGTAATACTCAGCTTAGACTACGCGGATGCAGGCTACCTACTCATCATTGGGGTCGCAGGAAAAGGGGCCTTAAGTCGTCTGCGTACTGCAAAAGTTGGCACAACCTGCGCATATGTACTTCACTATTAGACACCCCACTATTCACAAACTGTATGATTGTAAACGCGAAAAGGAAAGACTCTGATAAGACTGTATGTTTGCACAGGCTGGTCTGAGACTTTCCTGTTCACACATGCCGCAAAGTAGCTTTTGACGCAACGCAAACCAGTCAGAAAGTTGTGTTCTCTCTACTTTCTCCTACCTAAACATTTCTGGCACTGAAGCTAGTATTACAGTCTACGATTAGACAGCGCGGGTGCAAGGTATCTTTCCTCTTGGTGAGGTTCATAAATATTCTCCTAGCTTCCCAGCAGGCACATGACGTGTAAATGACGTCACAACGACGTCGATGCGACAACGGGAACATGACGTCAAAATGTCGATGCGACGTGATATTTTGACGTCATGTTCATGTTCATGACGTCGAAATGTCATCATATGGACGTCGATTCGACGTGATGACGTCGCATCAACGTCCGTATGATGACATTTCGACACCATGTTCCCGCTTTGTTAAAACGAATTCGTGCAGTTTTTCAATGATCAGCCTGGATGCAAGACATCTTTTCTCCTAGTAAGGTTCATAAAAAATCTCTTTGCTACACTGTCAGGAGATGCAATTCCCTTTACATTTTGAAAAAAAAGGAAGTAACAAAAGTTGTCTCCCATTGTAAATATGGCGAGGGAAACATGGCGGTGCATCCATTTACTTTAACGGCCATGACAGAAAGAAAATTGCAGTTAGTTCACTTACTGGATAGTTGTGCTTTTAATTGAATTTTGCGGAACGGAACGGAACCGCTACAAGCTCCCGTCCTTCCCCGTAGGCACCCACCCTCCTGGTTTCTCATACTAATAATTATTGAATATTATAATAGAATTGGTTGCTAAATTTGCAAGTTTTTTACGAAATAAGGCGCAATTATAACCTCCCTTGTCAATCTTATAAATTAACATTGCGTTTTATTCCGTAAAAAGTCTATGTTCCGTTCCGTTACGTTACGTTGCGCAGCATTCCAATAGCCTAACTTGCCGCAAAAAATGAACCAGAAGAGACAAATAAAAGCAAAATGAACAAACCAAACGCATACAGCAAAATAAGAACCTGTTTTTTTATTATTAATAATAATAGCCCTTTCGCCTCCGAGAGACATTTTTTTCGTGCACATTCTTACTCAGCCATAGAAACATATGCCTGGAACAATTACAAATTCTAAAAGTCGATTGGACTTGGATGGACGTTGCTAGCCCAACTAGGGTAGCTGAAGAAAGGACTAGATGGAAAGGGATTGTTGTAAAGTCATCCGCGGTGCCCCAACGACCTTGCAAGGTTATAGGATAAACTAGATTAGACATTGCGCATTTGCGCATACTGGTCTGAGCAATGCAGGTTTTCTTTTGATTAGGTGAACTAACGGTCATTAAAATAGTAAAATAAGGTAAAGGTAAAGGTTTTCGATATCCTAATAGCCGTGGGTGCAGTGGGGGGTTAGAGACCCACTGTATCTTGGGCACAGCTGATGAGAGGCGGAGCCCATCTCTCTCCTAATGCTGCCTTATCCTTCCCTGATTCGAAAAAGGTACCCATTTACTGCTGGGTTGCCAGAGAGAGTTTTCCAGTCGTCGGACGGCAATGGTGAGCCGCGAACTCACGACCTTCTGGTGACTTTCTGGGCCACTCTAACCACTCGACTACGGCGCCTTTCTAAGATAGTACAACACTTCAAACGATCTGCACTCTTAATTAACACACTGGCCATACAAATTCGAATAAAATTTCCTTTTAAAAGGACGGCTTGCCCAGCTAAGACAGTGAAATTTTCATGAGTTGTTTATTGAAGAGAACCCGATTGTTAGTGCACTTTCTGTTGCTAACTTTTATTTAGCAAAGTATTTAAAATTTCTAACTTATTGAATGGTGGCATTATCCACGGGTGTAAGGTAAAAACAAGTGTAGAATTTATTTGAAAAACAAATTGAAAAAAAAAATATTTAAACACACACACACATAAACGCCACCACCAACAACAAAAAACAGTTTTTCAACGTTTTGGCCGGCCGTTTTAGGCATGTCTCAAGGAAAATAACTATATGGACCTATTTCAAGTCTTTTCTTCACGGCTGTTGAGTCACGTTTAGTCTGAATCAAAATTTTAGGAAAGGCTGTTTCAAACCCATGTCTATGGAATCTTGGCACATCTGAACTTGGCATCAGAAGAAGACAATAAATTTATATTTACTGAAGTTTATTTTTGGTTTAAGTGGCATCAGTGGCAGTGACTGGAACAAAATTTTGACACTCTGAGAAGAAAATGCATGCTGCTGTTGTTTGGGACAATAGCTTGCTTTACACCATTTGGGAACAACAAAGCACGGAACCCATTGCCTTCGTATTTCCATGAACTCCCGACAAACGAAATTTATCTCTTTTCAGTAAATGTGTTAAGGGAAGAAAATCGTCAAAAGCGCTTGTTTCTAAATTTAAACAATAAATTTGAACTCTGCTCTTTCAGATTTTACACTGAAACACAGATCAGCCCACTCTGGCATAAGCGCAGTCTGATCAGTCTGGCCTCAGCATGAAAGATGAAGAATATATATATATGCCGAAAAAGACTGATCAGATCCAACGAGTGCATCGGCGCTGGACAGTGTGCGGGCTGCTCTGACTAGTCAGATTATGCGATGCCCTAAGGCCTAGTTTTCGCGACGCAGCTGCATGATTTTTTGGAAAAGCTAATGCTTTGCGCTAAGCTACATAGAAGCAAAGCCAAATACTTTGCATTGCATTCGCAGTTTCATTTTTTATGCCATCAGTTTATAAAATGCAAACGAAATGTGGCCAAGTTCAAGGCACTTGTAAAAGAAAAAAGTGCTTTTTATCGAAAATATTTAAAAAAACCCAAAAAACTATAAATGTTTTTCAGAGAAAAACTGATGTCCCCCCACCAGCCCATTTCCAATTCCCCCTTATGAATAAAAAACCTGTGCAATTAAAATACTAGGCAAGTTTGGAGAAAATCCATCCACTGGTACTAAAGATATCCTTCATAGATGACTATGTCCTTGCAAATGAAGTCGAGGTCACCAA
Source organism: Ctena decussata (assembly GCA_963989385.1). Taxonomy (NCBI): domain Eukaryota; kingdom Metazoa; phylum Mollusca; class Bivalvia; order Lucinida; family Lucinidae; genus Ctena; species Ctena decussata. The sequence continues at coordinate 2,154,827 of OZ022501.1, read as the reverse complement.
AATCTAATCAGCTCTGAAAGTTGACCCAATGATGTATCCATACAAGTTTGATGAAATACCATCCACTGGTTCAGGAGATATAGTGAGTACAAGAAATTGTCATCTAAGTTTGCCAGTGACCTTGAAACTGAGGTCAAGTCACCAAAATTTAATCAGCTCTTAAACTTGTCCCAATGATGTATCCATGCAAGTTTTGGTGAAATTCCATCCATTAGTTCAAGAGATACAGAGGGTACAAGAAAACGTCATCTAAGCCCTCAAGGTGACCTTGCAAATGCGGTCAAGGTCACCAAAATCTAATAGGTTCTTAAACCTGTCCCAATCATGTATCCATGCAAGTTTGGTGAAATTCTATCCATTGGTTCAAGAGATATCATGGGTACAAGAACCTCCAGTGACCTTAAAAATGAGATCAAGGTCACCGAAATCTAATCAGCGCTTAAGCTTGTTCTGATGATGTATCTATGCAAGTTTGGTGATATTCCATCCATTGGTTCAGGAGATATAGTGGTTACAAGAAATTGTAATCTAAGTCCTTCAGTGACCTTGAAAATGAGGTCAAGGTCACCAAAATCTTCTCATCTCTTAAACCTGTCCCATCTCGTGGGTAAAAGAAATTGTCAGCTAAGTCCTGCAGTGACCTTGAAAATAAGGCCAATGTCACCAAAATATAATCAGCTCTTAACCTTGTCCCAATGATATATCCATGCAAGTTTGGTGAAATTCCGCCCATTGGTTCAGGAGATATTGTGCATACCAGAAATTTTCCCGCCATTTAAGTCCTCCTGTGACCTTGAAAATGAGGTCAAGGTCACCAAAATCTAATCAGCTCTTAAGCTTGTCCCAATGATATATCCATGCAAGTTTGGTGAAATTCCATCCATTGGTTCAGGAGATATTGTGCATACAATAAAATTTTCACGCCATTTAAGTTCTCCTGTGACCTTGAAAATGAGGTCAAGGTCACCAAAATCTAATCAGCTCTTAAGCTTGTCCCAATGATATATCCATGCAAGTTTGGTGAAATTCCATCAATTGGTTCAAGAGATATCGCGCATACAAGAATGGGACGCCGACGCCGACGCCGACGCACCGGGAACTGCACTGAAAACAATATGTCCCCCCTCACCTTTGGTGGGGGGACATAATACATGAACTATCAAAAATAGAATAAAGTGTCCATCGTTATTTTTAGCAGATGAGGCAAATCGGATAGGATAGAAATAGACAAAATCGGACGAGGTATTTGTTCGTTATGCCTGTGAAGAAAATAATGAAGAAATGCTGTCTCAAACCGGAACGTACTTTCCAATCTCTTTGGCTTAATTGCTGCCCTAAAAAAGTTTAGAACGAATCGTTGCAGTACACACTCACTGTGTACACACTCTCCTGGTATTTTCCGACTAAGCGTGACGTATTGTTTCTTTCGAAAAAAAACTCGGTATCACTAAACCACTTGAATACTGGCTTGCGCTCGAAAGCGCAAGCCAAAAAAAAGCCAACTGATTAAACGACGAGCCAAGAGACATCTCTTACCTGCCACTAGAACGAACCTATATACGAAAGTGCAAACAAGCCTTTTTGAAGTGGGATTAAGTACGTATTTTACACCATCCTCCAATGAATTCATTTAATTGTTTTCTCATCAAAATATATATAATAAGGAAGAAAAAATAACATAGATTTTGATCCTATTTGCTTAAAATCTTGGAAATGATCTTGCGAATGAGAGAGCTACCCAGCAGGAACACAAGGTTGAATCGACGTTGAATAAACATTGAATGAATGTCCTGATGTTAAACCAACGTCAAATCACAGGCGCTTGAAGTTCTATGCTAAAAAAAACTTCAAAACCCTTTATACTTGACGCAGTCTATAGGCCATTTCTTCAAAATGGCTTATAGCCTAGAAGTTTAGCGGCATTGAAATAGAACTTCAAGTGCCTGTGGTCAAATCAACTCTCTGTGCCTAGTGAGCTACCCTCTGCTTTCCCTTTTTAAGAAAGCAGAGGGTAGTTCGCGGACAGTCTCGGCGTAAGCCAAATATGATCTACAGTCTCTGCAGGAAAGCGAAAATTGGCGGAATCGATTATACCCTGTGGTATAGTAGGCCACATTTACAATTCTCCGAATTCAGACATTGAAATTTTACTGGTTCTGGCTACTGCAAAATGGTAATTTTGTATAATCAACTCCTCCCACATTTTTTTAGCTATTAATTTTAAAGGACCTGGTATGATAAGGGCCATTTTTGGCCCCCATCCAAATTCTCTTAAAAATGCATGGTTTCTATTGCTTATCATTTGTGCGTATGGGAACAAGCAAAAATAATATGTTTCGTGTTTGTTAATTCTCAGAATAATATGATTTCTGACATGCCTACGTTGTTTCAATAAAATGAAGGAAAATTGCGAGAAAACTTGAGTTTAATACATATTCCTTTCAAGAAATAAGTCATTTAAAATAAATTTTGAAAGCTCTTAACAACAGGCTTTTGATGAACTGCTCATATGTAAGATTGCACTGCTAATTACCTGTACACTGAACAAGGCCTCTCCAGGTACCCCACCCACTCAAGTTTGCAAGTCCAGAGACGCTAACAAAAAAAAATCCAACAGATCAAAATGAAATGTATACCAGATTATTCCTTGTGTTCTAACTAAGAAAATGAATACCCACAACATATGTTTATTTTGTCTATGAGCGGGGATATGGGCGTTTTTATGTTGAGAACGCTGGGAAAATGTTCCAAACGCTGCCAGTTTGGTAACAAAAATTTAAAAATAAACATTGAGCCCGGTCTCCAGCACATTTAATATTTTCATGGCATGTAAATGTATTAAAATTTTATCTGTATACAAAATATTAAATGTGCTGGAGGCCGGGCTCATATATTTTTGAAAGCCACAAAGGCTACCAAATTCGTCATTTTCGTCAGGATCCGTTGGGGGGGGGGGGGGGGGGGGGTATGGGTATGTTCAGTACAAATATCACAAATATTTTGTGCAAGAACTGGTTAATTTTGTGTTTGCTGTTACATTCAAGGTTTGAACTTTCATGTGAATACATTTTTATTATGGAAATAAGACTTTTGAAAAATGAGTTTTCTGGGGGCCAAATATGGGCCTTATCATACCAGGTCCTTTGCACAGATATAACAGACATATTGGACATGTCTTTTTTAAGTGGAAAACTATTTTTGAGACAGTTACGGCATTCTCAAACTTAGGAATTTTCCGCGTTTTTGGCTATAACAAGATGAAAAGACTGTATAAGCCACTTAAGTCGTTGCTATGCGGTTGCTAAGGCTAAATATCTATAAAGGAGATTCCCTACAACCATGAAATTTGGTCTGGAGGAACAGTCTTTGTAAGACTGTTCCTCCAGAGCAAATTTCATAGTTGTAGGGAGTCTCCTTCAAAGAAATTTAGCCTTAGCAACAGCATAGCAACCACTTAAGTCGTTTTATGAATACGGCCCCTGGTGTAAGAGGGTATTTTGAGATATCAGTGTTTGAGATAACGAGAGTCAACTGTACACCTTTTGGCGGAGTTTCATTTCGTAGAGTTGGTCTGACAAGAGCCATTCCTGTACCAAATATCCCTAGATACAGGGTTTCTAACAACTCGTCTTATTTGACAGATTTTGGATTTGATTGTAGTTGCTTTTAAAATAGGGGCCCCGGTAGCTTAAAGGGTTTAAGCGCTGGCCAGCTAATCTAGCGGACCCTAAATCGATTTCCGGAGGCGGAAATCTTTTCAATCACAAACGGGGTCTCATTGCACTCAGCCCATTGTCATCCTCCCATAGTCCTGATATGACTGAAATACTGTTGAAAAGGATGCAAAATCGCAAGTCCATCCCTTTGATAGATTTGGTCTGACCATAGCCACCCCTATACCAAATATTCCTGGATACAGAACTTCTAACGGCTCGTCTTATTTTACAGATTTGGACTTAACTCCGTAGCCTTTTTTAACACTTTATAAAGCGCCAATGACTTAAAAAAGTAGAATTATTTGCAAACAGCGTGGATCCTGTCCATACGGCTCATCTAGACCTACACGTGTGCCTTCTAGTCTTTGAATTCTCAAAATGATACAGGATTGGACAATTTTTTCTTTCTTTTTTTTAATTTTGCAGACGTAAATTTTGCCGTTTGCTATTTGGCGCTTAAAGGGTTAAAATAATTTCGGTCTGTTTTTCATAGCCACTTAGTTAACTTGTCTTACATCATACACTGCAGACAGACAGACAATAACTTTATTCACTCAAAGTACATGTAAACATTACATAATGAGGAATTTCTCTAATACTAATCAACATGGCAACGGACGGTGGATCATGTACTAAGATTAGCAATGGTAACAGTAACAAATTTGAGAGTTAAAATGCAAGGAGAGGAGAGAACACAGAACATAAGGCGAGTACTGAACGAAAGGAAGATTACACTATGTTGTACTAAACGGCTCGCCGCATACTTCCTGCTGCCAGAAGAATAATAAGGGCAAGGCATCCTAAATAAGCGAATTTTCAGAACCATTAAATTTTCAAGATTTTTATTATAACATCCATAAAAATAATAATAACAGTAAAGAACGACAGCAGAACGCATATGACTAGCCGTCCCATCCAGCTATTGAGTATAGAGCTTACCAGAAATTCATGGTGCAGAATATAGCGATACAAAGACATTTTTTTTATATAAAATCCTTATGAGAGAGAGAGAGAGAGAGAGAGAGAGAGAGAGAGTTTGTGAAAACAAAGGTACATACTTAATCTCCCAGCCATTTTGTAGGTTGTCAGTCTTCACTCAGCTTGTAAACATATTTCTTGATATGAACGCCAGTTCTTCTATTCGTCCTCTTCTATACTTTAGTCTGTCTATAGTAATTATGAGACACAAGGTCTTCCAACATGGACTTATATCATTCTGCTGGGGAATTCCGTTGTTTTCGAGTGCTACACGTTTGTAAACTGTAAGGGACAAACATATGGGATGCAAATGATGTCTTATCCGGCCATGACGGGGCGAAAATGTAATGTGTTGTAAATTGATTGTTCAGTTGCAGAATAGTTTACCAAATATCGAAAGTCGAGCAATGTGGGTCTCAACTGAACAGTATTCGCTTTTAGTTGAGAAGAAACCATTATGAACTATGAACACTGCGAAAAGAATTCCACGTTGGGGAATCACGTGGTATGAGTGATAGGGTTCACGGACTTTCTGTGCCGGTAGTCAAGAAAATTGACGGTGTTTTTCTTATACCCAGTCGATTTTTATGCAGTAGAGTGCACATACCTCCTCATTATTCGAGACAAACACTTATTTAAAGACAGGGGTGGTACTATATAAGGAGGATTAACTCCAACAGTGTCATTCTTGGGCGGACACACGGCGCCAAGTGCGTGCAACTATTGTTATGTATCGCTGAGCCACTTGGGGAATGTCGTTAGGAGAATTGAACTGAACGGAACACAGTGTTCAGTTCAGTTCAATTCTCTTATCGACGTTACCAAAGTGGCTCAACGGTACGTAACCATAGTTGCACACACTTGGCGCCGTGTGTCCGTCCAAGAACACAGTGTCATTCTGTCTCTTGATCATATAGTGTCAACATCTCCAGTCAGCCAATGAAATTATTATAACTGATAATTCTGGTCCACTGATTGGCTGAATAAATTTTCACACCTTCATCTGTACAGATAACATATGCTATTGCTGGGAACCAGACCCCCCCGGCAGAGAAGTCCTGTCTTTAAGAATTCTACCACAAAGTGCGATAGTTTTACGCACAAGTCCGGGCAAAGTTCGTCGAAGTTATGTGGAAAACGTCTACAATCAGCGAAAGTACACTTAACCCTTCAAGCGCCAAAAAGCAGACGACAAAATTTACGTCTGCAAAAATTTCAAAATATGTTTCATCCAAGCTCTATCATATTGAAAATTAAAAAAAAAAACTACGGGACAAACAGTGTAGATCTAGAGGAGGTGGCTCATTATGAGCCACTTCATCAGGATCTGCACTGTTTGCAAATTCTGCCATTTTCATCACTGGCACTTTAAGTCTTAATGAGCGTTGTCTCAATCAGGTGGTATCTACTCTTCATTATGTGTGACAATCGACTGGGTATTAAGAAAAAACACATGATCAGTCGTCTAACCTGTCTTGTCCGAACACCTGCACAAAATTCCGTGAACTCTATCATCTAGCCTATACCATGTGATTCTCCGCCTTGAATACGCGCTCTGAAAATCACTTTGTCTCTGGTCAGGGCTAGGTAATTTTAATAACTTGGTATAGAGTTTAAGATTTTGGACTATGTAAAATAGTTACAGCATTTAAATTGTTAAGGATATTGATGATGATTCATGCAAAAAAAGCTGCTACGACTGGTCTGATTAAAACAGTTCAGTGTGTGTGTGTGTGTGTGTGGGGGGGGGGGGGATATAGGGGTCAACAGTTCAGTGTGTGTGTGTGTGTGGGGGGGGGGATATAGGGGTCAATCATGAACATTTGCCAAGTCCCGAGGGAGCTGTTGATAACCGAGGCAGAATCCCAAAATGTGTTGATGTTAAAAAGGATTTCAAAATTTTTGCTGCACATTAAAGGAAAAAATAGTATTATATAATATCATAAAATATTTTCCTTGTCTACAAATAAATTAAACATCGTCAACAAAAATCATTATCATGACCACCGTGAAAACGTAGAACATCAGAGAGTAATTTTCTGCGCAAAAATCTTAAAAAAAAAAAAAAAAAAAAAAAAAAAAAAAAAAACAAACATCGTTATGGAAAATGTATTTGCGTCTGATGAATCTTAAATGCCTTCAGAAGGGCGTCCTAGAAATAAATTTTCCCAGTTCTTTCACACATTATCAGGCTGAGCAGATTAAAAAGAGGACCCTGTGTCCATTTTATTTTTCAAGATGACATAGATTATTCTACCATATATTTCAAGGTTGAAAAATTTAAATAACACACTTGACTTGGTTCTGTTCTGTTTCAATTCTCCACAGAAATAAAGTATTTATACAGGTAAATGATATAAGTATATCTGCATGCACTATATTTAATTAATGCATCCAGTATACATGCACCTAAAATATGGTTGAACATTGGAGATTAAGCTACTGTTTTCATTTGCTCTAACTTACAATCTAGGAAAGAGTTGGGACACATAAATTGCTATGTCGCCCTTCTTAATGCATTAAAGCACCTTCAGACCTAAGCACATTTTGAAAAACGATATTAACTGTTTAGATTTTTGTACAGAAAATTACCCTTTGACATTCATGTTGTTGTTTTTTGTTTGTTTGTTTTTTTCAGAATTTTATATTTACCACAAATTACCACCTTAAATACAAGGTAGGCAGTTATACGTATATCATACTTACAGTCAAGTGTGTAAGAGAGTGTCCAACCTTAAAAATATACTCTTTTGTGCGTGCGTGCGTGTTTTCTGACAAATATTTGGACATATAAGGTTTCATCTTCTTTCATCTGCGCAACCTGATAACGTGTGAAACATTTGGAAAACATAATTGCTAGGATGCTCTTCATAATGCATTAAAGCATGTTCAGACCTAATGACATTTTTATTGACGATGGTAATTTTGTAGATTTTTGCGTACAAAATTACCCTTTGATATTTTCTTATGTAAACCCTTTTCACATCAACACATTTTGGGATTCTGAATTATGAGGAATAACATAAAGAAGGCATCTGCTAATTTTTGGCAAAATCGTTTGTATTTTCAGCATTTTATGCAGATCTTTGTCTTCGCCCCAAATCAGTGATTATCACCATCTTAAACGCTTTTAGCGCAGCGTAATATGTGCTTGTAAGGTAGCTTTTCTTTATCTCTGTTCTGAAATTTGACGGAAGAAGCTAAATAATTAACATAAAAAGAAACCATAATGATAATGAACCTGTTATAGGTTTATGTGAAAACCATTATCAATAATTGGTCATTTCAGGAACCTAAAATCTGAATTTCCCTTAATTTTCCAGCAGTCAGGCGACATAATGGACCGGAAAAGCATTTGTCGAGTGCTGATGAGAAATACGATATAATAGATGCACTAGTATATATCAAGAGCCTATATTCAAACAATAATGGCATTATCTAACACCATATTATAACCATCTCTCTATCTCTCTCTCATACGACATGTGTCGCATACACGCTTGCGCACAGTTTCCATCGCATCTCAGCTGGTATGAACTGGCATACTGTCCTGGTGAAGCAGAATCCCACAGCGGATCTTTCCGCGGCGTTTCTCCTTGATGAACTTGTGCACCTGCTTCGATTGGTTGTAATAGATATACCATGGTTTGTCCGCCTGTACGAGGAGATGATCCACGAGCTTTGTTTGTCAGCCTGTACGTGGAGATAATCCACGAGCTTTAGCGAGTGGATTATCTCCCGTACAGGCGGACAAACCATGGTATAACTATTTTATACCACCCTTATCAGTGTAGACCTTTCGTTGGCGTTTTCTGGTAAGGGTGGTATAAAGTTTAATATTCCCCATTCATTGTGGTTTCATGGACCACTCCTTTGCTGTCCCACAAAATGATCGACATACCCTTCTTGGTGGACCTGTTTGCTTTGAGATTGCCATCGATTCTTGTTTGCTCTTAAGATCATAGTGATACAGCCAGGCCCCAAGGTTACAATCTTTTTCGTGCTCAGCTCAGCTTTTCAGAGATTTTTATGGTTTATTATATGACGTCGCGTCTGAGAGTGTAATAAAGCCATACATTAAAAACGATAATCCAGTATGCGTTGACGTCCATGCAAACATCGCATTTTCTAGTGGCGAAATCGTGACGTTTTAGTGCAAAATTTGCTCATAAAATGCGATTTTAGTGTCATATGATAAATAGAATCTTGCATTTGTGCTCCTGTATTATTGAATTTATTAAACTCGTTGGGGAAAACGATAAGATGCTTGGCATAGCCTAGCATCTTATCGTTTCCCCAACTCGTTTAATAAATTCAATAATACATGAGCACTCAGGTAAGATCCTCTATTTCCATCATTAGCTTTTCACAATAATGCACGGGAAAAAAACCTTGTCTAGTATTTTAAATTTTATTCAATATTGCAAGTTGAGCACAATCTCAGCTGAGAACGAAAGAAAGTTTTATAACCTCGGGGCCAGGTTTCAGCCCAGGAATGAAAGTCATCTTTGCTGGCGTTGTACCGAGTTAGCAAGGCTGCACTTATGTTGACCCTCGACAGTTTCATGTCGAATACCTTTTCGGATCACATCTTGAATATACCTTGGACATGTGGACTTTGACATGAAGTACGACGTTTATGTGTCCAGGTGACAGGCATGTTGCTTCTTCTAACTCATGGAGAATGATACGGCGGGTTTACTTCACTAGGTTTGCACAATATCAATGTTTTCCGGGCTGATACCGGTTGATGGCCGTCCTGACCTGGGATCGTACACTATACTCTCTCTCTGCCACGCTGGAATTCTTTCCCCCAGCGTTTCATAGTTGTAGAAAAAGGAAAAGACTCCCCATAAACGGCAGTCATCTCTATTTAATCTGTTTAGCAGACTGACTATCAATGATTAAAAACTTTATCTCAGTTTTGCCCATTTTGCTAACTCACTTGGAAAATGGGGTGGGTGCCGGGATATGTTTATTCTTAAAATTATTGAGGCTAAACAATTGCAGCCAGCAATATGAGCCTACATGGACTCAGTAGCTAAAACATTAATCACGCTATGTAATCACGTGTACAGCGATAATTGCTTTCTTCGTAACCAAACTGCTTTCTTGGGACGATTTCAGCAGAAGGCCACTGCACTATATGAGTATTTTGAAGAATTCCTTCTCTAAGACAGCCAGAAAGATAAAAGTTCTTACATCAATAGATACACCATACATGTCGGTTATTACAGCATGAGTGTCAATTTGAATGGGTTTAGATGACATGAGAATATGACAATTGAACGGGGTTGAATCAGCCGTTTACCACGATTGTAGTACGAAAATAATTATTTTTACCTAGAAATGCCACGAAAAAGTCCGAGAAAAGTTTGTTTATGTATGAAAAAAGAGCATTTGCCAAATTAAATATAATTTGACTAGCTTAATATTCTATGAAGAAAATGGCATTTCCCCGGAATTCCGTCGATTTAAATGAACTGCTTTCTTAGCAGAAAACAAATCCAACTGAACTGTTTTTTTTTTCTTCGTTTTAAAGGGATCTGTTACTGCGGCTACAGGATGACCAAAAGTAATTAAGATAAAACAGAATAAACTGTAAAGTACCTGCAATTTACAGGTTACAGTACTAAGTATTGCCCTAAGTGTAATAGTACAGCCTGACATGCGCTGTTGCGTATGTTAGTGCATATGTCCATGGAACTATAACCATACTTTAAGGCTCAAGTCAAGGCGACTTGCAGTTACTTTGACTTTTCTTAATATTTTCAGGACGATATAGTAGTCTAAAGTCCCACGCTGTGATACATCGTTTCATGAGACTGAATGTGATACGGTACCTGAAAAGCAGTTCATCACAACAGAAAGCAGTATATTAGACAAAAAATGCAAACCGGTCTCATGTTCTTTTCATGTGATAAAGGACATTATCTTTACAAAACATCAGTACAAATAATGTATAATATATCTGTGATCTTTGCAAAATAAATCGACAGAAATCACAAATATTTGGGATGACAACAAACGGCAGCACATGACCCATGCAGATTTCTTCTAATTGTCACTTAAATACCATATGCACCGACTAATTGCCAAAGTACAAAACTGATTATTCATTGATACCACTTGCTCGATGTAAATCACTTCATTTTCGGAATATTTCGACCAGAAATAAATCAAATTAACGTTACAACGAAGCACTGTGTCATCATTTTCCTTTCCAAGAAAGCAGTTTTGTTACCAAGAAAGCAATTATCGCTGTGCAATTAGGTCACGTGATTACACAGCGTGATGAATGTACAGCGAGAAAAATTACATCCCTCAATTCTGGCTTGCCTGCTTCGGCACGCAAGCCTATGTATTAAGACAGAATACGACTTCCTTTCATGGACACGCAAGCGGAAGACGCTGGTTTGTTCCCAGATTCGAGAATGGTGCACAACTGCAAGTGGAGAACCCATATATGGAGTGCGTCTACGTGGGGGGGGGGGGGGGGTTGTTTGACTTACTTTTTCTACCTGAGCACCTAAAAAGAAAGACATGCCACAATCTGGCACACCAAATAATCGAACATGCCTTGCTAAAAACTCGGGCTACTTTATCTTTTTTATTTATCGGGTGTATTTGAGTGCTTATAAATTGTCCACTGTCAAATAACGACATGCGCATTTTCGAGGTCATTATATAAAACGTGGACTGGCTTTGGACTCTGGACTTTGGACTGTGTAAAACCTGGACTCTGGGCTTTTGTAAAATCTGGACTTTGTTAAACTTAGACTAAAATATTTCAACAATAGTTGTTATTCCTGCACAGCAGTGTAGAGTGTAGATTCAAATTAGACTGCTGGTTGGAACAGTCTGATCAGGGTCTGTGCTACTAGCCTGGCAGTTTTATTTAAAAGCATTTACTGGTTTTACAGACAAGGTGATTGGTGGTATCTACTAGACACTTTTTCTTATATTTTCATAAACGTACATTGAAATTCAGTTTCATGGAAGGGTCTTATTGACAAAATTCAGTGAGGAAACACAACGGGACGTAACACATACAAACTTTCCCTATTACCCCTTGGTAAATAGTCAATATGTCAGAAACCAACCAAACTAGGACGGTACCCAGTTGCCGATTATGCGCAGTAAGCGATCTCGCCACGTGAGTTGCTAAGGAAGCGTATATACGTTACATTCGCCCCAAACGATTTCGGCCGAGAGTATTGACTATAATGTCAATCTCTGTGCAATTTGAGTGTTTGTTCATTGGCCTAGGATAAGCGAACCCATTTCCTAGTCAGATTTGACATTAATCCAGTTTCCCCTTTGTTACCATAGTTTAATGGGGTATGAACAACGAAAAGATTCAGCAAAATGACATATTATACTGAGCGTCATGCTTACTGACAGATCCTTATTTCTCCGCTTTGTTATTTATATGTATGTAAAAGTTTTGTGTAAACCAAAGGATACAGCGATTTAAATGACAAAACCTGCCGCCGTAGACTTAAATGTTATCAGCATGATCAACAAACTTTGAGACGGTAAATCCATGATTGGATTTGACATCCAGAAAGTTTAATTCGTCATATCGATAACTAGTTCCCTACGGGCATTTGTGCATTTGTCCTTTAATGTTGATTCATGAATATCACAACTAGGACAGATAAAGCAGCTAAATACCATTTATTTATTTATGGCATGCTTTTCTCACGTCAGAATAAATAAGACAATTTACATATCTTTTATCAAAAAGCTGACAGGTTGAAATTTAAACATCACAGTCGAAGCGCGTGGCAGTTTAGCCCCTGCTGTGACTTCAGGGCTTATCTAGTATGTTTACCATAGCAACAATATTTTTTAGCTCACCAGAGCCGAAGGCTCCGGGGGAGCTTATAGGATAGGCAGTTGTCCGTCGTCGTCGGCGTCTGTCGTATGTCGTCTGTCGTATGTCGTCGTCGTCGTCCGTCAACACTTTTAAACAACATCTCCTCTGAAGCCACTGGGCCGATTGGGCCCAAATTTCATCTGTAACATCCTTATGCTGGGGGATTGAAAGTTTGTGTTTTTTATGGAAATCTGCCTTTTAGTTTGGTTGCTATGGCAACTTAGAGTTGCCATAGACTTATAATGGGGAAAATTGAAAAATGGCATTTTCTGCCAAGCCTTTGCAGAAATGTTGACAGAACTTTTATAGAAATGTTCCTTGAGAAGTCTTCTATCATCTATATGTTTTTTGGCCCACTGCCTTTTTATTGGTTGCCATGGAAACCAAAATGCAATCAAAAAGTAAAAAAAATACTTAAAAACTATCTCCTCTGAAACCACTGGGCCGATAAGGCCCAGCTGTCATCTGTAGTATCCTCAGGCTGGGGGATTGAAAGTTTGTGTTTTTTATGAAAATCTGCCCTTTAGTTTGGATGCTATGGCAACTTAGAGTTCCCATAGACTTATAATGGGGAAAATTGAAAAATAGCATTTACTGCCAAGCTATTGCAGATATGCTTACAAGACTTTTATAGAAATGTTTCTTGAGAAGTCCTCTGTTAGCGTTGATGTTTTTGGGCCCACTGCTCCTTTAATTGGTTGCCATGGAAACCAAAATAGAAAAATAATGGAAAAAAATAATTACAATATTATCTCCTCAGAAGCCACTTGACCGATAAGGCCCAGATTTCGTCTGTAGTATCCTTAGGCTGGGGGATTGAAAGTTTGTGTTTTTTATGAAAAACTGCCCTTTAGTTTGATTGCTATGGCAACTTAGAGTTGCATTGACTTATAATGGGGAAAATTGAAAAATCACATTTACTGCCAAGCCATTGCAGATATGTTGACAAAACTTTTATACAAATGTTTCTTGAGAAGTCTTCTATCAGCTATATGTTTTTGGTCCACTTCCCTTTTTATTATTGGTTGTCATGGAAGCCTTAAAGCAAAAGAAGGAAAAAAATCCCTTAAAAAATGATACCCTCTGAAGCCACTAGGCCGATTGGGCTGATTTTATCTTTAGTATCCTTGGGCTGGGGAAGTGAAAAGTGAAAATATGTGTTTTTCTTTTATGAGAATCAGCTCTTTTGTTTGGTTGCTATGGCAAATTAGAGTTGCATTGACTTACAATGGGGAAAATTTTACTGTTTGTTTGTTTGTGTTTCAGTTTCCCTGTGTCGCAGGCCGTCAGCTGGGAGGGGTATAAAAAAATTTTACTGCAATCAAAATATGGAAAACAGTTATATATTTTGTTATCAACTCAACAGACTGTCAGACTGAGACTTTGTAGTAGTATATTTTGTATTAGCCTGTACAAATGTGACAGCAGTTTTGAAAGCAATTTTGAGCTAGAGATCTGGTGAGCTTTGTGGCCCGTGGGCCTCTTGTTTATATTGTATATTCATCGGAGAAATAGGGAAAAATATTTGTGAACCAGGGAAAATTCAGAAAAGTCTTATTTTTTTCGTTAAACCAAGTAGATGTTGTTTTGTGGATAACGAAGCAGACAGATATAAAGAAGCATTTTAAGGTAAACGTGTACCGAAAATGTTTCTTTTCTTTGTTTAAAATGTAATATATTATGCAAACGAACGATATTTGGCTAATGCGCACATGTAGGTAATGTCTAAGATTTTCAGGATGCAATGCGCATACACTACCCGCAAAATGTCAAGGGAGGCAACACGAGCTGATTGCGCAACAAAATGGCGGATCTAAATTACCCAAGGAAGTTTGTATGTGCGTAATATGTTATGGCTGGCACTGGCGTCCGCCCGTCCGTTAACTTTTTGTTTGGAACCGGATAACTCTAGCTGAAACTTGGTATATAGTAGGACTATGAGGTGGACCAGTGCATCCTGTTTCGAGGTTACACTCCAATGATTTTTAGCGGAGTTACAGCCCTTTGCTTAGTGTTTTTTTATGTTGTTTTTTTCATGATTGTTTCCGGATAACTCCTCCTACAGTTTTCATCCAATTAAACTGAAACTTTCTAACAAGTAAGACTACAGCGTGGAGTAGCGCATATATTTGGAGGTTACCCTCCGATGAATTTTAACAGAGTTAAAGCCCTTCAAAATAACTCAATTATGACAATTTGTATGTCAATTCTTGTGCGTTTCCATAAGTAGGTTACTCTTTGAAATATCATGATGAAACTTGATTGCATGTACATTAGGATAAGATAAGATGATACAAGAATGGTTGCTCCCCTTCACTTAGTGTTTTAGTTGTGTTCCTTTGATTTTTTTTTCAGACCATATTTGTACACACCATAACTATTTAACCCTTTGGACTATCGTGATGAAACTTGAAAGCAAAATGTGTATCTTTTATAAAAGAATAACTGCTTCCCCTTCCTTATTTTTGGAGTAGCATCCCTGTGGTTAATTTTGAGGCTGTTCTTGTGAGAACCCTAACGTTTGGAATATCTTGATGAAACTTTATAACACTGTAGACGAGATGAGGTTGAAACGGTGAGTGTCACATAAGAGTGGTTGATCTCCATTACTTACTTTCGGTGTTACATCCCTTTTAGTATTTCTTAGACTTTTATGTGGCAATTGTTTCGGATATCTTAATGACACTTTAAAGTACTGTGCATTAGCTTTATACTGTGTGCTGAGTATGAGAATGGTTGCTTACTTTTAGAGTTAATATTCACAGACTGTTCTTGTGCACACATTAGTACCTGTTTGCGACTGATTGTCAGGGCTTTAATTCCGCCCAAGGTACTGATTGATGCCCAGGCTCACTCAGAAAACTGGCGTATATTGGCCCGCTTGCGGTGCTCTTGTTCTGTATTTTAATGAGTAAACATCTCCGATGGCGTTAGAGACCCTGCGATGTTCTTTACTCAAGCGAAGTGGCTATACCCACCAGCCCTGCCAGGGTATTGTTGCCTAAAAACCGCCAAGGTATCGCCAAACCCGCAATATTTGTGGCGCTGACAGGACTGGACCAATAAATAGATAAGAAAAATACATTAATGACTATGTAATATGTATGTCATGAAAATTGCTAAACGGTGTATGTTGTATATTTGTATTTGATATATGTTTTGATTTGTTCATATTTTGGTAAGTGGGCCTCAAGGAAGAGTAGCTTGTAGCTAATTATGTCACCCACTGAAAATAAAGTCTTTATTATTATTATTATTATGAAATACATCATCTTGTTCATCTGCACTAGATGATCAGAGCCTCGAATTCTGATCTAATGATCTAGCTATTCCGTCCCGTTTCATTCTATTCCGTTCCGTCCCAATCCGAAAATATCAAAAGCCCAAATGAAATTCAATCATGCGTAAACCCAGCACAGGCACATGACGTCGTAATGACGTCGATGCGACATGATGACGTCGCATCGACGTCAGCACGACGTCATTTCGAAGTCATGTGCCTGCTGAAAATGACTGGGGTGTGCCTGGAATGGAATGGGAAAGGGTTACTGCGCACTAGTTATTTTTTACTTCAAATGAGGTCAACAGTTGGAAGGCAGATATTCTTTGCTTCAAATGAGGTCAACGTTCAAGGGCAACTGGAGATAAACTTTCGTAAATAGCTGTCTGTCCAACTGTAATGTTAAACATTTAGAACATGCACCAATTATTTTGACTTTAAAATTAGCTCAGATGTCAGCATAAGGTTCACACTTCTTCACTGACAGATCGGAAAGGTCAGTAAAAATGTGGCCGCTAAGGGATCCCAAAGACTACGAATTTATACAAAAGGGGTAATTCATTCAAGATTCGAGCAGGAAAAATGATACATTCCCCTTTTTACAAAACTTTTTACTAGAAATCAAACTAGATAAGAATGAGTAATAAAAACTAAGTACAATATTTTAATCAAACATGCCATCATGCAAAAGGACAAAAGGCTGTGTTTCTCAAGCATCTGTGTATTACCAGAACCTATTTTGGTAGACTGAATGGGGCAAACTATTAACTTAATGACTGAAGTGTGGGAGGCACAGCTGATGACAACTTATTGAAATGAAAGGGAAATTGTGAATTACAGACTCAATTAGATCATATTAAGTACTGAAGAGTTTATTATTGCTGATATTGAGGAGTCGCTAGGAATTTCGGTCATTAATTTCCTCAGGATCGTAAAACTCCCAAAACGAATAAAAAATACGTATGAAAATCCTGAGAAGAAATAAAATTACAAAAACAGGGTTCAGAAATGTGTAGCAAAATTCAGCTTTGTGAAGCCCCTGTCTGAGGGCTACATCAAAACTTGTACTGCTCGGAGTTCTGCTTTACATAATTGAGCCATGACACGACACGCCGTCGTGTCGCGGCTACGACCTTAGCCGACTAACAAATACATACATCGAGGTCCGCTTATTGGGAAGGCTCCTAAAATCAAATGAGTTTCCGTGTGGAATATTAGTGTCAAGAACGTAAATTGAAAAATGTAAACCTTATGCGCAAGTCATCCCATTGAAATGCAGTCCATATGTGGTGGCCTTTACAAAATGGTCAGTCTAATACCTGAATATTCATAACCTCTTATATTATTGAAAATTCCTTTCCTAGCTGCCATATACTCATTTCTTTATTCGATGAGTTGCTGATTTAATATTTCGAAAGGTTTCAAGTACAACTTTTTTTTTTCTTTTTCTTCTCCCCTACCATTATTATATCTGTGTTCTGAAACTGCATCTGTTGTGTACCCAGTGTTATAACATATCAATTCAGTTATTAGAAGTAGCTATAACATCTATAACATGTATGTATGATTGCCACGATGTCGATAGTTTGAATTTATATCATTGCATGCCCTCTTGTTGTTAACTATGTTAACCTAGAGTGAATAAAGAATTGAACTGAATTGAATTGACTCGACTAATATGGACAAACAGAAGCTTTCATCACGACCTGGAGAATATCGAACTTTCTTTCATACTTTTCAATGCATTATAGAAATTTCTCGGTGAAATCGAAACTGATAATATCTCACTGTTTCAAACAATGAAATTATCACTTTAGATTTCAATGTTTCACAAAAAAAGGATTTTCTTTAAACAGTCTTATTTATTTGATGATTAAATGACTAAACCTCAACCGGCTTGACTTAAATTAAGTCACGCATGTTTGCACGTCATTACGACGTAAATGATGTCATTTTACGCCAACGTAACATTAGGACGAGAAATCATAAACTTCCCGTAGAAACAGGTAGATGGAACAGTATATACCGTTACAAGAAAGAAAATGTATTTTATGTACCGAAGATATAGGGGATGAGTACCATTATATTTTGATTTGCAAGCATTTTAAAGAGCAAAGAATCCAATACATTAATAGATACTTTTATCAACATCCTAATACACTGAAGTTTAAAAAAATAATGAATTTCAGAAAATGTTTCAGAACTAAATAACTTATGTCATTTTATACAAGAAATCAATAGAGTAATCTGATATGTCACTGTTATCTTGGCTGCGATGACAATTTGATACATACAATTTGCTTACACTGGACGCGCGACGCCCAGGCAGCGTTGACCCGACGACAAAGCAACACTCATGAAGTGTTGCCGACGTCGGATGGACGTTTTGTCAGCGTCGCGTGTTCACGTGATTGAAAAAAATAGAGTAATAATAAGAATGATAATAAAAAAGGAAATTAGAGAACATATTTCATGCCTTATCATAGTTTTGGTATCCTACTGAACACACGGAGTTATTTCGGCAGTTAATCAGCGTTGATTCAACGCCATGACGTTGAATCGACGTTGAATTAATGTTGTATCAGCATTGTTTAAATGAAGGGATTATGTGTCTGTTATTATGGATCTTAGATAAGTTTACGCCGTTCTGATGTAATAAATATCATTGTTCTCAAAATGTGTACTGCACATGTTGTGGCCTCTCGTTAGAGTCGCCTTAAATTTGGGATTATTGCGTCTGTCCTTGTCGAGAAACGTTGTTTTCATTTGGAGATTTAAATATGTAAAACCCTATTGTTCAAGACTAAAGATATTGCTGGTCGATGAGACGTTGAATTTTCAAACATGCCGCACGTAAAAACGTTTTCTCCCCCCCTCTCTCTCTCTCTCTCCCGAAGGAGTGTGAGGAGGTTGTGCAGTGCGCAAGTTCTTTCCGTCTTTTTGGCGAGAGGAGGAAGAGGGAAGCGAAAAAAAAAAAGATTATCAAATTAATTTTGAAAGTGCTGTGAGACTTAATCTAATAATGATTTGAACATTTGTTGTTTATATATATATTCTACCATTTGTATTATAACCGAAAATGAGATACGTCATGTCAAAATCTGTCTTTCGGTAGGACTCCAACCAGCGTGTGCAACGGTTGCGCGGGGTGGTTGTAGTCTTTATTGTTTACGTGTCCATTCAAATACAAATGGTATATGCTATATGCATGACTGAAGTTATTTGTTATTAATGTAATAGAAAAGTGTCACTCGGCACACGTGAGCATTGTAGCCTCGGATCAGCATGTGCATCGGTTGCACAGTCTGGTCAGAGTCTTTGTGGTTGCGTGAGCCGTGAGACACGTTTTCTCGAGGGATAAAGTTTATATGCTATGGACGCTTTTTTTGTAATTTGTTATTATGTAGTAGGAAACTACCTCTTGGCATGTATACTCAGCAGCGAAGCCTCTGACCAGCATGTGCAACGGTTGCACAGGCTGGTCAGAGCCATTGCTGTTTCTATTGTACCGTGAAGTACTCGCGGAATCAATATTTAGAGTGGCCAGTTATCGTCAGATCGTTATGTATTTCTCTGAGGTTAAAGAATTGATACATGTCACGTTGGACAGTGCCTTTCGGGTATGTGTGAACAGCGTGTTCTTATACCAATCGTTGCGGTTGAGCAGCGGCTGGTCGGGCTCGCAGCTTCTCGCGTAAGCGGTCTCTGGATACACCAGAGCCCGTTTGGCGAAAACTGAGCGCGTGACCAGTCGGCGCTGTTGCGCAGTCTGCTCCATGGCTGTTTACACAGGCTGAGAAGTACTGTTTATCACGTTATATACCAAGTTAAATCACTCCGTGAAGTCCTGTTGGAATAATGTCATGAGAAATGGAGATGCTAAAAAAAATGTGCGCATCAGCGTTTCAGCATGCATGCGCACCCTCATTCATGCATGGGTTAGTTCTAACAGGGCTCCATGAACCAATTATGTGGTTATCAAATATTATCCAGTTTCACATTTTAACATAAACAACATTTTTATGAATGAACTGCCACACATGGAAGCCTCAATAATATAACGGGGATGGCTGGCTGTGATTGTTGGGACAGGTGCAATTCTGCAAGCTGCTAGCTGCCTGCCCTTCTGTATTGTCTAGGCGCTTAATCCTATGGCGTTAAGTCGTTCAAGTACAGTGTATGCTTATAGGTAAGAAGAAGAAGAAAAAAAATAGTAATGATAATTGAAATAATATTTAGAAAACTTAATCACATACACAATATATATTAAAGTTTTTTTTCTTTGATTATAACATTATTTTTGTGTTTGTGGTTTTTTTTTTCGATAAGAATATGAGAAGAACTTATTTTCCGCTGATTGCATCTATTGTGTTCCTGGATGAAATGTGAAGGGAACCCTCATTTCCACATCATATTATGTTCTAAAAACTGCCTCTCTTGTTGTTAACTTCTGTTAACCTAGAGTAATAAAGAATAGAATAGAATTGAATGCACGCGACGTCAGGCCGACTTAGACTCCTATCGGCATTCTTTCTTAGCCAATTTCTTGAGATTTGTTGGTCTAAATGAAATTTCAGTTGCAAACAAGTTTAAAACCCATAACATACTCAGATAACACGCTGGAATCATCAAATTTGACACAAAACGGCTGGAAAAAAGTTGTGACTGTCGTGATGGCTGACGCATTGGAATAAAGTGATTTTTTGTGCAATTTTAAGGTGGTGATAATCACGATTTGGGGCAAAGACAAAACTCTGCATAAAACACTCAAAATACCACTGATCTTTCCAAAACTTAGCATATGCCTTCTTTATGTTGTTTCTGACAATTCAGACTCCCAAACTGCAGCATTTGTTAATGTTAAAAAGTGTTTTATAAGAAAAGATCAAAGAGTAATTTTGTGCGCAATAATCTGGAAAAATAATATTGTTATTGAAAATGTACTTAGTGCTGAGAGTTCCTTGTTGCATAATGGAGAGCAAGCTAGCAATTATTTTTTCAAACTCTTTCACACATTATCAGGCTGAGTGTCCAATTTTTTTTGTCAAAACACACAGGTGAGACAGATGAGACTATTTTAACAAGGTTGAACAATTTCATCTACACACCAGTGATCATGTAAGTAATGTATTATTTATACTGTAGGTGTTACATAGGTATGCTTGCCTACCCTATATTTAATAAATGCATCCAGTGTACATTACCTTGTACATGGTTGAACATTTGAGAAAAAGCTACCGTTTTCATCTGGTCTACATTACAATTTGAGAAAGAGTTGGAATAAATAATTGCTAGTACGCTCTTCATTATGCAATAACCCACCTTCAGTACTACGTAAATTTTGAATAACGATGTTAATTGTTTTTATTATTGCGCAGAAAACTACCCTTTGATCTTTCCTTATAAAAAACATTTTTTAAGCAGCATGTACGTCTATTTTGTATTCTAAACTGTAAAGAACAACAAAAACAAGAAGTCTGCTAACTTTCAGGGAGATACTTTACTTTTTATGGTTTTATGCAGATTTTTACATTTACCATAAATCACCACCTTAAAGCATAAAATAAACAGAAAATTTGACTATTTCAATATAAGATCGATTTTTATTTCACTCATGACCACCGAAAGTGGTATTTTCGCCACTCGTGAAAATACTGCTTTTGGTGTTCATTCGGTGAAATATAATCGATCTTACACTAAAAAGGTCAAATATTCTCTATGTATATATGTCTCCTGATAAAGGTTGGGCCGGACAAAGGAGATGATGCAGTTTTCAGTGTATTGTAAATTGCCCACTTTCAGGTCATAACTCGAATATAAAATAAAATCAAAATCCAATGAACGAGACCTAGATATGTCTTTAGTTTAAACTCGTATTTATTTATTTATTTATTTATTTATTTATTTATTCATTTATATGGGTTTTCATGCTTGATTTTGTAGTTAAAACATATATTGTCCACCGCCACTGAGTCTGAGGGCAAAACGACATACCCTAATGCACTGTATGTCTTAATTCCATACATGTCCGCATTGTAAACCAGACAGAACTACATCAGGTCATTTTATTATTTACCTATCAATGATACACCCTTTGAACTGCCAGTTTTCCGGCCATCTGATACAGAAAGCCGTATAAAACTGACGTTTTCTGAATCCGTATCACTATCCCTTAAAACGAGGCTATTTCATGAGTTCCGGCTTTAGGCGCATCATTTGTTAACGTGCATTATAGAAACGAGAACCAGAGAAACGGGACTAGTGACGTAACGTCAACAAACACGCCAAAGGGCGCGCCACGATAGCTCAGTCGGTAGCCTTTGTCTCACGACTAGCAACATACCTCTGCCGCGCAGGCTCGAATCCGGGTCGATGCATTAGCGATGGCAAGTAGGAATAGTTGACTGTTCCATAAGGTATATAATAAACAAATTATTATAACAGTAACTTGATCTGGCGTACTGTATCAAGTCTCGTGGATGAGCTCATTCCATCGGATCACCCTCGACGCAAGCGTCTCGGCTGATCCGATGGTATGAGCCCATCCACTCGACGTGATACAGTACGCAAGATCAAGTTACTATTGTAATAATATGTATATACCAGTTGCTTGAACACGCGGACAATACCGAAAAAAAAAACTTTCTGGCATTTTTTGTAGTGTAAATTCTTATTTATCAAAGAGAGAGTTCGACCAGCGACCAAGATCTGACCCCAGTGTTTTCCGACCTCTAGTTAATGTTTGATAATCCAAACCTGGCATCCCATCTCCACGTGAATGTTTGGAGATTGTAAACTCAAAATGTACGGTTTCAAATTAATGTTTTGTTTCGTTTCAGCCGTCTCCCGATATTTACAATTGCATCCTCTAATTCATAACTCTAAAAGCTTTAAAACTCTATATCCTATAGCCATATTGAGCCGCGACATGACAACCAACAAAGTGGTTGTGCGCCCATCGCAGACTCAGATCAGCCTGGGCACCCCGTAGTCTGATCAGAGTCTTCGCTGTCCGCATGGCGGTAGCTTAGACCCTTAGCTATCCTTTAAGGGTTATAGAAGATTCTGATCACTCTTGGCGGATCCCCAGGCTTATCTGAGTCTGCACTAGGCGAACAACCATTTAGTTGGTTTTCTCGTGTCGCGGCTCACTATTATTATGGAACTCTGCGGTGGTCAATAAATACAACCTGCTGAGGGATGGGCTCCGTCCAGCTGAATTTTGCCCACGAAAGGTCATGTTAGGATAATGTTATAAATTAAGAAATGTCGTATGAGCCCAGTTACAGGTCCGAGATCTGCTGTTTTTTCCCGAGGCCGAAGGCCGATGCCAGATACAGCAGTCCGAGGACCTGTTACTACGCCATTACGAAATTTCTTGATGATATTGGCCGAGTTGTATTGGCCGAGTGTCACCAATATTGGTCGAGTTTGGCTTGCACTGGCTGAATTGGCCTGTATCGGCCAAGTTTGTCATTTTTTAAGGTGGTGATTTATGGTAAATGTAAAAATCTGCATAAAACCATAAAAAAGGAACGTATCTCCCTGAAAGTTAGCAGACTGCTTATTTTCGTTGTTCTCTACAGTTTAGAATACAAAATAGACGTACATGCTGCTTAAAAAGTGTTTTTATAAGGAAAGAGCAAAGGGTAATTTTCTGAGAATACTGAAAAAATAATATTGTTATTGAAAATTTACATAGTGCTGAAGGTGCGTTATTGCATAATGAAGAGCGTCCTAGCAATTATTTATTCCAACTCTTTCTCAAATTGTAATGTAGACCAGATGAAAACGGTAGCTTTTTCTCAATGTTCAGCCATGTACAAAGTCAATGTACACTGGACGCATTTATTAAATATAGGGTAGGCAAGCATACCTATGTTAACACCTACAATATAAACAAGAAACATCTTTACAAAAGATAATTGTCGAAGATGAAATTCGTTTTTAAAGAACAACTTTTTAGTCATGTCAGGACGGATCCACCGCTCCCTGGGTATTATCAGTACTTTTGTAAAGTAAATGTGTCTTGTTCAAGGACAAGACATAAATTCCCGAGTGAGGATTATCGTGATCAGCCTTGGTCGAGTTCGATTACAACTATTGTCTGGCGATAAGATTGTCATGGAAGAAGCGGGTCAACTCGGCCTGCTTTCTGTAAGCCTGGGGTCTTCACGGCTCCTGGGTCAACTCGGCCTCCATTCAACTCGTCCGGGTCAATTCGCCCTGCTGTCATTTGCATCCTCGCCCCAACCTACGTAGATGGGCAGCGCCAGGAACGAACGGAAACACAATAAACGAATAGAGTTTGTTGGGTTGTTGATTTAATAAGAAGTCCTTCAAAATGGTGGACAAAACATAAATTAATATAAAGGCAACCCAATAATCCCTCAACGGATAACTGCAACTGCAGCTAGACTATGGTAACGGGACGTTCCGGGCCTACAATAATACAATGGCGCTGGGATAGCCGGACCAAGGTGCAGGGCAATTATATTTTAATTGTTTCCATAGTGCCGGAGTTTTAAGATTGGGGTCCTTTACCCTGTGAGATTTTCTGTAGTATAGGGTCGAAAATAAGGGCAAGGTTTTTACCATCAGCTAATCATCACAGGTCTCTGGAATGTAAAAATTCCATTTCTGTAGGTGGGGGTTGTGGATACAAATGACTGGCGCATAGATATATAATCATGCGGCACCATGGCCAAAACTGATGTTTTCCTTACTCATTTTCATACAACTTCGATATCCTAGTTTATTTGCCACAAGTAAGATTTAATGGCATGACTGAACTGCAAAAATTACGATACCTCACCAGGAGCTTGCTGTAACCGGGGGAACACTTATTAAAAGTCTATTTCTTAGCTTTTTCTGCCTCGTATTTTCATGATTTTCCCTGACTTCGTTTGGCCCAATTGCTAAGGGAGTGAATTCGTGAGTTTGTGAGTGAGTGAGTGTGTGTGCAGTTGAGCGAATGAGTATCAAGATAAGCCTGCATCGAAATTATTCCTTATCCAGAAAATTTTATCGCCGATGCAATGAATTGGTTTCAAAACTCAATGCCAGGTTAAAATCACTTTCACATGAAGGCCTATCGGAACCAGAATTTTATGCTGACTTAGTATACAAATTCAAAAAGATAAGGGGTATGTCTGTTTTTTTGTTCAGCTTAGAAAAGTAGTTTTTTGTTCTCATTGTATTTTGTTCAGTTCTAGCACTA
This sequence comes from Ctena decussata, assembly GCA_963989385.1. NCBI lineage: Eukaryota > Metazoa > Mollusca > Bivalvia > Lucinida > Lucinidae > Ctena > Ctena decussata. The sequence continues at coordinate 2,129,751 of OZ022501.1, read as the reverse complement.
ACCATCAAAATCAGGAAGTCTTCCTTGTAATTTTAGTTAGAAATACATCAGTTGTTAAAGAAAACTGATTTCTGGCGCGGCAGATCGGAAGCGCGGTGCGGTTATAGCTTTCATACTAGACCTTTAAATACACGATTGGAAAACTCGAATGCGCCTGATCTACGGCTGCTCAAACGGGTCATGAAATTTGCAAATACACTTTCCGTCATTCGTTATTATTGAATAAAACACGTCTATCCGCAAATAACGGCGATTAAATTAAAAAGGAAACGAAGCCAAAATAAATTTTTTATTCATAAAACGTCATTTTAAAACTGTTTCTTTTCACAAATGGTAGATTGTGTTTATTATCCCCCATACAATAAAAACCCGGATGCAGGTCATGCATGCTCTGATATGTCTACGACAAATAACACATTACTGACATGATCAGTGGTGTGTAGATGAAATTGTTCAACCTTGTTAAAATAGTATCACCTGTCTCACCTGTGTGTTTTGACAAAAAAATTTGGACACAGACTGCATCTTTTTTCAACTGCTCAGCCTGATAATGTGTGAAAGAGATGGAAAAAATAATTGCTAGGACGCTCTCCATTTTGCAACAAGGTACTCTAAGCACTAAGTATATTTTATATAATGATATTATTTTTTCAGATTTATTCGCAGAAAATTACCCTTTGATCTCCTCTTATAAAAACACTTTTTAACATTAACAAATGCTGCATTTTGGGATTCTAAATTGTGAGAAACAACATAAAGAAGGCATCTGCTAAGTTTTGGAAAGATCAGTGTTATTTTGAGCATTTTATGCAGATTTTTGTCTTTGTCCCAAATAAGTGATTATCACCACCTTAAATAAGCCCACTTATTAACTGGTATGATGTGATTTTTTTGCCATATAAGTACTGTATTATTATAAGTTAATAAATAATATAATATGAGCCGCGACACGACAAAAGCAACAATGTGGTTGTGCGCCCAGCGCAGGCTTAGATCAGCCTGGGCATCCGCCCAGTCAGATCAGAGTCCTCACTGTTCGCATGGAGGTTGCTTAGACTCTTAGCTACCCTTTGAGCACTTATCAAAGAGTCTGACGAAACTAAGCGGATGACCAGGCTGATCTGAGTCTTCACTGGGCGCACAACCACATTGTTGGTTTTGTCGTGTCGCGGCTCAATTATAATGTTATTAATCAGGACATTAGTAATGGCCCAGCTACAGGTCCTCGGACTGCTATATTGGCCCTCTGCCTTCGGCAGACCCTGTTACAGGTCAGCTGTCGAGGTCTGCTGTATTGGCTCAAGGCTGCAGTCCGAGGACCTGTAACTGGCCAATACGAAATTTATGTCTTGATTAATGATAATAAAACCAATTAAGGTGGAATAGGACAAAACCAAAATTTTCAGTTTTCTAGACAAACAATATATCATCAAAAACTTCAACTATTTGTGACTTAATGTATTGTGAAAAGTTTTGAAATTTACAGGGAAATTTGTCATCAAGTAATTAAGGACAATGACGTGTGACTGACTAATGATTGGTTGTGGTTTGGGCCAATGGTTCATTCACTTGAACCTTTAATCTGAAGTGGTTATGCTATTGCGACACAAAGATTGCAGTGTAGCAATAAAATAAAAGTTTTGCTTGTTAGCAGAAAAAAATACAAGTCAAGTGGCCACAAACACAAAGTGCTTCTCGCCCCAAAGTACAAGGCAATGATGTCAAGAAAAGAGCATGGCAAAAATGTACAACTGTCATAATATCAACCTACATAACAATTAAAGATACTTATATCAACATAGCGCAAAACATATATACAAGTGGGCCTAGCAAAAATTTCTTGGTATATGATTTTTCCTAACTTTTTCAAGTTTCCAGACTGATTATTGTTTAAGGGTCTTATAAATTTATTTATCATATGACGTCGCATCTGAGAGTGTAATAAAGCCATGCATTAAAAACGATAATCCACTAGTGGATTAAATATGCAAATTACGTCGTAACGTTATACGCTGACGTCCAGTAAAACGCCGCGTTTTCTAATGGCGAAATCGTGACCTTTTTGTGCAAATTTTGCTAATAAAATGCGATTTTAGTGTCATATGATAAATAGAATCTTGCATTCGTGCTCCTGTATTATTGAATTTATTAAACTCGTTGGGGAAAACGATAAGATGCTCGGCAGAGCCTCGCATCTTATATTTTTCCCCAACTCGTTTAATAAATTCAGTAATGCATGAGCACTCATGTAAGATCCTCTATTTTTCTTTGATCATCTACAATCATAATTCAGTAAAAATAATTTTGTTAGATATCGATATGCAGGACAGACTTATAGATAATGATATCAATTTTCGATAACGTTTAAGTTATAAAACAGACAAATACACAACTTTCTCTCAATATTTCAATACCGACCCTCCTTCTCAGTCACCAACTTATGAGCTGAGCATCTAAATCTAGATGGAGCAATTCTATAGCTATCAACCATGATAAATAGCTTTAATTTCTTAACCATACTAAAATTTGCATCCATATTACGAGGCTTAAACCATATACCGTTCTGTACAAGAAGTCAAAAGCCTTCTTAAAATCAACGAAAGCTCAGAGATCTGCTTAGACAGTTTTCAGAAATTTATCTGGTCGGGTTGGGCAAGAGGCTGAGTCTCTGCATTTAAAGTTTAACTGGCATGAGTTCGAATTTGGCTCTTAACCTCGTTCTTCTCATGATTTTATTTACTTCTTCTTCTTTATCTTATGCTTATTCTTATTATTATTATTATTTTAACAATTTCTTAACACGCCAGTAAAATGAAATATGAATAGTACTATAAATGGCATTCAGGGCAATAAAATGCCTTATAAGATGCAACCTGTTCTATGTAGCAGATAGTTCACCAGCAGCTGTATAAAATAGTTACTGCATGATCATTCTGTGAAATTCAGCTGTGAAATTATATTATGATACAACAGGTCCGTATTCATTTGGAAACGGTACAAACCAATCGTCATAATGCCATGGAAGAAGATCTATGCTGATAAAAAGAAAATGATATTTTCTGAAGAGATTAATATTTAACACATGTAATTTTTTTAAAGAGTTGTGAAAAAAGCTATTTAGACTCCATAAAAATAATAGGGGTTTCATTAAGTATCCTTGAAGTGCACCTTGCGCGACACTTTGGGTTACTCACAAAGCCTGTCCATGTATGTCTTTGGAACAAATCAGTGCTTATTCAATAAGACGGTCAACAACGCGTTTTGTATTGAAATAATTTTGAGTTTGAAGGCGTTCAAATCCTATTTTAAAGAGTCAAATGATAAACAGAATCTTACACTCGTGGTCATTTCATATGAAATTTATGAAACTCGCGAAAGGCTCGTTTCATAAATTTAATATGAAATGACCACTCGTGTAAGATCCTCTATAACTACATCGGTTCATGCGACGTTACATGACAGAAAGTGACGTCAAACTAAACCATCATTCTCCAATCTGACGTAGGCGACGTTATAACGTCGTTGCTACGTCGTTTACGCTGTTCCGCTATAAGTAGAAAAACTGCGTATAAATGTTTTTCTGCTTCAACCTTAGCCCCTAACACAAATGTGAGGTCAAATAATAGAAAGTAAAGACTGTAAATATAACAATAAACTGTTTTTCTTTATCGAATTATAAACTACTTCAGGTCGCTAGCAAAGTTTACATGAACCCCTTAGGGATTTACTTACTTTGCATGCGACCCTATGTAGTTAATACTTCGATTAACATCAGAATAAAATTTCCTTTTAAAAGGAAGGCTTGCCCAGTTAAAACCATGAAATGTTCATGAGTTGTTGATTCAAGTGAACCCAATTGTTAGTGCACTTTCTGTTGCTAATTTTTATTTCGCACAGTATTTAATTTCTTAACTTCTTGAATGGCGGCATTATCTACAGGTATGAGGTAAAAACAAATGTAGAATTTATTTGAAACACAGATTGAGGAAATATTTTAACACACACACACACACACACACACACACACACACACACACACACACACACACACAGAGTTTTCCAACTTTTTGGCCGTTAGGCATGTCTCAAGGAAAATTACTATATGGACCTATTTCAAGTCTTTTCTATATAACTGCTAAGTTACATTTAACCAGACTAGCTAGTTTCGGTCAATTAGGCCTCATCAGTGACCCTCAAATATTTTTAAAGTTCTACAATGGAATAAATGATCCCAAAGGACTAGAAAATAAAATCTACACTATGATGAAGGGCAGGGAGACTTTTTACGGTGACCACACAGTCCAAATCACCAGCTGTAGTGAAGTTCAATATGTTCTATAAAAGGGTTATCCTTTGAAAGCAAGGATCACACCAAAGAACTGAAAACTGTCGAATGTACAAGTTTTCTGGGCCAGACTAGCTAGTTTCGGCCAATTAAGACTGTTTCAACCCCATGTCTATGGAATCTTGGCACATTTGAACTTGGCATCAAAAGAAGACAACAAAATTATATTCACTGAACTATATTTTTGGTTTTAGTAGCATCAGTGAGAGTGACTAGAAGAAAAGTTTGCCACTCTGAGAAGAAAATGCATGCTGCTATTGTTTGAGATAACAACTTGCTTTAAACCATTTGGGAACAACAAAGCACGGAACCCATTGCGTTCATACTTCTATGAACTTCCGAAAAATAAAATTTATCTCTTATGTTTATATTATGTTTTCACATCAATTTTGTTACTTAATTTTGAAGTTCTGGCTAATTTAACGCCAAGGAAAGGACGAAAAATAGTTATTAACCAACGTGTTTGGTAATGACGTTCAACAGCCGTCACTATGACATGACGTATATCAAACGTTACGTCGGCCAATCAACTGATCGAATTATCCGTGACGTCGCTTACGCGTAACATTGCATGAATGCGTTTTGTTCATGGATGTATGAACATCGTCAGCCCAGTAAAGGTTGATCTAAGGAAATCGTCGACACGTGTAACAATCTCTATGTACATTTGTATGGGTGAAATAAAAAGGCAACATTAGAGAGTGTTACAAGAAAACATTGATGCGAAGCATTAACGCGCCATGAAAGTCAGTCACATTTAGCTTCTGCGCCCAGTAGGCCTAACTGTGCACATATAAAGGAATCTCGACACTAGCAAAGGTAGCCTAAGTTATGCGGCGTTGTCAAGCTGATTATAGTTTATAGCTTTCTTCTACTATTGTATACGTCATAAGCATGTGGGCAGGTTCTTGACAAACATGCATCATAATGATGGATTTCTGAGCTGCTCGGATTTATTTTCTATTCAGATAAAATTTTAGTTTCGCCTGCTACTAGCACAAATTAGGTAGATCTACATGTGTATTACTTTACTGTTCCTGCGTCTGCGGCATTATCACCGCCAGTGGCGTAAACTCAACGTTTTTTTTTTTCTTTGGTTGAGTGGTTTTTTGTGACAATGCGCAAACAGGCCAGAAATAGCATGTCCAAATGTTTTATTGGAAATAGACTTAAACTCAAGGTTTCATCATATTTTTATTCCATGTAACAGGAGTTAATATGCTTATTTTTTGCCTACAAAATAATGTAGAAAAGTGACGCAGTAATTCTTCATAGAAGGTAACGTGCATGTTGAGCCTATGTTCCTTTGCAGGGAATATATTGAACATAGGGTCTGTAGCCAGACTAAGTCAGAAGTGGCCTGGCTCCAGTCGAATCTGTATATTACTCTGGTGGTCAGATTCGCCTGGTAACTTCCAGAAGAGGCTCTGCAATATGATACTCTTCTCACGAATTCTTGAGTTAATCAAAGCAACATTACAGTGCCATAAAGTGCCCATTAGACTAGCACAGATCTTTATCTCCATCACCCTCAGAAAACAATTTGTTTTGGTTTCTCAATCTGTCTGTGAATTTTAGGGCATAGTTTAAAACCTGGACTGGAATGGAATGGATAACATAATCTACACTGAACTGGTTACAATTGCTCCAAGAGCATGGGACAGTGGTTCTCTTCAGGATAAAATGGCTCCCTCAGAGGGAGAAAAAATTTTCCTGTTAAAGGGCAATTCCAAATCAATGTAAAAAGGCCATTCCAGTCCACTTTATTCAATTCTACATTTTAAACCACGCCAGGTTAGAAGATCTGATGGTATATTATTTTAACAGTGGCAAATTTACACTATGACCAGCTGTTTTAAACCAATAACAGGCAATCAGCTGTATCACATTTTTCATTCCAATTCAAACTGATTCTGTCCTCACTATTCATGATATGATTCATGACAGTAGGACTCTCTTAAATCAGAATCAGACTTATATGCATTGGATCTTGATTGGTACTGACCAGATCAAAATATGTTTTCATACATTTAAATGTAAATGTATTAAAAGGCCAATGTGTCTGTTCTTTACATTTCTCCAGAGGTGTTTGAATTTTTTTGTAGATAATTTATTCTATTCTAAATTCTTCAACCATCAGTTACATATGTGTACATTTCTCCAGAGGTGTTTGATTTTTTTTGTAGATAATTTGATAATTTATTTTATTCTAAATTCTTCAACCATCAGTTACATATGTGTCTTTAATTCTCCATATTCTAATTTGAACAAATCAATGTGGCATAATTATTAGGTGACATGGTTTCATTGTGATAACACACAGTCACTCTTCTCTTGACTGGGACAAACAAGTTTCTGCAAACAGAGTAGACCCACATAAGACTGCTCAGGGGATATATGAACAGTGTTTGGCATATACTTAATTTTCTGTAAAACACTCACTCAAGCATAAAAATGAACTAGTCCAAATTCTAAAGGTAGAACATTCCATTTTGGAAAATCAGTGGGCTCAGGATTAATAATTGTCTTTAGATAGCTTCATGTTCTCTAAGCCCGGAGCGGGGGGTATTCATTGGGTCTTGACTACATTGGGTCTTGACTAATACTGATCGGATTCCAGTAAGACATTTTTGATTTCTCTACAGGCATTTGCTTAACACAGAACTGAATTATTTTAGATGATTTAAATTATTCATCTAACGAGCAATGGGATCTTCCTCCATACACTTTTATAATTTGGATAAATGAATTATATATACTCAGCGTCAGTGAAAAGGCACCAGTTTGGAACTTATGGCACGTTAAGTTCGTCTACTATTTGGTTTTATGTAATAGACAGTTGGGTTAATCTTTATTTTCTGGTGCTGAGATAGAATGTTTGCAAATTAAATTTCGTTCATCAGTGGGTGCTATCAAGCGTGACGTCAATACTGACGTATTTGAAAACTGTTGATATTAAGTGACACATTTAAAGCGTTATAAATCCATATTTTGTGCTCTGCCAGACACTTTCTTGCAAATGAATCATTTATTGGACGGTCTCTTGACATAAAACCTACTTTTCCTCCATTGAATCATGACGCGGTTCGGCAAATAAGGGTGTCGTTATCGTTATCCATGTAACGTCATGCACTGGCTGGATAATGGTTGACGTTTGCCCCTCAGAACTTCTGACATTCTGTTTCTACCACTTATTTCAGCATTTTGGGTTGCCAAAAAGTATTAAAGTGGGGGGGGGGGGGGGGGTATCAATAAGGTGGGTTTTCTGCATCCTACCAAAGTTTTTTTTTTTAACTGATGGTATACTCTAATGTGTCTAGTTTATTGAACCATATGTGACTTTGGTCGGAAAGCCTTACTTACTGAGCTATGGGTCCACAGAAGTGGGTGAGGTAATCCAATATGGTTTTAGCCTGTCTTGTAAAAACATTCTCATTTTGTAGAAGAGTACAACAGACAGACAGGATTTGATAAATGATTAACAGAACATCTAAAATATATTTCCATATCATTTTATTTGGTTTAATTTGAACATATGTTGTCAAAAAAGACTTCCTTTGACATTCAGCATTTTTTTATATATTTGTCCTCAGTTTTCAATATTTCTTGGCTTTTTTGTTAGATAAACGGACCAGTTAACATCAAACTCATGTCAAGGAAGCACCTTGACCAGGACATTCGGATGATGTGACCAGAATTTCACAATGACCTAGTTTTCATGGTTGACTGAACACATAAACTTGCTTGGAAGATGGTTTTTCATTCAATTTTGACCTAGAATTACGAAACTTTGGTCAAATTACTATTTTAACTGCTACATTATGCCCCACGCCCCGCCACTAAAGGTGATCTCCTTGTCGTCTGCATCTGTGTCTGTGTCAAATATTAAGTCCTTCTTTGACCTTGGGAAACAAGGTCAAGGTCAGATTTTGATGACCTGAAATATATGGAAATATATTTTAGATGTTCTGTTAATAATCTTGTTAAATGCTGTCTGTCTGTTGTACTCATCTACCAAATGAGAATGTTTTTACCAGACAGGCTAAAACCATGTTGGATTATCCCACCCACTTCTGTGGACCCATAACTCAGTAAGTAAGGCTTTCCGACCAAAGTCACATATGGTTTGATAAACTAGACACATTGGAGTATACCATCAGTTAAAAAAAGAAAACTTTGGTAGATGCAGAAAACCCACCTTATTGATACCCCCCCCCCTTTACCTTTAGTTACTTTTGTCTGCCCTTGTTTGATGAAAGTGACAATGAAAAGTGATGTTCGAAACCAAATCACTTTGTTGCATTTGGTGGTCTGGATTTCTTTTCTATGACGATTTGATAGGGTATCTATACTCTAGCAAAATCCATCATTGAGAAATTTCTGCCATGTGAAATTATGGTAGAATTCCGTTGTTTCTTGATTTCAGAGCTTATGTTACGTCACACACTCACAGCGTACCTTCAGAATGGCATCATGGGCGTAATAAGATGGCCCAATATGATAACTATACCCTGTTGATATAGTATAAACATTGATTTTAAGCAAAAAATTTACATTTTAAGACTGGTGCGTTTTCATTGACGCTGAGTATATATCGAATATTAAGTGACGCTGCTTCGTTAACATGCTTATACAATGTACATATCTCTTAAATCGGACAAACCTGATTCTGCAAAAAGTGTAGATCCTGATGAGACTGCTCTGGAAAGGTATAAACATTCTTCTGCCTTTACTTGTTTGTTTTCTGTTAAACACCCACTCAGCTATAAAATGGACCAGTACAAAATCAAAAGGCAGAATAATCCATTACAGAAAATTGGTGGTTCAGGGTTTACTGTAATTAGTTTCCTGTTCTGGAAACCGACAGAGTTATAAAAACAAGCTGCCACAGAACATTAGCTTTATCTGATTGACCATCTTTGTTTACATCTTCAAATTGCTTCTTACATAAAAACTGCAGCATCATAAAAGGCTGGACAAAAGGTCAGCAAAGTTCGCTAACCAAGATTTAGTAAAAATCTCAGATGTAAGTTACCAGACCATATGTTCCTTTGCAGGGAATATATTGAACACAGGGTCTGTAGCCAGACTAAGTCAGAAAGTACAATTTGATTTTGTAGGAATTTGACATGATTCATGTACCTTTTAAGTTCAGCTGGCAAACCTATTTCAAACTGCCAAGACTTAATGCTGCTGACTGAAAGTATACTTGGCCTGGCCTTGCTTGGTTCATAGTATTATGCTTTCAAGCAAGCTATTATGTCATTTCTCATAATCTGGCTAGTCCAGGAGAGAAATTAGAACATGCCCCTTTGCATTTTGCAACTGGTCAGTGCCCGAAAATGGTGAGGCATGGTTTTTTGTCCAGACATTTTAAGTCAGAAAAGTTCACGCAAAATCTCCTCTCCAAAAAACACTCCACTCAATAGATTAACTCCAACCCATATTTTGGTATATGCCAACTCTCCTGGTATTTTCTGAATGAGCGTGACGTGTCGTTTCTTCCGAAAATAACTCGATATCACTAAACGACATGAATACTAGCGGCCGAGACCGCAAGCCAAAAATTGAAATTCATTCCTTAAATATTTACATTCTTGGTGTATTTACTGGATAGCCATCTAGTAAACCATTGGAAGGTAATGTAGTTTATATTTCAATAATTATATTATGTAACTCGATGTCACAAAAACGTTAAATAAAACATGGCTCTCCACAATCTGATTGGACGTCGGCGACGTCATGACGTAATATAGGCTGTACCGCTGTTAGCAGAAAATTTGCATTTTAATGTTTTCCTGCTTCAATTTAAGCGCTTAAATAAGGTTTTTCATCAATGTTTTGATCGAAACGAATGTCAGTATAAGCAATGAACTTAATTTTTGGATTGCGGCGAAGGCCGCAAGCCAGTATTTATGTGGTTTAGTGATACCGATTATTTTCGGAAGAAACGATACGTCACGCTTAGTCGGAAAATACCAGGAGAGTTCTAAACCTCTAGAGCCTCTAGCCATATAGATCGTAAAGTTCGTTCCGATTTGAGACAGCATTTCTTCATGATTTTCTTCACAGACATAACAAACAAAGACCTCGTCTGATTTCGTCTATTTTTATCCATATCAGATTTATCTTATCTGCTAAAAATAACAGATGGAACTCTATTCTTTTTTTATATTACATGTACTTTGTTTTGATATTTCCGTAAAAAGCACGTTTTCCTTTCATAAGTGCCTTGAACTTGCCACATTTCTTTCTTTCTTTTTTTTATAAACTGATTTCATGAAAATGAAACTCTAAATTTAATGCAAAATACTTGGCTTTGCATCCTAAGAAATATACCAAAACCTGTGTAAGAAACAGTGTTTATATATAGCTTAGAATACTAGATTAGCAAGATTAGCTTTTCCAAAAATCATGCAGCGGCGTCGCGAAAAAATAGGCCTTAGGACATCGCATACTCAGAGCAGCCGGCACACTGTCTAGAGCCGGTGCATTCGTGGGGTCTGATCAGTCTTTTTCGGTATATATATTCTTCATAATGCAGACATCTTTCATGCTAAGGATAGATTGATCAGACTTGCTTTTGCCGGAGTGAGCTGATCTGAGTATCTGTAAAACCTAAAAGATCGAAGTTCAAATTTATTGTTTAAATTTAGAAACAGGCGCTTTTGACGATTTATTCCCTTATCACTCATCATTTACTGGAAAAAATATATCCAATCTATCTGTGTGTGCGTGTGGTTTATATGTACAACTGGCTTTGTTATGTATGTAAGAGCCGGTAATGTCGGTGAGTAATTAGCGCATACGCATTGCAACAGGCCTTTCCATGGCAGGAAGCGATATAATGTACACATTTTCGGCATCTGATAAATTTCCTATTGGCCATAAACATGTTCACGAATAGCCTAAACTGGAAACCTCTTACAATGATACAGGTACAGAAAAAGGGGACAATTCAGAATCGTATAGGTGCGGGTGGGTTATATGGACATTTTTCTGGTTTTTGTAACACTCCTTAATGTCGCCTTTTTATTTCACCCGTACAAATGTACAGAGAAATATTGACACTCGTCGACGATTTCCTTAGATGGACCTATACTAGGCTGACGATGTTCATACATCCATGAACAACACTCATTCATGCAATCTTACGCGTAAGCGACGTCACGAATAATTCAAATAGATGATTGGCCGACGTAACGTTTGATATGTCATGTCATAGTGGCGGCTGTTGTACGTCATTACCAAACACGTTGGTTAATAACTATTCCATCCTTGTTGTTAATTTAGCCAGAACTTCACGATTAAGTAACAAAATTGATGTGAAAACATAGTATAAATATAAGTTCATGGAAGTATGAACGCAATGGATTCCGTGCTGTGTTGTTCCCAAATGGTGTAAAGCAAGTTACTATCTCAAACAATCGCAGCATGCTTTTTCTTCTCAGAGTGTCACAATTTTGTTCTAGTCACTGTGATTGAGCTGATGCCACTAAAACCAAAAATAAACTTCAATAAATACAAATTTATTGTCTTCTTTTGATGCCAAGTTCAGATGTTCCGAGATTCCATAGATTTGGTTTTGAAACAGTCTTTCCTAAAATTTTGATTCAAACTAAATGTGACTCAGCAACGGTAAAGAAAAGACTTGAAATGGGCGTATATAGTAATTTTCCTCGAGACATGCCTAACGACCGAAACGTTGGAATACTGTGTGTGTGTGTGTGTGTGTGTGCGTTTAAATATATCCTCAATTTTTTTTTTTTTTTTTTCAAATAAATATTACACATGTTTTTACTTCGCACCTGTGGATAATGCCACCATTCGAGGAGTTAAGAAATAAAATATTTTGCTAAATAAAAGTTAGCAACAGAAAGTGCACTAACAATTGGGCCCACTTCAATAAAACTCATGAAAATTGCACTGTTTTAGCTGGGCAAGCCTTCCTTTTAAAAGGAAATTTTATTCTGATGTTTATCGAAGTGTAAACTATATATTGAGTCACAAGCAAAGTTTTATATGAGCCCCTTCGGGTTCAGTCACTTTGCAGGCGATGTAGCTTATCGAAGTGTTAACTTTACATGAACCCCTACATGAACCCCCAAACCTTTTGGGTTCATCCACTTTGCACGCGACCCAATGTAGTTTACACTTCGATTAACCTCTGTCACCACGCAAAATGTTAGCGATACTAAGTTGTGTTAAAGATTGCAAACTCTAGGTGTCTGAGTTAAGATGCTAAGGAATTTGTGGTGAATGTTTTCACTTTTATTGTATTGGCATAGAAATTCCTGTAAGCAAACAGTGTAGACCCTGTTCAGACGCTGCGGTCCGCGGCGTCTGAACTGGGTCTGCACTGTTTGCATATGTCCCCAAATCGGATTTCAAGTCTAAAAAGGGCCAAATGCGAAGTGAGTTTCGTACTATTGTCTTTGGTAGGCTGTACTTTGTGATAGTGGCTTTTTCTTGATTTCTTCAGCTAGTCAACTCTTGATATCTCAAAGTTTATCTCAAACTACTGGTATCTCAAAGTAATTTTTTTCTGATCCCTGAAAATTTACTTTGAGATGCCAGTAGTTTAAGATACATGTATTCAAAGTTGAAATATACAGATTCTATATTCTTTGATATAAGAGGGTATTTTGAGATAACAGTGTTTGAGATAAAGAGTCTCAACTGTTTATTGGTTTGGCTTTGGAAGAATAGCGGGCAAATATAGAAAGAGTCAAGTGTGATGGCAAATAGGTTAGTATATAGGCATTCATGACCCTTCATATACATATAGTATAACGATGTTGATTTTTGGACAATCACAAGAAAGGTTACTTTAGTTAATTTTTTTCTTACAAAGAGAAAACAATCGAATATGTTAAAAAGAACACACACACACACACACACACGCACACGCACACGCACACACACACACAATGACGTTATACCGAAACGCCAACTCGAACATCGTATGCGACGTTCTCCGTTACCATGTTACCATTCCTTCCGTCTCTGTCGATATCTTGATAACTGTTCAAGATATTTCATGACATTTTCAGACCATAATGCAAACTTTGCTATGGGATGTTGTTGCTCACTTTTTGTTCTACATGATTGTATAGCTCTAGTGAATCGGCTCTCGTATATTGCATAACCACTGCGCAAACACTGAGCCTTAACTCTTTCGGCGCCAAAGTCGCAAAAATGCGACTTTGCAAACAGCGTATATCCAGATCAGCGGGCTCTTAAAAGAGCCGTCTGATCAGGATCTACACTGTTTGCCATTCAAATATGAACTTAAAAAGCCTGATTTTATGAAAAATGTCTTTAGATTGTTAAAATTTCCAATTACAAATCTGTCGTCTGATGATTTGAGCAGACGAAAATTTGTCGTCTGAAAAATTTGGCGCCGAAAGAGTTAAAGGCCCAATTGCTCTATAAGCAGGAACTATTTTATTGTAAAGTATCGCTGCATGCTTCTTACTACAGTTTCGTCACTGTATATGATCGTGATTAGACGGCTTTAAAATATTAAAACATCCGTGGGATTCTTATAAAAACGATTTAAAGAATATCTAGGTTATTTTAGTTGCCAACTAAAATGACCTACTTTCGATTTCACAAACTTCATTAACATGATAAAAATACAAGATACAGAAGATAAAAATACAAGGTACAGATATTTAATAGATGGTTTAAATACAATGTACGGCAAGGATTCCATTCATTGCCTCGCTGTTGCGTAATTTCATTGCTCAACGGGGAACCAGAAATAAGGGCCATATTTTTTATGGAGAGACTTGTAGTTTCAAAAAATGTTTCATCCAAGCGATATCATATTGAGAATTCGAACACTAGAGGGCAAACAGTGTAGATACAGACGAGGTGGCTCATTATGAGCCACCACATCTGGATCTACACTGTTTGTCAATTCAACAATTTTAATTTTTGGCGCTTTAAGGGTTAAAGTGTTCTGACTGAAATAACGAGTAAAACAGACATTTTATTTGTACGATGCGGCGGATCAGTATGGATCTGCAGCTACGCCGATGGGCTTCTGCGATAGGCTGGACCCTGACAGATAATTTAAAACAGTGCTCCAGATTCGAAGGGGTAAAAGGGATAATTGAAAGATAAATATCTATATTTCTGCATACAAACACATGTTGTGTCCCCTCATTAGAACCGTCTCGCCGAGACGGTTCTAATGAGGGGTCATAACGTATGTTTTCATTGAGAGATAAGAAAAATTATCTCTGAATTATCCCTGTTACCCCTTCTTATCTGCAGCTCTGTAAAAGTTCTGTTTTTTTTTTTGTCCTGGTCAATAGATGGCGTTGTCAGTTATATAAGTATTGCGTCTGACAGATAAACCCATCTGTTAGTAAACATAACTTATGGCCATGACAACTTGTTTTGCTTATAATGCGACTAAAATGAAATAACGGTTGCTATTTTTTTTAAATAAACGCGTAGGCCTTCAGAAACATGTGACGACTTTCAGAAACATTGGACGCGAACAGAACTTATTAGTAAAACTGTACATTCCAGCTATATATTTGTTGATATTATTGTTCACATGATTGGGTAAATAGCACTTAAACCATGGTTTGTTGTTGTTGTTTTATTGTTGTGTTATAAGTCAGGTGCTCTACTTATAAGCCAGAGGTCCTGGGTACGATACCCGGTCCGGGTCCGGTCATTTACTTTCATTTCTCCTTCCGCTGATTCAAGCCTTGAAGGGCAGTTGTCAGTTACTGGTGAAAGTAAGTGTGCACTTAGTACTGGTGAACCGCTTAGGAGGTCTAAGCCTGCCCAGGAATGACCATAGCTGTTTACCGTTGACAAACAATAACACAATAACAATAAACCATGGTTTAAGTGCTGATTTACCCAATCATGTGAACCTTAATATCTACTTGTGAGGGTGGTATAAAGGAGATGTACCAAGGTTTTCCCGCCTGTACGAGCAGATAATCCAAGAGATTTTTCGTACAGGCAGGAAAACTTGACACTTCTCTTTTATACCACCCTCACAAGCATAGACCTTGCATATTGCAAAATGAGCCGCGACACGACAAAACAACAATGTGGTTGTATGCCCAGCGAACACTCAGACCAGCCTGGGCAGCCGCCAGGTTTTACCAGACTCTTTTTCTAAGTGCTCAAAGGGTAGCTAAGAGTCTAAGCTACCTCCATGCGGACAGCGAAGACTCTGATCAGACTGGGCGGATGCCCAGGCTGATCTGAGTCTGCGCTGGGCGCACAACCACTTTGTTGGTTTTGTCATGTCGCGGCTCAAATATTTTGTGCTTAAGTCTGCGTTATATGGCAAGGATGAAATAATTTTAGTTATCTGCCTTGTTTGGGAAACAAGAAAGTGACCACATGAAAAGCATATTTCTTTTTACTTCAAGATGGGACAAATGAGACATATTACTGAGTTAAACAAGTTTGCCATTTGAAATATTATCTTCGTGCTCTTCCAATAAAGTTCTATCCAGATTTGATTCTGACTTATATGGTTTTAATATTCCGTTTTTGAACGTTTCATTATCTTCTTTTTGATGTATTGATTCAGGCTGTAAATGTTGAAGTTCTGTTGAGGCACGATGTTGTAACTCTTCAATATATTTACACCTTAAAACGGGAGAGTCTTCCGCGCTGGAATTTCCTGGAATTATAATACTGCTGGTGATGTCAATAAGAAGTCTTCTTGTTGGGCTTCTTGGTGACTGACAGAATATGGATTGTCTCCCATAATCATTATAGAAGCTAGAAATTGAACTCTGTCTTACACTCTGTGGCGGATCACACATACAATGCAAACAAAATACACAACACGTTGCGTTTTCCTGACTATTTCGTCCCGCGGAAGGACTTACTAAACCTGACTGTCGCCTTATTTCAAATTCCAGTTTCAACTGAATTTCTTGGTCTGTCTTGCAGCAGCACCATTTTTTAATCGTACTCACTACTTTCCATACAATCTCCCTTCGCAACAAAATATAAACCCAAGGATCCAATATCTGATTCATTGAAGCAAGGCGAATCATTAACAAGTCAGTTTTCAGATCAACTGGCATCAGTTTGGTCTGGTTGATAAGGATTCTAACCTGAAAATAAAGAAATAATGCATAATCAGTTTACAAGAGCCTCGTTATAGATAAGACAGAAGTCGGTTGCAATTGCTCAGGCACTGTGCTTAGATACAAAGATATTACCATATGCAGATGTTTCCAATCGAATCGTCAAAATATCTGAATATTTGTCAATTTATGTGTGTGTCTTATATAGTACTGAAAAGTTAATCTATATAGTAAAAATAATGGAATCTACGATGCGGTTGAGGATGAGACAAGGAATTCCTAGGCCAAGTTTCTGACTATTTAGTCTCATGCGAGGCTTGCAAAGCAGGAGACATATAATCTCTAAACGAGCCTGAAATCTCTTTATCGAGGTCTCACCACCATCATGGATTACTTCTTTTGCATCCATATTATATTTAGTAAAACAGAAAATCCATGGAACGCTAAACGCTTTATCCAGGCCATTTCTATCATATTCTTCCAACTATTATTGTATTGACATTTCAGTTCTGTTAGGGACATCTTGCATGATTGGCAGCTAATTTGAAATCTACAGTAAAACATTGCATTCGCAGTAATGCCGTCAATTTCGAGTGGATTAGTTGAAATCTTGACTGTATGAAGCACTAACTGACGAAATGAGACAACGTTCAGAGCCTAGGCTTAAAATAGCTGACCAAGACAGAAAAATCTCATACAGCTCTAAAAAGGGCGTTTCTTGTCCTTTTGGGGGAGAACTTTAAGCATATGAGAGCAGGAACAAAATTAAGTAACGCGGGAGAGTGAGGCATTATTAATGTATATAATACATTTGATGAACTTGCAGTGTTTCCGAGAGATTGTGGCGGAAAAACAAAACAAACACAAATACAGGCGCAAGTCTTACCATGAGAGGGAGGTAGCAACTGCTGAATACCACTGTAATTCCAATTAATAGAACAGCCATCTGACATTCGGCATATCTCTTACTATATCCGGCGAATTGTCGAGAATCCCCTCGTTTTCGACGTGAAAATCCTCTCATTTTAGTTTTCATCAATGTGAATAATACTGCAATATTACATCCTACTGTTATGGATATTATTATTATAGCTAAGCAGGCAAATAAACAATTAAATCCTCGATCCACAAAATTGTCCGTGTAGTAATCTATAAAACACCAGGTGTAAGGATATTGTAGCACTATTTTCCCAAACCCTATTATAGGCAAACTTGCAATGGCCGCTGCCATCAGCCATGCAAAACACAAGAAAATGGTGGCGTGTTTCTTGCGTAATCTGGCGTGGTAGAAATATGGATGCCTTATACACATAAGTCTCTCTATTGCCATCAAACACACTGTTATCATAGTACCGAAGCAAGCAAACACCATCATAAACGCGAAATATTTGCACAAAGGATCTCCACCCACCCACTTGAAATCATTCAGATACACAGATATAACTACTGGACTGGTCGCTGTTGTTCCAAACAGATCTGTGAGCGTCAATCCAGCAACCAGTCTGTAAAACAACTTCCGTTTATGACCAGAGTCAGATCGTTTCAACACAATAAGCGCCAAAATATTTCCAAAAACACCAAATGCGAACATAATACTAGAATTCATCACAGTGTTATTTTTCTTGGCCCCTGATATTTTGACTAGCTCCTCCGTGGTATTTAGTTCCTCAACAGACACTAATCTGCCGTCGGAACTGGTATAATAAGCTGAGGGTTCGTTTGTCATATTTGCCATCTGTAATGAAGTCACGTGCATTATTTGTTACTCCAGGAAAAGTTGGTTTTACGAAAGATATAGTTCATAGATTTAGCAGCACCCACTACAGACATCCATGTAGCAGCCATACACAGATATAGTTATTATAAAGTCTCCTGTACTATCAGCAAAACTGAGTTAGAATCACACCGATATATATAAATCCTTCAAAGCACTTTTGTGTGCCCGTCAAAAGATTGAGGCTTCTTTAAGTATACCTGACTCAGACAGCCAGTCTTATCATTCAAAATTTTCTACATTCCACGACTAAGCGTTTCTCATGCCGGCGATTGGTCAGTTGATATTGTGCATCAGCAATTCCAATGATTTTACAATCTAATTTCACAGTTAATTAGCTGGTCTTCAGATTTGCTTTCGCTAATCTTATACAAAATGAAAAGATAATATTTTCTCACTATTCATATGTAGTATTAGTAAATGAGAGATTTTTCCACCGAAAGTTTGCCTTTAGTTTGTTTATATATATTTCCAATCGTTAATCCAATATCACATAATATGTCTTAGCAGTATGTTTCTTTTGTGCCATTCAAACAGAGCAGTAAGTTTAACAGTCCTTAAACAGTACAAACACTAAAAAATAATTATCTATTCATTCCTATAATGAACTGATTCATGAATAAAGGTTGAACTTTTGAAACAAGTTTACAATATATTTTTGCATTCATTTTAATGTAACAATACACTTATGTGACACTAAACTTTCAGGTAACATTTTATTCAAAGCCAAACAAAGACACTGAATTGCAGGTCTTATGCTTTTGACTGTATATATATATACGGCGTTTCTATGCAACAGTCCTGACGAGCTCAGCGAAACGCGTTGACATATTTTTGCATAGTTGATCATTAAATAACAAAACATGTAACGTCAACTCTTATTTCATTTATATATATATATATATATATATATATTATAAATGTACTTTTCATATAACAATACCTTCCTTGCTTTACGGGCATGGATTTGTGTTTTATCCAATAGAACCTTCAGCTAATGGTATCGCTACAAGAGCTTTTCATTAATAAACAGATCTGCATTCCTAGAAATACTTGTATAACTATATCCAATATTCCAGGATTTTATTTAATCAAGTTTGTAATTTGGAAAACAACCAGAAGATCGTGGTATTGACAGTTCACAAATGGTTTGGTCATTGGCAGCAACCTCAGCTTGGTCGGCTTTTGACATTATGAACAAAAGAAGGATTTAACGAATATCCCACAATTCTCTGGAGAAATATAAACCGCATACGTATTTTATCCCTTCAATCTTTTATTGTATATTCGTGACACTCCGTTGAATTATCTCCTATCCTTTTTGTCATTCCATTTTCAGTAGCAAGACTATGGCATTGTCGACTTGAGTCGAGACAGTCTGAGAATGCAGATCTATTTCGGAACGCCGTAAAGCATAAATTCTTATCAAGTCGCTAATCAAGTCGCCATCAACAGTAAATATTACGCCTAATTGTTTTCAGAACTTGTAGGTGTTCTTGAAGCCTCTAAGCTGCTCTGATGTAAGGACAAGCGCTGATTACCAGTTGGCTGAAAAAAGAAAATAAAGTATAAGAGACGCGACACGAGAAAATCAACAAAGTGGCATGTGCAGCCAGCGCAGACCCGAATCAGCCTAGGCATCCGCCCAGTCTGATCAGAGTCTTCGCTTTGCGCTTAAATGGTAGCCAAGAGTCTAAGCTAGATAGTTAAAGAGAACAGGGAAGTCTCTGATCAGATTGCGCTCTTGCGAAGGCTGATCTGAGTCTTTGCTCTTCACCCACGCTATAAGGGACCCTTTCTTGTTTTGTGACCCAGTCGTTTATATAAACACTGAGAGATTTTCCAAGTCTGAAAAAAGACAGTGTAATTGTGTGTCCTATTAAGTAGGGGATAAGCAGGATTTCACAATCGAAGAACATGTTTAGGTCATCTGATTGTCTGTATGCTGTCTAAGGCGACAGTGACTTTTCACAGGCGCTTGCACTTCACAGAAACAGCACACAGTAGACGGTATTCAGTAGACATGACACTGGAGACAGTAAACTGTTAACAGTATACAGCAAACATTCACCTGTGTACTTAACTGCCCATGCTTTAAACCAGATATTACACAGACTCATTTGCGGCAGTCACGATACAGCCAGTATGTGGGCATGCTTTTGTGCATAGGCTTAGAGATTGCTGCTTTACACAGTATACAATAAACTGTAAGCATGTTAGACAGGATACACTCAGCTTGTGCTTATGCTCCTGCACCTGTGGAAAATAACAGTTACGAGTAGTAACCAGGGGCCGTATTTATAAAACGACTTAAGTGGTAGTTATGCTGTTGCTAAGGCTAAATTTCGTTGAAGGAGATTCCCTACAACTATGAAATTTGCTCTAAAGGAACAGTCTGAAAAAGACTGTTCCTCCAGAGCAAATCTCATAGTTGCAGGAAATCTCCTTTATAGAAATTAAGCCTTAGCAACAGCATAGCAACGACTTAAGTGCTTTTATAAAATACGACCCCAGATCCAGGTTGTGTTTTGCTTAGGAAATCGTGGTCTTACTCTTGTCTTATCTGACGTGACTGTTTATAGTAGAGATGCTCTATTTCTTGTTTAAAATATAATTGAGCCGCGACGCGAGAAAACCAACAATGTGGTTGTGCGCCTAGCGCAGACTCAGATCAGCCTGGGCATCCGCCCAGTCTGATCAGAGTCTTCACTGTCAGCATGGAGGTAGCTTAGTCCCTTAGCTACCCTTAAAGCGCTTAGCGAAGAGTCTGATCAGACTGGGCGGATGCCCAGGCTGATCTGAGTCTGCGCTGGGCGCACAACCACATTGTTGGTTTTCTCGTGTCGTGGCTCATATTTCAACAATCCAACTATTTTTAAATCAAGTGTTAAGGTTATTATCTACATTAAATGCTGTTACAGGTTGATTCACGGTTTGATTATGTAATTTGTTGCAGTGTATGAGTTTCAATGAAACTTTACAGCGTGTATCTCAATATATTAAATTTGTTCATGCAATTGATGTTATAATTATTTTTGCTACAAGTTTTAGAAGATACATGCAACTGGCTAGAATGCGTATTGAGTTTTTTTTCATATTTAGTTGACATACTTTATTTTGACCGAATTTGATCCACAATATAGTGCTCTGTTGGACCTTTGGTGCCACTGTTTTGAGAACATGTACCAAGAAGAATTTAGAATATGAGAGAAGTTTGATGAGTTGTGGTTTGATCTAGAGTATTCCTTGATATTCATAATTTCTTTCATGAATTGTACATAATATTTATGTAGCCTAAAGTTACCTGAAGATATTTTAATAATAAATTTTATTACCTTAAGAGTACGATTGGTTTAATATTTTCTGCTGGGTTGCGTGTTTTTTTTATCAAGAAGTGTTCCTACCAAGTATAATTTGACGGATCGATGGCTTGCGTGACGTATTGGCGTGAGTGATGTTTCAAGTGTTCGCAAAATTAGTTCGCGCATGCACGCTGAATGCCTATGTCCATCGACTTTCTTGCACTTGCGATAAACTGCATTCCCGTCTCGTGATCACGAAGATCTGCCCTGTCCTGACTTTTCCTTTTTCCCTCGACTCAATCAGGCGCGCTTGGAATAAAAACTGAAAATCGGTTTACAGACAAGCTGTTTGCCATTCTACCATGTGTTTTTTTTTTTATTTTTTATTTTGGTAAGAAAAACTGCCTTGTTCAAACTTAACGGGTAATATCAGGATAATCAATTGCTTTTCTTGCAAATATAATGTTTATTGAAAGAAATAGTTTCAGATGCACCGTCTATAGATACCTTATGCAGGATATGAGTTTCCGTGTGTTTGTGACATCAATAAGTGTTCTGGACGTGTTAAAGATACCAAATGGCATTATGGCATGATCGCCAGCATCAACAATCTTTGTACTTTAGTTTGAGTCGTGCTTCGAGTAAAAGTATCTTACGCCATGTGAAAACAGAGATGATTCAGTGTATCTATTAGAAAGAGTTGTGTTTTCCTTATGCCCTTGAATTGTTGATACAAACATAAGCTGAGTCTTAGCTGTTTGAACACACCATATCTATGCGCGTTGATCGCCTTATTTTAGGAGTAAAGTACAAGGTGATCTTTGCTGCACCACGACAATTGAAGATTATGCAAACTTCGAATGACAAGGAGCAAGGTGAGATTGTGTATGGACACAGACACACGCGCATGCGCACAGGCCGTTATTATCAGGTTTTGGGAAGTTCTCATTTTTCAGTTCTGCTATTGCAATCTCGACTTCCCGACAAAGATGCAGAACTTTTTCTGGGCGCTTCCTGCAGTCTGCCTATCTTCTACGTTACCAACATCAGAGTATTGACTTGATATCCCAAAATTTCAACAGAGTAATTTCTATTTTATTTATTATTATTTGTTTTTGTGTGGGGGTGGGGGAGTGGGTTCGTTTGGTAATCTGCAAATTATGTCAATAACACCTTGTTAGAAATTTTATTTATAAGATTTTTTTAAAGATATTTTGAAATTTTAACTAATTCTATGTGTTTAACTGTGATGTTCTCACTGTTGAATTAGGCGAACCTTACTTGGCGGGGTTGCTCTTGTGTAAACCTGGTTTTTAAACGTAGCATTACTCGAATGACGGTTCCAAGATTTCGTTGTGTGTTTGTTATCGCAAACGAGCAAGAAAGAAAAAAGTACAAGAATAAAAAGAAACAAGGTTAGGACATAGATAAGCACAAGAAAAGAACAAGAACAAACAAAACCAATATAAAAAGAGAATAAAAAAAGATAACAAAAATAAATATAAACAAGAAGTTTGCGATGAAAATGTGTAAGAAAGACTTATGAACAGAAGGACAAACCTAAGTTCAAGGAGGACGACACGAAAGCATCAAAGGCAAGAAAGAAAAAAAAGAAAGAAAAAAAAAAAAGGACAAAAATGACACGAACAAGCAACAGATCAAGGCCCTTAAAATGAACAAGGAAATAGTGCTAAAACAAAGTAGAGGAACAAATAGAAACGAGTAAATGACATAGACAAGTACAGAGACAAGAGCAAGAACAATCAAAAGAAAAATAAAAAAAAGAGGAAGCAAAAAGATAAACAAGAAGATGTACAAGTAAAAGGACAAGAAACAGAACAAGAATAAGAAAGGAAAGGGGAAAAAAGGACAACAAATAACAAGAAGAAAAAGAAAAGAAGAGCAAAGAACAAGGACATAAGAAGGAAAAAGTGCAAGGATGAGATCAAAGGTAAAAAAAAAAAAAAAAACAAGGATGTGTACAAGAAGAAACATGGTTATCAACAAGGTGGAGAAAGAACAGGATGAACAAGAAGAAGAGCTACAACTTGCACAGAACATCGTTATATACTGTTCACAAAAAAGTAGAGGATATTAAGGTATGAAAAATTGTAGCGTCTACAACAAATGTGATAACCATATGAAACGGTAACTGCCGATAAATATCCATTAAGGCACTTTTCATGAAAGTTTTGTCGATATATCCTCTGATGTGATCTACATACAATTTGTTTCAGACGGGGTCAGAACTAAAATTGGCAAATTCGAACAAAAATTCCTTCAAATTCTTCAACTAAGCTAACCTTGTAATGGATTTTTATGTTTTGTTTTAGTCATCGTACAGGTGCATCGAGTCACCGAAAAATTTAGACGTTTATGGCATGCACTCTTAATTTTTACGAAACAGTGTGTAAAACCAATTTTCACTTGTTAAATGAATTATTGCGAGTGTTTCTGTGTAAATTTTTTAATCTAAAAAAGATCTGTGGCCATACCAGATTCGTGTGAAATTGGGTGCCCCCCCCCCCCCCACTCCCCGCTTTCTGAAACGAATTGCATGCAGATCACGTGGCAGGACATACCATCCAAATTGTAATGCTAAATGTCTTATCGAATATTTGTCTGAAGGACATTTGCCATTTCAGATGTACTGATTCTTTTTTTCTACTTATACAATTTTTATAGCTTAATATCCCCTACTTTTTGTGAACAGTATAGTTTGTCATACAACAAGAAAGTTACATTGCCTCTTTAGCATATATTTCCAAGATTTAAATCTAAATAGGATCTTATTTTATCCTTAATTTTACTTAAACATTTTACTAAATGTATTATGTAATATCAATTATGCAAACCAAAGTAGCCGAGCGTCTAGAGAAAAGGTGACAGCGAACAGCGAAGACTCATATCATTCTGTGATTTGATACTTCGCTTTTACCACGTTCAGTTCTTAAGAATTCTGAAATGCTTTAGGCAAGCACGTCAGACTATTATCAGATTTTGTATGCGCAGGCTGATCCGAGCAGTCTATATTGGCACATGCTATATATGGCATATTTGCCCAGGGCTAGGCTCACGTTTTTGTAGTCTCATTTAAAGTGGATCGAACCTATCCGTGTTCGTCTGTAGCGACCCATTACATGCACTTATTGTAACAGCACTCTAAATATCCGCGCTTCAGTTCATAAACTCAAACTCTTTCATTTACTCTTTAAGCCCCCAGTGATGAAACTAGCAAAATTTGCAAACAGCGTAGATCCTGATGAGGCGGCTCATAATAAGCCGCTTCATCTAGATCTACACTGTTTTCCCTCTAGTCTTTGAATTCCCAATATGAAATGTCTTGGACAAGGCATTTTTTTTTAATTTTTGCAGACGTAAATTTTGTCGTCTGCTTTTTTGGTGCTTAAAGAGTTAAAGCATTATTGTCAGGAGCGATGGTTTCGGTTGGGCGATGGCGCTGGGTAACTTTCAGTGCCGGGGCGTCCTACTAATTTGGATAATAACAGGGCAAGGGTCTACTGTGCTTGCGGTAGGTGCGGATGGGGGTTGTTTGGTCATATTTTCTCTCGCCTGTCATCTCTTTCTTGCTTCCTCTCTTTGGGAGACGACGGCTCGATATAGACTGAAAAACTGTCT
Organism: Ctena decussata; assembly: GCA_963989385.1. NCBI lineage: Eukaryota > Metazoa > Mollusca > Bivalvia > Lucinida > Lucinidae > Ctena > Ctena decussata. The sequence continues at coordinate 2,104,608 of OZ022501.1, read as the reverse complement.
CAAAGAGCCGTTAAACTCGAATCAACCAGCCGACCAAAATCTTGCCAGGATTGACACTGTTTAGAAACAACGATAATGGATTCATTTCGAGTAAATTGGCGTCCTCAAGACTTCCAAACATTTGGTATATGCTGAAGTGTCATACTTTGCGCTGAGCTATAGAACTCTGTATTTTAGTCTATACCATTTGATCAAGAGTAAATTATAACTACTGTCAAATTCTTCTCCCCGTCTCCGTATGACCTATGTGTTAGTTCACTCGATCAACCCATTCTTCTTTTGTTGTGCTAATGTGTCATTACTATACTGAAAGGATTTAAAAACTTCCACTCATTAATTTTGAATATCTCAAAAATGAATGCAGCTACGCCCACCAAAATTTTACAGCGTATATATTCTATTATACCTGATTCTATCAATATACGGAATTTGAAATCGTTCAACCGAATCGGTCAGAAACAAGCACGTGCTCCTCGTGTTCTTAGTACCGTTAACATAATGATGAATAGCTTCATGTATACAGTTTTCTGACGAAACAATTCTCTTACGATATCCCATTGAATTTTAAAAAATTAAACACGGTCAGTGGCTTAATTTAGCCTACCGCGCCTAAATATCGCAAACAGGCGCAGAGTTTTGGGCCAGATAAATTCTGAAATTTCAAAAAGTGACGTCGCGGTACAATTTTTTTGCGTTAATTACGGCAATTTACAATCTCAGACGACGTGCACTGTTAACAGGAAGCTAAAAAGACCGTCAGAAAAGCACCTAACCAAGATTGAAAACCAGAGGACATGACGTTAACTAACGTCGACACCGTCTCCGTAATAGGCTTTGCGCGACAGCTTCATCCGCAGTGATACTTTCAAATCAACGTTGATGACGTCACAATATTAAGACAGTAAGAAGTGGTCGAAAGAGTGTTGCATAAGATAACCCCGGCATCGCCTTATGCATTTCAGTGACGTTACGCTCTTTTACTGACGTCATTTCGGTAAATGATACAAATAAACTGCGTAATCTTTAAATTTGATAAGTTTCAGGCATTTTGTCGTTAAATAGTCAACACTGTCATGAGTAAACAGATCAGCAGCCAGCAATAAAAAGTGGAAGTTTTTAAATCCTTTCAGTATATGTGTGTTGCGACACGAAAAAATCAACAAAGTGACATGCGTGCCATGCGAAGACTCAGATCAGCCAGGGCATCTGCCCAGGCTGATCTGAGTCTTCGCTGTCGGCATGGAGATAGCTTAAACGCTTAGTTACTTTTCAAGCGTACAACGAAGACTCTGATCAGGCTAGGCGGATGCCCAGGCTCATCTAAGTGCTTGCTTTGTTGGTCTTCTCGCACAAGTATTAGAAGGACCAGGGGCCGTATTCATAAAACGACTTAAGTGGTTGCTATGCTGTTGCTAAGGCTAATTTTTTTTGAAGGAGATTTCCTACAACTATGAAATTTGCTCTGGAGGAACAGTCTTACAAAGACTGTTCCTACAGACCAAATTTCATAGTTGTAGGGAATCTCCTTTATAGATATTTAGCCTTAGCAACCGCATAGCAACCACTTAAGTCGTTTTATGAATATGGCCCCAGAGTTTAACACTTAAAGTGCCATAATGAAAATAGTCGCATTCGCCAACAGCCTAGATCCAGATGAGGCAGCTCATTACGGATCACCTCATCTGGATCTACACTATTTGCCCTCTCTTTTTATCAGGGGTCTTAACCTAAGGGAACATATTTTCCTTGAGTAGCCTTTTTGAAAGAGAAACATGAGGTCCCAAATGCTTCCACCCCCCCCCCCCCCCCCCCCCTTGTGAAAATAGCGTAAAAAACTTTAATGTGAATGGATAAACCTGTATGATTTTTCAAGAGGAGAACACTTGCGATCGAGATTTATTATTAGATATCCTATAAAACTATGAAAAAGAATTAAAAAGACTAAGATCAGCCTGGGTATCCGCCAAGTTTGACCAGACTCTTCGTTAAGTGCTCAAAAGGTAGCTAAGGGTCTAAGCTATCTCCGTGCGGACAGCGAAGACTCTGATCAGACTGGGCGGTTGCCCAGGCTGATCTGAGTCTGCGCTGGGCGCACGACCACATTGTTGGTTTTCTCGTGTCGCGGCTCAAATAAACCTATTCACTTTAAAACCGCTCATGTGACAATGGCCATTATTTTCATTTTCTTTTATTCAAAAAGGGAAACTATTATCCATTAGAACAAAAAGAACTGGAAACATATAAGGCGGTTAGTAACCCTTTAGGCGACTCAAACCAACCATATAGGCATCCAGAAACAATTAAGACAAAGATCACACAGCGACTCTGTCCCTTTGTTAAACTTACAAGATTACGAAACTATGCTTGAGAAGTATCTTTGCAAAAGTCTGAGATTAAGATAAAATAATAATAAATGAACTTACAAATTATGTAATACGCTCGCACTTTTAAGTACACACTGAAATACGTATATTACCTAGGATAATAAATACTTTAACAACTTTTTTTTATGTTTTGATTTTATATACACTCTATTTATTTACTAGTTACATTTGGTGCAGCTGAAATATGACGTATACTACGCGTTGTTCACGTCCGTCATCCTTGTATTGTCATAAACAGTCCGTCAGTCAATTTAAATACTTATTTGAGCCGCGACACGAGAAAACCAACAATGTGGTTGTGAGCGCCCAGCGCAGACTCAGATCAGCCTGGGCATCCGCCCAGTCTGATCAGAGTCTTCGCTGTACGCATGGAGGTAGCTTAGACTCTTAGCTACCCTTTAAGCTTTAAGTGAAGAGTCTGATCAGACTGGGAAGATGCCCAGGCTGATCTGAGTCTGCGCAGCCACTTTGTTGGTTTTCTAGTGTCGCGGCTCATATTTTATCAGTGTCTCTCATCAGTGACATACATAGAAAAGTCAATTTGTATTTCAATCAAAATTACCCTGGCCGCAATAGTATACCCGACGGCCAAAAGTAACACCTTAATCAACTATCAACAATTTTATTATTGGTTGGATAGAAGATTTTATTGTAACAAATGGACAAGCGAGAGTTCCGATAATTTGTTTAAGACTTTATCACGAAAACCCCGAGGACAGAAGATTTTATTCGACCTAAAACACGGACACTTGAAAAAAAAAAAAAATAATATGAGTACAATTAGTTCACTTGGATCTACTTAATACATTTGCAATGATGACTAAGTCTTATGCTAGGCCTAATTCTGGCTCAAGACCTCTTTTTATTTCATTTTCAAGATGAATCTTATATATTTTCATCACCATACAACTTATACTCGCAAACCAATCACAGTTACTTCTTTATTTCTTTATATCTTACTTACGCTTCACCTCTTACTAAATATCATTGCCAATGGGCAGCTCACTATCACATCTAACACCTCACTGGCGTACGGCAGCCCATATCAAACTCTTTATATCCAGCCGTATTACAGAGCAGCTTATATTCACCTCTCTATATCACACTGTCATTACAAATGCTCACATTGCATCTCACTGGCGTACTGCAGCCCAAATCAACCTCTTATATACGACGGATGTTCAGAAAGTTCTGATCGTGACGTCTTATTTTGGTAACCATCATAAATACAGAACTTCTGATAGCGAAAATATATAAAGGTGTGATTTGTCCGGACAACTCTGCAAACGTGGTGTATATTTTCTAAAGGACATATTTTTCAATGTTTTTGAAAGAGGTTACCCTACAGCCACTGCAGATATTCACTTAAGAAGTTCATAATTCATATATGAGCAGTCTTTGAATTGTTTTCATCATTGCTACTTAAACTAATTCCCCAGGCAACTGTGACCTGTAAATATCTCGGAAAATATATTCAATCTAGGTTCCATACTGTCCCTTCAATTTAGATTATAAGCATTTTATATAGTAGCAAATTCTCCCTTTCTACTAAAGTTATAATGATTTTGTAACTAAAACAACGGTTTTAACATTCAAAATCTTGTTCGGAAGAGCCTTTGCATGGGCCAATTCGAAACCGGCGAAAAATTAAAATTGATATAAACAACGAAGCCGCTATGAGCTTTCGAAAATGACGTTGACGTTGTTTTCACTAACGTCATAAGAACTGCGCATTGCTTTGCAAGGACTAAATCGATAACGTATGCTGCCCTTCTTTGAATGGAGATTGAAAGCAACGAATGACAAGAAGCTGGCAAAAATTCATTTTGTATTTACAGTGATTTTTCACTTGAATGACACACTGAAAATAAATTCAAATATGAAATTATCCCAGTGGTATGTCTGGGGCCTAATAACGTGCGTTATAACTCAATAAGAAAACATATCTTTGGAAAGTGTTAGGTATCACTATAAAGACGAAAAGTAGTGCTTTTAATACATGCTAACATTTGTCCCCAGTATGCCGCTAAACAAAGTTATGCGGCTAGAATCAGAACTTTCTGAACAACCCTCGTACGACCGTATAACAAAGCAGCTTATATTCACCTCTTTATACATGTATCTCACTGTCATTACAAATGCTCATATTACATCTCACTTGCGTACTGCAGCCCAAATAAACCTCTTCATATCCAGCCGTATTACAAAGCAGCTTATATTCACATCTTTATATCTCACTGTCATTACAAATGCTCATATTACATCTCACTGGCGTACTGCAGCCCAAATCAACCTCTTTATATCCAGCATATTACAAAGCAGCTTCTAATCACCTCTTTATATCTCACTGTCATTACAAATGCTCATATTAATCTTACTGGCGTACTGCAGCCCAAATCAACCTTTTTATATACATGTACAGCCGTATTACAAAGCAGCTTATATTCACCTCTTTGTATCTCACTTTATTACAAATGCTCATATTCAACTCTTGATGTTGTACTGTAAGAACTGTGTGGTGACAGTGGCCAAAGAAAGAGTAGAGGCAGTGGCCAAAGAAAAGAGTAGAATAAGAAATGCATAATGCATTTCTAATTCTACTCTTTCTTTTGCCACTGCCACCAAACAGCTCTCTTTCATCTCTTTATACCGCGCTGTCACTAAGCAGCTGATAGTCACCTTTTTATATTTTACTCATTACCCAGGTCATACTACTCTCTTACATCATACTAACACTACACAGCATATAGTCAAGTCTTTAAATGTCATTGTCACTCCGAATGGTCAAATTCATGGACAGAGTGTTGATACCACGAGGTGTAACCATGGATTTGTTTCGCTGAGCCCTTAGAGACCATCGTTACAAGACTTGAAACAAAACCAATATGTCCGTACTCACCGCGTTATACGTTGTATTTAATTTACATGTGACCGTGATGTAACACACAATTTCATTGGCTGATTTGGCGTCACGTGTCGGTCAATATTTTGCGATATTCACCGGTCAGTCAGTAACTATTATTTTTACGCTGACTTCGTTTGTATTTTCGTGACGTAGATTTTCACGTATATTAATGTTTACGGCAAGATAATACCATGTTGTGTCGTCATATGTATCAAAAGGAAACTGCATTTTTAGAATTATTATATAATAAAACATTTCTTAACCTTTGTTTGCAGTTGTAATGGTCTACAAACATAACATAATGACCGACGCGTTTGCATGTCAATAAAGCTGTATATTCACCATTTTTGTATCTTACTGTTACATGAACTAAGAACGGTCACGTTAACCTCTTCATACCTTACTGTGAAATATTTTAATTTAAAGAGTAACTACACTTCAGGAACTGACTGAATCAGATCCCAAACCCTATCCCCAACATCAAAGGGAAAGATTGACAAAGACATCCCAACAAACAATAAATTACAAGTGATAAGCCGAGTCAGCAGCTCTTTCCCAAATAGATGGCAACTCAGCTATCTTTATTGAACTAAATAATTTAGACCAACAGACGGGTTACAACGGACTAAGCAAATTATACGAAAAACATTTAACAATTATTTTTACCTATTTTCTATTTTTATGATAGAAGGATTAAACTGAGAACACTATAACTTAAACAGCACCGAACATAAAACAAATGCAACCGCAACAAAAATGTTGAAATACATACTGCCTCTAGACAACAGCTTTATTGTATTGGATACATCTGATCGGATGGTCAGTGGTGCGCTTTTTTTTTGCATGATTTTGTAGTGAAACCCTTTTCAGAAAAAAAAAAAATAAACAAAAGTTTTATTTTGTAATTATCTAAATCTGGCTATTGAGTTTCGACTAAATCTGAGTCCTCATCTCTGATTCATCATTGGCCTTATCTGTGATTTTTTGTTTCCGTCGATGTTTCATTGATGGGTTAGGAAACCTTCATGCGGACCAAGCAGCTAACTAAATAATTCAAACCACTGCAGAAGCAGAGGGGAGAGGCTTTGGATCTAACCACCCCCTCCCTCACCCCAGCGACTCTGTTATTTATTAATAACCGTTCCAAGACAATACTTCTGTTGTTGTTTTCCACTGTTGTTCTTGTGTTCGTTTATCTGTGGTCTGCTATTATTATATTTTTTTCTTATGTCCAAACTGATGCTTCCGTTAGTCTGGTTGTGTGTAGGTGTTATTCTTTGGGTTGGGAGTTGAACCATTGCGGAAACTAAGGGCGAGGGTGTGGATTGTTATGAATATGGTGTTTAATTTAGTGTAAATATTTTCTTTTACCATGACTTTGCAGTTTTTAGATGTTTACTAGGTTTGAAATAAACAAGTTGTTTACATTGTACTTTAGAACATTCTGGAATAACTATTTTTAGTACTGAGAAAATATTAGACCTTTCTGTTGTAAACATTAAGAATCTTCTGGTATGAAATTATGTCAGAATTGAGTACTTTTTGGTAAGATCTATTTTTGGTTAGTTCCGGAATGTTCCTAGATATTATATAAAGAGGACAGATTTTCATTTTGGGGATCTTTGTAAGTTTCACCAGTCTATAGTTAAATAAGTTATACTGGAATTTAAACAAACTGGATTATTTTTGTGACTATTGGAAATATTCATGTGCTCATACAGACTTTATTTTCTGGGATCAGAAATTATTAAAGGACTTGTATTTTAAATTCTGAGGGACATTCAGACTAAAATAAGGTATCTTAAATTACATATTTTCTTGATTAACAAATGACTGTTTTATTTTGATGTACATGTAAATAAATTTTGTTAAGTTTAAAAACAGGCTTGTTGCTGGTTTACTTCCATCTTTTTTGTTACCTCCGCCAGGTCGTAACAAATTGGGGGCTCGCGTCCGAGATTGAAATTTCTAGTGCATCAAACAATTTTGAATTACAAAAAAAAAGTTTTCACTGTTTGCTATTCAAATAAGTTAAGCCAGCAAAAAGCTATCATGTCTTTTGATCTTGATAAATTCATTGCTGCGCCTTCTCAGGAGCTGTTGAACTTGGCCAAAAAGACAGACTTATTGGATATTGCAGCACATTATGAATTATCTTCAGTCAAAAGGTCTATGTTAAAACATGAAATTAAGAATATTTTGATTCAGTTCTTTGTTGATGAAGAAATTTTTGATTCCTCTGCAACCTCTCACATTCTTGTCACTCAGACAGATTTGCAGATGAGAGAATTAGAAATTCAGAGACAACTTGAAATAGAAAAATTAAGGTTAGAGCATGAGGAAAGAATTAGGCTTGAAACATTGGAACGAGAAGAAAGGTTGCAGAAACAAACATTAGAACATGAAAAATTAAGGTTAGAAATGGAAGAACGAGAAAAAGAAAAAGAAAGAGAAATGCAAAAAGAAAAATTAGAAAAAGAAGAAAGAATTGAAATAGAAAAGGAAAAATTAAAATTTGAAAAAGAAAGAATTGAAATTGAAAAGGAGAAATTGAAATATGAGAAAGAAGAAAAAGAGAGAGAAAGACAATTTCAAATTAGAATGAAAGAAATTGAGATACAAGACAAGACTAAATCAAAATCTTTGCCTTTGGACTCAACCAAAGTTTTTGATGTAACTAAACACATCAGACTCGTTCCTCCATTTCAAGAAAAAGAAGTTGATAAATATTTTCTTCACTTTGAAAAAGTAGCTGAAAATTTGAAATGGCCAAAAGAGCATTGGACTTTGCTTCTTCAGAGCGTTGTGATCGGCAAGGCTCGCGAAATTTATACTCAACTTTCTCTCGAGCAGAGCTCAGATTATGACAAAGTAAAAGAAGTTATTCTTAAGGCTTATGAGTTGGTCCCTGAGGCTTACAGGCAGAAATTTAGGAATTGTAGAAAAGAAAATGACAAAACTTATGTTGAATTTGCTAGGACAAAAGAGCAGTTATTTGATAGGTGGAGCTCATCAAAGAAAGTAGGCTCTGATCATGGTAAACTTAGACAGCTCATGCTTGTTGAAGAATTTAAAAGGTGCATTAATTCTGACATTAAATCATTTTTAGATGAAAAGGAAGTCGAAACGTTAGAGGCAGCAGCTCGTTTGGCTGATGATTATGCTTTAACTCATAAGACTTCTTTTGTGCACAAGCCTTTTCCTAAAAAGACCTTTTTCCCTCAGTCAGGTCCAAAATTCAGTCCGAGTAATCCATCTGGCAATTCCAGTCCCTCATATACTCCAAAACCAAAACCCTCTGGTGAAAACAAAGGTCAAAATCCCTTATCTCAGCCTATTTGTAATTATTGTAAGCAAACGGGACATATAATTTCTGAATGTTTACTTTTAAAGAGGAAGAGAGAAAAACAAGAGGGCCCAAAACCCACAGGTCTTACCTCTTTACGGTCAACACCACAGTCTTGTGTTCAGGATCAAATTCCTATTCAGGCCAAAATTTCTGAGACTGATTCTGTTATGGAGATTTATGAACCATTCTTATCAGAAGGTTTTGTGTCACTAAATTGTGACTTTGCCCAGTCTACCCCTATTACTATCTTACGAGATACTGGAGCTTCTCAATCCCTTATTTTGGCAGATACCCTGCCATTTTCCGAGAAGACTTCTTCTGGGACAAGTGTCCTTATTCAGGGTGTAGAATGTGGATTTGTTAGTGTACCGCTTCATAACATTTATTTGTCCTCAGACTTAATTTCTGGTCCAGTGGCTGTTGGTATTAGACCTTCATTACCTTTTAAAGGTGTTCACTTATTGTTAGGCAATGACCTAGCAGGAGATAAGGTTGTGGTTAATCCACTTTTGACCAACACACCTTGTGTTGATCAACCACCTGACCCCATTGAGCAGGAAATTCCTGACCTTTACCCCTCGTGTGCTGTCACTAGGGCTATGGCAAAGAAAGCCATATTGAATGATGGGAATCAGGACATTGATTTAACTGATACTTTTATAGGTCAGTCTTTTAATGATGAGATTTCAAAATCTCTTTCACCCAGCCTGTCTGACATGCAGACAGACTTTACTCACACCTCATCTGTGTCCAACCCAGATCACTCTCCTTCATTTTCAAATGACCAAGGTAATGACCTGCTGTCAAGGTCACAGCTTTGCAAAGAACAACACAGTGATCCTGAGATCTCACCTTTATTTGAAAGGGTTTTAGATGAGAATGACATGTCCCAGGTTCCTGTTTGCTATTATGTCAAAAATGACATTTTGATGAGAAAATGGCGTCCTCCTGATGTCTCAGCAGAAGACGAGTGGACTGTTAACCACCAAATTGTGGTTCCAAGGGTTTATCGCCCTGAAATTTTAAACTTAGCTCACGAAACTCCCTTGTCAGGTCATTTAGGTGTAAACAAGACCTATCACAAGATTCTTAATCATTTCTACTGGCCAGGGTTAAAATCTGATGTTTCTAAACATTGCAAATCTTGCCATACATGTCAAATGGTAGGAAAACCTAATCAAACTATCCCTAAAGCCCATTTGCAGCCAATTCCTGCATTTGAGGAACCTTTTAGCAGAATAATTATTGATTGTGTAGGTCCTTTACCCAAAACAAAGTCAGGTTGTGAATATCTTTTGACCATAATGTGTGCTTCCACACGTTTCCCAGAAGCCATTCCACTTAGGAATATCAAGACAAAGACCATAGTTAAGGCTCTTGTGAAGTTTTTCACATTTGTAGGCCTCCCTAAATCTGTTCAGTCAGATCAAGGCTCTAATTTTATGTCAGGAATATTTCAGCAAGTGATGCATGAATTAGGCATTAAGCAATATCGGTCATCAGCATATCATCCTGAAAGTCAAGGTGCCTTAGAACGATTTCATCAAACACTGAAAAACATGATCAGATCTTACTGCTTTGACACTGAAAAGGATTGGGATGAAGGCATTCATTTCCTGTTATTTGCAGCTAGGGAATCCGTACAAGAATCACTTGGTTTCAGCCCATTTGAGCTTGTTTTTGGTCACACAGTTCGTGGACCACTGAAACTTTTGAAAGAGAAATTTCTTTCTGATGATAACAGTTCTTTGAATTTGCTTCAGTATGTTTCTGACTTCAATAACAGATTGTCAAAAGCCTGTGAAGCTGCTCGGTACAATCTCAAATCAGCTCAAAACAAAATGAAATTTCATTATGATGAAAATGCCAGGGAAAGAAATTTTAAACCTGGAGAGAAGGTACTTGCTCTTTTGCCAATTCCTGGCAGACCTCTGCAGGCCAGATATTACGGCCCTTACACTGTTGACAAAAAGCTCAGTGATGTAAATTATATTATCAACACACCTGGGAGGCGCAAGGAAAAACAGTTATGTCATATTAATATGTTGAAAAAGTACATTGATAGGGATAATTCAGTTGTTTCACCAATAAGTGTAGTAAATTATGTCCCTCAAGAGCAATCTGAAATGGACTCTGAGGATATGAACTTTATAAAATCTGATCCCTCATCATCAAAACTCCAGAATTCTGACATCTTAAAGGATCTCGACCAGAAACTGTCACACCTGGATCCAGTCAAGAGACTTGAACTAAAACAGTTAATTCTTGAATATGAGCACTTATTTCCGGACATTCCAACCAGGACTGACAGAATCTTTCATGATGTTGACATTGATGGCGCAAAGCCTGTGAAGCAACATCCTTATCGAATGAACCCTGTGAAGCAACAGTATCTCAGGGAAGAAATTCAATATTTGCTGGAAAATGATTTTATAGAACCAAGTCAAAGTGACTGGAGTTCTCCTTGTATTCTGGTGCCAAAACCTGATGGAACTTTTCGCATGTGTACAGACTATCGAAAAGTTAATTCTGTGACTAAAACGGATACATTTCCAATCCCACGTATTGATGACTGTATTGATCAAATTGGACAAGCCAAATATGTTACTAAATTTGATCTTCTGAAAGGATTTTGGCAAATTCCTTTGACAGACAGAGCTAAGGAGATTTCGGCATTTGTTACACCAGATGGACTCTATCAGTATAAGGTTATGCCATTTGGTATGAAAAACTCTCCAGCAACGTTTCAGAGACTTATAAATAGCTTGACATCTGATCTGGGTGGTTGTAAAGCATACATCGACGATGCAATCATCTTCAACGATGAATGGAAACTACATCTACAGACTATCAGAGAATTCTTTCAAAGACTTAGTGATGCAAAATTGACAATCAATTTAGCAAAAAGTGAATTCTTTCACGCAAATTTGACATTTCTAGGACATGTTGTGGGTCAAGGTCAGGTAAAACCTGTAGAAGCTAAAGTGGAGGCTATCTCGGATTTTCCTGTACCTACATGCAAGAGACAACTGATGCGCTTTCTTGGTATGGCAGGATATTATAGGAAGTTCTGTAATAACTTCTCTGTAATTGCAGAACCCTTGACAAATTTGCTAGGTAAAGGAAAGAAATATATTTGGAATGAAGACTGTCAAAAGTCCTTTGATAAGCTTAAGGCCATACTTAAGAGTGCTCCAGTTCTCTTAGCACCAGACTTCAACAAAGCATTTAAAATGGCGGTAGATGCTAGTGACGTTGGTGCAGGCAGTGTTTTGATTCAAGAAGATAATGATGGTGTGGATCACCCTGTTTGTTACTTTTCTAAGAAGTTCAACAAACATCAGAGAAATTACTCTACTATTGAAAAAGAGTGTTTATCTCTCATCCTTGCTCTTCAGCAATTTGAAGTGTACTTATCTTCTTCAGCCACACCAATTGTTATCTTCAGTGATCACAATCCACTGACCTTCATTCATAAAATGAAGAACAAAAATCAGCGGTTACTCAGGTGGAGTCTCATGTTGCAGGAGTACAATCTTGACATCAGACATATCAGAGGAAAAGATAATATTATCCCGGATGCACTTTCAAGAGCCTAAATTTGGCTATTACTACATGATGTCTGGATTGGTACTGATATATGTACAGTGTATATGCATTAAACTTAATTTTGTTTTATAATTGGTCATATGGCAAAAGAAAGCTTTATTTCATAAAACTTTCTTTTCCTTGAAGAGGGGAAGTGTTATGAATATGGTGTTTAATTTAGTGTAAATATTTTCTTTTACCATGACTTTGCAGTTTTTAGATGTTTACTAGGTTTGAAATAAACAAGTTGTTTACATTGTACTTTAGAACATTCTGGAATAACTATTTTTAGTACTGAGAAAATATTAGACCTTTCTGTTGTAAACATTAAGAATCTTCTGGTATGAAATTATGTCAGAATTGAGTACTTTTTGGTAAGATCTATTTTTGGTTAGTTCCGGAATGTTCCTAGATATTATATAAAGAGGACAGATTTTCATTTTGGGGATCTTTGTAAGTTTCACCAGTCTATAGTTAAATAAGTTATACTGGAATTTAAACAAACTGGATTATTTTTGTGACTATTGGAAATATTCATGTGCTCATACAGACTTTATTTTCTGGGATCAGAAATTATTAAAGGACTTGTATTTTAAATTCTGAGGGACATTCAGACTAAAATAAGGTATCTTAAATTACATATTTTCTTGATTAACAAATGACTGTTTTATTTTGATGTACATGTAAATAAATTTTGTTAAGTTTAAAAACAGGCTTGTTGCTGGTTTACTTCCATCTTTTTTGTTACCTCCGCCAGGTCGTAACAGGATCCAGTAAAGCAAGTTACCCCCCCCCCCCCCCCCACACACACACACCCTTCGCCCAAGTGTTGTCTATTGCTGACCGGTATTTCTGCTATGTATCCTAAATGTTTTATGTTGATATGTCCGCGTGTCTATGGTCATCTGGCTAATCGGTCACCTGTATAGCTGCCCACTTTCCTTTCTTCTGTTTGTTTTGAAATTTGAAATTATAAAAATACCTAAAAATGATGTAACTTCTGTTTATAGAAAATACTTAAAAACAGACGTTACGTTGGAATTAGTGAATGACCACCTGTTTGGGATAGAGCTGTTCTTTCGGTTTACTGTGCGTGTCTTTCGCGAAATTTTGTCAATTTATGTATATACGTCTTTCCCGTTATACCGGTATATGGATCTGATTGTATGAACTCCTGATAATAACATGGTATTCAGTTGTTGCACTTGGGTCTCATTTTTAATTTATCAAAAGTGCCTGAAGTTAACACAAATGAGCCGCGATACGAGAAAACCAACAATGTGGTTGTGCGCCCAGCGTAGACTCAGATCAGCCTAGGCATCCGCCCAGTCTGATCAGAGTCTTCGCTTTGCGCTTAAAGGGTAGCTAAGGGTCTAAGCTACCTTCGTGCGGACAGCGAAGTCTCTGATCAGACTGGGCGGATGCCCAGGCTGATCTGAGTCTGCACTGGGCGCACAACCATAGTGTTGGTTTTCTCGTGTCGCGGCTCAAATTCAATTCGTTGTGTGCAATGATACTCACCCGTATTCGTACTGCACTGTATCGTGAAGTTATATCTGTATTACAATAAGTTATCTTGACTGAATCCAGCGACACACAAGCCAACTTTCATCAACTTTAAAGAGTAACTACACTTCAGGAACTGACTGAATCAGATCCCAAACCCTGTCCCCAACATCAAAGGGAAAGATTGACAAAGACATCCCAACAAACAATAAATTACAAGTGATAAGGCGATTCAGCAGCTCTTTCCCAAATAGGTGGCAACTCAGCTATCTTTATTGAACTACATAATTAAGACCAACAGAAGGGTTACAACAGACTAAGCAAATTATACGAAAAACATTTAACAACTATTTTTACAAGTCTGTATATCTCAGATCAGAACTCAACTTTCTCACATCTTTATGTCTCATTATCAGTACAATGCTGATTATCAGTTAAATGCCGATACTCACATCTTTACATGTAAGTCCCTCAGATTCTATGACACTAATATTCACTTTTGTATATCTCACTGTCACCCCTATGCTTATATTCAGCTAATTTTGTTAAACACACAATCCTTCCAATTCGCCTGATTTGAAACCTTTTTATTATGCCCCCGTGACGATAGTCAGGGGGCATTAAGATTTGCTCCTGTCTGTCCGTCCGTCCGTCTGTCTGTCCGTCCGTTCGTCACACTTTACGGTATAGAGTTTGTGTAATCAACTCCTCCCACAGTTTTCAGTGGATCTTTTTCAAACTTCGCATACATGTTGTGGACATATTGAAGATGTGCATGTGGGGTTTTGTTGGAGCTAGAATTAATTTTGACAAAATTACGGCCTTTTGAACTTAGTCATTTTAGGCAAATTTTTGCATTGTAGGGTATGTAGTTTGTGTAATCAACTCCTCCCACAGTTTTCAATGGATCTTTTTCAAACCTTGCATACATGTTGTGGACATATTGAAGATGTGCATGTATGTTTTTGTTGGAGCTAGAATTAATTTTGACAGAATTACGGCCTTTTGAACTTAGTCATTTTAGGCAAATTTTTGCATTGTAGGGTATGTAGTTTGTGTAATCAACTTCTCCCTTAGTTTTCAATCGATCTTTTCCAAACTTTGCATACACACTATGGACATATTGGAGATGTGCATGTGGGTTCTTGTTGGAGCTAGAATTAATTTTGACAGAATTATAGCCTTTTGAACTTAGTCATTTTAGGCATATGTTTGCATTGTAGGGTAAGTACTTTGTGTTATCAACTCCTCCCACAATTTTCATTGGCTGTTTTTCAGACATTAGAAACTTGTTGTGGACACAGTGAAGATGTGCATGTTGGTTATGATAGGAAAAAAATAATTCTGAAGGAATTATGGCCTTTTAAACTTAGTCATTTTGGGCTGCATTTTGCACTGTAGGGTATAAAGTTTGTGAAATGTTTTCAGGTGATTCTTTGTAAATAGCATTTGTGCTTGAAAGGTCCTTTAGGGATGTACACATGTCCTGTGACAGGCGCTGCACGGGGGCATCATTAGTGTCTTACAGACACAATTTTCTAGTTTCCTTATCTAAGATATAAGATATCCGTGGACGCAATTTCTGGTCTGATGTCTTGGAAGCAGTGAGAACATTGCAAGTTTGAAATAGCATTTATCATATCACGTCGCTGTTTTTCAGAGGATAACGTCGTTTCATAAAATACGTATGACCACACGTAAAATAACACTTTGGTACGTACCGTAACGTCATTGACAACGTCCGTGTCAACAATGCGTTTTCTTATTGAAATAATGTTCAGTTTGAAGGCGTTAAAATCCCGTTTTTAAGGGTCATATGATAAACAGAATCTTACACTCGTGGTCATTTGAAATGACCATTCGTGTAAGATCCTCTCTATACTGTCAAAAGAAAAAAATACAGATGCACTGAACAATGTCTTGTAAAATGAGTTTGTCACCGCCAAGAAACAAACCATTTGCCTTTCTCACATGAGAGATTCTACCTTTGTTTCATGAAACCAAACCGTGCAAACACTATCATATGCTGACCGAATAGTATAATCAGGGACCAAACGCAGCTCAACGAAATAATGGTTCTTGAAATAAGTCTCATAATGATAAGCACTGGATTCGTTTAGTTATCAAATTTATTCGTATGCCTGTAATCAGACGTTTTCGCTGAAGTCACCATTTACATCGCACAAGTAGGAAAGACGATGGCCATAACATAATAGTTTCAATTACAAGCACACATACGGTCGTGTTTCCCTCAAATTTCAATATCGCTTGCTTTTCATTTTTGTGTATATTTGTTTCAAAAGCAAATCTCTTGATGAAGCTTTTCACTTTGTTCTTTCAAGTTTTGGTGTAAAGCTTATGTGCAACATATTTCACTTCACTTGTCAGACTTTCGTCTCAAAAAAAAAAACTGACACAACAATTTTGACTTCCTTGTCCGCAGTTTCTTTTTCCGCCATCACTAATATAGAGAGACTAAAGTTGAAATAAACAGATTGTTCTCGATTCCTAGTCACTGCTTGCTTAGGGCATATGAGACTGTACATACCAAGGCAAGCCTGTGCACGCAATAACTTTTGCCTTCTTCGGTATATAGAATGCAGAAGATATACTATAATTGGTGAACTGTACATACCCTGACCAACATGGCATGCTCGCATGTTGGTCTTGATATTGGCAGTTGGGATATGCTACAAGACAAGTTTTCTCACGATAAGCTAATATCCGTTGGTCAGAGACGCTTTAAAAGAGCAAACCTTTTAGAATATCTTCAAGGGTGGCCTTAATGGACAAAATTATATGGGCCACGACAAAACCAACAAAGTGGCATGTGAGCAACGCGAAGACTCAGATCAGCCTGGGCAGCCGCCCAGCCTGATCAAAGGCTTTGCTTTGCACTGAAGCGGACAGCAAAGCCTCTGGTCAGCCTGGGCAGATGCCTGGGCTGATTTGAGTCTCCGCTGGCGCACATGCTACTTTGACGGATTTGTCGCATTGCGGCTCAAAATTTATTTTTCAGATGGACAGTTTATTATTCACCAGGAGTCCAAATTGAGGTATTATCAGGTAATAACACTGTATGCTGCTATCAAATAAGATGACCTAAATTATAGAGACATGGCATTGTCTTTTGATTGAGAACCTATAAATTGGCATTACACTTCGTTTAGAAATAGGAGCGGTCAGTAAAATATAGTAAAAAACGCGATAGTCCTTGCACGCCATTAAATCTGAGCCGCGAAACGCCAAAACCAAAAAAGTGGCATGTACGCCCAGCGACGACTCGGAATAGCCTGGGCATTCGCCCAGTCTGATCACAGTCTTCTCTGTCCGCATGGAAGTAGCTTAGAGCCTTAGCTACCATTTAAGCGCGCAGCAAACACTCTGATCAGACTGGGCGGCCGCCCAGGCTGATTTGAGTTTTTGCTTGGCGCACATGCCACTTTGTTGGTTTTTGTCGTGTCGCGGCTCAGTTTGCCCAGTATATTGTAAACTCTTTCGCAGTCCTACCATCTTACCATAAAAACGTTAAGAGCTATGGCAATGAAGCTGATCATCTGAATGATACATATTTTTGTATTACTCCAGTAAACAAACAGATGTCGTCTATAACGGTGCCTAATGGTCGCAATTTTCTCAATGGCCGATTTTTTGCGAATCCGAACTGTTGCGGCGGCACATAAATAACAGTCGCAAACGTCTTTGAAATGAGGATGCACATGACATAAATAACAATATCCGTAGAATTTTTAAATCGAGGATGCTTTTGTCAAAAAAAAAAAAAAAAAAAAAAATAACAACACCATGTCCGAAGACATTTATTTTTAACTGTTAACGATTGTTGTCTGCAAAAAAATCTCCATGCACACAGATTTTTTATTCAAATTGCATATGCTTTTTGTCCGTAATAATTACAATGTCCGAAGATTGTTTTCAAGTTGAGGGTGTGTTTTTTTCATAAAAAATATAAAACAAGGACTGCAGACTTTTTTAAACCGAGGATGCTTTTTAACACAAAAATCACCGTGAATGTCTGCAGATGTTTTTAATCAATTTTTTTGTTCACATAAGTCAGCATGCCTGTAGAATTTGTCTTCGATAAGGATGCGTTTTGGCCGCAAAAAGAATCCTTTATTTAACAAGAAATGAGGACAAAAAGCATTCTAAATTTAAAAAACAACAACAATGGAATTAGTAGTTTCTGCGGGCAAAAAATATTCTAAATAACGATTACAGCATGCCTCAAGCATGTTCACTGACTTGCTGGTGTCGAAGATTTAAGCATATGGTATGTTTCTCGAATTAATCCTAAGATAGTCTGTTGTTATTATCCCGTCACTTACTCTGAGTGAATCAATTCTGTCTTTGATGTATACGTCTTTAATTTCACCATCAGCTTGGAAAAGAAAACCATTTGCAGGAAAGCTTAGCAACTTGATTTGGAACTGACCACAGAATGACCCTTTCTCATAAATGATTGCTCATTCTTCGGCTAAAGCATTTCTGTCATTCCTAAGAGAATAATTTCTTTAATATCAAAGCATTGTCCTTTGTCCTTTTAATTTTTCCATGTGACAGGAGACACCCTCGCGCATTAATAGCAAATGCCTATTTGCGTTTTCTCTTACTGTGTATTTATAACACGAGGGACCTTAAAATCACTGCGCAGCTCGCAAAAAAGTTAGTATAAGCAGGAGTTGCAATTTCTTATCACCCACTATATCAAGCAGGTACATGACGTCATCATGACGTCGCACTGACATCGATGCGACGAAATGACGTCTTATCGACGTCATTTCGACGTCGTGTACACGCATGGTACAATCAGTCTGAAATAGTAGTTTGTACCTAGAAGTATGTCGCCTTAACTTAG
This sequence comes from Ctena decussata, assembly GCA_963989385.1. Classification (NCBI taxonomy): domain Eukaryota; kingdom Metazoa; phylum Mollusca; class Bivalvia; order Lucinida; family Lucinidae; genus Ctena; species Ctena decussata. Next base: position 2,086,003 of record OZ022501.1, on the reverse strand, counting down.
CAGCTTTGTCGAATTTCCCCACATCGCATTTTACATGCCTGTGGCAAAAGACGCATGCCGACAGGACCTTAAAAAGTGACGGTTATTACCTAAGAGCCTGGGCCGTATTATAAAACGACCTAAGTGGTTGCTATGCTGTTGCTAAGGCTGAAGTTCTATGAAGGAGATTCCCTACAACTATGAAATTTTCTCTGGATGAACAGTCTGAAAAAGACTGTTCCTCCAGAGCAAATTTCATAGTTGTAGGATATCTCCTTCAAAGATATTTAGCCTTAGCAACAGCATAGCAACCACTTAAGTCGTTTTATAAATACGGCCCCTGGACTGAAAGTACTGATACTGGAAATCTTCTTGAGGCTTATTTTCACTTAGACCATTTTTCACACGTGTGAAAAATCCGACCACATTTCATCGCATTTCAACAGATCTGTGAAATTCGCGTTTACCATCCGTTTATTTTGTACCCCCAAAAAGTAAACCATTCGCATGCAACATTTCAAAAATACATGTAAGACAAAATTAGCATCACTTAGGATTGAAAGCTGATTCTCTGTTGACAGTACGTTTGTTTTAAGAGCATTTTAAAATAATTTGATGGAACTGTGTGAAGCTGTTCGCACGTAATACGACACCTTTTCTTTTATTTCGTGCGGCACAACTGGGTGCCGGAGTGCAACTTCATAAATAAAAATAAAAGGGCTAGGCACTCTTTGGTTCATGTGCGAACAGCAAATACTCATACCAGCCTGTACATCCCAAAGACTGTTCACGCCTTTGTATTTTTCTACAATGTACGTCTAAATTTCCAAGGATCTATTATTTGTTCACGCAAAGAAGTACGCACATGCCGTAAGATGCCATATCACGTGACACCACTCAAACTACAATCACTCATTATTTACGCAATGCCTTTTATTTCATATAAAAGTAATAATTGCTGATTTCTAAGTAATTGTTTCAGAGAAATCATAGCAGAGCAATTTAACCGATGACTGGAAAGAAGCTGACTAGGCGTGGAATAACAGAAACCCCAAAGGAACCGTCAATGATGTAAACAGAGTTATTTTTCCGGATTAATTCAATGGCGCCGTCAGTTTTATTAAGAAATTATTTGTTTTGAGTAAACAAATCATGAATTATAGCGCAAATCAATTGTATGCCCTGATAAATATAGTGCACTTATTATCCCTTGTCATTTGAGGTATTTCGAGGATTTCTGTTCCGTCTGTCAAGATAAACTGGAGCCGCGACACGACAAAACCAACAAAGTGGTTGTGCGACCAGTGCAAACACAGATCAGCCTAAACCTTTGCCCAGTTTGATCAGAGTCTTCGTTAAAAGCTCAAATGGTAGCTAAGGCTCTAAACTATCTCCATGTGGACAGCAAATGTTCTGATCAGACTGGGCGGATGCCCAGGCTGAACTGAGTCTGCGCTGGGCGCACAACCACATTGTTGTTTTGTCGTGTCGCGGCCCATTAAGGTCTTCAAACGTTAAAGTTATGCGTTGCCGTTTGCCCTGGCTTCTGAGTTTCTGAAAGCCTCAACTGGAACTACTTCATATATGCTAGGTATTAGATAGGATCGGTACAGATACTATTTCAAATTATTCTTTACTGCTGGAGCTGAACTGAGGTCAATGTCGCAGTCTATACAGGGTCCCTGATGCGGCGTTATTAGCCGGAACTACGTAGTCTAATCCACCTTCTTTCTTATGGATGTTTTCATCGCTCTTGAGGGAACTTATTTGAGCCGCGACACGAGAAAACCAACAATGTGGTTGTGCGCCCAGAGAAGACTCAAATCAGCCTGGGCAGCCACCCAGTTTGATCAGACACTTCGTTAAGTGCTCAAAGGGTAGCTATGGGTCTAAGCTACCTTTATGCGGACAGCGAAGACTCTGATCAGACTGGGCGGATGCCTAGTCTGATTCGAGTCTGCGCTGGGCGCACAACCACATTGTTGGTTTTGTCGTGTCGCGGCTCATTTATGATTTTTATTTGCTATATGTTAACATGCGAGGGATTTTTGTAATTTTGTAATTTATATTTCACTAAAACATGCCCCTAGTCTGCTGGTGGCTTATATGTATATATAGAGACTGGCTATCTATGAATCTGGCATGAGACGACAGTTAGTTTTACAATACAGTTTAATTATCCATCCTTCCATGAAACTTTTTTCACAACACCCCAGACACTTTGAACTCTCTCTTTTCCTCAAGTCTCTGAGGCATGACAAACCATTTTCAAACAGTTTCAACAGGGAAAACCCGGCTTCTGTTTTCGCTGTTTCTTCGGTAAACAATGACCCGTCAACTTATGAGACAAACTGCCGCTGTAGGGGCACCTATGAAGGGTGTGATTCGGTTCTTCTAGTTACCTCCAGTGCTGGGGATTCTGAACTAATTATACATTTTCAAAAAGCATATCCACGGCTCTTTTCAGTTTGCTAAAGCAAGCAGGATATTCAGTCAAACTGGCCTTCTTAGAAACCAATGAACCAGGAAACTATTTGTGCGAAAGTATATCCTGAAAGTGTTCAACCAATCATGGGAAATAATTGTGGACTGATTCCATCTATTGCAAGCTAGTATATATGTGAGAACGAATTTGTGTTTTAAAGGAACTCGTTTAGCTATCAGCACTTGTACCTTTTGTTTAATTGCTAATGTTCTGTAGTATTATAAATGCTCTGCCAGTTGAGTTACCCTTTCTAAAGGTATACTCCCGATTATTATATACCTGAAAAGATCCCCATTCACTTTACATTGGAGTAACCGTGCAATATTTATAGGTTATTGAATTTATATTGGGAAATATTCGACACGAGTTCATATGGCGAAGGACGCACGAGCTTGCGAGCTTGCGAGTGCGTCTCCGCCATATGACCGAGTGCCGAATATTTACCAATATAAATTCAATAACCTTTTTTTTATATACCTTTACCATTAATCAGCTAGTTTCAGCAGTTCTTCCAAATTAAGAAATCAAAATAAATTTCGGCATGTCAAACCACAATTTGTTGAAATTTGAAATATCATTATGCAGTTTGGTGTCTTCATACGTGCTAAAAGTCACACCCGACGGCGCGAAAGTGAATATGATGTTATAGAATCGAACGTGACGTCAGTAAACAAATTATGACGTTAACAAGAAGTAGGCGCCATTTTCCAGTCCCACTCTCTGTATCTCTTAGGAAATTCTCCATTAATATTCGTAGACTATGCCTTAAAAGATTGACATATCAAGGTAAATCATATTTAATTGTCTCTTATGCAATTTATACAGCGAACACTTGACTCCGTGCAATATGCAAAATATATTGCACGGTTACTCCAATGTAAAGTAATGGGGATCTTTTTAGGTATATAATAATGTTTGCATATTGCACGGAGTCAAGTGCATATTGCACGGAGTTAAGGAGTCACGTTCACCAGAACTACTTTTGTTTTGAGTGGATAAAAAGGTGGCAGCCATTTTGTTGTCGGCTGAAATCAAAATCCGAGTAAAATGATGACACTGCTGTCAGTTTCGCTGTATAAATTGCAGAGAAACAATCAAATATGATTTACCTTTGATATGTCAATCTTTTATGGCATGGACTGGGAATAATAATGGAGAATTTCCTAAGAGATGCAGAGAGTAGGACTGGAAAATGGCGCTCACTTCTTGTTAACGTCATAGTTTGTTTACTGACGTCACGTTCGATTCTATAACGTCATATTCACTTTCGCGCCGTCGGGTGTGACTTTTAGCACGTATGAAGACACCAAACTGCATAGATCTAATGATATTTCAAATTTCAAGAAATTGTGGATTGATATGCTGATATTTATTTTGATTTCTTATGTAGACAACACAGCTGAAACTAGCTGATGAATGATAAATGTATATAATAAAAATGTTATTGAATTTATATTTAAGGAATGAATTTCATTTTTCTGAGGTTTATCGAAGTGTAAACTACATTGGGTCACGTGCAAAGTGAATGAACCCCGAAGGGGTTCATGTAAACTTTGCTAGTAACCCAATGTAGTTTACACTTCGATAAACATCAGAAAAATTAAGTTCATTGCTTATATTTACATTCGTTTTAATCAAGTCTTTCATGAAAAATCTTGTATAAGCGCTAAAATTGAAGCAGTAAAACATGTACACGCAGTTTCTTCTGCAAACAGCAGAACGGCATGCATGACGTCATGACGTTGCTGACGTCCAATCAGGTTGTAGAGAGCCATTGTTTATTTTTACGTCATTGACGTCGCGTGTCTCAATGTAATTATTGGAATGTAAACTACATTACGTTCCAATGGTTTACTATAGGGCTTTTCAGTAAATACACCAAGAATGTAAATATTGTGAAATATTCGGCACTCGTTCATATGGCGGAGACGCACTCGCAAGCTCGTGCGTCCTTCGCCATATGAACTCGTGCCGAATATTTCCCAATATAAATTGAATAACCTATAAATATTGCATTATGAAATAATCACACATGAATGCAGCTGAATTAAAGTATGCAACATAATTCAATGTAGATAGCATAGCCTATAGATAGCCAATGTAGGTAGTTAGAGGGTTATCATGCGAACCGAACAACCAACTAAATGTTTTGTACCACTTCAGAAACTGAGGGTGAGGTTGGGCCTGTAAAATCGATTTAAGCCCCCCAGTAATTCATTACTGACCGTTCCAAGGCGGTAGTTCTGTTGTGGTTCTCTGTTGCCTGTTTTTGGTGTCAGAGTTTCTGTGATGTTTTACCTTATGTATGTTCTTATTATTTTTGGTTCGGTTTGGGTTGCTGAGTGGCCACCTTTTGGGAACAAGCTGCTCACTCGGTTGGCCATATGTTCTCTGTATCTTGATTATTTGTAATCTTAGTTGTTTCCAACTATGGTTTGAGGGCTGGATTTGGATTTTGATTGTTTCAGTTCCTGGTCTTTGCATACTTTTTACTTTAATTGTTGACCGTGATGACTCTCTGATGAGTTAGGGGACCTCCATACGAACTGAACTACCAACTAATTTTGCGCACCGCGGCGGAGGGTGAGGGTGAAGGTTTGGGCCCAGTAAAACCGGTTTAAACCCCCCAGTAGTTATTACTGACCGTCCCAGGGCGGTACTTTCGTTGCGGTTGCATTTGTTTTATGTTCGGTGCTGTTTGATTTATTGTGTCCTCATTTTAACCCTTCTATAATAAAAATAGAAATAGGTAAAAATAATTGTTAAATGTTTTTCGTATAGATTGCTTAGTCTGTTGTAACCCTTCTGTTGGTCTGAATTATTTAGTTCAATAAAGATAACTGAGTTGCCACCTATTTGGGAGAGAGCTGCTGACTCGGCTTATCCCTTATAATTTATTGTTTGTTATTGCATAAAAAGCAGTGCCGAGAGGTATTAACAGCCGTGCATCAACCGGCGAAAAGCCGTGTTTCAACAAAGGTTTTCTCGCGCTGTTGAAACACGGTGACAGAACTTTCATTATGCTTGTGCCGGGCCACTAAAAAATCCGCCATGCAACTTTGTCTCTCCCGTTTCGGTCGAATTACAAAAAATGGTGGTGCGCTACCTATGTATGTCTGTATGACGTCATCATGCCATTGTAATCTGACGTCATCAAATCGTGACTCGGGTTTAAAACGATGTTGTTTACATTCTTGCGATGCCAAACGGAGAGTAAATAAGTGTTAAAGAAAACATGCATCTCAAGCTTTCGGCAATCAAGAACTACAGGATGGTATATGAATGGATCAGGCTTGTTCTGCATGGAAGTTATTGCACACGGTATCTGCTTTTTGTTGATTAATTTGCATTCTATTTTCCATCAACTACAACGGCTATCTTGGGTAATTTTCCGAAATATTGGGGTTGAATAGGATGATGGCAGCCATTTTGAAAAGCTGATTGCTCTCGGGCCAGGAAGATAAATATTAGTAAAAAGATGTACCAGCGCGTTGGCTGTCAAACGGTGACAAAATATAGTGCCAAGTTTTTACTCAAATTTTAACGAATAATTCGTAGAATTTATGCAATAACAGCGATCAAACATTTGTTTCCATTGCATTAACGTTTGCCAGGTCCCTCGGGAGATGTTGAAAACCTCGGCCTTCAGCCTCGATTTCCAACATCTCCCTCAGGACCTGGCAAACGTTAATACATGAAAAACCATGTTTGATCCCTATATTGGGATGTCTTTGTCAATCTTTCCCTTTGATGTTGGGGATAGGGTTTGGGCTCTGATTCAGTCAGTTCCTGAAGTGTAGTTACTCTTTAAATTTAGAGAAAACTTATTTTTTACGCAAACAGACACGATATGTCACTGCATACCCTTCTTGAATATTCACGACTAGTTTGCCGCCATAAGCTGTTTGGCTTGCCACACAGACTTAAAAAGCGTTTCTGCTAGAATGTTATACAAGTTTGTGAGTAGTGGAGCCAATAACTGAACAATAGCACTAATCGCTAATCCGTGCATCCGAGTTCTTTTCACCCAATTGCTGTCAAGAGGTCGACTGAAGAAATGGCTTAAAATTATTCATGATATAATTTGCCCTGATTAACTTTGATTGATGTGTGTATCTCTTCTACGTCTTATTTCAGGAATCGCAGTCCGCGACTCCTGCGAATTTATATACTTTCTAAACTTCTCCTTTCCAGTGACCTTTATTGAGCACAAATCACAAATTTGGCGTATAAAAGTACTTTTTTATATCAATTATCATGTATCTAATGTAGTATTCCGAAAGAAATATATTTTTTCTAAAACATATTCAGGCGTAAAGCTTTAAATACAGACTTTTACATGATAACTGTCATTATCTGTCCTTACCATTTGCATTGAAGCTGTGTGTTTGCTAGTTTGGTCCATACACAAGTAAACATGTAAATATTTACAAGTTTATTTTTTCAACATAAAATAACACAAATAGCAAACAGAAGCTAATTGGTTTTGAGATACATTCAAGAACATTCTGTCATCTAAGAGATTAAATGGAAATCAAGGATGGTGCTTGACCATTAATAGTTAAAAGCTAGTCACAAACGATAAAGTGCACATTATTTCCTTATCTGGATATCATCAGTGGTTCAGCGTTTTGCTTTAACTGAACGTACCATATATATATAGAGGATCTGACACGAGTTATTTCGTGTGAAATTTATGAAACGAGCCTTCGGCGACTTTCATTAATTTCATATGAAATGACCACGCGTGTAAGATTCTGTTTATCATATGACACTTTAAAATGGGATTTTAGCGCCTTCAAACTGACCATTAATTCAATAAGAAAACGCATTGTTGACTTGGACGTTGTCAATGACGTTACGTGTACGCGCCAAAGTTTTATCACATGTGTGGTCATACGATTTTTATGACACGATGTTATCCACTGATTCTAGCAAGACGTTAACTCTTTCCCCACTGAACGTATAGGAAACGGCGTCGTGATAACAGCGACGTCATGTGATAAATTCGGTTATGATACGGGATTTATTCCTTCTAAAATTACCACAAATATGTAAATTAGTTTTGTGTTATTCAGCTGTAAAATGATTTTCCCTTCCAAAACAATTTCGAATATAAAGATCGGATCTCGATTTTAGATCGTTTCAGCAGGGAAGACCTCGTCTTATAACCGAAAAGATACGGTACGCGATTTTATTTAAGAATTAAAATTGGATTTTTCAGCGTTCATCTTGTGATGAAGCCAGTGGGCGAAGCTAAAATTCCATGAAGCGCGAAGCGCTTCTTCTAGAATTATAGCGACGACCACTGTCTTCTTCACACGATGAACGCTGAAAAATTAAATTTCTATTCTTAAATTTACACTTTATTTTTAGACCCTTCCTGTGCTGTTTTCGTGGTAATTTAATGAAGAATATGCAAAATATGCGTCGAAGAAAAGATTGTAACAACGTGTTCGGCCATTACGTTAAACAGTCGTAGCGCCAGTCGAACGTTACGTGTTCCAATTATAAGACATTTGTTTATCTTTCACGTCGCTTGACGACAACGTCACGTGATCAATTGTCGTTCATCGGTGTATGAAGCCAGTTGCTGTAAAAGGAGGTCACTGACAAGTGTAAATGTAAACAAATAAGCTGAGCCTAGAAAGCAAAACCAATTATCTTACAGAATTACTTTGCATCTACACATTCTGAGCAGCGTATTTCCTGTTTGTACTAGCAGAGAATGCATCATATTAAGAAAGAATACTACCACCAGAATGCGAGCATACGAACGACGTGCTGAATTCGAACTCTTTGTAATGTGAAACGACCCCTTTTGTCATGCACTTATTTCCGGGAATGATAATAATCGAAGCTTTATTACTGGTTATTTTTCTCTTGATACTGGTTAATTTTTCTCTTTGAACTGAATGAAATGTGTACAAGAACTAATACGCACAAGATAGCGCATCACACAAACAAACTTACTGCCTTTATTTGCATTTTTCCTGATATCTGTTTTCTATTGACATTAAAATCTAATTGTATAGGATCATTCGGTATATATACTGACTCAAACAAGTTCCGATACATGACTATATTTTGTTACTTTGGTTACGATGGGATCAAAGGCCCAATATTTTCATTTTTTTCAAGAAAGAGTGCCCATTCGTCTATGCTACAGTCCAATTTGATTTGTTGTTCTTACACTCAGTATGTTACAAAAATGTTTTAAACATCACAGGGGTCATCATCATTTTCTCAGAACAAAACATTGAAATTGCTGGACTTTGAAGTCAAACGTGTTCTCTACAATGACAAATTTTCCCAAGCTGTATATGCTACATTGTGATAGACATTTGAGCTGTTAGACTGCAAAGCAATTGTGAAATCTAACCGCTTCATGAAGAAGAATAAGGTCCACGACGTAAGCTCCTTCATGTAAAAGAAACTGTGTTTAATGTCACTAACAATAGAAACTCCATAGGAAATTAAAACAGTTAGAAGTTTAAGGAGTGTGACTTTTCTTCAATACTTATCATCTTGCCATAAGGGGACAATGATTATAAAGCAGTTTTGAAGGATTTACAAATCAATTGTGACTGGCACAGAAAGCATGGCATTTTTAAAATCTCTATATGTTTTATTCAAAGGGAGACAATCGAAGAGTTTCAGATATTCAAACCTCGCCTGTAATGTCTGGTAAGAAGACATTGAAAACTTTAAGTGTGTTTTGAGGTCCACTCCCAATTGCCTGTAATTTGCAGTAAAGATTTTACATATGCGCACGCGCATTTCCATTGTACGACCCAAAACACTCCAGATCATTTTTACAAGGTAACTCTTATATGGAAAGATTTGGTTTCAAGGCTTTTCTGCTGTCGGTAGCTGAATGTCTGTTTAATGCATCCAATGTCATATTTCTGTTCAACAATCTCCAGATGACTGTCAAAGTTACTCAGAAGTTGGTATCGTTTCTTGTTTGAGTCAGTATAATTGAAAGATCAATAATAGCGACCTGACTAAAATTTCTAACGTTTTCCACAAACATAACTCATAAATATAGCTTTCAATGAAAATGAGGAGGCCCGGTAGCTCAGTAGGTAAGGCGCTGGCTTACTGATCTAGGGGTTTCGGGTTTGAGTCCCGCTCGAGGTGAAATCTTCTCAACCGTAAATTCCCATATGCTGTCTTGAGTGGGATCTGGGATTAAATTGTGTCAGTTCCTGAGAACTTTCCTACTTACTTTTCCATTGCGCACAGCCTTTCTTTTTTACCCTCCCATCGTCCTGATATGATTAAAATATTATTGAAAAGGACGCAAAATCGCGTCATACTGCCATCCATCTATTCAATGAAAATGAGTTGGGACGGGCGGAAAGGCCAACTGATAGTCTGAGACAATAGAGCACTAGGACATTTGCGAAGAGCTAAGACCCAGACCAGCGTTTCCATCAAAACAAATTTGATTGAGTTAAGGAGTCATTACGCGATCTGAGCCTTTTATGTATTTTTGTATTATAAATTGCATCGGGACCTCGATAGTAAAAAATATTTTTAAATTGTACCACTAGCCGTTCTAAGGTGGCAGTCCTGACGTTGTTCTTGATTTTGTGTAGCTTTGTGGCCACCTGTATAGCTGCCCGTTGTGTTTTGTAATAAGAAATACAAAATAGGTAAAAAGAGATGTTCATTTTTTTGTTGGGGAACGTCGTTACGAGAATTGAAACAGAACAGTACAGAGCACTAAGCAAAATTGGCCTACCGCCCAACATTGACGGGCCGTGCAATAACAAAGGGCTTGTTTGAAAATTAATGATTTCGCTTGAAGTATGTAAGAGTAAATCGTTTCAAATCAGAGTGCGCATCTGCACCGATTTCGTTCGCATTCTAAGTATTGGGACAGATAGGACCCATACCAGAATGCTGAAGGACATTCTATGAAGTTCCAGCTGCATCTTCAAGAGGCACTGCCTCTTTGTGAAACCAACTGAGCCGCAACACGAGAAACCAACAACGTGGCTGTGCGCCCAGTGCAGACTTAGATCAGCCTGGGCATCCTCCCAGTTTGTCAGACTCTTTGTTTAAGTGCTCAAATTGTAGCTAAGGGTCTAAGCTACCTTCATGCGGACAGCGAAGACTCTGATCAGACTGGGCAGATGCCCAGGCTAATCTGAGTCTGCGCTGGGCGCACTACCACATTGTTGCTTTTGTCGTGTCGCGGCTCAACTATTCTTCGATAGAGGCCACTAACGTAATTAGTAAGTTGTCCATTTTTTTTTATTTTACGGTATAAGGCACTTTTTCACATGGTGCAAACCAGTTTGTGTTTGATAACGTAGGCGACAGGAGTGCCATTTCAACAGCCCTTCAGTAACATAGTTCCACTAGGTCTAAAAACGGGCTTCTTAACCCGCAAGGAATTCCTAACCTTGAATTAGTGTCAGTTAATGGATTCAAGTTTCTTGTTTGAAGTTCAGTTGCTGCCAACGTCTTCTTAAGTGATCATGTAGAATGCTTAAAAAGACGATGTGTCATTTAAAATTGCTAGAATAACCTTTCAAAGATGCAATTGAGACACATAAAAACACGAAACCCTACTAGTATTTAACTATCTACATTGGATAAAAATAGTTAAAATGAAAGGCAGACGACCTGTCTTACATCGCTGGCTAGGTCGTTTCGAGAAAGTTCCATAAAAATGAAGGACTGTTAATGATTTATTTTGAAGCAAAAATCGATCTGTTAACAGAGACATAAAAATGTCTATCTCCATTTGTAAAAATGGAGGAAAATCACGAAGATGTACCCTTATATTTTAAATGAATCAGGAAGACGATCTGGAAGGAAATGAAACAAGAACGGTTGACATGTAATTGACGTATCAAAGGGAGTCAGACAGATCCATTACGTCGACAATCTTGTCATACAACTTGTTATCAAAACGGATCTTGAACATTAGCCCAGTAGATTGCATAAATCATAAAAACACATATTTTGGATCCCAATATGACAGGAGCAAATAATTTCTCTCACGTTAGAGAAATTATGAGCTCCCGAATATGGTTAAAAGTGAAACAAAATTGAAGATAGAAGCGAAGATTTTTTTGCGATTTTCTGCGATGCTTTTGGAATTCTTTGACGAGTATCCGATCCCTAACTTTATGTGTCAAGAGGCACATGTCTAGCTGGAACCATATGAGACATGCATAACTGATCCTACATGTTCTCCTAAACCTAGACAGACACGATAGACTGATTGGATTTCACATGTTTTCTGAGCTTCATAGACATTGCAAATTGATCTATTGTTTACATACGAAACTGTTAAGATATATTATTTCTGATATTTGTAAAGGGCGTAATTTATGATGATTCTAGGCAATTACTTCTAAGCTTTAACGCTGGTTTAGAGTTCATGTAAATTTATTTTTCTTCGGTAATTCAGAAACCACGGAAAAAACTGAACAGGTCTTCGCATCTGTGCAATCATACTAAAACTGGCTTCAGAAGCTCAACAAACTGATTACCCGTTTGTTGATCATACCGGTATCATATCGCCGTAACTGAAGTCTTTCATGTGTTCAACATACATTTTCTTTGCGCGCTAGGTTGAGTAAATCTGACTTAACAGCGTCTACGAACAACAAATACCCAGCTCAGCCAGTTAATACGAGCTGTTAGACTACACTGTAAAAAAAAATCCGTAGATTTTACGGTAGAACAACTGGCAGCCAGCTGCCAGTCCTTTTCCCTTATTTTCACGGGCGCCCGTAAAAAACGCAGGAATCATCAAGCCGAGTAGGGCAGAATAGAACTGGTGTCGTTTTAGTCAGATAACCCTTCAACAATATTAAGTTATTTTCGAGTGCGGCAAGTTAATATAACATTTCCATTTCGTGATTTCCAACAATGGCCTACAGGCAAATGCCCGTAAAATAACGCGAAAAGGACTAACAGCTGTTTGCCAGTTATTCTACCGTAAACTTTACGGATTTTATACAGTGTAGAGCTTTCGCTGTAGATTTTTCTAGCTAGAAGCAAAGCTTTGATCACATTGCGCCAATTTTAGTCTTCGCTGTTCCTGTGGCACGGTATCTTTCAATTCGGAACTGAGTAATTAATCGCTTTTAGATAAAACCTGCTAATTGACTTCCATGATTAGATTAATTACACAAATTGGCACAATTTCCTGGGTAATAAGGATTTAGAAACAGAAACAACATCGGCCATACTTCAGGAATATTGCAATAATGTGAATGTGTGCACTTTCAGAGGAAGCATCCACTTTTTTTCTTTTTCGCTTCTGTTTTTGAACACCGAGTTTCATAAACAAATTCTTTCCTTAAGGTGTAGACCCCATTTCAGTTTAACTCGTATTTCTAACTAATTGTACAAGTGATTCTTTTACCGTGGACTTTGTTATCATTAATATATGCTATAATAAAGGTCATGGGTGAAATTGCAGGATTTCAGAATATGTGCAACTCAGGCTGGTTTTGGAAGAGTTCTTTCGTCCCGGGAAGCAAAAGGGATGTCATAATAATTGTTTCCCATTACAAAAACGGCGTAGAAAGATGGCCGCCGTGTACCCATACACATTAAGTTCAATCACAACAGCTGCTCGTGCTACGAAGCAAGAAAATTTCTCTTGCATATCTGAGATCAGCTTGAAACATACGGGGGACCCAATCGGAACACCTCTCGGCCAAATCCGTGAATCACGGAATTGGCCCAGAGCGGCAATGTTCCAATTGACGGGGTCCGCGGCCTAGTCGATAACAGCGTTGACTTTAAACATTAGGGGCCGTATTCATAAAGCCACTTAAATCGTTGCTATGCGGTTGCTAAGGCTAAATATCTATAAAGGAAATTCCCTACAACTATGAAATTTGGTCTGGAGGAACAGTCTTTGTAAGACTGTTCCTCCAGAGCAAATTTCATAGTTGTAGGGAATCTCCTTCAAAGAACTTAGCCTTAGCAACAGCATAGCAACCACTTAAGTCGTTTAATGAATACGGCCCCAAGTCTCTCATCGCTGTGGGTTTCGGCCGGCCTCGTCCGGCGCCTGTGTGAAAATTTAGAAAGCCAAGTTTTGCTTACGGAAAGTCAGATGGTTTCCCCCTTGAGCTCCGGTTTTCGTCCTCCAGCTCGATGTAAGTGAAATATTCTTATATGGGTCGTAAAACTCATTAAAAAATTAACGACTCTTCGCTTTTCAGTATGGAGTCGCCATAGTCCACAGATTGTAAGTGTTTGTTTATTTAGTTCCGTTTGGGAAGAATTTTGCAATTGCATATATCTGAAGCTTGAAATATTATATAGTTACTTGGGTAAACTTGTCAGTCATATGTGTAAAAGTAAAAAAAAAATATATATTTTTTTTTATTTTAACTCTGAAGCATTTATCCTACTGGAAAGTCCAAGTCTTAGTCATAAGCTTACTGTCTTCAGTAAATGAAGAATTTTACAAGGAAATATGGCTAATAGATTTTCTAGCATCGTCGACGGTTGAATTCAGTCTATCAGTAACACTGTTTCCACGCAATAAGTAAATGCATAAACTAAATTACATAAACTCTGAAACAGTTCCGCTAAAGAACTATTCATGTCAATCAATTAACCTTACAGAGTCTAAACTGACCGGCAAGAAAAAAGGTCTGTAGAAATATTTAACATGTTACAACTCAATTAACTAGCATGCACTATAGCCACCAACGACAGAAACATGTGAGAAAGTAATCATCATAGTTTGAACAGATGTATGGACGAAAGATGCGTTTATGACTGAAGTAACATGTTCAGAAAAAAACGTGGAAGAACTTCAATTATATACAGAGGCTATTTTGTTCTTTCAATGAACTGTGAAATTTATTTCATCGAGCGGACAACTGTACGCGATTTCTATGGGTGGCGAACATTGTATCTCCTCCTGATGTTAAACGCAAACTAGGACCAAGTTATGCAAAAGTACAAACGCCCTCTTCTCTGTTAGCTCAGCAGCTGTTCAGTCATACAGCATATAATTGCTGTAAAACAAAAATCTGATTTTTACATCCATTAATTATGCATGACCTTTCCATGAACTAATCTTTCGACAGGTAATGGTCGTGATTTTAAAGAATAGCGCTCGCGCGTAGACCGATCAGCTCCTTGTTTTCGGCGCTGAATCAGGAGATAGGGCAAGGTTGCGCTCATAATACTAGTTTTGCGGTTTGGCTCGAATGGAACTATTATACATGTAGATAGACTTTGCGCTTGCAAGTTTAGCGTTTCATGTGGCATCGGAAGACAATGTTTTTTCTCGGTACTTGCTTTATATAACGTAGTTCATCAGGCTTTTATGAAGATACACAAATATAACACTCATACATGTAATGTAAATTGGTAGCAACTTCAACTTTAAGAACAGGTTGAACTGGAACTGCGCAAAAAACAGAAAAAAAAAATCTTTAGCTTAATGAAATCTTCACACTTGATTCTTCGGAAAAAGCAGCAATGCAAATTTCTTGAACTTATTTTCCCATACTTATAATGAACCCATCGCACTTTATTACTCGTTTTAATAAAACAAATGCATCTAAATGTGAGAAAAATTATTTATAATGCAAGCTACTATTTTCAGAATAGCTTTTATGAAACATTGCCAAGAATTTTTCATTTGGATATAGGGTAGCTATAATGTTATAAAACTGACAGAACCAGACTTAATTCGATTTTCAATACACATGAGATTTATAAGACAACACAAGAGTACTATGCATTTAAACATTGTTGATTTAATCCCTGCATTGGAAGAATTTTCTTAAGTGTTGATTCCGTCCTTTTCCGTACGCTGTATATAATTGATGGAGAAAAAAGACGAAAGTGAATGTATACAAACTCTTCCTTTGTACACCTAAAGACTTTCAATATTAGAACAAAAATATTTTAATATAGGCATTAACTAACTAACTAACTTACTAACTAACTAACTAACTAACTAACTAACTAACTAACTAACTAACTAACTAACTAACTAACTAACTAACTAACTAACTAACTAACTAACTAACTAAGTAACTAACTAACTAACTAACGAACCAACTTACTAACTAAACTAAACTAAACTAACTGAACTAACAAACTAACTCTTCTGATAGAATTTTAAGGTCACTTTGCTGTTTATTTTTTAGGTGACAGATAACACACCTGGTTAACTAAGTATATACACGTACAAGAGCTGTTACAAAACGAAAATGATTCATGGTTGATGACCAGGTCGTTTGGTAACTATGACTCTTTTTTGCTTCGTAACAGCTCTTTTCATTTCGTAACGTCATTAGGTCGTTTGGTAACTATGACTCATTTTCGTTTCGTAACAGCTCTTTTTCGTTTCGTAACATCCTTGAAAACATAGTTAAGCAGGTGTGTATAATGTGATGTTGAAGGCAAGTATTGCATATACACTTTCGGAAACTATTAGAGCTTTATGAACTGATATGAACAGCTGTAGTATTACAGCTCTAACACTCGTCGATTCCGGGCTGAAACGAAAGAATCGAAAACAGTAGTATAAGTTTCACGGAATCTTTGATGCAAATGGATAGGAAGCAACTCCTGTCATTTTCCTTTTTTGCTTCTGTTTCAAAATAGGGATCAGCTTCCAAGTAATAATCACAAGCTGATACGGATTATATGTCTTCAAACATTTTCGAAAGGAGTTCATCGCCCCATCTGCAAACTGGAAGTCACAAAAGTTGCCCCCCCCCCACTTTGTAGAAAAAGAGCGAAACAAAGCTGTACAAATACACCTTAAACAATTCAAACTGAAACAAACTGAAATTATTTAAAAAAAAAAACAAACTTACTGCCACTGATGCTATGAAGACGGGATAACAAAAAAAAAAAAAAATAAATAAATAAATAAATAAAATAATAAATTGAAAAATGTTAACTTATAGAGCCTCGCCCTTATATTGGACAATTGATGGCATTTAAGTCACGTGTCACCAACTGGAAATAACAATAAAACCTTTCAGTTTTAAAGTTATAGACTGGCTACAGTTTCTATACTAAAATTACTAAGGGGCATAATTCTGTAAAAATGTAGATGGGGTTAGATTTCTTATTCTGTGCAAATTATCTGATATGCTTTATATTTGTAACAACTTATGTGAAAATATCTTTTGCCGTTTTAAAGCTACAGAGTGGACACATTTTCTAAACACAAAATTACAAAGGTGGCAAAGTTCTGTATAAATATAGGCTGAGTTATGGTTCCTGTTCTCTGCATATCGTCTGATGATGTTTCATATTCGTACGAAGTTTTGTGGAAGTATCTTCAACAGCTTTAATGTTAAGGAGCAGACATGATTTCTATATAGAAAATTACAAAGGGGCATATCTCTGTAAAAATGTAGATGAAGTTATGATTCTTTTTCTCTGCACATCATCTGATGTTGCTTTATATTTGTACAAAGTATTCATGAAAACATCTTTGAGGGTTTTAAAGTTATAGAGCAGACACGATTTTCCATACTAAAAAGTACGGGGCATAATTCCATAAAAAATGCAGGTGGAGTTACGGTTCTTGTTCTCTGCACATTTTAGCTGATGATGCTTTATACTTGTATTAAGTTTCCTGAAAATATTTTGAGTGGTCCTAGAGTTATAGAGCGGACGTGATTTCCAAACTTAAAATAACAAAGGGGCATAATTCAGTAAAATTGTAGATGGAGTTATGGTTCTTGTTCTCTTCACATCATATGATGATGCATTATATTTGTACCAAGGTTCGAAAAAATATCTCAAATGGTTACAGAGTTATGGACCGGACGCGATTTCCAAACTTAAAATTACAAAGGGGCATAATTTCACAAAAGATGTTAGTGAAGTTATGGTACTTATTCTATGCACATTGTCTGATAATACTTAATATTTGTACCAAGTTTCATGAAAATATCTTAAAGGGTTTCAGAGTTATGAAGCGGACATGATTTCCATACACAAAATTATAAAGGGGCATAATTCCGTAAAAAATGTAGATGAAGTTATGGTTTTTATTTTCTCTGCACATTGTCTGATGATGCTTTATATTTATACCAAGTTCAAGAAAATGTCACAAGTGGTTCCAGAGTTATGGACCGGACACAATTTCCATACTTAAAATAACACAGGGGCATAATTCCGTAAAATGTACGTAGAGTTATGGTTCTTGTTCTCTGCACATTGTCTGATGATGTTTTATATTTGTACA
Source organism: Ctena decussata (assembly GCA_963989385.1). Classification (NCBI taxonomy): domain Eukaryota; kingdom Metazoa; phylum Mollusca; class Bivalvia; order Lucinida; family Lucinidae; genus Ctena; species Ctena decussata. The sequence goes on along the minus strand of OZ022501.1, from coordinate 2,068,316 downwards.
AAATTTCAAGAAAATATCTCCAACGGTTTCAGAGTTATGACCCGGACATGAAAAGCTGGCGGACGGACAGACGGACGGAATAATTCCATGATAAATGTAGGTAGAGTTATGGTTCTTGTACTCTGCACATTGTCTGATGATGCTTTATATTTGTACAAAGTTTCGAGAAAATATCATAAACGGTTTCAGAGTCATGGCCCGGAAATGAAAAGCTGACGGACGGACAGACGGACGGACGGACAAGGTGATTACTATATGGCCTCCGCAGACTTCGTCTGGCGGGGCCCTAAAAAGGGCTGGCTGAAAATGTAAGCCTTTCGAGAAATCTTACACTAAATCCTGCCTTCTATCAACGTTCACCTGAATTTCACTCGAACTTAATATGTTAACTTTTCAACTTCTAAACTCACTGGGTGGTTGCTTAGTCCCGGTAGGCGGTGATTTTCTGACAATTGTCAACGGTTGTTTCTGACAATGGTCCCGGATTTTTTTCCAAATTTTCAATGATTTTTTTCTCCCTGACGTCATAACACAAAACTGATGCGACAAACTGGTGAATTTTGTCAATTAAACCATTAATTTACAAATCTTAAGCGTATTCCTGGTAGATGTAAGGCAGATTAGGTACAATACAAGTGTTAAACGTTGTCAACAGATAAATTAAACTCGGAAATTTTCATTTAGGGTACATCTTGATGAACTGGCCGCTCTGTCTATGTCTTCGAAGTTTACCATAGGGAAAAATATTTCTAATCATAAATCGGTGTTGGGAAACATATTATATTATTTTTTGACACTTTACAATGATATAAATGGGTTTGTCAGCAAACTTTAATTTGTCATAAATCCCGGATTTTTTCCTACAAGTCCCGGATTCGCTCCTACAATAGATTTTAAGCGCCTGATTTTTTCTGACAACGCAAATTACAAAATGAGTAGTCAGTATGATACTTTATTGCGCATAGATTGAATAGCAAGATTAAAGCATGTCTCACACTTTGATTGTGGTGCATAAATGGAAGACGAAATACTTGTTGGTCATTAAAAGACCAGCCTTTTCATTATATACAGACCATTCTATTGCTCCATATATAAAAATTTACAATAGAATATCGTGTAGTAAAGAGCTGAGATAAAAACAATATTCAGCGGCCTTCCAAATGCAGGTGAGACTGCGGTACTAACTCTACCAACTGAACGACGTGGCCACATGGTCGTCCAATGCCAGAAAAGCTCAGTTGGCAGAGCTGTCCTGATCACTGCTCAGTGGTGCCGAGAAGGTTGATGACTCGAGTTCTGCCGCGGCCAGGGTGTTTTTCTCGCTTAGGCGGCGTAGAAGATTTATATATTTTCTTCAAAATTGTGTGTGTGTGTGTGTGTGTGTGTGTGTGTGTGTGTGTGTGTGTGTGTGTGTGATTCCAAAGCAACAATTTGTACCATCCTTGGTGTACAAAAGCTACCTGTTCTTCACTATAACGTAGTTAATGTGAGACTTGATAATTCTGAAAGCGGTGCACATGTCCAAGCGGTGCTGGAGCCCCGGTAGCTCTGTAGGTTAAACGCTGGATTGCTGATCCAGCGGTCCCGAGTTCGATCCCCGCTTGAGGCGAGAATCTTTTCAAACGTAAAGGGGTTCCATTGCACACAGCCTTTCATTATCGTCCTCCCAACGTCCTGATATGACTGAAATACTGTTGAAAAGACGCAAAATCGCATGTCATCCATCCATCCAGCTAGTACTTCTCTTGAGGGCCTGTACAGTTTTGTATACAGCACTGCAAAACTCAGATCCTTTGAAAGCAAGGAAAACACCAAAGAAATGAAAATAGCGTACTCGGTTTAACTGCGGCTGCTCATGACCAGTCATGAAATATGCAACTCCGGCCATGTTCCTAGCAGCGGCCACTGTATTATTAAAATGAGTCGAAATGAAATTAGTGATTCCAAAGGACAAGAACTTATACAATCTACACTATGAATGAATACCTAAGAACGATTAAGGGCCGTAACACGGTGCCTAACACCAGTTTCAGTGAAGTTTCAATACAATGTGCAAACCCAGCCATGCCCCGTAGCAGCAGCTCGGCTACTCTATTTTCAGAATGACTCGAAATGAAATCATTGATTCGAAAGGACTAGAAATGATATAATCTGCACTATGATGGAGTACGGGGAGACTTAACGGCCGCCGCACAACACCTCCAGCATCCAGTGAAGTTAAATAAGATTTGAAATGTTAGAGTTTTTGGAAGCAAGAAATGGTCAGAAAGAATGGGGAAAAAACAACAGACTATGCTTATTAAGTCTGCATTTGAAAAGAGGACTCAAGTAAACAAAAACTTCTGACGTTATGTCTTTTACGTATTATTTGCTTCTAAAGGGTCTATATTTTCGATTTCATCATCATGATAAGAAATGACACGACAGAAATGCTGTTGATGTTCATTCGGTGACGTAAAATTAGTTCCCACACTGAAAAAAAAATCTAATTGCTGTTACTATGCTGCTAGTTTTAGACTCTGAAATGCAGTATAAGTGGTAGGAAAAAATCCGGGACACTGTAGGAAAAAATCCGGGACACTAAAGCCGCAGTAGGAAAAAATCCTTGACATTTGCAGTAATTTTTGGTCTTGGTTTGTCGAGGCTATTTCACAAAGAAAAATATGACAAACGACAAAATACGCCTACAGAATGCTCAAGTAAACAACCTGATTGCGAAAGACCCCAAGAAAGTATTGAAAATAAGTTTCTTTACTTACCTTATTGCTCCGTCACGCTTATGAGACATAAATTGTCAGAAAAAAATCGTTGACGATTGTCAGAAAAAATCACCGCCTACCGGGACTAAGCAACCACCCAGTGAAACTATTACCAATATAACTGAGCCGCGGCATGACTTAACCAACAAAGTGGCATGTGCGCCCAGCGAAGGGTACAAGTAGCTAAGAGCTAAGCTAGCTCCACGCGGACCGCGAAGACTCTGATTAGACTGGGCGGATGCCAAGGCTGATCTGAGTCTTTGCTCGGCGCAAATGTACGTTTGTTGGCTTTGTTGCATCGTGGTTCAAATTTTTATTTCTTTACACGTTTTTTCTCATCAACATGTATGCCAGAATTAGCGATAATGCTTTCAATGTACTTTTTTCGCTAATGACAAGCTTCTAATGTAAAATTAAGGTTTTCAATTCTAAATGTATTATTAATTAGATGAAACCAAAACGATGGATCTATATATGGAAGATTTTCCTAGAAGAGTACAAATCATTTAGAATTACGAATACTGGCATTTACGAAGTAACTAACTGTCATGATAGGAAATAGAATTATTATACACACTTTGGAAGTATAAAGAAATGTTGAAAGCAAACTCGAAATAGTGGAGATTATATATTTCTGTTCATTGAGCTCATTCTAAGTCACTTTGAAAATAGATTTCGGTTGAAGCCAGTGCTGGGGAACGTGGCTAACGATACAACATTACTTTAAACCACATGACTATTTAACCGAGTCTAACATTTTCGTTTCTCTAATGCCTTCCTTGCTTCCAGAGAATCTACACTCCTAACATAATTACATGTATGCAAAGGAACATTAACCAGCTACATTGTACATGTAAATACCTTAAGCACGTTCGAGGGGGGGGGGGGGGGAGTATTAAAAACATAATGGCCGCCACGGGTCGCCAGCTAGTACAAATGCATTTTCTTTGAAACCATGCCTTTTAGTCCTATTCAGTTCTATTATTTTTTATTCTTTTCCTTTCCATAAGGTTGCAAGGTCGTTTCAGCAATACAGATGACTTTGCAACAGTCTCTTTCCACCTGGTCTTGTTTTCAGCTGCCCTAGTTGTGCTCGCAAAGCCCAACCCTGTCCATTCTGTCCATCCTTTCTCACCCCTTCTTCTGTCTACCTCTTCTTCTTTTTCTTCTTACTGTGCCGTGCAAAATCCGTTTCACTGAATCTGCTGTCTAAGCTCACGGTTGCTAATTTTGGTTATTCTCTTGCCAAATTTGGAAGATTTACAATTGTAATCACCTTAATGTAAGATACGTTGGCCAGGCTTAATTCCTGTTGGTGTTTCCAAATGGAGCAGTCTGATCAGGGTCTCCACTATTTGCCATTCAGCTTTCATTTATTTTGCCACACTGTCGCCTCCAAATTTTATGATAATTGTAACTGGTTAACGGGTCGGACTGCCTCATTAGCCTAACACCTCATATTTTTGACTTGGCATACTAGTATGCTGTTAGAACCTAATTGGCATGACCTATATCTCCTTATTGGTCTTGGACGATAGACCTAGGGCCGAATTCATAAAGCCACTTAAGTGGTTGCTATGCGGTTGCTAAGGCTAAATATCTATAAAGAAGATTCCCTACAACTATGAAATTTGGTCTGGAGGAACAGTCTTTGTAAGACTGTTCCTCCAGAGCAAATTTCATAGTTGTAGGGAATCTCCTTCAAAGAAATTTAGCCTCAGCAACAGCATAGCAACCACTTAAGTCGTATTATGAATACGGGCCCTGATAGACAGGTTACAAAAGATATTGACACAACGGCCTATTAAAGTAATCTCATCAGGTTACTATGACAAAAATGCCAGGCAAGGCTGTCGTATGAAGCCGTCAGATTTGAGATTCTCTTCCATGTCGTATACAATACAACATTCTTTCCAAGACTTGAGTCAGAGGTCCTGGGTTCGAATCCCGGTCTGGCCACATACTTTCGTTTCTCCTTCCACTGATTCAAGAAGGGCAGTTGTCAGTTAATGGCGAAAGTATGTGCACTTAGTACTGGTTAACCGCTTAGGAGGTCTAAGCCTGCCCAGGAATAGTGTGGTTAGGTTAACTGACCGTCCCGACATGACCTTAGTTGTTTACCGTGGACGTTAAACATCAAATCAACCAACCAACCAACCAAGACTTGAACTAATACGGAACACTTAGCTTATATACTCTTACCCTTAAGTTTGCATGATACAAAACTAAGGTTATCCGGAAAACCTTGCAAGGTCGTTGGAGCATCGCAAATGAATTTACATGAATCCTCTTCCACCTAATCTTGTCTTTGACTGCCCTTGTTTCGTTAGCAAAGTCCATCCCCATCCAAATATGCGTCATGCAATATGTGTCAGTGCGTAAACATCCCAAAACCATATTCTGCATGATGCAAATATGTTGCATGTTAATGCCTGATTGTCTAAAGAAGATTCACTCAAGACATTACAGTCCATTTTCGGTATCTCAAATCAAAGTTTATCCCAAACTACTGATACGGTATCTCAAAGTAAACTTTCTGATCCTAGAAAATTTACTATGAGATATCAGTAGTGTGATATAACAGGAGTTGAAATGAATATAAAAATACGGGAAATTAGTCCCAACTATATTCTTCGATATCAGAGGGTACTTTGGGATACCAATTTTCGAGATATTGAGAGTTGACTGTATGTTTGCATGATGCATGGGTCACGCAACAAGTGTCGCCGTGTAAACCCACATTTATCAAGACTAATACTAAAACTAATCAAGACAATACTCCAAGAAGTAGATAGAGGATACCAGAAGAAGAGATCGGAGACCAATGTCACTGAAAGCGGACTGACAATGAAAAGCAAGTTATAATAGTCTTTCGCCACGAAAGACTATAATAACACCGAAGATGCCTCTAAGACCAGCAATATAAAGAGAAAAGTAAAGTGAAAAGTAGCTTGGAGGAGGAAGCAAGTTTTAAATGCATAACTTCCTTGAATCTACTGGTTTTCTCAAAATGTCTTTTGTTGCGAAGGATAACAGTAAATGTGCTATACGAATAATTTCGATCTCACAGACGAGCTCGCTCAACCATCTTATAATCTGACTGACAGCATTGAAGCGTATGGTATTATGGGAATCAGACGCATTAATATTTGCAAGCCCCCCTCCCCCCCCCCCCCCCCCCCCCCCGACCGACCTTTCATATGTTAATGCAATGAAAACCCATGTTTTATCGCTATCATTGCATCAAGTCTACCACAATGCTATACAAAAATACTGAAAATGTTGAGGCGCTACTTTTCGGCCTCATCGCCATTACCTGCATGTTATATTCTTTGAAGATTGACGCATCACTATCCTCTAGAGGATGAAAGTTAATACGCCTATTCGTTTACTCATCGAAAAAAGCAAGCAAAGAAGATAAAAACAACAACAAAAAACAACAACCATTTGATATTAGTTTTGAAGCTGTAATATGACTTGGGTCTAATATAAATATTAAATATGATATTATATTGTTTTCTATGATAACATAACCACGTTGTCAGGTCATTAACGAGTAGCAATGCCGCGTCATGACGTAGATCCGATACAACTATGACTGGACCAATCTAGCAAATCAAATGACCTGGTGACATAATGGTAAACAATGCATTATCATCTTACCCAGCAATCTCGTACGCTATAGGCCAGTATTTTAATGCTACCTATCAGCGGTAGTGCATTACGGATACCTACCTTCACGCACTATGTTCTTCTCCATAAAAATCACTGTTTTAGGCCATGGTCAGTCGTCGTAAGTTTTTGTCAAACCTCTAACAGCAGTTCATAAGTCATTTTCACTAAAACTTTCACATTGATATCACCTGCTCTTCGTTTTTTTTACAGTATTCGAATCTGTATACCTCTCGCATACAAGTCGTCTTTTATCGATAACTGCAACTGTAAACTATGCGCTTGCGCCTGTATTGACGGAGCATTACCCTGAAATTTGATACGAAAAGCCGCAAGTCGCAAATGGGGTCAATATCAGCGCACACTGCCTGTTAAAACACGGCTGTTTATATATTTATGTAATAATTTCCAACCAAACGTAATGTTGTGAGACTTTCAAACAAGTTTGTCTACATCTTTTCTTTATTGCATACGCATAAATAGGTTTTTGTTTGGGTCTGCATATCTGAAACAAAATATTCCAAAAACACCTTATTTTTTTTTACTTTTAGGTTTTAATCACTTTAATCTTTCAAAGTCGAGAATTTATTGAAACTCTTATGTTCATCACCGAGTATAAAACAGATATAAAGTAGTACTAATGTCCAGCAACTAGAGCAACTTTAATATTCATGAAGTCTTATAATCGATTTGTGAGGTGAAATTTCCCATTTATTACAGAGACGCTTTAGTGTGGCCACCTACTCCACCTAGTGACGATCCAGTGTGTCCATTCGCCCACTCTCCTAGTGACGATCCAGTGTGTCGCCCCCCCCCCCCCCCCCGTATTTTTTTTTCTTCTTTGCGCATATTACCTGCTGTCTTTTATGATAATTGAATAAATTCCTATCCCCATCCCCTTTGCTCTTCAGTGTATCATTTTTTTTTTTTTTTGCAATAGCCGTTAAAATCAAAATCTTTATAATTAAATACAAATATACCCCTCTTTTTGTGCTATGGAAGATACTTGTAGAAATATTATAGAATAATCTCATCGGAAGCGTGGCGTCGACGTGTCCCTGTGCCAATGTTGATTCGACGTCACGGCGCCGAATTAGCGCTGCTACAGTGGTATTTCGAAACTACGTTCCCGATGAGATTTGTCTTACATATTTTGCTTTTCGATTACAACTTTGCTTCCAAATTTACATGACAACTAGTCTTGTGTTTTCATATGTTTTTTGCTTTCATTAATTTGTTTGTTTTGTTTTTGTCACTCCACCTTTTTTCTGTATATACTGTTTACTTTCCAGTCTTGTCAGGTGATCTGGGCAGATGGTGCCGGTGTGATGCAGATCCGGTGCAGTTAACCTGGTCTGAAGATCTTATAATGATGCCGAATGGATAACGGACTGCAACAATGGCGTATTTGCATTGGTCTGTTTCACAGCGGTGGCATCATATATCGCTCTAGTTGTAGAATTAAGTTACCAGTCGACTCTCTACTTGGTCCTATAATCGAGTTGTTGAAGATACTTTCAGAGTTATGTCGTTTTTTATCATCTATTCCTAATGATTGGCTAATTAGTATAAATGTCATATTGATTTTAGGTTTACTTTTATTACAAGCTGGTGATATTGAACGTAACCCGGGACCAGATTCACGAATTAACACTCTTTCTATCATTCATAGTAACATTAGAAGTATCAGAAATAAAATCGAATATATACAAGACACTTTTTTGGATTTTGATATACTCTGCTTTAGTGAAACACATCTTGATGCCAATATAAATATGGATTCCTTAATACTTTCTAATACGTTTGACCCACCATATAGAAAAGATCGTACTTGCCATGGAGGGGGTATACTGGTTTATGTCTCGTCAAATATGTTGCACTCTCGGCGTATAGATCTTGAAATATTTTGTAATGAATCTGTCTGGACAGAAATTAAGGTTAATAGAGAAATTTACTTATTAGGAACCTTTTACAGTCCCCGTACTTCAGATATTAATTTTTTTGAGCAGCTGAATCTCAATATTGAAAAGGCATTAGAAATATCTAAGAATATTATCATTGTTGGAGATTTAAACGAAGACTTATATCTCCAAAATGTGCGCAATCTAAAAGATGTTTTAATGTTAAACTCTCTCCACAATATCATAGATGAACCAACCCGACAACAAGCACTGTTAGACCCTATTATTATTCCCGAAGAAATGAGTTTTGTCGATAAAGGCACGATAAAATTGCCAAATTTTATGAGTGATCATAGCGCAACCTATATTACATTACCTTTCTTTTACGATCTAAATGAGTCTTTTGAAAGAACCGTTTGGCAATACAAATATGCTAATTTTGATTTATTAAATCAAAGAATAGGAAATTTCGACTGGTCGTGTTTACTAAATGGAACTGTAACCGAGACTTTTTATGCTTTAATAGTATTTTCCTTGAATTTGTTAACTCATGTATCCCACATAAAACTGTTATAGTGAGGGGAGATGACAAGCCGTGGTACGATTCCGTAATAAGAAGCACATCTAGGACTAGAGATAGACTTAAAACAAAAGCAGCGAAATCTGGAAACCCCTCAGATTGGAATAAATATAAAAAAGCACGAAACAAAGTTAATAATCAAATAAAATATGCAAAAGAAAACTTTTACAATAATTTAGAACTATTAGTTTGCGACTTTCAAAATAATGATAAAAGAAAATTCTGGAAAGTAGTTCGTCACTTTGTTAAAAATAATAATACGTCTTCATCTATTCCGCCTTTATGTACATTATCAGACACCGGTGATTCAAATTATTATTATACTGACACAGAAAAAGCCGAGTGTTTAAACGATTACTTTGTCTCAATATCTAGTGTGAATGACCAAAACTCTCAGCTACCTATTTTTCAAAGCAAGACACCTCAAAACATTTCTACTGTTAGTTGCTCTGAAAGCGAAATTGAACTATTAATTGAAAATCTTAATCCAAATAAGGCGAATGGAAATGATGGTATAAGTAATAGAATGTAGAGAGGAGTATCCAAAACTATATCTAAACCTTTAGCTTTACTATTTAATCGATCTTTTTCCGAAGGTATATTTCCAGATCCCTGGAAGGAAGCGAATGTAATCCCGATTCCCAAAAAAGGTGATAAAACATCGCCGTCGAATTACAGGCCAGTTGCTTTATTGAGTAATGTCAGTAAATTGCAAGAACGTATTGTCTTTAAAAACTTATATAATTATCTTTATGCAAATAATTTGTTATATAAATATCAGTCTGGTTTTCTCCCTAACCATTCAACAGTATTCCAGCTTATTGATATTTACCATAGTATATGTCAGACCTTTGACAATCATCAGTTCTCATGTATGGTTTTCTGCGACATTTCCAAAGCTTTTGATAGGGTCTGGCACAAAGGTTTATTGTTTAAATTAAAACAACATGGTGTACACGGAAGCTTATTACACTGGATATCTAATTACCTCGACAACAGAAAACAAAAGGTTGTGCTTAAAGCAAGTAGTTCTTCTCCTAAAATATTAAACGCTGGTGTTTCACAAGGATCTGTCGTGGGCCCTCTATTATTTTTGATATATGTAAATGATATTTCTGAGTCCCTCCTTAGTTTAACAAGATTGTTTGCCGATGATAGTTCTCTTTATTACTCAGCCACTAGCCTGCATGATATTGACGGTATTATAAATCATGACCTCAGTTTGCTATCTGCATGGGCTAGCCAGTGGCTAGTTACATTTAATCCTAACAAAACCGAAGCAGTTTTATTCACCTTAAGACGTTTTGATACACTGCCCCGTCTAACGTTTGGCAATACTCAAATAAAATTTGTTGAAAACCATAAACACCTTGGTTTAACTCTTAGCAGCGATGGTAAATGGACTGTTCATATTGATAATATTATAACTTCAGCTTCAAAAGTCCTTGGAATAATGCGTAAACTTAAATACACTTTTAGTCGAAAAGCACTTAATCAGATATATACCTCTTATCTATTGCCTATATTAGAATATGCTTCCATTGTTTGGGATGGCTGCTCAGCCCAGAACTCATACATGTATCTATTAGACAAAATTCAAAATGAAGCCGCGCGCATTGTAACGGGCTTAACTAGATCTGTATCAATAGCATTCCTTTTTCGTGAATGTGGTTGGGTCTCATTAGAAGAAAGGAGGCGTCTACAGAAATTAAATTTTATGTATAAAGTCCATAATAATCTAGCCCCTTCTTATATCATTGACCTTATCCCACCACTAGTTAGAAATGTTTCTAATTATCAGCTTAGAAATCAAAATAATTATTCAGTACCTTATACCCGTACAGAAATCTCACGAAAATCATGTATTCCCTCGTCAATTTCACTATGGAACTCGATCGACAACAATCTGAGAGAAATAAACACATTTACAAGTTTTAAATCGAATACTAAGAAAATATACACGAATGCTTCTGCAACTCCAAGTTATTATTCGTATGGCTGTAGATACATATCTGTATTGCATGCTAGACTACGTAACAAATGTAGCAATCTGAATTTCGATCTCTTTACAAACTACTTAACACTTGATCCTACCTGTTCCTGTTCAAATGAAATAGAAGATGCCGAACATTACTTCTTTCGATGCCCAAAATACACTACGGAGAGGCTATTGTTATTTAACGCTACAAGAAATTTTCACCCTCTCAGTACTGACACTGTACTATTTGGTAAACCAGAATTGGGTACTGAAAACAACATAATTCTTTTTAAGCCTATCCATAATTTTATTAAGTCTACAAAGCGGTTTTAGACTAGTTACAGCTATATATATATAGTCGGCTGGTATATGCATACATGTATATGTATACTCTTTGCCACCATCGTTTTCAATTCCCACCAAGATTTGGCCCGGATCACCTGACAAGACTCCTTTGTATAGCTAGTTTTTTTTTTCTTATTTGGTACTGTTTTTAGTTATGTTATGAATATGTTCGCTTGCTGTCATTATTATGCTTATTTATATCTGTTAATGTATGATGTAGGGGGCGGGCCGTAACTAATGTTGTGAGAACTTGTGGCCCAACCCCATTGCTTGTCACTTATAGCAATAAAATATGCTTAAACTGAAGTCTTATAAGATCGAAGCATAGATTTGAAAGACATTTATGTAGTTAGAGTCTATTCTTGGATTATATAGGACTCCTAAATCAGAATGAGTGTCAAATAAAGCCAGATTGATAGGTCTGTCCCTGATACACATGGAAACAAAGACAAGCATAGGCTGTTTACGAAATTAATATCCAACAACTGGTACGGTGTGCACGTATTCATATCATATAAATTGAACATGAAATATTCGTAGGATTCTGGCCAGATCCACACTGCTGAAGATGGTATAAGATAGTAATACTATGATATATCCGCACTTGTTTTGATAATCCACTCGCTGCAGCTCGTGATTATCACTAAGTACAGGCGGACAAACCGTGATAAAAAACTATTTCCCAGACCGCAGAGATGATCGACTAGTGCCATAATACGGAGCGGCTGAAACCATACAGCTGTTTTGCTGCAAAACTGTACTGAAGATTATGAAATTTTGGTTTTGGCCGCTTTAAGGAGTTTTGAGATAATCCACAAGTTTGTCTTCTGCAAAGCTGAAATTTAATAGTCATCTCCTGCTTGTATAATAGTCATCTCCTTGTATAATAGTCATCTCCTGTCCCTGTATGTCAGGGACAGGAGATGACTATTATACAAGCATTGCGCTTACCGTCAGATCCTACATTGAAATGATTTGTATTTGTATATATGTATGTAGCTTAACTAAATAAAATACTGTATAAACCAAAGCTGAAATTTTGTTCTAATGGGATTATTCGAATGAAGCATACTTTTTGTGAATCATTTTCAGCAGCTTGAATTTTAAATTTCCATGTGGAAATGGCATTGCGCAAATACCAGGCGTGGAATAGCAGAATTGATTCAATCTCCCACCCTTGTATTTGCGAATGGAAGTTTAAGATTGAAGCTGTAGAGTCTATTCGCGTGCCAAAAATGGTGTGCAACACCATTCACACAGAGTTTTCTTTTATTCGACCATAGCCCGTATGGTAGGCACGCTCATAAAGGCACAATTCCATTCCCACTTGGAAATTACAATAATCAAGGGCCTGCGGATGGATTAAAAAATATAACAATGCTATACGACTTAATATGTATGTATTATTATGGAATAACTGTTAGAGGTTCCTTTTTGAGATCACAAAACAAAGTTCGGTTTTGTTTCTTTCAGGATTTTTGTGACACTCCACCAGATTTTTTATAACAAAGCATATATTATGCACCAATATGCTTTATAAACAGACGAGCAAAATGGCATTGTTATATTTTGGCTCACTATTTGATGAAAATGGAATTACATGGTAGTATGAGTTCATAATTCTGGTAGATTAAAGGAGAGAAAGGAAAAGAAAAAGGAACACAAGGAAAACGTTATGTCGTTGATGTCATGATTACAGCATCGACACAAGAACATACGTAGCTAAATTGGAAATGCAAAACAGGGATGTCATTAGTAGCGAAAAAACAATAACATAGTTTAGACGTGCCCAGAGATATGTACATTAAGACATAACTGAATGTCTTCTTTATTTTCTATAGAACTTCTCCATCATGGAGAAGTTCTATAGTAAATACAGAAAACATTCAATTATATGTATATCCTAGCTGAACACGACATCATTAAGTATTTGCTTGCGATCCGTTTAAGTTACACAACATGCGTATGTTATGATTCGGAAGACAAACAGTAAAACAACTTTCTGGAACTCTTCGCAGATGCAAATTTATCTTGATGTTATGAAAACATGTCAGTTACTACAGTTCGTTTGTTAGGAATCTTGTCAGAAGCGTACGACTAGCAGATGTGCTCCTGTTGACCGGGTCAGCATGTACAACTTGGCACAGAGTGACATCTTCACAATTTGCATTATGAAGGTATAGCTACACTTCCAGGGGCGATCACTGTGATCCAGAAGTATTTGTCTTCTTTTAAAGGGGAAAATTTGCTCTCATGGAGAGCCAATTCTTTTCTTTAAAGGACCCATTGCTCTATCAGCATAAAAAAATTTATCATGCGGTATCGCTGCAGGCTTCTCGCTATAGTTCTGTCAATGTAAATGACCGTGATAAAACAGCTTTAAAGAAATAAAACATCCTTGAGTGTCACGTAAAATGTGTTTGAAAACGTATTTGGGTCATTTTAGCTGGCAACTAAAATGACCTACTTTCGATTTCATTAAGTTAAATAAAATGGTAAAAATACAATGTACAGGCATGGAGTCCCAATCATTATCTCGTTTATGTTTATATACATGTAGCAATGATAGACGGGAAACCAGAAATTGTATTTTGTAGAGCGATTTGTTAATTTTCAAGAACTTGTTTTGTCTACTTTTTGCCAAGTTTAATGTCTCATTGTATGCACACCAACTCACATTTTATTACCAAACGTGAAGATTGAACCGCTTTTTACAGTCATTTAATTTCAGCCATTTTTATCACTGATAGGACAATGGAGACTTTACAGAAGCCTGACCGGAGAACGGAGGAGCAAATAATGACTTGTTAGTTTAAACATATTTTATTTCATAAACATGACAAATGACTTGTTAAAATGATACAAGATACACGGGTACTCACTGGGCACACAAGGTTGAATCAGTATGGAATCAACCTTAATTTAACGTCATGACGTTGAATCAAGGTTGATTCAATACTGATTCAGCTTTGTGTGCCTGCTGGGTAACCTTTACCGTTTTACATTATAAAACACGTCAACTACAAGAGCTATTTTCTTACAAACTGATAAAATTGCTGGCAAATTACAGCGATGTATCCATTCACTGGCAATGAAATTCTGTTAAACAGTTAGATATGCGTATCGTGAATCAAGTGCTGAAAGGTCTTCGAGAAACAGATGCAAAGACAGTATCCCTTGCACAATCGCTTCATTCATACAGTTGTTTAAGTACATAGGCACTCACAAAAACTGAATGATTCACAAAATATTAACTGCTACAAGAAGCTTGTTATAAGTATTTTATGTTACCATTCAAGCATTTCTTTTGAGTGTTTACAATGCACATGGCTGTATGTTATACGTATGCTCGCATATTCCAAAAACTAAAGCTAGTCAAAATACCGAAGCAAAAATCTCTATTCCTTAATCTAACATCAGCTGTCACGAGTTTGTCAATAAAAATTTCAACGTTGAAATGTCTGCAAATGATCATGTTTCAATGTTTATTTTCAGTTTTTACTCAACTACATAATTATTCATTTTATAGTACATGTAAATACCACAACTGCTAATTTTATCGTTCTCTTCCAGATGGTGTCTCAGCAGGCGGCACGTCAGCATTGCATTTAGCTTCATGTCGACATTGAATTTATGTCCAGTTTTGATTTTGAAAGCTTAGGTGCTATTTTGTTTCAGCGTTGATTCAAAGTTTCTTGGTTTTTATCTCGCCTGAACGAAGTTCAGGAAGAGCTATTGCACTACCCCCGGCATCGATGTCAGCGGCGGCGTTGGCGTTGGCGTCGGCGTTGGCGGCGGCGTCGGCGTTAGCAAAATGTTAAAATTTTACGTTAAATTTTTATGTGATGGGCAAGGCGCTGTCAGGCGAGCTATCCTGGCCCTGTGACAGGTCTTGTTAAATCCAACGCTGTTAGAATAAAGGTCTCATACTTTATGAAAGTAATGATAAATTAGTTGGTCTTGATCACACCATTTTTGTATCATAGTGGAATATTTGCAGATTTTGTACTTCTAAAATCACCATTTACGAGGGGAGTTCAATAAGTTCGTAGAACTCAGGGGTTTAACTCACAGATTGGAAGATGGTTTCAACATTATTTTGCAATATGATCTCTCTTTACTTCAATGCATTTGGCCCATTTTTCTGTTAAGCAGTCTATGCCGTCTGTCTGGTCCCCAAACCAAGCCTCTGTTGCAGCCATGAGCTCATCATGGTCTCGAAATCTCGTTCCATTCAAGTGGGACTTCAAATTTCGAAACAGTTAATAATCACTTGGGGCCAGGTCTGGACTGTATGGCGGGTGATTTAACTGCTCGAACTTGCATTCACGAATAGCCACTTGTGCAACTCTGGACTTGTGCACAGGGGCATTATCATGAAAAAGAACACCAGCGGTTAGATTTCTCCTTCGTTTTTCTTTAATAGCAACCCTTAATTGTTTAATGACATTGGCATAGTATTCACCTTAATTGAAGTACCAGCAGGCTTGTTATCTATCAATATAATCCCTTTTGAGTCCCCCCCCCCCCAAAAAAAAAAAAACGTGGCCATTACCTTGCCGGCTGATGGTTGGGTACATGTACGAAATTTCTTAGGTGGGGGTGAGCCAGCGCGCTTCCATTGCATGGACTCTTTTTTAGTATCTGGGTCCCAGTGGTGAAGCCAAGTTTCTTCTTCTGTTACAAGACGAGTGTGAAAGTCTTCTGGATTGGCACTGTACACTTCCAGAAGTTCTTGACTTGACTCCACCCTTTGCTGACCATCTTGCATGTTCAAGTTTCTGGGTACCCACCTGGCAGATACTTTTGACATGCCTAAATGTTCATGGATTATAGTGTAAACACTTCCATTAGAAGTACCACATTCTGAAGCAAGTTCGGCAATTTGAATCGGCGATCGTTTCGCACAAGTCTCTCAACACGGTCGATTATCTCCTGGCTGATGACATCAGCAGGGCGACCTGGCCTTGGGTCATCTTCTTAGGAGCCTCGCCCACGTTTAAATTCTGCTGACCACTTTGCCGCAGTAGAATACTTTGGGCTACTATCACCATACACATCAGCCATTCGCCGAAGGATTTCTTTGGCGTTTTCAACCTCCTTAGTGAGGAACTTTATGTTTGCTCTGAACTCAATATTCTGACTTTCCATTTTTGCCTATGGGTATAGGTTTTTAAACAAGAAGTAAGAGCAAAAAATGTACGTGTTGACTGAACGGCTGTTCTCATTCATCTGATGAAGAAGGTTTACACTGCACAAAAATGAAAAAAAAGAAATCTTGAATTGTATAGAAAAATACCGAGTTCTACGAACTTATTGAACTCCCCTCGTATATAGCAATGGCCAATGTAGACCCAGATCAGACTATTTTCCAACTGTCATTGCAGGGCTACTCAGCCCTTTGAGTTTTTAAACCGTTTGGGTTTAGTACTCAAATAGCAGGTATTTAACTTTGAGGTGAATTTTGCGTTGGCGATCTTCGCTTTCAAGCAACACTTCTTTTAAAGTACTCTGATTTTGTAATGTACTTTAAGAAAATACCTTATGTCATGATTTTCAGTTAACTACCGCAGGTATAGAAAAAACTGAAATATTTCAAGATCAATTAAGTAATTATCCAGATATAATTTTGAAAAAGAAGTTCCTACGTCCTGACGATATGGCGAGCAAATCAGTGTTGACCCTGATCAGACTGCTCCAAAAGGAGCAGTCTGCTCTTGTTCAGGACTTTTTTTTTCCACAGATGCCTCTGTCTGATTCTTTAGGGAAAATACGGATTGATAGTTGAAGATTTACTAGAAAATGCAATATATTTATAATGTGGTGATGGACTTTTCTTGTAAGTGGAACATTAATTTTAAGTTAATAGTAAAATCTCCATAGTATCAATTTCAAATAAATGGAAGTTTCTCGGAGTGAAAAGCAATACATGCAAAACTGCTCCCAAAAGGTTTAGATTACGTCAGTCTGTTTGCAAGTCAGAATGGCGACCATTTATATCAAGAATAACATCCTCAGTTTCATACTTATAGTGAAAAGTACATTTCTCGAAATCAGTCACAAAATTGCATAACTTAACTTATCAATTAAATTAAATATAAAGACATTATCTTAAACTGAGGACAACGTTCTGGATTATCAAACAAAATCTGAAAGACGACGCTCAGTGAACTTTTTCGAAAGTTTTTTTTTGTTTATTAGCTTCGCGGATGTTCGTAGCCAGGTACACCATAAGACGGAATTTCCGACCATGAAACCGACGATTTACCTCCCCAAATGCTGATTTTAAAAATACAGTTATTCCCATTCTAATGCACTTTTCACGTTTGCACCTTTCAGTGCATACTACTCTTGCACCCGAAGCTGGCACTTTTGGCAACGTAAAACCTAGCGTCAGCCAATGAAAAGAGATGTTTCTTATCGCAGAATGTGCTGTCGCAAATATTCGACGTTATCCAGTCAACAACGGTCATAATTGAAAAGTACATGAGAATGACTTTACCAGTCGACTTCCAATTATAGCGATTAAACGTGCGACTATTCCCAACTGGCAAAAGCCACAATGTAATTAAATTAATGATATTGTAGTCAGTATGGTAAAATATTTTGAAAATTAAAATCTTAAAGACGATGATGAGTGAACTGTTATTATTATTACATGTATTATGATTATTTTTTATTATTTAACTTTGACTACTCCCAGCTGGCAAACAGCATTGAAACAATGTTGCCTCGACGTTGAAACAAGAATATATACCAGCTAAGAATGTGCTAAGAAATTTTACAGTAAACATTATGCGGCGTTTCTGTTTTAACTTTTTTTTGACAAGGAAAGGTCTGAGCATCCTCCCTTATCAGTGCTGGGCAATTATATTGTGAGAACAATTATTGAGATTACAATTTATTTCTCACACATCGATTGACAGTTTAGTGACATTACGACTCTAACTAAAATTCAAATCAACTGCATTCCCAACATGCAGAATGGTTAATGGAATAAGACGACATTCTTTCCAATAAATGTATCTCTTAATGATTTTGTCCCTCAAATCGATCAGGACGGTCTATACTGCGGTCAAACAGCGTCTCTATATCAGCTGCTATCAAGTAAGCAGCAATCATTCTCTCAGAAGCGGTGTTAATATCTGTTGTACATTGATATGAGAGAGATGTTATGCAGATAGATTGGTGTGGGAATGATAAGAAAACATGTTAGAAATACTATAGACGAAGTTGGTATGCTGGCCATCATTATTAATGCGATTTTTTTTCTTGATTATGCTACTCATATATTTTACCGACGATTAAGATATAATGGTATGCTTGCGTCATTTTTCGCCATTTTTACAAGGGGGAACAACTTCCGTAACTTCCTGTATGCTTACATGGACGACGAAGCCCTTCAGAAATCGGGTTCTAGAGGAGCGATTTTCCCCAGTTTGAACAGGAGTAACGTATAAAGTGCCGACGATGGCCAAAGGGAATTTAAATTTAGATACAAGGTAAAAGATAGGCAATGATCAGAAATTAATACAATCAAATCCCACAATCAAAACCAAAAGTGAAACACACACACACACACACACACACACACACACACACACACACACACATCGTCAAAAGTTCACGAAAGACACACAAGGTTAACCCTATGAACAGCTCTTTCTCAAACAGGCGGTCATTCAGCTTCCCTAACTGAAAACAGCAGCAACATCCGGGGCCGTATTCATAAAGCCACTTAAGTCGTTGCTATGCGGTTGCTAAGGCTAAATTTCTTTGAAGGAGATTCCCTAAAACTATGGAATTTGCTCTGGAGGAACAGTCTTACAAAGACTGTTCCCCCAGAGCAAATTTCATAGTTGTAGGGAATCTCCTTTATAGATATTTAGCCTTAGCAACAGCATAGCAACGACTTAAGTGGCTTTATGAATACGGCCCCTGTTTTTACCTATTTTCTATTGTAAATTACAAAACAAAACAAACCAAACGCAGAATGGGCAACTATTCAGGTGACCATATTGCTAGAAATCATAGACAAGCGGACAGACGAGTATGTAACATTGAGGAACCTCGCCCTTAATTTCCGCAATCGTTCAATTCAACCCAAACATTACCCCCCGCACTGCAGACCAACGAAAGCATCAATTTGGACAGGTATGAACTCATAACACAGCAAACATTTAACATCTATTTTAAGCTATTTTCTATTATTATAACAAAACATTACAAGAAGCACAGTGGGCCGCTATACAGGTGGCACACATTGCTAGGAACTGACAAACAAGTAGATACAAGAACAGCAGTGAAGACTGCTTTCGTCCACACGGCATTTCTAAGGAATAACCAGATTTTAAAACCTGCATACTGAAATATGGATGTTATGTCACTGCGACCCTTGGTATTCTAGGATGTCCTTGAGAAGTTTGAAGACATTTCCTACTTTGCAGAGCACACAGCTAGTGTAGACTCTGTTATGTGATAACTTACGCCAAACCGGGAATTTCTTTGATAAAATAAAATGTGCATGGAGCTATTTCATGACAATCTTATGCTATGTGAGACCGGGAAATTTCTTTGATAAAATATCAGTTTCACTAAATCACTAAACCTTTGCATAACAGGATTAAGGCAGCGAACAAACAAGGATATCAGTCGTTTACAAGAAGTTTATTTCCTACTCAGTACCGCACGCAGTATGTAAGCAGCTACGAGTATTTGTCATTACCTATAAGGGCCTCAGTTGGATACCCCGAAGTCAGTAATCAATAAAAAAAATCAGGTAAAAAAGTCAGTGATCATTAAAAAATAGTGTGATCTGTTCTTCTGAGGCACCATAACTCATGATTATTATCTTTTTTCACAAGTATAGCTTTCACAAAAAGCTTGGTCTACGCTTAGCAACTATTAATAGTTGCTTTCTTCTCAATAAAGCAAGCCTATTGGTATGGCATGTATGCATGGTTTTTCTGGTTTGTATGGACTGTTGATGACGGATTACGACAGCAATTAAAGGAAAATGCAGTTATTCTTCACTGTGTAGAGCACACTCAAATCGAGTAGTAGGTTTGCATAAACATGTACTTTTCGGAAGTCGATGGCTTCTTTCTTCGAAGACATTAAGATATTCAAGCCCCATGCAAGATTATTAAAATATGCATTAATAAAAGAAAACATTTATTGTTATGATATTAGCTTCAGCTGCTCCGCTATGTTGTTTTGCGAGTATTCATCAGAATAATTACCTAACTCGTCCCGCTAAAAGGTACCATCTGGGAAGCAGAAAAAGATAAGTTAGCAATCGTTAAAGCTACAATGATGATCTACAGAGCTGAAATGAGGTCATCATTTTTTCAGAAGCCACTTCTCCCTAAAACAGTCTCGTGGTCGACCACAAACCGGTTAAGCCGATCACAAACCGGTTACCCCCCCCCCCCCCCCACACACACACACCACGCAATAATTTCATTACTGGCCGTCCCACGGCGGCAGTTTCTTTTGTTTCTTTTTGGTTGTTTTATGTGTTGTTAGTTGCTATTTCTGTTATTGATATATTGTTAGTGATGTTAAGGCTAGCCCAGTGACCACCTACATGGAAATGGCTGTTCACATGGTTGCCGCTCCTTATGTCTTTGGTGATGACTAGTGATGACCGGTTTTATGTTGTCTCTTTCACACATGGTGTCTTGGGTTGGATCTGGAATTGAATTGTGTCAGTTCCTGAGAATTTTCTTACTTACTTTTCTCATAGACAATTGAGTAACAATAATCGATCAACTTGACTCAGTACGAGCACTCGCGAAAAACGTCGACGTCCTTCACAATAATTACCTTACACTGTCTGCGAGACATCCTTTAGTTGGAACTAGAATTTTGCAATGTGATGATCACTTCAGACAAATTACATGTAAATTTCACCTTAATTAGCGTCATAAAGATATATTCAACGTAGATTTAAGAGTCTTGACTGGGCTACCGACACGAAAACGATCTTATGGTAATTGATTTTTAGCATATCTATATTGAAACCAGACACTCATAGAGTCGAATCGTGTAACTTCGGACAGCGGGTAAATTCGGACATACCACTGCAAACAGTGAAAATCCAGATGAGACGGCTCAGCCGTCATCAGGATTTTCACTGTTTGCCCAGTTAATTTTGTTTTAATTCAAACAACTGACATATAAAGAAAACAATGTCACTGTCCGAATTTACCTGCTGTCCGAATTCATCTGACTTGACTCTATAATGTTCCTCCAAGATCGTGATGAACAAATTACGAGGGAGGATCAGAAAATACCCCATGATACGTCATAGCTTTAATTGTAGCTTAAAGACAGTTTGAGTAAATTGACCAGATCATGTGCAAGCATATTACCACATCTGGTTATCACCACAATCACCATATCTTCAAAATGCAAAACTGTGCTTCATTTTTCCGAAATCGAAGATGTTATTCAACCCCATTGGTGCAGTTACTGATAACGAAAGGGCTAAAATGTTCGAGCTATGAATTTCTTGTAAGTTGCTCTCCACAGTCATCACATTTAGGGGAGAGTCGGGAAACTTCAGGCAGCGGATAAATTCGGACAGTGAAATTGTTTCCTTTATATTTCAGTTGTTTGGAACTAAAACAAAGAATAACTGGGCAAACAGTGAAAGTCCTGATGAGACGGCTCATTATGAGCCGTCTCATCTGGATTTTCACTGTTTACCATGATATGTCCGAATTTACCCGCCTGTCCGAAGTTACCCGACTTTCCCCTACGAAGAACTTGATTTGCCATTTAATGCGTAGACTGATTTGAGGTCAATAATGCTTTCAGCAACGTAAGAGCAGACTCTATCACATTGCCATTTCGGACCACAAATATAAGCTGCACTGTAAAAGAAATCCGTAGATTTTACGGTAGAATACCCGGCAAAGAGTTACCTTTCTATTTTCCGTTATTTTTACGAGCATCTGCCCATAGAACAATCTTTTTGATATCACAGTATGCTAGAGTTATGTTAACTGACCGCTCTCAAAAATATCTTTAAAGTGTTGAAGGGCTAAACAATACCTGTCTTAAAGTCTCCATAGTCCTATCAGTGGTAAAAACGTCTAAACTCAAATCATTGTAAAATGCGGTTCAACTTTCGCGTTTGGTAATAAAATATGGGTTGATGTGCATATATTGAGTCATATAACTGGCAAAAAGTAGAGAAAACAAGTTTTTGAAAAAATAACAATTCGCTTCACAAAATACAATTTCCTGTCTGGTTTCCCGTCTATCAATTCTTTGTAAATGTAGGCGGGATAGTGATTAGGGCTCTGCGCCTGTACATCGTACTTTTACCATTTTATTCAACGTATTGAAATCGAAAGTAGGTCATTTTAGTTGCCAACTAAAATGACCAAAATAGGTTTTCAAACCCTATTTATGTGAAACTCAGTGTCGTTTTATTTACAAGATACAAGATACAAGAAACTTTATTTTAAGTCGGTTTTAGCATAACAATTAACATTAGCTACACAGATTAAGCTACTTTCCGACATAACAAGAGTATAAGAATAACAAGAGTAAAAAAGCTGCAAGAAAAGAAAACATTTAAAGTTAAATTTTACATTTAAGAACGTAACATACATATAAGCAGGCATTTTATAAAAATTTACTAAGCATAATTACAGACATGCTAAATTTATCATCCTATTTATCATTTATGTAAAGCATTTTCATTAAGAATACAATTCTGACAAAACTTAAGATTTGAGAAAAAAAGTGAAATAAATAAAGATCTTTAAAAGTTAAAATACATACTTTACAAGTTTTGTGTGGTTTCTTTTTGAACATTAGAAAATTCTAAAATCTTATCACTGAACATCTGATTTGTTGAGAAAACCACTCTTGCAGTAGCCTTAGGTCGAAAGAGGAGCGAAACACTATCAAATAAGATTCCAAAGAGCCTTATTTCGAAACGAAAAATTTCCCAATTTGTTTAAAGCTGGCTTATCACGGTCATTTACAATGACGGAACTATACTGAGAAGCTTGCGATACGTCATGATAAAATTGTTCATGCTGATAGAGCGATGGGGCCTTTAATCTACCCTATTCTGCGTGATGATTCCTGCGGATGATTTTTAGCGCCCTTATAAATAACGGGAAAAGGACTGGCAGCTGGTTGCCAGGCATTTTACTATAAAATCTGTTAATTTTTTTACATTGTGCATGATTTAGTCATTGCTTTTATAAATGTGGTGATTGTGGAGAAATGCAGCTGTAATGACCAAAACCCATAGAGTTTTAGCATAAGTAAAGTGTCGAGGATAAGTTCATTATAACATCACATTACTTAACAGTGGATATTAAACATATTTTACATATGAGATCTTTTCAAAAACTTTTATTTGAGCAAAGTCATGAAAAATTAGGCTTGCAACAACTGAGATTGGTGACGACTTAAATCAGGATACAGTTCAATGGTTTATATATCCTGCGCAGAGGAGAACCGAAGGCATTTAATTCCGCATCGATGCGATTGATGGGCTGAGTATTCGCTGTTTGCACCAAGACCTGCCCTACGACAACGACACTTTTATATGCGTGACGCGCCTCACTCATTTTACTGAAGAGTTCGAATTGAGATAATATAAGACAGAATCGACCAAAAACGTTTACAAGAACCGATACGGATCGACCGGCATTTTCGAAATACAGGTCAATACGTTAGTTTACGGGTCTTCAATATTTTAGATGCTCGTCGGTCCGTAAATTTACGGGTAGATCCATAAAAATACGGTCAGACCCTTAATTTGCGGATCGACACGTGAATGTAAGTACATGTTCAGCCATAAAAATTCGAGTCGACCCGTTAAATAAAGGTCCGCCGGAACTTTCCAGATCAAATTGTTAACCATTTGGTTGCCGTTGGTTTAGAAGGTAATATCGAAGAATTAGGTAAATAGAAATACAGATACCCATGAAATTACCTAACCACAAAGTACAACTCACCATGAACACCAAAAGAAGAAGAAGATGAAGAGAGAGAGAAAGGGTTCAGTACATAATCGACCAAAGACAGACTCAGACCAACGAAGAGTCGGCTTATTCAATGCTACGAACATCGAAAGCCACAGTAAATTCATAAAGGACATTTTAATTACCATTGTTTTAAAAATGCCTTTACATGTATGCGTTCCTATTTAACCTATTAATGAATGAATAGCGTATCATAAATGGGACAAAGGCACTTGCACAGACGTCGATCAAACGCAACCTGATCAGTAAAAAGTATGCAAAGACCAGGAACTGAAACAATCAAAATCCAAATCCAGCCCTCAAACCATAGTTGGAAACAACTAAGATTACAAATAATCAAGATACAGAGAACATATGGCGAACCGAGTGAGCAGCTTGTTCCCAAAAGGTGGCCACTCAGCAACCCAAACCGAACCAAAAATAAGAAGAACATACATAAGGTAAAACATCACAGAAACTCTGACACCAAAAACAGGCAACAGAGAACCACAACAGAACTACCGCCTTGGAACGGTCAGTAATGATTTACTGGGGGGCTTAAATCGATTTTACAGGCCCAACCTCACCCTCAGTTTCTGAAGTGGTACAAAACATTTAGTTGGTTGTTCGGTTCGCATGATAACCCTCTAACTCGTCAATGAATCATCACGGTAAACACATAAATCAAATTTCAACACCATGAAGAAGCAAAGACGAGGACTCAACAGATACAACGGGCCGTCTGACAGGTGGAGATCCCTGTCCTGCCAAACAACCTCACTGGAAATCTGAAGCAAAAGAAGGTCACCAGTTGAGCCCCGGTGGACCAAGCAACAGACAAAAAGGCTCCGGTCCCAACCAACTAAAATATATAGCTTTAGGTCGGGGCCATCATAGAGTCTGACGACCGATCCCCCGGTGTGCAATTAAAGAGTGCAGCAAAGTTATCAACCGTGATTGGGTTAATCACTAAGCATGCAGACTGTCGCATAACATTTAAATTATAGCCAATACGTTTGTGACGTATTATTATTTTTCGGAATTGATCAGAAAAATCAGTCCTACCCTTAATCTTTTTGAATTTGTATACTAAGTCACCATAAAATTCTGGTTCCGATAGGCCTTGGTGTAAAAGAAATTTTAATCCGACATCAAATTTTGAAACCAATTCATGGTGTCTGCGATAGAATTTAGAAAAAGCCTTTCTAAGCTTATGATACCGATAGCCCTGTTGAAGAAGTTTAGCAGTTAAACATTTATTACGATTATTAAAGTCATCTACCTGACTACACACTCTAGCAAATCTTATAAGTTGAGAAATATACACTCCATATAGACTAATAAGAGGGACGACGTGGAACGTCACCATCCAAAAATGGAAAATTAACTATATCAAAGTCAAAGTCATCACGTTTATCATAAATTTTAGAAGATACAAAACCGTTGGAAATAGATAGATGTAAATCCAAAAAGGGTGCCTCGGTATCTGAAGTATTAGCTTTATTCAATTTAAGTTCAGGTGGGTAAATTTGGTTAACCATGCTTTCAAAATAAGGATTATCAATATTCAGAAGATCGTCTAAATATCTAGAGGTTGAGTTAAATATATAGTCAAATGGGTATTTTTCCATAAAATAAAATAAAAATGATACAAATAAACTAAACCAGACGCCCCTTAATTGACAAATGGACTCACCCATGATAATCCTTTTGATAAAGATGGAGCAGTCAACTGGGTATAAACTTTTTTTTTTCACAACATATGTTTTGCCTGGAAGAACTAAGCAGTATGACCAACTTTCTATAACTCTATGCAGATACCGATTCCTTTGGCTGCTATGAAAACATGTCAATTATTCCAGATTTATCATATGACGTCGCATCTGAGAGTGTAATAAAGCCATGCATTAAATTGGATAATCCACTAGTGGATTAAATATGCATATTACGTCGTAACGTTATACGTTGACGTCCATAAAAACGTCGCGTTTTCTAATGGCTAAATTGTGACGTTTTAGTGCAAATTATGCTGATTAAATGGGATTTTAGTATCATATGATAAATAGAATCTTGCATTCGTGCTCGTTGGGGGAAAAAACCGATCAGATGCTCGGCAAAGCCTCGCATCTTATCGGTTTTCCCCAACTCGTTTAATAAATTCAATAATACATGAGCACTCATGTAAGATCCTCTATATAGTCCTAAGGAATATTGTCAGAAGTGCTTGACCAGCAGATGTGCTGCTGTTGACCGGGTCATCACTATACAACTTCCTTCACAGCTTGCATATTCAGATTTACTGTATGGATAACATGTCTAGAATGTGAGCAATTTGTCGTCCTTCGGTCATTTGATCTCCAGAAGAAAACTGTATTCAGAGAGAGTTTTTTTTTGCTCTAGAAAAACCCACTGGAGAAAAAGAGAAATAAAACCTAACTTGGCAAAGGTGTGCGTAGTAAACAGGGGCCGTATTCATAAAACAAGTGGTTGCTATGCTGTTGCTAAGGCTAAATTTCTTTGAAGGAGATTCCCTACAACTATGAAATTTGCTCTGGAGGAACAGTCTTACAAAGACTGTTCCTCCAGACCAAATTTCATAGTTGAAGGGAATCTCCTTTATAGATATTTAGCCTTAACAACCGCATAGCAACCACTTAAGTGGCTTTATGAATACGGCCCCAGGAGTTGAAATGTAATTAGAATTAGAAAATGTGTCAGACTTTATATTTTTGATATAAGAGGGTACTTCAAGATATCAGTGTTTGAGATATCGAAAGTCAACTGTATTGTTTGAGAGAACTAAGCTGTGAGCATCCACGAACAGCAAATGGTAGTTCCGTTGCGTACATGCGCAGTCGGGCTAGGGAAGAGGCCATTGTCCCTGACAATAATATTTAAAAGCATACTCCCTTATTTTTTTCACCATCTTTAAAATCATCATTGTGACTAATTTCGTTAGATTATTTATAATCATATGTAAAGCCATTGTAAAAGATTAGAAAAAGTGATTCAGTTTGATGCAGTTTGTAATTAAAATAAAGTATTGAGATTGAAAATGTAAATGAACCCAATCGTCAGCCAATAGGAGAGTCGATACCGCGCCTTACGGTCATATGACGACACCTAGGTATTTTTCTTATTCGTGCACGCGCTAGTGACGTCAGAGCAAATTAATTCTGTCCAATGAGGCGATTTCGATAGCGGACCGCGATTTTACAAAATTTGTTTTATTTTTTGGAATATAGTTACATCTCACAAAAATTGCTCTTAATAATTATTGTCAAATGTATAAATGGGCCATTTCGGAGTTACTGTATAAATATTACACGAAAACGTTTTTATAATAAAAATAAGGGTGTAAATCTTTAAACCATGTACTATTCAAATTCCCTTATTAGTCTGCATGTGCATACGTCTGAAGACGATTTCTCACTGCATGGTGGTCAACATATAAATCACCCTGCTCACATTATGTTCTTCCTTTTATTGTTATTGTAAATCAGCTATGATCAAATTAATCACTGACAATTGTTTACTTGCTGGTGTCGCTTAGTTGCTTTTCACAGGTCGCCGTAAACGTGTTTTCACTATTCAACACCAGCGTACGGCAAAAACGAATGGAAGTTTCCTATTTGAACTACAGTGCTTTTTGGCCACTGTTATTATCAGCCATCATGCTGCAGTGAATTAACAATAACGGTTGTCCATCACACGCCATCTTTTGGACCTGTGGTGCCATCTTGTTGTAAATATTAAAATACCATATGGTTTACCATACCTTCATTATAGTTAGCCATCATAGATGAGTATGATGGATATCCATAAATTTCCAGACTTGTCACAAGTAACAAACGTTCCTTTTATGAATTTAAATTTATCATGCTTCTGCTGCAAATTTCGCCAGATAACAGGGGTATGATAACATGATGTGATATCATGTCACTTTAGAACTGCGCTTGCGCGAATGTTATCAGGCGATGCCTAAAGAAGCGACCTAAGACAATTGACTACGACGTCGCGCACGGTATTGGGGAACAAAACGTAACGTCAAACTGCCAAGCGGCTACTTTTTCCTCCGTATGAAACTGTTAATCGCGGGGTTTGACTGTCTTATACCGAAAGTAGTGAAACAAAACCAAACACGCCACTGAAACAAAAGAACACCGGTCCGCTCCTTTAAACATGTTGTAAGAACGACATCAATTAGAGTTTATTTACAGTTTTGCTTATTCATTTGCTTTTTCAGTATAGGACGGATCTATTTGCATTTATGAACACGATATGAATTGAGTTTGTTGTACAAATTCTATCGGAAGCTGCAAATATAAACCACACTATATCCCCACACGGTAGCTTTTAGCCATTTCACGATAATTTATTTCGTTATACTATACTATCCTCTGTGTTCGTGTAGAGCGAATTATATCCATTGCGTCACCTTTCCCGTTTCTTTTCTCTGCTAGTCATCTTGCCACGGGAAAGACTTTTTATCCTTGTGAAATATACATGTATTTATATATCTATGGGCTTCAAACTTTGAAAAAAAATTCTCAGATTGGCAAGAGAAAGTATTGCTGTCTAGTCAAACCTGCCTTAAGCAAGCACCCAAGGGAGGTGCAAAAACCGCTAGCTTGAGACAGGTGCTTGCTTAATGAAGGTCAGTTTGTAAAGAAACTTGTACTTTTCGAAAGGAAATTTTTGCCTTTTAATACAGTTATTTGCTTCACAGAGCTGACCCTTAAAACGTGTTTGATTATAATGACACAGACCTGAAAATTGCTAGGTAGCCGCTTAGCTCTATAAGGTTTCATATGCATGTAACGTTTGAATCTCTTTATTTGTCGCCGCGTTACAAAATTTAAGACCGATGTAAATGCACATAACAATGTTATTAATCAAGAGCATTTAATACCAATTTAGCACATAATACGAACAGGCAATGTACATTTTGGAAATTTGCTTTTTGCACAGATTGCTGTAAGTATTTTGTCCAAATCTGCTTGATAACATAGATAGGTGTACGAGTTTGGCGTCAAATTTGCAATTTGTTACAAAAATTAAGACCGCTGATTTTTTAATTTCTTTCCGTATCCGTAGAGAAAAAGTAATTATTCTTAAATAGCTCATAAGTGATGCATAAGTACATTTGAATCATTTACAAATATTTTCAAAATTTGTTTATTCCGATGCAATAAATTCTCTCCGAAGAAACCAACCCTGCAATTTTGACGTTAATTTGAGCGTGAGTTACACTATTTTACTTTTAACAATAAATTCTTAAGATGGCAATTGTTGAAGAATAAACAATAAAATGAATATAGAGTTAATCATCTAGAAACATTCCTCTTTTTCGTAAGCTAACTTCCACAAAAATTCACATCGACATTTCTGTGTAGCATTCCTTTGAGTATGCCCACCATGCCGACTTTGTTACAGAGTTACACGCATTTTAGCGCAAAAACCAACCGTTTTGCGCCCGCATTAGGATTTACATCGTCTCAAAACCAAATATTATTGACCCGAAAATAAATTAAATACCAATTCACGATTTCAAAACAGTTTATGGCATAAAATCCGAAACAGCATTGCTTCCGTGGGACCCATTTCATATCTGTCCGTGAATGTACCCCAATACCGTGCGCGACGTCTTCATACTGACGTTGGCCGTGATAACAGCGTTCGATTGGTTAAATTACGTAACTTACGTCACAACGCATTCGCGACGTCTGCAAGTGCGTATAAAATGTGTTTGCTTTTCATTTGTTTGACTCTCTTTACGTCATTTTGGTTGGTTGGTTGATTTGATGCTTAACGTCCACGGTAAACAGCTACGGTGATGTCGGGACGGTCACTTAACCTAACCACACTATTCCTGGGCAGGCTTACCCCTCCTAAGCGGTTAACCAGTACTAAGTGCACATACTTTCGCCAGTAACTGACAACTGCCCTTCTTGAATCAGCGGAAGGAGAAACGAAAGTATGTGGCCAGACCGGGTTCTTTACGTCATTTTGGTTGGTTGGTTGATTTGATGCTTAACGTCCACGGTAAACAGCTACGGTCATGTCGGGACGGTCAGTTAACCTAACCACACTATTCCTGGGCAGGCTTAGACCTCCTAAGCGGTTAACCAGTACTAAGTGCACATACTTTCGCCAGTAACTGACAACTGCCCTTCTTGAATCAGCGGAAGGAGAAACGAAAGTATGTGGCCAGACCGGGTTCTTTACGTCATAAAATCTTCTTATGATGCATGATGCTTTAAATAGGAAACAATGTAAGTGTCTTTCGATATCAAGATTAACAAGCTCGACCAGAAACACGTCGGACTGGCTCGGCAAGCCTCGCCATTATTACGCTGTTTCTGGTCTAGCCTGATTAACTTAATATCAAAAGACACTAACATGGTATTTTTTTTATCATGCATCTGCTGCTACATTCACCTGATAATAGGGGTATGATAACATGATGTGATATCATGTCACTTCAGAACTGCGCTTGCGCGATTGTTATCAGGCGATGCCTTAAGATGCGATCTCTGAAGACGATTGGCTACATACTGACATTGGTCGTGATGGTTAAATGACATCATCGACTTACGTCACAACGCATTCGCGACGTCAACAAGTTCGGACCAAACTACGTTTGCTTTTCATTTGTTTGACTGTTCTTACGCCGTAAAATCTTCGTTGCATAATAAATAGAAAACCATGATGGTGTTTTTGATATCAAGTTTATCAGGCTCGACCAGAAACACGTCGGACTGGCTCGGCAAGCCTCGCCATTCCTACGCTGTTTCTGGTCTCGCCTGATAAACTTGATATCAAAAGACACTAACATGGTATTCTCTATATTTATAATGTTAACCGCCTGTCTACAACATACGGCAAGTACTTCTTACATATGAAAATGTACTAATGCTCGTAGATTTTGCTGTTCGAAGGTGTAGATGAAAAATTGTTGACATGGACATTGTCATTCTAACAACAAATTAAGATTTAGTTTTCCACATATCATTACCTTAAACAGGGTAATTTCACGAGCTATAGCTTACAGAAATATTTCTGAAATTTTTTATTCGTGATAACCTTACCGACCATTTTTTTTTTGTTTAAAGAAAACTGGCATACTGCGAAATTAAAACATTTTCAAATGGTTTCCCATTTACAGTACTGTAATAATTGTCATGCAAAGACGGGATATTTTGCTATGGAATTAACTTACCGGACATCTGCTTTATATCTTAAATCGAATAATCCTTTGATCATGATTTTTTCTGATTCCAAAATCCATAATTAATACAGAAAGAACATACAGCAATGATAAGCTTAACACTGATGAACCTGGCGCCTTTGTGGATCGCTACAAATGAAAGTCAAGTAATAGTCTTCTATCAATATACTATCCACGCAATGGGAAAAAGTGCCTTATGACTATTGTCAACAGCGAAGACTCAGGTCAGCCTGCGCATCCGCGCAGTCTGATAAGAGTCTTCGCTTTGGCTTAATAGATTTCTTAGATTCCATAGGTCGTTGATGTGAACAGTTCAAGACTGACCAGCTGAGCAGAATAGCAAGCTGATCTGGATCTTCTCTGCTCACACAGACCACAAAGGCACCTTTCTTCGTGGAGTGGCTTACAAAGTAATAATAATTATATATCATAAACAGCTTAATTCCGGGCATAGCATGCCCAGTATCAGATTCTTAGATACACGATTTTTTAAATAAGCTGATACTTATTAGCAATTTGATACTTTGGATGGATTCCTGAAGAAACAGTCACTTGAATCCGCACCGTTTCTTTCCTTGTTTATCTCATCAAAAAGCTGTTATAACCCGCATAGTTTCATAAAATCTGTTCTTTTATTTTGTTTTTATTATATTTTAGGTACAGTTTGAGACTCTTTCATATTTGCGAACACGAAGTACAGTTGGCGTAATTAAATGTAAAAGGGCAATTATAATCAGTAATTGATAAAAATCAAAGTCCATATCCTAACAATAACGCGAAACGGGAAATAGTAACATGAAGTACACAATGTGAGGAGCAAAACGAGCGAAAAGCAACACTAACAGCGCCTTAACCAAGCACATAAATTATCTAATTTTATCTATTTCCTATTATTTACATATGTGATATATCAGAATGACAGAGACAGCCCAAATTTTCGATGACTACAGATCACAGGGTATAATAGAATCCGCCAATTTTCGCTTCCTGCAGAGACTGTCCGTCTTATTTGGCTTCCGCCGAGACTGTCCGCGATCTCTTGCTTCCTGCGGAGACTACTGTCCTCGATGAATGGCTTCCTGTCGAGACTGTCCGCGTGACTCTGCTTCCTGCCGAGAGCCTCGGCAGGAAGCAGAATCACGCGGACAGTCTCTGCAGGAAGCCATTTATCATGTACAGAAGTCTCGGCAGGAAGCAAGAGATCGCGGACAGTCTCGACGGAAGTCAAATATGATGTACAGTCTCTGTAGGAAGCGAAAATTAGCGGAATCGATTATGCCCTGTGCAGATAGAACGCTAGCATCGATACATGTAAACCAGTTATAAATCACTTGGCAGCTAGCACGTATCTTTTATGTATATGGTTGACACACGAGAAGATTGTGTGTTTTTACCTCACCGAGACGATGTAGAGCTATTGTGATCACTTTTCGTCCGTTGTACGTCGTCGTCCGTCCGTTAACTTTTTGCATTAAATGACATCTCTGAAACCGCTCGGCCCAGGGCTTTGATATTTGGCATGAAGCATTGTCTAGAAGATCTCTGCCAAGTGTCTTGGTTGTTTTATGTGTAGTTTGTTGCTCTGTTATTGTTATATTGTTTGTGATGTAAAGGCTAGCCCGGTGACCACCTACATGGGAAATGGCTGTTCAAATGGCTGCCGCTGAGGATGTCTTTCGTGGTGACTAATTTTGTGATTTCTTTTTCCCACATGGTGTCTTGGGTGGGATCTGGGATTGAACTGTGTCAGTTCCTGAGAAGTTTCCTATATACTTTTTCAAATAGTGGCCCAAGGGTCCAAAACGGTCCTGTGGAGGGTGGTTTTGGGTCCGAAAATAAAATAAACTTAAAATCTCGATTAGTGGTCCCAGGGTCCAAATGCGCCCGCTCCAGGAGGTCCTGGGTTTGAATCTAAGACATACACAGGAAAATATTCGAAAATCTTATTCTTCAAGGCCACTTGGCCCAGATGTTTGAAACTTGATATGTAGCATAAATTTCGCCAGAAGAGCTCTACCAAGTTTATTAAAAAACTGGCCCCAGCATCCAAAAAGGCCCCGAGGCGAGGGATTTGGGGCTGAAAATAAGATAAGCTTTAAATACCATCTTCTCTAGAACCACCAGGCTTAGATGTTTGAACTTTGGTATATATAACATTGCAAAGTAGTCCTTTACCAAGTATCTTTAAATGGTGACCTCAGGGTCTAAAATGACCCTACCCAATGAGGTCTTGGGTTTGAACCATAGAAATATATAGGAAAAATATTAAAAAATCGTCTTCAGAACCACTAAGATCAGAAGCATGAAATTTGGTGTGAAGCATAACCTAGTGGTCCTTTACCAACCCAGCAGGCACATGACGTTGAAATGACGTCGTACTGACGTCGATGCGACGTAATGACGTCGCATCGACGTCAGTATGACGTCATTTCGACGTCATGTGCCCGCTGGGAATCTTCTTCTTCAGAATCACTTGGCTCAGGTGCTTCAAATTTGGTGTATAGCATTGCCTAATGGTCCTTTGCAACCTGAGTAGGTTATCATAATTGGCTCGGTGAGCGATTCCAGACCATTTGGTTCTCTTGTTTTTCAGCGTTTTGAGATGGTGATTTTGGTCCTGCATAGCGCAAGTAAAACTTTGCGTGCTTTTTATTCAGACGGGTAAGCTTTCTTTGACCGAAATCAGGGACGATTTCCCTATTTTCTACATCATAATAATGTTTCTTTTGCTTTTCTTTACTTTCCTTGTCTGCGTCTTGTATTTGTGCGTTTGTGTGTGTGTGTGTGTGTGTGTGTGTGTGTGTGTGTGGAGTCTTGGCCCAATTAGGCTATTTGCTGACAATCGCTTTCCTTCTCTTTGCGTGAGTGTGTTTGTGTATGTGAGTGTTTTCTCTCTCTCTCTCTCTCTCTCTCTCTCTCTCTGAGTGTGTGTTTGTCGCACTGACCTAACTATGCTACTATCGGACAAGCGCACATGAAAACTGTTCGCGAGTGATTCATTTCTGATGCGATAAACCTACAGTTTTATATGTTGCTGAATATAAATGGTTAAAATTCTTTATCAGTTTTGAATCTATGGTAATTCCAGAAGAACTTTGGATTCTAACAGACCTAAAAAAATCTTTTATATGTGCGAGTATCGAAGACTCAAATCAACCTGCCCTTCCCTACGCAGTTTGATCAGATTTTCTCTATGCCCTATGGAGCCTGAGGAACCTCTGTAACGAGCAGCAAAGATTTTGATCAGACTGCACGGCATCTGCCTTCATGCGATAAATGACGTGGCTTCTGTTTGGAACCCTGCACATCCGTTGAAACCCACGAGACATCTGCTCTTTGAAATTGAAATTTTCACTAATTAGATCACCTCCGACATATTTTATAAACAGCTTTGCCTAATTGGCAATTGTAATATATTTGCTTTGCAGTTTTGTATGATCTGTCATTATTTTCATTGATTTATAGATATCTGAAGTAGATAGAATTCCTAACGTATTCCTCTTTAATGCATGAACGGGATTTCGTTACTTTTCACAGTAGATGTATGAAATGGTTAACACTGTAATATAGCATATCAGTATGATGCTTACTTACTAAGAGAATGGTCTCTCAGTCCTTGAATTTCATTCAGTTTGCATTGCTCAGTTTATTTAGTTGGTATTGTATATTTTATTGTTGTATTTTATTTACCCTTTATTGATCAGTGGACTTGCCCATCCTTATTATTGGCATGAGTCCGTTTTAGTATTACGGGTTTCTGGTGAATGTTTTCACTTTATTGTATTTTGCATAGAGATTCTTGTAGCAAATAGTGTTCGCCGCAGAATGTGGCGTCGGGACTGGGTCTCCACTGTTTGCATATGTCCCCAAAACTGGTCTGCAGTCTGAAAGGGGTAAACTCAGTGTTTAGTATTTTCTCTCCTCATCATTTGAGCCGCGACACGACAAAACCAACAAAGTGGTTGTGCGCCCAGCGCAGACTCAGATCAGCCTAGGCATCCACCCAGACTGATCAGTGTCTTCTCTGTCCGCATGGAGGTAGCTTAGTCCCTTAGCTACCCTTTGAGCATTTCACGAAGAATATGGTCGAACTGGGCGGATGCCCAGGGTGATCTGAGTCTGCGCTGGGCGCACAACCACATTGTTGGTTTTCTCACGTCGCGGCTCAATTTTGTTTAATTTGTTTGTTTTCACTCTTTAGTTTGTTCTATTTAAAACTGTAAATACAAGATATTGTAAAATAGTAGCACGGGCAACCAAACCTAATGTTGGCTGTGCCTGGTAGTCCGTTCAGCATAAAGTTTACTTAAACTTACTATTTCTCATGAAAATTTACTTACCCGGTATGTTATTTTAATGATATGAGCCGCGACGTGAGAAAACCAACAAAGTGGTTGTGCGGACAGCGAAGACTCAGATCAGCCTGGGCATCCGCCCAGTCTGATCAGAGTCTTCGCTGTCCGCATGGAGGTAGCTTAGACCCTCAGCTACCCATTAAGCGCTTAGCGAAGAGTCCGTTCGGACTGGGCAGATCCCCAGGCTGATCTGAGTCTGCGATGGGTGCACAACCACATTGTTGGTTTTGTCGTGTCGCGGCTCATATCTTGTATTCAGAATTTTCACTATCACACCCATGTATTGTTTTGTTTCATTTTTAAACGCCCGTTGGAAAAACGGGACGTATTATGTTATGGCGCTAGCGTCCGTCCGTCCGTCGTAAACTTTTTCGTTTCCGGATAACTCCTTCTACAGTTTACATCCGATCGAGCTGAAACTTGGTATATAGTAAGACTATGAGGTGGACCAGCGCATATTGTTTCGAGGTTACGCTCCAATGATTTTTAACGGAGTAACAGCCCTTTACTTAGAATTTTTGGGGTGTTCATTTCCGGATAACTCATCCTATAGGTTTCATCCAATTAAGCTGAAACTTTGTAAATAGTAAGACTACGATGTGGAGTAGCGCATATTATACGGAAATTTTGTTCCAATTATTTTGGCGGAGTTACAGCCCTTTGAAAAAACTCGTCTATGGCAGTTTGTATGGCAATTCTTTAGCATTCCATAACTTGGTTACTCTTTGGAATATCATGATGAAACTTTATAACAGTGTATATGAGGTTAGGACAACATGTCTCATACAAGAATGGTTACACCCCTTTACTTAGTTTTTGAATAACCTCCCTTTGATTATTTTGTTAGACTATATTTGTATACCTCATATCTAACTAACCCTTAGGACTATTGTGATGAAACTTAATAGTAATGTATATTAGGTTTACATAATATGCCCCATATAAAACAATTGTCTCCCCTTACTTATTTTTGGAGTAACCTCCCTTTGAATATTTTCTTAGACTATTCTTGTGCAAGGTGTAAGTAGGCAACCATACAGAATATCTTCATTAAAATTTATAGCAATGTGTATTAGGTTGAGGCTGTGTGTCTTATATAAGAATTATTGCCCCCCCCTACCTTATTTATGGAGTTACATCTGTTTGATTAATTTCTATGACTATTCTTGGGCAAGTCATTACTAGGTAACGGTATGGAATAACTTGATGAAACTTTATAGCAATGTGTATTAGGTTGAGACAGTATGTCTAATTAAGAATGATTGCTTCCCCTTCCTTATTTTCTTTGTTGAGTTACATCCCTTTGATTACTCTTTAAGGCTTTTCTTTTGAGAACCCTAATGTTTTGACTATCTTGATAAACTTAATAAACTTAGCAATGTAGACAAGGATGAAACGGTGCAAACAATCAGAAACGGGCGTATACTGCCCCGCTTGCGGAGCTCTTGTTTTTCTCTCTCTTCATATTTATAAATCTTGGCCCACTTGTTCAAAGCAAAGTTGTTAGTCGGGGATTTGTTAAATCTTCTAGAAAACATCAATTCAAATGTGCCAATATTTTTATGCTGAAAAATGAGGAGCTTTTACAGTGCAATACCTCCTCACATTTTCTTTGGCAAAAAATTGCATTATTTTTGCATAAGCAGGTTAGAAAATTTGGCGTCTCATTCACTGGCAGTGTCATTAGTTTTGAACAACTGAGCCCTGTTGCTTTTTTATGTACATATATGTTTCTTGTCAGTTGTGTAATATTCTGTATCATACTGTATTATATTTTTGAGAGCCTCATGGAAGATTAGCTTTGTCAATTGCTAAATGTTGTCACCCTCGTTAAATAAAGACTTTACTTACTTACTTACTTACTTGCACACGGCTTTTCATTGTGATCATCATATGACTGAAAAACTTTTGAAAGGGATGTAAAGGTTGATTTCATCAGTCAGTCCATATCTATCGCGAGAAGTGGCGTAAATCAGATGTGGATCCTAAAAAATTCTAAAGAACTTATGGAAAGTTTAAAAGGCCAAGCACATTTTGAAATAGATAGTATAAAAAGCCTCCGATTTCTCTACGCTTTATACGACAATACCACATGACAAATTAAAATCTAAATTAAAAGAAACTGTAAACAATTGTTTCTTTCACAAAAACGGAAATTGTCGGTACAAATACGTTGTTCTTGGGTATCTGGACACATATTTCGTTACGGACCACTCTGATGATCATACAAACTATTCTGAAGATGATGTCATTAAATTGCTGGAATTTCTTATCGACAACATTTACGTGGAGTTTAGCGGACAGATTTTCCAACAGACAGTTGGCATTTCAATGGGCACTAACTGCGCCCCATTACTTGCCGACTTGTTTCTTTACCAGTATGAAGCGGAGTTTATACAAGGGCTCTTAAAAGGGGGTAATAAATATCTTGCACAGAAATTCAACTTCACCTACAGATACATAGATGCTGTTCTGTCTTTGAATATTTCAAAGATTTCAGAGTTTATTGATCTCATCTATCCATGAAATTAAAGGCACAACAAAGTCCAGTTCATCTGCCTCATACTTAGGTTGTTATCTCTATATTGACAATGAAAAGTTTGCTACTATGCTAAAAGGGACGACTTCAATTTTCCCATAGTTAACTTTCCATTTTTGAGTGGCACCTGCATACGGAGTTTATGTTTCTCAGCTAATCCGCTATGCTAGAGCCTGTTTCAAATAGCAAGACTTTATTGATAGAGGGAAGCTGCTCACCCGTAAACTGTTGACACAGGGTTATCATAAAGTAAAGCTTGTGTCGATGGCTAAAAAAAATTATGGGAGACGTCATGACCTCGTTTATCCCTACAATGTGTCCATTTCTATTCTAATTTCCAGTTTGGTGGTCTCAGCCGAAGCTTAGTTAAGCTTTCAAATACCGGACTTTCTTTTTAACTGACTTTTTTTCCACTACATATGGTGGTAGTATTATAATAGGCAGGTGATGCTTACTACTCGTGAGCACCAGATCACACCCCTATTTTGGGGTCCATATCTGTGTGTCTAAAATATTCCGGAATTGTCTATGTTAAAATGACTTACGAGTTCGGACTTATGGCTTGGATACTTTGATCACTTTCATTTGACAATACTTTAATCTCTCTCTCTCTCTCTCTTATTTGGTCCCGCTAAAAATCCTAGTGACAGCCACATTCGTAAACATACATGTAACCTACCAAAAGACACCGGCAGGAAAAGTATATACATGTATATAGTCCAGTATAACAAATGGCCCGGCAACTACTTTTCTCTTTGCCAACGCTGGATAAAAGTTATGAAATGTTACAAGACACCAAAGAGAATCTATCGTGAAAAAGCCCTCAGGTAGCGCTGGGCCACCAAGTCATATTCAAAACGGAAGCCGCCTTTTAACGTTCAGTACTTAAAAAATCTACTGCTACTTCCACAGTAAATCGAAGCAGCAGGGAGGATGAGTTACAGAGGGATCTTGGGCAGCTTATGTAAGACAAAATGGCTCGGCACAAATTCCGGGCAAGGAGGGCGGCTTGGCAGTACAACTAAGCTACCCACTCCCCCTTCCGGTCCGTTACATTGGAAAGGAGCCGTTTTGCCCCAAGCTAGCTTCCCCAGATCCATATGTAACTCAAATCCATGCTGCTATCGCTTTTATAGCATTTGTTCTGTCATAAAAAAACTGTTTGGCTCACATAGACGTTCCCAAGTCCGCCGTTGATGACATCACAGAAAAATATGCTAATCAAAGCTTAAACAACTACTTGTACGAGGGCTTATGCTAAACACTGCGGACTCGAACAACCAAATTTATAGAAAGCCTCATGCCTTATGCTTAGACTATAAACAACACGTTGAAACATTCCAGAAATTTACACTTCTTATGAATGTATACATTAGTTTCCGAGTAAAGTGTCTGAGCTCACCACGAGGAAATATTAAAAAGCATATTTAATAGGGCGCTTGATGGTTAAGCCGACATACAAATCTACAATATTTATAATTTTGAAAATACGTCTCTGCAGCTGCGCATTTAGCAGACAGGCCAATTATTCAGCAAACATCGAGTTTTGATGCGAAATATAAGCACTAGTTTAGAAGAGCTGGTAAACTTTTTTAGAAGCCTCGGTAGCTCAGTGGGTTAAGCGCTGACCTGCTGATCTAGCGGTCCGGGTTCCGGATTCAAATCCGGCTGTAGGCGGAATACTTTAAAACCTCAAATAGGTTTCCATCGCACACAGCCGTTCATTATTACTTTTCTATTGTCCAGCTATGACTGAAACAGTTGAAAAAAAAAAAAAAAAAAAACACACAAAAAAAAACTTAAATCACATAGCTATCCCTACAATTTTATATTTTACCTCCCTTCTCCATAGTGGTCAACGCTTAACCCTTCAAGCGCCAAAAAGCTGACGACAAAATTTACGTCTGCAAAAATTAAAAAATTGCCTTGTCCAAGACATTTCATATTGATAATTCAAAGACTAGAGGGCAAACAGTGTAGATCTAGATGAGGCGGCTCATTATGAGCCGCCTCATCAGGATCTACACTGTTTGCAAATTCTGCTATTTTCGTCACTGGCGCTTCTAGAGTTAAAGGAAACAATTGACTCTAATTCGTTCCTTTAAGTTTGGAAGGGTTTCATTTTCCGGGGAAGCAAGGGGAAGCTTATTAAAGTTTTTACCCCCTATAGAAATGGCGGAAAAACATGGAAAAACATGTACTCTTACAACTTAATGAACAAAGTGCAGATAAAACGGAAAGCAAACATTAAGTAGCACACCTTTTTATGCTTGGTTCCAATAGTAATATAAATGAGCCACGGCACGGAAAAAACAACAAAGTGGCATGTGCGCCACGCGAGGTCTCAGATCAGCCTGGCCATCGGGCCAGTCTGATCAGAGTCTTCGCTGTCGGCATGAAGTAGCTTAGACTTTTAGTCACCCTTTAAGCGCACAGCGAAGACTGATCAGACTGGACGGATGCCTAGGCTGTCCTGAATCTTCGCTGGTCGCACATACCACTTAGTTGGTTTTGTTCTGTCGCGGCTCAGTTTTCGTCTAATGTAGAATTGAAATACGCACATTTAGTGACATTTGTTTAGCAGTGCGAACATGCAAAGTCGCAATTATGTGAACGACCAAGAAAAATCTGCTGCTGCTGCAGAAAGTGCAAGAAAAACTTTCACATTAAATACTAGAGAAAAAAGATGATAGATAATGAGTTTCGATGAGGAGTACACAGGTTGATTCGACATTGAATCAACGTTGATTCAACGTAATGACATGAGAGGAGTCGGGGCTGACTGAGGTAGGGTCCACGTGAATCATCATCATGTACTGAATTTTTACAGAAATCTTCGATAAGATAACAACCATGGCTATAAATGTAGACTGCTTCTAAGAATCCCTCTAAAGGCTGAAGTCGTGAAGTAGTTCTTCAAATTCTTCAAGACCTCGATTTGATAGAAACATGACTACAGCTGAACTTTCAACCAGTTTTTATAAAAAAAGTGTTTTATTTTTTTTTTTATTTATTTTTTTTTCTTTTTATAAAACCTACGATTTTTTCTCACACAAAAAGGAAGTGTTCTAGAACAAAAATGCGCAAAGCCACAAGAAATAGAATGTAAGCAGTCTACCAGATTTTGTAAAAGGAGAGTTCTGTACAAATTATAAGCTTTTTGTAGCCATCCTGGCAGAGCCATGTTGTCGACAACGACGAAATCAGTGTGTAGTTTAATGGCCGCCATAGGGACGGCTACAGTCCATGCTTACATGTACGCATTTTACCAAAAGTTTTGCTGCATTTAGGATTCAGGGGCCATATTCATAAAACGACTTAAGTGGTTGCTATGCTGTTGCTAGGGCTGAAATTCTATGAAGGAGATTCCCTACAATTATGAAATTTGCTCTGGAGGAACAGTCTGAAAAAGACTGTTCCTCCAGAGCTAATTTCATAGTTGTAGGGAATCTCCTTTATATACATTTAGCCTTAGCAACAGCATAGCAACTACTTGTATAGAATATTTCATGTCTGAAATGGAAAACAGTCTTGTAACGCACACGCACATAATATTAGTGAAGAAACAAAACAAGAACATCACGTACTCCCACTAATATCTTATGGGTCAAAACAGAT
Organism: Ctena decussata; assembly: GCA_963989385.1. Taxonomy (NCBI): domain Eukaryota; kingdom Metazoa; phylum Mollusca; class Bivalvia; order Lucinida; family Lucinidae; genus Ctena; species Ctena decussata. The sequence continues at coordinate 2,026,340 of OZ022501.1, read as the reverse complement.
TTATAGCAATGCGGTCTCTTTGAACTGTGAAAATAAATCATTTACGTGTGATTACAATTACCATATCAACAATTATTGCCAAACGCTAAAACTGTCAATCAGTCCTGACATATCCCATAATACTGGTTTGATTTACAGATGTGATTAAAAAAGCAGAGATGTCAAGGGAGTAACTGCCAATACGCAAATACGCAGGTGCGTAATTGACATTTTGTCAAATTGACAAAATTTCAACACGCACCTGCATATTTGATGATTCTGATTTTTTGTAAACTGGTCAAGATTCAATAGTAACTGCAAACAGAAGAACTCTTATTCTTGTCTTCAAGGGGTATGAAACATTACTGTGCGTAACAATTTTATTGCCTGTAGTTACATCCCTGGATGCTATACTTACAAAAGCTATCTCTCGAATACCATATACCTTCTAAAAATTGGGTCACCTTAAATAATTACCGTAACTGACCAGAACAACTAAAGATTAGTTTTATAATATACTTATGCAGCCAAAATATACCGATGGAATAGCAAACAGTGCAGGCTCTGATCAAACTGATTTAGGTCTGCACTGCTTGCTCAGACTTATCTGTCCCAATCCTAATATTTCCCTCCAACCGGATCGCTAGTATAGCAGGCCAGCTAAGGTACCATGGCTTCTACGAATTCGAATTCTATGTACGAAATTCTCAACTGCAAATGCTTTTCATTACCCTTACAAACTTGCTTCGTGAAATTATGCTCTATTAACATGCGTCTACAAGGCCACGGGTGACTTTTTCTATTATCTGACGAACAAGCGAATTTCTCGCGCGCATTGGTTCGCAAAAGCAATGCAGTTTGGACGTTAGCACTTTGTTGTGCATATTAGTCTTGCCAACACCACAGTCATACAAACAGATGGAACTAACAACTCCTATGATGCTTGCTAAAGGTTCACAAATATTTAACATTTGATAGTTATGTGAATGATTTTGCAATTAATGTGCATTAGTACTCCATGTCGTTTTGCACATTAATGACAATTTCACATACAAAGAAACGTTTTGACTCACTTTTTTTCCCTGACTCATGAAGCTCTTCTTAAATGGGATTTGCTACTTAATTCTTTCCTTTAAGATTTGACCCCTATTGAGAAGAAATTGAATAAAAGAAAGGGTAGAGTTAATAGTTCCCCTGAAGTGTTTGCAGTTACTTTAAGACAGTGGGGACTTTACAATATAAAAGAAGACGCATGCGAAGAGGCATGACGAAAGAAGCATTATGGCTCGTGCCTATAGCAACAGACACGGACAATCCTTGGCTGTTTAATCTACTGATTCACAACGATCCCATTTGAGCCGCGACACGACAAAACCAACAATGTGGTTGTGCGCCCAGCGCAGACTCGGATCAGTCTGGGCATGCTCAAATTTTGTCTGTTCAAGCAAAAGGAGAAGATTGTGCTCAGTATGACTGCATGGAGAGTCAATAGATACCTTTTCTTAGACATGACTTAAAGTTATAAAATGACTTACATGTAAGATATTGCTTTTGAAATTGAAGACTGAATTTCAGCTATCACATTTTAATAATTTTTAACCGTTTGTGGTATTATATTATATCCTGATAGAAGATTACAGCAACATAGTCACGTAAATTACAACTGTTAATCATATGACTTCGCATCTGAGAGTGTAAAAAAGCCAAGCATTAAAAACAATAATCCACTAGTGGATTAAACATGCAAGTTACGTCGTAACTTTATGCGTTGACGTCCATGCAAACATCGCATTTTCTAGTGGCGAAACCGTGACGTTTTAGTGCAAAATCTGCTCATAAAATGCGATTTTAGTGTCATATGATAGAACCTTGCATTCATGCTCCTGTATTATTGAATTTATTAAACTCGTTGGTGAAAACGATAAGATGCTGGCATAGCCTCGCATCTTATCGTTTTCCCCAACATGGTTAATAAATTCAATCATACATGAGCACTCATGTAAGATCCTCTATTTATGACAGACGGAGGTACACATTTGAGCAGCAAAATATTTTAGAAATCATATCATTGCTCTGAATAAGCGTCTGCCGATTTCGTCATTTAACTGAATACTTTTGTATCAAATGAAGTAATATAACGCATTCCTTAGCGACCATATTTCGGTGTAGTCAGGCCACAGACATTGGCTGCGAATACCATTTGCATCAACAATTCATGGATCTTTGGTGTTTGATGGCATATTTAGGAGGGTGCCGTCATTTATTCTGGGACCCGAAAACAGCGTCTTGCAACTGAAGAGCGAAACAAAGCTGTCAAATATGAGTTTGTTCCACCCTGACTGCAGTTTCTGGCATACTTTTATATTTGTATCGGTTGTACAGTCAACTCTCGATAACTCAAAGTTGAATTTCATCTCGAACTGCTGTTATCTCAAAGTAAATTTTTCGGTGTCAGAATATTTACTTTGAGAATACCAGTAGTTTGAAATAACAGGAGTTGAAATATGAAGCAAATAGGAAATGTGTCCGAGTTATAGTCTTTGTTATAAGAGGCACTTTGAGATATCAGAGTGAAAGAAAAGAAGGGTCAATTGTACTCTTTTAAAATTGTTCGGTAAATCAGGTCCACTGGTAATTTCCTTGAAATTTCAGTTCCGACATGCCTGGGGGTAGTTGTGGTCGAGAAATGGTGCTGGGTAACATTCAGTGCCTTGGCGTCCTACTACAGTAATTTGGATAACAGTAGGGGTGGTCGGGTTGTGTGTAACTTCCACTGCCGGGGCGTCCTACTGATTTGGAACATTGTAGGGCAAGGGCCTGCTGTGCTTGCAGTAGGTGCGGATGGGGGTTGTTTAGCCATTTTTTCTCTCGTCTATCACTTCTTTTCTTTTTCCCTCCCTCTGGGAGACGGCCCGATATAGACTGAAATACTGTCTCAAAGGGCCGTTAAACCCAAATCAATCAATCAATCAATTAGTTAACAGTAAGGCATGGGGCTACTGTGCTTGCAGTAGGTGCAGTTGGGGCCGATTGGATACTTTTCTCTCTCCTATCATACCGGGGTTTTCTCCCTCAGTCTGGAAGACGGCTCGATATAGATTAAAATATTGCCTCAACAAGCCGTTAAACCCCAACCAACCAACCAACCAATCCGACAGGCCTTGTTGAGAAAGTGTTTCAAGCCAAAGATCGATAGGGTCAAGTCAGCTAAATTCGGACAGCAAGTAAATTCGGACAGTGACATTGTTTCCTTTATATGTCAGTTGTTTGGAATTTAAACAACAAGAGGGCCAAGAGGCCCTGAATCGCTCATCGGAGCAAAATGGTTAAAGGTCAAACTAGGGTCATCATTTGAACAAACCTGATAGTTTGCAACCACTTCCAAATGGTTCTAAGAAGAAGAGTTTTGAATATTTTGCTATGTATTGCTATGGCTCAAACCCTGGGCCCCCTGGGGCAGGGCCATTTTGGACCATGTGGCCATCATTTGAATAATCTTGGTAAAGGACCACTAAGCCAAACTACATGTTAAATTTCAAGGATCTGAGCCAAGTGGTTCTGAAGAAGAAGATTTTTCTATGTATTTCTATGGTTCAAACCCAGGACCCCCTAGGCGGGGCCATTTTTGACCCTGGCACCATCATTTGAACAAACTTGGTAAATGGCCACTAGGCAATGCATCATACCAAATTTCAAGCATCTGCACTAAGGGGTTCAGGAGAGGAAGATCTTTAAAGATATTTTAATTTCGAACACAAGACTCCCCGCCCCAGGGCCATTTTGGACCCTGGGGCCATCATCTGCATAAACTTGATAAAGGACTACAAGGCAATGCTACATACCAAATTTCAAGCATCTGAGTCAAGCGGTTCTAAAGAAGAAGATTTTTAAATATTTTTCTATGTATTTTTATGGTTCAAACCCAGGACCCCCTGGGGTGGAGCCATTTTAGACCCTGGGGTAATCATTTGAATAAAATTGGTAAAAGACCACTAGGCAATGCCACATGGCCAAATTTCAAGCATCTGAGCCAAGTGGTTCTGAAGAAGAAGATTTTTGAATATTTTTCTATGTATTTCTATGGTTCAAACCAAGGACTCCCTGTGGCGGGGCCATTTTGGACCCTGGGGACACCATTTGAACAAACTTGGTAAATGGCCACTAGGCAATGCGTCATATCATATTTCAAGCATCAAAGCCTTGCGGTTCTGCAGCAAAAGATTTTTGAATATATTTCTTTGCATTTCTATGATTCAAACCTTTGACTCCCTGCCGAGAAGCCATTTTCGACCCTGGGGCCACCATTTGACCAAAATTGATAGAGGACTAAAAGGCAATCCTACATTCCAAATTCCAAGCATCTGAGCCTTGCGGTTCTGAAGGAGAAGATTTCTAAGTATTTTCCATGTATTTCTATGGTTCAAACCCAGGACCCCCTGGGGCGGGGCCATTTTGGACCCTGGGGCCACCAACTGAACAAACTTGGTAAACGATTACTATGCAATGCTACATACCGAATTTCAAGCATCTGAGCCTTGCAGTTTTGAAGAAGAAGATTTTTGAATAATTTTATGTATTTCTTTGGTTCAAATCTGGGACTCCCTGCCCCAGGGCCATTTTGGACCCTGGGACCATCATTTGAACAAACTTGGCAAAGGACCACTAGGCAATGCTATATACCAAATTTCAAGCATCTGAGCCTTGCAGTTCTGAAGAAGAAGATTTTTGAATATTTTCTATGTATTTCTATGTTTCAAACCTGAGACTCTCTGCCCGAGGGCCATTTTGGAGCCTGGGGCCACCGTTTGAACAAACTTGGTAGAGGACCACTAGAAGATTCTACACACCAAATTTCAAGCATCTGAGCCAAGCAGTTCTAGAGAAGAAGATTTTTAAGTATATTCGAGTTTTGAACACAAGACCCCCTGACTGGGGCCATCATTTGAACAGACTTGGTAGAGGTCCACTAGACAATGCTTTATACCAAATATCAAAGCCCTAGGCCTAGTGGTTCCAGAGAAGATGTCATTTAAAGCAAATTGTTGACGATACACGACGCACGACGGACACTGACTGGCCACAATAGCTCACCCTTAGCCTATGGCATCTGAGCCAAGCAGTTCTGGAGAAGAAGATTTTTAAGTATATTCGAGTTTTGAACACAAGATCCCCTGACTGGGGCCATCGTTTGAACAGACTTTGTAGAGGTCCACTAGACAATGCGTCATACCAAATATCAAAGCCCTAGGCCTAGTGGTTCCAGAGAAGATGTCATTTAAAGCAAATTGTTGACGATGCACGACGGACGACGGACACTGACTGACCACAATAGCTCACCCTTAGCCTATGGCTCAGGCGAGCTAAAAATTACTGGGCAAACAGTAAAAATCCTGACGGGACGGCTCGTCTGGATTTTCATTGTTTGCAGTGGTATGTCCGAATTTACCTGCTGTCCGAATTTGCCTGATTTGACACTACTTGTGGCTCATAGGTTCCTGAAACGTTTAGAATTTGTCAAAAAAGAGCTGTTCATTCGGTTTACCATGCGTGCCTTTCGTGATTTTTTTGCGTTTGTGTCTATACTTTTTTCCCTTTTGGTTTGGAGGGAGGTAAATGGGATATGATTGTATTAATTCCTGATTGCCTATCTTTTTACTTTTTTTCAAACTTATCGAGAATGAGTCCAGAATATCTGCCCTCTTTGCTATTCGGTTTATGTTGCAGTTTAAAATAGAATAATAGCTACAGTCAGATGTCATTCTGACAAGATACGAAGCACAGTTAACAGTTGGTAATTCCATAGTTGCTAACTTGCTATGGTTATAGATCTATGGCATCACCTCACTTATAATTTAACAGGAGCATGGCGTACAGTATATGCCATGCTCCTCTTGAATCATGTGAGATGCTACCTGAAATTTACACAATGGAAAAGCGTGATTTTCTCAAACCTATAATTCACTCTCAAATAATTTAATTCATTGTTTATGGCCCTGACAATTAACGACATTTACGCATTTATAACTCGGAGAGGGAGATGCAAGCAACAAACCAGTCAGTCGCTAGATAGCCAATTTTATTTATATAGAAGTGTAAATCAAATCAATAGCCAAATGTCCTCGCTGAAAGTAAAAGAAAAAAAAAACCTGTCAAGAGACGAAATAGAAAACAAACAAAAAAAAATTACATCCCCTTCCCTACACAAAGATTTCGCCCAAATTTATAGTACAAATCAAAATGTGCGTGTAAGTCTTGAAGCTTGAAAATTTTCGATTATAAGACCAATGCAGTGTTAATAAAGCATATTGACAATAGCAATAGATTGCAGCAGTAGATTCAAATAAGCGCAAAAACGTCTATCTTGTCTTAGCTTTTCGAAACTTTGCCAGTATTAGCAAATGTAATATCTGCAGGAGATGTCAGTCACTTAACATATGACCAGCTCCTCTCCAAGATAACTGGTCAGTTGTCGAATTTTGCGATGGAAAAAAAAGTTCAGAAAAATACAGTTCGTTCTTAAAAAAGCGAATTGTTCAAAGGGAAATCTCTTTACAGGAGGTATTGCTGGATTGCCCGAGGAAACATTTTGCATCAGTGTCAGTGGTGAGATTCGAAACCCCCACGGATACTGTGGAAGCCCTCAGCACTGCACATATTCACCGTTCTAAACAATTGTTCGGCCGAGACCTCACAGATACGACACTTGCTCCTAGCACTGCAAAATCTGTACAACATTAAGATTTGTTTTCACTATGATTCAAATGAAAGTGAGAGTTATTATAATTTTGGAAACGATGCTTTGAGTTAAAGGGAGTCGTCTCTGGTTTCGTCTGTTTCGTAAGCAATTATTAACTTCGCGCTAGTTTAACTTTCTTCTCTCTGTCTTGATTTTATTTCTTTCTGAAGCCATCCCATGATCTGGAAAGGGAAGGAAAGAAAGGTAGTTGTTGAGAAAATGTTTTGTTTTGTTTCCTTTGATTTAAACGCTTCCCCGCAAAAATAATAATAATAATAATAAAATAAAATAAAATAAAAAAATAAAAAAGACAGGAATGTTAAAAGGTTGTCCTATCATTTGCACTGGCAAATTCTAAAAATATGGTAGTATTCACAGAGCCGTTTTTTCAGTGAAAAATCAGATTCGAACGGCGGCTGAAACTAATTTGACAGAACAGGAAAAACACAACAAAGTCAAATTTGAAATAGATGATGCCCTCTTGTTACTTCTATACTAAATATGTAAGAAAGACTTCCAAAAAGGGGACCATATAAACCTTTCTTTCAGGCACCAGATCTCTGAATAAATGGGAGTGTGCACAACAAAGTTCGCTCAACTATTGGCTCATTTGAGGACAACAAGCGTAAGCCTAGATGCTTAATTAACAAATGCAGCAAACTCTTATATAATTGGAAAAGAAACTTAAAACATCGGATGAGATAGCGAGCGGTTGCATGGCGAATGTGTTTTAACATGAAATTAAAGGTCTAGTAACATGTTTCTTTTGTGAAAGGTATACACAGTTCCAAGCCACACCCAAAATGCCACTAAATATCACCTGATAGTGTATAACTGACCAATGCAAAGACAATTTAGCACGTGACATAGTCTCAAAACACAATCGCACGTGTTTAGTGCCTTACATAAGTCCCTGATTTTACCTTACATCTGTTTATAGTAGGCGTGGTTTTCGGAACTGTGATTTACGGTGGTCATAGTCAACCAGCATGCAAATCAACAGCATACTGTAATGGTGGAAATGTTCGCGGTGTACTTATGTTGGCGATTTACGCGGTCAACATAAAATTTCGAACTTGAATACCCGCGAATATGATGATTTTATAAAGGAATGATAGGAAAGCATGGCAAATTGACGAACTCAAATACCCGTGAATGTGTCTAAAATTGCAAAACCGAGAACTTTATGCCCAGCAAACATAAATACAACTATTGTATTTTAACTTCAATTCATTTACGCGTTATTTCATTGAATTCTTTTTCGGTTCGGCTGTCAATTAAATGATAATCCATTTTTTAAAAAATGTACTGATACTAATGAAAGAGAGAACATTTTGACTTGAAATGTGTTTGCCTCTAATTTTCATAAGGAAGACACTCGAGCGATTTTATTTTCTTCTTTTGTTCACGGACGGGCGAGGGTCTTTTCTTTTATCAATATAAGATAGTTTGGTCCCCTTTAAAAGTAGACTCTTTCATTTCAGCCCATATAAAGAACTATGCAGAAATACTTCCAGCTTAGGGTGATATCTCTCAGTGATGTATCCATTGACCTCATACTAAATGAGCCGCGACACGACAAAACCTACAAAGTAGCATGTGCGCCCAGCGAAGACTCAAATCAGCCTGAACATCCGCCCAGTATTAGCAGAGTCTTCGCTGTCCGCATGGAAGTAGCTTAGACCCTTAGTTACCCTTAAGTCGCACAGCAAAGACTCTTATCAGACTGGGCGATGCCCAGGCTGATCTTAGTCTTCGCTGGGCGCATAAGCCACTTTGTTGGTTTTGTCGTGGCGCGACTCTAATAACACTTACATTTCCGATATACAGAAGCAGATTTTCTTGACACACAGTCCAGTATGAAAGTCTGCACGCTTGCAGTCTAAATCACACTGCATGCGTTTCTTTGGACATCCATGACCTATGTTGACTCGATTTATTTTTGATCCACCTGTCCACGTGAATAAATAAATTGTGAAAACATCATAAATAAATAGTGAAAACATCAAGTTATGCTTGTAACTTGCAAATTGTAAGAAAACGCATATTTATGGATATATTACTGTGGCTCTTCATAAATACATGCAATGAAGTTTTGCATGTTTACCGTTGAGTATTGAGCGAAGGCAGCGAAAGAAGAGAGATGGGCCCCGCCTTTCATTAGCTATGCCCAAGATACAGTGGGTCTCTAGCCCCACTGCCCTACGGCTATTAGGCTATGGGAAACCTGTACCGTTTTTACCTTTTTATTGAGCGAAAACATTAGGTGGTTAATGGATTTTTGCGCAATATGCTAAATGTCCAAAGAGGGTCACTAAGGTTCATGGAAATCAAATAGAGTTCTTTGAAATTTGAAAGGAGGGTATCAATAAGGTGGGTTTTCTGCATCCTACCAAAGTTTTATTTTGTTAACTCATGGTATACTCCAGTGTGTCTAGTTTATTGAACCATATGTGACTTTGGTCGGAAAGCCCTAGTTACTGAGCTATGGGTCTACAGAAGTGGGTGGGGTAATTCAACATGGTTTTAGCTGGTCTTGTAAAAATAGTCTCATTTGGTAGAAGAGTACAACAGACAGACAGTGTTTGATAAAATGATTAACAGAACATCTAAAATGTATTTCCATATCATTTTATTTGGTTTAATTTAAACATATGTTGTCAAAAAAGACTTCCTTTGGCATTCAGCATTTTTTGATATTTTTGTCCTCTATTTTCAATATTTCGTGGCATCAAAGCTGAATAAACTGACCAGTTATCATCAAACTCATGTCAAGGAAGCACCTTGACCAGTACCATAGGAGGATGTGACCAGAATTTTACAATGACCCAGTTTTCATGGTTGACTGAACACATAAACTTGCTTAGAAGGTGGTTATATTCAATTTTATGACCTAGAATTACGAAACTTTGGTCAAATAAATATCTTAACTGCTATATTATGTCTCACACCCCTGCCATTAAAGGTGAGAGAATACATACTGGCTTCAGGTCACATGATCAACATGGCCACAATGCCCATATATGGTAAAAACCTTTAAAAATCTTCTTCTTAGAAAAACCAGTTGACCAATGGCCTTGAGACTTGGTAAATAGCATCAGGTACTCAAGTTCTTCCAAGATTGTTCAAATGATGACCTTGGATTGACCTTGACCTCTTATTACGGCAAGGTCAAATATTGGAAAACGCTAGAACATAAGATTTCATGAGAAGTTTTGAAGATTTTGGCTTAAAAATTGGTATATACAGTTGACTTAATGACATGGCCACAATGCCCATATATGGCGAAAACCTTTAAAAATCTTCTTAAGAACCATGAAATTATATGTTCTAGCATTTTCCCATATTTGTCAATGCCGCAAAAAGGTCAAGGTAAACCCAAGGTCATCATATGATAAGTCTTGGTAGTACTCTAGTACTCCATCCTACTTACCAAGTTTCAAGGCCATAGGTGTATTGGTTCTGGAGAAGAAAAATATTAAAGGTTTATACCATAGATGGATATGGCGGCCACATTGGTCATGTGACCGGGACCGCCGGTTGAACGATTTTTTGTTCAATCAACCCCTGAAGGCTCTATATGAAATGTGTTTACAAAATCTATTGGCCCTTTGGCTTTCGAGGAAATGTCTGAAAATGTCAGAATATGAGAGACCTGGGTCAAAGGTCAAAGAATGACCTTGACCTCTTGTACTCATAATTCTCTATGACGTCATTAAGTCAACTGTATATATATTTGACCTTGCTGTAAAAACAGGTCAAGGTCAATTCAAGGTCATCATTTGAACAATCTTGGAAGAACTTGAGTACCTGATGCTACTTACGAAGTCTCAAGGCCATTGGTCAACTGGTTCTTAAGAAGATTTTAAAAGGCTTTTACGATATATGGGCATTGTGGCCATGTCATTAAGTCAACTGTATATACCAATTTTTAAGCCAAAATCTTCAAACTTCCCATGAAATCTTATGTTCTAGCGTTTTCCAATATTTGACCTTGCCGTAATACGAGGTCAAGGTCAATCCAAGGTCATCATTTGAACAATCTTGGAAGAACTTGAGTACCTGATGCTACTTACCAAGTCTCAAGGCCATTGGTCAACTGGTTTTTCTAAGAAGAAGATTTTTAAAGGTTTTTACCATATATGGGCATTGTGGCCATGTTGATCATGTGACCTGAAGCCAGTATGTATTCTCTCACCTTTAGTGGCGGGGTTGTGGGACATAATATAGCAATTAAGATATTAATTTGACCAAAATTTCGTAATGCTAGGTCATAAAACTGAATATAACCATCTTCTAAGCAAGTTTTTGTGTTCAGTCAACCATGAAAACTAGGTCATTGTGAAATTCTGGTCACATCCTCCAATGGTACTGGTCAAGGTGCTTCCTTGACATGAGTTTGATGATTACTGGTCAGTTTATTTAGCTTTGATGCCACGAAATATTGAAAATAGAGGACAAAAATATCAAAAAATGCTGAATGCCAAACGAAGGCTTTTTTGACAACATATGTTCAAATTAAACCAAATAAAATGATATGAAAATACATTTTAGATGTTCTGTTAATCATTTTATCAAACACTGTCTGTCTGTTGTACTCTTCTACCAAATGAGACCATTTTTACATGACCAGCTAAAACCATGTTGAATTATCCCACTCACTTCTGTAGATCCATAGCTCAGTAACTAGGGCTTTCCGACCAAAGTCACATATGGGTCAATAAACTAGACACATTGGAGTATACAATCAGTTAAAATTATAAAACTTTGGTAGGATGCAGAAAACCCACCTTATTGATACCCCCCCCCCCCCCCTTTGCAAAAGCTATGGCACTATATTTTGCCACCTAATTTGGAAAGTCAACGCTTGAGTGCACATTTTATGCCATTGCAGGTGACGGTGACACCATGCTTACCGTACCATAGCAACCAGAACAGAACAGAACAGAACAGAACATAACTTTATTGTCTCTCAGGTTGTTACAAAGAACTGATGAGGAACTACATTCTAATCAACACAATACATACAAAAGTGTGATAATATGATGCGTGCACAGCTATCTGGGACTAAGTACATAATAAATATTAATTAAGGTGAACCTATTTAAATTTACTCAAAACAATATGGACAAATTCACTAATATTATTTAGAAGCTTTACATTTGAAGTCAGTCGACATAATCTTTTGAAATTTATACGTGTTACAATTTCTAACATAAAATCTTGGAAGTAATTTTTGCCTAGACTCTTTGAAATACTCACATTGAAACAAATAATGAAACTCATCTCCAATCATATTGCGGTTACATAAAAGACAAAATCTCTGATTTCTTTCTATATTTTCCCACCTCCCTTTTTCTATGGGCAGTCTATTTTATTTGTCGTTCTAAATTTAGCTAAAGTAATATATGATTTTATTGGAAGTTCAGTTCTATACTTTTCTAGCACAAAATTTGTCTTAAAAATTCTATAATTAATACATTTAGAGCTATTAAAAACATCAGAATTCCATTTCTGCACAAACTGGCATTGTAATCGATATTTCACTTCTTTGCATAACCCATTGACATTTTGTACATAATTATCTAACCAAATATAATTCAATCCAACAGTTTGTAAAATATTTTCAATACACAATATCCATTTGCTAGAATAGACATTATTTTTATGTAGACTTAACAATACCTTATACAATTTGCGAGAGATTTTGCCTCTTTGCCTGTCAGGATTTTAGACCAATATTTTATCATTCGAACTTTAGCTGTAATTTCTAAAGGGAATCTGCCAAATTCGCTGTATACCATGATATGAGGAGTACTCTTTTTCATTTTCAAAATACCTTTTAAGAAGTCCAAATGAATTTTTTCTATAAGATGCATTTTTTCAAAACTAGTAACTTCACTGCCATAAAACAAAATAGGTACTATAGTTTGATCAAAAAGTTTTAACTGACAATCGACAGGTAAATGCAAATTAACTATTCTTTTTATTAACAAACACATTGCTTTACAAGCTATTTCTGACAAGTTTTTAACATATCTAACAAAACGACCATTTTGTGTAAATAAAACACCAAGATATTTAAATTCTGTAACATTTTCTATAATTTCTCCTGCTAGCGTGAAAGATACATTGTTTGACCTAGCGTTACCCCCCAAAATCATAATTTTTGTTTTAGATGCATTTATCTGCAGCTTCCAAGTTAAACAATAATTAGTAAAGCAGTTTATCAGATATTGAAACTTATTCACGTCGTCACTCATTAAAATTGTATCATCTGCATATAGAATTAAGAGTAGTTTCAAAAACATTATAGCAGTTTCGTCTGTGATATTTATGTTTACGCCCTCGCAACCTTGGTTAGATAGAAATGAGTTCGGCATTTCCTTTGTAGCTTTGAATGAGATGTCAAAACATCGGGAACTGTCTAGATGTATTATAAGTGAATACAAGTTTAGCTTTTGAAAAAGCTTGAGTGGTTATCCCTTAGCAATGAAACTGTAGGATGCAAGTGGTACAGTAGAAAATTAGCAGCAACACAAGTTAATTTTATTGTATTCTTGGACTTTGTTGATGCTGTAGGCAAAGGGCGAGTTTGACAGCTTTTTCCTTATGTCTCGGTGATTGCTTGTAACAGGTTAGCTTCAGTGCTTACTGTTTAGTGACAACTCTTCCTAAGTGGACTGTACTCTCTGGTAATTGCTTGTATTAGGTGAGATGCTTGTATTATGTGAAACGAAGTATCAGGACAAGTTTTACAGCTCATGCCTCAGCGATGCTGGGAGGGAACCTGCAGCTGGGTGCGCAAAAATATGGGAACTCATACCGGAAATAGTGGGACCCGCATTTAGCGTAACGAAACGGCGCCTAATCGAGAACAACTTGTTATTGATTTGTAACCTTAAGTGACAACTCTTGAAAGCTATACTGAACTCTCGGGTAATTGCTTGTACAGGGCGAGATAACGTGTTCAATATAACTATAAAGATCATGCATTTGGGATGCTGGCGAGAATCTTGCAGTAGGGTGCGCCAAATGTAGAAGTACCGGGAAATAGTGGGACCCTATTTCAGCAAAAGGAAACTGCGTACAATCGAGTACGAATTCCTAACCTAATATGGTTATCCCCGAGGGGATAACCAAAGAGTCAAAAGACCAAACATCCCCCGATGTATGATCCTGTACAGCACATTTTAATCAGATATGTTTTGTTTGTTTGGTGCATCGCATATGGCCTTTACAATGAAGAACGAAATCTGAAAAGAGGGGACAGTGCAGATAGAGCGCTATTAAAAATGATTTTTCAGTATTCTCAGTGTAAAACACACATGAGCCGCAACACGAGAAAACCAACAATGTGGTTGTGCGCCCAGTGCAGACTCAGATCAGCCTGGGCATCCGCCCAGTCTGATCAGAATCTTCACGGTCCGCATGAAGGTAGCTTAGTCCCTTAGCTACCCTTTAAGCGCTTAGCGAAGATTCTGATCAGACTGGGCGGATGCCCAGGCTGATCTGAGTCTGCGCTGGGCGCACAACCACATTGTTGGTTTTCTCACGTCGCGGCTCACATACATAAGACTAAGCTTTGTCTCATCCGAAAAACCAGCAGAAATTAGCATGGGCCCGGAATGTTTGAAAGGGTTGCTAGGTTTACGGAGAAATTGCCAATCACCTTAAAACAGATTTGCAATTTGTATGGAGTCCTGTAGAATAAAAGTGATAAAGTCTTTCCCTGAAGATACCTCTAGATGGACAGATATATCGTCTGACAACACATAAACAAGTAGTAACAAGGCAATTTATACAACACATGAATTAATAACTAAATATTAATAGAACTATCAAGCTGATAGTTGTTATCCGATTTATTTTGAAATATACTTACAAATGAATCCAACAAACACAATAAAACAAACGATGACTAGGAACCTCATGACCGCACCAGTGAAAAATGCCTAAGATGATAAAAAATAGTGAATTTTGTTACTTTAAAGGCACAAAATGCACGCAATCATTAATACATTTTATCATACGAGTGCCATGAACCAGCTCATGACTTCGTATGATAAATGAATTTGCCTAACGTCTACTTTTGCGACCACTTTATAGCTAAACCAGACTGGACGACCGCAAAGAAGCTTCTGAACTTGATCTTACTAAATGAACCGTCTGTAAGATTAAAATGCAGCACCTATCTATCGGTAATGGAATCCCTGCACATATTTTTATATTTCCTGTAAATATTTAGGCTGATATGAGATGAGTTACTAACGCGTAAAGTATCAGAGTTTCGGTTAAGGTGCAGTTTTAAAGATAATTTTGAAACAATCTTTTCTTATTTGGCTATGAACACATATGTTGTGACCCTTATTAGAACCGTCTCGATGAGACGGTTCTAATGAGGGGTAGTAACGTTTGTTTTTGTTGCGAAATATGGACAATTATTCCTAACTTATTCTTGCTATCCCTTCTTAATCTGGAGCACTGGGTATACATTCCAAATGTACCATCAGCATGAATGAATATCATTGAGAATCGGCAAGCGAAACTGTACTTTACACAACGCACTCAAACTCGCTTGTCCATATGCATAATACATGTTCGAGGATTCAAAGAATGTTTCCCTGAATGTGTACCCATTCACTTTAAGACGGTAGAGACTTTAAAATGCAATAGTAGATCCATAAAATGAAGGTTGAGAAAAAGAGCATTATGCCACGTGCGAACAGCAACAGACTCGGACCAGCGTCTGTCCTATGGAACACATTTTAGTTGACGCAGGCAGTACAGCTAGATCTACGCAGACTGACAGGATCTTTTGACTCATTAAGATCCATAGATTGTTGACTCTGATCAGACTACGAGGTTTCACCGTTGCTTAGCTATGCCTACTTTAAAAAGGTATATACCCTTTCATCCAAACATATCTCTTGGAGCAAAGGTGAAACTGATGCGCTCCCTTTTCATATCCATTTATATCTGTATGCATGTGAGTCGCAGATCTTGACAGCAGAGGCAGAAAAATGAACGCAGGCCTTTGAGATGAGATGCTACCGAAGGTTACTGAACAACTCGTACAAAATGTTTGCAGAAAGATCCAAGCAGTCATTGGAGAATATGACAAACTCCTGACCATGGTCAAGAAATAGAGACTTAGGGCCAGATCTCAATGTCGTCTTGTTTAGCAAAGACGATTCTACTGGGCACAGTGAAAGGAAAGAGGAGAAAAGGTAGAGAGAAGAAGAGATGGGAAGACAATATTAAGGAGTGGACGGGGATGGACTTTGCCAGCACAACTAGGGCTGCTGAAGACAGGCTTGGTTGGAAAGGGATTGTTGTAACGCCATCTGTGGTGTCCCAACGACCTCACAAGGATAGGGAATAGACTAGGCTAGATTAGGCACCCCTTCATTGACTGTAATATAAAATCACGGACTTATTGTGGGACATTCAGCATTCCCAGTAGCTCCCAGAAATATCAATTCGTAGTCTAATCTAAGTATTTGCAGTTCACACAACGCCTTTACACTGCGACCATTTGCGTGCAGTAAAATCTGACATTATTATAACGTTGTATTCGAGTGATCAAGAATCCTTAGCTGCATCAAATATTTGCGCCGATGTGCCCGCCGCCGCCCCATCCACCCCACTCCCCCTTCGGGCTTTGACCTTTTGACTTTTTGTTTAGCAGATCACTATCGCAAGCTCAAGCTATGGTGACAACGCCTGTTAAATGTCAAGTCTTTTAAACATTTTTTTAATTCATTCAATTTCTCCTTTTGTGATGTAAAGTCTATGATAATAAACTGAAAAACATTTTGAGGAGCATGTTTAAATAGTTTTGAGAGCTTGGGAGCAAAGGAAATTCGGGAAACAAAAGCCAAATGATTATAAGAAGCGCAGGAAAAATTCCAGGGAGCGCGGGGGGAGATTTGTGTATCAAGTTTTGGAGCATGGGAACACTGACTCTATCTCTCCTGCACCACAGCCCCCTAATAGGCCTGATGAAGACATGTTTAGATGCTTGAATTACTGAGAGGACTATTACACTATGGCGCCTTGAGAAAGGGATACTTTATTTGATATTGACGAAGTATAGTGTAAAGTTTGACGTGATATCCCAGATTAATGATATATAATAATATGATCGCCAACAATGTGTGCATTCGTGACAAGCAAAGGCTATGATCAGACTGCACAAACGCGCAGTTGTAAGTCTTCTGATTACCTCGCGTAATGAGATGGATGATCTGAATTCCGCATGACAAAATTGCCATATTGTTTCAAGTCACATGTCACGGCTGATATATTAAAAGCAATGGGGGTTTTAACACGCCTTATGTTTGTTCTATATTATGGTCTGGAAATATAACTGATGCCTATACATACTCAGCCTCAGGTGCTACTCCAAAAACAGTCCTCGTCCATTACATGACATAAAATCTGGATCAGAGGTCTATTTTTATTAGGCGTCTGGCACCTGCAAATAGTCGTCATATTTGCTAATGCCAGTAGCCTGTTGCCAGCCAATTTTGGTTAAATTTGCTGCTGACAGACATTTGCCTGTTGCCAGCCATTGTTCGTTTAATATGCTAATTACAGACATCTGTAAAAGCAAATATTTGAAATTTCCATATATACTATCACCATTCGCCAACCATATAGGTTTAAGGTTCATTCGAGTTGGCTTCAGCATGCACGGCTTCAGTATAAAACTACAAAAAACATCCCATTTACAATCATCATGAAAATAACCTATTTCCAGATTTCGTGCCATCATTTGACCTGGACAGAACAGAGATATGCGTTTAGAACCTATATCCACATTATTTTAAAAACTGGTGAACACTTTTTGGCATGGCATTTGATGTGAAACCAGCATAATACATTCGTCACTTCAACTGTACTGAGTGCTTGGTATTTACAGACGTCTATCACTAGCAAATTCAAAGAAACTGGCTAGTGACAGGCGTCTGTCACAATGAAATTATAAGAATATTTGCTAGTGATACTGGCAGACGTCTGTCACTAGAAACTGCGTTTTCATTATAGGGATCAAACATGTTTTTTCATGCTTAAACGCTCGCCAGGTCCCGAGGGAGATGTTGAAAACTTCGGGTTTCTCACTCTCCCTCCGGACCTGGCGAACGTTAATGCATGGAAAAAATGTTAGATCGCAAAAGCTATGTCACTATATTTTGCCACCTAATTTGGAAAGTCAACGCATGAGTGCACATTTTATGCCGTTGCAGGTGACGGTGACGCTATGCTTACCTTACCATAGCAACCAGAGTGTTCTGGTTCGGCATTTCCTTTGTAGATTTGAATGAGATGTCAAAACATCAGGAACTGTCTAGATGTATTAGTGAATAAGAGTCAAAAGACCAACCCCCCCCCCCCCCCCCCCCGACGTATGATTCTGTCAATAAGCGGGCAATTCGAGTTTGAAAGGTGTTATGATTACAAGTTGAGTGATGGTCAAAAACCTTGATTCTGACAAATATCTGATCATATGATCAACTGAAAAAACAGTTGTTGAATCCAATGTCTGGAAAGTTTCATACAGACAACAGATTTACAGTTAAAGGGCCGTAACTGTAGCAGTAAGGACCAGTATGGTCATGACGGTAATAATATATGATCCGCGTCATCTAGCAATAACAGTATCCTGAAGATTTCATGAAAACAGGATGAAAAAGATTAAAACTAAAGGAGGTACATGTATTGCGTACACAAGAGATGACATAAATTTACAGATAAAGGACCGTAACTCTGTAAGAAAGGATCGATCCCAAATAATATGATCCACGTCAGGTGAGGATACCAGTATCTTGAAAGTTTGATGAAAATCGGATGAAAACCGAAGAAACAGTTGAGGACAAAAGATTTGACAATGGATTTAAGAATGAAGGGTAATATCTCTGCCAGGAAGGGTCCGATCATGACCCCGATAATTCCTGACCCACTTCAGGAAAGAATACCAACTGAAGGAGGGGTTGACGAAACAAGATTCGTCTACGGACGGACCCTATTACTATTGTCCCCTTCGACTGGACAATGATAAGCAATGGACATTTCATTCTTAGTTCACGTCTGCAAGGGCATTCACTG
The DNA here is from genome assembly GCA_963989385.1 of Ctena decussata. Classification (NCBI taxonomy): domain Eukaryota; kingdom Metazoa; phylum Mollusca; class Bivalvia; order Lucinida; family Lucinidae; genus Ctena; species Ctena decussata. The sequence goes on along the minus strand of OZ022501.1, from coordinate 2,007,514 downwards.
TTTGTACTTGCTGACCGATATTTATACATGTATAGAGGATCTTACACGACTGGTAATTTCATATGAAATTTATGAAACAAGCCTTCGGCGAGTTTCATAAATTTCATATAAAATGACCACGAATGTAAGATTCTGTTTATCACATGACCCTTTAAAATGTGATTTTATCGCCTTCAAAATGAATATGAGCCAGTCTCTGTGAAAACCGGGCTTAATGACACAGAAGTTAAAATTTAGATAACTGCATCACTGGAAAGTAATGGCTATCCTTTACGTTTCCTGAAAATTTGAGAGGGTTACCATTATTTATTACGAAGATATGTGCTTTAGAATCATACAGGTAGAGCAGTTTCTTTATATGACGTCATTAACGTCGCGCAACTATTTTTGACGTCAACGTCATAACGTTCGATCGTACGCGCTTTTGGTGCGTGGTAGGCAAAATAACTCGGACAAAATGTGTGTTTGCTCATGTTCAATGTGTATGTGATAGCACACACATGATAATTTGTATGATTCAACCTTCTTTTACAAATTACAGGTCTTTGTTATGGTATACTATCTGTTTTCAAGGCTTCGGGGTTACCATAGATAAAGCGTTGCCATGGCAACATATGTCATATTTATAACTGATTTTTTGTCTGAATTCAAAAGTGTTAAGATATATTTCAACGATTAAGGTATTATCATGGAAATAAAGACAGGTCCGAAAAATCAAATATTTTGGCGTTTTTTCAAACCTAAACAACGTAATTATTACGTAATGTCATTAAGTCCGGTTTTCACAGAGAACGGCTCATATGCTTTCAAGAACAAAACGTATTACTCGGATATTGCCAATGACGTTACGTGTACGCGCCAAAGTGTTATTACACGTGTGGTCATACGATTTTTATGACGGGACGTTATCCACTGAATAACAGCGACGTCGTATGATAAACTGAAATAAAAAATTGAATTGTGTGTATCCAAAAGTGAACAAATTATGTTTTGAATATTTATTTACAGGTAGTTTTGTAATGTCGAATCTCAGCCTAACCAGTCAAAGACAGATAAGCCGCGACACGACAAAACAACAAAGTGGCTTGTGCGCCCAATAAAGACACAGATCAGCATCCGCCCAATCTAATAAGAGGCTTTGCTGTCCGCATGAAGCTAGCTTGGACCCTTAGCAATCCTTTAAGCGCACATCGAATACTCTCCTCAGAATGGGTGGCTGCACAGGCTGATCTGAGTCTTCGCTTGGCGCATATGCCACATTATTGATTTTGTCGTGTCGCGGCTCAATAAAATTCGAACACGTCGTCCCGTGACATCTCTCGTAGCCATACACGCAAGAGAGGTGAATATTTTACACCAAGGCTATCAGTTGCCCCCTCTGCGAAACACACACTCTCCTTACAGAAGGTATCCATTTTCGTCTTTTATAAGATTACAACGGAAGATGTCAAATTAAAAATGGTACTTCATTTGTTATAAGACGGGTTTTCCCTTTGAAAGCAATTCCAAAAATCTAGATCCGTCTTATAAGACGGATCGAAATCTTTGGGATTGTTTTAGTAGGAGTAAAACCTCAAAGCATAATTTCATAAGACTGATTTAGATTATTTGGGATCACTCAAGAGCAAGGAAAACACTGTTTTCATAGCCGAATATTTCCAACGGTCATGCATGGTTGTCGTTAATCGGTTACTGACCTCACTCTTTTCCTGTTTTCCTAGAAGATTTTTCTTGAAGTCGGCCCACAGTCTGGAAGACAATGAAAGAAACTCAGCCATAAAGACCATGTTCATTTAGTTACTTGACTGAAAATCCAACAACAGAAAGAAAAAAAAATAAAATAAAATAAAACATAAAAATAAAAAATGATGTTTGTTTCAAAATGGAAACTTCTGATGTGGATCATTTTTGTTGTAAATTCTGGCATTTTCGCCACTTGTATAGCTTTCCACTTTGCTTCCTGTTTTAATGCTTAAAAAACGGTAAAATTAGTTGTGTTAATTTATTCATTTTTGTTGTGTTGTTGCAAAGTTCCTCTATATTGGACTGTTTGTTGTTTGTTGTCGAGGGTGTGCTGTTCCGCGATTGTGTTTAACGCGTTTTTCCCCCATATTCTTCTTTCGCTGTCTTGGATTGGTGGTGCTTTGTGATTGTGACCTTCCTGGGTATCTTTACTTGAACCGCGACGTGACAAAACCAAGAAAGTGGTATGTGCGCCCAGCGAAGACTCAGATCAGCCTGGGCATCCGTACGCTTTGATCAGAGTCTTCGCTGAACACTTTCAAAGAAAGCAACTCACCATTTTGATTTTTGTTCTCCCTTCTCAAAGAGAAGAATTTGCTCCCTAAGACAAAACTCTTTCTTTATAAGTTGACCCTATGTTGAAAGGACTTTGAAACGACATTTTGATTATCCAGTGAAGCAAATGGGAACTCATGTAAGTTGTTCCGTTTTGTAAAATGGCGGAAAACATAAGTTGTACCCGTGCTCCTTTAACCATGAATTCTAAGTTGGGAAGCAGACCGTAGCATGAGCCGCGACACTAGAAAACCAACAAAATGGCATGTGCGCCAAGCCAAGACACAAATCAGCATGAGCATCCGTCAAGTCTGGCCATGGAGGAAGCTTAGACTCTTAGCTACCCTTTAAGCGTACAGCCAATACCCTGATCAGACTGGGCGGATGCCCAGGCTGATCTGAGTCGTGGTTTGGTGCACATGCTACTTTGTTACTTTTATCGTGTCGCGGCTCAGTCACATTGGCGAACATTGGATTACATCTACTCTCGGATTTTTATGTTTCTTGACATTTCACTTTTGAAAGCGTTGCTCCTCTGAAATCAAGTTACACACCAGAGAATCGAAACAGAGCAGTCCGTTAGACTAATCTGTTCATGAACACAGATAAAAGATTCAAATCATTCATGCCCACAAGCAGACTCGGTTCAAAAACAGTACTGAAATAGACAAAACTAACATGGGCTACAGGTGTATGGGAACACCTCAATGTTCTTCTGCCATTTTTACAAAGGGTCACGCTTCCTGTTTGCTTCCCTAGAAGTGTTCTCTTAAAGGAAGAATTTTGGTCTAGAGGAGCAAACTATTTCCTTTCAGAGTTGAACCCCACTGAGAAGGGAGGAGAAAATACAAATGCCAGTTTTGCTTCAACTGGAAGTGATCCTTTCACCTTAAGCAGAAATCTGTTTTCAAGCTGATTTTAAAAGAACCCTTCGAAGGACCAGAAGTATAAATACAGAGGAACTTTTACAGTAGCCACAAAGCGCTAATACCAGTTGTAATGAGCATAAGTAAATTCTGGAAAGTAAGGTTAGGTGGAAGCAAGCATCATGCCAAAGAAATGAAAGTAGCAGACTCGGGTTGACAGAGTATGTTCACGATCATAAATGAGCCGCGACATGAGAAAACCAACATGTGGTTGTGCGCCCAACGCAGACTCAGATCAGCCTGGGCATCCACCCAGTCTGATTAGACTCTACGCTAAGCGCTTAAAGGGTAGCTAAGGGTCTAAGTTACCTCCATGCGGACAGCAAAGACTCTGATCAGACTGGGCGGATGCCCAGGCTGATCTGAGTCTGCGCTGGGCGCACAACCACATTGTTGGTTTTGTCGTGTCGCGGCTCAAATGGAATGTGCTAGACTAGTCAAGCCCACAAGCACTGACTCAAGCAGAACTCTACCTACAAAATGCCTCTTAATGAACAAGTGATCACAAAGGTCCAGAAACTATACGCTTCACCATGGACTATTTTTCGACTGCCATATAAAACTTCAATTCAGCTACATTGAAGAAAAGACAGATTTCCTGAAAACGAATCACTCTTCAAATAGGAAGATAGCAGAACAAGTTGGAATAACCAAACTTTCACATTTAACTTGAATTGTCGAACCTGTTATTTGAGGCGCGATACGACAAAACCAAGAAAGTGGCATGTCACCAAGCGAAAACAGATCGGCCTAGGCATCCACCCAGTTTGACCACAGTCCTTGCTGTGCGATTTAAGAGTAGCCCAGGGTCTGAGCTACCTTCTTACTGACAGCAAAGCTTCTGATCGGACTGGATTGCTGCCAAGGCTTATACTGCGTCTTCGCTGGGTGCACATGCCACTCTGTTGTTATGGTGCGTCGCGGCTTATTTATTCAATTATAAAACGAGTTATTTTCCTCCCAAAACGATCCCAAACATCGAGATCCGTCTTGTAAGACGGATCTAGATCTTTGGGATTGTTTTTGAAGAGAAAAAAAATCTTACAACTCCCGTTTTATAGTCGAATAGATAGGTATATTAATAAAATTATCAGCAGAATGAAACATACTTGCTGTCCGGCATGCAAAAGCATACCATATGGTAGCAGACTCCTAGTTTAAACCCTGCACTGACGCAGTCAAAATTGCACTTATCCTTTCGTTTGGGACATCCGTGACCATAGTTGACGATGTTCATTTTCAATCCACCTGTTGAAAATCGATAAGCGACAAAAGCAGTTCACAATATACACGATACAGACTGAATTTTTGTTCGACAAAACGATCGGTTTTTCGTGTCATTATTTTGTGCACAGATATGCTGGGATAGGGTTTGTGCTTCATACGAAAATATCTAAATCTTTATTGTCATGTCATTACTTTGTAAACAGATATGTTAGGAAAGGGTTTGCGTTTCATACGAAAATATATAAATCTTTATTGTCATGTCATTACTTTGTGAACAGATATGCCAGGAAAGGATTTGTACTTCATACGAAAATATATAAATCTTTGCTATCATGTTATTACTTTGTGCACAGATTTGCTAGGATAGGGTTAGTACTTCATACGAAAATATATAAATCTTTGCTATCATGTTATTACTTTGTGCACAGATTTGCTAGGATAGGGTTAGCACTTCATACGAAAATATATAAATCTCTGCTTCCATGTTATTACTTTGTATGCATTTATGCTAGGTTAGGGATTTTTACTTGATACAAAAATCTTAAAACCTTTACTGTCAATCTTACAAAATTGTGTCAGGACGTAAACTCACGATGCTGTTTACAACTTCCCTCCGGATCATATTAGATAGAGCAGTGGCATCAAAGCGATGACGCATCTGCTCTGCCGGATATGATCCAACTTACGACACTAAATGAGGAGATATTTTAAACTTCTTACAAAATCAGTTGTTTTTTTTTACATCAGTTTATAACAGATTTCCTATTATTTTTTTAATTTTTGGTAATAATACCATTATTTTCTTTAACATTAGTTAATAACAGTTTTCGAAAAATAAAATTTATGTACTTACAAGACAATCCAATCAGCCAAACAAGACCAACAATGAGAAGGAGTTTCATTTTGCAGCAGCATGCGATTGCTTAGGTAGAATTTTCAGCAATAAATGAAAATTTCTCGCTCGAAAGACAACATGTTGCTAAAACATAATGCATATATATTGGAGAAACCACTAGATCCCGACTATCATATGTTTTAAATGTAGTCTCCTTTTTGACTGAAAAAGAGAGAATTCCTTTACATCATTTGGTATTTCCTGTAAATAGTTATGCTGATAAATAAGATGCTGATTTACCCACACATACGCAGTCTTTTGCCTCGTACTTAGATTGTTATCTCTATAGTGAAAATGGAAAGCTTGATACTAGGACTTCAATTTTCCCATTGCTGACGTTCCATTATTTCAGTAGAAATATTCCTTCGACACCTGCATTGGAAGTTTATGCCTCTTAGTCAGTCGGTCAGTTCGCTTTGCTAGAGCCTGTTTCAACTGTCAAGACTTTGTTGATTGACGGAAGACTTTCAACTGCAAATTGTGTCAATTCTTAAAACGTTCTATGGGAGACACTATGAGGTCGTTGATCTCAACAATGTGGCTGTTCCTAATCATATTTCCGACATGATGGCCCCGACCGAAACGAAGTGTGGCTTTTCAGTAACTAGACTTTCATTTTGACTTGTTTTTCCCATCTGATACATCGACATGGCTTGTGTATGGTAAAAATGTTTTAATAATGTTTTATTCATATAAATGCCATTCTATCATCCTGATTAGTTGGATGCCCCGGCAGTGAAAGTTAGCCAGCACCATCGTCAGACCCGACTATCCAACTGACATAATAAAACGTGAAAATATAAACGTCACTATTCAGAATTTAGTGCGACAGACGCGCGTTTCTGTATTTAACTACCTCAGTGTCGCTACGCCCCAAAAGTTGAAAAAAGGTGATGGGGCAAAAACAAAACTTTTATACCAGGACGGCAACGTAACGTCATGCCACGTAAGGTAAACAAGTTACGGTCCAGAATGTATGTAAGTTCGAACAGCACGAGAATCTGATGATAAATATGTGGATTTGTTTATTCGAACATGGCCTCAAAAAACTATGCATAGCTTTCTGATGGCATGTTCGAATAAACAAATCCATATATTTATCATGAGAAACCTTAACAGCTCAGTCGGATCTCAACATTTTCCTTGGAGCTCAGCAGATATTTTTTCATTGAAACCCATGTTAGAACCTCTTAGGACATCATATTACTTACAAATGCCTCAGGTGATTAAATATACTTGTAGTTTGAATAACTGTGAGTTACTAAATAACATGACTGTACAAGATACACGATGAATACAAAGCCTATATATTACATTCTTAACGAAGAAATACAAGGATTTCTTGTCAATATAAATATGCTATTTCCCAGTTCTCTACGAGGATTTATTTCCTCTAGGGAAATAAATCCCTGTAGATTGATTACCTTCCCGATAACTTTCGGAGATTAGTTATTAATGAACGACCGGGTACCGGCTTTTATTACTACTCTCCTTAGCTCTTTCTTTCCTTTGCAGTTGTAGCTATAACACACCGCTGCAGTTGCCTTTAATGATCTTGAGAAAACAATAGACGCTAAACAAACCCATAACCAACTTTGTTGTGTTTTTATGGCGTGTGGACATGTATGATTTTACGAAAATGCCATTTTATGTTGAAATGCATTGCCTACTACGATACACGCTCCACAATGAGCAATAAGAAACGTATCATCCAGCTCATAACAGACTTTCATCGAGCAAGCCTTGGATCATCGGGACCAGTAGCCGAACAGACGATGATTGTAAAGGCATGATGCTGGTTCCATTGGTCAGTAAATTATTCTTATTGTAACAAACATAGGCCCGTTCAAAAAACAAAATGACGGTCAAAGCAATTCAGTATTTATGTATTGTGTACAGGCTCTCGGGAGGACACTTGAAAACACCTATAGATGGAAATATCCTTCAAATCTAAGGAATGCGAATGTAATATACAGTTTATTGAATCGTCCCATCTAAGGTATGGGATTTATAAACCGAGGGAGGTTTGAAGATCCGATAAAGAAACTCGTCCTTTGGACTCGTTTCTTTATCGGATCTTCAAACCTCCCTTGGTTTATAAATCCCATATCTTAGATGGGACGATTAATAAACTCTATGGAGCGTGCACGTAACGTCATTGACTACGTCCGTGTCAACAATGCATTTTCTTACTGAAATAAAGTTCATTTTAAAGGCAAAAAAAAAATCACATTTTACGGCTCATATGATAAACAGAATCTTATATACTCGTGGTCATTTCATATGAAATTTTATATGAAACTCGCCACAATCACATATAATCCGAACAAGGCACCTTGGGGTTGGAGCAAAGGAACAATTACATAAACAGTTAAACTGTAGAAAAAGCAAAGCGACCATTTTTTCTCAACTGTTTTGCTCGCGGATAAATCGAAATCCATAATCTCGATGGGCTCATGAGGTATTTATTCTTTGCAGTAGTCTCTAACGATTGGCGTTTGATTCTTTTGCCAGGGATTGCTGAACCTTTGTCATAAATTCTGTCCAGAACCTGAAATGCATATGAAACACAAAATCAGTGCAGATAGCTAGCCGAGAATTAGAGAGTTTCACTTAGTAAAGCAAACGTTTATAGTTCGCTACTGGAAGGAGTTACCATATACGTAGATTATTCGAGCCACGCGATTTCGCTCTAAACATGACCACCAGGCTAAATTGGGCCTACATTTTCGTATAACACGATTTCGCAGTAAACATGGCCACCAGGCTAAATTGGGCCTACGTTTTCATATACGAAAATGTAGGCCTAATTTAGCCTGGTGGCCATGTTCACAGCGAAATCGCATGGCTCGAATAATCTACGTACACATTACATGTACATGTGTATGTAGTTAAGAAAAATCCATCTCAGAAATACTTCTATATTTTTTCCCAAAATAATTTGATAGAAATGCTCATTGTTTGACTCTTTGTAGTAACTGCTCAAGTGGTGTAATTTCAAAACAACTATTCTATTTTATCCCATAACCTTGTAAGGTCGTCGGGGACCACAGATAACTTTACAGTAATCCCTTAACACCAAGTCATGTTTTCAGATAACCTAATTGTGTCTGTAAAGTGCCCAGTCCACTCTTTAAGATTGTCTTTCCACCTCTACTTACTACTACGAAAACGGCAATTTCCCTTTTCCGATTTTTCTCTCGTCACATACCGTCTCAAACTGAACAACATTTGAAACCGTTATGCCTTCAAAGAAGCGGCAAATTGATCAAATCATAAAGGCGCCGGTTGTCAAAATCAGCATCAAAGTTTAACCGCTAAGCTGTCAGGTAGCGAGAGAAGGGCGGAGCTTGAAATGGACAGTCGCTAATTATAGCTGTACCCTAACCGTAGACAAACATGAAGTAAGGTCCTCTCCGATGACTTTAGAAATTTAATTGTCTACAAAATTACTGAGCTACAAAATTACTTAATCTTAATCTTACAAATGTGTTTCAAAGCAATTTGGAATTGATCAACATTGGGTAAAAATATTTGGATTCGATTCTGTGTGACTAGATCGTACAGACCATTGCCACATTCTGGCGATAGAAACGGAAAATATTTATGCGCTGTGTATATGGAATTACACCAATGGCTTGAAAAAGGCGACTTTCAACATGTTGGGTAGCTACGAGTTTGAAATGCAATGTGTAAGTATTAATATTTTATCGTAAAACGTGGCTGAAATAATAAACAAAAAAAAATCAGGACAATACAGACGTTTTCAACTTTAACAAGTTTGATATATATTTTCATACAAACATCCAGGAGCAGTCTAATCTGGGTCTTTTTTTGCACAGCAGTATCCAAATATTATATGAGCCGCGACACGACAAAACCAACAATGTGGCTGTGCGCCCAGCGCAGACTCAGATCAGCCTGGCATCCGCCCAGACTGATCAGAGTCTTCGCTGTCCGTATGGAGGTAGTATATACTCTTCGCTACCCTTTAAGCGCTTAGCGAAAAGTCTGAGCGGACCAGGCGGATGCCCAGGCTGGTCTGAGTCTGCGCTGGGCGCACAACCACTTTGTTGTTTTTTTCGTGTCGCGGCTCATATGCTGTATTCCACCATTTCTTTGGAACGTCGTGTATTTTCCAGCTGGCATAGGCTTTCAATGTCAAGATTTTAAATCAGTTTTGACACAACCTCATCTTATAAGCCATAAGTAAGACTTAACCAGGGGCTGCTGCTTAGTGAAAACGTTTTATTCCAAGAAAACGAAAAACAGTGTCACGGTGCTTCTTATGGTCAGCTCAGCGGAGGGTCCAAAACTTATTGAGCCCTGAAAGCTCAAAAGGTTAAGGCTGCTGATCTAGTGGTACCGGGTTTAATTCCCGCTGGAGGCGAAAATCTTTTAAATCGTAAATGGGGTTCAGTTGCGCACAGTCTTCCATTAGCACCCCCCCCCCCCCCCCCCCCAAATCGTCCGAATAAGACCGAATACTGTTGAAAAGGACATAAAATCTCAAGTCATCCATCCATCCAAAACTGATTGTTCGTGTTCTTTATATCGGAAAATAATAAAATGAATACTCCCCTTAAATATCATTTATCCAGTTCCATTCATCAAATGATGGTGACAGTCGAATTCCATTAATCAGATAAATGGTAAATAAGATTCTAACTAACTTTTCTGTTTGGTCTTCTATTTTTTCCAAACTGAGAACAAAATACTGGATTTTGGAATATCAGAATTTATGAAGAATTGTCGCAACAGAAGAGAAATCATCGGACCATGCTTTATTTACCACTTCTGTTTCCCTTAAACAAGCAGAATAGTATGATTTTGATATACTAAATTCGTAAGTTAATATGTTCTGAAAAGTAAGTATACTTATATACAAAATTTTCTTTAACAATTTCATTCCGCCTGGTGTCTCTATTCCTTTTTTTTCTTTTTTTTTCTTGTCCTAAATATTTTCTAGTTGCCCCGATGTGTTGACGAGACGTTAAACCCGAGTTCACTGGGTCACTAACAGATTGTTCCAGAAAACTTACAAGACTTTAGAAACAGAAATATGCTTGAAATTGAAGGTGCATGGGTAAACCTCAAGGTTTTCACGGGGCATTAAAGGGGAACAGCTTTCATGACTTCCTGTTTGCTTCCCTGGATGACATAGCGCTTCTGAAATGGCGTCTACTCTAAGGAAAAAATGTTCCGAGAGGAGCAAAAAGCTTTCCTTTAAGAGTTGACCCCTATTAAGAAGGGAGGCAAAAATGAAAATGGCAAGAATTGTTACCCCTGAATGTGTACCCATTCATATAAACACCGATCAGCATGTGCATTATACAATTCTGGCGTTTTCCTTCTCCCCTTTTACTTGTGTATTATCGGAACACTGTCGATTCTATGCTGCAAGAGCATAGGATCCCTTGCAGACTTGAATTCATAGTAAAATGGTCAAACCGATAGTAAACATTTTGTCAAAGGTATTGATTTGCTGTAAAATTCCATGCATTCTGCCATATTTGCCAAAAGGAAGAATTCTTGCAACTCTCTGTTTGCTTCTCCTGGGAGCAAATTATTCCCTTTGAAGATAAACTTCTCGCTATTTCACCATTTCCAAATGTTTCTACCGCATTTTCGTTATACATTGTATTGTCATATCTAAATCCTGGGTGAAAGTTCATAATTTGTTATGCTTTAAGAATATAGATTAAAAAGATAAGTTCAAATCGTACATGCAAATTAGCCAAATCGTGAGCTAGTAAGAAAATCATTATTATGTTTTGCGATCACGAGATGATACCCGGTATAATGTTCTCATTTCCGCACGTGATGTTTACGTCAGTCAATTTTATTTGAGCCGCGACACGACAAAACCAACAAAGTGGTTGTGCGCCCATATCAGACTCAGATCAGCCTGGGCATCCGCCAAGTCCGAGCAGACTCTTTATTAAGCGCTTAAAGGTTAGCTGAGGGTCTAAGCTACCGCCACGCGAGCAGCGAAGACTCTGATCAGACTGGGCGGATGCCCAGGCTGATGTGAGTGCGCTGGGCGCACAACCACTTTGTTGGTTTTCTCGTGTCGCAGCTCATTTAGACAATTACAAGATTTTGAAAGCGGTCTGCTATTCTTCCAATTTTGTCAAGCCACATACAAGGCAGAAAAAGAGAAAAACTATAGGCCTATACATTTTTTTCTACACAAAATTGGTTTTGGTAGGCCAGGTAACAGCTTTTAAACAACTGGCATATAGAGTTGAAACAGCTTTGTTTAGAACTGGAACTCTTTTGCAAGAAGTTCAGTGTGAGAGTGACAGAACTATTTCTTAAAAGAATTATTGTTATCCTGATGCTCAAAACAGCTTCATATCCTTGCAGTTTGATCGGAATAGTTACTGATCTATTTCTCTCTTAATACTCTCATTCGATCATATCTGATCATTACCTGTGGTAGACGTTCTCAGCTGAATTGTTCCGGGAAATTCTCTGTGAACCACCGCAACCCTTTAAAAGATCGTTTACACTAAGAAGGGGGATTATCACTCTGAGCTGGGATTGATCAATTCCCGTAGGGCTACACAAATGAGCAGTGCAGACCATGATAAGGTCCAGTGCTGCACATATGAAGGGGCAATTTGTTCATATTTCTCCACAACAACACATGATGTGACCCTTCATTGGAATCGTCTCGTCGCGACGGTTCTAATTAGGGGTCACAACATATGAATTATCCTCAAAACCCAATCATATATGGAGCTCTGCAGTCCCGATAACGGGCGAATAAACAATAATCTCCAATCAATCAATATATTTTGAACAGCCAAGGTGATACATGTATCCGAAATCCTGTTCGGAAATATTTCACTAAATTTCAGTCGTATAATTGAAATAAATTCCCTTGCACCACAAAATGTAGTTTTGCATTGTTTAGAGAATTAACATGTACAAGATCGATAAAACTGATAGGTTAGATTTTATCAAAAATAAGAGGGTAATATTTTCCGAAATGTATTTGAACAATAGTCTGTTTTTATTTGTTTTTATTTGAAATGGCGATCTCCGTCGCAAAACAAATGAAATACAATATTAACCACTCAACGCTCGCCAGCATTGATAATCCGATGCGACCGTCACACTGACAAACAGATCAAGATCAGTATAATGATTTGCTAGAAAAAAAAGAAGATATTTGCTTGTCACATTGCGGCATTAGTGATCTTGTGTGCGTCAGTGTTCGCGCGTATTTTTCATACAGTATTCTCATGTATATCAACAATAAACATTTCAATGGGAAAAGTTATTATGTAAAGAAAGAAGAGCCCAATTATTATCACTTCTGTCATCAAACTAACTAGCTTATTTGATTTCCTAATTTTTCCAACCCGTACCGATGGCTTTCTATTTGTTGTTCTCCATTCTGTGTGTGTGTGTGTGTGTGTGTATTTAGTTTACTCCTTGAAAAAAACTTAGCCAAGTCAAAGAGGGACTGGATACTTAATTCGGTATTTTCATTAATCTGTTCCCTGAATCTAACACCGCATACTGCTGCAGTGTTGTACGTCAGTCTTTAAAACCCTATCCAATCGAAAGGTCAATGGGCGGGCCAGACAGACTGTCAAGCTACTGTAAGGCAGTGCGATGTAATAATAACTGTTAGACGGTGATCGCTTTGATGCTATTTTTGACCGCCGGTGTCTTTGTGTCTCGATCGAGCTGTCATTTTCTTGAAGGCATAACGGTCTCAAAATTTGTTCGGCTCATGTCAGTATGGGATGATTGAACAATCGAATAAAGGAAACTGCTGTTTGCGTGGTAGTATGTCTACCTCTTCTTCATTTTCCACTTTTTCCATTGTCTTTCCCAAGGCTGAAAACCTTGAGATGGGGCCAAACCACCATATATAGTTGTCATTTCTTGACTCGGTCAGGAGCTCTTTATCTTCTCCAATGGCTGGTTGGATTTTCAATAATATTGTGGTCCTAGTTTGCGATGTTCAATACTCGTAACTTTCAGTAGCATCTAATCTCAAAGGCCTGCGTTCTTTTCTATGACTCTGCTGTAAAGGTCCGCGATTCAAAAGCATAAAGAAGCTCTGGTATGACAGGAGAGTGTCCAGAAACGGCTGGTAGGATTTCAAAGTTCTAAGACAAGTTCATGTTTTTGTCTTGGTGAATATCTACAATGATTTTCAAGCTATATATTTTCACTGAGGATCTTGACCTCAAAGGGACGGGATCTAGATCTAGAGTCAAAATATTTTCTTCAGTGGCAATAAAGATAGGCAATGATCAGGAATTAATACAATCAAATCCCACCTTCAAAGTTGTTCAAGTGTGAGATCTGTATTTCTTTAGATGCTAATAATAGCATCAACTATTTCCGGTTTAGGGTCATCATACTCTATACATTTGTAAACCAAAGAAAGCAATATCACACTTGGTTAACTATGTTTTCAAGGCTGTTCCAAAAAGAAAGTGAGCTATTACGAAACGAAAAAGAGTCATAGTTACCAAACAACCTGATGATCAGGTCGTTTGGTAACTATGACTGTTTTATGTTTTGTAACAGCTCTTTTTCGTTTCGTAGCAGCCCTTATATATACATAGCTAACATGGGGTGAATATGGATGTTGCTTTTGTCAATAATTAATGAAATTCTGCAGATCACCCACCCCTGGTCAACTATGTATATACAAGGACTGTTGCGAAACGAAAAAGAGCTGTTACGAAACGAAAAAGAACCAAAGTTACAAAACGACCTGATGGACAGGTCGTTTGGCAGCTATGACTGTTTTTCGTTTCGTAACAGTTCTTTTTCGTTTCGTAACATTCTTGAAAACATAGTTGACCAGGTGTGAGATTATAGATACAAAATAAATAAATAGGAGTATTAAATACTCGTTCGCTTACTTGCCGCTGTTCACGCAGAAGCATAGAACATGGTAACAAAAACCAAGTTTAAACCCTGCTCGTCTGCAGTCCAAACTACATTTCAGCAATTTACCCGGACATCCGTGACCATAGTTGACTGTGTTAACTTTGGCTCCACCTGTTGTGAATGGAGAAATGAGAAGTGCCGTTGTATTTGCGTATAAAAGGCCAACGATCAGCTTGTGCATATGCACAGCCTGATTTGTGTCATCTCTGTTGGCAACAACAAAATAAATGTTGATAGGTTGGAATTGTTTGCTGTTCGCACATGTATTTCTTCATGGCGTGAGTCAAAGCAAAAGTCCGGGACTTAAAGACTGTTCTCGCAATCAGTCCAATGACTGTTAAACAGACCGGTCATTTCGTTACATGTTGGCATCCGTCAGCGTGTTAACACTGATTGTAAGAAACCGATTCCATTCAAAGTGTTTTTTCTGCACCTGCAAGTTATTTATTTCATATTTACAGTTACTCATACATGAATCGACTGAGAATTTTAAGAATCGATTTCATGTTTACAACAATTAAGATTAACCTTTAGCGCCAAAAAAACAACAAACAACAAATTCGCTTTATTCCGTAGGTAAAATTCTATATATATAAGCCAAACAAATCTAGAGGGTGTGTGGGTATGGTGGGAGGAGGTGGAAATATAGGCGGGTCAAATAACCGGATTATGCCACATATTTATATCCCCGGTAGTTCAGTGGGTTAAGTGCATGTGCTTCCAGTGAAGACTCAGATCCTTACCTCGAGATGAAATCACAACTCAGCAGACACATGACGTTGTAATGACGTCGTACTGACGTTGATGCGACGTCATTTCGACGATATGAGCCCGCTGGAAATAAGCATCGACAGGAATAACAGCCTATGTCATCGCAGCGAATTCATTACCCTTCCGTCAGCAGCCGTATTGACATAAGGAATTAAAGTGTTGCAAACATAGTCACAACCAAGCAACTACTGTAGTTATTGTGCTATTGTACAATTGATATTTTGCCAAATTTTACCAAATTACACAATTTTCCAACTTTATTCAATAATCTCAGGTTTACAAACATGTAAACAACAAGGGAGTCTAATATAAGCATGGTAGTAAGCAGCATCGATACTTGTAACTGTAATGAAATGTTTGCAAACTTTGGAAGCATATAGATGAGTCCAAGTACAAGTAGCGCACGGAGGGCCAATTGCTTGTGACTGGGAAAACGACCCAGCCACTTGTCAGTCGGCCCTCCGTGCACTGCATTGCAGATCATTTCATATCTGCATTACATCTCCTTAGTTGTAAAACATATTACCGTAAAATTCTAAGAATTGGGACAGTGGGCATGAGCAGACGGTGCAGCCCTACATCAGACTGTTTCCGAAGGAGCAAACATATATACAGACAACTGAGGCGCTCTCCCAAAACGACGAGCGCAGAATATACACAGGTCACCACTCAGTTAATTCGTCTGCTGCGACATCATTCTTGTGCCGATGGCGGCTGC
This sequence comes from Ctena decussata, assembly GCA_963989385.1. Lineage (NCBI taxonomy): Eukaryota > Metazoa > Mollusca > Bivalvia > Lucinida > Lucinidae > Ctena > Ctena decussata. Next base: position 1,991,751 of record OZ022501.1, on the reverse strand, counting down.
ATTCGGGTAGTCAGGGAACATTTCGTTGTTTTTATAGTATATAGAATATTCTACTATCTATTTACCGCACAAACACGACTAATAAGGATGCTCGTAGATAGATAAAAACAGCCATTGGATAGTTTAAATAACTCCTGACTATGGCTAAGAAACGGAAACTGATATGGTTTGGTCAGCTCTTCAAAGACCTTCTGGCTCACCTAAGACGCTTCTGCAGGCCACGGTGAAAGAAAAGAAAAAGAAGACGTTGACTTAATTTGAAGGAATATATACTCGGTCAAAAAAGTAACGATACCAACTATCGGCCATATTTTCAAGGAACCAAGTGCATATTGGAATTAATTGAGGCTCATGTATGTTTGGGGAGACGCAAAAGAACAAAATGCTCAGAAAATTGTCAACCCATACGTTTTCACATTAGAGTTATCTGGCATTATTCGATAGGAGTCAATTTGAATGCATCTCATTTCTGCGCATGCGCAGGAATAAATTTTGTATTGCGCAGAAAAGTCCATAATGCAGGAAGCTCGAAAAACGCTTAAAATGTTTAATGTCTTGTACTCAGGCTTTACAGGCGAGGTTTAAATCCTTCAAATTCTCAGATTATCTCCCTTTTCATTAAAAATATAGCGATTTTCAAGGCGTCATTATTACTGTACCTGTCGGTCTTTTTTCAAAGTTTCTTCATAAACATTTTAGTTTTGTGATTGTTTTCATGACATAATGACAAAATTGGAAGAATTGTTACACGCCCGCTAGCCATTACGATTTCGATTTCCTATGGAAATCCCACTGAAAGTGGCATTTAAACAGTCTTTAAAGGAATCACAGTACGCTGACTTGTGGTTCAAATTCTCGTATCAGAAGTGGTCAAATTTTGATTTCTTTGGCAAGTAGCCTTACCTAAGGCCTTGCTCTTGTGTATGGAGCGCAATATCTTGGAAATCATTATTCACAAACCAATTTTAAAAACTGTGAACTTGAGCAGTTTTAATGATGTTACTCTGTGAAAATGAAAAATTACCCCTTGCATATTCAAACGCCCCTTGTAGCATGTGTAGTATTAGGAAACCAAAACAAATAAGTTTGTCCAATAAGCAAATGGATACTCTTTTGAAATTAGTAAACTATATATGTTCTTAATTTCTGCAATTGCCATAGCAACAGAAGAAATTTCATGTATAGGAACTTTTTTGACCTAGTATATATAAGTTCAACAAACTTGCTTGTTGCTAAGGAAATGGCGCTTTGCCATAGTTTGCAACCTAGTAGACGAGAATTGATAACGAAATGGTACGTGACGGGTACCTTGTTATCTAATATTTTTATTTATATAGGAAGTGACTAAAGAGGCACTCGCAAACTGTGCCTTTTTAATCTCCAGAGGATTTAACATGTAGATTTCAAAAATAGAACTTCACATTTACGACACGACTTTCTTTCATTTACGAGTTGGTGATTGATAACATTTTAAATTTCAAAGTTCACAATATACTTGTTACATTGATGCCATCGTATTATGTATATACTTTTTCTCATATGCCACATGTGAGTGGCCTGACATATTATTCTGAAATAAGATTTGTTCTGTTTTTGTTCTGTTCTGATACATCTTCTGCGACATGTGGTGGCATGCCTTCGAGTAGGCTCGTCTGTATGTGTTGGACAATTTAATTATGTTATAGGCCATTTTTCTTCACAGGGCTCTCAGCATGACTAAGCATACGTCTCCTCTAGAAAGCAGCGGGTTATTATGTTTTCACGTTGGCTGTCCATCTGTCTGTTCTTAGTTTCCGACTTTGACCCTGTTTTTTTTTTTTTTTTTTTTTTTTACAAACGGCCAACTGAGCATACCGAAAAAGCAGAGCAAAAATAAAAATATGGGATAAATGCGCAATAACAAAGCAAATAAGGAGAGAAAAGCAGGAAAAAGAGGGAAAAGTCTGTAGAAAAGCCGAAACACACACACACACACACACACACACACACACACACACACAAAAAAAAAAAAAACTCAAGTCCTTGCGCATCTTTCTTAGTAGCGTGACCCCTTCGTGGTGACCTCTTACGTCATGAGAAAATTGGCTAGCTATTTTATTCTCCATTCAATTCCTTATCCGGTTTAACTCATCAAATAAGTAGGTCAAATTTAAGGGTAAACTAATCGATCCCACCCATTTCCTAGCGATTTTCTTGAAAACTCCGGCCGTCGAAAGAATATGTAAAAGCGAGAAAAAATCTATATAAATCAGAATTCGAAGTATTATACTGAAAAGTCATTTGCAAACTGTCCCTGTTCAGCCGAATGTAAGCTTGGCATTCGTCGTCCATCGTCCTTCGTCCGTCCGTCTGTCCATATTTTAAACGACATATCCGATGGAACTGCAAGGCCGTTGTTACCAAATTTCATATATAGCATCTATAGGCAAAAGACACCAATAATACTGTTTTTTTATACAAATTGTAAGGCAACTTAAAGTTTCCATTGACTTGCATGGGAAAATTATAAAATTGCATTTATTGCTATGTCACTGCAGATATTTTGACAATACCTTTACAGAAATGCTCCTAGAGTAGTCCTCTACAAAGCACATGCAAGTTGTGCAACTTGCACAATTTGTTTGGTTGCCACGGCACCCAAATGGCTAAAAAAAGAAAACAAGATATCGAAAAATCATCTCCTCAAAAACTGCAAGGCCAATAAAGCTCAAGCTTCACAGGAAGGATCATAGAACTCATTAACCTCTATAAAAACACTGCTTTTCACGGCCATTGCTCCAGCAGTTTGCTGGTTGCTGTGGTAACTTAAAGTTGCCCTTGACTTATAATGGGGAATTTGAAAATCTGCATCTATTGGTGTGTTACTGCAGATATTTTGACAAACTTTTCTACCAACCACATATTGCCCATGTTGTTTCATAGCTATGGCAATTTAAAATTTCTGTAGACTTATAATGGGGAAAGTTATTTCTGTGTAAATGCAGATATTTTGACAAAAGATTTACGAAATGTTCCTGGAGCAGTTCTGTACCAACCAAATAAGTTTTGCCAACTCATTGATTTTGATTGGTTGCCTTGGCAAGCGAATGCTATTTTTTTTCTTTACATTGCCTCTTTTGGAGACTTGCAGATAATTAGAATAGGCATAAAACCTCGGACGAGTTTAAATCTTGGACAGTTCATTATATTCATTTCGGAGTTATTTGCCATTAAAGACTGAAATATTTTCTCATACACTTGCAATGGGTAAATGTTGTCCCGTGCATAACAACTTTATTTCTTTATGGGAACTTGATAAAACTTGCTGATAATTAAGGCATGCATTTGAGGAGTTCGAAATGTGGCTATATTGTACATTTCACCTTGGAGGCATTTGTCCTTGAGTGTTTAGATAACCCATGTTTGACTTTGTCCCGAGCATAAGAGCTTTTCTTTGTATCCAAACTTCATCAAACTTCATGATAACTAGGACCAGCATAAAATCTTGGCCGAAATTAAAATTCTGCCACATTGTTCTGTTTGCATTAAAGTGACATACTCTTGAGTGCTGAGGATGAATGGGCTCAGGTGAGCTACAGGACCAATGGTTCTCTGGTTTTATTTCCAAAGGGGGATATCAATCCTTTAACATGTGGATTTCAAAAATAGAATTGCACATTTACGACCAGACTGGTTTTCGTGCGACCCGACTTTCTTACACATCTGCGAATTGGTGATTTATAACAACAAAGTTAACAACCTAAATTCCAAAGTTCACAATATACTTGTTGAATTGATGAATCTTCTGCACCGGACTAGTGACATGCGGTGGCATGCTTTCGTGTAGGTCCGTCTGTATGTCTTGAACTACATACCAATTTTTCTCCACAGGGCTCTTACATGTAGCATGACAAACAACGCTACGTCACTCTACCGGATGCCTCTTAATATCCACATATGTGGCCGGTATCATGTTTCACGTTGCCGTTCAGCTATATACATGCATAAAATAATGATACAATCTATACAAAATTGTAGAATAAATAGATTTTTCTGAAACTGCCAACTAATGATAGAAGTTATTAAAGGTTCTTGCTGTGATGCAAATTATGCCGTAAGAGGATTATCTGCCCATGCTTCGAGGTCACATCTATGTATATAATATCGCTAAAATGATTACTCGGAAGCTTACAGCAAGTGGCCAGATTTACAAAGTGTCCTGTCTAGACAAAAGTTTTGTTCAGTGGGGCCTGGTTGCCCCTGCCTAGGGTAATACAAAGGAAACAATAGACAAACTAAAAATCAGGGATTGAAAGAGGCATGATGTGGCGGGGTATTACGCAGTCGTTTGCGATGCTAATGGCATTGAAACTTACTGTTGCAAAGCAGGGCTTTGAATGATTTTATAATGATTGATCTAATGAGTTCATAATTTAAATTTGTTGAATTATGCTTCTTTTATTAAAAACATTAGGATTTAAGATTTTGTAGAAAACTGTTAAAATGTACTATTAAAATGTACTGTTAAATATACTAAATAATAACGCAATAATGAAGGGTCACTGCACTGGTCAGGTGATTGGTAAATTTAGTATTTCCAATGACATATGCATAAATAAGCCCTTCATTGTTGACTTATAATGGACAGTTTTAGGAAATATTTATAGAGATAACATATTTTCAACTGATTTTTTATATACTATCTGTCAATTGTTGATGATTGTACTTAAATATATTGTAGGGGTGACACTGCACCTGGTGTGTCACATGACTAAAAGTACAGCTTTTGCGATGGAATTGAGATATATTGGTTGGTCAGGTGATTAACCAATATAATTTCATCCAATGGCTGCAGGGTTCAGGGTTGAAGGCGTTTTTGGTGACCTGGTTGGGATGATGACTAAAGGATTACTGCGTTGTTCATGCCATTGCATCATTCCAACTGGGTATAAAATAATAGAAATTCAGAAGGACTGGTAATATGCGTTTTGCTTGCTATCGCGCGGATATACTGTCCGTTAGAAACGACATATTCAACCTTTGAACTCTCATCTTTAACTTTTAGGAAATATTTCGGAAACAAAAAGCCAAATTCAGAAATTAAAATTTTAAAGACAAAAAGTTAGAAATTAACTTTAATAAAATCTATAGGATCACTATTAAAAGACTTCATTGTTTCTTTTTATTACTTCGGTACAACTGTACTTGTTTGGTGCCGTTCGACGGATTATCAAAAGAAAAGGAACCTCGGGACAATTCTAAGGAACAGTGAAGTTTCAAGACTGACGCTCTCCAAGCTTACAGTAGACGACTGAGCCTAAACTGAGTAAGTGAATTCTTTTGTTTGTTCACTGTATTGAGTTCTGCTTGTGCCTATTGCTGACCAACAGTAGCAAATTAAGATGGGTTTATACACTAAGGCCTCTTGTTTTGGGTTGTGTCGTTATTTTAATTTGGCTTGGCTAGTAATGATATCAGAGCTGAAAATTTTGGGATAAGATTGCTAAATTTTGTTTAAGGTACCTTTTGGAAAGACTCGCAACAGTGATTTGGTCTGTGTACTAAAATTCAGGTTGCTGAGTCTGAACTAATACGGAACGATTGATCGACTTTGCATTGGCAAACCTTTTAAAGTTTAAGTGTTGTTAAAATATGTGTTTACATTATTGTTAGAATAATATAGTAGTTTCATGACCGAGTTATAGAGCAACAATATTGGCTAAATTGGCACCTTCTTTGAAGGGTATAAATTTATTGTTGAATTTTGTGTGATATATGAAGAGCTTTGATCTTAGGCATTTTTGTTGTTTTCAAAATGTCAGTGTATAAGATCACAAAGTGTTGGTAGATAATGTACTGGTTACACATATTTCAAGCTTAAATTAAAATTTGGTGAGCCTATTTCAGGTGAAAGTGTTTTATATGTATTTGCATAATTGTTGGTGTTATATCGAAGTTTCTTGTTTTAGAAATGACTGAAAAAATAATCATGATATTTTATTGGTCATTTGACTGTTTTTTTTGAAGAGCCGTGTTTATATTGTAGGCATTTTTGAGGTAAATGTCATTTTTATAAATCACAAAATTTATGAATAGGTTATAATTATGCAAATCAAATCTTATGCTTAACGGCTTAGTTTTATGTGTTTAACAAAAAGAGGAAAATGCCGTTGGTTCGGTTAATATCTATCATGTTTGTTAATAACATGAAGACCGTGGATTCGGTCGTGAACTTTATGTTTGTTGGGTCGTGGATTTTATATCCATTGTGTTGTCGAAATTGGTGTCTGTTTTAACTATCTTCTGGTTGCAGTCTTATTCCAATAGAAGCTTAAGCATTGATTTTGATAAGCAAGTTGTGATTTGCAATAAAAAAAAAATTGTACTTTCTGGTATTTTTTATTAAATAAATTGTGGTGTATAAATGTATTATTTATAGGGGATAAGTGCACGAATTAAAGAAATAAAGCAACAGTAATAAACTATTTTAATTGGGCGTTTTGAAGATTATAGTTTATTTAGGCATGTGCGTGTATTATAATTTTAAGGTATTAAGATTTGTTGATTATTACAGAGAAAGATAAGTAATTAAATAATATAATTTGGTCTTCAAAAATAAAGTAGGCTGTGTTGGTTTAACTGATTCTTTTCGTTTTGTTGGTTGCCGTGTATATTTTGATATTGTATATTACAGTAGCAGCTTAAGAAGTTCAAAAATAAATTGTCAGGTTTAAATATTGACGTAAGGTTCATTTTTAATGTGTGGTAAACTCTATATTAACGTGACCAAAAACTGCATTGGCTGCATGTTCTGAGTAACATTTGACGAAAACAAGGTTAAGTTTACTTAAGAATAAAGGATAGCGGAGTGTGGGCTAATGAAACGTAATTGATATATATAAATTATTCTACAGGGGCTGGTCTTGTCCGAGTTTACGTGTTGTTCAGGAATATCTGTCCCATTCTGATCAATGTCTACACTGTAATGCTGGTGTCTCAATATATAGTGATATGTGCATAAATCTGCACTGTACCAATATTTAGATTCACTATGGTAATACGTTTGGTCCGTGTCTACACTAACATTTTATGTCCCAATACTTAATGAATTACGGTAATATAAACAGTTTGGTACATCTCTGCGCTGTTAGCTTGATATTGTAATCTAATAAAGGTTAGGGTTAATAAACAATGATATGTGTTATAATAACAAATGTAACTACAACAGTTTTGTCTGACAGTTAGAAAAATAACCTTGTATGCATGAGAATACATATGTTAACTGACAGATTAAAGAAACCTCCTCGCCTATTTGTTTTTAAAGCCTGCCAGAGGAGAATAGTCGGTTGGGTGACTTGCCTTGGAGACTTAAGTCTGAAGATTTTCTTACAGTCCTTGATCATGAAAATGATCCACATATCGTCCCCTTTTCACAAGACCTGTCTTATCTGGCCTCGTATGAAGCTCCACAAAGCATTATTTTCTTTTCACAAACATACAATGCTGTTCTTTTCCTGTTAGCAATGTGTGCTAGTCTAGTATGTGGTTCCACATATCACTCCCTCCTTCTTCGTCCCAGAGCATCACTAGTGTCTTGTCTGTCTCTGAGCGTGGGGTTTGAGAGAACAGTCTGATCTCATCCACACTTTAAGATCAGCATGTCTGTCTCAATACTAAGGAACACTGAGGTAGTATTTATTATTCCATTTGTTTTCGAAGAGAAATTGTAAGCAATTTAATCCTATCTGAATAGTAACAATAATTATTATCAAATTTGAAAGCGTGTGTAATAATAGCTAAATGCAACCGAAGGTAGAATGTTAGTCTGATTATTTGATGCCCTTTTAAAAAAAGTACTGTACAAACCATGTGACATTTAAAAAAAAATAAACATTTCTTAATTCAGGGAGACGAAATGAATAACAATAATGTTATGTTTTAACATGTATGCTATAATAGTGAATTTTATGTAGATATGTCAGAGGCGTTAAAAGCAAACATTGGGACACTTTTAAGGGAATTTCAGGAAACTTGATGTTGATACAAAATGTATCTGTATTGTTTAAGTCTGATTAAAACTTCTGTTCTGTTCTGTATCTGGACTTGTTAGGTAATAAGATTAGATTCAATGAATAAACGGTTTGATTAAAGTATCAGTTTAATAGTACCGTAAAGACCGTAAGTAATATATCAATGTTCTGGTCTTAAAGTTATGTGTGAGGGTCGTTAAACAAATAAAAGTTATGGAATAAAGACTCAACCATGAATATGTATTTGTTGTCTTGAAAGTAAATGTTGAAAAATTTAGCATTGTTAATGCTATGCTTTGTGGTTTTCGAATAGAAAATGCATAAAGCGAGTTTTTATCTGTCTCTGCTTAGAGCTATTTCCTTTATTAGATAATAATGACCAGTTAAAGATTGAAAAGACATTTAACCCCAGCATTTTCTAATGAATGAAATAAAACCAGAATTAATTGCTAAATATGAAACTGAGATAAGCATTACCGATTTTAATGTACAAAACAAATAATAATTTGCACACAATTACTTTAGGTTTTTCCAATTGTATGTCAAAAAAAAAAAAAAAAAAAAAAAAAAAAGAAACTTACGTTTGAAATTATGATTAAAACGGTATTTGAGTTGAGTCTGATTTTTTTTGGTTGATTATGTCATCTTGTGTTTGGCCTTTGTTGAGTTACTTATGGAAAACAATATCTTGGTGGGTTTATTGTATAGGCAAACTGGTTATAGTTTATTTTCCCGAATATTGAAACTTAGGAAGTTTTGGTTGGCTAAGCAAGGCAGACTGAATACTGAGGATGAATGTTGGATTTCGCTTGTAAGGGGCAGGTGTCAGTTTGAAACTGAAAAGCGATGGTACGCCGAAAGGAAGATGTTACTTCCAAACCTGCTGTGAAAACAAAAAGGAAAAGTGCTGCGCAGCGTAGAAAAGTAAACTGTTGTCAGGATCATGGTGTCCTGTATTGGACTCAAACCATTTAAGGAAGATAGTGATATATCTAGAGTCCGTGTGTTGTTATCGAGTTATTACAGCGAAAGGTCTAACGTCATCATTATTATACAAGTGTGTCACTTGTAGGAGAATACACTACTGTGTAGTGTATGAACACTGTATGTAATACAGAGAGTGTTTGAAGAATACGTGTCAACATGAAACTTTTATGATGTTTGAGTGAACATTAACATTTTATCAGTTTATTATTTTAGTGACATTGTCATTGTCAGCTGATGGCATAGTCATATGTCATCTGGTACAACAGATGGGTGACATGACTGCTTTCATGTTCACCTGGTACAACAATAGTCAACATGGTTCTATTGGTACAACAGACGGATGATAATCATATCATCTGTTACAACAGATGGGTGACATAACTACTTACATGTTCACCTGGTACAACAATAGTCAGCATAGTTCTGTTGATACAACGACATTCGAAACATCATGAATAACAGTTGACTTTATATATAAACATTATATAAACTCATTGTGTGTGTTAATCATTTTAATTCGTTCGTGAAGGAAATAGTGAAGAGTTATAAATTAAAATCATGTTTATATGTCGGATAAAATCATTCTTAGTAGCGGTCATTCTTTTTGAAAACTTCATTTGAAGATGAATTTTTCAACTGGCAATGGGAGTATGTTGCAAAGCAGGGCTTTGAATGATTTTATAATGATTGATCTAATGAGTTCATAATTTAAATTTGTTGAATTATGCTTCTTTTATTAAAAACATTAGGATTTAAGATTTTGTAGAAAACTGTTAAAATGTACTATTAAAATGTACTGTTAAATATACTAAATAATAACGCAATAATGAAGGGTCACTGCACTGGTCAGGTGATTGGTAAATTTAGTATTTCCAATGACATATGCATAAATAAGCCCTTCATTGTTGACTTATAATGGACAGTTTTAGGAAATATTTATAGAGATAACATATTTTCAACTGATTTTTTATATACTATCTGTCAATTGTTGATGATTGTACTTAAATATATTGTAGGGGTGACACTGCACCTGGTGTGTCACATGACTAAAAGTACAGCTTTTGCGATGGAATTGAGATATATTGGTTGGTCAGGTGATTAACCAATATAATTTCATCCAATGGCTGCAGGGTTCAGGGTTGAAGGCGTTTTTGGTGACCTGGTTGGGATGATGACTAAAGGATTACTGCGTTGTTCATGCCATTGCATCATTCCAACTGGGTATAAAATAATAGAAATTCAGAAGGACTGGTAATATGCGTTTTGCTTGCTATCGCGCGGATATACTGTCCGTTAGAAACGACATATTCAACCTTTGAACTCTCATCTTTAACTTTTAGGAAATATTTCGGAAACAAAAAGCCAAATTCAGAAATTAAAATTTTAAAGACAAAAAGTTAGAAATTAACTTTAATAAAATCTATAGGATCACTATTAAAAGACTTCATTGTTTCTTTTAATTACTTCGGTACATTACATTCTCAATACAAAACTTATAAAGACGGCTGTGTTTACTTTTAACTTTGTCAACATTTGACGTCATTTGTCCGACATGAACAACAGCGACAAAAAATTTTGATCTGCCCTATGGTATATAGAGCTGTCTAGTGTATAATGGTTACTTTTAGATACTATGCCAAGAATAAGGAAAGTAAACTTTGGATGCGTCTTTTGACGTTCAGTATATTCTGAATGGCAACGTTGAGTTTTGCACGCAATCTTGAAAGGTATATCAGGAATCTAGATTTTAAACTAAAAAAGGCTTCATAACGTACCTATGAACCGATTAAAGTAAATGGTTACAAAGTTTCAAAGTATCATATGAATAACACGTATCCCATGTCATTCTAAGTATAATTCTGTTGTATTTACACGCAATTTAGATTCTCTCAAACTGGGACATCAGACAGAAAAATTGCATTACGCCCCAGCAGACACAAAACGCACTGACGTTGGTTCAATGTCACCAATGTTTGTTTAATGTCATTAAGTGATACGACTTGTTTCAAGGCGGGCACACAACGTATTTTAAAAAAAATATTCGAACGTCATGATGTTGAGTCAACGATGATACATTCACATCACTAGTTTAGGAGTAACTTGATTTGACCTCTGTCGCGTGGATTTTTTTTCTAGATTACAGGATCAAATGAGACGCTTTGACTAATGGTCCGGAGATCTGAGCTCATCCACGAGGCATGATACAGAAGGACAGATCATACCACGATTTTCTTTCATGCTCAGCTCAGCTATGCGTGAAATGTGAAACGTATACAAAAAATTCCTATGCATTTTGCAGAGATATTTTGTTTGGTCCTCACATAATTTTCACATAAGTTTAGTGTTTTGAATTCGTTTGATATTAAAATTGTGGTGCGATATCAGCTGAGCACGATGATGTTTTATAACCATTGGGCTATATTTCCGAAGTAAAATATATTACATGTTTTCATGTCTAAAATATTTTTATCATTCATCTATCGTGTCATGTTTGTTGACGTTACTTCATAAGCTCATTCACCGGGTATTCTAACACAGTGCGCCTGTCAAATTGATGGCGTCACTGGCAATACTGACGTAATTTTGTGACGTTTGGAGACGTTAGACGGTGTAACGTCTCTTTTTCTTTCTAAAATCGATCGCCATAAAAACGTAAATTTATCTTAGATACAGTTACGAACATTGGCGGGAACATGAATGCGCTGGGAGGAATGTTGGGAGAATTTGAATGAAAAGAATACTTTTTCAGCATTTTTGAGTGTTAGAATCGAAATAGTTCAGCTCTAGCATTGACTTGTTGAGGTCAGTTGTAAAGTAGCTCATATCACGAGCGCGGAGCGCGAGTGATATATATACTAACAACTGACCAACAAACAGTGAATTAATACTCAACAGCTCACTGCTAGAGCTGAACTATTTCTTACTATTGCAAACATGAAGCATTAGTGATGTGGATTCAGTAAGTATCATTTCGATGATCAAGCTTTCTGATCAGGTAGTCAGCGGACGGGTAGGATCTTATCGCATTACTCATAGGCCTTATCACTAAGTTGTGAGGTAGTAACATTCGGGTGCACATTTTCTTTTGCTTTCCTTTTCTTTTGTTTCCTTACTTCTGAAATTATATTTGACCTAAAGAAGATGTGAATGTCTACATTCATTGGTGAAATTTGCACTCTGTTCGACTTACCTCTATTAAAACTATGTACTTTTGATCTATACATTTAAATTGCTAGTTTGACATGTGATATAAAACTGAGACATGTACAAGAACAGTTTGCATTACGAGTCTCTGTCGTAGGTACATGTATACGAGGAACGGTACGTTACAGCATGAGCGATAACCAAATACCTTTAACAACCTACGCATTTATGCTCACTGTTTTTCTATGGATACAGCGGGTCATTTGCGTATATTATGGACTGTTTTATGAAAGTTGTAATATAGTCGTACCAAATTGTTGGCCACAATCTTTCCTTCGGTTAACACGTCTGGCCTTTATCGTAAGATTAGTTCGGAGGGGCACTGATGAGGCTTAAGTAGCCGAAACAAGCTGGTAGGGCAGATAACCTACGACTAAAACTGCTTTAGTCCTCTTATTAATTGGTTCAGTGCTCTAAATACAATGTAGTAAGTTCTCTTGGACCTTATTGAATACACGTGTCCTTACAGACGATTGCCCATTCGTCATCTTCTCTAAAAGGACAGAAGGTGTGTAAGATTGCATCGGAGACAAAGAAGAGCTCGTGTCTATTTTTGAAATCATTTATTATTTTGCCATTTTATTCAGTTTGTAATGAAACTAAAATGTAACTGTCTGAAAACACACACACACACACATGAAATACAACTTCGTGAACATATTTATGCACATACATGCAAAATGCAAAATAAAATTGAAAACGCAACTGTTTGAACACAAGCACACGCTTAAATCTATGAATGACTATATGGTATGATCATTGATAGGAATCGCACTTTGAATTTTGCATTTTGCAGTTCATATGTTCGTATTGTATAGGTGGACCTGTTAACTTTAAAGGTACACAATAATATCGTTGTTAAATTTAAAGGTACACAATAATATCCAGGTGGACATCTGAAGGTACAGATGTACCGGTAACTTTAAAACATCCGGTCTATGTTTTTGTATGTCTGTCTATAAAATTTAGAGCTGCAGCAATAACAGTAAGTTGCACCTGTTATTTTTTTTGTCCTATTCTCAAAATGGTCTTCCCCAGGATGCTCAGCGGAACGAATCCATTTGCACGTTCTGTCCGTGTCCCCTTTAATTCAAAGAAGAGAGGGAACCCTGTTGCACAGGTTCCTCTTGGACCTGTTAAACGTTTGCAGCTCTAGTGCTATACCTGCATATCTACATAACCCCTTGTAAAAAATAGTTGCATATATTCAAATACACCGATGCATACCAGTGCATTGTACACTTTACAGCAATGAAATTAAAAAAAGAGACAAAAAAGTAAATAAATAAACTACGGGATATTATCAAATTGTCATACAGCTATAGAACTGAGCCAACACACGATACAACCAACAAAGTGGAATGTGGGCCCAACACAGACTCAGATCAGCCTAGGTATTTTCCCAGTCTGATCAGAATTTTCACTGTCGGCATGGAGGTAGCTTAGACCCTTAGCTATCATGTAAGCGCACAGCGAAGACTGATCAGCCGGGACGGATTAGAGTATGTGCTGGGCGCAAATGCCACTTTGTTAGTTTTTCGTGTCGCGGCTCACTAATGATGCAAATACAGTCGAACCTGTCTCAAGGGGTCACTGTATTAAGGGGTCACCTGTCTTTAGCAGCCACTTTTTTTTGGTCCCTTCAACCAAAATACAATGCAAATGAACCTGTATTAAGGGGTCACCTGTCTTAAGCAGCCAGTTCTTGTAGATCCCCTGGGGTGACCCCTTAAGACAGGTTTGACTGTATGTGACATGAGTGGCTTAACGTAAGTTTCACATCGATCCTTCCTTCCATTCATTCTTTGCAGAGAATGTCAAATATGTGGGGTACGATTACTGGACACACGATATGTCATCCCAAGTTGAGTCATGGAAAAAATGGCTTCTGTTTTTGCACTTTTTGCATTATTTTCCATTTTCCATTTTTCTCCGTTAACCCTTAAAGCGCCAAAAATTAAAACTGTTGAATTTACAAACAGTGTAGATCCAGATCATCTGAATCTACACTATTTTGCCCTCTCGTGTTCGAATTCTCAATATGATATCACTTGGACGAGAATTTTTTCGAAATTTTTGAAATTCTGCAGACGTAAATTTTGTCGACTGCTTTTTGGCGCATTAAGGGTTAATGTCTGTGCTCCATGAGTACGACCCACAGAATATTTACACTCTGTGGTGAAGTGAGTAGATTGTAAACGTCATCACGGTATAAGTCTGTTCTTGTGAGCCCTTCACCGGAAAGGTGGCATTCGGAGAAATCTTGCGGAAAATTCCATAAAATCTTTTAAATCTCTGAAAAGAAATAAGAACGGTTCAATCAGACAATCGAAGATCTCTGGATGCATGGATACACCACCTTTTTTTTTCCGCCAGAATTTCAAAGGTAAAAACATTTTGTGTTTTTTTTTCTGTTTGCTTTCCTGGACAGAAAAATCTTTCCAAAAGGGGGTCAACTTCTTAAAGAAAAAATTTGCTCCCGAAGGAGCAAATTGTTTCTTCAAAAGTTGGCCATATTTGAGAATAGAGATAAAAATAAAAAATGACAGTGTTGCTGACCTGAAAGCATACCAATTTACCTTAATGAATTTATGCAGGAAGAGACTGGGATACTTTAAAACGGTGATTTATTCCTGACAGTAAGATCATTATTTCAAGGTATCCGTCGAGCTGATTTTATTTTACACAACAATTTCATTTGCAACAGACAAAAGAACTGAAGTATCAGCTCTTTACGGCAATAAAACTGGGCGTGTGCGACTTAAGATATACTGTTCCTGCTAAAAAGTATGTCATCAAATTTGAAAGTCCCATTGACACATCCATTTTGCAAGTTAAGGTTTTCATCTTTTATGGATTAAAAAAAAAAAAAAAAAAAAAAAAAAAAAACGATGGTCATGAAACATATGAACATAAAATAATTGAAAAAAACTATTTAAAAGTCGCCAAATCTTTCAAAAAAAAAAAAATAAATAAACAAATAAAAAGAAAAAATAATGAAAACATTAAATGAAATAAAAAAAAATGTATAAAAAAATCTTGCATTCACTTCAATGACGATGGCGGCTTATATTTCAAAAGCAAAACAATTGCGCTTCGGAAAGCTTTAACTTCTATGTCAGCTTATCTTCCAATAACAATATTTTTAAGTCATGTCGAGACGTTTCCTCCTTTTAGGACTTTTACTCTACCTGAGCTAAACAACACTAAGGTCCAGATTCAGCTGCTAGCGGCACCAGGCAGCCCATCTGTTTCACGGGCCCCGTCTTAAGTGCGGGGGTCCTTGACATAAGAAATTACTTTACTTATAACAGAAGCAGAATAATTGTGTTCTTTCACAATGAAAAATGAGCCGCGACATGACAAACCAACAAACACAGGGTATAATCGATTCCGCCAATTTTTGCTTCCTGCAGAGACTGTCCGTCATATTTGGCTTCCGCCGAGACTGTTCGTGAACTCTTGCTTCCTGCAGAGACTTCTGTACATGATAAATGGCTTCCTGCAGAGACTGTCCGTGTGATTCTGCTTCCTGCCGAGGCTCTCGGCAGAAGCAGAATCACGCGGACAGTCTCGGCAGGAAGCCATTTCTCGAGGACAGTAGTCTCTGCAGGAAGCAAGAGTTCACGGACAGTCTCGGCGGAAGCCAAATATGACGGACAGTCTCTGCAGGAAGCGAAAATTGGCGGAATCGATTATACCCTGTGACAAAGTGGCATCTGCACCCAGCGAAGACTCAGATCAGCCTGGGCATCTGCCCCGTCTGATCAGAGTCTTTGCGGTCCACATGAAGCTAGCTTAGACATTTAGCAACCTTAATGCGCAAAGCGAAGACTCTGATCAGACTGGGCAGATGCCCAAGCTTATCTTAGTCTTCACTGGGCGCACATGCCATTTTGTTGGTTTGTCATGTTGCGGTTCAAATGCATGAAACTATAAAATATTTTCATACATGGTTCAAGACAATTTGAAGAGCGTATCTATATTATCTACCGTTAGCATCGGGCGTTGTACTTGCTCCGACGTAACACAAAGAACTTACGAGGTGCATACGCATAATTTTCCGGCAGAATTCGATTCCTTCTGACACAAAGCAATGCACTTAGTCAACAAAAAAGGGCATCCAACGAAAAATCTCTTTAGCTTTCTTTTTGCCGCATCTGCAATAATATAATGAACATTCATGTAATAATAATGAAGATATAATGACTATATAATGATATAATGATATAATGAACTAAACAAAACTGCTTCCAGGTGGAACAGAACAATAATCTACTTAGCTATTAATATCTGTGGCCAGACTTACTTTAAAAGCCAGAATGGCTTAAAAAAAAAGCAAGAAATTTTCTAAATACCTATATTCTTCAATATTCAGATGCATTCTCTCCATGTTCAAAAGTCGAAAAGATTTTTCATTTTTGTATATGAAAAGCAACTGTGGACATATTTTTCTATCTTATCTGACCTTGAAGCACTCTGAGTTGCTCTAAGCTACATAGTTACAATTGCAGATAATGTGCCGTTAGAAGAACAGCGCGCGACGATTCAGTAATGTATACATATGCACCTACCGTAGCAGAAAGGGTTATCTTCTTTGATGTTGCCGTCTGTACAACCAGATAACGCTTTTTTTATTCCTTTGGCACATTACGATAGTGCGAAAAATTTTTTGTAATTTTATCTTGCTTAATTGGTCTGAAAAAAAATGCAGATAAAAATACTGCATGGCATAAACAAAGTTTTAGCAAAAAAGCAAAAAGAAACACTACTTACATGCATTGTGTATGCTAATAGAGAAAAGCAAGCAAAGCAAAATTATGTTTCTCATTTTGATGTTAGTTTTGTCTCGAACCCGCAATACGTCTCTATGAATACTTTTAACTATTTGACAGTGCACACACTAGGTTATTTGATATGCAGTGCAGATTACCCCTTGGTGCATCATATGACTTGTATATATACCAGGCTGACCTAGGTTGTATCATTCCAGACATTGTTCGAACTGCAGTGAATGAGTCATCGTAAGGACAACCATGTAGCAAAGAACTAAGACATACAGTTGTGTTCGAAATACTTTTAAATGAAAGTTGTTTCCTTGAGATGCGGCTTGTTATTCTAATAAGCTTGCACCCGCATCGCGAATGTCTATCAGCATCCGCACACAAATGTACAGCTGCACGTAGACAAGTAAGATAGAAAAAAGGCGTCTAATTTTATCGTGTCGTTCCAAATCCAGTTGCAAAAATATCATAAGTAGGGCAGATAATGTGAGCCGCGACACAAGAAAACAAACAAAGTGGCATGTGCACCCAGAGTCTTCGCTATGCGCTGAAAGGGTAGCTAAGGGTTTAAGCAAGCTTCATGCGGACAGCGAAGACTCTGATCAGAATGGGCGGCTGCGCAGGCTGATCGGAGTCTTTGCTGGGCACACATGCCACTTTGTTGTTTTTGTTGCGTCGCGGCTCATATAATTTTTCATTTGATGTAGCCTGCGTGTTGCACATTGACATGGCCAACTTAAAAGAGAAGCTCAAAAGAGAAAAATAAGAATTCATATTTTTATGACTTCAGTCTTTTAGTTGGCTTTTGTACAGCAGACTTTTATAGATGCAGCAACCTAGTGCCCGATGGCAAAACATTTACAGGCTACCTAGACCTTATTTGAGCCGCGACACGACAAAATCAACAAAGAGGTTGTGCGCCCAGCGCAGACTTAGATCAGCCTGGGCACCCGCCCAGTCTGAGCAGAGCCTTCGCTGTCCGCATGGAGGTACCTAAGACCCTTAGCTCCCCTTTTAGCACTTAGCGAAGGGTCTGTTCAGGCAGGAAGGAAGCCCAGGCTGATCTGAGTCTGCGCTTGGCGCATAACCACTTTGTTGATTTTCTCGGTCGCGCTCATTTATGTTTTGCATTGAGAGGTGAGGTATGAGGGGATTAGGTATTAAAGAAATTTCTCACATATGTGTTCTACAAATTAAACTGAAACAGGTCTATCAAACGCATAAAAGCATAAGATTCAAAGCCTCAGTAAACGGGACGGATGATAGTGGTCATGAACGGATAGCTACTGCAAACATTGCAAAAACTTAGAAAGATGAGTAAATGATTGCCAAAAGAGAAAAGATTGAAGCTGTTTGAAACAGATATATAACTTGAGCCTGTTTTCTCAATTTCTAGTTATCCACAGACATCTACATCAGGCATGGTTAATAATTTAAATGATAACTACTGCAAACAGTGCAAAAACTTAGAAAAATGAGTAAATGATTGCCAAAAGTGAAAATTTGGTAGCTGTTAGTTGATTGAAGCCGGAGTTTGTCTTTGTTATGCCCGCTTGTCTATAGTCTCTAGCAGTCTGGTCAACCGATCAGCTGCTCATTCTGAATTTTGTTTTGTTTTGTTTAAAATTCAAAATAAAAATAGGTAAAAATAGATGCTGCTGCTGTTTTTATTTATGGTAGCTGAATGACCACCTGTTTTGGAAAGAGCTGCTCCTTCGGTTTAGCGTGCGTGTCTTTCGTGAACTTTCGTATGTATGCTTCTTTCCCTTTTGGTTGAGAGCGGGATGTGTGTTTTAATTGTATCAATTCCTGACCATTGCCTATTGTTTTACTTTTTATTCTTTCAGACTGCCGAATCCCATTTGCGTAACTTGCGGTATAACTTGTTGTTTGTAGTTTTTTAAGTGCTGTCTGAAATAAAATAAAAAAAAAATAGGACTGAAAAACTTTGCATGCAGGTGCCGAGGAAATTCAGCTAAAACTGGAATCTTAACTCTGGGAAAATTGAAGTCGACCGTCCTGTCATTAGAGTAGCAATAATTTAAAAAAGCGTAACATCTGGAATAGTAAGCGCCTCCTCCATATGCACAGTATTGTTCAAAAGTGTAATAAATACTCAAAAAATAAAATAAATAAATAAATAAAATTCAGATAGAGTACTTAATGACTACCTGTCTGGAAAAGAGCTGTTCGTTCAGTTTACCCTGCGCGCATATACTGCTGTCACACTGTGTGCATGTTTCTTTTACATTTTTGCGTTGAGGGCAGGATATGGGATCTGGTTGTGTTAGCTCGCTAATATTATGTGTAATTTGAAGGTACATACAGATGTTATGGTAAGGAGAGCGGTAAAAGTACCAAAATCATAAGTCCGAACTCATATAATCCATATAAACTTCGACAAATCCGACAAAACGAAGTTCGATCATCTGTTCGCGAGCAGTAAACATCTCCTGCCTATTGTAATAAACATTTTTTGAAAAGTAAGATCCTTTGGAAGCAAGGAGCACACCAAAGAACAGAAATTAGCGGACTCGGTTTAATTGAGTCTGTTCATGACTAGTAATGAAATGTGCGACGCTAGCCACGCCCCTAGCACCCGCCATGCCTATATATCTGATGGGAAAGTCAGTAAAAATGAAAGTCCGGGCATTGAAAGCCGTATTATGTTTCCGCCGTGGCCATTTGGTTGGAAATAACCTTAGAAACGGCCATATTGTAGGAATCAACGAGGCCATGGTGTCTCCCAAAGAGCGTTTTAAGAGTTGACACATGTTTGGTTCTACGATAACCTTGTGACAGCAATTTGCTGGTGAGTAGCTTCCTTCTAACAAAAAGTCTTGATAGCTGAAATAGGCTCTAGCACAGCGGACCAACTGAGAGATATTAACTCCGCATGCAGGTGCCGAAGGAATATTCTAATGGAAAATTAACTCGCGGGAAATTCAAGTCTTCCCTCTTATGCTACTACTACCCTGTGGTAACAAAGAGGTTGATTTCGCGTAAATATGTTACTACTCTGTAGTAACAAAGAGGTTGATTTTGCTAAAACATGATTGCTTGGGGAAAAGGAGATCTAGTTTTTCTTATGTTGACCTTGTGAATGTTGTTCCCCAATTCGAAAACATTTGATAGAAGCTTCAATGCTTTTTATTACCGCTTCCTTTCTCTCCATGTGAAGTAAAAAGATAGGCAATAATCAGGAATTGATACAATCAAATCCCACATTCCGCTGCGGTCGAGCTCTTGGCGTTACCCGCCGTGTCCATGTAATTAGTTAATTTGAAGCCTGGCAACTAAAAGTAACGCTACGTTTCGGCTGTGGCCAACAAGTCGGAAATACGTCCAGAAGAGGTCACACTTAACGGATAAAAAATCGATGGCGTCCCCTTAAGGAGACACAAGGATCGACACAAGCCACGCTCCGCGACAACACTGACCTGTTCTGGGCCTTATCTAAAAAGACTGCCAGTATTTTTGTGTGTTCATGACAGACCCCTTAACATGACAAGCAATAATTCAAGACGTCACGGACGCTTTAGTGTGGTGAACAGTTTAGCGCCGCCCTTGATGTCTACAATCATTGCTTGTCACCATAAGTAACGTTAAAGTTTGCACGCAGACTTGAAAGGTATGCGAAGAAAAACTAGAAAACTAAAAAACACTGCTAGCTGACCTGTAACTCTAGATTATGAATAGTTAAAATAGTTTCAAAGTTTCAAGGTATCACATAAATGACACATATCGCATGTCGGTGTCGATAACACAGAGGTCTCTAACTGACATATTAAGTAAGGATATCGCTTTTTCATTTCTTTAAATGTCTCTGAAAACAGGCAAGCTGCTAGGAGTTTAAAATGTAAACCTATCGACCTTTTAAAGACGCTGGGCATTCTATGAGGGACTAACAGAGTACTAAGTATACGAGAAGTAACGATCTGGCGCCATATTTATAAAACGACTTAAGTGGTTGCTATGCTGTTACTAAGGCTAAATTTCTATGAAGGAGTTTCCCTACAACTATGAATTTTGCTCTGGAGGAACAGTCTTTTTCAGACTGTTCCTCATGAGCAAATTTCTTAGTTGTAGGGAAATTCTACCTTAGCAACAGCATAGCAACCACTTAAGTCGTTTTATGAATACCGCCCAAGGAATCGGTTTCCACATCCTGCCCTAAACACCAAATAGCTAAGAAAAACAATAAACAGATAGTAAGCGCCTTCTAAGCAGATGAACACGAGGCTATCGTAAATAATGTATACAAATGTAATGACTGATAGCCGACGAACAAAGACGATCATAGTAAACCAAAACAGAAATACGGCTTTGAAACGGCCATTGATAAAGCACTGTGGACTTAAATGAAAGTGGTCAAAGTACCCAAATCATAAGTCCAAACTCGTAAATCATTTAAACATAGACAATTCCGGAATATTTTAGATACAAAGACATGTACCCCAAAACAGAGGTGCGATCAGGTACCCGCGGGTAGTAAGTATCACCTGCCTATTGTTATACATCCGCCATATCTATGTGTCAGTGGAAAAAGTCAGTGAAAATGAAAGTCCGGTATTTGAAAGTGTAACTTAGCTGAGGCCATCAAATCGGAGATTAGTTAAGAAACGGCCACATAGTAGGGACCAACGAGGTCATGGCGTCTCCTTTTTTTAACTGTCGAAACAAGCTTTGCTATTTGATAACCCTGCTTTAACAGTTTACGAGTGAACTTAAAAAATGCAATGATCAGGAATTTACACAATCAAATTCCACATTCAGCTCTCAAAACCAATAGGGAAAGAAGCACATGCACACAGAAATTGACACAAGTTTACGAATGACAAGCACAGTAGACCAAATGAGCAACTCTTTCCCAGATGGTCATTCAGCTACCCCAATAACAGCATCGACATTTAATTTTACTTATCTTTTATTTTGATTACAAAACAAAATAAAACAGAAGGCAGACTGGGCAGCAATACAGGTGACCAAACCGTCAGAGACCATAGCCAAGCTGAAATAGCACAATATAACATCAAGGAACCGCAACAGAAGTACCGCCTTGGAATGGTCAGCAAAAGATTACTGGGAGGGGGGGGGGGCTTAAACTAGTTTTACTAGGCCCATACCTCACCATCTGCTTCCCTCTTTCAGCAAAGTCTTGATAAATTAAACAGGCTCTAGCATAGTGGACTGGCTGAGAAACATAAACTCAGTGTATCAGTGTTGATTCTGGTTCTCAGGCATTTGTGTCACTACTTAAATACTGATTTAAATACTTTATTCAATTTGATATATGTCTGGTAAAATTTCTTAATTATTCCAAAACAAAGACTGACTTGTCATAGCGACATGAATCTTAGCGGAGTTTTGCTTCCATTCTTTTGAGTTGTTTTTGGTTTTTTGCCGGTTCTTGCTGCATCGGACATCACTTTCCTGATGCCCTTGTCTGTCGCCTTTCTCGAGATGCAGGGGTTGAGGTGGTTCGACAGGGGACGCCTGCGCTCGCGGGTTAATACGTAGGCGTCTTTTACCTGATGTCTACAGCTTTTGTGTCCCGCGGAATACGACAATAAGTGTGGCTCGGAGAGGGATGCTCGCTGCCTGCTGAGACCTGCAATTATATCTTTTCTTTCAAACCTTTGGGGTTTAGCGTCACCGAAGAAGTTAAAGACAGAAACGCGCGTCCGTCGCACTAAATTTGGTATGAATACATTTGTATTTTAATAGCGTCAATACCATTCTATCACGGGATTGCGGCAATGACGTTACAATACGAAATGCAGGGTAACTGACATTTTTATTGTATGGAAGAAGCTAGTGACAGACGTCCGTCACTAGCCAATATATATTATATTTGTTGCTGCCAGTCGTCTGTCACAAGTCAATTTTCGTTAAATATGCTACTGACAGACGTCTGTCATTAGCCAATAGTCGCTGAATTTGCCGGTGCAAGACATCTGTAAATAGCAAATATTATCTAGATGTCTCAAATTAAAATTTAAAAGAGTTTCTTTAAGAGCAGAAAACACATTCAAAAGAAGGACCATGGGCTATACTTCGAAGTTCCGGTTATTCAAGCCTCAACAGTGACCTCGAATAATCTGGTGACAACGCATGGTAATTTCTTAGTTTTGATGAGGCAGTCGACTGAAAGACTGATAAGTATCTAAAAGGGGTCCAAATGAATAAAAGGCGGTGGTCTAGAATATAAAGTAAAAAGATTGGCATTGATTAGGAATTAATACAATCGAATCCCTCATTCCGCTCTCAAAACTAATAGGGAAAGAAGCACATACACACAGAAATTGACACAGTTTACGAAAGACACGTACAGTAAACCGAATGAGCAGCTCTTTCCCAAACTGATGGTCATTCGGCTACCCCAATAACAGCATCAACATCTATTTTTTACTTATTTCTTGATTTTAATTATAAAACAAAACAAATCAGAAGGCAGATTGGAGGGAAATACAGGTGACCAAACCGCCAGAGACCATAGACAAGCGGACACAGCACAATATAACATCATGGAATGGAAGTCTAAACAAACAAAAACGTTATAAATTCTCATAATATATATTCTGATCTGAAAGGACAAACATAATATGAGCCGCGACGCGAGAAAACCAACAATGTGGTTGTGCGCCCAGCGCAGACTCAGATCAGCCTGGGCATCCGCCCAGTCTGATCAAAGTCTTCGCTGTCCGCATGAAGGTAGCTTAGACTCTTAGCTACCCTTTAAGGGCTTCGCAAAGAGTCTGATCAGATTGGGCTGATGCCCAGGCTGATCTGAGTCTGCGCTGGCCGCACAACCACATTGTTGGTTTTGTCGTGTCGCGGCTCATATATAATCTTCAATATGGACGATATACGGAGAGACGTTTAACGGCCGCCACACGGCACAAAACAAGTAGAGCGGCCAAAGTGAACAAATCGATAAACATCGATAAATCCGAAATAATGAGATAGACATACATGGACCCCCAAAAAAGCAAATGCGATCAGGTGCTCGCGAGTAGTAAGCATCACCTGCCTATTATAATACATCCGTCATGTCCATATATCTGATGGAAAAGTCAGTGAAACTGAAAGCGCGCTAACTGAAAGCCATACTATGTTTCGGCCGTGGACATCAGGTCAGAAATAAGTTTAGAAACGGCCACATTGTAGGGAACAAGAGGTCATGCTGTCTTCCATAGACATGTTTACGAGTTCACACATGCTTTGCTCTGCGATAACCCTGTGGCAACAATTTGCTGGTGAGTAGCTTCCCTCTATCGACAGTCTTGATAGTTGAAACAGGCTCTAACTTAGGTAACTGAGAGACATAAACTCCGTACGAAATGCGGAAGGAATATTTCTACTCAGAAATGGAAAGTTAACTATGGGAAAATTGAAGCCGTCCGTCTTATCATAAAGCCTAGTAACAAGTTTTCCATTGTCAATAAAGACATAACAATTCAGGAATGAGGCAGATGAGCCGAGCTCTGCAGTACCCTTAATTCCAAGTTTACATGAGATATTTTTGCGGACTACGCCGTCTGAGTAGGCCATTGCATCCTTACTGGGAAATCGCAAAAACAAAGCATTTCTAGATTTCTTTCCACCATTCTACTTTAATAGAAACGGAGGTATGCGTGTGCTACAGCCACACTATTTCTTTGCCAACTGATGAAAAGTGGCTATATTCAGTTCATTTGAAACCATTGGGTTGGTAAAATGCATCTGTCACTAGCAAATACGAGGGGCATTTCAGAAATAATGTAAATGAGTCTGCCATTCCTTGAAATGTTGACCGATGTTTAAAATTTATTTCTTAACTTTTAGGGTTACATATCACCCAATGGCTTTTACTAAAAGAATTTGAGTCAATGGGATTTTCTTCGAAATATGTCTTGAAAATTGGTGTAAGGGTAAGGACACTGAGTAGAAACGGACAGAATATTTATGTGAAGACAAATTCATATTTCTTAACTCTGAACAACAGGCAGCTCTGGATTGATACCTATATTATCTGTTATACTGAAAATATTCCAATATGAAAACCATTGTATAAGCTTTGCTAAAACATAAGAATTGCCTTGCAAAGTAGGCTAATCATAGAGCAATGCGCATTTCTGATGACGTCACTTCCTGTACTTAATTGAAATGTATAGTAAGCTGTTTAAGCTTCGGTATTGAGGTCAATTTAAGTGAAAGTGAATGTTTTCTGACAGGTGTGAAACAAAAAATAAATAAAATTTGATTCGTCGTGCCTGTTTTCTGTTATAAATAATCTTTTACGGTACGTTTTGCTCTTTTGTCAGTGGCCTACCTGATTTTTACGATAAATTTCCCCACCCACCCACATATTTCAATGTCAGTATGTCATATAAAATAACAAGTTTTGCAATTCTTTATGTATGAATTTTGTTTTCAATATGTCTTTCTACTGTTTGGCATTAAGCAACATTAAATATAATTAGCCTGTGTATTTTTATTAAAAGATAATTTCATTTTATTGTTTTGTATCTTACATGAATTGCTGCTACTTCGCAACTTCCGGCGTGGAGTTTGCACACGTATCATCCAGTTTCATCAGTAATTTGATGCCAGTCGTTACAATATATAATGACCTAATCATTTCAGTAATAAAATGCCAGTCATTTGTTGAAATTAGATGTGAATAAGTCAAAAATCTCAATTTGTCGGTAAAAGGCATTTATAATAACTTTGCATTTATAACCACAGAGCAGAGAATAAAATCTCGTTTATTATGTTACTGGTGTAAAATCTTGAACCAATTTCTGTATAATTTTCTTATTTTACATTTAAAGGACAGTATTACGTGTTTTTTTATTAAAATATATCATTTTCTCATTGAGAAAACAGAAAAAGAACAGGAGAGACTTTCAGTGAAAATGTATAGTTTCCAGTATCCACACCCTTATGCTATATAAGCATGTGCTGTCATGCAAGAGTGACTTAGAAATTCTTTTAACGCATACCATTCTAAAGCACTTGAATTTTCCTTTCCAATAATATATAAAGCCACTGCTAAATATCAGCCAATAGACTACCATGAGATCATTTACATTATTTCTGAAATGCCCCTCGTATAAGGAGTTTGGCTATTACAGAGGTCTGTCAGTAGCAAATTGTTCGAAGATTGGCTGTCACTAGCCACTCTGATTTTAAAATTCGCAGACTTTCTGAATTGATTTCGATAGATCATACAAAACATGTCAGAATAATGATTGCACAGGTTTGTTTCATTACCTTAACATTTCCAGGGTCCTTCGATTTTGTTTAACTATCTGCTAACGTTTCTTGTTTGGACAAGTCCTTGGAGAGCCGGTAAATGTTTATGTATGAAAAAATATCATCCCTATGCAGACTGCACGTAATCGCAGACACTACATGGAAAACTTACATGAATAGAAAATTAACTTATTTGTTCGAGAGTTTCATTCAGTCTCATATGAGCAGCGACACGAGAAACCCAACAATGTGGTCGTGCGCCCTGCGCAGACTGGGATCAGCATCGGCATCCGCCTAGTCTGCGCAGAGTCTTTCCTAAGCGCTTAAAGGGTAGCTAAGGGTCTCAGCTACCCTCATGCGGACAGCGAAGACTCTGATCAGACTGGGCGGATGCCCAGGCTGATCTGAGTCTGCGCTGGGCGCACAACCACATTGTTGGTTTTCTCGCGTCGCGGCTCATATGTATTACACCTGCAACAATATGCATAGCACGTCGACGTTAATATGCGTAGAATACGCTCACAGCTATTCTACAGTTATGATGGTATGACGAAGACGATATTTACACCGTTCAAATAATAAGAGGTATTCATTCTCAAACAATTAAGAATCGTTATTCCGTTGTGTCCGGATAAAAAAAGACATCCTGACTCTACGTAGAGAAAGAGGAAACGACAATGTGGGCAAAACTCGCTATCATAACAATGTCTACAAAGCAATTAGTATTGACATTTTATTCAATACAATGATTGCAAATGAAGCACAAACACATGTACCTGTATGTTGTTGCTCGAATTACTACAAACGATTAATCCTCATTCAGGTTACCTTCTTGAGAATCTCTTTTAACACAGTTGCATATTTTTTTTTCCAGTTCACATGTATGAAAAAGGCGAATCTTTACAATTTACGTGTACCGGTAAATTTATTGGAACAAGATAGATCATTTGGATTTTACCCATAGGCAAGTAAATCTGCATAAAATTTCACGTGTATTGATATATACTCCTCCACAAAAATTTAGCATATTTCAACTTCACAGTGGTTCTGTTATACATCCTGTAGAAGAATTACAAAATAAAACAAAAACAGAACGATATAATTCATTGACTTTGAAAGACAGTATGCATAGGCATGTGCCTGTTGACATTTTGGTCTACACATATCATTTTTCAGAATTTTGGTGCCTGTAACTGTAATGCATTTTTTTAGTAAAACCCTATTTCTAAATTCTAATTTTCTGCATGCAAAAAAAGTCGTGCATTAAGAATTCGTGCTACGTCAGATAAGAGACTATATAACTGATGTATTTCATAAAAGGTTTGAAGTTCCAGAATCAAAGACTACCAATTTTCTATAAGACAACTGAGCCGCGACACGACAAAACCAACAATGTGGTTGTGCGCCCAGCGCAGACTCAGATCAGCCTGGGCATCCGCCCAGTCTGATCAGAGTCTTCGCTGTCCGCATGGAGGTAGCTTAGTCCCTTGGCTACCTTTGAGCACTTAAAGAAGAGTCTGATGAAACTGGACGGCCGCCCAGGCTGATCTGAGTCTTCGCTGAGCGCACAGCCACATTGTTGGTTTTCTTGCGTAGCGGCTCAAAAATGATAAAAGTAAAAAGTATGCAAAGACCAGGAACTGAAACAATCAAAATCCAAATCCAGCCCTCAAACCATAGGAGGAAACAACTAAGATTACAAATAATCAAGATACAGAGAACATATGGCCAACCGAGCGAGCAGCTTGTTCCCAAAAGGTGGCCGCTCAGCAACCCTAACCGAACCAAAAATAATAAGAACATACATAAGGTAAAACATCACAGAAACTCTGACACCAAAAACAGGCAACAGAGAACCACAACTTTAAAGTAAAATTGCACTATCGGTCATTCTGTACACCAAGTATGGGCAAGTTTGCCAATAATGTCCGAATTTGAAATTACATGACCAAAATTAATACAACACATTACAATTAGAATTTCATCTTTAAAAATAAGATGAAAAGTGGTGATGTTGTGGACACAATTTTGAAAAGGGCCGAAATTTGTCTTTGAAATACAGTGGTCTGAACTTTTGGCACCATTTATTCAAATAACTACCGAGTTCTAAAAGTCTAGTACCTCAGCATTTTCCGTTAACTTTATGACATCAAATAAGACCAACGATTAGATTCCTTTGGACATATCAGAAGTCCTATGTATCAGTTACATCTAATACTTAGTTCGACATTAAGTATGCTAAACTTTTGGCGAGGAGTATAGATGCAGTTTTGTTTACAGATAAACTTTCATTTTCACACATGTAAAAAATCCGGTACAACAGTTACTGTAAAGGACCCTGGTATGATAAGGGCCGTTTTTGGACCCCATTCAAATTCTCTTAAAAGCGCATGGTTTCTATTGCTTATTATTTGTGCGTATGGGAACAAGCAGAAATAATATGTTTCGTCTTTGTTAATTCTCAGAAAAACATGATTTATGACATGCCTATGTGGTTTCAATAACATGAAGGAAAATTGCAAGAAAATGTGCGTTTAATACATTTTCCCTTGAAGATATAAATCATTTACAATAGCTTTTGAAAGCTCTTGATAATAGGCTATTGATGAAATGCTTATACGTTAGATAGCACTGCTAATTACCTGTGCACTATACAAGGCCTCTCCAGTTACCCCACCCACTCAAGTTTGCAAGATAGATATGCCAAAGAGGCAGCAGCAGAAGCAGCCAAACTACCTAACAGTTTAAACACATATACCAAAAAAGATGCTAGCAGAAAGATGAAAGAACAGGTCATTGAAAAATGGAAGAGAGCATTTTCATTATTCAGTAATGTAGGCAGAACCCAAGAAGTTTTTAGTGTAGAAAAAATAGGGAAAAGATCAAAAATTGGAGAGGGAGATAAGCAGGCATTCAGAATTCTAAACCATCTGATCTGTGGCCACACTTTACTCAATGTACACAGATCGATTATTGACAAAAATCAAACTAAGTTATGTGACCACTGCGGTGTAATGGAATCCTTGGAGCATTTTCTTTTTGATTGTGACGAGTACAGTGAAGCTAGAGCCACACTGAAAAATGTTGCCCTACGAGTATTGTCTGAAGAAGGGATACCTGGTGGGGATGTGGATATGAAGATACTGTCAGGAAATGTTGAGGACATCAACTTGGATGGTGAACGTCAGGTTAGTTGAGGCCACTCTGAGCTACATTAAACAGACAGGAAGATTTTTAAAGATTTTTTTTGTGTGTGTGTGGGGGGGGATGGGGGGGGTCTTTTAATCCTAAACTCACGCACGAGTTTAGTCATCATAGCAAGTGTTAAAGCATTGAGTGGGAAGCACTAAGAAGACAACAAAGCACATATGTAATCATAGCCAGCAGTACAGTGGCGTTATATGGACAAAGAAGAAGAAGAAGAATTGCAAGTCCAGAGACGCTTTTCGAAAAATTCCAACAGATCAAAATGAATTGTATACCAAATTATCCCTTGTATTCTAACTAAGAAAATGAATACCCACAACATATGTTTATTTTGTCTATGAGCGGAGATATGGGCATTTTTATGTTGAGAAAACAGGGAAAATGTTCCGAACGCTGCCAGTTTGGTAACAAAAAGTTAAAAAATAAACATAGAGCCCGGTCTCCAGCACATTTAATATTTTCATGGAATGTAAATGTGTTAAAAAAATTTCTGTACACAAAATATAAAATGTGCTGGAGACTGGGCTCATATATTTTGAAAGCCTCAAAGACTACCAAATTCATCAATTTCGTCATAATCCGCTGGGGGTATGGATATGTTCAAGACAAAATCACATTTTTGTGCAAGAACTGGTTAATTTTGTGTTGCTGTTACAGTCATACATTCAAGGTTTGAACTTTCCTATGAATACATTTTTATTATGGGAATAAGACTTATGAAAAATGAGTTTTCTGGGGGCCAAATATGGGCCTTAACATACCATGGGCCTTATCGTACCAGGTCCTTTACAGATAAACTTGCCAATAAACAAATGCGCCTGTTTCAACAGGTACACTTTACAGCAGAATGATTAACTCTTTCGGCGCCAAATTTTTCAGACGACAAATTTTCGTCTGCTCAAATCATCAGACGACAGATTTGTAATTGGAAATTTTAACTATCTAAAGACATTTTTCATAAAATCAGGCTTTTTAAGTTCATATTTGAATGGCAAACAGTGTAGATCCTGATCAGACGGCTCTTTTAAGAGCCGGCTGATCTGGATATACGCTGTTTGCAAAGTCGCATTTTTGCGACTTTGGCGCCGAAAGAGTTAAACAGATAACTGTACAACGACTTGATATATGAGACATTCATCCAGACAGTAACCCACTGGGCACACAACCTTGAATCAACCTTGATTCAACGTCATGGCATTGAATCAAGGTTGATTCAAGGTTGTGTACCTGCTGGGTAAATAGAATCTTGTTGTTCAAAACATCGTTAATCTAACGATGCCGTTAGTTAAGGGTTCGTTTGGTCTTCTAGAACTTACAAAATCAAGTATGCTAAAATGCGAAAGAAATGTGAAGAGCTTTTGCAGTGCATAAGCTTCTCATATTCATTCGGCAATAGATGTGGTTTTGTGTACTATATGTTTGAAAATGTGTCTCGTTAACTAGCGACGTCTTTGTTTTGAACAGCGGAGCCCAGGATTATCGTTTATGTGTATTAAAAAGTTCAAGATATAGTGCTGAAACTTATTGTTGCCCCTTTCTATTTATGTACACGAATGAAAACTGAGGTGGAGGTAGCAAGCGAAAAAATACATTCCTGGTTTGCTCCTTTCAGTTTGACATCTCTCGTAGATATAATCAGAGATGTTGACTGAACTCTTATGCATTTAGCCTTCGACTGCACTACCAACTGACTTTTGCGTCATCCCAAGTGTAGTAAGGAAATGGATTTATGGAATATGTGACAAATTATCCACTGTCCATTAGATTTAATGCCTAGGCTACACAAAGCCATTCAACGTTTACATTACAATGGTGAAATGGGAAGTTTGTAAACATCCTTTTGGTTTTTAATTTGTCTCGAATTCCAGTATTCTGAGTCCACTCTTGAAATATTTTCACCGTAAGTCAAGGCGCACGAAGAAACCTTCTAGAAAACTCCATAAAATCTTTTAAATCTCTGCAAAGAGAAAATAAAATGGTACAGCTATAATTTTCAGATGTATGAAATACGTCCTTGAAACAAACTTATTTGCCATTTTCTCATAGGGGACTACGTATAAAGGAAAGCATTTGTCTTTAGAAACTACTGAGATTAAAGAGCCTGGTCCCGGCAGACTGGAAATGCTTTTCTTACCTACGAGACAGAGTTTGTTCTATTTTTAGCGGTGCTGGAAAATTCTGTCTTGCCCATGGGCTGGGACAGCTCACACGAGCTTGAATGCTGTGTATCACTACTCGCTCAATGAAATGCGATAAGCCTGACTCGGCGATTCTATACTTTATGCATTATTTTCATAGCCGCTGAATGAGTTTCCTCGAAGAAATTCATTCTTAATAAGTCCATCATTATCTGTTTCTATTCTTAAAATGGGAAAAAGCTCCAAAATAGTCAATGCTTCACACAAAACTGTCGAGGGTGCCGCCATTTTGAAGACGTTACCAACTGACGTTTGAAATAACGGTGACGTTACGTCACAATACTACTTACACTTGTACACGTTCGCATGAAATAATAGTTCCCCGCTCAATTTGATATATATCGTATGTAAGAAAAATAATCAAATATTGGTCTCCGATGCGGACAAGGAAAGCCCTACCCTCGGGCACAAAGATGGTGTCGGAAAATCGGCAAGCCTCGTTTCCGACACACCCTGTGTGCCCTCGGGTTGGGATTTCCCTGTCCACATCGGAGACCAATGATAGATTCTATTTTTCTCCCACCTTTGCCTATATAAGATAGGCTCTCAGCTCATATAACAAATTTCTTTCTTGCACACCGGATAGAAATTGCCACTCTTTTCACCTGGGATAGAAAATCTCATCTTACCCTGGTGTTCTGACCCAGGACCGGAAAAAAATCACGAGCTGTCAATGCATTGGTTGTATAGGAGCTCACGTACCTGCGTCGTCAAGTGACGTTGGCTATTTAGATGATGACGTCACGAAGACGGTAAAAATGACGTCAGTTTATGCACGCCAGTCGTTGACGTTAAGAGCCGAATGGCGGTCGTTGAAAGCGGCGCCTTCTTTCAAAATCAAATTGAAACCTCTCAAGCACTAGAATTACGCATTTTAAGAATTTCAGAAGTTAAAACAAAACATGGTGTGCAAGAAAAAGTATCTATCATTGGTGTGAGGTGCGGATAGAAAAATCCGTCACTCGGGATCACTGTTCGGCATCACTCGGCAAGCCGCGTGATGCCGAACAGTGACCCTCGTGACAGAATTTTCTATCCACACCTCACACCCATGACAGATCCTTATAATCTTATACCTGGCAACATCTTTCTTATATTAGCAACCAGACTTTTTCATTTTATGAATAATATTTTAATTCTTAATGAACAAAATGGACACGCAAGCATGTCGAATGACGTTTGATAGCAGATCATGGGTTTGTGACGTCACTCAATTTTAATGACGTCACTAAAACCGGTTAAAAACGTCCTAGCAAACTTGAAGCGCGTGACGTGAGAGGCTAAGTTGCATTTTGTTTTCGCCCTCTGGAAATAAAATAGTCCACATATCGTGTTTTCCGTCTATTTTTGAGGTGCAAACTGTGTTTACACCCATTTTAGGACCCGATAAACACACTGGGCTGGTCAAAATTTACTTCAGATCATTGGTTAGAAAGTTAGAATTTTCCTGTTCTGAAGCCTAATCCGACTTGAGGTTTAAAATCCGCTAACAGTGGGAGAAAAATAATCCATCATGAGCCAGTCCATGTAGGATAGTAAATCTCACCCTCGGGATCTGAATTTCAACCAGGGACTCGGCAACCCTCGTCCCTGGTTGAAATTCCGACCCCTTGGGTGAGATTTCCCTATCCTACATGGACACTCATGATGGATTGTTATAGTCTTCAACAGTAGCCCTGAAAGAGGTTCCGTTTACTTTTCTTGCATATACATGCATAGTGACAGATGTGAAGGTTTTTGCTTTGCTCGATATCCCGTAAGGACAACATGCCGTTTGCATTGCTTTCTAAACTGTGTTAATTACACATGGCAAAAAAGCAATGCAAATCACCTCGCATGTACTCTAGTTAAATTTATTTTATAACCGAGTCGCGGTTCGCAGTCGGAAGGGCGCCTGACTTGTATGTCAGAGGTCCTGGGTTCGATACCTGGTCCAGCCACTTACTTTCATTTCCACTTCCGCCGTTTCAAGAAGGGCATTTGTCAGTTACTGGTGAAAGTAAGTGCATTTAGTACTGGTTAACCGCTTAGAAGGTCTAAGCATGCCTAGGAATAGTATGGCTAGGTTAACTGACCGTCCCGACATGACCATAGTAGTTTACCGTGAACGTTAAACAATAACACAACACAACATCTAATTTCATTGCTGAATAAATAAACATTTACTATTAAATATGCAAAGATTGATATGGTGTTTTATTACTAAAAGAAAATATCATAACAGTGATCTAAAACTTGATCTATAAGCAGCTGGGTTCACAATTTTGACATGGAACTCTGAGCACAAATGAGTTCGCTAGAGGTACGACATATGTTTTGTTCAAGAGTTAGCAAAGTTCCAGTCATGCTGATCGCAGCATTACGAATAAAATATGAGCCGCGACGCGAGAAAACCAATAATGTGGTTGTGCGCCCAGCGCAGACTCAGATCAGCCTGGGCATCCGCCCAGTCTGATCAGCGTCTTCGCTGTCCGCATGGAGGTAGCTGAGACCCTTAGCTAC
Source organism: Ctena decussata (assembly GCA_963989385.1). Classification (NCBI taxonomy): domain Eukaryota; kingdom Metazoa; phylum Mollusca; class Bivalvia; order Lucinida; family Lucinidae; genus Ctena; species Ctena decussata. Next base: position 1,957,620 of record OZ022501.1, on the reverse strand, counting down.
CCTTTGAACACTAAATGAAATGTCTGATTAAACTGGGCGGATGCCCAGGCTGATCTGAGTCATCACTGGGCGCACAACCACATTGTTGGTTTTGTCGTGTCGCGGCTCATATACCCAATAAAACATACCTTTGTTGCCATACCATGCATACCAACAAATTAAGGCTTCATATGCATGCTAACAAAATGAAAGAAAGAACACATAAATGCAAATTTAAAAAGAACTTACGCAGTGCATACGCATAATTTCCCGGCACAGGCTCCCACAGAATTCTCTTCCTTCTGACACAGTGCAATGCATTTTGTCAGTAAGAAAGGACATCCGACGAAAAATCTTTTTAGCTTTCTGTTTGCTGTAGCTGAAATACGCAGTGAATAAACATCATACTACTCGTTGTTGTGCTGTTGCTAAGGCTAAATTTCTATGAAGAAGATTCCCACATCCTCCAGAGCAAATTTTAGACTGTTCCTCCAGAGCAAATTTCTTAGTTGTAGGGAATCTCTTTCTTAGAAATTCGGCCTTAGCAACACAAGTCGTTTTATAAATACGGCCCCAGATCAAAATCAGATACACCTGCTTTCCAGGGTGTCTAAATGATTCGAACCCATAACCGATACTGTCTGTGACTGCTATATTTTGCAAAACGGGAGAATTAATACGCATCATTTATACATTCAATATACAGTTGACTCTCTTTATCTCAAATACTGGTGTCTCAAAATACTTTCTTATATCAAAGAATACATAATGTTTCTTATCCCTACACGGATTCTCTTCATGATATCAAAGAATATAGTGTAGACATTTTCTTATTTTTCTTTACATTATAACCCTTTAATCTCAAGCTACTGCTAGCTCACAGTAAATTTTCTGGGCCCAAAGTTTAGTAGCTTACGATTAAGTTCGACTTTGACATATCGAGAATTAATTGTATTTCAGAATGTAACTTTTCTCAAGATGAACCGATTTAATTCTTTTAATGATAAATTTTAAGTCACATCCCTTCCTCAAATTATAGAGGTCACAGACAGTATCGGTTACGGATTCGATCCACTTAGCCTCCTAGACAACACCATAATGAGGATTGGAAGGGAAATATTTTAAGCAATTTTTACCAAACCTGTCTACACTGAATAGATACGGCGAAATATAATAGATGATTTGAGGATCTTACAAGAGTCGTAATTTCATATGAAATTCATGAAACGGGCCTTTGGCGCGTTTTAAAAATTTCATATGAAATTACCACGAGTGTAGGATTCTGTTTATCATATGACCCCTTAAAAGGGATTTTAGGCCACCAAACTGAACATTATTTCAATAAGAAAACACAATGTTGACATGGACGTTGTTAATGACGTTACGTAACACGCCAAAGTGATATTACACGTGTGGTCCATACGGTTTTTATGACATGATGTTATCCACTGAATAACAGCAACGTCATATGATAAAAGCAGTTGTGACATAACCTATCTACATTGAATAAATACAGCGAAAGTTTATTTATGAATTGTAATACACAGCATTTTATACTTAACAGGATTAGACCACAGTTCTTTCAGAACTATGAACTGGTCATACATGCTCTACAAATGTTCAGTTTCATTTTGAAATTTCAGGCCAGTTTATCCTTGCTAAATGTATTTTCACTGTTTAACAAACCAATACAAAATCATACAATCGAAAATCTACACTGCTCAAAATATCTAAAGATATAACTTCATCATATGACGTCGCATCAGAGAGTGTAATAAAGCCATGTATTAAAAAGGATAATCAGCTAGTGGATTAAATATGCAAATGATATCGTAACGTTGTGCGTTGACGTCCATAAAAACGTCGCGTTTTCTAATGGCGAAATCGTGACATTTTAGTGCAAAATTGGCTAATAAAATGCCATTTTATTGTCATATGATAAATAGAATATTGCATTCGTGCTCATGTATTACTGCATTTATTAAACTCGTTGCGGAAAACCGATAAAATTCTCGGCGTAGCCTCGCAACTTATCTTTTTCCCCAACTCGTTTAATAAACTCAATATTACATGACCACTCATGTAGGTCCTCTACATGTATTTCATAACTCTCATCATTAAAACTAATAAATAGGTTAGGCATCGCAGCTTTCAATGACATTGACACCGAGCCCATGTAATAGGTTTGATGTTGAAGAGTTTTATAAAAAGAGTGGCATATGATATCATATCAAAACTCATATATAGTGCATTTTTTTAAATATTTTGAGCAATGAGTTCTTGACTAGCTACTTGTTTTGATGAACGCGCAGAAATAATTTCACTTGTTTGGAAATTTGGATAATTATAGTGACTGGAATATTAAGGATGATAACGACAATTGAAATAATTTTTGCAGTTAAATCACACCTGTTATAAAAAGAAAAGGTTTAAAATACTTACATGCATAATTTAAGGTAAGTAAGAAAAGTAAACAAAACAGAATTATATGTCGCATTTTGACTTCGAATTACTTCTTCACTTCTTAAGCCCGCATACAATTAGACTGCATTTATCAAACGCATATGACACTCAACACGATATGTTATTTGATATGATTTATCATTATACTACTGACAAACATCATATTACCAGATCAGAAACGGTGCTTTAGGACTTTCTTTTCTCTTTTTTTCCTGCAAAGATATCATTTCTGCAAGGACATATTTATGTTTTTTATTATTTTCCAAATATACTCCTTACTGCTGCCATGGTTTGCTTGCATTATTAAGGGTTGACAGTTTAGTTGTATACGATTCTGTTGCTTACTAGGCGTACTATGACATACTGCATGCTGTTCTGCCAGTCTGCTAACTATATAATTGCCTTCAAATATTCTGCCAGTCTGCTAACTATATAATTGCATTCAAATATTCTGCCAGTCTGCTAACTATATAATTGCCTTCAAATATTCTGCCAGTCTGCTAACTATATAATTGCATTCAAATATTCTGCCAGTGTGCTAACTATATCATTGCATTCAAATATTCTGCCAGTCTGCTAACTATATCATTGCACTCAAATATTCTGCCAGTCTGCTAACTATATCTGTATCATTGCATTCAAATATTCTGCCATTCTGCTTACTGTATCATTGCATTCAAATTTTCTGCCAGTCTGCTAGCTATATTATTGCATTCAAATATTCTGCAGGGCTGCTAACTTTATCAACCAATATGGCCATATTCCTAACGTTTCAGAGAGGGCTATGCTTAGCATGGTAGTTCAAGTGGACTTGTTGGAAGCAAAACTCGAAATGACCGGTACATAGAATTAAGAGTAAAAAATTAATAAAGTATCTTAATACACAAAAACGATATGGTAATGAAATTTCACACGAATGCACACAAAGTTATGAATGATAGGATAAATATGCTCGCATGCAATGCCTTAGTCTCATTACTTTGCTCGTAACTGAGCCGCGAAACGACAAAACCAAACAAAGTGGTTTGTGTGCCCAGCGAGACTCAGATCAGCCTGGGCAGCCGCCCAGTCTGATTAGATTTTTCGCTGTGCACTTAAAGGGTAGCTAAGGGTTTAAGCTAGCTCTATGCGGACAGCAATGACTCTGATCAGACTGGCTGGATGCCCAGGCTGATCTAAAAATTCACTTGGATTACATGCCACTTTGTTGGAATTATCGTGTCGCGGCTCAATTATAAGGATGAGTATGCAAATAAAGGGGGCATTCCAGTGTTATGAGAACTTAACAACAACACTGATTTTCGCACGTAAACCAGAAATCTTATCAACGCTCTGGAATTTGATATTTCAGAATAGTTGGGAGTATATACCATTTGCCCTGTCATTAAAGTAGGGTTGGTCGCAATGCGTATATGTATGTCAAGGATATAAACTCATACTTTCATCTTAGTTTCGAAAGTATCATACAGACACCTATCATATGCGTGATTGTCAATCAATTGATTAATAAATTAAATGAATTAATTAGTTGTCTTTTTTTCTATTGTTTGTGTTTCGAAAACTCCAGGTTCTTGGCTGATCCTGTACATGTTAACTGGTACCATGGATAACAATTTTAAGTGCCAGTTACAGAGGCCCCCACACGACCAGCCCTTTCACGAAACGGACCTCACCAATTTGACACGAATAAGATTCTGGTTCTCATATGACTTTTCTCTGCAAAGATTCGCAAAGTGTTGATATTATTTCCCACAACAACAGCAACAAAAATTAAAAAATAGACCTGCCACGAATGTTCAAGTTATTATCACTTTTCGTCTTGAAAAATGCAAAGGCATAAGTATGTAGATCAGCCCCGGAACCAGGGGGTGGGCTTTGAGGCTTCAGCCCCACCACCTGGGCCCGATTAGATTAAAATATATGTTGTGACATCTCATTAGAATCGCCTTGGCGAGGCGATTCTAATGAGATATCACAACATATATTTCAAGGCCCCTCCCAAAAAAGACATTATCAAAAATCTCACCAAACTGATACTTAATTATTTCATATATTTTCAAGCCCAACTCCCCCGCCTCCACCCCCTTCCCAAATACACCTAGCTACCCCCAGCCCCACCAGTTATCCAGAGCCCCGCCAGTATGTGGTGGTCTGGATCCGGGCCTGTAGATGTAACACTTGTCAAATGGTCTCGTGTAATGATATTGCAACAAGATTAATTATACTAATCCCATCATAAAATAAATATTTCTACACTGTACATAGGTCCTTTCAGTAAGTAACTAAGTTTATAAAGTTTATCGGAAATTATTTACCAGACGTTTGTTTGAAACAGGTTCCGAAAAATTACCAAAAGAAAGTATACACTTCATCGCCTATGAGTCGTGACTCTAGTGTATTTTATTGAGCCAGTAACAAGCCACTTTGAGTTGCCAGCCTGTAACGATCTCTGCCTGTAGGAGATAACGGGAATCCCCGGAGTGACGTCAGCGGATGATCACGTGGATGGATTGGTTGGCAAAAAGATAGCGACTGACAGTGGTCTTCTATGGGATTTTGCTGAATATTAACCTCTGAAATGCGTAAAATATAGTTAAGAAAGCTGGGAATAAATAGAAATCGATAAAACCAGTGCAAATATTGTTTTAATCGCTTGTCGCGCGAAAAAAAAGAGTCATTCAATATTATTTAAAGTTATTTAATTACTCGACATATATTGACTCGCTTCGGAACAGGATTTTTTTCTCTTAATAACTTTGACTGAAAAGAAAAATAAATAAATGAAATAAAAATACAATAAATCGGAGGTACTAAAGATCAGTATTTTAACCTTTAAACCTTTTCGACAATCAAGGTGATTAGTAAATATAACACGGTTGATAGAAAATGAAAGACAATAAAATATAGAAATTTGTAATGCAGTCATTACCATAGTATTTAGTCCGAGCTCATGACGTCTAAACAATAAATTCTCTCTCTCTCTCTCTTTCTCTCTCTCTCTCTCTCTCTCTCTCTCTCTCTCTCATTGTTTGCTCATTACATTTTATTAGCGGACAAGCTTATTAAATTTAAAATATCATAGATTATAATAATCGAGTTTTATTTGATATTTTAGATTAGTCACACCGCCAAAATCAGTTGGTTATATTATATAAGTTAATATGACATTGCCACTGCAGGAAACCCGCGGGCGTTCTTTGAAATATGATAATTAAAGACATTTCTTATCAAAAGACCCGCTGAATACCGGATAAATTCATATAAACAATAAACAACCGGTTTAATTTCAAAATGTACACCAGATACAGACACATTTTTAAGAGTATCCATGCTAAAACGTACATCTAAAAGCACTTCATGTGGAACCAAATTAGGAAATATTTCACACTAAAATACCTACATTTCTCAGCGTTATCATTTATATAAAAATATGCATCATAATGCGCAAAATACACGGCATAGTTAATAACATAGTTTAACATCACCCAATAAACGTTCAATATAGCGTGATTGATTATCGACTTTTTGCCAACCAGTGTGGGGAATACCTTGGAAATCCTTATCGATGACGTCACCGCGTTTTCTCCTGTTCCTGAAAAACTTGACGTCATAATGCTGAAACAGTTGTGGACTGTTAAAAAAGACAATCGGAAACTCAAATATTGTTTTACTACAGGTAAACTGTCTCGCGAAGTACGACAATGAGTGTGGCTCGGAGAAGGATGCTCGCTGCCTGCCGAGACCTGCATCATCTTTTTTCTTTCAAACTTTTGGGCCGTAGAGACACTGAAGAAGTTAAATACAGAACCGCGCATCTCTCGCACTAAAGGTAGTGATACGTTTTTATTACAGAAAAATGTATGTAATAATATGGTCCAGGTGTAAAAAGGCCGAAATGGACATGTATTTTTACATACAGTGTCTATCGTCAAGCAGTTTATTTAGTAATTTTACTACACTAATTTTTATTGTAATTTGAATAAAAAAGTATCATGTTGAAGTTTAGCCATGAAAAATAAGATAATGCAGGCATTGAAAAAGTGGTCATTTTCTTTTATCTTTGGGCATATGAGAACTTGATATTCAAATAAACGAAACGCAAATGTTGTGGTTTGCTTACAAGAAACAACCAAAATTTCAAATACACTTTAATAGCAAAATCGTATTGTCTTGTTTGCTGCACATGGAAAACTTTCTGAATAATCACCTGCAAAAATAATATCTGACAGGCTAGCATATGTTTTATTGCGCTAGAATCATACCGGACTTTTTAACTGAAACAGTCTTCTATCAGATCCATTTAAGGGACCCTGTAAAGGCAGTCTTCATATGCTAGAAACAAATTTGCCATTATCAAACGAAATCAATAAATAAATGGGTTCATATGTCATAAACATTTTAATCTCAAACCCTTACAGCCCTCATACAAGGCTGCTGTGTCTTTGGAAAGACTGCGAATATGTTTGCAAAGTATAAACAATACATCTCTAATTGTCTACTAGTATTATCTAATCATGGTATCGCAACATGAGATGTAAAATATTGTAGTGACAAAACGAAATATATTCGCAGTCTTGGCAATGCCCCAGAACCTCCGGTCGGCTTGTCACTTGTAATTTATTGTTTGTTGGGATGTCTTTGTCAATCTTTCCCTTTGATGTTGGGGATAGGGTTTGAGATCTGATACAGTCAGTTCCTGAAGTGTAGTTACTCTTTAAATTTCAAACCGACAACGGCAAATAGCGGCAAATCTTAGCTAGCAGGCACATGATGCCGCATCCTCGTCAGTCCGACGTCATTACGCCATGTGCCTGCTGGATAATATGCCGTCAAAGATCAACAATCATTGCATTTGGCCGCTAACGACTTGGTCTATGACCGACAAGCCAGTGTTAAATGAAGTCGACACGACTGAATATAATGTCTCTTGATGTTTTGTCGATGTCAGACGACGTCGGCAACAACATGACCCGATATTCATCAGTGTCAGTTTGCTATATCACGGTGGGAAATCACGTAATATTGTACTAATGTACGGACAGAACGGGAAAGAAAACTGATCATTATTTCGTAAATACTCAATGAATTTTCACGCGGGAAAATGCAAATACCTCATCACTTTTTGCACGATATGAAAATTTATCCTTTATTTCCTTTGGGAATCTGTCCGAGTACAGATAAACTAGACAATCACTAAAAGTGTCGAATGCCCCCGCCATATGCCTCACTAGATGAGTAATGTGTTAAAACATATTAGTGTGAAGTTACATCAAAATCTGACAATAAATAAAGGCGCTAAAGGGATGACAAAGTTTTTTGTAAAAATAGCAACTGTAATGTTGATCTTGGATCTACGATCCTGAAAGGTGAACTCGGCCAAGATATTGTATTACTTAATATTTGTGTGAAGTTATATCAAAATCAGTTGACAAATAAAGGCGCTAGAACCATGACAAAGATTTGCATGCACCTATAATAGCATATGTGACCTTGACCTTGGACCTGCGATGCTGAAATCTGAATTTGTTCCACATATTTTCATGCTAAATATTTGTGTCAAGTTTTGTCAAAATCATTCCAGACGAATGACAACGTATTTTCTGAAAATAGCAAATTCTGGATTGCGAACTTGTCAAAGATATTGTCACACTAAACATTTGGGAAAAGTTACATCAAAATTGTTAATGAATAAAGGGGCTAGAGGGATTATAAAGTTTTTTTTTCTAGAAATAGCAACTGTGACATTGACCTTGGATCTCGGATCTGAAACGGTAAGTTATTCAAGATACTGTTATACTTAACATTTTTGTGAAGTTATATCAAAATCGATCCATAAATAAAAGCGCTAAGCGATACCCAAGTTTTTCTGAAAATAGCAACTGTGACCTTGACCATGATCCTACCACCCTGAAACGCAAACATGTTCGAGGTATTGTCATACCCAATATAGCTGTGATGTAATTCCAAATCGGTTGATAAATGAGGCCACTAGAGTGATGACGAAAGGTGAGCTTGTATATGAGCCATGGAAATAAGGTCAAAATATGTATGTCATTCAAGGGGACATAATTCTGCAATAAATACCTAACTCAAAGTTCTGTTTCCTTTATGCATATGTTCAATACACGTCTCACTGTGTTGCAAATTCCAAATCCCAACACCAAATATACTGAGAGGCGAAAGAAAGTATACAGGTAACGCAGTCTTGATTTTTCTATAGATACCTACACATCTGCATAATATCTGGGTATTGTTGATACATACAATAATTTTTGCATAATTTGCGACAATTTTCAGTACAATCGGTCAAAGGATACTGTAATGACATCGCTTGAAAGGGACACGGGGTCTAAGTCAACATTTTCGTTTGAGAAGCTCCCCTTTAAACCTTTACTTTGGACAGCAGAGGTTGATTTTAAGCGTTTCTGTGCATTACATCGAAAAAGGGACGAAAGGTTTGTAAGGCCATGTCGCCCTCTTAAATGAGACATGGGGTTTTTGTACTAGGAAATGATGTTTTTGGAGTATTCTGGTAACATGCATTGAATTTACATTAAGTTCTTAGGGAAAGTTCATTTGAAATTTTAAATAAACAAGTCTAAGAGGTACTATTCAAGTGCACACAAAGGCAAGAAGCAAAACAACAACTTTTTAAAAATTTCGAGTGAAAACTTCCAACACCAGGTAAGATAGAGAAACATTTAATTCCCTAAAATTTTAATTCAAAGGGAGATAATTTCAGACATGTAGCATTTCTAGCTATGGTTGAAGCCGTTTGGTGGGAGTTTCAGATTAAATGACGATGTGGTTTTACTCACAGACCTTAGCGCTAGACATTCATGAAGTGCAGAATGCCATTTGTCATGTGCAAAGCGAGTTTTGATTGGAACTGCTAAATTTGAATTAAGGGCCTTAACTCCATTATTAATGACTGCAAAATAATTAGATTTTGCGTCTTGAAAATCTACACGTTTGCCAAAATGACATTATTGATATTTCCATGCAGCCATGACCTGAGACTCAGTATTCAAAATCAGAAACTTTATACTTTTAATTGCCTCTGAGTATACTATTGGAGGAGTTGGAGAGACAAGAACAGTACTACAAATTGTGAAATACAGCCGAAATATGTATGTCATTCAAGGGGATATAATTCTGCCATAATGAACTGAATCAAAGTTCTGTTTCCTTTATGCACATGTTCGATGCTTTTCTGAACTGTGTTGCAAGTTTCAACTCCCTGCATCAATACTGTAGAAGGAGTTGTGGAGACACAAACAGTACCACATATGTGAAATATGGTCAAAATATAAAGGTTATTCACAAGGGCAAAATTTTGCAATAAAGACCTAAATCAAAGTTGTGTTTCCTTTATGCACATGTTCAATGCATGTCTGAACTGTGTTGCAAGTTTCAACTCCCTGCATCAAATACTGTTGGAGGAGTTGCGGAGACACAAACAGTACTACAAATGTAAAATATGGTAAAAATATGCAAGTTATTGAAGGGGACATAATTCTGCCAAAAAGATCTGAATCAAAGTTCTGTTTCCTTTATGCACATGTTCAATGCATGTCTGAACTGTATTGCACGTTTCAACTCCCTGCCACAAATACTGTAGAAGGAGTTGCGGAGACAAGAACAGTACTACAAATTGTGACGGACGTACGTACGTACGGACAAGGGCAAAACTATATGCCCCTCCCCACTTCGTGGCGGGGCATAGAAATAACCGAGGTAAGTCACACGATTCTCCGCCTTGTATATTCGCTATTATGGGTATAAAGTCTTTAATCGCGGAATGAAATATTTTCCACGATAAGTGTCGAGTCTAAATGGAACTTTATCGAATAAGAAGTAAAATGGAAACGAAAAGAAAAACAAAACGCATGCGGAAAAAACTATCATGTCTCTATAATTAATGGCTTATAAATGTAGCAAACATGTGTATTTTCAATCCACACTTCTTCAACGTAAAGTATCTTCCAGTCCGGAAAGTATTTGATAGCAATATTCATAGGAAGAAGTAAAAGTGGTCAAAAGACCGAAATCATAAGTCCAAACTCGCAAATTTGTATAATCATTGACAAATCCCAAACGTTTAGAAAGGTAGTCAGGGACCCACCACACAAGTGTTCCCGGGTGTTGAACTTCATCTGAGCCGCGACACGATAAAAACCGAGAAAGTGGTTGTGCGCCCAGCACAGACTCAGATCAGCCTGGGCATCCGCCTAGTCTGATAAGAATTTTTGCTAAGCACTTAAAGGGCAGCCAAGGGTCTTAGCTACCTCCTTGCGGACAGGGAAGACTCTGATCAGACTGGGCGGATGCCCAGGCTGATCTGAGTCTGCACTGGGCGCACAAGCACATTGTTTATTTTCTCGTGTCGCGGCTCACGTTATGAAGCGAACTACACTAAGTCTTTCGAATCATTTAAGGCAGCAAGACCTTGGTTGGTTGGTTGGTTGGTTAGTTGGTTGGGGTTTAACGGCCTTTTGAGGCAATATTTCAGTCTATATCGGGCCGTGTCCCAGAGAGAGAGAGAAAGAAAAGAGAAACAAAAGACGAGAGAAATAATTTCCTAACAACCACCGCCAACACCTACTGCAATCGCACTAAGTCCTTGCCCTAATTTTATCCAAATGAGCAGGACGCCCCGTACTGGAAGTAATAATCAGCACCGTCGCCCGACCACCACCCCTGGTTCAGATTATCTACATATCCTTGATATGAGTCCATGATGACAGATTGTATTGACAGACAGTAGCTACAGCTTTGAGTTTAGCATACAAGCTATAGAATTACTTTTAGGTTTAGAGGCAATTATATATTGGCGTTCCTAAAATAGTAACCTTAAATGACGATTCAATTCAATTCAATTTATTTATTTATTTGGGCTCAAACGAAATACGTTTTTTGCCCTAAACATAGACGGGAGTGAGCTTTAGCCTAAAGGTATATTATGACAAGTCGGCAACGGTTATGTGTCTGATTGACTAGAGGAGAAATGTGGATGAATATTAGCGCTACATATATTTGCTTTTTTTGAAATTTTTCAGCAAATGTTCTGGTAATGATGACAAATTGTATTGACAGACAGTAGCTACAGCTTTGAGTTTAGCATACAAGCTATAGAATTACTTTTAGGTTTAGAGGCAATTAAATATTGGCGTTCCTAAAATAGTCACCTTAAATGACGGGGAGTGAGCTTGTGCCTAGAGATATATTATGACAAGTCTGCAAGTTATGTGTCTGATGGATTAGAGGAGAAATGTGGATTAATACTACATATGATTGCTTTTTTTTAAATTTTTCAGTAAATGTTCTGGGAATGATGATGACCATCCTTTTACTGAACTGTACACCTTTGAAAATGATAAACACTGTTTCACATACATAATAATTCATGTCAGTGTTCGTGGTGTCTTTAGTTTCATGTACCACTAGCCAACGATATCTACTGACTCGTTATCATAGATTACACAAGTTGATGTCAAGCCACGTATCTGCCAACAGTCTTTGCCATACAAATGATCATTAAGAATATATGCAAATGTGACCAGCTCAGATTTTGGTGATTCGTTGAGGTTAAGTTCCACTCTGTTGCCACTGTTGCTGATTGATATGCTGCTGATACGCACCCCTGTCATAGGTATCCATTTATGTTCTCCAAGAATGGCCTGTACTGGACTGCAAAGAAAACACAAAATAATAAGTTATTTATTCCAAAGATAAGCAAGTTTACGTAGAAATTCTAGATATGGACAGCTAAATAAGTGTTGAAAAAAAGGAATCACTTGGAGGCAAATATCGTATACGCGGTAATTTTGGCGGGTTTTTGCGGTTAAGGGTCAAAAACATAATCATTAGTTTTCGCGATTTTTAATTTTCGCGGTTAGCATCATGCGCGAAAAGCAAAACAACTTCTTTTTCACTTGAACCAGTTCGTTCATTAACCTGCGGCAGGGCCGCCGCAGGTTAATTAATGAACTGGCTCAAGTGAAAAGTACCAGCAATTACCGACGGAAACAGAAATAAAATATATGAACACTGTGTCTACAGAAGACACTTTGTAAGAAACAGGGCATTATTCGCGATTTGATATTCGCGGTTTCTAACTGACCGCGAAAAACCGCGAAAAATGGAACACCGCGAAAATTAGCTAGTATACAGTATATAAGACATGTATCAAAATTCTTCGTGCAAGTACTTCCTGTACTTTTTTGGTTCATATTAAAGAGAAATCTTTCAGCATTCCTGTAAAGTCTTATAGAATATAGTAAACGTTTCATTAAAAAAGTTTTTATTGATAAACTGGACATCTTTAATCTTTTCAATGCACATTGGTTAGCACCTGTTCTCAGGTAAGCGACAAGGTTCCTGATATCCAAAGGAAGATAATCGGACGGGTAAATCCGATAAGCCACAGGCAGAGTTCCATATGAGAGGCTTCTTTGACATGTACGTTTTCAGGTAACAAAAAATCACGTGAATGTAAAAGTTGAAAAAAATGATACTTTTTGTAATAATGTCTCACCTGTTCAGATATGGCGAAAAGAAATAGAGACAGAAATCCTGTTTAGAACATCCGGTGAGGTCGATGACAGTGGTGGAGTTGAAGCGCTTCCAATGTGTTATGTTATTGTATGGATAAAATATTCCTTTCGACAGCTGTAAATGGTATAAGAAAGTGGCTTTTACTAAAACCTTGTACCGCACCGGCTGAAATCTTGTACCGCACTCACGGAAATCTCCGTACAGTCTCGAGTAAATTCCGAACTACATCTTCATCTACGTTATAGTCTTTCCTTGTGAGAGAAAATAATGAATCTATGAATAACTATTTACTTTACGTCGAATTTATGTCAACGAAAATACTTCTCCATCACAATATATGATACAAAAGATCACTTTTCTATTTTTCTGCAAGCAAACTCTCAATATTACTATACCCTGAATGTCTTCTCTGCATGCATAATATGGCAGATTTACATTAAACTGTCAAGGCTTTTTCTCAAAAAAATATACATGTATTTCTCTGGTGATTGCAACACATAGTTACCTTCAACCCCTGTAGGAAAAAAATCGGATAGATATATATATCTATATGCGATTTGTTTAAATCTGGAAAATTGTACGGATAAAGTTACCTTGAAACAAAAATATATATTGGAAGTATATCTTATTTTTTTATCAGTAAAATCAACCAAATCTAAACGCCAAGGACAATCATGTTGTAGTTATCCTGAGAATTTTTTGAACAGGATAAAGCGATACTTTAAATCCTTTTTGAGGTTGGGCAATTCAAGTCTCAGCAAAATATAAATTTGTATACACTTCCAATACATTAACATGTCTAATAAAAAATTAAAGAGTAAATACACTTGTTTTTCAGAATCAGCATATACTAAGTAACATACCCTATGCCTACGGTGGAGACCGTAAAATTCTGAAATCTTCGGCGGCGCGGTACCCTATTTTACACCAGTGCGGTGCAGTGCGGCGCGATGCGGTACAAGGTTTTAGTAACTCTCTAAGAAAGTTTGTCAAAATAGAGCCTAGCAGAGCAGAATTGAAATCATCGGTGCATGCTCAATTCTTATCGTCCTGATTTATCGGAAACACTGTTGAAAAGGACGTAACACCGCAAGTCATCCATCCATCCATCAATTCTGGGACAGTACGGTCCCTAAAGAATCAGTCCTTTACGTCAGTGCCTGTAATCCATCCATGTCAGATTCGGTCCATTTGTGATACAGGTAATAATGCGAGAATAATTTTAATCTACCATTCAGCAACTTTAATGTGCAAGCAATAGTAGTATTTAAGTGCTTGTTCAGTTAGTTTTCAGGCAAAATGAAAAAATCATTCAACAAGGAATAAAAAGAAATATAACCTCATCGATTAATTAAATTTACAGAAGCCAATAACAATTTCTTTGAATACTCACTCTTCAGCACATAATCAACCAACTTACATGGACTACCCCAAAAAATTGTAGACCTATTCTATATGGGCGGAATTTTATGGGACAACTTTGGGCCGATTTTTATGCGCTTAGATGGTTCGCGACAAAGTCTTGCATGAATAATTTTTTTTGGATAGAAATAACATCCATTAGGGGGAACCGTATGAACGCCATAAGGAAGATATTTGCCGAAAAAGAAACGGCAGTGAACCTTAGAATTGAAAACCTAACGCCTCAACTATCAGTATTTAAAATGGGTCACTGCTTGATGAGCGAGAAAACCCAGTAGAAAGTGATTACATAAAGAGACCCGCCACAGCTAATCCATATCTATAAAGTGCTCACCCGCCTAATTAAAAGATACATTAAGAGATAACATGCTGCATACTTGATTCTTCATTTTATATCATCACATGACGCGTCAATTGTTTTAAGTTTTATTTGAAAGTTCAAGCCATTTGAGGTAATATAAGAATAAATTAAAACTTCGTTTATCCGTCAGCCAGTTTCTCAAACAAAATTCAAAGAGCTACCTCAAACAGAAAACAACGGGAATTCATGCACGTTAATACACCATTATTTTTTAAGAAGAAACAGGGGCATTTATTACGTTATCCGATTCACAATACTCATGATGCGACTCATGCCACTCATTTTTAGAAAAATCAATTGTTTGCTCCTAGTCAGTGTAATGATGAGACTAGCATGGATAGTATAAGTGTTTCCCTTTTCTTTCTTAAAAAGGTCGAACATGAATCGTATCGTAATTGAATAGGTTCAGATCTGCATACCATTACTTTGCAGAACTGAATTACCGTATTAAAGCCCAGGTCTCCAATACCAACAGAAAACTGGCTCTGTATATCAGCGGCAAACAGAATACCATACTCTTGCATCACACCATTAACTTTTACAAACGACTGGGTGGTCCAAACGTCGCCCATTTTCGGGGAGCCTTTGGGTCTAAGAGCATCCTATATAGAAAATTGTCGTTTACTTGAAATACACGATGAAAGCATTAAAGAGCATACGTTGTGCTCATCTGTGAAATATGACAAAGACAAGATGATGTTTGCTTCCTGTTTCGTTTTGTGGTTGAAAATAGAAACTAAAAGATAAAAAAGAGATATGTTTTATGTATTTTGTATGACTATTTGAGCCGAGGCACAACAAACCAACAAGGTGGCTGTGCGCCAAGCGCAGAGTCAGATCAGCCTGGGCATTCACTCTGTCTGATCATAGTCTTCGCTTTCCGCATGGAGGTAGCTTAGACACTTAGATACCCTTTAAGCGCTTAGCGAAGAGTCTGACCTGAGTCTGCGCTGGACGCACAGCCCCTTTGTGAAGTTTCTCATGCCGTGGTCCATTTATGTTTGTTGTAATAATGTACAGTTACCCTATGTTGGACTGGGTATGTCTTTTATCGAAGATATAAGCTTCGACACTACAAACCAACAAAGTGGCATGTGCGCCATTGGAAGACTCAGATCAGCCTAGGCATCAGACCAGGCTGACCAGAGTCTTTGCTTTGCGCTCAAATGTTAGCTAAGGGTCTAAGCTGGCTCCATGCGGACAGCAAAGACTCTGATCAGACTGGGCGGCTGCCCAGGTTGATCTAAGTGTTCGCTGGGCGCACATGCAATTGTGTTGGTTGTGTCGTGTCGCGGCTCAGTTGTGCTGTTCCATATACTTGCTTGCGTTTTCTTTGCGTATTTTCCTTCTTCTGCTTTCGATGTCTAGGTAGGGTTATGTTTTATTATTGCGGCTTTCCAAATGGATTGCCATTATCATTTTTCCAATAATACGCTCGAACAGCGATCAGTGTAAAGCGGGGTGGGGGGGGGGCAAATCTGCCCACGCATGGATTTTTATTGTTACTTTGCATGTTTACTATCTTCAACCTTACAACTACAAATATGCGTTTATCTATCTCAGTGAAGGCTTTAAGATCACAGGAGAGCACCCTGGAGTACTCCTGTTTTTTTGTGATACCAGCCTTAATTTAATAATATTAATTCATAATTTACCAATCATAAATCCTCAGCTTTATTCAATTTCATAAACTGTGAACTACAATAGTAAAAGCGCCCCATATGGATATCTTTGATTCCGTTTATGCTTATGCAAACATGCAAACACAACTTTTTTTAAACATTAAGTCAGAAAATATTGCTAAAAGTGACACTAAAACTATTAAAAAACGAAAAGCATCCTAAAATTTATGTATGTTCCAGTCAGTGTCAACCTATCAAATTTCCTGAAAAATAGGCTAAATGTTTCCTCTTTATACCAGAGGAATTTCATAAAATTCGGAAACCGGTAACATTGTCATATAATGCATGATATAGATGAAGGTGATTTGTAAGACAAAATGCATGTCACATTTAAGTGTTAATATGTTCATAGAAACACTTCATTTTCTAGTAATATTAATAGTTACCTAAACTACAATCATTATAAAACGCTCCATATGCAGATATATTGATCTACTTTGTCTAAGGAATAAACGGAAAACTAAATTAACTCCGACCACTCGACAGTATATAAAGAATAAAAAATACAACATTGGACCTACCAGAATAAATATTTCACATGACATTTTTACTCATTAAGGAGACCAATTGTGCTAAATAATTAATTTTTGAAATCCATGCATAAATGTAGAAGTAATAGCTGGGAAAAGCTCAACAGTTTTATCATTTAACCTTCTAGTGTGACCTTGACCTTGGACCTACCAGAATATACGCTTCACATGACACTTCGACTCATCAAGGAGGACAACTGTGCCAAATTATTTTGAAATCCATCTATAAATATAGAAGAAATGGTCTGGACAAGCTCTATTTATGACCATTGTATCATTTGACCCTCACAAATGACCTTGACCTTCAACCTACCTGAACAAATTTGCCGAATAGCACTTCTACTCATTCAGAAGGGGAACAATTTTTTTTTAAATCCTGGCATAAATGTAACAGAAATGCCCCCGAACAAGCTCAATTTATGACCATTATATCATTTGACCTTCAAGTATGACCTTGACCTTGTACCTGACTAAATATTTCACTTGGCACTTCTATTCATCAAGGAGAACAATTATGCCCAGTTATTTTGAAATACATACATAAGTGTAGAAGTTATGGCCTGGACAAGCTCAATTTATGACAACTTTATCACTTGACCTTCAAATGTGAACTTGACCTTGGACCTACCTGAACAATTGTTTCAAATGGCACTTCTACTCATCAAGGAAAACAATTCTGCCGATATATTATGACATCCACCCATAAGTGTAGAAGTTATGGCCCGGACAAGCTCAATTTATAACAATTTTTTCATTTGACCTTCAAGTGTGACCTTGACCTTGGACCTACCTGACAAAATGATTCAAATGACACTTTTACTCATCAAGGAGAACAATTATGCCAAATTATTTTGAAATCCATATATGAATGTAGATGTTTTGGCCCGGACATGCTCAATCAATGACAATTTTATCATTTGACCTTCAAGTGTGACCTTGACCTTGGACCTACCTGACAAAATGTTTCAAACAACACTTCTACTCATCTAGGTGAACAATTGTGTCAAATTGTTTTAAAAATCATTTATAAATGTAAAAGTTATGGCCTGGACAAATCCGGACGGACGCACAAACGCAAGCATGCACGCACTAACGCACATTCGCACATAGACCAAACTGAAGTTGTAACAACTATGTCTCCCTCACCACAAGCGGCTCAAAAATAAAAGATTTCGTGAAGCAAATATATGATAAAATTCACTAAAACTAAAAATAATTAGTAAAGATAATCACAAAACTACATGTATATGCATTCCTAAATTTTGTGTTTTTCTAACAGTTAACATTCAGCATTCCAAAAAATCAAGTTACCGGTTTTCAATTTTCAAGAAAATTTATGATTATAATTTACACATGTATGGCCTCATTTCATATTAATTTGAAAGGTTGACAAGAACTGCAACATAGTCAAATCGAAAATTTATTTTGTTCAAAAAATTTTATGGAGCTGAAATTCGGGGGCATCTGCAAACAAAAGATAATATGGAAAGTTTTATGGTATACATTAGAATACAAACCTGGTACATACATAATCAAGAATTACTAGGAATCATTTTGAGAATGAACCGAGTCAGAAATTCAAAAATCCTACAGCTTTGGACTGCTTAAAATTGGGGTTCCCCTATTTTTGCATCCCATCCAATCAAAACATTGTAATTTAACAATTAAAATAGATGGATCAGCAAATATTTCATAAAGGCATTAGTAATGTCCTAGACAATCACTATGCATAATATTATGGAATTCGGTGCGTGGGCAGAACCCTATGTAAATTTCCTATAGTAACCCCCTCTTTGTATTACGATTCATCATGCTTACCAAATTTTCGAATAGCAAAATCGATCAAATCAATGTAACACATTCTCAGAGTAATCAGACATGATTTAATGATTCAAAGTCGAGACAATAATGGTTAGACTTTTGAGGTCTTGCTGAAAAATGAGTATGAAAATAATAGATCATGTTACCGTAATAATTTGGCAATCTATCGCTGTAGCCGGTCTTGAAGGTTTAAGGAGCGCTCCATCTGCTCGGCAACATCTATATAAAGAGAGTTACATAGATGATTTCTGCTTTATACATATTACGATGCAATTCACCTATTGACTCAAAAGAGTGGTCATTCATATGAAATTTATGAACCGAGCCTTCCTGATGATCATATGGCCCTTTAAAAATCAGATTTTGTCGCCTTAAATATGAACATTATTTCAAAAATAAAAACGCATTGCTGACACGGTCGTTGTCAGTGACTTTACATGTACGCGCAAAAAAATTATTACTCGTGTGGTCATACGATTTTTGTAACACGACGTTATCCACTGAATAACAACGACGTCATATAATAAATTACGATGCAATTCACACATTGACTAAAATAATGTAAACAATGATCTAGGTGATATAGGTGCTCTTGGTCGAGACTGTAATGAATGCGCCGCATTAAGACGAATTCTTAGTGAGGTAACAATAAATGATATATATGCCCCGGTGCGTGACAGGAGAACATAATCCCATTTCCATATCATTTGTTTTAACAAAATACAATGTAAACTATTTCTAAATACGATCTGCATAAAGACTGACCAGCGAAAAGTGATGAGAAATACAAAAACGCTTTTTAAACAAAGCTGTATATATCAGACAGGTGTCTGTTGTGAAACCAAGGGAGACTTATTATTATTTTAATTGTAACTTACTTCATTAGCAACTTGACATCCGTATTGTTGATCATATCACTCGGTCCTACAGGTCCTGCAGTTAAGGAAGACACGACCGCTTCTAGCGCGGGATATGGCTCCGTTTTATCTGCAAATACAGCATGGGTACAACTCAATCTTTTCGGAGGTAGACATCTTTCGTAGTTGCTTCCCCGTTAGAAGATTCCAACTAAAGATGTCTACATATAATGAAAATTATGTCATTGAAGAGTCAATCGGGAGGTGTGTTTTCTTCCCTGTTCATACTGAGACCGTCCTTGCGCAACAAAATACATAGTATGCTTGGTGTCCGAATCCGTTTCCCTTTCTTTGTCCTTAGATGTAATAATACTGCAAAAAATTTTTACAGATAAGCTGGTTATTTATATTCAGCGAAAACAAAAGAAACAACGATGATCCTATTATAAAATGTGTAAAAAAAGAGAGAGAGGAATTATCGTTTACAAACTAATCCATTGCATAACGTCGACGAAATAATGCATTAAGCGGTACAAGCTTACGGGAGTTTGAATGTCAGCTCGACAAAAGCAAGGTTACTGAAGAGAAATGGTGCTCACTTCGCTGGCTGTCCGGTTATTCATTAAAATAAACATGCTCAACACAAGTTTTATTGTGTAACTCTTACATTAAGTCACAAAATATTACAACAAAAAGTCGACGCCATCGCACTATAATTTAAATTCAAACCACATTACTGTATGGATTGCCAGCTTGCACTGATGTGGTCCAGAAAGTGTCTTTATAAGGCTGTACTCTCATTGCTCTAGCAAATATAGAAGGAACGCCCAGTTTCCATTGTGGTTCTCTGTGATTGTGTTGCTCGTAAAGGTAATCATCAATTACTCGGGCCTGAAAAGAAACTCTTATAATAAGTGAATGGATACACATTCATTTTTTTGCCATATTTATGAACGAAAACCCTTTTATGAATTTCTATTTGCTTCCGATAAAGCCGTTCAAAGATAGGAGCTTTATTTAAAATTAAAATCTTAAAGAGTTCCTTCAATAGCAGAGAATACATCCAGAAGAAGGAACATGGGTCAGGCTGCGTGGTTTCTGCAAATCAATTTTAAGAGTAAATACACTTCAGGAACTGACTGAATCAGTTCCCAAACCCTATCCCCAACATCAAAAGGGAAAGATTGACAAAGACATCCCAACAAACAATAAATTACAAGTGATAAGCCGAGTCAGCAGCTCTTTCCCAAATAGGTGGCAACTCAGCTATCTTTATTGAACTAAATAATTTAGACCAACAGATGGGTTACAACAGACTAAGCAAATTATACGAAAAACATTTAACAATTATTTTTACCTATTTTCTGTTTTTATTATAGAAGGGTTAAATTGAGAACACAATAAATTAAACAGCACCGAACGTAAAACAAATGCAACCGCAACGAAAGTACCGCCTTGGAACGGTCAGTAATAACTACTGGGGGGGGGGGGGGTAAAACCGGTTTTACTGGGCCCAAACCTTCACCCTCACCCTCCGCCGCGGTGCACACAATTAGTTGGTAGTTCAGGTGTATAGAGGTACCCTAACTGATCAGAGAGTCATCACGTTCAACAATTAAAATCAAGAAAAGACCGTGATGAAGCAAGGATGAGGACTCGACAGCCGAAACGTGTTGAGACACCTGGAGATCCCTGGGGCGTCAGCAACACCACTGGAGCACTGGAGCAAAAGAAGACCACCAGTTGAACCCCAGTGGGCCAAGAAACAGACAAACATCCGGCCCCAACCAACTAATATATAGCTTTATGTAGGGGCTATCATAGAGTCTGAACCCCGACCCACCGGCGTGCAATTAAAGAGGACAGCAAAGTTGTCAACCGTGATTGGGTTAACCACTAAGCATGCAGACTGTCGCATTACATCTATGTTATAGCCAATGCGTTTAAATCGTATGATCATTTTCTTAAATTGATCATGAAATTCTGTTTTCCCTACGATTTTGCGTAATTTATATACTAAGTCACCATAAAATTCAGATCCCGATAGGCTTTGTTGCAAAAATGACCTTAACCCTGTATTATATTTAGAAACCAATTCAAAGTGTCTACGATAAAATTTAGAGAAAGCTTTCCGAAGTTTATGATACCCCTGCTGTAAAAGCTTGGCAGTCAAACTTTTATTACGGGCATTGAAATCAGCCAAATGACTAGACACCCTAGCGAAGCGAATAAGCTGAGAAATGTAAACACCATAAGAAGTGGTGCGGGGAACATCACCATCCAAAAACGGAAAATTAACAATGTTGAAATCACAATCATCGCGCTTGTCATAAATTTTAGATGAAACAAATCCATCTAAAACTGATAAATGTAAATCGAAAAATAGGGCCTCGGTATCAGAAGTATTTGTTTTGTTTAACTGCAATTCAGCAGGATGAATTTGACTAACCATTTCTTCAAAATAAGGATTGTCAATATCTAAAAGGTCGTCCAAGTATCTAGACGTTGAACTGAATGCTTCCATTACATGAGCTTGAGTATCATCACAAAGAGACATCATAAAGTCTCTTTCATAGCAAAATAGAAACAAATCTGCTACAAGAGGAGCGCAGTTAGTACCCATCGGAATCCCTATAATTTGTCTGTGTAACTTAGTACCGAATCTGATGAAAATGTTATCTAGAAGATATACGAGGGGCGTTCGAAAAGTCATGCAAATGGCCTCATAACTATGTTTAGGGGCAAGCTGGGTAGAAATGCTATGCATGTACTAAAAGCACTTCCTTTTGTCTTTACAATGATATCAAACATTATAAAAAGACACTTTTCCTCATTGACTTACAACGCACTTTATTAGGCCTTAGTCATACCACTAGGCTAATTTCATATGTAAAATCTTTTCAGTGTTGGGCATTCAAGTCAAGTATCTTTGTAAATACAGAATTAATCTTTGCCAACTCTCGTCCATCGTTGCTTCAATATTGATATAAAAGTTAGAAGGGTGGCAACTCTTGTCGATTTATTGTTTGCAAAGCAATGCGCAGTTTTTAAGACGTTAATAAAATCGGCGTCAACGTCATTTTCGAAAGATTGTAGAGGCTTCATTTTTTGCATTAATTTTAAGTTATTGACAGAGCTTTGTTGACCTATGTAAATGCTCTAGCTTACAAGATTTTGAATGCCAGCACACTTGTTTTCATTACACAATCATTATAACTTTAGTAGAAAGGGAGTATTTACTACTACATAAAGTACGGAAAATTCATATTCACGGGACAGTACGTAACCTAGATTAAATATGATTTCCGCGATATTTACAGGACAACATTGCCTGGGCATCGTCTGTAAGTAGCAAAGATAAAAAAAACCCCAAAGACTGCTTATATATTAATTACGACCAACCAGGGTAAAAATTTGCTGTGCCTTTAGGGTATACCTCTTTCAAAGGAGTTAAAATTGCGTCCTTTAAAATAAAATACATCGTGTTTGCAGACTTGTCTAGGCATATCATAGCTGTTAATTTCATGTATATTACTATTCTTCTTATGTTAGGTAACTCTTCTACTTGATTACAATGCTCTTCTTTAGGAAACAATACTTAGTGACGTCATGTGACGTCATGACGTCACAACTGAACCATGGCAACGTCAGTTAAGTGATTACCTGTTGAAACAATATGCAGTACAGTGAATAAAGTGTATAACATTTTATTAGTGTTAGCGTTTAACAAGTGGTAGCAGAGCGTGCGGGACATTCCTCAGAGGTAGTACAGGACTCTGTGACAGTGGAGATTTGAATAAACTGGTGTTAGAACTGAAATTTGCTAGTGAATATTGATTTTTGAGAAGGAGTCAACATGACAACCAGAATAAACCCACCAACCTTCAACAAGGCGAAGACATATGAAAGGTTCAGAAAAGAGTTATTAGCATGGACAGAAATTACAGATCTAAGTAAGGACAAACAAGGTATTGCAATTGCTTTGTCACTTCCAGAAGATGCTGAATTTCAAATAAGAGAAAAGGTTTTTGACCAGATTGCAATAGATGATTTAAAAAGTGAAGATGGGTTAACTGTTTTGGTAAATTTTTTGGATGAACATTTAGCTAAAGATGACCTCACTGACAGCTTAGAAAAATTTGAAGATTTTGACGATTTTTATAGAACTGGGGGGCAGTCTGTTACAGAATACATAGCAGTATTTGATGCTAAGTACAAGAAAATAGAAAAGAAAAAAAATGACCTTACCACCTTAAATTTTAGCCTTTAAATTACTTAGAAAAGCAAATATTACAAAAGAGAAATTGCTTGTGTTGACTGGAATGAACTATAACAATAAGACAACTTTATATGAGGAGGCAAAGAGATCTCTGAAGAAATTCAAAGGGAGTGACAATGAATCTAGCACCAGTGGATCAAGTATCAAGATAGAACCAGCTTTCCTAGCAGCAAAGGAAGAGGCATTGCTTGCTGCAGGATACTCTAGAACTAGAGTTAATAGTCAAAGCTATGGCCGGGAGAAAGGGGCAACATGGAAGCGTGGAAGTCAGGACAGGGAGCAGCAGTAGGAGAATTTCAGCGTCCAGAGTCAAGAAGACAGACAGCAAGAGGCGATGGTTATCAGCATACAGAATCTGGGTCAAGAGTCAGTCAACCTAGTAACAGAGAGAGAAAGAACATAAATCCTGTGGGGCCAGATGGTCGTACTTTAACTTGTAAATCATGTGGATCGTACCGCCATTTACTACCAGCATGCCCAGACAGCTGGGAAAACATGGCAAAAGTCAATATTGCAAATGAGGAACATGCAGTTTTATTTACAGGGTACAATACTGAAGAGGTACGCCGTTTGGGCATTGATGCACGCAACTGCGCAGTTCTAGACAGTGCGTGCAGCAGTACAGTCTGTGGTGACAGCTGGGTAGACAGTTATATTCAATCTTTAGACAAGGATGATAAAGTAAAGGTGAAACAATCTGAGGGTCAGAAAGTCTTTAAGTTTGGAGGAGGAACATGTCTGAAGTCAAAGGGGGAATATAGCTTGCCCGCAGTTATTGCTGGAAAAGAGGTGATAATAAAGACAGACGTAGTCGAATCTGATATTCCTCTGTTACTTTCACGAACAGCAATGAAGAAGGCTGCTATAAAACTGGATTTGGAAAATGACACAGCTGTGATAATGGGGAAAGAGGTAGCTTTAAATCTGACATCATCAGGCCATTACTGTATCCCTATAGACAAATCAGAAGAAGTCCCTGTAGAGAATATTTGTGCTGTCAAGCTTGATGTTTTGAACAGAAAGGATAGATACAAGACACTGCTGAAACTACATAGACAATTTGCCCATCCTCCAATGAATAGACTGATTGCTCTCCTGAAGGATGCTGGAGTCTGGAAGGAAGAATATGAAGAAACTCTAGCAGAGATAGGCGAAAAATGTGAACTTTGCAAGATATATGCCAAAACTCCATCAAGGCCAGTAGTAGGTATGCCAACGGCCACCAGATTCAATGAAAAGGTGGCAATGGACCTCAAACAATGGAATGGTCGTTGGATACTACACATTATCGACATGTGGTCAAGGTATACTTCGTCTGGTTTTGTTAACAGAAAGAAGCCATGTAACATAATAGATGCATTGATGACAGAGTGGATCGGCGAGTTTGGAGTCATGAAAGCCTTAATGACAGATAACGGGGGTGAGTTTAATGCAGATGAGGTAAGAGAAATCACATCTATTCTGAATGTTCAACTATGTACAACCTCAGGAGAAAGCTCATTTCAAAATGGTTTATGTGAGAGGGTTCATGCGGTTACAGATATGACGTTACTCAAACTTGAGGCTGATTACAGGAAGATAAACTCTCAAGCCCTACTTTCCTGGGCAAACATGGCAAGAAATTCGCTACAAATGTGGAATGGGTACAGCAGCTACCAACTTGTTTTTGGACAAAATCCTAACCTGCCGAACATTATGAATGATACCTTACCAGCATTACAGGGATCAACAAGCAGTGAGGTTTTTGCACAGCATTTAAATGCCCTGCATGCTGCCCGCAAAGCATTCATCCAAACAGAAGCTGATGAACGAATAAGGCGAGCTCTCCGGAATAAAGTCAGGGCATCTGAACAAGTCTTTGAACATGGTGATAGGGTCTTCTACAAAAGGGAAGAAAAAGAACGTTGGCTTGGTCCAGGAAAGGTAGTGTTCCAAGATGGGAAAGTAGTTTTCGTTAGACATGGTGGAGTGTTTCTACATGTTTCTCCAAACATATTTCAGAAAGTTAACAGCAATTTGACAGAGGAGGAAGAGAAGGAAGTTGAGCACAGTATGGCGGACAAAACTGATGAAAATAAGGGCAATGAAGATCTAGAAGAACCCAACACAATATCGGAGGATATACCAGCTTCAGAGCCTGAAAGGATGGATAGACAGAATATCCAACAGAACAGAATAACTCTGAAACCAAATGATAGAATCCAGTATAAGATGCAAAATACTGGTGAATGGATTAAAGCAAAGGTACTTGGAAGAGCTGGAAAAGCCACAGGTAAGAATAAACACTGGTATAATATACAAGAGGACACTACCAAAGAAAAGAAAAGTGTAAATCTTGAACATTTAATGGTCAATCTACGAAAACGGTTTGTGGCAGGTAAAGTTGAAGAAGGGAACTTTAACTATATAGAATTTAAAGTTGCTCAGGAAGAAGGCGCTATAGCATTAGATCAGTCAAACTATGTGACAAATATACAGAATATAATAATTGACCCTCAAAGAGCACAGGACAAGCAAAGTACATTAACTTCAGAGGAGCAGACGAAATATCGGCAGCTTGTTGGTCAAATCAATTGGATTGTACAGGGAACCAGACCTGACATAGCTTTTTAACTCATAGACCTAAGCACAAAACTTAAGGAGGGAACAATAGGTGATCTTTCTCGGGCTATTAAAGTAGTCAATCGAATAAAAGACATTAGGTCTGTGATTACATTCCCAAACTTAAGCAACAAAGTTAGTGACTTGAAGATTGTGGTCTTCACAGATGCATCTTTATGTAATCTTAACAATGGAACTGGAAGTACAGCAGCATATATTGTCTGGTTGATGGATTGCCATGGAAAATGTTCCCCATTGTCTTGGCATGCCGGTAAGATTAAGCGGGTAGTACGATCCACAATTGCCGCTGAGGCCCTTAGCTTACAAGAAGGATTAGAGAGTGGTTTTTACTACAGAAAAATGCTGGAAGATATTTTTGGTATATCAACTAAAACTATTCCAGTTATTGCTTATGTCGACAATAAGAGTGTTATAGAAGCCGTATACTCAACAAAACTAGTTGATGACAAGAGGCTCAGAGTAGACATCGCTGCTATTAGTCAATCCCTGGCGAAAAACGAAGTGAATGAAATAAAATGGTGTCCTGGTAAAGTTCATTTGGCTGACTGTATGACAAAACATGGAACTTCTGGGTACAGCCTACTAAGTATACTAAAAGATGGAAGGATGCCAGAGGACTTTTTTAAAACTTTAAATAATAATTTATCAGCATCAGGGTTTATTGAGATCTACTTGTTTATTTTTCAAGTTTGTTCCATAGTAACTTCTTTTATTTATTTTCTTTAAATAATTATACAACTGACTACCAGGAACTCAAAAAGGAAAAGTATAATTAATGTTAATTTCATGTATATTACTATTCTTCTTATGTTAGGTAACTCTTCTACTTGATTACAATGCTCTTCTTTAAGAAACAATACTTAGTGACGTCATGTGACGTCATGACGTCACAACTGAACCATGGCAACGTCAGTTAAGTGATTACCTGTTGAAACAATATGCAGTACAGTGAATAAAGTGTATGACATTTAATTAGTGTTAGCGTTTAACAATAGCTTTATGTGTTTTTGCAATCAGAAATTCTGTCTTTATGGTCGTTGCCAAGAAATTACGACATTTGCAAAACTTTCCGAACGCCCCTCGTACTAAAGCATCACAAACATGTTGGCAAGACCAATTTTTAAACCTTTTTTTGGTCATCGGAAGTAAAAACAGCATGTTTTTCATTGCAAGCAAGATAAAGAGCACCCTCTGTCTGAAAAGTAGTAACAATCAAATTTATCAGTTTCTTTTTTATTAAATGATGGGGCAAAGTTGTATAGAGTGTAGAAAAATCGTATGTAGACAAACTAGACGCGCGATATCCTCTAGACCTCAGTTTATCAAGAACCTCAGTAGAATTTTTAATCGACCAAAGCAAATTTTTTCCTGACCGTTCGTAAACTTTTTCACAGTACCTAATAACATGAATTTTGATAGCGGTAAGGCAAGAAGTTAATAATTTGGAAAGTTCACTAGTGGTACAAGCACTAGAATTAGCAATAAACCTGGCTTTATATGGTCGTTTATGAAGCTTAGGTAACCAGTACATCGTAGGAAGCTTGTCCTGCCGTTCCTTTACATTTACAGAAAACTTGAGGGCTATACCATTACAGTGCCTAAAGACAACAGACTTTTTGTCTTCTGTAGTCTCTTCATAGGCCTTAGTGCCGCCAAGTTCTTGTTTTAATGTGTTAATATAGTGTAACCGTCAAACAACGACAACGTTATTTGCAGCCTTGTAGGCTGGAACCAGAACATACTTACTATGAAACTGCTGGATACCCAACTTCAGTTGACGGAATGTTGATTTAGGTTTAGGCGGCAAAAGATTTGTGTTTTGGGAATAGAATTTAATACGTTTATCCATTACATTAAAAATGTTCACCTTCCATTCTATTAAGGCATCAGACTCAACATGCTCCCGCTTGCACCATCGATTACCAAAATCAGTTAAAGAACAGGCTATATCTTCCCTACATTTTTGCCTCATTAGTGACCCTAACAATATCTGGTGACAAAACCAGAGAAAAGCGTACTGACATTTCTTAATTTTAATTGGGCAGTGGATTCAAAGACTGACTAGTATATAAAAAAGTCCAAATAATATAAAAAGCGATTATCTAGAATAAGAGATTATCTCAAATTCCAGATTTCTCAGAATACCTCATCTGATCTCAAAGAACGAAACTAAAATATAATCTGCACTATGGATGATAAACGGGGAGACGTTTTACGGCCGCCACACGGCACAACACCAGCTGCAGTGAAGTAAAATTTAACTCTTAAAGGCCACTGAAATGAGAGATCAACGTCTTTTTGGTAGGACGTAGCTCCTCTGAAGAGATTCCAATCACTATAATATATACTACTACTGATCGGCATATTTAGGAGTCTTAAATGTAAAACTACAAAACATGTCATACAAGTTAACAAAGCTTGCGACCACAAAACTAGTTACGCACTACAGTAATTTCATTGCTGGCCCTCCCACGGCCGAAGTTTTGTTTTGGTACTTCTTGGTTGTTTTTTGTGCTGTTTGTTGCTTTTTTAGTTATTGATATGTTGTTCGTGATGTTAAGGTTAGTCCGATGACCACCTAAATGGGAAATGGCTGTTCACCTGGCTACCGCTGGCTTTGATGGTGTCTAATTTTGTATTGTCTTTTTTCCAGATGGTGTCTAGGGTGGATCTGGAATTGAATTGTGTCAGTTTCTGAGAATTTTCCTGCCTGCATTTTCAGTTCCATGCTGTTAACCTCAATATACCATGACCCACGGATTGTCTTGTTTGATGTAAAAACGAATTCATAATAAGCTCTGATGCTGATTTGTGAAGATTAAAATATGTCATTGCTCGGAGGATAGATGCTTAGTAGATCATTTCACAGGCGCGGAGCAAGAGTGATGTATTTACTAACAATTGACCGATAAAACAGTAGTTGCTTCTTTTATCGATGCACTATGCCAGATTGGTAATTTATATATTACTTTTTTATTATTTATAAATACTGTGTTGCGTACTGGAAGCATTGTCAATGGCAGCAAATCATGAGTATTTTGTTTATTATGCCAGCAATTTTGATCCATAACGCCAGTGATTTTTACCTGTGTGACAACTGGAAACTCCATGCTTTGTAAGGCGTGTCTCGGATTGGCCATACAGTACTGTATTGTTTGATTGTTTTCTTTGGCAGCCGTGGCCATCTGTAACAGCCAGTCACGTCCAAGTGTCAGACTTGTCTGTAATTCTTCCATATACTGTGTCTGAACATTTAACCAGTCCTTAAGAGAGAAACAATAAAACAGAGACCCTTACAGAAAATAAACATATTGACAGAAAGCTGAAGTTTCCAGACCAATAAGTAAATCGAGAGGCAAATTTAGAGAGGCGCCGTGGTCAAGTGGTTAAAGACGCTCGGTTATTGTGCAAAAAGTCGCCACAAGGGGCCGTATTCATAAAACGACTTAAGTGGTTGCTATGCTGTTGCTAAGGCTAAATTTCTTTGAAGGAGATTCCCTGCAACTATGAAATTTGCTCTGGAGGAACAGTCTTACAAAGACTGTTCCTCCAGACCAAATTTCATAGTTGTAGGGAATCTCCTTTATAGATATTTAGCCTTAGCAACCGCATAGCAGCGACTTAAGAGGCTTTATGAATACGGCCCCAGGTCGTGATATCGCGCCCTGGTTTCACCATGCGACAACTGGAAAACTCTGTCAACCCAGCAGTAGTAAATGGGTACCTGCTTCGAATCAGGGAAGGATAAGGCAACGAACACCTTTCATTTGCTGTGCCAAAGACACAGCTGGCCTCTAACCCATTTGCCCCTACGGCTACTAGGCTATGGGAAACCTTTACCTTTACCAAAGCAAATCGAAAACCTCCCCAAATCACAGACGAATGTCGTTCACTGCCGTCGCCGACTTTATGCACTGGCAAAATACATGTACAATATTTATTGCTGATTGATGATGTTGGTTTTGTAATC
Organism: Ctena decussata; assembly: GCA_963989385.1. Taxonomy (NCBI): domain Eukaryota; kingdom Metazoa; phylum Mollusca; class Bivalvia; order Lucinida; family Lucinidae; genus Ctena; species Ctena decussata. The sequence goes on along the minus strand of OZ022501.1, from coordinate 1,927,077 downwards.
GATCATTTTCTTTTCGTAGCAACTGATTTAGCTTATTGTGTTTATAAAAGTGATAAACAATAACAAAAAAGATTGTATAAGGTATTATTAGATTAAAATGACTCGCCACTGCAATGTATTTCATGATTATCATCCATGTAATCACTTGTCTCAACCATCGCTGATACATTCTGAAGCAAATATAATACGTATCTAGCACAGTTATAAAACAAAAGAACCAAGTTAAAATGAGTGTTCTTATAAAAATGAAACGAATAGAATGATAATAGATTGTATTAGACATTTGTTGAATGGGTCCAATAAAAGAGCAAAGCTTACCTGTTCATATACAATCAGACCCCAGTCTTTGGCTTGAGCGAGAAGATAACTCCAAAACGACTGGAAGAGACAAGCAAAAAAAAATAAAAATACAAAAACTAATGTCACAGTATCCGAACGCTCTGTACCAGCTCTTCCGGTTTTCATAGCGTCGAATCGAGATTACAAACATTCGCTTATAACCAGTAGTCGGAAATCATTATGTTTTGAGATTTTATCCGGCATGTGCTGCGTCATTTATAGTTATTCAGCTTCGAAAATGTAAAGAAGTAAGTTTAATATAATTTGCTCTTCGGTCTTTTACTTTAAAGTATTGCCCTGTACAATGTCATGTATGGGTGGATAGTAAACGGTACAGTATTCAAATCGCCCTTGGCATGATTCTAAAACCATTTTGAGCCTTTTCTTACATGTTTTATTAAAAAAATTAAAATAAACGGAAGGCGTTATCAATCTACAGTTTGTTAGTTTTGATAATAGGATGATAGCTGGGTTTTGCATGACACAAACTCGTGCTAAATTAAGCTGTTCGGAATAAAATTTCTGTGACGGCCAAGAGGTTTTCATTGTACAGGGTAATAAAGTAAAGGACCGAAGAGCAAATTATATTTCACTTACCTCTTTGCATTTCAAAGCTGAATAACTATAAATGACGCAGCAGATTCCGGATAAAATCTCAAAACATAATGATTTCCGACTACTGGTTATAAGCGAACTCTGTACTCTCGATTCAACGCTATGAAAACCGGAAGAGATGGTACAGCGCGCTCGGATACTGTGAATGTATCAGTCCGCTAGGTCAAAGCGATTCGAAACATTGACTAGAAAGAAGCAAAAATATCAAATAACGAATATTTACGATAATTTATTCGTCTCCGAAATTATAAAAAAGGTTCAAATGTGGTTCAGCATACAGTTTAAGCTATTCGAAACGTACTTATTCATATGTCTTCAATCTTTTAAACAGAACCAATAAAAGGTCCAAAAAGGTCAAGGTTACTTTGAATGAACAGCGGACCATTGGCTAAAAAATACAACTAGACGTTTTATGTTTTAAATGGAGTAGACAAGCTCATTATAATTTTGTTTTTCTAATTTCTCCAGTTGGCTCAGCGGAAGGTATCGATAGTTGCACCTATCGCCACCGAATCTGTCAACAATTGCTCCTACTTAACCTGTATATACTGGAGTGAACGGACAGCTTGAACGTAGTCAGAGAAGGACATTTAAAGTGATACTGGCATAATTGCTAAATGTTATAGTCCATTTATGTGATTCAGTAACGACTAGTAATATTTAAACAATATCTAAATCATTGCGGAAAGTTTGCATATTGATCCCAAAAATGTTCTTTGTCTCACAGCACTATAACTTTCAATTACCCTAACCAGAAAACGCAAACTTCAGCGCTAAACAGATCAACAACGAGATTGTTGTTAAGGAGTTATATAATTGTTTGTTCACCTGAACGGGATATAAATCACTCGCTAAATCTTTTTATCCATGGTAAAACTGTTACAGACATATAATCAAGATGCAATAACTAGCATATCACCTGATCATTGGGTAGTGATCCATACTTTTCGATGACAAAGGTGAAGTTGCCTCCATTTTGTTTGGCATAAGGTGTCAACTTTGACCTGAAATAGGACAAACCCTTTAAGCATTATAATTTCGTATGCACTTTTGTACCCGCAGTTAACGTTACTAACACTGTAAAGAATCTGATCCGGTAAAAACCCAGCCTAGCCAAAATAACTTGAAGTGCCTTTCTTATTAGTTTCCATTTCAGTTGATATTTTATTTTGTTTTGCGGACTTTAGCAAAACAATGAGACTCGCTACATTTATTCATTTGTTTTATTATTCTCTCGAAATCTAAGAAAGAAAACTCTTTCTAGACGAATTCAAAACAGCCAGAAAGCAAAAGCTCCCTTCGATATAGACAGTAAACCTCTAATACAATACACTGAATTTTTTAACCGTCCCATCAGGCACATGGCGTCTTATTGACGTTACACTAACGTCAAGTGCCCACAGGGATTTAGTCTGAAAAATGGTCGCGACAATCGCTTATGCAATATTGATGAGTATATGAATAGGTTATGACTGACGACTGAACTGTTTCCTGATTACTCTTCAACAAATATGACATACAGTAATGTTTAACATTATCGCCGATGTACAGACTGATTGGAACCGAGTCTACCTATTTCCTGTACCCTAGATTTTGAAAATTAAATCGTTTTCGAATTATATGTCTTCTCTGCTATATAACGACCATTTATAAGCTTTCCGTACTGAACAATAAATCATTGTTTTTTCATTGATCTTGTTGTGACATTTTGGGATCTTTTAGCAATTTAGGGTCAACATAAAATATCTCATTTGAGCTTGTGCCAGAGAGCAAGGGACTCTTTTTCAACATTCAATTAAAGCGAGTCTGCTTTGTTCGCGTCTTTGTTGCATTCTTTTATTCGAAGGGATCATTTTTTATTCAGAATTTATCGTACATAATATATACTGCTCAAAATAAGTAAGGGATATTAAGACTTTTAATTCAGCAGAAGTAAGGAAAAAGAGTGGATAAATATTAAACTGTTATAATTTGTAAAACAAATATTCATAGAGACCCTCAATATCAATATTGATACGATTAAGCTTGTCACGTGACCTACAGTAAATTGGAAGTAGACAAGGGGTCGACATCCGAATTTCACACGAATCCAGCGCAGCAATGACTTATAATTTGCATGCAAACTTTATTAAAGCAGACGCCTAATGCCTCAGTTTACACGATACAGATACTTTTTTCATGCGGTTTTGTAACAGGAGAAACTGATAGGCGTCAAAGATACCATTGTATGGTGAATTGTCTCACATATGGTGACATTTGTAACACCCCTACACCTTAAATAACACAATAGAGTCGACCAAACTGGGTGTTTTTAATTTGGAAAATTATGAAGAATTGTATTATTCACAGAATCTGTGGGTCCAAAAGAATTTTTCTCGCTGATGTGAAATTGAGGTGTGGACCCCATAGTCCTTTATGTGCTGCTCTAGGTCACATGACCTGCATTGACTATTTCTATTTTAGTTGAATATTGATACTTGAATAGTGTTCTGTCAATATACAACAATAAACTTACCCTGCCATTATTATAAATTTTTGTTCTGGCTTCTATGTCATAATATCCCCTACTTTTTGTGAGCAGTATAATTATAGATTATCTTAGGCAAAGGTGAAATTCTATAAGAAATCGGAACAAAGTTATAATTCGTTAGATAAAGGGATACATTTCCATGCTTTCTGCCGTTTGTTTTCAAGAGAAGAGACGTGAAAACGATAGAGCTGGTTTACCCTAAGTCATTATTACTTCCGAAAAGCACAGAAATACCGAAAAGCATAGAATTATCGAAAGACACCAATATGTCATATTCTTTGCAAAATGTAAAAAAATAAAAATAATAATGATAATGATAATAATAATAATAATTATTATAGACTTTATTTACAAAGGGTAAGACACATTTAATTATAAACACTAATCTTCCGTGTGGCCCTCTCTTAAATGCTGTTGCAATGTGACAGAATATCGGATACAACACGGGTCTGGGTGTTTTATAAAGAGGTCAAGCAATGCATGGGGCTAATTTTCATTACTGAAAAACACCAAAATATTTATTACTTACCAATATCTGTTGTGAGCGACTATTGGCCAATATGTTTTATCACTTAAGTACCTAAAAATTTAAAAAGAGTTTTATTAAATCCATAGATAATAAAGTGTATGTAACGATTTGATATTCTTCGAAATTACCTATGTACTCAGATTTCAAATGTTCTCATCGTATATTTAAAAAAACAGTCATTTTATGCACATAAAACCGTACTGACTCTTTTCTTTCGAGAGCAGGGAACACATTCAAAAAAACATATGGGCTAAACTTCAAAATTTCGGCTATTCAAGCCTCATCAGTGATCCAGAAAAGGTCTGGTGACGAAACCAGAAAAAAAAACAAAGAAAACAAAACAAAAAAAAAAAAACAAAAAAAACAACAATCAACACATACTGTTATTTCTAAATTCTGATAAGGCAGTCGATTCAAAGACCGATAAGTATCAAAATTTGTTCCAAATGAATAAAAAGCGATTACCTAGAATATGAGTCTAAACAAATCGTAAACTTCTGATTTCTCAGAATATATCATCTGATCTCAAGGGACAAAGAAAAAATATAATCTGCTCTATGAAAGATGATCGGGGACATGTTTTACAGCCGCCACGCGGTACAACACTCCAACTGCAGTAAAGTCAAATGAAAATCTAAAAAACTTTCATCAAGAGCAGAGAACGCATTCACAAAATTAAGACCAAATACAACTGAATATCAGTAGCATGGGTATATCCATGGTGTTGTATGCATCTTTAGTCAATTTACGCTCTGTCAAAACATGTTAAAGTTTTCTAGTTGTCGAAAAATATTTTAATATAATATTTTAGTTAAATTTGAGCAGAACTAACAGCTTTACATGATGTAACATCTGACTCTTTGTATGTTGTTGTCTTGGAATTCAACAAAAGTAATAATGTTACGCTGAAAATCAGCCTTTTATGAGTATGGGATTAATCGCAATAACAATAAATGTATTTTCGACGCAACCAGAAAATAAAAGGATATGTTTATAAAAAATCTTTGATTATTTAATCAAAGAAAAAAGCTGACTTTATTCCATCTGGGAAGACATTTCTCATAGGGGTCCAGGTGAGAACTGCATTGAAGTCCTTATCTTTTGGATACCACCAGGAATCAAGCTGAAGATAACTGCAAAAAGAAAACGTTAGCCTTATGATAATCATGCTATCGTAAGTGAATTGACACATCTACATGGAAAACAAATAGCGTTGACATGGAAATATCAACGCTTCTGCCCGTTTATAGAAGGCCACTCTTAAAGTTAAAAATCTGTTCTCTGCGGACAACAAATTATTTCTTTAAGAGTGAATCCTTAGGAAAGGGAATTTTATGGCAGGAAAGCAAACAAGACCACAGATTACCTTACAATTTAGGAAAGATTTGCAACCGTTTGGCGACAACAAAAAAATGCACTAAACAGTTATGACCTTGTATTAACTTGTCGGTGCATAGAACAATAATTAGGACCGCTAATTCAAAAATGTCAACTGATTAACTCAATAGGCCTGATTCATATTTGTGAAAAACGAGGCTTCCCTTTTTAGAAATATGAATTACTTGATTGAATGATTTCACTTATTTGAACGCCTCCTGTTTCTTTTCACCTACTGACCAAAATAGGATAATATGTGTGGTAGTAAATCAAACAGGGGCCGTATTCATAAAGCCACTTAAGTCGTTGCTATGCGGTTGCCAAGGCTAAATATCTATAGAGGAGATTCCCTACAAGTATGAAATTTGGTCTGGAGGAACAGTCTTTGTAAGATTGTGACTCCAGAGCAAATTTCATACTTTTAGGGAATCTCCTTCGAAGAAATTTAGCCTTAGCAACAGCATAGCAACCACTTAAGTCGTTTTATGAATATGGCCCCTGAACAAAGACATGGCTACATTACATTGTATATTGAGTGTAAACTAGAGCTATTTGGAACGAGAAAGTCTTACTTATATGGAATCTGCTCTTGGTCGGAGTATTTCTTAACATCCAGTAGTGTATCTTCAAACGTCTTATTGTTCTCTGGATTGTAATAGTAGTAAGCACCTTAGTGGATAAAAAAGAAGTGATACTCGTGTTAGCAAGTTTGGAAGCTGTTGCCTAGTGGCCGTAGAGTGTCCACTGTGTCTTTGGCACAGCATAAGAAAGGCGGAGCCCATCCCTCTGTTTCCGCTGCCTTATCCTTCCCTCCCTGATACGACAAAGGGTACACATTTACTGCTGGGTTGAGTGTGTGTGTGTGCGTGACAGAGAGAGAGAGAGAGAGAGAGAGAGAGAGAGAGATTTTCAGTTTCTGGTTGGCTCAACCAGGGATACCTTCCGGCGGCCATCTGCACCATACCCGAGTCACTCCAACCACTCGACCACGGCGTATCTCTATATCTGTTAATGTTTATTCGTAGAATAGGTACTACAGACAGAAAGCTCTGTTCTAGATGTAATTCTCACAGAAAGAATTCGTTTCCGATAAAGCAGAAATACACCTGCCAGGACAATGAATAGTATTACGTTAGATTAATCTCCCTTGAAAAAATCGCAGCGAACCCATGAACTTAAACCCAAGAGTGGAGCAAGTTGAAGCTTTCCTTGCTTATCAGTCAGCAAGCACCATTTTAATAGAGACTTTCAGGACATGGAGGTAAATCATAGTCAAAATAAAAACAAAAAGCAGATATTGACACGTTCAATTATGAAAAAAAAAAATCAAAGTTGGATTAACCGTCCTAAATCGGCGTAGCCTTTATGTTTTGATTTCGTCCAGTGTCGAATTTGTTCCATAAAACGACTCAATGATAGTGCGGACACTGATCAACATGTTCATTTAGAACCATCTGATTATCATCTTCATTGTGTAATACTTACCATTATCCGTCCAGTAGCCTAGATAATTCAGACTGATGTCTTTTCTGATGTTTCTTTCTCTCTCAATGCTGTTGAAAATGCCGTACTGCTGTCTCAGTTCGAATCCCCATGCTTCAAACGCCTGCAAAATAAGTTGATAAACATATATAAACACGAGAAGCTTGGAGACAGACGTTAGATCCGTTAGCTTTGAAAGGCATATCAACTCAAATCCCTTCCGGTTATCTGCTTATTCAGTTTGATATGAGGCATATTCAACAGCGTGGGCGCTCACCAAGCGTAAACTGTTCATCTATGTACTGGCATCAAGCTGTATGTAATTTATGTGTAGTCTGGTACCACTACATCGACCAACGAGCGCTCATTTTGTTGAACATTATAGAAGTATATTTGAAAGGAAACCTTGATAATATTTGAAATAATTGGATAGACTAGTATTGCACGAAACTTCAAAGCACAAAATCAACTTAGAGTAAAAGAAGCAAACGAACAATGCCCTATCCGTATTACTGTGTTTATGAGGCCCTTCAGCAATCAATTTTATGCTGAAAAATATCTTTGGGACCAGGATTTAAAGATGGAATTAATCGTAATCGAGAAAAAAAAACATACAAAAACAACCATAGGACTTATCTACATAAACAGTTGCATATCTTAATCTCGGGCTGATTTCCACTATTCATTGTCATTCTGGTTCTCCTCATTCTTACTCGAATGATGTTGAATGATTTTAAGCCTGTCATTTCCAGCAAAATCGTATGTGAGAGTGGTCGCATCAAAAAGTGCATTAACAGCATGTAACAATGTGTTTATATCACAATCTTGTGTTTGTTTTCTAGTTTATCTCCTCTTTCTCTGTATTTTGTCTGGTAAAGCTCACGAAAAATCTTCATGCTTCGAATGTATTTTTCCACGCACGTGTTAACCAGCTGCTGAGATGGCCATATTTTGTTTACATTTAGCATAGTGTTGTTGTATTACACAGCCCATTAATGCCTAACGTTCCAAGAATTGGACATAGATCACAGTGCAGACCCAGTTCAGACGCCGCAAAACGCGGCGTCTGATCAGGGTCTTCACTATTTGCATAAGACAAATGAGTACTTCTCCTTAAAATAATAACAAAAATAAATAATCAAAATAAGCTAAACCAGACTACCCTCATCCATTTGATAAGAAAATAAGATTCCACTGGGCATAACTTACACAAGAGTTCGTATGTACGAGTAAATGAGAAGGCTATGATCAGGAACCGACACAATCGATTACCACATTCTGCCCCAACACCAAAAGAGAAAGAAGAAACAATAAAGACGGCAAACAAAACAAAACAATACAAGAAAAAGCCAAAAGCCAGATATTTTCTACAGACTTATGGGTAAAGTGTAAGATGCGTCTTGTGTTTGGTTTCGCGTTCAGTCCGACAAAAGTAAACAGGAAAATTCTCAAGAACTGACACAAGTCAATCCAAGATCCCACTAAGACACCATGTGGGAAAAAGACAACACAAAATTAGTCACCACAAAAGACATCACCAACACCAACCACCTTAAAACGGAGAGAGCGAAAAGGGACTTCATTGCCTCGCACAGTGACGGGGTAAACATACGTATTAGTCAACCCACCTTATTAATACCCGTGTCAAACATCAGCAACGTGCTGTAGGTAAAATTAGTTGGTATTTCATTTACTCCTCCCATGATGCCCCAGCATACTCGACCACCTGGTTTACTGTCGTGCCAAAGTGAAGCCGCCATGAAATGGTTGTAAGGGGAGATAACCACTGTGTTGCCGACTTGATTGAAAAGAGCGAGAGGGCCTCCTGATATGCCATCATTAATGTTGTCAGTGGAGTTATCGTACCTACAAAAGTAACGTATATTGCTTTTTGTGTAAAACCAAAACAAAAGACACTGTTTTTAGTTTGGGGTTATAATGCTGTACGCTTTTCCCCTATTAAGATGTTTCGGTAATGAGGTAGGGGATCACTGTAACAGATCACTCATTAAATTGCTATAAGAGAATAAATGAGAAACACAAACGACAAAAACAAGATAACCTATTGGATCTAGGGCTTTAAATTGTTTTCATGTGCGCAATCGCACAGACTCTCGTTATCTCAAACACTGGTATTTCAAAATAACGTTATATTAAAGAATATAGTTTGGATACATTTACATTTCAACACCAGTTATCTCAAACTTTTGGTATTTCATAGCAAATTTTCTAGGACCAGGAAATTTTCTTTGAGGTATAAGTAGTTTACTTGGACTTTACTTGGATGTTAGGGAATATATTGAACCCTAACGCGGTTCATCGTCCCTGTCTCTTCTTCATGTCCTCAATTATGATTTCTAACTTCCGGTTTCATTTTTAACTCATTAATAAGTCTATTTATAATATTCACTGTCACATGTGGCAAATTAATTACAAATGTTAAAATGTTATAAGCATAAACTTTAAACATGTCTCACTTTTTTCAGATACTCATATCTATCTCAATTCTAAAACAATTTAATTTCTCAGCTTTGCAAAACATATCTAAGGGGTTCTCTCAATTTTTGCTTCAAAACATAAACTGACTAGGCACCACTGTGCAACATATTTACATATATACACGTCCTATATACAAAGGTTTTAATACTGTTAGGTCTTTCTAAATAGAGCTACTGCCAGAGGCAGTGGCTCCATGGGATAATCCAGATTCATTACTGATATCCCTCTGACTTGTAGTCACAATCCTCCCTCTCCTAATTGTAAGATTAGTTTCACCCTTTTCTTCCCTTGAACGTCTTTCCACTCTAAGTTGATAGGACTCTTTACGTTGGTTTTTAGTCAGATCAGGCATGAAATAAATATTACTAAAAAGAACATCCTCACATTCTCTCAGAAGGGAATTGGCTTTCAGTATCTGTCTTTTATGGTTAAAGAGTTCCACTGTAAGCCTTAAGGGCCTACACTTAACATTTCCTTCAACTGATAGAGATATCGAGAGTAAATTGTAACTACAAAACCAAGTACATATAGGTATTTGGTCTGCATAGAAGCTCGTCAGTGGAACATTATAAAGTCATCAAGAACTATGGTGAATCAAATTTTCAGGCTCAATGCAATTCGATACCTGGGACAGAGGTTATGCCCATGGGCCTACTTTTAAAGCCCTTTACTCAGCTGAGCATGATATTTCAAACAATCACAAAATACATGTAAATTCCTTCGCCATTTTACAGCATTCATTATTGCTTCCAGCGTTTGCAGCTCAGATAATTTCTCTAGTTTCAACAGTGGACACAAAAATTTGATTTTAAACTTTAGGCCAAGGCTAAAGAATGATGATAATACTAAATTCTGCCACAATGACCTGCTCTTGTGTTGTAGTTCCTTTCTGTTGGCATGAGCATGTTCTGTATAGGTAGATAAATGTACCATATTTCTTCCGTTATAAGACGAGAGTTTTCTCTTAAAAAGTCAAGGAGGGATCTAGATTTTTTGGATTCTTCTGGAAGAGAAAAACGCTTCTTACATGGCAGGTTTTGGCATGTGCGCCTACCGAAGGCTCAGATCAGCCTAGACATTCACCTGGTTTGATCAGAATCTTTGTTGTGCACTTAAAGGATAGCTAAAGTATTAAGCTAGTTTCATGCGAACAGTGAAGACTCTGATCAGACTGGGCGGATGCCCAGACTGATCTATCTTCACTGGGCGCACATGCCACTTTGTTGGTTTTGTCGCCTCGTGGTTCAAGTCTGAAACACAATCAATATAATTAAACAAAAATATAATAGAATATTCGCCGTTTCATTTGAAGATATGTAACTTACTTTGATAATTGTTCAGCCGTATTTCCAAACATATATCCTCCATAAGACAAAAAGCCAAGCTCTTCCGCCGGGTCTTTCACTTGGAAGCACGGGAAGCCGGAAATTGTCTCATTTAGGGCAGTCAGTCCTTTAGACGTAGAAGATGTCCCAGTCAGAAAGGTCTTTGAATAAAGAACAGTAAAAATATATGACGCAAAGAAAAACGTTTAGTGTAAAGATTTATATGTCGCTGGCCGGGTTTGAATTCGGCAGAAAAACAGAAGTTAAAGATTTATAGATGTACAAAATATAGTTCATACCAAATTAAAAACGGTTTTTGCATACTTAAAGGGATGGCACTGTATTTGAATCCCTTCACCAATGTTGTATTCCACGAAGGAGATTTTTTCCCCTTTTTTCAACAACCACTATTGAGTAGGGTGTAATAGATATTCAGAGGGCACCAAATAACTTTAGATATTATTCATATATGGCTATCTCACGGGTTCATTTCAGCTTTATTTTTAAGCAAAGCGACAATGATCGTAAGGTGAAGATTTCGACATCTAGTAGAGTGTTCTTTGGGTCAAAAAGGCTCACCACGGGTGACTCAAAACATTTGTTGTCCTGAAAAGCAAGGTTTTGCCTTTGCAAATATTCTAATTTTCGAAAATGCATTCATAAAAATGAAAACATGAAGCTGATGACGTTAAACCTCTCACTGATTTCTTCTACTTCATTTTCTCGCCCAAAACTTTCTTCGACAGCTGTATCGTATTCTATAATAATTGGTCTATCTTCTTGCCAAAGTAATTGTTTTACGACGCAAGATTAGACTTCAGATCATGTTTATAGACAGAAAGTTGGCTGATATATTTCACTATCAAAAAGAGCTAGACCAAAGCTTACTTCCAGTGTTAGGAAAATGCATTCTTTCATCTTCAGTGATTTAAAGTAAAAATGATAGTCAATGATCAGGAATTAATAGAATCAATTCCTATATCCGACCCTCAAGAAGCACATGCACAAATTGACAAAAGTTCACAAAAGACATTCACGGCAAACCGACTGAACAGCTCTTACCCATATACAAGTGTTCATTCATCTACCCTAATTAACAGCAGCAATATCTGTTTTACCTGCTTTCTATTTCAAATTGCAAAACGAAACAGAAAGCAGACTGGGCAGTATTCAGGTGACTATATTGCTGGATGACCATAAACAAGCGAACACAGAGCATGTACCATTGAGGAACCGCCTTGGAACGGTAAAAAACTACTCTTGTTTGAGAAAGGGGATGGGGCGGGTGGGGTGTATAACCCAGTTTTAGCAGTTCAAAGCACGAAGGTGAAATTGCTTTCGAGTTGCCTAAGACCTGCACCAAGCCAGTGCAGAAAAGTGGCCCAATATGCAAATGAGAAAATTATTATGTTTCGTATTTGCCGAAAGAAAACGCTAAGCGTCAGATAACTTAAAATTCGGGTAACAGGCATGTCACTCGCAGAACAAGCAACCATATTTCTAATGCACTTACAAATATAATGCGACGTGCGATTTGATAAAAATTTGCAATAGCATATCCTTTGATATACAGTACAATTGGAAACCTAATATGATTACGTAACTCGTTTATCATTGGCGTACATCTGATTTTACGTTGCTGAAAGTTCTTGCTTTTTGTTCCAAGTAATACGCTAGGGTACGAAAACATTGTAAACCCTGTTTTTTGTCACAGGTGCTTAAACTGCACATACAATTTGGTTACATTATGTGGAGTTTGCAAAGACAATCTGCGAACACAACATATACACAGATACATGTACACACATGCATAATGAACTGTACTGCAGATGCTCCCAGCATGCACAGTTTCAAACCAAATATTCGAATGTGAAGAGATACGATCCACAACAGTCAACGTAATGTTCATACCAGTCCGTTTAAGACCAGTTCTTTATACGCTCAGTGCAAGTCCGATCATCGGACTAGCACTGAGAGTGTAAAGGATTGGTTTTTAAAGGATTGTTTTTTTAAAAGGACTGGTAATAGCCATAGCAAAAATGATATTATCAGATATGTTTATATTTTAATGAATAGGCTGAGTTTGCAACTGCCGGTTTTCTCTTAATGCATCTCAGCTTTCAAACCCTCACTCAGCCCAAACCTTACCTGAGTAAATAAAACCCGAGAACTGTAAACACTTCCAGTGTACAAGCGTATGGCCGCCATGACGGAACCTGTTGTGTTTCCCATGCTGAACGTGTACTGTGTCTCCTTCCATTGCTCGGTGGCGCCACCACCGGACACTATATTCACTTTGGTAAGCACGAGCGGGAAGTCCGAGCTGTCAGTTGACCACGTTTGGCCATCGCCATTGAAGAATGTCGGACCACTTTCAAGCCAAAGTTTGCCATTTATGTAGAGCGCATAATCGCTTTTGGTGGTGCTCACTTTGAAATCGAACGCAGCATCTCCATTTGCTAGATAAAAGAAATGCTACAAGTATCATCATGTTTGAAGTGATCGATGGTTTATTGCGATAATACGCGTTTCGTGGGTATGTAGATTTTGGTCAGTATGTCAGTAGGAAAAGTGTTATCGTTTGGTCAGAAGGCTGGCTAAGTGTTTGGCCAGTCATCATTTCGGATTATATGTAGAGAGAGAGAGAGAGAGAGAGAGAGAGAGAAGGATGGGAGAACGCTAGAAATGAAATTCAATAAACAAGACCCGCACCAGACGTTTACGCCTTAGACAGACGGTGCGACGTCCGGTGCGACGTGATATTGTCACGTCGACGTTGATACAAAGTTGTTTTCCCTGTTTGCCTTGGAAATGTTTTAGGGAACGACAAAATTTCTTCGGTTAGTGACATTTTGAAGAAAACTTACTTGTAGAGACCTGCAAAATAAGAATGCATATAAATATGATCAATTTATCCATTTTGTTTAGTGTAAATCATACCATAGATCGGTGTGTATGAGCTATCTTTGTTATCTATATTAGTATTGCAGCAAGGCCCTTTAAGTTTGATAGTCAAGTCATCTAACCACTGGCTTGAAAATGGACAGAGTTATAAATGTTTCATTTGTTATTGAGAAATTCATACATAGTAGTTTTTTAAAACAAATACGGCAATGTTCTTAAGCTAAAAGTAGTTGCTTGCTAATTTTCGACATGGTCCTGCTAGCATATTGACAGATTGAGTGAACGTTGGTTTAACATTCCACCAACACCGATGTCATGTGTAGGGTTCAAAGATTGCAGCCCTTAATTTAGTTAGGAAAAAGACCCATATGAATAAAATATTTGCACTGCAAATCAGCAAAAAAAATCAAAACATGTTATAAGCTTCAAAAAGCACTGTTCAAAACCAGCTGATTTAAGAGAAAAATGGACTTTTCAATTTGGATATAGAACAGTTTGTGTAAAAACCAGCATGTTTTTCAATAGCCCGGAGATAAAACAATTTCATGTCCAAGATTAAATAACCAGCAATGCAGCATTTTATAGTTCTAATTTAAATATAAATACATATATAATCCAAACAGACCCAACAAGGATGGCTACTGCTTTCTTTTAAAATGTAAACTGAAGTATTTTCTTTTTCTCTACTATCTGTCTCCTCATTCTCAGATAATCACTAAATTATGTTACTTAACCAATGGCATAAAAAGAATTTGATTATGTGACATCAAAAGTCACTCGTTCAAGTATTTCTTAATACTTTCATTTCATTGGTTAAAGTTGATAGCTCATATGACCCGCGACACGACAAAACCAACAATGTGGATGTGCGCCCAGCGCAGACTCAGATCAGCCTGGGCATCCGCCCAGTGTGATCAGGGTCTTCGCTGTCCGCATAGAGGTAGCTTAGACCCTTAGCTACCTTTTGAACACTTAACGAAGAGTCTGGTCAAACTGGGCGGATGTCCAGGCTGATCTGAGTCTGCACTGGCCGCACAACCACATTGTTGGTTTTGTCGTGTCGCGGCTCATATATGCCCAAAGAGACATGATATGCAACATCTAAGCTGCTATGAAGATAGAAGATTAGGTTCTAATTCCAAAGGTATAAAATACTTATTTATAAAAATGGCGAGAGAATACTACAGCATTCAGTCGACGAACTGTAGATTAAAATCGGAGTGATCTCCTTTGAGGGGATACCCATACAGGTTGTGCATTGGTAGACTTTTAGGGGAACCAATTGTGTGATTAGTTTGGCTCTTTTATTAACCAGGGAAAGGCTTTATCATCCAGGGAAGCAAAGAATCTTAAACGCTATTCACCATGCAAAAACACACACACACACACACACACACACACACACACACACACACACACACACACACACACACACACACACACACACACACACACACACACACACACACGTGTGTGTGCTGAAAGAGCATGCTATTTATAAGCCTCAGCCTACATAGATGTAAAACTAATAATTAAAGCGCACCTGCCCAGTATCACTGTTTTACATTAAAAAATCATATCCGCCACCGCTGTCTTTGCTGTGACCCCATGGCTGGCAAGTCTATCTATTAAGTCATCAAATTTGATATTCGATATCAAAAGAGCTTGATACAGTAGCTGAACTTATCGTTAAGTTATACTTATAAAAATGATGTCAGTATGGTGTTTTATAATGGATTTACTTATTAACCAAGGCCTTCGGTTACTTGCACGCAGCCTTTATAAAGCAGGTTCAATAAACAATATTAATACTTTGCCCGCCGTAGACTGATCATTGTGCGTGCTGCGTGTTTTCTTGTTCTTGTATATGCTTCCGGTTCGCCTGTGGTTTTTACTTTATTTCCATTCTCATATCGGCTACTCTTCGAAGAAACACGTTGTTCTCCAATGGGAGAAAATTCTTTCTTGTAAGAAGCACCTCTTAGAGAAGGGAGACAAATAATACAGATCAGAGTTATCCCTCTTTGGAAGTATATCTGCATGTAAGCTGCAACAAGACAAAAACCAACAAACTTGTATGTGCGCCACACAAACATTCAGATTAGCCTTGGCAGTCATACAGTCCGATCAGAGTCTTTGCTGAGTACTTAAAGAGTTGCTCAGGCTCCAAGCTATCTTCATGTAGACAGCGAAGACTCTGATCAGACTGGGCGGACGCCCAGGCTGATCTGGGTCTTCGCTGGGCGAACATGCCACGTTGCTGATTTTGTCGTGTCAGGATTCAATTATGTTTTCACCATCTGGAAAAGCTGCAAAACCTAAGAGATGTAACCATAAACATTAATAAAAGAAAAGACACCTGTTAAGTTTCATGTTCCAGAGGTTACTGAGCGGCCAGGACAGATGCTGACAGTGGCTGTGCCCGACTTACAAATTGGAACTACAGTGGACTGCTATGTGTATTTGGCTCTTTTAAAGCAGTTATGAAAATGCCACTTCTAGATCGCCAAAGTATAAACAGCATGTAAAGAAAAGTTGTAAGTTCCTTCCATGCCGATTTCGTGTGGATACAACAGATACAGGTTATATCCCATACGGAGAAGTTTGAAACCAGAGTTTATATGTTTTGATTTGTATTCATAAAACTAAACCTTCGTGTTTATCAAACCGGTTGGCCCTACATGCGTTACAAATAGTATTTCCCGAAACAAAGGTGTAAAGCCGGGTTTAAAAACCAGCCATACTTTCTTCCCTTTGGAAACAACGTGTAACTTTCATTTAGGGGATAACTTATTTGGGGAGGTAAATCATCGGTTTTATGGTTGAAAATTTCGTTTTACGGCGACGCGCCAGCGGAGCCGTAAAACGTAATTTGCGACCATAAAACTGATGATTTACCTCCCCATATGACAATTTTCATTACAGTTATCCCCATTCTAATGCACTTTTCCACATTTTCACCTCTCATAATGTACTAGTTTGCACCCCTTTCAAGCACTGTCAGCAACGTAAAACCAAACGTAAGCCAGTGAGAAGCGACGTTACTTAATGACGTCGGGTTTGGGACAGTAAATCGCAGAATATACTGTGGCAAATTTTTGACGTTATCCAATCAGACGTCGCGTCATATTTGTAAGTGCATTAGAATATCAGATAGGAGCCCTGGTAGCTCAGTGGGGTAAATATTTTCCTACTAATATAGCCACTGAAGGCGAAAACCCTTCCAACTGTAAATGGTGTTTTACTGCTCACAGCCTTTTAATATCACCTTCAATCGTCCTGAAATGATTAGGTAATGTCAAAAACAACGTAAAATCCTGAGCCATCCATGAATTCATCAATATTTTCAGATCACTTTAAGGTGGTGGCTTTGATTTGTAGTGAATATAAAAATCAGCACAAAATGCAAAAAATAAAACATGCCTTCCATAAACTTAAATGATGTTTTCTTTATGCTCTATTTCACAATTTAGAATCCCAAAATGCCTGACTTGTTGATGTTAGAAAGGGTTTGTATAATAAAAGCTCAAGGGGTAATTTGCTGTGCAAAAGTCTTAATAAAATCGTTATTGAAAATGTGTTTAGGTCTGAAGATACTTCAATGCATAGTGAAAAAAAGTTAATTTGTTCCACCTCTTTCTCAAATAGTAAGGTAGAGTAGATTAAAAAAAGAAGTGGCCTGTGTCCAAATTCTGACAAAATTGTGAAGAAAACAAAGTCGAGTCTACCTTTACAAAGTTGATTAATTTCACTTACACTCCTGTGTTGGTAACAGCAATTTGATTTTTTTTTCAATTGTATGTATGATATAGGAATACCTGCCTACCCTATATTTAATGAATACATCCAGTACACATACACCTTATACATGGTCGAACATTTGAGAACAAACTACTTTTACCTTACAATTTGGGAAAGAGTTGGAACAAATAATTGCTGGGACTTTTTATCGCAATGTAGATCTATTAATGTACCTCTAGACTTTTGAACAATAGTTTTAATTTCTTCAGATTTTTTGCGCAGCAAACTACCCTTTCGTGTTTCCTTATAAAACACATTTTTAATCAGCATGCTTCTCTTTTTTTGTATCCCAAACAGTAGAGAATAAAAACAAAGCAAAAACAAATTAAAAAAAAAAAAAAAAAAAACACGAAAAGGCTGCCAACTTTCGAGGAGATACGATCTTTCTTTTACAATTTTATTAAGATTTCTGTATTAAACACACATCGGTAAAAGCCCCTGGTAAAGCCTCATTCACATTTGACCTGCGATGAGTCTGCGGAGCCCGTATCCTGCCGGTATGATAATATAATGTGATATTATGCCACTTAAGATTCGGCTTCCGCGAATAAAATCAGGCAGTGCCTTTAGAAGCAATCTCTGAAGACAACTGGCTACATACTGACGTTGGCCGTGATAACGACGTTCGATTGGTTAACTGACATCACCGACTTTCGTCACAACGCATTCGCGATGTCAGCAAGTCCCAACAAAACTGCGTTTGTTTTTTATTTGCTTGACGCTCTTTATGCCTTCAATTTTCTAATGATGCATGATGTGTAGAAAACCATATCTTTAGAAATCAGTTTCATCAGGCTCGACCAGAAACACGCCGGACTGGGTCGGCAAGCCTCATCATTCCTACCCTTCTCCTGGTCTCGCCATATATAAAGAAACATAACATGGTTTTCTGTATTTACTATAATTTTCATAGATTTAGTCATCAAAATTCAAAAAATATAATTACTCAGGAACTGGAATATTCGTAAGTGCATTAGAATCATCTTTTACCACCTTAGAGAGTGGATACATAAAAAAAGGTTAAAAGTGTTTAGGGCCGGATGTGCTCAACGATTGTGTCGCTTGCTAATCTTTGCGTTTTCATGTAGTTGTTATCCGGACGTGATCGGAAGACAATACAAAAGGGATTGAGCACAATTAGAGCAGCAGGGTGAAGGGGTTTGTGCAAAGTCTCCTGTGGTGCCCAAAGATCATGGAAAGTTATTGGATAGACTAGATACGTGTCACATTACAAGTAATGGGTTTTTTTTGCGACAGCTCTGGGTCAACTGTAAGATGTATTGATATTTTGAGACCTTAAATTTAAAAGCTGAGCATAACATGTTCATTTTACTTTTCATTTCGTTACCCTAAAAATGAAATGATGTTCTAACGAGAGATTGTTCGTTTTATTTATTCACTACTTTATCTTATCATTTAATTTCTTTCTTTTTATTCAAATCATTTTCTTTCTTTTTTTTCTCCATTTTGTGTGTTGTTTTCCAAAATTATGCTCGACCACTGTACTTAGTTCGTACAGATATGTATAAAGCAAAGTGATCTACTTTTTCATTTCATTCCTATTGATATTGAATTGAAGAAGAACGCTTTTAGGGAAATTAGGTACGTAAGAGTTCCTTATAAGAAGATGGTCGATATAATTTTAAACAAACTCAAGATCTTTTTAGGGTTAACAGAGATTATATCGTATTTTATTTTTTTAAGTTGACACTAGCATCTTTTATGTAATCCTTATATACGGAGTACAGCTGGGCAAAAATTGAAAACAATTCCAGCAACTAAAAAACTATGTGTGCCTAACCTTTTAACAGTCATCTGACTCTATATATTACTGTTTTTGCTGCGGTTTATAATTGTGGCATACCTGGACCTTTCTATTGACTGTTTCACAACATCCTTATACAGTTAGGATAGCCACTATAAATTGGAATTCAAAGGCAAAGCTTAAGTTTTCGTCTGAGACCAACACATAAAAATAATTGAGCTGTACAATATGGAATTACATATATATATAGAGAGTGGTCATTTCATATGGAATTCATTTTCACCGACTTTGCGCATGCGCAAACACAAATTCAGTGTCGCAGTTGACAGAAAAGTCGTATTTGGAATTTCAAAACTTTTACCTCTGCAAAAGAAAACTCAATACACATACCATACGTACAAGTGCATACATTAGTTCATTACTATGATTCTTATCACTCGTCGTAACAACTCTGATCTGACTTTCTTTTTAACAAATTGTTAAACGCTGGGTGCCGGCTGTCATCTCATCTTTAGTCCTGATACACGAGTTTCAAAATAAATCTTTGCCTTCCCCTGTGAGGTTTGAAGGTTTGCTTTACAAATTGCTAGTTATGTTGGTCAATTCCTAATGAAGCTAGCACCACTTATCTATTTGCAAACACATATATACTGCTGAAATAATTTAAAGGAGCACTGCATATACTGATTTCCGAAAATCTCTATATAAAACGCTTCATCATCGAAACTTTAAAATAGGTTAGGCATCAATGTCTATTTGAGTCGCGACATGACAAAACCAACAAAGTGGCATGTACGCCCAGCGAAGACTCAGATCCATCTAGACAACCGCCCAATCTGATCGGAGTCTTTGCTGTGCGCTTGAATGTAGCTAAGGGTCTAAGCTAGCTCTATGCGACCAGCGAAGATTTTGATCAGACTGGGCGGACGCCCAGGCTGAACTGATTGTTCGCTGGACGCACATGCTATTTGTTGGTTTTGTCAAGTCGCGGCTCATTAGTAGACAGTGCCTTACATATTTATAAGTTTTGATGTTGAAGGCTGATATAGAGGCTTTGGAAATTATATGAAATGCCCCTTTAAACATTTTGAGCGGTATATTTTCTTACAAACTGTTGATATGTGATTTGTACCTTTGGTGTTTGCTGACAGTCTGATAATTTAGCAGCCACATGCACTCAAACGCGAAGAGCAGCAGCTCAAAAGAGCTCACACAGATTAGTCAGTACCTTTGCTTTCCGCATCACAGCTGCATTATACGAGGGCTGTCCAGAAAGTTCTGTTCGTGCGGTCTTATTTTGGTAACTATCATGAATACAGAACTTGTGGTAGCGAAAATATATAAAGGTATGATATATCCGGACAACTCTGCAAACTCGGTCTATATTTTGTAAAGGACATATTTCTGAACGTTTTTGCAAGAGGCATATACCCTACAGCCACTGCAGATTTTCACTTAAGAAGAGCGTAGTTCATATATGAGCTGTCTTTGAATATTTGTCATCATTGCTAGTTTAACACAGTCCCCAGGCAACTGTGACCTGTAAATATCGCTGAAAATATATTTAATCTAGGTTCCATACTGTCCCGTTAGTTCATATTATCCACATTTTATGTAGTAGCAAATTCTACCTTTCTACTAGTTATAATGATTTCGTAACGAAAACAAGGGTTTTGATATTCAAAATCTTGTCAGGAAGAGCCCTTGAATTGGCCAGTTTGAAACTGTCGAAAAATTGAAATTAATATAAAAAACAAACCCACTACGGGCTTTCGAAAATGACGTTGACGTCGTTTTTAATTACTTAATAAGAACTGCGCATTGCTATGTAAGAACAAAATTACTACCGTTTCCTACCCTTCCAACTTTTGAAGGGATATTGAAAGTAACGAATGACAAGAAGCTGACGAAAATTTGTTTTGTATCAACAATGATTTTTGACTTGAAAAACACACTGAAAATAATTTCACATTTGAAATTAGTCCAGTGGTATGACTAGGGCCTAATAACACGCGTTGTAACTCAATAAGAAAATGTATCTTTGTATAGTCTTTGGTATCACTATAAAGGCGAAATGTACTGCTTCCAATACATACATAGCATGTGTCCCAAGCATGTCGCTAAACAAAGCTATGCGGCTAGAATCAGAACTTTCTGAACAGCCCTCGTATATATCTCCCAAGACATTTGATGAGGATATTAAAATTGCATGGATTCATGGTCTGCGCTGAGTCTTTGCTGTCGCCGTGTATATTTTACTGTTTGTTTCTATTGTCTTTTTTTTTCTTTTCTTTTTCTCATATCGTATCTCATAATGTTTGCGAAGTGTTGACCATATCGATGCGATTTCATGACAAATAAAACCACGAAGAAGTACTTAGAATATGCTATTTATGCATTTTATTAACTCTTTACGGAATTGGAAAAACGAAGACGCCCTATAGCATCATAAATGGTTAAACTTTGTATATGAAAAAGAAAATTAGGCTAAACAGATCTTTTTACTTACTCAAATTTATCCGCCATTATTTTAAAACAGAGATGCAAATTTGAAACAGATGTTAACTTCCAATTGCCCATTTGCAAACTGACAAATCGATAGATAGCTCTAGTAGGGAATATTACTGAGTAATACTTCACTGTTAGAAGCCTTCTTCAGACAAATTCGGAAGGCCATCACCACCAGGTAATGGTCACTTCATTTATCAGCCCCAAAGCAGTCCTGTGAAAATGTGTTCCATTCTTTCTCTGCAAACTTGACTCAGCTACTTTCGTTTGTTATATGTATTTGTTGCTGTCAAACAGACCCTTCTTTCAGATTCCCCCTACTAGTAATAATTCCAAACAACTACACTGAAACTTTCCTTATACATACTGGTCTACAAAAGGTTACAGAAAAATACAAAAATATCATATTTGTGCGTTTATTCAGTTGGATGTAAGGCCAAATTGGAAAAATGCTGATTTTAACTGTCATCTTATATACATTTTCTTATAATGATAAGCATTTACTCGGTTAAAAGACGTTGGGGTTTTCCCTTTCAAAACAATCCCAAAAATTTAGATCCGTCTTATAAGACGGATCTAGATATTTGGGATTGGTTAAGAGGAGAATGCCCATCTCATAGCTGAATTTCATAAGACCGATTGAGATATGCGGGGGTCATTCTAGAGACGGAAACCCCGTAATATAGCCGAATAAATAGGATGATAATGAAACAAACAAACCCGGCTCTTAAACACAGATGAACTAACTCCCACTTTCAAAATGCAGAAATTTCGGATGTACTGTAAGAAAACTGTCCACTGTACAATTCAGATTGAGAGTGCTTTGAAGATTAAGATGAACGAATGAGCATCGCAAACCAGTGTGCTGTCTGAATTATTAATTTATTCATATTGTTCATATATTCGTGATTCGTTTAGGAAATAATCTGATCAGACTGCATATATGAGCAATCTGAACGTTCATACTGTACCTATGAATTAAGGAACATTTGATAAACGTTTGATTCATCCACGGAAATTTTGCATTCTGATTAGTGGTTTCATATGACTTAACATACTTATACACATTCACACACTCGAAGGGAAAAAGGAAATTTTGCATTCTGATTAGTGGTTTCATATGACTTAACATACTTATACACATTCACACACTCGAAGGGAAAAAGGGACCTACAATAGTCAGAAAAGGCAAAAGGGCATAATCTCATAAAATACCAATGCTGTTGATATTGAAAATAGCATGACCATATGACCATATTACTGGTACATGTGCATAATTCTGTTGTACATAATTTGATATATAATTTTGTATAAAATGCTATTACATAATTCTGTTGTACATATTCTGATACATAATGCTGGATAAAATGCTGTTTCATAATCCTGTTGTACATCATCTGATACATTACGTTGTATAAAATGCTATTACATAATCCTGTTTTACACAATCTGATACATAATGCTGTATAAATGCTATTACATACTAGTAATCCTGTTTTACACAATCTGATACAGAATGCTGTATAAATGCTATCACATACTAGTAATCCTGTTTTACACAATCTGATACATAATGCTGTATTAAGTGCTATTCCATAATCATGCTGTACAAACATTTGTATGCAGAGTAAGAGAACGTCAGTATAAATATTCATATTAATTAACAATACATATTTAGACATATAGCTCTATATAACTTTTGGTATACTTTTAAACAATGTAATACTTAAGTCTGAGGTAGGAAGAAGGAAATTAAAATGTAAATTTCTACAAATTCTAGACGAAACGAAAAAAATATGCACAACTGGTTAACTATGTTTTCAGGATGTTAAGAAACGAAGAGGAGCTAGTTACCCAACGACCGGGTCATCAGGTCGTACGGTAACTATGACTTTTTCGTTTCGTAACAGCCCTTGGATAAACTTATTTAACCAGGAGTGCTCAAAGGAGCAGTGCAAAATATCTGATATAGTATACGACCTCAGTTTTGGTAATTTTGTTATTTTTGCTGCCTTGTTTTCGCGCTCTGATAAAACTTTCAGATGTGTTTGCATAAATCATCCAATGTTTTGAAGCCATACGCACCGGGGGCTCGAGTTGAGCCAACGTCCTTTCCCTTTAACTCCGTTCCAACTATGTATTCTTTCCCTAGTTTTTCTTGAGCCCAGGCTATCACTTTATCCATCACCGGTGTTTTCACACCGGCTATTTCCGCAATTCCTTTCATAACAACTACACCAAAAGGAACATCCTCAGACGTGTAGCGATATGAAAAATCAGGCACATATCCGTCCTCAACTTTCTTCATTGGGTGCGTTAGTCCATCATATGCTTTGTTTGTACAAAACGCCGTCTTAAGATTAGTGAAATCCGTAATCTGCTTGCTGTAGTATTGTTTTAACCAGTCGAAGATGTGGATACATTCTGACATATCAAGTTTAGGACGTTTTCTCCCAATTTCTGCTGCTGTTTCCATGATCTCATCGCTAAGCTGTGAAAGGCAGTCGGCTTCCTCGTCTCGCATACCTTGGTAAATCAAGGGCGGTTCTGGCAGTGGAACACCATCCCAGTCTTTCCAGCGAGCGTATAATACTGGTGGGTGAATCATCGATCTTCCATTTAGATTTACGGCAAGGTAATTGTCAGCTTTCTTAATCACGGGCATTGGTCCAATGCAATGTTGAAGAAGACTGATGGGTTCCATTTTATAATTTCCTTCACCTTTTATGAGAGACGCGCCGATTGTGAACTTAAAGCCAAGAATCTGAACAACTCTTGCAAATTCTTGCAGGCGACACGCCCAGGGAAGCGTGTCCAGACATATAACGGCGCAATGATCTGCTTTGTCTTTAAGGCAATGTAGAGCTTGGAATTCAAAGCCCGCTTGTCCAGGCATCCCAACAATGACAGTGTTTTCTTTAACATAAGGCATTATTGCATCAAAATATTCCTGATGGGCAAACGCTGGGACCACAAAGAAAACGGCGTCCACTCCTTCCATTGCAGCAGCCGGATCATTTGTAATCAGTTTTGGCCTTCCTCGAATTTCCCCAGTGCTCCCATCTTGATAAACCGCATTTATCAATATATCGTCCTTTCCTAAAATATTCCGCCATCTTTCAGCCTCGTCCCGAAACAAAGTCATAACCTTGACCTCTACATCCGGTAAAGAAGATGCGTACGCTGAGATAGTGTGCGCGCCATTACCGCCACCACATACAAGTACTCTGATAGTTTTATCTGCCATACCTGTAAGGATACAAACACATGGAATTTATGACCGTTCCGGCAAGATTATCTTCCTACAGACATATGGGTACACTTTAACAGTTTTCCTCTGTTTTATCCAAGATAATTGAAATGACTACCTGTTTGCTACCTTTGAAAGACAGACAAAACCCTGACGGTTACTAAAGATACTCTTAAAGGAGGAAAGAATTTGTGGAGAAGTTAAAAAAATGATTGCTAGGACGTCATAGTCAATGCAGTTATCTTCAGACGTAAACGCATTTTTAATGCTATGTATCTTTTCGCAGCAAATCACCCTTTGATCTTTTTTTATATAAACCCTTTTAAACATCAACATTCAGTTCCATGTTGTATTTTAGGATTCTAAATTGTGAACAATAACATGAAAAGGGCATCTGCTTAGTTTTGGGAAGACATGTTGTATTTTCAGCATTTTATACAGATTTTATATTCACCATAAATCAGTGATTTTCACCGCATTATTAGTGAGTACATGTGTATTAGGTAGTAAAAGTAAAAAGTATGCAAAGACCAGGAACTGAAACAATCAAAATCCAAATCCAGCCCTCAAACCATAGTTGGAAACAACTAAGATTACAAATAATCAAGATACAGAGAACATATGGCCAACCGAGTGAGCAGCTTGTTCCCAAAAGGTGGCCACTCAGCAACCCAAACCGAACCAAAAATAATAAGAACATACATAAGGTTAAACATCACAGAAACTCTGACACCAAAAACAGGCAACAGAGAACCACAACAGAACTACCGCCTTGGAACGGTCAGTAACGAATTACTGGGGGGCTTAAATCGATTTTACAGGCCCAACCTCACCCTCAGTAACTGAAGTGGTACAAAACATTTAGTTGGTTGATCGGTTCGCATGATAACCCTCTAACTCGTCAATGAATCATCACGGTAAACACATAAATCAAATTTCAATACCATGAAAAAGCAAAGACGAGGACTTAACAGATACAACGGTCCGTCTGACAGGTGGAGATCCCTGTCCTGCCAAACAACCCCACTGGAAATCTGAAGCAAAAGAAGGTCACCAGTTGAGCCCCGGTAGACCAAGCAACAGACAAAAAGGCTCCGGTCCCAACCAACTAAAATATATAGCTTTAGGTTGGGGTCATCAAAGAGTCTGAGTAAGCCGAAACAATACAGATGCGGCCTTGTCTCCACTCACTTCGACGTCCGTCGGTCTTCAGCTTTGCACTACACCCCCCCCCCCACACCTAAAAAAGTTAAGTGCAATGGTAAAGACCGACTGACGTTGTGGTATTAGGCGCCACGTCACATCTATGATGTTTATGCACACTGACAAATTGACAAGGGTCAAAGCTAGTTTTAGAAAATAACTCCTATAAATTCGGTGTGCACTGTCAGATTCTGTGAAATATGTGATTTTACCGTTTCGTATTATACATGTACGAGTAAAAAAAGGATAACTAATGTTTGAATCGAGACTGGGATTGGCAGAAAACTCTTATATATGCATCTTAAAGAAACAAAGCTACAGAATTTCGTATGATTTAGACTATTTTTTTTTCATTTGGTCTTTGGGTCTTTTCGGCTCGCAGTCAGTATTTTATGTTGTTAATAATGTGTGATTAAAACCGAACTTACGGAACTCGTTAAACCGAGTCTGTCATTTTCGTTTCTTTGATTTATTCCTTGCTCTCGAAGGACCTAAAATTCAGAATTTATTGTTATACAAATTAATGTCCGCTTTCACTTATCAAAATTGTTCATTATAATTCCATTCGAGATTAAAACTCGGACATCGATAATGTTATATCCCGTGACAATTACAAGTCTTTGAGAGTATGTGTACGTTCAGAGTTCAAATGAATTGGTATAGAATCCTCTCGAGATGTTCTTGGCTTTGATACAAATTAAAGGCCCTATTACTCCATAAACATGAAACTTTTATCGTGAGGTATCGCTGCAAGCTTCTCACCATAGTTTCTTCATTGTAAATGACCACGATCAGCCAACTTAAATCAAATAAAACATCTACGAGTTTCATATAAAAAGGGATTGAAAAATTATTTGGGTCATTTTAGTTGGCAACTAAAATGACCTACTTTCGATTTCATGTCCTTGAATAAAACGGTAAAAATACAGTGTACAAGGATGGGACCTTATTCACTGTTGCGCTTTTGTTTATATTGCATCACTCAACCAGAAACCAGAAAAGGAAAATCACATTTTGTTGAGCGATTTGTAGTTTTTCACAAACCATACTTTCCATACTTTTTGCCAGCTATTTGGATCAATTTATGCACATCAACCTACATTTTATCATTAAACGTGAAGGTTGAAAGACTTTTCATAATGGTTTGTGTTTAGACGTTTTTTACACTGATAGGACTATGGAGACTTTAAGATACATGGATAAACTTTCAGAAAACCAACTCTGCAATTTTCATTTTAGCCTTCTTTTTCAACCGAATTCCGCAGAAGGTTGCGGAATTTCGAATTTCGTTCAGCCAGCTGGTGACTGGAAAACTGTCAACCCAGAAGAAAAGGTTACTTTTTCCGAATCAGGAAAGGATAAGGCAGCGAAAGAACAGAGATGGGCTCCACCTCATATGCTGTCCAAAGATACGATGGGTCTGTAGCCAGCCTTGTGACATTATTAACCAGTTATTGACTAATGCTCAGCGACTTAAGGCTCTAGAGCATTTTTTTCAGTTGGATCAGTCTGAGCTCGAACTAAAATTTCCCCAGCAAGTTAGCTTTAGTATTTTGTTTGCATATATCTCACATTAAAGTCAAATTATCTCTTATCATTTAATTGAGTGTCCCTAATGTAAGATCAAATGCGCCTTATACTGATTAGAATTGTAAAACACCAAGTCAAAAAGGCAATTTGTATACATCATTGGTAGACTATACCCGTTGCTAATCAATTCGCTTAGTAAATTAGTCTTGTAGAATAACAAATTGTACCAGTCAATATCGGTTAACTATATTTGAGCAATATCATATGAGTCGCGACATGACAAAACCATCAAAGTGACATGTGCGCCTAGCAAAGACTCAGATCAACAGGACCTTCCGCCCGGTCTGATCAGAGTCTTCGCTTTGCGCTTAAAGGCTGGACGGATGTCCAGGCTGATCTGAGTTTTCGCTGGGCGCACATGCCACTGTGTTGGTTGCACTTGCATGCAGTCTTATCAGAGTCTTTACCTATCTTATCGTGACATCTATCGAAATGGCCTAAACCATACAGCCAACAGTGAAGCCTCGGTGTCAATGTTGAGAATGATGTGAAGAATATCACATGACAAAACTGCCACATTGTTGGAAGTCACGTGATGTGGCTCTTTCTTGTTCTGCCCTCGATTGATGTGAAGCTAGGTTTTCGGACAGAATGTGAGCCGAAAAAAAAACCCCAAAGGCCTAAGACCTAAAACATTCCACAATGAAAGGTGCATGCATTGATATAGTTATGTGTGCAATGCGAAGACGCTTTGACACCCAAACAACATTTACTTGTAAACAAGAACCAACGAGAGCTTCTTTAAATATGGTCCAAGAAACCATGACCACTAAGCACATATTTCTTTATAAGGTAGATGAGAAAGCTGTGATCTGTGACCGACACATTCGATTTTCACATCCTGTCCTGAACACCAAATGGGGGCATACTGTAAAATATGGTATGGTATGATGGCTTGGTATGTGGTATGGTATGAAAATCTCATACCACACCACATACCATACCAAACAACCATACCAAAAGTATTATTTGGGCAGTATACCCATCATTATCAAATGCATGACAAAAATGTTAACAAGATCACCTCTAAATAAGCATTACACCCATCATTGTCAAATGCTTGAAAACAATGTTAACAAGATCACCTCTATATAAGCATTACACCCATCATTATCAAATGCTTGACAACAATGTTAACAAGATCACCCAGAGGTGATCTTGTTAAGATTGTTGTCATGCATTTGATAATGATGGGTATAATGCTTTTATCAAGGCCAGACTGCTATTGACTTTCAGAGACTACAGATCTAGATTAAACAACAGGTCAATAATACTTTTGGTATGGCCGTTTGGTATGGTATGTGGTATGGTATGGGATTTTCATACCATATCACATACCAATCCATAATACCATACCATACCATATTTTACAGTATGCCCCAAATAGGAAAGGGAAAACAATAAAGACGGCACGGCACACAAAACAAAACAAGACAAGCGAAAAGTCAAGAGGTCAGCTCTTTCCCAGCAGATGACCTCGAGGTTATCGTAAATAATAAACACAAAGTCAAAGACTAACAGAAAGCCGATATCGATGACAATTATAGTAAACCCCAAAACGCAATGTGAACTATCATTAAGGCTGCCGTCCATTGTTGTCAAGCTTTGAAAGGTTTCTAAATCTTGAATCTGATTATGATGATAAGATATAGATCGATGCAAAACATGTGTATTTAACGAAATGGCAAAGTTATACTTTTATATTCCGCCACACTTTAGTGGCGGGGTATTATGATATACCTTCAGCTGTCTGTCTGTCCGTTCGTCCGTCAATGCTCGCCATTTCCGATCGATAACTTGAGTAATTTTTCACGGATTTTTTTATTTCAATTTTGCATACATATTGTTGTCGGGAATGAGTGTTATGGGATTGTTTAACAGAGTTACTGTCCTTGGTCTATTGGAAAAAATGGTTTCTGACCTGTAGTACCTTGACTGTTTATGATATCTAAATGAAACTTCACAGATATGTTTAACATCAAAGGTTACATTTTGTGAGTAAGAACTGTCACTCTGACCTTTAAATTTTGTGAGTTATCTGCCCTTGATTGATCTGAAAAATGTTCTTTTACCTGTAGTTTCTTCACTATGTGGAATATCTGAATACAACTTCACAGATATGTTTCACATCAAAGGTTACATATTGTGAGAAAGGACTGTCAATCACTCTTACCTTTCCAGTTCGCGAATAATCCGCCCTTGATAGGTCTGAAAAATGGTTTTTGACCAGTAGTTCCTTTACTATATGGAATATCTGAATGAAATTTCACAGATATTTTTCACATCAAAGGTTACATATTGTTAGTAAGGACTGTTACTCTTACCTTTCCAGATCTTGAATAATCCGGCCTTGGTAGGTCTGAAAAATGGGTTTTGACCTGTTGGTGCTTTACTTTATGGAATATCTGAATGAAACTTGACAGATGTGTTTCACATCAAAAATTACATATTGCGACTAAGGACCGTCACTCTGACCTTTCCAGTTCATGAGTTATCCCCCTTAGAAAGATCTGAAAAATGAATTTTGTCCTGTAGTTCCTCTACTATATGGAATATCTGAATGAAACTTCACAGATAAGTTTGTCTCTCAGCTCAAAGAAATGCTTTACAGCCTGATCTAAATCTACACTGGCCAGAATGCCCCATATTGTTAGAAATCTCACAAGACTGCTAATGTGTAAGTGGTTTATAATAATATCTATTTACATTAAGGACATCGTATCTCTGTCTATCCCAGTTCTGTGGCTATTTAGTTATTATATATCTAAAAAAAACAAGTTAGGATGCCCAGCAGTGGCGGGGCATCATGCAGTGTCTGCGGTGTTTTTATTAGTTAAGGTAAAGTCCTCCAAAGTCAAAATCAATAATTGGCCAATATCACGGAGAAATTGTATAAACTGGACATTTTTGTTTCGGTAATAATTTTACCCAGCATGGTCATCCGCCCCTTCCACGGGCCTAAATTCATAGACTTTAAGACACCTATATTAACTTAATACAGCTCGTGCAGCTGGCTGAAAATTGCTAAATCGTGAAACTCAAACTGTCCAAATTTGATTTTTGCGGGCAGTTCCTTTACTGTTTGGATTTTCTGTGAAACTTCACAGAAATTATCAAAGTAAGACACGCTATCTGTTACAATCACAATTTTGTCTGCCGGAATTATTGAAAGGTTCACGCACGTAATTATGTTCTCGAAAACGACACTATCAGCGCTCTTTCAGCAAACCATGCAGCACTCAGTTAGATATAAATGACCTTATTTCGCACATAAGGCTCTCTGAAATACGTCATGAGACAAAACTTAAAACTTGTTTTCATGTAAGGTAACATTCTACCATATTAAACAGAAGCAAGGCCGATCGGCAGTCATTACCTGAGAATTAACATTGTTTGCTTTGAAGAATTATGGGCCATATGTTGGAAAATATTTGCATATTTGCTCGATCACGAGAAATGGTTATTATGATATGGTATGATCCAACAGCCAACATATAAATCAGTCAGTCAGAGCATCCGGTAAGTCTGGTATGTCTCTTTTCGTTTCATCATAATGTATCCCAGCTGGAATATGACGTCGAAATGTCATTTCGTCGTTGTGTTCTGGGATGTTCCCTTAGGATGATTTTCACTGAAAGCGAAGGTTTTTGGCAGCCGGCACAGATCCACAGATATTAGCACATGGCGTAAGGTATCTATTGTTGCGGCAGTGTATGATCTCTGAGAGGTTTGACAGACTGCCAGCAGTGGCTGTTCAGTTTGACAATGGTGATAAAGAAGTCAATGAATGCTAGAAGTGGTATGCAGTGACGGTTAACCAGGTATACCACTAACTTGTAACCTGCTCTTTACCTACGAGTTCGGACTTATGATTTGACCTACGAGTTCGGACTTATGATTTGGGTACCTTGACCGCTATCATTTACAGGGGTTATGATAGATTTTTCGCAGAATCAATTTATACATGTATGACGTAAGGCACCCTCGGCAGTCAAAACTGCCATGTAAAGACCTGTAATAGACGGTAGAATAACAGTAAACCAGCTGCCAGTCCATTTCTCGTTATTTTTACGGGCGTTTGCCTGTAGAACATTATTGGCAATTACGATATGGCAGTGTTATGGTTACTTTATACAGTTTTATAATGTTGAAGGGCAATAGGACCCAAATACACCTATTCTATTCTATCCTACTCTGCTTGATAACTCCTGTCAAATTTACGGGCGCCCGTTAAAATAACGGGGAATGGATGGCAGCTTGTTTTCTGTTATTCTAATGTACAATTTAGTTAACGGTAAAAGTTTCCGATATCATAGTGGCCGTAAGGGCAGTGATGGTTAGAGGCAAACTGCAGCTTGGGCACAGCATATGAAAGACGAAGCCTCTCTCCTTATCCTCCCTGATTCGAGAAGGTACCCATTTACTGCTGGATTGACAGAGAGAGAGAGAGAGAGAGAGAGAGAGAGAGAGAGAGAGTTTCGCACTCGTCAGTTGACCAATCCGGGACTCAAACTTTTGCACCATAACGAAGTGACTCTAACCACTCGACTCCATGACGCATCTGTCAGACAATCTAGCAAAATAGTAAAACAAAGCATGCACCCTATGTGTTGGTGCAAAACGTGATGTGTTCCGAAAAGCAACATAAATGCCAACTCCAAATGATTACAGAATCAGAGTTTTGGCCGGCTGCATATGCCAGTGTCACAATTCCTATGCTACTTCAAGGAATTATTGACTACTTGACCGATAAATGACCCCGGACGGAATGCTGAGGACTGAGGTCAAGGACCGGATTATTGATCAGAGGAAATAGGCTCTTACAGCGGCTGGCAAATTCATTATAACCTAGAAATATGACTATGATCCGATCTCCACTTTTCCGAACAACGGACAAAACCGGACTGGCATGGATCAAGTTATGACCGGTTTTCATCGTATATACATACAGCGTGTATGTTAATTTTGTATGTATATTGGCCAAGAAGTTGCTACACATTAAGGAACTGAGCATATCTAGACCAACATGCGTTTAACCCAGAATTAAGATTTAGAACAAGATCCGACATTCCAATCTCGGAAAGGACATTTGTGCAGGCTTGTTTTGACATGCGCAATCCTACGAACACCATCGGACAGATTTTGTCTCAACGCGGCTTTAATATTTTACATCATTGTTTCTTGTGCAATTTGAGATTCATTACGTTTTGATTGCATTTATTTGACATCCTAGTTTTAAAAAAATACATTGGCATATAGCCTTATACACTTTCGTATTATGTATTTTTGTATAAATGGTTGACTATCAGACTAAAAGAGCCACGTACATAACACCTAGTGCCGTTTTAACTAAGTCGGACGTCAGGCTCCTTCTTTATTATGTTGTTAATGTGTTTATTAACAGTACTGAAATGAGCCAATTATTAATAAAAGTATGAAACTTTACACAAATTTCAATGACTAAACAGGTTGTCACAGTTACCTTGACAGTGCATTTCAAAGATTTTTCATGTGTTTTAATTGCAGACACAAACAAAAAATCCCATTCATTTTCATATATCATGAGTGAAACGTGCCGAAAAAGCTGAAAAGTAAAGACAAGAATCAGTGCTACCTAATAAGAGTCTTCATTTTCATTATGCATGTTCGTATGAACACAGAAGACACTGATCAGACTGTGTGGATGCACGGCTCCTTTATTAGTCTTGAAAATACCGTCAACATATAATCATTTACAGAAAACACTGAAAAATATGAATATCTACCAGACTGTTTTGTTTATCTTTATCATGTTTATCGTGCTAAAACTTAGCTATACCTTTCAGCAGTGTCAGTAATTCTATGTAATTTTCAAGTTGCAACATTTTGAAAGGTTAACAAAGTTAGGTCGTGCGATGAGAGGTCACACGGGTCATGATGATTATGGTAGTGGGACGACTACCCTTGAATATCCTTAGAAACATGTAACAAATTAGTAGAGTCTTTCTGTTGTACTAGTTTGCATAACAAAGGTTCCTTTTGTTTTGAAGATACCAAAATGCTTATCAGGTATGCTGCTACTAAATCAGCAAATAACACCTGAAAAATTCTACAGCTTGGTGTAGGAAACGCTAATACTCTTCTCAGCCTGCGCATGTACAATGTATTCTGACCAAATTATTTTTTGTTTTCTTTATGTTTTCGGGAAATTCGCAGTCTGAGAACTACTTGCTTAAGACAACAAGGGCGTGAAGACAAGTCAAGTATTTTGCTGTTAGCATATGAAAATAAGTTTATTTTCCCATGATCAGACTGTTGTCAGGTAAAAACTAATGCTATCAAACACTAGCTGACTAAAGCAGAAACTTAGAAGCAAAAAACAATGAGAAAGAAAGCATGTACTTGTAGACTAAGAAGCATTTATCGTCCATCCAAATGTTTGCTGACACGCTTCGAGATGTCGTTAAATTGTCAGCGAAATGCATGTAGAATGTAATGTAGTATACACTTTTGTCCACAGCCTACAAGTTCAAATTCTGGTGAACTTTTCAGCATGAAATTGTTTGTTTACATAGATGGCTGATAAGCAGCTGTAACTGTTGCTTAAGTGGCACCCTGCTGCCAAACAGTGGTCAAACTGTTTGATGTAAGAAATTTTACAAGCTGTATTTGAGCATTTTGTTTTCTTATGCTATTAGAGGCTAGTTAACAAATAACTATAACAATTTTATCTGATCCTTGGCTCAAGGGACATTCCATAGGCTGGAGCATATAGTATATACAAGAAACAAATACTGATTAACAGATCCATAATTTTTTCAATTGCGGTGCATTTTCAAAATCTGAAGAACTGATCTAGAATCGTGTGAGAATAGAAATAGATATATTCCAGTAGTGACACACGCTTTTAAGATAGAAAGAGCAAAAATAGAAATATTGGCGGGGCATTCAAACCATTTCTAGCTAAGTAACCCAAAGGGCTATAAAACATGAGGATAAGGAAAAAAACACGGATTTGTTTTCCAGTGAAAAAATGTATTTCTAAATACCATTTTTACACTTTTTTTGCCATTTAAATTCATATCTCTAGCATATGAACGCACTTGATGTAGGATATCTAAAAGAATCTGGTAAAACATGGAATTATCTCGATAATAATTATTTTTACACTTTAAAAAATGTCAGAAATTGAATTTCATGAACAGGTTTATGAACATATGATAGAGAAGGCAAAAAACAAGAAAAAAAACAATAATAATAAAACCCCTTTCCAGCACCTGCCGCAAGCACAGTCGATCCTTGCCTTAACGTTAATTCCCGTTATTCTGGCTCTACCATAGAGTAATATCTATAAAAATGCGCAGATGGGATGGCATGGGATGGTACAGTCCTATCTACCCGAAAACTTTGTATCTTTACGGTAGATATTCTAACTGTATGCTATAGCACGACAGCTCCTTGGTTGACAGGAGCGGCTGTAGTGTAGTGGCTAACACTCCAGACTACCTATCCAGGGATCGCAGGATCGATCCCCCGCTTCTCCGGTCTTTCGGATGAGACTTTAAACCGAGGTCCCGTCTCCATATGACCTCGTTGTTGGTGGGACGTTAAACCCGAGTTCACTCACTCACTCACTCACTCCTTGGTTGACCGATATCATCACGAACAATAACTCTGTTTTGTTTTAACAAATACAAACAAAGTTATTTAATATGATCTTTCTACCTTAAAAAACATGTTCAGTTAAGATTAATTCAACATCGTAACAGTGAAGCAAAGTTGATTCAATATAATCTCAATGCTATGTTTCAGTTTGAAAATTTTCCATGTTTTAATCGAAATGAGATTAAATCTGGCCAAAAACTTGTTATTAGAAATCAGAGCAAGATTGTGCCAGTTTGAAATCGACTTAGCGGCTTGATAGACCTTATTAGCATGTGCTGTCGCAAACGTGCTGTTCGGTTTTATCATTTGTCATCAGTGACGGTAATTATTCTGACAAGAACATTACAAGAGGAGAGGAGTTTTATAACCGTACTTGTAACATAGCCTTGACCGTTCCAAGGTGAATATTCTCCGTTACAGCAATGTGTTATTCTAGAAACGGTGCAATGCTTTTTCAAATGAATGATTTCAGGAAAGTATTCATAATTTTTCATGAGACAACTGCCGTCACCCTACGCTCTACAAATATGTAAATAAATATACGCTAGTGCAAGTCATAATGGTTCTACTTATAAGACATTGGAGAGTTCAAAATACATGGTACACTGTCCTTCCTCAGGAATAATTTTCAAGCGCATGACTTACTTTTAAATATCCTGCACTTGCTAGAAAACACATTTTTTTCATAAAACTCATAATATGCAAGTTCTACACCAATAAGGGCGGTTTAAATTTGTTAATGCTGCAAACTGACCACCTGTACGGTTGATAATCCACTAGCTAAATCGACTGGATTATCCCTACGTACAGGCGGACAAACCGTCGAATACGATTACTAGAAAATCAAGCTAGTTGCTACAAGTATTTTCAGTGTCCAAGTTATGCTTCTGGTTCCGAGGCAAATCAAACGCAAACTCATTACATAGTTGTATTGCCATAGCATAGTAAAACATAACAACAAATGATTTCTGAACTTACCGTTTTTCAGGAATTAGATCTGAAAATTGTCACAAATCCGCACAAAGTTTCAGTACAATGGAAACACGTTATGGATTTTCCCAGCGTGTAATGGTTTCTATTTCCCTGATATTCTGTAAGCCAGATATAATTCGTTCGCTAGCACTCAGTTTGCTCTATTTTCTGTCGGTTCCGATTTATTATAACAAGACTCGTTTATCATTAATAATGATGAGCCTAACTAAACGCTTTACAAAAGCAGGATATAGGCAAATAACATACTAGACGCTGACCAAGGCCGCTCGCTGTATTGCATTTTCATTATAATTTCGCTGCATATTTTCCCATGCAGACAAATTGCTCAAATGTACCTGCCTCACTCGCTAATGCATGGTCATCAGGGGCGTAACTAGGGATGATTACATGTTACGCACAGTTTAGTTTTTGTAGCCCCCGAGGGCAAGAATAAAAGTTCAGTCCCAAAGATATTTCATGGAATCGCTTATACTGTCCATTTATTTCTGACCTTATGCATATAACACGTATTCTTATAAAGCGTTTTCGGCGCGAAATAGCCCGTTTGGTGCTGATGTGCCGTAAAACCCATATCACTCACTCACTTCATGGAATCGCATATGTTTGAAATAACTATTGAAATCTTGTCCCATTTACAAAATTTCAGCATCATCAAATATGCAGGTGTATGCTGAAATTTTGTCAATTTGACAAAATTTCGTTACGCAGCTGCGTATTTGCGTAAAGGCAGTTACGCCCTTGGTCATCGTTCGGGCAGTTATCAGGATTTGGGAGGGATAACGTGGCTTTCATTTTGATACACTGTGCGGAAAATGGCGATTCTGCGAGTTTATGTCAAGGTTAATAGTTTATTGTTTCTTTTATCGTTGAGTTATGCGTTACTCGCCAAAGGGTCCACATCTTTTCGATTCTAAGGACACTTTGATGGACCCACAAAGGTTTGTACTTTAGGCAAGCACATTGTCACGTCCGTGCAGATTACGCCATCATTTTAGTTTCGATGGTTCCTGGTTGAAATTCTGTCAGAAACTTTTCCCAAAATGTGGATCTTTGCGGTTCCATTAAAGTGCTGTTAGACTCGTGAAGATGTGGAATGGACAGAGACGTTGAGCCCAATGAGCGTAAAATCTTGAAAGAGAAATAACAAGTTATTTACCCTTTTCCCGTGCAACGTATCAAAACGAAAACCAGTGATCCCCACCCTGAGATATGATGTATCAACAAAAATTGGGAAACAGAGGGTATACGAACTACAGGAACGTGTTAAGCAGTCTCCAGATTTGCGCTACAAGAATATTCACTTCAGCAGTTTTTGATACACCGCCCTGTTTTTGACCATTTTAAAACTCAACTTTTGTGACTTTCCTGAAAGATGAAACACTTCCAAAATATGGTCTACTGTTAAAGGAAAGAATTTGCTCCACTGGAGCAAATTCTTTCTTTTATGAGTTGACTCCTATTGAGGATGGGTGCACAAATGAAAGTGGCACGGAGTTACTTCCCCTGAAAGTGTAACCATTTGCCTTAAAACGTATCTAAATATGCGTAATTAGGATATAAACCGGACAGATATCATATCGTCCGGAAACATAGGAAGATTCATTTTCCTTCGTTCATATCTTCTTGAGATTCGATATCCTGGTCATCATATAAATGAGACAAATTAGGATCGAGTCTGGTATCTTCGGACAGCGAGTAAATTCGGACATACCATTGCAAACAGTGAAAATCCAGATGAGACGGCTCATCATGAGCCATCTCATCAGGGTTTTCACTGTTTGCAAAGTTAATTATGTTTGAATTCCAAACAACTGACATACATGTATGAAGGAAACAATGTCACTGTCCGAATTTACCTACTGTCCGATTTGACCCTAGACGTTGCAAGTAAGAAATAGGGTTTCACAGGACTGTCGTCTAAAATTCTACTTTAATCCACGTTCTTTTTATACGTTCAGATCCAGATTAGACATTTTCTTTTCTTTCGCGTCATCGTTCAAATACGAATCTGCAGAGAAACGTCGTTGTATTTTTTTTTAATGTAAATAGGTATCTCTTATCAATTACAACATGGCTTTTGCGAAAAACGCTTCTGTTAGACACAACTCATTCAGCTTGTGGAAGATCTTGGAAGGCAGCTGGCTTTGGGAAATCAAGTGGATTTAGTTCTTTAGATTTCGGTAACACAGTTGATAAAGTTATTCATTTGAAATTGCTTTTTCAAACTTTCGAATTATGGCATTTTAAAAAAAATCTGAAATGGATTAGGTTTTATTCGATTGGTGGCTCTCGAACTGTTTTACTGGATGAGGAGTCCTCAAATGAAGTTCCAGTCACCTCTGGAGTACCTAAGGGGTCTGTATTAGGCCCGCTCCTCATTCTGGTGTACATAAACGACCTTCTTGAAAATGTACAATCTCAAGTTAGGCTCTTTGCTGATGATACCGCTGTTTACTTGACTGTATCTAGTTCAGGGGACAGTAGTGTACTTCAGTCCGATCTAGATGAAATGAACCTGTGGCATGAGTTCAATCCAAGTAAATGTTAGGTACTCCACACTTTAGTTCCAGAAACTCTTAAAAGGCTACGTATCGTATGCATGATCAAGAACTGGGCCGTATTTATAAAACGACTTAAGTGGTTGCTATGCTATTGCTAAGGGTATATTTCTATGAAGGAGATTTCCTACAACTATGAAATTTGCTCTGGAGGAACAGTCTTATTAGGCTGTTCCTCCTGAGCAAATTTCATAGTTGTATGGAATTTCCTTCATAGAAAATCAGGCCTAGCAACAGCATAGCAACCACTTAAGTCGTTTAATGAATACGTCCCCTGGAGTATGCAGATTCAGCAAATTACCTGTGGTAAGCATCAGCAAGGATCTTAATTGGAAATCACATATTAATAATATTACTGCAAGTGCAAATAGAATTTTCAGTAAAAAGAAATGTGAAAACAGGCAATTAAAGAAATAAAACGCTGGCATACAATTATCTTGTACATGTAAGACAGGTTGAATATGCATCTTCAGTCTGAACCCCATATGCAAATATATTGAGAAAGTTAAAATGATTCAACGAAGGGCAGCAAAATGAGTTTCAAATGAATACTCCCCCTATAGTAGTGTAACTGAAGTTTTGAGTAATGTTGAATGGCGATCGCTTGAGAACTGACTTTAAGATGCGCGCCTTACTATATTTGACAAGGCCGTTATAGCCTAGTTGCCATACCGGTTCCGTCATACTTCACACAACCCATCAGATATACTCGGCACATGCATCCTCTTTCTTACAGACAGATCCATACATCTGTCTGTTATTATCAATACTCGTTCTTCTCCATGACTATTGTTCTTTGGAACAGATTACTTGCTGATCTCTTCCAGGTCTCGGATCTTGACTCCTTTACATGAGGAGTCAGTACGATCAGCCATGGCCTTCCTTAAATACATACACTGTTTAATCCTGATTTTTAACTCTTCTTTATAACACTAACCCTATCCTTTTTA
Source organism: Ctena decussata (assembly GCA_963989385.1). Lineage (NCBI taxonomy): Eukaryota > Metazoa > Mollusca > Bivalvia > Lucinida > Lucinidae > Ctena > Ctena decussata. The sequence continues at coordinate 1,887,215 of OZ022501.1, read as the reverse complement.
TTCACCTTACTTTTAAATTATGCACTGTCTCACTGTTTGCTTCTCTTACTACATGTACACACACCCTTGGCAGTCAAATCAAAATATACTCGAGAGGAGACTTTGGATCGATTGATTGACCGATCGATAGATCGATAGACAGATCGATAGATAGATCGATCGAAAGATAGATAAATAGATAGATAGATCGATAGATTTACAGTTATATTAACGCAATCGTAATGTACGTACGCCATCTTTACCTTGAAACTAGTAGTGTATGCTGTTGTAGGCTTCATACATTGTATCTGGGTATTGGTCGGATTTTCCCAAGTTATTGTGCCGAACGGATCCATTTAATGGGAAGCAAGTTTCTATTTACATTTTTGCCGTCTATCTTCACGGGGTAAAAGTAAAAAGTATGCAAAGACCAGGAACTGAAACAATCAAAATCCAAATCCAGCCCTCAAACCATAGTTGGAAACAACTAAGATTACAAATAATCAAGATACAAAGAACATATGGCCAACCGAGTGAGCAGCTTGTTCCCAAAAGGTGGCCACTCAGCAACCCAAACCGAACCAAATATAATAATAACATACATAAGGTAAAACATCACAGAAACTCTGACACCAAAAACAGGCAACAAAGAACCACAACAGAACTACCGCCTTGGAACGGTCAGTAATGAATTACTGGGGGGCTTAAATCGATTTTACAGGCCCAACCTCACCCTCAGTTTCTGAAGTGGTACAAAACATTTAGTTGGTTGTTCGGTTCGCATGATAACCCTCTAACTCGTCAATGAATCATCACGGTAAACACATAAATCAAATTTCAACACCATGAAGAAGCAAAGACGAGGACTCAACAGATACAACGGGCCGTCTGACAGGTAACTCTACAAAGGAGAGAAACGGCTCCTCTAGAAAATAGTTTTGGAAGGGGTTTGTTGTTCAGAGAAGCAAATGCAGTCACAAAAGTGGCCTCTCGTTGCAAAAATGCGGAAAAACTGAAGAGGAACCGATACATGTAAAGAGAGATAATTCCTTAATGTTTGAACATACATAGATTAATGTGTTTGTGCCATTGCAGGTATGGGAGATAAGACGATAAAAGTGCTCGTATGTGGCGGCGGAAATGGCGCGCACTCTGTCTCAGCGTACGCATCTTCCTTACCGGGTGTAGAGGTCAAGGTCATGTCTTTGTTTCGGGACGAGGCTGAAAGATGGCGGAATATTTTAGGAAAGGATGATATTTTGATAAATGCAGTCTATCAGGATGGTATCACAGGTGAAATCCGAGGAAAGCCAAAACTGATCACAAACAATCCGTCTGCTGCAATGGAAGGAGTTGACGCCGTTTTCTTTGTAGTCCCAGCCTTTGCCCATCAAGAATATTTTGATGCAATTATGCCTTACATTAAAGAAAACACTGTCATTGTCGGAATGCCTGGACAAGCAGGCTTTGAATTCCAAGCTCTAAACTGCCTTAAAGACAAAGCAGAACATTGCGCAATTATAAGTCTAGAATCGCTTCCATGGGTGTGTCGTCTGCAAGAATTTGCAAAAATTGTTCATATTCTTGCCTTTAAGTTCACAATCGGTGCGTCTCTCATAAAAGGCGAGGGAAATTATAAAATGGAACCCATCAGTCTTCTTCAACATTGCATTGGGCCAATGCCCTTGATTAAGAAATCCGACAATTACCTGACTGTTAATCTGAATGGATTATCAATGGTTCATCCGCCAGTATTGTACGCTCGCTGGAAAGACTGGGATGGTGTTCCGCTGTCAGAACCACCTTTAATGTATCAAGGCGTTCGAGACGAAGAAGTTGAATGTTTGTCGCAGCTTAGCGATGAGATCATGGCAACGGCGTCCGAAATTGGACATGTCAGAATGTATCCACATCTTCGACTGCTTAAAATTATACTTTGGAAAGCAGATTAAGGATTACACTAATCTGAAGACGGCTTATTGTACTAACAAAGCATATGATGGACTGCTTCATCCAATGAAGAAAATTGAGAAAGGCTATGTGCCTGATTTCTCATACCGCTACATGTCTGAAGATGTTCCATTTGGAGTAGTTGTTATGAAAGGTATTGCCGAGATTGCTGGCGTCAAAACCCCGGTGATGGATAAAGTAATAGCCTGGGCTCAAGAAAAACTAGGGAAGGAATATATTGTTGGAACGGAGTTGAAAGGAAAGGACGTTGGCTCAACACGGGCCCCCGGTGCGTATGGCTTCAAAACATTGGATGATTTATGCAAACACATCTGAAAGTTTTATCGGAGGATGAAAACAAGGCAGCAAAACTAACAAAGTTATTAGAACTGAAGTCATTTTTTTTTACATTTTTTAAAAATTCTTTTCTTGTCTGGACACTTTTCTCTATTACTTATTTTCAATTTTATCATTAGTGTTCGAAAACGATATAACATATGTATTTATATGGAAACTGTTTATATATTCAAGCCTGGCCATGTTGTTTACATGTTAGTTATAGTCAAGGAGAGAAACTTCATAAGTACTTGTGCTTTCGTTCCAACCTTACTATTTGCATTGTTACAATGTGTACATATTTTGTAAAGTTCGAAATAAAATATGCTTAAATCAACTGAAGTCTAATACTATTTCAGACATATTGCACTGCTCCCTGTATCAGCCAGGGGCGTATGGCTTCAAAACATTAGAGGATTTATTCAAACACATCTGAAAGTTTTATCAGAGGATGAAAACAAGGCAGCAAAACTAACAAAATTACCAAAAATTAAGTCTAATACTATATCAGGTATATTGCCCTGCTCCCTGTATCAGCCAGGGGCGTATGGCTTCAAAACATTAGAGGATTTATGCAAACACATCTGAAAGTGAAATCAGATTGTGAGACCGGGTAGAAAAATATAACAGAATAACCAAAACTGAAGTATTACGCTTTAACTGTTCCTCATATCATTTCTTTACGTGTAGTATTGCTTGCATGCTGCTATCCTTCTTCTTACAGTAAACCTAAGCATAAATGTTTTATGACAGTATGTCAAAGGTTGTATTGTAAATCAGCGTTTTATTTTATATGATTATAGCACCCTTCTGTACCAGAAAACGCCAACTTCTTGAGGTTGGGCCTGTAAAATCGATTTAAGCCCCCCAGTAAATCATTACTGACCGTTCCAAGGCGGTAGTTCTGTTGTGGTTCTCTGTTGCCTGTTTTTGGTGTCAGAGTTTCTGTGATGTTGTACCTTATGTATGTTCTTATTATTTTTGGTTCGGTTTGGGTTGCTGAGTGGCCACCTTTTGGGAACAAGCTGCTCACTTGGTTGGCCATATGTTCTCTGTATCTTGATTATTTGTAATCTTAGTTGTTTCCAACTATGGTTTGAGGGCTGGATTTGGATTTTGATTGTTTCAGTTCCTGGTCTTTGCATACTTTTTACTTTTAGCACGAAATATTTTGCACTGAGTAAGGTCTACACTGATAAGGGTGGTAGAAAATAGTTATACCATGGTTTGTATGAGCCTGTACGAGCAGATACTTCACGAGCTTTTACCCTGGTTTGTCCACCTTTACGGGAGAGGATTATCTGCTCGTACAGGCGGACAAACCATGGTATAGCTGTTACGTATTTATTCTGGTGTCCTCTTATTCCAAATATATTGATTATCTATCAACATGACGCAGAAAAATATGTGATATATTATGGACAAAATGATTATGTCAGCTGAGCCTCGACACGGAAAAAGCTGTGCAACCAGCGAAGACTCAGATCATCCTAGGCATCCACCCAGTCTCATCAGTCTTGACTGTCCGCATGAATCTACCGTAGCGAAGACTGACCAGACTGGGTGACTGACCATGCTGACCTGTGTCTTCGCTGGGCGCACATGCCCCTGTGTTTGTTTTGTCGTGTCGCGGCTCTTTGTATACTGATCAAAATAAGTAAATGTTTAAAGAGATTGAAGAAAGCAGAATTAAGAAAAATAAGTACATAAATATTAAACTGTGATAAAAATCCATAGAGATCTTCAATATGAATATTGATACGTTTAAGCTTGTCACGTGACTTAGAGTAAACAAAAAGTCGATAAATTGTCGACACCCAAATTTCGCACGATTTCAGCACAATGACTAATCATTTTTGTGCAAACCTAATGAAGACAGACGCCTAATGCCTCAGTCAAAAAGATGCAGATACATTTCTTGCGGTTTTTTCACAGGATAAAATGGTAGGCGTAAACGATACCACTCTGTAATGAATTGTCTCACCGAATGTGACATTTTCAAGGGCACCACGTTTTAAATAACGCAATAAAGCCTACCAAAGTTAATATTTACAGTTTGGAAAATTATGAAGAATTTAGATATTCATAGAATCTGAGGGTCTAAATGATTTTTACGACGATGCGAAATTGAGGTGTAGACCCCACAGTTCTTTATGTGTTTTTCTAGGTCAAGTGACCTGCTTTGACTGTTTTAGTTTTAGCTGAATACTGTCACTTGAATAGTGCTCTATCATATACAATAGTAATCTAATTTTAAGAGTAAGTACACTTCAGGAACTGACTGAATCAGACCCCAAACCCTATCCCCAACATCAAAGGGAAAGATTGACAAAGACATCCCAACAAACAATAAACCACACGTGATAAGCCGAGTCAGCAGCTCTTTCCCACACAATTATCAACATTATTTTTGTACTTGTACTTTGTCATAATATCCCCTACTTTCTGTGAGCAGTATATATCGACAGCATTTGCCTTTTCTGACTATTGTAGACTCTTTTTTCTCTCACTCTCTTGTGTGTTTGGATGTGTTTAAATCTGTTACGCCAGATGAGCTTCAGATTGATAATGCGAAATGTCCGTGGACTAGTCAAAGTATACACAATACCTTCAAGGTATACACAATACCATGCCAAAAGTAATTCAACATTTCTAAAATCCCATGGATTTACATATGTATTTGTCAGTGTGCAAGAAAATTAACTGCATTACTTCTGCTAGACAGACCGCAATTTTTTCATACCATTAGAAAGGTGGGTGCTTATGGCAATATATAAAAATATTCATTGGCATGGAGTCTTTAGTTTGTGAGAAAAAAACAACCGTTAATGCTACGCTTAAAATTTAGAAACTCAACTTTTTCATAAACATCAATAGTGACGTCGCAGAAAAACTGATAAATATCATGGTCAACTGCATTTAAAATGTTGCAATTCTAACATGGATCAATAAAAAATCACATCATCTATGTTTTATTGCTAAAACAATTAAGCGTTCTAATGGTGTATTTTTTTTATTTCAGTCGCGTAAGCAGATGCAACGCAGTTAATTTTTTTGCATGTCCAAAATTACACGTAAGTCTACGGGATTTTAGAAAAAAGTTGACTAACTTTTGGCACGGTTCTGTACAATGCGAATCTGACCAGATTATTCCCTGTGCGCATCAAGAATATCTGAATGTGGAAAAATATCTACAAATACATAAACTGAACAAATAACGCTCTAATCGCAGACGCCCATTCATTCATTATCATATATAACAATATGAATTGTAAATTAAAAGGTTTCTTACAGAGCATCCAAAATGCCTGCCTTTAGAAAGTGGGAGTTCGTCTTTGCTGGGCAGACAAATGAGCTGCGATACGACAAAACCGACAAAGTGGTTGTGCGCCCAGCTCAACTATGATCAGCCTGGGCATCCCCCAGTCTGAGCAGAGTCTTTGCTGATTTGAGTCTGCACTCTGCGCATAAACACTTTGTTGGTTTTTTCGTGCCGCGGCGGAGGGTGAGGGTGAAGGTTTGGGCCCAGTAAAACCGGTTTAACCCCCCCCCCCCCCCCCAGTAGTTATGGGAGATAACGCGGTGACGTCATCGATAAGGATTCCAAGGGGATTCCCCACAATGGTTGGCAAAAAGTCGAAAGTCAATCAGGCTATATTGATGTTAAAATATGTAATAAATCATGCCTTATATTTTGCGCATTATAATGCATATTTTTCATATTTAATGATGACGCTGAGAAATGTAGGTATCTGAGTGTGAAATATTGTTTTATTGTCACTCATAATGAATGTAATTTGGTTCCACATAATGAAGTGCTTTGAGATGTACGTTTGATCTTGGATGCTTTAATCCGGTTGTTTATTGTTTGTAAGTGAATGTACCCGGCATTCAGCGGGTGTTTTGATAAGGGATGTCTTTAATTATCATATTTCAAAGAATGCTGCAGGTGTCCTGTTGTGACAATTTCAGATCTAATAAACAAACTGTTTTGGCGAAGCGGCTAATTTACATAACAAATAAAACTCGATTATTACAATCAATGAATGATATTATGATATTAATATATTTGTCTCTTCATATAATATCACGGGCAAACAATTAGAGAGAGAGAGAGAGAGAGAGAGAGAGAGAGAGAGAGAGAGAGAGAGGGAGATTGTTGTTTAGATGTCATGAGTTCGGACTAAATAATGTGATAATTAATGACAGCCATTTCAGATTCTCTGTTTGATGTTATCCTTTGCCATTTCATATTTCATAACACCCTCTTTTGAATCGCGATCGTGATTTTTAATTTTTATAAAATGTTCTTGTCCCTAGACCACAACATATTTTTTTAAATTTTGCTTTAGTTCTCATTAAATACTAGTTTCTTTATTTTGTTGTGTCTTTCATTTCCCATTACCCATGTTATATTTATAAAAACTTTTTGATCGTCGAAAAATGTTAAAATACTGATATCTATTTCTGTTTTATTTAATTATTTCTTCTTTTTTTTTCAGTCGAAGTTAAACAGTCCGATTCCGGAGAGAGTTAATGTATGTCTAGACCGAGTAAGACCGAGTAATTAAATAAATTTAAGTAATTGAATAACTCTCTATTTTCGCGAGACGAGCGATTATGACAATATTTGCAAAGGTTTCGTTGGTTACTATTTATTCGAAGTCTTCAAAATTACATTTTATTCACTTTCATCGGTTAATTTTCCGCAAAATGCCATATAAGACCACTGTCTGTCGCTAACTTTTGCCAACCAACTTACCCACGTGATCATCCGATGACGTCACTCCGGGGATTCCCGTTATCTCCTATTACTGACCGTCCCAAGGCGGTACTTTCGTTGCGGTTGCATTTGTTTTATGTTACGTGCTGTTTGATTTGTTGTGTTCTCATTTTGACCCTTCTATGATAAAAATAGAAAATAGGTAAAAATAATTGTTAAATGTTTTTCGTATAATTTGCTTAGTCTGTTGGTCTGGATTGTTTGGTTCAATAATAATAGCTGAGTTGCCACCTATTTGGGAAAGAGCTGCTGACTCGGCTTATCACTTGTAATTTATTGTTTGTTGGGATGCCTTTGTCGATCTTTCCCTTTGGTGTTTGGGGTGGGGTTTGGGATCTGATTCAGTCAGTTCCTGAAGTGTAGTTACTCTTAATATTTGTTTCATTATCATCATGAAAGAGAACGTATATAATATAAAGGTTAAAAGTCTGTATTTTCCCAATACGGCCTCATATTTATCAAAATAAACGCACGATATGATATTTTCGTATTTCTGTAGCTTTTTGTAGACCAATACGTATATGGAAAGTTTCACTGCACTTGTTTGGAATCATTGCCGGTCGGAGGAATCTGAAAGGCGGGTTCGTTTGCAAGTAAGAAACACATTAGGGTCAAATCAGGTAAATTCGGACATACCAGTGCAAACAGTAAAGCAGCTGATGATAAGCCGTCTCATCAGGATTTTCACTGTTTGCCTAGTTATTTTTGTTTACATTCCAAACAAATGACATATAAAGAAATCAATGTCACTGTCCGAATTTACCTGCTGTCTGAATTTACCTGGCTTGACCCGAAAAGAACGAAGCTAGCTGACTCGGAATGGATCACGATTTCAACACGATGCCCTGGAGCAGACTCTTGAAGTGACGATTGCCTTGTGATGATTACCTTCCGAGTTCGTGTGACAAAGGCCAGAATGCCAGCCCAGCCAACACTGAGGCTTGACCTTGAGTAGTCAAGAAACCAAATGTGGCATGCAATGGGTGGGAAAATTACACAATCCATCTGTCTGAATGATGACATGGACATAGATACCATAATAACTACCTATTTTGCGGCTGTGATTGACAAGGCAAGTGAGATCCTTGGGAAGGAAAGTTGGGGTCACCAGAGATATTCTTGACCTCTGTGATGAGAGGAGGGATTAAAAAGTAATCAGGAACTGAGCAACTAAGTTAGCAATCCGTAAAAATTCAAACTTACCGTGGATATAGAGATGACATTGACAAAAGCAATATATACTGAGAGGCTAATGAAAGTATACACTTTTTGAATGCATATATTTTACACATTTCTCTTGACCCAGGCCTGAAATTTTGCATAAGTTATTGTTACTCGAGGAACATCAGTGTGGTGTAGTAGAGTTACTTATTGTAACGCTTAATTAGTGGCACTGAACGTAAATACCGGTTTTGTGCTTTCTTCACGTGCAGCAAACTGGACAATACGAGTTTGCTTTAAATCTGTTTTTGAAATTTCGGTTGTTTTTCTAAACAAACCACAACGCTTGTGTTTCATTTACATGATGACAAGACTTTCTTTGGTAGACAGAAATCATACACGCCGAGGCAAAAGTAGCCAGAGGAACAAAGAAAAGTAAAAAGTATGCAAAAACCAGGAACTGAAACAATCAAAATCCAAATCCAGCCCTCAAACCATAGTTGGAAACAACTAAGATTACAAATAATCAAGATACAGAGAACATATGGCCAACCGAGTGAGCAGCTTGTTCCCAAAAGGTGGCCACTCAGCAACCCAAACCGAACCAAAAATAATAAGAACATACATAAGGTAAAACATCACAGAAACTCTGACACCAAAAACAGGCAACAGAGAACCCCAACAGAACTACCGCCTTGGAACGGTCAGTAATGAATTACTGGGGGGGGGGGGGGGCTTAAATCGATTTTACAGGCCCAGCCTCACCCTCAGTTTCTGAAGTGGTACAAAACCTTTAGTTGGTTGTTCGGTTCGCATGATAACCCTCTAACTCGTCAATGAATCATCACGGTAAACACATAAATAAAATTTCAACACCATGAAGAAGCAAAGACGAGGATGAAAGTATACATTCTATCGCCAATCAGTCGTGACTCTAGTGTATTTTATTACGCCAGCCACGAGCCACTTTGAGCGGTCAGCCTGTTTCGACTTCAGTTTGCGCCAAAAGCATAGTCGTCATGTAAATGAAACGCATACACTGTGGGTTGTTCAGAAAAACATCCGAAAATGCAACTTATGATTTTGCAGCATGATCGTATTGTTTAATACCATGAATGTGCAAAAACGGCAAAACAAACATATACGTATAGTGTCGCTAGTCAAGCAATTCATTTAGTAATCCGACGATGCCACATTTTTGTACTTTGAGGAAAGACGCATCGTGTAAGAATTATGACCTGAGCAGTGAATAATAAGAAAAAATGCTTCAGAAAAAGTTATCCTTTCTTTTGCCTCTGCGTGTAAGAATCGTGCTTGCCACAGGGAGCATTTTCATCATGCAAACGAAATGTGGGAAACGTGCAAAACCGGCATGTACGCACAGTGCCGCTAGTCAAGCGTTTCAATCAGAATTTTTACTATGCTACATTGATTCACCTAGAGTAAAAATAAATCATTTACATTTATCCTCGTAGGGTCGAAAGTCTAGTTGACTTGTGTAACCCCCTCTTGGTTTGAGACACGCAGGTATTATTTCCGGAATGGCTGTATATTGTCCATCTCCTATGAAGTTATCTTATCGATTCTTAAAGCTGTTAAAAGTCGGTGCTGATACTATGGATTCTGGCAGTGCGTTCTTGTTCAGAAGTTGAATTTTGAAATTCCAAATACCAATTTTGCTATCTAATAATAATTGTGTTCTGTGACTCTGAGTTGGCGCTTGCGCATTTGCAAAGTCGATGAACAATAAAAAGGCACGGTGAAGGCAGTTAACCGTGCTTAGCAGCAAACAATATGCAATAGGCGTTGCTTACGAGCGCATGTTTGTACATGCGCAATGTCATTGTTATTTAGTATTTTTAGCGCGAAAACGTGCCACGCGCTTATGTCAGTGTTGCAAGAGACAGTACACACTAATTGGTAGATAGTACACTGTACACAGATGACTGACAAGGTAGACAGTAAAATGTTGCTGTGTGCAATCTCTTGCTAAATGGCTACATGACCTAAGTCCTGCATACAACCATTTTTTTTATCACAAAACGTAAAAGCAAAACCGTTTTTTTCCCGAATGATTTGTGTTCTGACGTTTATACCAGTAATAAGACTATGGAGACTTTAAAGTCTTTCTTCTGTATGTTACGAAATGGATCTAATCGTCCACTATGTCGTCGAGATTATTTTAATCCTTTCAATCAGTAGAGCTACAGTTTTTAGGGTAACTGTGGTATTAAACGTTTACGGAAATTGTGACTACGTTATGCATGGGTTGTTTGTGAATACCTCTCGTGGACAGCGTATTGCATGATTTTAAGGTGAATACCTGCACGAGTCTTTTGATTGTGGAAAGCGTGTTGCATGATTTTAATGTGAGACGCATAGTATTTATACGCCTATCTTTTAATGAAAAGTTAGACGTGGCTGTTTAATTCTTGATGGATGTTATATTGTTGTGTGCCCAGATTCTGTGTGAAGACCTAGAAGGGTAAGATTTTATTATATTTATTTAGAATAGTTTGGCTAAGAATGAAAAATGTGACTTCTGATTGATATTGTATGACTATATGTGTCGACTGATTTGATTTTGTTGGCAGTGATCAGGCTGCGCATGTGTCGACCGATTTTGTTAGTAAGCATGCTGCGCATAATATTTGTATATTAGGAAGTTTTTTAAATTACGGAAATAGTTTATATCACTGATGTTGGTTGCAATGGTGTGCGTCTATTTGACGTCCAGTGACGTCAATTGCATTCATGTTATTCATGTGACGTCAGTTGCATTCATGTTATTGCGACGTCAGCACTTTTATATTAGTTTCACTGGTGTCCAGTGACGTCAATTGCATTCATATTATTCATGTGACGTCAGTTGCATTCATGTTATTCATATGAAGTCAGTTGCATCATGTTATTGCGACGTCAGCACTTTTTATATTAGTTTCACGTATACGTGGCCTATAGAAGTAGATTGATTTGTAATGGAACTAATTTATATACTCGTGACGTCAATTGACGCCATAGCATGCACCGCATTTAGGGTTTTTTCCATAAGTTATAATGGTAACATTTGGTCATCATGCGTTTGATTTGCCTTCATTAGACGGCGTCATATGGTATAACATCATTGATGTCATGATGTCAGATCAAACGTTATGATCCCAAATGTGTGAGAAACGCTTATTCAGCTATTATATTCTATGGCAAATGGTATTACGCTTAGTTTAAAGAAATGAATTAATACATAGGCGAGTTAGATTTTGGTCAATCAATTTAATGTAAATAGGTCATTGTTTAGATTATTCATGTTTTATGTGGGGTATGTCATGGTAATGCCTGTTGACGTCAGTATACTTCTTGACAATGTTTGACGTCAGATCCTTCGACGCACATGCGTGGTAGGATCTACGTTTCTTCATTGGCGGAAGTGGTAAGCACACTTTTAGCTTTACATCGTGAGCGCGAGTCGTGTCTAGTGACACGGCTGGCGTGTGCACGTTATGCTCGGCATTCGCCGAGGGCGTTGTATGGTATTTCCAAGACAGGCCCAAGTCTTACGTATTGTTATTATGTAGTTACAATGTATTAAGTGTAAGTTCGTTATTTTTAGGCACATCAAGTCCGGCAGTCAGCTGTTAGGGCTTAGAGCCACGTCTCACCTGGAGATGCGATATACGTCTCCAGGTTAATACCAACCCGGGTAGAGGCAGTTACAACGCCGTTTGTGCATGGTTCCTAAGCAGAGGCGGGAAGCACAAAATGTAGGCGGAAGTGGTTAGCACAGTTTTGCCAGATTCTGTGGCACATCAAGTCCGGCAGTCAGCTGTTAGGGCTTAGAGCCACGTCTCACCTGGAGATGCGATATACGTCTCCAGGTTAATACCAACCCGGGTAGAGGCAGTTACAACGCCGTTTGTGCATGGTTCCTAAGCAGAGGCGGGAAGCACAAAATGTAGGCGGAAGTGGTTAGCACAGTTTTGCCAGATTCTGTGGTAAGATCTGAAGGTCACATCAAGTGTGGGACAGTGTTCGTCCACTAAGGTGTTTTAATATATATAGACTGGTCCCTGGTACGATCCAGGGAGCGACCAGTATATAATCGTGCACGTGTTAATAAGAGTTGGTGTTCCTCATGATATATGGACTGGCCCATGACATGATCCAGGGAACGACGAATTGAAGTCTACCAACATAAGGCCTTGTTTTTTTCTATGAGCTCAAACTAACGTTTTTTGTCCTTTGTGTTTTCCTTTAGTTCATGGCGCTGAGCCGAGTACGGTGTTGACGTCAGACGGTAATCTATTTGCGTATTATACGCAAATCGATTACAGATTTGAAACAAACACCTTACTTGGGCCAGCGACATGAACTGATATGTGTTGTATATTATTGTAATTGTGACAGTTGTAAATTGTATTGTTGTATATAGAATTTACATTATATATAAACTTAAAAAATTCTAACGTTGTTAGAGTTTCCTTGTTAGCGTATTACACTAGTAGATAACCCTTTAACCGGAAGTCACCCTCCGCCGTCCTGGCGACGCATAAGGCTCTACACCCGTGTCGACCGTGTGTAAAACCTTCTGCGTAACATGGTGTCAGAAGTGGGATTTGATTTCCGGTTAATATCTGCCAGTGTAACACATTGACAATATATACAGAATCTAGGCACAATTTTGTCAGACATTTTTTTTTATTATTATTGACTTTCTGATTGTTCTTTTCTAAGGTGACGTAAGGCTGTGAATTTTAGGGGAGCAATTTTGCCACTAAATTCTTTGTAAATGTAACCTACACTCAATTAAGGTCAACTATCCTTATTCCCTGCGTGATGAAGTGCGATAGCCCATGCATTAATTTGTGATAAAATGTAACAGGTGGCATATCTGAGTGGGGAAACTGAGGTTATATAGACCTGAATTGTCTTGGCACGGATGATACATATTTAGTTTTAAGGTCCGTTTGAGTACCTTGGCACTGCTGTTGCATGACAATCTGTTAGTTCATTAATTCAAACGTTTGTACGTTCTGTCGTAACCGTTACTGAGGTCCATTTTATGTCCTGATTTAGTAACGTAGGTCACTCGTAACGTTATATAATATCGTTACAATGAATTAAACCTAATAGCGGAATCTTAAGTTTGATTTACCGTTGGTATCTAATATGGCTTTGTAATGTAGGACGTACAGTTGTCGTGTCAGTGTTAATACGTTGCGTTACATACGTTACGTTTGTATATCCGATACGCTAGATCAAGTTGGGCGTAATTGTAATGTGGGTTATTTACGTCATCTAATTGTGTCATTTGAAAGTGAAAAGTAATTCTCGGCAAAGTCAACGTCAGTTTATGACGTCATTTCCGGTCTGTTATCAACGTAACTTTAATAGCTACGTCCAGATCGCGAGTATACTAATTAATCAACGTTTTAGTTGGATTAGTTCGTTATTATTATTGTTAACGTTTTAGTTAACGTGTGTGACTATAAGTGAACGTCGGTTTCAGTTAAGTTAACGTGAGCTTTACGTTAAGCGTCATGGATCAGTTAGTTAAGACGGGAAGGGAGTTAGGTTATGAAGGGCAGGCGTTGCAGGAATTTGTAAGGCAACAGCAAGAGACTGAAAGGGCAGAAAGGCACGCGGTAAGGGAACTTGATAAAGAGAAGATCGCGGCGGAGAAAGAGAAGATCGCGGCGGAGAAAGAAAAGATTGCGCAGGCCGATAAAGATAGGGAAATTGAGTTAGCTAGGATCGCGACGGAGAAAGAGAGGATTGTGCAAGCCGAGAAAGATAGGGAAGTAGAACTAGCTAAGATTGCGGCGGATAGGGAAATCGAGATGGCGCGAATTGAAAGTATAGAGCGGCAAGCCGAGAAAGATAGGGAAGCTAAGTTGTCTCAAGTCGAAAGCGATAAGGAAGCGAAGTTGTCGAGCGAAGTTGAGTTAGAAAAGTTGAAGTATAGTTTTGAATTGCAGCAACGCGAGTTGAAGAATCAGATAGATTTGCAGAAGGTAACGTTTAGAGTTGAATTAGAAAAACAGAAGGCTGAAAAGTTAGCGCATGCGCGAGATCCCAAATTACCGTATTTTGATGAAAGTAAGGACAAAATGGATAGTTACTTATCAAGGTTTGAGAAATACGCGACGGCGAACAAATGGGATAAAAACGTTTGGGCTGCATATTTAAGCGCATTACTTAAAGGTCGCGCGCTTGATGTCTATGATAGATTGTCTGTAGATGATGCAGCGGATTATGACAAGTTGAAAGATGCGTTGTTAAAGAATTTTGATATGACTGAACGCGGATTTAGGAAGAAATTTCGCTATGATAGGCCTGAAAAGTCCGAAACGTTTATTCAGTTTAGTAGTAGACTTAGGTCGTATCTTAATAAATGGTTGAAAATGGCGAAGGTAGACCAGTCTTATGAATCTGTTTGCGATTTTTTCGCTAGGGATCAGTTTTTAGAATCCTGTAGTAAAGAACTATATGTTCATTTGAAACCGAAAACATTCACGAATCTAGGTGAGATGGCTAGGGAAGCAGATTTATTTGCAGAAGCACGTGGCGGTGTCTACGCTTGTGTTAATAAGGGGCAGCGTGATATTAAGGGCGTAACTCAGAGTAGATCTGATAATAAGCCGAGTGCGAACCCAGAGATAAAATGTAGTATTTGTGGTAAGGGACATTTAACATATAAATGTTTTAAGAATCCCGACAGGAAGCAAGCATATAGTGCGGAGGTAGGTGCAAGTGCAAGCGGGTATAGCGGAAGTAAGGGGAGTAGTTATGCACCGAAAGATGAGACACAAAGATCACAGAGTAAGAGCGATACTGTACAGACGAAGGGTAGTAATTCAGATCGTGGCCGTGGTCGGGGTTATTCCCGCGGACGTGGTCGGGGTGGCGGACATCAAATGAGTTTTTGTAAAACTACAATGAATAGGTCTCATGAAATTGAAGGTCTCTATAAGAGTAAGGAAGAAAGTCCACTAATCAATGATAACGTGGATAGGGAAGGTGTCTGTTACTTTTAAGGTCGCGATTACCAACAGCGCAGGGTACGGTTAATGGTAAGACTGTTGTAGTTTTAAGGGACACAGGTTGTACTGGGTGTGTCGTTCGTAGAAACTTGGTTTCTAATGATCAATTACTTGGTAGAGAATCTGATGTAACTTTGATTGATGAATCTACCCAAAGGTATCCCTTAGCAATGGTTGACATAGATTGTCCATTTTTCACAGGAAAAACTGAGGCATTGTGCATGGAAGATACATTGTATGACCTGGTTATTGGAAATATTGACGGGTCAAAACTTCCCGATATGTCCCATTTTGCAATGGCGGCAGTGACTAGGTCACAAGCTAAGCAAGGTGAAGAGGTCTATAGGAAACTTAAAGTTCCTGATCAAATTATTGCTAGTGATAAGGAGGCATTGAAGCAGGCCCAAGTTGTTGACCCTAAATTGAATGGCATAAGGCAAAGAGTGGAATCTGGGAATGTGACTATTAGTCGTGGATTGAACCGAGGTGAAACTAAGTTTATCCGAAAGAAAGATTTATTGTATAGGCAGTTTACTAAGGGAAACAAGGTCACTTTGCAACTTATTATCCCTGAAGGTTTTCGTGAAAAGGTGTTAAGATTGGCGCACGAAACCTTGATGTCAGGTCATTTGGACATAAAGAAAACTATGGATAGAGTGTTAACTGAGTTCTTTTGGCCTGGAGTTTGTGGTGATGTGGCAAGGTTTTGTAAATCTTGTGACATATGTCAAAGGACTATTCAAAAAGGTCGTGTCACTAAGGTTCCTTTAGGAAAGTTGCCACAGATTGACACACCATTTAAACGAGTCGCTGTTGATATTGTTGGACCGATAGAACCTCGTTCTGACAGGAAATCCCGCTATATTTTAACAATGATAGACTATGCAACGAGATATCCCGAGGCGGTAGCGTTACCCGGCATTGAAACGGAAGCGTAGCCGAAGCGTGAGTTGAGATGTTCAGTAGATTAGGAATACCGAGTGAAATGCTAATCGAGCATGATAGTAAGATCACGATTGACGTCATGAGAGAGGTTAGTAGGTTGTTGTCGCTTCAAGATCTGACAACTATTCCTTATCAATCTACTGGTAAAGGACCCGTGGAGAAATTCCATGATACATTGAAACAGATATTACGTGAAATGTGCGTAGAACGTCCGAGTGATTGGGACAGGTATCTCCCAGCATTATTATTCGCAGTAAGGGAAGTTCCGCAAGAGTCATTAGGTTTTTCCCCGTTTGAACTGTTGTATGGGCGTAATGTTAGGGGTCCTATGCAAATATTAAAGGAATTATGGTCTGTAGAGGAAACTGACCAACGTTCGTTATTGACGTATCAGTACGTTATTGATCTAAAAGAACGTTTAGAGAGAACATGTAAGTTAGCACAGGATATTGTCCGGAAAATGGACGTAAAGCAGAATGCTTATTATGATAAACGCGCGAGGTCGCGTAAGTTTGACGTCGGAGACAAAGTACTTTTGCTACTCCCGAACGAGTGCAAGAAATTGTTACTTCAATGGAACGGGCCATATGAAGTTGTCGAAGTAGTCAATGCAATGAACTACAAGATTAACGTCAAGGGCGTCGTGAATACTTATCCTGCTAACATGATTAAGCAGTACGTTCAACGTCAAAAGAACGTGTCGTCTGCAGTTGTTAATGCACGTGACAATGTTGGATCAGAGGATCACAGTGATCCGAATGTCCAAAGAGTTAACATTTGTACGTCAGAGGACGTATCCCAATATGACTTCATACGTGAAAACGTAAAGCCCGACGACGTAACGTCGACTCAGAAATCGAATATGGAAGAACACGGTGGCGATAGTAGATTAGAGGCAGAGGCAACGGATCCTGTGGGATCTGTCGTGCGAAGTAGGTGTAATGTCAAAGACAACGTTAATTTTAAGTCTGATACACTTAAAGGTGGCGATTTCCATCTAGTGTTCGATCAGACTTACCCATACTTCCCCATTCCATTTGAGGCACGACAGGTACGACACAGAGAATTGATTGACTTTGGGATTAGGTAAATCCGTGGCCAAGAAAATTTGGGGGCGGACTACCTTAGTAGATAGTTTGGCCACGTTAGGCATCGCACCGTTGTTGTGTATATAGCTAGTTTTCCAGTTTTGACATAGCCTACGATTCGATCGCGTTTCGTACTATTTCAGAAAAGAAACATTGTTATGTTTTTTTCTCCCTAAGGGGAAACCTATGTTACGAAATGGATCTAATCGTCCACTATGTCGTCGAGATTATTTTAATCCTTTCAATCAGTAGAGCTACAGTTTTTAGGGTAACTGTGGTATTAAACGTTTACGGAAATTGTGACTACGTTATGCATGGGTTGTTTGTGAATACCTCTCGTGGACAGCGTATTGCATGATTTTAAGGTGAATACCTGCACGAGTCTTTTGATTGTGGAAAGCGTGTTGCATGATTTTAATGTGAGACGCATAGTATTTATACGCCTATCTTTTAATGAAAAGTTAGACGTGGCTGTTTAATTCTTGATGGATGTTATATTGTTGTGTGCCCAGATTCTGTGTGAAGACCTAGAAGGGTAAGATTTTATTATATTTATTTAGAATAGTTTGGCTAAGAATGAAAAATGTGACTTCTGATTGATATTGTATGACTATATGTGTCGACTGATTTGATTTTGTTGGCAGTGATCAGGCTGCGCATGTGTCGACCGATTTTGTTAGTAAGCATGCTGCGCATAATATTTGTATATTAGGAAGTTTTGTAAATTACGGAAATAGTTTATATCACTGATGTTGGTTGCAATGGTGTGCGTCTATTTGACGTCCAGTGACGTCAATTGCATTCATGTTATTCATGTGACGTCAGTTGCATTCATGTTATTGCGACGTCAGCACTTTTATATTAGTTTCACTGGTGTCCAGTGACGTCAATTGCATTCATATTATTCATGTGACGTCAGTTGCATTCATGTTATTCATATGAAGTCAGTTGCATCATGTTATTGCGACGTCAGCACTTTTTATATTAGTTTCACGTATACGTGGCCTATAGAAGTAGATTGATTTGTAATGGAACTAATTTATATACTCGTGACGTCAATTGACGCCATAGCATGCACCGCATTAAGGGTTTTTTCCATAAGTTATAATGGTAACATTTGGTCATCATGCGTTTGATTTGCCTTCATTAGACGGCGTCATATGGTATAACATCATTGATGTCATGATGTCAGATCAAACGTTATGATCCCAAATGTGTGAGAAACGCTTATTCAGCTATTATATTCTATGGCAAATGGTATTACGCTTAGTTTAAAGAAATGAATTAATACATAGGCGAGTTAGATTTTGGTCAATCAATTTAATGTAAATAGGTCATTGTTTAGATTATTCATGTTTTATGTGGGGTATGTCATGGTAATGCCTGTTGACGTCAGTATACTTCTTGACAATGTTTGACGTCAGATCCTTCGACGCACATGCGTGGTAGGATCTACGTTTCTTCATTGGCGGAAGTGGTAAGCACACTTTTAGCTTTACATCGTGAGCGCGAGTCGTGTCTAGTGACACGGCTGGCGTGTGCACGTTATGCTCGGCATTCGCCGAGGGCGTTGTATGGTATTTCCAAGACAGGCCCAAGTCTTACGTATTGTTATTATGTAGTTACAATGTATTAAGTGTAAGTTCGTTATTTTTAGGCACATCAAGTCCGGCAGTCAGCTGTTAGGGCTTAGAGCCACGTCTCACCTGGAGATGCGATATACGTCTCCAGGTTAATACCAACCCGGGTAGAGGCAGTTACAACGCCGTTTGTGCATGGTTCCTAAGCAGAGGCGGGAAGCACAAAATGTAGGCGGAAGTGGTTAGCACAGTTTTGCCAGATTCTGTGGCACATCAAGTCCGGCAGTCAGCTGTTAGGGCTTAGAGCCACGTCTCACCTGGAGATGCGATATACGTCTCCAGGTTAATACCAACCCGGGTAGAGGCAGTTACAACGCCGTTTGTGCATGGTTCCTAAGCAGAGGCGGGAAGCACAAAATGTAGGCGGAAGTGGTTAGCACAGTTTTGCCAGATTCTGTGGTAAGATCTGAAGGTCACATCAAGTGTGGGACAGTGTTCGTCCACTAAGGTGTTTTAATATATATAGACTGGTCCCTGGTACGATCCAGGGAGCGACCAGTATATAATCGTGCACGTGTTAATAAGAGTTGGTGTTCCTCATGATATATGGACTGGCCCATGACATGATCCAGGGAACGACGAATTGAAGTCTACCAACATAAGGCCTTGTTTTTTTCTATGAGCTCAAACTAACGTTTTTTGTCCTTTGTGTTTTCCTTTAGTTCATGGCGCTGAGCCGAGTACGGTGTTGACGTCAGACGGTAATCTATTTGCGTATTATACGCAAATCGATTACAGATTTGAAACAAACACCTTACTTGGGCCAGCGACATGAACTGATATGTGTTGTATATTATTGTAATTGTGACAGTTGTAAATTGTATTGTTGTATATAGAATTTACATTATATATAAACTTAAAAAATTCTAACGTTGTTAGAGTTTCCTTGTTAGCGTATTACACTAGTAGATAACCCTTTAACCGGAAGTCACCCTCCGCCGTCCTGGCGACGCATAAGGCTCTACACCCGTGTCGACCGTGTGTAAAACCTTCTGCGTAACACTGTACATGCGTTCGTGTCGAAGGGTGGATGTTGGGTGGCAAACAGATTTAGGATGGCTGTGTTTGTTGACGTGGGATGGGTCGTATCGGAAGTTTTCCCGGTTCCCCATTGAACGATGTAGCATAAATAAATGCAAGATACCGACTGGGGCGCACGACTTTACATTGTATTTTTACCATTTTATTAAGTTTTTACTAAAATGATACGATTCATTTGAACTGAAGGATTTTTATTTGTCTTTATTTAGTTAGTCACGGTCATTTACCATAACCAAACTATAGGGAGAAGCTTGCCGCAACACCTCACTAAAAAGCTTCGTGGATTTACACCACTGATACAACAATGTGGCCTTAAACCTTTTATATGTCTGAAAAAGATACAGCTAAAGAGTTTATTTTTCCTTTCCTACATATATTAAGTAGAACGGATACATTTTCATCGTGTGTGTGTGGGGGGGGGTGGGGGGGGGGTCGGGTGGAGGGGACAATGTGTGCCCTTTCAATGTTTGCCGTCTTTCTTGGCGGGGTAACGGTACCTTGCTTCTTTAGAACAAATTTCTTTGCCTTTACAGTAGAAGCGGTTCATTATTCAGGACAGCAAACAGAAAATAACAAATGAGCCGCGGCACGAGAAAACAAAGAAAGTGGTTGTGCGCCAAGCGCGGACTCAGATCAGCCTGCAAATCCGCCCAGTCCGATCAGACTCTTCCCTAAGCGCTCAAAGAGTAGCTAAGGGTCTAAGCTATCTCCATGCGGACAGCGAAGACTCTGATCAGACTGGGCGGATGCCCAGGCTGATTTGAGTCTACGCCGGGCGCACAACCACTTTGTTGGTTTTCACGTGTCACGGCTCAAATGTTGTCACATTTTCCAGACATGGCAGATAAAACTATCAGAGTTCTTGTATGTGGTAGCGGAGCTGGCGCGCACACTATGTCAGCCTACGGATCTTCCCTACCAGATGTAGAGGTCAAGGTTTTGTCTTTGCGTCGAGACGGGGCTGAAAGATGGCGGAATATTTTAGGAAAGGATGATATTTTGATAAATGCGGTCTATCCGGATGGTACCAAAGGTGAAATCCGAGGAAAGCCGAAACTGATCACAAACGACCCGTCTGCTGCAATGGAAGGAGTTGACGCCGTTTTCCTTGTGGTCCCAGCTTTTGCCCATCAAAAATATTTTGATGCAATTATGCCTTATGTAAAAGAAAACACTGTCATTGTTGGAATGCCTGGACAAGCAGGCTTTGAATTCCAAGCTCTACATTGCCTTAAAGACAAAGCAGATCACTGTGCTGTTATAAGTCTAGAATCGCTTCCATGGGTGTGTCGGCTGCAAGAATTTGCAGAAGTTGTTCAGATTCTTGCCTTTAAGTTCACACTAGGTGCGTCTCTCATAAAAGGTGAAGGAAATTATAAAATGGAACCCATCAGTCTTCTTCAACATTGCATTGGACCAATGCCCGTGATTAAGAAATCCGACAATTACCTGACTGTTAATCTGAATGGATTATCAATGCTTCATCCGCCAGCATTGTACACTCGCTGGAAAGACTGGGATGGTGTGCCGCTGTCAGAACCACCTTTAATATATCAAGGCGTTCGAGACGAAGAAGCTGAGTGCCTGTCGCAGATTAGTGATGAGATCATGGAAACAGCAGCAGAAATTGGGAGACAACGTCCTAAACTAGATATGTCAGAATGTACCCACATCTTCGACAGCTTGAAACTATACTACGGCAAGCAGATTACGGATTACACTAATCTGAAGACGGCCTTTTGTACTAACAAAGCATATGATGGACTACTTCATCCCATGAAAAAAGTTGAGGGAGGCTATGTGCCTGATTTCTCACACCGCTACATGTCTGAAGATGTTCCATTTGGAGTAGTTGTAATGAAAGGAATGGCTGAGATTGCTGGCGTCAAAACTCCGGTGATGGATAAAGTGATAGCCTGGGCTCAAGAAAAACTAGGGAAGGAATATATTATTGGAACGGAGTTGAATGGAAAGGACGTTGGTTCAACAAGAGCCCCCGGGTCGTATGGCTTCAAAACATTAGATGATTTATGCAAATACATCTGAAATTTTTATCAGAGGATGAAAACAAGGCAGCAAAACTAACAAAATTACCAAAACTGAAGTCTAATACTATATCAGGTATATTGCACTGCTCCCTATATCACCCGGGGGCGTATGGCTTCAAAACATTAGATGATTTATACAAACACGTCTTAAAGTGGAATCAGACCGTAAAAGCAGGAAGAAAAAAATGACCAAAACTGAAGTATTACGTTTTAACTGTTTCTCTATTTTATCATTACGTCTAGAATCAGAAGAAATTTGCATGCTGTTATCCTTTTCCCTACAACAGACCTAAACAGTTAATAGTTTATGCTAAGTATATCAAAGGTTATATAGATTTGTGTGCACCTGTATTGTAAATCAGCGTTTTATTTTATATGAATATTTATTCTGATGTCCTCTTATTCTGAATGCAAATATGTGTACAAATTGATTATGTTACTGTTGTGTAACAGATTATAAAAAAATCACAAATGAGCCGCATCACAAGAAAACCAACAAAGTGGTTGTGTCCCTAGCGCAGACTCAGAACAGCCCAGTCTGATCACACTCTTCTCTACGCGATTAAAGGGAAGCGTAAGGTCTAGACTCCCTCCATGCGACCAGCGAAGACTCTGATCAGACTGGGTTGATGTCCAGGCTGATCTGAGTCTTCGCTGGGCACATATACCACTTTGTTGGTTTTCTCGTGTCGCGGCTCAATTGAGTTAATTTCATTTTCGTCATGAAAAGAAATTGTATATTATATATAAAGGTTAAAACCCGCATTTTTTAATATGGCCTCATATACGGTTCACAAAAAGTAGGGGATATTAAGATATTAAAAATTGTGTAAATTAGAAAACATATCAAATCCATCTGAAACGGCAAGTGTCAATCAGAAAAATATTCGATTAAACATTTTGCATTACAATTTTGATGATATATCCTGTCATGTGATCTGCGTGTAATTCGTTTTAGACAGGGGGTCGACACCCAATTTTCACACGAATCTGCTACAAAAACAGATCCTTTTCAGATTACAAAATTTACACAAAAACACTCGTTTTGATTCATTTAACAAGCTGAAAATTGCTTTTACGCGCTGTTGCATCAAAATAAAGAGTGCAAGCCATAAACGTGTGAATTTTTCGGTGACTCGATGTACCTGTACAATTTTTGTTTTCTGTTTTTCTTCCCAAAATGACCGTTTTGAAGAAGAAAAAAAAATCTTTTAGCATACAAAACTTAAAAGTGCATTGAAAAGTTATCCTAGTTGAAAAATTTGAATAAATTTTTGTTCGAATTTACCACATTTTTGTCCTGACCCCCTGTCTGAAACTAACTGTATGCAGATCACGTGACAGGAAATATCGTCCAAACTTTCATGAAAAGTGTCTCAACGGATGTTTATCTTATGGATACTATGCGTTTCATATGGATATCACATTAGTTGTATATGCTACAATTTTTCAAACCTGAATATCCCCTACTTTTTGTGAACCGTATATTTAACAAAATAAACGCACAATATGATAATTTCGTATTTTCTGTAACTTTTTATAGACCAATGTTTCACTGCACATGTTTGGAATCATTGCCGGTCGGAGGAATCTGAAAGGGGGGTTCGTTTGCAAGTTACAAACACATTAGGGTCAAATCAGGTAAATTTGGTCAGAACGTAAATTCGGACATAGCATTGCAAAGTAAAAATCCAGATGAGACGGCTCATAATGAGCCGTCTCATCAGGATTTCCACTATTTTCCCAGTTATTTTTGTTTTAATTCCAAACAACTGACATATAAAGGAATCAATGTCACTGTCCGAATTTACACAATGCATCTGTCTGAATGATGACATGGACATAGATACCATTATAACTACCTATTTTACGGCTGTGATTGACAAGGCAAGTGAGATCCTTGGGAAGGAAAGTTGCCTGAAACAGCTCTGGGTCACCAGAGATATTCTTAACCTCTGTAATGAGAGGAGGGATTGAAAAAGTAATCAGGAACTGAGCAACTAAGTTAGCAATCCGTAAAAATTCAAACTTACCGTGGATATAGAGATGACATCGACAAAAGCAATATATACTGAGAGGCTAATGAAAGTATACACTTTTTGAATGCATATATTTTACTCATTTCTCTTGACTATTGTAACGCTTTATTAGTGGCACTGAACGTATATACCGGTTTTGCACTTTCTTCACGTGCAGCAAACTGGACAATACGAGTTTGCTTTAAATCCGTATTTGAAATTTCGGTTGTTTTTCTAAACAAACCACAACGCTTGTGTTTCATTTACATGATGACAAGAATTTCTGTGGTAGACAGAAATCAAACACGCGGAGGAAAAAGTAGTCAGTGGCACAAAGAAAGAATATATTCCATTGCCAATCAGTCGTGACTCTAGTGTATTTTATTACACAAGCCACGAACCGCTTTAAGCGGTCAGCCTGTTTCGACTTCAGTTTGCGCCAAAAGCATAGTCGCCATGTAAATGAAACGCATACACTGTGGGTTGTTCAGAAAAAAACAACCGAAAATGCAAATTATGATTTTGCAGCATGATCGTATTGTTTAATACCATGTACGTGCAAAAACGGCAAAACAAACATATATGTATAGTGTCGTTAGTCAAGCGATTCATTTAGTTATCTGACGATGCCACATTTTTGTATTCTGAGGAAAGACGCATCGTGTAAAATTTTAGACCTGGGCAGTGAATAATAAAAAAAAAAGCTGCATTTAAAAATTATCCTTTCTGTTGCTTCTGCGTGTAAGAATCGTGCTTGCCACAGGGAGCCTTTACACCATGCAAACAAAACGCAAACGTTGTGGTTTATTTAAAAAAAAACACCAGAAATTTCGAATGCAGGTTAACAGCAAAATCATGCTGTCCATTTTGCTGAACGTGGGAAACGTGCTAAACCGGCGTGTACGTACAGTGCCGCTAGTCAAGCATTTAGATAAAAAATACCACACTGATTCACCTTGAGTAAAAATAAATCATTTATCCTCGTAGGGTCGAAAGTCTAGTTGACTTGTGTAACCCCCTCTTGGTTTGACACCCAGGTATTATTGTCCGGTATGGCTGTATATTGTCAATCGCCCATGAAGTTATCTAATCGATTCTTAAAGCTGTTAAAAGTCGATGCTGATACTATGGATTCTGGCAGTGCGTTCCAATCTGAGATAACCCTTGATGAGAAAAAGCGTTTTCGTACTCATGCAGAATTACAGACCTGAGCAATGAAAAATAAATAAAATATAGGCATTCAAAAAGTGTATACTTTCTTTTGCCTCTGAGTATCACTTTGAAAACTCGTGCATAAGGACTAAACGTAAAATGACAGCCAGTACACAACATTTACAGTCAGATCAAAGTTGCTGCGAGATTTTACACTATATGACCACTCGCATCAGGCGATTGAAAGATTCATAGTAATGTTCTAATGTACGCACGGTACATGTCTTACGGATTCTTGTTCAGAAGTTAAATTTTGAAATTTCAAATACGAATTTTACTATCTAATACTAATTGTGTTCTGTGACTCTTGAGTTTGCAAAGTCGATGAAAATTTAAAAGACGCAGTAGGCAGTAAACCGTGCATGGCAGCAAACAATATGCAATAGGCGTTGCTTACGAGCGCATGTTTGTACATGTGCAATGCCATTGTTATTTAGTATTTTTAGCTCGAAAACGTGCCACGCGCTTATGTCAGTTATGCAATAGACAGAACACACTAATTGGTAGATAGTACACTGTGCACAGAAGACTCGCAAGGTAGACAGTAAAATGTTGCTGTGTGCAATCTCTTGCTTAATGGCATAGCAAATTTCGCAGGTGACTGTCCGGAGTAAAACATTATACATGTACAGAAACTGTCAATTATCATATGCCGTTGCTTTTATCAATGGGTAACTTCGTCAAAAGATCGTATGACCGCACGTTACATTACACATCATTATTGGCGCGTAACATTATCGTTCCGTCAATGTCAACGTCTTGTTTCCTGTTGAAATACATGTAATGCCAGTTTTAAGACGATGCCATCCCTTTTAAAAGTAGCATCTTACAGTCATGGTCATCTCATATGAATTTATGAAACTCGCCACAGACTAGTATCATATTTCATGTGCGTCCCGCGGAATGCGACAGTAAGTGTGGCTCGAAGAGGGATGCTCGTTGCCTGCCTAGACCTGCCCGTCATCTCTTTTCTTTCAAATTTTTGGGGTTTAGCGACACTGAATAAGTTAAATACAGAAACGCACGTCGTCACACTAAACTTGGTACGGATAGGTTTATATATGAAACGACCACTCACTTTCTATATTTGTAATTCCATATCAGTTGGAACGCAGCTCCAAGGAGTAGGGATATAATCAAACACATAGCAACGGATTTTTGTTCGAAATTGTCGCCATCAAAATGGCTATCGACGAACCCCATAGTACTTTAACGCCACCATACAGATTAATCAAATCGCCCCACCGGTTGAAATTTTAAAAGCACTTTTCTGACTTCGATTATTGAATATTTCTGTTAAAATAATTCCAGGACATCCTTTTCCGCCTGTGTAACTATTGACGAAACAGTGCCCTTTAAGTCAGCGTCAAACATGTGAACAAAAAATTACGATTTACAGTTTATTCGACTTTCTCCAAAACGCAGACCTATGCCATGATAAATATTAATATTTATTCTACTATCATGAGAAATTTCAGAAAGTTTGGTTTTGGAACATTTTAAAATTGCAAAATAACATATGCCTACCCAGTTTGTAAACAAACCAAAACAATGGCGTCGAAATCATGCCAGCCTTAGGCATACGTGATCGCACGAATTGTTCATTGCCAAAATAACAGACTCGCAAATCTGCCTGTTCGTAGAAACCTTACCACCTAACACTGATTAATTTTCGACCAAGACAGAATAAAACAGTCAAGCAAATATATTTTATACATCATTTATTGAAAGATAGAATAATGTCAACTCCTACCTCGTTCGATACTGTAGCAATTTGTAAACACGATGTCCACTTATTGACAAACTTATGACGTAATTTTGTATGGGATGCCATTTTACTATTTAGGGACGAGTCATTTATCAGGTGGCCGGGTACATTTTCATACATTTTTCCGACCCACCCAGTCTCAACAGAATTATTTTTCCGACCCCCCCTTCCCCTAGATATGTGACAAAAAATTTATGACCCGCCCCATCCCTCAATCCCAATTCCAGCTACCCCCCCACCCCCACCCTCCTCCACACACACACATTTTGCCTATTTTGCCCATTTTATGTCAGACTGACTTCAATCAAAAGCTGTATGAAATACAAAGAACATTTTCTTATTCTAATAGGTTCATTAATCATGGTCTGTTTAAACTTTGTCTGCATGTCCGCATTTCTTTTACTTTCTTCTGCAAATGACCATCTGAATGCTTGATGATTATAACTGTTGATAATAGCCTGTTGTTGAATGCTTGATGATTATAACTGTTGATAAGAGCCTATTAATTGGGCCTGTAGGTGTCGGGGATCTGGGAAGCCACAGTAGTTTTGCTGATGAAAAGGCGCCTGGACAGCTAATATCACAAATTTTAATGCAGGCATTCAAATTAATTACAAAATTATCTACTTGACATGATTTTTTAGACACTTTCATACTGTTCTTCTGGCAAATCAATGAAACTTAGATCTGTTTTTAGATATGAAGCTGCCCCCCCCCCCCCCCCCCCCCCTCACACACACACACCTCCCCTAAATGTCTTCAAGTACTGAGTTGAAAGAAAAGATTCTGAAATTTGAGGATACAAATGAAAGCTGAAAGAAAAATTCTGCCCCCCCCCCCCGCCCCACAATATGCCTGATAAAATATATGACTCCCCCCTACGCCTGCTCCGAGGCTTAGCAGTCCCAGGTATCTTAAAGTTCACTAGAAGATTTGACATTTTTGCATTCACATATCTTCCCGAAAGCAAACGTGAAGGGCAATCCGGTACACTTTATGCTCAACTCGGGGTTTACTCTTCATATTCTGACTCTGTGTCCTGAAAGTAAACTCTTGGACAGTCGATTTCCCAATCCAATCGAATAACAGTTAAAACACATTCATTAGTCAGTGACAGGAATCAAGCCAGCGGCCTCCAGATTCGCATCTACATGTAACACTCTAAACTACCAAATGTGGTGAAGTGTGGGAAGGTTTTCACTTTTTTTCTTATTTCATGAGGGTCAGAAAATTTACGGGTGATAAGATGAACATTTTGCATTTGTGCATCTAGTTTGGATTATTGGTAGTAATTTTTATATTCATGCTCATTTTGCTGTTGGTTGAATAAGTATATACAAAGTACATGCGTAATTTAACAGTTCCACACACCTCTTCTGTTTTTAACTTTCAAGCAGACTGTTTAGGTCTTAACAATTATTCAAGGTATGGAGTTTGCCAAAGTTGAGCGATTCATATACAGTTTAAGTACAGTATTATGGCTGCTTTTTGTGCCACGCGCCAAACGTCGGATGGCACGTACATGTAGCAAGCCTCCAATTTTCCCCACCCACTCACCCTGACACCCTTTTCTTGTTCATCGTCGAACTTCGTAGTCGCCAGATTATTTCAGAATGGATGGTTGGTTGGTTGATTTGATGCTTAACGTCCACGGTAAACTGCTAAGGTCATGTCGGGACGGTCAGTTAACCTAACCACACTATTCCTGGGCAGGCTTAGACCTCCTAAGCGGTTTACCAGTATTAAGTGCACATACTTTCGCCAGTAACTGACAACTGCCCTTCTTGAATCAGCGGAAGGAGAAACGAAAGTATGTGGCCAGACCGGGTTTCGAACCCAGGACCTCTGACTTATGAAACAGGTGCCCTACCGATTGCGCTACGCGGCCCGGCAAGGTATTCTTGCAAGCCAACTAGTCAACCAAGGCTTTGCTGTTCGCTTATATAAATTGCTTTTAATTTTGAAACAGTCGTCAGACTTAAGCCTGTTTCACATCAGCCGTGCGATTTTTTGTTCGTACGATTTTTGAGGCCATGGGTGCCGCAGACAAAATCGCAGTGTATCTGGACGGGTCCATCGTGGTCTCAGAGATCGTAAGGCAGCCGTACGATGTTCGTACGTCTGTCTCACGGGTCGCACGATTTTGCAGCTTAAAAGTAGAAAAAATAAACAACATTTTGTACGGCTGTCGCAAGATGGCCGTGTAGCAGCCGTAAGACTGCCGCAAGACTGCTGTGAGACGGTCGTAAGAATTTGTCAAAACTCTTGCGGGCACCGTACGACGAAAAAGAATCCGCAAGGCTGTCTCACGAATGTCTTACGATGACCGCACGTTCATCGTACGAATTCGCCTCGAATGACGAATAAAATGCAAGAGCACCACCCGCAACCCTCATAGTTTCACCATCGATTGTCGACACCACATTAGAGCCTGATGGCTATCCCACAGCAGCGTATTGTCCTTCTAAGAAGGATGAAGAAGAGCGTCACGCCGCCATCCTGGTGCTGCTCATCCGAGCACGGCAAGGTAGAAGAGGACATGCCAGGCGTTGGTGGGGCAAACCCCGGGGACATGCTTCTTTTCTGGAGTCAAGACTGTGAGTACCGATTTACTTTTAAGGGAGATGCAAGTGACGCAAAAATCGTGCGGCTGTCGTGCAGCTGCCGTGCAACTTGCGCGATTGTCTTACGATTCGCAACATTCTTGCGATAGCATTCTGTCAGGACGCACGACTGTCGTAAGATGCTCGTGCGGCTGTCTTGCGACCGTCGCAAGACAAACGCAAGCAACGATTGACAGCAACCCCGCCTACAAACTTGCGAACTCCCGCAAAATCGTGAGTCAGCCGTGCGGTTGTCTCAAGACTGTCGTGCGGCAGCCTTGCGGCGACCACAGATTGCCAAAAAAATCGCAGAAATAATGTGCATGTTGAGAATTTAGTTTGCGACGTTGCGACGACCTTGCGACGTCTAAAATTCGTACGACGATCTTGCGGCTGCCGCACGAAACCCTGCGATTTTTGCCAGAAATGTGATCGCCGAGGGCCGTACGGCTGCCGTAAGGCTGATGTGAAACAGGCTTAAGCAGTTTTTTGCTGTTGTCACATGCGACAAGAGAAAAAAAAGACTTGGTTGGTTGGTTGACTTGATGCTTAACGTCCACGGTAAACAACTAAGGTCATGTCGGGACGGTCAGTTAACCTAACCACACTATTCCTGGGCAGGCTTAGACCTCCTAAGCGGTTAACCAGTACTAAGTGCACATACTTTCGCCAGTAACTGACAACTGCCCTTCTTGAATCAGCGGAAGGAGAAACGAAAGTATGTGGCCAGACCGGGATTCGAACTTGCCACATACTTTCGTTTTCCTTCCGCTGATTCAAGAAAAAAAAGAGTCCTCTTTGAAGATTCAAATGTTATAAATCTCAGTGTGTGTAACAACAATGTAGCCAAAATATTCTATTGAATTGAGAGAGAGAGAGAGAGAGAGAGAGAGAGAGAGAGAGAGCAACGACTGTTCACTGTTCAAGTCATGTTTGGATGTTAAGTACCAAAACATCAATACAGGCATAATTCCAGACTAAATTCATATCATATTACTGTATAACAACACATCAGATATATCTGTGATGAAATAGGAATTCGTTAGTCTAAAATGATGTAGTAAGTGCTGCTCGGCCCCCTCCCCCCGCCCCCTCTGGCCGCCCAACCTCATTCCATCCCCGCCCGGCTTATTTCTTGTTTCTTTCTCACTTAAGTATATACCACTGGTAATTGTTAAGCAAATAAGTATATACCACTGGTAATTGTTAAGCAAATTATAAATCAGATTGTAAATTATTTCGAAAACTAGACAAACAAAATGACAAGAAAGAAAAAACTCTCTTACTTCATACCGGGTTCTACTGAAATTATCTGGTTAATTCATGTTCGACAGGTATTATCCGTTTACATGGCATGCCGGCTGCCTATAGTTCTAGGTAATATGAATGTCATCATTTTCAACGATGACGTTACAACAATGACCTAATAAATTTTTTGACAGATAACAGATGACTGTTTGAAAGATAAATAAAGTTCGAAAAGGATATTATTGTCATAAATTGAAGTGGCAGGTCAAATTTGTACAATGCCAATCAGGCCAGCAGTCGGGTGAGGTACGTTCTACCAGTTTGTAGTCTATTTTAGCTCACTAACCTCCGTACTTTTTCTCCTCCTAGTTTTTAGCAATCTGAGCTAATATTTGACAAGCTGTCGATCTTAATTTTCTGTCTAAATTGTGGCTGTCCGGCGAGTATTGCTGGTGCCCATATCACGCGCAAGACCGTTTTTGAGCGTTAAAACCACTGATGCCATCTTTCATTTTGCAATTTAAAAATGTTCCAAAACGATATTGCTTGAAATTTCACATGCACAAAGAAGAAATAATAAAGTTTTCGATGGCATGTGTGTGCGCATTGGAGAAAGTCCCAGCTCTCTGTAAATTATGTTTTATGTTGATGCAAGTTTTCGGTAGAACCAAGATAGAGTATTGTCATTTACCGATGAATATGTTTGTATTTCGAGCAATTTTGCCCCTCAATTTTGTTGAGAAAGCCAGCTTAATACTAGTTAGCAAAGCGATTTTCTGTGTTGAATCATTTTAATATAGCCCATACCTCTAAATACATTTGAGAATAATGGGAAATTTCGTCAAGAACTATGTTCGCCATTTTTAGGGCCTATTTTTTATGTGGAAGGATCCACCGTTGTAAATACAATCACCGCTTTTCGAGGGTTTGCGTTCCAACTATATTAAATCACTCAAATCATTTTCATGTTTTGGTTTCAGACAAAAAAAAGACATATATTTCTAATTCCAGTAAAGTAGTTTGAAAGCAATCATCAGGAATCGAAACATTTGACTTCGGCACCTTGCCCTAAACGCCATACGAGAATGGAAATCAATAAAGACGATAAACAATGCAAATCGAGACAAGTGAAAATATTTGTATTACTGAAATTCAGTTTTCGAAAATAGCCGAAGCAGTAAGAAAATTTTCAGGAACTGACAAAATTCAATCCTAGATCCCACTCTAGACAACATGTGTGTCATATACTGTATTACTGAAATTCAGTATTCGAAAATAGCCGCAAAATAAATTAATCAAATTTTCAGGAAATGACAAAAATTCAACCCTAGATCCCACCCTAGACAACGTGTGGGAAAAGATAATACAAAATTAGTCACCACCAGAGACATCATCAGTGGCAGCCATGTGAACAGCCATTTTCCATGTAGGAGGTCACTAGTCTAGGTTTAACATCAGAAAACATTATATCGATAACAATTATGGCAACAAACAAGGATTCCACGGAATGCGGTGTCTTGCCTGCCTGCGCTTTGTCTCAAAGAAAGAGCTAAACCTGACACAAAGTTTACACCACTGATGACACCTTAAAAGTAATACCAATATTGAATATAAATGGTGGTTCTGAGCTTTACTCTTCCAGATGTATGCATTACCCAAGTTTCATGGCTCTAGCCCTTGTAAGTCTTGAGAAAGAGAGCTTAACATAAAAACCTGACAAAAATTGCAAAGGAAGTGAAGCGTAAAAAGTAGGTCAAGACTCAGTATTGATGGTAGCTTTGAGCCTTACTCTTCCAGATGTATGCATGGCCCAAGTTTCATTGCTCTAGCCCTTACAGTTCTTGAGAAATAGACCTGAAATCAAAAACTCGACAAAAAAATGCAAAACCAGTAGCGCGTAAAAAGTAGATAAAGACTCAATTTTTATGGTAGCTTTGAGCTTTAAACTTCCAGATGTATGCATGGCAAAGTTTCATGGCTCTAGCCCTTATAGTTGTTGATAAATAGACCTAGACGCTAAAGCTCGACAAAACATTGCAAAATATGCAAGACTCATATTTGATGATAGTTTTAAGCCTTACTCTTTCAGATGTATGTAAGAACCAAGTTTAATGGCTTTAATGGCTCCAGCCTTTACAGTTCTTGAGAAACTGACCTAAACGCAAAACCCGACAAAAGTTTGCGCCGCCAACGCCGACGACAACACCGGAAAAGCAATTCATATGTCTCGCTTCTGCTTCGCATGCGAGACAACAACACATAAAACAACTAAGAGCACCAAAACATAAGTGCCGCCTTGGGACGGCCAGTAATGAAGTCGTTATTGAGTATAAGAAACTTTTCTTTACTTGACAATCGTGTCATCTCCTAAGGAACATTACGCTATTGAGTTTCGATTTGTCTGGCTTTCTTAATATACCTCACTCCAAAAGAAACGTCCACAAGGTTATAGTCATATTTCACGGTAACGTCACTATACAAGTCCAAAGCCATCATTGCACATACTATGAAGTTCATCCTACCACAATTTACGATGAAGCCATTATTACCTCACGTTCTTGAAAAGCATTTCTTTTCCAATAAAGCAAAGTGTGTACTTAAATGATGACTGGAGTGCTGTTAGAAAATAACTTAATTCATCTGATTGTCTTGGTTATCTACCAAACGACAGAGTTTTGTTTACACTAACGACCCCAGTGCTCTATCGTGGTAAAAGATATGAAATATTTTATCGTGAGGTATCGCTGCAAGCTTTTCGCTTCAGTCCCGTCATTTTAAATAGCCGTGATGAAACGGTTTAGAAAGTTGAGTGTGATCAGTGTTTTGTTGGAGCTAACGAAACACATTTTTTTTTATCATAAACCGACTAAAATGGTAAAAATACAATGTTCAGGCATTGGACCCGAATCAGTGTCCCGTGTTTGGTCATCAAGGGCGAAGCTAGAAGCAATTACATGATACGCACAATCAGATTTTATACTCATTGAGGGGTAATCAAGGGACTTCATATTGTCATATCAGTTGGCAGTTTGAATTGACATCTTGTCCAGTTTACAAAACTTCGGTATGGAAATACGCTGGTGCGTGTTGAAATTTTGTCAAGTTGACAAACTTTCAATACGCACCTGCGTATTTGCGTATAGGCAGTTACGCCCTTGGTTATATTGTATCATTGTATCGCTCGACGGGGAAGCGGAAATTGAAATCGTATTTTGTGGAGGAATTTGTCGTTTTCCAAAAAAATATGTTCTCCCTGTTAAACCAGCTACATGACCTAAGTCCTGCATACAATCATTTTTTTTTCCACAAAACGCAAAGGCAAAACCGTTTTTCCGAATGATTTGTGTTCTGACGTTTATACCAGTAATAAGACAATGGAGACTTTAAAGTCTCCATAGTCCTATCAGTGGTAAAAATCGTCGAAACACAAATCCTTATAAAATTGGTACAGCCTTCAGAACTGATGATAAAATGTCGGTTGCTGTATTTTTTATTTCATATAACTGGCAAAAAAGACGGAATAAGGTATTTTGAATAAAACTTGACAAGTCTCTCCGTAAAAATACGGTTTTTGTTTCTGGTGCCCTGTTTGGCAATTAACTGACACAACATCGAGACAGAGAATGAGATCCATGCCTTACATTGTATTTTTATCAACCATTAAACAACTGTACATTGTATTTTTATCTCCTGTACCTTGTATTGTTACCCCTTGTACCTTGTATTTTTTTCCATGTTATGAAACGTGTGAAATCGAAAGTAGGTCATTTTAGTTACCAAATAAAATGACCCAGATATTTTTTCAAATCGTTTTTATGAGAAAATCAAGGACGTTTAAATTTTTCAAAGCCGGCCAATCATGATCATATACAATGAAGAAACTGTAGTGAGAAGCTTGCAGCGATACTTCTTGATAAAATAGTTCATGCTGATAGAGCAATGGGGCCTTTAAAGTCTTTCTTCTTTACATGCGTTGGAGTCGAAGGGTGGATGTTGTGGCAAACAGATTAAGGATGGTTGTGTTTGTTGACGTGGGATGCGTCGTATCGAATGTTTTTTCCGGTTCCCCTGTGAACGATGTAACATAAATAAATGCGAGATACCAACTGGGGCGCACGACTTTACATTGTATTTTTACCATTTTATTAAGTTTTTACTCATTTGAAAACTTTTTATGTAAAACTGAATGATTTTTTTTATTTGTCTTTATTTAGTTAGTCACGGTCATTTACCATAGCCAAACTATAGGGGGAAGCTTGCCGCGACACCTCACTATAAAAGCTTCATGGATTTATACCACTGATAAAACAATGTGGCCTTAAACCTTTTATATGTCTGAAACAAATACAGCTAAATATTTTATTTTTCCTTTCCTACATTTATTAAGTAGAACGGATACATTTCCATTTGGGGGGGGGAAGGAGGGGTACGAGGGGAGAAAGTGTGCCATTTCAATGTTTGCCGTCTTTCTTGGCGGGGTAACGGGGTAACTTTTAAGAGAAAGACCTTGCTTCTTAAGGAGAAATTTCTTTGCCTTTACAGTAGAAGCGGTTTATTATTCGGGACAGCAAACAGGAAATAACAAATAAGCCGCGACACGAGAAAACCAAGAAAGTGGTTGTCCGCCCAGCGCGGACTCAGATCAGCCTGCACATCCGCCCAGTCCGATCAGACTCTTTGCTAAGCGCTCAAAGAGTAGCTCATCCATGTGGACAGCGAAGACTCTGATCAGACTGGGCGGATGCCCAGGCTGATTTGAGTCTGCGCTGGGCGCACAACCACTTTGTTGGTTTTCACGTGTCGCAGCTCACATGTTGTCACTTTTTCCAGACATGGCAGATAAAACTATCAGAGTTCTTGTATGTTGTAGCGGAGCTGGCGTGCACACTCTCAGCCTACGGATCTTCCTTACCGGATGTAGAAGTTAAGGTTTGTCTTTGCGTCGGGACGGGGCTGAAAGATGGCGGGAAATTTTAGGAAAGGATGATAGTTTGATAAATGCGGTCTATCAGGATGGTACCACAGGTGAAATCCGAGGAAAGCCAAAACTGATTACAAATGATCCGTCTGCAGCAATGGAAGGAGTGGAGGCCGTGTTTTTTTGTGGTCCCAGCCTTCGCCCATGAGGATATTTTGATGCAATTATGCCTTACATTAAAGAAAACAATGTCATTGTCGGAATGCCTGGACAAGCGGGCTTTGAATTCCAGGCTCTACACTTCCTTAAAGACAAAGCAGATCATTGCGCCGTTATAAGTCTGGATACTCTTCCGTGGACGTGTCGTCTGAAAGAATTTGCAAGAGTTGTTCAGTTTCTTGGCTTTAAGTTCAAAATCGGCGCCTCGCTCATAACTTCAACGTGAAGGCAATTTTAAAATGTATCTTATAATCGCCCGATCTTTGTTACATATTTATTTTCACAGTTTATTCCTCACAAGCCTCTCAACATTTCGGCTAATAAAAGCCTTTATCAAGAAGGGTTTTTCTTTGTGTGCTACATTGCTTTATTGTTGCTGCAGCCCACCATTTGAATTGTTTTGTTGAACACAACCCCAGGTGTCGCAATATGTGGTTTCTGTTGAGTCCTCATCTCTGATTCATCATAGGTCTTATCCGTGATTTTTTTAGTTTCCTGTGATGATTGATGTGTTAGGAAACACTCATGCAGACCAAACAGTAACAAATGTTTCAAACCACCGCAGAAGCGGAGATCGAGGTTTGGATCCAGTAAAACTTGTTTACGCCGTGTACTTTTGTCAATGTTCGTGTGTTTGCTTCTTTCCCTGTGGGATGTGGAATTTTATTTATAAATTCACAATCATTTCCTATCGTTGCACTATCCAACTCTGATTCTGCACCACCGCTACCAATTCTCTTCTTTATGATTTTGGTACTTTGGCCGCGTTACTTTAGAAGTGGGATACCTTTAGTACCTATCTTTCGACTGTTAAGTCTCTGGGATTAGCCTTTATGGTACCAACCAAATTACTGGCATACAAATTGTGTTGCTTTTTTACTCCAGCCTTAATTTCCCTTCTCAGAAAATTCAAATTTTGATATAAGTTGCTACGTTTAGCCTTTTTAGCCTTAGCTTGTGCTATACTTCTTCTTCCTACTCCCTCTTTCTCCCTATCTCTGGGAGACGGCTGTATATAGACTGAAATACTGTCTTAAAGATCCGTTAACCCCCATCCCCCCCACCCAAAAAAAAAAAACAAAAAAAGAAAAACAAAAAAAACCTTTGCATACATGTAATACATACAGTTTAGTAAACATGGCCTTAGTTTCAAACGTGACTGCCATTTTTAGATATCAGGCGAATAAAACCCCGATTTTTCACTCAAAATTGGGTCTATTTTTTCCAGTAAAAGCCCTTCCGTTGAAAGTATGGGACAGAAAACATTGATATTATGTAATCTTATTTCACAGCTATGTATTGTCAAACGTCACAAACAAAAAAGAATTGGATAATATTTGTTGTTCAATTTTTAGCGCGGGAATATTACATTCAGGTCTTAATATTGACATTTTCAAAATGGACTCCTGGTTACCATGGAAACGGCCGAACGCTGACCCCTAAAAACTTGTGAAACACAAACAAGAATGGTATATATCAATTTCCCAAAATATGAGCTAAATCCGTAATTTTCGACTTTCCACGTTATTATGGGCTAATTCTCGATGCTTACAGTCAGCCTTAATACGTTACTTTGTAAGCGCCAGTTTGTGAATGGACAATTCGATGTATACTTAATTGTTTCAAGTCTGCATTTTGTTTTTAAAATCGGACCAGTACGGAGCCCGGGAGGGGACATGGCAATATATATACTGATTTCGTTCCCACGAAATGCATTTCGTTCCCACGAAATGCATTTTGTTCCCACGAAATGCATTTCGTTCCCACGCATTACTTTTTCGTTCTCTCAGTTTAGTAATTCTTTCCCTCAAAATAAAATTCCGTTCCCACGCTATACTTTCTCGTTTCCACGCATTATCTTTTTCGTCCCCTCAATTTAGTATTTTGCTTCCTCAATATATTTTCCGTTCCCACGCTTTACTTTTACGTTACCTCAAAAAAAGCATTTCGTTCGCTCAAAATGATATTCCATTCCCACGCTTTACTTTTTCATTCCCTCAAAATAATGATAAGTTCCCTCAAAATAATATTTCTCTCCTCCAAATTAACTTCGTTTCCACGCATCACTATTTCGTTTGCACGTACTAATATTTCTTTCTCTTGCAAAATAAATTCGTGGCCTTAAAATGGTATTTTGTTACATCGCAATAATATTATTTTCTATCACAGCAGTATTTTGAGCCTTCAAATTACTATTCACTCGAAATAATATTTCGTTCCCACGATTTACTATTATGAGGCCTCGCAATTGGCAAAAGTACTACATCTATATTTAGCTTTACATAGATCGGTGTATCATGGTCTTTCTTAACAGTGGGCGATGAAAGGAGCTCTGTTTTGAATAAGGGCATTGAATAATGATAATCAATTTGGTCAACTTTATATATAAAAATTGAACATGACAATCGAACTACATATTCTATTAACTATACAAAAATTAAGAAACTGAGAAAACATAGCATCATTATACAGAAACACTTTCGCTGCTTTATTCCTAGTGAAAATTTGACGCTGGTACAACGTCTGCCCAACGTTGGACAAACATCATTGGCGTTTCTGAACGTTGGGTCAGCGTTGTCCCAACATCGAGTGCTGACTCGGCGGTTTCGACTATCAGTTGGCGGAGTACTTGTATGGTTTTGGTTTATGAGGGGCTCTGGGTTCGTGATCAGTAGGGCAACGAGTTTGTCTTCATCTGTTACATTTGGGAGGTGGCCCTGGGCTGGAGGGGCCCACAGATGGTGATGGCTAAGTTGCTTCCAGTGAAGAGGAGTCTGCTTTTGTGACTTCCTGTTTGTTTCCTTTGCCAGTGTGACCATTTCGAGCGGGTCTGCTCTCGAGGGAGGAATTTGCTCCAAGGGCAACAAATTCTTTCCTTTAAGACTTGACCCCAGTTTGGGGTTTATAGAGACTGCGGTGGCTGAATTGCTTCCCTTTAAAGTGTACTCATTCACCTTTTATAGGGATTTGGTAAGCCAGCTAAACTCATGCAGGGTCCGGAAATGCACCAGTAATTTAATCGTGACAATTGGCATGATAACCTTTGAGCTGTGGTAAAATTGTGGTGTGTGGGTGCATCTTCTTATTTTTCTGCCAGGTTTCCACAGGAAGACAACTGTTATTACTTCCTTCTTGCTACCCCTGGGGTCAGTGCCTTTTCTGGCATGCCTGCTTTAGAGGGAGAGCATTTGCTTCAATGGGGGTAAATTCATTTCATTGGGAGTCGGTCCAATATTAGCGGAGGCACAGAGATAGGGATGACTTAAAGTACTAGACTGGCCCCAGTTAAGAGAAAAAATAAAATGACAACAACAACAATAATAATAAAAATGATTATAATAAAAAATAATGATAATAATGAAAATAAAATAATAAAATAAAAAATATGGTTGGTCTTCAGATGGATGGATGACTTGCGATTTTACTTTTGCCCTTTTCAACAGTATTTCAGTCATATCTGGACAATTAAGGCTTATACCATTTAGCCTGGAAGCTAGGCTGCTAAAATGCACTATAGTTTTGCCTTTATCATCACCGAATAGTTTTGCGAGAAAACGAACAGCTATTTCATAGGAACGAAATGTTAATTTGAGGGAACGAAATACTATGGTAAGGAAAGGAAATAATATTGCGTGGGAAAGAACTAGTAATGTGTGGGACCGGAATATTATTTTGAGGGAACGAAATGGATAAATTGAGGAAACGACAAAGTAATGCGTGGGAACGAAATATTATTTTGAGGGAAAAAATATTATTTTGAGAGAACGAAATTGTAAAGCGTGGGAACGGAATAATATTTTGAGGAAACGAACTGCTATTTTGAGAGAACGAAAACGTAAAGAATGAGAACGGAATATTGCTTTGAGAAAACGAAATATTAAACCGAAGGAACTATGAAGTAAAGCGTGGGAACGGAATATCATTTTTAGGGAATGAAATATTAAATTGAGGGAACGAAAAACTAATGTGTGGGAACGAAATGCATTTCTAGGGAACGAACTCAGTATATGTGTTGCTTTGTCCCCTCCCGGGCTCCGTAGACCAGCTTGTGCAGCGTTTACAAAAAAAATGTCGTCCTGGCTGTAGATGCCCTTATCCGTTTGGTGTTCAGGGCCGAATGTAAAGTTCGACTGAAGCCGTTTCTGACCATTGCCTTTTTCTCTACTTTAAATAAGTTTAATATTCTTGTTCATAAACTAGTTATGATACTGTGTGCCGTCTTCTTTTTCTGTATTGTTACATTTACGATTCCGTGCAGAGATAATTAAGTGGATATATAACATACTCTAAGCTCCTTCCTTTGAATGATTGGAATTGTCTTGACATGACAAATTGGACCGACATGAGCGGCACTACGAAAACAAATTAGGGACGATACGCAAAACATACAACGCTATTTGCACACTTGGATTAAAGGAGTGAAACAAATCATGATAAGAGATTAATATGTGCATTCACTGCCTTTTTCAGCATTGCAAGATATAATTTCTGTTAAACTTAGAACGTATTCTTTGGAATTCCGTATACAACTTTTCCTATTTAGTGATACCTATGAACTGTTCGATGCGACATCTACTTCGCACTTGCACTTTAAACTATTACACTGACTTTGCACTTATACTTTTCGTTGTTATACTGACTTCCACTTGCAAACAAGGTTGCATCAACCTTGAATCAACCTTGATTCAACGTCACAACGTTGGATCAATCTTGATTCAAGCTTGTGTGCCTGCTTGGTTTGCACTGATACTTTTTACTGATACACTGACTTTGCTGTTGCTTTTTCCACTGACTTCGCACTTTTTACCGTTACACTGATTTTCCACTTGCTCTCTCCACTATAACTTTACCTTTGCACTTGTACTTTTCACTAT
Source organism: Ctena decussata (assembly GCA_963989385.1). Taxonomy (NCBI): domain Eukaryota; kingdom Metazoa; phylum Mollusca; class Bivalvia; order Lucinida; family Lucinidae; genus Ctena; species Ctena decussata. The sequence continues at coordinate 1,846,347 of OZ022501.1, read as the reverse complement.
TACACTGAATTCGCACTTGTACATTTCACTGGAAGATTGCCTTTGCAATTGCACTTTTTACTAATACACAGACTTTGCTTTTGCACTTTCCACTGTCACACTGACTTTGCACTTGGGTCATCTTGCCTCTGCATATTTTGAAAAGTACCCAGCGCTATCAAGTGAAAAAATAATTAATAGTTACCGCATGCTAGCAAATCATAAACGCAAACGAATTTTAAGTGGCTATTGGGGTGCGGGCTCTCTCACTGGAGACACGGAATATCAAGGTTGAGCAGTTTCAGTTTGTCAGCGAATCATAATGATAGATAAGATTCAGTACGCCAGGAACCATAAAAGAAAATGCAATTTTTAACTGGCAACGAGAGGGCCTCTCTCAATGGAGATATGCAATCATATTGTTATGCAAACAGCTGGCAATCTGTTTTTTTTTTTGTTTTTTTTCAGCAGCCAATAAATATCCAGAATTTGCTATTTTCTTTGCACCATGGAGGATTCTAAAATGTAACTAAATGCCAAAATACTACTGCATCTGATTGTGCGTATGTCGCTTTAGTCAGGACACAGAAACATGATGCAGTAGGCAGTAAAAAAACACACATCAGTAAACTGTATATAGTAAGCTTTGAAATAGGGTTGCTTATATGTAGCGCAGTCGGTAGGGCGCCTGACTGATTAGTCAGAGGTCCTGGTTCGATACCCGGTCTGGCGAAAATATGTGCACTTAGTACTGGTTAACCGCTAAGGAGGACTAAGCCTGCCCAGGAATGGTTTGGTTAAGTTAACTGACCGTCCCGACATGACCATAGTTGTTTACCGTGGACGTAAAGCAACAAATCAATCAAAAAATGCATAAATGTGCGTACGCAAAACTGTTGTCAGAGTAAGAAATAAACAGTAGATACTTAGTAGTATGTAATCAGAACGTGGCCAGTTGCTGTATTCATAAAGCCACTTAAGTCGTTGCTATGCGGTTGCTAAGGCTAAATATCTATAAAGGAGATTCCCTACAACTATGAAATTTGTTCTGGAGGAACAGTCTTCTGGTTTCGTCACCAGATATTGTCAGGGTCACTGACGAGGCTTTATTAGCCGAAACTACGTAGTCTGGCCCATGTTTCTACTTCTGTATGTATTCTCTGCTCTTGAAGGAACTTTTTAAGATTTTGATTTTACCTCACTGCAGCTGGTGTTGTGCCGTGTGGAGGCCGTAAAAAGTCTCCCCGTACATCATCCATAGTGCAGATTATATTTTATTTACATCCTTTGAGATCAGAGGATAGATTCTGAGAAATCTAAAATTTGAGATCGATGAAACTTTTATTTTAGATCATCGTCTTTTATATTATTTGGATCCTTTTGAATCTAATCAGTCTTTGTATCGACTGCCCAATTAAATTAAGAAATTACAGTAAGCTTTTTTTCTGGTTTCGTCACCAGATATTGTCAGGGTCACTGACGAGGCTTTATTAGCCGAAACTAGTCTGGCCCATGTTTCTACTTCTGTATGTATTCTCTGCTCTTGAAGGAACTTTTTAAGATTTTGATTTGTAAGACTGTTCCTCCAGAGCAAATTTCATAGTTGTAGGGAATCTCCTTCAAATGAATTTAGCCTTAGCAACAGCATAGCAACCACTTAAGTCGTTTTATGAATACGGCCCCAGCTCTTGCATATTAGCAGTCAGTTCTGCAGTTGACAGAACATAGTAAGCGAAAGACATATTGTGTAAAAGAAGATAGGTTGTAAACGATCGCTTTATGGCCATGATCTTTCAATTATAAAATGTAAATCATAAACCTCGGACTACCTTATAAAATTATGATATTGCAGTATGCTTTCTCTGGCTTTCGTCCGTAAATCATGTCACTAGATCATGTCACTAGATCATGTCAGAGTCACTGACGAGGCTTCAGAAGCCGAAACTTTGACGTATGGCCAGTGTTCCTTCTTTCGCATGTATTCACAGCTATTGAAGGAAATAATTTGGATTTTAATACATGTAGCTGGTGTTGGGAGCCGTAAAACGTTTTGTACATCAATCGTAGTGCAGATTATATTTTACTTTAGAGAATATACTCTGAGAAAGCAGAACGTTTTATTGGTTTAGACTCATATTGGTTATCAATTTAATATTAAGTTAATAATTAGAAAAATATTGCACGGTACTGGACCTTGCGGTAAGCGCAACACTTAAATTAAATTCATATCCTAGATCATTGCATTTCTATTATCCATTTGGACCCCGTTTTTGATACTTATCAGTACGTTGGTTGGTTGGTTGATTTGATGCTTAACGTCCACGGTAAACAACTATGGTCATGTCGGGACGGTCAGTTAACCTAACCACGCTATTCCTGGGCAGGCTTAGACCTCCTAAGCGGTTAACCAGTACTAAGTGCACATACTTTCGCCAGTAACTGACAACTGCCCTTCTTGAATCAGCGGAAGGAGAAACGAAAGTATGTGGCCAGACCGGGATTCGAACCCAGGACCTCTGACTTACGAGTCAGGTGCCCTACCGATTGCGCTACCCGGCCCGGCTTATCAGTACGTACTTAAATCGACTGCATTATTAAAATTAAGAAATTACAGTATGCTTTCTCTGGCTTCCGTCACAAGATCATGTCAGCTTGAGAAGCCGAAACGTCAAAGCATGATCTATGTTCCTTCATTTGAAAGTATTCTCTGCTCATGAAGGAACTAATTTAGATTTCAATTTTAATGGCAAAGCAACAAAGTCAGAGAAAAAGGTACTGTTATTTTGCTAACTGAGAACAAAGTCGAGTCAAAGATTGGTATATACAAGAAAAATGGCTTAAATCGAATAAGAATCTAAAACAAGTCTTAATTGGCTATGCTTGATTTACGGGAAAACGTTTTCCGGCCGCCACACAACACAACAACAGTCTTAGCGATTGCAAATAAAATTAAAATCTTAAAGAGTTCCTTCAAGAGATATTAATGTATTTCTTTGAGGGCAATGAAAACTATAATAAGAATGAAATTGATCATACTACATAGTTTCCGATAAAAAAGCCTCATAAGTAACTCTGTTATGGTTTGGCACTGAAAGGCAGAGGAAAACATACTACGAGTTCCAAACATGTAGTCGATTCATTGATTGATTGATTGATTTTTTACTTGACGTCCACGGTAAACAACTATGGTCATGTCGGGACGGTCAGTTAACCTAACCACACTATTCCTGGGCAGGCTTAGACCTCCTAAGCGGTTAACCAGTACTAAGTGCACATACTTTCGCCAGTAATTGACAACTGCCCTTCTTGTATCAGCGGAAGGAGAAACGAAAGTATGTGGCCAGACCCGGTATCGAACCCAGGACCTCTGACTTATGAGACAGGTTCCCTACCGATTGCGCTACGCGGCCCGGCTTGTAGTCGATTCAACGACTGGTATATGGTAAGGCTAAAAACACAGTTGACAGTATGGAGGAAACACGTCACAGAAAATTCCATGTTACACAACTTTAAGTATAGTTGGTTATGTGTTGTTACAGAAATTGAAAGCATGCTTTCTGGCCCTTTACGGTAAAATTATGATTAGTAAGTGCATAAGCAGTTGTTGACTACAGGAATGATACTTTCTGTTTCCAGTTTAAATATTTGCTGAGCTCCAGGAAGTTGCTAGAACACGACAGAAATGTTAATGCAATGAAACAATCATGTATGATCACCATTGTTGCTTTGTATTGTAGTCATGTGAACAGCCATTTCCCAAGTAGGTGGTCACCGGGCTAGCCTTAATATCACTCACAATATATCAATAACAGACATAGCAACAAACAACATATAAAACAACCAAGAGGAACCAAAACAGAAGTACCTCCTTGGGACGACAAGTAATGAATTTACAGGGATGGAGGAGGGGGGGGGGAAGCTTTACCGAGCTGTGGTTGACCAACTCTCGCCCTTGGTTCTGCCTTGATTCATTAGACACTTAGTTGTTCAACCCAACCAAACCGATAACCATCCACACAACATACCAACGAAAACATCAATTTTGACAAAAACAACAATTTATACGAAAATCATTAAAGACAATAATTTTACCTTATTTCAATTTTTCAATCAAGGACTAGCCTAAGCAAGCCTAGAACCATAATCAAACAACAGGAGAATTTCATGATTAAAACAAGGATTTAGTTCCACTCAGACATAGTGTCAAATCGCTAAGCGTATACATATTGCAGTCAATAATCATTCATTTAACATTTACATCGCTTGGTAGAAACATATGCACGAGACGGTATTATTAACTGTTTCTTCGTATAGTTTTCCAGGCAATTCATCATCAAGATTTCCGAATACGTACAAGTTTATCAGATAAATTCACTTGATGAAGCCCTAAAATGTATTTCCATTCGAGCAAAAGCAAGGCCAATTTATAAATTTAGTAAATAGTACAAACAGTATCTGAAAGATCAACAAGAATTTAAGATTCATTCTAGATTGTGCGTTAGTAGACTCTGATTATGTCCCTGTCTTTGAAAAGCGCCCAACGATCTCGCAAGGTTAGAGTAGACTAGATTTAAAATTCTGGTGAGGGAATTAATATATTGAAGTTGAGAGGGTTCCGTGCGACCAGTTTGTCAACATTTGATTTTTCTACACTCTATACGACTTTGCCATATAATTTGATCAAGGAAATACTTATAGACTGAATTGAGTGGGCCTTCCAAAGGGAAGGTTCAACTTTCCTTGCATGTACTGAATGAAACGCTTTCTTTACTTTTGAACATCAAAACTGATATAAACTTTGGTACATACCTTTTAAATAATATTTACATTAGATTTGGTTCTAAGTTATACAGACAAGTTGTTGGTATTCCGACGGGTACTAATTGTACTCCTCTTGTAGCGGTTTGTTTTTATTTTGCTACGAAAGAGATTTTATGGCTTCCCTTTCTAATGATAAACAATCAGAAATTGTTGAAGCTTTTAATTCTACATCTAGATATCTAGATGACCTTTTAAATATGGACAAAACTTACTTTGAAGGGATGGTGAATCAAATCCCCCCCCCCACCTGAGCTACAGTTAAAAAAAGCTAATGCAGCCGATACTGAAGCCTCATTTTTGGATTTACATTTTTCTGTTTCAAATGGATTTGTTTCATCAAAAATTTATGATAAACGCGATGACTTTGATTTTGACATAGTAAATTTTCCATTTTTGGATGGTGATGTTCCCCGTTCTACCTCTTACGGGGTTTACATTTCTCAACTTATTCGGTTTGCTAGAGTGTCTGTCTAGTCATGTGACTGACTTCCATGCCCGTAATATAATTTTAACTGCTAAGAGTCTCCAACAGGGCTATAGATATCATAAACTTTAAATCTTTCGCCGACACTATAAATTGGTTTCTAAATTCAATGTCGGACTAAAAATGTTTTTAAAACAGGGCCTATCGGAACCAGAATTTTATGGTGACTTAGTCTATAAATTCAAAAAATTGCCGGTAAATTTAAAGAGTAACTACACTTCAGAAACTGACTGAATGTAGGTTAGTCCGATTTTTCTGATCAGTTCAGGGAAATTATCGTTCGTTACAAACGTATTGGATATAATATAAATGTAATGCTACGGTCTGCATGTTTCGTGGTTAACCCAATTATGGTTAAGGTGGACGATCCCGGAAGAACTCTGTTCTTGCTTGTTTAAAAAACAAACAGAGTTATTGTTCATCATCAAATCGACTAACTGTGGAGTAAATACAGTTATAATATACACTTACAATATCTACCGTAAAGATCCTAAGTTTTCGGGCACATAGATCTGTACAAACAGTGGAAACTGAAATCAGACTGTTCCTTAGGAACCAGAATGATCAAGATCTTCACAGTTTCCATTCCATCTGCGCATTTTTGTCGACATTACTCTATGGTAGAACCGAATAACAGGAAAATAAATAATAGGGCAAGGACCGGCTGTGCTTGCAGCAGGTGCAGAATTTGGGCAGTCTGTTTTGGGGATATTTTGAACTTAAACATTGTTTTTCTAGGAAACGAAACGGTGAAATGTTTGTTTTTTTGTTTTATTCTTTAACATACGACGTAAGTTTTACTAAAATAATACGCATAAGCATGCCCCATCGATTGATAATATTTTTCATGACGTTTTTCATGAAATTCAATTTTCTTGCATTTTTTCAAAGAATGTAAAATATACTTATTAACAAGAAAACTGCAATTTTGTGTTATCAGTTTGTTTCAAATATCATATATTACAGATTATATGATTTGCTGAAATGAAAGTGCATTCATGTGCTAGAGATATGAATTTTAATGGAAAATGTTTAAAAATAATATGTAGAAATACAAAATATTGTTTATTAGGAAAACAAAACGGTGAAAATTGTTTTTTTCTTACCCAAATGTTTTATAGCTCTTTGGGTTATTTAGACGGTATACTGGTTTGAATGCCCCGCCAATATTTTTATTCAGTATTCGTCTACCTTAAACACTTTCCTTCCCTTTTTGATTGCACGCCTGTTATTCAGGCATCAGACTCAATGATAGGCCCGACATAAAGCTACTTACTTTAGTTGGTTTGGGCCGGAGTTTGTCTTGTCTGTTGCTTGGTTGTTCGGGGTTCAACTGATAGTTTTCTTTTGCTCCGGTATTTCAGTGATGTTGTCTGACTTCCCAGGGGTCTCCTGGTGTTGCAATGCGTTTTTTCCGTTGAGGCCTCATCTCTGATTCATCATAAGCCTTATCCGTGATTTGGTTATTTCCGGTGATGATTCATTGATGAGTTAGGAAACCTTCATGCGGACCAAGCAGCTAACTTGATGTTTCAAACCACTGCAGAAGCAGAAGGCGAGGTTAGGGCCTAGTAAAAGTAAAAAGTATGCAAAGACCAGGAACTGAAACAATCAAAATCCAAATCCAGCCCTCAAACCATAGTTGGAAACAACTAAGATTATAAATAATCAAGATACAGAGACATGTTTAAGCCCCCAGTAATCTGTTGCTGACCGTTTCAAGGCGGTACTTCTGTTGCGGGTCCTTGATGTTATATTGTGCTGTGTCCTCTTGTCTATGGTCTCTGGCGGTTCGGTCACCCGTATTGCTGCCTAATCTGCCTTCTGTTTTGTTTTGTTTTGTAACTAAAATAAAAAAATAAGTAAAATCAGATGTTGATGCTGTTATTGGGGTAGCTGTATGACCATCTGTTTGGGAAAGAGCTGCTCATTCGGTTTAGTGTGCGTGTCTTTCGTATACTTGTGTCACTTTCTGTGTGTATGTGCTTATTTCCCCATTTGTTTTGAGAGCGGAATGTGGGATTTGATTGTATTAATCTCTGATTATTGCCCATCTTTTTACTTTGAAAAGACGACGCAACGGTCTTATAATGAAGAGAGTGCCTTCTGAAAGAGAAAGCGTATCTCCAAACTTATTTTGGAGACAAAGGAGTTGAATATTGTACTTCTAAACTTCAGCCTTTGACAGCAATCGTAACTTGAGACTCGTGTCATCTGATAAGGAAAACCAGTGTATTGATTCTCGATTTGTATGGCTTTCACTAGTTTTATATTTAGATATGAGGTTAAGCCGTAAAAAGGAGAAAACTTTTGTTGCAGATGCGAACATGATAGACTGATATCAGCCTGCGCATTCGCGCAGTCTGATAACAGTCTTCATTTTCGCAGTTACCCTGTAAAATGGAGCTTTAGGAATCTATAAAAAAAATGAGATGCCATTTTGAAGTGTTTAACGTATAATGTGAATATTTGCATGCTGTTTGACATTGTTTCCGAATGTCATGTGCAGCGCAAATGTCATATCGTATTATGGACTAAGCTACAGCATCCATGATTGTCATTAATATTCATTTTGAGAGGCTTAGATATAAAACAAGTCGCCCAAGGGAACGATCGCTCACCTGTCAGTATATTCTCAAATTATATTAAATTGGCAGTACTACAGTCCCAGATGCTATATACCAAGTTTCAAGGCAATTGGCCCAGTGCTTCTGGAGAAGAAGATTTGTCAAGGTTTTTGCCATATATGGCCATGGTGGCCATCTTGGTCATGTGACCTGGACCGAATATATAAATTTTGTTTCCCACTTTTCCTGAAGGCTGCATATGAAATTTAATTGAAATTGGCCCAGTAGTTTCAAAGAAGTCCTTTATGGGCATGGCGGCCATCTCGGTCATGTGAGCTGGGCCAAATATTTAAACTTTTGTTCCCCTATCCTGCGAAGGCTCCATATGAAATTTTGCTTCAATCTGCCCAGTGGTTTCTGAGAAGAAGATGCTTAAAAGTGTGAACGCCGACGACAGGTGAGCTAATAAACCTTCCCATACATAAAGAAGAAACACATTTTAGAGTTTAAGAAGCCACCAAGACCACAAGTGAAGCGGCAATGGGCCCAGTGAGCGACATTGTTGAGCATGCACCAACTATCTCTTACATATTTGGGAAGTAATAGGGTGAAAACCCATTTGCGAACACCAAATACCAAGACCAGCTGCAAAGCCGCCCAATCTGATCAGATCCTATGCTCTTCTACACACCATCTGTATGTCTTGAGAAATCTACAGGCACAAAAAAGACGCTACATAGACTGCACGAGATTACGGACTGGCGCTGTTTAAAATATAATTTAAGCAACTTTTTTGCATGATGCAGATATTTACATAAAATTTCAGTATTCTTTGACAAAAGCTTGTCACCGGAGCATTGTGTCTCCTGTTGAGAAAATGGAAACATCATCTCATTGATTTTCCATTTTGTATAATCAGTCCAACTGGGAAATGCCATTTACAACTGACATGTCTTATCACAGTTTCAAGGTCCTTGAGATACTGTATAATTTGCTGGAGTTGGGAACTGACGCGAGTCGTTTAACGCAATGTTATCTATTTTATCACTTAACCCCTTAATGCCTGGAGTCCCATAAATTGGACATAGGTAAACAGTGTAGTACCAGATCAGACGCCAGCGGCGTCTGATCAGGATCTACACTATTTATACCCTCGGTATACGAAGTATACAGGGGGTATATAGTTTTTGTTTTTTCCGTTTATGTGTTTGTGTGTGTGTATGTTAACATTTGTTTCTGTCACAGATTTCTCAGGAACCACTACAGCTAGGATTTTGAAATTTGGTACAAACGTTGGATATGACTAGTTGTAGTGTGTAAGAGAGAATCAGCCTCCTGCTGCTTATCATTCCCTTTATTTGTCCACTTTTTCTTTCCCTCCGATTAATTTTCTGTCAAAGATATCTAAAAACACTTCTACAGTAAGGGGATCTGAAATTTTGTAGAAACGTTGGGTATGACTAGTTGTACGGTGTAAGAGAGAATCAGCCTGCTCCAGCTTATCATTCCCTTTGTTTGTCCAGTTTTTCTTTCCAATTTCTCTCCAATTATTTTTGTGTCAAAGATTTTGCAATACCACAACAGCTAGGATATTGAAATTTGGTACAAACGTTAAGTTCGACTAGTTGACCAGTGTACGAGAGAATCAGCCTTCTGCTGCTTATCATTCCCATTGTCTGTCCATTTTTCTTTCTCCCCAATTGAATTTCTGAAAAAGATTTCTCAAAAACCACCACAGTAAGGGTATTTAAAATTTGGTAGAACGTTGGGTATGACTTGTAGTACCGTGTAAGAGAGAATCAGCCAGCTCCAGCTTATCACTCCCTTTGTCCAGTTTTTCATTCTCTCCAGTTAAATTTCTTTCAAAGGTTTCTTAGGAATCACTGCATCTAGGATTTGTAATTTGGTACAAACCTTGGGTATCAAAGATTTCTCAGGAACCATTACAGCTAGGATTTTGAAATTCGGTACAAATATTTGGTGTGGCTAGTTGTGTAAGAGAGTATCAGCTACCCTATGTGTATCATTCCCTTTTTTGTCTACTTTTCTTTTTCTCCAATTAAGTCTTTGTCACAGATGTCTCAGGAATCCATTCAGCTAGGATTTTATTATTTAGGCAAAACATTTGGTATGACTATTTGTATCAAGTAAGACAATATCAGCCTCCTTCTGCTTATCATTCATTATCATTTGCTTTTAAGTTTTGTATTGTTTGTTTCTGTTAGGCGATGGCCGGGGTTATGTGAGCCCCTGCTCACATGCTTTAGTTGCATTTTTTTCCTTAAAATAAAACAAACATTCTAAAACTAAACTCAACCTGACATCCCTTAAATGACAAATGGACTCATCCAATATATACAGATAGAAAAGTCCACTGGGGATTAATGGGTTAATTTTGCAGTACACTGTTGCACTTTCTTTATCGTTGCCTTGACATTTACTATGCAATGAAAAACGATACTCCCCAGAAGCTCAGTGCATTTGGTTTTACATTTTCTGAAAGTTAATGAAAATAAGAACTCCAATTTAACCTAGACATCTAGGATCTTACACGAGTGCTCATGTATTATTGAATATATTAAACGAGTTAGGGAAAAAGATAAGATGCGAGGCTCTGCCGAATGCACGATTCTGTTTATCATATGACACTAAAATCACATTTTATTAGCAAATTTTGCACTAAAACGTCACGATTTCGACATGAGAAAACGCGACGTTTTATGGACTTCAACGCTCAACGTAACGACGTAATTTGCATATTCATTCCACTAGTGGATTATCGTTTTTAATGCATGGCTTTATTACACTCTCAGATGCGACGTCATATGATAAAGCATATAATTCAATAGCGTAGAAGTCTTAAACTATGATGGCTCTTCCATCTGACGGTTTGAGGAAGAAGTTAATATGTCCTGACGGCCTCTTCCTGGTCATTCTTTTTCTTTATTAACAAGGGCGTAGCTACCTATACGGCAAATACGCAGGTGCGTATTGAAATTTTGTCAAAATTGACAAAATTTCAAAACGCACCTGCATATTTGCTTGCTGAAAATTTATAAATTAGACCAGATTTCAATACCAATTGCCAAAGTGGCTGAAATACTAGCTTTCTCTTCAAGAAGTAGAGAATAAAACATGGTTGTGCGTATAATGAAATTACCTCTAGTTACGCCCCTGATTAATGCATGTAAGCAAGAGACATATCTAACTAAAATAGATATTTACTTAGTTTAATGCCGTTCAAAAGACAAGGCTTTTGTCATATCGCTGTACAAAAATATTCTGTCTATCTTCAAAAGCAGCTTTACAATCTTTTTTTTAAAAAAGTACTATACCCTTGAAAGGTGCAGCAATTCCTATATGATCGTAGATCGGTACCTATAATTCGCCAGTCCCACATTAACATAGCAAAAATCACAGTCATTCGATGAAATTTATAAGGTTAACGGTACTGTGTATACAAGGATAGATGCAACCAAAGGCTTAAATATATCACTAATTAAAAGTTAATTTCTAAGTGCTAAATATTAATAATTACATTCACCTTTTGTCTAAAGTCATTATAAACTGTACTTTAAGTAAATAGGATAATGATGTAAAGCCAATATCTGAGCTTCCAAAACAAGTATTTGTTAAATAATGACCATGAAATCTAGTCTTAGTCACCTCAGCTCCTTTGGGCCGCCAAAGACGAAGGACAAAGGGATCAGGAAAATGATGCCTGGTGAAGTTAGAATGGCAATAAGTCAAATAATCCTATAGTCTAGAAGTCGAAGAAAAAAGGGCGGTGAGCGCGGATTAATATAATCAAAACCTATATCTTGCCCGCAAAACCAAATGGAAAGAAGTATATGTATAAGTTCACTAAAAACACGCACAGTAAACCAAATGAAGAGCACTTTCCGAAACAGGTGGTCGTTCAGTTACCCAAACTTAATTGAAACAGTATTAAATCTTTATTTACCTGTTTTCTATAATTTTACATCTCGGCTACGGTTTATCTGAAATAAAGGACTTCTATGCTATGTGTATTTTCCCCATAATTAAATATTTATACCGAGCACTGACTTTTGCCTTGCATTTATGACCATGACATGTAACTTGCATGACAAATGCATTGTCAGGTGTTTGTGTCTATGTTAGTACGTTATCCATACGCTGACGTTGACGTCATTGTTGAGATTAATTGTAAATCATCCTCAAACTGATCGTTGAAATAATGATTTATTTGATATATTTCACACTTTTTTACTTACGTTTCTAACATATAAGATAACTCGGATTAATTTTGACTATATTTGTGTGACCTTGTCCGCATTTCAAGGTCATTGTACACAATTTAATCCTTTAAGATCACAGTGCTACTTTTGACAATTCTTCTTCTTTAGCTTACTGAGTATCATTCCCCGCCACCCCCGGTGACCCAGCTTCCCATTCATATATATTGCGTACTTGCCATGCATAAGTCTGCTCCATAAAGGAGATGCTGGGTCACTGGGGGGGGGGGGGGGGGGGGGGGGGAGTACTTGTATTTTAAGTATAGCGAAGCGTTTCCTTTTGGTCGTTTTGACCGGAAGTATAACTATGGTTTTGCAAGTTTAAATGCTAATCCGGCGTAACAAGAAGAAATTCATTGCTTTGTTTGGTGATATGCATGTTTTTAGTATGCATTTATGACAAGAATTTAGGGAATGAATGACTAATTTCTATATCTTTATTCCCTCAAAAAATGAGGTATGCCAAATCCTTACATTTAGGGTATGCAAGGTCAACCTGGATTATCTCCCCATGTCCTCAGGTCTGAATCACAAATGATCAGATTCCATACGGTTTACGTATTTGTGAAAGCTCTGCTAAGAAAAATATGCACGCTTTACTCTTTTGAAAATTCGAGCCTGTCGTGCCGGACTAATGGGAAAAACCCTCGCCTTAAACATTGAAGTTCTTTGGTACCTTGACATCTCCTCATTCTACATTTAACCCAAGCAAATGCCAGGTGCATAAGCAAATGCAGATAATTCATTATTTTCCAGTATACCCTCCATTGGGAGATCCATCCTGGAGGCTGTTGACTGTGCAAAGTATCTTGGGGTAAGTATATATATCTAAAGACCTGAGCTGGAACACATACATAAATGAAATTACAGATAAGGTTAATAGATCTTTATGTTTTGGTAAAAGAATATGAAAACTAAAAAAATCAGCCTGTAGAGGAAATAGCCTATAAAACTCTAGTCCGACCCTAGGTTGAGTATGCCTCCCCTATCTGGAGCCTTTTCACAAAACAGGATATTCAAAATCAAAGAAGGGCTGCCAGATGGGTGTTTAGTCGATATTCCTCGTATGGCAGTGTAACTGAGATGCTAATTAACCTCGGTTGGCGCTCCCTAGAAACCGCCGATATGATGCTTGTCTCGCGATTTCTATAAGATCATGTATGGTCTTTTTACCGTGCCAGTGCCTTCAATATTTTGAGCGTCCCATCTGATTATTTGGTCATATGCATCCACTAAGATTCCGTTAGGTACATGCTACCACAGATGATTAAAGGTATTCTTTTTCACTGACTGTTGTTTTGTGGAACCGCCTCCCTACAGGTACGGTTCCTTTTAAGAGATCGTGACTCCTTCAAAGTTGAAGTGAGCAAGATGAACCACCATAGGCCATAGAAAATAAGATCTGTTTTTACCATGCTTTTATCGCATTACTTAGCTAACAATACCAACATTTTATCTTGTTTTCTAATCTCACTATCAAACTTTCAGATCTCACTATTACTTTTTACTTTATTCTTACTAACCCTGCGCACAAAACTCAGTAAAGTTTGTGGCAGTAAATATAGATAGATAGATCTACATGAAACTGTAAAATGCCATTTTAAATACATATTTTTAGATAACTTACTACAACACCAAAGTACCAGGGTTAAAGATCCTCGCATGTATACAGGTTTCGTCAACAGCTCCTTTTATATATTGGCCCAGTGATTTAAATCTTAAAATTATTAAAGAATTTAGTGCGACATATGCGCATATGTTCAAGCTGGGGAATCATGTGACTTGCAATTATTTTGTACATTTAACTGTATGTGTAGCGAACGGACAAGAAAGTTATGTGTTATTTCCTTAATACTCAATGAAATTTTATGCGGTAAAGTGCGGATACCGATGAGCATTTCTATGTATCAAAATTCTTTAGTGTCCGGGTACACAATACCGACAGCTAAATGGATGGCTGACAACAACTGCATGAAATAATATAATGTTTTGGCTATGATTAAGTCCCTAAGCTGCTGAAGAAATCGTGGTGGACTGCATCAGAACTGCTTGATCCTAACGGTAAATTTATAAAATACTTCGAACTGCTAAAAATATGTCGTGTATCTCATGGCTTCTAGTCTAGACTATCTCAAAACCTCGTACGGTCGTTCGGGCACCACAGATGACTTATAACAATCCGTTTCTATCTAGTTCTGTCTTCAGCTGCCCTAGTTGTGCTGGCAAAAGTTATTCCTGTCCACTCTTTAATACTGTATAGGAGATAACGGGAATCCCCGGTGTGACGTCATCGGATGATCACGTGGGAACATTGGTTGGCAAAAGATAGCGACAGACAGTGGTCTAATATGGAATTTTGCTGAAAATTAACCGCTGAAAGTGCGTGAAATATACTTTGAAAAGCTTCGAATAAATAGCAACCGATAAAACCTTTGCGAATATTACCATAATCGCTTGTCTCGCGAAAAAAAAGAGAGTTATTCAATTAGTTAATTTTATGTAATTATTCGGTCCGTATTTAATTACTTAAATTTATATAATTACTCGGTCCGGAACCGGACTGTTTCTATGAATAATTTCGACTGTAAAAGAAAGAATTAAATAAAATAGAAATAAATCGGAAGCACTGAATAACAATATTTTAACCTTTTTCGACGTTCAAGGAGATTTGAAAATATAACAGGGGTAATAGGAAATGAAATATACAATAAAATATAGAAACTAGAAACTAATGAGAACAAAAGCAAAATTAACAAAAAATCATGATCTGCTCTAGGGACACGAACATTTAAGAAATAAATGAGTAAATAAATTAAAATTCATGCTTGCGATTATAAAATGGTAAAGGATAATATCAAACAGAACCTTTAATGTTTTGAAATGGCTATCAGTAATTACCACATATTTAGTCCGAGCTCATGACATCTAAACAACAATTCTCTCTCACTCTTTCTCTCTCTCTCTGATTGTTTGCCCGTGATATTATATGAAGGGAAAAATATATTAATATCAATTAATTGTAATAATCGAGTTTTATTTGATGTGTAAATTAGCTGCACCGCCAACACAGTTTGTTTATTGAATCTGAAATTGTCACAACAGGACACCGGCGGCCTACTTTGAAATGTGATAAATAAAGACACATCCCTTATCAAAACACCCGCTGAATACCGCGTGTATTCACTTACAAACAATAAACAACCGGTTTAAGTTCAGAAAATGTACAGACACAAATATTTTTTATTAAAGCATCCATGATCAAACGTACATCTCAAAGCACTTCATCATGTGGAACCAATTCAAAAAATGCATCATGAGTGACAATATTTCACATTTAGATACTCACTCTTCTCAGCGTCATCATTAAATATAAAAAACATGCATAATAATGCGCAAAATACAAGGCATGGTCAAATACATATTTTAACATCGACCACTTTACGTTCAATATCGCCTGAGTGACTATCGACTTCTTGCCAACCAACCTGGGGAAAACCCTTGCAATCCTTATCGATGACGTTACCGCGTTTTCTCCAATTCCCAACTCCTTTTCTGTCTATCCTTTCTTCGTTTTCCTTTCACCGAGCTCTGTATAATGATCTTTGATAAGTAAAGTAAACAGATAGGCAATGATCAGGAATTAATGCAATCAAATCCCACAACCCGTCCTAAAAACCAATAGGGCAAGAAGAACACTCACACGGAAAATTGACACAAGTTCACGAAAGACACACACGGTAAACCGAATGAGCAGCTATTTTCCAAACAAGTGGCCATTTAGCTACCCTAATCAAAAACAGCACCAAAATCTATTTTTATTTTATTTTTTAACAGACAAAACATAACAAAACAAAAGGCAGCGGTAGCAAAGCAGGTGACCAAACCGCCAAAGAACACAGACAAGCGGACATAGCACAATGTAATTTCAAAGAACCACAACAGATGTACCGCCTTGGAACGCTCAGCAAAAGATTACTGGGGTGCTTAAAAATGTTTTACTGGATCCAAACCTCGCCATCTGCTTCTGTAGTGGTTTGAAACATTTAGTTAACTGTTTGGTCCGCATGAAGGTTTCCTAAACCATCAATGAATCATCGCCGCAAACGAATAAATCGCGTGTAAGACCTATGATGAATTAGAAATGAGGACTCGACGGAAATAACGTATTGCGACACCAGGAGGTGCCTGGGAAGTCAAACAAGTCAAACAACACCACTGAAATACCGGAGCAAAAGAAAATCATCAGTTAGACCCCGAATAACAAAGCAACAGACAAGACAAACTCCGGCCCCAACGAACTAAACTAAGACGCTGTATGTCGGGCCCATCATTGAGTCTGTGACCAACCGGCGTGCAATATAAAAGCGAAGCAAAGTTATTAACCATGAATGGGATAACTAGTAGACATGCAGATTGTAGCATTACATTTATGTCATATCCAGTACGTTTGTAACGAACGACACTTTTTCTGAACTGATCAGAAAAATCAGAGCTACGTACAAATTTTTGCATTTATAATTTAAGTCACCATAAAACACTGGTTCCGATAGGCCCTTTTGCAAAAGACTTTTTAATCCGACCTTGAATTTAAAAATCAATTCATAGAGTCGGCGATAGAATTTAGACAAAACTTTTCGAATCATTTTGAGCAATCTCACAAACTGCAGTCATCGTCTTCACCTCAATTAAGATTTGTAAGGATTCAGCGATTGTATACGCGCAATGCGCATGCTAATCTGATAATTTCTGTGCGGTACCTTCTGGCGACTCTAATTGTTTACTGTATTTCTTCAGTTATTAAAGGCTCATTAGTGTTCCCGTCATAGAAGGACGTGAACACTAATGGGATTTTTATAACTGAAGACAATCTAGATTTTGGGGATTGTTTTAAAAGAGAGAAATTCATCTGTTAGCAGAGTTTCATTAGACTGATTTAGATATTTGGGGTCATCCTATAGAGGAAAATTCAGTTTTATATTCGAATAAATGCGGCATATACACGGTATAAACATCCCGATAAAAGGAGCCAATTGGCTCCGCAATTTAAATGTTATGGAGAACTTCCTCGTCACGTGTGGCTCTGTGGTCTATGGTCGGGACGGTCAGTTAACCTAAAACCACTATTCCTGGGCAGGCCTAGACCTCCTAAGCGGTTACCCAGTACCAAGTGCACTTACTTTCATCAGTAACTGACAACTGCCCTTCTTGATTCAGCTGAAGTTGTAGCTGGGAGAAGCGTGACATCAAGAGATCGGTCTGGCGTTCCTCGATTTTTTTTCTGTTGTTTCAAGGATTAAATGAAATAAGCAGAATGCTGTTAGATGACCATATCATGTACCTGACGCTACGCGCGGAGCGGTGTGTGCAAATTTTACTTGGCTTTCTTTGAAAGTATTTGTTCCGAGGCGAGTCTGATCATTCAGCGGCATGCATTGCAAGAATCGTCACTATTTTTCCCATAAACGGACGAGATATGTGGCCCCGAAAGGTGACGTTAACCTGTTTGATTGGTAAATATACCCCATCATTTTTCTGCGGATCTGCGCGAAATCTGCACCAAAACGGTATGGCTCCGTTTACGTAGTGTAGTGAGGCTCTGTGTATGGAATGCAGCACTGAATTTGCAGACCCAGTTTTATCTAGACCACAAAGGCCCACTCTTTCCCCGCACTTCGAGACTTAGCAGACTGTCAAAGTCAGTCACGAGCAGACTCGACATACGCAGACTCACTAACATACATGTACAGCAGTTAACACCAATAAAGTAAGATTGGAATACTGTGTAATTCTTGACATCTTTGCTTGATATTAAATACAAGTCTATCACAGTTCAGAAACAGAATTTTGTGTATGTGTGTGTGTTCGTTCGTTTGGTTTAAACGTCGCTTACAACAATCTTTCTGTGCCTCGCCGTAATACTATAATCAGAACACTTAATGACATGATATTATACCGAGTCACATTATCCTGAACCTGGTCGACTAGTACTACCTCTACCCCGTAAATCTGATTGCCAGGTGTAACTAGTACCATCTTTTAGAGACTTTACATTATCCATAGTGCAGATTGTATTTTATTTTTGTCCTACATGTAACTATTTATTGAACATTCCAATAACTAGTCCGTTCGATTCTGGGCCGTCCCCATTACATACAAACGTCTTTGAAATTGGTACTAGCTGCTTCTCACAAAGCACACAGATTTACAGCTAGTACTGGTCGACCAGGCTCAGGATAATGTAATTGGGAGTGGTATCATGTCATTAGGTGTCCTAAGTATAGTATTTCAGTAAGGCAGCACCCTAAAAGTGAACAATGAGCCCTCCCTGTCACAATCGGAAATCGTCGAGATATTTCTGAAAGATTGTTGAAAGCGACGTTAAAGCCAAACAAACGAATGAACACACACACACAAGCAAATTTTCTGTTTCTGAACTGAGATAGACGTTTATTAAGAGTTCATGCAAAGATGCCAAGAATGACACAGTAATCCGATGTTACTTAACTGGTGTCCACTGATGTACATGTATGTTAGCGAGTTTGCGTGTGTCGAGTCTGCTCGTAACTGACTTTGATAGTTTGTTAAGTCTCGAAGTGCGGGTAAGAATGAGCCATTGTGGTCTAGATGAAACTGAGTCCACAACTTCATAGCCGCATCCCATAAACGGTGCCACACTACATCAACGGAGCCACAATCCTTTGGTACCTATTTCTTGCAGCTCTGTGCAGTTTCGTACAGAAAACTAATCAGGGTGATTAGTGAACTGTATTTACCAATGAAACACGTTAACGTCGCCTTTCAAGTCCACATAGCTCGTCCGTTTATGGATACATATTAGTGACTTTCCTCGCACTTCATGACACTGAAATATTAGACTCGCCTCGGTACGAATATTTTCAAAGAAAGCCAAGTGAAATTTACATACCTTCCTCTGCACATAGCATTAGTTAAATGATATGGCCATCTAGTTGAATTCTGCTTTTTTTCATTTAATCGCTGAAACAACAGATAAAAATCGAGAAACGCCAGATCACCTTTTACTGTCACAATTTTCCCAGCTACAACTTCAGAGCCGCACGTGACGTGGAAGTTCTCCATAAGATTTAATGTGCGGAGCCAGTGGCTGTTGATAGAGGTTACCCACCGTGATATAGTGAGCTGCTCGTGTTGTTGACCGCAACACGACAAAACCAACAAAGTGGCATGTGCGCCCAGCGAAGTATTCATATCAGCCTGGGCATCCGCCGAGTCTAATCAGAAGCCCCGAAGTCCGCATGGCACTAGCTTAGACATTTAGTTACCATATAAGTGATGAGTCTGATCAGACTCGGCGGATGCCATGCTAATCTAAGTCTTCACTGACGCATATGCCACTTTGTTGGTTTTCTCGTAGCGCAACTCATTTACCTTCCACATGTGTTACCTTATAGGTATGTACGGAATAATTATTTGGATAAATCCTGCAATATCAAGGTGTTCCTCGGGCTACCGACGATATGCAGAATACATATCTTAGAGCAGCCAGGGGAAAACCTGGGTGCTGCTCGAGTTTGTGCAAGTAATTATGCCGAACATGCCCTATGAAACAAGTTTCCGTTGTGCTGTCATTGATGGGTTATTGCTCAGTCTCTGATAGTTTCCTTCATTCGAACTTCAGTTGCAGAATGCTCACATGGCGAACATTTCTAGGGAGGCCAATTTGAAATTTACAAGCGTGAACTGATTATGTAAGCTTTACTGATGCAAAACACACAACATCAATATATACCTCCGGTGATTATCACAGTTCATGAAGATGTTTAAATTTCAAATAAATGCAGTCTTTTTTTCAAATACATTTATCTGACCTGATGTAGTTTCAGCCAGGTCAAATGCAAAAAGGAGCTGTGCTTACTGTTATCCTTGCCCGGTAGTTCAGAAATGAATTTTATTTATTTTTATTTTCAACCATTTCAGTTGATTCAGGCACATTGTATGCAGAGAAAAACAAGCAGGGAAAAGATGAATTGAAGAAACGCATAAGTGTTCTTCTTCGAAAAAATGAGGTTTCTAACACGTACTTATAAAATACCGTTATTTTCTTTCTGATAACTTGGGGCATTTATACATTCTTAACAAACCCTTGCATATTTACCGTAAATGCTGTAAAGTACCGGGCAGAACAGAAATTTTAATATAGAAAATGATTGAAACGCACTTATTGTACCTTGTTTTATTCCGCATTTATTTTCTTTATAAAAAGGAGCTATCCTCAAGACAGTACGGTCACTTTAATTTTAAACTAGAAAATTGTGTCTGTAACACACTAATGATGTCCCCGTGCAGTGCCTGTCACATGATATGTATATCCATAAAGCACCTACAAAGAATCCATTGAAAACATAACCTACCATGTAAAAATTGCCCAAAATGACTAAGTTAAAAAGGCTGTGATTCTGTCAAAAGTAATTCTAGACCTATCAATATGCCTCATGCATATCTTCAAATATGTCAACAACATGTAGACAAGGTTTGAAAAAGATCCATTGAAAACTGTGGAGCAAGTTGATAACACAAAATCCATACCCTACAATGCAAAATTTCCCTAGAATGACTAAGTTCAAAAGGCCATAATTCTGTCAAAATTAATTCTAGGTCCAACAAAAACCCACATGCACATCTTCAATACATTCACAGCATGTATGCAAAGTTTGAAAAAGATCCATTGAAAACTGTGAGAGGAGTTGATTACACAAACTCTATACGCTACAATGCAAAAATTTGCCTAAAATGACTAAGTTCAAAAGGCCGTAATTCTGTTAAAATTAATTTTAGGTCCAACAAAAATCCACATACACATCTTCAATATGTCCTCAACATGTACGCAAAGTTTGAAAAAGATCCATTGAAAACTGTGGGAGGAGTTGATTACACAAACTCTATACCATAAAGTGTGACGAACAGACAGACGGACGGACAGACGGACAGACAGACAGACTGGGGCAAATCTTAATGCCCCCTGACTATCGTCACGGGGGCATAAAAAAAGTTAACGGTACTGTCCCGTACTTTACAGCACAATGTCAAACAACAAGTTGCCAGTTACTTTATAGTAAATGTACAGAAATTTCAAGGTGTTTAAACCCGTTGGGAAACAGTAATCACAGCATCACTTTCGCATTAATCTATCGACAATTTTGATACCAGTAGTTTCTGATTATGGACAATGTTTATGCTGCATTCTCTTCGCTTTTCCTTCCGCTCAGGACCTCCTCCAGTGTAGTTAAGCCATATGTTTGCGGACACCTCGTATCTTTGACATCAGGACCCGTCAACTTTCCGTCAACTAGATATTTCTTTCCTATTTTCTCCTGTCCCCATTCCAGAAGCATATCATTCATGGGAGTCTCGATTCCAACAATTTCTGAAACGCCTTTGAAAACTACCATTCCCATAGGTATATCCTCGGTTAGATATCTACTCTTAAAGTCTGGTACAAACTTCCCTTTCTCCTTTGTCATTGGATGAACGAGTCCTTTGTATGATTTATTTGTGCGAATGGCGTTAAAGAGATTTGTGGAGTCTTCAATATCTTCCTTGTAATAAGTGAGATACCAGTTGTAAATATCTAAAAGCTCGCTCAAATCCACTTCTGGGTGTTTGGCTGTTATAGCATGTGCAACATCAAGAAATTCCTTGCTACAGGTTTCTAGCAGTGTTGCTGTTTCCTCATCAATGCCTTGATAGAACAGTGGCGCTTCGTCCAGCGGCTTCTTGTCCCAGTCCTTCCAGCGACCATACAAAATTGCTGGATGCACAAATGAATAGGACATGAATAAGATAACTAAGAAATGCTTCGTTTGCTGGAGGCTAGGTTCAAAGCCATGTAGAACTTGCAAGCTCATTAGTGGTGGCTTTCTTGGAATGGCTTTTCCGCGTAAGATGGATCCGGCCAAGAATTTCTTTGTTCCTAGAACATCAACGCTCAACCCAAATTCAGTTATTCTACATGCCCATGGAAGGGTTTCGAACGACATTATAGTTATCTGAACTGAGATTTCACCCAATATGCTCATACACTGATATTCAAAGCCTGGTTGTCCCGGAAGACCTACAATTACAGTTTTCTTGTCAATATGCGGTGCGATAGCTTTAAAGTATTCTTCATGAGCAAATGCTGGAACGATTAATATGAGAATGTCACTACCTGGCACCACGACCGAAGGATCCTTTGACACAACAGATGGTTTAGATTTTACTTCAGTCACAGATCCATCTTTATTAGTCACTTTGATAACCATATCTTTGTTTTCTATGGCTTTAGTCCACCTTTCGGCCTCATCTTTGAAGAGCGTGAGAACGTTAACCTCCGTGTCTTCACGAGAAGAAGCGAGACCTGCCATCACCTGAGCACCATTTCCACCGCCACAGACACAGATCTTCAGAGGTCTTGCCATGTTTCAAGCTTAAATAGAATTGAAATAAGAAATATTATAAGGATATATAGTACAGCATTTGGCACATCATTTGCATATGACTATTTTCGTTTCTTTTTCTAATTATGTCTTTTATTTGTTTTTCTCATTTCCCCTTTTTGTTTTTGATAAATCATGTATCTGATGACATACCGAGATAAATGTTCTTATTTTTCATAAAGCACGATGTACATGTTGATATATCTCATCAGGATCGCCTTGAACGAAGAACTCTATACTTAACTGCTTCAGCTTATATTTCCCGAATAATAATACAAAAAAATTAGCTCTGTACTAGTTTTGAATATCAGCTTTCTTTTATAGCTCTTGAGAGGTAAAACTGTCTGAAAAAAGACATCTATTGCAGGTACACCCTAATAGAAAGATAAAACATTAATGGTAGCTTAGACAGACTCAGCGCCTTGAGGGTCAGCCATGGATCAGTTCCGCTAAACCTCTTCGAAACCACGATTATGAGATTCAGAACAACAACAATATCTCCCCTACCGTTTGTCCTTACTGCAGAATTAATTAACTATATATTGTCAGTGTTTTGTCTCACGGTTAATCATACAAAATTGAAGACCTTGTATGACATCTTACGCAATCAAATAATTTGCTTTTGTCTTGCTGTTTTGTGATTTTATCTGCATAATGCACCCTGTGTCAGGTATGCAGATATTTAGATACCTAAATATATTTTAATAGACAATATAAAGTTTATAGCAAAAATTACTATATATCAAATGCCCAATCAATCGCTCTATCTGTGGCATAAATTCATGTAGGGTAGAGTCGGGTAATCAGGTTTTTCACTGTTTGCCCAGTTAATTTTGTTTTAATTCCGAATTTACCCGCTGTCCGAATTGACCCGACTTTAACCTAATATCTGGTCGCGAGATATAACTACAGTGTCGTCATTGTAAATGACCGTAATATCATTAGCCAACTTAATAAATAAAACGCCATTAAGTTTCAATCACACAAGCGTTGAAAACTGATTTTGGTCACTTAAGTCTCCCTCGTCCTACCGTAAGTTAATGTAAATAAGGTCTATGTAGAGCGGTTCAACCGTCACATTTGGTGATACTATATGGGTGTATGTGCATAAACTGAGTCATATAACTTGCAAAAGGTAGGAGGGATATGTCTTTGAAAAAAAAAGACAAATCGCTCTACAAAATACACTTTCCTTTTCTGGCTTCCCGTCAGACAAAAGAATAAAAACAAAAGCGGGACAATGAATGGGTTGGTTGTTTTGGGTTTAACGGCCCTTTGAGACAGTATTTCAGTCCATATCGGACCGTCTCCCAGTGAGAGGCAGAAAGAAGAGACAAATGATAGACGAGAGAAAATTGTCCAAACAACACCCAAGCACATACTGCAAGCACAACAGGCCCTTGCCCTACTATTGTCCCAATCAGTAGGGAACTATACCCAGCCCAATCGCACCACTCAACCAACCCGACAATGAATGGGGCCGCACGCCTGAACATTCTATTGTTACCATTTTATTAAAGTTAATGGGGTCGAAATCAGTTTTCAAAACACCACTTCGAAATCGTTTTTCAAAACTTATTCGACACTCAAGGATGTTTTATTTGTTAAAAGTCGGCTAACCACGATCATTTTATGCGTGATCATTTTTCAATGACGAAACTGGTAAGCTTGCAGTGATGCATCAGAATGAAAATACCTCTGGTAGAGCAATGTGTCCTTAAGTTGTCAACCAAAATGACATACTTTGATATCACAATTTGGAATAAGATTATAGAACTACAATGTACAGGCGTTAGGTGCCATTCATTGCCCCGCTTTTGTTTATATTGCATTGCTCGACGGAGGGCCAGAAAGTAAATAGTATTTTGTGGCGCAATTTCTCTTCTTCTTTTTTTTTTAAACGAATTCACCCTTTTTGCAAGTTTTAATACTTAATAACGTTACCTGCATATCAATCAATATTTTATCATCAAACGTGTAGGCTAAATCAATTTTATTACGATTTTTGCCACTGGGGCTACATTGGAGATTTTAAAATACACAACATCTTTAATGGATATTATCAAACTGCTCATTTTTTCTGCATAAATTAGATATTGTAATGCGGCTAGTGTAATACGGAGCCACAGTTTTTTTTATTTAAGGAGAAACAAGAATAATTATCCAAAAAAATTATCACATTTCAGCTCTGCATTATATTGTTTTTAAATTCTAATGCAACGGAAACGCTGCTTTCAGTTAAAAAATCTTCGTGGACTGCATAATAGTCTTTTTTGTTACAGGACTGTTATGAGCCTGAAGATAGCAGTGTGTATACTTTGCGTAATTTCATAACAAAAAATTACAAGATGGTGCATTTTGCACTGCGGCGAAATGCTTCCGTTGCTAAGACATTTACAACTGCTTTATAGCTTGTGTCGTGTCGTGTCGTGTAAAAATGTCTTCAGCACATACGATCTTCGCAGTCGGCGCAAGGCCCTCAGGCTCTGAATTGTTTTAATCTTCATAACCAGCTTATCATCTGAGAATTGCACATGCTCTGGCCTTGTCAAGGTCGGCACAGTTTTCATCTGCCCGATAAACAGACTTTCTCGAGAGGCAACCCTAAAGGAAAGGTAAAATACGCTATCCGCATACCTGTTGTGTAGTTTTCTTTTTTGTTTTTCTACGAGTGTATATGCTAAACTGTGCACCTTTGTCAGAATGCACAGGTTACTGCTACTTCAGGGCTTTGTTGTTTTTGTTTATGTAATCAGCAGAGTCTGATTAAATACACGTATGACCGTATTTTCAAATATTTGGAGAGATATGTAAGGGCAATTAGAGTAGACCAGACTTTGCCGGCTGCTACTCCAAGTGCCCTTGACAGGACGTCATTGCTATTGGAAAGAGGTGGTGTTGAATCGCAAACTTAAACATTTTGATGTTGAACGAGACGCTATAATATATACTATGCAAAATAAATATAGCAATAGTTTTGTATGTGCCAGATGCTCCATATTAGGCTTCAATTATCACTTTATTGCATCAAGATACAAGCGCCGATCATCCCAGATGAATTGGCAGGTACAAATTTCAACAATGATCAATCCCAGCGTTTGTACTACAGTGACGTCAGTTTTTAAGACCGTTGTATGTAAAGGACATTTTAGGACATTTTTGATCAAAAACCCTAATGATGCGGCTGTTTGGCTACTGAAATAAAGAAAAACACTTTACAACATTTGAATATGCTACGAGCATGGGGTTTACAAAGTTCAAAAATTTGACGTTTCCCATTGTTTTCACGTTATCTTCATAAAACATTGTTTCTGATCGATATATTCTTGAATCCCTTTCGAGTGTATGCTTGTTTGGTAAATACCAATATGCTTACGTAAACAATTTTGAAAGTTAATTCTTCCCGGCTACTGAGCATAAGCCACAAATCTTAGACTGACGTCATCATTATTTCATGGTTACGTCATACTTCTCGGAAGAAACTACAAAGTTAAATTCAACATGGTGTGATCTTTAAGTTTAGCCTATTGTTAAAGCTCGGGCTTTGATTCTCCATTGAACTGAAGCACCCACAAATAATTGCACGTTGGACCAAATTGTAACGTTTTGACGTCAGTGACGCACGCCAAAATTTGTCAGTGGTTACGCTTAATCACATTTTCACACCATCAATATAATAGCTTTGACAAGAAAAAGGTGCATAAAAATGATTCGAAATACCTTATAAAAAACACACATGCTTGCCAATTTTGCATTGCTTTTAATGGATGAGAACTTTGGCTACTGACCCCGTTCGCGCTTATCGCTTTTCCCGAATATCCATTTTAAAGATGGCTCCTGAAATTCCATGGTATCTTAAGGTGGTGATTTGTGGTATATTCAAAAATCTCAATAAAACCATAAAAAATTATGGTATCTCCCTGAAAGTTACCAGACTTCTTATTTTTGTTGTTCTCTACAGTTTAGAATACAAAATAGAGGGACATGCTGTTTAGAAAAGTGTTTTTATATGAAAAGATCAAAGGATAATTTTGTGCGAATAAATCGAAAAAATGACCATCATTATTGAAAACGTAACTAGGTCTGAACTTAAATTAATCCATTAAAAAGAGCGTCCTAGCAATTATTTGTTCCAACTCTTTCTCAAATTGTAAGGTAGGCCAGATAAAAACAGTAGCTTTTTCTCAAATGTCTGACCATGTATATAAGTGCATGTATAGTGATTGCATTCATTAATACAGGTAGGTCAGTTATACCTATATCATACTCACAGTATAAATATTACATTACAATGACCAAACCAGGCGTGTTATTGTAATTATTCAACCTCGAAAATCATGAAAATAGACTCTACTGTGTATATTAAGACAAATAATTTGGACACAGGCCACACCTTTTTTTTATCTGCGCAGCCTGATAACGCGCAGCAAAAATGGAAAAAATAATTGCTAGGACGCTCTACACAATACATTAATTTAAGTTCAGACCTAGTTACATTTTCAATAATGATGGTCATTTTTTAGATTTATTCGCACAAAATTACCCTTTGATCTTTCCTTATATAAATACCTTTTAACATCAATAAGTCCTGCATTTGGGGATTCTGAATTGTGAGAAACAACATAAAGAAGGCATCTGCTAAGTTTTGGGAAGATCTGTTGTATTTTCAGCATTTTATGCAGATTTTTGTCTTTGCCCCAAATCAGTGATAATCACCACCTTAAGCCCCAAATAGTGTTCCATTCCTTGCTCTGTAATTTCGCTTTGCAAAACATAAAAAAATGCTAAATATATTTTGCATAGTATACATACAGTTCATACGGTATAGTGTACAATTGTAAATACGAGCAAGAATTACACTTGTGTTATTTGATTGATGTTTATATTTTCTGGCAACTCCTCGCATGTCTTCATCACACAGGAACGAAACTTGTTCTTCATTACGGGACCGAGTCGTGAAAAACCTGCCTTAATACTTGTGAAAACAGCTGTTGCCAAATCCAGCAGTCTGAAACGGGTTTGTGTTGTGCGTACAAAAAATAGCGTGCAGGTTTAAAATTCGACCAGCTGACCAGTCATACTCTTTTGTTGATCTGAATTTGGTTTAAATATATTCATTTCAAACTGTTTTCAATACACATTATCATTGATACTATACAAATTATGGGATTGGAACGAAAGCACATGCACTTACATGTATAAAGTTCCTCTCCCTACATATTTCTAACATGTATACATGATGGGGACAGTTTGTCAAAATAGTTGAGCCAAATGATCTGAGTTTCATATTGTAAGACTGTGCGAGGTCTAAATTTCTGACGAGAAACGGAAACCGTTCCGAAATATCAACAATTTGTGTCTATCTAGAGTCCAACCGGTCTGCGGATCACATGCAATGTGGGACCAGCAGCACATTCTGACTGGAGGCGGAAGAGTCACTGGCCCAACCTGATATAAAGTAGATTTTCTTACAACATGCCCAGTATATATGAGCTGCGTCACGTAAAAGGGGCTTTACATATTTGCAAACAGTAAGTACTCAAACCAGTCTGCAACCCCGCATGCATTCTCTTTATGGCAGTAGATTCATTAGAACCACTTTTAATGTGTGCGAACAACAAAGGCTATTATAAGACTGCGCATATGCACAGACTGGATATATGAAACGCGACATGAGAAAACCAACAAAGTGGCTGTTTTGTGCCCAGCGCAGACTCGGATCAGCCTGGGCATCCGTCCAGTCTGATCAGAGTCTTCGCTGTCCGCATGGAGGTAGCTCAGACCCTTAGCTACCTTTTAAGCTCTAAGTCAGTCTGATCAGACTGGACGGCTGCCCCGACTGATCTGAGTCTGCGCTGGGCCCACAACCACTTTGTTGGTTTTCTCGTGTCGCGGCTCATGTATGTTAAGCCCATTTCATTATGCCACCTCAGCAAATGTAAATCATAATAATGCATTTGTCCTCAACAAACACTTGAAGGTTACATTGTAATAAATGGTATTTTATAAGCATATTCGCATGCAGATGACATTTACCTAAGCCATTGTTTCCCTGCTAATTGTTTTATTCAAGATACTGCAAAGCTCAAGATAGCGCGAAAGTTTTGGGTGAATATGTATTGGCTGTTTCATGACGAATACCAAGAAGCCTAACGAGACTATTAACGGGCCATATGTCGGATTTGTTTTAAAGGCCCCATAGCTCTATCAGTGGTATATAAATTGAGGAAATATTTTATTGTGACGTATCGCTGCATGCTTCTTGATACCTAAATGACCGATATTAGCCAAGTTTAAACAGATGAAACATCCTGAGTTGCACATAAAATAATTTTGAAATAGGTCTATGAGTTGTCAACTAGAATGATCTACTGTCGATGGTTAAAATACAATGTACAGATCTTATGCCTCATTCATTGTCCCACTATTGTTTACATTGCATCGCTCGACGGAGAGCCAGAAAAGGTAAATTGTATTTTTAAAGCGACTAGTCATTAATCAAAAACATGTTCCCCATACTTGTTCCTAGTTAAATGCCTCAATATATGCATAAGAATCCGTATTTTATCTCCAAAGGTGAAGGAGATGTCTTTTTCGTGCGTACAAGAAGCCAAGGATGCTGGAAATCCTGTATTTCGCTGCGAGCTGTAAGCCTCTCAGTCTTATAAAGTCTAGACGGACTTTTCGGAGGTTCTGTAATTACGGTTTTGAACACGTTTCCGTCCGCTCCAAGGCCTTAGAGCCTTAAAACCAGCCTCACACCCAGATTTGAACGCGCTAAACCATCACTAAAGTAGTTAATACGCACTTTCTCGTTTTTGTAAAAGGTCGACAAACAAAAGCATTGGATAGTATTCAAGTCCAATGTTTAAAGGATGGGCAATTCACGTACAACCACACTAGCCTAAAAACTGGTGTTTCTTGTAAAAATAAAAAAACAAAACTACAACGAAAAACTTACATTCATAGTTTTCAGTATTTCACTGTCCTTACATGCGGTCAAATAATTATATGTCACTTGACATTAACAATCAACTGCACTTTTAACATGTTTAACGCCTCTTTGAATTACAAATATGGCCTTTCGCCGCCATTACAAGAATATAAAAACTGGCTACTCTAAATAAATATACCAAAAACAATTAATTCGCTGCCTTAAAAATCATTTAACTGTGCTTAAAGAACAAGAATATAGAAATTAGCAATACCTGAACTTCAAGGCCAATACAAAATAAATCCTATTTTAGTCTCAAGCTATGAATGACCTTATCACAAAGCAGTGTTTTTAGGTCACTGTCCCGTCGCTGTTGTGACTTGAGAGGGTCGATAAAAAAGTATGACAGTTAAATTACAGTTATTTCACCTTTCTATGACTTATCATTAAAGAGCTGAAAGATGGCTTATCAGAGTTCGTACTGTTGTCTGTATTCGTTCTGAAACAGCCCTGAGTTTTCTAATGTAAATTGAGGCAGTGACGGCTAGAGGTTTGCTCCGAACTGTTGCCGGAAAGTCTTTCTGATACAGACTTGAGTGAGTTGTATCGTCTCTGAGTTCTAGTAATACATGATGTTCTTATAACTTTTATGGATTGGCGTTATTCTGACTCCAATTATTAGAAAATATATTTTAGGATTATCAGAAAAGGGTACAGCGAAGGTTTTCCTTATTGATTAACGAAACTTTTACTTGCAAGAATGCCCTAAGGTATTGGCGGCCACTCAAAGGTTAGCTAAGGATGGAGCAGTTTCGGGGCCGTATTCATAAAACGACTTAAGTCGTTGCTATGCTGTTGCTAAGGCTAAATTTCTTTGAAGGAGATTCCCTACAACTATGAAATTTGCTCTGCAGGAACAGTCTAACAAAGACTGTTCCTCCAGACCAAATTTCATAGTTGTAGGGGATTTTCTTTATAGATATTAAGCCTTAGCAACAGCATAGCAACGACTTAAGTGGTTTTATAAATACGGCCCCTGGTTCTCGCAACAATTTAAGTCAGTAGTAGCTTAGCTTGAGGAATGGGCGATAGGAACGGTGATTTAGCGAACGAAAATCAGAACATCCCTTTGCACCGCAAAATATTTTTAATCGACCCTTGCCTTTAAGAATAGATGTATTGATCTCAAGGATAAAAAATCCAATATCTAAAATTAAACAAAAAAATGTGTTGCGGTGTTCAAACAATTACATAGCCAATTTAAACGTCGAACGGAGTGAACCAACCTGTCGCACAGAACATATGTTTCAAATTTTCCTCTAAACGTAGTGACGGAATTTAGTTGCACAATCAGTCCATTCATATCAGGAACATAAATGCAAGGCCGACAATAAAAAAAAAACTTTGTAATTGAAAGTCTATAATTGACTTCCGCCACAAGAGATATTAATTCAAGTGCTAGCGAGCGAGAGGATGCTTCATCACTTAAAGGACAAAGATGAGACACATTTGCCAGACCCTATGCAGTGTGCAACAAATTCTATTCTGTTTCAATTCTCGAAGTGGCTCGGCGGTGCGTTACCATAGTTGCATACACCTGGCGACGAGTGTCCGTCCATCTGTGCAACAAAATCACTCAGAACTGCCTTTATATCGTTAGGGGGTGACTTTGTAACACCAGGCTTGAAATAAAATTTCTAAATAAAATCATTCCCTGGATCTGCACCATCTGATTGTTAATTTTGACTTTCACTTTTCTCTATGTGGCCACACATAGTTTAAAAAGAATTCTAACACAGTGCGCCTATAGAAGCAATGGAAAGTTACTGTGTTTTATTCTGCAACAATTCACTGTTTCGGAGCGCTTAAGTCTGATTGCTGACGTCACTGCGATTACTGACGTAATTTTGTGACGTTTTGAGACGTTAGACGGTGTAACGTCTCTTTTTCTTTCTAAGGTCGCCACAAAAACGTACATTTGTCTTAGATACAGTTCAGAATATTGGCGGGAGTATGATCGCGCTGGCAGGAAGGTTGGGAGAGTTTGAATGAAAAGAATAGTTTTTCGGCGTTTTTGAGTGTTAGAATCGAAATAGTTCAGCTCTAGCATTTAATTGTTGAGTAATAATTCACTGTTTGTCGGTCAGTTGTAAGTAGATATATCACTCGCGCTCCGCGCTCGTGATATGATCGACTTTACAACTGACCTCCAAACAGTGAATTATTACTCAACAATTCACTGCTAGAGCTGATCTATTTCTTAAATAAACTTTGTAGTTAGATAATCATTTTTTGTGTTTTCCGCTGTCCGAATTTATCCGACTTTACCCTAGCTATTTCCCGTTTGATGTCATGGGTGGCACTCGGACTTTGTATCTGCTCTTCATAATTTACACTACTTTGGAAAGCAAAACGATGGGCAATGATCAGGATGGCTAGATGGATGACTTGCGATTTTACGTCCTTTTTTGACAGTATTTCAGTCATATCAGGACGATGGTTGGATAATAATGAAAAACTGTGTGCAATGAAATCCCGTTTACGATTGAAAAGATTCCCGCCTGTAGCGGGGCTCAAATCCGGGACCGCTAGATCCAATGATTATGAACTAATACAATCAGACCCCATAAACCAAAAGGATTGAAGTATATACAATGATAACAGTTCATAAAACAAACGTAAGGTATACTGGATGAACAGCTCTTTCCTTGCATGCTCATATACAGCAGATGCAGATTGATACTAGAATTATTACAATTTATAGATGGAAACTCAGTTTCACTTTTTTAAGGATGGTAGGGTAGTGTTGGTTAATTCCTGAATTTAACAGAAATAAAGCTGATGTGTGCAGAATTTCTCAGAGTATACACTCTGTCAGAATCGTTAGAATACAGTGCCAATAATCCAACAATGCAATATAGCCACGACACGAGAAAACCAACAAAGTGGTTGTGCTTCCAGCGCAGACTCAGATCAGCCTTGGCATCCGCCCAGTCTGAGCAGAGTATTCGCTGTCCGCATAGAGCTAGCTCAGACCATTAGCTACCCTTTAAGCGCTTAGGGAAGAGTCTGATCAGACTGGGTGGATGCCCAGACTGATCTGAGTCTGCCCTGGGCGCACAACCACTTTCTTGGTTTTCTCGTGTCGCGACTGACAAACTTACAACTGTATGAATTGCATTCTATGTGTAATAAAGACTTGGCACGGGAAACTATACCGCAACACGCTTTATGCGAATATGTAAGGCTGCTAATGCTGTCCACAAAGAACATGTTAAGAGAACATAGACGACAAACCAATCACCCTATAAGGACGACGAAAGCACTGATAAGCATGTACTTCCAGACTTGGTGTTCAGACTGATCCACGACTTCTCCTTTTGTAAATCTTACTTTTTATTTTCAACGCGGAAGTTATCGCATATTATCATAAAAGCTCTGGACTGGGGGTTTCAAGATTTAATTGCTCGAAGCTAGGGTGATTGGTTGGTAAGACACAACGACATTTCGTCACTTGACAGTTCTACAAGACTGAAGTACCATTGAAATATTCCATAGGGTACTCCAGCTAAAGATCAAGGGGATAGGACTGGCGCAGCCATTGAAGCTTTAGAGCGGATCGGCCGTTTACCGGCGTTACAATAATGTTTAACCGTTGTTTAGCCGGCTTCAACGTTGGAATGAAATGTATCTAGGCAAAATTCGCGAAAATATTTAAACTCTGCGAACAAACTCAAGAGATATGCAACATTCAAAGTATTCCTGTGCCGTTGAAAATGAAGTTAAGGTCACCAAAACATTACCATCTCTTAGGATTTGTAAATAATATGTATCGATGCAAGTTTGATGGAAACCCATCCACTGGCTTGTTACATAGATTACCTTAAAGGGTCGTCTTAAAGTATAGAAAAATGGACATTAAGTAATGTTAATGAGATATTTGGACTATCCCAATGAATCATGCAAGTTTTGTAGAAATTCGTCCCTTAGTTTAAATTGAGATGGATTTAACGAAAGGGTCGACGTAAAGTGTTTACGGACGGACTGACGGAATGACTGACAAACTGATAGACGGACTGACCGATGGACAATTGGATTCGGTATCGCGCCGTGCTAAAGCACGTGCGACACAAACCTCTATGAAAACAACTTAGACGCTTAACATGATTTTGACCGACGATTTTGCCATTAAGAAACGGTAACAGCTAAAACGCATACTGATTCATCCTTGATGAGCGATAAACACTTGCAGCAGGAACTCGTTTGTTCTAAAAATCAATTTCACAATATTAGCCGTTATGCCAACAGATAACAGATTCTGAAATTCTTTATCTTTTGAGCGTAGACAGACACATCATATTTACAAAACATCTATAAAACCAATAAATTACCTTCTGACTGACCTCCTTTTTGTTGTTATTTTAATAGTACATGTCCTTGAAAATTCTTACTTTCATTTGCTGTGATGCTAGAAGCTTCTCAGTAGCAGCACCTCTCCAAATAAGACTGCCGCTTATACTCACTTAGCTGGGAGAGTAGGAATACCAGATACTTGCTGTTTATTGATTGTTCTCTGCGAGCTCTGCCACTAACACATTATTTTTTCTCTTCGTTGAAGCAGCATCCAGCAACGTATACAAAAAACGAAAGCGCGCCCTTATTTGCAACGGATTGACAGCATATGGCATGGGCAACTGTTTTGCAAAAGAGTCAAAACATATGTTCTCATCAAACGCTCTTCTCATCTAGAACGCTATATAATTGATCAAGCTTGATGCACTCGCAATTCAATTCCTACCTATAGAAATAGAAAATTAAAGCTTCAACAAATTGTTAACCAAAATTTAAAAATGCTATTGGACACATATGGATGCCCAAATTGTGCTTTGAAGAGCCTAGATGAGATGGCGGACTTATCACAAAAGTCTTGAAAGTGGCAAGATCGCCACTGGCAGATGTTTATGAGAATTCCACTTAGATATCTTCTACAAATCTGAAATTTTGTTCTAAATGTAATATGCTTATATACATATCTGTTGAATAACATCTTATATTTTGGCAATCCGTACGCAGAATGCTGATTATTAGTTTCCAATTGGAAAAGGAATAGCGCGCTTACCAATGTCTGCTGACAAGCAGATATTAGTGGTAGAGTAATCAAGGTAGCTGTAACAAAACACCTGTCATAATGTTATAACACTAGATATTGAACTCATTAATTCCTAGTAATTCTTATTCCTCACAGTTTGGACGTGTCCATATCTAATATAAGGGGTATTAGGTTTGATCCATATTTTTTTTCAAGCTTTCCTGAATTGAATGCAATTAGTGTAGACCCTGATCAGGCGCCGCGTTCTGCGGCGTCTGATCTTGGTCTTAACTGTTTGCTAAAATTCATTTTATCGGGCGAAAGGTTTTAATGGGTTAGCCAGAAGTGCCAGCGTATAATCATAAAAGATCAGATTCTGCATTGTTTGTCTTTCCGGTAGCAATATTTATAAAAAAAAAAAATATGCTCAAATATTTGTGTAATTGCTGCAGTAGCAGTAATACGTGTTGGTCCCGAGAATATTTAAGGTAATTACGGTACCGTATTATTCTGAGAGTGCTCAAGAGAACTAATACGTATGTTCCAGGTAGGATAATGAATGATGCATTTAGCTGCTGCGATATTTTAGGTAATTACCTGAAACATCGCCGTACCTAATGCGTATGGTACCATACGCATTGGGTACGGCGATGTTTCAGGTAATCACGGTAATATTCTGAGAGTGCTGAAAGAACTTACAGGTATGTTCCAGGTAGAAGAATGATAATTAGAATGAACATGGAGCAAGGGAAACATATCTTTGTTCATTAGCTTTTAATTCATTGCACGAGAACAATAAGGATACTAACGAACCATATGTTTTCGTGGCGAGGAAGCAAAGGATTGTAATCACTTTTATTAGCAAGCTGAAGCAGGGCCATTTAAATACGAAATCAACCCTAGCTTAAGAGTTATTTGAGAGAGAGAGAGAGAGAGAGATGGTCGAAATTAGACAGGTTTCGTTGTTATGAACCTATTAAACAATGAAAGAGAGACATAGAGATCTGGTGAAGCTATTGTTGTTATTAGTCGATATGGCAAGAGAACCGGCTCGGGGAGTGTGTGTGTGTGTGTGTAGGGGGGGGGGGGGGGGGGGTTACCAAGTCATACTGGTACAGATGTGCGGCAGAGAATTTTAAACCACACCCCATTCATATATCAAGGCGCAGAAAAATAGGACCCATTCACATACCTTACTTCATAGAATGAGGACCAATTTATATACTGTCTTTCGAATTTTCATTGTTGTTATCAGAGATCTTTAGCATCTTTGAGAACAAACTCTGGTACACAGTGGACAGACAAAAGTGCTTAGCAGCTATTAATTTGATAATTTTAGTAGTAGTATGTGACTGAAGAATCTGGCTGGTTTGAAAATATCTATATACTTTGAAAAAAGAAAAAACGGGCCATTCATATACTGATCAAGAAAAAAGAGTGTCATTCATATACCTTTGGCTCAGAATGGAAGTAATTCATATGCCTGGGGACTATTCGGACCGTACATCCTTACCTTTACATACATGTATATAGAAAGTTATCCCCCTCCTCCCTCCTCACTGGGTGGTTGCTTAGACCCGGTAGGCGGTGATTTTTACTGACAATGGTCCCGGATTTTTTTCCAAATTGTCAATGTTTTTTCTCCATGACGTCATAATAGAAAACTGATGCGACAAAATGGTTAAATATTGTCAATTAAACCATTAGTTTTACAAATCTTAAGCGTATTCCTGGTAGATCTTAAGCAGATTAGATATAATACAAAGTTTAACGCTGTCAACAGACAAATTCAACCCGGAAATTTTCATTTAGGGTACAGCTCGATGAAGTGTCTGATGTGTCTATGTTTTCGAAGTTTACCATAGGGCAAAAGCTATCTTTAATCATAAATCGATGTTGGAAAACATATTGTATTTTTTCCACACTTTACACTAATATAAATGGGCCTATCAACTAATTTTAGTTTTTCATAAGTCCCGGATTTTTTCCTACAAGTCCCGGACTCGCTCCTACAATAGATTATAAGCGCCTGATTTTTTTCTGATTATGCAAACTGCAAAATGAGTAGTCAGTATGATACTGTATTGCATACAGATTGAATAGCAAGTTTAAGCGTGTCCCAAATTTTTATTGTAGTGCATAAATGGAAGACAAAATGCTTGTTGGTCATTAAAGGGCCAGCCTTTTCATTATACACAGACCATTCTATTGCTCCATACATAAAAATATACACTGGAATATCATGTAGTAAAGACCTGAGTGACCTTAGTGAGATTAAAACAATGTTTAGTGGCCTTTCCAATGCAGGTGAGACTGCTGTACTAACTCTACCAGCTGAACGACGTAGCTACATGGTCGTCCAATGCCAGGATAGCTCAGTTGGCAGAGCTATCCTGATGATCGCCTAACTTTTTACTCAGTAGTACCCAGAAGGTTGAAGATTCGAGTTCCGCCGCAGCCAGGGTGTTTTTCTCGCTCAGGCGGCGTAGAAGATTTACATGTTTCCTTCAAAAATTGTGTGTGAGTGCCTGCGTGCGTGCGTGCCTACGTGCCTCTGTGTGTGTGTGTGTGTGTGTGTGTGTGTGTGTGTGTGTGTGTGATTCCATTTTAGCATCAATCTTTCCATTTGTACTATTCTTGGTGTACAACAGCTACCTGTCCCTCACTATAGCGTAGTTTATGTTAGACTTTATAATTTTGAAAGCAGTTCACATTTCCAGCCGGTGCTGGAGCACCGATGCTCAGTAGGTTAAACGCTGGCTTGCTGATCTAGCGGTCCCGGGTTCGGTCCCCGCTTGAGGTGAGAATCTTTTGAAACGTAAACGGGGTTGACGTAACGTCAGATGTTGGTGACAATAAGCGTAACGTCAGAAAGCGTCAGATTTTTAGCCCTGTTGCCAGTTCACTGCAACGACCTCATCGAATTTCTTAAAATTTCCCTAAATAAATACTCATCAAATGTGAATTTAATTGCCAACTGCGGCTGCTAACAGAATATATCGGAAGGTATTAATTTTCGGGACAACTTACGATTTTGCTCGAGTTCAATAGGGAGCCAAGGTAGCTCAGTAGTTTAAGCGCTGGTCTGCTGACCTAGCGGTCCTAGGTTCGATTCCCACTTGAGATGAGAATCTTTTCAAATGTAAACGGGGTTCCATTGCACACAACCTTTCATATCGTCCTGATATGACTGAAATACTGTTGAAAAGGGCATAAAATCGCAAGTTATCCATCCCTCCATTGATTTCAATAAATCGTAACCAACGTACAAATACAGTTGCGGACGAAACCGCTAGATTTGCTCATTCGTAAATTACATCGGCTCTCCGAAATAAATTCCAAAAATATCCCAGGTAAAGAACTATTCGGAATAGGTATTTCATGTCCGCCTGATTTAAATTTGCTTAACATTAAAGTTCGATATGATATTTATGCTCAAAAAATGCCACCCAATATGTAAAATAAAGAAATCTGGCGTTGCGGACAAAACCGCTAGATTTGGAAAATTTGGTATTACTTTAAATCGGATCATACATTCCGAAGTCGGATTTCACATTTCAAAACTTCCAAATAGGTATTGTAGGCTACTAGATTTTCTACTCTTCTTCTGCTGCGTATTGTTCTTTAGTGATCCCTTGATCTTCGTCGGGTGCCGTTTTTTAGAGCCAAAAAACTGAAGTTTACTTTTTTCTTGAATCGCTAAATCTTAAGTTTTCTTCTAGACGGAAAGGTTTAACTTGTTGGCGTTCCGATATTAGCTTACATTACTTCACTCGCATCGACGGTAAAAATTTTATTGTTTTTTTGTAGCTCTGGTTTTCAATTTAAGCTGAAATAACTAATTTGCATTGCGAGTGCGTTGCAACGTCTTACTGCGTAAAAACTGACGTTGTTGGGTATTTCAAGACAATGCATTTATTTTTATCTCTCATAAATGAAGATTTTCTTTTTATCTTGCAAATACTTAATAAATAACCTTTTAACTGATATACAATTTATTATGGTTGCTTGTCCGTTAGATATACTGTATCAGTGAAAAAATATAAAGATGGCTTGAAAATGAAATTGTCACCAACACCTGACGTTACGTCGGTTCCATTGCAGGCAGCCTTTCATTATCACCCTCCTATCGTCCTGATATGACTGAAATACTGTTGAAACGGACGCAAACTCGCAAGTCATCCATCCATCCAGCCAGTACTTCTCTTGAGGGCCTGTACAGTTTTGTGTACTGCACTGCGAAACTTGAATAGAAAAAGTTCTGAAAAGTCAGATCCTTTGAAAGCAAGGAAAACACCAAAGAAATGAAAATAGCAGACTCGGTTTAACTGCGGCTGTTCATTACCAGTCCTGAAATGTGCAACGCCGGCCATGCCCCTAGCAGCGGTTACTGCATTATTAAAATGAGTCGAAATGAAATAAGGGATCCAAAGGACCAGAACTTATACAATCTACACTATTACTGAATACCTAAGCACGATTAAGGGCCGTCACACGGTACCTAACACCAGTTTCAGTGAAGTTTCAATAAAATGTGCAAACCAAGCCATGCCCCTAGCAGCAGCTTGGCTACTCAGAATGACTCGAAATGAAATCATTGATTCGTAAGGACTAGAAATTATATAATCTGCACTATGATGGAGTACGTGGAGACTTAACGGCCGCAGCACAGCACCTCCAGTATCCTGTGAAGTTAAAGTCTCCGTAGTCCTATCAGTGGTAAATATCGTCGAAACACAAATCCTTATAAAATTGGTACAGCCTTCAGAACTGATGATAAAATGTCGGTTGTTGTACTTTTTATTTCATATAACTGGCAAAAAAGACGGAATAAGGTATTTTGAATAAAACTTGACAAGTCTCTCAGTAAAAATACGGTTTTTGTTTCTGGTTCCCTGTTTGGCAATTAACTGACACAACAGCGAGACAAAGAATGAGATCCATGCCTTACATTGTATTTTTATCAACCATTAAACAACTTTACATTGTATTTTACCATGTTATGAAACGTGTGAAATCGAAAGTTGGTCATTTTTTTCAAATCGTTTTTATGAGAAAATCAAGGACGTTTAAATTTTTCAAAGTAAAAAGTATGCAAAGACCAGGAACTGAAACAATCAAAATCCAAATCCAGCCCTAAAACCATAGTTGGAAACAACTAAGATTACAAATAATCAAGATACAGAGAACATATGGCCAACCGAGTGAGCAGCTTGTTCCCAAAAGGTGGCCACTCAGCAACCCAAACCGAACCAAAAATAATAAGAACATACATAAGGTAAAACATCACAGAAACTCTGACACCAAAAACAGGCAACAGAGAACCACAACAGAACTACCGCCTTGGAACGGTCATTAATGAATAACTGGGGGGCTTAAATCGATTTTACAGGCCCAACCTCACCCTCAGTATCTGAAGTGGTACAAAACATTTAGTTGGTTGTTCGGTTCGCATGATAACCCTCTAACTCGTCAATGAATCATCACGGTAAACACATAAATCAAATTTCAACACCATGAAGAAGCAAAGACGAGGACTCAACAGATACAACGGGCCGTCTGACAGGTGGAGTTCCCTGTCCTGCCAAACAACCCCACTGGAAATCTGAAGCAAAAGAAGGCCACCAGTTGAGCCCCGGTGGACCAAGCAACAGACAAAAAGGCTCCGGTCCCGACCAACTAAAATATATAGCTTTAGGTCGGGGCCATCATAGCCGGCCAATCATGATCATATACAATGAAGAAACTGTAGTGAGAAGCTTGCAGCGATACTTCACGATAAAATATTTCATGCTGATAGAGCAATGGGGCCTTTAAATAAGATATGAAATGTTAGAGTTTTTGGAAGCAAGAAATGGTCCGAAAGAATGAAAAAAAGCAGACTCTGTTTATTAAGTCTGCACTTGAAAAGAGGACTCAAGTAAACAAAGCATTCTGATGTTATGTCTTTTACGTATTCTTTGCTTCTAAAGGGTCTATATTTTCGATTTCATCATCATGATAAGGCATACATGACATCAGTGCTTCTGATGTTCATTCGGTGAAGCAGTGACCTATATATAGAGTGACTAGCATCTCCAGTTAAATATAGGTATTTTCCCAATAGACGCTTGTCGCGCCGCTGGACAGGTGAGTGGCTGAAAAAATCGATAATTCTATCGACCGCTTATTTGGCATCTAGAAATATTCTAATATTATCATTGTTTTATTTAATCTGTATAAATAATGTGTTCTTACAAACGTTTGCATTAAACTGTGTACTTAATTTCCGAAATTTTGATACCAAACTTGCCAAGTTTTTATACGGTAGTTTTACTTGACGTAGTTAAAAAAAAAAAAAAAAAAAAAAAAAACACGAAAAAACGGACTGGAGGGCTTTTCAATATAAATACGGGAAACTTTTTTTTATTCATAGTGAAGAAACTGCGTACTAGCACTTCTACAGGTGTGAGCCAATTTGACATATACGAGTAATAAGGGAAAGATTCATTATCACTTAATAACTTCTTCTTTTCTTAACATATTTTTACATCACAAACGGTATCAGAAAGTAAAATTCTTCATCTTTAATACTGTGTTTTAATTTTGATTCTAGCACAAGTACAAAATGGTCTTTTTTGGGGTGATTTTCTAGAGGTACATAATTAATTAAAACAAATAACAAAATCTCCGTAAAACCAGTAGGGCACATGAATTCAACGACTTATTTCGAATCAAATTGATACAAAATGTTATGCATCACAAATAGATCAGATGAGAAGAAAAAGTATATTTTCATCTGGTATAAATTTCATTAGTCTAGGTAAATGATAAAATGGTCTTTTTTCAATATTTGTTAAAATTTTAGTTGATTATTTTTTTGCCGGTGATTTCCGTGCGTTTCCGTAAAATGCGACGCTAGGACACGACTCCGGCTTTCAGGTAATAGCTCCAGGCGGAGATTACCACGATAAGGTATGATAGAATGTTGCAGAAATGAATTTTCAAGTGAATGAATTATTCAAAATGTAGATTGTCTAAAGTTTGCTTTAACTGAAAGATAAAAGTAAATTTATTTAGTTTTTATTTTATTTTTCTGGTCCAGAGCTGCGCTAGAGAACCATTTTGGTTTCTGATGTTAGAACAGAAACGAAATCATGCTAGTGAAATACAATTATAATTGATGCCGATATTCTTTGGTCTTATTAGCAATCATATGAAGAGCATAGGTCGGCTAACTTAAATTGGCGAAATAATTGGTATCACTGGTGCCGAATTGAAAGACACAATATAAATTATCTTATGATTGTATAATGCCAATTAGTAATGTCGGTATGCTTAGAAATTAAGCTTTTGCTCAATTCTTGCTCATTTATGTAATTATTAATGTGAGGCAAACAAAAATCCACACTATCTGCATATTCAATATGCAGTTGACTCTAAAACCCAAGCAAAAATTAGATTACAAATTACTAAATGAGGGTGAATTCCGGAAACTAAAGAAGAAAACATGTGGTCCACGATGAGAGTTACAATGACGAGAGGCTGATGGAAGGACGATAGTGACAGGTTGTGTAATGGAACCCCTTTACGTCTGAGAAGGTTTCCGCCTTCGGAAATCGAACTTGGGACCGCTAGATCAGCGGGTCAGCGTTTAGCCTACTGAGCTACAGGGGCTCCTCGAACTTTGGCGATCTCTAGCGATTTAATGCCTATAATTTTGTTAGTAGGAAAACAGAACACTTTATTTTTCTACAGCATTTAAGTCATGTTTATTTGCTGATTTTTTTATATCTTAAAGAAAGTAAATTACTTAATTTACAAAGACGGTCTACATGCATGTTTTTTTTATTCATTTGTTTCATTCTTCTATTTAATGCATTACACAAATCCGAAAACCAATGAAAATGTTATTATTGTATCAAGTTTGATCTCTCATGTTTATTATCATTTTAAAATTGATCCAGTTTCATCAATTTCATTTTATTTCAGTTCAAATATTACTCAATGTCAATTAAATCAATGTGTGAATATACACTATTACTGACACGGCACGCGTATAATTGTGAGGCAATATTAAATTGAGTCGCGACACGAAAAAAAAATCAAGAAAGTGGCATATGCGCATAGCAATGACTAAGATCAGCCTAGGCGTTCGCCGAGTCTGGTCAAAGTCTTTGCTGGTGGCATGGAGATAGCTAAGCTACCCTTAAAGTACACAGCGAAGACTCTGATCAGACTTGCCATATGCCCAGGCTGTTCTGAGTCTTCACGTAGTACATATGACACTTTGTGGGTTTTATCGTATCGCGGTTCGACTGGATTAGCGAAACGTAAGAATGTATGAAATATATATGCCGCGACTCGCCAAAACTAACACGGTGGCAAGTGCACTTCGCGTAGATTCAGCAGTCCGAGCAGAGTCTTCCCTTTCCGAGTAAAGGGAGCTGAGAGTCTAAGCCCTCTCCATGCTGACAGCGAAGACTAAGACCAGCCTGGACACCCGCCCTGGACATGCGCTTACAAGATAGCATAGGTCTTAACTATCCCTTTGCGGACAGCGAAGACTGTTAGATTGGGTGGATGCCTAGGCTGATCTGAGTCTTTGCTGGGCGTACATTCGGCTTTGTTCGTTTTGTCATGTCGTGGAAAAAAATCTGTTCTCTTTAACGATAAAATAAATGAATAATGTTTACTCACTCATTAAATTATAGGTTTTTATCATCATGAAATTTTAAACTTATTTTCACAAGACTTTTTTATTATTATTTTTTTTTTAATCAAAATTTTGTGCAATCAATCATATTTTTGCTTGACTGTTCTAACAAAACCCTCAGTTATAAAATTGTGTAACATACAATTTATTTATTTATTGTTCTTGATAGTGTTGAACTTAAATTCTATGTTTGAATCAAACATACATTGTGTCTTTTATGTTTGAGAGAGAGAGAGAGAGAGAGAGAGAGAGAGAGAGAGAGAATTTGGTCACGTAAAATTTTGATAATCATGGCATCAAGAGACTTAATGACATGAACTGTTAGTAAATAACCAAAAGGACCTCTTTTTCCCCCCTTATTGGCTGCAAAAATCATTTTGGATTTCTGGAGCATGACAATTCCTTTTAAGAACCAAACATCTTTGAATTATAATAATAATAATAATAATAATAATAATAATTCTTCTTCTTCTTCTTCTTCTTCTTATTATTATTATAAAATATCATCATCATGTGTTCTGACAGCATCATGCAAAGGAAATCCAAAAGGTTTAATTACATTACCATAATTATTTTCTGCATGAGTCTGACTATTCTAAGAGACTCATGAAATGTGGTCAATATTCAATTAAAGTCATAAAGGTAGATATTTTATCATGATCGAGATAAGAATATTAGCCTCAGGAAATACCTTGACACCTGCGATTATCGCATATTGTCGTTAAGTTTCGGAGATCAACCGAAAGATCTCTGGAGATCTACCTGTCTAAGACGAAACTCAATAACCTAGATGACGAAGTACGAATATTCTGCCAGATGATGCATTTGGATGAGGATTTTGATCTTGGCTCTCTCTTACTTAGGAGAGAATGCATGCATTGAAACTTGAAGTAAGTAGGTGACATGTGTTTTAATTAAGCTGAGTGGGTTGGGATTTCTATCAGAAGTTATCGACGTGAATCGCCCATTTCATTAATGTTTACCTAATCAAATTATTATTCAACGTTAAGGTAAACTTAGAATTTTATGATGATGTATTAAAATAGTAAGTTTTGTGATTATTTTGCTTGGTTTTGGGGTTAATTTTTATTGATTTGAAATAAGAAACTTTGGTCCCTGAAAAGTCTTCAATGCATAACTAACCAACCCTCTAAACTCATTGTTGTATGGCGAAAACTGTGAAAAACAAGTATTATTTTAAGATTATTTTGACCCATTTAATCGGCACGAAATTGCATAAAATAGCACTCAAACAATTTAAAAGGCATTCCACTTTATGAAAAATATAATTGCAAGGCTCAAAAATAGTTATTTTGGGAGCCTTATTAAAAAACGGGGGAGTGGGGTTTTGAACATCCAGATTTGCCGGTTTTCGCTACTTTCCTAAATAAGCCTATTTCTTTACTGTAATTAGACCATCAAAATAGTAAATAATTGTCATGAAAATGATTTTAAACAACATTTTGGTCCTTCCCCTTTCGTTTTCTAATGCTAAAATATTACCTCAAACCTTATTAACGACGGAGTACATCGTAAAAGAAGTGATGGTTTTTACG
Organism: Ctena decussata; assembly: GCA_963989385.1. Classification (NCBI taxonomy): domain Eukaryota; kingdom Metazoa; phylum Mollusca; class Bivalvia; order Lucinida; family Lucinidae; genus Ctena; species Ctena decussata. Next base: position 1,801,491 of record OZ022501.1, on the reverse strand, counting down.
GCGGCGTCGCCATTTTCTTTCGAGTGACCAAAGTTTCTCAATTTACATCGTTAAAAATGAACTCCAAAACCAAGCAAAATCATCACAAAACTTATATTCTAATACATCACTATAAAATTCAAAGCTTACCTTATCGTTGCATAATAATTTCACTATGAAAACACCGATAAAATGGGCGATGCACGCCATTAACTTTTGACAGAAATTCAAGCTTTTTCAGCTTGTATTAAAAATGGCGCTCTGGTAGGAGACGCTACAGTCGCATGCGCGACACGCCTCTTTGGACCGAAAGGTGAAGCGCAAGTCACTGTATTTATAGGTCACTGGGTGAAGTAAAATTAGGTCCCACACTGAAAAAATCTAATTGCTGTTACTATACTGCTAGTTTTAGACTCTGAAATGCAGTATAAATGGTAGCAAAAAAATCCGGGACACTGTAGGAAAAAATACGGGACACTAAAGCCGTTGTAGGAAAAAATCATTGACATTTGCAGTAATTTTCGTCCTTGGTTTGCCAAGCTATTTCAAATAAAAAAAAATATGACAAACGACTAAATACGCCTATAAAATGCTCAAGCAAACAGCCTGGTTGCGAAAGATCCCAAGAAAGTATTGAAAATAACGATTGTTTTCTTACCTTATTGCTCCGTCACGCTTATGAGACATAAATTGTCAGAAAAAATCGTTGACGATTGTCAGAAAAAATCACCGCCTACCGGGACTAAGCAACCACCCAATGCTCCTGCCACGAGAGAGTAGGCAAGATTAAAATCTCTAGAGCAGAGAACACATTCAGAGAAAGGAACATGGGCCATACTTCGAAGTTTCGGCTCCTCAAGCCTCATCAGTGACCCTGACAATATTTGCCATTATAAAGCATACTGAAGTTTCAATTCAAAGACTGATTAGTATCGAAAAGGGCCAAATGATTAAAAAAGCTTTGAACTAGAAAAAGAGTCTAAACCGATCCAAAATTTCTGATTTCTAATAAAACGCGTATGCAATTCAGCATGAGAATTTTGATAATTGATGTTATTAGAGAGAGAGAGAGAGAGGGGTTCAAATTAACACTGCACTAAACTACTGCAACCGCTAAGAGACCTTCGTTAAAGACAGCCTACGAGTCTTGTGCTACATGTAAACGTTTCTCGTGTATTTGTTATACATGTATAAATACGTATTGAGCTGTGTTCATGTCACGGGTAGCCAAGTAGCAACTACAGAGTACAACAAGTTTTTAGCTAATTCTTTCACTTTCCCTTACAATTCTACCATTATACATTTTCCCATCTACCAATGGGAGACAATTCCTCACAAATCACTTAATAAAACCTCGATACCGCAAGAGTTCTGAAGAGAAAGCTTATGGAGCAGTTCCTTTTAGCTTAACAACTTCAAAACAGAACAAAAAAGAATCTAAGACATACAGAACATGTACATAAAGAAAAGTAAAAAGTATGCAAAGACCAGGAACTGAAACAATCAAAATCCAAATCCAGCCCTCAAACCATAGTTGGAAACAACTAAGATTACAAATAATCAAGATACAGAGAACATCTGGCCAACCGAGTGAGCAGCTTGTTTCCAAAAGGTGGCCACTCAGCAACCCAAACCGAACCAAAAGTAATAAGAACATACATAAGGTAAAACATCACAGAAACTTTGACACCAAAAACAGGCAACAGAGAACCACAACAGAACTACCGCCTTGGAACGGTCAGTAATGAATTACTGGGGGGCTTAAATCGATTTTACAGGCCCAACCTCACCCTCAGTTTCCGAAGTGGTACAAAACATTTAGTTGGCTGTTCGGTTCGCATGATAACCCTCTAACTCGTCAATGAATCATCACGGTAAACACATAAATCAAATTTCAACACCATGAAGAAGCAAAGACGAGGACTCAACAGATACAACGGGCCGTCTGACAGGTGGAGATCCCTGTCCTGCCAAACGACCCCACTGGAAATCTGAAGCAAAAGAAGGTCACCAGTTGAGCCCCGGAGGACCAAGCAACAGACAAAAAGGCTCCGGTCCCAACCAACTAAAATATATAGCTTTAGGTCGGGGCCATCATAGAGTCTGACGACCGATCCCCCGGTGTGCAATTAAAGAGTGCAGCAAAGTTATCAACCGTGATTGGGTTAATCACTAAGCATGCAGACTGTCGCATAACATTTAAATTATAGCCAATACGTTTGTGACGTATTATTATTTTTCGGAATTGATCAGAAAAATCAGTCCTACCCTTAATCTTTTTGAATTTGTATACTAAGTCACCATAAAATTCTGGTTCCGATAGGCCTTGGTGTAAAAGAAATTTTAATCCGACATCAAATTTTGAAACCAATTCATGGTGTCTGCGATAGAATTTAGAAAAAGCCTTTCTAAGCTTATGATACCGATAGCCCTGTTGAAGAAGTTTAGCAGTTAAACATTTATTACGAGCATTAAAGTCATCTACATGACTACACACTCTAGCAAATCTTATAAGTTGAGAAATATACACTCCATAAGAGGGACGACGTGGAACGTCACCATCCAAAAATGGAAAATTAACTATATCAAAGTCAAAGTCATCACGTTTATCATAAATTTTAGAAGATACAAAACCGTTAGAAATAGATAGATGTAAATCCAAACAGGGGGCCTCGGTATCTGAAGTATTAGCTTTATTCAATTTAAGTTCAGGTGGGTAAATTTGGTTAACCATGCTTTCAAAATAAGGATTATCAATATTCAGAAGATCATCTAAATATCTAGAGGTTGAGTTAAATGCCTCAATGATATCAGCTTGATTATCAACCGAAAGAGAAGTCATGAAATCTCTTTCATAACAAAATAAAAACAAATCGGCCACAAGAGGAGCACAATTTGTACCCATCGGAATACCAACAATTTGTCTGTATAACTTATTACCAAATCTGATGTAAATATTATCTAAGAGATATGATAAGGCGTCACATACATTCTGACATGACCAAAGACTATATCCTCTATATATTTTACGGTCAGTAGAAGTGAAAAACGCTTTCTTATCGTTACAGGCAATATAAAGGGTATCTTCATTTTTGGAGAACTTTTTGAAGGCCCTCTCAATCAAATCAACAAGTTTTTCCTTTATTAAATTATGGGGTAATGTGGTATAAAGAGTAGAAAAATCATAAGTGGACAAACTAGTCGCACGGAACCCTCTTGACTTCAGTTTACTAAGTACCTCACCAGAATTTTTTATAGACCAAAACATATTTTTCCCTGACCTCTCATACACTGTCTCATAGTACCAAATGACACGAGATTTCACAGCAGTGAGGCAAGAAGTTAATAATTTAGATAATTCTGTAGTAGTACAAGAGCTAGAGTTGGCAATGAATCTAGCTTTATACGGTTTTTTGTGAAGCTTAGGTAACCAATACATCGTAGGAAGTTTGTCTTGGCGTTCCTTAACGTTTACAGCAAACTTTAAAGGCAAATTATTTGAGTGGCTATTAACGACAGTCTTCTCATCTGTAAAAGTCTCTTCGTAAGCCGTGGTGCCGTTAAGTTAAACAATAAAAAGCAAACAAAACCCAGTGAAATGATCAAAATTCTAAACCTTGAAATTAAAATGTAAACAAACCACGTTTTCTTCGTCGTCGTAATCCAACTTGGTCCGTGCGCATACTAGGCCCAGTTTCTCCCCTTTACTTAACAAATGAAAATCAAAAACTTTATTCAAGAATCTGCAGGACCTCTGCCTTAGGGTAGAGTCGGGTAACTTCGGACATGTGGATAAATTCGGACATACCACTGCTAACAGTGAAACTGCAGCTGAGACGGCTCAATAATGAGCCGTCTCATCAGGATTTTCACTGTTTGGCCAGTTATGTTTCTTTTAGTTCCAAACAACTAACATGTAAAGGAAACAATTTCACTGCCCGAAGTTACCCGCTGTCCGAAGTTACCCGACTCTCCCCTAGTACAATTGAAGTATTTCAGCTCATCGATCAGTGCGACAAAGAGTAATCTCCATGCTCCATTCCGCTTTCGGGCAGTTTCAAACCCGACGATATGGGCTTTTAATCCCGAACATAAGGAACATCAGTGTTTTTTTTTTTTTGGCGAAATACTCACTAATGCTATATGAGTTAAAACAATATTGAAATCACTTTTGAGCTTTAACAGGGTTAAGGAAAACTCTTTTTGATACTAATCAGTCTTTGAATCGACAGTCCAATTAAGATTAAAAAATCACAGCTTTTCTCTGGTTTCGTCACCAGATATTGTCAGGGTCACTGAAGAGGCTTTATTAGCCGAAACTACGTAGTCCGGCCCATGTTCCTGCTTCTGAATATGTTCTCTACTCTTGAAGGAACTCTTTAAGATTTTAATTGCTTCTTTAATGTGTAAGGGAAGCTCTTCAATTTCGCAGACATTAAAAGCAAACTTTTTTTCATGACTCAGCGACAGCTAAGACGTATTTTCAACTCTTTAAATAGACAATTAACATGTACATTAATGCATTAATGATTGTGATTTCGTGAGAATAATGACATGTTGTTTTTTTTCAACGCTTTTTCAATACAATTCCTCAAAAACGCAATAAAATAATACTCTTTTAAAAATCATGCTTTCGCTGGATCCACATAGCAGGGGACGGTAAATTTGTTTGTGATGAGATCTGATATTGCAGAATATGTTGAGGCTGCTCCAGCCACAGTTCCTATAAAGACAATCTCATAAAGTACTACTTTTACATGGAGAGGTACCTTCCTGGAATGCAAAAGAAAGAAATGTTACGTACTGCATACATGTCTTAAATAGCTGGTATGTTTGCATTTATAATACATGCATTTTCAAACCCTGAATGAATTTTCTAAAACCTTTCATGAGCTTATTACGTATTTTAAAGCTAGGAAGCCAGCTGGCTCCATTTGGAACAGTGAACTGTAGGAAAATATTGGAATGGAAAGTCATGCGCTATGAACTTAAAGTTCTATTTATAGGCAGTAAACGGTTTGTTATGCAAATATGGGGTAGGTTTACACGGCGTCACATGTACATGTGTCATGATGCATGTGTCATGCAGTTTTGGTTAACGCGTAAACATCCCAAAACGTCTGTCTCGTGATACAAATCTGTTGCATGTAACATGTATAATCATCTAAACATAATCTAAATGATTGCATGACACACATGTTTCGCGCAACACGTAAACATACCTTAGTGCATACGTACTATAACAACGCAATAGTTGACATTGCTTTCATTATGTGTGCCAGTCTCTTTTCTTTTCTCATTGTTTTGATTTTCTAAACTTTAAAAATTTAGTTACCACAATGAGGTTGAGTAGGTTCATTGTAGGTACTTACTCTGAATTCATTTTACATAATTTCATATAGAAAATTGGCGGGCAGATATACGCTAGTATAGTGACTGTTGATCCACCAACCAGAGACAGTATAGAGGAAAAATGCGGGACTGATTCCGCTAAAAATATTACGCTGGCCATCACTGCGGTTCTTGTGACTATTCTCTTCCACGTAAAATCTAAAACAAAGATGACGTTTGATGTAAATTGTAACATAGAGCTGTAAGTAGCAATAACCGCACAAAAGAAACAAAAAAAAAAACAGTCGATTTAAAGCAGGATAATTGCATTTCATGCGGAATTTCGCGTTCCTAAAAGCTTACCAAAGTAAGACCATATTTCAAAAAAGTGAATCTGTGACTGTTTGTATAACTGGCAGTAACTTACATGTGGGTACTTTTAATAATCTTTCCAGATCTTGAGTAACAGGGTTTAACACAATGACTATAGCGAAGACCAGATGACACGTCATTAAGATTCCCACTACTGTCGCCGGAGGCCCTTTTGGGATCGTGGCTAAAACATTGGCATCAACTTTATGACCATACACCATATAGGCGACAGTTGATGTGGGAAGATATAGCAGCAACACAACTGAAAAAAAAGATAAAAAATATATGTGCGCATCTGGACCTACTACGACTACATGTAGTTTCTTTATCATAGAATATAAGGACCATTCGTGTTTTACATGCGTTAACATTCGCTTCGTCCCGTTGGTCGTTTTTGAACTCGACTCCATAAGGTACGTAAGTCTGACCACCTACTAGACACACGAAGTTGAATCAACAATGTTTGCCTGCTGTTTAGGTGCATATGAGTAGTTTTGAAGAATTAGGATACATTTAGAAACACTTTTTTGAATACAGAATCTGATATTACACTGAGATTTTTTGACGGGGCCCGTGTAAACTCGATCGCAAAATTCCAAATTATCAAATCATATGCTTCCTTTTGGCATAGTCTTATAATTGTATTGCAATTTTCATGTTCAAAATATGCCATTGAATGGCAAAACTTCACAGTCAGTCGTCAATTTTAGACCGTGCTAGTGCGTCGAGCTTTTTAAGTGTTGATACTTCTTTTCAATTTCTGATCACTGTCTATCTTTTGTCTTTATTACTTCTTTCCAATGCGTAATCTACCGGTAGCTACTCAAATGATCTAATCATTTGCTGAATAGAAAATAACTTTATTCAAACTTAGGTCATACATTAGGTATAAAAGTGTAATATACAGCTAACAGATCAGTGTATGAAGTATGACACATGTATACTATCCAATATATATTTAGCAATTTTCTTTATTTTTTGCAATTTTACTCATCACTCAAGTGCAACATTGAACAAAATTAAATTGCAAGAAAGAGAACCGTATCTGGGGCGTAAGATACCGTGAAATTACAGCAACTATATTTAAAAGCGATATTCGGGAAAAGCGATAAGCGCTGGAGGGGTCAGAAGTCAAAATTCGCACCCATTAAAAGCAACGCAAAACTGGCCAGGATGTGGGTTTTTGTGCCGTCTTTCTCATCATGTTTATGCACGTTTTTCTTTCCATAGCTATTGATTGTGTGACAGATGTGATTAAGTTTTACCACTGACGAATTTGAGAATGTGTCATTGACGTTAAAACGTTATAAATTGGGCCAATGTGCAATGATGTACAGGTGCTTCAATTCAATGGCGAATCAAAACCGGAGATAAACAATAAGCTTTAACTAATAGATTAGATAGATAGAAGCATGATGACTTTAATTGTGAAGTTCCTTCCATGAAGTGCAACGTAACTGTGAAATAACGATGACGTTAATCTACGACTTTTCGCCTATACTCAGTAGCCGGGAAAATGTTTCTTTCAGAATTGTTTACGTTCGCATATTGGTAGATACCAAACAGTCATACACTCGACTGGGATTCAAGAAATACTGATTAGAAACAATGTTTTTAGACGATAACCTAAAACATGGGAAAACGTAAAATTTTCAACCCTTGTAATAATCATCCCCGTAGTATATTCAAATCTTTTAAAGCAGTTTCCTTTGTTTTAGCAGCGAAACAGCCGCGTCATTATGGTTTTGGTTTTTTCTCATGATAAAAAATGTCCTTTGGATACAGTGGTCTTAAAAACTGACGTCACGGTAGTACAAACGCTGCAATTGAGCAATCTGTAATTGTTTACCTGGCAATCCATCTCAGGCGATCGCCGCTTGTATCTTAATGCAATAAAGTGATAATTAAAGCCTACAGTAGTGGATCTGGCACATACAAAACAATCGCTAAATTTATTTTACATAGTATATAAATATGCATTAGGGTGTTGCATACTAGAATATGTACATGCGTTATCTTTTAAATTCACGTTGGGATAGTTGAAGTGGTTGGCGTCGTCAAGTGTACAAAACCACAGTCTTACACACTTACTAACCCATCACCACATCAACTATCTTGAAAGGGTTAAGCAGTAGGCGTGTTCCTGATGGCAATGGAAGGAAAACATCTGTTCAGTCAAACAGAAGCTTGTCCGAGTTATTGCCCTTGTCATATACATGATCTACTTACTAAGATATCCTATTAAACAAGCTTTCCCGAAGTTCTTGGGTTCTTTCATGTCAGCTTGAAAGGTTGGGAAAGCAGGATGACCGCCAAACGCAAAACAAATTGTCCCAAAGGCAGTGAAGAATGAGACGAATGTTATTTTTGAATGAGTAACAGTTTCAGTAGGATCACGATTTGTAAGGATGACAACCATGACGATAATACTAGCTGTTCCCGTGGCAACCGCAGCAGCGAGAGCTATTCCCCTGTAAAGACATGGAAAAATACATTTGTCTAGTAGATTAGCAAAGTAATACTCCCAAAGAATTCCTAATTAATGTCACTTTGTGAATAGTTGATGATGGAAGACAAATTACCACTACTCTTGCGCATGGTAACAAAGTTTTTATTCGACGATAATCCTTTCTCCCTTTGAATGGAACGACCTTTACAACTATATAAAACTTCCGGGTTATTCATTTGCCATTATTAACAGAATTAATAGTTGAATTATTATTATTATCATTGTTAATATTATAAGATTCATGTCTACACTCTACATATAGACAATAATAAAATTCGCAAGTTTATGTGGCCTCGACATGCGTATTTCCAACGATACTATGCATGCTTATAAGGGAAAATGAAACCGATTGGGCATGTTTTAAATGAAGAACAATTTTTAAATATAATACTGTTACAAAGTCTTAGTACTAAGAGAAGAAGGCTTACTACGCATGCGATTCTTACCAGAAATCCTTGGGTGTACCCAGCCACGTGACAGGTGTGAGAGCGCAGGCTATAATGAGCGCTATATAACAGAAACTGAAGTCGTTCTTCGAAGGTAGAAGTTCACTGATGTTCTCAGCAGCCAGAAGAACATATACAACTGAGCCACCAAACATTGTCATATTGATGGACATTGCCACAATATATCTACAGAGCAAGTAAAAATAAATATGTCACATGACGCATTTTATTTTCATTTGTAATTATTAAGACGTTCATGACTCTCTTGCCGTTTTCTTACTCAACTGATGACACACACACAACATTATCATATTCATTATACCTATTTATTGTCATACTATGAATTCTCGTTTATAGAAATGATACGTGTCTGGTTTTAAATAAATTCAACTTGCGACATTCATTTCTTGTGCTACTTTATATTTGTTCAGAATACCATTGCTTTCTATTCTTTTTAGCTCGATCCAACAATAATACGAGGAGTGATCGAAAAGTTCTGAGCCTTATATGCTTCTAGTAAATTTGCGCATGCGTGCTTTATACGAATGTAATAAGTTGTCATTTACTAGCTTTCGATGGAAGTTTCACAAATATCTGGCGAAAGTTTCCTTTTTTACAGCTATTTAAAAACAAGAGGGTTGGCATATTTTCAAAATAACATTTAGAATCTATTTGTCTGGCCTTAATTTGAAAAACCATTTTTCACATTCTACAAGATGTAAACAGTTCTAGTTGTATAACATAATAATATGATGCATTGTCCATAGTTTGATAGAAATACAAAATATTTTGGCATCTGGTGGCTTTTACCGAAAACCCTTAAATATTGCAACCCTAAAATTTAGAGACCCATATCCTACTCTCCTGTTTGTTAGGAACATGGTGAGCAAAATCAAACAATGTTAACACACATATAAATATTTACATCTGACATGATTTTTGTCAACAAGAATTAAAAGATATCCACTTCTGTGCACGCAGAGCATGCGACCCCGATTGTGCACTGTCTGCAGAAACTCTCAAAATACACACTTTCTGAAAAAATATAATTTTGCTTTTTTATTCTGAAATGGAATACATTTATGTTTGCGTATAACATCAATAACCGGGATGCTGTAGCACATATATTTGCCCAAAAAAAAGAAAAAGAAAAGAAACAGTTGCAAATGTTTGATTCTGCTAAAGTTATGGTCGGTCAAAGAGTTATACAGTGCACTCATGGGGTAACTGTAAAAAGTGAAGTGTTATCCAATTTATATTTAAGACAAATTCCCGAAAGTTGGAGATTGTTGCTCTGTAGAAAGTTGAAAATCAATAACTCAAATTTGCTCTAAGGGTTTCGAAACATGGTGAGGCATAGAACTTTTTGATCGCTCCTCGTAAATCTAAATTTTAGGAACTTGTTTGAAACATTTGATAAACATAAGCATTACTATACCGAATCAAGTGCGACATATTTGATTGGAATGTGTACCACATTTTGCCAGGCTACGACAGTTGTGCAAACAGTGACGCTCGGGGGAAATTTTGTGGAAGATAAAAACATTGAACTACAATCAGTATCAACTGATTATTTTTTTGAGCACTTTCATTTAGCTGAGCACTAAAATACTACCGATTGTGTTCTTGAAATTGTGAATATGTAAGAACAAAAATATGTTGGCAGTGGAATCTCGTGCGGTCATTTTGTCTACGAGGAAAATCTAAATTATTTAGTAAATATATACGAACATATATTTCTACAGATAGCAATCGGTTGTAAGACGTGTGTTTTATCCACTGTGTTTTTCTCAGTGTAGATGTAAGAAGAGGGTGTATGCCGGGGAAGCTTTCTGTGCACCTCTGTTCAATCGCATACAAAAAAAGGACGCAAACGTTTGAGAAGTGTAGTGCTGTGAAGATTGAGTGGAACCTCAGATTTACCTTCCAGGTTTTCCATAAGCAGCTTCTCCAATTTTGGGATAAGGATCACGGACATGTACTTCTTTATATTGTGGGTATTTATCTCGTACTTTACCCCAGCACTTTCCCAATAAATCACCAGTGTAGGTGGAGACAAGACATAACAAAGCCGTCAGAACGAGGCCAATCCAACCTACACAATATCAAAATGTCATATTGTTATACACGTATATGCTACTCAAAGATATTTTGCATCACTTATTGCTTTCCCGTATAGGTAAGACATGGTAGAATATTGGGCGTCAAATGAGAAAAAAGCAGAGTAAACAAAGTAAAAAGATTGGCAATGATCAGGAATTAATACAATCAAATCCCACATCCGTATCTTAAAACCTCTTTTTCGCAGTCTACAGAAAAGCGGGAACATGTAACAATAAATTACTGCGGGGCTTAAAACACTTGTGCGGAGCTCCAAGCCTTGCCATTGCTTCCACCATCATTCAGCTGACATTTAGTTGGATCAAATGCCTAGAATAATTACGCTATTGAACACCTGTTGACTCAAAGCTTTAAAAGTACGCCACAAAATTTATATATAACTTCTTTAAAAATAGATTACTCTTATCAGCTTAAAGCTGTGAAGGTATTTGAACACTTAGATTGCAACGATTATCATAATACTGCTGATATAATTTTTGTTTCATATATGAGACACTAGGTACTTCTATTTCTACATGTGGCAGTAACTTATGCAGCAAAACAAACGTGTTGATAAGGAATCGCATATTTGGCCCCGTAAATTTGCTTCAAAGTAGTGCTGGTAAGTTTTATAATGAATCGTGGGAAGAAAGCCAGGCTAGCAGCACATCATGACGTTGAATCAAGGTCGATTCAAGGTTGTGTGCGTAGTGGGTTATACCATCAAATTCAACAACTCACCCACAACACCGTAGACTCAACGTCGATGTGCTGCTAGCCTGGCTTTCTTCCCACGATTCATTATAAAACTTACCAGCATTATCTATAGCTTTCGGCAAGGCCAGGAAGCCCGACCCGGCAATTATGCCCACTATAAAATATAATTAGCCTTACCAGCATTATCAATAGCTTTCGGCAAGACAAGGAAGCCCGACCCGGCAATTATACCCACTATAAAATATAATTAGCCTTACCAGCATTATCAATGGCTTTCGGCATGGCCAGGAAGCCCGACACGGCAATTATACCCACTATAAAATATAATTACCCTTACCAGCATTATCAATAGCTTTCGGCAAGGCAAGGAAGCCCGACCCGGCTATTATACCCACTATAAAATATAATTACCCTTACCAGCATTATCAATGGCTTTCGGCATGGCCAGGAAGCCCGACACGGCAATTAAACCCACTATAAAATATAATTACCCTTACCAGCATTATCAAAAGCTTTCGGCATGGCCAGGAAGCCCGACCCGGCAATTATACCCACTATAAAATATACTTAGCCTTACCAGCATTATCAATGGCTTTCGGCATGGCCAGGAAGCCCGACCCGGCAATTATACCCACTATAAAATATAATTACCCTTACCAGCATTATCAATAGCTTTCGGCAAGGCCAGGAAGCCCGACCCGGCTATTATACCCACTATAAAATATAATTACCCTTACCAGCATCATCAATGGCTTTCGGCATGGCCAGGAAGCCCGACCCGGCAATTATACCCACTATAAAATTTAATTACCCTTACCAGCATTATCAATGGCTTTCGGCATGGCCAGGAAGCCCGACCCGGCAATTATACCCACTATAAAATATAATTACCCTTACCAGCATTATCAATGGCTTTCGGCATGGCCAGGAAGCCCGACCCGGCAATTATACCCACTATAAAATATACTTAGCCTTACCAGCATTATCAATGGCTTTCGGCATGGCCAGGAAGCCCGACCCGGCAATTATACCCACTATAAAATATAATTACCCTTACCAGCATTATCAATAGCTTTCGGCAAGGCAAGGAAGCCCGACCCGGCTATTATACCCACTATAAAATATAATTACCCTTACCAGCATTATCAATGGCTTTCGGCATGGCCAGGAAGCCCGACCCGGCAATTATACCCACTATAAAATATAATTACCCTTACCAGCATTATCAATGGCTTTCGGCATGGCCAGGAAGCCCGACCCGGCAATTATACCCACTATAAAATATACTTACCCTTACCAGCATTATCAATAGCTTTCGGCATGGCCAGGAAGCCCGACCCGGCTATTATACCCACTATAAAATATAATTACCCTTACCAGCATAATCAATGGCTTTCGGCATGGCCAGGAAGCCTGACCCGGCAATTATACCCACTATAAAATATAATTACCCTTACCAGCATTATCAATAGCTTTCGGCAAGGCCAGGAAGCCCGACCCGGCTATTATACCCACTATAAAATATAATTACCCTTACCAGCATCATCAATGGCTTTCGGCATGGCCAGGAAGCCCGACCCGGCAATTATACCCACTATAAAATATAATTACCCTTACCAGCATTATCAATGGCTTTCGGCATGGCCAGGAAGCCCGACCCGGCAATTATACCCACTATAAAATATAATTACCCTTACCAGCATTATCAATGGCTTTCGGCATGGCCAGGAAGCCCGACCCGGCAATTATACCCACTATAAAATATAATTACCCTTACCAGCATTATCAATCGCTTTCGGCATGGCCAGGAAGCCCGGCCCGGCAATTATACCCACTATAAAATATAATTACCCTTACCAGCATTATCAATAGCTTTCGCCAAGGCCAGAAAGCCCGACCCGGCTATTATACCCACTATAAAATATAATTACCCTTACCAGCATTATCAATGGCTTTCGGCAAGGCCAGGAAGCCCGACCCGGCAATTATACCCACTATAAGATATACTTAGCCTTACCAGCATTATCAATGGCTTTCGGCAAGGCAAGGAAGCCCGACCCAGCTATTATACCCACTATAAAGACACATGTTGTCAAAACGTTTAGCCCTTTTCGTGGTACCACAGTCTATAAAGTAAGAAAACATTTTCGCAGATATAATTTATTATGATACCTTGGTATTTAAGTAGACTTAAAGATAAGAAGACAAGTCACTATTTATTTGCTAAAGTTAAAAATAGAACTGTTCAAAAATTTAAAACGATCATACATGGATTTTCATTGCATTAACATCTGCCAGGTCTCGAGGGAGCTGTTGAAAAACGGTGCCGAGGTTTTCAACAGCCCTCGAGAGACCTGGCAAATGTTTGACCGTTGGTTGTTTGCTTGGTTTTGGTTGAACAGCCCTTTGAGACAGTATTTCAGTTAATGTCGGGCCGTCTCCAAGAGAGAAGGAGAAAGAAAAGAGAAATGTTAAACGAGAGAAAAAATATCCAAACAATCCCCGCCCGCACCTACTGCAAGCACAGACGGTCCTTTCCTACCCTTTTCAAAATAGTAGGACGCCCCGGCACTGGAAATTATAGCCAGCACCATCGCTTGACCACCACCCCCATGTTTACTCGTTATTTTATCGTAAAGTCAACCACAAGGCTACAAAACTAACGAAACTGTGTGCGCACTATTTTTCGTCACCATCGCCATTACCTTGCTGGGTTTAATTGATTGATTGATTTGATGCTTAACGTCCACGGTAAGCAGCTATGGTCATGTCGGGACGGTCTGTTAACCTAACCACACTATTCCTGGGCAGGCTTAGACCTCCTAAGCGGTTAACCAGTACTAAGTGCACATATTTTCGCCAGAAACTGACAACTGCAATTCTTGAATCAGCGGAAGGAGAAACGTACCTTACTGGTTCCTACTCGCAATATGCAATTATAAAGGCAATGATCAGCTATTGTGAATTTTTGCCAACCTTTAACAGCAGTGCACAAGTCAAAATCATTTTCACAAAATATTTACTCATTGTCGCCTGCTCAGGATTTTTTTTACAATATGCGAATCTGTATAATTCTTGCTTACAAGTCTTTCCTGGATACCTGCAAATTCAATCTTGCCTCTTTATTCTGTATTGATGGAGTATTGCCCTGAATCTTTCATATGAAAAGCGGCAAAGCGAGACATTGTAGGCGCGTGAATCGTATTGTTAATACATTTTTGTGTAGCAATAATAAAAACGTAGAACTCGATGTGAAGGCCTTTTATGAGACAGTTAATTTATTTCGACTCGGTTTGCAAAGATCTGCTGTATTTGCTAGTGGTAAAGATTTAACGTCTCTTGCTCACATCTCCACATCTCACATCTCAACATCTCTATTCAGCCAATGAAATTATCAAAATTGGCAATTCTAGTCCACTGATTGCTTGCATAAATTTTCACTCCTTGACATGTACAGGTAATATATGCTATATTTTGGGAGCCAGATCCACCCAGGAGAGAAGTCGTGTCTTTAAAACTCTATGCATAAGATAAATGCAATGAAAGTACAATGTAATTTGCCATTAACTTTTTATCAGCTCTTGTTTATGTGAGGATGTTGGTACTTTGTTTTTCGTTCTGCAAAATACCAATAGTCTTATATTATATTTGAGCCGCGACACGACAAAACCAACAATGTGGTTGTGCGCCCAGCGCACACTCAGGTCAGCCTGGGCATCTGCCCAGTCTGATCAATGTCTTCGCTGTCCGCATGGAGGTAGCTTAGTCCCTTAGCTACCCTTTAAGGGTTTGGCAAAGTCTGATCAGACCGGGTAGATGCCCAGGCTGATCTGAGTCTGCGCAGGACGAACAACCACATTGTTGGTTTTCTCGGTTCGCGGCTCTTATTATTTCATTTTGTTGCATATGGTGTTATTGACAATTTACCTCTTGGTCTATATTTACATTCACCTCAGCAGGGACTCTTTTCATTTCTTTTAGCACAGAGTCACCTATAACAAAAAGAACAATTTCGGTCATTCATGTTTGATCCACAGACAGCTGAATTTATTTACCTGATTCAAAACAAGATTACCTTAATATGAAAATTTGGAAAATGTTGTTCTCTGAATTGCTTGTTTCAGTAAAAGTAAAAAGTATGCAAAGACCAGGTACTGAAACAATCAAAATCCAAATCCAGCCCTCAAACCATAGTTGGAAACAATTGTTGAACGTAATTGTTGCTCTGATCGTCCAGATATTTTAGCTGTGTTCTTCATGGTATACTCTTCAATCCTAAAAGTTTCATCCAAGCTAATGCTGCAACAGAAGACTAAACACACTCTCTGAGCTGTCTGTTAGACAGCTCTATTTTGTGGGTAAAGCATGACAACTTACAAATTACGAGCCTTTGAGGTTATTGAATGAGCCTGGCTTTTCAATGACTCTCTTGTGTGTGTTTCAGTACGTAAGGAGATACACTCCGGACATTTAACATAGTTCTTTCATATGTGCATATTTCCCAGACAGAGACAGGAACTGTGTTGTATTTACAAGTCTCAACAATCGAAATTGTTTATCTTTTATTTATTTGTTTACTTAATTATTTTTTTTATCTTTTTTGTTTATCAAAGCATCCACAATTCGCTCGCAAAATCGCAAAGCGGGGGTTCTCGAAAACGACGAACTTAACATAAAATTATCAGATACCCTTATGGTCATAACGGTTTACAAAAATTCTAAAATACTGGATGATTCTTTCAATCCATTTTGCTGAAAAGAAGATACGAAAGCAATGATCAGGAACGTATATTACCGATTCCCATATCCCGACCCAAATACCAAGTGGTAACGGAAAACAATCAAGACAGCATACAAAGCAAGCGAGACAAGGTCAGCTCTTTCCCCAGCTGATGGCCGCGAGGCTATTCTAAATGATGTACAAATTGTCAAAACTTAAAAAATAGCCGACAAAAATGGGTATACTAGTGAAACACAACAGAGGCACCGCCTTGAAACGGTCAGCAATAGGAGCGGCGGTAGTGTAGTGGATAACGCACTGGACTTCCAATCCAGGGATCGCAAGAGCGATACCCCGCTTCTCCGGTCTTTCGGATGAGACTTTAAAGCGAGGTCCCGTCTCCGTATGACCTAGTTGTTGTTGGGACGTTAAACCCGATTTCACTCACTAATTCAAATCAGCAATGAGTCACTCGTCCTGGGTTCTGCGAATGTTAATACACAAACCATTCGGCATTCTTGCTTCAAAAGGTCTATCTTTTCGGAATCGAAGCATGTAAATGTACTGTGAATGCCGTATTTACGTGTTCCAGTTATGCGACAGACTGCATGCTTGAAGTTAACCCTTTCATGGTAAACAGTTTTATAGACTTCTTCGATTGCACGCCGATGGGTCGGCCTAAGACTTAAGGATGGCTCCGGCATAGAGCTTCTCGCGAGGATCTAATGATCTATTTTTGTTGGGCCCACCGGGGGAACAACTGTTGGACCTCTGTCGCTCCAGCGTTTCAGATGGGTTCTGTTGAGTACTTTTCTTGTTTCATCTTAGAGATGGATCTCGTTCTATATTTTCGCTGTTTTCATTATTTGATCAGTACAGGTCCTCCACGCCGACCGAACAACTTCTGTGTGTATATGAACCACAGCATAAATTACGGTGAGGTTGCTGAGCATAAAACCGGTTTAACCCTCTAGTAATTTCTTACTGAACGTTCCAAGACGTTGCGTCTGTGTGGTTCATTCTAATTGTAATTGTTCGTCGCTTTCTGTTTGTTTTTGACTCAGTTGTTCAATTTATTAAGATTAGCATTGTGCCCATCTATTGGAAAAGAGATGTTCTTTTGGCTTTTTTCTGTTTATTTTAATGCCATCTTAGCTGTAGATGCCCCTTTCCCGTTTAGGGCTCAGGGCAGGATGCGGAATTAGAGTCAGTTCGTTCCTGATTTTGCCCTTTTTCTCTACTTTCACAATTTTGTTGATCTTTTTTATGGCCTTCTGGATTGCTAAGCCAAACGGGGTTACTCTGAGACCAGAGGCCTTCGAAAACAAATGGTCATAGATCAGAGTTAAAAGATAACAATAATCAGGAATTAATACAATCAAATCTCACATACCGCTCTCTATACCAAACGGAAAAGAAGCACACACACACACACAAAGTGACAAAAGTTCACAAAAACACCCACGGTAAACCAAATGAGCAGTTTTTCCCAAACACGTGGTCATTCTGTTACTCTGATTACAAACAGCAGCAACATCTATTTTTACTTACTTTTTATCTAGATTTAAAAAAAAAATACGAAAATCAGAATGGGCAGCTATTCAGGTTACCAGACTGCTAGCGCCACAGACAAGCTGACATATCAACATCTTACACTGAGGAATCACAAAAGAAGAACCTCCTTGGAACGGTCAGCAAAAGATTTTGCGGGGCTTAAACTAGTTGTACTGGATCCAAACCCTCGCCCTCTGCTTCAAGGCTGCGGTAGTTCGAAACATTTAGTTAGCTGTTTGGTCCGCATGACGGTTTTCTGACCCATCACTTCTGGCGCTATGCACATTAAAAGTTCATGTAGATTTATCGGTAAAACACCGCGCAACTGGCAGCCAAATCCTTTACAGTAAACGTACGGGATAGTGCCGTACTTGCAATGTGGAAAAATACATTGAAAATATACTTAAATTTCGTATTAATTTCCTTATCGTTTTTACTATTATTATTATTATTACTATTATTACTATTAGCGCTCTACATGTTATCATTAAGAAACTCTCTCTGTGTTAATTATCAAAACCTCCTACGTTATCCTAAATTTTCGGTGATCTCGAGGTTTCAATTAGGAATTCATGAAAAACAACTAATCAAACAGACCTCTATCTTTGGTATCCATACTTTCGAGCTTTCACATCAAATCTAGCATATTCCAAAGTTATTGTGCAATCCAATACATAAAGGGAATTACATTCGAGGAAAAAAATTGTTTCATTAACGTACATTAATCTTGAACTCGTTATGTGTGTATCAAAATGGTTGGGTTATCAGTAAAACTTATGATTGACAAATTAAACAAAATTAAAAATACCTTATTAAATGGCACGTAGACATGCTATAGTAAAGATAAAAAGTAAAAATAAATATCATCTTAATACGATAATAATGTCCCATGCACACGTATAAATATTCATTCAGTTTCTGTTTTTCAAAAAAAAAACTAGTCCGAGTTGCCTGTTTGGTCTTAGAAAAAGGTGAAACTTCTTTTAAGCATATAACTTTCGGTACATCGAATAGCTGCGTACAGGGTGACTTAAAATTTGACAAGGTAATGCTGTTCATATCATGCAGATATTAATAGGTAAAACTAATTCGTCATGATAACTAGCCTATATAAAATCGAAAATTATTATGTTGCAATTAACTTGACGTTATTAACTGAAAACAAAGAAAAACAAAAAGAATGTGTCTGTTTCCAAGAAAGGCATATAGTATTTTATATAAATAGTGTCTGTAGTTCCTGCAATTCTAACAAAAGAAATCATGAGGCTTCCCTTACAGCTACCAGGTCCTACAAAATATGTTAAATGATCTTTAAACAAACTTTACACATGGGCGACAAAGCACACCTGACCAACAGAACCAGGATGAGCGTCACTTAAATTTTACTCACTACGGACAACTTACTGCATTTTTGACTGAATGTCCGTCAAATTCTGACTATGGCTTAAGAACAGACTGAATTAAACCGAGTCTTCCATTATCGCTTCGTTGAAGTGTTACTTGCTTCCAGAGGATTTTTTTCAGAACTAACTTTATTTTCACAGCAGCTGGTGTTTAGTGACGTGTGGCGGCTGTAACAAAGTTCAAAGTGCAGGCTATATATTTCTGGTCCATCGAAATCGTGTTTATCCTGAGTCAATTTTAAGGAAGAAGCTAGTGACAGACGTCTGTCACTAGCCAATATTCGTTATATTTGCTACTGCCAGTCGTCTGTCACAAGCCAGTTATCGCTAAATTTGCTACTGACAGTCGTCTGGCACTAGCCAATATTCGTTAAATTTGCTAGTGACAGACATCTAGAAATTTAGCAAATAGTTGTACATGTAATGTCAATATATTTAGACCAGTTGTGACTATTATCACGAGCATGATTTTAATACATGAGCCACCTACATTTAAACTTCGTTCAGGTTGGCCGAAGGAACATCGCTTATGGGTCCAGAAGTCGTGGGTTTGAGCGGCTGATATAAGTCGTGACTTTTGATTATTATGGATTATTTCATCCACAATATCATTGATCCGAGCAAATGGATCACAGTTGAAAAGAATTTACAACATTATGTGGAAAGCCGATGAACAGACAAACAGAAAACATGATGAAGTATTTTTGCGCACTCCAAAGTCTGATTTTATACAATACTTTATCTCTAGAGGACGGCGTCAGGACTCATATCTTAAAAAAGCAGGATACCAGATTGTTTGAAAATTGGAAGTCAGGTCCACGGGTAACAGACTGTACAAAACCGCCCCGTTAACAACCATCATGAGAAAAACAAATCTCCGTCACTTGATTCGTCAGAATAAATATCTATAAAAGTTCCTATTAGAGCAGAGAACACATTCAAAAGATGGAATATGGGCCATACTTCGATGTTTCGGCCACACAAGCCTCGTCAGTGGCCCTGACAAAATATGATGATGAAAGCCAGAGAAAAGCATATAGTAATTTCTTAATTTTGATAAGGCAGTCGATTCAAAGACTAATTAGTATCAAAAAAGGGTCCAAATGATCAAAAAGTGATAATCTAGAATAAAAGTCTTACACATCCAAACATTTCAGACCTCTCAGCAAACAACACCATTGAAATACCGAAGAGAAAGGAAACAACCAGTTGAACCCTGGAAGGTCAAGCAACAGGTAGCGGACCTCCGATAGGTCGGACTAAGACAGAACAGACAGCCTTTACCCATTCCATACACCAACTAAGAACAAAGTTTAGGGAAAGGCTGGCGCCAACATTAAGTCTGAGACCTGACCCGCTTACATGCAATTAAAGAGGACAGCAAAGTTGTGAGTCATGATTGGGTTGACCACTAAACATGTCGCCTGCCACATTACATTTATGACTTATTCGGTTATGCAATGACGAGATATTAAATTCCTAAAATAATCGGATAATCGGAAAAAATCATTCTCGAAATTTACACTGAGTTACAATAAACTTCAGGTTCCAACAGTCCTTGTCGAAGAAGATATTTTAGCGAACTCTAAAAGTTTGTAACCAGGTCGTAGTGGCGTCGACAAAATTTTGAAAAAGTTTAACGGAAAGTTGTAAAACACCGCATAACCCAGTAGAATATTACTAACATGCAAACAGTTAAATCCTTTTTGGAAAATAAAAATATAGTCAATGATCAAAAATTAAACAACAAACTTCCAC
Source organism: Ctena decussata (assembly GCA_963989385.1). Classification (NCBI taxonomy): domain Eukaryota; kingdom Metazoa; phylum Mollusca; class Bivalvia; order Lucinida; family Lucinidae; genus Ctena; species Ctena decussata. The sequence continues at coordinate 1,780,602 of OZ022501.1, read as the reverse complement.
ACTCCGCGCTCAAAACCAAAAGGGAAAGAAGCATACACACAGATTGACAAAGATTCATGAAACACAGACATAATAAACCGAAGGTGGTCATTCAGCTATCCTAATTGAAAACAGCAGCAATTTCATTTTTTTTATTATTATTATTTTAAATTACAAAACAAAACAAGACAGAAAGCAGAATGTGCATATATTCAGGTGACTATATTGCTAAAGACCTTAAACAAGCTGACATAACAACATGTCTTACAGAGGACACCGTCTTTAGACACATGTAAACATTGCAGACCCAGCTCAGACGTCTGATCGGGGTCTACACCATTTGCTTACAGGTATACAATACAAATGAAAACATCCACTACGATCACAATCGTCTGAAATGATTGACTTTTCTTAGCGGATGATAATTGTACGAGTAATTCATGGTTTTGCACAAGTTTCTCAACACGAAAGTAGGAAATCGGGTAACTTCGGACAAGCGGGTTATTCGGACAGTGACATTGTTTCTTTTATATGTCAGTTGTTTAGAATTAAAACAAAACTAACCGGGCAAACGGTGAAAATCCTAATGAGACGGCTCATTATGAGCCGTCACATATGGATTTTCACTGTTTTCCATGATATGTCCGAATTAACCCGCCTGTCCGAAGTTACCCGACTCTCCCCTACTTGAGGAGTTTTGCCTGCGTTGTGGTCAGCCATAACACCAGAAGTAACTAACGTTATGGCTTTCCATCCCGCTTTATCCTTCGAACATATGGTGACATCTTGTGTTAAAATTTTTTGTAAGTATGTTATGGTAAGCCATCATGTCAGCTCACTTGAAGTGCATGATAAACCATGACAAATGCGCGTGATGACAGTCCTTCACTGATAGCAAGCGGATTCTAAAGGGGAATATTTGACAGCAGACCACCATCCACAACTTGGACGGTACCATTCACCATACTGGAGTGGTCACTTAATAGATACATAATAGGCTCTACGACTTCACGCAGTTCGCAAAATCTTCCCATAGGTATCAGAGACTTCCCTTTCTTCTCCATATCCGGATATGTGGCCATTACTTCTTTGATCCCCTCCGTCCAGACCCATGCTGGATTGACTGAGTTCACTCGAATCTGGTGTGGGCCTAGCTCCAAGGCAAACTGTTTTGTTACCATGTCCAGACCTGCTTTCGAGATGGTATAATCCATAAAGTGCTTAAAAGGTCTTACGCCTGCAATACTGAAGAAAGAAAGCACGGTCAGCATGTGCATACAAAAAGTATGCTAAATACTAGAATATCTTAACTTGTAATGTTGTAATGTTTAATTCGAACAAGTTAAAACAAAAGTTTTGAACTTTGTTTTACTTTGAATAAACAGAAACCTTTTGAGGAACTTAAAAACTCTCTTAGGGGCTGTGACGTTATCATTCTGTGGTCTACGTGGTAAAAGAACCAGAAAATCTGGTAAATCACCTAACTTTGATAGGCGGTCACAACTCTCTCACATGTTGACACCGGAAACTAAACCAGAGACACAGCGGTGACAAGTATGGGACATACCTCTGATCTATACTGGTCCTTTAAACCGCTCAAAATCTTCATTTACCGTTAGGCAGCGGGCAAGACGCCGCATAACATATGAGTTGTATCCTATTCTTTTATACCGATTTATAAGTTTCGAAATTGTTTAGAATAATTCGATTTGCCTACAATATTTCCTTAACTGAAATATGTGTAAGTAATCATTTGCGAAGACATGCGATGTTAGATTATTATTAGAAATTCTTTACCTCGATATATTTACTATTGATCCTGGTTTACCAGCCGCTATCATTTTCTTGGCACAAGTCTGTATGACATTGATCGGCGCCAACACGTTAGTATTCCATGTCTCGTCCAACATATCCTTTTCTACTTTTAGAGACTCCACGTATGGGTGACCAACTGCTGCATTGTTTACAACACCATCAAAAACTTCTAGTTCATCAAGAGCTGTTTTTGTGGCGGCCCAGTCACTTAAATCAACTATGACAGGATGGATGTTAGAAACTTCCTCTGCGAGTGACTCTAGTGTTTGCTTTGTCCTACCAAGAGCATAGACCTCTCCTCCAGCATTAGCAACTGTCTTCGCTGTTTCTCTACCAATGCCTCTCCCTGCGCCTGTTATGAGTATTCGTTTTTCAGTAAAATCAAATGCCATCGTGAAACCTGAATAAAAGAGACAATCATTTCAAACTCTGAAAATGTGAAGAAAAGGTGCCGTTATTAGTTCTAATATGTCCTTTGTCCTCTTTGTTTTCTAATTACGCTGGTACTGAAATACTTCATAACAACGATTAATCCTCGACTATGTGATCACTGTAGGGAATTTTTTATCCTGGTATCAGATTTCAGTTCAGAGAACGATGGCATTTGCTACTGACTGAGGATGTTTCCAATGGATAACTACACTAACTGACATTACAATTTGCCTCTTTAGACTGAAGATTTTTTTTTAATTGGTTTACTGGTAGAATAAAATTATACCAACATAAATGTTTTGTACCACTTCAGAAACTGAGGGTGAGGTTGGGCCTGTAAAATCGATTTAAGCCCCCCAGTAATTCATTACTGACCGTTCCAAGGCGGTAGTTCTGTTGTGGTTCTCTGTTGCCTGTTTTTGGTGTCAGAGTTTCTGTGATGTTTTACCTTATGTATGTTCTTATTATTTTTGGTTCGGTTTGGGTTGCTGAGTGGCCACCTTTTGGGAAAAAGCTGCTCACTCGGTTGGCCATATGTTCTCTGTATCTTGATTATTTGTAATCTTAGTTGTTTCCAACTATGGTTTGAGGGCTGGATTTGGATTTTGATTGTTTCAGTTCCTGGTCTTTGCATACTTTTTACTTATACGTTATATCCTACGTGTGATATTGTTCATCCATGGTCGGATCGGGCGATAGTGTTTGGTAACTTTCAGTGCCGTCGGGGTGGGGAGTGGAGGAGCTGTGTACAATTTCCAGTGCCGGGGCGTCCAACTGATTTGGAGCATAGTAGGGCAAAGGCCTACTGTGCTTGCCGTAGGTGCGGTTGGCGGCTGTTTCGACAGTTTGTTTTCTTGTCTATCATTTCACATCTTTCTCCCTCTCTTTGGGAGATGGCTCGAAATACTGTCTCAAAAGGGCCGTTAAACCCTAAACAACCAATCAATTAAGTGCCGGGGCGTCCCGCTACTATTTTGGTTGGCTGGTTGTTTTGGGTTCAACGGCACTTTGGGACAGTATGTCAGTCTATATTGGACCGTGGAGTGGTCGGGTTGTGCGATGGTGCTGCGAGTAAACTTCAAGTGCCACGCCGGCCTACTGATTTTGATAATAGTAGGGCAAGGGCCTACTGTGCTTGCAGTAGTTGCGGATGGAGGTTGTTTGGATATTTTTTCTCTCGTCAATCATTTCTTTTCTGTCTCCTTCTCTGGGAGACGGCCCGATATAGACTGAAATACTGTCTCAAAGGGCCATTAAACCCAAAACAATCAATCAATCAATAAACCAAACTATATTGGACCGTCTCCCAGGGGCGGGGAGAATGAAAAGAGAAATGATAGACAAGGAAAAAATTCCAAACAAATCCACCCGCACCTGCTGCAAGCACAGCAGTCCAATGCCCTAATTTTATCCAAATAAGTAGGATGCCACGGCACCGTATAACCAGCACCATCGCCCGACCACCACCCCAATCCCGCTACTGATTTGGATGATAGTAGGACTAGAATTTACTATGCTTGCAGTAGGTGCGAGAGGGGGGGGGGGGGGGGGGGTTGCTTGGATATTTTTCTCTTGCGTATCAAATCTTTTCTTTCTCCCGCTTTCTGAGAGACGGCTCGATATAGACTGAAATACTGTCTCAAACAGCCGTCAAACCCAGAGCAACCAATTTAGGCAACTTATTATCACGCTAGAATTTTAATTATCTTTATGCATAGAGAACTATTTTGACATAATCCAGTAAACTCCATACCTTCCTTGCATACACAAGCTGTCTTAGTAAAGTAGGCCAAAGTTTAAAATCCGATGAGGTGCAGTTATTTTTTTATTTTTGTTTTTATCTTATTACAAACAAAAAACAACAGGATTTCAACTGAGTCTACGGAAGAGCATTTTGGCCAGAAAGTTTTATCTCGAAACTTTTCTTTTCCCGTAATTTTGATTACTTACCCAGCAGGCACATGGTGTCATTATGACGTTGCACTGACGTCGATGCTACGTGACGACGTCAGTAAGACATCCTTTTGACGTCATGTGCCCTCTGGGAAGTATCTGAGACGGAAACATCAGGAACCGCTACAATCGCTTACCACATGTTGCTCTAAACACCAAACAAGAAATAAACAAAAAATTGACAACACAAGAAGCAAAACAAGACGAGTGAAAAGCCAAAACGCCGTCAGCTCTTTCCCACCAGATAGCTACGAGGCTTCTTAAATTAATTTACATATAGTCAAATACTAAAAATGCTGACAAACATTTACAAGCCTCTCAAATGAGCGACATCACAGTAAACATTTATCTCTCAGTTTACTTAGAGACCAGTTTAGTTTACCCATAAAAAACTCTAGCAGAAGTTGTCACTGTACGAAGAACCTCAATTACCAGCCGCATAACAATAGCAAATAAAAAGGCATCTATATTCTACAAACGCAATAAAATCTTATAATGCTACCAATTTTCTATTTTGCAACATATCATGTATTGTTAAAGGATAACCTCTCAAGCTTTATCAGAAGCTACATGTACACTTGCGGTGTTACACAGCGTGCACATGATGTCGGAAGGATGTCGTACTAACATCGATGCGACGTCATCACGTCGCATCAACGTCAATACGACGTCATTTGCCTGCTGTGAGTTTGTTGTACTTAATTTGTCAACGACTATAAACGCGCGTATCTGCATGTCTGAAAGGCGATACAGGTATATCTATATTTCAAACCTGTGATACTCCTTATAGCTGCTCATGTTCCCGTTGATACACCATAATTACCATAGTAGTATATGACTAACATAGTCAAATCTGGGGTCAGAAAGACAGGTTGAACGTGATAAAGACTTCATACACCCAGTTGTCGAGTGTTACTTTGTTGTATGTTTATGATAAAATTATGCTACTAAGGTGAGTTGAATTACTCTCTACGATATGAAAGTGTGTACTTTAAATTAGATAGTTAATCTTACATTATACTGACAATGCCTGCCACGGAATATGGCAGAATTGAACAAATGATGCAACATACAGGGGCATTTTAATTTTCAGGAAAAAAATGTTGAAGAAAATATTTTAGCACAGTTTAAAAGTTTATAACCAGGCCGTAGTGGCGTCGACAAAATTTTGAAAAAGTTTAACGGAAAGTTGTAAAACACCGGTTTTGCTCCCTTCGTCCCCATTATAACATTACTGACATGCAAACAGTTAAATCCTTTTTGGAAAATAAAAATGTAGTCAATGATCAGAGATTAATACAATAAACTTCCACACTCCCCCCTTAAAACCAAAAGGGAAAGAAGCACACACACAAATTGACAAAGGTTCATGAAAGACAGACATGATAAACCAAAGGAGCAGCTCTTTCCCAAAACAGGTGGTCATTCAGCTACCCTAATTGAAAACAGCAGCAACATCTTTTTTCTATTTTTTTTTATCTTAAATTTCAAAACAAAACAAAACAGAAAGCAGAATGGGCATATATTCAGGTGACGATATTGCTAAAGACCTTAAACAAGCTGACATAACAACATGTCTTACAGTGGAACACCGTCTTGAGACACATGTAGACATTGCAGACCCAGCTCAGACGTCTGATCGGGATCTACACCATTTGCTTACAGGAATACAATACAAATGAAAACATCCAAGACCCTAATCGTCTAGAATGATTGACTTTTCTTAGCAGGTGATAATTGTACGAGTTATTCATGGTTTTGCACAAGTCTCTCAACAGGAAATTACAATGTACTTTAGGGATTTTGCCTTCGTTATAGTCAGTCATAACACCAGAAGTAACAAACGTTATGGCTTTCCATCCCGCTTTATCCTTTGAACATATGGTGACATCTTGTGGTAAAAATGTTTAGTAAGTATGTTATGGTAAGCCATCATGTCAGTTCACTTGAAGTGCATGATTAACCATGACAAATGCGCGTGATGTAAGTCCTTCACTGATAGCAAGCGGATTCTAAAGGGGAATATTTGACAGCAGACCACCATCCACAACTTGGACGGTACCATTCACCATACTGGAGTGGTCACTTAATAGATACATGATAGGCTCTACGACTTCATGCGGTTCACAAAATCTTCCCATAGGTATCAGAGACTTTCCTTTCTTCTCCATATCCGGATATGTGGACATTACTTCTTTGATCCCCTCCGTCCAGACCCATGCTGGATTGACTGAGTTCACTCGAATCTGGTGTGGGCCTAGCTCCAAGGCAAACTGTTTAGTTACCATTTCCAGACCTGCTTTCGAGACGGTATAATCCATAAAGTGCTTAAAAGGTCTTACGCCTGCAATACTGAAGAAAGAAAGCACGGTCAGTATGTGCATACAAAAAGTATGCTAAATACTAAAATATCTTAATTTGTTATGTTTAATTCGAACATGTTTAAACAAAAGGTTTGAACATTATTTTACTTTGATTAAACAGAAATCTTGAAGAACTTATAAAAATGAAAGAGACTTTATGATGTCTCTTTCTGATGATACTCAAGCTCATGTCATTGAAGCATTCAACTCAACGTCTAGATACTTGGACGACCTTTTAAATATTGACAACCCTTATTTTGAAGAAATGGTTAGTCAAATTTATCATGCTGAATTGCAGTTAAATAAAGCAAATACTTCTGATACCGAGGCCCCATTTTTGGATTTACATTTATCTATTTTAGATGGATTTGTTTCATCTAAAATTTATGACAAACGCGATGATTTTGATTTCGACATTGTTAATTTTCCGTTTTTGGATGTTGATGTTCCCCGCACCACTTCTTATGGTGTTTACATTTCTCAGCTTATTCGCTTCGCTAGGGTGTCTAGTCATCTGGCTGACTTCAATGCTCGTAATAAAAGTTTGACTGCCAAGCTTTTACAGCAGGGGTATCGGTATCATAAACTTCGGAAAGCTTTTTCTAAATTTTATCGTAGACACTTTGAATTGGTTTCTAAATATAATATAGGGTTACGGTCACTTTTGCAACAAGGCCTATCGGAACCTGAATTTTATGGTGACTTAGTATATAAATTACGCAAAATCGTAGGGAAAACAGAATTTCTCGATCAATTTAAGAAAAAGTATCATACGATTTAAACGCATTGGCTATAACATAGATGTAATGCGACAGTCTGCATGCTTAGTGGTTAACCCAATCACGGTTGACAACTTTGCTGTCCTCTTTAATTGCACGCCGGTGGGTCGGGGTTCAGACTCTATGATAGCCCCTACATAAAGCTATATATTAGTTGGTTGGGGCCGGATGTTTGTCTGTTTCTTGGCCCACCGGGGTTCAACTGGTGGTCTTCTTTTGCTCCAGTACTCCAGTGGTGTTGCTGACGCCCCAGGGATCTCCGGGTGTCTCAACACGTTTTGGCTGTCGAGTCCTCATCCTTGCTTCATCAAGGTCTTTTCTTGATCTTAATTGTTGACCGTGATGACTCTCTGATGAGTTAAGGGACCTCCATACGAACCGAACTACCAATTGTGTGCACCGCAGCGGAGGGTGAGGGTGAAGGTTTGGGCCCAGTAAAACCGGTTTAAACCCCCCCCCCCCCCCAGTAGTTATTACTGACCGTCCCAAGGCGGTACTTTTGTTGCGGTTGCATTTGTTTTATGTTCGGTGCTGTTTAATTTATTGTGTTCTCAGTTTAATCCTTCTATCATAGAAATAGAAAATAGGTAAAAATAATTGTTAAATGTTTTTCATATAATTTGCTTAGTCCGTTGTAACCCGTCTGTTGGTCTAAATTATTTAGTTCAATAAAGATAGCCGAGTTGCCATCTATTTGGGAAAGAGCTGCTGACTTGGCTTATCACTTGTAATTAATTGTTTTTGGGATGTCTTTGTCAATCTTTCCCTTTGATGTTGGGTATTGGGTTTGGGATCTGATTCAGTCGGTTCCTGAAGTGTAGTTACTCTTTAAATTTATAAACTCTCTAAGGGGCAGTGACATTATCATTCTGTGGTCTACGTGGTAACGAGAACCAGAAAATCTGGTAAAACACCTTACTTTGATAGGCGGTTACAACTCTCATACATGTTGACACCGGAAACTAAACCAGAGACACAGCGGTGACAAGTATGGGACATACCTTTGATCTATACTGGTCCTTTTAGCCGCTCAAAAATCTTCATTTTACCGTTCGGCAGCGGGCAAGACTGCCATATAACATATGAGTTATATCACATTCTTTTATACCGATTTACAAGTTTTCGAAATTTTTCAGAAAAATTTGATTTGCCCACAATATTTCCTTAACTCAAATATACGTAAATAATCATTTGCGAAGACACCCGATATTAGATTATTAATAGAAATTCTTTACCTCGATATATTTACTATTGATCCTGGTTTACCAGCCGCTATCATTTTCTTGGCACAAGTTTGTATGACATTGATTGGCGCCAACACGTTAGTATTCCATGTCTCGTCCAACATAGCCTTTTCTACTTCTAGAGACTCCACGAATGGGTGAAAAACTGCTGCATTATTTACAACACCATCAAAAACTTTTAGTTCATCAAGAGCTGCTTTTGTGGCGGCCCAGTCACTTAGATCAACTATGACAGGATGGATGTTAGAAACTTCCTCTGCCAGTGACTCTATTGTTTGCTTTGTCCTACCAAGAGCATAGACCTCTCCGCCAGCATTAGCAACTGCCTTCGCGGTTTCTCTACCAATGCCCCTTCCTGCACCAGTTATTAGAATTCGTTTTCCAGTGAAATCAAATGCCATCGTGAAATCTGAATAAAAGAGACAATCATTTCAAACTCTGAAAATGTGAAGAAAAGGTGCAGTTATTAGTTCTATGTCCTTTGTCCTCTTTGTTTTCTAATTACGCTAGTACCGGAATACTTCATAACAACGATTAATCCTCGACTATGTGATCACTGTAGGGATTTTTTATCCTGGTATCAGATTTCAGTTCAGAGATCAATGGCATTTACTACAGACTGCGGATGTTTCCAAGGGATAACTACACTAACTGACATTACAATTTGCCTCTTTAGACTGGAGATTTAACTTTTTTACTAGGTTTACTGGTAGAATAAAATAATACCAACATACGTTATATCCTACGTGTGATATTGTTCATCCATGGTCGGATCGGGCGATAGTGTTTGGTAACTTTCAGTGCCGTCGGGGTGGGGAGTGGTAGAGCTGTGTACAATTTCCAGTGCCGGGGCGTCCAGCTGATTTGGAGCATAGTAGGGCAAAGGCCTACTGTGCTTGCCGTAGGTGCGGTTGGCGGCTGTTTCGACAGTTTGTTTTCTTGTCTATCATTTCACATCTTTCTCCCTCTCTTTGGGAGATGGCTCGAAATACTGTCTCAAAAGGGCCGTTAAACCCAAAACGACCAATCAATTTAGTGCCGGGGCGTCCCGCTACTATTTTGGTTGGCTGGTTGTTTTGGGTTCAACGGCACTTTGGGACAGTATGTCAGTCTATATTGGACCGTGGAGTGGTCGGGTTGTGCGATGGTGCTGCGAGTAACTTCAAGTGCCACGCCGGCCTACTGATTTTGATAATAGTAGGGCAAGGGCCTACTGTGCTTGCAGTAGTTGCGGATGAAGGTTGTTTGGATATTTTTCTCTCGTCAATCATTTCTTTTCTTTCTCCCTCTCTGGGAGACGGCCCGATATAGACTGAAATACTGTCTCACCGGGCCGTTAAACCAAAACAATCAACCAATCAATCAACCAAACTATATTGGACCGTCTCCCAGGGGCGGGGAGAATGAAAAGAGAAATGATAGACAAGGAAAAAATTCCAAACAACCCCACCCGCACCTGCTGCAAGCACAGCAGTCCAATGCCCTCCTTTTATCCAAATAAGTAGGATGCCACGGCACCGTATAACCAGCACCATCGCCCGACCACAACCCCCATCCCGCTACTGATTTGGATGAAAGTAGGACTAGAATTTACTATGCTTGCAGTAGGTGCGAGTGGGGGTTGCTTGGATATTTTTCTCTCGCATATCAAATCTTTTCTTTCTCCCGCTTTCTGAGAGACGGCTCGATATAGACTGAAATACTGTCTCAAACAGCCGTCAAACCCGAAGCAACCAATTTAGGCAACGTATTCTCACGCTAGAATTTTAATTATCTTTCTGCGTAGAGAACTATTTTGACATAATCCAGTAAACTCCATACCTTCCTTGCATACACAAGCTGTGTTAGTAAAGTAAGCCAAAGTTTACATCCGATGAGGTGCAGTTATTTTTTTTTTTTCATTTTTGTTTTAATCTTATCACAAAAAAACAGGATAGCAATTTGAGTCTACGGAAGAGCATTTTGGCCAGAAAGTTTTATCTCGAAACTTTTCTTTTCCCGTACTGGTAATTTTGAACACTTACCCAGCAGGTACATGGCGTCATTTTGACGTTGTACTGACGTCGATGACACGTAACGACGTCAGTACGACATCATTTTGACGTCATGTGCCCGCTGGGAAGTATCTGAGACGGAAACGTTCAGGAACCGCTACAATCGCTTACCACATCCTGCTCTAAACACCAAATTGGAAAGAAAGAAAAAAAAGACAACACAAAAAGCAAAACAAGACGAGTGAAAAGCCAATTCGCCGCCAGCTTTTTCCCACCAGAAGGCTACGAGGCTTCTTAAAATAATTGATATATAAGCGAATACTAAAAATGCTGACAAACATTTACAAGCCTCTCAAATGAGCGACATCACAGTAAACATTTATCAGAGACCAGGGGCCGTATCTATAAAACGATTTAAGTGGTTGCTGTGCTGTTGCTAAGGCTAAATTTCGTTGAAGGAGATTCACTACAACTATAAAATTTGTTCTGGAGGAACAGTCTGAAAAAGACTGTTCTTCCAGGGCATATTTCATAGTTGTAGATAATCTCCTTCATAGAAATTTAGCCTTAGCAATAGCATAGCAACCACTTAAGTCGTTTTATGAAAACGGTCCCAGTGTAAAAAAAAGCGTATGGACTATGATAAGTCCACCCAAGGATTAAGTGGTCAGGCTCCAACCTTCTGCAAAATCGGGCCGCGATACGAAAAGCCAACAAAGTGACATGTACGCCACGCGAAGACTCAAATCAGCCTGGGCATTCGCTGAGTCTGATCACAGTCTTCGCTCCCCGCTTTGAGCTAGCTTAGACCCTAAGCTTCTCTTTTAGAGCACAGTGAAGACTGATCAGACTTGGCGGAAGCTTAGGCTGATCTGAATCTTTGCCGGGCGCACATGCCACTTTGTTGGTTTTGTCGTGTCGCGGCTCAATTTTAGGAACGTGCTGGCATTTAGTATGAGGTCCGACTGACCCTGGAGCAACTGAAGAGAAAAGCAAAGTTGTGAGCAGTGATATCTTAGATACCATTGATATACACTATCTCGGCTGTTAAGAAATTTGGATTTTTAGCTCACCAGAGCCGAAGGCTCCGACGGAGCTTATAAGATAGGCAGATGTCCGTCGTCGGCGGCGTCTGTCGTGTGTCGTATGCCGTCGTCGTCCGTCAACACTTTCAAACGACATCTCCTCTGAAGCCATTGGGCCGATTGGGCCCAAATTTTATCTATAGCATCCTTGAGCTGGGGGATTGAAAGTTGTGTTTTTTATGAAATCAACTTTCAAGTTTGGTTGCTATGGCAACTTAGACTTCCCATAGACTTATAATGGAGAAAATTGAAAAATGGCATTTACTGCCAAGCCATTGCAGATACTTTGATAAAACTTTTGTAGAATTGTTCCTTGAGAAGTCTCCTATCAGCTATATGTTTTTTGGCCCACTGCTCTTTATATTGGTTGCCATGGTAACCAAAATGCCAAAAATGGAAAAAAAAATACTTTAAAAATTATCTCCTCTTAACCCAAGGAGCAGCTTGGGCCCAGATTTCATCTATAGCATTCTTGGGCTGGGGAATTGAAAGTTTGTGTTTTATATTACAATAGGCTCTTTAGTTTAGTTGCTATGGCAACTTAGAGTTGCATAGACTTATAATGGGGAAAAATGAAAAAAAAAAAAAGCATTGACTGCTAAGCCAGTGCAGATGGTTTGACATTTTTTTTTACAGAAATGTTCCTTCAGAAGTCTTCTATCTGCTATATGTTTTTGGCCCACTGCTCTTTATATTGGTTGCAATGGAAACCAAATGCAAAAATAAAAAGAACACACTTATAAATTATCTTCTCAGAAACGAAACCACAAGCTATTTGATGCTGAGACTTAACAGAAATATTCATCATATTAAAAATCTAATGCAGAAATTGGCATCTCTTGCCAAGCCATTGCAGATATTTTGACAAACTTTTATAGAAATGTTCCTTCAGAAGTCTTCTATCAGCTATATGATTTTATACTCACTGTTCATTTGTATTTGTTGCCATGGAAATCAAAATGCAACAACAGAAAAATACCTTACATTATCTCCTTAGTAACCATATGCTCTATGAAGCACAGACTTCATAGACATATTAGCCTTACAGATCTTATGTTTTCCATTGTTGTTGTTCAAATGACGTGGTAGGTATGGCAACTTATGATGAAAAAAAAAAAACACAGAAAAAATGGAATTTATTGCTAAGCCAATGTAGATATTCTGACCTAACATTTTCAGAAATATTCCTGGAATGGTCTTGTAACAGCTCTATGTTTTTCTGCACACTGCATATTTCGATCAGTTGTCATAGCAACCAAAAGGAACAAATAGCAAATCCCTTGAATGTTATCCTTTTTTTTGTTGCCACGGCATTCAAAATGTGGAAAATAGTTAAACATTTTGTTATCAAGTCAACAGACTGTCAGACTGAGACTTTGCAGTAGTATATTTTGTTTTAGCCTGTACAGATGTGATATAAATTTTGACGCTGTACATATATGTGATAGCAATTTTGAGCGAGAGATCTGGTGAGCTTTGTAGCCCGTGGGCCTCTTATTTTTTATTTATTTATTTTTTTTGCTATGGAGATAAGGAAGCTGTAATAAATGCAACTTTCAGTTATACATTTAGATATTTAGATGATTTATTAAACATTGATCAAATGAAATCCAGTTAACTAAAGCGGATTCTTCTGATACCAAGACCCGATTTCTGGATTTACATTTGACTTTTCTGATGGTTCTATATTTTTTTATCTATATCTGTAAGATAAACATGATGATTGTGATATTGTACCTTAACCAAAAATAACAGCAAAGGTACCAGTATCACAATTCCGTCTGACATGCGTTTTCAAATTTTATCTAAACCACTATGACTTGGCATCCAAATTCAGTACGGGAATAAAACCTATTCTTAAATAAGATCTAGCCCATCAGGCACAAAACGTTGAATCAACATTGAATCAATGTTGATTCAACGTAATGACGTTGAATCAACGTGGATTCAATGTTGATTCAACTTTATGTGCCTGCAGAGCTTGTTGGAACTTAAATCTGTCTCACCTAATACAAGCAATGACCAAATTGTTCATTCAATTATCAAAAGTTCTCACTAGACAGTGCAGTTCACGTAACACAACTTGGCAGCATAGCTCTATTTCCAGATAGTATAGCTTACATATCACACAGCATACCTATTTCCTTGCTAATTCATAAGATCCCACCGTTCACTTTTCAGTGCACCCTGATGTAGTCTACACCTCGATAATACAGTAGTCTCGCCTAGCAACTAAGAATAATCAAAGGGCCAATAGCCCTGAAATGACAGATTCTATCAGAATAAAGTCATGCTACGTCGGCTTAAAATAATTTCAAGCTTGTGTATGATCCAGCTTTAATAATGTTAATAAGCCATTTAGCGCAAATCACTTCATGCACATGCCAGATTCTATCTCTTGTAAACAAGTAATTTCTGAATTCTGACAACGGGTACTGCGTTTCACTGACTTCTAAGCACTCAGTGTTTGCGGTATTTCGCATTACCTATAGACCACGAGGATGTCCACTCCAATGTTTACAACATGGCAGTTCTATAAATAGCCACCGATAAACACACAATTACCGTATGATGTGCAGTATAACACTTGCGAGAGGTGTGGATAAACCTACAGAATTTCTTTTACATTACATTTTCTACAATGATTGACGTGCTCGGATTACTGTTTTAGGTAAGTTTACAACTGTAAAACAGTTTCTTTTTCGTTATTTTAGCGGCAGCTAATTTGTTTTACTTCATACGGTATGAGGGGCGCTTAAAGAGACAGATGCGCTTAAAGACAGGACTTCTCTGCCGGGGGGTAGGAGGGGGTCTGGTTCCGAGCAATAACATATGTTACCTGTACAGGTCAAGGTGTGAAAATTTATAGTAACTTTATTGGCTGGCTGGAGGTGTTGCCACTATGTGATAAAGAGACAGAATGACACTGTGGAAGTTAATCCTCCTTATATAGTACTACTCCTGTCTTTAAAGGGGGCGAATACGGTAATTGGCGGATTGATTTTTAAATATTCAGTTTGCATTTGTTTCAATTGTTGACCGCTGATGTCATTAGTTGGATACTTATCATTTTTCAGAACTACATGAATAATTATACTTGCACAAGAGTGCGTTATATATGTTCTCATGTAACTTCATACAAAACTTAATTTCAATTCCAGGGTGTTTTTTAGCGAAATGAGCTTCCGATCACTTCATTTCTGAGCGGAAGAATACAGCTTTGAAAGTCACTTTCTAAAATACGCTTGTGACAGCTTTGAATGACTGATAGAATCAGTCATTACAAAACTTGCCAGAAGACGGTGTAGCTCTCTTATCAGGAGTTGCCTTTAGACACTATACTACCATACGATAGTTGTCACTGTACAGTAAAGTTGACCATGGTGAAATACAACAGGGACCAAACTAAATACAGAACCTTACACAATACGAAAAGTCACCAGACGGTTATAACTTCCAGTGCTTGATCGTCCTACTTACGTATTTGGATATAAGTACGGTAAGGACCCACTATGCTTGCAGTAGGTGCGGGTTGTTTGGGGTATTTTTTCACTCGTCTGTCATTTATCTTTCTCTCTCTCTGTCTTAGAGACGGCTCGATGTAGACTGAAATATTGTCTCAAAGGGCCGTTAAACCCAAACCAACCATACCCGTTAAGCACTCTAGCAGAAGCTGTCGCTGAACAAAGAACCTCAATTACCTACAGATTACAAGAGCATATTTAAAGGCATTTAGATTCTACAAACGCAGTAAAATCTTCTGATAATGCTACCAATTTTCTACTCTTCAACACATGATGTACTGCTAAAGGATTTCTCAATCTTTATCAGTAGCTACATGTACATTTGCGGTGTTACCCAGCGGGCACATTATGTCGAAAGGACGTCGTACTGACGTCGATGCGACGTCATCACGTCGCATCAACGTCAATACGACGTCATTTGCCTGCTGGGAGTTTGTTGTACTAAATTTGTCAACGACTATAAACGCGCATACCTGCATGTCTGAAAGGCGATACAGGTATATCTATATTTCAAACCTGTGATACTCCTTATAGCTGCTCATGTTCCCTTTGATACACCATAATTGTCTTAGTAGTGTATGACTAACATAGTCAAATCAGGGGTCAGAAAGACAGGTTGAACGTGATAAAGACTTCATTTAAACACCCAGTTGTCGAGTGTTACTTTGTTATATGTTTATGATGAAATTATGCTATGAAATTAGTTGGATTACTCTCTACGATATGAATGTATGTACTTTAAATTAGATAGTTAATCTTACATTATACTGACAATGCCTGCCACAGAATACGACAGAATTGAACAAATGATGCAACATACAGGTACATTTTTAATTTTAAGGAAAAATATGTAAGGAGTTGGTTCGGAAACTTAAAATTATTTCTAGTGGTAATTAACTGGGACTGAAACAGTTCTGCATCACCGTCGATGAAAATAAAAAAAAACTGGAAAATTGTGTCTGTTAGACACTAATGATGCCCCCGTGCAGTGCCTGTCACATGACGTGTATATCCATAAAACTCCTACAAAGAATCCATTGAAAACATACCCTACCATGTAAAAATTGCCCAAAATGACTAAGTTAAAAAAGCTGCAATTCTGTCAAAATTAATTCTAGTTCTATCAAAATGCCTTATGCATATCTTCAAATATGTCCACAATATGTAGACAAGGTTTGAAAAAGATCCCCTGAAAACTGTGGAGCAAGCTGATAACAGAAACTTCATAATCTACAATGCAAAAATTTCCCTAGAATGACTAAGTTAAAAAGGCCGATATTCTGTCAAAATTAAATCTAGGTCCAACAAAAACCCACATGCACATCTTCAATACATTCACAGCATGTATGTAAGGTTTAAAAAAAGATCCATTGAAAACTGTGAGAGGAGTTGATTACACAAACTCTATACCCTAGAATGCAAAAATTTGCCTAAAATGACTAAGTTCTAAAGGCCATAATTCTGTCAAAATTAATTCTAGGTCCAACAAAAAGCCACATGCACATTTTCAATACAATCACAGCATGTATGCAAGGTTTGAAAAATATCCATTAAAAACTGTGAGAGAAGTTGATTACACAAACTCTATACCATAGAATGCAAAAACTTGCCTAAAATGACTAAGTTCAAAAGGCCGTAATTTTGTCAAAATTTATTCTAGGTCCATCAAAAATCTACATGCACATCTTCAATATGTCCACAACATGTATGCAAAGTTTGAAAAAGAGCCATTGAAAACTGTGGGAGGAGTTAATTACACAAACTCTATATCCTACTATACAAAAATTTGCCTAAAATGACTAAGTTCAAAAGGCCGTAAATCTGTCAAAATTAATTTTAGCCCCATCAAAAATCCACATGCACATCTTCAATATGTCCACAACATGTATGCAAAGTTTGAGGAAGTTCCATTGATAACTGTGAGAGGAGTTGATTACACAAACTCTATACTATAAAGCGTGACGAACAGACAGACGGACAGACAGACAGACAGACAGGGGCAAATTTTTTCATGCCCCCTTTTATTCTACGTCCAACAAAAACCCACATGCACATCTTCAATATGTCCACAACATGTATGCAAAGTTTGAAAAAGAGCCATTGAAAACTGTGGGAGTAGTTAATTACACAAACTCTATACCCTTCTATACAAAAATTTGCCTAAAATGACTAAGTTCAAAAGGCCGTAAATCTGTCAATTAATTTTAGCCCCATCAAAAATCCACATGCACATCTTCAATATGTCCACAACATGTATGCAAAGTTTGAAAAAGTTCCATTGAAAACTGTGGGAGGAGTTGATTACACAAACTCTATACTATAAAGCGTGACGAACAGACAGACGGACAGACAGACAGACAGGGGCAAATCTTAATGCCCCCTGACTATCGTCACGGGGGCATAAAAAACATAAATCGAATTCCTTCAAGAGCAATGAAAACTTTCATAAGCAAGAAGGTGAATCTGACTACATAGTTTCGGCTAATGAAGAATAAAGACAGGCAACGTTACCTGTTGTTTTTTTGTTTTATCTTTAATTACAAAACAAAACAGAAAGTAAAGTTAGCATGTGTGCAGGTGACCATGTCGTTTGAATACTACAGTCAAGCGGACATACGATCACGTAACATTAAGCTCAACAGGGCTGCCGCCTTTAAGCTGTCAGTAATAGATTACTGTGGGGGCTATAACTAGTTTTACCCTCGCCCCTGGCTTTTGCAATTATGAGAAAAACATCAAACATCTATTTTCACCAATATTTTCATCACAAAACAAAATAGGATTCAAGGTGGGCAAATATACAGGTGGCGACATTGTTATCAGGCCACAGCCAAAAGACAGGAAGAGCGGTGAAGAACGACAATAGAAGTACCGCCTTGCAACGGTTTGTAATAAATTTACTAAGGGAAGAAGGGGTGGGATGGGTTTTAAACCAGTTGTACTGGATCGAAACCATCGCCCTCTGCTTCTGCAGTGGTTTGAAACAATTATTCAGCTGTTTGGTCCGCATAAAGGTTTCCTACCTCATAAATGAATAATCAAAGGAAATAAACAAATCACGGATTAGACTTAAGAGCTGTAAAGACTCAAAGATGAGGACCCGACACCTGGAGATCACAACATCATTGAAATACTGGAGCAAAGGAAAACCACTAGTAACCATGACTGGGTTTACTGATAAGCATGCAGACTGCAGCATTACAGTTATGTTTGTCTCGTATATATTTTTCTTAATTGATGAAAAAGTAAACCCTACTTGTAATTTCTTTGAATTTTTAATCTAAATTACCATAAACGTCTAGTTCCGATAGGCCTTGCTGCAAAAGAGTGTTTAATCCGACATTGAATTTAGAAACCAGGTAGAAATATTGAAGGAAAAAAATCGATGTTTACGATATCGATACCAGTGACCCTGTAATGGCCAAGCGACAAAAGCCACGAGAAAACATTGTAATTTGATACTTTCGAATATGCCGTCGATTCAAAGACTAGTATATACCAAAAAGGGGTCCAAGCGATAAATAAATCTGTATAGAATATGAATCAAAACGACTCAGAATGCTGATCTCAAGAGATCAAAAGTCGAATATAAACTGGACTATAATAAATGCAAGGAGAAACGTTTTACGGCTCCAAACGGCACAACACCAGCTGAAGCCATTACAAATAAAAGCCATAAATGAATTCCTTCAAAAGCAATGAAAAAAAAAAAAAAAAACTTTGCGACTTTGTACTGACATTAAACGGCGTTGTTTCGGTTATAAAATCCGTTTGACGGACACAACCTAGATGCATGAACTTAAGTGCTGGCGACTGTCATCAGCGTGAAAACGTATGCTTTACAATTAAAAGGTTTAATTATGGACGCATTTATTTTCAAATTTCATAATGACATTCGATTTCACTGGAAAACGAATTCTGATAACAGGCGCAGGGAGGGGCATTGGTAGAGAAACGGCGAAAGCTGTTGCTAATGCTGGCGGAGAGGTCTATGCTCTTGGTAGGACAAAGGAAACAATAGAGTCACTCGCAGAGGAAGTTTCTAACATTCATCCTGTCATAGTTGATCTAAGTGACTGGGCCGCCACTAAAACAGCTCTTGATGAACTAGAAGTTCTTGATGGTGTTGTAAACAATGCTGCACTTTTTCGATCGTTCACAGATACTCTTGAAATATCAAAGGAAATGTTAAATGAGACAGTGAGTGTTAACGTGTTGGCGCCGATCAATGTCATACAAAGTACTGCCAGGAAAATGATAGCAGCTGGAAAACGAGGAACAATAGTAAATGTCTCGAGGTACGTGTAAAAACTTT
Source organism: Ctena decussata (assembly GCA_963989385.1). Taxonomy (NCBI): domain Eukaryota; kingdom Metazoa; phylum Mollusca; class Bivalvia; order Lucinida; family Lucinidae; genus Ctena; species Ctena decussata. The sequence continues at coordinate 1,761,119 of OZ022501.1, read as the reverse complement.
TTATCTGTATTGTAGCCTGGCAAAAGACTGTGCATTTTTATTTTACGCCTTGAAGTGTTCATTTTCCGGTTATCAAATTTGCTGTCAGCGTACCATTTCACCAACGGTTTATCTTACTTTGGTGATTGTTTCCGAATGCACTGCTTTTCGAGACTAAAACTTCCCGGTGTCTAATGCTTTTCTACAAATACACAATCAGGGGAGCAGAAAATATGAATCATGTAAAGACATAAGACAAAATAGACGCCTATTGCTCTTAACCTTTAAAGACAAAATGAAAATAGTTTTTGTTTGCTCATCTGAGCGTGAATTACTTATGGTGATCTATTTCAGTTCGTCACAGTCTATCGTACGTCCACATTTTTCGTCAAACGACAGCTTAGCAAAAGCTAAATCATCTGCCAGAAACCAAAGGCGCGATTCAACAATTTTCCGTTCGCGATCGTCTACTTAGATTTTAAGGCATTTGATCTCGCACAAGGATGGGGCTCATTTTATAATATTTCGCAAGAGAAAGGTTTTATTTTTTTCCACCATTTTCCAAAATGATTTGAAAATAAATTGTGTTCATTGGGCGATCCTTCATCAAGATTTCAAGACCTACCAGAAGGCGGGCCTGGTTTTCCATGTTTGTTTACGGTGAAAATACTGAAAGAAACAAATGACATACTATACACGAATTTTCCTTTTGTGACTCGTACCCAAGACAATTTAAACAAAATGGAGTCATCAAAAATATGACTATCAGAGTGCATGCATTGCTTTCGTAAGTTTCTAGAATGAAAACTTTGACAAACAATATATAAAATGACAAGTTATAGTCTACTTTTCTCATATATTTATGGTGAAAATTTAAACATCTTCCTTTCATACACTATTAGCCAGATTTTAAAATATTATAAATCTACTTATAACGGTTAAACGTAAAAGAAAGCTATAAAAACGAAAACGAAAAGCCGTATACTTTTCTGAAAATCTTCTCCTTCCTGATGCCCTTGTCTGTCGTCCTTTCTCGGGACGCAAGGTTCGAGGAGGTTCGGTGGGATACGCCTGCGCTCGCGAGTTAATACACGTACGTAGGCGTCTCTTGCCTGAATCCCGCGGCAGTTGTGTCTCGCGTAATGCGTCAGTAAAGGTGGCTGGGAAGAGATGTTCCTTCCCTGCCCAGTCCATTACATTTTTCCATTCAAAGTTTTGGGATTGAGCGACAGTAATGAAGTTCAATATAGAAACGCGCGTCTGTCGCACTAAATTTAGTAAAGTTAGGATTATATGTAAGATCAGTGACATTTATTTTGTTCAAATTAAGGTCAGAAAAGTTAAAAGAAACTTGGGCTCGGCTTAGCGATTATAGAACATTATGGTTATCTTATGCAAACTTGTACTATGCAGCAATACTAACTAGAATTGCACAGCAGTAAAGTAGTTACAACCAGTTGCAGAGGATGGTAAACTCTTGTGTTTATCTATGGTTTTCTGGCAAGATGGTCACCTGTATTAATGCTCACGTTGCTCCCTCTTTTCTTTTGTAACTTGAAATGTAATATAGGTAAAGGAAAATACATGTATAATATGATGTAGATGCTGTTTTCAATTGGGGTATGAATGACCACCTGTCTGGGAAAGAGCTGTTTATTTGGTTTACCTTGCGTGGCTTTTGTGAAGTGTTGTCAATGTACGTATATACTTTTTTCGCATTTGTTTTGAGGGTTGGATGTGGGATGTGGGATCTGACTGCATTAGTTCCTATCTTTTTCTTTTGTATATCAAAACAACGTTATTTTCTTTTCGCTGACATGAGAAAACGTTGCTGGGAATCCTTTTCTTTATCAATTTGGACAGACTTAGCAGTACAATTATCTATCTATCTTCATTTTCATCTTAACCTCCTTGGAGGACTTCAGATGGTGTAGGCCTTGATCAGGCTGCTACTTAAGATCAGGATCTACACTGTCTGTCGCGCCATCTGTGATTATGGCACATCACTGAATTGTATAGTCCTGTTCCAATTTCGGAGAATTGCAAGAAACTGTATAATTCTAGACATTGTGCTAAATTTGGTATGAACATGCTAAACCATGCCCGTATCTTGTTTTCTTCAGTATTGCAGGAGTACGACCAATTAAGCACTTGCTGGATTACACGGTCTCAAAGGCAGCTTTGGATATGGTAACAAAACAGTATGCCCTGGAATTAGGCCCACAGCAAATTCGAGTCAACTCTGTCAATTCAGCATGGGTTTGGACGGAGGGAGTGAAAGAAACTATGGACACACATCCAGAGTTTAAGACGAAAGCTATGGGACTTATACCTATGGGAAGGTTTTGCGAACTGCATGAAGTCGTCGAGCCAATCATGTATCTATTAAGTGACCACTCAAGTATGGTCAATGGTACCGTCCAAATTGTTGATGGCGGACTTTTGTCAAATATTCCCGTTTAAAATTCGCTCACTATTGGACTTAAATCGAACTGTTCAAATAATGTAGCACATTCAGACTATTTGCCATCTACTAAAATGAAAATTGAAATTAAGTGAAAGAAAGTGTTACAATATAGCTAGCAAGATTGAAGAAGATATTCTTATAAATGCGCTTATATGGCACTAAATTTCGAATGAGTCTGGTATATAAAATAAAGATAGGCAATGACTCCGGCAATAACTCTTTCCCAACAGGTTATTTACAAAACAAAACAGAAAGCAAAGTCGGCAGCTATACAGATGACCATACTGCTACATTTAGAAGACCACAGACAAGCAGACATAAGAACATGTAGCATTGGAGAACCACAAGAAAAGTACCGCCTTGGAACGGTCAGCAAAAGATAACGGGGGGGGGGAGCGGGGGCACAAACACGTTTTACTGGATCCAAAGCCTCGCCCTCTGCCCCTCGCCTTCTGCTAATGCACAGGTTAAAAACATTTAGATAGTGTTTGGTCCACAAGAAGGTTGCCTAACCCACCAATGAACCATCACAGGAAACAAATAAATAACGGATAAAATCTATGATGAGTCAGAGATGAAAAGGCGGTAGAAACAACGTATTACGACACCTAGAGACCCATTAAGTGTGAAACGACACCACTGAAATACCGGAGCAAAATAAACTCGTCAGTTGAACCCCGAAGGTCCAAGCAACAGACATGACAAGATCTGGCTCTAGCCAACTAAAATATATAGCTTTATATATTGAGTCTCCCATCGAGTCTGATGCCGACCAACCGGAGTGCAATTAAAGAGGGAAGCAAAGTTATTAACCATATCTGGGTTAACCACCAAGCATACAGACTGCACCATTACATTTGTATATTGTATCCAATATGGTTGTAACGTAGCGTATTTTTTTCTTATCTGATCAGAAAAATCCGTCCTACTTGTATTGTTTTTCCTTTTCTTATAATATTTTGTAGTCTAACTCTGACAACGTAAACTTCTGGTAAACAAGCTCCATACACTTAAAACGCATGTGCATAACACTTTTTTTTCTTCATCAGAAGGGAGTACAAGGCTGCACGCACAAAACTAGTTTGAAACCCACAGTAGTTTACACGCCTGTCCGTTCCAATGCGGAAACTTCTGATGTTGATCCTATTAAATGTACTTCTAGCATAAAGGGAACCTCCTACATAGTTGTCTATTTTGCTTTGTCTATTGTTGACTTGTTTGTGACAAGCTGACTTGTTTGTGATGCTACCTTCAAATGTACCCACTCTGCTTTATTCAGACATCACCAGGTTTTTTAAATAACCAAACACAGTTGTGACGGTCAGGGTTTTCCCATTGTAACTAGATTCTTCGCCTTTACAGAAAAGATCAGGATGAGAAGTTAATGACACGGACGAATGACTTGTATGTTTATGTTACCACGACAGAATCAAGGGCGACGGTTTCGCGCGTGCTTTACCACCAGTAATTTATTACTGACCGTCGCAAGCGGTGTTTCTGTTGTGGTTTGCTGTTACTGTCATTGTTTGTTGGCTTCTTGTTGGTCTATGGATATTTGTGCGTTGTTTCGGAAGGCCTTGCAGGCATCTGCTATGAAAGAGCTGGCATTTATTGCTTTGCTTTTTTCTGTTTTGTTTTGCTTTTTGTGCCGTTTTTATTGTGTTTCTTTCCCATTCGATGTTTACGGCAGGACGTTTGAGTTACTGTTCACTGCCATCTCATATACACAGTATCCGAACGCACTGTACCATCTCTTCCGGTTTTCATAGCGTTGAATCGAGAGTACAAAGTTCGCTTATAACCAGTAGTCGGAAATCATTATGTTTTGTGATTTTATCCGGAATCTGCTGCGTCATTTATAGTTATTCAGCTTGGAAAATGTAAAGAGGTAAGTTTAATATAATTTGCTCTTTGGTCTTTTACTTTGTTACCCTGTACAATGAAAACCTCAAGGCCGTCACAGAAATTTTATTCCGAACAGCTTAAGTTAACACGAGTTTGTGTCATGCAAAACCTAGCTATCATCCTATTACCAAATCTAACAAACTGTAGATTGATAACGCCTTCCGTTTATTTTAAAGATTTTTTTATAAAACATGTAAGAAAAGGCTCAAAAAGGTTGTAGAATCATGCCAAGGGCAATTTGAATACTGTACCGTTTACATCCACCCATACACGACATTGTACAGGGCAATAAAGTAAAAGACCGAAGAGCAAATTATATTAAACTTACCTCTTTACATTTTTTAAGCTGAATATCTATAAATGACTCAGCAAATTCCGGATAAAATCTCAAAACATAATGATTTCCGACTACTGGTTATAAGCGAATGTTTGTACTCTCGATACGACGCTATGAAAACCGAAAGAGCTGGTACAGAGCGTTCGGATACTGTGATATACGTATATGCCGTTTTTATTGTTTTTCTTTCCCATTCGATGTTTAGGGCAGGATGTTTGGGTTACTGTTCACTGCCATCTCACTGATATGAGATGGCAGTGAACAGTAACCCAAACATCCTGCCCAAAACATCGAATGGGAAAGAAAAACAATAAAAACGGCTCACAAAGCAAAACAAAACAGAAGAAAGCAAAGCTATTTTTCTGAAATTTGTAGCGGCAACTGGAAGGATCCTTGGGCTATCATTCCTAATAAGGGTTGTAAAACAACAACGTCATCGAACAATATAAGATGTGAGGGTGTAAACAAAGATAGCGTAAAAAGCTTATGCTTACAGATAAAGAAACTGGAAAATCTAACATGCATTCTGTATGTTTTATTAGGAATAATACAGTATTTTTATAATTTCTATTTTGCATTGATTGAAAGTTATTATACAACCACGAATATATATACATGTATATATGAGCCACGTCATGTGATTTCATACAATGTGCCATTGGTGACAATCAAAGTCTCTGATCAGACTGCACATACGTTGAGTCTGACCAGAGCCTTCGATTGTCACATCAGCCATCTATGGAAGTGACCCAAGCCGTAGAGCCAAAGTTAAGTCTCTAATTTCCCTTAGGAACGAGAAGGATGATGATGAATTTCACATGGAAAAATTGCCACATTGTTGGATGTCACATGACACTCCTCATTTGCTGCAGGACAACCGGCGATGCACCACAAGCTTAATTATAAATCTAGAGATTTTTTAGATGTTAGTAGATTTTAGTAGGTTTTAACATTACCTCACCTTTTGTATTTATTTAACAGCGTTGTCAACAAATCAGATATTTTAGATATATTTGCTTTTGGTTATCAATCTTTTTAGTTAATTATCATAATTTAATATATTAATTTCGATGGCAGATTGCGAGGATTATTTCTTCACGGCCAGAGTGAAGTAGTGTTCACATCTGACCGACAATTACATGTGCATGTTGATCAAGGTAAGTGAAGTTAAGGAAAGTAAATATTCCACCCTACTGTCCAGTCAGGATAATCAGAATGTAAACAGACTGAACCATTACTTTGCGATAGGTGAAACCGTAGCGTATCGTAGAAAATTCAGTCTGTTAATTCAATAAGCTATTAAATTGACTGTCTTCTGTCAAGCATTGTTGTATAGTGTAGAGGTAACGTGACGACTTCGCAAACAAAATGTTGCAGGTTCGAACCCCGGTTTTTTTTTCTTCCTATTTGCTAAAATGAAACTTTATAATTTGATGCCTATAGTTTTCCAGTCTTAGATTTTAATTTCTTATCTGCCTCTCATTTTATTTTTGTTTTATGTTTCATTCCAAACATGCTCCTTTAAACAGTATTTCAGTCCATGTCCAGCCGTCTAACAGAGAGCGTGAGAGATAAAGAGGTCTGATAAGAGGGAGGAAATTGTCCAAATCACCATCACCCGCACCTGCTGCAAGTACAGTAGGCCCTTGTACTTCTATTAACCAAATAATTAGGACGCCCCGGCACTTAAAGCTACCAAGCACCATCGCCCGATCATGACCTCCCCCATTATATTCATTCAACATCATCTGTTTGTCTGATATAACAGATTAGTTCATTTATTTGGGCAAAACAATAGGGGTTTTAGCCACCATGTGCTGAAAATGAAAAAAAAAACAAAAAAAAAAACTTTTGTCATATTTCCACACACACACATAAATAAAAGTATAAAATGAAACAATAAATAAATTAGCAAAAAAATGATTCCAAGATTTGAACCTGCATTCTCTTGTTTGGCACACCAAAACTTCTATACTAGCATCTCTATTTTACCTCTAGGCCACAATTGCTATCTGCGGAATGTGGTTGTAAATAATATCTATATCGCTTATATGGAAACTTAACATCCCCGTCTTAAATAATAGACATTGTCCAAAATAGTAAACAAACAGTGACGTCACTGTCAAAATAGCCTAACTGGACAGTAATAGGATATACAATGTAAAAACAAGACACAACAATATTCAATGTTACCTTTGTAGCATTTTGACACAGGCGTCGACAAATGTTTATAAGCAACATCATCGTGACGCTGGAAGACGTACCATATTTCGGTTCCGACTTAGGTACTCAGCCAGGTCTGCAAAGGCACCATAGAAATCGCCCTTGCACCTTCTTCAAATAATGAAAATACCAGCTATCTGCCTGTTCGGTTTCTTCATCCGGGTCTTGACAAGTTCCGCTTATCTTTGATTTTAACACACTTGGCGAGTTTTAAAAAAACGCTATTTATTTATAAGAATGTAAATTCTTTTCTGCATTTTAGTAAATACAATACAGCTACTTATGGCGTATCCGCCGGCAAAATAGATAACTGGGTCAGCATCAGTGAGCTGCATTCTTATTTATACTAATTAACCCTAAAATGCCAAAAACGAAAATAGTTGAATTTGCAAACATTGTAGATCCAGATGTAGCGGCTCATGATGAGCCGCTACATCTGTATCCACTTTGTGTGCCCTCTCAATATGATATGACTTGAACGAAACATTTTTTTTTAATTTTATATTATGTCGTCGGCCTTTCTGCGCTTTAATGGTTAGGTGCATAGGTAAACCGCTTTGTATTTTCGCAAGTTTTCCAAACTGAGACAACCTTTGCGACTGCCTGTTTGTTTTGGGAAAATGTTGATTTTCCAAAATGGGGTAGTGTCTTAAAGGCAAGCAGGCTCCTGGAGGAGTACATATTTTCTTTCAAGTGCGAAGCCCCAATAAAAAAGGCAGTCGAAAATAAGAATGGCAGAGTTACGCTCCCTGAAAGTGTGCCAACTCATCATAATTTGGTACATTTTCAGGAACCATAGCTCTGCTATTTTCCCGTTTTTGGTTAAATCGGTATGGCGTCGCGACACCATTATGTTACTGATTTAACAAAAATTGGGAAAATTTTACTCACTGTTTTATTTCTGTTACAAGAGCCGCGACGCGACAAAACCAACAATGTGGTTGTGCGCCCAGCGCAGACTCAAATCAGTCTGGGTATCCGCTCAGCCAGATCAGAGTTTTCTCTAAGCGCTTAAAGGGTAGCTTAGGGTCTAAGCTACCTCAATGCGGACAGCGAAGACTCTGATCAGTCTGGGCGGATGCCAAGGCTGATCAGAGTCTGAGCAGGGCGCACAACCACATTGTTGGTTTTGTCGCGTCGCGGCTCAGTAATGATCTTGCAACACTTTTTTCTTATTCTTTAAAAGATGGACATACACAATGATGCAGTGTTCATATGGACTGAAACTGTGTTGGCAGAGTATAATTTTCATGGTCGTAAAACATATGATACATAAACGAGAGTTGATTCACACTGTTCTGATGAATTATGTTGTCTTTTGTACGTGTAACATTAAAGCAGACACAAGTTCAACATACTGTTAATCTTAGAAACTTATGCGCTGTTGCATTTATGTCAGACTGGTAATTTTGACAGCAAGCCACCATCAATCAAATTGACTGTTCCAGTAACCATGCTGGAGTGATCACTAAGGAGATACATTATAGGCTCAATGACTTCCCTAAATTCACAGACTCGTCCTAAGGGTGTTTGTGATAACACTTTTTGTTTCATTTCTGGAACCGTTGAAAAAAAAATCTTTGACAAAATCCGTCAAAATGAACGTCGGATTAACAGAATTTACTCTGATCTGGTGCGGACCAAGTTCAAGTGCAAACTGCTTAGTAACCATATCAAGTCCTGCTTTCGATACAGTGTACCACAATCTTCGCTTGGGTGGGTTCACGGCAGCTATACTGTAAAAGAAAAATTATGAGACTATGTTAATTCGATGTAACACAAAAAATTTTAAGTGTACAATTGCTGAATCGACGACATTTGAAGGGTAGGGGAGAGTCGGGTAATTGCGGACAGCGGGTAAATTCGGACACTGACATTGTTTCCTTTATATGTCAGTTGTTTGGAACTTAAACAAAAATTAACTGGCCAAACAGAGAGAATCCTGATGAGACGGCTCATTGTGAGCCGTCTCATCTGGATTTTCTCTGTTTGCAATTGTATGTACGAATTTACCCGGCTGTCCGAAGTTATCCGACTCTCCCCTATTACATGAATGTTGAAATGGCCATCGATATTAAGGTAGCCGAATAGCTCAAGTATAACAATCCGTTCCTGATCATTGTCCTTTTCTCTACTAATTAAGGAATGAATTTCATTTTTCTGAGGTTTATCGAAGTGTAAACTACATTGGGTCACGTGCAAAGTGAAACTTTGCTAGTGACCCAATGTAGTTTACACTTCGATAAACATCAGAAAATTTTCATTGCTTCTATTTACATTCGTTTCAATCAAATCTTTCATGAAAAATCTTATATAAGCGCTAAAATTCAAGCAGTAAAACATGTACACGCAGTTTTTCTGCTAACAGCAGAACGGCATGCATAACGTCATGACGTTGCTGACGTCCAGTCAGGTTGCAGAGAGCCATTGTTTATTTTTACGTCACTGACGTCGCGTGTCTCAATGTAATTATTGGAATGTAAACTACATTACGTTCCTATGGTTTACTGTAGGGCTTTTCAGTAAATACACCAAGAATGTAAATATTATTCAATATTCTGTTTCCGGCACTTTGGTAATTGGAAATGATAATCACTACCATAGCCTCATTCGATTGGCACGGTAGCCTATCTCTGCAATGTAACACTGAAAAGTGATTCACTACCAGTCTTTCATTGAACATTGCATAATTCAACTTGTTTTATAATTTGGTAAATAATATGAGTACAATTGAGAAGGTACCTTACCAACAACAATCTTTTGTCAGTGTCATGTTCACCTGCGGTGTGGAAGCCATATTTGTTTGTTTACACGTACAGTACTAATTTGCACAACACCAATACATTACTATCTCTAAAGCAACACCTGAAACAACTAAGAAGTACCGCCTTTGGACGGCCAGCAATGAAAATACTGGGGTGCTTAACCGGCCTTGGTCCTGCTTTGGTTCACCAGACACTTAGTTGTTCGGTTTGCGTGGAAGAGCCTAACTCATAAAAGTAATATCTCAGGAACATAGAAATCAAAATTAAAACTAAGATAAACAAGCAAATTCAGTGAATTTATACCCCCCGCCGAAGTGGCCCTGATTTGTTTATTATTATGTTTTTTTTTAAGTTTCATATAATTTCGTTCTGTGGGGTGAAAGGACAATTACTCTGGCATAAGTGAGGCATAAGCTGAAGCTGTTCTTAAACACTTGCCTCAGCATCACTGCACTATGATGATACATTTTCAATTCAGTTCAAGAAATTATGTTCAGTCCAGTATCTTAGTTATGGCTAATTTGTAGATTTTAAATCAATTCAAGGGCATTAAATCATGCACTACTGATGCAATTATGATAAAACTTAATGTGCACTGCTATGTCAAGACAATACATAAATATTTTAAGTTTCATGAAATTCCATTTATTGGTTACTTAGTTATGACTCAATTTGTTGATTTTAAACCAAATCAAGGGCAATAACTCATTGCTAACTGAAGCAATTTCGACAAAACGTAAGATGCACCAATGTGTTACAGTGATACAAATTTAGTAAAAGTTTCATAGAATTCCGTTCATTGATGGCGTTGTTATGGCTAAATTTGTCAATTTCAAATTAATTCAAGGGAAATAACTGATGCACTTCTAATGAAACTTTATGTGCATAACCGTCTTATGGTGATACATATCAAGTTTAAGTTTCATGAAGTTTCAGTAATTGGTTACTTAGTTATGGCTCATTTTATTGATTTTAAGTCAATTCAAGGGCAATAACTCATGCATTCCTAAAGCCAGTCTAATGAAACTTGACATGCATCAGCAAGTTATAGTGATATATATTTATTTTAAGTTTCATGAAATTCCGTCCAGTGGTTACTTAGTTATGGCTCTTTTTATTGATTTTAAAACAATTCAAGGGCAATAACTCATGCATTACTAAAGCCAGTCTGATAAAACTTGACGTGCATCAGCGGGTTATAGTAATATATATTTATTATAAGTTTCATGAAATTCCGTTCAGTGGTTACTTAGTTATGGCTCCGGACGGACAGACGGACGGACGGACGGACGGAAGGAAGGACGGACAGACGGACGGACGGACATGGAGAAACCTATATCCCTCCGCCTTCGGCGGGGGATAACAAACATGAGGACTCGCAGAAATAGCAACACTAAAATTCTGGAGCAGAACAAACTGTCCATTAATTGAGACCCCGACTTTGTTTTGGGCGTGGCTATCAAATCGGTATTAAGTCTGAAATAGTCACGTTGCTTGTTGCTTATTAGGGGATATTCGGGTAACTTCGGACAGGCGGGTAAATTCGGACATACAATTGCAAACAGTGGAAATCCAGATGAGACGGCTGATAATGAGCCGTCTAATCAGGATTTTCACTGTTTAGCCAGTTAATTTTTGTTTTAGTTCCAAACAACTGACATATAAAGGAAACAATGTCAGTGTCCGCTGTACGAAGTTACCAGACTCTCCACTATGTCTCGCATTGATATTTTTAAGTGCTGAGAGGGAGTCTTCGGTAAGCGCAGCAAATTAATTTTTTGTTATTATCGTTTACTTTTCCGGTGGGAATGACTGCCTCCGTGCTAAAACTATATACAGGCATAATATCATTAAAATCATATCTGGATGTGGGTACTAAAAACACTAGAGAAACTTCTTAGCATAACAAGTCAGTAAGCAATTTAGGAACACCATGGCCCGCGTTTTACAGGTTCATTATGGCCAGAATCAGGAAAGCGATTCGGAACCTTGAGACAAAGTTACTTACCTTGAAACATTGACTATTGCTCCATGTTTTCCGGCCGATATCATTTTCTTACTCGTCGCTTGAATGACATTGATTGGAGCCATAATATTCAAACGGAACGTTTCATCGAGCATCGCCTCTGACACGTCAATTGCATCCATGAAGCTGGTGTCTTGTACGTGATGCACACCGGCGTTATTTACAACATAATCCATGACCTCAAGTTTATCTAAGTAAAACGTATGCAAAGACCAGGAACTGAAACAATCAAAATCCAAATCCAGCCCTCAAACCATAGTTGGAAACAACTAAGATTACAAATAATCAAGATACAGAGAACATATGGCCAACCGAGTGAGCAGCTTGTTCCCAAAAGGTGGCCACTCAGCAACTGTCTAAAACTGTCTTCGTACCTTTCCAGTCGCATAGGTCTTGCACTATCGGATGAATATTGCCACACTCGTTCGACAGCGACTCGATATTTTCCTGACTTCGACCAAGGGCGTACACCTCCGCCCCTGCTTTTACCATTGCCTGAGCTAATTCTCGACCGAGGCCTCCGCCGGCGCCGGTAATCAGGATCTTCTTTCCAGTGAAATCAAACGGCATGGCTGTCAGTTCTTCAACTGCAAGAAGTAGAAGCTGCCAAAGAACCAAAACCATAAGCCAGGCCCAGAGGTTATTAAACTTGAGTACATTCTCAAACTCAAAAAAGCACACTGATTGGCTGCTTCCGAGCGCATGCTCGGAAGCAGCCAATCAGTATGCTTTATTTTGAGTTTGTGAGATCATTCTCAAGTTTTATAACCTCGAACCCTGATTTCATAACAAATCCGTCACATTTAAATACACATGGACCACAAATTAGATGTCCGATAAGTAAGCGTCTCCGGGCTATTTTATACACAGGCCATGTATTTGTATCTTTTGCCAACCAATCCACCCACGTGACCATCCACAGACGTCGCGTTACATTCGCATGTACATTAGAAACATTTATATTGGGTTAACGCATTTGAAGTTTTGATCCCTGGAGCTACCCTTGTGTGGAAGTTTCTGGATTGAGGAGGACCGATAGCAAGTATAAACCTTCCACTCTTGAAGATAACCAAACGAGCCGCTTATAAATACGAATGGGCCGTTGTGTGAAGACCGGCCTTAATGACATTACGATGGTTTAAAAAACACCCAAATTAGTGAGTTTCGGACCGCTCTATCTACCTCAAACGTAATAGTATAACAGTACACCAATGAATTCAGATATAATCTACTTATAAATATATCATGTGTTGCCATGACAGCGCTTAGTGCTTGTTAATTTCAAAGTAAAAAGAAAAGCAATGATCAGGAATTAAAAATCAGTGTACTGGTGCGAGAAACGCCTATAATATTCGAAAGAACGTTAAATCGTGAGAATTATACTCAGAAAAAATATTCAAGCAATACTTTTCATGCTTGCCTGGGCACGTGTGGAAACACCTTCCTGTTCAGTGCATATTTCGCTGCGCTAACCATTTACCCAGCAGGCACTCAACGTTTAATAAACGTTTAAAAGTTGTTTAAAAATGGTTGAATGGTTTATAAACCATATATCAACGTTTAATAAACGTCAGATTGCCACCGTTTATCAAACGCTGATATTTAACATTTAATAAACGTTTAGTATTTGTTTAGACAAGACTTTCAGAGTTTATATTAAGTTTAACCTTCAACGTAGATAATCTGTAAATTGCAAACATTTATTAAACTTTGAAATTCGGTTTGGAACTCAACCCTTCCCGGAATGCATTGCATCTGTATACGTCACCCGAGTAAAACGCGCCACAGAGTTCCGGTTAGCGTAATCAAGCCTGTGTTTGAAGAAAGGACTTTTAATTTTGTTTCACTATTCAGGTAAGTGTTTTCGTTGCACTTCACGACAAGAACGAATTTCAAAGTTACAGTACATCGGATTTCCGAAGATTGAAAGCGCAGATGTATGCATTCTTGCAGTTTTTTTGAAACTCTGTTATTCCTTTGTTTGATCTGCGCGCCTTTATCCAGACTGAATTGGCAAAACTATTATATATTTTGTACATAGAGTATCACCAAATTTTTTGTTGAAAGAATTTAGAAAGTCTGTATTGCTTAACTGCAGCAGTTGAATTGATGATTATCTCGAGTGGTAAGATTACTCGAAGGTTCGTTATTGCTGCTGCCAAGAAATATTTATCGGTCATATGACCTAGATCCTGCGCATTTGGAAACTGATATGCTGAGAAACTCCATATGGTGTATAGTGTGTAGATCTTGTGTAATAAAGCCCCCCCCCCCCCCCCCCACCAACCCCTTTTTCATAAATAGATATGCTGCCGCGCGACTTTATAGTTTAAAACTAGATCTGTATACGGCCTAACCTGTTAAAATTAATTATTAGTCAACAGCAGGCTTTGATCACCCTTAAATTATTTTTGTTTAGGTGATTTATTTTTATTTTATTTTTTGCTTGAAGAGCAAATTAATCTAAGTGTTTGCACCATGCAATTTGATTTTATTATGGTGCAATGTCCCGCTCCCGAAAACAGTAACGAATGTGGGGCGGAAATCTCCGAAAGTCTAAAACATTCGGCCTCTTACCTCCCGTCATACGCCAGCGTGTACGAGGTTAGGTATAGATCAGGCTGCGCATCCTTACAGTCTGTTTTGCATGATAATCTATAAATGGATCAAAGCGATGAATCTATCCAGTCTGAGCCAAAAGCAGGCTGATTTTGATATTTACTGTGTGCACCAGGACAAGTCCATTTTCATGCGAATCAGTTACCATTAAAAGTTGAGCTAGGCCATGCAACAAGGTTGGTTTACGTCACTGGGGTCAGCTACGGCTCAAACCAGCCTGCGAATCTACGAGGTAATTAAAGCAATACTGGATTGTTTATAATCCATACATGTTGAATATGAAAGGCAAATGCTCTGAGCAGTCGGATCATATTTGCAGGCTTATCTATGCATAGCTGTTTGCATATGCGTAAGGTACCTTTTCCGAGCGAGTTTCCCAACTATTTGTGTTTATCTGAATGATATATCAGCCTCACAGCTGTGCTATAGCTCTTCTACGAATTTCAAAAACTGGTTCAGTGGTCGTAGGGTTTATTCACTGAATAAGGGATGTCAAACCTGTATGATTTAGCATACCATGCATATGCAATCAGTGCACTGTTCAAAATCTCTCACCTGGCTAGTTGTGCGTAATTACATGCTTAGAAGCCATCCTATGACCTCTTTAAAATGAAAGGATGGAAAGTGCCAAAAATCTGAACTTCATGATTCGAATGCTAATATTCTGCTGTTCAAATATTTCAGCTGGTTTCTTAACTAGAACTAGATATTTGTGGAAACTGGACCTAAAAACTGCTGTTCAGAAGACCTTGAATTAAGGGCATAAAGCAATACTGAAGGTCTTGAGAAAGAGTTTTCAAACTATAAGAACTTGTCAAATGGCTTTCACCATGGCAGTTTAGGCTTTCCAGAACTGATGCTTATTACATAAACATAACTGGATTCTGATATCTTTCCCTCTTCATCTTATTTATTTCATTGTTTACCATGTACATGCATGCGTATACTTTGATTTTCACTCAAAGTGATATATAAACACAGGTACGAATGTTGTCTTACAAGCAAATTAATGTTCCATTATGATCTGTAAAACTTGCTCCACCTCACTAAATATTGGGACAGGAATGTTTGGGCAAACACTGTAGACCAAGGCCAGACTGTTCAGGGACTGCAGTAGTATTTCCCATTCCCTCAGCAGCTTTGTGCAAAATTGATGACAGCCAAATCAGTGAAGGTAAAATCAACTTAATTTAGGTTTACAATGGCATCTGCTGCAGAAATGGCTTTTGTCAATATTAAAGCTGTCATGTTAAGGTATTATATCAATAAGCAGTCAGATGTAGCAGAATAGGTTAATATTGTGCTAAAATGGGCAGTCAACCTTAGCAAAAGTAGACTTGTCGGTTACGCATCAGACCTGTTCTTAAAATTTGTATAAGATCTATAAATATACCGCTCGTAAGGGCTGTATACACTATCATTTTGTCTAATTTTTGTCTAATTGTCACCCGACGTAGACTGGGGGGGACTATAGACATGACCCTGGTCCGTTCGTTTCTGCGTCCGTCCTTCCGTCCAAAATCTTGTCCCCGCAACTCCTCCTACGTCTTTCGGCCATTTTCGATGGAGTTACCCTTGCTTACTCAAACATTGTCCCCGCAACTCCTGCCACATCTTGTATCAGACTGACTTGAAATTGTGCAGAATGTTTCATCATGAACTGAAGATGTGCATGTGATATTGGAATTTCAATTGTCCAAGTTGTTTTTGGTATTTTTTCAACTTTTGAACCGTTTGACTGAGAGAGCTGAAATTTAGTATGCTACTGTTTTTGGTAAATTGATTATTCTGATTATAGTTAGGATGTGCTAATTTGATTAGTGACAGAGTTATTTCCCTTTCACAGATAATAGACATACACTTACAGGTAAAAGGATAACTCCAGAACTTTTTATATTAATGGGCTGAATTTTCAAAAATGCATTGTTCATTTTTCATCAGATTCATATTAGTAGGATTATGTCCCTTGTTATTTTGTTTATCGAGTATACAGTCTTGATGCTTTGAGCATTCTGTTAGGGCCTGAAGTTTCAGTAACCTGATTTTACACAATGCCCCTTTCTACACTTAAGTATTTTATAACTTCAACTTCATAGAGGTCCAGTATTTGGGTATATGTCTTTGCTTATGCTTCAGTTATTATTAGCTTACCAGGTTCTGTAATACACTCTGTTTTTGGCCATACAGTTTCTCTGAAACTGAATAAACGCCTGCAGTTTGTATCACATTTCAAACGTCGGGTGACAATTGGCCGATGGCCTTTTATTATTTTTGTTTCGGCCATTTTTGATGGAGTTACAGCCCTCGCTGACTCGGACCTTTTCCCCGCAACTTCTACCACATCTTGTATCAGGTTGACTTGAAATTATGCAGAATGTTTGATCTGAAGATGTGCATTTGATTTTGGAATTTTAATTGTCATATTTTTTTTACAAAGCCCTGGCCCTTCGTCATTTTTGGAGTTTTCCAACTTTTGAACCGTTTAACCGAGAGAGCTGCAATTTGGTATGCTATTAGTGTTTGGTAAATTGATTATTCTGATTATTAGTTTTCCGCTTTCATAAATAATAGACATTTTTTTAAAAGTAAAAGGATAACTCCAGAACTATTCATATATATGTTTAAGATTTGCATATAAACACCCTCAAACATTTGTAAACTTTCAGAGTTAATGATTGTGGAACATGGGTAAACATAATCCCGAAAAAAGGAAAGCATACTTGCAACGCCGAAAGAAACAGAAGCAGCTGAACAGGAATCCCAACAACGAAAGTCAAGCAAACACTGACCCAGTGCCTGAATCACAGAGAAACAATTCCACTAGTTCAGAACAGTCCGACTGCAGCCAGTCATTACCTTCAATAAGTGAATCGCACTTACACCAGCTTAAGCGAAGATATGAGTTGAGAAACATCCTGGAAAATGACCCATTATATATAAAAATGCTGGAATTCAACTTGCACAAAAAGAGACTTATTCAGATACAGTCATCATTCATGTAAAGTTATTATGGTATGCATATTTATATTTTGTTTTCAGAAAATCGTGTTATTATTATGTCCTGAAAGCTCGGAATGAATACATATACTTCTTACTTTATATAAACAGAGACGTTGTTTAATGTCCAATTATACATTTGATAAAGGTCATAAAAGTTTTCTACATCATGATTTACTGAGCACTACAATGATACACTTTCAATTTTACCGTAATTTTCATACTACCAACCCATATACGTCTGAAATATATCAAGAGCATATTAGCTGTCACCTTTATGAAGAAAAGTGAGGGGACATAGTACTACATTTATAGTTGGCTGTCTGGGCTTCCCTAAACAGTGGGTATCTCTTGGGGACACATCCTCTACTACATTAAGATCGAGTGACTGTTTTTTAAGCAAATCTTTTCTAAGCAAAACAGTAAGAGTGACTGCCTGAAAGCAAAAGAATTATGCTATTCAGAGAATATGCTATAGCTCTCTTAGTTAGAGTGACAGCTTTCCAGCAAAATCTTTATGCTAAAATGATAGTTCTCATATAGTAAGGGTGACTGCTGTAAAGCAAAATCTTTATGCTGTCATACAGTAAGAGTGACTGCTTTAAAGCAACATATCTATACTGGAGAACAGTGCTTCTCATTTAGTAAGAGTGACTGCTGTAAAGCAAAATCTTTATGCTGTCATACAGTAAGAGTGACTGCTTTAAAACAAAATCTTTATGCTGTCATACAGAAAGAGTGACTGCTTTAAAGCAAAATCTTTATGCTGTCATACAGTAAGAGTGACTGCTGTAAAGCAAAATCTTTATGCTGTCATACAGTAAGAGTGACTGCTTTAAATCAAAATCTTTATGCTGTCATACAGTAAGAGTGACTGCTTTAAAGCAAAATCTTTATGCTGTCATACAGTAAGAGTGACTGCTGTAAAGCAAAATCTTTATGCTGTCATACAGTAAGAGTGACTGCTTTAAAGCAAAATCTTTATGCTGTCATAGAGTAAGAGTGACTGCTTTAAAGCAAAATCTTTATGCTGTCATACAGTAAGAGTGACTGCTTTAAAGCAAAATCTTTATGCTGTCATACAGTAAGAGTGACTGCTTTAAAGCAAAATCTTTATGCTGTCATACAGTTAGAGTCACCGCTTTAAAGCAAAATCTTTATGTTGTCATACAATAAGAGTAACTGCTGTGAACAAAATCTTTATGCTGTCATACAGTAAGAGTGACTGCTTTAAAGCAAAATTTTTATGCTGTCATACAGTAATAGTGACTGCTTTAAAGCAAAATCTTTATGCTGTCATACAGTAAGAGTGACTGCTTTAAAGCAAAATCTTTATGCTGTCATACAGTAAGAGTGACTGCTGTAAAGCAAAATCTTTGTGCTGTCATACAGTAAGAGTGACTGCTTTAAAGCAAAATCTTTATGCTGTCATACAGTAAGAGTGACTGCTACTTGAGACCAGTGCTTCTCATACATTAAGGGTGATACAGTAAGAGTGACTGTTTTCAGGCAAAATCTTTTTTACTGGAGGACAGTGCTTCTAATACAGAAAGGGTGATTGCTTTTAAGTAAAATCTTTATGCTTTCATACAGTAATAGCGATTGCTTTTGAGTGACTTTTTTGTGCTAGAGAGCATTTGTTTCCATACAGTATTAAAATTCTAGAGCAAACTCACAATGCTAGAGAGCTATAATTCATATTCAGTAAGAGTGGCTGCTTTAAGTAGATGGGTCAAAGTACCAAAATCATAAGTCCGAACTCATATAATCCATACTAACATTGACAAATCCAAAATATTTATATATACGGACATGGACCCCCAAAAAGGAAGTGTGATCAGGTGCTCGCAAGTAGTAAGCACTAACCAAAACAGCATCGCCATACAAATAGTGGGCTATTGAATGAAATATATCATGAACTAGTACCCTTACTTGTCAGCATTTACATTTTCCACTGATGTTCCAAAATAATGATGCCCTATATTGAAGTCTCTGCAGCGGGCGGGTAATGAGCTATATAGAAGCTGCATTTTTTTTTTGCATCTTAGTAGCCTTTTATTAGCTTTCAGAATAGAAAAATCCCTCGTAATTTTTTCCAGTTTGAAGAAAACATTTCTGTCCCAATAAGTAATCAATCATAAAAGCTTTCATTTTTTTTTCAACTTAAATTCCTTTAATTTCAAGTTTTTTCAATACAAAAAAAACTTGGGAAGCTTAAGAGCATATGTTGATAAAAAAAAAGTATAACACATAAAGATATACCTCTAAATTTAGTGTCTGTACCAGTAGATGAAACATTGCCTGTTCACTTTCCAGATGTTACTGGTGTAAATGGCACGTTATATCAAACGATGGAGAGAAATAAATACAGAGGTCCAAGCTATAATTCAGTCAAGTGATAGTGAGGATGACCAGATTCAGCAACTTGTAGATGATTCAGATGGTAATTTAAAATCAAGCTCAGTTGTGTCCAACAATGACTCTGACAGTGATCTCATTTCTATTTCTGAAGATGGAGATGACCAGTACAATGATTATGGTTACATGGAAACCATTGCGGCTTCTGATTCAGACAACAGTGACACAGATGCAAGCACTGTTGAAGAAATTCAATCTGATCACCCACCCCTTAGGGAAGAGCTTGCAAAGTGGGCTAATACAAGTCAGAGCACACGTGCCAGTGTGAATGAATTACTCAGAATCTTACGAGCAAATGGCCATGAAAATCTGCCAAAAGATGCACGAACTCTGTTGCAAACACCTAGGCAAGTGGAATCAGTAGAAAAATGTGGTGGACAGTATACTTATTTTGGTTTAGAAAATGGATTGATTAAATCACTAAACAACAATAAATCACTTGCTGAGGCAATTTCATCTATTGAACTGAACGTTAATGTAGATGGTGTCCCCTTATTTCGGTCATCAAATGTGCAACTCTGGCCTATTTTGTGCAGTTTTGCTAAGCTTAACCCCTTTATAGTTGCGTTATTTTGTGGTAACACAAAGCCCAGCTCTGTGACCGATTTTCTGTCGGATTTCCTGCAAGAATTTATTCGCATAAAAGAAACTGGTATTTTGCATGACTCAAAGAAATATGACATATCTATAAGAACTTTTATCTGTGATGCTCCTGCAAGGGCATTCCTAAAATGTATAAAATCCCATAATGCTTATTATGCTTGTGAAAGATGCACTGTAAAAGGGTCATGGAATGGCAGAGTGGTATATGTCTCAAATGAATTATATCCTCCGAGAACTGATGAAGAATTTAATTCTGTCAGCTACACATCCCATCAAACTCAAAAGTCACCAATTATTGATGCAGGTATTTCATGCGTTAAATCTTTCCCTTTAGATTACATGCACCTTGTCTGCCTTGGAGTGACAAAGAGAATGTTATGATTCCTTAAACAAGGACCAAAAGAGTGTAAACTGGCCCAGCGACACATCTTAGAAATATCCGATAAACTTGAATTATTGGCAGGGCAGATGCCAAGTGATTTCGCTAGACAGCCAAGAGCATTATCAGACCTGGATAAGTGGAAAGCGACCGAGTTTAGGCAGTTTTTACTTTACACTGGATCTGTAGTTCTTAGAGATATTGTTCCCACAGAAGTGTACAATCATTTCTTAACATTGACGGTGGCCATGTCGGTTCTCCTAAATTCAAGTGAAACAGAAAGAAGCACATATTTAAATTATGCTCAAGAGCTTTTGATTTATTTTGTAAGGCAAAGTAAGGAAATATATGGTGATACATTTGTTGTTTATAATGTGCACAACCTTTTACACCTTTGTGAAGATGTAAAATTGTTTAAATGTTCTTTGAATGACGTTTCCGCTTTCCTGTATGAAAATTATCTACAAATTTTAAAGAAATTTGTTCGAAAAGCACAAAACCCGATAGCCCAAGTTACTAAACGCTTTTCTGAGTTGGAAAAGTCGGGTTTGAAAAAAGACAGAAAAGAAACTGTAACAGCACATATCTCAACTAAACGGAAAGATAGTTGCTTTCTTCTGCGCAGTGAAAAAATTGTATTTGTGAAGGAGAAACAACAAGATGGTAGACTAGTGTGTGATGTTTACAAAATGAGCAACCTTGAAAGCTTCTTCAAAAGTCCATGTGACTCAAAACTCATTAATGTTGCTTTTATTCAAAATCTGCATGAAGGTGGTAGAAGAATAGTACTTGACAAGAGTGATCTGTACAAAAAAGTAGTATGTCTACCTCATAAAAGAGGCTTCGTTCTTTTTCCAATGCTGCATGGTGTAGAAAAGCAATGATTAGTGCGATGTCAATTGGAAACATTAAACTGCGATATAAATTCAGATTATCTAATTATAAAATGAGTCTGTCAAACTAGTATTTACAATTAAGTAAATGTTTATAGCCACCAATAGCACACCTTTAAAAAAATGAAAAGTGACTAATGGTCAGAAGTGTTATTTTTCACAAATTGGTTACTACATCCTTCAGAACATTATGTGGTGTAGAGCAGTGTGGCAGGAGAAGCGAGGGGAAATGGAGGGAGTGGTTCCAAACTCTTGGATCAAGAATAAATCTGTATATTGGCCAAATACAGCCGATGCCAAGAACTACTTCGAAGAAAGAAAAGAACCAGGCAAAAGCTGGAGGCAGTTTCCTCTGATTAAAGTTAAAATCAGTTCAGGTAAATATTTCTAGCAACAAAAGCAAAAATAAAGCTTTCTAATTTTTAGAAATGCCTGCAATTGCAAGGGCAGAGTTAAACTAATATTACGTTTACTATATGACTGATTGTTTTAGCTGACTTAAAACGTTTAAAGCCCAAGATGAATCGAACTTAAAAAGTATGAATTAAGTTTTAAACTGAATAAGCAGTAACATCTTTCAATTGTAAGGTAGTAATACTAATGTTGTGTTTCTGAGATCGTATAACGTTTTTTCGGGGATTACTCAAATCTAATTTCCAGGTTGGGAATATTTTCTCTTCAGTACATACCACATAATTTGACAAAAAAATCGAAAATCGATAGAGGAATATGAACTTTATCTGCCAAAATATTTTTGATGGGGACTTTTCTCTGAAATAACCAGGCCATATAAGACTGGAGGCTTCATGGGATATGGGAGAAATACATTCGAATGATCCTGGTCTTAGGACCAAGATGGCTGCTATACTTGAAGGACTCATATCTATACCCGATCTTCATTCTGTACCCGATCCCTCATCTATACCCGATTTTCTTCCCATCTACATGTATATCCTATTTACTTATCGTCCCCATCTATACCCGATTCATTTCTCTCATCATTATCCAATCATTTAAATCTCCGATTTATATCCGATTCCTATCTCTCATCTGTACCAAATTTTTTGAATCCTCCCATCTATACCCGATAAGGATCTCTGTCTTTCTTTTTCTTTCAATGCTCGCTTCTAAAGCCGATTTTTCTTATCCCTTATCTACATCCGATTTTGAATCAATCTAATTGAATTGTATCCTTCTCAGATCTATTCTCGAGTGTTGCATTGTTATCTGTGCAACACGCGGGCTTGATGAATATGTAATTATAATATTATCCAACTGTCTTCTTATCCGACCTCTACAGAATTACAATTAATGTAGCAGCGAAAATGAAAAGATTAGTTTAATATGTTTTGTTGATTTTGTTGAACGCCCGCGAATCACTCACAAAAAAGTTCTGATCCCGAAAGGGGTTTATCCTATGTTTATGAGTGGTTCGCTGGCGTTTACTCATCATAAAATCCACAAAACAGCATTCAGTTCTTATCATTCCAACTCGGTCATCTTTATCTTTAAATTGAGTATCTTAGAAATTGACGCAAAGAAGACAGTTCCAAATAGTTCCCGGTTTCTCCTGGCCAATCACACTGCGCTAAATTAGCATTAAAATCGACTTGGAATTATAAAGTAAAGGAGAAAAACGCCTTTGTTTTTCATTCATTTATTATTTATTCACATGTTTTCCTGTATAACTCCATTGCTAAATAATTTCCACCCGCGGGACATGCGCGACCGTCAGTACTCAAACATTATGCGTGGCAGCGCAAACTTATCTGAGTCTTGACTTTTCACATTTCAGATTCATCAAAGTTTCTTGAATTATTAATGCATACAGGGAAGACGAGGCTTCACGATCATGCATGCTAATCTGAGTATTTCTGGTTTGCACATTTGGAGAATGCCACTTGTTTTATAAAAATATCAAATTTCTATTGAAAGAAATAAGAAAACTTCAGAAAATCGGGTACAGATGAGAGGACAAGTAAATCGGCTATAGCTGGGAGGAAAATCGGTAATAGATTGGGACGATGAATAAATCGGGTATAGATGGGAGGAAAACCGGGTATGGATGGGGAAGATAAATAAATCTGGTATAGACGGGAGGAAAATCGAGTATAGATGGGGACAATAAGTAAATCGGGTATAGATTGGAGGAAAATCAGGTATAGAGTAGGTATCGGGTACGGATTGGAGACCGGGTCTAGATAAGGGCCCGCTCTTCATAGTAAAAACATTTGATGATTTTTTCCTGTAGAACCAAAGGGCTACCTTCCTTGAAAATTTGTTCAGATTAAGGGTCTCAGGTGAGCAATCATTGTCCTTTGGGCTACTTGTTATTCAGAATTAGGAGGTATTTCAGTAAAATCATGTTTTTTTGTTCAGATGATGTTAAAGAATGTGAAAACTACAATGTTACAACAGCAGTAGAGACCAGCTCAGATGAGGAGGAGTCTGTTTCACAGAAGCGGAAACACAAGAAAAAGAAGTTTAGTGACTGTGTAACAGGTACAAACCATGGTTTTATTAAAAGGAGAAAACTGTGATAGTGATAAGGAATCGAAACAATCACACCAAAGCACAAAACGGGAAAGCAACATCCACAAATACTGTCCACATAAGACTGACAAAATAGGTGGAAACCCCGGAGGCCACACTTTCGAAACAGGTGGTCACAAGGCTATGCTAAAACGAGAGATTCTGTTGAAATACCTATAAAAACAGACGTACAATACCAAACAGAATAAGCCATAACAGGAGCACAGCATGGGAACTGTCGGTAATAATCTACTGAGAGTTTAAACCTTAAAACTGTCATTGCAGTAGCAAATTAGGGGGGGGGGGGCATGGGCGGGGAGATTAAAGCATTATGGTGGCCACAATTTAATCCTCACCCTTAATTCTGGCATGGTGTTACTCTTTAGTTATTTGGTCACGTGAAGGATCCTTAGCCCCAAAGCAAAAATGTAATTTAGCCTCATTCTTTGAAGGACTCGTTTTTTAACTGACTACAAGGACTGACACTCCTCAATGAGAATGACGAATGGTTCATCAATGCCTCAAAAACTGAAAATCATCCACTGGAATAAAATATTGATAAACTGAACTGATTCTTGTATGGTTTAAATGAAATGTAAAAAAAATGTTTTCTGCAATTTCTGTTTAGACTCTTTACAAGAAAGTGATGAAGAAACAGACCGGAAAATCTCCAGCAAAACAAATGGTATGTTTTATTACTAACACAAATCAGATGGAATTAATGTATGTATTAATAGGCATTACAAAGGCAATTTATGAGCATATATTTAAACAAGAGCTGTCGCGGGACAGGGAAGCTCGCCTTTAACAGGCTTTGTCAATCAAAAATGCATTTTTATATGAGCTCAAAAGTCGCTTCACACATTCTTATTATCTAAGAGCAAGACATTCAAAAACAAATAATATTCCAAGTATAAGACAAAATCACTGAAAGCAAAATATATAGGTCATGGTGATCGACCTTTAGACCATGACTCACAATCAGTGTCACAAAATTGTCTGAGCAAGCATCTGTGTAAGATGTTTTCACAACTTCAAGTAGAAAAGTCTAATCAAGAACATTAACATTTAAAGTTTCTAAGTCCATCACATTGACCTCACATCACTGAGGTAGGTCAAGCTGGCACAGCATAAACTAATGTTATATATAACATCAGGCTAAGTAACTAATAGTTTCATCTCAAGGTTCCGGAGATAAAGACTTTTTTAAAAAAATTAACACAAAGAAACTTAAATAAAGAAACTTAAATAGGAAAATTTTCTAAGTCCATGGCCTTGATCTCAAGGTCACTGAGGTGTGTCAAGCTGATACAGATAAAACTTAGACCACTCTCTAATATCGGGCTAAGTATCAAGCAGTTCCGTATTAAAGCTCAAGAAATACAAGCTTTCAACACTTTAACCAGGAAACTTTAACATGAACATTTTCTAAGTCAATGACGCTAACCTAAAGATCACTGAGGTAAGTGTTTTCATACAGCATAAAACTTAGAGCTCTAATATCGGGCTAAGTATCAAGTAGTTCTATCTCCATACGAAAATTTCTTCCTCTAATTGCTTTGATGATAAAGTCTGCTCGAAATGTTATTCTGTATACATATTATATCACGCTTCAATATTTGAACGACATATTTTATTTCTGGGTTTTTGAGAATGCCTGTCATTATTTGTAAAAATGTCTGGAAAATGGCGAAAAGTCAGTAAGTTGAGGAAATTCGATAAGTCTGAGCGGAAACCCTGACTGATATCATAATCATCTCATACTGTCAACATAAATTCATAAAAGTGAAGTTCATGAAAGAGAATGTAAACAGTCAATAAATTACCATAAATCCACTATTGTCTTGATTCATTATTTTTTGCATTTGTCTACAGTGATTTTTTCTCTTTTGTTGTAGAAAAACTAGATCTCCCTGCACCACCTGAGAAATTTTCTTTATTTGGAAGCTCTACACCAAAGCTGCATACAAACTGTTCTGGAGAAGGTATTTGCATAAAATTTCTGAGAGAGATATAGAGGCGTTAAATGATCCAAGCTTTACAGACTGTTGGCAGGTTTTTTCTGTAATGTAAAAGTTAGCATATTTTCCATACAGTCTTTGAACTCAGTTACATAATTGGCTGAAGACTCATTTTCAGCTTATAATGAGCCAGCAGGCTATCAAGGTGAGCTTATAGTATGGTCACGGATCAATCATATGTCTGTCGTTTGACCACAGTTTCAAACATCTTCTTTTCTGACACCATTTGGCCAATGCAAGCCAAATTTTATACAGGGTCTCCATGGGATTAGGGAACAAAATTTTGTTCACAGGATATATGTCACATCACTAAGATGGCCTCCATTCCCATACACGTGTATGTTAAAATCCTTAGAAAAACATCTTCAGAACCATTGGGTATTGGCATATTTAACTTGGTAGTGTGGAATTGGGGAGTGACCCTGGGTTGACCTTGACTAATTTCATGGCAAAGTCATATGTGGCCCCTTATGCTTTTGAATGAGAAAAAATTAAAACAATGGATTTTGAGAAATTGATATGTTACCAAAGTGGTGTATTGGTGAATGAAGTGAAACCACTATGCAGTATGAATATCAAAAGTCAAGAACATTCAGTGCCCTTGGTCCAAGGTCAATTATTGTCAAATTTTCGATACATAGTAGTTGACAACCTTTTCGTAATTGAAGCAGAATTTATAATGGGACAAGGGAACAAAAAAGTTATTGAAATACAATCTATCTTAGTGACATCTTAATCATTTACCTAAGTCGAAGGTTCTCAAGTAAGTGGATCAGGACCTGTGGGCCCCTGTTCTATTTTGGTAATTGCTATTTTGAGATAGCCATAAAATACTGTTTATAGTATTAATGTCATAAAAATTGATTTGCTAAATCTACATGCTAAATGTTAGATAGCGGCCTAATGGATCTGTTTCACTGTTTTTTGGGACCACAATAGAAAATGTTCATATGCTTTCAGAACTTACCAATACAGTTTCTAAACATATGACTGATGGGTTACCAGACCAGCCTTTGTTTAGTGACATTTCCAGCATACACCACTTGTCTCCATCAAGAGAGAAAAGTACTTCCCCTACTGAAGACCAGATGATATCTAGGCGATCACACTCCACCACGAGACATAGTCAGTCACTTCCAAGAGAGATATCTCCATGCGTCATTGACAGGCAGCCTCAGAGAAATAAGGATATCCAAAACAAAAGTGGTTCCCCCATTGAAGACCAGTTTACGTCTAGGCGATCATGCTCAAGGACAAGGCATAGTCCATCACGTTTAAGAGAGAGATCTCCACGCTCCATTGAGAGACAGTCTCAGAAAAGAAAGGATGTCCATGATAAAAGTGCTTCCCCTACTGAAGACCAGTTAACATCAAGGCGTTCACGCTCCAAAACCAGGCGTAGTCGATCACTTTTAAGAGAGAGATCTCCACGCTCCATTGACAGACAGTCCCTGAGGAGAACGGATGTCCAAGACAAAAGTGCTTCCCCCACTGAAGGCCAGTTTACGTTCAGGCGATCATGCTCAAGAACAAGGCATTGTCGATCAAGTCCAAGAGAGAAGTCTCCCCACTCCATTGAGAGGCAGTCTCAAAGCAGAACGGATGTCCAAGACAAAAGTGCTTCCCACACTGCAGACCAGTTTGCATCTAGGCAATCATGCTCCAAGTCAAGGCATAGTCAGTAACCTCTTAGAGAGATGTCTCCACGCTCCATTGAGAGGCAGTCTCAGAAAAGTAATGGCGTCCAAAACAAAAGTGCTTCCCCTACTGAAGACCGGTTTACATCAAGGCGATCACACTCCAAGACAAGGCGTAGACGATCCTTTTCTAGAGAGAGATCTCCACGCTCTACTGACTTCAGCACAAGGCATAGTCGATCGCCTCTAAGAGAGAGGTCTCCAATCTCCAATGAGAGGCAGTCTCAAGGAAGGATGGGTGCCCAAGACAAAAACAAGTCCCCTACTGAAGACCACTTGCCATCTAGGTTGTCACCCTCCAAATCACGTCGGTATCGATCACCTCTGAGAGAGGGATCTATACGCGCCTTTAAGAGGCAGTCTCAGAGCCGGAAGAATGTCAGAAACAAAAGTGCTTCCCCCACTGAAACCCAAGCCCCATTTAGGCCATCACATTCCAGCATAAGGCGAAGTCGATCACCTAGAAGAGAGAGATCTCCACTGTACCATGAAAGATCAAGAAATGGGCATCATGATGAGAGAAGAGGCATCAGTCAACAACTTCAAAAAGAGAGAATAAATTCGCAAACTGAACGACCACCACATACAAGTGATAATATTCGTGGAAGATTTTCAACCAATTCATATATGAGATCTAGGGAAGAGCTATCACCTAGTTGCTCAGATATGGGAACAAGGGATAGAAGAATGTTCGCAAGAGAAGAAAGACCTCTTTTTGAAAGATCATCACAAAAAAGAGGTACTTTAAATAAGAACCTAGAGACAACTTCAACTGAATCACAACTACAGAAGAAAAGAAAAGGAAAGTCACCTGGAAACTCCGTATCAACGTCAGAAAATAGACGCAGGTTTCAAAGATCTGGAGAAAGCCCATCATCTTCAAATGAAAGTGATGTATCCTTTATCAATGGTCCTGTATTTAAAAGATTGCCTTCTTTGCCAAGGTACAGTAGATCATCATCAAGAGATAGTGGGAGCCTGCCAGTAATAACTAGCAGATCTTCCAGGTCAAATGAGAAGGGTTCCAGAAGACATGGAGAATCTGTAAAGCAACAAGTGCCAGTTCACCACAAAGCTAGTATAGTGCTAGGCCCGAAATCTGTAGCTACGCTAGATAACACTTTCGCTCTCCCTAAAGAGTAGAGTTTGGCAACCATGTGGATGTTATAGCCTGTACCCCTCTGGACATAATAAAGCCCGGAGACATTCTGAGAAATCCCTCTGGGGCGCTAGAGGGGTGAATTTGTAAAAATGACAAAAAAATGACTATTTTCTCTGATTTCTTTAAATTTTGAAAAAAATCCGGTTGTCTTAATTTTGTATTAAACTACACCCATTTATATGTTGCCACAAATGTGTTCAAATAAATAAGACCTTCCAGGGTGATGTAAATGTCACCAAAGGGGCCCCACGAAGGGATAATTACCAGTAGTATAATTTTCATAATTTTGACCCCACCCTTGAAAAATGTTATGTTCTGGATCACTTCTAAAAGATTTTGATTTTATTTAAGTATGGAGGTTTTGCATATAGCCTGTGACAGTTTTTAAGTGCATAGCATTTTTGTTCGAGATAACGGGCGTGCCACGGTAAAGTGAGATATATGAATGCAAAATTCTCTTAATCCAAACTATTTAAATTTAAACTACAACCGTCTCTCATTGACGTGGAATAAGGCATTTTGGTTGGAAGTTTGTTGATGATCACTGAAATGTTTAAATGAATATATAAACGTCCAATTTGATGCAAATTTGCTACACATGTCAGTCATAAATATTAATTTTATACAAACCCTGAAGAAAAAGGCTACCCTTCATTAAGCCGCAACCCTGTTTAATCTGTATCAAAATAATGTAGTAAATAGACATTTTATAAAGTTCCCTTACAAAGTGGAAGCTTTTTAAAGGAGAATATATACGTATTTATATGTGCTACTGATTTATATATGTTACATATTTATGTACGTTTTAAATGGACATATTTATATGTAAAATACAATTTATACAAAATGTACAATATGATTCGATTATACTGTATAAAGATAAAATTTCATTTCAAAAACTTGTGGAACCAAGGCTATTTTGAACTTAAAAGTGTATAAGTGCTTAGTATAACCAAATCGTCATGGTACCATGTTCTCCAAAACTAACGGTTGCATGTGGGCAGATGGATCTCATCAGCCTGGGAGGGTAATAAGAACTACATGTAGAAGGGTAGGTGCAATCGTTAGCCTTGGTTGGCAGTCCACCTAGGAATTCATTGCTTAGTCTGTAGACTAAACGTGCTAAAGAACACCTGTGAAAACAGCACCACTGGGTTGAAGACTTCCTAGAAGAAGTCAACGGTCAGTATAGAGCACCAACATGAGTTCAACAGTCGTGTGTTAGCTGCAAGACCCGTGCAAGCCTTGCTCAGCTTGGTACATCTAGATTTCAGAGATCACTGTTGATTAGGATAGGCCTAAGCAGCTTGGCCCTTTCCGTATGTTGTATTATATTTAGTGGCTTGCTTGGAGAAACCAAGAAGCCACTTCCACCCCCATAGGTCTCCCAAGCCTATGGGTCAATTTGGGTTGGTGTAGGCTAAACATCAAAGAGTGAACGTCCTCCTAGAAGAGGTCAACTCCCGAGGTGGAATAATACTCTTAGCCAACCGACACGTGCTCATGACCAGGCGAGCTATATATTTTTCTTGGAATTCGGTTGTGGTCAGCATAATCAGCCTGAAGAAATATGGTCTCCATCAGGTTGACTTTTGCCCAAGTAACATTTTGGAAGACAGACCCAAGGATACTTTTTGTTGTTGTGTTATTGTTTAACGTCCACGGTAAACAGCTAAGGCCATGTTCCTGGGCAGGCTTAGACCAGTACTAAGTGCACTTACTTTCACCAGTAACTGATAACTGCCCTTCTTGAATCAGCGGAAGGGGAAATGAAAGTAAATTGCCGGATCGGGTATCAAACCCGGGACCTCTGGCTTATAAGTCAGACGCGCTACCGACTGCGCTACACGGCCCGACCCCCAATGATACTTAAATATTGGGTCTGTCGGGGCCCAGCTTAAGAATGATCACGCCTACCGTTTGACGTTAGTAAGTACATGTAGTTGATAAGTGTGCGACTGATGTGACTAAGGTCGAGAAAATGAGAGGTAGGGAGAACATCTCAGGAGAAAACTGGTATGTGAGGGCTCTGAGGCCATCCGGGAAACTTGAAGAGCTGATCCACAAAATGCACAGGTACTTCTGGAACATACTGGAGCTTTGAGATATGCATTGAGAACTTTGGTGAAATGTCAACGGATGACAGACACAAGGTTTGCCAACCAGTCTGCAGCAGACTCTCCGTTTGCGAGCAGCTCCTTTCAATGTCACAACACAATTATAAAGATCTGAGCAAGATGTCAAGAAGGTAGACCATTTCTAATAGTAACTCCAGTAAATTACGAAGGACATTTTGGTTGTACAATGTGATTGGAATGGCAAGTGGTAGGGAATCACAAACAGTCTGGAGAGACGTATTAGGACCCTACTGCAATGCCGAGACAAATGAGCGGGGTCTCAAACTCCTAAATTAGCATCTTAAACAACCTGTACTGACAAAAACCTGGACCCCACAACCATCCACAAGGTGGACATAGCACAGCCGAGACAGGAAGCATTAAGACCAGATAAACTACATCTTGGTGAGGAAGCGGTTCCAACGAGGAGGACAAGGAGCTTTTTCAGCGCAGACATATGAAGTGTACATTTACTGTTGATGATTACCTCTCAAGTTCGTCTGAAGGAGACCAGAAAGACAACCCAGCCAAGACTGAGGTTTCACCGTGAGAAGTTCAAACACCCAGATGTAGACAAGCACGTTCCAAGTAACAATAGGCGGGGAAATTCGCACCATTCATCAGTCTGGGGGATGATGACAGACATAGATAGCATGATAACAAACTACAATACAACATTGACTAACACAGCCAGTGAAAGCTTAGAAAGGAACGTCAGAGGACAACGGCCTGTGTCACCAGATATGTTCTTGATCTCGCTGTGATGAAGGAGAGATTCGACGAAGAGCCGGCATGAAACAGAACGAGTGAAAGAATACAGGACAGCCGACAAGAGTGTTCCAAAGACCCTGAAGAAAGCAAAGGAGGACAGTTCGAGGAGATTGAAACTTGCCTGAACAAAAATATCAGCGTAATAGATGGTGAGGGATCTAACTTCAGGGAAACAGAGTAGATTAACAAAAATCCAGGACTCGTCTGGCACATGTCTGAAAATGCACCAAATTCTCAGCATATGGACAGAATATTGCTCAGAGCTATACAACCATGTGTCATGGTCAATACAGTTCTGGACTGCACTTGGCACTCAGAAAAATCTACAACCGATCCTTCGCGAGGCAGCTTAGATTGTAGTAGCTGCACTGAAAAAGGAAAAGTCTGCCGGGGTTGATTATATTTCAGTATAAATTGTTCAAGCAGGCAGGAAGACCATGAAAGGTCTATAAAAAGTTCTGAAGAACAGAAGAATGGCCGACCGCAATGACTCCGTCGCTGGTTACTACGCTCCCTCAAGACGGCCAACTCTGTCAGAACTGACCATCAGCCTCAAAATAAAATCATGCAGAAAGTCAATTTTAACAGGCTCAAACCCCAAGTTGAAGAAATTATCGCTGAACAAAAGGCTGGTTTCAATGTCGGAAGAAGCACAACAGAACAGATAGGCCTATCCTCTGTAGAAATTACTCAGGTGAGCAGATGGTCATTTTTTAGTCTCTTGGGCGTTTCTCGAAATGTCTCCGGGCCAAAATCTATGGTAAAATAAATGTTTATTTTAATGCACAGGGTTGCCAAACTCTACTTTTAAAGGAGAGCGAACCTCTTTTTTTTCTCCTGGGCTCCTGGACTAGTACACAGCAGAATAGATCTCAGTTACGACCAGCAAAGAGCTCTTCACAGTCCAGCCAGCATAGATCTACAGAAAAAGGTTCTTCCGTAAATACGTCTGCTACACAGTCATCATCAGCTACAACTTCACAGGCAGCAACAAGGCCAGCATCACCGAGACCATCTACATCAAGGGCAAGATCTTCTTCGCCCATCAGACAGCGAAGACAAGAAGATGTATATCCAATGCCTGAAGCAAGTAAGTTAAGCTTATTGACCATTGATACCTATGGAGAATATGTATACTGAAGCCGCATTTCAGTTGCTGATATTTTCAAACTGGCCTTAAAGGAAAGAAATTATCACTCCACCTATTGCTCTTTATTCAGGACTTGTTTAATTGAAGAATGAACTTGACAAATATTCACACTTTGCTTGCCTGAGATTTCATGATTCTTGAATGATTATTCACATGCATTTGCTTATCTGAGATTGCATGATTCTTGCATCATAAATACATTTATATTAAAATCATAGATTTCCTGGTACGTATTTGGGCGCCACTTGTGGTTTTAAGTATTAGCTTTTGTTGGCTATTGCTTTATGTGAGCGTGCACCTAATATCACCAACTGCTTTGGTTTAAAATTGTACAGCAATTAAGTGGCATTCCGCTGAAAAAAATCAAAATGAAGGACCTTGTGAATTATACAATAAAATGTAATATTTATCATTATAGTATACTCTGAAACTCTTTTATTAACAATAGTCATTTCATACTTATGCATCTATTTGTATGTTGTAGCTCCTGCTAATGCATACATTTATCCATTAAAACACTCTGAAAATTCCTTTTTTCTGCACTGGTTATGTTCGCCTGTTATTGCTTGCTGATTCTTACATGCATTTAATCAACTTTTTGGTAGCCATGCTATTATTTCAGAGTTCCAGAAACGTGTCATGTACATTCTGACTGAACTAAGAATGTTAATTAAAGAAGTGGGGCGAACTTACCAGCCACAAGACGCAGTGATAAATATACCGAAAATTGAAAATATTGAAGACTTCAATGAAATGGAAAATAGACTGAAGTGTTCTGAAGAAAGGCGGTTGGTTGTAAGTATGAATTGAACTGTATTATTAGAACAAATTATTACTTTTGTTGATTTTATCAAAGTAAAACTCTGGCAAATCACTGAGTGAGGACAGAAGGGCCTTATTATATATCTCTAGAGCGTTTTAACTCTTCACAGCGAGCTGAAGTTCCTTGCTTGTCATAGACTTGCTAGTTTACCCACTCATTCTCCCTCTGCAAACCCAGTGCTACCCACATCAAACCCGCCGCAAACCTGGTGCCATTTATTTTGCAGTTGAACATTTTCTTCTAAGAAATATTCCTTGACCGATATACATTTGGAAATATCTGATCTCTTAACAATACAGAGTAACTAGCCAACGTTATATAAACTCCTTCAGGGTTTTCTTTTTTCTAATGTCTACATGGTGATTTTTTGTCCGCCAAATATTAAAAATAAGAAATCTCTTGCAGGCTTCCCAGATGAGCAAAGTTGGTGGTAGCTCCGTAAAAGAATGTGTAAGAAATTCAATGCTAAAGTAAGTTGCACAAATTGTTCTATATTATTTTATTGCTGTATCATGTCCAGCAGTGATTCTGAATTTAGAGTATTTTTAAATCCAATTTTGACCAAACGTTCACCCTGCTGCTGCAAAAAAACCTAAACCAATCTAAAACTCTAAAACTTTGGTTTACTTTGGCTGGCTAATCTTCGCAGCATACTGACTTATTATCCTATTAAAAGAATATACAATTTCCATACAAACTGATTGATTTTCACAAATTGGCCTTGATTTATTAACTGTTTTTATTCTATTTAGAACACGAAGGATTTAATACAGGATTTATCCGTGTGCTTACATTATGTATCATTGAATTTTTAAACGATTTAGAGAAATCGATCAAATGTGCGGCTTTGCCGAGCGTTTTATCAATTTCTCATTCACGTTTAAGAAATACATATTATTGAGACTAGAATGCAAGATCCTATTTGTATTGCATGCACTGAAATCAATCGCATCACATGTTTGTCTTCAGAAAACTTGCTAGCAACAGCATTGCATTATTTGCCCAAACAGACAGCCTAAATTCTGCACCTGCTGCAAGCACAGCCGGTCCTTGTCCTACTATTTATTTTCCTGTTATCACGGTTCTACCATAGACAAATGCCTACAAAAATGCGCAGATAGGATGGCAACCGTGGAAACCCTGAATAACCATGTTCCTAGGGAACAGTCTGCTCTCGGTTCCACTGTCTGTACAGACCTATGTGCCCGAAAACTTAGGAGCTTTACGGTAGACATGGCAAGTATGTGTTATAACTATATATACTCTACAGTTGATCAATTTCACCATGAACAATAACTCTCTTTTGTTTTAACAAATAAAGAACAGAGTCGTTCTGTATACGACTACCTTAATACACTCTTAGAAAAAATTCATATGACATTTAAATCCAGCTTATATGAAATCTTTGGACAAGAAAGCCTGTTTTGTACACTTACTTTTGCCCTAAGTATATTGCCTGTTAGAAAATGTCTTGACAGCAGTTATTATATTTACCAGGCTGTTTGACAACAGTGTCATGGCAGAAATGACAATGGCTGGGAGAAATGGAAACATTGCTTTCGCCAAGACTGAAATATACAGTATCGTCAAAGGTAAATGAAGAAGCAAATACCAGATTGCATGTTCATGATCCAATAAGCAAACGGATCCAGGCAGTGGCTCACAACAATAACATACCACGGTAGTGCTATGGATGGATGGATGACTTGCAATTTTACGTCCTTTTCAACATTAGTTCAGTGCTCTCAGGACAATGGGGAAATATTGTTGAAAGGCTGTGTGCAATGGAACCCCGTTTACGTTTGAAAAGCTGGTCGCCTCAAGCACGAATCGAACCCGGGACTGCTAGATCAGTAGGCCAGCGCTTATCCTACTGAGCTACCATAATGGTTTGTGAATGCATGTACTTTACTGTAAAAGATGTTGTTATAACATCAGGATGACAGTTGGCCATTTGACGCCTACAACACAAATACGTGTGTGATTACGCTGCAGCACACAATAAGCAGTGCATAAATTATTATATACACTGTAGCAAAGTATAATATATTATCACATTTATGACCATTTCACATGACAAATGAGCAACAGTCAGGAACACATTTCCACTTTCTACTTCAAACGCCAAAACGGAAAGGTACGCAAACAAAAAACAGCACCATAATTGGGACTAACACAAGCGAAAAAGCAAGTGGAGAGTTCTTTCCAAATGGGTGGCCAAAGGGCAATCCCGAATAAAATATGCACCATGCAAAAACAAACAAATCAGATGAACATAACATGCTAGAAGTACTGCCTCGGAATGGTCAGTAAAAACTACGGGGGTGGGGGGGCGGGGGGGGGGTGGAGAGGGTTACGTACACACAACCTCACCCTCAGTTCTGCTGTGGTTTCTTCGCCTTAGCCGTGTCCGTATCAGCAATATAGGACTGATTGCAATGGGAATATCTAAACTTTATTATAAAAGTTAATGGTTTTATTCAGTAACCTTATCAAATATTTAATGCTGAACAAATATTTTATTTCAGCATCTACTATGCAACAAATTCCAAATGCTACAGAATCAGAAATTCACAAACAGTTTGAGTCCTGTCTGAAGTGGGCCCCCTACAGAAAAGGTGGTGGAGGACCAAATACTAAGAGGACATACAACATCGAATAGTTGATTTCGAACTGTGTTTATTTTGACTTCGAACACTTTTGACTATGACCAGCAGAGTCGGTTTAACCTATTTATGCCCAGTGAATTTTCTCAATTCTTATAATTTGGATGAGTCCATTTGTCATATAAGGGATGTCTGGTCTTATTTATTTTTGATAGATATTCCTGTTAGCAAACAGTGAAGACCCTGATCAGATTGAGCTTAAACAGCCTCTGATCTGGATCTGTACTGTTTGCCTATGCCCCAAGGCACAAATGGATGAATAACACAACAGTTTTGCTGTTCAGTGTTATCATAACCATCTTGAATTACTATTCATTTTACTAATTCTTTACCAGTTATAAACATTAATGTGGCACGAGGACCGATTCTCAGCTCAAAAGTGGATAATTACTTACTTTAAATAAACGAACTGTTTTAGTTCAGCTATCTTCAGATTTCAAAAGCTCAACTGGGCAGTGTTTATGAGTAATATTTATAGTTTGGAAATCTGATTATCACATTGTTCTGCTGATGTGTTTCACATAGCTACACACGCCACACACACTCCATTTTTTTGCTATCATCATATATGGTTGTGTGTTCACCAGTTACACTAGCTGGTACCAGTCCGTCTAGAACTGTTGATGACTTTCTGCATTAACCCAGCTAATACAAGAGGTTGACACAACGTTGAATAAACGTTCCAAGAATGATTCAACGTTGCGTGATGCTGCTTATTCGGCATGCAATGTTAAATCAACATTTATTCAACCTTGATTCAATGTCATGACGCTGAATTAAGGTTGATTCAATGTTGATTCAACGTTGTGTGTCTGCTGGGTGGGATTATATCCTCTCGGTAGGCAAAAGAGGCTGATTCAACGTTGATTCAACGTTATCAACATTGATTCAACTTTGATTCAACGTTGGGACTATTTCATGTTTAATAAAAGTTTAATTAAAGGTATTCTCAACAAGAAATAAACATTGAATCAATGCTGATATATCTATGTTTATTAAACGTTTAATTTTAGTGTAGAATAAACTTTTATTTGTCAACGTTTAATAAATGTTGTTACTCCTACGTTTACTCAGCTTACAAAATCTACAAAAAATCTACGTTTATTCAAGGTTTAAATCAAATGTTGATTAAATAGTTATTCAACTTTAAATGCCCGCTGGGTAGTTATGTCGCATGCCAGTCCATTTTGGGTTCATATGCAAATGTTGAAACAAACGATGATTCAAACATTAGAAGGGCACTTTTTTCTGTTTTCACAGATAAAACCCTTTGAAAACTGCAGAATTTAAACGCATGAAAACGTGTTTTATATTGACTGAAATCATGAACAGTGTCAGCGAGATCTGGCCCAGAGGTTATAAATCTTGAGTACATTCTCAAACTCGAAATAAAGCACACATGCTCGGAAGCAGCCAATCAGTGTGTTTTATTTTGAGTTTGAGATTATTCTCAAGTTTTATAACCTCGAACCCTAAGATCAGACACTAATGGAGCAGTCTTAACAAAAATGCAGTGCAAAAAAACTTCTGTTCGGCGCATCATGACCGCAAGTAGATTGCTAAATTTTAGCCCTTAAGTTCAAAACTCAGTCTACAATGAAATGTCCTTTGCAAATTCAATTCTTAACTATAAAAAAAAACAAGTTTTTCTTCCACAATTACCATGGTGCTATTAAGGCTGTACAGTGTGGGTAACAAGAGCTCCGCTGAGCTGGGCAAAATACGCCCGTTGGGGCTTAAAGTTGGAATGAAAACAAGAGATGACAGAATTTTGTCAGTAGCTTAAATCTTCAATAATAAGGCAGATATAAAACTACAAAACAAATGAAGCTTATATGAAACTCCTAGAAAAAAATATAAAGGGGCATAATTCCATTAGAATTAAAAGTAGGGCTATGGTTCTTCTTCTCTGCATATCGTGTGGTATTTGTACAAACTTTCATGAAGA
This sequence comes from Ctena decussata, assembly GCA_963989385.1. Taxonomy (NCBI): domain Eukaryota; kingdom Metazoa; phylum Mollusca; class Bivalvia; order Lucinida; family Lucinidae; genus Ctena; species Ctena decussata. The sequence continues at coordinate 1,722,621 of OZ022501.1, read as the reverse complement.
AATCTTAAACGGTTTTCAAGATACGGAACAGACACAAAGCTAATATGAAATTACTATATGAAAAATACAAAAGTGCATAATTCCGTCAAAACTGAAAGTAGGGTATGGTTCTTTTTCTCTGCCAATTGTCTGATGACGCTTCATATTTGTATAAATTTTTTATGAAGAAATCTTATATGGTTTTCGAGATATGGAGCCGACAAATAATGTTACCTTTTGAAGTTTGACCTTGACCTTTGTCGGACATTGTTGAAATACACGTTTTTCACGTTGCCTTGATAAGGAGAACATTTGACTCAAGTTTCAAAACAATCTTTCAAAGGGTTAAGGAGATATGAAGAGGACACGAATTTGATACAAAAGTACAATACAAAAAATACAAAGGGGCTTATTTTTGTTAAAAGTGAAAGTAGGGTTATGGTTCTTTTTCTCTGCACATCTTCTGATGATGCTTTATATTTATACAAACTTTCGTGAAGAAATCTTAATCGGTTTTCCAGATATGGAGCGAACACGAAGCTTAAATGAAAAATACAAAGGGACATAATTCCGTCAAAACTGAAAGCTCATGAAATCTAAACGAAAATGCTACGAAAAGTGAAAGAATATATTGGAAGTCTAAAACCTTTTTGTTAGCAATAGCAATGATTGTTATAAATGAATAGTCTGATAAAAGATAGAAATGAAAAACTTTCTCTTTCTCTCTCTCTCTCTCTCTCTGAATATAATCATTTGCCTGTAATATATGAAGGTTTTACATGTAACCTTACACATTATTATAACAAATTTCTGTATGATGTTTAACGGAATAAAGTGACATATTATAATATGATCATGCTAATCGAATATTGTATTACTTAAAAAAATTATATTACCATAATTATGCCTAACAAGGTCATACATGTACTCAATCATCAGTAAAATTTTGAATCTGGCCAATTTTGTAAATGCTGCCGATGCAATGCTGCCATTAAGTCGGAGGATTCAGTATAAAAAAAAAAAAGAATAAAGTAAACAAAAATTAAAAATGAATAAATAATAAAGGAAGCCATAAGTTTGTGTTAACGGATAATTAGTTGCGCCGCACAAACAGTTAGTTTATTTAGACACATGTTAATTTGAAATTGTCACCACAGAACACCCGCGGCTCTCTTTGAACTATGATCAAAGAATCCACTGAAGGCAGAGTAGATACCTTTATACAACAGGAAACAAACATTTTTAATTTAGAAAATTAACATAGGATACAGATACAGATACTCTTTATTAGAGTACCCATGCATGATAAAACGTACCACTTCAAGTGGAATCAATTTACATGAATTATGAGAGATTATAAAATAAATTAACACACTAAGATATCTATGCTTCACAATACATCATTTATATAATTATTATGCATCATGATGTGATAAATGTGCAACATGATGCGCTAAATATAAAGCATGGTTATTTACATCATTTTAACATCTACCCTGTAAACGTGTGAGTGACTATCGACTTCTTTGCCAATCGAGCCGAAAACCCCCCTCGAATCCCTAATAGATGACGTCACCGTTTTATGTCCTATAGGCATTTAAGTGATTTGGAGCACAGGACAGACCAAACTATTATATGTTATTGATCTGAGTTACAGACGTTTGCATGCCTGTGGACGTACATTCTACGCCCTAAGCCTCCTGACGCAATATTGATTCAACGTTGATTCAACATCATGACGCTGATTCAACGTTGACCCAATACTGTGTTCCTGCTGAAAGCTTAGTCAGTAGTAGGTATACACAGAATAAAAACATATTACCTTCAGAAACTATCCGGGTAATGTCACTTATAATTTATTCACCAAAGAAAAAAATGACTTGCAAGTGCAGAGGCATAAATACTTTGAACCTGATCTTGTATAAATAGACCGTCTCTGCAGTTGTTAAACAACATTAAAAATGTAAGTAAACCCAAAATTAGAAGAATATTTAAAGGTACTGTTACATTTAATGTAAAACTTTTTTGCCTCTTTCCTTCTACTGAGCCGTATATGATGAGCCATCCCAGTCATAAAGTGCAATGTGGTCATGGTCTTTACTATAAGTCTCTGGCGTGTTTGTCGAGTGGAGGATTAGAGTCTTGTGTGTTATCTATGTGACAAATTAATGTAATGTACGTTTCTCTTGCTGCGGATAGATCGTTTGTGTGTTACCCTTGTAATGGTGGATAAGTGGGTTTTTTATGTTTTTATGGCGGTGGATTAATTTTGTGTGTTTCAAATGAGGCGTGATGTCTTGTGTGTTTCTAATATGCCTGAGTATTGTCTTGTGTATTTCCCATGTGGCGGATAAACATTTCGAGTGTTTCGCATGTGGCAGACTAATGTCTTGTATGTTCTGATGTAAAAGATTTAATATTTGCCGCGTTGCAAATGACTGCCTAGCAACATTTTGGTTTGGTTTTCCCATGTAGCGGAAAAATGTTTTAGATTTTCCTATGTAGAACTCAAACAGCTATCCGCAGGTACTATGATATTTCTACTTTACTATTGAGTAAGGCCATTGGAATGTTATGCAATTACCAGAGCAAAGTCGTATTTGTACATGCTCTTGCATAAGTATTCGACGCAACGGATATCATACGATAGGAATCAAGTATTTCATTGATATTTGTAACCAGAATCCTAAATCAGACCTAGAATGACTACGTGTGCTGGTTATACCCACTTGGCGCAGAAATGGTAATGGCTGAGTTGCTTTCCCATAAGGTGTGCTCATCCATCCCAACGTATACTTACCTCAGTGCATACATACTAAGTAAGCCTTGCACTGTCGTTGCACTTGCATGTACCTATTTTATTTTTGTATCGTATTATATTGTATTACACTTGGTGTCAATCCTGTGACAAGATTTACCCCATTTAAACTGATTTGTCCGTGTGTATATAGCAAGTCACGGCACTTTGGGGAGTAAACAGTAACTATCAAGCTGTATCCCAGAGAGAGATAGAATATCCAAGCAAACCCATCCCGCACCTACTGCAAGCGCACTATCTATAAGCAGAACGCCCCGATAAGCGTCGATACGAGAATTGAACAGAACAGAACAGAACATAAGAGTATAATACTTCTATGGACGCATTTCAGGACGCTATTAACGAATCATACCACCCTTACCAGAAAACACCAACTTAGCACGAAATATTGCGCATTGAGAAAGGTCTATACTTAGTATAAGGGTAGTATAAAATAGTTATACCATGGATCTGCTACCCCAACTGAAACACGACTCACTTTCAGGTGAAAGAAAGCACCGACACAAAGAAAACAAGTAACAGCAACATCTAATCATCTATTTGACCTATTTTCTATGTTAAGTTCAAAGCAAAGTCGGCAGCTCGTCTAAAGGTGGCCATATTGCTACAGACAAGTGGACATAAGAACAAGACCTGTCACAGGGACAGGATAGCTCACCTGACAGCACCTTGCCCATCACATAAAAAACTTTAACGTAAAACTTTAACATTTTGCTAACGCCGACTCCGCCGCTGACGCCGACGCCGGGGGTAGTGCAATAGCTCTTTCTGAACTTCGTTCAGGCGAGCTAAAAAGTAATATTGAGGAACAAGAACAGATGTACCGCCTTAGAACGGTCAACAATGGATTGCTGGGGGCTGAGGGAGGCTGGGGCGGTTACTTAAACTAATTTGACATAATCCAAACCTCGTCTTCTGAGCTGAAATGAGGACTCAGCTAGAAATCACGCAGAGCAAAGATATACATACATCTTTGCCAGCCAAAGGTACTAAGTCCATTTTGTTTCTGACGTACCCTTGGCCGACGGATATTCGGAAAGTCGGATAGCAGCGCTACCTTTTGGCAGCAGTGAGTTGCTCCCCACGGCGCGTGTTATTTTCAGACCAATCAGAAGACCCGTTGCAAAACACAGTTGTCTCAGACCTTTACAAAATTAATCAAATTCACTGATGAATTTGTTAAATCTTGCCCGTCTATTATTTATTTATTTATTTATTTATTTATTTATTTGTTTCTAAATTTGCTATCGTTCACGGTTATCATGATAAGAGTGTTTTTTATACGGAAAATGTTTTGTTACGGACAATTTGATTGGATACAATGGAAGTCGCTCGCATCAAATAAAATGGCGCATTGGAAAATTCGAATTTAGGAATAGGCGTCAACCAAGGGCACGTATGACTTACTACCCTTGGCTCGCGAAGATCGGGATATCCGATAAAGGGCTACAGGAAGAATGTGAAAACCTGGGGTCGTATTTATAAAATCACTTAAGTGGTTGCTATGCTGTTCTAAGGCTTAATTTCTATAAAGGAAATTTCATATAACTATGAAATTTGCTCTGGAGGAACAGTCTGAAAAAGACTGTTCCTCCAGAGCAAATTTCATAGTTATAGGGAATCTCCTTCAAAGAAATTAAGCCTTAGTAACAGCATAGCAACCACTTAAGTCGTTTTATAAATACGGCTCCAGATCACACAACCAAGAATGTCGGCTACAGGATGATCTGGTGCATTGTCATGAAACAAATGAATATAATCCATCCCTATACGTGGGTGCTTCGAAACACAGTGTTGAGTGACACAAAGGAGAATTTGTTCCTTGCCAAATATGCCAGTAACACTACAGTCCTGAGGCACAGGAGCCCTTTTTCTGTCAATCAAAAAAAAAAAAAATAAAAAAACATACATACATAAATGGCTGCATAGTACTACTTTTGCAAGCAATCTGCACTCGGTTGTTGACCCTTTTAACCTATCCAAACGTTGTTATAATACCCACTATCAGCGTAGGAGGTACAGTAGCATTTTAATGGCTCGAACCCTGGTGGCTCGTTTACCCTGCCTGGCTAGAACTCATTTTTGGGTCCCTAGAGGTCAATTTATATAGAAACTAGCCCTGGATGGTTAGAACCACCTTTGGCTGGAGCTATTTTTTATGGTCCCAAGCCCGTTTGAGTCATTGCAGTTCTACTATATAAAGTTTTTGTCCTTCCGTTCGTTCGTTCTTTCATCCTTCCATTGTTGAACTTTCACGTCAAAGTTTAGCCCTTAACCGTTTGCAATTGCTCATATTTTCATCACATGTAAGATTCTTCTCAGAACCGGTTCCAGTACAGACTTCCCAGCGAGCACATGACGTCGAAATGACGTCGTACTGACGTCGATGCGCCGTGATGACGTCACATCGACGTCAGAACGACGTCATTTCAACGTCATGTGCCTGCTGGTTTAAATACACTATTTTTTCTGCATCGTTTTAGAATGACCACAGCAACAACTTTTTTTCTAAATTCTGATTTCTTATCTAATATTTAAGTTGAATAGGCCATACAACTTATATACTAGAAATCAGAATTTTGAATAAAAAAAAAATAGTTATTGGGTACACTTCCATGTTGTTGGGATTTTTTGCCTTTTTATTTCGATAGGGTTACAATTTCCGTGACTTACTATTTGCTTCCCTGGATGACAAAGGCCTTCCTAAAATAGTTTTTTTTTTAGGGAAAGAATTTCTCCTACTGCGAAGGGAGAGAAATAGAAATGTTGAAGTTCCTTTCTCTGAGGGTGTGCCTATTCACCTAAAATCGATGCAATGTAAATACAGTAGAAACTCCAAAACATATCAGGGTGGTGCTTTTGACATCAAACCGCCGTCGATCAAATTTGTGGTTCCCGTCACCATGCTAGAATGTTCGCTCAAGAGATACATGATGGGCTCAACAGCCTCCCTGGGTTCGCAGAATCGTCCTAGGGGTGTGTGTGACAGCTTCACCTGGTCCAGTTTTTTCGGGTGTTTTGAATAAAGATCATTCAGCCATCCCACCCAAATATACGTCGGATTAACAGAATTAACTCTAATCTGGTGTGGACCAAGTTCAAATGCAAACTGCTTCGTAACCATGTCAACTGCAGCTTTAGATACGTTGTACCACATTAGCTTTCTTATAGGGTATATGCCGGTTACACTATAAAAGATAGAGAGTACATGTAATACAACATGTTATAACATTTTAGCAAGACAAAGTAAAGAGAAAAACACTTAAAGGCAACTGGTACAAACTTTATAGTTTCGTTTCAGCCCTCCCTTCTTAATATGGCCCAACTTTTAGGTCTCTAAAAGCAAAGTGTTTCCTTTAAGAGATGGTCCCGTTTGAAAAGCGCTTCGTCGCTCAAGGCCCAGTTGTTCAAAGCCATTAGTCGAGGATTAGTTAAGTCATATAAAATTCACAAAATTGATTGCAGTAAGATTTTTGCTGAAAAATTGTGAGGAGCTTCTGCACCGCAAAAGCTCCTCACAATTTGCAGCAAAAATGGCAGTATTTTTACGAATAGAATATTTAAATTTAATATCTGGTTATCTAACAATGTCGTTAGGTTTGAACAGCTGGGCCCAGAAAAGCAAAAATGAAGTCATAAAAAGTTGTCTTTCTTAAAAAATGGAAGTGGACCCATTCACCTTCAGTTTAGAATATTCGAAAGCGCAGCCATATATAATATGTTTATTTCATTTTACTAAACTAGAAAATGTATGAAAACTATTTTTCGATGTCGTAAAACTATGCAGTTTTGTGGTGTGCCTTATATATTTATGTTTGGTTTAGTTTTATGACCACCGACCTGGGAAAGTGCCATTGGTGGGATGCATCAGCTCCTGATAACTGCCCTTTTATTTATCTATTTCATTTTTTTTTATTTGAACAGGAACTAAAGATGAACCAAGAACCATAATAATAACATCCGTCATCAAACAGGTCCGGGCTATCTTAATTGTAGTTGTTTCTGAGAGCTATCATTTCCAAGCACATCATTCACTTGTTCTAGCGGTTCCGGCTTCCAGTGCCGCTGAAGGCGGAAATCTTTCAGACCGTAAACGGGGTTCCACTCCACACAGCATTTCATTATCACCCTCCCATCGTCCTTCTATGACTGAAATACTGTTGAAAAGGATGTAAAATCGCAAATCATCCGTTTCATTCACCGATGTGCGTTGCGGAAACAAACGTAGATAATTTTTTTTTAAATTAACTATGAAACAGCCGCTATTATATATTTGTAAACAAGATATTTTCTAAAAGTTTGATACATGTAGCTAAGGTAGTTTTTATTGCTTCATTAGGCAACATAAAATACATGTATTTCAGATTATAGTTTTTCTTAGGTAATAAGACGGGGTTTTCCCTTCAAAGACAATGCAAAAGATTAAGATCCGTCTTATAAGATCTAGGACGGATCTAGGCCTTATAAGACGGATCTAGATCTAATAAGACGGACCTAGACCTTATAAGACGGATAAGATCCGTCTTATCAGATCTAGGACGGATCTAGGCCTTATAAGACGGATCTAGATCTAATAAGACGGACCTAGACCTTATAAGACGGATCTAGGACGGATCTAGGCCTTATAAGACGGATCTAGATCTTATAAGACGGACCTAGACCTTATAAGACGGATCTAAATTTTATAAGACGGATCTAAACCTTATAAGACGGATCTAGATCTTATAAAACGGATCTAAATTTTAAAAGACGGATCTAGATCTTATGACGGATCTAAATTTTAAAAGACGGATCTAGATCTTATAAGACGGATCTAATTCTTAAAAGACAGATCTAGATCTTTGGGATTGTTCTGGAGAAAACCCGTTTTGAAGCTGAATCAAGCGAGATTGATTTACATATTTGCGGTAATTTTGGAAGGATAAACTCCCGTCTGTGAAAGTGAAATATACGTTATATGAGCCGCGACACGAGAAAACCAACAATGTGGTTGTGCGCCCAGCGCAGACTCAGATCAGCCTGGGCATCCGCCTAGTCCGCTAAGACTCTTCGCTAAGCGCTTAAAGGGTAGCTAAGGGTCTAAGCTACCTCCATGCGGACAGCGAAGACTCTGATCAGATTGGGCGGATGCCCAGGCTGATCTGAGTCTGCGCTGGACGCACAACGACATTGTTGGTTTTCTCGTGTCGCGGCTCATGTATTCTGTAACAGAATTTTACATCTTCGCTGAATCGCCGCAGGGTCAATTCAGAATGCCTTACCTTGAGACATTGACTATTGTTCCATGTTTTCCGGCTGATATCATTTTCTTGCTCGTTGCTTGAATAACATTGATTGGAGCCATCAAGTTCACGCGGAACGCTTCTTCAAGCATCGACTCCGAGACATCGGTCGAGTCCATTCCTGCGACTCCTTGTGGCTTCCGTAACATTGCATTGTTCACAACACAGTCCATTACCTCAAGTTCGTCTAAAACTGCCCGTGTCCCTTTCCAGTCTCCTAGGTCTTGCACAATCGGATGTATATTGCTGCATTCGTTCGCCAGAGACTCTATAGGTTCCTTCCTCCGCCCGAGGGCGTACACCTCTGCCCCTGCTTTTACCATTGCTTTAGCTAATTCTCGACCAAGGCCACTACCGGCACCGGTAATCAAAGCCTTCTTTCCAATGAAACAAAACGGCATGGCTATACATGTAGTTTCTTCAACTGAAAAAAATAGGGAAGTGCTTTATTATAGATCTGGAAATGACACCTGATCTTCTCGAGACCCACAGAAACAGGTTACCATTTTGGTACGTGAATTTTAGCCTTTTAGTATAGATTACATGTTACCAATATGCGTGTTTCCTCAGAGCATGAAATTTCAGGGCTAAATTTTGTTTAGAATTTCTATGTAAATTCTTCATTTAAGACTAAAAATTTATAGGCGTTATTTATCATGTTTTATACACTCTCTTGTAACAAGAATTCCGCGGAATGCTATGTCGCACCTGCATTGCGTTTCCACTGTAGTAAAGACTATATAGTTAAAAGAACTTTATGAAAAATGGACAAAAATGCTGATGCAATTTCGGATGTAAAATTTTACTAAGTCAGAAGAGCATGAAATATAGGCAAAGGGTAAGAATAACTGCAACATCCCTCGTGAACATTCTAAGAAGAAACTTTATGCCAGGTGTGATGACTACAGGTATCATACTTTCAGACGAAAGGACTAAAGCGCCAGGGCCGATATATATTTTGGGGTTTAACAGAGCATGAAATATAGGTCAAGGTATAAATAAGAGCAATAGCCCTCAAAAACATTTTTAGAAGAAGCTTTATGCCAGGTTTGATGATTGTAGGTATCAAAATTTGCGAGATATCTACTTAAACGCTAGGGTTGACGTAATTGTTGAGGGACGGTTTTACAAAAAAGTCAGCAGAGCATAAAATAAAGGTGAAGGTATAAATAAGAGCAACAGCCCTCAAGAACACTCTAAGAAGAAGCTTTATGCCAGGTTTGATGATTGTAGGTATCATAGTTTGCGAGAAATGGACTTAAATGCCAGGGTCGACGTAAATGTTGGTGGCCTATTTCACAAAGTCAGCAGAGCATAAAATACAGGGTAAGGGTAAAAATAATAGCAACGGCCCTCAAGAACATCCTAAGAAGAAGCTTTATGCCAGGTTTGATGATTGTAGGTATCATACTTTGCGAGAAATGGACTTAAATGCTAGAGAGCCTAGGGTCGACGTAATTGTTGACGGACGGACGTACGGACGGACGGACGGAATGACTGACGGACGGACGGAAAAGTGAACTCCTATATCGCACCTTGCTAAAGCAGGTGCGACAAAAAATGGACTTAGACCAATTTTGAACATGTAAGAGGCGCGGTGGTCGAGTGGTTAGAGTGGCTCGGCTATTGTGCAGAAATGCACCGTAAGGTCGTGAGTTCGCGGCTCACTGTCGCCATACGATGACTGGAAAACTCTGTCAACCCAGCAGTAAATGGGTACCTTTTTCGAATCAGGGAAGGATAAGGCAGCGAAAGGAGAGGGATGGGCTCCGCCTTTCATCAGCTGTGCCCAAGACACAGTGGGTCTCTAATCCCCACTGCCCCTACGGCTATTAGGCTATGGGAAACCTTTACCTTTTTAAGGGGAAAAAAACGAAACAAATGAGAGTTTTTCGAAGGTAAATTTTACAAGAGCGTTCTATACATTCTGTTACAGATGTACTTGCAGTATAAAGACTCTCAGTAACTTATTTTCAGAAATTTGCTTTATTTGGGCTGTGATTAGATGCAGACATCTTGGCCGAAAAATCCAGAGAAACCGTAATAACAATTTCAATCTAGATGTAGTCCCCAAGACGACTGCTGACGCATTGTTTAATACAGTTATGGTTTACCTTAGGAAAAACGCTGAGACTTCGGGCATCACAGTGTGAAATTAAATTCTTAAAAAAATCCTTCAAGAGCAGAGAATATATTCAGAAGAAGGAACATGGGCCAGACTACGTAGTTTCGGCTAATAAAGTCTTTGGCCGACAGAAATTTTCATTGGACACTCTGCTTCAGAGGTAACAACGTGTATTGTCAGAGTGTCGTTTACATGATTCGTATCCACTTTGCCCATATCAGCACGGGCATGCAACTATATGGTCCCGGCATTGACAATTGAGGCGAGGTGGCGGGGGTATGTAAGGGGGGGGGGGGGGGGGGGGCGAAGCGGGGCGGGGGCCATAACATAAAACTTACCTGTAGTCACTATCCGGGTAGCCTGAATAATGACTTTTAAAGGCGTTAGACACGCAAAGTATTTTACCTAATCTCCATTAGACCGCATCTGTATATTGAATGTGTCATTTGTGTCGAATTATTTTGTATTTTCTTTAGTCTAATTCACAGCTTACTTTCGATTGCCCCAACATGATGAGCCACAACACTGATAAAGGGTATGAAGTATACCTAATTCTTATGACTGTTGACTGTCGATATTTCAAAGTAAAAGACAGGCAATGATCAGGAATAAATACAATCAAATCCCACATCTCCTCTCAAAACCAAAAGGAAAAGAAACACACACATATATAAATTGACAAAAGGGTCACGAAAGAAACACACGGCAAACCAAATGAGCAGCTCTTTTCCAAACAGATCATTCAGCAACCCCAACTAAAACCAGCAGTAACATCTGTTTTTACCTATTTTCTATTTTAAAAATACAATATGAAACAGAAAGCAGACTGGGCCGCTTTACAGATGACTATACATCTAGACGACCAAAGACAAGCGGACATAAGAACATTGACACTGAGGAAGGACAACAGAAATACCGCCTTTGGTTGGGACTGAACCTAGTTTTACTAGATATCAAACACTGATATCTCAATGATCCTCCCCCGATAGCTCAGTAGGTTAAGCGCTGGCCTGCTGATCCAGCGGTCCGGGTTCAAGACCCACTGGAAACGAGTGGTGCGCACTTCCTACCTATTGTTGCTTGAAAAGTGCATACCACATCTGGGTAAATTAACTTCTCAAGATCAATCTTCAGTCTCTGCTGGGGTTGGCTTTCTCGCCTTCTTTTCGTGTTATTTCGCTGTTTTCTCCTAGCTACACTTCGAAGGGATGGTCGGGTCGGGCGATGGTGCTGTGTAGCTTTTAGTGCCGGAGCATCCTACTTATTTAGAAAAAAGTAGGCCAAGGGCGAGCTGTGCTTGGAGCAGGTGCGAAATGGAGTTGTTTGGAATTTCTCTCTCTCTCTCTCTCTCTCTCTCTCTCTCTCTAATTAAGGCATTTAGTCTGTATTTCAAATAAATATATTAGGGGTACAATGCAACTGTTATTTATAAACCTTAAAAGATCCCCCCATTCACTCTACATTGGAGTCCGTGCACTGTTTTTCGTTTATTGCACGGAGTCAAGTGCATATTTTACGGAGTTAAGGAGTCACATTCACCTGAGGCCGTATTGATAAAACCACTCAAGTCGTTGCTATGCTGTTGCTAGGGCTAAATTTCTATAAAGGAGATTCCCTACAACTATGAAATTTGCTCTGGAGGAACAGTCTGATTCAGACTGTTCCTCCAGAGCAAATTTCATAGTTGTAGGGAACTCCTTCAAAGAAATTTAGCCCTAGCAACAGCATGGCAACCACTTAAGTCGTTTTATAAATACGGCCTCAGAACTACTTTTGGAGAGGGAAAAGAGAAAAGTTTGGCAGCCATTTTGTCATCAACAGCAATTAAAATACAAGTAAAATGACGACTCTAGTGTCGGTTTCGCTGCATGAACTGTATAAAAGACAATTAAAAATGAGCAACCTTTGATCTGTCACGCTTTCAAAACAAATTCTGCTAACAATTATGGAAATTTGCGAAAGATCTGCAGAGAGTACGACTGAAAAATGACGCCCACTTCTTGTTAAAGACAAATATTCTCTACTACATAGAACCCGCCCCTAGCTGTTAGTGGTTTTATGATGTTATGTCATTGCTGAAATAGCAGTGTCACAGGACTCAGGCGTAAAACGATTATGACACCCAATAAACAAGCATATTTGACTTTCATGTCAGTTTTTGTAACGCTATTGTAAATATGAAACCCACGCACAAATCGAATGTGGTGGCCACTGGTAAACGGCCGGCCCTGGTCCTAGCCAGTATGGTCGTAATACAGGAGTTGTACATAGTCACGAGAAGCAATCTTGCCCCGAGGTTATAAAACTTTTTTCATGCTCAACTCAGCTGAGCATGAAATTTTATCTGATAATAAACAGCAAATTACTGATAAGCACAGTTGGTTTCTTGCTCAGTTTAGCTGAGTATGAAATTTTCTCTGCTTATGAATATGAAAATGCCAACATTAGTTGGCATTTTCATATTTATCAGCAGAGACAATATCATGCTCAGCTGAGTTGAGCACGAAAAAAGTTTTATAACCTTGGGGCCTTATACTGTCTGTATACGACATTCACATTACCAATTACTGTCAACTGATACGTGCCAGCAGTTTGGATACTGGCACTAAGGCCTAATGCGTACTATATGCATTTTCCATCAAAACATAAAAAATTTTCGCTATTTTTCTTTTAGTTTGATAACTTGAGTTTCTTCGTTCTAGGGGAAACTCGGCCCAAGTCTGAAGCGTCTATTTTAAAAAAACGTAACGGTTTCCCGTAGCCTAATGGCCGTAGGGACAGTGGTTATTAGAGACCCACTGTATCTTACGCACAGCATATGAAAGGTTGAGCCGATCCCGCTCCTTTCGCTGTCTTATTCTTCCCTGGTTCGTAACAGTACCCATTTACTGGAAGGTTGACAGAGTCGCCGGATGGCCCGACCCGGGCTTGAACCCGCGACCTTCTGCATTATTACCGAGTCGCTTTAGCCACTGTGCCAGGCGCCTCTCTATATTTGAAAAGAGCCAGTAGTGTTCCTGAAAATGGCATGCACACACTTTATCCCGCGTCACAGACATGCGTACGTAGGCACTGCAGCATCTGTCAGAAGGACAATAACCCATATGGTCTCGGCCATAAAATGTCGGGGAAGAATACAAAATAATAGAAATACCTTTATAAATTTTGCAGTCTCATTTAGACCATACTTACAGATATTACTTTTAGATATGTCATTCAAAACCAATCCAGGTGTATTTTATTGTTCATTTTTTTTTCTTTTATTTATTTCTAATGGGCCTCATATCACATCACAAGCCGCCACAATCATTTTATGTGCTTTCCAAAAAAAAAAAAAAAAATCTTTTTCACTTATATCGGGAGAAGGTTCCGCAAGCAGAATATGGTTTTCTCACTTGTGCGCAGAGATTCGAACCTACAGAGCCGAGTGAGATGTTTGAAAGCAACGCTCTTATACATTAGGCAACAGAGGCCCATTCTTAATAAACATGAAGCCCTAGCGTATATGCAAACACCAATGACTCTGACCAACAAAGGTCGAAATTCGTCACGCAAAAATCTCTAGGAATTATTCAGGCGGGAATGACGTTAGCCATACTGTACTGATGTACAAGTTTGAATAGGGTGAGATACAATGAGCAGCGACACGACAAAATCAATAAAGTGGCATGTGCGCCACGCAAAGACTCAGATCAGCCTGGACACCCGTCCAGTCTAATCAGTCTTCGCTGTAGGCTTAAACGGTAGCTAAGGGTCTAAAATACCTCCATGTCGACAGCAAAGACTGATCAGACTGAGTGGATAACCAGGCTGATCTGAATCTTCGCTTGGCGCACGTGCCACTTTGTTAGTTTTCTCGCGTCGCGGCTCATTTATGATTTTGATTTAAAAATTAAACGATACTGACTGTGAACGTTGTAGGCCATACTTTGGATAAGGCAAAAATAATTTTAGGCTACTTTAAATGTCATAGTGTGCCCATGCTCAGAACCATATAACTGGCTACGGAGATCTATTTTGTATTTACTCGTTACCTACAATTATGTTAAGAACAAGCCGGCCGGCGAAGACGGATCAGTCTGGGTATCCGGCCAGTTTAATCACAGTCTTCGCTGTGCACTTTAAGAGGCGCTTAGGGTCTAAGCTACCTCCATGCGGACAGCAAAAAATCAGATCAGAATGGCGGATGCCCAACCTGATCGGAGTCTTTGCCGGGCGCACAAGCCACTGTTGGTTTTATTGTGTCGCAGCTCTTATAGTTTTGTGACAGTTCCAACTGATTTAATAGTGATGAAATCGAAGTTGCATGACAATCGACATAACCCTGTAGAAAAATCAAAAAGGACTTTTAAAATCCCTACATGCTTACCAAGAGTTGTCAGAATACAACAAAGTGCGTCTAACGATTGCTTTACTCTCATAGCAATGGTGGTGTTGAAAGGCTCTTGCCCACATGCATGCGAGTGCCAAGTATCATGACTGCCATCCATATAGGGACTGGGAAATATGAACAAGTCAGTGAAACATAAAATATAGGTCAAATCCATACATGGATAAAGATGCTAAAACGCTCTTGTCCATACATATGTATAAGTGTGAGCGAAGTCTCATGGCTCTAACCCATAAAGTATCATAAAGTCAGTGAAGTGCATCATTAAGACCATTAAGCAAAATTGTAGGTCGAATCCATACTGCTAAAATATTGTTTAAACCAACCCAAGCTCATCATGTAAACAATCTTGGTAGTACTCGTGTACTCAGTGCTACATACCAAGTTTCAAGGCCACTGATCAATCAGAGTAGAAGTTGTTTGAAAGTATGGACGGACGACGACGATGGACGACCTGCCTATCGCATAAGCTCCCCCAAAGCATTTGGCTCTTGTAAGGTAAAAGCTGAAAAATCTAGGCTGACCAGTTTTGCGTGGATTCCGGGGCTGATCGGAAAAACACTCTTTACATGATGACTTAAGGTGAATGGCTACACTTTCACGGGAATCAACTCTGTCATATTTGTCATATTCGTTTTTAGCTCGCTCGTACGTATTTTTGTCACCCTGACGTCGGCGTCACACTTTAAAGTTTTACGACAAAGTTATTTTAAACTTTCAAATCTCAAAACCCACTGGCCAGAACCCTTTGATATTTGGAATTTAATCATATCATAGCATATCATTCTATTCTGTACATCATACGCCTGGATGAGGCCTTGGGGTGGGGCATAGGGGTCGAAAGTTTAAAGTTTAACGTCAATTTTTTTCAGTCATTCATATCTCAGCAACCACTGACAAGAACCGTTTCCATTACAGGAACACAATCATCATAGCATAACCTTTCATTACATAACACTATACTCAAGGATCAGACCCTGGGGTGGAACTTAGGGGTCAAAAATCAGGTCACACTCACTTTAAAAAATGCGCAAAGCCATTCACACAGCAATTCTCAGACCAATCTCATGAGACTATACTTCATCAGGCACACAATGTCAAACTGATGTCCCTAACCATATGCTTGCCTCTAAAGACGGCTCATCCCAAAATGTTTGTACCATTGTACCATATGCTTCAATGCACTAAGTCGAAAAGGGGCTTTACTCGGTCAAAAGTTTACGACTTTTTTTTCAAACGTTAATCAGGTCATTTACACTTTGGACAATAATCATAATCCTAGTGTCAAGGGTTCTCGAGATATTTTGTTCACAAGGTTCCATAGGCTTACAATGCACTAAGTTGAAAAAGGGACATAACTCGGTCAAAAATTCACGATTTTTTTATTGTGTGTGCAAAAGTCAATCAGTTCATCTACTCATCATTCCTAATAAGCTGTCAAAGTTTCAAGCCCCTAGATCAACTACTTTTCAAGATGTCTTGCTGACAAAGTCAAAAGGTAGAACTTTCAAGGGGCGTAACTCCCTCAAAAGTTGACAGAATTCGTTCAAAGATAACCAGTTCATCTACTCATCATCTCCAATTAGCTGACAAAGTTTAAAGACCCTAGCTCTTATACTTTTCAAGATATCTTGCTGACAAAGCCAAAATGTGGAAATTTTCAAATGGCCTTAACTCCTACAACAAGAGCTTCGCAAGCGGCGCATAATACGCCCGTTTCAGTGTCATGAAGGAGTTACAGAATAAACAAGATTGTTTATCGGAAGATGGACAGGCAGACAGACAGGGGAAACAACTCCATAATTAATGATTGCAATGTTATCAAAACATCTAACATATCAAATGCTATTAGTATACCAATGTTCAGCTTCCAGGGTGAAGCAGCTCAGAAGTTGAGAAATGCCAAAGTCAAACAAGGGAGATATTTCATAAACTCTTGGTCTTTAATACTTTCCCTTGACAATATACACATCACCATAAATTTTGTTAAAATATTTCCAACCGTTAAGGAGTTACAGAGAGTAAAACGGAGTTTCATTAAAATATTTCAAAGGGTTAAGGAAGTATGGGGAAATGGGTTAGGCTAAAAACCTAATCAAAGGGAGGTTACTCTAAAATTAAATAAGGGGGAAAAACTATCCTTATATGTGACACACAGTCTTTTGATCATGCACATTGCTATAAATTTTATCGAGATATTCTTAATGGTTACTAAGTTATTGAATGCACAAGATTATTATACACAAAAATAGCCTATAAAACCTATTCAAAGGGATGCAACTCCAAAACAAAGAAAGGGAGAGCAACCATTGTTATACACGACACATCATCAGACCCTCATACACATTGCTATGAAGTTTCATCAAGATAACCCAAACGGTTATCTAGTTATGGCGCGCACAAGACTAGTATGGTAAAAAATAATCAAAGGGGCATAACTTGGAAACTAAGAAAGGGGGAGCAACCATTACTGTACCCGACACTTTGCCCCATCCTAATATATATGCCAACAAAATTTCATGAAGATATCTCAAACGGTTTCTGAGATATGGTGCGTACAAGAATGTTGACGGATGGACGGACAGACAGCGCCATGCCATAATACGTCCGTTTTTTTTTATAAAACGGGCATATAAAAATTAAAGGAATTTGTTCAAGAATTAAACACTTCATCTACTCATCATCTCCAATATGCTGAGAAAGTTTCAAGCCCCAGCTTAAATACTTTTAAAGATATCTTGCTGACAAAGTCAAAATGCAGAAACATTCAAAGGGCCATAACTCCCTCAAAAGTTGACGGAATTCGTTCAACAGTTAACCAGATCATTTACACATCATTCCTAATAAGCTGTCATATTTCAAGCCCCTAGCTTTAATACTTTTCAAGATATCTTACTGACAATGTCAAAAAGCGAAAATTTTCAAAGGGCCATAACTCCTACAAAAATTGACTGAATTTGTTCAAAGGTTAATCAATTCATCACTCATCATCTCCAATAAGCTGACAAAGTTTAAAGTCCCTGGCTCTTATACTTTTCAAGATATCTTGCTGACAAAGTTTCAAGTCCCTAGCTCTTAAACTTTTCAAGATATCTTGCTGACAGTCAAAATGTGGAAATTTTCAAAGGGCCTTTATAACTCCTACAAAAATTGACGGAATATGTACAAAAGTTAATCAGTTCATTTACTCTATATTCCTAATAATTTGGCTAAGTTTCAAGCTCCTAGCTCAAATGCTTTCTGAGGTATCTTGCTGACAAGATTTTATTATGAATTTTTGCCAAGGGGCATATCTCAAACAAGAAATGTTACAGTGTGTAACAAATGCCCCCGAAGGCCCCTTAAACTGACCTTTGAGCCCTAGTTATGACCTTGACCTTGGGCATAGAACCTGAGTCTTGCACATGATATACATTCTCATTTCGTTTTACTTTTCTGTAACGATAAAATGCACTTTGGAAGATTAAGAGGATTCAAGGGGACTTATTTCAACCACTAACCAAACTGTGTTGTCTCCTTGACATTGGGTGTGGGAACTTAAATGTTGCACCTTACATAACTTATCATTATACTTTACTTTTCTTTATGTTACCATTTAATCATGCTTTACATTTCAATGAAACTTGATGAAACTGGCTTCAGCAGTTTTGAGTCAGTTCAGAGACATGATTAGACCTCTGAGCCCTGACTGTGATCCTGACTTTGAGCAACAGAAACATAATTTGTTTGTGACATATTCATTCATTGTTTTATACCTTTTCATGAAGTTTAATGAAGTTAGGTTGAGTAGTTTTTAGGTAACAGAGGATAAATTACTTGACCTTTGACCTCTGGCTATGACCTTGACCTTGGGTGTGGGAACCTATGTCTTGTGCAAAGTTTGCTTTGGTACTATTCTGAGTAATTGCCGAGACATGATTTGACCTCTGACCCCAAATTGTGACCTTGACCTTGGATTTGGGATCATAAATATTGTGTGTAACAAACCTTCTCATTATGGTTTACCTTTCTGTGAAGTTTGATAACATTACCTTCAGCAGGTTTTAAGTTATCACAGAGGCGAGATTTGACCTTTGACCCCTATATGTGACCTTGACCTTGAACCTGGCAACCCAAATCTTATGTGCAACACACCTTCTCATTATGTTTCATCTTTCTGTGAAGTTTCATTAAATTTGCTTCAATAGTTTATAAGCACTTGCTGAGACCCAATTTTGAGACACAATTTGACTTTTGACCCAACTGTGGCCTTGACCTTGCGCGTAGGGACCTAAGTCTTGTGCGCGACACACCTTCTCATTATGCTTCATCTTTCTGTGAAGTTTCATCAAATTTGCTTCAGTAGTTTTAAAATTATTGCTGAGACACGATTTTGAGACACGATTTGACCTTTGACCCAATTGTGTCCTTGACCTTGGGCGTAGGGACCTAAGACTTGCGCGTGACACACCTTCTCATTATGCTTCATCTTTCTGTGAAGTTTGATCAAATTTGCTTCAGTAGTTTTAAAGTTATTGCTGAGACACGATTTGTAACGGACGGACGGACTGACGGACGGACGGCCAGTCAGACGGACGGTGCGATTTTAATATGCCACCTGAAGTTCCTTCGGGGGCATAATAAAAAGGGAGATAACTCGAACAAGAAAAACAAATACATGTCCGCTAATTTTTCATGACAAATCCATAAGTGAAATTTCAGAACTCTAGCATGCATGGTTCCTTATATATGATATGCGTGACGCACGGACGAACTGACATACGGACGGATGCACAGTTAGACATCCCAGAAGCAATATGCCCCCTCAACTTCTTCGAAGTTGGGGGCATATGTAGGTGCGACGGCATGCCTACACTGACAGGACATCACTGGGACATTGTGTTCCTGCTGGGTATACATTGATGAAACTGAATCTGCCATTTTTCCTTTCTCTGATGTGTTCACTGCATCCAGATGATCTTCCATCAGAATTTGTTTTACCTTCACTGCAGCTGTTGTTAAATGCAAAGTGGTGGCCATAAAAGGTCTCCTGGTACATCATCACTGCGCAGTTCATACATTTGTTGGCCCCAAGGTTATATAACTTTTTCATGCTCAACTCAGCTGTACCTGCTTATATATGGCAAATTACTATTTTCTATTCTTTTGTGTTCCTTGCTTCCAAAGTATCTTACTTTTCAGAACATATCTAACGTGTTCCTTAGAGTTTCAGAGAGGGGAGTCACAGTAGTTCAGTAGGTTAAGCACTGGTCTCTGATCTAGCGCTTCCAGGTTCATACCCAGCTGTAGGTGGGTATCTTTTCAGACGTAAATGGGTCACCCACCCACCATCCTGATATGACTGAAGCACTGTTAAAAACGACGTAAGATCGCAAGTCAAGCATCCATCTATACTTCCCAAGGATATTCTGTAGTAGCATACTGGGAAAATAGTGAAACAAAGAGAGATACATATGAAATCATTTCAATAGTCTTATTTTATTTAAAGCTTCAAATATAGGATGTAAGCCATAAATGTGTCCAACGTACACTAATGCCCACAGCTTGCACTTTGTCTGAAGAGCAATCGTCAGAAGAATACAGATAAGCCGTGACATGACAAAACCAACAAAGTGGCATGTGTGCCCAGCAAAGCTAGCTAAGACCCTTAGTTACCCTTTCAGTGCACAGTGAAGACTCTGATCAGACTGGGCAGCTGCACATGCCACTATGTTGGTTTTCTAGTGTCCTGGCTCAGATGTTCTACTCTCACAGCCACAAAGTATCACAACACTAAAACCATCATAAAATAATGTGTCACAGATGGATGCCACCTAATATAAAAGTAAATCAACTAACATGACCTCAATCCTGGAAATATGCAATGTTTGGACAACTAGGTTTGGACAACTAGATCCAATGTTGAGACAATGTTAATAACATTCAGGCAACTTCAGGTAAAGGCTGTATGACTCAGTGGGAAGCCATATAAGAACCTCTGAAGACAGTAAACTGCTCTGATATTCAAGGTGGTGATAACCGATTTGTGGTGAATACAAAAATCTCCATAAAATGCTGAAAATATGATAGGCCTTCCCAAAACTTAGCGAATGCCTATTAAATGTAGTTTCAACATTTCACTTTTTCAGAATTCCAAATTTTACATGAGAACGATCAAAAGATCATTTGCAGCACAAAAATCTTACAAATAACCATCAGTACTGAAAATGTATTTAAGTCTGAAGGTACTTCAATGCACTGAGACTAATGTACCATCAATGTTTTTCCAAGTTATCCATATTATCAAATAAAATTTGTCTACATGCCCTAAGTTTGAGACTATACTGTGTTATCCAGGCCCCGAGGTTATAAAACTTTTTTGATGCTCAACTCAGCTGAGCATGAAATTTTCTCTGCTGATAAATATGAAAATGCCAACTTATGTTGGCATTTTCAAATTCATAAGCAGAGAAAATTTCATACTCAGCTCAACTGAGCAAGAAAACAACTGTATTCATCAGTAATCTGACATTCATCAGCAGCGAAAATTTCATGCTCAACTGAGTTGAGCACGAAAAAAGTTTCATAACCTCGGGGCCAGGTCATGGTACAACAATTACACTTACACTCCTGTATTGTCACAGCAATGTACTTTATGTGTCATACAGGTATACTTACCTAGTTTATATTTAATGATTGAACAATTGGTTGCTTAACGTCCACAGTAAACAGCTATGGTCATGTCGGGACGGTCAGTTAACCTAACCACACTTTTCCTGGGCAGGCCTAGACCTCCTAAGCGGTTAGCCAGTACTAAGTGCACATACTTTCGCCAGTAACTGACAACTGCCCTTCTTGAATCAGCGGAAGGAGAAACGAAAGTATGTGGCCAGATCGGGTATCGAACCCAGGACCTCTGACTTGAGTCAGGTGCCCTACCAATTGCGCTATGCAGCCCGGCTTATATTTAATTAATACATCTCTTGATCAACAATTTATATGGATAAAATACATGTTCTAACACATTTGAGAACAAGCTATTTTTTCATATACACAGGAGATGCATGTATGCACAACGCAAAGGCTCTTTAACCCCAGCCAGCCACAAGCAAGGGCACAATAAACAAGAGCTGTCATCAGGCAGCAAAGCTTGCCTGAACTGGCCCTGGCCCATCATTAGAACAAATTTCTAAGAATATGACCTTGAACTACAAGGAAGGTGATACTTGTGGTATGATTATGTTCCATATATGGAAGGGTTCTTGCCAGTGCTTGCTGAGATATAAATGTTTATAAAACTTAACAGTAAAACTTCAAAGTGAGTGTGACCTAATTTTTTACCCGTAAGACCCACCCCAGGGTCTAAACCTGGGGTATTGTGCTATATAATGAAAGATTATGCTATGATATGATAATGTTCCAAATATGGAAGGGTTCTTGCCAGTGGTTGCAGAGATATGAATGTTTTAAATTTTTATCATAAAACTTTAAAGTGAGTGTGACCTAATTTTTTACCCCTAAGCCCCATCCAAGGATATGAACCTGGAATAAAGTGTTATACAATGAAAGGTTATGCTATAGTATGATTAACTTCCAAATATGGAAGGGTTGTTGCCAGTGGTTGCTGAGATATGAATGTTAAAAAAACTTTCTGGTAAAACTTTAACATGATGTCAACGCCCACACAAACACCGACGTCAGGATGACAACAATAGCTCCCTGAACTTTTGTACAGGCAAGCTGAAAAAAACACATGAACAGTTTCAAAATATAAAATATTACTCAATAAATGAATTTACAATATTTTGAGAAAAAAAATCTATACAATTCATATGTAATTTCATGTACAATACAGCCGACAGCAATAATGAACACATTAAGGTGACTGATGTTCTGTAGAAATATAAAATGACATAATAAATGTAATAAACTCATGCAAAATTACATGCTTGATGATGCTCAAAATAAATTTAAATTCAAAGTAATTATAAGAGACAAATTTCATTTATTCCGAAGTTCACGGAAGTATGAACACAAAGGGTCATGTGTATGAACACAAAGGGTCATGTACTAAGTTAACCTGAATGCCCTTCGGGCGTCACTTTCATTGCACATGACCCTAGCCTGTGGCGGGCATAAAAATCTAGATCTGTCTAAGAAGACAGATCTAGATTTCTGGGATTGTTTTGGAAGAGAAAAACCTATCTAATAGCTGAATTACAGGCAACTGATTTACATATCTGGGATACTTTTAGAAAGAGAAACCCATCTTATAGCCAAATAAATACAGAACCAGGAGTCATGTTTATAAAATGACTTCAGTGGTTGCTATGCTGTTGCTAAGGCAGAATTTCTATGAAGAAGGTTCCCTTCAACTATGAAATTTGCTCTGGAGGAAGAGTCTTTTTCAGACTGTTCCTCCAGAGCAAATTTCATAGTTGTAGGGGACCTCCTTCATAGTAATTTAGCCTTAGCAACAGCATAGCAACCACTTAAGTTGTTTTATAAATATGGCCCCAGGCCTAATAAAACTAAGCATGGGGACAGACATGCCTGAGCAAACAATGTTCCTACAGGAACAGTCTAATCAGGATCATGCTCAGAGCTCTAGATAAGAGGAAAGATTCGATGATAATTGCAGGATGATTTTTATTACTTCTCATTGAAACCATATGGTGTGACCTTGTGTCTTGTTGAGATGGTTCAGACGAGGGG
Source organism: Ctena decussata (assembly GCA_963989385.1). Lineage (NCBI taxonomy): Eukaryota > Metazoa > Mollusca > Bivalvia > Lucinida > Lucinidae > Ctena > Ctena decussata. The sequence goes on along the minus strand of OZ022501.1, from coordinate 1,699,333 downwards.
TCACATTGTATGTTTTTATGCAGAATTTAAAAAAAAATTCCCAAATTCTCCCTCTTATCTAGAGCTCTGACACTACAAAGTTAAAAGGCATGCTCAAATTTAAAGATGGATAATGCAGTAACCCAATTTACCATATGATGTTGCTGTTATTTAGTGGATAACATCGTGTCATAAAAATCGTATGACCACAGGTGTAAGAACACTTTGGCACGTACACATAACGTCATTGACAACGTCCATGCCAACAATGCGTTTTCTTATTGAAATATTGTTTATTTTGAAGGCGATAAAATCCAATTTTAAAGGATCATATGATAAACAGAAATCTTACACTCATGGTCATTTCATATGAAATTTATGAAACTAGCCTTCTGATCATTCATATGAAATTTATGAAACTCAGGCCTGGCTCGGTTCATAAATTTCATATGAAATGACCACTCATTTGGCTCGTTTCATAAATTTCATATGTTCATATGAAATGACCACACGTGTAAGATCCTCTATATAGCAAGACATTATATGAAGTAGAACTTCAATGGCTCCACCCTGATGACTCGTTAACCCTGCCTGACCAGAACTTGTTCCTGAGTCCCTAGAGTTCAGTGTACATAGAAACTAACCCCGAATCGTTGGAACTACCTTTGACACTGGCATCCATTAAAGTTCCAACCAACTTGCTAAATCCCAGGTGAGCCAGTACCAACGATTAGGACAAGATATCAAAATAGGCCATTAGAAGCTGTGTGACAGCTTAGAAGGGTCTCAAGCATGGTGAGTTACGGTGAGTTAATCTTTAATGTCCCAAGCCTTTCAAGCAATTGAAGTTCTACTGTATCTGGATCTACACTGTTTGCCAATTCAACAATTTTAATTTTTGGCGCTTTAAGGGCTAAGTCTCCATAAGAACCTATGTTGTGACCCGTAATTAAAATCACATTGGTAAGGGGTCACAACTAGGTTTTTATGGAGGGTTAAGAAAAATAACCTCCCCTCAATATTCTCGTCAAAACCCTACCACATCTTGAGCTCGCTATCAACTTGGACACAGCTCCAGTGCTCCAGATAAGAAGGGGTAGCAGAGTTAATTTTGGGATAATTATCAATATTTCTCCACAAAAACATATTTTGTGGCCCATCATTAGAACCGTCTCGTGGAGACGGTTCTAATGAGGGGTCACAACATATGTTTTCGTTGAGAAATAAGAAAAATTATCTTTGAATTATCCTCAATACCCTCCCTTATCAGGAGCTCTGAGCTCCATATTAACAAGAGTCCTAAATAGTCTAGAACCAGAATGAACACATCTTATTGGCTCTCCCTGTATGACAAAACCAAGTTTTTCAAAAAATCCTACTGCTTCTTCCCCCGCCTGCAATCTGATTGGTCTGTGCTGGTCATGTGACCTAATGACCTTCATCGCTTCCTCCATCAGCATTCTTCCAAATCCACAACATTGAAAGTCCTTGTGAACAAACAGGAATGATATCTGGGGGAAATACTCGGAAGTAAAACAGCTACTTGGTTCAGTTAAACTGAGGTCAGCCAATGAAAAACAGATCTGACCAACCAATACAGAGTTGTAATATTCCTGCTTTTCAATAAACAAGATTACATTCTCCTCTGGAACGTCAAACACCCCTCCTGATACCTGTCTAGCAAGATGGCGAAACTTTCCTCGGTTTTTATTATCTCGCTTGGCTTTCTTGACAGTTATATCACCTGCAATAAAAATTTAGAGCAATTAACTCTTTAAGCACCAAAGAGCAGACGACAAAATTTACGTCTGCAAATATTAAAAAAATGCCTTGTCAAAGACATTTCATATTGAGAATTCAAAGACCAGAGGGCAAACAGTGTAGATCTAGATGAGGCGGCTCATTATGAGCCGCTTCATCAAGATCTACCCTGTTTGCAAATTTTGCTATTTTCGTGACTGGTGCTTAAAGCGTTAAGATCAATGGGTACACTTTCAGGGAAGGAACTCTTTTTATTTTTATTTTTTTTGTTTATTTTTCAATTTTGGCCTCTCCTCTATATGGGGCTAAACTTGTCAAGGAAAGAATTCGCTCCCTTACAAATTCTTTCCTTATAAAGTGGACCCTATTGGAGAAGGGCCACCTTGTGAGGGAAGCAAACAGGAAGTCACAACTGTAAGTTGTTTCCCTTTGTAAAAGTGCCAAAAATCATGGTCATGTACCATACACTTTAACATAACATTTTACCAGGAGATGACCATTATAAGCTTTACATTGTACATTATACATGTAAATAATAATGATTATAGAGCTCTAGATAAGAAGTAGTATTACGTGATAATTTTTGTTAATTCTGCAAAAAAACGTATGTTGTGACCCTCATCTGAACTGTCTCATCCAGACAGTTCAGATGAGGGGTCACAACATATGGTTTCAATGAGATAATAAGGGATAACAAAGATTCTATTCTATTCTATCCCATAACCTAACTAGGTCGTTGGGGCACCATAGATGACTTCCAATCAGTCCCTTGTCCTGTCTTCAGCTGCCCTAGTTGAGCTGGCAAAATCCATTCCTGTCCATTCCTTGATATTGTCCTCCCACCTCTTCTTCTGTCTACCTCTTCTTCTTTTTCCTTTCACTGTGCCCTGAAACATTGTCTTTGCTAAACCAGAAGACCTTGAGACGTGGCCAAACCACCTTAGTTTCCGTTTCTTGACCAGCATCAGGAGTTCATCATATTCTCCAATGGCTGCTTGGATCTTCCTGGGAACCTCGTCCTCCTCACTGGTTATATGGTCCTTGTACAAAATGTTCAGATTACATCCCAAATTTCTAGGAATATAACAAGCCTGATCAGAATCAGAATTGTTTACTGGTGATACGTCCAAGGACAATCATTCACCAGGATATAAGGTTAAAAGTCCTGTAGTACTTCCAGTGTTGCAAGTGCCACCAATTAGTAAACCTGGATACCCAATCACCGCACTGAAGCAGCTTAACCTGGGTCACCCATCCAGATAATAACCAAGCTAAACGTTGCTTAGCTAGCAACAATAGTCCACCACTCTAACCACGTCACCATAAAAGCATGCTTCTACAGCAAGGCCCTAGTAGTGGTATTTATACCCATTCACTACACATACGTGACCAAACCATTTATCTCGGTTAAGGTGCTGTTCAAGTGTACTAAAAAGTAAAAATATGTGAGAGAAAAAAAACTGTTGTAGGTCAGTTTTGGACCAAATGTAGCGATAACACAGTATCGGCAAATTTACAGCTTCCCTTCTGGCAAAAGTGCAAAATGGGTCATTTATAAATTAACATTTTCTCATGAAATTTTGTTATTTTCAAAAAAAGAAAATTATTTTGATGTTAATATAACCTTTGTCCTTCATTATTCCATATTTGTTAAATGAAGTATGAACAATGGAGAAACAAATATTCAAAGCGAGTACCTATATGTGAATTTTTACCGCATAGCGGCAGCCATTTTTTTCCAATTTGATTGGTTCAGTCATGTCATGACCCCTTGTTGTTTTGACGTAGCTCATTTGCATAACCAATCAAATTACAAATTTTTTGATTTATTCAGTATGACGTAGAATTGATCAATGAATCTTATGGTTATTTTTATTTTTAGAATTTCCGTATAAATCCATGAAAAAATGGGCTGCAAAGATTGGTCAATTTTCAGAAGCGAATATCTTTGCTATTTATGCATCCGAAAGCATCCAAAAGGTACCCTAATGAAGCTGAGGGTTTCCTCTACAAACTGGAGTTAATTTTAGAAGTCTAAACATTAGTGCATCTGTGCGCAAAGCATTAAAACACACCCACTGTTTACACAGTCGGCAATGGCGTGACAGAAAATCTGATACACCGCAAATGGTAAAACATAAAAATACTTAACTGAGCGATGTGTAAATTGAAATTATTGATCGATAAAATGTCAGACAAAACTTGAGGGGTTGTGTAGTTTGACATAACATAACTTTTTTACTTCTATAAGGATTTTGAAAATTTAAACATCTTTATGAACTCTCAAACTGTTTTTACTTTGGAAAAATCGCAATTTTAAGAAATGCATTGTTATCGCTACCAAATGCGCCTATTGAGCCCAAGTGTCTGGTTACAAATGGTGCATCATCTTTCTTTCTTTCTATATTTACAGCTACACCCTTTTTTCAGAGTATTTTGAGCAGGTGTACTTTTGTACACTCCAGTGTTGCCACGAAAACACATGACTATTAATTACAACGCCTACATGGCACAACTTGCTGGCATACAGCTTTCAGATATATATCAATTATACCCTGTTTTCTTATAATTTGAAATCCACTCATTCTTTCAGTGATACACTACGTGAAGAAAAGGACATTTTGTTCTAGTCATTGCACTTGCCAATTTCTTGTTGTGGGAAAACTTTTGATTCCGGTTCCGGTGGGATGTGATGGGTAAAACCTTATACCATACTGCATTCTGTACTTTCTTTCCCTCCTACATAGGAGAACCATGTGAGTCTAACACATGTATAAAACTGTAAAAGTTTATGTACCTTCTTAAGAATTGTTTATATAACAAACTTTATTAACAAAAGTTACAGTTATCATACACTAGCCAATGTTTTGTAGTTCTATTCACATATAAAACTTTGTATGTACTTGTACTTCTACTAAGGAGTTCCACCCTTGTTAGGGTCATCGTAGTTATACGTATTCTTCTGGAGTGAAGAGCTGACTAAAAACTTTAACAGTTCGAGGCAGCATGCACCAGTCTGGTTGTAACTACCACTGAATGCCTTTAAGAATTGAAGGGCAGTTGAAATACACCGGGCAGCATTCTCGCGGCATTTTATCACAAAATTCAGCCTTCATAAGTTTAGTCGCTCCAACCACCAGAATAATTGAATAAGTGTAGTATTAACTGTTATAATGTTATGAATAGCATAGGCAGAAGCACAAATCTGCACTACAAGAGATGAGTCCAGCAAGGTTGTTGCCAAACCACAAAAATGAGTCACTGTCTTGTTTCTATGATGTGTTGTAGATGCGCAAAAAATGCATTTGGCTATCTGAATAAAGAATTGAATTGAATTGAATTGCATCATATAGGCCCTCACTCTATAGTCCTCCTTGACAACTGGGATCCATATGCACTACCTCGACCAACAAAGTCCCAGCTCCTAGAGATGGTGCTTACACAAACCCAGAAGAGCAACGTCATCGGCACATGTCGGAGCACTGCAATTTATGTGGCCAAAAAACGACCCCATGTTCAGGTCCTCCAGCATATGTAGCAGGTTATTGTTATATAACTTGTAATGAAGGGTGAACAAAATTCCCCCCTGACGCACATCTTGTTGCCCCAAAAACGGATCCGAAAGATGGCCCATCCACTTTACTGCAGACGCTGCTCCATTGTACAAGCTAGACAGTGTTAGCCAGGTAAATTTTCCGCAGTAGTGAGTCCTGCCAGACCACGTCAAAAGCTTTACAGGCGTCTAGGGTTACCAGATGAAGATTTTGCTTATTACACTTCGTTTCATTTTGTACTTCTGAGCTTTCTTAGCTTACTGGTCGGAGTGAAGCCGGGGTCAGGCGACTAGTTAGATATTTTGACCTTACAAAGGAGATAAGGAGATGTAATCCTCAGAAGCTTCAGCAGAGGATGAGCGAAGAAGCGAGAGTGTTCGGATCCCTTATTCTGCGACTATGCCAATCTTGGCCATTCACTTAACTGGTATCTATATTCCTTGTGAAGGATTGTCCTTGGACGTATCACCATTATCTTTTTTTCTGATTCTTGTAGATGTAGATATACCTGTGATGAAGCCGAACTTCTAATTCTAGTTCTATCAATTACGTGCTGGGCTCCTCTGGAGCATCTTCGCACAGTTACTATTTACAGGCACGTGACAAGGGGTGTGAAGTCATGTACAGCTAAAACTGATTAAAAACATCCGTGTTTACGAATGCCCACCCAGGAACAAAAAAAGAGGAGGGGGGGGTGTAGGTTATTACAACTTTTTTCAAAAACCAAATCAGAGGCATGCTAAAACAAATCTCTGATATGTGGCTTAAATAGCCGCTTCAAAAAGCCGCTTTAAATTGCTTTGCGGTCTCTACGGAGACCACAGAAGCGGGAAGACCATTCCAAAGAAGAATGGTATGTGAAAAAAGAATGCTTTAAGACGTCAGAATATGACATATAACTTGGTGTTTTGTGGTAACTGGTCTGTGATGTTTTGTGGTGTTCAACAGACCCCCTTATTACAGATCAGAATCAGAACCGTTTACTGGTGATACGTCTAAGGACAATCATTCACCAGAACCTTTGATGAGGGTCCTAGCCCCGAGCCCTTACAAGAGAAGAAAACTTTGTAACTGAATCCTCTGCAACTCAACAGCAGAAACAAGGGAATCTGCAAGAGAGTTCTAATCTCTAAACTTGACTTGTAAATATCAGTCCCAGCAAGTTGAGTTTGAGATGCCAGGGAATGATGATTCCTGGTGCGCCTATTTGAGGGAATAAGTTCATTTATGGGTATACTGGCTGCACCCTCAGACCTTTATCAAGCATTTAGAGTCTATTATCTTTCCTCATCTTTTTCAGAGATCCCCACTTAAATCTATTTTTATCTATTTTTTTCTTCCTGTTTAATTATTTAAAACTATAAAACAAAACAAAAACAGAAGGCAGAAAGGGCAGCTATTCAGGTGACCAGACTGCTAGAGACCATGGACAAGCGGTCTTTAATTCGAATGGTCAGAAAAAAATTACTAGTTTGCGTGGGTATGGGGAGGAGGGGGGTTAAACTAGTTTTACTGGATCCAAACCTCCCTTTGCTTCTGCAGTTTATAAAGTTTTCACCCGTGTCAATAGACTGTTGGAAGAGATGATCAAACATTGGGCCTAAGGCAGGTGCGAGTGCCCTTAAGACTCTAGGATGTAGTTCATCAGGTCCTAACGCTTTTTAGGGGTTCAAGCCCTTAAGAAGTTTTGTTACTCCTTCAGATCAAATATGCCTTCCGTGAAAGCAGCCAAGCATTTAGAAAGGGGTACAAGGGTGTGTTCACTTTTGTTGAACGCATCCGTAAACTGACTATTAACTTAATCTGGCTGTCCCAGCTCTGCTTCTGCAATACCGCTTCCATTTCTTATCTTCAAAGGTGGTATATGCCATGAATATCTGCCTTTTGAATGTAATTGTACCGGTAGAAGCCTCTGGAATTAGCCTTCATGTCACCAACCAAGTTACTGACATACAAATCGTGTTATTTTTTCACATCAGCCTTAATTTCTCCGTCTCACAGATTCGAATTTCAATCTAGGTTTGCTACTGTTAGTCTTTTTAGCCTTGGCACGTGTCCTATTTCTTCTACGAATCTTTCTTCTAATGTCAGGGGTTATCCAAGAAATAGAAGAGTTCGACCTACTGTAACTTTTTTGAGGGGATATGCTCTTCAGCAGAGTCCTGAATAAAGGCATTTATAAAGTCATAGTTTTCCTGAACCGAGCGATTGTCTAAGTAACAATTGCAGTACCTATCTTTTTCATAGTCTGATACTTCTTTCCTCATCAATTCAAAATTTCCCTTTCGGTACAAATGAAAATGGCCAAAGTAAACACTGACAATTCCGGAATATTCTAGATACACAGACATGGACCCCAAAACAGAGGTGTGATTAGATGCTCGCGAGTAGTAAGCATCGCCTGACTATAATAATACACCCGCCATATCTATGTATCAGTGGAAAAAGTCAGTGAAATGAAAGTCCGGTATTTGAAAGCCTATGGGAACGGTCATTATTTATTATTAGCTGAGGCGGTGGTGTGTGTGTGTGGGGGGGGGGGGGGGGGGAATTTTCGAACTTTCAAGAGATCATATCTTTTCATGACCCACCCAACGGCGTAGGTTTTGCTCGTCCGACCCCCAACCGTCATGTATGCATCTCAAGGAATTTTTAAAAACCAGACTTTGTGGTGGAGCATAATAGTGTACTGGACTCATGATAAAAAGGATTCAAAGTTTGAATCCCACCAGTTCCCTAGCACTTTGCCCTTGTGCAAGTCATGCACTGTGTGTCTGTTCATGCGCATGCACGTGTGTATGAAGTTTGCACTTTTTTGCAAGCCATTTATGCTGAATGGATATGGTAGTAATTATGTAGAGAGGGGGCCCTGGGGGCTTTGCCCCCAGAAGCCAAACTTGACTGAAAAACGAAAAGTACACTAAAGCATATAATTTCATGACCCCCCCCCTCCAGCATCAGTCCACAAAAAATACTGACTCCAACCCCCCCCCCCCCCCCCAGCAGAGAGCAGCCTAAATTCCTCCAGCCCCCCAGCTAATAAATAATGACCGCTCCCTGACTAAGCTTCTGCCGAGGTTTCCTGTTGGGGATGTAATTTTTCAATGTATTTCTTGAAATTGACAATAAAGATACTTATGTAAGTAAGAATTAATCCAATGTATTTTTCTCTCGAGCTGGGAATTGCACCGATTGTTCTAAACCATGGTCATTCGTCACATCAATCAACAATCGTCCCTCTGACTGACATATTACTGATCCTGACTAATTAAACCAGATATAAAAAGCTGATGCCCAAGGAAGAACATTTGATATAAAATGATAGACTACGGTGACAGGGGTGTGCAGCTATGGATTCGATCGTTCTGCTGAGCCCACTGGAGCACATCATTACGAGAATGTGAACAACATACGTTACATTACGTCAGACTGATGGAGATTTTGAGTTAGGCAGATGCCCATTGTGCCCCATGTGTCTACTATTTTAGTACTGGTCCAGACGTACTCTCCCAGAGCAAAGCCTTTACTAGTACAGCGCCATTATTTTGTATTTGTAACATCAGTGGAAAATGTACATGCTGACTAGTAAGTGTAGACTAGACGATTCTTGAAGCAGTTCACAATTGGCACTGATATAATTGGATTATTATAATACGTTATAATATATAATTATTTGACGCTTTGGAAATGTGACTTAAATTCAGTAAGATTGTTCGTGCCATCTTTTACTTTGTCATCTTGGATAAAATTAAATACCCTAATTTGATTGGTCAAAATATTTTTAGTATAAAAAGGAGGTTTTTAGCGCCAAACTTCACAGTTGAAAAATTTTCTTGCAGCAAGGGCGTCTTTGTTAAATTTGAAATAAATTTTTAGCATCAATGTGAAAGTAAATGTATCTGTGTCAAACTGGTTGTTACAAATATCATGAGCAACAGTTATAAAATTTTTATTTATGTGACTTCTGTGTTTAGCAACATCTGAATAATCAAAGTACATACATGTATATTGTTTCTGTCAAATTCAACTTCAGATGGGTTGATGTCATACTGAGTGGGATGTTGCTGTACTAATACTACAGCATATTTGATGGCTTTGTTCATGTATAGGATCAAAGAACCATAATTTTCTAATTATCCTTTACTTGGTTTGATTTCTGTTCATTGGAGTTGAATTTCAGATTCTAGGAGATAGTGTAATATTTAGTATTTATAGATTAGCCTAGTTTGGCATAAAGTCATGCATATAATTGTTTTCATTTACGTTACAGTAGAAGTACATGTTTTGATAGAAAAATGAATTGATGGGTTCATGATGATGGTAATGAAGATTAACGGTAAGATTAGATAGCTCTTTTGCTTGTCTTTGTTTGATGTGTTTGCTTATTTGTGTATTTGTGTTGTATTACTTATATTTATACTTTACTTTTCGTCTTGGCCGTTGGTTTGGTGGTTATTTGAATATTAATGTTAAATTAATGATTACGCTATCATGATTTGACTTTATATTTAATTTATTAGTGGTACACCTTATCCTAAGATATAATATGATATCTATCAATTAGATGCTTATAAGCCCTGCTGCATAGAGAAAGGACAAATTAATAATATTTAAATAGAATCCTCCTTTGTCGTCTATCAATTTCCAGTACTTATTATATTTATGGGACAAAAGGAAAATAATTGGATTATTATAATACGTTATAATATATAATTATTTGACGCTTTGGAAATGTGACTTAAATTCAGTAAGATTGTTCGTGCCATCTTTTACTTTGTCATCTTGGATAAAATTAAATACCCTAATTTGATTGGTCAAAATATTTTTAGTATAAAAAGGAGGTTTTTAGCGCCAAACTTCACAGTTGAAAATTTTTCTTGCAGCAAGGGCGTCTTTGTTAAATTTGAAATACCCACCCACCCACCGCCTAGTTTAATGTTTGTATATAATAAATTTCATCTTCTATGTAGATTTAGTGATATTGAATGTATTATTGTGTAGTTTCATAGAATTGAAAGGGTTAGATTCAATTCTGTTATCTTTGATAGATAATTGAAGTAATTATAGAATTTGTCAAGTTATTTCTTTGAATAGGGTGGTTATTTGAATATTAATGTTAAATTAATGATTACGCTATCATGATTTGACTTTATATTTAATTTATTAGTGGTACACCTTATCCTAAGATATAATATGATATCTATCAATTAGATGCTTATAAGCCCTGCTGCATAGAGAAAGGACAAATTAATAATATTTAAATAGAATCCTCCTTTGTCGTCTATCAATTTCCAGTCCTTATTATATTTATGGGACAAAAGGAAAATAATTCTATCCGGTAAAGCATTCCAAACATTAACTACATGGACGACTGAAGAAATTAACTCTCTGCAAAATATTTTTCTAATACTTGGCTTATAAATTTTCATGGAATTTCCGCGTGTATTTAAATTCATAGAACTTCTCACACTCTACTTTTTTCTTTCCGAGTTATGATTTTATAAGTTTCAATTAGATCACCTCTTTCTCGTCTTTCTTCCGATGTTCTCAAATTTAAAGCTCTAAGCCTATGAGAATAGACCATATTTCTCAGCTCTGGAACTAGTTTAGTGGCTCTATGCTGTATTTTATCTAAACAGTCGGTTTCCTTTCTGAAGTACGGGTTCCATGCTTGAACTGTGAATTGCATATTAGGTCTTATATACGTCGTATACAACATGGAAATTTAAAGAGTAACTATATCTATCATGATATGTGAAAGTTCTTTTAACAAAACTTAACGCCTGAGATGACTTTTTAACAGCTTCAATACACCGTTTACTCGGCTTTATATCATCCGTTATATTGATGACAAGGTCCTTCTCAGATGTCACTTCAGTTAATTGAGTATTTACTAGTATATATGTATGCTTGGAATTGTTTTTTTTCCCAAAGTGCATAACTTGACACTCCAGTTGATTAAATTTCATTAGCCGCTTTCTAGACGACTCTTCCATTTTTTCCAAATCACCCTGCAGTAATCTTCATTCAGTCTGCTTTACATAAATTTTTTGTCATCTGCATGCATTTCAACTTTTGCATTTACCACATTTGGAATGTCGTTTACCAATAGTTGAAACAACACGGGCTAAAAACAGGACCTTAGGGCACCCCACTTTGTACTGCACTGGGTTCCCAGAATTATCCTCTAGTGAAACACTTTGTTTTCTATTGAATAAAAAGTTACAGGTCCGATTAATGAATATTTCTCCAATTTCTTGACCTTGTACAGTAACCTCGTTTGAATTGCTGTGTCGAAGTGTCTAAAAACACTTTGTCTGTTCCTTCCCTTTCATCTAAATCAATATAATATCATCTAATGCATAGAGCGAATTCGTCAAGCAATATCTTCTTTTTACAACACCGTGTTGTTCTTTGGACACAAGGTTATAATGTGCTTCAATGTGCTGTACCATACTGTCTCTTATAACAGACTCGAGAATCTGAAAAGGAATCAGTACTGGTGATAGTGACTGGTCTAAAATTTTCTGGACCTTTTCTACTTCCTTTTCTAAATATTGGAGTACTATTTGCAGTTTTAAAGGCACTTGGTAATTTCCAGGCTCAACAGATTTCTTAAAAAAAATACATAACGGCAGTGCCAGATCAAGAGGGGAGCAAAAAGGGCAGCTGCCACCGAAGTTGTCAGCAGTTATGCGCCTGTCCCAAATTGCAATATGTATCAAAAAAGACTAAAAGTTATGGTGAAAAAAAAAAAGAAAAAATGTATTTAAGTATATTATAAAAATGCCTAAACTGCTGTTGGGAGAGTCTTGGAAAACAAGAATTTTCTAGGGGAGCCCCCCTCCCCCCCCCCACCCCCCCCCGAGCCCCCAATGAGATTTATTTTGTGTTCATTTGTTCTAATCAAAAACTCCTTCCATTCAGTTTAACTTATTGTTTGACATTTTAGCCAGTTGGTACACTGTATTCAGAGTATTCTGCATGGGTGATTGTTTTCAGTATAAATTAGGAAGATTATTCTCAGATAAAAATTTTCAGTTTCTATTCTATTCTGTGTATTCAATTCCATCCCATAACCTTAAAAGGTCGTTGGGCTAGACTAGACAGAGCACTAGTTCTTGTTGATAATTAGATGAACTGCTTGATTTCTTAAGATTTGCCCAGGTTAAGTTCTAATCGTGACCTGCTGTGCGATATATCTCTGTTTCTTTGGTCAGTTGTTTATAAATATATTCTTATTCCACGCTCGTATGTCCTACTTTATCTAGACCTGTGGGCGGAGGTATATTGCACGGAGGACTGGTTGTTTGAGAGTACCTGCTAAATACCGACCTCGCCTTACTATAGCCTTTGTGTTTTTCTTTTTCAGGTGAGATAGAGGAGTTATCGGATGACCGCTCGTCGATGGGTCGTGTTCTTGGGAGGCACACGAATAACATCCAGAGGGATCATTTTTATTATTGTTATAATTATTATTATTTATTCATTTATTTTTTATATTTATCTATTGTTAAAATAGTTTTTATTACTATTATTTTATTATAATTATTATTAATATTATTATTACTATTAGGTAATTGTACATTTAAAATATTTGTGTAGCAGTTATAATGCCGTTTTGTATATGTTTTAGGGGGAGGGCTGTAACTAATGTTGTGAGAACTTGTAGCCCAACCCCATTGTTTGTACTTGTTGTGCAAAAAGGCAATAAAACATGTTTGATTTGATTTGAATTGAATTGGTCGTTGGGCACCGCAGATGACTTCGAAACAATCCGTTTCCACCTTGTCCTTTTTTCAGCTGTTTCAGTAGTCGACTGAAAACCTGTTAAAGCCCCCCACCCACCCCCCAGTGCGAAGTATGATGAGGGGTATATAGCTCTCGTCCTTTGTCCGTTCATATGTCCACCTGTCCGTCCGTTTGTCCATCCGTCCATAAGTTAACATTTGTGTCAAAGTTTTGCGTTAAAGTTTTTGAGATCTTATATTTTCCAGCCCCTTCGATGGATTGGGTTTATATTTGGCATGGTGATAGACAATGATCCAAGAATTTATTCTGTACCACCCCCATTCATGCTTGTGACCTAGAGGTCAAGGTCACAGACTTTGACTTTCATGTAAAAGTTTTACGTTAAAGTTTTTAAGTTCTCTATATAATTCAAACCCTTTGTTGATTTGGGTTTGTATTTGGAATGATGATAAATGTTGGTCTTGAGTTTTATTTTGTACCATCCCCACCCATGCCTGTGACCTAGAGGTCAAGGTCACGGAATTTGACTTTTTATGTTAAAGTTTTGCATTAAGGTTTTTTAAATTCTATATAATCCAAACCCTTTGTGGCATGATGATAGCTGTTGGTCCAAAGATTTATTTTGTACCATCCCCACCTATGCCTGTGACCTAAAGGTCAAGGTCACAGATTTTTTATGCTAAGGTTTTGTGTTAAAGTTTTTTAAGATCTGTGTATAATTCTAACCCTTTGGTGGGTTAGGTTTATGTTTGGCGTGATAATAGATGCTGGTTTAAAGTTTATATTGTACCATTCCCACTCATGCCTGTGACCTACAGATCAAGGTCACAGACTTTTTGTGTTAAAGTTTTGTGTGAAAGTTTTTTTTGATTTTGTACCATCCCAACTGATGCCTGTGACCAAAAGGTCAAGGTCTCTGTCTTTGATTTTCAATATTTCTTATAATTCAGATATCCTTCTGTCACGGACTCTTAAAAATTCTCACGCCCCAGCCGAGGATCGAACCGGGAACTCTTCGATCTGAAGTCGAGCACTCTACCACATCGCTATAAAAGCCGGCTTGTATCGCAAGGCAGTACAAGTGTACCTTATACCTAACCTATACCCTGTGACATTCTCACCCTCCATATTGAATTCGTCCTCGAACTCTCAGGAGTTACACGAATCACTGGAAATGAGACTTAAGGAGTTCTAATGCACATGTGGGTCATTTACGTTGGGCGCCATTTGTCACGGACTCTTAAAAATTCTCACGCCCCAGCCGAGGATCGAACCGGGAACTCTTCGATCTGAAGTCGAGCACTCTACCACATCGCTATAAAAGCCGGCTTGTATTTCAAGGCAGTACAAGTGTATCTTATACCTGATACTTCAATGGAACCTTTTGATATATTACTAGATTAACTTTTAGGTTGCAGCAGATTAGTTGACATTCTCTGTACATGCTGCTGCTGACCAAAGGACAAGCTCACAGACTAAAATTTGTAGCTTATTCATGTTAAATTTTTGTGTTTGAAGTATCAGTAGGCAGTGGCGCTGGCCGAGGGTATACGCGAGCTCCTGCTCACTTGCTCTAGTTTCATTACTGTTTTGGTTCTTCTTGGTTGTTTTACGTATTGTTTGTTGAGCACTATCATCTTTTATGGATATATTGTTTGTGATATTAAGGCTAGCCTGGCGACCGGCTACATGGAAAATGGCTGATCACATGGCTGCCATTAGTGATGTCTTTGGTGCTGACTAATTTTGTGTTGTCTTTTTCCCACATGGTGTCTTGGGTGGGAACTGGGATTGAATTGTGTCAGTTCCTGAGAGTTTTCCTACTCACTTTTGGAGATGATGGTTCCCACGAGTCTTTTGGATACACAAGTAACAGTCACGGTTTCTTATGAAACATGTAGCAAAAAAAAACACTAAAAGTCATGGTGAAAGAAAGGCAAAACATGTCTTAAATTCCATTATAAAAGTGCCTAAAAAGCTGTTAAAAGAGTTCTGAAAAAAAAATCAAAAATGTTCTCGGATAGAACCTCCAGACCCACCCACCCCGCAGTTAGATGGGGAAACCCTTCTCATACTATACTATCTCCCTCGCACATTTGGTGCTCGGTTCATGTCTTGGACGTGAGCCCCCCTCCCACACCTTAACCCCACCCCCTCCTAACCTCCACCCCCAACCTTCCAGCCCTGAATGGCTTAAATACTCCTTCTACACTCGTTAAGAATTCTAGGGTTTATCCCATCTGGTCCGTGTGACAAGTGTAACGTTAGACTTTTGTCAGCCGAAGATGTTAGATTTTTTCTTTTTATTTATTTTTTTTCCTTGTCCCTCTCTGATACTTTTGTACCTGACCCAACATCTTCGACTTTTCAACTCTGCAAGAAACATGTAGCTTTCTTGACCGGCCAATAAATCTCAAAATAATAACCCATGTGCTGTGATTACAGCTGACCACTATGCCATCAGTGGCTTATCAAGACCCCATACAAAGCCTAAGTGATTTATTGCTTAGTCTGAGAACCAGAAGTTTTATTACCCTTTTCACACACACATATGCTTTTTGATAGAATGAGATTCTCACTCAAATTTGCTTGTTTCCCTTCAATACAGCGGATTGTTAGTTAAAAAAGGATTATAAGTTTCAGAACGTTGGAAAAGTTTGCACTAAAAACACTTGGCAAATGGCGGAAACCCTGTTCATACTTCATTCAAAAGGAGCTGTCTGATCTGTGGCTGAACGGTTTGTTCTTACAGTCGTGTCCACGAAACTGTTCTATGGTGTTTGTCTATTTTGTGCTAAATGGTGGTTTTAAATCTGAGTTGCATGGGTGTGAAAAAGACACAACGGTAGATACATTCAAGGCAGACTCAGATTTGTGCAGACACAGCAGAGCCTTGACTGTTTGAACAAACATTCAATGAATCCAGCATTATTGAATAATTTAAAAAGGTTTAAAACGGGATATTTGATCAGACTGCTCGGACGTGCAGGCTTATCTGTGTGTGCCCTATTTGAACTTATGCCAGAAGGTACATTTTCAAGCTAAAAACCAATAATCTTACTTTTTAACTTTTAATATAGAGGACTCAGTATCTTGAGACACTTGCTTTTTTCCGATTTACAAATAATCTATTGTACATTAAAAGTAAAAAGTATGCAAAGACCAGGAACTGAAACAATCAAAATCCAAATCCAGCCCTCAAGCCATAGTTGGAAACAACTAAGATTACAAATAATCAAGATACAGAGAACATATGGCCAACCGAGTGAGCAGCTTGTTCCCAAAAGGTGGCCACTCAGCAACCCAAACCGAACCAAAAATAATAAGAACATACATAAGGTAAAACATCACAGAAACTCTGACACCAAAAACAGGCAACAGAGAACCACAACAGAACTACCGCCTTGGAACGGTCAGTAATGAATTACTGGGGGGCTTAAATCGATTTTACAGGCCCAACCTCACCCTCAGTTTCTGAAGTGGTACAAAACATTTAGTTGGTTGTTCGGTTCGCATGATAACCCTCTAACTCGTCAATGAATCATCACGGTAAACACATAAATCAAATTTCAACACCATGAAGAAGCAAAGACGAGGACTCAACAGATACAACGGGCCGTCTGACAGGTGGAGATCCCTATCCTGCCAAACAACCCCACTGGAAATCTGAAGCAAAAGAAGGTCACCAGTTGAGCCCCGGTGGACCAAGCAACAGACAAAAAGGCTCCGGTCCCAACCAACTACAATATATAGCTTTAGGTCGGGGCCATCATAGAGTCTGACGACCGATCCCCCGGTGTGCAATTAAAGAGTGCAGCAAAGTTATCAACCGTGATTGGGTTAATCACTAAGCATGCAGACTGTCGCATAACATTTAAATTATAGCCAATACGTTTGTGACGTATTATTATTTTTCGGAATTGATCAGAAAAATCAGTCCTACCCTTAATCTTTTTGAATTTGTATACTAAGTCACCATAAACACATCTTTCGAATTTGACTATTTTTCACCCTATAACCTACTTCCATGTATGGTTTGCATTACTGGTTGAGATGAAAAGAATAGTCCGGCAGAAAAATATTTTGACCTGGAACTAAGGTCTAAAGTTTTTTTCTTTACTGATTCATGTTCTACAGACATTACCTTTGAAGAATCCGAGTGATGCCACCTTGTCATCATTGAGCATTTTCATATTTCCAAGATGGCATCCAAGATGAAAGCCGACTCATGGCAAAATCTATATTTAAACCAGCTTATACCACTCAGTGGGGATTTTCTTTGTTTTTTTTTATGTTTGGCATAGCTTTTGAGTTACTACATGTCTATTTGTCTTTATCATAGATGTGTCTATGGTATAATGGATGGCATCCAAGATGGCAGCCAAATATATATTATGTACAAGTGGCGTTTCTTTTCTTTATTTTACACAGAGCTTGCATTTGACACATAATACTAATGATTAATGTTCATACAAGGCATAGATCTTTAAATACTAGAGGTCTTGCTATTTCACCTTCATATACTTGTGTCGATACAAGATGGCAACCAAGATGGCTGCCAAAATATAAAATTTTACCAGAAAAAGGTAATTTTATATGGAGCCTGTGTTTGACATGTAATTCTAATGATTAATGTTTATGTAAGCCAAGGATTTTGAAGAACTAGAGATCTAGCTGTTTACTACTGAGAGAAGATATATAGAATGGCATCCAAGATGGCAGCTGAAATATGGAAACTAAACGTAGGTTGTCCCAAAAACTTGCATTTGACGCATAATGCAAAACATTTTCCGCAATCTGAGATAAGATGTAACAAATGTCTCATTCAAACGTGAAAAATAAGCAATGACCATCAAAACTATCATTTCACCTTAGTACTTATTTCTTTGTGGGTCAAGTAGATGATGCCTTATACAAAACAATATGTGCCGTTGCATGATGAAAACAGTGATTTGAGCTTTGCACCCTGGGATGTCCCGGCTCAGTTCAGTCTGACTAGATTCATGCAGATTGTTTACTTCCTTACTACCGATTGATTGGACAGAAATGAATTTGATCAGACTGGGTAGATGCTCATTTTGATTTGAGTATTCATTGGGAACAAATATGCTTTCATTGGTTTTTGCCATGCAACTGTTTATATAAAATACTTTCAATCACATATATACTGAGCAAGAATGGCAGATACAGGCACATATGCCGAACAATATAAAATACGACATCAGTATAAGGTTAGGGCGCGTTTACACGACCAAAGTGTCTATGACAAAGTAGGTTTGTCACAGAAAAAATTGCTCGTGTAAATGCCAAAATATGACAATGTTTCTATGAAAAATATATATGGTAAAGTTACTTCGATGAATTAAATTTGTCCATGTAAACGGAGAACTTTGCTAAAGATTATGTAACGAAGAACTTTACTATGAGCGTGGAAAATGTGACAAAGATTTTGTTTCATCGCTGCAGGTAACTTTGACGAATAATATTTGGTCGTGTGAACACTGCAGCAAATATTTCATTGCCAAAGTTTATGTGACAAAGATTCTATGGCACATTTTCTTTAACAAATAATTTGCTCCGTGTAAACGGAAACTGTTTGTCATACTTTCTTTGTTAAAGTTTCTGTGACATAGAAACTTTGCTCGTGTAAACGCGCCCTTATATGGTATAAGATTAGCATTTAAATAAATATAAACACACAGCATTTAACTTCAGTATCCACCAAGGCAAAATTGACTCATGTAGCGGACAAAAGTCTGTCTATCAATTGTTAGAATAGAGCAAATAACTCTTAAGAAGGTACAAATAGCCATATTGTGCACTCGCCTACTTGATAAAATTGGTCCTTTGTTGAAACTTAAAGGGCAAACTAGACATAAACCACTTTAAGCAACCACTGTCCGTTCATTCCCACATACGATGCTGCCTTGGCAACCACAAAACATGGTACAACCAAGTCCTACTCGGCGGCAACCACAGCGCATAGACGAACATGGATCATCGCTTTCACATCCACATTTTATCAGTTTCAGTACATCATCTGGGACAAGAGCAACTCCTTTTGGCACAGTAAATGGAACAAGAGTTTGAGATGCTTCATTTCTCAACCATCCATAATTCTCGGGTGAAAGGTCTGGAGGATCCATATCCAGTGCATTTTTCCAAATGACTGCCTGAAGATGTGCTCGTTTAACGTTTTCTACAAATGACTCTGCAGTAGGAGGAAGGGATGAAACTTTAACAACTGTCTTTGAGGGTTTGGTTTCCCTACCCTTTTCTTCCACATTTTTGTCGAGCTGTTGTCATGTTCTCGCACTGTGGGAATCCATAGCATGCTGCTAGGAAAGTAGTCGATTCTAGAACTACATCAGGTAATTCAGCATTTGTGTCGTCCAGACTTGGAAGAATATAACCATCCCGCAACATCTTGACAACCTTGCCTTTACCGATACCAAAATAACTGCCAACCGTGTCACATCCTGAAAGGGCATGTGCACCAATCAGATGAGGAACAATAGCGTTATTCCTTCGTACGGTCTCTCATATATCTACTGCAGAGTCATTTGTAGAAAATGTATCTGCCATTCTTGCTCAGTATATATGTAATTGAAAGTATTTTATATAAACCGTTGCATGGCAAAAACCAATGAAAGCATCTTTGTTCCCAATGAATACTCAGATCAAAATGAGCATCTACTCAGTCTGATCAAATTCATTTCTATCCAATCAATCGGTAGTAAGGAAATAAACAATCTGCATGAATCTAGTCAGATTGAACTGAGCCGGGACATCCCAGGTTGCAAAGCTCAAATCACTGTTTTCATCATGCAACGGCACATATTGTTTTGTATAAGGCATCATCTACTTGACCCACAAAGAAATAAGTACTAAGGTGAAATGATAGTTTTGATGGTCATTGCTTATTTTTCACTTTTGAATAAGACATTTGTTACATCTTATCTCAGATTGCGGAAAATGTTTTGCATTATGCGTCAAGTGCACGTTTTTGGGACAACCCACGTTTAGTTTCTATATTTCGGCTGTCATCTTGGATGCCATTCTATATATCTTCTCTCAGTAGTAAACAGCTAGATCTCTAGTTCTTCAAAATCCTTGGCTTACATAAAGATTAATCATTAGAATTACATGTCAAACACAGGCTCCATATAAAATTACCTTTTTCTGGTAAAATTTATATTTTGGCAGCCATCTTGGTTGCCATCTTGTATCGACACAAGTATATGAAGGTGAAATAGCAAGACCTCTAGTATTTAAAGATCTATGCCTTGTATGAACATTAATCATTAGTATTATGTGTCAAATGCAAGCTCTGTGTAAAATAAAGAAAAGAAACGCCATTTGTACATAATATATATTTGGCTGCCATCTTGGATGCCATCCATTATATCATAGACACATCTATGATAAAGACAAATAGACATGTAGTAACTCAAAAGCTATGCCAAACATCAAAAAAAGCAAAGAAAATCCCCACTGAGTGGTATAAGCTAGTCAAATATAGATTTTGCCATAAGTCAGCTTTCATCTTGGATGCCATCTTGAATATATCAAATTGCTCAATGATGACAGAGTGGCATCACTTGGATTCTTCAAAGGCAATGTCTGATGTATGAGAATCAGCAAAGAAAAAAACTTTAGACGCTAATTCCAGGTCCTCTCAGAAATCTGCCTTTTTCTGCCGGACTAGAACAACGCTTTATGAGACCACCAGAGGCTACGTTTGTTTACCCATAATGCATTTAGGTCTAGAAGCGCGAAAAAGGTGGGTAGGGGGTGGCATACAGTGTGTAGTGAATGGGCATATATACCTCTACTAGCGCCTTGCTGTAGAAGCATGCTTTTATGGCGACGTGGTTAGAGTAGTGGACTGTTGTTGCTAGTTAAGCAACGTTTGGCTCGGTTAGTGCCTGGATGGGTGACCCAGGTGATTTGGGTGGTTCCAGGTGAATAGCCAGAAATGCACCTACTATTAAATCAGGGCCCACACTGTTTATATATTTGAATACAGGCTTTGGACCTACCCAAACTCTAAGGAGGTTGAGGCCACATGGTATGCCCCACATTTTGGTTTTGTTACTATAAGCTTTCAGTTTGTTGGTATTTTTTATTTAAAATCTCCCATTTTAATTTTTTTAGATTTCACCATAACATTCACTTTTTTACTACAAGTAAAGATTTTGGCATAACAATTTTGGCAGATATAACATGTATAACCTATCCAACTGTAATTTTGGCCATGGTTTACATACGGAAGAATTCTTACTTTAAGTTCAAAAGATCGGCATCATCTGGGGGAGCCCTTTTATAAGGGTCATTAATCTTTCTGTGGTCAGCCCTTGACCGCTATTATAAGATGCTTAACCAAGAAACCATTAAGCACTGTTAGTGAAATTATATGGAAGGGCGCCATTCTGTATCAGAGAAACAGATTTGATCAGTCGAAGATGTTGAAGCCAGGAGTATATTTTCAGTCTATCACTTTCCCCTATATTTACTTCCAAATCGTGGAAGATACTTTGTGTATTTGATATGTACTCTTATCAGATTTTAACAGCTGTTTGCTGGGGAAAGTGAAGTACTGTTTTAGAAAAAAGTAAAATTTGTAAAATATGAATATAGGGTTAAGAGAATATCTAACATCTTCGACTGAAATCAGTCTAGTGTAACGTGGGCCGACCTGCAAACAAACCCCGTCAGTGGAAAAGCATGCTCACCCACCAAGGGCGGTTTATTTGCTTATATACCCCAACATTTACTCGACCACAAACTACCGAGTTTGTAATTTGCATATCTATTTATATCTGTGACCTTCTACCGTCACATCACTTTCCCCTCTGAGAAGTCTCGTCCCGAGACTTGGCCTGGGAATTACATGGGTAAGGCAACTCCGGTCTGGCAGTTGTCATTATCCCACCGCTGCCACTAAATGTAACGTGGGCCGACCTGCAAACAAACCCCGTCAGTGGAAAAGTATGCTCACCCACCAAGGGCGGTTTATTTGTTTATATACCCCAACATTTACTCGACCACAAACTACCGAGTTTGTAATTTGCATTTCTATTTATATCTGTGACCTTCTACCGTCACACAAGGAAAAACAAAGGGCGAGGCTTGGTACCAATCATGCTGCAACACAGAGGTTCCGGGTCCAGAACCGGTACGTAAATTCACCGGATCGAACCGGATCGGGCATAATCACCGGATCGGACCCGAATTTTACTATTTCATACTATTTGCCTCTGTTTATCACACTTTCGTTGGCTGTTAATGTTTATATTTTGCGTAAGATAGTGTATCCAACCTATATATTACAGTAAGATTTGGACTTAATGAACTTACTATTGTTACTGGGTCAGCATCTTTGACATTTCACAGGGGCAGGTACTTTACCATGCATATACGCAATGCAATGTGATTTTAATGGCTATGGAAATGAAAATTGTCAGATCAGATTAAATAATGTTATTTTTATCTATTTTTTGTTCAAAACAGAGACTGTGGGTATAGGTTATAGAGGCAGTTAGAGCAGAAATAGAACCTGCTTGATACATCACGTTAGCAAGACATATTTAAGACGATGACTCCTTCAAACCCTTCTGTTAAAGTAATGTATCTGTTTGATACACTATATTATGCAAAATATAAACATTTATAGTCAAAGAAAGTATGATAAAATAGCTATTAATGGTAAAATTCGGGTCCGATCCGGTGATTATGTCCGATCCGGTGAGTACACGTACCCGTCCAGAACGTATCGGGTAATATGTCTTACCCTTAAGATTTGACAGGTGCTCTATTTCCATAGCAACACCTCAAAACACTGCTTATTTGATGACGTCTATATTTACGCGAAGAAAATAGTTCGCAAAATATATCTTTACGCCAAATAATGTAAAAAGAAAATTATGATATCGAACATTATCCTAAATAAGCTGACAATTGGAAAACATAAATTTAATCTATCTCAACAAAAAATGTGTGTGCCCTGTGCTTTGAAAAAATATTATAAGACAACTCCTCTTAGAACTATTTTTTGGGCTCTTGAAAGAATTCGGGGAGATATTAGGTTCCAAATGTCTGCCTGCCGAAATTCTTTGACACGGGCACTATGAGTACATCAGAAATAGAGCCGCATATAACCAAGAAATATGAAATCAAAAAGCGACTCGGAAAAGGGGTAAGCTGGTTGTTACTTCAGAAACATGGAGCACCGTAATCAATCAACTACAAAAAGCGAAATACTGGTCGGAAATCGGACAACGAACAAACCAAAATTCGGCCCTGTTCGTGCATGTTTCCATCTCATATTGCAAAAAGAGAGATTATCAGTTTCAGACGGTATTACTATGTGACCACGGAGAAACACGTAAAGCCTTGCACTGTCTGATGAAGTTTGTCTGCCACTCTTTACACATATTTCAGAACCAGTCTTTTTCTTCGCAAAGTCTTGTCTGCTCCTGTCCTTTTCATAAATTTGCTTATCAGAGTCAGAATCAGAATTGTTTACTGGTGATACGTCCAAAGACAATCATTCACCAGGACCTGTGAATCAGGGAAGCTAGTCCCTAGCCCTTATAAGAGAAGTAAACTTAGTAACTGAATCCTCTGCACACTCAGCAGCAGAAATAAGTGAATCTTCCAGGGAATTCCAATCTCTAATAGTCTGGGGGAAGAAACTGCACTTGTAAATGTCAGTCCCAGCCAATGGGGTTTGAAATGTCAGGGAATGATGATTCCTGGTACGCCTATTTTGGGGAACAAGGTCATTTATGGGTATACTGGCTGCACCCCTCAGACCTTTGTAAAGCATTATAAGTCTACTATCTTTCCTTCTCTTTTTTAGGGATTCCCACTTAAGTTTCTCCAGAATGCCAGTCATACTCCCAGTTTCATATGTTTAATTTCCCGTTACAAATCTAGCTGCCCTTTTCTGCGCCTTCTCAAGTTCATCTTGAAGAAGTTGCAGGACACCTGAAACCACCCAAATCACCTGGGTCACCCATCCAGGCACTAACCGAGCCAAACGTTGCTTAACTAGCAACAACAGTCCATCACTCCTATTTGGGGGAACAAGGTCATTTATGGGTATACTGGCTGCACCCCTCAGACCTTTGTAAAGCATTATAAGTCTACTATTTTTCCTTCTCTTTTTTAGGGATTCCCACTTAAGTTTCTCCAGAATGCCAGTCATACTCCCAGTTTCATATGTTTAATTTCCCGTTACAAATCTAGCTGCCCTTTTCTGCGCCTTCTCAAGTTCATCTTGAAGAAGTTGCAGGACACCTGAAACCACCCAAATCACCTGGGTCACCCATCCAGGCACTAACCGAGCCAAACGTTGCTTAACTAGCAACAACAGTCCATCACTCCTATTTGGGGGAACAAGGTCATTTATGGGTATACTGGCTGCACCCCTCAGACCTTTGTAAAGCATTATAAGTCTACTATTTTTCCTTCTCTTTTTTAGGGATTCCCACTTAAGTTTCTCCAGAATGCCAGTCATACTCCCAGTTTCATATGTTTAATTTCCCGTTACAAATCTAGCTGCCCTTTTCTGCACCTTCTCAAGTTCATCTTGAAGAAGTTGCAGGACACCTGAAACCACCCAAATCACCTGGGTCACCCATCCAGGCACTAACCGAGCCAAACGTTGCTTAACTAGCAACAACAGTCCATCACTCTAACCACGTCGCCATAAAAGCATGCTTCTACAGCAAGGCGCTAGTAGAGGTATATATGCCCATTCACTACACTACTCCCTCCTTTTTTCTTGAATACCGGATGGCTATCTCAATCGGCAGGAAGTAGTGCCCCGTGTGCTCGTTCCTACACTTCTGACACCATTGCAGGACACCTGAAACCACCCAAATCACCTGGGTCACCCATCCAGGCACTAACCGAGCCAAACGTTGCTTAACTAGCAACAACAGTCCATCACTCTAACCACGTCGCCATAAAAGCTTGCTTCTACAGCAAGGCGCTAGTAGAGGTATTTTTGCCCATTCACTACAAAGTATGCTTTGAGGGTCCCAAACTGAACTGGCATACTCCAGGACTGGACGCACCAGTCCCTTGTATGCTGACTCCTTAACATCTTGTGGACATGCTGCCAAGTTACGTCTGAGGAAGCCGAGGGTCCTATTAGCCTTTGTGCAAATATTACTGACATGTGTGTTCCATTTCAAATCATTGGCAATGGTTATGCCGAGATACTTGATAGTTTCTACATTACTGAGGACCGTTCCCTCTAAGGTATAGGAAGCATTGATCTTCTTGATCCGTTTCCTTGTAATTTGCATTGTATTGCATTTAACAGGTTGAAATCTCATGCCCCAACTCCTTGCCCAACAACCTAAATGATCTATATCCTCCTGAAGTTTCACAGTGTCTTCAATATCTCTGATTTCACGATAGCAAACACAGTCGTCAGCAAACAGTCTTAATTCCGAGTCAATATTTTCTGTTATATTGTTAATGTATGACGAGAACAACAATGGTCCAAGTACAGTGCCCTGGGGGACACCTGACAAAACCGGGGCTTATAACCTTTACACCAATCAAGCATCATCTGCTTCTGTAGGTGAATCTCAATATCTGTCTTGTCTGTGTACGGTGTTGTGTGCAATTTTGGAAGAACTTGAGAAATTTGTTTCAGAATGTAATCGCTTTTTTTTTTTGTCTTGTCAGAGTTTTACAGTATGGCCTCATATAATCTAATATCTTGACGTAACTCCGATTTTGTTTTTTGGATTGGTCTCCGTTACTAAGGACAAAATAGGCCAAATCGACAAAGTCCAATGAAGAGCCGCCAGGTGGACAACAGATAACTTTGAAAGGACTGCTAGTGTCATGGCAGTGCTTAAGAACCTTGGCTGGCGTTCCCTGGACAGCTGGAGCAAAGGCGTTCAGACGCACCTGTCTCTTCTATAAAATAGTGCATGGCCTAGTTGCTGTGCCTATTCCTGATTATGTCGAACCTAATCCCAGAATTTCTAGGTACTGCCACTTAATGACCTTTAGGCAGATGCATACAGCAAAGGATTACTACAAATATTGCTTTTTTTTTGCTAACAATCGTCCAGTAGAATGCGCTCCCAGAATCTGTTGTCATCTTGCCAAGCCTTGACATATTCGAGGCCTCTTTTGGCAAGCTGCAAAACTGTAATTAAGCCCTAGATCGCAAGTAGTTTGTTTTTAACCTGTTTTTAGCTATTCTTGACTATTTTAACCTATCATCTTTCATCGCCTTTACTATCATACTTTATCACTCACTTTCAACTTTTTACTTTTATTTCATCTTCTAACATACTTAGTAAAGCTCGACAGTGCAACCTGCGTAGAATGTCCGCAAGGGAGTATGGCAGGATAGGATGGGATGGGGATGGGATGGGATTTTCAGTCAGTTCGAACCTAGCAGCACCAGGGCTTGAAATTTACATTTTTCTGCTTTTATAAATTTACATGACATTGTGGGTTCCAGTGGGTTCCCATAGAAATTTTTTGGCGGACATATGTCTCCCAGCATCTACATGATGGGGGACATTACAATAATTTTAGGCAACGAAAGCTTGCAGAGGCAATCGACTTCTAAATTTGTACTTAGAGTTTGAAGAAGTGAAACAACCGGGCTGTGATGGGCAACACGTTTCTACTTGTTCTACATGCATGATAATATTTTGAATGTACAAACTGATGCTGTTGCGAAACATGTATGATCGAAAGGACAGTGTGCATTCACCTTTGGCACCGGCCTAAGCCAGTTTGAACCATCTTTGTTTGCCTCATTCTTTACAAAGCTTTCATGATTATACTCAAAATAGCCCTTCTTCTTCATGTCAGAAACAAATATGTAAGTCAGTTTATTTATGTTTTCAATATGCAGATAGCTGCATTGGCGCCGCCATTATTGGTGTTGTAACATGATGTCATTAGTGTGAACCCTGGAAGGTCCACCAGCTAGCATCTAGTGGGATTGATGACTCCAATTGTGATTAGCTCTTTGGCTTCTGTTTTCACCAGTTTAATATCTTGATCATTGAGAACCACTCTGCTTGTCATTTAGACACTTTTATTTTTTCAAAATTCAATAAAATAAAGTGCGGAGTCACTCCACAGGAATATTAAGAGTGGAGTTACTCCACACGTGACTCCACAAGAATATTATGAGTGGAGTCAGTCACTCCACGCTTTTACCTGGCATTCTTATTGAAAATATGACAAATACCAACTAAGTTATAAAAATATTCTATTTGACATTGGCAGGTGTATCTAAAACCATCATTTTGCCCCTGGGTAATTGTAATTGCCGAAACCAACAGATTGGCCGTTATTGTGCCTCGCACTGGAATAATATTGGGATGTTGTTTATCCAAAAATCGCACCCCCTGCATAGTTAAAACCATCCAAGATGGAATTATGACAATGTTTAATGAATGATGGGAGACAACAGTAGTAATATTACTGCTATATGCTTGGTGGGCCATTAAAGCTAGAACTTTATAAGCATTGCATCATACGCTAAACATACAAAATATATGTCTCAGAGCTGGTAGTAAGTTAGAGAAGAGCCTTAAACTCCTCAGCTTTGATCATTCTGTATTTTTAAGGGGTTTTAAGCAAGAATAATAAGGAAAGTGAGTGAGTGTTTAATGTCCCACCAACACATACGACATACATCTTAATCAAAAGACCGGAGAAGTGGGGATCGAATCTGCGAACCTGGGATTGGTACTTGGTAGTCTTATGCCTTTTCCACTACACGGTGGCCCCTCCTAATAAGGAAAGTAACTGATTTTAAAGATCGTGTTCTGAGCAGACAGGGCCAACCATAACTTTCTCAACTTTCCCAGGGACCTCAATGAAGTTAATAATAATACAGTTTGTACTTATTGACTGATTTCGTTTTGATAATTAGTCATTTACTGCAAATCCATGATTGATGCTGATTTTCCATCACTATCACTGTCAGGCTAGGTATGCAGGAACACATATGCAGGACTGTTGAATAGTCATAGGGGAAAATGTGTTCCTAGTAAGTTAATGGAGCACATCTGTTCAGACAAAATGGATATATCTTTGAAGCAGTTCCTAACTCCAAATAAACATGCTGACAGTTTTCAAATTACTGAGTACTGTAAGCAGGAGATGATATTCATATATAAGCTTCAAGCTTACTTTCAAATCCGGATCTATTTGTTGTATGTGTACATGTATTATGTTGTAAAAATTATTCTTGAATAAAATAGTGTTTAAACCAACAATAATGGGAATTCTTCCCAATTGCCACTATAGATGTACTTTGTCAAAGAAAAGTTCCCAGATTCATGTATTTAACTATAATTTTGCCAACTTGTTAGATAAAAACCCTGACTCTATTAACCAGTGCTCCAGATAAGAAGGAGTAACAAGGATAATTAAGTGATAATTTTCCCTAGCTTTCAGTAAAAAGGTATGTTGTGATCGTTCATTAGAACCGTCACATCAAGAGGGTTCTAATGAGAGGTCACAACATATGTTTACTTTGATATATGAAAAATCGTCTCTGAAATATCCTCAAAATTCCACTGTATTTGGAGCTCTTTTAAATTTTCTTCTTATTTTATTCTTCACTAGGCCTATGGCATTGTCTGGAAAGCTATTGACAGAAGAACTGGGGAAGTTGTTGCCGTCAAGAAGATTTTTGATGCATTCAGAAATCAGACAGATGCCCAGCGAACTTTCAGAGAAATCATGTTCCTGCAAGAGTTTGGAGATCATCCAAATATCATCAAACTTCATAATGTGATAAAGGCTGAAAATGACAAAGATATATATCTGGTGTTTGAATTTATGGGTAAGTTTGGAATTCAATGGAACAGATATGAGCCATGACAAGACAAAACCAACAAAGTGACATGTGTGCCCAGTGCAAACTCAGATCAGCCTGGACATCCACCCAGTCTGACCAGAGTCTCCGCTGTCAGAAAGCTACCCTTTCAGGCTGATTTGAGTCTTTGGTGCCACATTGTTGTGTCGCAGCTCATATAAAGCAAATGATTGATGATAACTGTAGCCATCTTTAAAAGCCACAAAAACGTGCTGTGGGTACTCATTGGAATTGTCTTGCCATGGGCATTATGAGTATATCAGAGATTCTCATCAAAAAGATATGTTATGACCCCTCATCTGAATTACCTCATCAAGGCATTTCAGCTGAGGGGTTTTAATCAAATATTGACTTTCTTGGTGTATTTACTAAAGGCCCTGTAGTAAACAATTGGAACGTAATGAAGTTTACATTCCAACAATTACATTGAGCATGCAGCATCACATGACTTTAAACAACGTCAAAATAAACCATGACTCTCTACAGTCTGATTGGACGATGCTGTTCTGTTAGCAGAAAAACTGCATGTAAATGTTTTTCTGCTTCAATTTTAGCCCTTATATAAGATCTTTCGTCAAAGTTTTGATTGAAATAAATGCAAATATAAGCAATGAACTTAATATCTCTGATGTTTATTGAAGTGTAAACTACATTGGGCCACTAGTAAAGTTTATATGAACCCTTTTGGTGTTCATTCACTTTGCAGGCAACCCAATGTAGTTTACACTTACGTAAACCTCAGAAAAATGAAATTCATTCCTATTCTAGAGGTCTGCTTATTGAGTAGAGATTTGACTATTAGGCAGTTCTAACATACTGTTATCTGTTCAGTTATAAGACAGGAGCTTTTTTCCCCTCTGAAACAACCAGAAAAATCTAGATTTGTGTAGATGAATCTAAATGTCCTAAAGTCATTTTATGCTGTATAGCTAAGGCCAGTGCATTGGTAAAGCTTTACTGTGCCATGCTGCAGCATTGGGCTGACCTCGAAAGGATCTTGATTTGCCGTGCTTCTAGTCCTCCTACCCACCAATATTTGTCCTACATTTCTTGCCCCTTCCTCCCAACCCCATCCCCCCATTTCTGATCAAATTCCGAAGACAGACACATCTTTCAGTTCATCGAAAAAGGGTGTTTAACTGCAGACAAAGGTTGCATAGCACATTGATTCATAATATTCCTGTATGAGAGCATTTGTTACCCTTTAATATATATATAAGAAGTTTTAAAAATACCCGTGATCAGATCATCTTTAAAAAAAGGAAGAAACTTCTTACTGAAATTGAGATTGATAATAGAAGATTTTTTCTGTCTTTTTCAGAGACCGACCTACACAATGTGATAAAACGAGGAAATATTTTAAAAGATGTTCATAAACGTTATATTATGTACCAGTTGTTTAAAGCTACAAAGTACCTTCATTCGGGCAATGTGATACACAGAGACCAAAAGGTAAATTGAGCCGCGACTCAACAAAACCAACGAAGTGGCATGTGCACCAGGGAAGACTCAGATCAGTGTGAGCATCCACCCAGTTTGCTCAGACTCTTTTCTAAGCACTCGGAGGGTAGTGGATGCTCAGGCTGATCTGAGTCTACGCTGGGCACACAACCACTTTGTTATACCCCCGACATACGAAGTATGTCAGGGGGTATATAGTTTTTGTCATTCCGTCCGTTTGTCCGTTCGTTCGTTTGTTCTTCCGTCCGTTCGTCAACTTTACGTCAAAGTTTTGCGTTAAACCTTTTTTGATTGCTCATATCTCTGTAACTACACATCAGATTCTTTTCATATTTGGTTTATGATATCTCTATAGCATTGCCTTTGGTGTAAACTATTTTAGCCCCAGGGTCTGGCTCCAGGGTGGGGCCAAGGGTCAGTAATTAGAACTTAGGCATTTTCATTATGTCAAAGTTTTGCGTTAAACCTTTTTGTACACATCAGATTCTTTTCATATTTGGTTTATGATATCTCTATAGCATTGCCTTTGATGTAAACTATCTTAGCCCCTGGGTCAGGCCCCACTGTGGGGCCAAGGGTCAGTAATTAGGACTTAGGCATTTTCATTATGTCAAAGTTTTGCGTTAAACCTTTTTGATTGCTCATATCTCTGTAACTGCATTGAAGATTTCTTCCATATTCAGTTCATGATATCTCTATAGCATTGCTTTTGATCTGGACTAGCTACATTGCAGGGTCAGGCTCATGGGTGGGGCCAGGGGTCAAAAACTAGGACTTTGCCATTTGTTTAATAGTTTTGGGTTACAAAATAGTTCTGATGTTCATGAATGGAGCCTAATGATACATGACTAGGTTTATTTCATACTTGTTTACTCATATGGATGCTGCTGCTGACATAAGGTCAAGATCATAGACTTTGAATTTTGTACATGTATTTGCTTCATAGCTTTGTGGTAAAGTATGCTTTCATTAGGCGGTGGCACTGGTCGGGGGTATACGTGAGCCCCTGCTCACTTGCTCTAGTTGGTTTTGTTGTGTCGAGGCTCAAATAGTTATCAGCCATAGTTCCAGATAAAACTAGTTATTTGGGATAACTTTATTTTCAACTACCAGCATAAAGCAAGATATCTATGTTCTGTAGGTGGCTGTAAACTTTAGAAAGATCTGTTAGTAGTATAGAGGCTGCTTTGTGACAATGCAAAGACGTGAGACACAGGATTCCACAGACTAAACTACAGTTCATACCTTATGTGTGCAAGCAGAAAAGGCTCTGATCAGACTGCACAGGTGTGCAGGCTGAACTAAGCTTTTGCTGGTTGAAGCGTGTAAAGGGCCATATTTATCTAGCCTGCAGCTAGCAGAAGCCAGTCCTGAGTAGTACTTTTCAGTCATCCACAACAAAATTTTTTTGTCTAGTATTCTAGTTTAGCTGTTTTGTGATGTTGCACAGACAGGCAAGACACAGTTTTCTGTAGAATTCTTTTTGCATGGGGGGGGGGGGGGGTGCTATTAAGTGCTTCAGATAAAAAGGGGGTAGCAGGGATAATTTAGAGATAATTTTCCATTATTTCTCCATAAGAACATATGTTGTGACCTCTCATACCCCATTCCAATTTTGTCTCCCTTTTTAATTGGGGGTCAACTCTTAAAGAGTTGACCCCATTTCAAAGAGCTACTTCATCCAGAGTGCTCAGTAAACTGGAATTCATCCAAGTTAATCTAACATTTTTTGGGAAAATAAGCAGAGGGCATTTATTAGAGAAGGGGCATTTTAATAGGATTAATACGGTATCAAAAATTACTAATGTGAACTTTTTATCTTGTAGCCCTCAAACATACTGCTAGACAGTGAATGTGTAATGAAGCTTTGTGACTTTGGCCTGGCTCGTTCCCTCACACAGATCAGTATTGATGCTGAAACAGGGGACCCAAACTTGACAGAGTATGTGGCTACCAGATGGTACAGAGCCCCAGAGATTTTACTAGCTTCACATAGGTAAAGACTTGACCACTGTTTTTCTTTTGACGAAAGAAAGTCAATTTTGGAGACATATGGGATATGGGAATCTGACACCTGCCAAATTATTTGCTTTATTTGGGTAGATTTGGTGGTAGTGGTGGATGGCAGGGTTGGCATATGATCACATTGAAAAAATCAAATTGTTTAGTAGTTAAGGAGACTTATAAAAGAAAATTGTTCCACGGCAAAACTAAGGTTTTTGTTTGAGTTTTCGTTCAGAAGATAGTACAGTAATATGCACACCAAATTATGTTCGAAAAACGAGCATTGATGGTGAATCTATGTAAAGTTTGATAAGTGACTGTGTTAACATTCTGCTTTATAGAAAGTATAAATATATCTTCCTGTTTACAAAGAATAAAGAAGAAAAGAAAACAACAACATTTTCTCTTCTGGGGGGATAAATTGTATCACTGGTTGGGAGCGTACAGTACAAGTGACCGAATGTACCGATTTGTATAGTGGACACATCTTTGTCCTAATATGTCGGGTATATTTCAAAATTGTTTATTTTTGTGTTTAAAAATCATTGCGTGCATGTAGTACCACTAGTTCGACAAGCCTAACTACAGGTCTTTTCGACATGCCACCTTAATTTTCTGTATATTGTTATGATATGCTTTATTTTCACATTTAATTTGAGAGAATCACTATTCTACTTTCGATTTCAGAAGCTGCACCGGTACTATTGCTTCAAATTTTGACATCAATTATACATGAAACAACCGTATTTTCATTACAAATATTTTATGGCGTATTTAGATTCAGGATTAACTAATCTTGCTAGATATCATGCTATGTAAGGGCAATTATTTTCAAAGAAAACGATGGAGGGATCAAACGCTATTCTGTATCGTGGGTCGTAAAACCGATTCTCAGTGAGACATCCCATACAGTCAGAAAAAATTGGGGATTCTCAGTCTTGCTTGTCATGTGGATTCGTCCCGTACCTATGGGAGTCTTATCATGAGTAAAGCTTTTAATAGATTATTAATTTATCTTAAAAGGAGATAAACTAACATTTTTTTCGAATTAAAACGCTAACTTGGTCGATTTTCTGGTTACACGTGGAGTGTACTTAAAAAAACACCAGTGATTTGCAGATGAAAATATGGATTTAGAGCAAAGAAAGCAACATCTAGCCATCTCCAAAGACGACCATTATGGAAAACATAAATAGATAAAACACTCTTACCAAGCAGTTTATATCCAAACATGAAAAGAAAACACATTTCACACAAACACACCCTGAAGGTCATAGCCGGGCCGGGTAGCGCAATCGGTAGGGCACCTGACTAGTAAGTCAGAGGTCCTGGGTTCGAATCCCGGTCTGGCCACATACTTTCGTTTCTCCTTCCGCTGATTCAAGAAGGGCAGTTGTCAGTTACTGGCGAAAGTATGTGCACTTAGTACTGGTTAACCGCTTAGGAGGTCTAAGCCTGCCCAGGAATAGTGTGGTTAGGTTAACTGACCGTCCCGACATGACCTTAGTTGTTTACCGTGGACGTTAAGCATCAAATCAACCAACCAACCCTGAAGGTCATAACAAAAGACAAAGATTTGCCCACTATACAGATCGGACAACGGTGCACGTACTGTACGCTCCCAACCAGTGTGTATGTACTATATAAATTGAACTCTTTCTATGAAGGTCAAAATGTTTGTTTCAGATATACTAAAGGAGTAGATATGTGGAGTTTAGGTTGTATATTAGCAGAGATGTGCTTGGGTAAACCACTGTTTCCTGGGTCTTCTACACTTAATCAAATAGAAAAAATCATGACATCTATACCTCCACCTACTAGAGAAGGTAATATATATCTTTGTTACACAAGCTTTCATTTCTCCTTCTGCTGATTCAAGAAGGGCAGTTGTCAGTTACTGGTGAAAGTAAGTACACTTAGTACTGGTTAACCGCTTAGGAGGTCTAAGCCTGCCCAGGAATAGTGTGGATAGGTTAACTGACGGTCCCGACATGACCATAGTTGTTTACCATGGACGTTAAACAATAACACAACAACAACAACACAAGCCTGATATGAATTCAGTGCTCCTGATAAGGACAAGGGGTGACAGGGATAATCTATAGATAATTTTCAATATTTTCAATAAAATCATACGTTGTGACTCCTCATTAGAACTGTATTACAGAGATGGTTCGAATGAGGGGTACAAGTTATGTTTCATTGAGAATTAAGAAATATTATCTCAGACTTATCCTCTAAACTTAACCATATGATGAATTCAAAGTTTGTTCGATGGCCTAAGCCAAGTTGGTTTCTCTTTATTTACAGAAATGACTTAAAAAGATCCTGTATCATATTCACCCTCAGTATTGGGGTGAATTTCACATTATAATTTTAGTCTTATCATATATGACCAACAAGATTTGAGGTCATACACCAGGGATTATTCTGGCCCAAGATTTTTGTGAGATAAAAAATCCCATTAGGTCAAAATTAATGAGAAATTTTCAAATCTGATGAGATTTTTTCTCTCGCTGGGTCAAAGTTAGTGAGAAAATTTCAGTTCCTGTTGATTCTTTTCATTGCAAGAAATATAAATCATAATGGTTAATATAAAGAAATTAGGTTTTGTTTTTCTTTATTTCCAACAATTTATTAAGGAAAATAATTTCATTAAAATGATCAAATATCAACTTTCAAACAGTTTATCTCATACCGTATAACCGTAATGATCCCAAGTTTTTTGACAGATATGTCTGGGCAAGCAGTGCAGACCCAGACCAGACTGCTCCTAGATTGGGGTCTTCACTGTTTGCCATTCCACCTGCTTCTTTTGTAGGCATTACTATATGGTAGGTAGAACCTCAAGTCTTTGTTTGAACTTTAGGTTTACAGCAATTTTTTTTGGCTGTCAAAAAAATTTAGGAACATTACAGTAATTAACCCTTGTCATGCTGAACCTGGATATGCCCCATCTTTGCAAACAGTGCAGATTGAGATCAGATGGCTTCTGAAGAAGCTATCTGATCTGGATCTTCACTCTTTGTCATTCAGTTTCTGAAATTGTAAGAATAAATTACATCAAGAAATCTGACTAGTTGATAATCAGAAGAGTGATTTGACAGGGGCCTTGCTGTTATTA
Organism: Ctena decussata; assembly: GCA_963989385.1. Taxonomy (NCBI): domain Eukaryota; kingdom Metazoa; phylum Mollusca; class Bivalvia; order Lucinida; family Lucinidae; genus Ctena; species Ctena decussata. Next base: position 1,663,812 of record OZ022501.1, on the reverse strand, counting down.
TTTTCGTTGACCCACGCCCCCCCCCCCCCCCCCTGACCCCGGGTTTTCAGCTTGTTTATCCACTTTCTCGGTCTTGGAAGGCAGATAATGGGGTCGCCGACGTCTCTAAAGTGGAGCAAAACTATCTCAAAATGCCCTCTCGGCTCGTTTGGGCCGATATCAGTTTTCTTTTCTTCGTTTCTGCCTTTGAAGACTCCATTTTGCAATGAACTACAAAAGCGCTTGCAAAATATGAAACACTGATAGCAGATTTTTGCAAGAAGCTTTGCAGTGACATAGACGATGCTGGTTACCCGCATATGTAATGCAAGTCGTTTGGCGCCAAACATTTCCGAAAACCAAAGCCTACAAAACAATCCGAATGTACCGAAATGGTCCGCATGTGCGAATATAGAAAAACACGGTGCGAATTGAAAGAATTTCTCGGTGCGATTTTTTTTCTCAATCAGCGAACTTTTTTGCGATTTCGTGTAAAAAAATGCGAGAATATCGCGAAATCGCGCCAGAAAATGATCCCTGATACACCCAGTAATCAGACATTTTATAAACCTCCAGCGAAGAAAAACGAACATCACCGCGGATGGTATTGCTCCAGCTATCGCGTAACTGCCATATTTTTAGAATCAAGTTTTATCACTACTCACTAGCATATCATATTAGGACACGAACTGAAACCATGAGAAATGCGCTTTTCTTTTATATATCCATGGTTGAACTTGTTTCATTTTACTGAGCTAATAGAAAATTTTGGCACTTTTAACTGTTTTGTAGCTTTGATTTTAATTAATTAATGATTATAGTTTTGAATTTAATATTTCTTAACTGCCATAGAAACGTAAAATATTCATGCTATATAAGATAGCGGGGCAAAGTTTAAAACATGGAATGGATGAGATAATCAACATTCCAATGGCTACAGTCCGGGGCTACAGTATGTCCCCAGAGCTTGGGGTGTTACTCGTACTGAACGGAATTTATCGCCTTGAGGGCAAACCAACTAAATGACATCCCAAATCCATGGAATGAAGTGGAGAACATTGTCCATTACATTTCACTTCATAAATAGCATTTCAAAGTTTAAACTATACCGATTAATTAGACCCCATAAATAACTTAACAACTGACAATTTGCTACAGAACTCTGAAGTGTATCAACACCTGTTAATCGGGTCCCAACGCGAAAAAGTGGCTTAACGTCATGGTATCAACGGTTTAATAATATTGTAGAGTCACCCAACCTATGCAAACCACCACAAAATTATTACGAAAGAATGGAGGGTATGGTCACATAGTGTAACCCGTGCTAATCTGATTCTTCTAAGTTCTAACAAGACAAATATCTATTTTTCTCACAAGGCCCCTTATTGATAAACCACGGTTTGTCTGCAGTGTTTTACTTCTAGCAGACGATTTTTATAATCTGCGCGTTGAGAATGCGCAGTAGCCCACACAGAAAATATTGTGTGTAGGATTTACTGGGTACCTCACCTATAATCGCAGCCATTGCGTAGATTTAGGGGAGGTAACTACCACACTAATTATAATTTCAGAGACAGAAATTCTTTACATAAATCTTGTTATAGTCTCACATTACAAGTAAATTGTTACATAAATCTCTTTTGTAGTCACTCATTACATAGCACCTAGTAGTTATGGTAATGCTACATCTCTGTCCATGCAACTGTAGTTTAAATATGGGGCAACTTCTGTGCCTAAAAAGCCATAGAAAGTGTGATTTATGAAAAACAGAATCCTAAAAGTAAAAAGTATGCAAAGACCAGGAACTGAAACAATCAAAATCCAAATCCAGCCCTCAAACCATAGTTGGAAACAACTAAGATTACAAATAATCAAGATACAGAGAACATATGGCCAACCGAGTGAGCAGCTTGTTCCCAAAAGGTGGCCACTCAGCAACCCAAACCGAACCAAAAATAATAAGAACATACATAAGGTAAAACATCACAGAAACTCTGACACCAAAAACAGGCAACAGAGAACCACAACAGAACTACCGCCTTGGAACGGTCAGTAATGAATTACTGGGGGGCTTAAATCGATTTTACAGGCCCAACCTCACCCTCAGTTTCTGAAGTGGTACAAAACATTTAGTTGGTTGTTCGGTTCGCATGATAACCCTCTAACTCGTCAATGAATCATCACGGTAAACACATAAATCAAATTTCAACACCATGAAGAAGCAAAGACGAGGACTCAACAGATACAACGGGCCGTCTGACAGGTGGAGATCCCTGTCCTGCCAAACAACCCCACTGGAAATCTGAAGCAAAAGAAGGTCACCAGTTGAGCCCCGGTGGACCAAGCAACAGACAAAAAGGCTCCGGTCCCAACCAACTACAATATATAGCTTTAGGTCGGGGCCATCATAGAGTCTGACGACCGATCCCCAGGTGTGCAATTAAAGAGTGCAGCAAAGTTATCAACCGTGATTGGGTTAATCACTAAGCATGCAGACTGTCGCATAACATTTAAATTATAGCCAATACGTTTGTGACGTATTATTATTTTTCGGAATTGATCAGAAAAATCAGTCCTACCCTTAATCTTTTTGAATTTGTATACTAAGTCACCATAAAATTCTGGTTCCGATAGGCCTTGGTGTAAAAGAAATTTTAATCCGACATCAAATTTTGAAACCAATTCATGGTGTCTGCGATAGAATTTAGAAAAAGCCTTTCTAAGCTTATGATACCGATAGCCCTGTTGAAGAAGTTTAGCAGTTAAACATTTATTACGAGCATTAAAGTCATCTACATGACTACACACTCTAGCAAATCTTATAAGTTGAGAAATATACACTCCATAAGAGGGAGGACGTGGAACGTCACCGTCCAAAAATGGAAAATTAACTATATCAAAGTCAAAGTCATCACGTTTATCATAAATTTTAGAAGATACAAAACCGTTAGAAATAGATAGATGTAAATCCAAAAAGGGGGCCTCGGTATCTGAAGTATTAGCTTTATTCAATTTAAGTTCAGGTGGGTAAATTTGGTTAACCATGCTTTCAAAATAAGGATTATCAATATTCAGAAGATCATCTAAATATCTAGAGGTTGAGTTAAATGCCTCAATGATATCAGCTTGATTATCAACAGAAAGAGAAGTCATGAAATCTCTTTCATAACAAAATAAAAACAAATCGGCCACAAGAGGAGCACAATTTGTACCCATCGGAATACCAACAATTTGTCTGTATAACTTATTACCAAATCTGATGTAAATATTATCTAAGAGATATGATAAGGCGTCACATACATTCTGACATGACCAAAGACTATATCCTCATTATATATTTTACGGTCAGTAGAAGTGAAAAACGCTTTCTTATCGTTACAGGCAATATAAAGGGTATCTTCATTTTTGGAGAACTTTTTGAAGGCCCTCTCAATCAAATCAACAAGTTTTTCCTTTATTAAATTATGGGGTAATGTGGTATAAAGAGTAGAAAAATCATAAGTGGACAAACTAGTCGCACGGAACCCTCTTGACTTCAGTTTACTAAGTACCTCACCAGAATTTTTTATAGACCAAAACATATTTTTCCCTGACCTCTCATACACTGTCTCATAGTACCAAATGACACGAGATTTCACAGCAGTGAGGCAAGAAGTTAATAATTTAGATAATTCTGTAGTAGTACAAGAGCTAGAGTTGGCAATGAATCTAGCTTTATACGTTTTTTTGTGAAGCTTAGGTAACCAATACATCGTAGGAAGTTTGTCTTGGTGTTCCTTAACGTTTACAGCAAACTTTAAAGGCAAATTATTTGAGTGGCTATTAACGACAGTCTTCTCATCTGTAAAAGTCTCTTCGTAAGCCGTGGTGCCATTAAGTTCCTGCTTCAAAGTGTTAATATAGTGCAACCGACAAACAACAACAATGTTGTTTGCGGCCTTGTCAGCAGGAACCAAAACATACTTCCTATGAAAATCCTGGATACCCTGCTTCAAATATCTAAAGGAAGATTTAGGCTTAGGAGGTAAAAGATTAGTATTGTGTGAATAAAACTTTATACGTTTATCCACGATATTAAAGATACTTAGTTTCCATTTCTTTAAAGCGTTACTTTCGACACCCTCTGTGGTCATTTCAAATTTATGACATGACAAATTTTGTCAAATGACCACATTCTTAACCCTATTGCACTCAGAACAGCCAAAACTCCATAGAGTTTTGGTCGTTCTGAGTGCAATAGGGTTAAGATCATCTTTAAATTTGGAATGTCAGGCTCTGCTTTATAAAGATGTTGGCAAACAGGATTGGACCAAGAGCTGTGCCTGAGTCATCTGTTAAAACATTTCTGGAAAATTGTAATGTTTAATATACTAGAACCAACTTCTAACCGACCACTTAGTTATAGCATGTTTTCCGCTAAATAAAAAAGGCAATCGAACATATATTTCCATCTTTAATTAACTTGTCATATTGGTAAAGTAAATCAGGTAAGTCTGAAATAAAAATCTTATCCGTATACCATTAAATAAGTGAAAGATAATGGTACCCCTGTTTCCGAAAATCACAAAATTTCAGCAGATTTTCACGATTCGGACAGAACCACATTTCGGAATCTTGTCAGCATATGCTTATGATTTGTGCGAACATTTAGAAAATTTTAAAATGAACATGAGAATTCATAATCAGCCATTATTTTAATACAGAATTCAAAATTTTAGTCACATTTAAAAAACCTTCTCCACCACAGTCATAATCCTTGCGAAGTTCGAAAATGGGGGTACATGTGCATCCTGCGCTGCCAGGAAAACGATTCCAAAGGTATTGAGCTCAAACATTTTACAACGTTTACATGACACATTTGGAGTACTGAATATAAGAAAATTATGTCAGGATACCATCTTCAAACGACAGTGTTCAAGACAAAGCAAGTGGTCGGTTAGAAGTTGTGCTTAGTATAGTAAGCAAATGCACAAGGTTGCGGAAAACAAAAGTTTTGCAAATATTTCTTCTATATTAGGGTTTCATGAAGGTGAATGGCTACAGCTCCCTGTTTTTCCACCGTTCTTACAAAGGGGAACAACTACTGTGACTTCCTGTTTGCTTCTCTCGACAATATTACATATTGTCAAGGTATAAGAGATAGTCAACTTTTAGTCACTAATATTTTGAATTAACTGTTTGACCTATTATTACATTACAGATATAGCTAGCATTAGATCAGCATATGGTTCATCAGTATTAGAGAAGGCAGCATCTAGGTAAGAAAGAAACATTTCGTATGATTTGTAGCCTGTGGTTTTGATAATCATTTATTATCAAAATTGATCAGCTGCCATCTGATATTTGATTCAAACTATATATGTGTATTTGGTAAGGTTGTCAGGGAGATTTGAAAGGTTGCGTCCTGAAACAATATTTTGCAGTCTGCCTGCCAATTCCACATATTAATCATGTTAAGTCATATTAAGAAAAAAAAATATTTCTTACTTAAGATGTGATGTGCATTAGCTGTCATGCATACCGTATTTGTTTGTGGATAACGCGCTAGCATGATCAACGCGCACCCCTTTTTTGGCCGTTCTGGGGCTGGAAAAAAAGCTAGTTCTGCTGTATAACGCGCATACAGCCTTCTGAATTACAGACTAACATTTCTAAAACAGGTCCGACGCCATGTTGTCTACATGTGAAAGTACCGATTCGCTGACTGGTCCGCATCTTTAGACGGGTTTTATATTTTTTTACTCGGGCGAATTCGGCTGGACCTCTATTAGTAACAACAGTCAAGGTTGAATTCGGCTGGTCCTCTATTAGCAACAATGGTCAAGGTTAATGTAAGCAACAAATAAACACTCGCTGAGAACTTTGACACTTCTCACTTAAAGCTTGAGTCTTCTCACTGTCACTTAAGTGAATTGGATCCTTTTGTGTTGCTATCACCTCGATAATTGACGCTAATTGACATCTTTAATTCCAATGACTGGTTCTCTTTGGTCGGTACTAACATCAAAGTTTTCACACCAATTATCGATAGTTAATGTAATTACATCTTTGTCGCAAACAAACTTAGATTGAAAAGAAAAAAAAACGTATCAAAGCGAAAATCATACATACATTTTGTAATATCTTTGTTATTATTTTATTTCTGTTGATGGTATTTTTTTTTATATGTTATTTTAATTAATACTTGCAAAGCTAGATACAGTCATAATCATTTACAGATTTATTTCATCGTAGTTTTAATTCAGATATCTTATTCTGTTAGTATATTTCTTTTCATTGCAGTATTTAGTTTAAACACACTGTGAGTTCGATATTTGTAGGTATTTGTTCTATTCTGTTCTATGTCGGGGAAAAATACCGCATGCCAGTCTACCTATTTTTACTTCGATCAGTTTCCGGCTAAAAAAATGTCAACAAATGCATGTTTCGCGTGTTTTGGGGCGTATTTTAATCTAGTTGACGCATTTTGGAGATAGAATTGAATAAATACGGTCGAGATCAAGTTGTTATCGATGTGTTAAAAGCATCGGCTGTGCCACGCATCGAAAATGGCCGAAAAAACGATGTTTGGCTTTGGGAAAAAAATCTTGGAAATTTTGTTCTCATGTACAACGCACACCGGTATTTCGGATAAAGATTTTGATGGGGAAATGTGCGCAATATCTATAGTAACTAACGGTAATAAATGACCTGCATTAGCTATATTTCCTGGGATTTCTACACCTTGGCAATTCTTGAATGTTAAAAAATGTAAAACCAGTAAAAAAAAAAGAATTCAAAAAATTAAAATCACTCTTGCCCTGATCTTTATGGACGGGAGCCCCCATAGCTCAGTGGGTTAAGTGCTGGCCTGCTGATAGAGTGGTCCCAGGTTCAAATCCAGCTGAATGCAGAATTCTTTTTAACCGTATTGTGGGCTCCATTGCACACAGCCTTTCAATAACACCCTCCCATTGTACAGATATGTCTGAAATACTGTTGAAAGGATGTAAAATTGAAAGTCATATATCCAGGCATATTTGTTGGTGTGTTTAAGGTGAATGGATATACATTCAAGGGAAACAACTGTTGCCATTTTCATTGTTGCCTCCCTTCTTAATGGGGTTAGTTCTTAAAGGAAAGAATTTGCTTCCCAAGAAGCAAATTCTTTCCTTTAAGAGCAGACCCAATTTTTGAAGGGGTATGTCATCCACAGAAGCAGAATGTTGACCACCTCTGTAAAAGTGGTGAAAAAAAACATGGAAGTGTACCCATACACCTTAAAAGCATGATCAGGAGCCCTCCTTGTTCATTTTTCAGGCCAAAGAAATCATTAGATGAAGCCATGGCCGAGGCACCAAAAGATGCTGTAGATTTGTGTAAAAAGTTACTCCAGTTTAACCCAGACAAACGTTGTACTGCTGAAGAGGCCTTGAGGCACCCGTATGTTTCAAGGTTCCACAACACTGCTGAAGAGATTAGCCTCAACTATGATGTAGTTCCGCCATTATCAGATGATGTTCAACTCACTGTAGATGAATACAGAACAAAGCTCTATGAGGTATTGTGTCATTTCTCCTTTGTTTCTCTGTTGTGAGCTTCTTTACTTGTGGACAGTGTTTTGTGAAAAGAAACATTATGGCCCATGCAAAGGGGGAAGAATCAGACAAGCCTGTGCATTTACAGTCTGATCAGTATCTACCCTGGTTACATAAACTATTAATCCCAGAGAATATTAAAATGAAAAGTGAAGGCTTCCTATTTTGCACAGATGCACAAACTCATACTCTGATATGGAAATTCACTGATTTAGGAAGTAATTTGTTGTCAGAGGGAGGTAATTCTTTACATAAAGACTAGTCCCTATTAAACAAGGGACACCATACATGGGAAGCTCTATGTTGTAAAAGTAGTGGTCAAAGCATGGTGATATACCCTTGAGGTAAAGGTTACCCATAGCCTAATAGCCGTAGGGGCTGTGGGGGTTGCAGACCCACTGTATCTTGGGCACAGCAGATGAAAGGCAGAGCCCATCCCTCTCCTTTCGCTGCCTTATCCTTCCCTGATTCAAATAAGTTACCCTTTTACTGCTGGGTTGACAGAGTCTTCCAGTCGTCAGATGGTGAAACCTGGGCGCGATCTCACAACCTTCCGACAACTTTCTGCGCCATAACCGAGTCACTCTAGCCACACGACCATGGCGCTCCTCTATATCCTTACACCATGAAAAAATTGAAAGGTTCTTTTGACGTGTCAATTGATGTTAGATATAGTATGTTGACATAATCTGCCTTTACAGATGATCATGCAAAAGAAAGCAGAAAGACGAAGAAAACGACAAGAAATGAGAAGTGCCCAACATATAGCTCAGCAGGCACGGGAAGCCACACCCCCAGATGAAGAAATGAGACATGCTGAAACACCGCCTGGGGAGCCTCATCAACAACATGGCTATGCTCGCTATGCCAGACAGGAAGTAGATACACCACCTAGACCTCAGCACCAATCATCTTTTGCCTCTAATCATGGTATGTGATGGTCATACTTGTTTGACATCTATTCTGAAGTAACTTTTGGTTGTTTTGGCAGTATTAGTGCAATGCTAATTTTATTAATATGTTTGTATGTTTATAGAAGTTTTCTTTTCTAATAAAAGTCCATAAAGGTTGCTCTTGGAGACAATGAACACATACATGAAAGAAAAACAGAGTCACAGTTGTATTGAGGTTGTGAGTAAATGTATAATAGAGTCATTTGCAAGGCTGTATATGACCCCAAGTGGCGATTTAAGTTCATCATATCAAATAATTCTTCTCAGAACTCGCATAAGGAGTGATTTTAAAGAAAATTTTGGGATAACTAATTTCCTAATTACACCATGTTTGGTCTTATTAAAACTGCCTTACCATGGCAGTTCTACCCTGTTTATTTGGATATAAGAAAGGCTTTTTCTTTTCCATATGGTCCAAAATGTCAATATCCATCTTACAAGATGGATTTAGATTATTGGGATGGTTTTGAAGAAGAAATAAATATGAGCCGCGACACGAGAAAACCAACACTGTGGTTGTGCGCCCACCGCAGACTCAAATCAGCCTGGGCATCCACCAAGTCTGATCAGAGTCTTTGCTTTGCACTTAAAGGTAGCTAAGGGTCTAAGCTAGCTTTATGCGCACAGCGAAGACTCTGATCAGACTGGGCGGGTGCCCAGGCTGATCTGAGTCTGTGCTGGGCGCACAACCACTTTGTTGGGTTTCTCGTGTCGCGGCTCATATCTTATAGCGGAGTCAATACAACTGGTTTACAAATTTGGTGTCACTGGAGGGGGAAAACATCCCTGTCTCAGATTTAAAAAAGTACAGCATTGAGAGGCCATAATATGTGATCTTGCATATCAAATGTCCAGTTTCCGGGAAATATTTCATTCAAGCATTAAAAATATATAATTACATTGTAATTCAGGTCATTTTTGAATTTCTAATTCCTGTATTTGTTTATGGTACAGCAGCCTTTGGTCGGACAACACATTATGAGCAGGCTCCACCATCAGCTCCGGTGACTAAACAGCGGGGGTATCAGCGGCCGAAGACTCATGACAGTGGTGCTGGAGGGGTAAGAATGGATTTCATGGTACCTTTTTAATGATGCTGTTCAAACTTGGTGGTTGGAAATCTTTGCTATTGTATTCACACTAAACCATGCATCATCATCAGACTTTCTATTTTCGTTAAAAGTGAAATTTCACCTGCCTTTTCAAATTCTATAAGCTGTTGCTACATCACATAGACTAGTTTGTGGTGTTTTTCAGACTTTACCTTGCATGAGTCTCTTTCCTGTTTTGAAATGAAATGGAACTCAAAATTGGCATTTTCATTGGTAATAATACATATGGGGAAAGCCCAGGTCAGTTGTTGACCAAGGAATGAAGTGAAATTCTTCACTGTCCTTTTGTTGGGTATACCTTTAGGTGAATGGGTTCATTTTCAGGGGAAGCAACTGTTTGCTTTCTATCTCAATGAGGGTCAGCTTTTCAAGATGGGGATTTGCTCCAACAATCAAATTCTTTCCTTTGATAGCAAAAAAAATGTAGGTGTACCCATATACTGTATCTGTTTGCAATGTTCAGACAGACTCTAATGACATAGAACATACTTTTATATTGTATGGTGCAGGGTCATTAATATTCTATGTATCAATTGGTAATCTATATTTTGACCTTGAGATAAACATACTGTAAAAAACATAAGACCTTGATCTAATTTTGTAGTGTAGCTGTTCAGGCTAGCCTGGGCTTCTGTGTAGCACATACTGGACCTAATTTTAGATAACAGATCATGGAAAAGCAGGTATCAAATTAGTGAAAGCAGTAGCAGACCTTTCCTACCAGTTTCAAAAGAATTTACTGTATGCTTCCTTTGTGCCAAATTCAATTTTTTGTACTCTAATCTTTGTTTCATAGATTTCATTGGGAAAAAAATATACTGACAGTTAAGAACTTAAGAGAAATTATCACTTCAGATAGAGTTGTTTCTCTGTCTTTTGTATAACTTGTTTTGAAAATGTGCTTCTTGTTTGCTGAAAATTTGAAGAAATTTAAGTCCTGTACATGTTAAATTTAGTGTCAATTAGGTTTAGGTTTCACTCTGTGATGTTCAGGCGTAACTGTTTGAACTTATGAAGCAATTTGATATATGTTTTGACCAAAAAGGAGAGAAAAAAATTCTTAAGGTTGTGGGTGAAATTTCATTATTTTCACTGTCAGAAAGGAGATCTAACTCAAAAGTATTCCTAAAATTAAAATGTGACATACTTGAAATCAATGCAGACAGGCATTGTAGCCATCAAAATCGTATTATTATGTGTTTAATATTTTTTCTGTTATGAGAATGTCTTGAGCATTTATCACTTAGTTCTCCTCTCTGATGGTTCATTCATTTTCATTTATCATTGCTGCATGTAGAATTTTATCTTCCTGACACTGTGGCTGTTTCTTAGTCTCTTACAGTGTACCTCACATCAAGAAATATGATGTCAGAATAAAAAAATAAATATTTCATGGTTATTTCATTTAATCTCTTGTGAACTAATGATTGTAGAATTATAATTCACAGATATGATTTTATAATCAGTCTTCACAAGCATAAAAAGGAAATCACTCTGGAATATATATATCAAAGCCCTCAGTTTGGGGTAACTACTGCATGTACAGTCATAGAAAATTCAAGAGAAAATTCAAGAACTTATGTATTAGAAACGGTCACCAGTCAGTGCTTTGTTCACCTGCATGTATTTATTGCACAACCTTACTACTTCCCCTTCAGCCTTCCCTTCTGGGACGACAGAGGGTGTGCTATGTGTTAAAAGCTAGTCCCACCCTCTTGTCTTATAACTACCAGGTGAGTCTGCCCTGTGGCTTAGGCTAAAATGCTTAGCTAGCTGGCTTAGTGCACTGCTCATGTAACAGATATTATATTAGTCTGTGCACTGGTGCAATCAGGTCAGTGCCTTCATTTTTAAAGCACTCAGCAACTGATGCTACTGGTGCTTGTAGTGTATAGCAAAAATTAGTGATCAGAATTATATTTTTCCTTTCACTGTAAACCCAACATGCCATCATGGCAGAACAGCTGAGCCATGGAAGAGATGTGTATTTTCTGCATTTTATTGTGACTGAGGGTACAGGATAATGTCTCTAGCCTAGGCCTAAATCTGATTGCCTGTGGGAACAAGATGAGGTATCAAGAATTATTTCATGGGAAGAAGATCATCTTTTTCTTTCAAGCTAATTCTTGTTCCCATCAAGGTAATATCTGCCATATGATATTATCGTGTTCCTCAAAAGGCAAAAGTATTGACTGTTGTATTTCTGTTTTATCATGATATCTCAGGATGTTATTCTGAAAAAAAAGAAGATATTTTGTGCTCACAAAATAATACCTTGCCCCCAACATTGTAACTTGTGGAGGCATCAAGATAAGTAAAATGCATGTCCCTTCCAGGGTTCCTTACATGTATATAACTGATGTTAATTGTAAATATTCAGATACTTTTACATTAACTCTACTAATTTCTGTGATGGTACATTGTATTCCATGGTCTGTAACAGTTACTGATGCAGAATGGCTGTCTCAACAAAGTTTGCTGTCATGAAAGTCTTGTGGCATTTTATACTTTTGTACTAATTTGGTACCATTTTCTTTTCTTACTCTTAAGGTGGTGATTTATGGTAAATGTAAAAATCTGCATAAAACCATAAAAAAGTAAGGTATCTCCCTGAAAGTTAGCAGACTACTTATTTTTGTTGTTCTTTACAGTTTAGAATACAAAATAGACGTACATGCTGCTTAAAAAAGTGTTTTTATAAGGAAAAATCAAAGGGTAGTTTTCTGCGCAATAATCAAAAAAATTAACATGGTTATTGAAAATTTACGTAGTACTGAAGGTGCGTTATTGCATAATGAAGAGCGACCTAGCAATTATTTATTCCAACTCTTTCTCAAATTGTAATGTAGACCAGATGAAAAAGGTAGCTTTTTCTCAAATGTTCAACACGTACAAGGTAATGTACACTGGATGCATTTATTAAATATAGGGTAGGCAAGCATACCTATGTAACACCTACAGTATAAATAATACATTACTTACATGATCATTGGTGTGTAGATGAAATTGTTCAACCTTGTTAAAATAGTCTCACCTGTTTCACCTGTGTGTTTTGACAAAAAAATTTAGACACAGACCGCATCTTTTTTCATCTGCTCAGCCTGATAATGTGTGAAAGAGTTTGAAAAAATAATTGCTAGCTCGCTCTCCATTATGCAACAAGGAACTCTCAGCACTAAGTATATTTTCATTAACAATATTATTTTTTCAGATTATTGCGCACAAAATTACCCTTTGATCTTTCCTTATAAAAACACTTTTTAACATTAACAAATGCTGCATTTTGGGAGTCTGAATTGTCAGAAACAACATAAAGAAGGCATATGCTAAGTTTTGGAAAGATCAGTGGTATTTTGAGTGTTTTATGCAGATTTTTGTCTTTGCCCCAAATCAGTGATTATCACCACCTTAAGGCAATCAACATTCATCACAGTAATCAGAATCTTTGGAGTCAGCACCACTACATTTATATTGTTATTACATTTGCTGTGTAGATTTGTTGGATATGGTTATTATGTCCAGATGGGCACCATTTGATTCTGATCAGGCTTTTTGTGCTTGCTTGCATAAAAGCTATTTTATGAAGATTTGCACATAGCTCTGATGTATAGCTTTTTACTACCTATAGATGTTGTAATTGATTGCAACTATGAGGCTGATAAAGGTATAATGAAATACATGCAGTGTGATGTATATTGGTGAGCAACAACATAAATACCTTAATGTACTATGTGTGGTTATAAAATTAGGTGGAGGCGAATGTATAAAGACTATGACTACTAAGCCAATTTCAGCTTTAACTGATGAATGCACACATTCAGTTCAGCATACTGCTTTTTAAATTGCCTGCACACTTTTCAGCATTTGTCTGTGTTATCTAACAAATCTTTCTTCAAAGGAAATCTTCTCTACGGCAAAACTACATCTTATATCCTGTTCCCACTTAAGATTTTAAACTGGGATAGTTAATCTGGTATACAAGAGGTTGAACCAGTCGATTTTGCAACCTCACAGTTTGTCCCGGGTTAACTGCAAGTGAGACCATGAAAACCTACAAACTAAACCACTATAACTATCATAGTGTAAAAGGTGGTTTTGATGCAAATGAAGAACCTTGGCTCTGCATGAACCTAAAACTGGTATAGCTACCATAGTGCAACAAACACATGTTGTTGAAGTGACATCATCCATATTTAAAGAAGTCAACATTCAACTGATGTCATTTACATGCCTTTATGGAAGCTGCCGACTGGAAAAACTTGAGATTTTATAAGTCAGTGTGAACACAATGTTGAGCTAAGATAATTGTCACAGGTTTTAAAACTGTAGTGGGAACAAGGTATAAATTGCAAGTATAGCAGTACTCTTGAAGTGCTGATGTACTCAGTAAAGGAAGAGGTGTATCAAAGCACCTTAATAATAAAAAGTACTAATTCCATGGTATGACTTTCATGTGTATCACATTATGAATTAATCTTGGACCTCTTGGAATTTTATGGAACATTTGGCATTTTATGCCTCTTGCATTCTGAGTTTCATATAGGAGAATGTTCAAAATTCTTTTAGTCCTGGCCACCACAGTGTCGTTACTGTCAGATAAATTCAATTAAGTACCATAAAAATGCCTTTACTTTGAAGAATAGCATAATCGAGTAGTTCTTAATCTTTTATATGTCATACTTCATATCAATACACTGAAACCAGTCTGTTGTATGTTCTTGTCTGTTTTGTTACACAGCCTACTTAGCCATGCTAGTTTTGACAAAACTGCTACATAAAACATCATGAAGTCCTGGATAGTACTTGTAGTATTGCCTGCATTTGTATAAATTGTTGTTGAATAGATGATATACAGAATGTAAAGTGTTTATTTAAGGCTTACGTGCATTATTATTCTGTGTCACATTTTATATTATGTAATACTAATATTGACTTTGTAGATAATTATATCCTCCTCAATTTTATAAGGTCAGTGGTTAGGTTAGGTCAAACTTCAAAGAAAACAGACTTTGGACAATTGATCAGCACTGCTGAGAACATTTTGTTTTGCTGAATCAGGCTAATTTATATATAGTTAGAGATTGACCTTATTCATAAGATGTAGTCAGAATTGGTCGGTAACATATTTGTACCTGAATTGTCTGTTTTGTTCAAACTCTAAAAACTGAGACACCTAAAATGATTACTGGAATTGTTGTAAAAATGGAGTGGTAAGGTTTACACTGCAGTAATGCATCCAAAATACATGTAATATGCAGCTGGACTGGCAAACAGTGTAGACCCTGCCAATACAGCTCCTTAAGGAGCAGGCTGATCTGGTTCTGCACTATTTGCTCAGACCCCATATAGTCTTAATACTAGGAATTTTTACAGTTATATTAGGACTGCAGTTGACAAAATCACTCGCAAATAGCACATCTCTTCATGTCACAAGATAATAAAACTTTCTTCCATGCTGAGCTGAGATTGTGCCCAAAGTTGAATGTATAATAGAAAAGTACTAGACAGGATTTGTTTTGAGCATACAAATAGGGGAAATTACTAGAAAAAAAAAACACCTGAAAAAATAAAAATCTCTGCAAAATTTTTAGGATTTACTTAGCATGACCTTAATTCTTCATGCTCAGCTGAGTGGAGCATGAAGGAAAGTTTAAAAACAGCCGAGCCAGAGGTACAGACCGATCAGAGTATATGTTCTTTTTCCAAAACAACTTACATGTATTCTGAAATTTCTTAAATGCATAAACCATGAGCAAATTGCAGAAAACATGGTGGTGTACCATAGGCATTAAGGCTCATCAAAACTAAACATGCAGGCTATTCATCAGCATTTATCTTAAAAATCTTCAGTTCTAGATTTACCCTAATGTGGTTAAATATTGGGACACCGAAAACTATTAATTTTCCATTTGGAACATATAAAAAATTAATGGTTTTACGTGTCCCAATACTTTAGCACAGTAGGGCAATGCTTTAGGTAACTTCACTTGACTTAATCAGACTTCCCAAATGGGCAGGCCGGTTTGGAAATGCACAGTTCCATAGTTTTGCCTAAATAGCCTTAGGGCTGGAGATATGGGGATTTATCTGATGATTATTCTGGGGATAATTTCTCTTATTTCTTTATAAAAACATAGGCTGTGACCCCTCTTTGAGATGGTTCTGATAAGGGCTCAGAACCTATTAATCAAAATTATCACTAGTTAATTCCCTTCTCCAGCTCTGCCTGATGGCAGATTTTCTCATGAC
Source organism: Ctena decussata (assembly GCA_963989385.1). Lineage (NCBI taxonomy): Eukaryota > Metazoa > Mollusca > Bivalvia > Lucinida > Lucinidae > Ctena > Ctena decussata. The sequence continues at coordinate 1,647,942 of OZ022501.1, read as the reverse complement.
ATGGCTGGGATGAAAGACAGTCATATGTAAGCATAATCACAAATGTCTGTACCTATCTTTCAGGATGTATATCCACCAAGAGGAAGACAAACCTCAGCCCCAGCAGGCTCCAGGGCCCCGGGGCGCCCTATCTCAGGGGCTTATAGACAGCAGACAAACCCAATTATAACGAGAGATGAGAAGACAGGTCTTACAATCACTAGCTCTAGAATGGTATGTACTGGTATATATGAGCCGCGACACGAGAAACCAACAATGTGGTTGTGGGCCCAGCATCTGCCCAGTCAGATCTGAGTCTTCACTTTGCGCTTGAAGTGTAGCTGAGGGCCTAAGCTACCTCCATGTGGACTGCGAAGACTCTGATCGGACTGGACAGATGCCCAGGCTGATCTGAGTCTGCGCTGGGCGCACAACCACATTGTTGGTTTTCTCATGTCCAAGCTCATATTATGATGTATTAAACAAGCATCGGAGAAGCTTTGATTTTCAGGGGTGAAAATTTTATTGTCCTCTTTTTTAAGGTAGAAATTTATGCTGTGGGATCCCACTACTTAGGTTTTTGTCTCACAACATAAGTTTTAGAAAAATAATCAATAAACAAGAAAGAAAACATAATTTTCATCCCTTAAATTCAGCATTTCTGAAGCTTGTTTCTGGTAATAATTTTTTGTTTGATTATAAATGGGTGTAACAAAAGGAGGCAAGCATGGTAGGCAGACTTTCTGTTGACTGAGAGATACGGGTCCACTTGTTCAAAGCAATGTTAGCTTTGCAAAGTTGTTAATCTAGAATTAGTTAGGTTTTCTGGCACACATAAAATAGAATGTCTTGATAACATTTTATGCTGAAAAAATGGGAGGAGCAGAAAAAAGTTCCTCCGTTTTTTTTTCAGCAAAAATTGCCTTGATACATTGAAAATGAAACATTTAACTTAACTAACTACATTGTTTATTTGAACTATCAGGCCCTGTTTGAAGTGGATGGATGCACAGATGGTTCTATGTATATTCCATATGCAAATACATGTACATTAAGGACCCTCACAGCAAATTATTGCAGGATTAAAGGATCTGGGAATCTGAAATATTGCTTGTCTGAAGCAACAGGAGTTGGACTAGACTTAAGGGGATATTTTGAAATATCAGTGTTTGAGATAACAAGAGTTTACTGTATGTTTCATGGCTCTATTATCAGCCTGAGATTATATTTCCTGGCATTTGTCTTTGACATGGTTGGTTTCTCTTATCTGAATTCTTGGTAGTTTCAGAAAAATAAAAATAAAGTACCAGCTAAATATAAAGAAATCAAGTAAAAGTTTGCCACTAGGTTTATCTTGAACACGGTGGTAATACTATTTTAGCTACATGTACCTATGCTGTTGACCGAGACAATATTGTACATAGTGGCTGTTGACCAAAAATTTGGTTGTAAGCAGTACCAGTAATGGTAAATGATACTACTGTTAATGGCTGTTGACCAAACTGATACTGCTGTCAATTGTCTGAGTCAACAGCCATTTGTTGCATCTATGGTAATTGACTGGCTGGGTCAACAGCACAGGTAGGGAAATTGGTTTTACCACCGTGTTGAACAGCCATTTTCGTCTGCAGATATGAATGGTTGAAATCATTTCAGAGAAGTCGAATCAGTCTGTCCTAAGTTTTGAAGAAGAAAAAACTTTAAAGAATAAATATTCAGATTTGAAGGGAAGTGAAATAATGGCATTTGCTTCCGCTGAAAGTGTATCAATGTTGGTTAATTATGGGTTGTGATTTATCTTCCTTGAAAGATAAAAAACTCATGCTAGAATTATGGTCAGAACCCAGGTCAGACTGGACACTTGGTTTATCTAAGATACCAATATCTGAAGCTGTTTAATGATTATAAGTCTTTTATTTATTTTTTTCCCCTTTAATAATGAGAAACTAAGCTACTGAAGTTTGCTGTTAAATTACAGACTTAAATTGCAAGACTGAGTGATAACTGTTTTCTTTCTTAGTTGAACCATGGTTGGATGAGACCTAAAGGGGAACCCCTACCCCCAATAGGGGCATTTTGTGTAAGTTGAAGGGTACTGCTTCCAAATGTTTTTCTCTCTCTCTCTCTCTTTGCAGTGTGCATAGCAATATAACAAAAGCTTCCCTATGAAAAGTTGAAAATAAAAACAAAATTGTTCACTGTGTCTACCAAATAGGCTTTTATTTTCTGTATAAACAGATAGGCTCAAGAGTAGCTTCTGCTTTTGGCTTTGGGCTTAAGCTATTTCATATTGCATATTGCAGGATCATATTTGAAGCTTTCATATTTTGCAAAGTGCCCCAGCTGATCAGGGCTAGTCCCATAAGAAAAAAGGATGTTCTAAGGCTTGGTATGATATTGCCTACACAAGTTTATCTTCAAACAATAGTCAATTTTGGGAGGTTATTCTGTTTTAAGATGAAATATAATTTGGACTATATTATGTAAATGCTTATGGTAGTTATATTTTAGTTCTAAGTTACAATCTTTCTATGACTTATAGTATTATTTTTGAATCTATGCTGTATTTTGTCGTTTTTCATAAATGTTACATATAAGTGGAGGGGAACTATAGAAATGATCCATATTGTTTTTAGTGTGCATTTATGGGTTTGTTGCGTCATCCCCAAACTTCTGCAACTCCTCCTGTATCTCATGTGTTGTTGATATGATAATTTTGCAGGTTTTCTTGCCAAATAAAATACTCTCCTGCATTTGGGTTTTCAATTTGCCCATTTTCTGACAGATTTATGGGCCTGGTGTCTGCAACTCGTACATGTTCCATTGGTTTGATATGCATTTTTGTCAACATTCAGAAATCAAAATAATCAGGCATCTGCAAATGGATAGCAAAACATAATAGTGCAAGTAGACTTATATGAGCTGCAACCTGAGAAGACCAACAAAGTGGCATGTGCACCCAGCACAGACTCAGATCAGCCTAGGCATCCTCCCAATCTGTTCAGACTGGATTGATGCCCACGCTGATCTGAGTGCGCTGGGCACACATGCCACTTTGTTGGTTTTCTTGTGTTGCGGCTCATATGTCTGTAAAGTTACAGTTACAAAAAATCATCTTTGTAAAAGATAAACTGGTGGAGTTGCCAAATCTGAAAGAGGCCAAACTGAAATTTTGCTTTGGCCACATTTGGGAGTTTTGGGACAATTCCACTATTTCATTTGCTTCAAATCAAATACTTTCACAAATATGTGGGACAGTCTTTGTTGAGCCCGCTTGCCGTCAGCAAGACATAGTCACCCGTTTGGTGTTAGTGCATCTGCCGTCCGTCTGTCCACCTGTTTGTCTGTCTGGCCTTCCGTTTACAGCCATATCTTGACTTTGATAGACCCTAGGACCTTGAAACTTCATCACAATAGGCCCCACAAAAATGCTAATTGGCTCCCACAAAACTAGGTCACTTGTCCTACATTCATGAAAAAGTACCACATATTTAGTTATCATCTGCAGCCCCATATCTCCCTTTTCATAGGCTCCAGAACATTAAAACTTCATCAGTGCATGCACCTTACCACTCCAAGTGACCCCAAACAAAACTAGGTCGCTGTGGCCTACTTTCACAAAAAAGTACAACATATTTAGTTTTCGTCTGCAGCCCAATATCGCACTTTTCATAGGCCTTAGAACATTGAAACTCCATCAGTGCATGCATCTTACCATTCCAGGTCACCGCCAACAAAACTAGGTCACTGTGACCTACTTTCATGAAAAAATACCACATATTTAGTTTTCCAGGTCAGCCCAATATCTCCATTTTTATTGGCCCGAAACCTTTGAAATTTCAGTGCATGCATCTTACCACTCCAGGTCATCTACAACAAAACTAGGTCACTGTAACCTACTTTCACGAAAAAGTACCACATATTTAGTTTTCAAGGTCAGCCCCATATCATCCTTTTCATAGGCCCCAGACCATTGAAACTTCATCAGTATATGCACCTTACCACCCTAGGTCACCCCCAACAAAAGTAGGTCAGTGTGACCTACTTTCAGGAAACAGTACCATATCTAGTTTGTGAGGTCAGTCCCATATGTCCCTTTTCATAGGCCCCAAAACATTGAAACTTCATCAGGGCATGCATCTTACCACTCCAGGTCACCTACAACAAAACTAGGTCACTGTGACATACTTTCACGAAAAATTACCACATATTTAGTTTTCGAGATCAGCCCCATATCTCTCTTTAAATTGGTCCCAAACCTTTAAACTCCATCAGTGCATGCACTTTACCACTCCAGGTCACTCCCAACAAAACCAGGTCACTGTGACCTACTTTTACAAAAAGAAACATTTTTACTTTTCATTTACTCAAAATGTTTAAAACTCCATCAATTCATGCAGCTTACCTCTCTAGGTCCCCCCTCATAATGCTATGTCACTGTTTTAACATTTTTGAGTGCAAATATCTCTGTTACCACATGACAGATTCTTACCTTGAATGTTTGATAAGCAGATATGAAGACAGGGCCAACCAGATACTTCAAATTGCAACTGCTAAAGCTGTTGCCATCTTATGCATAGCAGTTTCACTACTGTCAAAGTGCCAACGGGCTCGACATGCTGGCTGCGGCCATCTAGTCATTTGTAAAGCTTGTGTTTGCAACTCATCTTAGAACTTTTGTAGTTTTGCTTTTTGTGACCAGAGGATGTGCATCTGATGTTGGATTGCTTGACACAGCCTGTGTCCACAACTTCTATTGTATTTATTTGAAATTTTGCAGATTTTCCCCATATCCATAATAAACTTGGTTGTTAGGAGCTATGGAATATCTGTCTATTTTTGATGCAATGTCTTTATAGTACAACTACTAATAAACACTTTTATGCAACATGGATGATCATAATGAGAGCACCAGCACACCTTTACCAATTAACAGTCACCTTGTCTAGCTCCTGATTTTAAAATCTGCTTCTAGATGTAAAAAACCACAGAGCTTTTGGTCTTCTGAATGAAAATTTGATCATTTAGATGAATTCTTGTCTTTCCATCACATATTAATTGGGTGGTTGCTGTTGGTCACAATATTTACGCAGGGCACCAGATAAGCCAAAGCTTACTCATGTCTCAACAGAAACATATGGGTTGCAACAAAAAAGGTGCTTGAAAACATTTATTCCCTATTATTCAGAGCTCACAGAGTAATGTAAGTAATCTTTTTGGCACGTATCAATTGCCGTTATCTATGTGACAATGGGAAGTTCCTTTGACAAAATAAGTTTTGACTGGACTGTTGCATAAGACACCCAATAGACAAAAAGGTTTTGTGTTTTACTTATATACAGTAAGGTTTTAATCAGTCTGCCTATCCATGCACACTGATCACAGCCTTTTCTGTTCAGACACTATTTATGGGCCACAAGGAATCTTCAGGCTTAAAATGAAGGCTTGAGTTAGGCTGTAGATTCACAAGTTGGTTTTGAGCTGTTTGCGCCGGGCCACGTAGTGCTATCGGTAGGGCACCTGACTCATAAGTCAGAGGTCCTGGGTTCGAAACCCGGTCTGGCCACATACTTTCGTTTCTCCTTCCGCTGATTCAAGAAGGGCAGTTGCCAGTTACTGGCGAAAGTATGTGCACTTAGTACAGGTTAACCCCTTACGAGGTTTAAGCCTGCCCAGGAATAGTGTGGTTAGATTAACTGGCCATCCCGACATGACTATAGTTGTTTACCGTGGATGTTAAGCAACAAATCAATCAATCAATCAATCAATTGAGCTGTTTGCAAATACTTGTACATGAAGCCACCTTGCTGTATGGCATGGCACATGTTATTTTCTATGGAATCTTAGTAGAGTTGCAGGGAATGTGTTCAAAGAGAAACAGAAGGTTATCACAAATTTCATCTCAATCTCAAAAGTTTTGGCTTTTCTGGAGTTCTGATACTTTAATTTTGAATTTCAAAAGTTCAGTCTTTACATCTTACCTCAATGAAAAGTTTTATAAATCATGTATTGACTGTTTAAATTCCGTTTGTATTTATGCTTTGTAGTTGAGGCTTAGCTTCCGCTCTCAATATTTCATAATGTTTAATGGCTTATGTTCAATTATAAAAGACGTAAAATTTAAGTTATATGTGCACAGTTGTACATCTGGAAATTGATAGCTATAATTTTTATTGATTCTAGTTCACAGTATCATGTGGTTATTGGGTACACCTCCATGTTTTTCTACCACTTTAACAACTTTCATAATTTTCCATTTGCTTTTTTGGATAAAGAAGCCTTCCAAAATTGGGTTTACTTTCAGGGAGGCAAATTCTTTCCTTTAAGTTAACCTCCTTTCAGGAGGACAGCAAAGAAGAAAATGCTGGACTTACTTCTCCTGAAAGTGCACCAATTCTATAAAAGTGTATGGATACACAGAGAAGTACTTGTAGAAAATATCATTTTTGGCAAGAGTAAATTCTTTGCACAGAAAATTTCCCTTTAAGTGTAATTTCTAAGGAGAAGGGACTCACCTACCAGAAAAGCAAAATTTGTTTCCCATGTAAAAAATGATGACCAAAACATGACTTGGAACTGAACCATACTCCTAGATGTAAGGGTGTTGCAGTAGGTCGGCAAAACATGGATATTACAGTTATCATGTATCCATATTTTGGCCGAACAACTGACACCTATAAATAGATATGAAGTCTGAGATTTTACATATATATGTGTGACTCTAAAAAAAGTACTCTTCCTAAGTATTTTGTGATGAACTTGCCTGTTTTTAGTTTGTGAATGCTTTTAAAGAAACTGTACATGTTATTTGTGTAGTTGAGATTTTTTCAGCTGCTAAGAAGTGTTTTGTGGCAGCTTGCATCTTTTGTTACACCCAGACTTCATTATATATAACTAATAAGTTGTGTTAAAATGTGTATGTTTTTCTCTGTTTTTGTTTTTTTGTTTTGTTTCTTTCTTCATTGATAAAAAAAAATAGGTAGCCATATGTTAAGATCTGATAAACATAAACTTCAAACTGGTTACTTTCCATATTGTAATTCAGCTTTCAATCGGTAGAACTTTCCCAATTATCTTAGTCAGTCTCGTCTTATTCTGCCTTATGATGGGGTTTTCCCTTTCATAACAATCTAAAAATCTAAATTCAACATATAAGACGAGTCTAGATTTTTGTGGTTGGTTTGAAGGGGACTGACCACTCACCCATCTTGTCATATAGCTGAAAAGCAGTGCTAATGATCTTTTCTACCTTTGAATATAGATCTGTAAAATCAGAGATACTAAACATCGGTTGATTGTTTAAACTGAAAACTGTGAGAGTATTACCAAAACAATGAGGTTTCTAAAAAAATTAAGGTGAATAGATACACTTTCAGGGGAGGTTACTCTTATTTTCTGTTTTGCCTTCCATCTCAGTAGGGTCAGTTCTTAAGGGAATTTCCTTAACCCTGTTGCACTCAAAACAGCAAAAACTCCATAGAGTTTTGGCTGTTCTGAGTGCAATAGGGTGAAAGAGTAGACTCTCTTTTGTAAGAGTAATGTCATCCAGGGAGGCAAAACAGAAAGTCACAAAAGTTGTTTCCCTTTGAAAAATGGCAGAAAAACACGAAGGTGTACCCATTCACCTTAAGGATGAATCAGATTATAAATTTTCTTTCTTTCTTATAGGTTCCAGGGGCAAGACCCAACTCAGCCAGTCAGCCAAGACAAAAGCCTGTATATGGCCGTAAACAGTTCAGCAATGCAATCAACAACCCGTCGGCAGGTGCTCCGAAGGCGGTGTTTGGTAGCTATACTCAGAATGTTGGAACAATATCAGCGAGTAGTCTAGCAGCTATACAGGGCAAGAAGACTTGAGATTTCAAGGAATGTAGTTTGTTTGTGACAAATCTCAAAGTGTTCATATTGTACAGGTCATAGCAAAGTGTCAAATTTCTTGTGTAAAGTTGCACGCCAATGTGATTGCTGTTAAGGCACAATGTGCAACAGTGATGACAGACAATGAAGGGAGGAGGATTGAGAGAAACGGGATAGAGAAGAGCAGATAAGACCAGAAAAATCTGTGGGGAAAAATTGAAGACAATAATCAATATGCACAGATGGAGTCTTATAAGTATTGGGTGTGAACTGACCTTAAATTCTGTGGGTTCACCATGTTTTTCCACCATTTCTTCAAAAGGAACAACTCAGGACTTCCTGTGTGCTGCCCTGGGTGCTAAAGTCCTTCCAAAGTTGGATCTCTATTTAAAAAAAAGAAGCATTTTGTGACTTTTGTGAGGTAATAAATGATGCAAAATAAATTAACCAAAATTTAATTTTGCAAAAGTTTATTGCCATGAAATTGAGTGCCATTGGCAAAATGCCAATTAATGGTCATAATATAAACAAATAAAGAGAATATCAAGAGTTTTCATTTCAGAGCTTTGATTACTCTTGAGTATTCCACAGGGTACTGAGGGCCAGGGTGTCTAAAGAAAAAGTGTATTACAACAACAGCTATGCAAATATTGTTACCTTGATGTGGTAAAGAAAAATTGTCTTGGTAATATTATAAAATGTTAGTTCTTCAAGTTTATACACTTTCGAATTTATTTCTTAATCTCTGATGTTAATTTAGAGCATCTGATTTGTCAAGAGCAAATGGAAAACGGCTGCTATACATGGATAAATCTCCTGACTCAGAAATGTGGAACAATAATTTTCTTTATGACTATATTCAAGGTAATCCGTGTAGCCACCAGTATGAAGAGACTGCTGACACAGCTGTAAATACAGTTAACTCTCAATATCTCGAAGTCAAACTTCTGCTCAAACTATTGATATTTCAAAGTAAATTTTCTGGTACCAGAAAATTTACTCTGTGATATCAGTAGTTTGAGATAACAGGAGCTGAAATGAAATAAAACTAGGAAACAATTTCTTTTTATACCCCGCCACACTTTAGTGGCGGGGTATTATGTTATACCTTTCGGTGTCCGTCCGTCCGTCCGTCCGTGCTCACCATTTCCGATCGATAACTTGAGTATTTATTCATGGAATTTTTTCAAATTTTGCATACATATTGTTATCGGCGATGAGTGGTATGGGATTGTTAATGGGCAAAATCCGTCCATTTTTAACGGAGTTACTGCCCTTTTTCGTATTGGAAAAATGGTTTCTGGCCTGTTATTCCTTTACTGTTCATGATATCTGAATGAAACTTCACAGATATGTTGCACATCAAAGGTTACATATTGTGACTAAGGACCGTCACTCTGACCTTCCCAGTTTGTGAGTTATCCGCCCTTGATAGGTCTGAAAAAAGGTTTTTGACCTATTGTTCCTTTACTATATGGAATATCTGAATATAATTGCACAGATATGTTTCACATCAAAGGTAACATATTGTGACTAAGAACCGTCACTCTTACCTTTCCCGTTTGTGAGTTATCCGCCCTTGATTGAATTAAAAAATGTTTTTTACCCGTAGTTCCTTTACTATGTGGAATATTTAAATGAAACTTTACAGATATGTTTCACATCAAAGGTTACATACTGTGACAAAGAACCATCACTCTTACCTTTCCAGTTCATGAGTTATCTGCCCTTGATAGGTCCGAAAAATGGTTTTTGACCTGTAGTTCCCTTTCTATATGGAATATCTGAATAAAACTTCACAGATATGTTTCACATCAAAGGCTTCATATAGTGACTAGGAACTGTCACTCTGATCTTTCCGGTTTGTGAGTTATCCGCCCTTAATTGATCTGAAAAACATTTTTTTATCTGTAGTTCCTTTACTATATTGAATATCTGAACGAAACTTCATAGGTATGTTTCACATCAAAGGTAACATATTGTGACTAAGAACCGTCACTCTTACCTTTCCCGTTTGTGAGTTATCCGCCCTTGATTGAATTAAAAAATGTTTTTTACCCGTAGTTCCTTTACTATGTGGAATATTTAAATGAAACTTTACAGATATGTTTCACATCAAAGGTTACATACTGTGACAAAGAACCATCACTCTTACCTTTCCAGTTCATGAGTTATCTGCCCTTGATAGGTCCGAAAAATGGTTTTTGACCTGTAGTTCCCTTTCTATATGGAATATCTGAATAAAACTTCACAGATATGTTTCACATCAAAGGCTTCATATAGTGACTAGGAACTGTCACTCTGATCTTTCCGGTTTGTGAGTTATCCGCCCTTGATTGATCTGAAAAACGTTTTTTTATCTGTAGTTCCTTTACTATATGGAATATCTGAATGAAACTTCATAGGTATGTTTCACATCAAAGGTAACATATTGTGACAAAGAACCATCACTCTTACCTTACCAGTTAATGAGTATTCCCCCTTGATAGATCTGAAAAATGTTTTTTGACTTGTAGTTCCTATACTATATGGAATATCTGAATGAAACTTCACTGATATGTTTAACACCATAGAATAGGAAACAGAGTCTCTCAGCTCAAAGAAATGCTTTACAGCCTGATCTAAATCTACACTGGTCAGAATGCTCCACGTTGTTGGGTGGTTTATAATAATATTTATTTACAGTAAGGACATCATATCTCTGTCTGTCTCAGTTCTGTGGCTCTTTAGCTATTATATATCTCAAAAAATAAGTTAGGATGCACAGCAGTGGCGGGGTATCATGCAGTGCCTGCGGTGCTTTTATTTTATATAAGAAGATGCTTTGAGATATCAGTGTTCGAGATATCGAGAGTTGACTGTATAAAAAACAATGCATATTTTTATAAATTTCATAGCTGTATAAACTCTGGGAAATGAAACTTAACATATGTAATTTGAGTTATTCGCCCGAGTTCAGGTATCAGTAAAAAGTAAAATAACAAATATAATTTTTATTCCTAAAGTATGCCACTATATTAGTTCTGTTTCTGTTGTCAACTAATATTTGATAGCTTGTTAATGCTTGAAATTTCCTGTTGACTATTTTTCTGTCTCAAAAAATTGCATGGACATTTTGTTTCATATATAAAGTAAAATGCTCTTATTTTGAGGTTTCACTAGACTTATCTAGTACCTTTTACCACCATTGCCTGAAAATGCACTTTTAAGCACGAAATATTTTGTAATGTGCAAATTCTTCACTAATGAGGATCAGAGCTCTAGATAAGAGGGAGTATTTGGTGATAATTAGGGATAATTTTTGTTAATTCTGCATAAAAACATATGTTGTGACCCATCATCTGAACCGTCTTGTCGAGACGGTTCAGATGAGGGGTCACAGCATATGGTTTCGATGAGAAATAAAAAAAATTATCCTTAATTATCATCAAATACTCCCTCTTATCTAGAGCTCTGAGGATGTTATTAAATAGCTAATGCTCGTGAATAATCTCCTTGCACAGACAGACAAACCACAGTACAATTGTTTCATAATTGTTTTATCACTTTAATGAGAGCAAGTGTAACTGGACATCAGTTACCAAGGACAAAACTGCATTAGAGTTTTGCTCTAGTGACTAGTTACAGTCAGATGTAGTGCTCCAGATGAGATAATTTAGGGAATATTTTCCATATTTCGTAATAAAAACATATATGATGCGACCCTCATTAGAACTGTCTGGCTGAGACAGTTCTAATGAGGGGTCACAACATATATATTGTTGAAAAATAAGTGAAATTATCACAGTTATCTTCAAAACCTCATCTCATCTGTAGCTTTGCAGATGAAACATAGCCTTGAGGCTTTTGTGTAAATACCAAATAACAGAATATTTATGTAGAATGTTAATGAGAAATTAATTTATCAAAGTGTTATTCACTGTATGTTACAACTATACCCAGTTGCCCTATTTAATGACATATTATGATTTATACAAGACTAATTGTGATATATGTATATTTTATTCCGCAGGTTGTATGTTTTCCAGCAGTGAATTTATTTTACTGTCTCACTTTCTTCCGTCCATAAGATTTATTATTTATTTGATCAGTTTTAGACGATTGACCTTTTTATGTACCACAAGTTTTACTGAATGTGTTTATTGAATTCCTTTAGTTTTTGTTTCATCTGGGACTAGCAGAAGTACACTGGGTAGGTGGCATTTGAAAACGCCCTTAAAAATTGATAAGGGCGGATCAAAAACCGTTAGAAACAGTGTTTTTGATTGCAAATTGGTGACAATTTGCAATCGAAAATGCTGTTTCTAATGGTTTTTGATCCACGTTTGTCGACTGCATGAGCGTTTTCGATTGCTGCCTTTCCATTGTGACAAGTGAGATATAGGTAATAGTTACACAGTTTCTGCTTTAGGTGGCATTAACTATGCATTGAATTTCTGGTTTAGCCCTGTTTTGTGACAGAGGGCAGACTGTAGGGCTGACTGTTGTCCCAAATTTTGACTATCAAGATACTATCACTATCAGAGAAACCCCTATCACGATACTGTTTCTACCCCTAGCAGACAGGCGAGACACTGCCTTCTTTAAGGAGAGCTTTGACAATAATTCTGACTAATTTTATGATATTTGTCCATAAAAAAACATGTTGCGGATCTCATTATAACTGCCTTAACATAAATTTTATGAAGAATTGACAGAAATTATGTCAGAAATCAGAAGAGATACTTGAAACAATGCCGAGTAGTACAAACTGTCATCATATCTACCAACAGACCTTTAGATTTTTTAGAATTTATTGGATAATTTTTGTACGTTTTGACCCCTTATTAGACCACCTTGTCACCACTGTTCTGATGAGGTGTACACCATATATTTAATGGGACAAAAATCATCAGTACATTTCCGATCTAGAGCTAGGAATTGTTGTCAGCTATTAACCTGGTATGTAGTTTGAAAACTGCCAAGCTGAAACAGCACATGTATGTAATTCCAGTCAAAGCAATTTTTCAGCTTCACAGATGCACTGTTACATGCCTATTATATAATTGAGCCACATCATATGATTTCAACAATGTGGCATTGGTGACAAGCCAAGGCTTGGTCCACCGGGGCTCAACTGGTGACCTTCTTTTGCTTCAGATTTCTAGTGGGGTTGTTTGGCAGGACAGGGATCTCCACCTGTCAGACGGCCCGTTGTATCTGTTGAGTCCTCGTCTTTGCTTCTTCATGGTGTTGAAATTTGATTTATGTGTTTACCGTGATGATTCATTGACGAGTTAGAGGGTTATCATGCGAACCGAACAACCAACTAAATGTTTTGTACCACTTCAGAAACTGAGGGTGAGGTTGGGCCTGTAAAATCGATTTAAGCCCCCCAGTAATTCATTACTGACCGTTCCAAGGCGGTAGTTCTGTTGTGGTTCTTTGTTGCCTGTTTTTGGTGTCAGAGTTTCTGTGATGTTTTACCTTATGTATGTTATTATTATTTTTGGTTCGGTTTGGGTTGCTGAGTGGCCACCTTTTGGGAACAAGCTGCTCACTCGGTTGGCCATATGTTCTCTGTATCTTGATTATTTGTAATCTTAGTTGTTTCCAACTATGGTTTGAGGGCTGGATTTGGATTTTGATTGTTTCAGTTCCTGGTCTTTGCATACTTTTTACTTCTAATCAGACTGCACTTATGTGCAGTCTGATTAGAGCCTTGGCTTGTCATATCAGCCACCTATGGAAGTGACCCAAGCTCTGGTCTCTGGTTACCCTGTGTGAATAAGAAGGATGATTTGAATATCACATGACAAAACTGCCACAATATTGGAATTCACAGGATGTGGCTCATTTATAGTTTTGCAGATCAAAGAAAATTTGTGCTCCCTTTGTTTTATGGAGTCAAAGTATTTATAAGTCTTTATACAATCCTAAAGGGAGTAGATGATTACAAATAGATTTAGATAAAAAGGTTGAATATCTTTTTGTGTATGGAGAAATAAGAAAAAAATGATCAGATATTTTTCCTCTGAAATCCGCTTCAGCTGTACCATATAAAATTAGACTCAGTCAGTAGATTTTAGTTGCTGTGAAGTTTATCAGGTGAAAGATAAGCCAGTAATCATGAAATATTAGTTGGTGGCATTGTAATTTATAAACTACTGTACATGTAGTTAAATATATGTTAGATACAAACTCAATAGCTGACACTGTAGTTGCTTACTTAATAGGAAAAGGAAGACAGACTTGTATAAAGCCTAAACCTTTTCAAAAGACAGTTATGCATGTAGTTTAACACAAAAGTAATGGTTCTCAAAGGTTCCGTATAACTGTATATAGCTTAAACACTAAGTCTGTTCAGTCTAGCTAATATTCACAAAATATTTGACAGAGATGGCAAAATCATATACCTGTACATATCTGCAAACCATACTTACAGAGCATTCCAAATACATCATACTTCCCTTTTCAAGAGCTGTACTTTCTTATTTAGATTTTAAAAACATTTTTCTTTTTTGTTAAATTATTAATTGACAATTCCATTGTAATTGACATTCCAGTGTGAGAGAAATAATTGTGGTGGCCAATGATGAGGGGAGTCTTTGATATCAACAGAAAATTAAATTATTTGATAATGAATCATATGTTTGAAAAAAATCATGATTTTCCATTGTATGATTTCAGGTAGCATCTCACATATAATTGGAAGGGAGCATGGCATGCACTGTTTGCCATGCTCTGATACCGATCTGTTACCATAGTAACTGTGGAATTACTAACTATTGTGCTTAGCGTTTTGGCAGAATGACATCACTTTGATATCAATATGAACTCTTATTTGCTATTGTAACAGATCTATTATGTCATCAGTAAAGGAGCATGGCAAACAGTGTATACCATGCTCCACAATTTTTCAGTGACATTATAAATGGAATTTCTTACAAACTTCAGATTTTCTAAAAACAAATGATTATTTTCAAGTGATTTAATTCTGTGTTTAACATGGTTTCATGAAACTTTCATCTGTCATTACCACTGCCTCAGTGAGGTTGCTCTAATAAGGGCCTAATAATATATTGCATAAAAATTAGGGTGTATGGATACATGTTTGCTGCCATTTTACAAGGGAGACAATTTTGTTTGAAACTAACGACATCATTAGTTAACATTTGTTACATTTTCAAACGTTGATATCTCAATTACGCCAATATTTTTTGTTGAAAAAATGTGAGAAGCTTTTGCAATGTAAAAGCTTTTCACATTTTTTCAACAAAAATATCAGTGTATATAGTTATAAAGTCATAAAACACTTAATGAGTTGACCTCTTAACAAGCTCGTTAGCATAATGATGCTTTGAACAAATGGGCCCAGATAGATAAAATTGTCTTAAAGGGAAGGATTTGCTTTGTTTGAGAGCCAATTTTTTTCCTGTAAGTTGTGTTTGTACACATTTTTTTTCTTCACAATTTGTACAAGGAATGCAACTTTTGTGTCTTACTGTTTGCTTCCATGGACAACAAAACCTTCTTAAAAGGGCTGTACATGTACTCTGAAAGGAAAGAATTTGCTTCTAAGGGAGCAAATTCTTTAAAAGTTGTCCTTATTGAGTAGGGAGGCAAAACTGAAAACAAAAGTTGCTTCCCCTGAGTATTTACCTATTCAGCTTAAGACTGGCTCCTGTAAGAAGGGAGATAAATACTTCAGAAGGGCATGTATCCATACACCTTTACAACAATCATCTCTGTGTTGTCATCAGTTACTCCCCTTGTCTGAAGCTTATACGAGCTTATGAAAAAATCGACAACTGACATGTGCACCATCTTGACTCAGACCAGCCTGGGCATCTGCCCATTCTGATCAATCTGCTGTGCACTTAAAAGGTAGCTAATGGTCTAAGCTACCTCAGTCCAAACAGAGAAGACTCTTAACATACTGGGCAGATGCCCAGGGGGATCTGAGTCTTTGCTGGGTGCACATGCCACTTTGTTGGTTTTTTTCATGTCGCAGCTCATATTGTACATATAACGTGACCATTATTTTATTGCTAATTTATTTTTTTACACTATATGTGATTCACCTACTACATTGTGATTATCATTAGCCATTGATGAAAGTTAGAATATTTAATATTCATTTTGCCTTGTTTGGTTTGAATGACTGTGTGCTATTAACATTGAATGTATCATTAATATTTTGTAAGACATCATTTGAGAGGCATAGGATCTAAACTGGTCTTGAGGTACCGTTATAGGTCTAAGAGTTGGGACACCAAAAATTGCCACTGCAACAGTACTAACAAGGGCTTCACAAGCGGCGCATAATACGCCCGTTTCAATGTCCTAAAGGAGTTACAGAATGAACAAAATTGTTTACAAAAGGATAGACAGGCAGACAAAGAGAGCCAAACACTCTATAATTAAGTAGAACTGTTGGCGAATCTGACTATACCCCCGCGCTTAACTGCTTAAATCAAATGGTGTTATTTTCGTAACAAAAAGCATAGAGAGAGAGAAATCATTGTTACCATGTATACCAAATATGAATGGTTGCTGTGAAATCTGTTACAAAAAATTACATCATTCAAAGTAAAGAGAGAAAGAAAATCGGACAAATACAGGGAAGAAAAAGAGGAGAAGGCTGGTTCTCAATCCCACGATACAGTAAGTAATCATTAACCTGCATACCAAATATGACTACTCTAGCTTGCAAGGTTGTGGAGAAATCTTTGATGAAAAAATTCATTATTCAAAGTATGGAAAGAAAGAATATTGGACAAATACAGGGAAGAATAAGCAGGAGAAGGCTGGTTCTCAATTCCACGATACAACATGTCGTCATCAACCTGCATACCAAATATGACTCCTCCAGCTTGCATGGTTGTAGAGAAATCTTTGACGTAAAATTTCATTATTCAAAGTATGGAAAGAAAGAAAATTGGACAAATACAGGAAAGAATAAGCAGAAGAAGGCTGGTTCTCAATCCCACAGTACAACATGTCATCATCAACCTTTATGCCAAATATGACCAGTCTAGCTTGTATGGTTGTGAAGAAATCTTTGATGAAAAATTTGATTAAGAGGGGACGGAAGGACAGACAGACGGAAGGACGGACAGACAGATGTAAACCTGTATAACCCCCACTTTTTCAAAGCGGGGGTATAATGACTGCAACATTATTTAAAAATTTAAAACACATCATAGTTGCTTGTCAAAGTGGACAAGGAAGATAACCTAGTTATAATAGATGTACCATTTTTTGCTCTACTATTCTCCCCTGACAATGTATTGTACAAGAGATAAATACACACAAAAAGCCTGTAAGAACTTATGAAAGGGATTAACTCTGAAACGAAGAAAGGTAGAGCAGCCATTTTTGAACGAGACACACCGTTGGGACTTCATACACATTGCTATGAAGTTTCATGAAGCTATCCCGAACGGTTATCTAGTTATGGCGCGCACTAGACTTGCAGGGAAAAAATTAATCAAAGGGGCATAACTTGGAAACTAAGGAAGGGGGAGCAACCATTCTTGTACACGGCACGTTCCCCCCAACCAAATACATATGCCTACCAAATTTCATGAAGATATCCCAAATGGTTACTGAGTTACGGCATGCACAAGAATGTTTACAGACGGACGGACGGACGGACAATGCCACGCCATAATACGTCCGTTTTTTCAAAACGGGCGTATAAAAATGGAAAATTTGGTTTTAAGATGTACTAATGCATTCAGATGATACAGATGGATTGGCAAACTGTGTAGACCCTGATCAGACTACTCCTTTAGGAGCAGTTTGATCTGGGTCTGCATTGTTTGCTCAAAGCCATCTGTCCCAACTCTTAGACCTTTAATGGTAATTGTGGGCTGTGTATGTTTAGACCAGAAGTGAGCAACCAAAGAGTATTCACCCATGTAAGATTGGTTGTGAAACAGTCTGTTCTAGGCCTGTTGCTGGTAACTTAACCGGCAGCATATTGCTATATAGGGTGATATCCAGAGCAATAGATAAGAGGGGTATTTGATGATAATTGAGGGATAATTTTCTTTATTTCTCAATGAAATCATATGGTGTGACCCCTCATCTGAACTGTCTCGACGAGACGGTTCAGATGAGGGGTCACAACGTATGTTTTTATGTAAAAATAACAAAAATTATCCTTAATTATCACCAAATACTCCCTCTTATCTAGAGCACTGATATCAATGACTGGTTCAAGTTGATGCTCTAGGCAAGAAGCAGTATGGAAAATAATTCTAAGGATGTTTGTATTTTCTAAGTCATATGTTGTGATCCCTTGTTAGAATTTGCTGACCAAAGCAGATCTATTGGGGGGTCAACATATTCATTTTTATGGAGAAATTGAAACTTACCTCAGAATTATAAACAGAACTCGCTCTGGAGAGCAAAAATGCCCCTGGATTTAGAGTAATTGTATTACTACTCATGGTATGACTGGGAGTAATAACTGGTCATATATTTGTCATTCCACAGAAAAATACTGAATTATACTGTGAAAAATTGTTTTAGGAAACCAGTTTTTGAGGTTCCCATTTCACTGTCTATCCGGCATACTTCAAGGTGGACAGTGTACCTCACGATCTTAATACTTCAACGTGGACAGTGTACCTCACGATCTTATGCTAGTAGCGCTAAAATTCTTATGTTTCAAAGTAAAATAATCTCTGACTAGTCTTACGAGGCTGATTTCAGTGTGATAAAAAAAAGCAGTTACCCTGCACTAGGGTATTTGCCTATACCAAGTGCTATTATCTGAAGAAATGAAGCCATTTACCAGGGCACTTCAGTTTCCAAACTGTCCTGGTAAATGGCTTTATTTCATAAACCCATGATAGTTGGTCCAGACAAATGACATTACTATGGGGCCACTGCTTTTTATGACATAGAAATCATTATTTTAAGACCTGATATAAGTTGATTTTCTATCCTAGTCAGAGATTATTTTATTGTGAAACCTAATAGACTTTCTGTTATAAGCATGTGATTATGACGTAACTTGTCCATTTTGTACTTCCTGCAAAGAATAGACAGTGAAGTGATCATGGCTCAGTTTCCATAGTGTCTACAATATTAAAGCCTTCTGATTTGAAACTTGAACAAAGTTACCAAACAATCACCAAGTCTAAACCCCCTGGTTGCTATGGTAATGGAGTTATGGCATCAGTCATATTTGTAAGGGCATATATTGTGCATCCTTGCAGAATAGAATTTTGAAATGAAAATTCAGCATCTTGAAATGTTGGAAGATTTCTCCTACACTCATAGTTTAATTCAGTGTTTAATGCAGTCTATCACAGCTAGATGTTTAGATCATTGTTATGTATACAAAACCACCAAGATGTCAATAAAAGGAAGAAATCTCTCTTTATTGATGTATATTACAAGCCAAACCATACCGTACTTCATAATGAGATGTGACACGAGAACACCAACAAGGGCTTCGCAAGCGGTGCGTAATACGCCCGTTTTAATGTCATAAAGGAGATATGGAATGAACAAGATTGTTTACTAAAGGATAGATAGGCAGACAAACAGGGGCAACCACTCTATAATTGTTGACGGCAACATTATTTAAATATATAACACATCAAATACTATTAGTATACCAAAAATCAGCTTCAAAGGTGAAGTGGCTTGAAAGTTGAGTAATGCCAGAGTCTAACAAGGGAGATAATTCATAAACTAAATATACTAGATTCTTGGTTCTACTACATTCCCTTGACAATATCCACATTGCGTTAAAATATTTTAAAGGGTTGAGTTACAGAGTAAACAGGAAATTTATGCAAGGGCAAATAATTCAGTAAGCCAGAGTAGTTATTCTTGCTCAGGATACATTGCCCCATTATTATACACATTCCTACAAAGTTTCATTCTAATATTTCAAAAGGTTAAGGAGATATGGAGTGAATGAGAAATGCCTAAAAATACTTATCAAAGGGATAAATTAAGCCAGGGTGAGCAACCATTCTTGTATACCATGCATCGTCTTGTAATCTTGCACATTGCTATAAAGTTTCATCACGATATTCCAAACAGTTACAAAGTTAAGGTATGCACAAGATAAGTATCCACATATTCATACACATTGCTATGAAAGTTTTATGAAGATATTCCCAACGGTTATCTAGTTATGGTGCACACAAGACTTGCACGGGGAGGGGGGTTGGGGGATGAAAAGGGCAATAACTTGGAAATAAAGGAAGGGGGAGCAACCATTCTTGCATGAGACACGTTTCCCCTACCTATTACATATGCCTACAAAATTTCATGAAGACAACCCAAATGGTTACTGAGTTATGGCGTGCACAAAAATGTTTATGAATGGACAGACAGACGAACAGCACCACGACAATACGTCCGTAGTTTCAAAACAGGCGTATATCAAAGTGGCATATGCATCCAGCAAAGTCTCAGATCAGCCTGGGCATCTGCCCAATCTGATCAGTCTACTGTCTACTCTGTCTGCATGGAGCAAGCTTAGACCCTTAGCTACCCTTTAATCACACAGCAAAGACTCTGATCAGGTGGGCAGATGCCCAGGCTGATCTGAGTCTTCCTGGGGCACACATGCGACTGATGTTTTTTCATGTTGCTGCTCATATCATCCAGAAGCTGTCTTCTGTCAGCCACTGACATTTTCCTGGCATACCAATTTTCTTATCAATTCTACAGTAGATATGATATGGAATGATGCCAGAACCTATGTTCAATGCATTTGGCCTGGGAAGATAATGGATTGACATTTGCCAAAGACAGGAACAGTCAAGTCTTTCGTCATAAAAATCTTCATATACACAGTCCAACCTGCTTATGTGGTCACCTCTATTAAACGGCCACCTGGCTTTAGCAGCAACTTTTTGCGGGTCCCTTGAACTGAATAATGAACCTGCATTAAGGGGTCACCTATCTTAAACAGCCAATTTTCGAGTTTCTCTTGTGTGACCCCTTAAGACAGGTTTGACTGTACATTAGAACAAGAGCTGTCGCCTGACAGCATAGCTCGCCTGAATTGGTGCTTCCCAATCACTCAGCCGCTATGGTGGTATGGACTGCTATGCATAAAACTTCATGCATGTCCATAATGAAAACACATTTATAAACAAAAGCTATCTCAGAAATAAGTCTTAAAATAAAATTAGAATAAAAAAAATGAAATGAAATTTCAAAGTCCATGAGCTTGAGGTAAAAAAAAACCTGACGGGTTGGGGGTGGGGGGTGGGGTGGGGCTATGTGGACTGCTATGCATAAAACTTCATGCAAGCATGTCCATAATGAAAACACAAAAGCTATCTCAGAAATAAGTCTTAAAATAAAATAAATGAAATGAAATTTCAAAGCCATGAGCTTGAGGTAAAAAAACTGACGGGGAGGGGGGGGGGGGGGGGGGGGGCGCTAGTATGTATCAAAACCCTGAACCATTATCTAACATCAGCCCAAGTATTAGTATCAACTGAGTCCATCATTGTGGCACTGTGAAATTATGTCTTCATGAATATAAAACTTTAACCAAATCTTTAAAACAAAATTCTAAGTTGATGACCTTGACTTCAAGGTCACCCAGTGGGGTAAGTATAAGGTGTTTTGTAAAAACTCAAAAAAAGAGTCTAACATCAGTTCAAGTATAAACTAAATCTCTGCAAAGCATTATGAATCAGTATGCAATTACAAAACTTTTAAAAAGACAAAAATTTCCTAAGTCCCTGACCTTGACATCAAGATCACTGAGCGGGGTTGGGGTAGTACTCTGTAGATCTAACTACAGTGCAAATATAAAAAGAATTCATCTCTGGGTTCAGGAGATATGTGTCTTTAAAAAACTTTAACCAAAATATCCAATCAATAAAAAGACAATATTCTAAGTCCATGACCTTGACATCAAGGTCACAAAGGGGGGTGGGGGTAGTACCTTCAAAAACTTTAGACCAATATCTAACTTAAGTGCAAGTATCAAAGGAATCCATCCATGGGTTCAGTAGATATTGGGCTTTATAAAACTTTAACCAAAACATCCAGTCCAAAAAAACACCAATTTTCTAAGTCCATGACCTTGACATCAAGGTCACAGAGTGGGGTGGGGGTGGTACCCTGTTAAACCTTAGACCAATATCTAGCAACAGTGCAAGTATCAAAAGAATCCATCCATGGGTTAAGGAGATATAGGTCTTAAAAAAACTTTAACCAAAACATCCAATTCGAATGCCGACGCAGACGCGGACGCGGACGCCGACTCCGTGGTGACAACAATAGCTCTTCCTGAACTTTCGTTCAGGCGAGCTAAAAACATCAAATCAACAAGAATTCCGCGGAATGCGGTGTCTCGCCTGCTGGCGCCTTGTCACAAAACAAAGGTAAATCAGCAAACATGTACGCATGAACGAAGTTTCTTGGCTGTAGCCCTTACAGTTTCTGAGAAAATGACCTAAACGCGAAAACTTGAATAAAAATTGCAAAGTCAGTCAACCGTAAAATGTTGGTAAAGACTCGGTATTGATGATGTCTTTGAGCTTTTCTATTTCAGATGAATGCAAGACCCAAATTTCAAGGCTCTAGCCCTTATAGTTTCTGGGAAAATGACCTAAACGCAAAAACTCAACAAAAAATTGCAAAGTCAGTCAACCGTGAAATGTAGGTCAAGACTCAGAATTGATGATGGCTTTCAAATCTACTCTCCCAGATGAATGCATGACCCAATTTCCATGGCTCTAGCCCTTATAGTTTCTGAGAAAATGACCTAAACGCAACAACTTGACAAACAAGGGCTTCGCAAGCGGCGAATGATACACCCTTTTAAATGTCATAAAGCAGTAACAGAATGAACAAGATTGCTTACAAAAGGATAGACAGACAAAGTGGAATAAGGGAGATAACCTAATTATACTAGATATACCTTTTTTGGTTCTAGTATATTCCCTTGAAATCATTTTTTTATAATAAACATACCATTTATTTCGAATGGTTAAGGAGTTAAGAGTAAACAGGAAATTTATGCAAGGGCAGATAATTCAGTAAGTAAGCCAGAGTTGTGATTCTTGTTCAGGATACATTGCCCTATTATTATACACATTCCTACAAAGCTTCATTCTAATATTTCAAAAGGTTCAGGAGATATGGAGTGAATGAGAAACACCTGAAAATACTAATCAAATGGAGGTTACTCCAAAATTAAGAAAGAGGGAGCAACCATTCTTATATATGAAACATTGTCTTGTGATCATGCTCATAGCTATAAAGTTTCATCATGATATTCCAAACGGTTACCAAGTTATGGCATGCACTAGATAAGTATACACAAAAATAGGCTCAAAGTACTCATGAAATGGACGTAACTCTAAAACGAAGAAAGGGAGAGCAGCCATTGTTGTACGCGACACATTGTTAGGACTTCATACAAATTGCTATGAAGTTTTATAAAGATATCCCAAATGGTTATCTAGTTATGGCGCGCACAAGACTTGCAGGGAAAAAATTGATCAAAGGGGCATAACTTCGAAACTAAGAAAGGGGGAGCAACAATTCTTATATGTGACATGTTCCCTCAACCTAATAGATATGCATATAAAATTTCATGAAGATATCCTATACGGTTACTGAGTAATGGCGCGCACAAGAATGTTTACGGACAGACAGACGGACGGACAGCGCCAGGACATAATACGTCCATTTTTTCAAAACGGGCGTATAAAAATGGCGAAGTCGGTGAACTGTAAAATGTAGGTCAAGACTCAATATTGATGACTTTCAGATCTACTCTTCCAGATGTATGCATGAACCAAGTTTCATGGCTCTACCCCTTATAGTTCTTGGGGAAAATGACCTAAACGCAACTACTCGACAAAAAATTATGAAGCTGGTCAACCGTAAAATGTAGGTCAAGACTCGGTATTAATTATGGCTTTGAGATCTCCTCCTCCTCCAGATGTATGCATGTACCCAGTTTCATGACTCTAGCCCTTATAGTTTCTGAGAAAATGACCTAAACGCAAAAACTCGACAAAAAATTGCAAAGTCAGTCAACCGTAAAATGTAGGTCAAGACTCAATATTGATGATGGCTTTGAGATCTACTCTTCCAGATGTATGCACTATATATCAAGTTTCATGGTTCTAGCCCTTATAGTTTCTGAGAAAATGACCTAAACGCAAAAACTCCACCAAAGTTTGCACCACCACCGCCGCTGCCAACGACGACACCGGAAAAGCAATACATATGTCTCGCCTCTGCTTCGCAGGCGAGACAAAAACTGATGATTTTTATCTGAAGTCTGACAAAATCTACATCAGAAGTATGTCCTGCTTACTTCCAACAAGATTTCGATGATGATGCTGGTGAAAATATCAAGGTTTCTGATCTGAATTTCTTTGAATAATATTTGAGTCACTTCATGTGACTTCCAACGATGTGGTAAGTTTGTCATATGATATTCAGATCGTCAGTTGCATTTATACACGGTAATCAGACCTCATTGTCGCCTCCATGGCTTGGTCCACTTCCATTGATGGCTGATGTAACATGCAAAGGCTCTAATCAAACTGCACGTATGTGCAGTCTGATCAGAGGCTTTGCTTGCCACATTGGAAATCACATGACATGGTTCAATTTATTATGAATGCAGCCCAAACATTGCATTCCGATGCTAAATATTCTTGATTGTTGTTTGCCATAGTCCAGTAAAACCATTATTTCATCAATCTTTGTCACCTATAGGTAATGGCATATTAGGACTGGAACAAAAGCACTTTAGGTAACAAAGGGGTGCAAATAAACACACTTGTTTCATGTTACACAATACTTTATTAGGTAACAACATATATTCAGAGATTTCACATGCAGTCTCAATTATATTTTACTTATTTTGATGTGTATGCAAAAAAAGATGGCACTACCAAGTACAATAATACCAGACATCACATTTCATTTTGGTTGTGTTTCTTCCTTTTTCTAAATAAAAACAGATTAAACAGATTCTTAAGTATTAAAAGCAAACCACAAAAAAATAAGTACTAATTTAACATGTGAGTATAATATTACAAATATTTCATGCATGTATAATGGACAGTTTATATATAAATACATTTAAAATAATCAATTTCGTATTTGATTTTTTCAACTAAAGTTTTATTTCATAAAATGCACACCAAAAGCATTATGACGTACCACAAGTGAAAATAACATTGCTCGTATTCATCATGCAATAAAGTTCAATCACACACTGAAAAAAATGAATTTCCTGTTTGTTTTAAGATAATTGATACCCGTCAAATATCAGAAAGTCAAGATTATTTTTTTCATAGCCATATCACATCCGTTTTGATACCGTTCAGCATGTCAAAATAGTTTGCCTGAGAAAAAGCATTTTAGTAAATTGACCACAACATATTGGGAAAATAACACAGATTGCTGCCTGAAATAGCAGTCAGCCGTAGATGAAAAAACAAACAAATGGTTACCATAAAATTCCAAGTATTACGACAGATAGGTGTATATAGTGAAGGCCCTGATCAGAAGTCGGATCAAGGTCTACACTATTTTCCATTCCATCTGTATCTTTTCAAACTGCTATTTTCAGGACAATTATTGTAATTAATTTAGATGTCCTAATTTTTCTTATTTCTACTCAGTGGTACCACTGTGTCATGTTAACAACCCTGGCATAGTTTCTCAAATGTATTCTATTATAAATTTGACCCTTTTGAAATGAATTCAAGGTGAGTATTACTTTTAGTTCACATGTACAACAGTACAGAAATGTTATTGCTCTCAGCTTCAGCATCCACATTCAATGTTTTCAGAGCTCCAGATAAGAGGGGGTATTGAGGATAATTCAAAGATAATTTTTCTTAATTCTCAATGAAAACATATGTTGTGACCCCTCATTAGAACCGTCTCGACGAGACGGTTCTAATGATGGGTCACAAAATATGTTTTTGTGGAGAAATATGGATAATTATCCCAAAATTATCTCCGTTACCCCTTCTTATCTGGAGCACTGATGTTTTGCTTTAAGTTTTCAATATGGCTGGCAAGCTCCACTTGTGTGAGCTTTCCCTTTGGATGTATCACAAGAAAACAAGTCTGATTTTGATTCTGTCAAATCTTGTTGTAAACAGTGAAATCCAAAACTAGCACTTATACTGCTTAAATACAGTAGAACTTCTATGGCTCGAACAGACTTGGGACCATGAAAAGTAGTTCCAGCCAAGGGTAGTTCTAGCCATCCAGGGTTAGTTTCTATATAAAGTGACCTCTAGGGACCAAGGAAAGAGTTCCAGTCAGGCAGGGTTAACGTGCCATCAGAGTTCAAGCCATTGAAGTTCTACTGTAGTAAAAATATGAGCTTCATTGTCTCCTTATCTACCTTTATTATATTGAAAAATCTCAATAATCAATTGGTATTGAAAACATTAGAAACAATTTCATTCACTTTCACAGGTACACACACACAGGCTCTCTCAACTACATCAACAATCTGAATGCAAAATATCCTTAATCCCTGCCTCCAGAAATAGCAAGAGCATTCAAAATTTGGCTTTAACATCTCTATATCAAACCACATTTCTCTTGTTTACTTTTTCTTGTTTTAATTTAACAATTTTTAGTCTTGTATTATTTTATAGCAACTTTTTGAACTGTAGATCAAGTTTGAGTCATTTTCTATATGGGCCTCTATTTTACAAATACGACCAAGTATGCCTCCCTTTTCATTAGGAGGTAACTCTTAAGGGGAAGAATTTGCTCCTCTAGGAGCCAATTCTTTCCTTTATGAGTTAACCTCATGAGTTGACTCCATCATTTTGAAAAGATAACAATCTTCTGGGAAGCAAACAGGAAGTCAAGAAAGTTGTTTCCCCTAAAAATGGCAAAAAACATGGCGGTATACTAATATACATGAAGGGTACTCATAAGAATTGCTTTGCTAAATCAATTCTTACAAGTACTCATGTTTCAATAGAGGTCTGTATCCAAGAGCTATCACCAAATCAGCCGTGACACGACAAAACCAACAAAAAGGCATTTGAGCCTAGCAAACTCAGAACAGCCTGGGCATCAGCCCAGTCTGATCAGAGTCCTCACTGTTTGCATGGAGGTAGCTTAGACCTTTAGCTACTCTCTAAACTTTGTTGGTTTTGTTGTGTCGATGCTCAAATATTCCCCTTATCTGTTATACTGTAAATAATGTCTAAAAGTTCTGACTGGTTCAGTCATGATGTCATAATTTTAGACTGGTTCTTGATGAAATATTTTGTTCCAAATACTCTGTGAGCAATACAGGAGGACAGGTAAAGGACGGCTTTGGATTTTCTACCTGAGTTTGTCGTACACCATCAGAGTCTACACCTACAATAATAGAAATGAAACATTGTGGAATATAATCTTTGTAAAGTGATCCTGTATATTGTATAATATTGTACAATAATGATCTCTTTGTTTTTGAAGTATTTAAACAAGTGTAAAAGTAATAGAAAACCATTGCTATACTACTTATTTCACAGGAAGTGTGCATTCATGTATATTGAAATGGTTTCTGTTTACTCCACCTACACAAGGAATTTTGAGCAATCTTTTTTTCATAACTAAATTTATGAAGGTTTTTTTGTTCAGGGAAGTAAACAGGAAGTTGCAAAAGTTATTCCCCTTCGTAAAAACTATGAGTACAAATTCACATGAAAGTGAAATAAAAAAGTTCTATGACAGAACAATGAAAAGTTGTCCTAGAATTATCATCAGTTAACTCATTAAGAAATCATTAGCTTACTTTTTGACTGTAGATCTAGGTACTGGCATAGAGCATGAACCATCATTCTCTCGTAGGAGCTTGGCAACTTTGAGATGTAAACTGATGCTGGCCATTCTAGGAAGAAACTGATGATTTCATTCTCTAACCACGACAACATACCCTGGAACAGAAGGAACAGATACAAACAAAACTCAATGAAACAGTTGATATCATGTGGTAACTTGTTTCCAACAACTCCAAATGTGTTTTATAGCCCTTTCAAGAATAATTATGTCACTTCTATCCAGCTGATCATTAAGCAGAGGAGGAGCCCTGGTAACGCATTAGGTTAAGGGCTGGCCTGCCAATCTAGCGGCCCTGGATTCAACGTCCGCTGGAGATGGAAATCTTTCCTACTGTAAACAGGGTTCCATTGCACACAGCCGTTCATTATCACCCTCCCATTGTCCTGATATGACTGAAATACAGTTAAAAAAGATGTAAACTTGCAAGTAATTAAGCAGATGTGGACAAAAACTGTAGCTCCTGGAGAAACAAGGGCTTCGCAAGCGGCGCATAATACGCCCGTTTAAATGTCATAAAGCAGAACAGAATGAACAAGATCGCTTACAAAAGGATAGACAGACAAAGTGGTACAAGGGAGATAACCTAAACATACTAGATAGACCTTTTTGGTTGTTCTATATTCCCTTGAAATGATTTTTATAATATACATACCATTTACATGTATTTCGAATGGTTAAGGAATTAGAGTAAACAAGAAATTTATGCAAGGGCAGATAATTCAGTAAGTAAGCCAGAGTTGTGGTTCTTGTTCAGGATACATTGCCCCATTATTATACACATTCCTACAAAGCTTCATTCTAATATTTCAAAAGGTTCAGGAGACATGGAGTGAATGAGAAACACCTGAAAATACTAATCAAATGGAGGTTACTCCAAAATTAAGAAAGCGGGAGCAACCATTCTTATATATGACACATTGTCTTGTGATCATGCACATTGCTATACAGTTTCATAATGATATTCCAAACGGTTACCAAGTTATGGCATGAATAAGATAAGTATACACAAAAATAGGCTCAAAGTACTAATGAAATGTTCGTAACTCTATAACGAAGAAAGGGAGAGCAGCCATTTTTGTATGCGACACATCGTTAGGACTTCATACACATTGCTATGAAGTTTTATAAAGATATCCCAAACGGTTATCTAGTTATGGCGTACACAAGACTTGCAGGGAAAAAATTAATCAAAGGGGCATAACTTCGAAACTAAGAAAGGGGGAGCAACCATTCTTCTACGCAACACATTCCCCCAACCTAATACATATGCCTATAAAATTTCATGAAGATATCCCAAATGGTTACTGAGTTATGGTGCGCACAAGAATAATTACGGACGGACGGACGGACAGCGCCACGACATAATACGTCCGTTTTTTCAAAACGGGCGTATAAAAACACGACTCTGCAACTTTGGCACCCAGCAATGTTCGAACCCAGAGAGGTGACAGACCCAATGTTTAATGGTCAGCACTGTTATACCTAGGCCATAGAGGCCCATTGATACTGTTTGTTAAACCTATATAAATACATATGCTATGACACCTGGCAGTTCAGATGACTACACTGCTTCAGCAAGGCAGTCCAAATGATGGGTCATATGTTTTACTCAGTTATAAGACAGAGGTTTTCCACCTTTCAAAACAACTCAAACATTTTGGTCCAGCTTATAAGACAGATCTAGATTTCTGGGACTGCTTTGGAAGGGAAGCCCATCTCGCAGCACAATTATAAAATAGTTCAGATATTTTGTGTTATTCTAAACGTGAAACCTCCGTCTTATAACCAAATATTATAAATAAGGCAATAGTTTCCAGATATCTCCTACTACAGTCAAACCTGCTTATGTGGTCACCTCTACTAAGGGATCACCTGTCTTCAGTAGCCACATTTTCTGGATCCCTTGAACCAAAATTCAGTGCAAATGAACCTGTATTAAGGGGTCACCTGTCTTAAGCAGCCAATTTTTGTCCTTCCCTTGGGTGACCCTTTAAAACAGGTTTGACTGTATTAACTTTAATACCATGGCAAAGTTGAGCTCCTATGGGAGCACATTCTTCTTATCCCTTCTCCATGAAGGTCAACTTGTAATACAAAAGAAAATGGTAGAGTTGCTTCTCCTGAATGTACATCCATTCACAAAATAGCTGAGAAACCAATATTCTTACCTTTTTACCCTGATAAATGAGGCTAACCACAAATGAAGAAACTTTACCCAAAGACCTTGGTAGACAGTATTTAAGCACATGCATCTGGAATAGGGTACCCAGGTTTGTAGAGGTGCTAATCTCAGCAGGGAAAGACAGAATACACTTGATGTACTTCCTATCTTTCATATATTGCCATATTTACTTTTGCTTCAAAAGTGTTTTTTCCATTTTTTACAATGGCCCAAAAAATCAAAATATGAAAGTCTGATGAAATTCTGCTTTGAAATGGGTATTTCCGTTTTAAAACAATCCCAAAAATCTAGATCTGTCTTATAAGACAAATCTAGACTTTTGGGACCGTTAACCTGTCTAACCAAAGGAACAGCAAAAGTCAATGTTTTTAAATGCCATTTACTTAATGGCCACAAAACTGTGCCCTATGAGTAAGCTAGAACCAGTGTATTCCATCTTCTAAGCCGAGACTGTTTATTACCAAAGGTCTTACCATAGGTCTCTGTCTACGTTTGAGCATTGTTCGGATATTCTTGTCAAGTTTCTGGAAGCACTCTTCAGCACTGAATGATGGATGAGCTGAAATTATATATTATTTACTGTCTGTGGATATATTCCATCGTTTGTCATTACTTTTATGAGAGAGATGAGTTTCACAGAATTTGATCCCTGGAAAGAGAATCCCTTTTTGAAGGGTCGCCATCAGGATTGCCATTCATCCTCCACTTTAAAATTCCCTGCTTTGCTCCCTGACAATCTACAGTTTTTCATACCCTTTTTATGGATAAAAAGTTAATTTTACAGTGCTAACTGTATAACATTAAACAGTGGGGGTTACTCTTAAAGGAACGAATTTGCTCTCTGGAGAGAGCAAATTCTTCCCAGAAGGGTGGCCCCCAATGTTAAGGGATATGTGCCTAGACTATCTCCCTAAAAAGTACATCTCTTCCCTATTAACAGAATAAGTATATTGTCTGAAAACTGCAGTAGCCATTAATTTTCAAATTCCCTGACCTTCCCTGATTTTCCAAGTACCATCCAATCTCCCTGACCACGCCTACCAATCGCTCTCATGTGAAACCGCGGTTCAGAACGCCAATCCATGAGAGGAGTTTCCGGTTTTGCAATAGGGGAGCCAAAATAGTAAACAAATTTGACATCGGCACAAGGTTTGAGGTATTTATTTTCTCTGAAAACTATTTATGCAAAATATAAGAATGCTATTTTGTCGCATATAGATTGTTTCTTCGGCACACGAAAGGATTAGGCACATGGTCTTGCATTTTTCCAGATATGCATTTAGTACGGCGGAGCATGTGTTCAAGGTCAATCTCGGCGATATATACATGTAGAGAAAATTCTCATTTTCTTGCTTGATTTTGAGTCTCTGACCTTGTCAGTCGCAAAGAAGTGAACAGAACTACTGTATGCATGAATCCAAACGTTTAAAGTAAGCTTTTTGCGTTGGACAGATAAGTTTTTTGAAATATACGCAAAAACGTGGCGTCGTCAGCCCGGTTTCGCATGAGATATATAAAAAATTAAGGAATTTCTATCAAACACAAAAACAGCTTCTGAACAACAATTGGATTAAAACTAACATGAACTCTGTGGTATATCATTATTTTATACATTGCAGATGACCTTCTGGCTGTTTTAATCCCCGTTTGTCTGTTTTTGAGGCATGCAAGAGGGTTTGAAAGAGGGTTTGCAAAAGGCCTAAAAAAGACAAACGGGGAATAAAAACAGCCTAAAAGTAGTCATCTGCCATGTATTATATAATAATTTATCACAGAATTCATGTTAGTTTTGATTCAATTATTGTCCAGAAACTGTTTTTGTTTCTCATAAAAAATCCTTATATTTTCTATTATCTCATGCGGAACCGGGCTGACGATGCCAAGTTTTTGCGTATATTTTCTATATGCTAATCTGTCTAACACGGAGAGCTTACTTACAACGTTTAGATTTACGCGTACAGTAGTTCTGTTCACTTTTTACGACTGACAAGGTCAGAAACTCAAAATCAAGCAACAGAATGTCACTTTTTCCTACATGTATATATCCCGAGATTGGCTTTGAACACATGCTTTGCTGTACTAAATGAATATCTAAAATAATGCAAGACCATATGCCTAATCCTTTAACATGTGGAAGAAGCAATCTATATGCGACAAAATAGCATTCTCATATTTTGCATAAATATTTTTCAGAGATAATAAATAACTCAAAGCTTGTACCGATGTCAAATTTGTTTACCTTTTTGGCTCCCCTAATGCAAAACCGAAAACTTCTCTCATGGATTGTCGTTCTGAACCCCGGTTTCGCATGAGAGCGATTGGTAGGCGTGCTGACCAACCACAAAATTCCCTGACTTTCCAACTACTAAAGAAACATCACTTTCCAGATGTTTTCCCCTTACTGTGGCAACTCATAAAGGAGAGAATGTGCTCTGAAGAGTAGGTCCCTGTGAGAAGAGACAAGCTCTTCCCATAAAGAATTACATTTACGGTAAATAAGGGGGTAATTGTACTCAAAATTTTCACTTCAGGAGGTAAATCACCGGCTTTATGGTAGAAAATTTCGTTTTACGGCAACAGTGTACAAATTTATAGATTTTTACAGTAAAAAGTACCATGAAAAGCACTATGGAAAACACTCCACAAAACAGTAACTTATTGTCACAAAAAGACGAAGATCTAACTCATCTAAAAACAGACATATGGTAATGCTCATGAACCTGTATTGCCTAGTCTGGACACAGAATTTCTCCTATACATGCCCTTACTTCAACAAAGCATGAACATGACAAAATACAACATAATTATATTCATTCTGCATCACTGCTGAGTCCAGCATATACATACCAGATCTTTTATCAGTGACACAAGCACGTGGAACACACTCCCATGTATTATCAAGGCCATTATTATTTTCTTGATCATTCTCAACCTGGTTCCCATTCTGTTCACAATGCAGGACACCAGACTGGAGGAACTCAGCCTGCTCTTCTTCAGTGGAGTTCACAAAGTCATTCCAAGCCTGTGTAGAATAATAATCAGAGCTCCAGATAAGAAGAGGTAACAGGGATAATTTAAGGAAGAGGTAACAGGGATAATTTAAGGATAATTACCCATATATCTCAATAAAACATGTTGTGACCCCTCATTGGTTTAAACAATATTTTATTTCTTATTTCATACATCCTGCTCTTCTTCAGTGGAGTTCACAAAGTCATTCCAAGCCTGTGTAGAATAATAATCAGAGCTCCAGATAAGAAGAGGTAACAGGGATAATTTAAGGATAATTTCCCATATATCTCAATAAAACATGTTGTGACCCCTCATTGGTTTAAACAATATTTTATTTCTTATTTCATACACTGAATGTATGAAATAAGAAATAAAATATTGTTTAAACCAATGAGGGGTCACAACATATTCTACTGCAATATATGGGAAATTATACATATCATATAAACACATGCATATACTGTTAGGATCGGAACACAAGTTCCAAGAACATATCCTCTCCTACACCCCTCATCAGATCCGTCTTGCCAAGACAATTCTAATGAGGGGCCACAACACATTTTCATTGAGATAAAAGAGAAACTATCCCAGAATTATATCTGTAACACCTTCTTAGCTGGAGCAATGGGAACAGAGATAACTTGCCGTATCTCCATGAAAATATCTGTTGTCCCCTCAATATATAAACCTTTTCATCTAGACTGGTTTCATGAAGGGACTTGGTCATACTATGTGTTTTCACTGAGATTTACAGAAAAAAAAACCCTAAGAACTATGCCTTACCTCGAGCTATGGAATACAATACATTACAGAGACAGTACTTGTCTTCAAAGACATTTAAAGCTCTCCAGCTCTAAACAATGATCCAAAGCCTAATTTACAGTGCAGTCTAGTTAAGATGTGGTAATTGCCAGTCCCCAGTCATTCAAAGCACTGTTAGCTTAATGGACTCCTTAGTCAAGAATTCTGCAAGTCTCCTTGTACACATATATTCAAGGTGAGCTAATACTTTTTTGTTGGAAAAATGTAAGGAGTTTTTGCATTGCTAAACCTCATCACATTTTTCGGGCAGTATCAGTGTATTAAAAACAGCAAATTGTGTGATTTTTATTTGTCAACCAAAAATCAATAGCTTGGTAATATTAAAGGTATGAAATAAAGGTTTCTCACCTACCAGACAGAGTTTGTTCTATTTTTAGCGGTGTTGGAACATTCTGTCTTGCCCATGGGCTGGGGGGCAGCTCACATGGGCTGGGGGGCAGCTCACACGAGCTTGAAATCTGCATACCACTACTCACTCAATGAAATGGGATAAGTCCGGCTTGGCAATTCTATACTTTATGCATTATTTTTAAAAGCAAAAAATTTATTCAAAGAAACTCATTCTTTAAACGTCCATCATTATTTGTTTCTATTGTCTTAAAATCGAAAAAAAACAAAAAAAAAGCACAAGACTCCAAAATAGTCAATGTTTCACTCAAACATTGTCGAGGGTGCCGCCATTTTGAAGACGTTACCAACTGACGTTTGCAATAAAGTTGACATTACGTTACAATACTACTTACGCTTGTGTATGTTCGCATGGAATAATAGTTCCCCGTTCAATTTGAAATAATTATTATCGTAGGTAAGAAAAATAATCAATCATTGATCTCTGATGCGGACAGGGAAATCCCAATCCTCTGGCACAAGGGGTGTGTCGGAAATTCGGCAAGCCTCGTTTCCGACACAACTAGTGTGCCCTAGGGCTGGGATTTCCCTGTCCTCATCGGAGACCAATGATAGATTCTATTTGTCCCATACCTTCATTTTTTCTCTCTCTGTGAAGAGTTCAGCAAATGCCGAGACTGTCGGTTCAAACACATCAAAGTCAAGTTCAAGGTCCTCTTTCTCAACCATGTTGATAAGGTCTCGCACTGAATCAGAAAAAATACCTAACACTCCAACAGATCTCCACACACCACATTTCCTTATCTATAAGATGGGCATTTGTCCCTTCCAAAACAATCCCAACAGCTAGTTCCATCTTATAAGACTGATTTATATATACATGTATTTGCAGTAATTTTACATGAACTAGAGCATGTGAGCAGGGGCTCACGTATACCCCCGGCCAGCACCACCGCCTAAAAGAAACACTGCCACACTTAATACAAAACTTTAAAATAAATGATATTAATGAATGATAAGCAGAAGGAGGCTCAGATACTCTCTTACTTGATATAACTAGTCATACCCAATGTTTGGCCTAAATATCAAAATACTAGCAATAGTGATTCCTGAGACATCTGTGACAAAAATTAAATTGGAAAGAAAGAAAAAATGAACAAAAGAGGGAATGATACATATATGGAGGCTGATACTCTCTTACACAATACAACTAGTCACACCCAATATTTGTACCAAATTTCAAAATCCTAGCTGTAATGGTTCCTGAGAAATCTTCGACAGAAATTAAATTGGAGAGAAAGAAAAAAAGAGGGAATGATAAGCAGATAGAGGCTGATGGTCTCTTATATGATACAACTAGTCATACCCAACTTTGTAACAAATTTCAAAAACCTAGGTAAAGTGGTTCCTGAGAAGTCTTTGACAAAAAAAAAAATAATTGGAGAGAAGAAAAAATGGACAAACAAAGGGAACAATAAGAGAAGGAGGCTGAAGTTCTCTTACACTGTACAACTAGTTATACCATACATTTGAACAAAATTTCAAAATCCTAGCTGTAGTGGTTCCTGAGAAATCTGTGACAGAAAAAAAGGTTAATTTAATTGGATAGAAAGAAAAAATGGACAAACAAAGGGAATAATAAGCAGGAAGAGGCTGATGTTTTCATACAAATTACAACTAGTCATTACCAAGGTTTGTACTAAATTTCAAATACCCTTACAGTAGTAATTCCTGAGAAATCTCTGACAGAAATTTAATTGGAGAGAAAGAAAAATGGACAAATGAAGGGAATGATAAGCAGCAGAAGGCCGATTCTCTCTTACACTGTGCAACTAGTCATACTTAATGTTTGTACCAAATTTCAAAATTCTAGCTGTAGTGGTTCCTGAGAAATCTTTGACAAAAATTTAATAGGAGGGAAATTGGAGAGAAAGAAAAAATGGACAAACAAAGGGAATGACAAGCTGGAGCAGGCTGATACTCTCTTACACAGTACAACTTGTCATACCCAACGTTTCTACCAAATTTCAGATACCCTTCCTGTAGAAGTTTTTGAGATATCTTTGACAGAAAATTAATTGGAGAGAAAGAAAAAATGGACAAATGAAGGGAATGATACACAGCAGAAGGCTGATTCTCTATTAAACCATACAACGAGTCATACTCAATGTTTGTACCCAATTTCAAAATTCTAGCTGTAGTGGTTCCTGAGAAATCTTTGACAGAAGTTTAATTGGAGAGAAATTGGAGAGAAAGAAAAACTGGACAAACAAAGGGAATGATAAGCTGGATCAGGCCGATTCTCTCTTACACGGTACAACTAGTCATACCAAACGTTTCTACCAAATTTCAGATACCCTTACTGTAAAAGTTTTTGAGATATCTTTGACAGAAAATTAATTGGAGAGAAAGAAAAAATGGACAAATAAAGGGAATGATAAGCAGCAGGAGGCTGATTCTCTCTTACACAGTACAAATAGTCATACTCAACGTTTGTACAAAATTTAAAAATCCTAGCTGTTGTGGTTCCTGAGAAATCTGTGACAGAAACAAGAGGCCCAAATGGGCCTGATATCGCTCACCTGGCTATTGTGCAACGGAACCATTCTGATACAAAATTGGTCCAATTCCACTGAGAATTTTTCATTTTCACATTTTGCTACTTTTAGTAACAGAGGCCAACTTGCCTGGTCTTTATATATTTAATTTTGAAACACCTCAATGCAAGAATAATTTTGCCACAAATTTCATCAAAATCCATTCAGGGGTTACTGAGATATTGCCAGTTTCATGTTTTGTGCTATTTTTAGTAACGGCAGATGGCGGCCATCTTGGATTGCTAAGATGCAAAAAATCGAAAAGCCTTCATGCAAGGACCATTTTGACACAAATTTGGTCCAATTCCATTGAGATTTTCTGATTTTCACATTTTTCTACTTTTAGTAACAGAGGCCAATATGACTGGTCTTACAGTTAGATATTTTTGAAACATCTCAATGCAAGAATCATTTTGACACAAATTTCGTCAAAATCCATTCAGCGGTTACTGAGATATTGTCATTTTCATGTTTTGTGCTATTTTTAGTAATGGCAAATGGCGACCATCTTGGAATGCCAAAATGCAAAAAAATCGAAAAAGCTTAATGAAAGGACCATTCTGACACAAAATTAATCCAACTCCATTGAGATTTTCTAATTTTCACATTTTTCTATTTTTAGTAACAGAGGCCAGTATGAATGGTCTACAGTTAGATATTTTTGAAACATCTCAATGCAAGAATCATTTTGACACAAATTTCGTCAAAATCCATTCAGCGGTTACTGAGATATTGTCATTTTCATGTTTTGTGCTATTTTTAGTAACGGCAGATGGAGGCCATCTTGGAATGCCAAATTGCAATTAATCAAAACGACTTCATGCAAGGAACATTCTGAAACAAAATTGGTCCAATTCCATTCAAGGGTTCTTGAGTAATTGTCATTTTTATGTTTGTGCTATTTTTAGTAACACCAGATGGCGGCCATCTTGGGATGCCAAATTGCAATTAATCAAAACGGCTTCATGCAAGGAACATTCTGACACAAAATTGGTCCAATTCCATTCAAGGGTTCTTGAGTAATTGTCATTTTTATGTTTGTGCTATTTTTAGTTACGGCCCCCATGGTGGCCATCTTGGATAGTCAACTGGCACAAAATTGAAATAATTCCATTCAAGAACCAATTCTGACCAAATCTGGTCAGAATTGGCTGCATTTTCTTTAGATATTGACATTTGAGCAAAATCGGCCTTGTTAACGCTAAGTAGGTCACTGTGACCTAATTCCGCTATAGATTTTTTTTTATTTTTATAATTTTTAATACCAAGGTCCCACTTATGTTCCATGCAAACTTTCAACCAAATATACCAAATGGTTCTGGAGAAGAAGTTGATTTTGTTGTTTTTGCTATTTTTAGTAAAGGCAGCCATCTTGGATTCTTGACCTGACCCAATTTTACAATTTTGAAACCCTGCAGTCTGGTCATGCTCCATGTGAAATTTGAGATCCATGGGCTCAGTAGTTTTAGAGAAGAAGTTGTTTGAAGTTGTTTAAATAGGTCATTTTTTGACATTGGCATTTGAGCAAAATTACACACGTAAACAGAAAGTAGGTCACTGTGACAAAACTCCGCTACAGATTTTTTTCATTTTTACAATTTTGAATACCAAGGTTTCACTGATGTTCCATGCCAAAATTCAGACAAATATACCCAGTGGTTCTGGAGAAGAAGTTTATTTTGTTGTTTTTGCTATTTTTAGTAACGGCGGCCATCTTGGATTTCCAACCTGACCCAATTTTACAATTCTAAGACCCTGATGTCAGGTCATGCTCCATGTGAAATTTGAGAACCATGGGACCAGTAGTTTTACAGAAGAAGATGTTTGAATATTTGTTTTTAGGTGTTGACGGACGACGCACGGACGCACGACGCACGCCGGACGCATTGGTATGACAATAGCTCACTATGGCCCTTCGGGCCAGGTGAGCTAAAAATGTTAACATACACACAAACATATAAACGGAAAAACCAAAAACTATATACCCCCTATATACTTCGTATACCAGGGGTATAATAAGCTCCCAAATTTCAGATACCCTTACTGTAAAAGTTTTTGAGATATCTTTGACAGAAAATTAATTGGAGAGAAAGAAAAAATGGACAAATAAAGGGAATGATAAGCAGCAGGAGGCTGATTCTCTCTTACACGGTACAAATAGTCATACCCAACGTTTGTACAAAATTTCAAAATCCTAGCTGTTGTGGTTCCTGAGAAATCTGTGACAGAAAAAATGTTAACATACACACAAACATATAAACAGAAAAACCAAAAACTATATACCCCCTATATACTTCGTATACCAGGGGTATAATAGGCTCCCGTCTTATTACAGAAGAAATGCATTATGTGTTTTGGTCTAATTTTTTTTGAAGGGTCTTATCATCTAGGAAAATGCTCTGGGATTCATAGGAGTTGCCTTTCTTTGTAAAATAGCAGAAAAAGATGGTAATGTACATACACCTTAAATTATGAAATATAACAGCTCAGTTCTGATAAGGATTTCATCATACATGTATGCTCTGATGGACTATAATGACAAGAGGCCCAAATGGGCCTGATATCGCTCACCTGGCTTTTGTATCCGAATGGTCCCCATTCTGATACAAAATTGGCCCAATTCCAGAGATTTTCTCAATTTCACATTTTGCTACTTTTAGTAACAGAGGCCAACTTGTCTGGTCTTTATCTATTTACTTTTGAAACACCTCAAGGCAAGAATCATTTTGCCACAAATTTCATCAAAATCCATTCAGGGGTTACTGAGATATTGTCAGTTTCATGTTTTGTGCTATTTTTATTAACAGCAGCTGGAGGCCATCTTAGAATGCCAAAATGCAAAAAATCGAAAAGCCTTCATGCAAGGACCATTTTGACACAAAATTGGTCCAGTTCCATTGTAATTTTCTAATTTTCAAATTTTGCTATTTTAAGTAACAGAGGCCAACTTGACGGGTCAATATTTGTTAATTTGTGAAACACATCAAAGCAAGAATCATTTTGCCACAAATTTCGTCTCAATCGCTTCAGCGGTTAATGAGATGTTGTCATTTTCATGTTTTGTGCTATTTTTAGTAACGGCAGATGGCGGCCATCTTGGAATGCCAAAATGCACAAAATCGAAAAAGCTTATTGAAATGATCATTCTGACAGAAAATTAGTCCAATTCCACTGAGATTTTCTTACTTTCACATTTTTCTGTTTTTAGTAACAAAGGCCATTATGACTTGTCTATATTTAGTTACTTTTGAAACATCTCAATGCAAAAATCATTTTGACACAAATTTCGTCAAAATCTATTCAGCGGTTACTGAGATATTGTCATTTTCATGTTTTGTGCTATTTTTAGTAACAGCAGGTGGTGGCCATCTTGGAATGCCAAATTGCAATTAATCTAAATGGCTTCATGTAAGGAACATTCTGACACAAAATTGGTCCAATTCCATTCAAGGGTTCTTGAGTAATTGTCATTTTATGTTTGTGCTATTTTTAGTAACGGCGGATGTCGGCCATCTTGGAAGCCAAATTGCAATTAATTGAAACGGCTTCATGCAAGGAACATTCTGAAACAAAATTGGTTGAATTCCATTCAAGGGTTCTTGAGTAATTGTCATTTTTATGATTGTGCTATTTTTAGTAACTGCAGATGTCGGCCATCTTGGAAAGCCAAATTGTAATTAATCGAAATGGCTTCATGCAAGGAACATTCTGACACAAAATTGGTCGAATTCCATTCAAGGGTTCTTGAGTAATTGTCATTTTTATGTTTGTGCTATTTTTAGTAACGGCCCCCACGGTGGCCATCTTGGATAGTCAACTGGCACAAAATTGAAATAATTCCTTTTAAGGACCATTGCTGACC
Source organism: Ctena decussata (assembly GCA_963989385.1). NCBI lineage: Eukaryota > Metazoa > Mollusca > Bivalvia > Lucinida > Lucinidae > Ctena > Ctena decussata. The sequence goes on along the minus strand of OZ022501.1, from coordinate 1,607,468 downwards.
AAATCTGACCACAATCGATTGCGTTTTCTTGAGATACTGACATTTGAGCAAAATCGGTCTTGTAAACGCTAAGTAGGTCACTGTGACCTAATTCTGCTATAGATTTTTTTCATTTTTACAATTTTTAATCCCAAGGTCCCATTAATGTTCCACGCAAACTTTAGGCCAAATATACCAAATGGTTCTGGAGAAGAAGTTGATTTTGTTGTTTTTGCTATTTTTAGTAACGGCGGCCATCTTGGATTCTTGACCTGACCCAATTTTACAATTTTGAAACCCTGCAGTCTGGTCATGCTCCATGTGAAATTTGGAACCCATGGGTGCAGTGGTTTAAGAGAAGAAGTTGTTTGAAGTCGTTTGAATATGTCGTTTTTTGACATTGGCATTTGAGCAAAATTACACTCGTAAACAGAAAGTAGGTCACTGTGACAAAACTCCGCTACAGATTTTTTTCATTTTTACAATTTTGAATACCAAGGTTTCACTGATGTTCCATGCCAAAATTCAGACAAATATACCCAGTGGTTCTGGAGAAGAAATTTATTTTGTTGTTTTTGCTATTTTTAGTAACAGTGGCCATCTTGGATTTTCAACCTGACCCAATTTTACAATTCTGAGACCCTGGAGTCAGGTCATGCTCCATGTGAAATTTGAGAACCATGGGACCAGTAGTTTTACAGAAGAAGATGTTTGAATATTTGTTTTTAGGTGTTGACGGACACATTCCGTCACGACGCACGACGCACGCCGGACGCATTGGTATGACAATAGCTCACTATGGCCCTTCGGGCCAGGTGAGCTAAAAACTGTTTCCAAATTATCCTCAAAACCCATTATTCTTTGGATATTTAGTGACAATAATTAATAAAAAAAATACTTTATCATATTAATCCTAATAAATGCCCCAGCCCTAATGAACATCCTCAGCCTCTTTTCAAAAAATAGTGTTATGTTAACTCCAAATGAAGTCCTGTTTGCTTTCTTTGGATGATGTAGCTCTTCGAAATGGGGTCTACTCGTAAAGGAAAGAATTTGCTCCTAGAGGAACAAATTCTTTCCTTTAAAAGTTCACCAATACAGAGATGGGAGGCAAGATAGCAGAGTTGCTTCCTCTGGAGGTATACCCATGAACCTTAGTGCTGTTCAGAGGCTGGTTTGCTACTCTTTTGGCTCTACATAACTTTCGTAAAATGCAACACCCACTGGCGCTTTAATACAATCAATACGGTACTTCCTGCATTTTCATACAGACAAGCAAATAGCCTACCAGTGTGAACATGCAGGAAAGACAATGCAACTTCTAATACTCACAGTGTTCACATCTCCTGGCCTGCTTAGCTCCCTTTCTTCTGCTAGTGATGGCATCAGTTAGATGCTGGTTTTCATTTTTTGGGCGCTGAGGTCTCGGAATCCTTTTTCTAATAGGGGTAGGAGTTGGTTCATCTTCTGATGACAGGTCAGGTTCTAATATAGTTCTGGAAATGATAATATATCTAGCATATGACGTCACTGTTTTTTAATGTGGATAACGTCATGTCAAAAAAATCACATGACCACCTTTAATAACACTTTGGGGCGTATACATAACATCACTGACAACATCTGTGTCAACAATGCAGTTTCTTCTTGAGATAATTATGTTCACTTTGAAGATGAAAAAATCCCATTTAAAAGAGTCATATGATAAACAGAACCTTATACTTGACGGCTCGTTTCATAAATTTTATATGAAATAACCACAAGTGTAAGATTCTTTAGATAGACACTAACATAATATATAAAATATACATAGATCTAATACATACCCTTGGGGCATTGCAACATACGTCCTTTATATGGCTCTGTTAAAATTTGCCCATCAAATAGCTTTTTTCTTTCTCCCTTACTGGTACTACTCTGATTTGATATCTGATCATTATATCAGAGGACTTTTCTGAAGCGGAAGAAAGCCAGAAGTAGTTCTGAGAAAAAAGAGGTGAGGAAATACTCCGTCAACTCTCCCTGACCCCCCATCCACCCACCCAACTCTGAAGGAACTAACAATTATTGATACTTGTCAGTGCTAATTCATCCCCACACGCTGGCAGGGATATGCAGCTAGTCATAAGCTTAAACCTAGTTACCAACTGAGCTATCAGGGTGCCTTGATTTCAGTAGCTAAAGACATCTTAGAGGAATCTGTCACTTTTTTGTAAGAAAAGTGCGGGCATTTGTTTCAGAGGGTGCATTTCTAGAAGCAGTGACATTTCATGCTTTGTAATAGAGCTTTAAAGTAATTTGTTCATTCTTGATAAAACATATGACCAACTAATGAAGAAGAATATGATATGATGGAGGAATAAAACATACGAGCCACAACACGACAAACCCAACAATGTGGCATGTGCACCCAGCAAAGACTCAGAAGATCAGCCTGGGCATCCGCCTAGGTCTGATCAGCGTCTTAGCTGTGTGCCTAAAGGGTACCTATAGGCTATAGGTCTAAGATAGTTGCATGCCAACTGTTCAAAGACTCTGATCAGACTGGGTGGATGCCCAGGCTGATATGAGTCTGCCCTAAGTGCACATGCCACTTCGCTGATTTTGTTGTGTCATGCATTTCTTCTGGAATTGAAACACTTGACAAGCATTAATTACAGATAGCACAGTCATGATATTCTGTCACTGCAAATCCATTTTTTTCTGTTTGTTTTTTTCCTTCCTTTTTTCATCTTCTATTGAGCATGGGAGATAACCCTGTTGGACAAAATTCTGAATCCAATACTATTACTAGAATTGTTTTCCTACGAAAAAACAGATGTCTCCCCCCTTTTTGATGTCAAAAGGATCAGTCATTAAGACGCCAAGGGAAAAACAATATGTTTCCCTACCCTGAAGCAGGGATTCATAATAAGTAAAAAGTATAAATGCAAGAGTTATAGTTGTTATGCTCTGCATGTCACGTAATGTTGACTGATATTCATATTTAGTTTTTGTCAAAAAATATAAATGCAAGAGTTACAGTGCTCTGCACGTCGTCTATTTATATGTTGACTGATATTTGTATGAAGTTTCATGAATATAGCTTAAACGGTTTTCAAGTTATAGAGCTTAGACGATTGAGACACGATTTTGTGAATGACAAAGTTCCAAGGGAAATAACTCAAATAGTATAAATGCTGTGCTCTGCAGGTTGTCTAGTGTTGACTGACATTTGTCTGAAATTTCGTGAATATAGCTTGTCCGGTTTTCAAGTAATAAAGCGATTGAGACACGATTTTGTGACTGACAAAGGTCCAAGGGAAATAACTCAAGAAGTATAAATGCAAGAGTTATGGTTCTTGCACTATGCAATTCTTCTAATGTTGATTGATATTTGTATGAAGTTTTGTGAATATAGCTTGAATGGTTTTCAAGTTATACAGCAGACAAAACTGAGACACGATTTTGTGACTGACAAAGTTCTAAGGGAAATAACTCAAATAGTATAAACGCTAAAGTTATGGTTCTTGCATTCTGCACGTCCTCTGATGTTGATTGATATTTGTATGAACTTTCATGAATATAGCTTGAATGGTTTTAAAGTTAGAGACGGACTCGACTGAGACGCAATTTTGTGATGGACAAAGTTCCAAGGGAAATAACTCAAAAAGTATAAACGCCCGAGTGCATTCTGCACGTCGTATGATGTTGACTGATATTTGTATGAACTTTCATGAATATAGCTTGAATGGTTTTAAAGTTATAGACGGACTCGACTGAGACGCAATTTTGTGATGGACAAAGTTCCAAGGGAAATAACTCAAAAAGTATAAATGCCAGAGTTACCATTTGTGCACTCTGCACATTGCCTCATGTTGATTGATATTTGTATGAAGTTTCGTGAATAAAGCTTGAGCAGTTTTCAAGTTACAGAGCAGACACGATTGAAACACAATTTTGTGATGGACTAAGTTCCAAGGGAAATAACTCAAAAAGTATAAATGCCAGAGTTACCATTCTTGCACTCTGCACGTCGTCTCATGTTGATTGATATTTATATGAAGTTTCGCGAATATAGCTTGAGCGGTTTTCAAGTTATAGAACGGACACGATTGAAACACAATTTTGTGATGGACTAAGTTCCAAGGGAAATAACTCAAAAAGTATAAATGCCAGAGTTACCATTCTTGCACTCTGCATGTCGTCTCATGTTGATTGATATTTATATGAAGTTTCGTGAATATAGCTTGAGCGGTTTTCAAGTTATAGAACGGACACGATTTGTGACAGACAGACGGACAGATGGACGGACAGACAGACAGACGGACAGACGCCCGGGGAAAAACAATATGTCTCCCGACCCTGAAGGGGGGAGACATAATAAGGCCCAGTCTGGAACCCCTGGGTAAAAGCTGACACTAACAGGAAAAGGTATACATTTAGCAAATGCCTGAACAAGTATAATGATTTAAGTTTATATATTCTTGACAGCTATTTTAATAAAATTGCAGCAAGTAAATTCTTGTCTACCAGAGCACTAGATAAGAGGGGTATTTGATGATAATTGAGAGATAATTTTCTTTATTTCTCATTGAAACCATATGTTGTGACCCCTCATCTGAACCCTCTCGTCGAGACGGTTCAGATGAGGGGTCACAACATATGTTTTTATGCAGAAATATAAAAAATTATCCCTAATTATCACCAAATACTCCCTCTTATCTAGGGCTCTGGTCTACACTCGCACCTTATCGAGCTCCCAGTGTAATTAGGCATACATGAGATGAAGCATTTTTTCAAAACAGAGCCCTGTGTATCTGGAAAGGCGTTGATGACAAAAAAAATCCAAAGACAAAACATCTGAACATCAGTTAATAAACAGGAAATCTGCAGAAAGCGGTGTCTCACCTGAGGGGGTTAAGCAGAGCCCTAGATAAGTGGGGTATTTGATGATAATTGAGGGATAAGTTTCTTTATTTCACATTGAAACCATACGTTGTCACAACATATGTTTTTATCCAGAATTATCAAAAATTACCCCTAATTATCACCAAATACTCCCTCTTATCTAGGGCTCTAGTGTTAGCTATTTTTTCTGATATATATGCTTTTATCCAAAATTAGGAAAAAGTTATCCCTAATTATCATCAAATACTCCCTCTTATCTAGGACTCTGGGTTAAGTCACACAAGTTCTAACTGGTAGTGAAAACTATATCACCCGTGCTAACGCTTGGTCGACAAAAGCAGGTGTGACATAAATGTCAATGTTAAACATGTGAAAAAAGTGGCAAAAATTATTCTGGGAATTATGTGCAAACAATGTGCACATCTTCAGACCATGACAAAACACCTATGAAGTTTCAAAATGATTGATCAAAAAGTGTAGGAGGAGAGGTGCTCACAAGACACTCACATTGGAAGGTATTACATGTAAAAAATTGACTAAGTTCAACATGTGAAAAAAGTGGTAAAAATTAATCTGGGAATTATGTGCAAACAATATGCACATCTATAGACCAAGGCCAAAATGTATGTGAAGTTTCAAATTGATTGACCTGAAAGTGTAGGAGGAGTTGCGCTTACAAGACACCTACTGTGAATTGATGACGGAGGGACGGACGGACAAACAGATGGATGGACAAACGGATGGGTATGTCAGGGATACAGACTAACTAATTTTTCATAGGAGCAAGCTGGGCCCCTAAAAACTGAAAATTAGTCGCCCAGCCAGAAATTTAGGGGCCCACATTTAAAACGTCAGAAACATGAGAATTTTTTTTTATTCAGAATCTGCGCAAGTCTTGCACTGTTTCCGTAGGCTTTGTAGTAAATCCTCCTTTCTTCAGGGTTTTGCTTTCTTTTAGCTAACGGGTATGAAACACCAGCGATGTATCGCCACATTATGCGCGAAAACCTTACAAATGGTCAAGATTTTTGCTGTCAAACGGAGGAGGCGGCCATGTTGTTTTTTCGATAGTGAATAAAATTCAACACACAAGTATGACGGAACACCGCATATTCAATGCAGATATCGGTGCGGAAGTTTGCAATGCCCTTTGAGGTGGCAGATTTTACTCAAAACGAGGGGACACCAATCTAAGGCAAAAACAGGCCAGACACTCGCTGACAGCTGATGATCGCAAGCTGGGCGACTGTCATTTTAATTTTAGGCGCCCACCCGATTTTTTACTCGCAGTGGGCGAGTGGGCGACCGCTAGTCTGTATCCCTGTATGTGCACGCCTATATTGCCCCAGCTAATGCAGGTGCAACAAAAAGACATGATATCAAAAGGGGAAAACAACAAATATGATAAAATATTTAATGGACATTTAGCTGAATAAAAAACTTGGAAAAATATAAAAAAAAAAAACTATTTTTTTTAATTTGTGATTAATCTTTATCTGCAACAAACATTTATGTGTACTTGGTCAACTGAAGTAAAATCACAAATCAATGACAAAGGCTAAGCTTGCTGCTACATTATTCCAGATTTTTTCATTAATAAATATGATCCTGTCATACGTAAACCAAATTTTAAATGGGAAGGGTGCTTCTTGCCAAAAAAACACATGTATGAAATCTGCAGCTGTGACAGGCAATATTTTCCATGCAAAATGAGTAGACTGATTATTTCTCATCATGATTTATGAACCCGAAAGTTTTGTGGGAAAGTGTTTATACAGGTGACCAAAAGGGAGCAGCACAAGCAGAAAGACTTATGTACTGTTACACCATTACTGGTATAATCAGTCTTAAATCACACTTGAAATGTTGCAATTTCAGTATTTTGTAGTTTTATACAGCATTTTTTATCTATTGACATTCCCTGTAATGCTGCTATTAGACAGTCCAGTGTTCTGATAAGAAATTTCATAACTGGAGACATTGTCCCAGTATTCTTAAAAAAAGGGGAAATTTGTGGAACAAAAGCTGTCACATGACAGCAAAACTCGCCTGAATTAGTGCTTGTCCATCACACAGGCATTGTATAACGCATGCGCAAGGCAGACAAGAGAAAGAGCGCGGCTGTCGATGACAATGTTTTTGAGGACTGAGACCAGGTGAGTGGTTCCCTATAATGTCCTGTACAGCAGCGTGAGCTGTAAGCTTGCTCAATACTGCTTCAATACAGACATGAAAGTAAGGTTTATCAGGTTAGGGAGAAGCTCAAATGGAGCTATATAGCCCGACCGAGCTGTATAGCCTGATCGAGGTATAGAAATTGCATTATAATTGGAAGATTCTTCACCTAAATCCATTCTGAATATAATTGCAACATCCTGAGTACTGTGCTTTCAACATTGATGAATATCATGTTGGAATGCAAAGCAATTTGATTTTTCTGCCGTTGCGTTTTTGTGAAAGAACCACATGTTTATGTAGACATGTTTCTTCCCATTCCCCTGACGTTTCTGTAATTGCAGTCCAATGATACCTCTGAGGTGATCCCAGCATAGCAGGTATGTAAACCATGACACAGAAGTGGATATATCTTTCCAGTCTGAGGGGGCATATCTCAAAGATATTCATGTATTTAAATTTTCCTCAATTTGCATCGCAACGGTGGAAGTTCAATTTATTTACAAAATCATAAAAGGTTTGTCATCCTTTAAACTGTTGTTCATATCAAATTTTGCAGTTCAACTTCATAGCAAATGCAGAAGCATTAGTGCTTTAATTTCCACTCATTTTATACCTTGATTGGGCTATATAGCTCCATTTGAGCTTCTCCCTACTCCCATACATGAGAGTTCTGCGTTCCAGACATTCATATTTTACGTTTTTATGTTGTTATTTCTACGGAATGCATGCACAACTATAAAAGGTAATTTAAACATAAATGAGTGCAAGCGGACGTCTAACTTGTTGGACTAGGCTTCTCCCTAACCGGTTTATCCAAGCTAACTGCAAATACATTAGTTTTGACCTGATGGGGCTGTGATGAGATCGTTATAGTTAAAATATATGAACCGCCTTGCTCAATGTGTGAATAGCTGATCTGCAAATGAAAACACGAATGTTTCACATTATTTTCACTTGTGACACAGGCGTTCGGTACATTGCAAGTTAGAGGGGGTCAGGACATAAAGATATAATAAAGACAAGGTTACCAACTCTGCATGGGCCTTTCTAGGGGTTACTGGGTTTAACAAGCTAATTTGGATCACTCAATCATTTTTATGAATCCCTTTTTTGCCTTATGTCTCTTGGACATACTGCTCTCATGTACGAAACATGCCTTTTCTTTTGGCTTCAAACTGTTCTCGAGTAATTCACCAGACGACCCCACTTTCACGTTTGCCAGCACGATGTTGGCCAAGAAAAGAATGCTTTGTTTCACTACTGCACGCGCTCATCCAGGCTCTCTGCCATTAATCTGATATGTGTACGACGAAAAACAACTGAAACCATTTTCATTTACCAGCTAGTACAACTACTAGTTTCTTCCTGGGTGTGGCTACAAGATTTGTTTATTTTTCGTTTTCTGTCAGATGCAAATGTCCGCCATGACACCGTTCATCGAAAACAACCGAACATATCCGAATAAAAATCGCTTGTGCATCCTTTTTTTGATTGGATAATGAAAAACAGTACTGGTTCTCGGTTTTCTGGCATTTCTGCAATAGCGGAAAACCAGCGAAATCTCGCGCCATCTGTCAAGAGCAAAAATAAAGCTCGATGACAAACAAAGACTTGCGGTTGATTTTGCTGTTTCTGATCACAACTTTTTATTGTTTATCGGGAAAAAATGTCTATTTCAGTTTGTTTTTGTTCTCAATTTCACCGCGGAAAAAATCTTGTTTACATTGGTTACGGAAATTTTACTGGACAGCATTCTTGGCCAATAGCAATGCCGCTCTCAATGTGTCACGTGAGAGCTCATTCGGATATCCATTAAACGGTGTCATGGCGGACACTTGCATCTGACAGAAAACGAAAAATAAACAAATCTTGTAGCGACACCCAGGAAGAAACTAGTAGTTGTACTAGCTGGTAAATGAAAATGGTTTCAGTTGTTTTTCGTCGTACACATATCAGATTAATGGCAGAGAGCCTGGATGAGCGCGTGCAGTAGTGAAACAAAGCATTCTTTTCTTGGCCAACATCGTGCTGGCAAACGTGAAAGTGGGGTCGTCTGGTGAATTACTCGAGAACAGTTTGAAGCCAAAAGAAAAGGCATGTTTCGTACATGAGAGCAGTATGTCCAAGAGACTGAAAGGTAAAGCCAGAATACCTACAGGTGACCTTGTCCCCAAAACTAGGCGTTGCAGAAATCAACATTCCATGGCATTTCAGATACCCATTGCTAGTTTAGATGCATATAAATGTAGCTTCTTTCCCCAGACCATCAGGGACTGGAATGACCTCCCTGATTCCCTGATTTCCTCTGCTGAAATGTCAGATGATTGTGTGTCAAAGTTCTCATCTCTCGTGAGAGCTAGGGACTAATTTTCCTCCAGTCGCGCCCCCCTGGTGAAAGATTGTCAATTTTGGCGTATCACCAGTAAACAATTCAGATTCAGAGACATAAGGCAAAAAAGGGATTCATAAAAATGATTGAGTGATCCAAATTAGCTTGTTAAACCCAGTAACCCCTAGAAAGGCCCATGCAGAGTTGGTAACCTTGTCTTTATTATATCTTTATGTCCTGACCCCCTCTGACTTGCAATGTACCGAACGCCTGTGACTTGTGACACTGACCAGGTCAGTGACCTGTCACTCATAAATTTCCATTGTAAAACTACTGACTAAACATCAAATGACAACTTACTCAACATCTCTTCCAGGACAATACCCAAATAAATCTTTTGATCCTTTCATTACACCCATTTTCAGCAGCGATGTCTTGCAATGCAACTGTAAAAATCAAACAATTAAAAATGTTTTGACAGCTGTCAAACTTGCAAATGGTGGCGCAACCCGGATAAAACCCAACAGCGGAAGTAGCGGATAAAACCCCTTACCATACTTCATTCTGCTGTTATTTCTGCCTTTATAATGCACCTCTTGCCGCGGGCGCCCTGGCAAGTTCAGTATCCCATAAATTGCTAATAATGACGAAGAACAGGTACAAGTAGATCAATTTTCTAGGGGATTTCTGAAAATCCCTGAACCTTCACATATTATTCCACAAACATGATCCCATCAAGTGTGACAGATTATCAAACATCTGTAATTCACAGTAGGACTTACCACTGTAACTCAGCTTCACTGGAAATAAGTGAAAACTGCCAGAATGTGAGTCCTTCTCACCAAAGCAAACACGAATCTTGAAAGCCACAAAGGCTACACTGAAAAGCAATGAAAACATCCACTGCTTTATGACTAGTTCTGTCAAGGAAGCATACAGACACAATTGTTATTATTACGCCAGCTTATACTGACTAGCACCTCAAATTGGACAAATATATGTCCAAATCACTGGTCACGAAAACCTATCCCTTAGCTCCTCGCATTTCCCATGTGGTGTATGTGAGGCCAGTGTTGGTTGGGACAACCGGGCTATAGTTTGTGACACATGTAATAAGTGGTACCACGTTGACTGTCAGGGTATGGATTCCAATATGTATTCAATTTATAATCAGTCCCTGGATAGGAGTTTGGCATGGGAATGCCTGAACTGTGGAATGCCAAAGTTCTCAACTTCTTTGTTTGACACATTAGGCCTGATTGATACGAGTAATCGTTTTGATTCCCTCTCAATTCCTGACAGTCCAATTCCTACTGAACTAGGCACACCAACAGTTACTTCTTCCCCAGTTGGTCTGCAACAACCAAAACCCAAGCCAGGCAAGAAGTCTATCTTAAATCATCCACTTCGAATCCTGATTATGAATTGTCAGTCGATTAAAAATAAGAAACCTGAACTTCAGACCATTGTCGACACAGCCAAACCCGACATTATCTTGGGTTGTGAATCTTGGCTCTCTCCAGACATCGCCAACTCAGAAATATTCCCTGATGGGTATGATGCCATTAGGAAGGACCGGGCAGGTGATGCTCATGGGGGGAGTTTTTGTTTGTTTTAAAAAGGATTTGGTTTGTATTGAGGTACCAGAACTTGAGACAGAGTGTGATCTTGTTTGGGTTAAACTTCAAATTGTTGGCTGTAAAACGTTGTATCTAGGCTCCTTCTAGATATCATTGATCCAGAGTATTTGGATCACCTAAATGCCTCTCTAGGACGAATCATATCATGTAAAAAAAACTCTCATGTCCTTCTTGGAGGTGACTTCAATTGTGGGGACATTGATTGGAATAAGTTATATGTACCCCTGGGAATGCCCAAAAGGCAGGTGCAGTCCAAATTAGTAAACATTGTTCAGGAGCACTGCCTCTCTCAAATGGTTGCTATCCCTACAAGACAAGAAAGGACCCTAGATATCCTTTTGACTAACAACCCCACCCTTGTCACAAGAATTAAGGGTATGCCACCAATTGGTCGTGCCGACCATGATATTGTTTTGGTGGAATATGACATAAAAGCGAAAAGGGTCCTTCAGTCACCACGGAAAGTTTTCTTGTACAAACGGACTGATGTGCAAGGTCTTAGAGACCATATGCTTGCCTTTGCTGACCGTTTCATGTCGCAGGACTTTGCTCACAATGATGTTAATGAGATGTGGAGTGAGTTTAAGACGGTCTTATTAAATGCAGTAAACAAGTTTATTCCTTCTAAAATGGCGAAAGGAAAATTCGGCTATCCATGGATAGATGCACGCATTAGGGCATTGATTAGGAAAAAAGAAAAAATGTATCACAAAGCTCGCAGGGCAGATAACGAGTACCTGAAGAGTCGTTATAAACGACTCAGAGCTCAAGTCCAAAAAGAAACACGTGATGCCTATTGGAGGTATGTTTCTGATATCTTCAATCCCTCAGATACAGACACTAATATAGAAGACTGTATCCAAAATGATCGGCTGAAAAGTTTTGGTCCTTTATGAAAAACTTAAGAAAGGAGTCTACGGGTGTGGCCTGTTTAAGGGAAAGCGGCATGTTGAAAACTGCTAAATGCTAATAAGAACAAAGCAGACATATTTAACAGACAGTTTGAGTCTGTATACACCCGGGAACAAGTAGGTGACCCCCCCATCAAAAGGACCACCCCCTACCCAGATATTGGAGATTTATACATTGACCCTAAGGGGGTCAAAAAACTATTAGACCGTCTTAACCCCCATAAATCTTCAGGTCCAGACGACCTATGTGCACGTGTGTTAAAAGAATGCAGTGCTGAAATTGCCCCGGTCATTGCCTGCATTTTCAACCAGTCCTTGGCCCAGTCTAGAGTACCAGATGACTGGCTGCAAGCTAATGTGGCTCCCATTTACAAAAAGGGAGAAAAATATGACCCTGCCAATTACAGGCAGGTCTCTTTGACTTGTATTTGTTGTAAGTCTCTAGAGCACATTCTCGTGAGCAAAATCATGCAACATCTATCGGTCCATAAGATTTTAGTTGAGTCTCAGCATGGCTTGAGAAGTGGTAGGTCATGCGAGACTCAACTGGTCCAATTCATTCATGATTTGCAAGCAAACCTAGACAGAGCCAATAATAAGGGTCACAAACAGACGGACCTCATTATTATGGACTTTGCCAAGGCTTTTGATAAGGTCCCCCATAGACGATTGATTTATAAACTGGAGTATTAGGTATCCGAAATGATATCCTCCGGTGGATCTCTGCCTGGCTATCTGGAAGGACACAAAAAGTTGTTCTAGATGGTGTCTGTTCAGACCCTCTCCCCGTGTTGTCTGGTGTCCCCAGGGTTCTGGTTTAGGGCCCATTTTCTTCTTAATCTTTATTAATGACCTGCCAGACAACATAAGCTCAACAGTCCGCCTTTTTGCTGATGACTGTGTACTCTATAGAAATATTAGACGGTCCGAAGACCAACAGATACTCCAAGATGATTTGGATAAATTGGCACTTTGGGAAGAGGCATGGCTCATGAAATTTAATGTTGCCAAATGTCACTCTATGAGGGTGACTAGGCACCCCCCTCCAAAGCAAATAATCCATAGTTATACACTGCATAACCAAGTCCTAGAGAATGTATCGTCAGCCAAATATTTAGGAGTTGAAATTACGGATGATTTGGGGTCAGCACATCAATGAAATTACCTGTAAGGCTACTAAGACTTTGGGTTTCCTTCGTAGGAACTTGACTTTTGCATCGAAGGAAATCAAGGCTGCTGCATATAAAACTCTGGTCCGGCCCAAATTAGAATATGCAGCGCCAGTTTGGATGCCCCATCACCAAGTAGATATTAACAGAATAGAAAAAGTACAGAGGACTTCTCCCCGTTGGACCTGTAGGCGCTGGCGCAATCAAACCCATGTGGGAAAAATGTTAGAAGAACTCCAATGGCCAGACCTGCAGGAAAGACGACAGCAGGCTTCTCTGTCTCTATTCTACAAAATTCACAATAATCTTGCCATTGTAGATACGAATAAGTACCTATCTGAGGTCGGTGAAGGGAGCAGGAGAACTAGGTCCCACCCATTCCAGTACCACCGTCCAAATGCTTACACGGACGGTTTTAAGAATTCCTTTTTCCCCAGGACAATTGCAACTTGGAATGGCCTTACAACCGAAGCTGTCTCTTCGGAGACAGTTGATGGGTTTAAGGCCAAAATTTAATATCCTAGGGTGAGCAGGGGTTAGGCATGGAATGCCAGCCCCTGAGGACTTCTTGTAAATAGTTTTAACCTGCTGGTGGCTTTGTCACAAATGCGTTTATTTTTTTTATTAATTATTATTATTTTTTTTTTGTGACAACTTATGCGCCACACCAGAAACCTGTCATCATGGTCAAAGTTGACCGAGGACAGTATGGATAGAAAGAAAGAAATACAGGACAACGAATACAGTGGGCATAGATAGAAATATCTACACCAATCAACAGTAACCTGCAGTATTGCACATAAATGCTAATGTGCCGAATAAAAAAGAAAGAAAGAACAGAAAGTCAATTTAAGGCCGAGTGGTCTTAATTAAGAAAAAAAATGATGTAAAAATTTAGCCACGATTTTCGCGTTGATCCGATGTCAGTGTTAAAACTGTTAATACTGGGAATCCTTAGTTTGTATCATTTTTCCGGATAAATTAACTAAAAGCATACCTGAAAATTGTAACACTGATATCATATAATACATGTAACTATTGCTTTGTTTAGTTGCTGAAAGAATCAAACTGACGCCTAATTAACCTGATTCTTAGAATGAGGTGGCTCGTGGCGTGGAACGGTAGGGTGAGACTGAGGGGCGGCTACACGGCTTTGACCATTCTTTTTTTTTACTACTTATTCTAGTCTAATCTAGTATATCACATGACATTGAATGGTCATTAGGGAACTACAGATGACTTTACAACAACCCCCTTCCACCTAGTCATCTCTTCGGCTGGCCTTGTTGTGCTAGAAAAGTCCATCCCTGTCCACTCCTTAATAATGTCTTTCCACCTCTTCGATCTTCTGTCTACCACGTCTTCTATTTCCTTTAACTGTACATTAAATAATTGTCTTTGCTTTCTTTCTATCTATACTGTCCTCGGTCAACTTTGACCATGATACTAGGCCAGAAGACCTTGAGATGTGGCCAAACCGGACATGCCTTGTTAAAAGATACTATAAGAAGTTCTAATGAAATGGTATTTGGTCTTTACCATGACGCATACTATTTATTCACCACTAGGAGAGAAAACTTAAAAGTTCTCTGAACTTGTTTTCCAATCCAAATATTAAAGGTGTGTTGTATATATGATATCGGTATCGAACAGCAAGCGAAAAATCAAGAAATAGATATCTCTCTCTCTTCTTTGTCTCTGTCTATCTGTCTGAATGGTCCAAAAAATAGTTTACCAGGATGAAACAAAGAGACAAAATTTCAGTATCTCCCTCATCATGCACAAAGACCTACGTTGTAAACTACACTAAGTCTTGCGGGGATTACTTTGAAGTCGGTTGAATGCGGTTGGAGGTATAAAAAGGTAACCGAACCACCGGTTTATACTCTGGACTCTATTGAGCGCACAGGTTGCACTCCACAGTTTTTTTTGTTTTTTTTTTTTTTGTGTGTGTGTGTGGGGGGGGGGGGGGGGGGGGGGTTCGATGGCTCGGTGGCACCGAGGCCGGTCAACTGAACAAAGTGACATTCCAGCTTGTTCGAATGAATAAATCACTCTATTTTTCTGTTTGAATGTGATGTTTATATGACAAAATACACTTTATAACCAATTATAAGCCCTAAAAGGCCCTAATACGAATATTGTTGCAGAGAAAATGAAACCCCACCAACTTTCAGTGGCTAGAAAATTTCCTAAAAAATTTCATAATTACCCAAGAGCAGGACAGATGTTAAAACACCTAAAGCTTACAGAATCAGCTAGAAGGCTCGCAACTGATCACTGTCAGCTGCAACTAAATAGCTTCCAGCCGTTTAGATTTTCTGCTATTCTTCCTTGCATTTAAGCACTGGTATTTTGACAGTTCAAGTTCGAGCTTTTTTAATGCAGCCATAGTTTCGCACCCATGTCGCGCAGCGATTGGATGGTTTCTGAGGTTGGAAATAAATTCAGTTTTTACTTTCTTGACGCATGCTCACTCAAAGGGAGGAAATGTTTCCTACATACCAGGAGGCAAAACGAATGTACAAGCCTGCTCTCAAATATCAGCATTTTTGATTGGGCCAAAAGTGCGAAACTGTGAATGGCAGCCACAGTGAGTGGGAAGTTTTTCAGTGCCGGGTATGTTTGCCCGTGTAAGGCTATTGGTATTCTGCGCAACGGAACAGCTTCAAGGGCACTAGGTTTAGCCTTTTTCTTCTTGGGCGATAGTTCCAGTGCATCGTAGATAATGATAATGCATTCAGGTCATGCGGCTCCTTTTATCTGATAAGAAATTAGTTGTCATGTATCCTTCTACAAGTGCCCTCCACACTGAAATATGACGAGGAAGTCAAATTTTGCTGTCCTTGTGTTGTTTATGTCATTTGGATACCAATGTGAGTGTTAGTTTCTTTTGTTTAAGTGTCGTTGCGTGATATGGAAGCATACTTTGCAGCTTTTAGAATCAGACAAGACTCAGAACTGAGTGCCTATCCGCGCAATCTGATCTGAGTTTTTCTGTTCGCATAAAAAATTCGTGACTCTTGAAGGAATTAAATATTTTCCACAGAGGCGCAGGCTGATATGCGTATGTATGTATGTATGTATGTATGTATGTATGTATGTATGTATGTATGTCAGCGTGCATTTCTGTCTTTCCGTCTGCCGTCTAGCAACACGCCTTTTTGTGAAGGATGGCACATGACTATAGGAACTAACAACTATGCGCATTGTTCTAATGTTGTACATGTTTTCTTTTTTACTTCAGGTACCGCATCTGCTGAGAAAAGATTCCTTTTCAGTAAGTTTTTTACGGCTACTGAATAACATATCATAACTAACACAACTCTGGAAATATTGATATTGCTCAAGTAGATTTAAAGCTAAAGTAGATTTAAAGAGAAACTCTTTTCTACCATATCAAAATTAAATTTCGCTTGACTCGCATACATGTATATTAATATAGTTACATGGAAAAACGGCATTCTTATTAATTTTGTACATGACGTAAGTGCTAGTGTCATGAACCCTAACCCTAACCCAATACCAGTAACCATAGGTGAATTGTGCATACCCACAGCAGCATACGGAAACATGTTAGCTGGCTACAGCATACGCAGGCATTTGAGCCGCGACACGACAAAACCAACAAAGTAGTTTGTGCGCCCAGCGAAGACTCAGGTCAGCCTGGGCATCCGCACAGTCTGATCAGACTCTACGCTAAGCGCTTAAAGGGTAGCTAAGGGTCTAAGCTACCTCCATGCGGACAGCGAAAGCTCTGATCGGACAGGGCATCCGCCCAGGCTGATCTGAGTCTTCGCCTGGCGCACATGCCACTTTGTTAGTTTTGTCGTGCCGTGGATCGATTCTGGCTTCTCACATAACGATCTTTGGGACTCACACAATGCAGTTTTTGTCTAGTCGAACTGTGCACACTCTGATCAGATGGCACAGTCGTTTTGATCACCCGCAGTTTTATGTAAGAACTCTGAAGACAGGTCATGTGACGCGACTTATCTTGAATAAAATATTTCAGCTCACGAGCTTTCAACCGACGATGTAAACTATGTATCCCCTCAGGTGTATGACCCTTTATTCTACATCACTGCCAACCCTGATCTGATGAGGGCCGGTATCAACACCCAGAGTGAGGCCAGACACCATTGGTTAACAACAGGGGCCAGAGAGGGCAGGCAAGGCTGTGGGTCTTTCCACTCCAAACAGTACCTTCAACGGTAGGATTTTACAGCTTTGGATTGTTAATTAAATGCCTGACACGACGCAATCAACAAAGTGGCATGTGCGCCCAGCGAAGACTCAGATCTGCCAAGTCTGACCAGAATCTTCGCTGTACACTTAAAGGGTAGCTAAGAACCTAAGCTTCTTTTAGGCGGACAGTAAAGACTCTGATCAGACTTGGTGGATGCCCAGGCTGATCTGAGTCTTCGCTGAGCGCACATGACACTTTGATTGTTTTGTCATGTTTCGGCTCATTTGAGATATGAAGCTTTATGGAATATACGAAGAGCGAAAACGCAGATCAGTCAGAACATCAGGTCAGATTTGGGCTAAATATAACAAGCGTCTCTGATAAAAGGCTTAAAAAGGGAGTGGAATACATGTACTTTGTACTTTCATTTACAACTCAATCTGCAGCGTCCCCCTTTTACTAAGAGACCAACATCTCGACAAACAAATTTCAGACTGGTCGCCGTGTTTTACGATGAGGATATTAACTTTACTACTGCTCTGTTTTCTTTCTGTTCTATTCAAAGGTATCCAGATCTTCAAAAAGCCTTTGGTTCGGACTATTTAGCCGCCATAAAACACTATCTGGCCTATGTGGGCTCCGAACACCGACTTGGGTATGTCGAGAACGGTTTCACAACGCAGCACGGTAAACGATGGACGATATCCAACAATAACATATTCATCAGTGCATCGGCTAGGATGGGAGCCGGTGTTGACAGCCTCGTTTGGAATAATAAACAGTTTATTAATGCGCATGACCATGGACGGGAACTCCAGATGGCGTGCAATACGGATGTGTTCACAGAGTGTTATAACCCGACTGAGTGTGGCGGACGAGATGATGGTAATGGGCCATCCACAAAGACAAACATCTTGTCAGCAAGTGCGCATGGACACGTAATGGAAACCAAGGTACTGTTGAACACATGCAGAGCACGTCGCACATTTTTTGAGTTGTTTAACCCTTAAAGTTAAAAAAATGAAAATAACTGCATTTGCAAACAGTATAGATCTAGACAAGGCGCCTCATTATGAGCCGCCTCATTTTTGAACTACACTGTTCCCCTATCAATATAGCTTAGGCGAAAGTTTTCAGACGCAAATTTTGTCGTCTGTTTTTTTTTTTTTGTGTGTGTTTAAAGGCTTTAGAAGAATTATATATCAGTGTGCACATCAGGTCAGACATCTATAGCGAAAGACCACAAAGTAAAAATAGACGAATTTCATTCAACACAGGGTATGATCGATTCCGCTGATTTTCGCTTCCTGCAGAGACTGCACGTCATATTTGGCTTCCGCCGAGACTGTCCACGATCTCTTGCTTCCTGCCGAGACTTCTGTACATGATAAATAGCTTCCTGCAGAGACTGTCCGCATGATTCTGCTTCCTGCCGAGGCTCTCGGCAGGAAGCAGAGTCACGCGGACAGTCTCTGCAGGAAGCCATTTTTCGAGGACAGTAGTCCCTGCAGGAAGCAAGATATCGTGGACAGTCTCGGCGGAAGCCAAATATGATGGACAGTATCTGCAGGAAGCGAAAATTGGCGGAATCGATCATACCCTGTGTTCAATACCAAATCTTCGAGTTCCATTCTTTCTTCGGCTGCCGATGGCGGCCTTGGTAGCAGACAGTAGGCTATGATGCATTTTTGGTAGCCACCGGTATCTTTTAGCAAACCTGTTACATGGAGTTGTCAGCAGGCAGTAGTTCAGTCATATCGAGCCGATGAAAATGTGATAATGAACGGTTCTGTGCAATGTCTTACGGTTGAAAAAGATTCCGCCTCCAGTGGGATTCAAAGCAGACCGCTAGCTAAGCAGACCAGCGCATATCCCACTGAGCTATAGGGCTCTTTAGTCTTATGCTTAGTTGGAACTAAATTAAGCTCTGATTCGTTTCCTTTAAGTCGATGGTGTCTGCGTGACGCTCATTCCTAGTGTTTATATGCATGTACTTAGGGGATAACTGTACACAAAATTGTCATTTGGGGAGGTAAATCGTCGGTTTTATGGTCGGAAATTTCGTTTTACGGCGACGCGCCAGCGGAGCCGTAAAAGGCAATTTGCGACCATAAAACCGACGATTTACCTCCCCAAATGACAATTTTCAATACAGTCATCCCCATTCTAATGCACTTTTCACATTTTCACCTTTAAAAATGTGCTGCTTTGTACCAATAGTAAACGCTTTCAGCGACGTAAAACCAGACGTCAACCAATGAGAAGCGACGTTACATATTGACGTCGTGTTTGCGACAGTAAATTGCAGAATATACTGTCGCAAATTTTTGACGTTATCCAATCAGACGTCGCCTTACATACGTAAGTGCAGTATAATATACGTCATAACTAATTATAGCTTTGACAAGCTGTTCGAATATTCATAAACAGTTAAACCAGTCTTCAGCAAGCACCAAAGGGAAGGACAAAAACTGCTTGCTTTAGGCACGTGCTTGCTTTATGCAGGTCAACTTCTACTGAAATTACTATTTTGGGATATGAGATTCAGAATTTTGCTTAATAGAGGTGGCCTTCAAGACAGCTTTGACTATATGTATGATATGCATGCATTGCTATGGTTTAGCCACCATTTTACTAAGGGAGACGATTTTAACAGAACAGAATATGCCTCATGATAAGCGAGTTCCTTCTTCTGTAGGAGACTGCTCCTCTAAATGTAAGGACTTGCTCTCTTACGCATTTTAAGAGTAGCTTACCATGAGAAAGGGGACAAAAAGTGCAGTTAGAGTAATTGCCCTTGAAAGATGTGCAGCCATACACCTTTAGATGAATAGGTACATTTAAAAGGGAAGCGATTCTGCTATTTTCAGTTTTGCTTCCTTGCTCAAAGGGATAAACCCTTAAAGAAAAGAATTTGCTCCTTTCGGAGCAAATTCTTTCTTTTAAGAGTAGATCCCTTTTTAAAGATTTCGTCGCCCAGGAAAGCAAACAGGAAGTCACAAAATTTGTCTCTCTTTAATAAAGATGGTGGGAAAAGCATAGCAGTGTACTCATAGACCTTACCGACTGATTTTGCGTTTTCAGATTCATCCGGCTTTCTGGTTACGTCCAGGGACTCATGAGACTCAAGGAACGGGGCAGTGCGGCGCTGGAAGCCACGCCCTCAATACAAACGCCACCTACTCCTATCCGTTTCAAAAGAAGATTACTATTGGCTGTGCCGGATCCTCAAATTGCGTAGAATACATTTCAATGTTTACCATTGGGGGAAACTGGCCCGCCGGATTCAATTATATCCAGATGGAGGCACCAACAGGATACTTGCCTGGCGAATTCAGCAGGGTTTGGACTTTTAACAGGAATACTCACCAATTGCAGAGTCACCATGGTAACAGAGATCCGATTGCTATGGGAACACAAGACGGGAATTATGTTGTTGGCGTGTATACGCCATCCGGACAGGATACGGACGCCCCACAGTATTATGGAGTATTCGGCTCGCTGGGAGGCCATGCGTTTACCGATCATACAGCCAAATTCAACGTTGTGTACAGAAAAAGACGACCGTCACACACAACAACGTTCACGTATAAAACATATCTGTGCATTGGTGACCAACATATTGTCACTGATTGTTTGACTAAAGTAATTCGGCAGCATCCGCATATCTAATAATTTCGATTAAATGTAACAGAAACACTTACCGTGGCGTTCTTAATCTTTTGATTTTCATGATAATGACTATTATTATTATTCATTATTTGTTTGTTTCATTTCACTTTTCTCTGTTACCCGTTTGATAACCAGTCCCGGTTTCTCGACAATGCTTGCAACTGACACGTTTATTTTAAAAAAGCATCCTTGTGGGATTCTCCATAATCATAAGTCTTTCAATTTTTGTTCCAGGTTAGAGGGCTGTGATTATTAAGACTACATGTCCAATGGATACATGTCCCACTGTACTCAGAATAATTCGAATTTCACTAAGAGAGAGAGAGAGAGAGAGAGAGAGAGAGAGAGAGAGAGAGAGAGAGAGAGCAGTTGCACTTACAGAAAGGTCCAAGAATTTGAACTAAGACAGAGCAAGAGACTGAGATAGAGAAGATATAAGAAAAATATACAGAGACACACTAGCAGATCCAGGGAAGCAGCTACTTTACAGCTAAAGCTGTCATCCTTGTAAGCATGGCGATGCATGAGCATGCATTAGGCATTAGCAGATCGCACGCATTGTGTATATCATAGGAATTTTAACTTCACACCACAGAGGCAGTCCCTTAAAATTGACGTCGAGGTGTTTTTATTATTGGCTGGCCATCTGAAAATAAAAACGAATGTCCGATATAAACGAGAAATATCAATAAGGACAATTACGTTCTTCATTGCAGAACTAGCCACAGAGGTACACATGTCGGTCTGAATGTTTCTTGTAAGCATATGATCTACGGATCCTTTCTGAAAGGCATCACTGAGATTACAAGATAAGCTACAATTACAATGTGAGGTGCCACCACTTCTTCGACTACTGCCAGTCTCTCAGTACACGTGTTCTTATTCTTTCAGTCTAGCATTGCGTCTTATCTTCAAACAAAAACACGACATGCTGATAAGGTTTTAAGGTAAATGGATACACCTGAAGGGGAAAAATTCCGGTTTCTATTCGTCTCTTATTTAAGCTGAATGCGTACACTGTCAGGATAAGCAAATCTAGCTTTTTGTCTCTCTTCTAAGAAGGATCACCTGCAAAACAAAATAATGAGCTGTTCTAGTCCTAAGGAAAAGAAGAAAATCATTTCCATTAAGACCCCGTTTAGGACGGATTTTGTTGCCAAGGGAATCAAATTACAAGTTGCCACTTTTGTAAAAATGGCGAAAAAAAAACATGAAATTAAGTATGCTCATTCAACTTAACAGGTGGTTCTTATATGCATAAAAAGCTCTCAGATAACGCAAGAAGCACATGCCTTTCAGATACATCCCTTCACAATGGCGGCTTATATGGAAGTGAATCTTAGCACCTTAAATATCATTCAAAATTTAAAACAAGAATTCCAGTTCTTTCAGCGAGAAAAATGGATTTTGTGTCAGGAATACCGTTTATATGTTTGTTTCTTGGAGTATATTGTGAGTACATGTATATGCTTTAGGTGCCAGGAGCCTAATTCAGCAGCTGGAAACTCGGGACTGTTTCCAGCGATAAATATTCAAATAGATATAAAAATACATACTGACCCTGATTTTATTTCGGGAACACTTTTTTTTTGCATCTTGACCGATGAAGCCGAGTTTGTACAGAGTTTGTACAGATCTGACATAGTGTGCATATTCTTCGTTGGTCATGTAAACATCCGAGGAGTGTATGAAGGAAAAGTCAGGTCCAACTTGATCTATGATGCATACATCAGGGTCTTTGTCTTTATGGTAATGGCTACATATCTGAGGCTCATGCGGCCCGTGCGACATTTACGCTTTTAACTGATACACTACTCAAAACATTTAATCAAAACATTTAAAGGGGCATCTAATTATGGTGGCTGGTTTGTGCCATTTCGTCTTTTCGCCGCGAAAAGACGCCACGCGAAAAGACGAAAAGACGCCATGCGAAAAGACGAAAAACGCCATTCGAAAAGACAAAATAACGCCATGCGAAAACACGAAACCCGCAACGCGAAAAGACAAAATTTCAGTGCGAAAAGACGAAAAAACGCCATGCGAATAGACGCCATTTTAAACTCATATTTTGTCGTCTTTTCGCGAGGCGTCTTTTCGTCTTTTCGCCTGGCGTCTTTTCGTCTTTCCGCATGTGACGTTATTTCGTCCTTTCGTCTTTTCGCGTGGCGTTATTTCGTCTTTTCGGCACGAAAAGACGCCATGCGAAAAGACGAAATAACGCCACGCGGTCGAGTTTATGGATCTTTTCAACTGCTCCTTTAAACATTTTGAGTAGTGTAGGATTGACATGTGAACTCAACTAAGGTAAGGCGGGTTTAGCTGCGTGTACAAGACGTTGATAGGCCGCTATTACCCATAAGCACTGTTGCGTAGGAAAGAGAAAAGGGTGTGGCATGTCAGCCATGGAGTCATGCAGACATTTTTCTTTCAGACATTTTATCAGATTTATCAAACAATTATCAAATTAAAGGTATAATTGCATGCATTATAACTAACGTAATTTGATTCAGGAAACAGCTGTTATATTGCTACTCCTACAAGGAAGATTACCCTGACATAGAAATATTAGCCTCCCTTCAAATAGGGACAACTCTTGATGGAAAGAGTTTGCTTTCCGTGGAAATCAAATACCTTCCTTAATAGTAGCTCTGCTCAAAGAAGGATTCACCTGCCAAGAAAGAAAGTGAAATTCTGCTTTTGTTTCCCCTGTAAAATACCCATCAGGCGCACATCATCAAAATGGCATACGTTTTACGTCGGTCGACGTCGCACCGACATTAAGAGGCGACTTCATTTCGACGTTATGTGCATGCTGGGTAGAAGTCGGTCATCCCATGCAGATCAGTCATACAAGTGAATTATTTTGGTAGGTAATGATGGCTACTTGTTATCTCCCCTTGTCTTCGACGCTCTGTTCTATATCAACGACAATCCTGACATCATGTTTGCTGAGGTCCTTACAAAAGAAGAGGCACAGATCCACTGGCTCAGTTTAGGGGCCGAGGAAGGCAGGCAGGGATGTGGTTCCTTTCATTCAAAACAGTATTTACAAAAGTAAGATATCTTCCTTTGATTGATTGATTGATTGATTGATTGATTGATTCATTGATTGATTGATTGATTCCATTAGATTGGAAACATTAAGGATTGCGAATAAGATTCATATTAACACATAAAGAAACGAGTTTGAATATGTGCGTTACATTTTCTATTTTTTAGATATCAAGACTTGCAAACAGCTTTCGGATCAAATTACACTCAGGCCATTGAACATTACGTCACAACAGGGCACGCTGAAAACAGACTCGGTTACGTAGAGGGAGGGTTCCCTACACCGTTTGGAACACGATGGGCAGTATCGAATGGTCATATTTTCATCAGCGCTTCTGAAAGAATGGGGGCAGGGATAGATAGTCTTGTGTGGAATAACAAGCAGTTTCTTAATGTGCACGATCATGGCCGAGGGTTACAAATGAGGTGTGAAACTAACATACATGGCAACTGTTTTTGTCCAACAGAGTGCGGTGGTCGAGACGACAGTAATGGACCAAGAACAACAACTCACGTAATATCAGCGACTGCTCATGGCCACGCCCTGCAAACAAAGGTAATACCAGACATCTTGGAACATTCTTGCATTTAGCTGACAGTGACGAATCAGGAACAGATTCAGAATAAGGCATCTTATAAATTTAGATTTCCTTTATATGTCAGTTGTTTGATAAATGTGTAAACAGTGAAAATCCTGATGAGACGGCTTATTATGAGCCGTCTCATCTGGATTTTCACTGTTTGCAGTGGTATGTCCAAATTTACCCGTTGTCCGAAGTTACTCAACTCGACCCTATGAGAGTTTTTCTAGAAAGATGAATATCTGTAACAGCTGAAGTGCAGTTCGAAGCTGAAATTCCAGCTTTATTAATTCTGGAAGAGGTGAAGTTCATGGTGGTTTGACCAGTTTGCGAATGTCTTCTTTCTGTTTTGAAACAGACTACTAATCAACAAGGAGTTCTACAAAAGTTACGAGCTTCGTTCTCCTTTGTTGGTAATAATTATTTCATGAAAGTATTTAACCAGGTATGAAATAGTGACGTTTGAAAGATACTTTGAGGCGGAGCCAAGATTTATTGTAAGTAAAAATAAGGCAGGATAAAGGTATCAATGAATGGGCTGTATAAACAGGGTCACAGAAGCCTTTTTGGCGTCGCATTTAGTTTTGGGCTAAATCCTGTGGCTTACACAGTACAGTCAACTCTAGATATCTAAAAGTCGAAGTTCATCACAAACTACTGATATCTCAAAGTAAATTTTTTGGTCCAAGAAAATTTACTTTGAGATATCAGTAGTTTTAGATAAAAAGAGTTGAAATGTCAATAGAAAGGAAATGTGTCAAAACCATAATCTTTGATAGTAGAGGGTACTTTGAGATATCATTGTTCGAGATATCGAGAGTCGACTAGTTTGTTATCAAGTGTAAGTATTCGTTTTTGGCGCGTCGTTGCCATCGCAAGACATTTAAAAAAGTAAATGAAGAAAATCAGACCAGACAATTTTGAAGTAACCATATTTTCTTCATTCGTAGGTTCAACCTGCCTTCTGGCTACGACCCGGTACTCATCAGAATATTGGTAGCGGCCATTGTAGAACTGAAAGCCCCGCCCTAAACAGCAACACGACATACGCCCACCCATTTCAGAAGAAAGTTACAATTGGCTGTGCAGGGTCCATCAACTGTATACAATATATATCCATGTTTACAATTGGAGGAATATGGCCGAATGGTTTCAGTTACATTCAGATGGAAGCACCGATGATCTATTTAGCCGGAAACTTTACAAAGTCATGGCAATTCAACACACATAACCATCATTTCCAAAATCATACCCACACAACTGGAACGACACCAGTTGCCATGGGAACAGAGGATGGCCACTATGTCATCGGCGTATACGCGCCATCTGGACAAGATACTGCTCATCCTCAGTATTACGGCACATACCCACTCCTGAATGTTCATTCATTTGCGGGCAGTACATCCAAACTTAATGTGGTATTTTCCAAAAGGAAGCCCGTAAAGACAACGACATATACGTATACAACATATATTTGTGTTGGAAGTCTGCACATAGTGAAAGACTGTATGACGAAAGTTACTCTACACCATCAACATATTTAATATGTATGACTACATTCCCACCGTTTGGGTGCCATTGTCAATAAGTGAGATAACTTTAGCTCAGTATATGTAGTAGTTATTTCCCTCACATACTAATCCATTTTCTAAGTATGACTACTCTTGGAGGAGAGAATTCGCTCTACCTAAAGAGCAAATTTTATCTTATCCCATTGCATTCTGGGTATTTTTTGTCGTCTGCTGAAATTGTCATCTGCATAAAAAATCAAGAATAGGTCTAACTAACTCTCGTAGAAATGATATCTAGGCAGCAAACAGTTTGGATCTCAGATCAGGCCCCACGTTTGTGGGGCCTGATCTGGATCCAAACTGTTTGCCCAGATACCCCTAAAGGGGTATCCCGCATGGAATGGGTTATGAGAGAAGTCCCTTTGAGCAGTGAGGTAGACTTTGGTAATCGTTCAAAAATTTCGCGCATTAATGTTGCCCACAGAAATTGCAAACATAAAATATGTTTGCAATTTTTGCGGTCAGCATAAATGCGTGAAATAAAATACCTGTGAACGCGGTGTTTTATAGACAAATTATAGGAAAACAGAACTAATCCGCGGACTTCAGTATCCGTGAATTGGTTTAACAATGATTAGCAAACTGCGAACTTTTGTAACCGCGATCATAAATGCAGTCACAGTATTTCTGTGTAGAAGTGATCTCCTTCGAGTTTGGCTTCCATTCTTTTGGATTATTTTGCCTTGTTACAGGTTCTCTTTTCACCAGAACCTCCTTCCTGATGCCCTTGCCTGTTGTCTTTCTGCTGCCATGGGGGTTGTGGAGGCTCGATGGTAGTGCCTATTTTAGCAGCGACCTCACATGAAATCCAATTATTTTTAATATTAGAGTTCCATCCGTATTTGCACTGAGTTTTTTTGTTGTCTCGCCTGCGAAACATAAGCGAGACATATGTATTGCTTTTCCGGTGTCGTCAGCGTAATCTTTTGTCGAGTTTTTGCGTTAGTTCATTTTCTCAAGAGCTATAAGGGCTAGAGACATGAAACTTGGGTCGTGCATACGTATGGAAGAGTCAAGCTTAAAGCTATCATCAATATTGAGTCGTGATCTACATTTCACGGTTGACCGATTTTGCCATTTTTCGTCAGGTTTTCGCGTTTAGCTCTGTTTCTCAAGCTGTAAAGGCTAGAGCATTGAAACTTAGTTCATGCATATCTCTGGAAGAGAAAAGCTCAATCTTACTATCAATATTGAGGCTTGACCTACTTTTTACGATTTACTGACTTTGCAGTTTTATGTCAAGTTTTTGCGTTTAGCTCTCTTTGTCAGAAACTATTGTATAAGGGCTAGAGCAATTAAACTTTGCCCATGCATACCTCTGGAAGAGTACAGCTCAATCCTTCCATCAATATTGAGTCTCTTACCTACCTTTTACGGTTCACTGATTTAGCAATCTTTTGTCAGGTTTTGCATCAAGAACTTCAAGTGCTGGAGCCATGAAATGTGGGTTATCCAAAGATCTGGAAGAGTAAAGCTCAGAGTCACCATCAATAATGCCTCTTGACAAACATATTATGGTTCACCAACTTTGCAATATTTGCGTCAAGTGGCAAGAGCCAAGAAACCTTGTACAAGCATACATCACTAGAGTGAAGCTGCGCTCCATTTTGTAACAAAGCGCAGGCAGGCGAGACACCGCATTCCGCGGAATTCTTGTTTATCTAAACAGAGTTCGACAATAAACGTATACGACATAATTTTGGGTTTCAGTGAGCCCTGCAATCAATCTTGTAATGTCGGTTCGGTTGCGACCAGCATCACAGGAACAGCATTTACTGAGCCGCGACACGAAAAAACCAATAAAGTGGTTGTGCGCCCAGCGTAGAATCAAATCTCCTGGGCATCCGCCGAGATATATCAGTGATTAAAGGGTAGCTAAGGGTCTAAGATACCTCCATGCGGTCAGCAAAGACTCTGATCAAACTGGGCGGATGCCCAGGCTGGTCTGAGTCTGCGCTGGGCACACAGCCACTTTGTTGGTTTTGTCGTGTCGCGGCTCAGTCATTTTAAATAATTAGTACAGCGAACAAATACGCAGTTGTCTCCCGTTACTTCGTACTGTGAATTGTTAACGCACCGGACACGATGTGTGTCAGTGTTGGCGATAATTGATTACAAACCGAAGACTATGGCAGAGTTACCTTACTCTGGTTATCTTAAAGGGACGATGTTTTATCTGACCATGTAATCTTCTGGTCCTTTTATCTCAGTGTAAATAGCTTTTCGGCTCGAAGACGTGTCGCTATACTTCTTACTGCAGCGGGCATTGGAGTAAGTAAAATTTTCATTATTTTTGTGGCTCGAATCATCACTGCTGTTACGCACACAGTTTGTGATTTATTTAAGTGTCGTATAATGTTTTATATCGTCTAATGTATAAACTATTATTAATGGTTGTAACATGATAAATGACTTCATTTCTTTCGTAAGGGTCACAGCCTGTATTATTGCATTACTTCCATGTTTCACGTGTGAATTCCAACAGAGTAATATGATATTTACTTCACTGCTAGATGAGTCATTTCTCCGGTGCAGGTTACTATCGAAGGAATGACTTTCTTTATGCAGAGAGAGAGAGAGAGAGAGAGAGAGAGACTTTTCTTTAATTGTAGTTTTACCCCTATCCTATCCCACCTATGAGAAAAGTGACATGTACTTCAAGATGAGAATTAAGTGTTCTCGCTTGGATACTGGGCACGGCATACAACGTTGAATCAACACTCAATTAACCTTTAATAAACTGGATCCAAGTTGTCTCATCAATATTTGGCCTAATACTAGCTATAAGTGGTGAGAACCAATCTAAATCAACATTGGTTCAGTGGTGATTCAAAGCTACATAATGCCCGCTGGGATGATCTTTCCACCTGGGCAACTTTATATTACACATTTTTCTCGGGTCGCGGCTAATTGAGTTTGTCGTTTTATTTATAACGTTTTTTTTTCTATTTTCTCTCTTGAAGTCACAGAAAGAGCATGTCTGTGGAGACGGTGATAGAGTGTGCCACCCCGACAATTGGAGAGGGTCCACACTGGGATGACGCTACACAGTGTCTTCTCTTAGTTGATATCAATGATGGCATTATATACAGATGGGATTCCAAGACAGGCAAACACGAAACGCATAAATTTGGTAAGAATAATTTGTCCTCTTCCATTCTCCGTCCAGCTGGCTCACAACGTTGAACTATCGTCGAATTGATGTCAAACACAGAATAAAGTAATTTGAGAATAAGCATTTCTTTGAGAAAATCTGAAGTTTCTGTTGAAAAAAATTCGAGTTGTAATGTCATTGAAAAACTGGCGGAGCAGTGCATACATTGTTTGCCATGCTCCGGAACCAATGACGTCCTATATTTTTTACCATAACAACTTAAAATTCAAATTGATGCCTAAGTGATGTCATTAAGACGTCATTCTGCCAAGGTACAAAGCATAACAGTTGGTAATTCCACAGTAGCTATAGGAACAGATCTATGATGTCATCTCGCGTATAATTCTAGAGGAGCATGGCATACAGTGTTTGCCATGCTGCCCTCTAATTATAAGTGAAATACTACCTGAAATTCATTTCATAGAAAAATGTGATTTTCTCATACTTAAAAATCATTCTAAATGATTTACTTCTCTATTGTCAGTGAAATGTCGACAGACAGCAGATACGTTTTAATACATATAGGCAGACAATTAGTACGTTTAAATATACATGTAGACAGACAGCAGGTACGTTTTTATATAAACAGACAGACAACAGATATGTATAATAATATGCAGGCAGACAACATATACGCTTTAATACATGCAGACAGACAGCAGGTACGTTTTTATTGATGCAGACACACAGCTGGAACGTATTTATACACGTAGACAGACAACAGATACACAGCGGGTACGTTTTAATATATACAGACAGACAGCAGATACGTATTAATACTTGCAGTCAGACAGCTGGTACCTTTTAATACGTGCAGACAAACAGTAGATACGCATTTGTCTGCCGTCTGCATATATGTATTAACAGTAGATACGTATTAATACATATATGCAGACGGCAGGTACGTTTAAATAACTGCTGGCAGACAGCAGGTACTTTTAATTACATGCAGACAGAGAGCGAGTATGTTTTAATACAAAAGACGGACAGCAGTTAAGTTTTCATATATGCAGACAGACATCCGGTACGTTTAAATACGTGCAGACAGAGAGCTGATACGGTTTCATACATGCAGACAGACAGCTGGTACGTTTTAATATATGTTGATAGACAGCAGTTTCGTTTTCATACATACAGACAGCAAGTTTGTTTTAATTTATGCAGAAAGGCAGCATTCAATACTATTTTAGAGCATGCAGACTGACAGCAGGTCCGCTTTAGCTCACGCAGACAGGACCATGTGTGTTTTACCTTTTGCAGACAGGCTGTAGGTATGTTTTTATACCCGCAGACAGACTGCCGGTACGTTAAAATAATAAGTATAAATACATGCAAACAGACAGCAGGTACCATTCAATACATGCAGCAAATGCAGATAAAAAGTATGTTTAGAGTAAAATTTATAGACAGCAGGCTCGTTCTTAGTAAAACTAAGAGTTCATATTGATGACATTGAGACGGCTTTTTGCCAAGGTTCTTAGCAAAACCGTTTGCAATTCCATAGTTGCTATGGTAACAGATGTATGACGGCATCGGTATCGGAGCACGGCAAACAGAGTAAGCCATACTCCGCCATTTTTCAATGACTTTACAAACTGAAATTATTTCAACAGAAACTTAAGATTTTCTCAAACAAATAATTAATCTCAGGTCATTTAATTCCGTATTTTTAATCATTACGTGCATGTCTTTCAGATCAGACTGTGTCCTTCATAGTGCCATGTCGTAAAGGCGGCTATCTGATTGGTCTAGGTCAGACTGTGTCCCACTTTGACTGGGACTCCAAGAAAATAACAACTTTAGTGACTGTAGATGAGGGGAAAGATACGAGGTTTAATGATGCCAAATGTGACGCTTCCGGTAGACTCTGGTGCGGTAAGGATATTTTTGTGTTTTTTTTTCTGTAAGAGTTTTGGGGTCCGCAACTTGACGCAAACCTTAATTACGCTTAGCAGATTTTGTGGTCTGGCCTCTAATCTACAGCTGTAGTTCAATTTGTTTTATCTTGAAGAAATAAGCTTAAAGCATTGTACAATTAATTATAAAACAAACTAGGTGCTTTGGGAGCAAATCAAAGTCCAGAGCCACAAGCACTTGAAACAATAACAAGGTACAATTATATGTACAACCATCTATACAACTTAAGAATAATTATTTCTTATTTGTTAAGAAGGGAATCTCATTTTGTAACCTAAAATGTTGAGAGATAGTATATTTATTGTTGACCATGGACCAGTAGCCAGAGCATAATTTCAGCAGCCTAAAAATTGCAAAAATCAGCATATACATTTATGTGGCCAGTTAATATAAGAGACAAACCTAGATATGTCTGTTTCCACTCTATTTAAGTAATTCGGCCAAAGGCCGTCTTCGGTAAAACGGAACTTCGTAGAGAATTACATATAAGCAGCCATTACATTAGACAAACTGCATTAAATAGAGTGAATATTTCTTTCCCATCTAGAAAAACATTTACAAGTTGTAAAAATCTAGTTATGTTGGTTTCTTTTACAAAAACTTATTTCTTTTCCAGGCACGATGGGTCACGAGGTGGTCCCAGCGCACCCAAAACTTCACCAAGGGTCATTGTATTCCTTCGAGCTCGATGGTACAATTAGAAAACACAAAGAAAAGATCAGCATTTCTAACGGATTGGCATGGTCGGAGGATAACAGAACTATGTATTACATTGACTCTGTGCCGAGGAAAGTTTGGGCATATGACTTTGATATGACCAAAGGGACAATGAGTGAGTAGATATTTGTTAAGATTTTAACAGTTTTTTTTCAGGTGTAAGAGATAAGGATGCAAATCGGGAAAGATTCCC
This sequence comes from Ctena decussata, assembly GCA_963989385.1. Taxonomy (NCBI): domain Eukaryota; kingdom Metazoa; phylum Mollusca; class Bivalvia; order Lucinida; family Lucinidae; genus Ctena; species Ctena decussata. The sequence continues at coordinate 1,575,327 of OZ022501.1, read as the reverse complement.
AAAAATGTTTTATTTGCGAAATTTGTGAAAATAAAGATATCGCAAAATACATGTAGCGTTAGAAATTTTTACTGTCATGAATTATTATGGGACTCATTGCACTTTTACACTTCTATCTATATTACATTTACTGGCCTTTAAGAACTATTGGCTCATTCTGGTAAATTTGAAAACATGGTTTCATTTAATTCGATGCTATGAGCTTTAAACATAGGTGCAATAATCCTAAGATGATACTTGTGTTGTGGTTCATCGGTGTAGCGTGTTCTTATGGTCCTCTAGCTATAGTTAGCTGTTTAACTGCGCATTTTTCTTTCTGTCTTCTTTCGTAATTTTAAAATGTAAAAAAGATAGATGTTACTGTTGTTTTCAATTTGGGGTATCTGAATGACATATATGCCTGAGAATGAGCCGTTCATTCGGTTTAACGTGCTTGTCTTTTGTGAGCTATTGTCAGTATATATTTCCCGTTTTGTTTTGAGGGGGGAAGTGGGATCTGGTTCTATTTGTTCCTGATCAATGCTATATATACTAGAACCAACTTCTAACCGACCACTTATTTATAGCCCGTTTTCTGCTAAATAAAAAGGACAATCGAACACATGTTTCCATTTTTAATTAAGTTGTAGTATTGGTAAAGTAAATCAAGTAACTTTGAAATAAAAATCTTATCCGTGTACCATTGAATAAGTTGAAGATAATGGTACCCCTGTTTCCGAAAATCGCAACATTTCAGCAGATTTTCACGATTCGGACAGAACCACATTTCGGAATCTTGTCAGCATATGCTTATGATTTGTGCGAATATTTAGAAAATGTTTAAAAGAACTTGAGAATTCATAATAAGGCATTATTTCAATACAGAATTCAAAAGTTTAGTCGCAATTAAAAAACCCTCTCCACCACAGTCATAATCCTTGCGAAGTTCGAAATGGGGGTACATGTGCATCCTTTGCTGCCAGGTAAACGATATTAAAGGTATTGAGCTCAAACATTTCACAACGTTTACATGACACATTTGGAGTACTGAATATAAGAAAATTATGTCCGGATACCATCTTCAAACGACAGTGTTCAAGACAATGCAAGTGGTCGGTTAGAAGTTGTTCTTAGTATATTTACCTACCTTGCACATAACATTGCTGCTTTTGAGGAGACTCAGTAAGACCAAGTCTCATATCTTCATTTTTGTATGTGTCATTTGTTTCAGAGGGATCAAGTTTCAGAATTCATCTCTTATTTAAAATTTCGCGTTCTTTTCTATAATTCATAAATGTAACAATATGAAAATTTCAAAGTTAAGGTACAGTGCATTTATACTTTATCTGTGAACACTAAGTCCGCTTATTTCCATAGTTGTGTCTTATGTTCATGTCTAGTTCAATACTGATATGCCATTAGTGATCAAATTCAGAAACCTCAGCCTTTAAATAAGCCCTAATTATTAGGTATTGTCTCACCGGGGTATTGTATAGTACAGACATAACTCGACGTAGCTGACAAACATCAGTTCCCATCAGACACATAACCGTGACTCAACATTGAACAAACTTTGATTCAAATTTCTGATGTGGAATGGGCGTAGGTTCAGTGTTGATTTGGTGCTGTGTGTCCAGTGGGCTAAGTAAGAGCTTTTAAAACAGACAAGTATGTTCACCGAATCACAACTTTAAAACATCGAGAACTGGCTGTAGTTTGGCTAACATCTCTACTATTTATGAAAGTTCTATTTCCTTGCGTCTATTCAGAGTCAATAAATCTCATAATTGAAAAAATCTGACACCAATGCTTCAGCCTCGTGAGCATGTTGGTCTGATTATTGTTGTTAACAAAAATGATGGTGACTGTCACAAACTTGTTCTTTCTAAATCGTCGGTCCGAACATTTGAACACTATGAAAGGGTAGGAGAAATGAAAATGCAAGAATTGTTTCCCCTGACACAAAATGTACCATCATCTTAATTATGCATTGAATCTTCCAGGTAATGAACGCGTGGCAGTAGATTTTGGTGGTGAAGATACCTTGGGTACACTAGGCTACCCTGATGGTATGACAATTGACACAGAAGGAAAACTCTGGGTAGCATGTTACAGTGTCGGGAAAGTCATTAGATTTGATCCTTCAACAGGTAATAAATATTTGTAATTGTTTTAAAAATGTTACCTTATTTTCTGTCTTACTAATCTATTATGTCATATCGGGTAGTATCTAATTATATTTAGTGTGTAATTAGATACTAACCATTATATTCTTTATTATATCTTCACATGTGACACAACAATGTTTCATTCATCATGATATCATGCATCTTGATTTTGCTGAATATTAAAGTGATTTTGACCTTGACTTATCATGCACGTTTCTTATAGTACTTAATATTTGCATTTCGCTTTTAAGTACCATTTCCGTTTTTCTCGCAGTCGTCTGACACTGTTGACACCATTTACATAACACTCACGGAGAAAACAGGTGATTGATTGCTTTACCATTTAAACTTTGTATGAATTTGCTATTGATTGTTTTGTATATTTCATACGACATACTTGTGTTTCTCCTAGAATACATTTCGAATCTGATAACGCATAACGTGTAGATAGTCGTCAGTCAAAAGTCAGAAGATTCTGCACGCTTTTAAATCTGTAGTAAACGTGCAAGTCATATTGGTGAATCATTGAGTTAAACAGTTAAACTACTTTAGTGTAGTTTTCTTCTTCTTTCGTTCAAATGTTCAAGTCTGATATATTAATTGTTGGTTCAGTTATTCATTTTTGATGACAATCCACCATTTGTTTGGGATTTTTGACCAAATAGAGATTTGATTTGATTTATTTTTTTTTTTCTGTGTGTAGGGAGGGGGGGGGGGAGGGGGGAAGGAGGAGGAATTTACAGGTAAATGGACTAGATACTTTCCATTATGCTAGTTAAATCGATCGAGAAAAATTGCCGAATTGCTGTAGGAGAATAGGGACAAGTCAGGATGTTAACTCTTGTGTAGCGTTGGCCGGGTCGTCCACCAAGTCAAGCAACCGCGTTCTCCGTTGCTTAACTTTATGAAAGAGCCACCCACTCTACTCGCGTCGCCATAAAAGCCGGCTTTTACAGCAAGGCTTGTAGAAGTGTTTATATTCTTAAACCCGCTATACTTGACTAAACGATGTTGACTAGAAAGTCGGACCTCAGAACATTTATTTTCTGCATGAGCAATTTACGATTGACCGTAGCTGTAGCGTAAAAAACTAGCAAAAGGAAGTAAAAAGTATGCAAAGACCAGGAACTGAAACAATCAAAATCCAAATCCAGCCCTCAATATTTTGTATTTTGTATTGCGATTTTAGGTAAAGAACTGACGAGTGTGAAACTCCCTGCCAGAAGAACTACTTCCTGCTGTTGGGGAGGCAAGAACTTCGACGAAATGTTTGTCACGTGCGCTAGATACGGAATGACTGAAGAAGAGAAAGTGGCAACCCCTCTGGCCGGCTCCGTGTTTAGAGTAGCTGGCTTAGGGTTCAAGGGAACTCCGGCATATGTGTATGAGGGATGACGGTGTTCTCGGTTGTAGTACCTAAACTTCCCTAATGCCAATGAATCGCACACGACGAATAGATCAGTTTATACAAGATTTGCTATACAAGCAAGCGTACACGTGATTTCAAAGTAACGCTTGTTACAGAGTGATTAATAGGGCCTCTGTGATTGCTTTATACTAACGTTGCTATTGTGAACATCATTTTGGCTGACAGCGAACCTTGTCTTAGCTTATGACCAGATTGCTGTGCATAGTGGATTAAACATATAATGGTTAGATGTGGTTCAAGAGACTGTTCTGAACAAAAAAACCAACCTCATGTTATATGAGGATAATGGGTTTATATCGTGGATATTTTACTCTTATTTCTTCACATTTCGTGACCCTTGCAAAACAGCATACATTTTGGATCCCTCAGAATAGTAAGGTATTTCTTACGAGTCAGCGAAACAGTTATTATGAGAAGTAAAGTAATACAATCGGAACTCATATTCTGCTACAAGTAGCTACAAGGTTTGTTTTTATGGAGAATGACCAGATATAACCAAAACTTCTTCTTCTCATAGGATTCTTATAAATTATAATGACTCAAGATCCAGCTACAAATTATATTTGAAAGAACGTAATTTTGTCTCAGGCATATAAGATATTTTAAGTATTCCCTCTTGCTGCTTGTTTAGGCTTGTTCAGATGATTAGATACAACTTATACTTTAACATAAAATAATTATACATCAGTGTTTACATGTTTTGCATTTTTGCTAATATTTCACTCAGGACACTTGAAAATACCTCATTATCAGAGACATTTATTTTCTGGAAAAAAAATCCATGTTTCATTTGCAGTGGTCATAGAAAATATAGTTTATACACAGCGTTTAGAATATTTTGTCTTTCTGTTCCTAAGGTCATTTTACGCTTTGATATACGGCCTATCACCAGGAAATCACAACCAAAGTAGCTTTCCAGTACATGTGAGGGATATTCGGAGACCTTATAATGACACCGAACAAATTGATGACCTCCGCGTTGTTCTAAACCCAAAGCTTTTAACCCGTTCAATTTGGGGTGCAGTATTGCTTTGAGTACCACAGGAAACATGGTATTGACTGTCTCTTTAAAAGGTAGGCAGGGAGACTATCTATATCAACGTTTTCCTTGTAACTGCCATAAATTGTACGGTCGTAGTTGGTTTAACTGTTTGGCAAACAGCGCTTACTGTGGCATCAAATGTTGACATAATCATGAATTACCGGATATTATCTGTGTTTTCTATTACATCATAAAGATAATCGTACATTTTTATGATGGCCCCTTTGTATGCCAGAACATCCAGCTTACAGCGCTAACATTCTCCAAAGGTTTCAAACTATGACACAAATACGCCAAAACTCTGGCCGTAACACCTTGAGTCAAACCGAGTCCTGTATTAGGTATACCCATTTACAATTAAGCTAGCCTGGTGACCTGGTGGCCATGGCCTACATGGGAAATGGCTGTTCAGATGGTTGTCCCTCATGTTGTCTTTGGTGGTGACTAAATTTGTGATGCCTTTTTTCCACATGGTGTCTATGGATGGGATCTGGAATTGAATAGTGTCAGTTCCTGAGAATTTTCCTATAAATTTTTGTACGGAAGAGCTGTCAGTACAAATTCGGATAATGTAAAAATGGAAGTACAGTCGACATCGAAGTAAACTTGAATGAGCATGATTTTGACTTGTGAACTGCTGCTAAAGGTTTGGCAAAATTCACGGTAGCTGACATGGCATGAAACGATGATTTTTATAGACATGCACAGTTTGTGTAGGAACAAGGTAATGGCAATGAGACCGAAAAAAGTGCCCAAATATTTTCGTTATTTTTGTAGCACTGTAGTTGAATTTATGAAATAATATTTACACTTACCACTGACTTCCCACGGGTGAACCCTTTAGAGCAACTAACTTCATACACCGATGAAAGTCAGTTAATCATGTGACGTTGTCGTCAAGCGACGTCTTATGTAAACAAACGTCTTGATTGGTTCTTGTAACGTTCGATTGATTGTCAGGGCGACGGCTGTTATTAAGAATTTAAATTTGATTTTTCAGCGTTCATCGTGTGATGAAGCCAGTGGGCGGAGTTAAAATTCCATGAAGCGCGAAGCGCTTCTTGTAGAATTTTAGCGACGACCACTGGCTTCTTCACACGATGAACGCTGAAAAATCAAATTTTTATTCTTATAATTACACTTAATTTTTAGACCCTTCCTGTGCTGTTTTCGTGGTAATTTAATGTAGAATGTGCAAAATATGCGTCGAAGAAAAGACAGAAACGACGTATTCGGCCATTACGTTAAACAGCCGTCGCCATAACGTGGCGTCAATCGAACGTTACGAGGACCAATCAAGACGTTTGTTTACCTTAGACGTCGCTTGATGACAACGTCACATGATCAACTGTCGTTCATCGGTGTATGAAGCCAGTTGCTCTATACGGTTTACCTATGGGAAGTCGGTGGCAAGTGTAAATATAACGTAATGACGTAGCGTCAGATGTTGGTGACAATTTCATTTTTAAACCATCTTTATAATTTCCCCCTTATACAGTATTTTCAACGGACGAGCAAATGTATTAAATTTATACTATTTAATACCAATTCTCTGTAAGCACCAGACTTTTTGTATAGAGGGCCGGAAACGCAAGGTCGGAAGTTCTTTTTCAAACTTTCTCCCTTTTTTTTGTTGTCACACAAAAACAAGTTATTCACACTTCGTTTGTTCATTTACCATCTCGTTGCCATGGCAACCGCGTTTTTCTGTTTTTGCAGAAAAAATGCAAACTATTCAACAGAAATTCACACTTTCTGTCTTTGTATATCTCCTAGAATAGGCTAGGTTTCATCGGAAACTCTTTAAATCTAAAAACTAGGGACTTATGTAATTAATGTGAAACATCAAAACAACGTTCTTCCAATGTCTTTGGTATATCTACTTTACAGCAAATGTGGGTGGGGTAACCAGGTATTGCAAAACACTATTTTTAGGCATTTTTAATCATCATGTTTAAAAAACGCACACTTCTGTGACACATTTGCATACTTTAACGCCAAACAGGAGGCTTTCCATTTTCAGAAAATGAAAAGAACTGAGTGGGGCAAAGCTGACGTCAGACCGTAACCATGGAAACAAGTCATACCCCATGCAAGAAAGTAAAAACGGAAGGTTATACTATTACCACAGATTTGCAACAAAATGAAGTGCACTGCAGCTATAACTAGTGATCCTTCTGCTATTGAAATGTGTATTCAACTTGATTTAATGGAATTTTGACATCTTAAGGGTTGCGAGGGCTATTTATAGCCATTAAAAGGGCCCAAAAAGGGGCAAATTGGTAAAAAATACCATATATATCACTCATTCTCACTATGAATCAGCAAAAGACAACACTTGTTACTTTTATATTTGTGAGGAAAATACTAGTTTGACATATACTGATAGAAAACATGACAATGGAGAGCCCTAAATTTGCAGGGATTGAGTCTATCGGGGCCCAAAAGGGGTATGTTTGAGAATATTTTACCAACATAATCACCATTTTTCACAATGGAACACATTACAGCATTTAAAATGCTGAAATTGGTTGCACAGAAAGAGCAGGCTTATTTATGTTGCAGGTAAATTTGCAACCGGGGTAGGGGAGGAGGGGTGGGCCATTTCCTATTGATTTAAGGGGCTCTAAAAAGGGACAAAAATGGTCAAAATTAACACAAATCACTAATCCTGTCCACGGACCAACATAAAAACAAAACAGTTTACTTTCAAATTTGTAATGAAAATTTAAGTTTGACACAGACTGATATGAAATATGGCAATGGGCGCCTTACATCTCCAGGTTTGGAGTCCCAAAGGGCCCAAAAGGAGTCCCAAGGGGGCCCGAAAAAAGAAAAATGGAAAATATTTGCCATAAAGAATGATCATGCTTCATAGAGAAACACCCTACAGCATTTGTCATGTTAAAATAAGCAGAAGAAAAATATGTTTATGTTTGCTACTAGTGAATTTGCAATAAGGGATAAGAAATCAAATCTATACCCATTTAAGAGTCCCAAAAAGGGGCAAAACTGGTCAAAAATTGCCTCATATCACTTAACCTCTCTTCGAATAAATAAAATGCAACGCTGGTTCCTTTTAGATTGTTATGAAAATATTAGTTTGACATATAGTAACAGAAAACATTGCAATGGGCAGCCCGATTTCTCCTGGCTGAGTCTATAGGGGCCCCGAAAGGGGTACATTTAATGATATTCACCCAACATAATGATCATTCTTCTTATTGTACACACTACAGCATTTGTCATTATGAAATAGGTTGAGAAAAGCACAGCCTCAGCACAGTATTATATATGCCATTGGTAAAGTTGCAATCATGGGACTGGGAGCCCTGGTTTTATCAATGTAAGGGGTTCAAAAGGGGCAAAGATGGTCAAAATTTAAAAACAAGAATCAATATTTCTTTCCACAGACTGACTAACAACAGACAATACTGGTTACTGTTAAATTTGTTATGAAAACAAGTTTGACATATGTTGATAAAAAACATGGCAATTTGGTGCCTTACATCTCCAGGTTTGGAGTCCTAGGGGCCGAAAAGGGACAAATTCGAAAATATTTGCCCAAAATAATGGCTATTCTTCACAGAGGAGCACAAAAGCATTTGTCATGTTAGAATCAGTAGCCAAAATAGGAGGCTTATATATGCCGTTAGTTAACATGGAATAATAATAATATAAAAACAAACATGGCTTTAGGTCTTTGAATCCCTGTTTTTCATTAGTCACTGCGACAAATCTCTGTTCTTCATTGGTCACGCGAAACAACACACCACCACACAACAGAAAAAAAAAACATTGTGCTGTAAGACGGGGGTTTCCCTTACAATCCCAAAAATCTAAACTCCGTTCATTAATTCTGAAACTGGGTTCTTTTATAATCGAATCAATCCACGTAAGCCTGTGCATAGTGATAAAGATCGACTTCCGCCGATTTCTCATAAAGGTCTCATGCATCTTAGCCTGGCGTCTAATGCTGCAGTCACATGCATGAAACAGCAAAAATCAAAAACCTGTCCACAAACTAAGACCATTTGATGAAAATTGACAGCCTGAAGTCATACATATTCAGATGCACTCCACGTGGGTATCACGCTGGTCATTTGGGTAATAACTTTTGTCCCTCCAACAAAGTCACAGGGAAAAAAAGCGTTTTGAAGTTCGGCTACTTTTTAATAGGGAATGAAAAGTTACTTCATGAGCTACATTTTTCAGTTTTGACAACTCTGGATTTTAGGGATGAAAATCAAACCCAGTTTCTTTACCATATTTTGAACACTTGTATTTGTTTGTGTCATATTTTCTTAAGAAAATATCAAAAGTAGTATACATACAAACAACGGGACAGTTATGTCATCAGAAGCGAACTTCGGGCCCATAAACGTCCCTGCATGTATCTGTTTCTTCCTTTCTAATATTTTTCTCAGGATGACGTTTCACGCAACAATGTGGCACAATGTATCTGCGAACAGGAAAATCGCAAACCAGTCATCTGGAGACTTTGTTATGTGCCTCTGTGTCCACACAACCACAATCAGATGTGCGAAAAGCAAAAGCTCAGATCAGCTTTCGCGTGTATATACAGAAGGAAATATCGCATGCATGCATGCTTGCGGGTTCAGCTTTGTCAATGTCTATGAATACAGTTTCTTGGAAGTAAAAGATTTACACGCTTGAGAAAAGGTACCCTTGTAGTGTACGAACAGGGAAAACTCAGATCGTGCAGTCATATCAGAGTCTACATTTCTGCATAAACATTCTTGGATGATATGAGAAATGACCAGCCTGTACAGTTGAGTATTAACAGTATGCACATGACCTAATATCCTCTTCACACTACGCAAATCAAATATATCATGTGAACCGCGAAACAGTAACCTCTTACATGTGTCTTAGCTTTTCACTGAAACTCGGTTCCGTGAGGTTCACTTCGACTTCCGGTTGACTCTGATCAGACTGCATCCTGTTTGCGCAAGCCGTAAGGTTCGACAATGTAGTATTTACATTAAGGTCTTCCTTGCGTAATATATGTTCGTGTCGCGGGGTAGATGTCGGAGTGATTGACTAATCGAAGTAATAGTTTTTTCAAAAGAAGTGGGCCGGGTTGGGGTGGGGGCTGTATTTTGGTTGGTTGATTTGATGCTTAACGTCCACGGTAAACAACTAAGGTCATGTCGGGACGGTCAGTTAACCTTACCACACTATTCCTGGGCAGGCTTAGACCTCCTAAGCGGTTAACCAGTACTAAGTGCACATACTATCGACAGTAACTGACAACTGCCCTTCTTGAATCAGCGGAAGGAAAAACGAAAGTATGTGGCCAGACCGGGATGCGAACCCAGGACCTCTGACTTACGAGTCAGGTGCCCTACCGATTGCGCTACCCGGCCCGGCGTAGGGGCTGTAGGATGTGTGTCTAGAGACTAGGGTGGCGGTTTGGATGATAGATTAAATGAGGTGGGAAGGGGTCATGTCGAGGAATGGAAGTCTAGATTGTAGACTAATTGAGGGGAGGGGGTTGCAGGTAGTGTTGAGGAGATTATTTTATTATTTCTTTAGAGTGGGGATGGGGATGGGTGGGGGAAAAGAAGGAGGAATAGACTGATAAAGGGGAGCTGTAATAAGTTTGAAAGGTGCACGGTCTTTTTGTCCGTGCATTTAACTTGCAATTTTAATGCAACACTGGTATAATAAACGTATTGGGACTCTAGAACTTTATTACATACTGCGGAAAGCAGTAAGTACTTGTGTTAAAATAACGCCAGTGAACATCATTACGTCGCATTGACGCTGATATAACGGCGTTTAGACGATGTTTGCCGGTGGCGATACTATAATGAAACACTGAAAACCTGGTCCAGTGTGAATTTATGCGGTGTAATCAATTTCAAACTGAGACAAAATTATCTGGATGACAAGCTTGTTGTCACGCTGACTGATTTCGCACGCGCAGAGCATGTGTTAGAATATTGACCCCACCCGCACACAAAACTATTTATAGCGACCACTTTATATGGTATTAAAGGGCGTTTCCAACCTGTCCGATGGACTTAGTCTCGAGTTGAAAATCTGTAATTTGCAGTTTTGTGTAGGTTAGCCCAGCATCCTACGAAGGACAGAGTCATAGGACACATTGATGAGAAATCGGCGGAAGTCTAGCATTATCTTTCTTTCTCTCGGTACTGCTCTCGGTCAGTGGTGGTCCTGAACAGGGATATCATGATATCACTATGCACAGTCTTACCTGGATTGATTAGATTTATAAAAGTATGGGCAGCAAAAAACCCAGTTTCAGAATTAATGAACGGAGTTTTTTTTTTAGACCTACCATATTTTATTGGAGGGAAAACCTGATCTTGTTCTACACTTTACCGTCTTATACCTGAATATAATTACATCATGTGCGAAAAGCGATCTGGCTATAATTCTTCAATATTTGGTTCATGATATCCCTGTTCAGGACCACCTAAGATTCAGGGTCAGGCTCATAGGTAGGACTTAGCCATTTGTTGTATAGTTTTGTGTTATACATCAGAGCCTAATGATACTTTACCAGGTTAATTTCATGCTAGTTTACATCATATTGATGGTGCTGCTTACAAAAGGTCAAGGTCAAGGACTTTGAATTTTGTATATGTATAACATTTGCAGTGTAGTTTTGTGTTAAAGTATGCTTTCATTAGGCGGTGGCACTGGGTTGGGGCATATGTGAGCTCCTGCTCACTTGCTAAGAAGTGGTAACAAGTATAATTAAGGGAATTTTTTCCTTATTTATCCATAAAAAACCATACGGTGTGACCCCTCATTAAAAGTCTCTAGCTGAGACAGTTCTAATGAGGGTTCGTAACATATATTTATTCAGAAATGAAAACATATGTTAGAATTATCTTAAAAACCCCACCTTATCTGGAGCTCTGAATTTCATTAATTGTTATTAATATTGAAATACCTTAACTAATTTTACTGTCCTGGGAATCAAAGGGGAAGTCACAAAATTTGTCTCCCTTTGAAAAATTGGCAGAAAAGGCATGCCTATGTATCCATACACCGTATTTAGGATAATTAAACACTGCTCCAGACAAGAAGGGCGTAACAGGGATAATTTAGGGATTATTTTCCCTATGTTTCCATAAAAAAACATTGTGACCCCTCATAAGAACCCCCTAATTAGAGTCGTCTCGCTGAGCCTGAGACGGTTCAATGAGGGTTCAAAACCTGTGCTTTCATTAAGAAATATGAAAAAAATATCTTTGAGTTATCCCCGTTACCCTTGGATATATGGATAAATAATGAACTTTCTTAGGTCTGACAATTAAACGTCCAGACTGAAAACAGACTGTGCAGGCCGTGCATAGCTGCAACAGCTGTTTTGGGGGAGGTAAATCGTCGGTTTATTGGCCGCAAACCGTTTTTTTCCCTCCTGCTGGCATGTCGCCTTGTATTGAAATTTCGACCATGAAACCTACAATCCTATAATTTACCTCCCAAAATGAAACTTTTGAGTACAGTTACAGTTACACACTAAATTTACAAAATCTTTTATTCGAAATTTGCGTAAAATCAAGATGAATATTAGGTATCTATAAATTGAACATGGATATCCCAAATTTGAATCTCATTCACCCCGTAAATACGTAAATAGAGAGTAAAGTCAAAACTTGCAGCCTATACAACCTTTCTTAACCGGCCTTTTTATTGGGGGGGGGGGGGGGGGAGGGCAGAAGACCGTGTGTTGGATGTACATGCATTTTTCCAAGGGGTCCTTTTTCTATAGTATATACAAGTGCAGTATAAAACAGCATAAGATGAATATGTTAGAACAGACCGAAACTGAAAACTCAATGTGACTAGATATACTTGCAGGGACGGCAACTCTGCCATTTTGCGTCTTGCCGCCATCTCAATGGGGACCAACTCATGAAGGAAAATATTTGCTCCCCATGGAGCTAAGCTCAGCCTCCAAAAGGGAATCTCACACTGGAAGGGAAGCAAACAGGAAGTCCCATGAGGCCAGGGAAGTGAACAGGAAATATCAAAAGTTGCTCCCCGTTGTAAAATTGCTGGAAAACATGGATGTGCATCCATTCATCCTCAAAACACAAAATTATATCTGCATGAAAACTTCTTCGACAGAGACACATAACACGTCACAAGTGTATTAGAACAGATCAAGATGAAAACTTCTAACGGAAAGAGTTTGCCTTCCTTGGGGCTAAGCCCAACCTTCAAGAGCGAATCCTATAATGGAAGGGAAGCAAACAGAAAGTCTTGTAAGACGAGGGAAGTAAACAGGAAGACCCAAAAATTATTCCCCTTTGTAAAATGGCAAAAAACATGGATGTTTATCCATTCCCCCTCAATTATTGCATCTGCATCAAAACTTCCTCGCCACAGACACATAACACGTTACGAATATATCTAACAGACCAAAACTGAAAACTCAAGGCTACAAGATACACTGGCAGGGGGAGGCAACTCTGCCATTTTCTGTCTTTTCTCCATTCTCAATGGGGATCAACTCCTGAAGGAAAGAACTTGCCTTCTTTGGAGCAAAGTCCAATCCTACAACGGCAAGGAAGCAAAAAGTAAGTCCCATAAGGTCAGGGAAGTAAACAGGAAGTCTGTCCCAAAAGTTGCCTCCCTTTTGTAAAATGGCTGAAAAAACTAAGATGTTTATCAATTCATCCTCAATTATTGTACCAGCATCAAAACTTCCACCACAAAGACACATGACGCAGCTCTTTGATCTACAGATAGCCCTAAGCTGCCTCCTTCATATCCAATATCCGGGCCGGGTAGCGCAATCGGTAGGGCACCTGACTCGTAAGTCAGAGGTCCTGGGTTCGAATCCCGGTCTGGCCACATACTTTCGTTTCTCCTTCCGCTGATTCAAGAAGGGCAGTTGTCAGTTACTGGCGAAAGTATGTGCACTTAGTACTGGTTAACCGCTTAGGAGGTCTAAGCCTGCCCAGGAATAGTGTGGTTAGGTTAACTGACCGTCCCGACATGACCTTAGTTGTTTACCGTGGACGTTAAGCATCAAATCAACCAACCAACCAATATCCGGGATATTTATGATTCATATCAAGGGCATTCAAACAGAACTCATACCCCATGCTTGCAAGCATGACTTAACCCCTCATGTTTTAAGGACAGCCGAAAAAATTGACCTGTGGGAAACTATACTTCTTTATTTAGATATCCTATTTTGAGGATTGCTTTTCTTCATAATCACATTTGATTTTTTACTGATTCATTGAATATTTGTATCTGAATAATTGCACATTTTGAAATAGTGACTTTCTCCAGTGGGCTGGCAGAAAAAAAAACTAAAAAAATGAAAAAATAAATAAAATAATAATAACGAATAAATAAATAAAAAAAAGATAAAAAAAGAGATAAAAATGAATAGGCAAAAAAAAAAAAAACAACAATAAATAAATAAGAAAAAAAGAAAAAATGCTCAGATTTTTGTAATCCTTTTTGTTTTGTTTTTTTCAACCCATTTTTATCTTGGCTAATGCTGTAGTGTGTTCCAGTGTGAAAAATGATTATTATTTTGGATGAACGTTTTCAAATTTACCCCTTTTTGGGCCCCTATAGTCTCCATACCTAGAGATGCAGGGCTCCCTAATGCCATATTTTCTATCAGTTTATGTCAAACTAATAATTTCATAACAAATTTAAAAGTAACCCATGTTGTCTTTTTGTTGATTCCTAGAGACAATTAGTGGGGTACGTTAATTTTGACCATGTTTTGCCCCTTTTTGGGCCCTTTAAATGAATATAAATGGGACTTTCAACCCTTAAGGTGTCAAACCATCACCAAATCAGATAGAATTAATATTTCTACAGCATTTGGACCAGTAATTATAGCTGCAGTGCATTTAATTTGATTATAATAGTGTTGTTTCAGTATGAGCTTCTGTTTTCACTTTTTGCATGGGGTATGATTTGTTGCCATGGTTACGGCCTGAAGTCAGCTTTGCCCCATTCTGTTTTTTTTATTTTCCAAAAATTAAAAGTCTCCTCTTTTAGGTTAAAATATGCAAAGGTGTCATAGAAGTGTGCGTTTTTTAAAAGTGATGCTTAAAAATGCCTAAAAACTGTGTTTTGCGATACCTAGTTACCCCACCCACCTTTGAGGACCAGTAGATATGTCAAAAATATTCGAACAAAGTTGTTTTGATACTTCATGTTAATCAAATAAGTCCCTACTTTGTAGATTTAAAGAGTTTTTGATCAAGCCTTGACTATTCTTGGTGATATACAAGAACGAAAAACGCAAATTTCTATTGAATTTTTGGCATTTTTTTCTGCAAAAACAGAAAAAAATGGTTACCATGGCAACGAGATGACAAACGAAAAAAATGAGGTGCCAATTATTTGTTTTTGTCTGACTACAAACAAAGTGAGAAAGTTTGAAGAAGAACTTCCGACCTTGCGTTTCTTGAAAAGTCTGGTGCTTACAGAGAATTGGTATTAAAAGGTTATTTATTGAACATTTGGAAGATAAAAAGAAAAATCTTCATTTATGAGACATAAAAATAAATACGCCGTCTTGAATGCCATTTACTGGCATACAAAACCTATTTTGAATTTTTGAACTGTTAAATCGAGCAATTTTGTCCGCAACGCCAGATTTCTTTATTTTGCATACTGGGTAGTATTTCCTTAGCATAAAAATCATATCAAACTTTAAAATAAAGTATATATAAACCAGGCGGACATGAAATACCTATTCCGAATAATTCTTTACATGTACCAGGAATGCTTTTGGAATTTATTTAAGAGAGCCGATGTGCAATACTAATAAGCAAAGCTAGCGGTGTCTGCGACTGTATTTTTATGTTGGTTACGCTTCATTGAAATCGAGAAAAATCGTAAGTTGTCCCGAAAATTAATATCTTCCGGATATTTAATGCTAGCAGTTGCAGTTGGCAATTAATTTCACATTGAATAAGTACAATCTTAAGGGGTCACCCAAGGGAAACAGAAAAATTGACAGCTTAAGACAGGTGACCCCTTAATACAGGTTCATTTGCACTGTATTCTGGTTCTAGGGGATCCTGAAACACTGGCTGCTAAAGGCAGGTGTCCCCTTAATGGAGGTGACCACATAAGCAGGTTTGACTGTATTTATTTAGGAAAATATTTGAAGAAATGCGCTCTGGCCGTTGCAGTGCTCAATATCTGGCATTTTCGGACGTTACGCTAATTGTCACCAACATCTGACAATGGCCGAACATGACGATACTATTTTTTCTTCGGCCCATATTTTGCCTAGTCTACACCAAATTACCACGAAAACGGCGCAGAAAGGTTCACAAATAAAGTGTAAATATAAGAATGAAACTTTGACTTCTCAGCGTTCATCGTGTAAAACACGATATGTGTAAAACACGATATGTTCCACACGATATGTGTGGAAACTTCTTGTGGTCCCTCATTTGAACCCTCTTCACAAGGTGGTTCTGGTGAGGGGTCGCAATCTATGTGTTTAGGTTCCACGGTGTTGAGGTTTGTCACAGAGTTGTCCCTGTTACTCCTCCTTATCTAGAGCAGTGTAGGTATTGCTCATGCTTATCCGAGTGAAAAAGGCGAATGCGTTTCTTATTGTCTGGCTTTATGGGCATTAACTGGAACAGTAAATGGAAAATGGCTTTGCTTAGGTTGTCTCCCTTAGAATAGAATAGTTTTTTTTTTTTTTTTTTTTTATAATTCTTCCTGTTTCTGTCGTTTCGAATTATACCTTGTTAACAGAGGTTTTCAAAATAAAATAAATTTGAATTTGAATTTGTAAAGGAGCCAGTGATTGTCAGTAACATTTACAAGAAGTGCTTTGCGCTTCATGGAATTTTAGCTCATCCCACTGGCTTCATCACACCATGAATGCTAAAAAATCAAATATTAATTCTTAAATAGCGATCAAACATTTTTTCAATGCATTAATTTAGCGTTGCAAGATTCCTTCGGCCTCGGTTTTCAACATCTCCCTCGGGACCTTGCAAACGTTAATGCATGAAAAACCGTGTCTGGTCCTTAAGGTAGACGAATACTGAATAGAAATATTGGCGGGGCATTCAAACCATCATACCGTCTAAATAACCCAAAGAGCTATAAAGCATTTGGGTAAGAAAAAAACAATTTTCACCGTTTTGTTTTCCTAATAAACAACATTTTGTATTTCTGCATATTATTTTTAAACATTTTCCATTAAAATTCATATCTCTAGCACATGAATGCACTTTCATTTCAGCAAATCATATAATCTGTAATATATGATATTGGAAACAAATTGATAACACAAAATTGCAGTTTTCTTGTTAATAAGTATATATTTACATTCTTTGAAAAAATGCAAGAAAATTGAAGTTCATGAAAAACGTCATGAAAAAATATTATCAATCGATGGGGCATGCTTATGCGTATTATTTTAGTAAAACTTACGTCGTATGTTAAAGAATAAAACAAAAAAACAAACATTTCACCGTTTCGTTTCCTAGAAAAACAATGTTTAAGTTCAAAATATCCCCAAAACAGACTGCCCAAATTCTGCACCTGCTGCAAGCACAGCCGGTCCTTGCCCTATTATTTATTTTCCTGTTATTCGGTTCTACCATAGAGTAATGTCGACAAAAATGCGCAGATGGAATGGAAACTGTGAAGATCTTGATCATTCTGGTTCCTAAGGAACAGTCTGATCTCAGTTTCCACTGTTTGTACAGACCTATGTGCCCGAAAACTTAGGATCTTTACGGTAGATATTGTAAGTGTATATTATAACTGTATTTACTCCACAGTTAGTCGATTTGATGATGAACAATAACTCTGTTTGTTTTTTAAACAAGCAAGAACAGAGTTCTTCCGGGATCGTCCACCTTAAAATGTTATCTTTGAATATCGGCGTCACACGCTGTTAACGCAAAACCATGTAATACGATACGATTTAGCCTATCAACTCGCTTTGCGTCTTTTCATTTTTCAAGATTCAGGACAATACAGAAGCAAGCAGCAAGATTGCCATGAAATACCTGTATGCAAGAGTTATGGAGATTCGGAAATTGTAAAAATGGAAGAGCAGGCGACATTGAGTAAATGGTTTTGACTTATGAACTGTTGCTAAAGGTTTGGAAAAAAATCACGATAGCTGATCATGGCCTGAAGTGAGTGTTTTTTGTTTTGTTTTGTTTTTGTAGAAATGAATAGTGCGTATAGGAATCAGCATGGTAATGGCGATGAGGCCATAATATAGTGCCAAAGCATTTCCGTTATTTTTGTAGCATTATGGTTGAATTTATGTATTATTCTAACACAGTGCGCCTATAGAAGCAATGTAAAGTTTCCGTGTTTTATTCTGCAACAATTCACTGTTTCGGAGCGCGTGTGTCTAATTGCTGACGTCACTGGCATTACTGACGTAATTTTGTGACGTTTTGAGACGTTAGACGGTGTAACGTCTCTTTTTCGTTCTAAAATCGCCATAAAAACGTACATTTGTCTTAAATACAGTTAAGAATATTGGCGGGAGCACGAACGCGCTGGCTGAAAGGTTGGGAGAGTTTGAATGAAACGAATACTTTTTCAGGGTTTTTGAGTGTTAGAATCGAAATAGTTCAGCTCTAGCATTGAATTGTTGAGTAATAATTCACTGTTTGTCGGTCAGTTGTCAGTAGACATATCACTCGCGCTTCGCGCTCGTGATACGATCTACTTTACAACTGACCTCCAAACAGTGAATTATTACTCAACAATTCACTGCTAGAGCTGATCTATTTCTTAAATAACGATCAAACATGGTTTTTCATTGCATTAACATTTGCCAGTTTATCGGGAGTTGTTGAAAACCTCGGCCAACGGCCTGGGTTTTCAACAGCTCCCTCGGTACCTGGCAAATGTTAATGCATTTGCCAGTTTATCGGGAGTTGTTGAAAACCTCGGCCAACGGCCTGGGTTTTCAACAGCTCCCTCGGTACCTGGCAAATGTTAATGCATGAAAAAAACCTATGTTTGATCCTTCTATTGAAATGTCACGGGCACTCAGAATTATCGAACATAGGAGAGTGCATGAGTTCCTTGATTAGAGAAAATGAGTCGCAACACGACAAAACCAACAAAGTGGAATGTGTACCCAGCAAAGACTCAGATCAGCCTGGGCATTCGCCCAGTCTGACCAAACACTTCGTTCTATACTTAAAGGGTACCTAAGGGTCTAACCTAGCCCCAAGCGACCAGCGAAGGCTCTTATCAGATTGGGCGGCTGCCCAGGCTGATTCGAGTTTACGCTGGGCGCACATGCCATTCTCATTTTGTCAGTTTTGTCATGCCGAGGCTCAAAAAGATTCCCAGGAAAGACAACAATTACAAATCACCCACCCAGAGCTCTAGATAAGAGGGAGTATTTGATGATAATTGAGGATAATTTTTTTTATTTCTTATCGAAACCATATGTCGTGACCCCTCATCTGAACCGTCTCATCGATGAGACGGTTCAGATGAGGGGTCACAACATGTTTTTATGCAGAATTTACAAATTATCCCTAATTATCACCAAATACCCTTTCTTATCTGGAGCACTGCCCACCAAAGACACTGAAAGAAGAAGTGAGAAACGCAAACAACTTAGCAGAACTGAACACTCTTGACAAAAGATAGACCCAGTCGAGCACAGAATTGCACATAAACACAAACAACACACATATAAAATGGATGGATGGATGACTTGCGATTTTACGACCTTTTCAGCAGTATTTCAGTCATATCAGGACGATGGTAGGCTTACGGAATCCAAACCCACGCCCCTTTTCAATGGTCCGAAACCCAACAAAGCACAGACATAAACATACAAATTATTCGAAACACGTAGATGGATATGTTTCGAATGGCCTTACGAATGTAATTTGCCATCAATTCACAATGATCGCAAGGTGATCGTCAGACATTCGTAGGTTGTGAGCATTCGCAGTCGTTCACGGGTATGAACGGACACTCGGCGCAAGGTGTGTGCAACTATGGTTACGTACCGCTGAGCCACTTTGGGAACGTCGTTACGAGAATTGAGACAGAACAGAACAGGTCGTTCACGGTGAGTTACGAATATTAGCAATACGCTCTTAAAGTTCGTCGGGAAAGCATATTCACAACAATTTCATAAGCAAGCACAAGCCATTGTTATTGATTGCAAGGCACTTGTAGTGAACATAAGACATTTGTAGGCGATTGCTAGCATTCGTCTTGACTTTTCTCAACTACCACAACCATTGCCTTGTCTGTAGACCTGTGTCCTGTACATTGAAAATGCTGCTGCCTTCTTTCTTGCATTTCTTGCTGCAGAGCAACAACAGCACGGTGCATAAACAGCATGCTGAGAAACCAACTCGCCCAATGTTGCCACTTGCTTTGCAGCCTCAGTCATGGTGGAACTAAAAATGAGCCACGACACGAGAAAACCAACAATGTGGTTGTGCACCCAGCGCAGACTCAGATCAGACTGGGCATCTAAGTTCGACCAGACTCTTCGTTAAGTGATCAAATGGTTGCCAAGAGTCTAAGCTACCCCCATGCGGACAGCGAAGACTCTGATCAGACTGGGCGGATGCCCAGTCTGATCTGAGTCTGCGCTGGGTGCACAACTACATTGTTGGTTTTGTCGTGTCGCGGCTCAAATGTGTATTGGACAAGGGAAGATGGGGCATTTTATACCATTTTGGCTACCCTAGCGACACCAAAAGAGTCGAATGTGTTATGTTCGAACTGAAATAGCTGGAAATTAGCAAGACATTTGCAAGACAATCTGAATGTTTGTGGCATTCTATTTGCAAGTGTTGACAAGCCGTTCGCGCGCATTTTCAATGCATTCTCAAGAAAATATCAAAACAATCGTAGCCCATTCGCTTTATACTAGTACGTAATGCCCCTATTCCACACAGACCACGAGTCCCACGAATCGTCACAAATTGATAAATTTTGAAATTCGTGGCGATTGTAGATTTTCTGGTCCAATTCGTGATGTTCTACGATTCAGATACGATACAAGTACGATAGGGTTACGAATATTCGTGGGATTCGCCTGGACTCGCACGAATATTGTCAAGAATTCAGTACGATTTACAAGAATCTCTTTGGACATACTGCACGAACGTTTAGAATTAGTTACGAATCAGTTAAGAATACGCCGAATACAGTTACGAATCCGGTACGAATAAAACTGAATTCGTGCCTATTCTTGAAGATCCGTGGGATTTTCTCACAAGATATGTATGAAAAGGCCCAAATCCTGACCAAACCCTTCCCACTGGTCACACAACGTTGAATCAACATTGAATAAACGTTGATTTAACGTCATGACGTTGAATCAACGTTGATTCAATGTTGTGTGCCTGCTGGGTTTGCTGTACGCACATATTAAGTATGAGTCATCACCAAACTATGGCCACAAAATGAAGTCTCTACCCACCAGGCACATGACCTCGTAACGACGTCGTACTAAGGTCACTGCAACGTAGTGACGTCTCGTCGACGTCAGTAAAACGTCAGTTGCCCGCTTGGTAGATACATGTATGCGTCCAGAGTCGTCACTGTGTGCAAATGCGTCAAGGTACACATTGAAAAATCCCCGAATGACTTGAGAACACCTAAAAACGCCTCCGAATCGATTTCGATCCAGTTACGGTGCCTAAGAATGCACTAAGACTGTGTTACGAATTAACTACGAATTTTTGGAATCGGGAATTCGTGGCCAAAATTTTGAACAGCTCAAAACTTTTGTCACGAATTCCCGATTGCTCAAGAATTGCAAGAACTGGCTACGAACATAAACGATTTAGTTAAGAACTTCAGGAAGTGATTACGATTCAGCTGCGAACTCTAAAATTTCTCAATTCGTGGCGAT
This sequence comes from Ctena decussata, assembly GCA_963989385.1. Taxonomy (NCBI): domain Eukaryota; kingdom Metazoa; phylum Mollusca; class Bivalvia; order Lucinida; family Lucinidae; genus Ctena; species Ctena decussata. The sequence goes on along the minus strand of OZ022501.1, from coordinate 1,553,818 downwards.
TCGTGGGATTCGTGGTCTGTGTGGAATAGGGGCATAATGGATTCGCAAGTATTTATAACTATTTGTTTGCATTCGTAAATGTTTTCGTAATTAGCCAGGTCTACTTCTTTCAGTATCTTGTCGGCGATTTTGCCGCGATTTTCAAATGTTCGCATTCGTAAGGATATTCGCCCGGGTGTGAGAGCAGCATAAAGCCGCTGTGAGCATCATGGCGAGGAATCCCTCATTCTCAAAGACTCTCTTTCTTTTCTTTTTCTTTTGTCCAAGATTTTCCCCTCAGAGTTTTTCAAGTCTTTGTCTCCACGCGCCATCTCTTTCTGACATTAAAAATGAAAATTCAAGCTTCTGGGTGATAGCCAAATTTAACAATGCCATTCAAGGTATGAAACTTCTAAATCTTCAGAAGGCTTTTGACACTGTTGATCACAGCATTATGGGTGTTGGCTCTACCAAATGGTTTGAATCTTATTTGTCTAATAGAAGTCAGCTGGTTAATGTGGGTAAAACAAATTCAGACATAGCTAATGTAAATTGTGGTCTACCTCAATGGAGAATTTTTGGTCCATTACTCTTCTTGTGTTATGTGAATGATATGGCGATAAGTATCGACCCTGACTGCAAACTTTTGCTGTATGCTAACGACAGTACAATCCTATTTTCTCACAAAGATCTAGATCAAATTGCAAATAAACTCGGAAAAGTTCTTGAATCATGCTCAGATTGGCTTGTTGATAACAAATTGTCTCTTCACCTGGGTAAAACAGAATGTATACTGTTTGGATCAAAAAGGAAACTTAGGAAAGTGAAGGGTTTCTATATTGTCTGCAATAACCACACGATTGGTTCTGCAACTTCTGTAAAATACCTTCCCAAGAAAGCTACTCATTTCGGTAGCATTGCTTATCTCATAAACCAGGCTCATTATCAATTAACACCTTGCTGTGAATATTTCTCCACTAAGCAAGTAAATGGTATGCACATGGTACTGCATGAATAGACTCCAAGAAAATGAGAAATCAAATGTGTATAGTTTTATTTTTACACCATGGTGGATCAGATCAGCTGAATAAAATTGTAGTTTGCTTGTTTGTTCAGTCGCTCTTGTTTGGCCTGTACTAGGAACATAACCTCAGTGTGTGCTGCATTTTGCGTTCACATCCACTAGGTCAGATGATCTGCTGTTTAAATGAAAGCAAAAATCTAACCCTTAAAAGTTTAGAAAATATGTGGGGCACTTCATCATGTGAGAAAAGATATAGGGTATATTACTAAACACTACACAACTGAATGAATGCCAAGGCTTTGCGGTTTTCTTTTCATATCATGCCCAGATTCATTTTTATTTATGGGAAGAGGGAAGGACTCTGATCAGACTGCACACATGTGCAGGCTGAACTAATGTTTTTGCACATGAAAGTATGCCAGAAGGTGACTTTTTCATAGGACCTTGCCCGTGTTGACTGAGTGGCTAACAACCTGGACTCGTGATTCAAAAGACATGCGCTTGATTCACAAGGCTCTGAATTATTTCAAAACTTTGTCATTCCCTTAATTACCCGTGGAACAGATATGACTAAATAAATATTGAAAGGACAATAAAAAGTAAAAAAAAAACAAAGAGGGCCATGAGGCCCTGAATCGCTCACCTGAACAACTGGCAGATTGGCTTTTTCTTATGTCTGAAATTGTCAATATATGAGTCTTGGGTCAAAAGTCAAACAATGACCATGACCGCTTGTACTCATAAATCTTCATGTGCTCATTAAGACAACCATATATACCATTTTTAGGCCAAAATCTTCAAAACTGTCGATGAAATCTTATGTTCTAGCATTTTCCCATATTTGACCATGCTGCAAAAAAGATCAAGGTAAACTCAAGGTTATCATTTGAACAGTCTTGGTAGTTCTCAAGTTTTTCCATGCCACTTACCAAGTTTCAAGGCCATAGGTATAATGGTTCTGGAGAAGAAAAATATCAAAGGTTTATACCATAAATGGGTATGGCGGTCATGTTGGTTATGTGACCTAGACCGTTTGAACAAATTTTTGTTCAATCAGCCCCTGGAGGCTCTATATGAAATGCGTTTACAATTGGCCCTTTGTCTCTTGAGGAAATGTTTGAAAATGCCAAAATATGAGAAATCTGGGTCAAAGAATGACTTTTACCTTGTAATTTGAATAATCTTGATAGTACTGGAGTACCAATGCTGCATAGCAAGTTTCAAGGTCATTGGTCAATTGGTTCTGGAGAAGAAGATTTTTAAAGGTTTTTACCATATATGGGCATGGCGGCCATGTTGATCATGTGACCCAGACCATTTGAAGAAATTTTCGTTGCCTGAACCCCTGAAGGCTCTATATGATATTTGGTTACAATTGGGTCAGTTGCTTTTAAGAAGAAGTTTGAAATTGTCAAATTATAAGAATTCAGGGTCAAAGGTCCTTGACCTCTTGTACTCATAAATTTTCATGTACTCTGTAAGATGACTGCATTTACCAATTTTAGGCCTAAATATTCAAACTTTTCATGAAATCTTATGTTCTAGCATTTCCCATATTGACCTTGCCGTAAGAAAATGGTAAAGGTCAACCCAAGGTCGTCATTTGAAAAATCATGATAGTACTTGAGTAACCGATGCTACATACCAAGTTTCAAGGCAATCGGTCAATCGGTTCTTGAGAAGAACTTTTTTAAAGCTTTTTACCATATATGGGCATGGCGGCCATGTTGGTCCTGTGACCTGGACCGTATGAATAAATTTTCATTCCCTCAACCCCTGGAGGCTCTATATGAAATTTGGTTTCAATTGGCCCAGTGGCTTTTGAAGAGATTGTATCTGGTGAAATCGTTGTGAACAGCATTATTTCAAAAGTTAACGCTCGTCTGAAATTTTTGTATAGACAAAGTAATAGTCTGTCAGCAAAAACTAGGAAAAACATATGTTCGGCTTTGATACTCTGCCACTTTGATTATTCATGTTCATCTTGGTATGCTGGCCTCAACAAAGGTTTGAAAAAGAAACTTCAAATAGCTCTGAATAAAGTCGTTAGATTCATTAATCAACTGGGGCCTTGAGCAAGGATCACTGTGAATATTCTGATGAACCTCAACTTACTCAATGTTGAAACTAGGGTAAAGCAACTAAGATTAAATCATGTGCATAAGATCTTCAACAACTTGTGTCTTTCATACCTTCAAGAAAATTTTGTACGTTTGAGAGACGTACATCACCATAATACTAGGTCTAGTGGGTACAACTTCTTAGTTCCAAATTGTAAAGGCGTCGAGGACTCAACCTTTTATTATACTGGCATCAAAGATTGGAATTCTCTTCCTGAGTGGTTGAAGCAATTGGAAAGCCCACAGAAATTTAAAATAGCCCTCAAGAAATATCTGATTGAGTATTGTTGTGCAACTGAGCAAGAGATTTTCTTATATTGTTGAGCATAAAACATTCCTCTTTTGTCTGTGATAGCAGTGCTAACAGCCGAGTTAATCACTCATAGTGCTATCATACCTGTAGTACACACACTTGGCCCACCGTATGCTCTGGGCACACCGTTCCTCGAGATACGGGGGTGGTTCGTGGAGAAGCTTAAAGTAACACTCCGGTTCCAGTTCCTTCACGGGTCAGTATGTGATGGCATGCGGTTCGCTCCCTCGGTCCACTTGTGTGTGTGACAGATATGACCATTGGTTTTGTCTTTCCTTTTCGAGCACTCTTCGGTGATAAAACTCATTCCTTTTATAGAGCTTTCAGTGTTAACCTGTGCAATATTTCATACTTTTTCGTGCCAAAGTCTTGTTCGTGCCTAAATGGACCCCATTGGAAATAAGCCATTTAGGCTTTATAGGCTATCCATGGGTATTAAGTTCGAATCTTTCGAATCAGTGAAAATGGGCGTGGGTGTAAGTTTTTACTTCTAGCCTCCTAGCCCATTCCGAAACTCCTAAAGTTCTAGTCAAATTCACTCTGAGAATTTTATTTTTCTTAAATTAAATTCATATAGATATATTCATAAATATCATTTAATCCTTGCGTGCTCTTAAATACTTCACTTGTTGATTTTTTTTTTAAATTTTCATTCAAAAATCGCTCTTAGATAGTATACGATACTTTGTTAAATGATCTTAATTCCTGAATAAATCTTAATCTTAATCTTACTTCTGCTCATTTGTATATAAACTGTTTAGTACAAAATTAGCATCTTAGAAGACAAACCAGTGGAGTTCTCTCACCACCATTGAAAGTGGCAAATCCGAATTTCTGTTTGGCAACTTACAGGAGTTTTATGATTACTAATACAACCAGATCCAATATTCCGCCCTCAAAACCAATGGGGAAAGAAGTATATACATGCATTGATAGCAGAACAAAAGGCACGCACGGTAAACCGAATGAACAGCTGTTTGCTTGACCACAGGGTATAATCGATTCCGCCAATTTTCGCTTCCTGCAGAGACTGTACATCATATTTGGCTTCCGCCGAGACTGTCCGCGAACTCTTGCTTCCTGCAGAGACTACTGTCCTCGAAAATAGCTTCCTGCCGAGACTGTCCGCGTGATTCTGCTTCCTGCCGAGAGCCTGCAGGAAGCCATTTATCATGTACAGAAGTCTCGGCAGGAAGCAAGAGTTCGCGGACAGTCTCGGCGGAAGCCAAATATGATGAACAGTCTCTGCAGGAAGCGAAAATTAGCGGAATCGATTATACCCTGTGTTGACACCCAGCTACTCCAAGTAAAGACAAAGCTTACACAACAGGTTCAATCGGAACACCGCATGGCCAATTCCGTGAATCAACCTGATTCACGGAATTTGCCGAGCGTGCTCCGATTGACAACAGGTTAACAACGAAAACACGGACATGGACAACAATAAGAAGTAACAGTAAAAAAAAGGTACCGCCTTAGAACGGTCAGTAATATATTACCGGGATCTCACATTGTGCAAAAAATTGCCGGAGTCGATAAGTGGTTTTTGGATACCTTGCCGCGCCGCGTAGCGCTGTCGGTAGGGCAACTGACTTATAAGTCAGAGGTGTCGGGTTCGATAATGGGTCTGGCTACATACTTTCGTTTCTCCTTCCGCTGATTCAAGAAGGCAGTTGTAGTTACTGAAGAAAATATGTGCTCTTAGTACTGGTTAACCGCTTAGGAGGTCTAAGCCTGCCCAGGAATAGTGTGGTTAGGTTAACAGACCGTCCCAGTTTACCGTGGACTTAAAGCAATAAATCAATCAATCAATCAATAATGGATAACTTCACACCGGGTAGGCGGCAATCCTGAACACTCGCGGCAATCACGAACGCAGGTCAAAAAATTACGCGACGAGTTAGGGTAACTCTGTTTATCATGTTTATTTCATTTAATCTAACGGTTTTGGGTAAAACATTTATTACTGTTCTGAAGCAGCATGTCTGAAAATTTCCACCAAGAAGAATTTACTTCACAATGTCTTTACTTAACGCCGCACTGCCTACTTACATTTTAACCATGAAATGTTAGACTGGCAAATTCAGATTTCTGGCTCATATTTTAACTTATTCAAGGTTAAATTAAATAAAACATAGTCTTCTGATAAACTTGAATGTCTTTCCTAAACACCTGTAAAATTTCTAGGTTCTACGTTAAATTTTCACCGTACTTGCATGGGAATGAAAATGCAAGGGTAAAAACTTCTGGCAATCGAAAACGTTGTTTCCTAAAATTGGATGCAATCGACTAACGCGGGGCATGGCAATCGATGACGAAAAACTGCATAAATAAACTGTTTCTAGATTAAGTTGTGCTGCATTATTTTTCATTTAATGACATGCACCTTCAAGATTGAGTGATTCTGTCAACAGACACGACATTGCATTGAAATCCATGTATGTCTTGAAGAAGAGTTATGCCTGGAAACATTCAAATATATTTTATCTGGGTAAAAGCCTTTTGCCTGTTTTTGTCGCTGAAATTGTTGTTCTTGATATTGACTTGTTTTTGTCGCAAAACACAACGAAGAGCAGTACATGTACTATTGCTTTAAATACCCATCGTTCCCCAATACAGCAAAAAGTCAACTATGGTTGCTGTTGTGATTATTGTTATCGCTGTTGTCAGGCTGTCTCCAAAAACAAAACGTAGATCAATATACGAATTCCACGAATCAATTTTAGGGCCCGCAAGACTAAGTCGGCGGAGGCCCTATAGTAATCACCTTGTCCATCCGTCTGTCTGTCTGTCTGTCTGTCCGTCCGTCCGTCATGAATTCGTGTCCGCTCCATAACTCTGAAACCGTTCGAGATAATTTCACGAAACTTGAGATAAATGTTAAGCATCATCAGACGATGTGCACAGAGAAAGAACCGTAAATCCATCTACATTTTTTACTGAATGATGCCCCTTTGAATGTTTTAGTACGAAAATCGTGTCCGCTCCATAACTCTAAATTCGTTTGAGATATTTTCACGAAACTTAATACAAAGGTAAAGCATCATCAGAAAATGTGCAGAGAGTAAGAAATGTAACTCTTTTTACATTTTTACTGAATCATGCCCCTTTGTAATTTTCAGTTCAGAAATTGCGTCTGGTCCATAACTGAAACCGGTTTTGATTTATTCACGAAACTGGATAAAAATGTTAAAATATCATCAGACGATGTGCAGAGAACAAGAACCGTAACTCCATCAACATTTTTATGGAATTAAGCCTCTGTGTAATTTTCAGTACGGAAATCGTTTAGCGCTTCTTAACTCTAAAATCGTTTGAGATATTTTCACGAAACTTTGTTCAAATGTAAAGCATCATCAAACAATATGCAGAGAATAAGAACTGTAACTCTACTTACATTTTTTATTAAATTATGCCCCTTTGTAATTTTTAGTATGGAAATTGTGTCCGGACCATAACTCTGAAACCGTTTGAGATATTTTCAGGAATTTGATACACATGTTAAACGTCATCAGACGGAATTATGCCCCTTTGTTATTTCAGTACGGAAATCGTGTCTGCTCTATAGCTTTAAACCCGTCAAAGATATTTTCATGAAATTTGGTACAGATATAAAGCATTAAAGCATTATAAAGATATGTGCAGAAAAAAAAAACGACATTAATACACCTTCATTTTTAACAGAAGTAAAACTACGATATCCCTTTGTAAATTTAGATATTGAGAGCTCGACCCCTTTATGCTTTTAAAGCCTTTGGTGATATTTTCACAAAACTTGGAACAAATATAAAGCATCATCAGATAATATGAAGATGTGCAGAGTGCAGAGTGCAAGAATGGTAACTCCAGTTTCCTGCTTTACATAGCTGTTGCCCTTGTTTTCATCAATCATGATTTTGTGTTTTGCCCACATCTTAATGACTCTACCAGAGGCTTAATTACAAACAACATATTAAATATGAAGGATACATCAAATGAGGAATAAAAACAGAATAATAAAATATGAAGGAACAGCACGATAATAAAAAGCTGTTATTGTTATTTCTGGTTGGGTATGCCATCAACAGTCCCATAAAGGCGGGGCCCTATTAGTGACCATGTTTCTAGTCTATCATGGTATTTGCCACTTATCGACGAATCCCATGCAATCTGTTCGAATTCCGTGCATGGTATTGTTCATCTTGGTATCGGGTAAGGGGTGTTCGGGTGGTGCGATGGTGCTGTGTGTACCTTTCAGTGCAGGGGCGTCCTACTGATTTGGAACATTGTAGGGCAAGGGCCTACTGTGCTTGCAGTAGGTGCGGGTGGGGGTTGTTAGGATATTTTTTTGTCTCATCTTACGGTTCTCAGTCCTTTCTCCCTCTCTCTGGGAGGCGGTCCGATATAGACTGAAATACTGTCTCAAAGGGCCGTTAAACCCTAAAGAATCAATCAATCAATCAATGGTATCGGATACATGTACCATAAGGTTCGCCATTCGACAAATTCCATATATGATATTTGAATCTTAAGCATTACGTTGCCCATCATGGTGTTGGGTAGCCTTGGATTCGCCATTCGATGGATACCATGAATTGTATTCAAATCCCATGCATGAAATTGCACAGCATGATGTCGACTAGCATGGCGTTCATTATTCATGGTATTCGAAGTTCATACATAGTATTGCCCAGCATGGTATTGGATAACATGGTTCGCCATTCGACGAATTCCCTGCATGGCATTGCTCAGCATTTTACTTTTGACAGTCGATAAATCTCATTCATACCAGTATTCAAATCCCATGCATGGTATTACTCAGCAAGGTATTGGCTAGCTTGGGATTCGTCATTCGATGAAATCCATACATGGAATTTAAATGCACAGCATGGCATTGGGTCGTATGTTTGCTTTTTGACAATTGCTGAATCCCATACATGGCATGTGTACTCGGATTCCATTATGGGATCGTTCAATACGTTATTGGGAAGCATGTGTTGGCTAATCGACGAATCTCATGTATGGTTTTGAAATCTCATGCATGGTACTGTCAAGCACGAAGCATGGTATTTGCTAGCAACCCCATGCATCATATTCGAACCTCATGCACAGCATTGCCCAACATGGTTATGGTTAGCATGGGATGATTTGTCAGTCGACGAATCCCATGCACAGAACCACTTCCCATGGGAAGTACTGCCCAGCAGAATTGTGGTTACCCTGGAGTTCGCCCTCCGAGGAACGCTAGAATCATCATGCATGGTATTCGAATAGCATATGTGTTATGTCGAGTGTGAGAGATGGCGATTCGATGAGTTCAACGCATGGTGTTCGAGTCATATGCATGATATTATCTATGGTATTGACTGATATGGGAATTGCCATTCGACGAATCCCAGGCATGGTATTCGTGCCCCATGTGTGAGTTTGCCAAGTATGGTATTGGCTTGCATTTGGTTTGTCTTTTGACGAATTCCATATATGGTATTTGAATTCCATGCATGAAATTGCCAGTTTGATACTGGCTAGCGTGTGATTTGCAGTCGCCGAATTCCATGCATATAGTATACAAATCCCATTGATTGTTTTCCTAGCATGTCTTTGGAAGTATGGGATTTTCCATACGATGAATACCACGCATGGTATGGTGTTGGCCACCATCGTATTTGCTAGCCTACGATCGCTTTTTGACAATTTACATACATGGTATTCGAATAGCATATGTGTTATGTCGAGTATGGTATCGGCCAGCATCCTTTGCATGGTTATTCCACCATGGAATACATGCAAGCCAATAACATGCTGCGCAATAACATACATAGACTTCGATTACCATGCAAGGGATTCGTCGAATTTTGACCTCCATGCTAGCCGATACCATGCTGAGCTATACCAAGCATGGGATTTAAATAACATGCACGAAATTTGTCGAACTGTAAACCCCATGCTAGCCGATACCATGCTGGACATACCATGCATGGATCGAATACCATACCATGGTATGGCATACCATAATATTCGCCGAATGAAAACCCATATACTACTTAATACCATTGATGACAATCTCATGCATGGGCATTGTCGAATGGCAAACCTTGTGCTAGCCATTATAATGCTGGCCAATAGTAGGCATGGGAATTGTCAAACGGTGATGCTAGGCTATCAAATACGATAATGGGCAATACCATGCATGGGATTCGAATATTTGAAAAAAAAATCCCATGCAAGCCAATACCATACTTGGCAATGCCATGATTGAAATTTAAATATCACGCATGGGATTCGTCAAATGACAAGCTCATGCTGGGCAATTACATGTGTAGAAATCATTTACCATGCAATGGCAAAACACATAATAGCCAGTCCATACTGGGCAAAACCGCACATAAGATTCAAATGCCATGCAAGATATTCTTCAAATTTTAATGGCAAATCTTGTGCTATCCAATATCAAGCACTCACACATGCCTGTGTGCACAGACGCTCGTCAACATACACCACAGGTAGTGCATATGTTTTATATCATTTTTACTGTCTGCTAGATAGTGCTTACTGTCTGCTGTGTCCTGTCAACTGTTTACAATATATTGTCACTGCTTCCTGTCTATTGTACTTCTACTGCAAGATCGATTTTGCGCATGTGCAAGAACATGGGCAAAAGCCATGAATGTATTTGCGTGCTAATGCAAAACACATGCACAAAAATATGTGGTTGTAGGAAGAAGAGGTAAACAGTAGACAAGATGCAGTAGAAATTATCCAGTGTACAGCACACAGTAGAGAGTCAGACAATATATTGCCAGTATATGTGCATGTACTGCAGATGTACAAAGTTCTGTCGCAGTACAGTGGACAGGAAACAGTAACGTTTCTCAGTAATGGACATATTCAGAAACGGCGTCTGGTGGATGAATCACGGCGTCTTAACTATTGTCTGATACGGCTCTCTGAAGTTTGAATTTCAAACAAGAATACACATGAATTAATCGTTCTTAAAACAAGCAGTTTATTACTTTATAGAATACCACTCTTTTTCCTATAAGGTACAGAGACATTAGGGGTTTGTAGGATTGAACATTGTTTTCCACACTTTTCTGCTTAAAGCATACATGGTTGCCCTCATTAAATCGTCTCAATGGGGCAGTTTTAAACATTCTACAGATTCTTGGCTAAATTTGAATAAAAAACTGCAGAAGCATTAAATGTTCATCGATTGCCTTTCAAATATTTGTTTGACGTTAGGCGATTGTCATGAACAACGTTTTCAGGAAATGACTTTATAAATAAGCATCTTGCTTACTGTCAAATCCTGATACTTTTGAAATTGTATTGTAGTATATGTATGTAATTTATAGTTAATAAAATATCGTTTAAACTAACGTTTTCGATTGCCATCGTTCTCTACCCTGTTGTTTTCAAATCGATTTAACTTCCTTCGTGTACAAGACAGAGTCAACTGAATACGCACAGTGTGTCTAGAATACATTCAATTTTATCTGTATATGGTGGAAATGATCAAAATGTGTAGCAAACTTGAACATTTTGGTCTATTTTGTTGTTTTGGGGGTTAAAAAGTCGCAGATTTTGCGTTTAAGCCTAAATTACAGGCAGCTTTATTGGGATTCAACAACTAAAATTCGTGAGGCACATCTTTGAACATATATTAAAGTCGTAACATAGTTACCTTGATTTTTTAATTCATTCTTGCTGCTGAAAAAAGAAGTTTTGTCGACTTACCCTAAACAGCCGCGTAAATTTTTGACCCGCGTTCGTGATTGCCGCAAGTGTTCAGGATTGCCGCCTACCCGGTGTGAACTTTGTCATGGATGATTCTTATTCAAACTTGATTGATTAAAGAGTCAGCCAAACTTGAATGCGAACTGAAAGCCAAAATATTGTAAGCACATGTTTCAGTTTCAAATTATAATATTCAACTTGTGCCGCCCATGCTTACTCTACGAGAATAGTAAGCGAATTTTTCATTAATTTGCAGCTGTGTTCGCATAATTAGGCTTTTGAGATTTTTATTTCGAATGCCGGAAATATGTCAATAAATGATATCATGCTCTGAAGTAACATATGGGGTGATTATTAACCTAAAAGCATATATTCCTGTTACCTCACTATATTATCTAACATGTAAAGGAGACGATATTTATCATTGTATTGTGATAGCTACAAGTAAATGGAAAACGTGTTTTTTTAAAAGGCTTATGCATAGGGCCTATGCTCCAACCAGCCTGCCGCCCTTGTGAAGTCGGTTGAGAAAAGGCCAAAGCATGCCAAAACGCTCAAACAGTATAAAGACTTTGGAGATTCATAAGACATCCATGGAACAAACTGCGCATATGCTCAAGTTAGTCTTATCACGTTCTTCAGGGAGTTTTTCTACGACACGGCTTGTAAAGATTTTATCGTCGTCGTCCCGTAGTAAAACAGAAAAGGATCTAAGAACGTTATTTTCAGCAGAAAGTTTCTGTAAGTCTTTGTTTTGTTATTGAATATATCAGGGGCATGAATGGGGGCTACTTTTGCTCTAGCATGCTTCAAAGCCTTGGGCGTGGGTGGGAGGTTGGGGTGGGTGGGGTGAAGTATATGTATGGGATATTTCACGATGTCTTGCCTTTATGCAATTGGCTTGAAATCCCATCTAGTTCACAAACCTTCAGTATGCAAATAAGGCAGGTGCAAATAAGCACCAGTGCATCTGCGTAAAAGCAGCTACGCATTTGCATATCCCAATAGGCAGGCCCGGATCCCGACCAGTACTGGTGGGGCTCTTGATAACTAGTAGGTCTGGGAGGTGCAGAGATTTATATATGTTTGGAGGGGGCGGGGTCTTGAAAATATATGACACAATAGGGATCTATTTGAGAATTTTATAATGTCTTTTTCCGACTTGAAATATATGTTGTGACTTCTCATTAGAATCGCCTCGCCGAGGCAATTCTTATGAGATTTCACAACATTTATTTTATTCTAATCACATGGATAAATTATCTCAAACTGTGAGCAGATACTCCTTGTTATCTGCGAGTGGGGGTGGTGGGGGACTATATATATTACATAACACAGAGGCTCAGATGACGGGGCTGAAGCCCAAAAGCCCACCCCTGGATCCGGGGCTGATAGGCACATATTGTTGAAACAGTGTTGTATCAGCGTCCATGCAACGTTGTATTATTATTATTATTATTATTATTACGCTGGTATTATTATTATCATTATTATTTTCGGATTTACTACACGTAGCTAGGTGTTTTTCGATATACGCTACACTTAAATTTCTTTTCCCTATCGAAATTATGCTGAATACGCTGTTTAAGCCGATTGAATGTATAATTATCATTGTCATTATTATTTCCTCGGTAATAATGATGACAATCTCTGCTCCCCAGGTTACATTTTAATGTAATTGGGATGTTGTGAAGATAATAATACTTTTTAGTCGCTAAACTTGAATGATTGAATATGTTTTTTGGCCTTTTCTTACTCCCTCTCCTTTCTTTTCTGTAGTCTGAATTAATTGTATCATTAGATTTAGATTTATATGTTCGTAAGCTGCCTGTAACTGCTATGTTTTGTATATGTACAGTTCCTCTTATGTCATGTTTGTGACCTGAGTGAATAAAGTGATTTTGACTTTTGACTTTTGATTAACATTGATAGTTGTTTTTGGCAATAAAATATGTTTAAACTAAAACTATTGACATTGATACGGCGTTGCTTCCCAGCAGGCTCATGGCGTCGAAATGACGTCCCACTGACGTCGATGCGACGTCATCACGTCACATCGAAGTCAGGGCGACGCTATTTCGACATTTTATGCCCGCTGGGTTCAGTCTGATGTGCCTACACTTAATGGGTTGTTAGTTATCTTAATGGTACTTTAATCAAGTGCCAAATCAGCCCAGAAAGCAACAAGAAAGAATTTCCTACCCGATATTGTGCCTACCTAAGCCCGGTTCAAGAGTGCACATCTGAATGAATCTGCGCAGAAGATCCATATAAGCACAATGAAGAAATCTGTTCTGCTTAGAATCTTCTTAGAAAGCTTTGATGTTTGCCTCCACAGTAAGTATTAGTGCGACTTTACGGCCATCGGTGACTTAACGTCCAAATGTCTTGACAGCACTCTGTCATTTTCTGGCTGTCCGGGTAAACTGTCAATGACAGATCACATTCAAGTCTTGTTTAGCATTATTAGTTCGTTTTTTGAATGATATCTGGTTATAATGTTTCAGCTTATAAACATTCTGGTTATACTGTTTCAGCTTATAAACATTCTGGTTATAATGTTTCAGCTTATAAACATTTTATATCACTATTATCACCCCTGGTTAACTTTGTTTCCAAGGATGTTACGAAACGAAAAAGAGCTGTTACGAAATGAAAAAGAGTCATATTTACCAAACGACCTGGTCATCAGGTCGTTTGGTAACTATGACTCTTTTTCGTTTCGTAACAGCTATATTTCGTTAGCAGCCCTTGTATATACATAGTTAACCAGGTGTGATTATATCCTTGCTTCTTTATTTTGCTCCAGATTATAGGAAGGAAATGTCTGTGGAGATTGTGCTACAGTGTACCACCAACACCACTGTAGAGGGACCACACTGGGATGATACCACCCAAAGTCTTCTTTTTGTTAATCTCGAAGATGGTACTATAAACAGGTGGGATTCTAAAACAGGGAAACACGATACACACAAATTTGGTAAGCACGATCGAGGACTGCTGAAGGCCTCTGTCAAAGCTCGAAATTTAACATACTTTGATTTCTTTTGGAAAGCAAGCAAAATTAATTTTCAGAAACGCGGAGTCTAGCTTGACTAGCTGAATCTTTGTCGTATATATACTGAACGCCAAAAGAAACGCATACAAGTTTAGGTTCAGTTTTCTTCTGTCAGCTGATTTGTGGTTTTAAATCATATATGGCAGAAAACACTACTGACGTCTGCCAACAATATAAACTTATCTTCTTGCAAAATTAAACTTGGATTAAAGAGTTATCTCAATTTATCGTGAAACATTCAAAGTTGTTGTAAGACTTGTCTTTCCTTTCAAGGTATAACAAATTGTTACAAAACACGACTCTGATGTGTCGTTATGAAAAAGACGTCGTTTTTATTACCATGGTATTCTTCTTAGGAACATGACAGCAGTTTGAAGTTGAACACTTGTCAAATTATCTCCCTTGCAATTAAACAAATAGCAAAATAGGAAGTCCAATAACACCAAAAGTTCTGCAGTGCTGCGAAACATTTCTTTGCAAACCTTTTTACTTTACTCTTGTTAATTCATTTAATCTCTTCGTATGAATGGTTTCTGGTCTTTTCAAGAAATACAGGGTGTTAAAAGGTCTATGGAAATCCAATGGTAAGCCAGTGTTACTGTTTCTACTGCCAACTTTCACCTGATTGTTTCTCTAAAAAGCGTGGCTCGACTGCTTTGATTTTTTTCGCAATTTCTTACCCTTGCCGCGAACATTATGCCTGGAGAAAATAATTAGCTAAGCATTATATGGAATTTAAAATTCTGCTTCAGGAAGTATGGTGACTTTAAGTTTAACCCCATCAAAAAAAAAAAAAAGCGTTCTGGTCTCTAAAGTTTATGGAATATCGATGCGTTAAGGGGCTCACTCTGTCGGAATATCATAAACAAAGTAACTCAAAATGTCTAAAGAAGAGCATATAAGTAAAAAGTATGCAAAGACCAGGAACTGAAACAATCAAAATCCAAATCCAGCCCTCAAACCATAGTTGGAAACAACTAAGATTACAAATAATCAAGATACAGAGAACATATGGCCAACCGAGTGAGCAGCTTGTTCCCAAAAGGTGGCCACTCAGTAACCCAACCCAAACCAAAAATAATAAGAACATACATAAGGTAAAACATCACAGAAACTCTGACACCAAAAACAGGCAACAGAGAACCACAACAGAACTACCGCCTTGGAACGGTCAGTAATGAATTACTGGGGGGCTTAAATCTATACCTTCAAATAAATTGGGCGTATACATTGTATGCGTTTCTTATCACGTTCAGTATAGTTGTTTCCTTACCCACCATAGATAGTCAAATTGAGCCGCAACAGGAGAAAAGGAATAAAGTGGCATGTGCACCCGGCAAAAAAATCAGATCAGCCTGAGCATTCCCCCAGTCTGATCACTCAGTCTTCGCTGTTGGCGAGGAGGTAGTTTAGGTCCTTAGCTACCCTCTAAGCGCACATCGATGACTCTGATCAGACTGGGTGGATGCTCAGGCTGATCTGAGTCTTTGCTTGGCACATATGCCACTTTGTTGGTATTCTCTTGTCCGCGGCTCAAATGACGCCTGACCAACATCGGGAGGGTTCATAACGTCGCAGCGACGTCGAAACAAGGTCAGTTTGACGTTGTGTGTCCTCTGGGTGTTTTAGCTATGCCAGGCAGTTTCTGATTGGTTTTCTCTATTATATAATATATGCATGAGGCAACATCTTTCATTTTATTCATTGGCACGAATGTACAAAATCAAGTTAATAATAACTGCTGCAACGAGCGAAAACTTATCTTGCATCCACGCTGTTTCACAGTGCTTTCGGTTCTTTGGAATTTGGGGCGACAGTACGTAAAACATCTAATCGATTAATCAGATGATGCGGATTCGTAGGCTGAGTTGGGCCCTTGCCAGCCGCGAGTGCATGTCCAACGGTCCTGTTTACCTATATGCATTTTCTTGGGGAATATGTTTACAGTTCATTATCAAGCACATCTGTGTACAATTTCTGTAGCCAATAACTATCATAATTGCGGTATGTTTTACGATCGACCGGTCAAGTCGCAACACCCACCAAGCAGCTGGGACAATGACATACTTACCATATACGCGGTAATTTTCACGGGTTCAAATTTTCGCGGTTAAGGGTTACACATTAATTTTTAAACACGCGGTTAAACATTAATTTTTGCGGTTTTTAATTTTCGCGGTTAGCAACAAGCAAAACT
Source organism: Ctena decussata (assembly GCA_963989385.1). NCBI lineage: Eukaryota > Metazoa > Mollusca > Bivalvia > Lucinida > Lucinidae > Ctena > Ctena decussata. Next base: position 1,537,411 of record OZ022501.1, on the reverse strand, counting down.
ACTTCTTTTTCACTTAAGCCAGAACTGGTTCAAGTGAAAAGTACCGGCAATTACCGAAGCAAACAGAAAAAAAAAATATATATATGAACACCATGTCTACAGAAGATACTTTGTAAGAAACAGGAAATTATTTCGCGATTTTAATATTGGCGGTTTCTAAGTGACCGCGAAATACCGCGAAAATGGAACACCGCAAAATTATTTTGTATACGGTATTATGTTAACCCATTGGGTAAGACGTTGATTCAGCTTTGTGTGCCTGCTGGGCAGCTTCCAGTGGTGTAACGTCTTAACATACCCTGTAAATCTTCATTAACATGAGTTATATTTGCCCCATTGTATGAAATACATAGCAAAAAGCGGGTGAGAAAGTTTTCAGTTATGATCGTTTTGGTTCCCCGTTGAGCACTGGCGTACAAAAGCGAGCCAACGAACCTCTGTACTGTGTTAAGTTAGTGTCGAAAGCAGTTCACAAAGATTAACAAACAAAATGACTCAATTAATTACTTTTCGTGAGAAAGTCTGTTTAATTTGTTTAAAGGTGGAAATTCAAAATGGATTTTATCATAGACTTAGTACATACAAGTTCACAGGGTATAATCGATTCCGCTAATTTTCGCTTCCTGCAGAGACTGTATATCATATTTGGCTTCCGCCGAGACTGTCCGCGAACTCTTGCTTCCTGCCAAGACTTCTGTACATGACAAATGGCTTCCTGCATAGACTGTCCGCGTGATTCTGCTTCCTGCCGAGGCTCTCGGCAGGAAGCAGAATCACGCGGACAGTCTCGGCAGGAAGCTATTTTTCGAGGACAGTAGTCTCTGCAGGAAGCAAGAGCTCGCGGCCAGTCTTAGCGGAAGCCAAATATGACGGACAGTCTCTGCAGGAAGCGAAAATTGGCGGAATCGATTATACCCTGTTGTTACGGGCCAACTCTCCTACCTTCCATTATCTACAATAGTAGATTTGCGCATAGCTTCGTATATATTCAATCTCTGACAACTGCGTCAGGGAGTTAACTCTTTGGCTCAGTGGTTAGAGCATTGGACTATCACCCGGGAGTTCCCGGTTCGAATCCCAGCAAACGACTAGAAATTTTTTCAGCTATGCTTTGGTCCGTTTGTTGCGGCAGCAATGTCGTAAGATGAGGGCTCGTCCGGGATAGGACATTCTAAGCCGAAATGGCTTTCAGTCATCATAAATGATGACTTCTTTGAAGTGGGGGAGTGTTACGGGCCAACTCTCCTACCTTCCATTATCTACAATAGTAGATTTGCGCATAGCTTTTTGTATATATTCAATCTCTGACAACTGCGTCAGGGAGTTAACTCTTTGGCTCAGTGGTTAGAGCATTGGACTATCACCCGGGAGTTCCCGGTTCGAATCCCAGCAAACGACTGGAATTTTTTCAGCTATGCTTTGGTCCGTTTGTTGCGGCAGCAATGTCGTAAGACCTGTGAAGTTGGCTTCTTTATAAAGAACCCATAGAAAGGTCTACTTAGGTATCTTATACAGTTTAGTAGCCCGTTTTCAATCAGGACCGCATCGGTGGCGTCTGCTGCATTTAATGTAACTGCAAGTCAGAGTTAACTAAATGGTCATAAACGAAGGCTTAATACCGTAATGGAAGTCCTTTAAATTACCCTCATTGTTGTATATACCATAGCCAATCACTTGCTACAGCAGAAACGGTATGGATGGGTGAATGACTTGTGACTTTACGTCCTTTTCAACAGTATTTCAGTCACATCAGGACGATGAGAGGGTGATAATAAGATGCTGTGTTCAATGGAACCTCGATCACGGTTAGAAAGATTCTCGCCTCTATCGGCCCAGTAGAGGGGCTCGAACCAGGGGCAGCTAGATAAGTAGCCCTTAACTCACAGAGCAACCGGGGCTGCTAGAAACGGTATGAACCTGAAAGTTCTGATAACCAGGTGCGCGATTGTTGGTAGTCAATGCAGATAATAGTCACAATGGTCATGGATCTTATTCGCATTTTGGTTGGTTAATTTGATGCTTAACGTCCACGGTAAACAGCTAAGGTCATGTCGGGACGGTCAGTTAACCTAACAACACTATTCCTGGGCAGGCTAAGACCTCCTTAGCGGTTAAACAGCACTAAGTGCACATACTTCCGGCAGTAACTGACAACTGCCCTTCTTGAATCAGCAGAAGGAGAAACGAAAGTATATGTGGCCAGACCGGGTTTAGAGTGAGTGAGTGATATGTGTTTTACGGCACATCAGCGCACAAAGGCTATTTCGCGCCGAACCGGGTTTAGAACCCAGGACCTCTGACTTATGAGTCAGGTGCCCTACCGATTGCGCTATGCGGCCCGGCTCTTATTCCCAATTTAGTGATATCGATGCTTGTACTAATTTGTCAATTTCTTTTAACCAGTTGCAACTGCGTTTAGGTTTCAAAAACTTGCATACGTACCGCCAATACAAACGTGGACTGCATCTATTCTATTCTATATTATCCATTAGCCTTGCAAGGTCGTTGGGGCACCACAGATGACTTCGCAGCAATTTCTTTTCGCCTTGTCCTGTTTATAGCTGCTGTAGTTGAACTTGCAAAATCCAACCCTGTCCACTGTTTAATATTGTCTTCCCACTTCTTCTGTCTACCTCTTCTTTTTCCTTTCACTGTGTCTTGTAGAATCATCTTGGCTTAACCAGAATATCTTTAGATGTGACCAAACCACCTTAGTTTCCTTTTCTTGACCATGGTCAGGAGTTCATCTTATTCTCCAATGGCTACGTGGATCTTTCTGCGAACCTCCTCATTGGTTTTGTGGTCCTTGTACAAAATGTTCAGTAACCTTCGGAAGCATCTCATCTCCATGGTCTGCATTCTTTTCTCTAACTCTGCTGTCAGTGTCCACGATTCACAGGCTTTCAAAAAACAGAAATGACAAGGGAACGCATCATTTCCACCTTTGATCTAAGAGGTATTTTCCTATCTCTCTAACTTGGCTTGATCTCTCTCTCTGGATGCCATTGGCGCTGTTTGTCATAAGTTTTGTCTCTTCAGTACTATCTCCATCTTATAACTTATGCTGAAGAGAGTGGGTGACAGGAGACATCCTTGCCTAACTCAAACTGTTCTTATGAACCATTCTCCTGTGCTGTCATTCATCTGGACTGCACTTGTAGCCTTGTCGTAGAGCTGCTCAGTGGTGCGAACTAGATTTGCACTGATATTGTACTTCTGCATGGTGGCCCATACCGCATGTCGAAGGATTTTTCTTTTAAATCAATGAAGACACGGCATAGGTTTTGCTGATATTGGAGGTACTTTTCACACAGGATTCTGAGGTCGAAGATCTGTTCTGTGGCGCTTCTCCCGGCTCTGAACCTAGCCTGTTCTTCAGCGATTACCTGTTCGTCTTGGGGTTTAAGCCTGTTCAAGATGACTTTCAGCATGATTTTGCTCGAATGACTGATAAAGCTGATAGTTCTGTAGTTCTGGCGGAGCTGTAGGTTGCCCTATTTAGGGGGTTTAATAATCAGTGACATGGGGTAGGCCATTCTCTTGTTCTCCAGATCTTTTACAAATCTCTATTAAAACATCAGTCATGGTCTCTCCGCCAGCTGGAACATGTTCAGCTGCTATATTATCAACTCCGGCAGACCTTCCTTTTTCAGTGCTGCTACTGCAATCTTAGACTGGTGTCAGTCCATTAAATAAAACAAGACCGTAAACGACTACCTGAAAATGAATATACATATCATACTCTATCACTTCATTTCGAAAAATGTTGGATTTAATGGTTAAACAAAACCAGTGAACACAGCATAATTGGGCGAAAGTCTTTATAGAAGTAGTTTAGGGCCAGGATAGAAATCGAATCTGAGTGAAGTGTTACCGGTAATACTCGAGCAAGCCCTGCTCAGCTTGGTAAAACAGCTAGATTAAGTGGGTCCTCGTAGGTTAGGGATAGGCCCATCTATTTTGGTTCTTTGAGTCTTGTCGTTTATATCATAGGCAGTGGGCAAGTCATTGACTTGCTGAAAGGAAATTAGACGCTCTTACCTCCATGCCCGGGCCTCCTTGAATCTCCCAGCCCGATGGGACAATAAGGGGCAGTAATAACACAACATGTGTTGTGTTACATTTCCCTCCAAAAGAAGGAAGCTATAAAAAGCAAGCACATGTGTACGCTGAGGTACCAATTTTACCTATTCTTATTTGGCTGTTGGATTTCATTGGCTAAAGAGAAATGATTTCCGGTTAGCTTATTCATAAGATCAGGTGAAACAATTCTTATTGCAAACATGAATAATGCATAAAAAAGTGAAAGTTAAACCCAGCTTCAAATTTTAGTGTTTACTAAGGTACGGCGCATCATCTGTATCGTAATTGATTGTTTTATACCTATTGGGAAACGAAACGCTGTTGTCTAGTTTTGGTTTGCTAATGAGATTTAGTAGGGCAATTCATATTTACACAAAAAATGCATTCGTTGCTGAAAATGTGCAATGCTCAACAAAAAATAATATGCCGTACGTTATTCAAGACAGTGAAAATTTGCAATAAATATTGTTACCTGCCGTACCTTAACAAGCTCTGTGATTTTGGACTGGACATCTCTTTATCGATTTTTTTCTATGCGGCGAAGACAGATTTAGGAGTAATAAATGCAGAACCAGATTAAAATGCCCTGCTTGTAAAGTGAACACAGTCTGAAGACCTTTCCAATAAATCCCAAGAACGCAACACAGACCCTAGGGTTGTCAAAGGAGTCTCGGATAGACAATAATCTTTACGTTTCAACTGTATGATATATGTGTTTGCAGACTCTAAATGTTGCAACTGATAACTAATTGCCTAATATTACTTATCAAATTGGAATTTGCTTCAGATCAGTCTGTATCCTTCATAGTGCCATGTCGTAAAGGCGGCTATCTGATTGGTCTTGGCCAGACTGTGTCACACTTTGACTGGGACTCCAAGAAAACAACGACCTTAGTGAAAGTAGAGGAGGGTAAAGAAACGAGATTCAACGACGCTAAGTGTGACGCCTCTGGCCGACTCTGGTGTGGTGAGAATATATCATTTTTTTACAATGATAAGAAAAATATCTATGTAATCTTCTCCACATTTTAATACGTCACACCGAATAGGCGGCAATCAAAAACGCTCATGCAGTCGACGAGTGCAGATCAAAAATCATTGAAAACAGCGTTTTCGATTGCAAATTATCGCCAATTTGCAAGTGAAAACGCTGTTTCTAACGGTTTTTGATCCGCGTTAAAGGTAGGTAGGTCCCTGTACTTTGGAATGCATCATAATTTTGATGATTTTTTTTATCCAAGTTGTTGGAAAGCACTTATAAAGAGGAAATGAATAAGTTTCACTAAAAAGTGTCAATAAAAAAATCGTAGAAAAGTCGTTTTGCAAGGGATTTCCTTACTCGGCTTCGCACACCAGTTAGCGCTATTTTTAGTTCGAGCCAAAAATAGATAACATAGCTGACGTCATGCTGCATTGCATTTCGGGATAGTTTTAACCCATCCGCTATGCCAGGACCTCTGGAAGAGCTCACGGCAAGAGCAAATTAACCGCTGGCAAATGACATCAGACACTGCGGACTATAGATATATATACATATTTATGTTTAGAACTGGAATTCCAACAAAAGAAAATAAACCAAAGGGAAAACGACAATTTTCTACGACATCTGACGATTTTCTCAGTAGCAACAGTTTCAGAAAAATGGGAGAATTCAATACTACCCAGAAAAAGACAAAATTATTTTGTGAATATAATTGTTATCGCTAGGCCAGGAACCTACCTTTAATCGATTGTTAAGAGCGTTTTCGATTGCCGCTGTCAGAAAGTGGCTTTCCCCCTCTAGTAGTTTTCCTCCCCGGAAAATGACTATGAATTTTCCATAGTAGAATTTCCCACCGGTAAAATGGCTATACAGTAGAATTCCCCCCCCCCCCCCCACCCCTATATAGCCAATTTTCCCGTGGGGAAATCTACTATACGTGTTTTTTCATAGCCGTTTTTCCCCTCTATAGTGGATTTTCCCCAAGTAATACGGCTGCAGGAAAACACGCTACATGGTGTTATTTGCTCCCTCTGCAGTCATTATAGTGAGGGTCATAAATGAAACAGAAATGCGAGTTTCTGTCCGAAAAATACCACCGGATAACAGATGCTAGAACCGCATGCACGAGTCCATCAGTCTGTCTTATTTTCGTGTTGGGGAAAACAGGTAGGCATTTTGCTTTTCCGTGCCAGCCAAAACGCTTAAGAGTGTACGTGGTTGAGGGCATAAATTTGTATAATTTTGTGTTTGTACAATCGTTCATCTGTGCGTGCGCTCAGTGGAGTGCCTGGACTAGTGTTCACCTTTCATGAAGGATTCTTGGGCTCTCCCATTGGGACACAAGTCTGATTTAATGCACTTCCGTTGAATCAAACACGACTGGACAAAGAACCCGTTCAGCTTCCTGTAAGCTTGTATGCGTCTATATGTGTATGGATCTTTGCGATGGGAAGAAATCACAATTAGCTCCTTTCTTAGATAAGTAATTATTTATTATTATAAAAGATATGGTCGGTAAATTTGCATATTTTTTTCGGAATAAATCGATTTTATTACCTTCCTTTAAGATAAAAAAACATTTCTAATGCAGTTAATTTCGTAAAATGTCTCTGTTCCATGCCGTTCCGTTTCGTTCCGATCCGCAAAATACCAATAGCAGTACCAAATTCTCTAATAGGTCATTTCTGGTGGGGGGAAAAAGGACTACGGGGGAAAGGTGGCTCTATGAGGTCCGGACAATCCACTATATAGTCGTTCTTCCTATAGCCCTTTTTCCGGGGAGGAAAGGGGGAAAAACCACTCTCTGACAGCCGCCTTTCCGGTGTGTTCCCGCAGACACAACACGTGGATGTAGCCATGTATCAGCGTGTCGACTTTGATACGACGCTCTTGCATAGAAAGCTGTGACACGAGTTTAGTAGGCCGAGTTCGAATGGAGCAAAATCTATAGTCAAACAAGGAGATTAGCATGTTGTTTGTGCATGGTTTCGTGCTTTGACCCAGTAGGCACATGTCGTCGTAATGACGTCAAACTGACGTCGATGCGACGTCATGAAGTCGCATCAACGGCAGTTCGACGTCACTTTGACGTTCTGTGCCCGCTGGTGATTATTCACATGCTGGACCACAGCATGATTGATTTTGAGAGACAAAAATGCGGGTTCGTGCGTATCAATAACCTCAACGCGACGTTTTACGTCATGTGACTTTCGTCACTAGAAGTAGCGAACATGACAAACATTTTTTCTTCTTATTTTCAACCTATTTCGTCAGTGTATTTGTTTATAATGATGCAAGAATATTGACCAACCATAAATATTTTCTTGGTCCATCTTGGTGCTCTTGGTCCATCTTGGTGCTCAAAAATCGTCCTCGTCGAAAATGAATGTTAAAAAAATTGTTGGTCTCTATAATTTTCATTTAGAATATGTACCTACTACGGTCCTTTTTCAGGCACAATGGGAAAAGTGGTACCCCTAGATAACCCGGGGCTACCCATTTCCTCACTCTATTCTTTCGAGCTGGACGGCACGATAAGAAAACACAAAGAGAATATCACGATTTCTAACGGTCTCGCCTGGTCGGCGGATAATAAAACCATGTATTATATCGACTCCATACCGAGAAAAGTCTGGGCATATGACTTCGACTTAGCCACAGGAACAATGAGTGAGTAGTTTCCCACCAAATTCTAGCATTCTTTAAGCATAATAAATGAGCCGCGACACGACAAAACCAACAAAGTGGCATGTGCGCTTAGCGAAGACTCAGATCAGCCTGGGCATCCGTCCAGTTCGATCAGACTCTTCGCTAAGCACTTAATTAGTAGCTTAGGGTCGAACCTACATCCATGCGGACAGTGACATAGGGAACTTAATGCTTCAATATGGCGGAAACTACCGATAGCGACTTACGGGTTTATCCGAGAGCTTACCTGTTCAAATAATGTCGAGTGTTATATGCAATTACATAGGAATATAATGTAAAATGTGAAATTAAATACATATATGATATTACGACAATTTTTTATAAGTTATGATCATAAACTTCAGTCTTTGTCCGTTAATATGGTATAAAAATATAAAAAATAACTTCATGTTTTGATTCTTCCATCGGCTTTTGAAGTTTTCAGCTTCAATTACATGGAATTATATAAGAATAATGTTGAAAATGCCTAAGAAGCTATGTTCAGCCTAAAATTTGAAAATGATCGGATTTTCTATAAAACTTTTGTAAGTTATCACCACTGAGAGATTTTTACAAGGTTTACATTGATGCAATTCATTATAAAATAAGTATATTATAAGTTTCTTCCATCGATCTCTAAACATACAGAAAGTCGCGTTCTGAAACAACCTCGCTCATAATAGTTTCAAATAGTTTAAGTCCAAATTCGCCTATATTGCTCAAAGGCTTACCACTTCATTTCTTGGTATTCGTGTTTTGTTTATGTATTTATATATGTGCTTTTATTATCTAACTAAGAAAGGAAGAATATTCATATTGTCTTATTAAGAAAGAAAGAAGGAAAGAAAGAATAAAGGAATGAACACAAGAAAGGAAAAAAAAAGAGAAAGAAGTCACGTAACTCTTACACGTGACCATCAGAAATGAACAGACAGTTAATCGACTAATTGTTGTTTTAAACAATCCCTTTATAAGCTAAAAAAACAATAATTACATATTTTGGTAACGGTCGATCAATCTATTAATTATTATCCTAATTGCTAATGTTTGTGCTAACATTTTTGATTGAAATTTATTTGAGTGTGATGGGGCGTATATATCAAAGAAACCAAAATATGTTTTGTGTATCCCAGGGTAGAATCTTAGAATCCGCAGAATTGTATTATTGACTGACAGATTTGCTTATTCATAATCAGGAGACACGAAGACACATTCACTGTATTGCTCCCTTAAGATATTAGTGTCGAAAAAAAATGTTTATTGTAATAAACTAAATCATGGTGAAGATTTTCTTGTAACCGTGGCAGTGCAAGGATTAATATTGCTAAGTAACATTTTTCTTGCAAGGCTATTTTTTTCCTTAACTTTATTTGTAATATTTCTGTTTATAATAAAAGTTTATCACTTTAATTTATGACTGTTTTAAGTGATGCTAGAAAGGAATATTGAAAGATATTTTGTGCTATTTTCTGTATTTCTTCTAATATGAGTACTTACGATAATAAACCTGTGCAACTGCGCATACTTATGAGCCTCTGACATATGCAAACTGATAAGACTGAACAGTGTCTGATCAGTTTGCGCAAGATGATCGGAATTTGATGACAATTTACAGTACAATTAACATGCTTATTACACGACGATTAATCGATTATCGATCATAAAATCCGATATTACCTCTTAACTCTTTTTGTAATTGTCAAAAGTTTGTTATGAAGTCATCTTTATATGAACATAAATAAATGCAAAAATATAAAGCTGCAATATTGAATTTATAAAATTAGTTATGAATGCAAACCGACTCAGACCATCTTATGCATTTGCGAAACACTGGTCTGAGTTTATGATCAGTTAATAATTTGTTTATTTATTTTTGGTCGCAGAAAAACATAGAAAGTCCGACTAATCTTAATTTTTTTATCTTTAATGTTTTAAATAGCGCAGCTTAGTTACATGCCGAGAGACACAATTTATATAAAAGTTTTAAACAGTTTTATCAAAACAGAGAATAAAGAGAAAAAGGTTATCGTTGCTGTTGAGAAGTTGTTTAACATCACAGTAAACAAGATTTCAGTCATGTCGAGAGGTTGCCTCTGAATTTGTAGGACTACAAGTATTGCTCGGCGTGCGATAAATGACACCCAGGTCTAGCAGCTCTGCCGCAGAAGCAACAGGCAGCCAATCTATTTCGCGAGCCCGATGGGCGTGGCAAAAGTAAAAAAAAACGAGAAAAACTATGTGGGTGGATGGGTATCTGTATCAGGCTTAATCTTTCAATAAAGATGAGGCCGTCAAAGGGACCGATATATCATAATTTCATTATTATAATCATTATTGTTTTATGTTTTTATTGTCAGAAACTAAAACAAACCGCTGTCAAAACTGACCAATAGTCAGATTTATTTTCTCGCCAATTCTTACGAAATGTGACCTAAATATCAGAGAGAGGGGAAAAAGAGGCTTATTACAACGAATAGGAGCAACTAAAAAAGTAAATTGATTTGATCTGAGGAAAAGAAAATGAAAATCCACATAGTTAAAAAACTAAAAATCTTTCCATCCAGCTCCTTCGTATTGTTATTATGCTGATAAATATTAAACACCGTGACGACAAAACCGGCTTCAGAGAAGTTCAACACCTGTACAGATCCTGGGATATGGACATCTATATCACATTCCTAATATCGATTAATGCCTATCGCTCCCCGGGTCTAAGGGAAGTAACTGCATTCACATTAATACTCGCTCCAGGTAACACTGCTTAGCGCGAATTGAAGACATAAGCTCCAGTTGGATGACTCTGATCTGAGTCTTTGCTGGGCGCACATGCCACTTTGTTGGTTTTGTTGTGTCGCGGCTAAGATATGTATGCAGCTGCATAAGAGCTTCCATAAAATTAGACAAAAATTGTGGCACCTAAAAATATTACCGTAATTGTCCTAAAATGGAACAGTTTAGATTTACAATGAAGTAATGGGTTTAAAATATGCAGGTGGAGTGTCAAACAGTGATCATCAGGATCAGGCTGCTCCTTTAGGAGCAGTCTGATCTGAGTCGGAAGTGTTCCCAATATGTAGACATCGTTACGGACCGTCCCAAGGCGGTCGGTCGTCTGTTTAAGTACCTCTTTATAAACCCTCAAAAGCGCTATAAAGCAGACGACAAAATGTTTCGTCCAAGCTATAGTACATGTATATTGTGAATTCAAAACCTACAGGGCAAACATTATAGATTTAGATGAGGCGGCTGAAATTCAACTATGTGCGTTTTGTCGCTGAAAGTGTTATATCGCAACTGCTCTTTTTGTTTTACATTTGAGCCGCGACACGACAAAACAATCAAAGTGGCACGTGCACCCAGCGAAGACTCAGATCAGCCTGTCTGATCAGAGTCGTCGCTGTATGCATGGAGCTAGCTTAGACCCTCAGCTACCCCATTAAGCGTACAGCGCAGGCTCTTATCAAACTGGGCGGCTGTCAGGCTAATCTGAGTCTTTACTGGGCGCACTTGCCACTTTGTTGGTTATGTCATATCGCGGCTCGTTTTACATTTCGAGCAATGTCAGTGTCTTAGATGTTTTGAGCTGTGTGACAAAAGCCTGATTCCTCGATGAATTAAGTATTTCTTTCCAATATTTATCAGGTAAGGAACGTGTGGCAGTAGATTTTGGTGGTAAAGATACCCTGGCTACTCTGTGTGTCCCTGATGGTATGACAACCGACACAGAAGGAAAACTCTGGGTAGCATGTTACACTGGCGGGAAAGTCGTTAGGTTCGATCCTGAAACAGGTACGGAACTCGGTGTAGATTGTAGTAATCTTAATCATGCCGCGGTACTCGGATCAGCTCCAAGGGCATCAAATTTTGTTCAGGACATCAAGCTACTCTTTCTCTTCTTCTTTTTTTTTTTTTTTTTTTTTTTGATGTTAACATATATTACAACCAGGTCAGCGTAACAGCCACTTTATTACTGAAGACACAAAGCTATAGCATCTTTAGCTAGCCCCATTGTTCTTAAACGTATGAAGATAATCTTTACGAAACTTACGCCTCAGCCAAGATCAGATGAAATTTTATGTTTCACCAGAGGTGATTTTTCAAGGTTTTCTGAGGGACTTCATTCTTTTATTTCTGAAATCTATAGATGTAGCAGTTTTAGAAAACGTAAATGTCACCTATAACATTTTATATTCTAGTGTTCATTTTTGTTAAACAGGCTATATTTCACTCATAAAAAGAATACAGACCCCACTTTTTAAATATTTTTATTTTCAACTTAAATAAGAATAAAGTTTGATAATTTATTATGAATAACAACAACATATCAACATTGAAATTTGTATGCGCAAAAAAACTAAAAATAATATTTTTTCATTTTATTTTTTGTTTCATTTAATGAAAATTCCTTCATAATTAGGGGATATACCTTGTATTGTTTTGTCAAGTTTCTCTGTGGGTCACCTGATTTTCAATTGATTCACATTTTGAAAAGTAAAGTCAATGACCTTTCAGGTGGTGTGCTATTTATTTACGTTTGTAAAATGAAATGCAAGATAAATGCGAGGAAACAAATTTGCCCAAATTATCTTAAAACATCTACGGACAGGACATTTCTGACTTGTACTTGAAACCCTGCAAAATGTCTATGCATATATTATAAAATTGCTGTAGAATAGATCAACAGGTGAAAAGTCAATTTTATTCACTTCATATAGTCACCAAAAAACCTGTTTGTTGAATAAGAAAAACAAATCACAATATTGTGTCTTGTTGTATCTTGTTATGTATTCTGAACCCACTTTTCCATAATAAGAAAACAGAATAACAATACTGTTATGCCAAAAACCTTATCAAACTGACAAAAACAATTGTGCCACTGGTCAAAATACACTCAAAATTTAAACGATGACACGGTTCTGATATCCCAGCGTGTCTACGGACAAGACAAAAATTGAAGTAAAATTAGTAATTGCAATAAATCTGTGGATTCTATTGTTTAACTTAAACCAAGCTTTAATAAATAAATAATGGCCAAAATACTCATAAAATGTGAACATTAATGTAACTAAAAATTTTCTAAAAGCACAGCATATCTATGACGGCCCTTTTGGGTTTTTTACCAATGTATTGCAGATATCTGCATTTCAAATACAGATATCTCTATCAATATAAGACATATATCTGTAGTTTTGAAATCAAAGATATCTCTAATTGCAAAGCAGATATCTGTAATTGAAAGAGATATATATCTAGCTGTAAAATGCAGATATTTGTATTTTTTATCATAATATAGATATCTGCATTTCAGTTAGAGATATCTGCATTTCGAATACAGATGTCTGCATTTCAATTAGAGATAGTCTAATGAAGCTGTTATACATATATCTGCACCTGAAATACAGAAATCTGTAATTGTTATGCAGAAATATGTATTTGAAATTCAGATATCTGAATTTTTTTACTAAGAACAGATGTCTGAATTTTAATTACATTTCAGTACAGATACCTGTGTTAATGTTCGAAAACAGCTCAATCATCATTTACTGCACTGTACATGAATGATCTTATCCAGTTCTATTAAAAAAACAGGTCAAATAAGTTGGGCCTGGTAGTATAGTTGGATGCACGTACGACTGGCAACGAGGACGCTGGTTCGATCAGAGTCTAGTCAGGTAACGCCGGGCCGCGTAGCGCAATCGGTAGGGCACCTGACTCATAGGTCAGAGGTCCTGGGTTCGATACCCGGTCTGGCCGAATACTTTCATTTCTCTTTTCGCTGATTCAAGAAGGGCAGTTGTCAATTACTGGCGAAAGTATGTGCACTTAGTACTGGTTAACCGCTTAGGAGGTCTAAGCCTGTCCAGGAATAGTTTGGTTAGGTAAACTGACTGTCCCGACATGACCATAGTTGTTTACCGTGGAAGTAAAGCAACAAATCAAAACCAGTCAGGCAACATCCTTCTGTAGGAACTTTTCCCCCTACCTCTGATTAAAGTAGAGCACGTGTCAGTGAATGTTGGAATGATGGGCCTGCCCCGGAAAAGGTGTGGTTAGATCCACTGGGTGTCTTGCCATGACGGTGTTGACCAAAGTTGTTTTACGGGGTTGTTAAACACTTAAACAACCAACCAACGGGGTCTGACAGCACATTAGGCTGCGTGTTTGACTGTAGATCAGGAGAAAGTGGGTTTGATCTCCGGTCAGGCAACATCAAGCATGTAAAAAACCTTGAGCAAGGGTGTACAAATTATTTTCTGAAAATAAAAGTTTAAAAAAAATCGGGTTCAAAACTTGAGATATCTGCATTTCAAATACAGATATCTCTATTAAAATTAGAGATATCTGTATTTTCCATAGATAAAGATACTATTTAAAATGCAGATATCTGCATTTGAAATAACAGTATTTTCATTTGAATTGCAGATATCTTTATTTAAAACATAAATATAGATATATGCATTTCAATTCGAGATATCTTTTCTGATAAGAGATATCTTTTTTCAATAAGAGATATCTGTTTTTCGATTGGACATATAAGTATTTCAAATACAGATATCTGAGTTTCTAAAAATACTGATATCTGTTTAAGTTGAGAAATCTGCATTTGAAATGCTGATATCTGTCATTTAAATGTAGATATATTTTATTCAAAATGAGATATCTCTATTCAATAACCAAGAAGAGATATTTGCATTTCTAATACAGATATTAGTATTGGAAATACAGATTCTGCATTTAAATATAATTATCTTAAGTTGAAGACATCTTTATTTAAATGCAGATATCTGCATCTGAAATGTAGCTATTTGTATTAAATGGGTTTAAACCCGAATAGGCCGCCATACACGCTTATGGACAAGACATAATTGAGACAACATTTGTAATTATCATAAAAGGGATAGCACTTTGAGTCAGATGAAATCAAATAGCCTCTGCTGCAGAGGTTTTAATGGTATCAAATTTCTTCAAACTATTTTAGAAGGGTTGACCAAAGAATCCAGCCTTTAATGGCTCACATACCTCTATTCTATTAACCTTACCAGGTCGTCGGTCACCTACCTCACAGTTTCAATATTCAAGTATCTTCTTCCGAAGAATTAAGGGCCTCCATATAAATATCAGAAACGACCGTTAAAATCCTATATAGACAAGATTCTCCACATCATAGTTTGTCTAACAAATAAGGTGTCGAATATAAATGGGTAATGTGGAAGAAATGATGGTGGATTATAATGTGGGAGGTATGGTGCCTAAGACAGCATTCAGAAAGAGACAAGAAGGCCTTTCTCCTACTTATAGACAATGTTTTCATAACAAAGAAGATCCTGTAACCAATAATATACCATAAAACCATATATGATGCACCCTGTCCACTGTGTCTTGTCCGTAGATCAACATCATACTTGGAATGCAGGTATGGTGCAAACTATATAGCCATTAACTATTTTAAGTTAACTTTTTATAGTTGTGAAAAAATAAGCAGATGGAGTTTAAGGCCATTTTAGACATTTTACATAAATTGCTTTTTGAAATATTTTTAGAAACAGGACTTTGCTTTCTCTGTTTTTTGACAAACTGTACATCTAGGGTTTAAGAAAATGCACTTATTATCAAAGAAATGGTTTAGTTTTACTTAAATAGTCGACTATAGAAACGTTTTTACAACCAAAATGCATAGCAGTTGGAAACTTGATGGTTACCAGTCACAGTTTATCCAAATACTGTTGATCTACGGACAGGACAAAAATCTACGGACAAGACAAAATTACACTTTTTCCCTTATTGCTACTCTGTCTTCAGTGGTGGTATTATGTCTTATATGGAACAATCAATGGTAGTAAGGAATGTATTCTTTAATGAGAATTCTTTTTCCAGAGATACGCTACCTCATAGAGAAATTGTGTCTACGGACAGGACACTTTTCGCGTGACATTTCGCATGGTTATTTGAAATTGAAATTTTCACTTAATGACAATTTTTATTCTTAATATTGGTCATTTTTACACTTAAAGAATGTCTGTGGATTGTTTATAACACATTATAAGTACTGGGCACAGCAGGTTTAATTATTTGGCAGATCAGCTCATGTTGATATTTCCAAATACCTCAGAGCGTCACACTTCAGCAGCTGAAGTGTTTTTGCTATAACTCCAAGACCATATGTCGTAGCCCATTCAAATAAACTAAGTTATAAAGGGAAAAAATTGTGCTTTCTAACAAAAGTTTATTTGAGTGTGCATGACAGATGGGTTTATATTATCACCGTCATAAAATGTAGGTTTTTTCAAGTGAAACAGCATAACACCTGTTTTCAGGCTATTTTGGGCTATTTAAATTATTATTGTAAAGAAATGGCTATTCCGATCAACATGAAATTGTTAGGCCAGTGAGAGATGCTTGTTTCTGACAT
Source organism: Ctena decussata (assembly GCA_963989385.1). NCBI lineage: Eukaryota > Metazoa > Mollusca > Bivalvia > Lucinida > Lucinidae > Ctena > Ctena decussata. Next base: position 1,521,248 of record OZ022501.1, on the reverse strand, counting down.
TCTGCAATGTAGTTTATGTATCTCAGTCCTGTAAAATTTGATAGGCAAGTACATAACATACGTTCAATTCAAAAATGTCATCTGATCTTGGCTGAGGCGTTAGTATAGAACATAAATAGGCAATGCTCAGAGAATTAGAACCCTTATGCTATTTCAGTTTTTAACAAAATCAGCCCCATTTGTTAATTTTTATATGACAGTGGTGTTACCCCAAAACTTTGAAATAGTTGAAGGTATTGTCACAAAACATGATACAAAATCTAAAGCGTGCAGAGAACAGGAACCGTAAGTTCACATTCGATTTTGACGAATTTATTACCCTTTGTCAATGTTTTATAGAAAATAAAACTACTCATACAACTTTAAAACCGTTGATGATATTTTCAGAAAGCATGGTATAAATCGGGAACATCATCATTTGATGCAGCAGAGCAAAAGGACCATAACCACTTCTATTTCATACGGAGTAATATCCCTTTATTAGTTTTCATATTGAGTTGATGAAGATGTTTTCACAAAACTTAGTACGCATATAAAACTATATCAAACAATTGACGGATAACAAAAACCGCGCCCCTTTTGTTTCTAACTACGATACGCCTCTTGTCAAAAAGGTTTTGTTTAACAGAAGCTTTCTATTTTATCAGATTTTGGCTATGCACAGTTGGGGATAGAGGTGGGTTAGGAACTCATTTGTGATTATTATTTGCGGTCGCTGTCGTTGGTGTTGTGCCGTGTGGCGGCTGTAAAACATCTCTCCGTATATCACCCACTGGGCAGTTTATATTTCATCTCTGGTCCTCTGAGATCAGCGGGAATGTTCTGAGAAATCGGAATTAATGATGGGCTGAGAGTCATATTCTAGACATTTTTTTAATCAATTTGGACCTCTTTTTGGTATAAACCAGTCTTTGAATCGACTGCTTATTTGAAATGTTTTCCACTGGTTTTTGTTGCCCGACTATTGCAGGGTTGCTGATGAGTCTTTATCAGACGAAACTACGCAGCCTGGCCCACCTAGTGTAGCGGAATGTGACCAAAATTGTTCACTAAAATGATACAAGCACCAAATTAGGTATGCAGGCTCCCTAGGAGATATGTTTTACAAAAAGTAACCTTGGCCACCAAAAAAATATACATTGTATTTTGAAGATGGCCGCCGTGAAGAAAAATATTCGTTATTTTCTATGTTCTTATGAATGCTTTCATTTTATGGAACTCATTTGGGCCGCGACACGAGAAAACCAACAAAGTGGCATGTGCACCCAGCGAAGATTCAGATCAGCATGGGCATCCGCCCAGTCTGATCTGAGTCTTCGCTGTCCGCACGGAGTTAGCTTAGACTCTTTACTACTCTCTAAGCGGATATGGAAGTTTCTGATCAGACTGGGTAGATGCCCATGCTGATCTGAGTCATCGCTGCACACACTGCCACTTTGTTGGTTTTCTCATGTCGCGGCTCATTTATGATTTTACTGGTGTGTTGGGGAGGGGGACATCTGTTTTTGCTTCCAAATCAAACGTCTTTTTTAAATATTTCAAACTCCGCCGGGTAAGCCCGCCGTTCTTCTGTCGGGAAAAAGACCGAGGCATAATGATTCTATTGTGGTTTTTAACTGCAGGTAAGGAGCTGACGAGTGTGAGTTTCCCCGCCAGAAGAACTACCTCCTGTTGCTGGGGTGGCAAGAACTTGGATGAACTGTTTGTCACGTGCGGAAGATGGGGAATGACTGAAGAAGAGAAAGTGGCCACCCCTCTGGCAGGGTCCGTGTTCAGAGTCACTGGTTTGGGGTTCAAGGGAACTCCGGCAAACATCTATGAGGGATGATAGTTTTCTAAAATGTAGCTTACATCTCTTTTGTTTACAGTAGAATGCTAATTAATGGGAGCAGACAGATCTGTGCAAACAGTTTAGACTCGGATCAGATTGCTCCTGAAGGAGAGTTCACCGCATCTTTCAGACAAATTATCAAGTCCATTTTTAGGAATTATTTTAGGTGACCGAATTTCAATTTTTTTAAATCTATGTTTTCCTGACTTTGGTTCGAAGATGGCTTATTTATCATCTGAGACATTGTTTAGAGGACTATGAACAAAGAGCAATGACAAAAAGCCTAGGTACTGATTACACGGACCCTGAAAAGCAGTCTGTGTTTATGTGAAAAAGATATGCGACACATGAGACACCATATTTCCAGCAGTCTAACTGTCTGAATAATTGTTGTTAGCTGATCTATGGAAGCACCATGTACTCTAAAATACTGCAATTTGCATTGTTCTCGTTGTATGTCATATTTAGTAAATTTTAATGTATTTCAGAAGTTCAGAACCGGCTCTTAGATATTGTTTGTCTGATCTCATGATATTTCCAGTGACAAAACTCTCGCGTCCGCAACTCTGCATTCATGAAACTTTCGTGGTTTCCTATTTAGTCGGGGACATTATGGGCCCTCTACTTTCAGAGTGATAATCCTTGATCTGTCTAGTAAGATAAATTGTGCGGTCGCAACGCATTATTATAACATTATGTTCTCCCCGCCTCATCCCCCCACCCACCCAAGGAAATGGCGGAAGGGCATATAGAGTTTACCCTGTCCATGTGTGCGTTTGTGTGTTTGTATGTATTTTTGTGTGTTCCACATTTGTGCCCGGCCAGTAACTTTGTCCAGCACGGTGAGATTTGAAAACTTTTTGTTTTAGTTTTCAATCTACTTTAACTTTGATATTGTTATCAGTGTCTGAAGTGGGTCGCATTTTATCGGGGTCATTCTGCCAGGGTCACAGCCCTATTATCTGTTCAATCAGTTCAAGCTTGTTGCAACAACTCCTGCTTTAGTTTCCAACAGTTTTTTTTTTTTTTTTTTTTTTGCTGTTTTTTTTTTAACTTTCAAGATATTGAAATCACCCTCTAAAGTACCGGTAGTTTATATTTTATCGGGGTCACGATCGAAGGCTCACGATCGAAGACTCGTCGAGTGTTCTGTAAATGAGACGCCTCTCGAGAAAAGAGAGTTTACGAATATGCGAACAGCAAAGGTTCAGACCAGCCTGCGCATCCGCACAGTCTGATCAGAGCCTTTGCAAACATAAAGGAGTGACATTAAGAAATCAACAGACTCAACATGAAGGCTCTTGGCTGACTTCACGGGTTGATAGACTGGTTTTGGTCTTCATTCGCAAATACATTAAGCACCAATTTTACGTGACGCGGCTTCGAATGACACCCTAAAAAGGGTGGTGCACTGCTGCAATTGCTGTTTTTTTTGTTGATTTTAAGTCATAAATTGGACCCCTATCTCATTAACAGGTTTCATTTTTTCGTCCATGATGCATATGTTTAATATTTATTCCATATTCGATCGTTCATATTAGCATTTACATTGTTAATACCAAACACGCTGGTTTACTGGACCGTTTGCATAAGTTTCAAAATTCCTATCGTGTTTTACTCTATACTGGAATCATTATGAGTTGCTATGTTCAAAATCGTCTTTAATACGCAAGAAGAATAAAATTCTAATCTTAAGCCGTGTTCATGTGCACTTTTTGCACCCGGGTGCAAAAATACACCCGGGGTGCAAATTTGCACCCGGGTGTATTTTTGGCCACGTGAACGGTGTTTTAGGAAAAAGCACCCGGGTGCAAATTTGCCCACGGGTGCCAATTTGACCCTACTTTTGAGGTGGTGCAATTTTATTTGCACCCCAGTGCAAATTTGCCCCCGGATGCAAATTGTGCACATGAACGCAAAATGTGTTTATCAGTATACATTTTGATCTACGATTTTTTAAAATTGACTGATCTTGTATAATCGGATACCAAAATAAGAAAGTTCTCTTTATGGAATTGAAAATCCGACTGTTATCAAAACAGATATGCATACATTACTGACACTACGATTTTGGTCATTCTTAAGCAAGATGCCCACCCGTCAACGTCGTAAATGTAGAAGCGGCTGGGACCTCGAGACAACAGATGCCTTGTTGGACATCGGGAGCGATGTTACGGCGCAAAACGAATGACGATGCTGCAGTGTCCGATACAGTAGTTTATAAGAACATTCCCAAGTTAATAAAAGAGAGTGGCTTCGAATTATCTGATACACAGTGTAAATAGAGGATGAAAACTCTTAAAACAAATTATCGAACAGCTCGCGACACCCTGAAAATAAGGTGGAAGAGGCTTATTTCCCTCCGGAAACTTAACGTACGTAGGCTGAGAATAGCTCGTCCACGATTTCCGAGCAAACCCATTTCACACATACTCACACAGTGGACTTGGCAATCCCGAAAAGGTTCCCTATCGTCCTATACTCTCAAGTCCCAGCTAAATAATATAGAGTTACTGCCACTTGCAGCTTAAATGACAGAACTACGGGTACCCGCACATCCGTTGGAGCTGCCCGCGCAGTTTGTCATACAGATTGTCAAAAGAGGCCTTTGACATCCGGAAATCGTTCCGCCACTGATCAACAGTGTAAGTCCCAACGGACCCAAGCACTATAGTCGTCAACCACTCTTGACTACGTGGTTTCTCTCAATGGCCTTTTCTCTGCTCTATTCTAAACATCTTAACACAGCGAATTTCTCCTCAAAACTTTGTAACTTATGTTAAGTTTAATGTCAAATCCAGGTAGGTATGAACACAATTTATTGGCATATGAACGCTACACAAGGGGATGCAAATTTGCTCCCGGGCGCAAATTTGCACCTGGATGTAGATTTGCACCCGGGTGCAAAAAGTGCACATGAACACGGCTTTAGAAACCATGCCGGGGCTTGCCGGATTCCCTGTCACGTCATGTACAACTGTAGAAAAGTGCTCTCTCTCTCTCTCTCTCTCTCTCTCTCTCTCTCTCTCTCTCTGCGTGCGAGCCTGTGTGTCTGTCTTTGGTCTGTGGCACTGTTTGGAAGGGGCTGAGAGGGATGGAGGAGAAGACTATAAAAAAAACATAAATCATTAATTAAGATAGAATATCAAAATGAGTTTTAATCTATTGATGTGATGATATCATATCCAGTCTTCCTTACTGTAAGCTAAAGATACGAAATCTATCTTTAATACTTAAATTACTTGGAATATCAAGGATAGAATTTTAAATATTTATTGAGCATTTGTCACGCCTGGTAAACATAGTATACGCGCAATTCGATTCTCAAATTAGAATTAAAAATTCAAGCTTTCGTAAATATTTAGTAACAATAATATGAAAACAGGCACTGCATATTGATAGCAAGCACATCACTCTTTACAATGTGTGGGTGGTATGATAAAACCTCCCTATGGCTGCTACCATGTGAATTCTAATGTTTCGGACAAAAATGCGTGATGCATGATCTGACTACTCATTGTAAGATTCTGGATTCAATTTCACAATCCTTTTTTTTTTGTCGACTGAAATTTGTTATAAAAGCGTCGCAACTCTACAGCTGCGATCTCCGTCTACAAACTGATGAGAAACTGTCAGAAAACAGATTTACCCATAGTAATCTATCCCCTCGGAAAACGGGCTATAATTTTTCAGTTCCTTCTCTACGGTGCTTTATTTCTTTTAAACTTCACCCAACGGTCAGCCTCCTTGCAACTTGTGTGATCACAGAAGCGTTAAACTTTGACGCCATCTTGTTTTTCTGAAACGGAACGGTTGACGTCATTACGTAACGTAGCGACAGAAAGACTGTACGCTCTGTATTTCTTATTTTTTCGTTGATTTCTATTCGAGGCAGTCTAGTTATAACTTCCTAATTATAACAGTCTAATTATAATAATAATTTGAGATCGATTTAGACTATAATTCTAGATCATCGTCTTTTATATCATTTGGATCCTTTTGAAAATAATGAGTCTTTGAATCGACTGCTCAATTAAAATTAAGAAATTACAGTATGCTTTTTTCTGGTTTCGTCACCAGATATTGTCAGGGTCACTGACGAGGCTTTATGAAATAAAAATAAAATAAAATAGAAATAGAAAATAGGTAAAAATAGTTGTTAAATGCTTTTCGTATAATTTGCTTAGTCTGTTGTAACCCTTCTGTTGGTCTAAATTATTTAGTTCAATCTATTTGGGAGAGAGCTGCTGACTCGGCTTATCATTTGTTGGGATGTCTTTGTCAATCTTTCCCTTTGATGTTGGGGATAGGGTTTGGGATCAGTCTTAGTCAGTTCCTGAAGAATAGTTACTCTTTAAATTTATGAGCCGAAACTACGTAGTCTGGCCCATGTTCCAACTTCCGTATGTATTCTCTGCTCCTGAAGAAACTTTTTAAGATTTTAATTCCATTTGGTGTCGTTACGAAAGAAATTTCATTGAAAGTAATGTATCTTACAGGTAAAAATATGCCTTACCAATCTTCTACCATAGAGCTCTCGCTTGTAGTAGGTGCGAATGATGGGGGATGGGTGGGGGGGGGGGGGGGGGGGGGGGGGGGGGCGGGTAGACATTTTTCTCTCCCCTATCGTATCTGTTTCATTTCTCCCTCTCTCTGGGAGACGGTTTGATGTAGACTGAAATACTGTCTCAAAGAACCGTTAAACCAACATCAACCAACCAAGCGCTTTCAGGTGTTTTGCGATAACTCATCCAGTTTATCCTTTACAAAGCTGAAATTCTGTACTATGGCATACATACGATTCAGAAAGCATTGCTATACTTTGGCAATCCATTGTCAGAAACTTTAATTCATTTATTTACTTATTTATTTTTGGCAAAGGGGAATGGCATTGTGAGTGTATCAGATGTGATTTGTAAATAGATATCTGTAAACAGACAGATTGCAGACTTGAACAACCTTAAAAAACAAGAATTACCATAAACTTAAAATTCTGGTTCTATTCTATTCTGTTCTATCCCATTACCTTCCAATATCATTGAGGCACAAGACAATATTGCTAAGAGCTATAAAATCGTGAGAGTTGTGGTGACTGTGTAGTTCTGGACTGCAATAAGCCTCGAGAATTTAAGAAAAAAATCCTTGCTTGCAGTAGCAGCAATGAAAAAGGGAAAATCCGCCGGTATTGTATATATATCAGGTACGGTAAATTTGCTACAGGGGTGGGGACAATGACTGATATTTTAACAAAGCTCTGCGAAAAGATTCAGAGAACAGGAGAATGGCCGAACGTAAGGCCTCTAAGTTTCCGACAGCCCTAAGTGTCCGACATAATTTAAGGGTCTGAACAGTGAAAGAAATCATTATCAACGGCATAATTAGTAATCATTTTTTAAAAGTAATTATTGAAAAATACTCTAAATCTAACTTAAAAAATGTCGGACATTTAGGGACGACCCGAAGGTCCCTATATGTCCGACAACCCTAAATGTCCGACAAGGTGAAAATCGATATAATTGTTCGTTATAAAGGTAAAAACAATAAATATGATCATGAAAAGTTGACCAAGATAGTTTATATACAATAATAATAGTAACAGTAATAAAATTAGGGAAAACAAAATGCCGAGAAATGTAATAAGTAAGTTACTGATTACAGATTGAAATTGCCAGAAAAGTTGACCTAGACAGTTTTTAACCTAGAATAATAGCAACTATATTGTACGAGGGTTGATCCAGAAGTAATGTCACAGCAGCTATAAAATTGTGTAGAATAGAGAGAGAGCAACAAAATTTCGTATCCAAGTACCTTAATCTATTTGCATTACGGTTGTTGGTTGGTTGGTTGATTTGATGCTTAACGTCCACGGTAAACAACTAAGGTCATGTCGGGACGGTCAGTTAACCTAACCACACTGTTCCTGGGCAGGCTTAGACCTCCTAAGCGGTTAACCAGTACTAAGTGCACATAATTTCGCCAGTAACTGACAACTACCCTTCTTGAATCAGCGGTTGGTTGTTGGTTGGTTGATTTGATGCTTAACGTCCACGGTAAACAACTAAGGTCATGTCGGGACGGTCAGTTAACCTAACCACACTATTCCTGGGCAGGCTTAGACCTCCTAAGCGGTTAACCAGTACTAAGTGCACATACTTTCGCCAGTAACTGACAACTGCCCTTCTTGAATCAGCGGAAGGAGAAACGAAAGTATGTGGCCAGACCGGGATTGAATCAGCGGAAGGAGAAACGAAAGTATGTGGCCAGACCGGGATTCGAACCTAAAATGTCATAAAAATACAGAGCACAGTAACTTAGATATCGAGATAGAAAGAAGGCATGGTAACGAAACGCGCCGCACGTCAAAGACGTCGTTGACGCACCAGACGAAGTTTTGATATTATGTCATGTCCAAAGTAGCATATTCCTTGTTCCAGCAAAGCACTAATGTCCATGTTTATCTCATCATTTGATATTACTTGAACAGCCCCGCAGCAAAAGTTTAAGAATTTACACAATATGCCTGCAGAAAAAATTCCACCACCTAGTCTCTATGAAAGGAAGTGTTCAAGTCGGGATTCGAACTCACTTCCCTTGGATTAATCAGATTACTGTGAATCTGACGCGCTGCCTTATCAGACTCGGCAAAACTGAATGTAAACTAATCTTTTAAAAGTTGTTATATATATATATATATATTTTTTTTTGTTTGTCTTCATTCAAATTAGGTCATTAAATATAAGACAAATGCAAGCAAATCTCTGTAAACGTCTTACGATCACTATAAATGCCTTGCCATCAATAAAAAGGGATTATGACTGCTTACGAGTATGTGCGGATATGTTTTCCTTGCGAATTTTAGGAGCCAGTTTCTGATCTTTGCAAACCCCGAGAAAGCCCGCGAATGCTTAATGCTGCTCTCATACCTTGGCCATTATCCTTGCGAATATCATGCGGAAATTTAAAATTCACTGGAAAATCGCGGGAAATGATATGATTGGTCGGGTGAAATACTGAAAGAAGTAAGGCCTATTTATAAATGTCATACAAATGCGAACAAATAGTTGCGAAGACTTGTGTATACATCCATTACGATTAACGCGAATGGATTATGATTGTTTTGACATTTATTTTCTTGAGAATGCAATGACAATGCTTGCAAACGGCTTTCCAACACTTGCGATTACTGACAAATGCTTAAGAATGACAAACATTAAAATTGTCTTGCAAATGCCTTGATAATTCCTAGGATTTCAGTGTGACTATTACACATTCGATTCTTCTGGTGTCGCTATGGTAGCTAAAATGGTATAAAATGTCCCATCTTCCCTTGTCCAATATACATTTTTAGTTCAACCATGACCGAGCCCCCGAGGCAAGTGCCAGCCCTGACCTAGTTAGTTTCTGAACACGCTGTTGTTACACACCGTGCTGTTGTTGCTCTGCAGCAAGAAGAACAAGAAAGAGAACAGCAGCAGCAATCCCAATGTAGAAGACGCAGACAAAGAAGACAAAGGGCACCTAGGTGAGAAAAGTCAAGACGACTTCTAGCAAACCCTATAAATGTCTTAAGTTGCTGTGAGCATCATGACGAGGATTCTCTCGTTTTTGCAAACTTCCTTTCTATTTTTTTTTCTTTCGTCTTAGATTTTCCTCCCAGGATTTTCCAGTCTCTGTCTCCATGCCTGTAACGCGCCATAATGCTGATATGGAAAATCAAACTTCAAGCTTTCTATTCTATTCTATCCCATAACATTACAAGGTCGTTGGAGCATCACCGATGACTTCGAAGCAATCCCTTTCCACCTTGTCCTGTCTTCAGATGCCCTAGCTGAGCTGGCAAAATCCATTCCTGTCCACTCCTTGATATTGTCTTCCTACCTCTTCTTCTGTCTACCTCTTCTTCTTTTTCCTTTCACTGTGCCCTGAAGAGACGTCTTTGCTAAACCAGAAGACCTTGAGACGTGGCCAAACTACCTTAGTTTCCGTTTCTTGACCAGCGTCAGGAGTTCTTCATATTCTCCAATGGCTGTTTGGATCTTCCTGCGAACCTCCTCATTGGTTATATGGTCCTTGTACGAAATGTTCAGTAACCTTTGGTAGCATCTCATCTCAAAGGCCTGCGTTCTTTTGTCTAACTCAGCTGTCAGGGTCCACGATTCACAGGCATACAGAAATATGGAAATGACAAGGGAGCAAATAAGTTTCACCTTTGATCCAAGAGATAAGTTGTTATCTCTCCAAATTGGTTTCAGCTTGGTAAGAGCTGAAGTGGCTTGTGCAGTCCTTGAGAGAACCTCCTGTTTTGAGCCATCATCTGAGCCAACTGCTCCCAGGTACTTGAAGATTTTTACAGTACCCAGCTTCTGCCCTTTCACCTTTATCTCCTTCTGGCTGCCATCTGCGCCGTTCGTCATCAGTTTGGTCTTCTCAGCACTGATCTCCATCTAAGGGACCGACCATTTGATATTCTGGGGGGGGGGGCTGGTATTCTTGATGGAGACACGACATTTTATTTCACTGGCCTCTGGAAACAATTTCTTTTTTTTTCACCTTGTGGGAGTTAATTTATTTTTTTTACAAACTAACTCAAACAGGTTATTTTTTTTTTTTAATTTTATAGCTGAACTATCAGATCCTTGATTACTTGACCTTAATATCCTTTTATTTTACCCACATCAGTATTTTTTACACCTTTTTTTCTCACAAAAAGAACATGGTACTGTCTTTAACCAGGCCAAGGGCATGGCTTAGCTTGCTTTTGCAAACCAGTGCCTGGAGCATGTTACTCTTTTCTTCTAAGGTACAGATACAAACATCCCTGTATGAGTTTGGCAAAAATTAGGCCTTAAATTAGGGATATTTTGGCCAAAATTTTAGGGCTATTTTGGCAAAGTTTTAGGGCTAACATTAGGAATTTAAGTTTTTTTTTCTACCCCAATATATGCCCAAACATGCTTTATTTATACTTTAGAAAGTTTGATAAATACTTACATGATAGAGTCACATTACTTACATGATAGAGTCACTTTATACATGAATGGCAATTAATAAAATGGCTGAAACTTATGTGCAAAGAAGTTAACAAAGGGGGTCTGGGGGGCTACGCCCCCCAGAAGCTAAAGCAATTTCCCAATTTCAATGGCAATTTTAAGACTGGAAACAATAGAGTAAAACTAGGAATGATGATTAATATTAGGACTTTTGCCTTTTAGAGTGTTTATTTCGCCATAATGGTTTTGTCTCCCATAAGCTAGTGACTCTTTTGCAATTCAGTTTTAGTGGAAACAGTTACTTAGTAAAGTGGCAGATCAGTAATACATGTATGTGAATGTTGTTTAGCATGTTTTTGTAAATGTATGCACATGTGGGCCCGCTGGTGTAAACCAATTGTAGATAATATTAAAATATTACTATAAATATGGGGGTCTGGGGGGCGCAGCCCCCCAGAAGCCAGAGACAATATAAAAACTCAATTCCAATGGAATTATCTGCCGACTATATTTTTTTTTTGAAATTTTGGGTGGAGACAGGTTATTTTTTTCTCTTACTTTTGAGGCCAGATAATTTTTTTGAGCCCCCTTATGAGCCAGGTTATTTTTTTCTTGCATATCTAAAGACAGGAATTTTTTTTTGATAAATATACCAGGCCCCCCCCCCCCCCCCCCCCCCCCCCCCCAGAATATCAAATGGTCGGTCCCTAATACCTTGTTTAGGTTTGGTCGAGACTTTCAACTAGTGCTTCTAGTTCCTGCTCTTCCTCAGCTAGAGCGTCTATGTCATCGGCAAACGGCAGATTGGTAATGTTTCTGCCGCCTATGCTAACCTTTCCGCCATGTTCTTCCAGAGCATCAGACAAGGTCCATTCGACAAAAATGTTGAAGAGGGTGGGTGACAGAAGACATCCTTGTCTTACTCCAGCTGTTGTCCTGAACCATTTTCCTGTGCTGCCATCTTGTATCCTTGTAGTATAGCTGCTCAATGGTGCGAACTAGATTTGCACTGATATTGTACTTCCGCATGGTGGCCCAGAAGGCTGCATGCCATACTCCGTCTAAGGCTTTTTGAAATCAATGAAGACATGGTACAGATTCTGCTGATGTTGGAGATACTTTTCATACAGGATTCTAAGGTTGAAGATTTGTTCTGTGGTGCTCCTTCCTGCTCGGAACCCAGCCTGTTCCTCAGCGATTATCTCTTCGGCTTGTGGTTTAAGCCTGTTCAAGATGACTTTCAGCATGACTTTGCTTGAATGACTGATGAGGCTGATAGTTCTGTAGTTCTGGCAGAGCTGTAGGCTGCCTGTTTTTAGGGAGCGTAATGATCAGCGACTGAGTCCATGAGGTAGGCCATTCTCCTGTTCTCCAGATCCTGTTACAGATATCTGTTAAACATCAATCATGGTTTTCCCGCCAGCTTGAACAAGTTCTACTGGTATATTATCAACTCCGGCAGATTTTCCCTTGTTTAGTGCTGCTACTGCAATCTCAACTTCCTCACGAAGGATCGGTTGTTGATCTTCTTCTGGAGGCTGATTGCAGTCCAGAACTGCATTGTCACCGTAAAGCTCATGGGTGTATAGTTTTGAGCAATATTCTGTCCATCTGCTGAGAATCTCTTGTTCCTCTGTAAGGCATTTCCTAGACTTGTCCTGGATAGTTGTGGATCTGCCCTGTTTCTCTGAAGTTAGATCCTTCACCAGCTGGTATGCTTTCTTGTTGTTGTTTTTGTTCAGGCAAGTTTCAATCTCATCGCACTGACTAGCTATCCAGTCCTCCTTCGCTTTCTTCATTCCCCTTTGAATCCTCTTGTTTGCTTCCCTGTATTCTTCTGCTCCTCCTACTTCATATCTCTTCTTATTCAAATTTCTCCTCTCATCACAGAGGTCGAGAACAAGTCTGGTGACTAAGGCCTTTTTCCTGTGACGTTCCTTCCCAAGTATCTCACAGGCTGCCTCAGTCACTACTGTATTGTAGGTGGTGATCATGGTATCTGTGTCCATATCACCAATGAGTGGTGCAATTTTCCCACCTATTGTTGTTTGAAAAGTGCATACCACATCTGGGTCCCCTAGCTTCTCCAGATCAAACTTTAGTCTTGGCTGGGTTGGTTTTCTAGCCTTCTTCAGACGAACTCGGAAGGTCATCATGACCAGGTCATGGTCACTACCTATGTCTGCTTCAGGAAAACTCCTTGTCCTATTAATGTTTACTCCGGATCGGAAGCGCTTACTCACCAAGACGAAATCAATCTGATTGTGGTGTTTCTCATCTGGACTGTGCCATGTCCATCTTCTTGATGGTTTGTGAGGGCCACAGGTGTTTGTCAGTACTAGGCTGTTACAGGTTGCAAACTATAGAAGTCTGAGACCTCTCTCATTTGTCTCGACATTGCAGTAGGGTCCACAAACGTTTTCCCATTCTGCCTGTGCATCCTTTCCAACTTTAGCATTCCAATCCCCTTGTACAACCAGAAATTCCTTCTTCGGTGTTTGGTCTATGATTTCCTGGAGTTGCTGGTAGAAGTGTTCTACCTCATTGTCGTCATGCCCAGATGGTGGTGCATAAACCTTTATAATGGTGATGTTGACTCGTAGGAGCTGCTCTCAGGCGAATTGAAATCAGTCTGCTGGAGACTGGTCGGCATCCCAAGACAGTACTCACCGTGTCCTTATGCACAAGAAATCCTACCCATACTGATGTTTGTCCTCTTCTCCACTGAAATAAACCTTGTGTCTGTCATCAGCTGACGTCTCACCAAAATTTTTCCAGCGCATCTCACAGAGCCCCAGTATGTTCCAGTGATACCTGTCCATTGCATGTGTCAGATCCTCAAGTTTCACAGCTGGCCTCAGGGTCCTCACGTTCCAGGTTCCAATTGAGATGTTCTCCCTACCTCTGAACTTCTTAGTCTGTGTTACAACAGTTGCATACTTGTCACCCACGTCCCGCTGTCCAACAGTAGGCGCGGTCATTGTTAACCCGGGCTGCGACCGATCCGGTATTAAAGTATTGTTTAGGTTGTCTACCATGGTATTTCTTGGGCAGAATTCAGCCTGACGGAGGCCATCCCTCTTCAGGCTATATATGTTGACCACAGCCGAAATCCACGATTATTGTATGGCTCGCCTTGGTCACGAACACATGGCCGTTGACTCAAAGAGTTCTTCCGTCCTGGCCGTTGACTTCTTATAGGAAGACTTCCGTCCAGTGATGTTGTGTTAACACCACCCCTTGTTAACCCATAGGGTGGGAGACTCATGGAGGTGGGAGCGTCTTATTTCCTCCCATCAAGTCGCAGACTTGTCCACTGCCTATAATATAAACAACCAGATTCAAAGAGTCAAAGTGATCGGGGCATATCCCTACCTATCAGTGATCCCGTTAATCTAGCTGTTTCACCAAGCTGATCAGGGCTCGCTCGGGTCTAGCTGCTACTACTTGATTTAGATTTGAGTTCCACTCTGGCCGTTGACTTCTTCTAGGAAGACTTCCGCCCAATGGTGCTGTGTTCACAGCTTTGTTAATAGATTTTGTTTAGAGACCTACCAATGAACTCCTAGGTGGACTGCCTGCCAAGGCTAAGAACTCCACCTACCCCTTCTAGTTTTACTTAGAGACTAGTAACTTAAACAGGACACCTCCCAGGCTGACTTCAAGCTTCTGTCAGTGGAAAGCCAAAATAAAACAATGCTATTCGACTCATAGTGCAAGAGATCACAGAAGTTTTGCGATCACTTCATTACTTCTTTCACTTCATAGTGAAAAGATAGGCACCAATCAAGAGCTAAAGCACGTACAATCAGGATCCAATATCTCGCCCCCAAAACCAAAAGGGAAAGATACTCACTGACAGCAGCTACAAAAGGCACGCAGGTAAACAGAATGAACAGCACTTTGCCTGACACACAGCTACTCCGAGTATAAAGACACAGCTCGCACAACAGGTTCAATCGGAACACCGCTCGGCCAATTCCGTGATTCACGGAATTTGCCGAGCGTGCTCCGATTGACAACAGGTTAACAACGAAAGCACCGGCATGGACAACAAGAACACGTAACATTAAAAAACACAACAAAAGTGCCGCCTTGGAACGATCAGTGATATATTATCGGGATCTCACATTGTTTCACATGCATAAGGAGTCGATAACTTGCCGGGCCGCGTAGCGCAGTCGGTAGTTCACCTGACTTAGAAGTCAGAAGTCCTGGGTTCGATAATCGGTCTGGCCACATACTTTCGTTTCTCCTTCCGCTGATTCAAGAAGGGCAGTTGTCAGTTACTGGTTAACCACTTAGGAGGTCTAAGCCTGCCCAGGAATAGTGTGGTTAGGTTAATAGACCGTCCCGGTTTACCGTGGACGTAAAGCAACAAATCAATCAATCAATCAATAATGGATAACTTTGTCATGAATGATTCTTATTCAAACTTGATTGATTAAAGAGTCAGCCAAACTTTAATGCGAACCGAAAGCCAAAATATTTTAAGCACATGTTTCAGTTTCAAATTATAATATTCAACTTGTGCCGCCCATGCTTACTCCACGAGAATAGTAAGCGAATTTTTCATTAATGAAAAATGGATTTTGCAGCTGTGTTCGCATGAAACTAGGCTTTTGAGATTGTTATTTCGAATGCCGGAAATATGTCAATAAATGATATGCTCTGAAGTAACATATCATGTATGGGATGATTATTAACATAAAAGCATATATTCCTGAAGAGTTATCTCACTATATTATGTAAAGGAGACGATATTTATCATTGTATTGTGATAGCTACAAGTAAATGGAAAACATGTTTTTTTAAAATGCTTATGCATAGGGCCTATGCTCCAACCAGCCTGCTGCCCTTGTGAAGTCGGTTGAGAAAAGGCCAAAGCATGCCAAAACGCTCAAACAGTATAAAGACTTTGGAGATTCAAAAGACATCCATGGAACAAACTGCGCATATGCTCAAGTTAGTCTTATCACGTTCTTCAGGGAGTTTTTCTACGACACGTAAAGATTTTATCGTCGTCGTCCCGTAGTAACACAGAAAAGGATCTAAGAACGTTATTTTCAGTAGAAAGTTTCTGTAAGTGTTTGTTTTGTTATAGAATATATCAGGGGCATGAATGGGGGCTACTTTTGCTCTAGCATGCTTCAAAGCCTTGGGCGTGGGTGGGAGGTGGGGGTGGGTGGAGTGAAGTATATGTATGGGATATTTCACAATGTCTTGCCTTTATGCAATTGGCTTGAAATCCCATCTAGTTCACAAACCTTCAGTATGCAGATAAGGCAGGTGCAAATACGCACCAGTGCATCTGCGTAAAAGCAGCTACGCATTTGTATATCCCAATAGGCAGGCCCGGATCCCGACCAGTACTGGTGGGGCTCTTGATAACTAGTAGGGCTGGGAGGTGCAGAGATTTATATATGTTTGGAGGGGGCGGGGTCTTGAAAATATATGACACAATCACAGGGACTCGGGTCATACGGTTTGTCTCTTTGATCCACTGAAAATACGTATCTGGATGTACCGGGTGGTGTTTTAGAGCTCTAAAACACCACCCGGTACATCCAGATACGTATTTTCAGTGGATCAAAGAGACAAACCGTATGACCCGAGTCCCTGTGGACACAATAGGGATCTATTTGAGAATTTTATAATGTCTTTTTCCGACTTGAAATATATGTTGTGACTTCTCATTAGAATCGCCTCGCCGAGGCAATTCTTTTGAGATTTCACAACATTTATTTTATTCTAATCACATGGATAAATTATCTCAAACTGTGAGCAGATACTCCTTGTCATCTGCGAGTGGGGGTGGTGGGGGACTATATATATTACATAACACAGAGGCTCAGATGACGGGGCTGAAGCCCAAAAGCCCACCCCTGGATCCGGGGCTGATAGGCACGTATTGTTGAAACAGTGTTGTATCAGCGTCCATGCAACGTTGTATTGACATTGATAGTTGTTTTTGGCAATAAAATGAGCCGCGACACGAGAAAACCAACAAAGTGGTCTTGCGCCCAGCGCAAACTCAGATCAGCCTGGGCATCCGCCATGTCTGGTCAGACTCTTCGCTAAGTGCTTGGAGGGTAGCTTAGGGACTGAGCTACCTCCATGCGGACAGCGAAGACTCTGATCAGACTGGGCGGATGCCCAGGCTGATCTGAGTCTGCGCTGGGCGCACAACCACATTGTTGGTTTTCTCGTGTCGCGGCTCAAATATGTTTAAACTAAAACTATTGACATTGATACGGCGTTGCTTCCCAGCAGGCTCATGACGCCGAAATGACGTCCCACTGACGTCGATGCGACGTCATCACGTCACATCGAAGTCAGGGCGACGCAATTTCGACATTTTATGCCCGCTGGGTTCAGTCTGGTGTGCCCACACTTAATGGGTTGTTAGTTATTTTAATGGTACTTTAATCAAGTGCCAAATCAGCCCAGAAAGCAACAAGAAAGAATTTCCAACCCGATATTGTGCCTACCTAAGCCCGGTTCAAGAGTGCACATCTGAATGAATCTGCGCAGAAGATCCATATAAGCACAATGAAGAAATCTGTTCTGCTTAGAATCTTCTTAGAAAGCTTTGATGTTTGCCTCCACAGTAAGTATTAGTGCGACTTTACGGCCATCGGTGACTTAACGTCCAAATGTCTTTCTGGCTCTCCGCGTAAACTGTCAATGACAGATCACAATTAAGTCTTGTTTAGCATTATTAATTCGTTTTTTGAATGACATCTGGTTATGATGTGTCAGCTTATAAACATTTTATATCACTATTATCACCCCTGGTTAACTTTGTTTCCAATGATGTTACGAAACGAAAAAGAGCTGTTACGAAATGAAAAAGAGTCATAGTTACCAAACGATTTGGTCATCAGGTCGTTTGGTAACTATGACTCTTTTTCGTTTCGTAACAGCTATATTTCGTTAGCAGCCCATGTATATACATAGTTAACCAGGTGTGATTATATCCTTGCTTCTTTATTTTGCTCCAGATTATAGGAAGGAAATGTCTGTGGAGATTGTGCTACAGTGTACCACCAACACCACTGTAGAGGGACCACACTGGGATGATACCACCCAAAGTCTTCTTTTTGTTAATCTCGAAGATGGTACTATAAACAGGTGGGATTCTAAAACAGGGAAACACGATACACACAAATTTGGTAAGCACGATCGAGGACTGCTGAAGGCCTCTGTCAAAGCTCGAAATTTAACATACTTTGATTTCTTTTGGAAAGCAAGCAAAATTAATTTTCAGAAACGCGGAGTCTAGCTTGACTAGCTGAATCTTTGTCGTATATATACTGAACGCCAAAAGAAACGCATACAAGTTTAGGTTCAGTTTTCTTCTGTCAGCTGATTTGTGGTTTTAAATCATATATGGCAGAAAACACTGCTGACGTCTGCCAACAATATAAACTTATCTTCTTGCAAAATTAAACTTGGATTAAAGAGTTATCTCAATTTATCGTGAAACATTCAAAGTTGTTGTAAGACTTGTCTTTCCTTTGGCGGTATAACAAATTGTTTCCAAAACACGACTCTGATGTGTCGTTATGAAAAAGACGTCGGTTTTATTACCATGGTATTGACAGCAGTTTGAAGTTGAACACTTGTCAAATTATCTCCCTTGCAATTAAACAAATAGCAAAATAGGAAGTCCAATAACACCAAAAGTTCTGCAGTGCTACGAAACATTTCTTTGCAAACCTTTTTATTTTACTCTTGTTAATTCATTTAATCTCTTCGTATGAATGGTTTCTGGTCTTTTCAAGAAATACAGGGTGTTAAAAGGTCTATGGAAATCCAATGGTAAGCCAGTGTTACTGTTTCTACTGCCAACTTTCACCTGATTGTTTCTCTAAAAAGCAAGGCTCGACTGCTTTGATTTTTTTTTCGCAATTTCTTACCCTTGTTGCGAACATTATGCCTGGAGAAAATAATTAGCTGAGCATAATTCTGCCTCTGAAAGTATGGTGACTTTAAGTTTAACCCCATCAAAAAAAAAGCGTTCTGGTCTCTAAAGTTTATGGAATATCGATGCGTTAAGGGGCTCACTCTGTCGGAATATCATAAACAAAGTAACTCAAAATGTCTAAATAATACCTATACCTTCAAATAAATTGGGCGTATGCATTGTATGCGTTTCTTATCACGTTCAGTATAGTTGTTTCTCCTTACCCACCATAGATAGTCAAATTGAGCCGCAACACGAGAAAACGAATAAAGTGGCATGTGCACCCGGCAAAAACATTAGATCAGCCTGAGCATTCCCCCAGTCTGATCAGTCAGGGCCCGAGGTTATAAAACTTTTTTCATGCTCAGCTGAGTTGAGCATGAAATTTTACCTGCTAATAAATAGCAAATTACTGATAAGTACGGTTGTTTTCTTGCTCACTTTGGCTGAGTATGAAATTTTCTCTGCTTATGAATATGAAAATGCCAACATTAGTTGGCATTTTCATATTTATCAGCAGAGACAATTTCATGCTCAGCTGAGTTGAGCACGAAAAAAGTTTTATAACCTCGGGGCCTGTCTTCGCTGTTGGCGAGGAGGTAGTTTAGGTCCTTAGCTACCCTCTAAGCGCACATCGATGACTCTGATCAGACTGGGTGGATGCTCAGGCTGATCTGAGTCTTTGCTTGGCACATATGCCACTTTGTTGGTATTCTCTTGTCCGCGGCTCAAATGACGCCTGACCAACATCGGGAGGGTTCATAACGTCGCAGCGACGTCGAAACAAGGTCAGTTTGACGTTGTGTGTCCGCTGGGTGTTTTAGCTATGCCAGGCAGTTTCTTATTGGTTTTCTCTATTATATAATATATGCATGAGGCAACATCTTTCATTTTATTCATTGGCACGAATGTACAAAATCAAGTTAATAATAACTGCCGCAACGAGCGAACACTTGTCTTGCATCCACTCTGTTTCACAGTGCCTTCGGTTCTTTGGAATTTGGGGCGACAGTACGTAAAACATCTAATCGATTAATCAGATGGTGCAGATTCGTAGGCTGAGTTGGGCCCTTGCCAGCCGCGAGTGCATGTCCGACGGTCCTGTTTACATATATGCATATTCTTGGGGAATATGTTTACAGTTCATTACCAAGCACATCTGTGTACAATTTCTGTAGCCAATAACTATCATAATTGCGGTATGTTTTACGATCGACCGGTCAAGTCGCAACACCCATCAAGCAGCAGGGACAATGACATACTTACCATATACGCGGAAATTTTCGCGGGTTCAAATTTTCGCGGTTAAGGGTAAAAACATTAACATTAATGACATACTTACCATGTATGCGGTAATTTTCGCGGGTTCAAATTTTCGCGGTTAAGGGTAAAAAACATTAACATTAATTTTTGCGGATTTTAATTTTCGCGGTTAGCAACAAGCAAAACTACTTTTTTTCACTTAAGCCAGTTCGTTTATTAACCTGCGGCAGGGCTGCCGCAGGTTAATGAAAGAACTGGTTCAAGTGAAAAGTACCAGCAATTACCGAAGCAAACAGAAAAAAAATATATGAACACCGTGTCTACAGGAGATACTTTGTAAGAAACAGGAAATTATTTCGCGATTTTAATATTCGCGGTTTCTAAGTGACCACGAAATACCGCAAAAATGGAACACCGCAAAAATTATCTTGTATACGGTATTATGTTAACCCATTGGGTATGACGTTGATTCAGCTTTGTGTGCCTGCTGGGCAGCTTCCAGTGGTGTAACGTCTTAACATACCCTGTAAATCTTCATTAACATCAGTTATAT
Source organism: Ctena decussata (assembly GCA_963989385.1). Classification (NCBI taxonomy): domain Eukaryota; kingdom Metazoa; phylum Mollusca; class Bivalvia; order Lucinida; family Lucinidae; genus Ctena; species Ctena decussata. The sequence continues at coordinate 1,500,642 of OZ022501.1, read as the reverse complement.
TTGCCCCATTGTATGAAATACATAGCAAAAAGCGGGTGAGAAAGTTTTCAGTTATGATCGTTTTGGTTCCCCGTGGAGCAATGGCGTACAAAGCGAGGCAACGATCCTCTGTACTGTGTTAAGTTAGTGTCGAAAGCAGTTCATAAAGGTTAACAAACAAAATGACCCAAATAATCACTTTTCACGAGAAAGTCTGTTTAATTTGTTTAAAGGTGGAAATTCAAAATGGATTTTATCATAGACTTAGTACATACAAGTTGGCTTCTTTATAAAGAACCCATAGAAAGGTCTACGGCAGTATCTTATACAGTTTAGTAGCCCGTTTTCAATCAGGACCGCATCGGTGGCGTCTGCTGCATTTAATGTAACTGCAAGTCAGAGTTAACTAAATAGTCATAAACGAAGGCTTAATACCGTAATGGAAGTCCTTTAAATTACCCTCATTGCTGTATATACCACAGCCAATCACTTGCTAAAGCAGAAACGGTATGGATGGGTGAATGACTTGTGACTTTACGTCCTTTTCAACAGTATTTCAGTCACATCAGGACGATGAGAGGGTGATAATGAGATGCTGTGTTCAATGGAACCTCGATCACGGTTAGAAAGATTCTCGCCTCTATCTGCCCGGTAGAGGGGCTCGAACCAGGGACAGCTAGATCAGTAGCCCTTAACTTACAGAGCTACCGGGGCTGCTAGAATTGGTATGAACATGAAAGTTCTGATAACCAGGTGCGCGATTGTTGGTAGTCAATGCAGATAATAGTCACAATGGTCATGGATCTTATTCGCATTTTGGTTGGTTGATTTGATGCTTAACGTCCACGGTAAACAGCTAAGGTCATGTCGGGACGGTCGGTTAACCTAACAGCACTATTTCTGGGCAGGCTAAGACCTCCTTAGCGGTTAACCAGTACTAAGTGCACATACTTTCGCCAGTAACTGACAACTGCCCTTCTTGAATCAGCGGAAGGAGAAACGAAAGTATGTGGCCAGACCGGGTTTAGAACCCAGGACCTCTGGCTTATGAGTCAGGTGCCCTACCGATTGCGCTATGCGGCCCGGCTCTTATTCCCAATTTAGTGATATCGATGCTTGTACTAATTTGTCAATTTCTTTTAACCAGTTGCAACTGCGTTTAGGTTTCAAATACTTGCATACGTACCGCCAATACAAACGTGGACTGCATCTATTCTATTCTATATTATCCATTAGCCTTGCAAGGTCGTTGGGACACCACAGATGACTTCGCAGCAATTTCTTTTCGCCTTGGCTGTAGTTGAACTTGCAAAATCCAACCCTGTCCACTGTTTAATATTGTCTTCCCACTTCTTCTGTCTACCTCTTCTTTTTCCTTTCACTGTGTCTTGTAGAATCGTCTTCGCTTAACCAGAATATCTTTAGATGTGACCAAACCACCTTAGTTTCCTTTTCTTGACCATGGTCAGGAGTTCATCTTATTCTACAATGGCTACGTGGATCTTTCTGCGAACCTCCTCATTGGTTTTGTGGTCCTTGTACAAAATGTTCAGTAACCTTCGGAAGCATCTCATCTCCATGGTCTGCATTCTTTTCTCTAACTCTGCTGTCAGGGTCCACGATTCACAGGCTTACAAAAACCAGAAATGACAAGGGAACGCATCATTTCCACCTTTGATCCAAGAGGTATTTTCCTATCTCTCTAACTTGGCTTGATCTCTCTCTCTGGATGCCATTGGCGCTGTTTGTCATTAGTTTTGTCTCTTCAGTACTATCTCCATCTTATAACTTATGCTGAAGAGAGTGGGTGACAGGAGACATCCTTGCCTAACTCAAAATGTTCTTATGAACCATTCTCCTATGCTTTCATTCATCTGGACTGCACTTGTAGCCTTATCGTAGAGCTGCTCAGTGGTGCGAACTAGATTTGCACTGATATTGTACTTCTGCATGGTGGCCCATACCGCATGTCGAAGGATTTTTCTTTTAAATCAATGAAGAAACGGTATAGGTTTTGCTGATATTGGAGGTACTTTTCACACAGGATTCTGAGGTCGAAGATCTGTTCTGTGGCGCTTCTCCCGGCTCTAAACCCAGCCTGTTCCTCAGCGATTACCTGTTCGTCTTGGGGTTTAAGCCTGTTCAAGATGACTTTCAGCATGATTTTGCTCGAATGACTGATAAGGCTGATAGTTCTGTAGTTCTGACGGAGCTGTAGATTGCCCTATTTAGGGGGTTTAATAATCAGTGACATGGGGTAGGCCATTCTCTTGTTCTCCAGATCTTTTACAAATCTCTGTTAAAACATCAGTCATGGTCTCTCCGCCAGCTTGAACATGTTCAGCTGGTACATGTATATTATCAACTCCGGCAGACCTTCCTTTTTCAGTGCTGCTACTGCAATCTTAGACTGGTGTCAGTCCATTAAATAAAACAAGACCGTAAATGAATACCTGAAAATGAATTTATCATATGACGTCGCATCTGAGAGTGTAATAAAGCCATGCATTAAAAACGATAATCCACTAGTGGATTAAATATGCAAATTACGTCGTAACGTTATACGTTGACGTCCATAAAAACGTCGCGTTTTCTAATGGCGAAATCGTGACGTTTTAGTCAAATTTTGCTTATAAAATGCGAATTTAGTGTCATATGATAAATAGAATCTTGCATTCGTGCTCCTGTATTATTGAATTTATTAAACTCGTTGGGGAAAACCGATGAGATGCTCGGCAAAGCCTCGCATCTTATCTTTTTCCCCAACTCGTTTAATAAATTCAATAATACATGAGCACTCATGTAAGATCCTCTATATACATATCATACTCTATCACTACATTTCGAAAAATGTTGGATTTAATGGTTAAACAAAATCAGTGAACACAGCATCACTGGGCGAAAGTCTTTATAGAAGAAGTTTAGGGCCAGGATAGAACTCGAATCTGAGTGAAGTGTTACCGGTAATACTCGAGCAAGCCCTGCTCAGCTTGGTGAAACAGCTAGATTAAGTGGGTCCTCGTAGGTTAGGGATAGGCCCATCTATTTCGGCTCTTTGAGTCTTGTCGTTTATATCATAGGCAGTGGGCAAGTCATTGACTTGCTGAAAGGAAATTAGACGCTCCTACCTCCATGCCCGGGCCTCCATGAATCTCCCAGCCCGATGGGTCAATAAGGGGCAGTAATAACACAACATGTGTTGTGTTACATGTCCCTCAAAAAGAAGGAAGCTATAAAAAGCAAGCACATGTGTACGCTGAGGTACCAATTTTACCCATTCTTATTTGGCTGTTGGATTTCATTGGCTAAAGAGAAATGATTTCCGGTTAGCTTATTCATAAGATCAGGTGAAACAATGCTTATTGCAAACATGAATAATGCAAAAAAAAAAAAGAGAAAGTTAAACCCAGCTTCAAATTTTAGTGCTTACTAAGGTACGGCGCATTATCTGTATCGTAATTGATTGTTTAATACCTATTGGGAAACGAAACGCTGTTGTCTAGTTTTGGTTTGCTAATGAGATTTAGTAGGGCAATTCATATTTACACAAAAAATGCATTCGTTGCTGAATAAAATGCGCAATGCTCAACAAGAAATAATACGCCGTACGTTATTCAATACAGTGAAAATTTGCAAAAATATTGTTACCTGCCGTACCTTAACAAGCTCTGTGATTTTGGACTGGGCATCTCTTTATCGATTTTTTCTATGCGGCGAAGACAGATTTAGGGGTAACTAGAAAAGAGCCCGCGCAAGCGCGGAAATATTTCATGATGGTCAAGTTTATATAAAAAAAAGCGAGTTTTGATTTTTCAATGTAAATGGCCTTAGGCCCAGGTGAAGATATGACCTTTACCATGAATACTCACTAAAGCTTCATTTACCTAATTAGTTGTCTGTATCTACAAACTTTCAGGTAGCTGACTGCATTGTTTCTAAAAAAATCTATTTTTTATCACTTTTTCCTATAGAAAAACCTAAGTGACTCAAAAGTTGACCTTACCGTAAAACAGTTCAAGGTCATCCCCGGGTCATCATTTATATAAATTTTGTTGAGCTTTTGAGTCCTTGATGCGACATCCTAAGTTTCAAGATCATAGGATTTGTGGTTCTGGGGGGAGAATTGGTTGATTTGATGCTTAACGTCCACAGTAAACAGCTAATGTCATGTCGGGACGGTCAGTTAACCTAACCACACTATTCCTGGGAAGGCTTAGACCTCCTAAGCGGTTAACCAGTACTAAGTGCACATACTTTCGCCAGTAACTGACAACTGCCCTTCTTGAATCAGCGGAAGGAGAAACGAAAGTATGTGGCCAGACCGGGTTTCGAACCCAGGACCTCTGACTTATGAGTCAGGTGCCCTACCGATTGCGCTACGCGGCCCGGCGTGGTTCTGGGGGAGAAGATTTTTGAAATTTCTTACCGTAATAAATGTTTGAAATCTTGGTTATGTGACCTGTCCTGGGAATTTGTTTTTCTGGGAAAATTGGGTCCTGGAACGTTTTGGGGGAAAATATTCAAGCCCTCTGAAGACTAAAGGCTTATTTAGCTTCGTTGAATCATTGAAATCGATTTGTCTGCTTCGCTGGAAAAAATGCCCTTTCTTACCTGACGCATTTGTGTTAACCTTAGACATTTTTAATCTTTGTCTTTTCGAAAGTTCAGTTCAATTTGAATTCTCCTAACGATGTTCCCCAAGTGGCTCAGCGGTACGTAACCATAGCCGCACACACTTGGCGCCGTGTGTCCGTCCAACTTTTCGACAGACCATGTGCGTTGAGCTTTATTCTTCAATGGGCGAGTTCGATTGGCTACTCGTATTGACTATCGTTCTGGAAGAAAATGGGTCGTTTCGAGCCAGGGCCGTCGGGACTATGACCATTTAGTTCTTCATCCGTTTAGACATATGAGCAAAACTACAAAAATAAATCGTTATTTATGGGGAATGACGTACGTCCATGGGTCGGATTTTTGCATTAGAACCTGCTAAATTTGGACTTGCTAAGCAGCGCGCCGATATAACGACGCAGAACCGAAACGACCGGATTAATTTAAAACGTGTATTCGAGTACACGATAATTTCACTCGAACGCACCCATTGTTGACAAAAAAATTCGATCAATAGTCGAAGTTTCTAGAAAAATACTTGGGAGAATTTAAAATGAAAGACGAATTGAATTCCCAAATTCTTTAAATCTACGTGAAACTAAAACACACGCTAACCGAAATTATCAATGATAGCAATATGCGAAGGAACCAGTATAGAAATTACGTTTGAAAATGCCACCAATTTTGCAGTTTATGCGTTACTTCGTTTATTTAGTATTATAGATAAATGCAGAACCAGATTAAAATGCCCTGCTTGTAAAGTGAACACAGTGGAAAGGTCTGAAGACCTTTCCAGTAAATCCCAAGAACGCAACACAGACCCTAGGGTTGTCAAAGGAGTCTCGGATAGACAATAATCTTTACGTTTCAACTGTATGATATATGTGTTTGCAGACTCTAAATGTTGCAACTGATAACTGATTGCCTAATATTACTTATCAAACTGGAATTTGCTTCAGATCAGTCTGTATCCTTCATAGTGCCATGTCGTAAAGGCGGCTATCTGATTGGTCTTGGCCAGACTGTGTCACACTTTGACTGGGACTCCAAGAAAACAACGACCTTAGTGAAAGTAGAGGAGGGTAAAGAAACGAGATTCAACGACGCTAAGTGTGACGCCTCTGGCCGACTCTGGTGCGGTGAGAATATATCATTTTTTTACAATGATAAGAAAACATATCTATGTAATCTTCTCCTCAGTTTAATACCTCCCACCGGATAGGTGGCAATCAAAAACGCTCATGCAGTCGACGAGTGCGGATCAAAAATCATTGGAAACAGCGTTTTCGATTGCAAATTATCGCCAATTTGCAAGTGAAAACGCTGTTTCTAACGGTTTTTGATCCGCGTTAATCGATTGTTAAGAGCGTTTTCGATTGCCGCTGTCAGAGAGTGGCTTTCCCCCTCTAGTAGTTTTCCTTCCCGGAAAAAAAATGACTATGAATTTTTCATAGTAGAATTTCTTACCGGAAAAATGGCTATATAGTAGAATTCTCCCCCCCCCCCCCACCCCCCCCCCGCGCGGAAATATGACTATATAGCCAATTTTCCCGTGGAAAATCTACTATACGTGTTTTTTCATAGCCGTTTTTCCCCTCTATAGTGGATTTTCCCCAAGTAATACGGCTGCAGGAAAACACGCTAATGGTGTTATTTGCTCCCTCTGCAGTCATTATAGTAAGGGTCATAAATGAAACAGAAATGCGAGTTTCTGTCCGAAAAATACCACCGGATAACAGATGCTAGAACCGCATGCACGAGTCCATCAGTCTTATTTTCGTGTTGTGGAAAACAGGTACATGTATGCATTTTGCTTTTCCGTGCCAGCCAAAACGCTTAAGAGTGTACGTGGTTGTGGGCATAAATTTGTATAATTTTGTGTTTGTACAAACGTTTATCTGTTCGTGCGCTCAGTGGAGTGCCTGGACTAGTGTTCACCTTTCATGAAGGAGTCTTGGGCTCTCCCATCGGGACACAAGTCTGATTTAATTATTAAATCAGACTTGTGTCCCGATGGGAGAGCCCAAATTAATGCACTTCCGCTGAATCAAACACGACTGGACAAAGAACCCGTTCAGCTTCCTGTAAGCTTGTATGCGTCTGTATGTGTATGGATCTTTGCGATGGGAAGAAATCACATCAGTTCAGTTCAGTTCAATTCTCTTATCGACGTTACCCAAGTGGCTCAACGGTACGTAACCATAGTTGCACACACTTGGCGCCGTGTGTCCGTCCAAAGAAATCACAACAACCTATTTTCTTGATAAGTAATTATTTATTATTATAAAAGATATGTCGGTAAATTTGCATTTTTTTTTCGGAATAAATCGATTTTATTACCTCCCTTAAAGAAAAAAAAACATTTCCAATGCAGTTAATTTCGTAAAATGTCTCTGTTCCATGCCGTTCCGTTTCATTCCGTTCCACAAAATACCAATAGCCGTACCAAATTCTCTAATAGGTCATTTCAGGTGGGGGAAAAAGGACTATGGGGGAAAGGTTGCTCTATGAGGTCCGGACAATCCGCTATATAGTCATTCTTCCTATTGCCATTTTTCCGGGGGGGGGGGGGGGTGGGGGGGGGGAGGGGGAAAAACACTCTGACAGCCGCCTTTCCGGTGTGTTCCCGCAGACACAACATGTGGATGTAGCCATGTATCGGCGTCAACGCAACTAGGCTGACGCATCAGCGTGTCGACTTTGATACGACGCTCTTGCATTGAAAGCTGTGACATGAATTTAGTAGGCCGAGTTCGAATGGAGCAAAATCTATAGTCAAACAAGGAGATTAGCATGTTGTTTGTGCATGGTTTCGTGCTTTGACCCAGTAGGCACATGTCGTCGTAATGACGTCAAACTGACGTCGATGCGACGTCATGACGTCGTATAAACGGCAGTTCGACGTCACTTTGACGTTATGTGCCCGCTGGTGATTATTCACATGCTGGACCACAGCATGATTGATTTTGAGAGACAAAAATGCGGGTTCGTGCTTATCAACAACTTCGACGCGACGTTTTACGTCATGTGACTTTCGTCACTAGAAGTAGCGAACTTGACAAACATTTTTCTTCTTATTTTCAACCTATTTCGTCAGTGTATTTGTTTATAATGATGCAAGAATATGTGCCAACCATATTTTTGTATGCATTAATATTTTCTTGGTCCATCGAACGTGTGCTCAAAAATCGTCCTCGTCGAAAATGAATGTTAAAAAAATTGTTGGTCTCGATAATTTTTATTTAGAATATGTACCTACTACGGTCCTTTTTCAGGTACAATGGGAAAAGTGGTACCCCTAGATAACCCGGGGCTACCCATTTCCTCACTCTATTCGTTCGAGCGGGACGGCACTATACGAAAACACAGAGAGAATATCACGATTTCTAACGGTCTCGCCTGGTCAGCGGATAATAAAACCATGTATTATATCGACTCCATACCGAGAAAAGTCTGGGCATATGACTTCGACTTAGCCACAGGAACAATGAGTGAGTAGTTTCCCACCAAATTCTAGCATTCTTTAAGCATAATAAATGAGCCGCGACACGACAAAACCAACAAAGTGGCATGTGCGTCCAGCGAAGACTCCCATCAGCCTGGGCATCCGTCCAGTTTGATCAGACTCTTCGCTAAGCGCTTAATTAGTAGCTTAGGGTCTAACCTACATCCATGCGGACAGTGAAGACTCTGATCTGAGTCTTTGCTGGGCGCACATGCCACTTTGTTGGTTTTGTTGTGTCGCGGCTCAGTTATGTATGCAGCTGCATAAGAGCTTCCATAAAATTAGACAAAAAATTGTGGCACCTAAAATATTACCGTTATTGTCCTAAAATGGAACAGTTTAGATTTACAATGAAGTAATGGGTTTAAAAGATGCAGGTGGAGTGGCAGACAGTGATCATCATGATCAGGCTGCTCCTTTAGGAGCAGTCTGATCTGAGTCGGAAGTGTTCCCAATATGTAGACTTCGTTACGGACCGCCCCAAGGCGGTCGGTCGTCTGTTGAAGTGCCTCTTTATTAACCCTCAAAAGCGCTAAAAAGCAGACGACAAAATGTTTCGTCCAAGCTATAGTACATGTATATTGAAAACTTCAAAACCTACAGGGCAAACATTACAGATTTAGATGAGGCGGCTGAAATTCAACTATATGCGTTTTGTCGCTGAAAGTGTTATATCGCAACTACTCTTTTTGTTTTACATTTGAGCCGCGACACGACAAAACAATCAAAGTGGCACCCAGCGAAGACTCAGATCAGCCTGGGTATCCGCTCAGTCTGATCAGAGTCTTTGCTGTATGCATGGAGCTAGCTTAGACCCTTAGCTACCACATTAAGCGTACAACGCAGGCTCTTATCAAACTGGCCGGCTGTCCAGGCTAATCTGAGTCTTTACTGGGCGCACTTGCCACTTTGTTGGTTATGTCGTATCGCGGCTCATTTTACATTTCGAGCTACGTCAGTGTCTTAGATGTTTTGAGCTGTGTGACAAAAGCCTGATTCCTCGATGAATTAAGTATTTCTTTCCAATATTTATCAGGTAACGAACGTGTGGCAGTAGACTTTGGTGGTAAAGATACCCTGGCTACTCTGGGTGTCCCTGATGGTATGACAACCGACACAGAAGGAAAACTCTGGGTAGCATGTTACACTGGCGGGAAAGTCGTGAGGTTCGATCCTGAAACAGGTACGGAACTCGGTGTAGATTGTAGTAATCTTAATCATGCCGCGGTACTCGGATCAGCTCCAAGGGCATCAAATTTTGTTCAGGACATCAAGCTACTCTTTCTCTTCTTTTTTTTTTTTTTTTTTGAAAACATTTCAGAATGTTAACATATTTTACAACCAGGTCAGCATAACAGCCACTTTATTACTGAAGACACAAAGCTATAGCAACTTTAGCTAGCCCCATTGTTCTTAAACGTATGAAGAAAATCTTTACAAAACTTAGTATAAAACATAAACAGGCGATGCTCAAAGAATTAGAACCCTAATTCTATTTCCGTTTTTGACAGAGTCATGCTAATTTGTTAATTTTTATATGGCGGTGGTGTTACCCCAAATTAAAAAAAAAATGAAGGTATTGTCACAAAACAGGGTACAAATTTAAAGCATGCAAAGAACAAAAACCATAAATTTACAATCTTTTTTTTATGACTTTATGACCCTTTGTTGATGTTTTATAGGAAATAAAACTACTCATACAACTTTAAAACCGTTGAGGATATTTTCAGAAAGCATGGTATAAATTGAGAACACCATCATTTGATGCAACAGAGCCAAGGACCATAACTTCACTTTCAGTTTATAAGGAATAATGTCCCTTTGTTAGTTTTTATATTGAGTTGATGAAGATATTTTCACAAAACTTAGTACGCATATAAAACTATGTCACAAAATGCACAGATAACAAGAACCGAAACCCCAAATTTGTTTCTAACTACGAATTACCCCTTGCCAAAAATGAGCCGTGACACGAGAAAACCAACAAAGTGGCATGTGCACTCAGTGAACACTCAGGTCAGCCTGGGCAGCGGCCCAGTCTGGTCAGAGTCTTCGCTGTGCATTGAAAGGGTAGCTAAGGGTCTGAGCTAGCTCCATGCGGACAACCAAGCCTGGAGGTTATAAAGCTTGAGTACATTCTCAAACTCAAAATAAAGCACACTGATTGGCTGCTTCCGAGCACATCAAACTCAAAATAAAGCACACTGATTGGCTGCTTCCGAGCATGCTAAAGCACACTGATTGGCTGCTTCCGAGCATGTGCTCGGAAGCAGCCAATCAGTGTGCTTTATTTTGAGTTTGAGAATGTACTCCATTTTTATAACCTCGGAGCCAAGACTCTGATCAGACTGGGCGGATGCCAAGACTGATCAAAGTCTTCGTTGAGCGCACATGCCATTTTGTTGGTTTTGTCGTGTCGCAGCTCAAATGGTTTTGTTTGACGATCCACTCATGCAAATATTAGAACAGAAGCTTTATATGGGATAGAGGTGGGTTTGGAACTCATTTGAGCCGCGACACGAGAAAACAAAGAAAGCTAAGGGTCTGAGCTACCTCGGTGCGGACAGCGATGACTGATCAGACTGGGCTGATGCCCAGGCTTATCTGAATCTGCGCTGGGCGCATAACCACTTTTTTGCTTTTCTCGTTTCGCGGTTCATTTATGATTTTTATTCGCAATAGCTGCAGCTGGTGTTGTGCCGTTTGGCGGCCGTAAAACATCTCTCCGTATATCACCCACTGTGCAGTTTATATTTTACCTTTGGTGCATTGAGATCACCGGGATATTCCGAGAAATTTGATTTAATAATGAATTGAGGTATATTCTAGACATTATTTTTATATATATAAATTTGGACCCCTATTTGGTATATACCAGTTTTTGAATCGACTGCTTATTTGACCTGTTTTTCACTAGCTTTTGTTGCCAGACTATTGCAGGGTCGCTGATGAGATTTTATTAACCCGGCCCACCTAGTGAAGTGGGATATGTCTAAAATAGTTCACTTAGTGATACAAGCACCAAATTTGCAATGCGGGCTCCCTAGAAGAATAGCGTTGGCCACCAAAAAAAAAATATATTTTCAAGATGGCCGCCGTGAAGAAAAAATATTCACTATTTTCTATGTTCTTATGAATGCTTTAATGCTTTTTATGGAACTCATTTGAGCCGCGACACGAGAAAACCAACAAAGTGGCATGTGCACCCAGCGAAGATTCAGATCAGCATGGGCATCCGCCCATCTTTGCTATCCGCATGGAGAAAGCTAGACCCTTAGCTACCCTTTAAACGCGAAGCGAAGACTAGTCAGACTGGGTGCCCATGCTGATCTGAGTCATCGCTGCGCACACTGCCACTTTGTTGGTGCTCATTTGTAATTTTTATTGGTGTGTGTGGGGGGAGGGGGGGGAGGCATCTGTTTTCGCTTCTAAATCAAACGCCTTTTTTAATATTTCAAATTTCGCCGGGTAAGCCCACGGTCCTTTTGTCGAGAAAAGATCAAGGCATAATTATTCTGCTGTGCATTTCAACTGCAGGTAAGGAGCTGACGAGTGTGAGTTTCCCCGCCAGAAGAACTACCTCCTGTTGCTGGGGTGGCAAGAACTTGGATGAACTGTTTGTCACGTGCGGAAGATGGGGAATGACAGAGGAAGAGAAAGTTGCCACCCCTCTGGCCGGGTCCGTGTTCAGAGTCACTGGTTTGGGGTTCAAGGGAACTCCGGCCAACATTTATGAGGGATGATAATTTTCTAAACTGCACTTTACGACTCTCTTGTTTACAGCAGAATGCTAATTAATGGGACAGACAGGTCTAAGCCAACAGGCTGGTCCTGAAGGAGAGTCTTATCAGGGTCTACACGTTTTCAATTCCATCTGCATCTTTTGACACATTTCCAAGTTGTAAAACCATAATTTATTATTCTTAGGACAGTTGCAGTAATTATTTTAAGTGGCAGAATTTTAATTTTTTTAAATCTATGTTTTTCCGACTTTGGTTCGGCATGGATTATTTGAGCCGCGACACGACAAAACCAACGATGTGGTTGTGCGCCCAGCGCAGACTCAGATCAGCCTGGGCATCTGCCAAGTTTGACCAGATTCTTCGTTAAGTGCTCAAAGGGTAGCTAAGGGTCTGAGCTACCTCCATGCGGACAGCGAAGACTCTGATCAGACTGGGCGGATGCCCAGGCTGATCTGAGTCTGCGCTGGGCGCACAACCACGTTGTTGGTTTTGTCGTGTCGTGGCTCATTTATTATCTTAGACATTGAGGACAATGAGAAAAGAGCAATGACAAAAACTCTAAGTACTGATTACGGCCCCTGAAAAGCAGTCACTGTTTATTTGAAAAACAAAATATGCGACACATGAGACACCGTATTTCCAGCAGTCTAACTGTCTGAATAATTGTTGTTAACTGATCTAAGGAAGCACCGTGTACTCTAAAATACTGCAATTTGCATTTTTTCTTGTTGTATATCATATATAGTATATTTTAATGTATTGCAGAAGTTCAGTACCTCCTCTTAGTGCCGGGCCGGGTAGCGCAATCGGTAGGGCACCTGACTCGTAAGTCAGAGGTCCTGGGTTCGAATCCCGGTCTGGCCACATACTTTCGTTTCTCCTTCCGCTGATTCAAGAAGGGCAGTTGTCAGTTACTAGCGAAAGTATGTGCACTTAGTACTGGTTAACCGCTTAGAAGGTCTAAGCCTGCCCAGGAATAGTGTGTAAGAGCTGATTAGATTTTGGTGACCTTGACCTCGTTTTCAAGGTCACAGGAGGACTTAAATGGCGTGAAAATTTCTTGTATGCACAATATCTCCTGAACCAATGGTTGGAATTTCACCAAACTTGCATGGATATATCATTGGGACAAGTTTAAGAGCTGATTAGATTTTGGTGACCTTGACCTCGTTTTCAAGGTCACAGGAGGACTTAAATGGCGTGAAAATTTCTTGTATGCACAATATCTCCTAAATCAATGGGTGGAATTTCACCAAACTTGCATGGATATATCTTTGGGACAAGTTTAAGAGCTGATTAGATTTTGGTGACCTTGACCTTAAAAACTGCAGGAATTAGATGACAATTTCTTGTACCCACGATATCTCTTGAACCAATGGATGGAATTACACCAAACTTGCATGGATGCATCATTGGGACAGGTTTAAGAGCTGAGAAGATTTTGGTTACCTTGACCTCATTTGCAAGGTAACTGGAGGGCTTAGATGACATTTTCTTGTACCCACTATAACCTGAACCAATGGATGGAATTTCACCAAACTTGCATAGATACATCACTGGGACAAGTTTAAGAGCTGATTAGATTTTGGTGACCTTGACCTCATTTTTAAGGTCACTGGAGGACGTAGATGACAGTTTCTTGTACCCATGATATCTCTTGAACCAATGGATAAAATTTCACCAAACTTGCATGGATACATCATTTAAACAGGTTTAAGAGCTGAGAAGAGTTTGGTGACCTTGACCTCATTTGCAAGGTCACTGGAGGGCTTAGATGACATTTTCTTGTACCCACTATATCTCTTGAACCAATGGATGGAATTTCACCAACCTTGCATGGATACATCATTGGGTCAACTTTAAGAGCTGATTAGATTTTGGTGACATTGACCTCATTTTCAAGGTCTCTGGCAGACTTAGATGACAATTTGTGTACTCACTATATCTCCTGAATCAATGGATGGAATATCACCAAAACTTGCATGGATATGTCATTGGGTCAACTTTAAGAGCTGATTAGATTTTGGTGACCTTGACCTCATTTTCAAGGTCACTGGCAGACTTAGAATGGAATTTCACCAAACTTGCATGGATACATCATTGGGTCAACTTTAAGAGCTGATTAGATTTTGACCTCATTTGCAAGGAAATAGTCATCTATGATGGATATCTTCAGAACCAGTGGATGGATTTTCACCAAATTTGCCTAGTATTTTGATTGTACAGGCTTTTTATTCATCAGGAGGCTTTGGAAATGGGCTGGTGGGGGGACATCAGTTTTTCTCTGAAAAACATTTCTAGTTATAACTTTATGTCCTCCCCGCCTCATCCCCCCCACCCACCCAAGGAAATGGCGGAAGGGCATATAGAGTTTACCCTGTCCATGTGTGCGTTTGTGTGTTTGTATGTAATTTTGTGTGTTCCATATTTGTGCCCGGCCAGTAACTTTGTCCAGCACGGTGAGATTTGAAAACTTTTTGTTTTAGTTTTCAATCTACTTTAATTTGATATTGTTATCAGTGTCTGAAGTGGGTCGCATTTTATCGGGGTCATTCTGCCGGGGTCACAGCTCTATTATCTGTTCGTTCAGAACAATCTTGTTGCCACAACTCCTGCTTTAGTTTCAAACCATTTTTTTTTTTTGAAACTTCCACCCTCTAAGTAGTTCATATTTTATCGGGGTCACGATCAGAAGCACGTCGAGTGTTCTGTAAATGAGACACGTCACGAGAAAAGGGAGTTTACGAATATGCGAACAGCAAAGGTTCAGACCAGCCTGCGCATCCGCACAGTCTGATCAGAGCCTTTGCTGGCAGATTTAGATTTGAGTTCCACTCTGGCTGTTGATTTCTTCTAGGAAGACTTCCGCCCAATGGCGCTGTGTTCACAGCTTTGTTAATAGATTTTGTTTAAAGACCTACCAATGAACTCCTAGGTGGACTGCCTGCCAAGGCTAAGAACTCCACCCACCCCTTCTAGTTTTACTTAAAGACTAGTAACTTAAACAGGACACCTCCCAGGCTGACTTCAAGCTTCTGTCAGTGGAAAGCCAAAATTAAACAATGCTATTCGACTCATAGTACAAGATATCACAGAAGTTTTGCGATCACTCCATTACTTCTTTCACTTCATAGTGAAAAGATAGGCACCAATCAAGAGCTAATGCACGTACAATCAGGATCCAATATCTCGCCCCCAAAACCAAAAGGGAAAGATACTCACTGACAGCAGCTACAAAAGGCACGCAGGTAAACCGAATGAACAGCGCTTTGCCTGACACCCAGCTACTCCAAGTATAAAGACACAGCTCGCACAACAGGTTCAATCGGAACACCGCTCGGCCAATTCCGTGATTCACGGAATTTGCCGAGCGTGCTCCGATTGACAACAGGTTAACAACGAAAGCACCGGCATGGACAACAAGAACACGTAACATTAGAAAACACAACAAAAGTGCCGCCTTGGAACGATCAGTAATATATTACCGGGATCTCACATTGTGCAAAAAATTGCTTCACATGCATAAGGAGTCGATAACTTGCCGGGCCGCGTAGCGCAGTCGGTAGTTCACCTGACTTATAAGTCAGAGGTCCTGGGTTCGATAATCGGTCTGGCCACATACTTTCGTTTCTCCTTCCGCTGATACAAGAAGGGCAGTTGTCAGTTACTGGTTAACCGCTTAGGAGGTCTAAGCCTGCCCAGGAATAGTGTGGTTAGGTTAACAGACCGTCCCGGTTTACCGTGGACGTAAAGCAATAAATAAATCAATCAATCAATAATGGATAACTTTGTCATGAATGATTCTTATTCAAACTTGATTGGTTTAAGAGTCAGCCAAACTTTAATGCGAACTGAAAGCCAAAATATTTTAAGCACATGTTTCAGTTTCAAATTATAATATTCAACTTCTGCCGCCCATGCTTACTCCACGAGAATAGTAAGCGAATTTTTCATTAATGAAAAATGGATTTTGCAGCTGTGTTCGCATGAAACTAGGCTTTTGAGATTGTTATTTCGAATGCCGGAAATATACTGAAAGGATTTAAAAACTTCCACCCATTAATTTTGAATATCTCAAAAATGAATGAAGCTACATCCACCAAAATTTTATAACATATATATTCTCTTATACCTGATTATATCACTATACCGAATCTGGAATCATTCAACCGAATCGGTCAGGAAAAAGCACGTGCTCCTCGTGTTCTTAGTACCGTTTACATAAAGATTAATAGCTTCATGTATACAGTTTTCTGATGAAACATTTCTCTTACAATATCAAATTGAATTTTAAAAGTTTGAACTCGGTCTGTGGCTTTATTTAGCCTACCGCGCCTAAATATCGCAAACAGGCGCAGAGTTTTGGGCCAGATAAATGCTGAAATTTCAAAAAGTGACGTCGCGTGACAATTTTATGTGTTAATTACGGCAATTCAAAATCTCAGACGACGTGCACTGTTTACAGGAAGCTCAAAAGACCGTCAGAAAAACACCTAATCGAGATTAAAAACCAGAAGTCATGACGTTAACTAACGTCGACGCCGTCTCCGTAATAGGCTTTGCGCGACAGCATCATCCGCAATGATACTTGCAAATCAACGTGGATGACGTCACAATATTAAGACAGCAGGAAATGGTCGAAAACAGTGTTGCATAAGATAACGCCGGCATCGCCTTATTCATTTTAGTGACGTAACGCTTATTTACTGACGTCATTTAAGTAAATGAAAGGAATAAACTGCGTAATCTTTAAATTTGATAAGTTTCAAGCATTTTGTCGTTAAATATTCAACACTGTCATGAGCGAACAGATCAGCAGCCAGCAATAAAAAGTGGAAGTTTTTAAATCCTTTCAGTATATGTCAATAAATGATATGCTCTGAAGTAACATATCATGTATGGAGTGATTATTAATCTAAAAGCGTGTATTCCTGAATACCTCGATATATTATCTATAAGAGACGATATTTATAATTGTATTGTGATAGCTACAAGTAAATGGAAAGCATGTTTTAAGGCTTATGCATAGGGCCTATGCTCCAACCAGCCTGCCGCCCTTGTGAAGTCGGTTGAGAAAAGGCCAAAGCATGCCAAAACGCTTATACAGTAGAGACTTTGGAAATTTCACAAGACATCCATGGAACAAACTGCGCATATGGTATAGTTAGTCTTATCACGTTCTTCAGGGAGTTTTTCTACGACGCGGCTTGTAAGGAAATTTTATTGTCGTCGTCCCGTAGTAAAATAGAGAAGGATCTTAGAAAGTTATTTTCAGCAGAAAGTTTCTGTAAGTCATTTTGTTATAGTATATACATTGTAATAGGGGAGTGAACCGTGGGGGCTATTTTCGCTTTGTCATGCTTTATAGCCTTGGGCATGGGCGGCAGGGTGGTTGGGGGAAGTATGAGATGTTTCAAAATGTCCTACCTTTATGCAGTTGGTTTGAAATCCCATCTAGTTCACAAACCATAAGTATCCCAATACGCAGGTGCGTGTTGAAATTGTATCACTTTGACAAAATTTCAATACGCACCAGCGTAACTGCGTAAAAGGAGCTTCGCCTTTGTATATCCCATTAGGTAAATATTGTTGAAACAGTGATGTATCAGCGTCAATATAACGTTGTGATATTGTATTGACGTTGATACGGCGTTGTTTCAGTCTGGTGTGCCCAGACTTAATAGGTTAATTTTCTTTACGCTTCTTTGATCAAGCGCCAGTTCTGCCCAAAAAGCAACAAGAAAGCCTTTGCAGCCCGATATTGTGCCTACCTTAGTATGAAATTAAAATTCAGGTTCAAAAGTGCACATTTAAAATGTATATCGAATACGATTCTGTGCGAAGAAGATCCACAGAAATCTGTACCGCTTAGAATCTATTTACAGAGCTTTGATGTTTGCCTCCACAGTATACACTGAGCCACTTGAGTTACCCACCACTTTTTCAATGCCTATATTTTAGTCCACAACTGCTTACAATAAAATCTAGCAGAATACAATCATCGATGACTGGTCTAACTGAAGTCATTCAAAATTTTGAAAAATCGCTGCACTGTAAAAAAAAATCCTTAAATTTTACGGTAAAATAACTGGCAACCAGCTGCCAGTCCTTTTACCGTTATTTTTACGGGCGCCCGTAAAAACTGCAGGAATCATCAAGCAGATTGGGACAGAATAGAGTAGGTGTCGTTTTGGTCTGATAGCCCTTCAACAATACAAAGTTATTTTCGAGTGCGGTCAGTTAACATAAAACTTCCATTTCGTGATTTCTAACAATGCCTTACAGGCAAACGCCCGTAAAAATAACGGTAAAAGGACTGGCAGCCGGTTTCCAGTTATTCTACCGTAAATTCTACCGTATTTTTTTACAGTGTGGAGTGTATCCGCACAACTTGCTGAGAGCTTATTTTGGCAATAATTCACGTGCAGCATATTCGGCCGTTCTTTTCGCTTGGCTTTAGCATTGAACTTCAACTTTGGGAATAGTCGATTTAGAAAAAAACATCCAAGTTTTAGTGATTTCAAGTGGCGAGCCAATTTTATTATGGCAGATTTACAACACACGCTCATTTTTTAGAATAACTTTACATTTGACGTCATTTTAACGTCAGTTTCGAACACATATATTGTTTTTATCATAAATTGTAATGGCCGTAATACCTTTGACAACATGAAAGTCAGTAAAACCAAAACACAATTGAAGATTGACTGATTTCTGAACTTTGGGGTACCGACGTCAAGACTAACGTCAAGGTCATAACGTAGAATTCTCAACAATGTTTGCATGAAAATGAACAAAGAACGCGTTTGTTTACAAGGAAGGTATTTTCACACTGTAAAAAAAATCTGTAGATTTTACGGTAAAATAACTGGCAACCAGCTGCCAGCCATTTTACCGTTATTCTTACGGGCGCCCGTAAAAATTGCAGGAATCATCAAGCAGAGTGTGACAGAATACGAGGGTCATCCAATAAGTCCTGCAAACGGCCGAGTTTCAGGCAAATGATAATTAAAAACGAATCAAGCAATCCACATTCCTACATTGCATCTTGCCTTCTTTCCAGTCAACAATTTCCAGAAACGTCGTGATCTTGCAAATGGCGTTGCTAGGCAACTGAAGAATACTACCATTATAGGTGCGGCGGTGGCTTCTAGTTGTCTGTTTAAGATCCCCTAGCTTTGTTCAGAATCTTTGTGAATATCTGAAAATTGCTGGGAGATACGGAAAATAATCCTGAAGTATGTACACGGTACCAAGGTTAAGATATTGCCATCAGTCAAGATATAATTATTGTTCAAAGGAAGATCACCATCTTTTTCGGGTAGCTAAAATATCATATAAAATGAGTATATGAAGAAGAGGCTTTCACGGCAGATGAAGTGTTTCTTAAACTGCCATTAATTTGTTATCAAAGGATAGTCCCGAGATGCTGAAATATAGATATAAGAGAAAATATAAGCTTCGAGCCTTGTTTGATATCGTTTGCAGCCTGAAGAAACCAGAGGTAGACGTCAAAAACTAAAATTTTGCTTCAATTCTGTAATATTCTCTTGTTGCCTGGCAACCACATTTGTCTGGTAATGTGAAGTGACAATTGTCTCTTATTTGAATTCTTAAATATAAGGCGATTACTTTAGAACATGAATTCTTGTAATTTGAAAGAATAATAAACATGTATGCAGGAATTTTCTTCCCCTAACCTCTTCTAAAAAACGTCACGTTTGTGCAATTTCACCGCCGGTATCGCTTACACCTTTGCGTTCAAAACCCTCCCATATCTGAGAAAGGAATAGCACATGTATGATTTTTAGCACATATGTGTATTATATATGTAAGCTGTTAATGGTGTAATTTGATAACCCTACCTCAATTAATAAAGCAGTAATGACGGCTTTTGCAAGACTTATTGGATGACCCTCGTAGAGCAGGTGTCGTTTTGGTCTGATAGCTCTTCAACAATACAAAGTTATTTTCGAGTGCGGCCAGTTAACATAAAACTTCCATTTCGTGATTTTCAACAATGTCTTACAGGCAAACGCCCGTAAAAATAACGGGAAAAGGACTGACAGCTGGTTTCCAGTTATTCTACCGTAAAATCTGCAGTTATTTTTTTACAGTGCACTTGTTTACAAAACAACATCAACTGTTACAGTAGCTTTTGAAAACAAGAAAAATAAACATGCGCTTTCAACGTGTCACCGCAAAGTAAGCAGCGGATAATGATAATGATAAGTATGACAATATTCACTGCAATATGGTGGTCTTTCATGTCATAGAAAGTAAAAACGTTCCAACAGAGCACTGTGCGTAAAAAAGGGGCTAAAATATCCCCTCGCGGTGCGAATTCAGGTTAAGTTGGTACGCTCTTTTTCGTTCGACCACCCTTTTGTGTGGTTACCGACAGACACCATTTTTACAAAATTTATGCAAAAATAAGTGCTTTCTTATCTTGTAGTTCTAAATTGGAAAAAAAATCGTTTTTTTTTTTTTTTTTTTTAACAATTCAGGGTTTCATAAGTGTGGCGTAACTAAAGTGGCTCAGTGTAAGGGCAAGAAAACATTTATGCACAGCATCAATTCACCGGGAAACTCGGTAATATTTCTCTTTTCCCATCTGTGACTATGACATACACTAGCGAAGTTAATCTCAGCCTAGATTAATTTGATTGTTGTCTCACTTGACTAAAATAGTCTAGAGCAAACTAACTAATCTATATTGACCCTGACTGACACTGGTAAGGGGTTAATCTGGATTGTACGTCCACTTTCTTAAGATTAGATGTTATACATATGGGTTATCTTGCCAAAATTTGCAGCTTTTAAAAGTCTTAGATACCTAAATGCTATTGTCTGAATATGGCCTTTACCTTCATCTTCACTGAAACTGCACCACAGGTGAATCGTACGCGAATATTCATCAAAGGCTGAACACTTGTGACATTATGGTTCGTAAGGGGAAATATCTAATTATTTTTTTTTTCTGTTATAACTCTAATCAAGCGAAACTCAGATAATCACAAATCTATTTTCCAAATCAAACAAATATTTCAGATTCATCAGTATGGCAGCGACAGACACATGTTTTATGCCCTCGCCACGAAGTGGGGAGGGGCATATAGTTTTGCCCTTGTCCGTCCTTACATACGTCCGTCCGTCACTCTTTGTCCGTCACTCTTTGGTTTATCGGGTATATATATATTCTCATTTGTCGCATACCATCTGTCTATGATGGGAACTTTTTATTGGCTCAACATTTTGTGATTTCATATTGGATGAGTTCAACAATTTGTATTTTGCGAACCTTGCCGAGCAAAGTATATGTTGCAGTTTTGAACTGGTCTTATGGATTTCATGAAAGGGGTACTCGACTTTGATCATCTGCTTATCATAGACAGCTGTGTTACATTTTAAAATAAGCATCGACATATGTTTCAATGACGTTATTTTCATACTGGACTGAGCGTTATTGTGCAGATGTCCTGTGATTATAATGTGTGAGTGGTAACGTGTATTGGTTAAGTCTATAATTCGTTATTGTGTGCTTACATGTTTTATCCAAAATTAACAAAATATTTGTCATTGTAATATGTATGTTCATGCAACTTATAGTTAATTCTATACCATGAAAATGGTCCATAATTAGTGTAAACAGTATTTTATTTGTATAAGCAACATTTTGACATCATTAGATAGGCAATACTATGGAAGCGTCCTAGTGACAGGTTAAATAAATATTCATCTAATACGTAGGAGATAGGAAGTCCTACGTAGGACTTATTAACACATACGTAGGACTTACTAACCCCTACGTAGGAGATCATAAGTCCTACGTAGGACTTACTATCTCCTACGTAGGACTTACTAACTCCTACGTAGGACTTACTAAGTCCTACGTAGGACTTTCTAACACCTACGTAGGACTTACTAACGCCTACGTAGGAGATAATAAGTCCTACGTAGGACTTACTAACTCCTACGTGGGACTTACTATCTCCTACGTAGGACTCAGTAAGTCCTACGTAGGACTTAGTAAGTCCTACGTTCCAACGTAGGACTTAGTAAGTCCTACGTAGGAGATAATATAACAGAAAGAAATAGTCATAAGAAAGCCAGAAACTGCTACAGTATTTACTCAGCAGGCGTATACGGTTGAAAATACGTCGTTTAACCATGATTGCAATATAATCACTTTGCATCGACGTCGATATGACGTTGTTTGAACGTTGTTTGACACATCCATATCTGGCATAGATCTTAGATAGATTTGTAGCTTGCCTTGAGTCACCTACTTTCGGAGAGTTAGTGTAAATGCTGTAGTCCTTTGACAAAATGTAGTTCGTGAACTTGTGTTAATTTTTCCGTGTGTGTGTGTGTTTTTGTGTGTGTGTTCGTGAACTTGTGTCAATTTTTCCGTGCTTGCGTGCGTTGGTGCGTGTGTGTGTGTGTATGTGTGTTTGTGCTTCTATCCCTATTGGTTTTTAGGGCAGAATGTGGGATTTGATTGTATTAATTCCTGATCATTGCCTATCTTTTTTCTTTACTATAATTTATCTGCTTCAAAACCTGTTACTCTAGGACGTGTGGCCAGTCTTTAACAACGTCATTATAACGTTTATAATTTGAGCTGGGACACGAGAAAATGAACAAGCGGTTGTGCAAACAGCGGCGACTCAGATGCGCCTAGGCATCAACCCAGTCTGATCAGAACCTTCACTAAGCGCATTAAGGGTAGCTAAGGGTCTAAGCTATCTCCATGCGGGCAGCGAAGTCTCTGATCAGGCTGAACGGATGCCCAGGCTGATCTGAGTCTGCACTGGGCGCACAACCACTTTGTTGGTTTTCTTCCGTCGAAGCCCAATCGTTTTTTTATGATTTGTATTATTAATCTTAGACAAGACAAGAAATATTCGTTCAGAGGGCTGCATAATCCGCGGATCAAATATTTACTTTTCACAATATATAACAATAAAGCTGTTTGTATTGACAAAGCTGGAAAAATTTACGCTGTTACATGAAAGCGATTTGATAAAGTATTTCTTAATCTATTCATCATGCATCGGTAATCTCCCTATTGAGAAGATGCTTTATGATGATTAGAAAATGTAGCTTTTTTATTCTCCATTGATAGAGAATAAGACTGTTGCAATATCTAACAATGTAATTGTGACTTCATTTTATCAGATACTTAAAAGCATTATCCAAAATATAAAGTTGCATTAGAATGGAGATAACCATAATACAGTTTTCCCGTAATTGAGATGCAGATTACTGAATGATACGTTTCGAATTTATGAATTTTGTTATAGAAATAACATTATTTGAAGCGGCAATAATTTGAGCACAGATACACATATATCTCTTACGTATGAAACAGCTAAGTCCTACGTAGGAGATAGTAACTCCTACGTAGGACTAACTAAGTCCTACGTAGGACTTTTTATCTCATACGTAGGAGTTACTAAGTCCTACGTAGGAGTTACTAAGTCCTACGTAGGAGTTAGTAAGTCCTACGTAGGAGTTACTAAGTCCTACGTAGGAGTTACTAAGTCCTACGTAGGACTTATTAACTCCTATGTAGGAGTTAGTAAATCCTACGTAGGTGTTACTAAGTCCTACGTAGGAGTTATTAAGTCCTACGTAGGACTTACTAACTCCTACGTAGTAGTTAGTAAGTCCTACGTAGGAGTTAGTAAGTCCTACGTAGGAGTTAGTAAGTCCTACGTAGGATTTACTAAGTCCTACGTAGGTGTTAGTAAGTCCTACGTAGGAGTTAGTAAGTGCTACGTAGGAGTTATTAAGTCCTACGTAGGAGTTATTAAGTCCTACATAGGAGTTACTAAGTCCTACGTAGGAGTTAGAAAGTCCTACGTAGGAGTTACTAAGTCCTACGTAGGAGTTAGTAAGTCGTACGTAGGAGTTACTAAGTCCTACGTAGGACTTCCTATCTCCTACGTATGAGATAAATATTTTTTTAACCTGTCACTAGGACGCTTCCATACAATACAAACAAGAATACAATATACAAAAGGGATTCAGAAAGAAGTCATATGACTTGTTTAAATCTGTATCCCAAAATTGCAAACGTTATCAAACAACATACAAGTGATTTGAAATATTATACTGTGAAATACTAGAATTGATAAACAGAAAATTGTTTGGTATCATTCTTCATACTCATGTTTATGTTGTTCCACGGGGGATGGAACCTTAAGAAATAAATCCTGAAGCACCAAGTAGGCAGTATCCGTTTACAGAAATCACAAACAGTGTGTCAAGTTTAAGGGAAAATTCATTATTCTATGTCATTACTGATATACAACATACATTAAGAAATAGTGTACGAATAAAAATTATTTTTGCAGTCACAGATTTAGCTTTAAATGGCACAAAAAACCTGCCGCTATCATGTGTCATCTGCATCTCAATGCATTGCCACGAAATACCGCTTGGGGACCAGCGACACAGGTACACGTGGCGGAACCAATGTCCAGACAAGCGTGCACCTGCTGTTGCGGTCCCCACAATACTACTGACCGAGATGCGCATGGCACATATCAAGCGAAGCTCAAAGAGTATCATAAGTGCAATATCACCGTGCTAAGGTCTGAAGAAATAGTGTAAGCAGATTTCTCATCTTGACTACAAAACTTTTGTGCTGTTACAAGAACATTTAGATACGAACATTTAGATATATAACAGGTTACAAAGCTTTTGAAACATAGTGGTCGGGTCTGTCCCTATAGTGTTTTGCATGCTCTGCAAATTGTACAACTGTGTAACGTAATCATACAATAATTTGTAAGTATAATGTGTACAGGATTTTATGAATTAAAATAATGATATAGCAGACTGTAAATTTTGCGAGCCATTTTAATAAGGCCTACAAAACAGAAATGTTTGTAAGCTCTCACAAGAACATTTGGATATGCATTTACATATATAACGATTTACAAGGCTTGCAAAACAAATCAATTGGGTCTGTCCTTAATTACAGTATTTTATTTCGCATGCTCTGCAAATAGAAAAAATTATGTTGCACAATCATGCATCATGAAATACTTATAAACTATAATGTATGCAGAAGTTTGGAAATTAAACAGATTTCTAATTTCGTCAACAAAAATGTTTGTGAGCTGTAACAAGAAGATTTGAATACGAACTTTTAAAGATATAACAGTTTACTAAGCTTGCGAAACATAGTGATCGGGTCTGTCCCTACCTACAGTGTTTCGCATGCTCTGCAAATTGTACAACTGTGTAGCTCAGTCATGCATCATACAATAATTGATAACTATAATTTGTACAGAATTTGATGAATTAGAATTATGATATAACCAGCTTTAAATTCTGCAAGCCATTTTAATTGGTCCTATACAATAATGTTGGTGAGCCCTCACAAGAACACGCCTGGATAACAGCCTGACGAATTATAACGTATTGCGCAGTCACGAAAAAAAACAACAACAAAAAACATGCAAGAATCAAATAGAGTTTTACTATTATGCTATTCCGTACAGTATACAAAATCTTCATATTATTTGTCAAGATCCTACATTATTGTATTTTCTATTAGCCTAGCTCAAAACGTTTGGATTTTATTAGGAACTCTTGCACGACCAAAAATATCCACTCATTTTCCGCTTTTGCAAGTTCACTATTTCCATACAAAAGAGTGTTTAACGTTGGGTTACAAAATAAAGACACAGTATCAAGCATTTTCTGTCTTTTAAAAGTTACTAAAACGAATGCACTAAAGTAAGTAGTGATGTGTATCCTCAACCGCTCCACAGTCGCAAAGTGGCCCAGCAATAATATTTTTAGAGTACAAGTGTTGGTTCAAGGAGCTACAATTTGTTCTCAGCCTCGAATGATAGATTTGGCCTTTTCGTTTACCTGAAAAATGATACGAAGGAGGAGTCTCTATATTAGAATTAATTTTTCGTTTAAAGGATGCTATAGTAGGTAAGTTGTGTGTTTCCTCGGGTAGCTCGTTCCATCCGCGAATCGCTGAAGACAGAAATGAATTATAATATAGCTGAGTGTTTGCGTGAACTGTATGGAGATCAGCCTCATATCGTAAGTTATAATGTGTAGTACTTCCGACAGTAGGTGGTAGAAGAAATGACAGATAATCGGGAGAAAAGCCGTTTTGCTTTTTGAAAAAGAGTAAGAGCTTATGTTTTTCTCTGCGAGAGGCTTATGTTTCCCAGGCAGTTTCTTGAAGAAGAGAGTGTATAGACACAAGTTTAGTGGATCCCGTTACTATCCGAGCGGCCTCGTTTTGAATTTTCTCAAGTTCATAGGCTTCATTTTGGGTGCAGTTATCCCACACCACATCTGCATATTCCAGAAGCGGTCGTATAAAGGAAAAGTAGATTATCTGAAGAGATTTTCTATCCAGTTTGAATTTCAACTTACGCATTATATTAATTCGAAACCAAGCTTTAGATTTTATATAGTCAAAATGTTCGTGCCAGGAGCAGTCGTCTGAGAATGTTAGACCCAAATGTTTATGTGAAGTAACCTCATTTGTTATTTCCTGATCCATACTTAGAGGAGGATGGTTTGGTTTGTTACGCTTTCTACTGAAGACTACTGACTCTGACTTTGACGGATTAAAAGTAACAAGCCATTTCTTAGCCCATGAGTGGATCTTAGCTAGATCGGAATTAAGCTGATCGGCCGCTGTCGGAGGGTCATCTACAATAGTATAGAGACTAGTGTCATCTGCAAAGAGTCTAATAGTTGACTGTATATCTTCAACAATATCATTAATGTACAAAAGAAATAGTAGCGGCCCAAGAATGGAACCTTGAGGCACTCCAGCTTTAAGGAATAACCAGTTTGAAGCGACACCAGGCAATACTACTCTTTGCTTTCTATTAGTTAAGTAGTCTGTAAACCATTGCAGGAGAGATCCAGAGATACCGACAGCCTGCAGTTTGTAAAGAAGACCTCGATGCCATACCCTGTCAAAGGCTTCGCTTATATCGCAAAATACTGCTCGTACCTCTTTTCCTACATCAGGAGCTTTGCAAAATGTGTTATAGATATCAACTAGTTGGTTTACCGTAGAATCTTGGGGAACGAAACCGGACTGAAGGGGTGTTAAAATATTATGATCACGAAAGAAATTAAAAACATGTTTATGTATAACTTTTTCCAACACTTTGCCTATCGTGTTTAAGAGAGATATTGGCCTATAATTAGAGACAGATGAAGGATCATCCTTTTTAAATGCGGGCGTTACATTAGCCTCTTTCCAAATAACTGGCACTTTACCTTTCAACAAGGAAAAATTAAAGAGGTCACAAAGAGGAAAAGATAAAGGACGAGAGAGTTCCTTTACAATTTGGTTGTTTATTGAATATGGGCCTGCGGCCTTACCTAGTTTTAATGCTTTTAACATTATTTCAACTTCTTGTGGTGTTGTAGATATCAAATCTAGATTATGAGCCGGCAGTGGTGGAATATCTGACGGTGAGTATAGGTAGTTTCGTCCAAAAGTGTTTGTTCAATAAAAATTGGTTTAGTAAATTAACTTTAACCACATCTTCAGAATAAATGTCTCCATTCTTAGTTAGAGGCGGAAGCAATGAGTGATGTTCAGGTTTAATAAATTGTTTTAATGTTTTCCACCAGTCTTTTGGTCCAGAGTTATTGTCTACATTTTTCCGTTTGTAATTGTTTAGACTTTCGTCCATAATTGGATAATAAATATCTTATCTTATCTTATCTCTTTGTAGTACTGTTCTTGTCTCGGCAACTCCTCCTACAGTATTTGATGTAGGGATTTGAAACTTGCAACACAGTTCAGACATGCATTGAACATGTGCATAAAGGAAACAGAACTTTGATTCAGTTTTTTTGCAGGATTATGTCCCCTTGAATAACATACATATTTTGACCATATTTTGCACTTGTAGTACCGTTTGTGTCTCCGCAACTCCTTCTACAGTTTTTGATGCAGGGAGTTGAAACTTGCAACACAGTTCAGACATGCATCGAACATGTGCACAAAGGAAACGGAACTTTGATTCAGGTTTTTTGCAGGATTATGTCCCCTTGAATAACATACATATTTTGACCATATTTTGCACTTGTAGTACTGTTTGTGTCTCCGCAACTCCTTCTACAGTTTTTGATGCAGGGAGTTGAAACTTGCAACACAGTTCAGACATGCATCGAACTTGTACATAAAGGAAACGGAACTTTGATCCAGGTTATTATGGTAGAATTATATCCCCTTGAATGACATACATATTTTCACCATATTTCACACTTTGTAGTACTGTTCTTGTCTTTGCGACTCCTCCAATGGTATTTGATGAAGGGATTTGAAACTTGCAACACAGTTCTGACATGCATTGAACATGTGCATAAAGGAAACAGAACTTTGATTTAGGTCTTAATGCAGAATTATGTTCCCTTGAATGACATACATATTTTGACCATATTTCCATGGCTTATTGTCATCACTCTAGTGGCCCCATTTATTAACCGATTTTTATATCACATTACAGATATATGGGGTATGACAATACCTCAAACAGGTGTTCGTTTCGGGTTGGTAGGATTAAGGTCAAGGTCACAGTTGCTTTTTTCAGAAAAACTTGGGCATAGCTCTAGCGCTTTTATGTATGGATCGATTTGATATAACTCCATACAAGTGTTAAGTATGACAATATCTTGAATAAATTGCCATTTCAGCGCCGCAGGTCGAAGGTCAAGGTCACGTTTGCTATTTTGAGAAAAACTTAATTATCCACAATTGGACAAATTTACCTTTTAGGGTTGTAGATCCAAGGTCAGGGTCACAGTTGCTATTTTTAGAAAAAATCTTTGTCATCCCTCTAGCACCTTTATTTATTGACAGATTTTGATATAACTTCACACAAATGTCTTAACATACATGTATTACTCATCTACTGAGGCATTTGGCGGGAGCATTTATCACCTTTAATGATTGTCTAGTTTCTTATTATTTTCATATAAAAATATAAATCATAATAATGATATTTGCTACCCCAACTGGTAACCCCAAAAACTAGGGGAATTTTTTTTCTTCCAAATGCATCTACAGTTCACAAAGTCGACGTTAAATAGATACGCCGCGACCTTGCCCGGCGTAAATTAGTGGGACTTTACGGCCATAGGTGACTTTACATCGTACGTCCAAATGTCTTGGTAGCACTCTGTCATTTTCTGGCTGTCTGGCTTATAAACATTATTCCGCTGTTATAAACTTGCTTCTTTATTTTGTTCCAGATTATAGGAATGAAATGTCTGTGGAGACTGTGCTACAGTGTACCACCGACACCACTGGAGAGGGACCACATTGGGACGATACCACCCAAAGTCTTCTTTTTGTAAATATCGAAGATGGCACTATAAACAGGTGGGATTCTAAAACAGGGAAACACGAAACACACAAATTTGGTAAGCAATATTAAAAACTGAGGGCTTGGTCATACAGTTGCAATCTTTATTTGTATATCCTGGGGCCGTATTCATAAAACTACTTAAGTCGTTGCTATGCTGTTGCTAAGGCTAAATCTCTTTGAAGGAGATTCCCTACAACTATGAAATTTGCTCTGGAGGAACAGTCTTACAAAGACTGTTCCTCCAAACCAAATTTCATAGTTGTAGGGAATCTCCTTTCTAGATATTTAGCCTTAGCAACAGCATAGCAACGACTTAAGTAGCTTCATGAATACGGCCCCAGTTCCGTATGCAAATGTTTCTTTCCTAACAGGAACACAAAGTGAAAATGACGTTAACTGGAGGACGTTAATCGGAGGCCCCTGTGCAGGGAGAGACATCCCCTGTGCAGGTTAAAGATCCCTTCTGTTGCTACATGGCTACAAGGAGGTTCAACCTGCAAAACTGGAGTGTACATCGTACACCTGCTCATAATCCTCGAGAGAGGGTGTAGCAGTATACGAGGACAGAAAGACATCGTACATGTATCAACGTTGGTGCGACGCCATGATACGCTTCAAAAGATGTCTATCAACGACGGGTGACGTCATGGCGCCGCAAAGAACGTGGCATCAAAATCGAAACGACGTAAGTTGGACGTTGTTTGACCTCCGGGTGCATTAATTTTGAGAAGGGCGAGGGTTGGTCGACCACAAGCCTGTTAAGCTTGCAGTAATTTCATTACTGGTTGTCCCAAGGCGGCAATTCAGTGTTAGCTCTTCTTGGTTGTTTTATGCGTTGTTTGTTGCAATATCTCTTATTGTATTGTATTGATAAATTGTTTGTGATTGTTTGCTAATTATCAAATTATTATTTGGCTCCAGATCAGACTGTGTCCTTCATAGTGCCATGTCGTAAAGGCGGCTATCTGATTGGTCTTGGCAAGACTGTGTCTCACTTTGACTGGAACTCCAAGAAAACAACGGCCTTGGTGAAGGTAGAGGAGGGTAAAGATACGAGATTCAACGACGCTAAGTGTGACGCCTCTGGCCGACTCTGGTGCGGTGAGAATATATCATTTTTTACAATGATAAGAAAACATATCTATGTAATCGCTCAGCCACCAGTTCTCCACAGTTTTGTCCGAACGGACATAAAATGTGGAAGTAGCCATGTTTCACGGTGGTAATACCGATTTCGCTACCTATGCTGTCGACCGAGACAATACTATACAAAATGGCTGTCGACCGAGAATTTAGTCGTAAGCATTACCGATAACGGTAAATGATACGTTTGTTAATTCTGCTGTCGATTGTCTCGGTCGACAGCCACTTTTGCATGTATGGCAATTTACTGGCTCAGTCGAAAGCACAGATAGGGAAATTGGTATTATCACCGTGGTATCAGCGTCAACGCAACTACGCTGATATGTCAGCGTGTCGACTTTGATATGACGCTCTTGCGTGGAAAGCTGTAGACATGAAATTTGGAGGCCGAGTTCGAATGGAGCAAAATCCATAGTTAAACAAGGAGCATGTTGTTTGTGCATGGCTTCGTGCTTTGATTCAGCAGGCTCATGACGTCGACGTGATGACGTCGGTGCGACGTGATGACGTCGCATTGTTGTCAATGCGACGTCATTTCGACGTCATGTGCCAGGTGGTGAGTTATCTAATGTTGTGCATAGGATGATAGATTTTGAGAGACAAAAATAACCTTCGACGCAGCGTTTTACGTCATGTGACATATTTTTCTGTCCTTGAATATACATTTTCTCTATAATATATGTCAGCCTCTCGGCCTTTTTATCTTTCACAGACTTTCGTCACTAGAAGCACAGGCGCTTGAAGTTCTATGCTATGAAACATATTTCAATGCCGCTAAACATCTAGGCTATGAGCCATTTTGAAAAAAATGCCAGGTGTGCAAGCTTGTGTTCAGACTCCATTACGGTCTCCAATTTCCGGTGTATCAACGTCGCACAGCAACGTCAACAGGTTCTAATATGAAATAGGTGCTACCTAAAATGCAACCAACCAATATTACCACTGCAACACTGAACTGAAAGGTTTTCAAACTGGAGCAAGTGAGCACAGTCTCGCGTATACCCTGATCATTTTCATCGCCTAATGAAGCAGACTTTTAACACAAAATTTTAATGCAAATTTTATATACATGTACAAAATTATTCTGTGTCTGTGATCTTGACCTTAGATCAGCAGCAGCATCCATATGGTGTAAACAAGTATGAAATAAACCTAGTCGTGCATGATTATGTTTCATTCAAGTACATGTATATTAGAACTATAAGCAAAAAAAATACAACAAACACCAATTGTCCCGGTACCTGATGCCTGGCCCCACCCATCAGCCTGACCTAGGGGCTTAGGCAGTCCATATCAAAAGGTATGCTACAGAGATAACATAAACCAAATGCAGAAGAAAAATCTGCAATAAAATTACTGAGATATGAGTAATCAAAAAGGTTTAACGCAATACTTCGAACAAAAGAAAATGCCTGTCATATTTATTTACCTCTGACCCCACCATGTTGCCCTGACTTATGGTCATACATTATTCACATCTAATGTATTACATCTATATGCTACAAAGATATCAGGGATCAAATATGAAAAGAATCTGGTGTGTCGCTGTAGTTACAGAGTTGTGAGCAATCATAAAGGTTTAATGCAAAACTTTGATGTCAAGTTAACAAAAACTATATATACCAACAAACTTCATCATGAGAAACACTTCTGTTATCCCTAACTAACTGTTGACTTTTCTCATCTGCAATCCTGGATGCAAGTTCATTAAAATTGTTCTGGTGTAAGCTAATCATAAATAAAAAAAAAGATAAGTTCAAATTTTATATGCAAACAAGCAAAGTCATGAGCCAGTAAAAATGTCAATATTAGGTCTTGCAACCACATTATGATACAGATACGCAGGTATTGTTTTCATTATTTCGATTGTTGCCTACCATTCTTCCAGATTTGCTACATTTTTTGTTCCAGGGGTCGCAAGATCGATCCCCCGCTTCTCCGGTCTTTCGGATGAGACTTTTAACCGAGGTCCCATCTCCGTATGACCTTGTTGTTGGTGGGACGTTAAACCCGAGTTCACTCACTCACTATATTTTTTGTTTTATGAAATATACTTTATTGTAATTTTATGCCCTAAGTTGGCTATAGTTCAGGCCTGTGAAGCAAAAATTTTTGAAAAAAAAAATGTAAAATTTTATTCAGCAAATGTGTATATCTGTATGTATGTACCTTCTCCTTGGTAAAATGAGTTTAGCTGTATGACTATCGTATCATCCATCCATTGCAAAACTAGAGCAAGTGAGCAGGGGCTCAGGTATAAACCCGGCCAGTGCCACCACCTTATGACACTAAACTTTAAACTTAATACACAACAAGGGCATGGGTTGGGGTGGTACAGAATAAAACATTTGACATATAAACCAAACTGAACAAGAGGGTTGGGTGGTATATTATATTAAACAAGAGGCCCAAATGGGCCTGATATCGCTCACCTGGCTATTTTGCAACGGGACCATTCTGAAACAAAATTGGTCTAATTCCACTGAGATTTTCTCATTTTCACATTTTGCTACTTTTTATAACAGAGGCCAAATTGCCTGGTCTTTATATATTTACTTTTGAAATGCCTCAATGCAAGGATATTTTTGCCACAAATTTCATAAAAATCCATTCAGGGGTTACTGATATATTGTCAGTTTCATGTTTTGTGCTATTTTTAGCAATTGCAGATGGCCGCCATCTTGGAATGCCAAAATGCAAAAAATCAAAGAAAACTCTTCATGCAAGGACCATTTTGACACAAAATTGGTCCAGTTCCATTGCAATTTTCAAATTTTCACATTTTGCTATTCTAAGTAATAGAGGCCAACTTAAAGGACCTGTATTTGTTAATTCTACAGATTTTTTTCATTTTCATAATTTTGAATACCAAAGTTTCACTGATGTTCCATGCCAAAATTCAGACAAATATACCCAGTGGTTCTGGAGAAGAAGTTGATTTTAATGTTTTTGCTATTTTTAGTAATGGCAGCCATCTTGGATTTTCAACCTGACCCAATTTTACAATTCTGAGACCCTGGAGTCAGGTCATGCTCCCTGTGAAATTTGAGAACCATGGGAACAGTAGTTTTACAGAAGAAGATTTTGAAATTTTGTGGTGTTGACGGACGACGCACGGGACGACGCACGATGCACGCCTGAAGCATTTGTATGACAATAGCTCACTATGGCCCTTCGGGTCAGGTGAGCTAAAAATTAATAGAAAACTTGACATGACAATCAAAGTCTGTGACCTTGACCTCTAGGTCACTGGCATGGATGGGGTGTACAGAATTAAACTTTGGACCAACATCTTTCATCATGCAAAACATCAATCCAACCCAACAAAGAATTTGAATCATATAGAGATATCTCAAAAACTTTAACGCAATAATTTAACATGAAAAGTCAAAGTTTCAATGTGACCTTGACTTCTTTGTTTCCAGATGCTACTTCAAAATTTTCTTTGGGTTGAAATCTGTTGAATATTTGCAGCATAATTTCAACACCAGCTGTATGTTTATGAAACACTGATCTTAAATACAATGCTTACATGCACATACAGCTAACGTTTAGTGGTATTTCTTTGTTGATGATGTTCGAATTGCATCGCAATAAGCTTGAAGCTCAACGATGATGTCGACAGGTAATCACAGGTAATGTTGCAATCCCATGTTGATTCTCCTGTAATGAAATTATCACTATCACTTACACTTGCATTAAAAACTTGTTTCTGACAAAGATTAGTTGGATTCAAAATTGTTCAGAACCAGAATTCTTAGCAAATTCTTCCCTGTGTGAGTGCCATCCCATATCAATGGAAAAAATTGAAGAGATTCTTACTGCCAGTCTTTTTGATTCCACTTCCTTTTTTAATATATGCACTTCCTTTTTTAATATATGCTCCTTTAGAGAGATTTGACTGTCCAGGGTAAAAATTAACATAATGTGCACAACCACCTGTGTGAAAGTTTTTTTATGCCCCCGTGACGATAGTCAGGGGGCATTAAGATTTGCTCCTGTCTGTCCGTCCGTCCATCCGTCCGTCTGTCTGTCCGTCCGTTCGTCACACTTTACGGTATAGAGTTTGTGTAATCAACTTCTCCCACAGTTTTCAGTGGATCTTCTTCAAACTTCGCATACATGTTGTGGACATATTGAAGATGTGCATGTGGGTTTTTGGTGGAGCTAGAATTAATTTTGACAGAATAACGGCCTTTTGAACTTAGTCATTTTAGGCAAATTTTTGCTCTGTCTGACCGTCCGTTCGTCACACTTTTCGGTATAGAGTTTGTGTAATCAACTCCTCCCACAGTTTTCAGTGGATCTTTTTCAAACTTCGCATACATGTTGTGGACATATTGAAGATGTGCATGTGGGTTTTTGGTGGAGCTAGAATTAATTTTGACAGAATTACGGCCTTTTGAACTTAGTCATTTTAGGCCAATTTTTGCATTGTAGGGTATGTAGTTTGTGTAATCAACTCCTCCCACAGTTTTCAATGGATCTTTTTCAAACCTTGCATACATGTTGTAGATATATTGAAGATGTGCATGTGGGTTTTTGTTGGAGCTAGAATTAATTTTGACAGAATTACGGCCTTTTGAACTTAGTCATTTTAGGCAAATTTTTGCATTGTAGGGTATGTAGTTTGTGTAATCAACTCCTCCCTTAGTTTTCAATCGATCTTTTTCAAACTTTGCATACATGTTGTGGACATATTGAAGATGTGCATGTGGGTTTTTGTTGGAACTAGAATTGCTTTTGACAGAATTACGGCCTTTTGATCTTAGTCATTTTAGGCAAATTTTTACATTTGTAGGGTGAGGAGTTTGTGTAATCAACTTCTCCCTTAGTTTTCAATCGATCTTTTCCAAACTTTGCATACACACTATGGACATATTGGAGATGTGCATGTGGGTTTTTGTTGGAGCTAGAATTAATTTTGACAGAATTATAGCCTTTTGAACTTAGTCATTTTAGGCATATGTTTGCATTGTAGGGTAAGTACTTTGTGTTATCAACTCCTCCCACAATTTTCATTGGCTGTTTTTCAGACATTAGAGACTTGTTGTGGACACAGTGAAGATGTGCATGTTGGTTATGATAGGAAAAAAATAATTCTGAAGGAATTATGGCCTTTTAAACTTAGTCATTTTGGGCTGCATTTTGCACTGTAGGGTATAAAGTTTGTGAAATGTTTTCAGTGGATTCTTTGTAAATAGCATTTGTGCTTGAAAGGTCCTTTAGGGATGTACACATGTCCTGTGACAGGCGCTGCACGGGGGCATCATTAGTGTCTTACAGACACGATTTTCTAGTTTTTTTTTTTTTTTTTTTTTTTTTTTTTTTTTTTGGCTTTTAATAGCTGTATAACCTTAAGTATTGACCTACATTTTAAGTATTTCATTGGCCAATATATATATACCCGGGATTTTTATGTAAGTAACTTACTTTCGCTTTCTGTTTCTCCTTTCAGTTTCATTTGACTGTTGGCCTATAAACCGTGTCGTGATGAATTGAGATATTTCAGTCCAAATCGCTTTTTTGTCAAAAACACATTTCACCTGTTATGTCGCTCATGTTAAATATAAAACCAACAAGATAACCTGACACAGAAATCAAAGACGAAATTAAGTAATTTTTGCTGGCTTAGTTGTTGATGTTGTGTTGGAACTGCAACACTTTTAACGTTATATGTGGGGCAGTCAGCCAACCAATCCTCATTGTAATGTGCAACACAGACAGACCCCAATCAAAAATTCAACAGCATTTCCGAAATCGAAACCCCAACACCAACAACAAATATGCATATCAACATGCGCATCCGTACAATCTGATCAGCACATTTGATATCTTACATGTACTGGACTCATATATATTACAATACACACTTCTATTAAATCTAAAGCCAGTTATCTTTTTTTAAAGATATTCTTGTTTCAATACTGCGTTTATTTGCATCCAATTCTACTGCAGAACTGAGCGTTGATTGATTACTGACAAAATTTGATAATGGAATGCATGAAGACGTAAGCAATTAGTAAACTGGATTCACGCAATATCATAAGGGATCGCATAAACTTCTAAACAATTACCACGTTGGGCTAAACCATTCAAATATTAGGACAATTACAATAATTTCAGGCGTATCAAAACTTACTGTATTTACGGTAATACAGAAACACAAATTTATGCAAGATGCTAAGATTTGTCATATGACGGAAATAAGCAAGTTTGGAGTTCCGAGTTTCCGGTTGGCCTGGAGCACAAAGGTCAGGGGTCAAGTGTGGAAAAATCTGATAGGTCATCAGTACATTTACCTGGTCAGTCAATATAAAACTGCTTTTTCATGATTAAAAATCGTTGATATGATTGAAAATTGTTTTCAATTCAGGGAAAATGGATAGTCGTGTTATTTAAGCAAGATAGAATAGACAGGGAATTTGAAAATTGAAATATTAGTCAATATGTTGGTGTGTTACTGTTACGGGCCAACTCTCTTACCTTCCACTATCTACAATAGTAGATATGCGCATAGCTTCGTATATATTCAATCTCTGACAACTGCGTCAGGGAGTTAACTCTTTGGCTCAGTGGTTAGAGCATTGGACTATCACCCGGGAGTTCAGGGTTTGAGTCCCAGCACACTGAAAGGTCGGGAATTTTTTCAGCTATGCTTTGGTCCGTTTGTTGCGGCAGTAATGTAAGATTGCGCTGTGCGTATATGGTTTTTGGCATCGGTGACCTTTGACCTCCAAGAGCAAAATCTGAGTTTGCACATGCGCAGTGCGGAACTCCGAGCTCGCTTATATCTATTCCACAATTATTGCATAAAAACGTCGACATTTAGCCTTAAGAAAATGTGATGTTATTGTTGAATGAGTAAACAATTCTGATTTTTATTCTTACCCATTTCCCCAGATCATAAATAAGTCTAAATTGACTTATCCCTAAACTCAGACTAACACGAACCGGCTTTAAATACTAAAATCGGGCTGAACAACCCGCCCGAAATCAGGCTGAAACAACCCGTTGGAAAAAGGGCCGTAGCAACCCTGAATCTTCAGGGATAGAGGGACATAAATACTGTGGTTTACCTGAAGCATGGTCCCTTGAGCAGTGCATGTGTGGGGATTTTGATTGGCTGTCGAAATAGCTGGGGCAATGATAGCGACCTCAACTGTTGAACATAGGCACGGGGCGGGGGCTTTAAACTGGGATTTAATCAGACATTTGTCCCAACAGTGCCAGGCATCGTGCAGGGCAAAAAGTCAAAGTATCCCCACCCCTCCCCCCAGCCATGAGGTAGCTTGATTTGCAAATGAACAGGGCATTACAGCTATCATACTTCTGCTCAGGGAAATGTAATTTTGTGGACAGCCTGAGACTGCCAAAATAAATTCAGCTACATTAAGAGTAATTCTTAAGTATTCAGACAGTCATTGAGTCAAAGTAGGCCTATCGGCATGTCAAATCTGACAGCGACATGATCGTTAGCTTAGAAATTTAGTAATGTATTTACTGGTTAATTTCGCCCAACCCCGCAAAATAATACCATAAACGGGCCAGGAAGAGGACGGGAGGGTTTACCTTTTCACTTTTCCAAGATGTCGCCTTCACCGCACCAGCTTGTCTGCTCTGCGCATGCGTCAGCTCAGCTTGAGGTCTCCCTACTTCCCGGCGAGGTAAACCATGGGACCAATCCGGCCGTCGGTGAATAAGGGCTCTCGTCACAACACTCCTCCCCGCTTTATCTTGAAAGTCTAAGCCATCACTGGAAGGAAGTTGCGTCTTGAAGAGAGACTACAAGTTTTTTTCTGGAACTGGCCGGGCGCTGGTTCTGATCTAGAAGACCAGAAATCTGGAGCTGGCTGGACGGTGACTATTTCCGAACTAGAAGTCCAGAAATCTGAGGCTGGTTAAGCGATGATCATTTCCGAACTAGAAGTCCAGAAATCTTGAATTGCTATCCCGAACTAGAAGTCCAGGGATCTTGAATTGCTATCCCGAACTAGAAGTCCAGGGATCTTAAATTACTATCCCGAACTAGAAGTCCAGGGATCTTGGGTTATCACAAACTAGAAGTCTGTGATTACTGGTGAGCTAGAAGCCCACGATGCTGGATGAACTAGAAGTCCATAAAATTTAGTGAACAGAAGGTTCACTTGTGTCATGATCAGGCAGGATAGTTGGACAAGCCATTTTCTCTATCAGTCACCAATATACATCTGACGTGCAGGAGAAGCTATCAGTTGTATCATAGCTGACTATAGGATGTGAACTGTTCTGGATACATCTGACGTGCAGAAGAAGCTATCAGTTGTGTCATGTTCTTTACTGTTCAAGACTGAGTCACTGAGTAATCTACATGGGGACTAGAAGTCCGCACCATGTTCTTTACTATTCCAGATAGAGTTATTGAGTAATATACATGGGGACTAGAAGTCTGCACCATGTTCTTTACTGTTCCCGATAGAGGTGTCTTGCATTCTCCACTGTAATTTCCAGAAGATTGGTGGCAGAAGTTCCTTTATGTTGTGCCACGGCCTTGGCGACTGTCATTAACTGACCAGGCGATGACTTGCGAGTACCCATACTTGGAAAATGTGGTGCATCCGACTCCAAAAGGAGGCGTCTTTCATCGATATTCTTCAGAGCCTCAACTTGATCTTGTCTGAAGGACTGCACCATGTTGGTAAATCCGAAGTAGGTTCTCGGGAATGCTTCTACCCATCTATGGACTACATAATGATTTCCTGCAAAGCAGTGTAAATGAATGGGGTGCTGAGGCCTAACATATTTCCTTAACACATGTAATAAAAGAAGGTAGGCCTCTGTTCCACAATCATTCCTCATTCCTCTGCAATGAATCACCAATGTGTGTTTGTCTTGGAGAAGTGGCAGAACTCTGTGAAGAAGATCCACTTGGAGATGCCAATGTTTCATCGGTTCTGTATGATCCAAGCCGATCTCCCCCAATGCCTTGACTCGAGGATTCATCAAGATTGCTGTAAGGCTTCGCAAAGAATCCTCTATGAACTTCTGGTTGCCATGGGCGTGTCTTGGATGGATTTCAACAGCAACAGACATATCCTCTGGTAGGTCTAGAAGACTCTTACCAGATGGGTAAGTCTGCGGGTCACAAAACACTGCAACGGAGCCAACAAGCTTGACTCATTCATCCTGATTTACATGGACGGCTGTTAGAACATCTTTTAGAGACCCATGTACTGGTAGCCCTAATTCCTTAAGTGACCTATCCAGATGAAAATGGCTATCGAAGGCCACTGGAAGAACTTCCTCCGCTGGTCCTAGATCACCTTCGGTTTCTTCAGTTGTCTCCTCCGGCTGGGGAAAACTGTCCTTCCAATACTGTCTCTCCTCATCCTCCAAACTGGCAGACATTAGAAGAACTGCTTTCCAATGGATTAGAACTCCTGGAGAATTGGCGGGCACCAGTGTAAACTCATGGGGCACTGGACTTTGAAGAAAAGTACAGAATTCCACCATAGCTTTATGCTGCACCTCCGAAATACTGGAATTGTCTGTTGCGGATAACAATCGATGGATGTTGACAAAATGCAACAATTCATCCAGTGTAGCAGGGCGACTGAGCAACCATCTTGCGGCTTGTGATAAGGCATTTTTTCTTCCCTTGAGGACTTCAGGATCACTGGCAGGGAGAGTTTCCGTGAAGATTCCAGGGATATGCTCCTTGTAGGCATGGGCTTTAAGATACCTTTGAGATTCACATCCTGGAACCCAGCAGGAGTGATATCTCGCCCTGGACTTTCCTTGTGTTTTTTCTTTATCCTTTTCCTCTCTTACCTCCTTCACCTGCGCAAGAATATCTTCCACTTTCTGTTTCTTCTGAGTGGAAGTGGAAATCACTGGGAGCTCAGCTATCTGCTTTCCAGGTGTAGCTGTAGCCCCTGATGTATACTCAATTGTCATCCCTCGCCCTAGTGTAACCTTACGCTCTGGTGTTTTGGAAGGTTCCAGTCCCAAACTAGAAGCTACCTGGGACTGAGGGCGAGTCCTGGCTTTGTCCTTTTTATTCATAGATTGGCTGTCCGAGCTAGAAGCCCAGGGATCAGCTAGTTTCCTTCTTTTATCCTGACTTGATCTTTGACTTGGAGACTGGGGTCTGTGTGATCCCGTACCCGAGCTAGAGGCCCTGAATACAGGTACAAAGAATGCCGGCGTTGGTGGCCTTCGTGAAAGACTAGAAGTCCTCTCTCTGTTTGATGCTCTTGACTGTGAACTTGGAGCTTGGACAACAATATCGAGACTTGAAGCCGCAGATGATTGTGTCCTAGCTTGTGCCAGAGAAGCTTTCTTCTCAAGCCTTGGAGATCTTCTTGGAGATGGAAATAAGGATGGAGATGGAGTCTTTCTCTCCGGGGAGCTCCGAAGTAGGGCATCCTCCTCTTTCTTACTTAGTTCCACATCCAGAACATCTTCCTTGTCTTTGGATCCTGACGCCGTAGCACTAGGGTAATAACGGATGTCTCGTTTACCAGCCATCGGGTCGTAGGCTTGTTCCTTAAGGACTTGGGGCTTTGGAAGATCATGGACATTCTGGCAAATCCACTGCCTGTCAACAATCTGGTATGTGTCTAGAGCTCTGGCTGCTTCCTTAAGCCAACATTTCCAGGTTTTCTTGTTGGTTGCACTAGCCAGTCTCTCCTTGGCCAGATTGACCATTCTTAGCACAACTTCGAGTAAACCTTTGGTTTTTTCACCGCCACCAAGGTACCTTCGGCACAAAACTAATTCACTTATGAATTTTTCCGCCGGCTTGTACACTTGACCCCGCTCCAAATATTCATCGATAACCTCCTTAAAGTCACCAGCTGGTCTCTTTTCTGCCATCTTTCCTGAAACAGACAAAAGACAGAAACGTGTTTCACTATGCGGCAGAGATTTTAGACCTTGAGCTGACCATAGACCCCCCTCCCCCCCCAGGGGGAATTTTGGACACTATGATTTTCTAAAACTACATTATATAAGAAACAAAATGACACATGTTAGCCCTCTGTACGTTGGGGCATTAACGTGTAACGTCAACGTTACTTACACTACCCAAATTTACATATTCACGTTATAATAGAAAATACACATTGGTATACAAATGTTAGTATTCGCCCTAAATAATGTTGGGTTTTGTCTGCTAGTACATAAATCGCTGTTTCAAGGTAACTGACATTGTCAACGATAAGTTGACTAACCCGTAAAACGTAGTTTACGTTGTATTTGACGTTTTTCCCCTTCAGTGTCTAAATACATGTAATATAAGGAGGAAATTGTAAGAATGAAGTGAAGAGAAAAGTAATTGTTATATATATGACTGTTTCAATAGTCTGGTATAAAAACAAACAAACTAAAGTCTTACAAAACTCAACAGCAGTCACGATAAATATGTAACGTATATAACCACTACAAAAATTCGGAAAAAAAAAACAACCAGACTAAATCTCTGAATTGGTGGACTGAAGTTTATACTTGCTCCATCAATCTTCTTTGATTCATGCACAGCTTAGATAAGTTAGGCAGCAGTTAGCAGTGAATATATTAAATGTGGACAGAAACTTATTTTTGAAGAATTTAACCTACAGAATGACGAGAAAAGCTAAGAAAGCAAACATCAGCTGCATTTAGTTTTTAATATTATTTATATTATGTCTTAAGTAGACACTGTTGTGTATGTAAACACGAAGAAACGCCCGTTTTATATGTCCTCAAACTATAAACAAATCAATGGATAGCGTATATTTAAAATCAATCTAACAGTAATGTTACGTTACATAATTGTAATATGTCGGGGGATAAGATTTGTGAGTCATCTGTTATCAAAAATTTAGTTCCCGTGCAATATGAATTATTCATTGCTGTAGTATTAGCTTACCACTGGTAGTCAGATGGCAATTTAGCTCTTTGAAATACACAAAAACTCAACAAGACCCACATAGATTGTTATAGCTGAAGCATTTCGACCTTGCCTTCAATTCAGTTTCACTTAAAAGTGACTTCATAAAGATGATTTTTTTTTTTAAATTTGGCGTAGAATGAAATAAGTAAGAGTTGATATATGCTGCAACTGATTAATATTTAGGTTCTCGTCATGATGGG
This sequence comes from Ctena decussata, assembly GCA_963989385.1. Classification (NCBI taxonomy): domain Eukaryota; kingdom Metazoa; phylum Mollusca; class Bivalvia; order Lucinida; family Lucinidae; genus Ctena; species Ctena decussata. Next base: position 1,458,163 of record OZ022501.1, on the reverse strand, counting down.
GATAAAACCAATTTCGCGACCTGTGCTGTTGGCTGAGCCATTCAATTACCCTACATACAAATATGCAACTGTGACTGCCAGCCGAGGCAATCAAAAGCAGTACCAACTGTCCCAACAGGGATAAACACCATTTTTCTATGCTGTCAGTCGAATCGTCAGCCACGAGCCTCTTTGCATAGTAACTGCTTTACATAGATTAGCAAATATGTGTGGCTCCCGTGATCATAACTTACATATTAATTTGTGATCGACATGATCTGTTTATGCAGCTCCCGGCCATCAAATACATTACAAACTATTAACAATGTGAAAATTTAAGGCTGATAGAAAGTGACATACTTTATAATGCATACATCATTCTGTTATCAGCTTGTTCAGGAGTTCTATTATTATTATGTTGTTACAAATATTTAACTGGTCTGGTAATTTTGCAAACCCCATGGTTTTATTCCCACTTGTTGTTACTATCACGGACTAAAGGTGTTACGAAATACAAATTTCAGTCAGACAATTTTTCAATATGTAAGCAACTAAAATTGTTGTTTGGATATTGCCAAAATGCTGTATTCCCTAACAGTATTTAATAAATTTGGACAAAGATGATAAGATAAGCAGTAAGATGTCATAAATAAGCAGTTTTCAACCATATTTATTGCTAAAAAGTAAACAATATGGTAATACAAGATCACAGAGATCAAATGCAGTAAGTTATTTAGGTTAACCCTTCCTTGGCTTGTATAGGTATGCACTATTTCTATTGTTTGATTATTTGCTCTTTAGAAATACTGTTTTGCTAGTTTAGGATATCGGAAATGACGAATCCATAAACTCGCAATGAATACGTTGTATACGTTACTTGTTCCGCCTTTCTTTTCTTTTTTTCCCCAATATTATGCTGCAAAGCATAACTAAAGTGTAGGCGAATACATTCTGAAGGAGACCAACTAAGATTTGCTCATAGATATCTGAACAGCGAGGACTAACATTAATATATTCTGTCATTTTCATTTGCCATTTCATTATGTGTGCAGAGCTACTGGAACACTGTCCCTGAAACATTTTTGTCCAACTAAACGTATCTTTATGTTCTTTGGTGAATAGATACTTTGATAGATGGTTGAATGTAGTTAGATTCTTTAAGAGATTATCCAAAGTATTTAGACTTTAAAAAGAAAGAAACAAAAGCATAGAAATATAGATCACCTTAAACATAGCAATAATAGATTGCTAAAGTATGCTAGTAAACTGCCAGTGTCTCTTTTCTGTATTAAATGTTTCTGATACTATTCTCCCAAACTCCTGGTTGACACATTATTGTTAAATACACAAATAAGCTAAATAAAGCAATGTATTGTCACTACCATTAATTATTTTCAAAAGTTTGTTTCTTAACTGTAACTCAGCAATGTTGTTTCCCTTGGTAACGTAAAATATACGATAGTCTTACAACAGTAAGAATACGCTGCCAGCAAATATCTACATTAGCTTTGATGCAGAACTGTATTTGGCTTAAGTCTTCAAACTTCAGGTTTACTGTTCTGCTCTATAGTTTTTTCAGTGTGCACGTAAAACTATACCCAATCCTGTCAGTAAACAAGGTGGTACTACATTTGCATTGTTAATTACTGATTATTTTATAATTTTATACTAAACACGTCAAAAGCGCTTAGCTTTTAATGTTATCATACTGATTGTATATCATTTTACTCGAGCCCTATATGCAAAATCTATGCTGGCTTAGCTGCGGCTTTATCTGTTTTATCTTTTCTGGTGTGGTATTTTGTTTATTTTTTTTAAGTTGTATATAACAAAATTTAACGTATCTTACTGTCTTTAGAACTAAAATGTACAAATTGTAAAAGAAACAAACTGGGCAACGCCATTATGAAATACTTTTATCTTTGATATAATAAATAAGTTGCCAACGAAAAAACCCGTTTTACGTGTTCAGAATATATCTATGCCCTTAACATTACATTTTGTAGTATACTGGTTTTAATCACGTATAAAACACACCTCATGAATCCCTAAGAGAAATAACTGAGAGAAGTGTTGCTAGGTCCAAGTACACAGTATATCATAAGAACACCCAGACTTATATATGTTATTGTTTTTTATGTGACAGTGGGAAAAAACCTGATTAAAGGTATTATAATGAAATATTTTAAATATTAATGTTATTTACGTTACTTCTAGTAATGACTTATCAAAGAAAATAAACCAGAATGCATTTTTCCTTTCATATTTAAAGATTCTTTCATGTAGAAACTGCTACCAACGAAAATAAAATGATTCTATCATCAAATTAGGTGAGTTTAACAAAATAGCCCTCGGTAACGTATATAATCGACCATTATGGCCGACTAAATGCGTTCAAAATATTGTGGAACTGTTCCTTGCTGTTTAGATAGGCTGGCATATTCAATATTACCTTTTCCTGTTGTTTTTTAATTCACACAGTGTAGTTCAAGCACTTGAATTATACAGAAAGTGATAATTGTAATTTGGAACATTTATAAGGGGGTACTGTGTTAAACATCTTATTTCTCCCAGAGTATACAAGATAGGATAATATTTTTTGCAGATCTGAAAAGATCAATAAATTGTCTTTAATACAGTAACAAAGATACGGTCTAATAATAAAGGAGTAACTTACAAAAAGAAAGTATTTTGGATAGAAATAGCAATTTTAATGGAGTGTAATGACAAATGTCACGTATATGACACCATGTGAGCTAAAGTGACCTGTCAAACATCATAACTTTTAGCTACTGGGTTGTTCTATTAGACTCCACTATAACTTTAAACATAGGAAAGTGATTTCTATCTTTTTATAATTTTTTATTATTTTTATTTTATGTTTATTTTTTTAATGGGTAACGTTTGTAACAGGCTGTTACAGCTTAACGCCCCACTCGCCAGAGGGCTAACATGCTGCAAAATACTTCTAAGATGCTGGGCTTTAAGAAAAGTATGGTCTACAAAATTCCCCCTGGGGGGGGAGGTAAACCATTTTTGGCTCATGGCCTATTTACTGTGCAGGAGCAATATCCTTACATGCCCTGAACTTGTATTTGTCAATGCTAAAGGCATCAGTCGCACTGACATTTACACATGAACCGTGGTACCACTCATCACAGTAATCACATTGAATCATAAATCTCCCACTCCAATGTGCTCTACATGTACAGTAGACTTCCTCATGGTCTGTATTCTCCTGTTGTGGGAAATCATCTGAATGATCTAATGATTCCTTGAATTTAGTGATCCAGGCTGGCAGGTTCCTGTCTCTGCATGGCATCATTCTGTCATGATTCGTCACAAGGATGGCTTTCCTCAGCTTAACCCTATACAGGTATGCTGACAACTTTTTCACAATTATGACAGGACCTTTCCATGAGGAACACAGCTTGCGAGACTTTCCTTTAGTGACAGCAGTATCTTGAAGATAAACTACATCACCTTCAGCATACGGTCTTAATAAAACTTTAAATTCATAGTTTCGCTTCATACGCTTTAAAGACGTTTTCAGTGTGCTCCTCGCAGTGTTGTGTGCGTTCTGCAGGTTGGACAGTAGTTTAGACACATATTCGCCATACTCTTCTGGTCTATCTGCTCTGGCATTCGGAAACATAGCTGAGCTGGAGTATTGACTTCTTTTCCCAACATCAATTTGTTAGGCGTGAAACCAGTACTTCTGTTAACTGAAGACCTTATAGCCATAGGAATTTGCTGGATGTTTTGGTCCCATTTATCTTGAGATTTTCCTAGAAAACATCTGACAGCATCCATCAACGTCCTGTTAAAACGTTCTACTTGACCGTTGGCTGAGGGTCTATATGGCGTAGTCCTTGACTTGTGTATCTGTAAAGCTTTACACAAAGTTTCAAACAACTTACTGTCAAAATTACGTCCTTGATCCGAAAAGATTTGTAACGGAAATCCAAAACGGGAGAAGAAATTGTCTATTGCAGCCTTTGCTGTCTCTTCAGCTTTCTGCGTTGGTAATGGCACACATGCAATCAATTTAGTGAATTGATCCGCCATCATAAGACAATGTTCATTTCCACTTGCCGTTTTGGGCAATGGACCAAGAAAGTCAATGTGCACACGTTCCATAGGTGCTCCTGCCTGGAATTCTGTCAAAGGGACCTTGCCGTAGACTTTATTCTTCTTGTTCTTGTTGCAGACAGAACAAGTCAAGACATAAGATTCTGCCTCTTTGGACAGGTTTACCCAGAAGAATTTTTCCTTCAACTTCGCCTTTGTCCTGGCTATACCCTGGTGACCTGAAGAGGGAATATCATAATGTAGTAATAAGGCCGTTTCCTTCAGGCTATCTGGAATCACCAAAAGTAGATCTTGATCCTCTGACAGAATTTTTTTTTCTGAATAATACACCATCAATCAATTGAAACACCTCTTTATTCAACCAATAATACTTCGCTTCAGGACTGGAAAGAAAAAACGTACCATCATCTGGTATCTTCTGGTTGTTAAGCCAATCTAAGATGACAATTAAATCCTTGTCTTTAGCCTGTTCTTCCTGAAGGCCCTGCTGAGTGAAGCCCCAATATGATGGACTAGACGAACTGCTTTGTCTTACCACACAACATGACTGTATGTGGCTCTCTTCGTCTGGGCCATGAGTAACAATATCGAAATGACACTCACTCCCTTGCAACCCTACAGTATCCACTGAAAGAACAACATCTAGGAGGTTTACTTCTACTTCTGCTGAGATGTGATCTAGAAGACCAACATCACCTGTATGTGTAGTTTCTGTTGTTGCAGTCTGTTTATTGGAGCCTTTAGTGTTTACCAGTAAATCTCTGGAATGACTAACATCCTTTTCCCCTGATACTTCTTCTAGTAACGACTTGTCTGTCATCTCCACAGCTGCCTCCTTATGGTGCACCACTTTATTGATTGTCTTTCCGGCCTGTACCCTGTACAGTTAACCCAAAAGCATCATCCACATCTTCAGTGAATTTTGCCCATTGTGCATCTGCCCTGGTACAGTAATGACAACCACCACATGGCAAATCTGCAGGATGTATGCCAGCTAGATATGCTGAACATGGTACCAAAGGGTCTGGAGTCCTTGAAAGGGCGTCCGCATTCCCATGTTTCGCTCCGGCACGATGTTAAATAAACATATTGTACTGCGACAATTCTTCTATCCATCGAGCTAGCTGACCTTGCGGCTCCTTAAACCGTAATAACCAAGTCAAACTGGAGTGATCCGTTCTCACTGTAAAAATCCTGCCTAGAAGGTAGTATCTGAATTGTCTGGTAAAGCGTACAATAGCTCAGAGCTCCTTCCTTTTAGTACAGTTATTTTTCTGTTCTGGAGTCAAAGAGAAACTGCTAAAAGCTATAACTCTTTCTGCTCCATCTTGAACCTGTATGAGCTCCGCTCCAATAGCAACATCAGAAGCATCCACATCCAAAATAAAAGGATCTGTATTGTTTGGTAAAGCTAACACTGGAGGTGTTGTTAATGCTTTTTTTAAAGCCGCGAAAGCCTCCATTTCGTTAACTCCCCACTTGAATTGATTCTTGCCCGTTAAACAGTATAATGGCTGAGCCAAATCCGCGAAGCCTTTAACGAAGAGTCTGTGGTAGTTTGCTAAGCCCAGGAATCTTTCTACATCTTTTGATGACTTTGGGACGGGCCAGTTGACTACCGTGTCTATGTCCTTGGAAGCCATGGATAGTTTGTTTCCACTGACAATTCTTCCTAAGAATTCCACTTCTTTTTGAAAGAAAAGACACTTCCTAGGCTTGAGTTTAATACCATGGATCCGGAATCTTTCTAGAGCCTCAGCTAAGTTCTGCAAATGTTCCTTGAATGTCTTGAATCACAAGGATATCATCCAAGAATGCCAAAATAGTTTTCCAGGTCAAACCACGAAGAATCAAGTTGACTACACGAGAAAATGTAGCAGGCGCATTGGTCAAACCGAATCCCATTTTAACATGTTCGAACAATCCAAACTTTGTTAAAAATACGGTTTTCTTTCTATCTTCTTCTTTGACCTGAACTTGCCAGTAAGCAGAATTAGCATCTAATTTAGAAAAACAGATGTTTCCCGCTAACGTATCGAGGCAATCTTCTACCAACGGCAATGGAAAAGTGTCTTTCACAGTAACATCATTCAATGCTCTGTAATCGATACACCATCTAACAGAACCATCTCTCTTCCGAATCAATACTGGAGATGAGGACCATTCGGAAACAGACTCCCGGATTACACCAGCATCTAACCACTTCTTCAGATGCACCTCTTCTTCACCAACAAAGCATGCAGGAGTTCTTCGCATGTGTTGCTTAATTGGTTTAGCTTCCCCGGTGTCAATGGTATGTTCAATTGCAGTAAAACTACCCAAGTCAAAATCGTTTGTGGCAAATACATAAGCATAGTTGCAAAGAAGATTCGCCAACTGTTCTCTTTGCTGACTGTCTTAGTGTTCCACGGATGATTTAAACACTTCTTGTAGATGAACTGGGACTTTGGCTGCAATTTTCTCAAGCGTTTCTTCTGGCTGCAGATTCTGCTCAGTTTTTTCACCTTGCACTTGTTTAAGGAGTGCATCTGAGTGACTAGAAGCCGACTGCAGACCTTGCTCCTTTTTCTCACCTTGTATTTTCAGCTAGGATTTACAAGACAAACTACTGGTTTTTCTTCGGAAGATCTGATAATATGGGGCATCAGAATACCTTTTTTCATAACTACATCTCCCGGTTCTATGTAGTAGTCGTCTAGCTTTGTGTCCAGAACTTCAAGCGCCTGTGCTAGAAGTAGCGGACCTGAAAAACATTTTTTTCTTCTCATTTTCAACCTGTTTTGTTAGTGTATTTTTTTATAATGATGCCAGAATAGGCACCAACCATTTTTTTGTATGCATTTATATTTCTCACCCTATGGAAACGGTGACAACGATACCTGGTGAAAACTCGGGGGAGAACTGGTATAATGTGTAAATTCGGGTCAAGAGCCCGAGAAAATTCGGGATTTATACTGTTTAAAAGGTGTTTACTTTGTTTACTTTCATTTCAAAGCAAAAGCATAGCTACATACTGCGGAATTTTAGAATTCGGACCCGTGGAGGAGCTGTAGATGTTCTTTATTCAATTGTTGATAGCAAAAGTTTGTTGAAAGCATCTTCTGCGTCCTCACCACACTGTGCCCCATTTTACAGGTAAACATTTTCAGGCGCCTTGCTGAACAAATTTTGTTAATTATTCCACCTGTACTTTGAGACAGGATCAAAATAACTCTGCATTTTAATAGAGTTAGATAGGCCAGGTAAGCCTCTTATCATCGACAGGGAGCACATTGTTAAAAACAAGGAGATAACCGAGTTTCACGCTCGTGTATAGTGATATGGTGAATTGACGGACAGGTGAAGTAGATCATCGGACAGCAACCATATTTCTGCCTATATGTAAGAGAAGTTTTACCCCGTTTGCTTCTGTTTTCTAGTTTGCAATGAATTCTAATCAGTAAAATATTAATTCTTGATACTTTTATATTGGCCTCCATCATTTTCAATCACAATATATGCTATGAACTCCGATACAAAAGCTCTGTGAAGTGAATTGGGAAGTAGACATGGTTTTTAGCGCGCCTTTGCGAAGCAAAGGAGACCTAATGCTATACCCCCGGCGTCGTAGTCCGAATATGCGTTCGCGTCCACGTCCGTGTCTGTGAGCAGTTTAACCTATGTTAACCATTTGCATTTAGGTCTTTTTCTTATAAAGTATACGAGCTAGAGTAATGAAACTTGGTACACACTTACATCAGCACATGATAACCTGAATGTATGCACCATGTATGACATTGACTTACTGGTCATGGTCTATTGACTTGGAAAAAATAGGTTAATGTAATTTACCTATGTTAACCATTTGCGTTTATGTCTTTTTTTCTCACAAAGTATAAGGGCTAGAGTAATGAAACTTGGTAACACTTACATCAGCACATGCTCACCTGAATATATGCACTATGTATGACCATGATCCACTGGTCATGGTCTACTGACTTGGAAAAGAATTAGGTCAATGTATGATAAGCATTTGTGTACAAGTCAGTTTCGAAGTAGTTATAAGGGTTTAGGTCATGATATTTGGTCATTACTTGCATCTGGACAAGGGCATGTATGTATAGCCAACCATGTAGGACAGTGACCTACATTTTTACGCTTTGACAATGACTTTATGATATTTCTCAGTCCCTATATGGGTTACAGTTACGATACTTTGCACACACTTAAACATGGACAAGATCATTTCAGCAGCATCCTCTTTGTATGGACTTGAGGTAAATTTTATGCTTCATTGACTTTATGATACGCTTCACTGACTTTGTAACATTTCTCAGTCCCTGTATCGGTTAAGGTCTTGATACTTGGGACAGACCTACATATGGACATGTCCATTTAAACACTATCACCCATGTAGGAATTTGCCCGATGTTTTTGCTTCTTTGACTTTATGATACGCCTTACTGACTTTGTGATTTCTCAGTCCCTATATGGGTTAGAGCCATTATATTTGGCACACACCTATATATGGACATGAAAATTTTAACATCGCCATCCTTGTATGGATTTGACTTGTATCTTATGCTTCACCGACTCAATCCCTATATGGATGGCAATCATTAATCTTGGCACTCAGATACATTTGGACGAGAGCCTTTAAATATCCACAATCGCTGTGAGAGTCAGCACATGTAAGGCGCGCTTTGTTGTCTTCTGACAACTCTTGTTGCAAGCATGCGTTTGTCCGCTGCCAATATGAGTAATCTCCGGGCCGGAAAAGCATAGCTGTCTCGAATGTCAGTCTGTGAAAAAAATATAATGACAGAAAAAAGAAAAGCATTCCCATAGCTTTGCTGATGAAGATAACATATTAAAATAAATAACTGAATCATTTAAGTCATTTTTTGTTTAAAATCTTCTTTTATTATTTATCAGTTCGCTTTCTGAATACATCTGGTTGCTACTACACTTTAAAAGACTTCTGTAGATTTTATTAAAAAATAATTGGCAATTGGCGGACAATTCAGTTACCTTTATTTTTGCGGGTTCGTGTACATTCTGGAATCCTCCCGCAGAGTATGATCGAATATGATAGGTAATGTTTTGGGTATACAGCCAAAATATAGCAGACTCGGTTTTACTGAGTCTGTTCATGGCCGGCTATGAAATGTGCAACACTGGTCACTCCCCCGCGCCTGCTTCAGCGGACCTTTTTTCCAACAATCAGGTCGATTTCGCAATCCGAAAACAAGAAGAAAGTGCTGCGGATATACATAATGCACCAGTCAATTGCGATCATGATGGGAGCCAGGGATAGCGGGGCTTAAGTGCCGTGTTTTTACCATCCCATCGACCTTGACACAAGTGACTTCATGACGTCTCAGTGATGTTGAAACGAAGTCGCTACGACCGACAAAAATCAACGTGAAACAATGCATAGCGAATTGAGATGCAATCACAGGTGAACAGACCAAAACAGACATCTGTTTCAGCCCACACACCCTAATATAAACAGATCCGAACAGCACGCATCACGACACGAGCCGCCCAATTCTGTCCTAAAAGCAGAAGCTCACACACTGCACTTCCGTCAGCATATCCGACTGGCAAGTTCCTAAAAGACCACTTCCAAAACGGACCGGTACCCGGCGAGGATCAGATCCGTCCTCACAGGAAAACACGGGGCAAAAATCAGGCACTGGTCTTGTCCTTGCCGGTTGGGATGCGATCTGTCGCAGTAAATTTTTTATTCCGACTGATATTTGTTGAAACCTTAAACCCGAAAACAGCTCGACACAGGGCGAAAATACCAGAGCTTCACGAAACGAAAATGAGTCGTAGTTACTAAACGACCTGGTCATCAGTTCATTTGGTAACTATGACTCTCGTTTCGTAACAGCTCTAACTGTAAAACAAACGCCCCACTGGGCACACAGTGTTGAATCAACACTGGATCATTTTTAACATCGTTCCCCAAACTTTTTCGGGATGGTGTATTTGTCATCTGTGCATAACATGCAATGTGTTAATTTGAAACAGCGTGCGTGGATTTAAAGAAGCGTCGTGGTCGAGCGATTAGAGCGATTCGGTCACAGTATAGAAGGTTGCGGGTTCGAATCTTAGTTGAGCGATTGGACTGGAAAACTCTTTCTCTCATCCTGGCAGTAATTGGGTACCTTTTTCGAAACAGGGAAGGATAAGGCATCGAAAAGAGGGGGATAGAAACCGTCTTTCATATGCTGTGTCCAACATACAGCGGACCTCTAATCCCCACTGCTGTTATAGCCACTAGGTTATGGGAAACCTTTATTTTTTAGATATCAAACCGTATGTACATTTGTTATTTACTTATTTTCTTTATTGGTGGTGATTGTGGGGTGAGGGGGAGAGGGGGGCGTATACGACATATTCCTTACACTGTCTGCTATGACATTGATCGTGCGTAATTGTGCGTTTGCACATACGCCATGTCGATGTCGCAGCAAACATTCTACAGGCAGAGTTGTTTTTTTTCATTCTTTTAGTTATTTTGAGATTTTGGCTGTTTAGACTACTGAATTACTGATGACAGGCTGTAATCTCCTTAGAAATTATATAAAACTGAATTCTTAAGATTCTTATATTTCAAACTATAAAACACATCAATTCACAAGTCCGGGTGTCACTTTCTTCCAGTCCGGAGTGTCTGGTGTTGGCTAGACCGTCTCACCATTGGCGGGTCGCTGAATCTGAAAGGATAAAAAAATGAGCCGCGACACGAGAAAACAAACAATGTGGTTGTGCACCCAGCCCAGACTCAGATCAGCCTAGGCATCCGCCAATTCTGATCAGACTCTTTGCTAAACGCTTAAAGGGCAGCCAAGGGACTAAGCTACCTTCATGTGGACAGCAAAGACTCTGATCAGACTGGGCGGATGCCCAGGCAGATTTGAGTCTGTGCTGGACGCACAACCACATTGTTTGGTTTCTCGTGTTGCGGCTCAAATATACTGTGTGGGGCTACACTGCCATGTTTCCGCCATTTCTAAAACGGGGAACAACTTATGTTTCTGCAATTGTTATTTCCTGCGACGATGCTACCCTTCAAAAAGGGGTTGACTCTTAAAAGAATTGGCTCCTGGAGGAGTAAGCTGTTTCATTTACGTGTTGACCCCTTTTGAGAAGCGATGCGGATGGAAGGTGGGTTCCTCCGAAAGTATACCCATTCACTTTGATCATGTTAGTTGAAATACCAACAGCGACGTGATTTATATAGTGGGTACACCACGATGAATAGCGCCGGAGCGTTATAATGTGCATAACCCAGCGTATAGTTAAAATTCCAATACCTACGGAATGGGGGAAAAGTAATGGATGAGTGGATGATTTGCGATTTTACGTCCTTTCTGGCAGTATCAGTCATATCAGGGCGATGTGTGGGTGATATAATGAAAATCTGTGTGCGACGAAAACGTGTTTATGACGGAAACGATTTCCGGCTGCAGCCGAAATCACCCAAACTAGACTGTTTGTTGCGGATAACTGATCAGGCTGCGAGAATGCGATAAATGATCTTAGTCGCCAGCTGTTTTGAAATGCCCAACAGTACAGTTTCTTGTTGAGCGGTTCAAATAACGTTATACTTACGTTCAGTTCAGCTGACTCAAGACAGGCTCCGAGTCGGGTTACTATATCCCCTTCGTATTCTGGTGGAGCAAATATGAAGCATGTCACTGGAACCACAGCATCACCCCAGGGAACTCCGCTGCTCCAGTAATAATTAGCAAAAGATTTTGCGCATGGGTAATGCAACTTATGAACTTTATCAAGCGTCAGCAAAATACTACTTGAAATTGTACGTCTGTGTTTTAGTTCTCCACTTGTAATATCCCACACTGAATGACTTTGTCTTAATCCACAATTTCTTTCGAATCTCGACATTTGACACTACATAATACAACACCAAATGGCACAACACTGAATCAATATCGAATCAACGTTGATTCAATGTCATGACGTTGAATCAACATTGATTCAATGTTGCGTTCAATGTTGTGGGCCTGCTTAACATATTCTACATGTGCAAAGAGAGATTCAGATGAGCTCTCGCATTTGCAGAGCCCGATCGCCCTTTGCGTTTAAATCGATTGTCAGTTGCATATGATATTAGGCAATTTTTAATGACGCTGTCCAAAATTTGTGACTGAAAATTCAGTGTTAACACCCGAAATCCTTGAATCTGACTGGCCTTTGACTAGTATCAGTCATTGTCAATGTAAGCTTAATTGACGCATTAAATTATTGAAATTGACATCGGTCAGTTTGATACTGTTTACACAATATCATTATTACAGGTTCAAATTTTAAAAGTATTTTGACACTGCTTTCATGTTTTAGACCTCATGGAGGGTGCATGTGATATACGGGATACATAAAAGGGTTTGATTTATTTGAGTGGCTTAATACATACAAATTTACCCAGATTAGGATCTGATCGGTATCACGTAAAAAGGAACCGTACAAACATCATCGGCTCAATCTTCTCTCAGACGATAGGTCTTTGGATCCTGAGGTGCTCATATAATGAAAGAAAAAAGTCTGATCTGAGCCTGTGCTATCACATATGCTGCCCGGTATCTTTTTTTTTTTTTTCGTGATACCAGGGGAGCCCAGGTGGCTTAGTAGCTGGCCTGTTGATCTACCTGTCCCGGGTTCGAGACCTGCTGGAGACGGGAATCTTGCCATCGGTATACGGGGTCTATTGCACATAGATTTCTTGTCGTCCTGATATAACTTAAAAACTGTTAAAAAGGGGCGTAAAATCTCAAGTCATCATCATCATTAGCATCATTAGCATCACACTAGACATATCTGGCTACATCCGTTGTCTTTACGCAGACAAGCGAAACAAGAGTGAAGCGGAAGTGTTTCCCGAATGGGAAACAGAACTGAGAAAATTCTCATCATGGCCACCGGTGTTTTCAAATTGCTATAAAAAATTGAAGGCCCTAATAAAAAATCCGACTCGGACAATTAGTAGAAAAATTCATGTAGTTTTCAGCGATATAAGTTTTAAAAGTATTAGTTCAAAACTGAGATGCACAAGTCATGCCAAACAGAGGCACCCTAATGTCATGAAACTGGCTAAAATGTTTCCCGTTCGGGAAACAAACTGGACCGGCACGCACTGCGATATATACCGGCATGCATCTCAAAAGCACTTCCTTCCTGTTTCCCGAACGGGAAATCGACCCTACTGTTATATGGGCCCAAGTCCGGCACGCTGTGAATGCAAGCTTCGCATACTATGACACCAGCGGGCACAATACGTCGAAAGGACGTCATAATGACGTCAATGAGACGTCATTACGTCGCATCGACGTTAGTGCGTTGTCGGTTTGATATCATTGTCCTGCTGGGACCAGACTGGATGTTCGTGCCCAGAGCAGACTGGTCAGGGCATAAGCATGTTTTTTGTTCAAAATTCGATGTCAAAGTAGCAGATTATGGCTATGCACTGGTCTAGGAGGCGCAGTTTACATATAAAGTGTGCAATTATTCTAGCGATGCGACTCATTCGTATACCACATGTTTCCCCGCCATTTTTATCAAAGAAAACATTATTTGCGAGGTCCTGTTTAAACCCTTCAAACAGGGGTCTACTCATAGAAAAAGAATTTGCTCCTAGAGTAGCGAATCCTGAGTTAAACCCCACTGCTAGGTGAGGCAAAAATGGAGAAGTTGTTTCCCAGTGACTTAAAAAAGGTAAAAAAATGTTGCTTTTTGCATTAACAGGTATTTTTTCTTTCACCTTCAAATAAGTGGATAAAGATTTCAACAAAATTCGTTGTTCTTAGTTTCTGTAATCATTTATGCCTCTGAGTCAATGACAGGCTTGTACGAACGCAGCGTTTCATGGTAAATACTGTAGACCCATGCCCGATGCTGCAGAATGCGCTGTATAATCAGTGTCTACCCTTGATGAATTCAATAGATGAGACCAATATCCATCGCTGTAGAATGCGTTGCATGATCAGTGTCTACCCTAGTCGCAATCAAACATCAGCTCTCATGGAGGAAACTATAGTTGTTATTTTTTTCTGAGGCTGGAAACCACCTTTACAGCACCTTGTCCTTTCTGGGACAAATTATGCTAGGTCTTTAGCGCTCAGTCTAGGCCCGCCAAAACATTCTGACATCGGTGCTAAGTGATATGAAGTCTAACTCTGTGCTACTTTCAAAGCGTTGTGTCATGCCATGTCGAGACAAATTATTTATAGTATGTTGCCAGGACAAGCTCGACTAGTCAAGCGAGCTCGATCGGCAGGGATGGTCGGTGTGATCTACTTTGTTCGGCATCTCTACGGCATCCTACCCTAAAATGTTGGACATTTTCAATACATTCAACTACAGATAGAGGAAGTCAACCCCTAGAGGCTTTGGAAGTGATCGAGTATTGGTTGAGTAGACATTGATTTGATCGGGAAACGATCGTGTAGCGATCTAGTTTGGTTGGGATAAAAATATCGATCAGTATCCGATGAACTTGACCTCTCTTCGACTAATACCCAATTGCTTCCCGATCAACACTATCCCTCTTCAATTTGTTGCCCAGATCAATTAAACCACTACCTGATCGCTAGTTGACCGCACTCGATAGCTACTCGACCATACACGAGCGAAACACCATTCTTCAAACAAGGCATGCAGAGCTGACAACCTCTCCTAAGCTGTACTAAAGGTAGGTTCCCACTGCTGATCAGATCTACCGACCAAGCCCGAGCAAGCGATCGGGGGACTGATCGAGCTCGCTCGGCAAGAGTGGTCGGGACGGACTACCTTGCTCAGCTCGCTCCGGCTTCCTACCTGAATATTTTAGACATGTTCAAAAAATCGAATGGAAATCGAGAAGCCATGCGCTCGAGAAGCCATCGGGAAGTGATCGGGTATTGGTTGAGTAGAGGTCTAGTTGATCAGGAAACGAACGTGTAGAGATCTAGTTTGGTGGGGATAAAAAAGATAACCGATTAGTAACCAATCAACTCGACCTCCATTCGACCAATACCCGATCGCTTCTCGATCAACGCGATCCCTATTCGATCTGTTATCCAGATCAACTCGACCGCTACCCGATCGTTACTCAACCACATTCGATTGCTATCCGATCGCAACTAGACCGCTACTAGACTACTACTAGACTTTACAAGAGCGCACTCGACCGCAACACGATCCTTAAAATCAGATCTTGCAATCTCCTATAAGCTTCTGCAAACACGAAGAGATCACATCTACATATTACTAGAATGAATGCCGCGAAGAGGAAGAGAAGTCCGCCTTGCTGCTGCAGTTTTTAATGATGAAGCAACAACCTGATCACCTCAACTCGGCCACAGAAGACTAGAAAGAGAAGGAAAGGGAGGAAGCAGTCAGCGTCACCTGCAACTTCTTTCTCTTAAAGCTCCATCACGGCCATGACCCTGTCTATCTGCAGCCCACAACTGCAACTGCTTTACCTCCGTGAATTTATTATGATGCTGAGCTGATGCCTATCCTCCAGAGCTTCTGAGGTTAACTGAATGCTAACCGAAGAAACCTTCCAAGTATGAGGAGGTCGATCTAGTCGGATCGAGATGACGTAGAGATCTAGATGGTCGAGCAGAGATCGTGTATTGATCGGGCAGGGGTCGAGATATAGAAACCGGGGTACTTGTCCGATTGAAGTCGTGGTGGAGTCGTGTATGGTCGAGTAGTGTTCGGGACAAAGTCATGTTCAAGCCCGACGAGGCAGTTGGTCGACCTTGGTCGGGAAATGTGGGTGATCGGGACGATTGGGTTGATCTGATCGGCAGTGGGAACCTACCTTTACACAAAGAGATCATAACTATAACCACTCGAATGCCACAAAAATGCTGCCATTTTGATGAGGTAGTCACAACCATATCACCTCCGCCAAGCCCTCAGGAGAATAAGAAGGGAAGGAAAGAAAGCCAGCAGTCAGCATCACGTACATTTTCTAATCACTACCCTTTCAAGCATAGCAGGGTTGGGAGCAAAAGCAGTCTCGTTCCCCTTTACAAATTGAGGTTTTCAGACTAAGATTATCAGCAGTAGACATACACGACTAATTCACTTTCCTCAATGAACCCTGTACGATCAGGTTGATCTGGTCTGTAGGTCGGGTTTTCGAAAAGAGATTGTTTAGGGGCCGGGATGTTTGCTTAGAGATCTGGTTGATTGTCGGATTGAAGTTGTGATGGAGTTGTGAGAAGTCATGTTTGGGCCCTGTATGGTCGAGAAAAAAGTTCTCTACTAGCCCGATCAAACAATTGGTCGAACTTGGTCGAGAATTTGGGCGATCGAGATGATCGAGTTGATCAGTGGGAACCTACCTTTAACAACACTAATGAAAGGAAATACGGGGATCTACCACAAACAATGCTGCTGCATCTGCTGCACAGCGGACCAATCAAAATTTATAGATTTTGTAGTGGTCTCTCACTACGTTTGTATAAACGATGTTCTCGTCCCGTCTAAAACAGTATATACGCCTACATTTGAGCCGCGACACGAGAAAACCAACAATGTGGTTGTGCGCCCAGCGCAGATTTAGATCAGCCTGGGTATTCGCCCAGTCTGATCAGAGTCTTCGCTGCCCCTATGTAGGTAGCTTAGACCCTTAGCTACCATTTCAGCCCTTAGCGAAGAGTTTGATCGGACTGGGCGAATGCCCTGGCTGATCTGAGTCTGCGCTGGGTGCACCACCACTTTGTTGATTTTTTAGTGTCGCGTCTCATTTATACTTTGATACACTGGCCGCTAGAGTATCAGTCGTTTATATAAGAGTTCCACTGCTACGAGACTTTAATCAGTTTACCTAGACTGCTCAGCAAGTGGAACGAGATACCAAATTTCCATAGGAAAATGAGAAATCTTTCGTTTTATTATCCAAAATTGGTCTCAAAACTAATACATGTCCGATGATTCACAAAATTTGATCCGATGATTCACTCCACATGCCCGACGACTCGCACTATATATAGTCACGTGGCATTCTATCCTTCTTCCATGCTCAATGAATTTTGAATTTTTGGGATATTATCAAGTATATAAGGCTTCAGTTACATATATCAAAATTAGCTCTCTCACCATTTGCTTTTGTTAGCAAATCCAAATCAAACTGTACAAATTGAGATTTTCCTACCTTTTCACACACGGCTTGAGAAACGGGGCGCTAAATTACGGCTATCATTAAACTTTTTCCCACAATCTATTGTGATCCCATGCGACAAAATTGATTTCTATAGCTCCTGCAATAAGTAGATTTTTAATATGCAACATCACTTGGCAATGCCGGGAACATAGAATTGAAAAGATCAAAAGTACATACCATGTAAACATAGAAAATCCCGACTTTACACTTACACTTCGTCCGAATTTACACATTATACCAATTCACCCCCGAATTTTCACCAGGTACCATTGTCACCGTTTCCATAGGGTGTTTCTTGGTTCATCGAACTCGTGCTCAAAAATCGTCCTGTCGAAAATGCATGAAAAAAATTCTTGGCCCCTATATTTTTTTAAACTATGTACCTACTATATATATATGGTTCCTTTACAGGCACAATGGAAAAAGTGGTACCCCTAGATAACCCGGGGCTACCTATTTCCTCACTCTATTCATTCGAGCTGGACGGCACTATACGAAAACAGAGAGAGAATATCACGATTTCAAACGGTCTCGCCTGGTCAGCGGATAATAAAACCATGTATTATATCGACTCCATACCGAGAAAAGTCTGGGCATATGACTTCGACTTAGCCACAGGAACAATGAGTGAGTAGTTTCCCACCAAATTCTAGCATTTTATAAGCATAATAAATGAGCCGCGACACGACAAAACCAACAAAGTTGCATGTGCGCCCAGCGAAGACTCAGATCAGCCTGGGCATCCGTCCAGTTTGATCAGACTCTTCGCTAAGCGCTTATTAAGTAGCTTAGGGTCTAACCTACATCCATGCGGACAGTGAAGACTCTGATCTGAGTCTTTGCTGGGCGCACATGCCACTTTGTTGGTTTTGCTGTGTCGCGGCTCAGTTATGTATGCAGCTGCATAAGAGCTTCCATAAAATTAGACAAAAAATTGTGGCACCTAGAGTATTACCGTATTTTGTCCTAAATTGGAACAGTTTAGATTTACAATGAAGTAATGGGTTTAAAAGATGCAGGTGGAGTGGCAAACAATGATCATCATGATGAGGCTGCTCCTTTAGGAGCAGTCTGATCTGAGTCGGAAGTGTTCCCAATATGTAGACTTCGTTACGGACCGCCCCAAGGCGGTCGTCTGCCTCTTTATTAACCCTCAAAAGCGCTAAAAAACAGACGACACCGTTTTACTGCTGGGAAACCTCAAAGTTGTTTCGTTCATTGAGAATTCAAACCTACAGGGCAAACATTATAGATTCAGATGAGGCGCCTCAAATTGAACTGTTTGCGCTTTGTCGCTGAAAGTCTTATCGCAACTGCTCTTTTTGTTTTACATTTGAGCCGCGACACGACAAAACAATCAAAGTGGCACCCAGCGAAGACTCAGATCAGCCTGGGTATCCGCTCAGTCTGATCAGAGTCTTTGCTGTATGCATGGAGCTAGCTTAGACCCTTAGCTACCACATTAAGCGTACAGCGCAGGCTCTTATCAAACTGGGCGGCTGTCCAGGCTAATCTGAGTCTTTACTGGGCGCATTTGCCACTTTGTTGGTTATGTCGTATCGCGGCTCATTTTACATTTCGAGTTATGTCAGTGTCTTAGATGTTTTGAGCTGTGTGACAAAAGCCTGATTCCTCGATGAATTAAGTATTTCTTTCCAATATTTATCAGGTAACGAACGTGTGGCAGTAGATTTTGGTGGTAAAGATACCCTGGCTACTCTGGGTGTCCCTGATGGTATGACAACCGACACAGAAGGAAAACTCTGGGTAGCATGTTACACTGGCGGGAAAGTCGTTAGGTTCGATCCTGAAACAGGTACGGAACTCGGTGTAGATTATAGTAATCTTAACCTGTTAATGCCTAGTGCCCCCAAAATGGGATATAGGCAAACAGTGCAGACCCAGATCAGTCTGATCAGGGTCTACACTTTTTGCATACGACAAATGGATAATTTTCCTTAAAATAAAACAAAAAAATCGAAAAATAAACGAAACCTGACACCCCTTAAATGTCAAATGGACTCGTCCAATATATACAGATAGAAGAGTCCACTAGACATTAATGGGTTAATCATGCCGCGTTACTCGGATCAGCTTTGAGGGTATCAAATTTGGTTCAGGTCATCTTTATCAAGCAACACTTTGTCTTGTTTTCCTTCTTTTTTTTTTTTTGAAAAACATTTGAGAACGAACACATTCCGTTTTAACATACATGCATTTTACAGCCAGATCATAGTACTAGAACGCACGAGATTTTAACAGCATATCAGCCGATTTATTGAAGACAAAAAGCCGTAACATCCCTTCAACCTAGCTTCATTGTTCTTAAAATATGAAGATATTTTTTTTTTTTTTTTTCGAAACTTAGTATAGAACATAAATAAGCAATGATCAGAGAGTTAGAACCCTAATGCTATTTCCGTTTTTGACAGAATCATGCTCATGATCATGTTAATTTTTATATGGCAGTGGTGTTACCCAACAATTAAAAAAAAAGTTCAAGGTATTGTCACAAAACAGGGTACAAATCTAAAGCGTGCACAGAATGAATAAATAACAGGGTCGCTTATGATACTTTACTAGTAGAAACTACGTAGTCTGGCCCACCTAGTGTTGCGAGATGTGACCAAACTAGTTCACGTAGTGACACAAGCACCAACATTGGTATGCAGGCTCCGTAGAAGATATGTTTCACAAAAATAATATTGGTCACCAAAAATAAAACAATAAAATATTTTCAAGATGGCCGCCCTGCATGAAGAAAAAATATACGTTATTTTCTATATTCTTATGAATGCTTTCATTGCTCCTAATAGAACTCATTTGAGCCGCGACATGAGAAAACCAACAGAGTAGCATATGCATCCAGCGAAGACTCAGATCAGCCTGGGCATCCACCCTGTCCAGCACGGTGAGATCTGAGTCTTTGCTGTCCGCATGAAGTTAGCTTAGATCTTTAAGTGCGAAGCAAAGACTCTGATTAGACTGGGTGGCTGCCTATGCTGATCTGAGTCATCGTTGCGCTCACTGCCACTTTGTTGGTTTTCTTGTGTAGCAGCTCCTTAATGATTTCACTGGTGAGTGAGGGGAGAGGGGCATCTGTTTTTGCTTCCAAATCAAACGTCTTTCATTAATATTTCGAATTCCGCGGGGTAACCCCGCCGTCCTTCTGTCGGGAAAAAGATCTAGGCATAATGATTCTATTGTGGCCCATACTTCTACTTCTGTATGTATTCTCTGCTCTTGAAGGAACTTTTTAAGATTTTAATTTTACCTCACTGCAGCTGGTGTTGTGCCGTGTGGCGGCCGTAAAACGTCTCCCCGTACATCAGCCATAGTGCAGAATGTATTTTATTTACATCCTTTGAGATCAGAGGATAGATTCTGAGAAATCTAAAATTTGAGATCGATTTAGACTATTATTCTAGATCATCGTCTTTTATATTATTTGGATCCTTTTGAAACTAATCAGTCTTTCTTTGAATCGACTGCCCAATTAAAATTAAGAAATTATAGTATGCCTTTTCTGGTTTCGTCACCAGATTTTGTCAGGGTCACTGATGAGGCTTTATTAGCCGAAACTACGTAGTCTGGCCCATACTTCTACTTCTGTATGTATTCTCTGCTCTTGAAGGAACTTTTTAAGATTTTAATTTAACTGCAGGTAAGGAGCTGACGAGTGTGAGTTTCCCCGCAAGAAGAACTACCTCCTGTTGCTGGGGTGGCAAGAACTTGGATGAACTGTTTGTCACGTGCGGAAGATGGGGAATGACAGAGGAAGAGGTGACCGAATTTCAATTTTTTTAAATCTATGTTTTCCTGACTTTGGTTCGAAGATGGCTTATTTATCATCTGAGACATTGTTTAGAGGACTTTGAACAAAGAGCAATGACAAAAAGCCTAGGTACTGATTAAACGGACCCTGAACAGCAGTCTGTGTTTATGTGAAAAACAAAATATATGCGAACATGAGACACCATATTTCCAGCAGTCTAACTGTCAGAGTAATTGTTGTTAGCTGATCTAAGGAAGCACCATGTACTCTAAAATACTGCAATTTGCATTGTTCTCGTTGTATGTCATATTTAGTATATTTTAATGTATTGCAGAAGTTCAGTACCTCCTCTTAGATATTGTTCGTCTGATCCCATGATATTTCCAGTGACAAAACTCTCGCGTCCACAACTCTGCATTTATGAAACTTTCGTGGTTTTCTATTTAGTCGGGACACGATGGGCCCTCTACCTCCAGAGTGATACTCCTTTATCTGTCTAGTAAGATCAATTGTGCGGTTACAACGCATTATTATGTCCCCCCACCAAAGGTGAGGGGGGACATATTGTTTTCAGTGCGGTTCCCGGTGCGTCGGCGTCAGCGTCGGCGTCACACTCTTGTATGCACAATATCTCTTGAACCAAACGATGGAATTTCACCAAACTTACATGGATATATCATTGGCACAAGCTTAAGAGCTGATTAGATTTTGGTGACCTTGACCTCATTTTCAAGGTCACAGGAGGACTTAAATGGCATGAAAATTTCTTGTATGCACAATATCTCCTGAACCAATGGTTGGAATTTCACCAAACTTGCATGGATATATCATTGGGACAAGTTTAAGAGCTGATTAGATTTGGTGACCATGACCTCGTTTTCAAGGTCACAGGAGGACTTAAATGGCGTGAAAATTTCTTGTATGCACTATATCTCCTAAACCAATGGGTGGAATTTCACCAAACTTGCATGGATATATCATTGGGACAAGTTTAAGAGCTGATTAGATTTTGGTGACCTTGACCTTAAAAACTGCAGGAATTAGATGACAATTTCTTGTACCCACGATATCTCTTGAACCAATGGATGGAATTTCACCAAACTTGCATGGATACATCATTGGGACAAGTTTAAGAGCTGAGAAGATTTTGGTTACCTTGACCTCATTTGCAAGGTCACTGGAGGGCTTAGATGACATTTTCTTGTACCCACTATATCTTCTGAACCAACGAATGGAACTTCACCAAACTTCCATAGATACATCACTGGGACAAGTTTAAGAGCTGATTAGATTTTGGTGACCTTGACCTCATTTTTAAGGTCACTGGAGGACGTAGATGACAGTTTCTTGTACCCATGATATCTCTTGAACCAATGGATAGAATTTCACCAAACTTGCATGGATATATCATTTGGACAGGTTTAAGAGCTGAGAAGATTTTGGTGACCTTGACCTCATTTGCAAGGTCACTGCAGGGCTTAGATGACATTTTCTTGTACCCACTATAGCTCTTGAACCAATGGATGGAATTTCACCAAACTTGCATGGATACATCAATGGGTCAACTTTAAGAGTTGATTAGATTTTGGTGACATTGACCTCATTTTCAAGGTCACTGGCAGACTTAGATGACAATTTGTGTACTCACTATATCTCCTGAACCAATGGATGGAATATCACCAAACTTGCATGGATACGTCATTGGGTCAACTTTAAGAGCTGATTATATTTTGGTGACCTTGACCTCATTTTCAAGGTCACTGGCAGACTTAGATGAAAATTTCTTGTACTCACTATATCTCCTGAACCAATGGATGGAATTTCACCAAACTTGCATGGATACATCATTGGGTCAACTTTAAGAGCTGATTAGATTTTGACCTCATTTGCAAGGAAATAGTCATCTATGATGGATATCTTCAGAACCAGTGGATGGATTTTCACCAAATTTGCCTAGTATTTTGATTGTACAGGCTTTTTATTCATCAGGAGGCATTGGAAATGGGCTGGTGGGGGGACATCAGTTTTTCTCTGAAAAACATTTCTAGTTATAACATTATGTCCTCCCAGCCTCATCCCCCCCCACCCACCCAAGGAAATGGCGGAAGGGCATATAGAGTTTACCCTGTCCACGTGTGCGTTTGTGTGTTTGTATGTAATTTTGTGTGTTCCACATTTGTGCCCGGCCAGTAACTTTGTCCAGCACGGTGAGATTTGAAAACTTTTTGTTTTAGTTTTCAATCTACTTTAATTTGATATTGTTATCAGTGTCTGAAGTGGGTCGCATTTTATCGGGGTCATTCTGCCGGGGTCACAGCTCTATTATCTGTTCATTCAGAACAATCTTGTTGCCACAACTCCTGCTTTAGTTTCAAACCATTTCTTTTTTTTTTTTTTTTTTTTTTTTTGGAAACTTCCACCCTCTAAAGTAGTTCATATTTTATCGGGGTCACGATCAGAAGCACGTCGAGTGTTCTGTAAATGAGACACGTCACGAGAAAAGGGAGTTTACGAATATGCGAACAGCAAAGGTTCAGACCAGCCTGCGCATCCGCACAGTCTGATCAGAGCCTTTGCTGGCAGATTTAGATTTGAGTTCCACTCTGGCCGTTGATTTCTTCTAGGAAGACTTCCGCCCAATGGTGCTGTGTTCACAGCTTTGTTAATAGATTTTGTTTAGAGACCTACCTGTCAGAGAGTGGTTTTCCCCCTTTCCCCCCGGAAAAATGGCTATAGGAAGGACGGCTATATAGTGGATTGTCCGGACCATAGAGCCACTTTTCCCCCATAGTCCTTTTTCCCCCACCGGGAAATTGGCTATTAGTGAATTTGGTATGGCTATTGGTATTTTGCGGAACGGAGCGAAACGGAAAGGAATGAAACAGAAACATTTTACGGAATTAATCCCATTACAAATGTATAAGTACTTCAAGGGAGGTAATAAACGTGATCAATTCCAAAAAATGAATATGCAAATTTAGCAACCATATTTTTATAATAATCACTAATTACTAATTTAAGGAACGAGCAGTGTTTGATTTCTTCTCATCGCAGATATTTATATATGTATACATACGCATACAAGCTACAGGAAGATGTACAAACGGGTGCTTTGTCTAGTCATGATTGATTTAGTAGGGAGTTTATTACATTGAAAATCATAATCGGACGTGTATCCCAATGGGAGTCGATCCCACGACTCCTGCATGAAAGGCAAACACTAGTCTAGGCACTGCGCGCATGCCCAGATGAACGCTTGTACAAACACATAATTGTACAAATTTATGCACACAACCACGTACACTCATATCCGTTTTAGGCTTACATGGAAAAGCAAAATGCCTACCTGTTTTCCCCAAAACAAAAAAATAATACAGACAGACGGACACACGCATGTGGTTCTAGCATCTGTTATCCATGTATATTTTACGGACAAATACTCATATTTCTGTTTCAGTTATGCACCTCAGTATTATATTTGGAGAAGGAGCAAATTCCACTATGTAACGTGTTTACTGCAATCATATTACCAGGGGGAAAATCGACTATGGAGGGGAAAAACGGCTATGCAAAAACACGTATAGTAGATTTTCCCGTGGGAAAATTGGCTATATAGTCATATTTCCGGGGGGAAATTCTACAATATAGCCATTTTTCCGGTGGGAAATTCTACTATAGAAAAATCATAGTCATTTTTCCGGGGGGAAAAACTACTAGGGGGGAAAAGCTACTCTCTGACACTACCAATGAACTCCTAGGTGGACTGCCTGCCAAGGCTAAGAACTCCACCTACCCCTTCTAGTTTTACTTAGAGACTTGTAACTTTTACAGGACACCTCCCAGGCTGACTTCAAGCTTCTGTCAGTGGAAAGCCAAAATTAAACAATGCTATTCGACTCATAGTACAAGATATCACAGAAGTTTTGCGATCACTCCATTACTTCTTTCACTTCATAGTGAAAAGATAGGCACCAATCAAGAGCTAATGCACGTACAATCAGGATCCAATATCTCGCCCCCAAAACCAAAAGGGAAAGATACTCACTGACAGCAGCTACAAAAGGCACGCAGGTAAACCGAATGTCCAGCGCTTTGCCTGACACCCAGCTACTCCAAGTATAAAGACACAGCTCGCACAACAGGTTCAATCGGAACACCGCTCGGCCAATTCCGTGATTCACGGAATTTGCCGAGCGTGCTCCGATTGACAACAGCTTAACAACGAAAGCACCGGCATGGACAACAAGAACACGTAACATTAAAAAACACAACAAAAGTGCCGCCTTGGAACGATCAGTAATATATAATGGAAGCGTCCTAGTGACAGGTTAAAAAATATTTATCTAATACGTAGGAGATAGGAAGTCCTACGTAGGACTTAGTAACTCCTACGTAGGACTTAATATGAAATAGGCGCCACCTAAGTTGCAACCAACCTACATTATGACTCCAGTAAAAACGGAAACAAGAAAATTTTAGCACAAGCTCTGCATGGATAGCTCCTTTTGTAATGAGATTGATTGATTGATTGATTGATTGATTTTTACCATTTTCGGTCGACATCTGAACAACACATTCGAATCACGAGATATTAAATAAATGATAATGAAATGAGAATAAAAATAGCAGGCCTAGGCAAGAGACAGAACAGGGGACATGTGTTTTGAAGAGACAGACAGACAGAGAGAGAGAAAGAATTGTACCACTGGCAACCGTAAAACCCTGCATAGTATCAGCAGCCAATGGTGCCATTGGCAACCGTTGGCACCACTAGCAAAATTGACAATGTCACCACTGGCAGTTCTTTGGTAGAGCCAATGGCGCCAATGGTACCATTGGTAGAGCCGATGGCGCCTATAGCACCATTGCAGAGCCAATATTTTTCTGTGCTTAGAAATTATTTTCTTTCATTATTGTGGGGAAAAATTCTCCTGTGGTAATTTTTCCCACGCCATAAATTGTCTGCAGTATTGGCAGCCAATGGTCGGCAACGCTGGTTTCAATGGTAGAGCCAATGGTGCCAATATTGAAACTCAGAGCGTCATTGGCATGTCAATAGTGACACTGGCAAAATCCCGAACGCAACCAGTATTGGTTTTGACGTCACACATAAAAGATGCAACGTCACACTGGGGCTTCATCCAATCGATTTCTAGATTATTTATATAATTGAGGGAAAACCGATAGGCCTAGTGGAAGTCATAAGCTGTTTTGCAGAAAGACTCCGTCTCTCCGTCAGCCTTTGTCGTTTCTAGACAGTTGTAAAGCTTGCTAGCTACATCACGTGTGCATCTGCCTGCTGCCGACCTAGAAATATAATGCGTGTCACCAATAAACAGATGCCGAGAAGCCGCAGTTAAAAGGTAATGGGTGTTTTCTTCTTCGAGCTGTACGGTCTTCTTGCCGAATATTCTGACGGCCATCATAGAATTTTTTTTTTTGGAATTCAGACGCGTGTTGCCAGGGAAGTGGCGGCGGAAGTTCAGGAATTTATTTTCGTCCAATAAAAATGCCAGCGTCTCGTTTCTCCATAGAAAGAAAAACGCCGACCGGAAATTCAGTGACACAAAAATTTCGAAGCCTTAGTGGTACGGGACAGAATAGAATAGAACAGAAATACGCCTTAATCGTAAAGCAACCAACACTCGTTGTTTGCCGCCTTCGGCGGCAAACATCTCGTTGGTTGGTTGCTACTAACCCCCACGTAGGACAAATTAACTCCTATGTAGGACTTACTAACTCCTACGTAGGAGATAATAAGTCCTACGCAGGACTTATTAACACTTACGTAGGACTTATTAACCCCTACGTAGGAGATCATAAGTCCTACGTAGGACTTACTATCTCCTACGTAGGAGATAATAAGTCCTACGCAGGACTTATTAACACTTACGTAGGACTTACTAACCCCTACGTAGGAGATCATAAGTCCTACGTAGGACTTACTATCTCCTACGTAGGACTTACTAACTCCTACGTAGGACACCTACGTAGGACTTAGTTACTCCTACGTAGGACTTACTAACGCCTGCGTAGAAGATAATAAGTCCTACGTAGGACTTACTAACTCCTACGTAGGACTTAGTAACTCCTACGTAGGAGATAATAAGTCCTACGTAGGACTTACTAACTCCTACGTAGGAGATAGTAAGTCCTACGTAGGATGTACTGAGTCCTACGTGTAGGACTTACTAACTCCTACGTAGGACTTAGTAACTCCTAAGTAGGAGATAGTAAGTCCTACGTAGGATTTAATCCTACGTAGGAGATAATAAGTCCTACGTAGGACTTAGTACATCCTACGTAGGCCTTACAATCTCCTACGTAGGACTTAGTAAGTCCTACGTAAGAGATAATATAACAGAAAGAAATAGTCATAAGAAAGCCAGAAACTGCTACAGTATGTACTCAGCAGGCGTATAAGGTTAAAAATACGTCGTTTAAACATGTCAAGTTGCAACATAAACCCTTTGCATAGACGTCGATATGACGTTGTTTGAACGTTGTTTGACACATCCAGATCTGGCATAGATCTTAGATAGATTTGTAGTTTGCCTTAGAGTCACCTACTTTCGGAGAGTTAGTGTAAATGCTGTAGTCCTTTGACAACATGTAGTTCGTGAACTTGTGTCAATTTTTCCGTGTGTGTGTGTGTTTGTGTGTGTGTCTGTTCGTGAACTTGTGTCAATTTTTCCGTGTGTGTGTGTGTGCGTTGGTGCGTGCGTGCGTGCGTGTGTGTGTGTGTGTGTGTGTGTGTGCTGCTATCCCTATTGGTTTTTAGGGCAGAATGTGGGATTTGATTTATTAATTCCTGATCATTGCCTATCTTTTTTCTTTACTATAATTTATCTGCTTCAAAACCTGTTACTCTAGGACGTGTGGCCAGTCTTTAACAACGTCATAATAACGTTAATAATTTGAGCTGCGACACGAGAAAACCAACAAGCGGTTGTGCAAACAGCCCAGACTCAGATGCGCCTAGGCATCAACCCAGTCTGATCAGAAACTTCACTAAGCGCATTAAGGGTAGCTAAGGGTCTAAGCTATCTCCATGCGGACAGCGAAGTCTCTGATCAGGCTGAACGGATGCCCAGGCTGATCTGAGTCTGCACTGGCCGCATAACCACTTTGTTGGTTTTCTTGTGTCACGGCCCAATCGTTTATTGATCTCAGACAAGACAAGAAAGGGCTGCATAATCCGCGGATCAAATATTTACTTTTCACAATATATAACAATAAAGCTGTTTGTATTGATACAAAGCTGGATAAATTTACGCTGTTACATGAAAGCGATTTGATCAAGTATTTCTTAATCTATTCATCATGCATCGGTAATCTCGCTATTGAGAAGCTGCTTTAAATGTAGCTTTTTTATTCTCCATTGATAGAAAATAAGACTGTTGCAATATGTAACAATGTAGTTGAGACTTCATTTTATCAGATACTTAAAAGCACTATCCAAAAAATAAAGTTGCATTAGAATGGAGATAACCATAATACAGTTTTCCCGTAATTGAGATGCAGATTAATAAATAATACGTTTCGAATTTATGAATTTTGTTATATAAATAACATTATTTGAAGCGGCAGTAATTTGAGCAAAGATACACATAAAATACAAGTTAAATATCTCTTACGTATGAAACAGCTAAGTCCTACGTAGGAGATAGTAACTCCTAAGTAGGACTTATTATCTCATACGTAGGAGTTAATAAGTCCTACGTAGGAGTTAGTAAGTCCTACGTAGGAGTTACTAAGTTCTACGTAGGAGCTACTAAGTCCTACGTAGGAGTTACTAAGTCCTACGTAGGAGTTAATAAGTCCTACGTAGGACTTCCTGTCTCCTACGTATGAGATAAATATTTTTTTAACCTGTCACTAGGACGCTTCCATAATATATTACCGGGATCTCACATTGTGCAAAAAATTGCTTCACATGCATAAGGAGTCGATAACTTGCCGGGCCGCGTAGCGCAGTCGGTAGTTCACTTGACTTATAAGTCAGAGGTCCTGGGTTCGATAATCGGTCTGGCCACATACTTTCGTTTCTCCTTCCGCTGATTCAAGAAGGCCAGTTGTCAGTTACTGGTTAACCGCTTAGGGGGTCTAAGCCTGCCCAGGAATAGTGTGGTTAGGTTAACAGACCGTCCCGGTTTACCGTGGACGTAAAGCAACAAATCAATCAATCAATCAATAATGGATAACTTTGTCATGAATGATTCTTATTCAAACTTGATTGATTTAAGAGTCAGCCAAACTTGAATGCGAACTGAAAGCCAAAATATTTTAAGCACATGTTTCAGTTTCAAATTATAATATTCAACTTGTGCCGCCCATGCTTACTAGAACTTGAATAGTAAGCGAATTTTGCATTGATGAAAAATGGATTTTGCAGCTGTGTTCGCATGAAACTAGGCTTTTGAGATTGTTATTTCGAATGCCGGAAATATGTCAATAGATGATATGTTCTGAAGTAACATATCATGTATGGAGTGATTATTAATCTAAAAGCGTGTATTCCTGAAGAGTTACCTCGATATATTATCTAAAAGAGACGATATTTATCATTGTATTGTGATAGCTACAAGTAAATGGAAAGCATGTTTTAAGGCATAGGGCCTATGCTCCAACCAGCCTGCCGCCCTTGTGAAGTCGGTTGAGAAAATGCCAAAGCATGCCAAAACGCTCATACAGTAGAGACTTTGGAAATTTCACAAGACATCCATGGAACAAACTGCGCATATGCTAAAGTTAGTCTTATCACGTTCTTCAGGGAGTTTTTCTACGACGCGGCTTGTAAGGAAATTTTATCGTCGTCGTCCCGTAGTAAAATAGAGAAGGATCATAGAAAGTTATTTTCAGCAGAAAGTTTCTGTAAGTAATTTTGTTATAGTATATAATAGGGGAGTGAACCGTGGGGGCTATTTTCGCTTTGTCATGCTTTATAGCCTTGAGCATGGGCGGCAGGGTGGTTGGGGGAAGTATGAGATATTTCAAAATGTCCTACCTTTATGCAGTTGGTTTGAAATCCCATCTAGTTCACAAACCATAAGTATCCCAATACGCAGGTGCGTGTTGAAATTTTATCACTTTGACAAAATTTCAATACGCACCAGCGTAACTGCGTAAAAGGAGCTACGCCTTTGTATATCACATTAGGTACATATTGTTGAAACAGTGATGTATCAGCGTCAATATAACGTTGTGACATTGTATTGACGTTGATACGGCGTTGCTTCAGTCTGGTGTGCCCAGACTTAATAGGTTAATTTTCTTTACGCTTCTTTGATCAAGCGTCAGTTCTGCCCAAAAAGCAACAAGAAAGGCTTTGCAGCTACCTAAGTATGAAATTAAAATTCAGGTTCAAAAGTGCACATTTAAAATGTATATCGAATACGATTCTGTGCGAAGAAGATCCACAGAAATCTGTACCGCTTAGAATCTATTTACAGAGCTTTGATGTTTGCCTCCACAGTATACACTGAGCCACTTTAGTTACCCACCACTTTTTCAATGCCCATATTTTAGCCCACAACTGCTTACAATAAAATCTAGCAGAATACAATCATCGATGACTGGTCTAAATGAAGTCAGTCAAAATTTTGAAAAATCGCTGGAGTGTATCCGCACAACTTGCTGAGAGCTTATTTTGGCAATAATGCACGTGCGGCATATTCGGCCGTTCTTTTCGCTTGGCTTTAGCATTGAACTTCAACTTTGGGAATAGTCGATTTAGAAAAAAACACCCAAGTTTTAGTGATTTCAAGTGGCGAGCCAATTTTACAACACACGCTCACTTTTTAGAATAACTTTACATTTGACGTCATTTTAACGTCAGTTTCGAACACATATATTGTTTTTATCATAAATTGTAATGGCCGTAATACCTTTGACAACATGAAAGTCAGTAAAAGCAAAACACAATTGAAGATTGACTGATTTCTGAACTTTGGGGTACCTACGTCAAGACTAACGTCAAAGTCATAACGTAGAATTCTCAACAATGTTTGCATGAAAATGAACAAAGAACATGTGTTTGTTTAAGGAAGGTATTTTCACTTGTTTACAAAACAACATCAACTGTTACAGTAGCTTTTGAAAACAAGAAAAATAAACATGCGCTTTCAACGTGTCACCGCAAAGTAAGCAGCGGATATTGATAATGAAAAGTATGACATTCTAACACAGTGCGCCTATAGAAGCAATGGAAAGCTGCCGTGTTTTATTCTGCAACAATTCACTGTTATGGAGCGCGTGAGTCTAATTGCTGACGTCACTGCAATGACTGACGTAATTTTGTGACGTTTTGAGACGTTAGACGGTGTAACGTCTCTTTTTCTTTCTAAAATCGGCATAAAAACGTACATTTATCTTAGATACAGTTAGGAATATTGGCAGGAGCATGAACGCGCTGGCAGGAAGGTTGGGAGAGTTTGAATGAAAAGAATAGTTTTTTAGCGTTTTTGAGTGTTAGAATCGAAATAGTTCAGCTCTAGCATTGAATTGTTGAGTAATATTTCACTGTTTGTCGGCCAGTTGTAAGTAGATATATCACGAGCGCGGAGCGCTCGTGATATGATCTACTTTACAACTGACCTCCAAACAGTGAATTATTACTCAACAATTCAATGCTAGAGCTGATCTATTTCTTAAATATACACTGCAATATGGTGGTCTTTCATATCATAGAAAGTAAAAACGTTCCAACAGAACACTGTGCGTAAAAAAGGGGTTAAAATATCCCCTCGCGGCTCAGTGTAAGGGCAAGAAAACATTTATGCACAGCATCAATTCACCGGGAAACTCGGTAATATTTCTCTTTTCCCATCTGAGACTATGACATACACTTGCGAAGTAAATCTCAGCCTAGATTACTCACTTGAGTAGACTAAAATAGTCTAGAGCAAACTAATCTATATTGACCCTGATTGACACTGGTAAGGAGTTAATCTGGATTGTACGTCCACTTTCTCAAGATCAGATGTTATACATATGGGTCATCTTGCCAAAATTTGCAGCTTTGAAAAGTCTTAGATACCTAAATGCTATTGTCTGAATATGGCCTTTACCTTCATCTTCACTGAAACTGCACCACAGGTGAATCGTACGCGAATATTCATCAAAGGCTGAACACTTGTGACAAATTATGGTTCGTAAGGGGAAATATCTAATTATTTTTTTTTTCTGTTATAACTCTAATCAAGCGAAACTCAGATAATCACAAATCTATTTACCAAATCAAACAAATATTTCAGATTCATCAGCATGGCAGCGACAGACACATGTTTTATGCCCTCGCCACGAAGTGGGGAGGGGCATATAGTTTTGCCCTTGTCCGTCCGTACATACGTCCGTCCGTCACTCTTCGTCCGTCACTCTTTGGTTTATCGGGTATATATATATTCTCATTTGTCGCATACCATCTGTCTATGATGGGAACCTTTTATTGGCTCAACATTTTGTGATTTCATATTGGACGAATTCAACAATTTGTATTTTGCGAACCTTGCCGAGCAAAGTCATGAAAGGGGTACTCGACTTTGATAATCTGCTTATCATAGACACCTATGTTACATCGTAAAATAAGCAGCGACATATGTTTCAATGACGTTATTTTCATACTGGACTGAGCGTTATTGTGCAGATGTCCTGTGATTATAATGTGTGAGTGGTAACGTGTTTTGGTTAAGTCTATAATTCGTTATTGTGTGTTTACATGTTTTATCCAAAATTAACAAAATATTTGTTATTGTAATATGTATGTTCATGCAACTTATGAAAATGGTCCATAATTAGTGTAAACAGTATTTTATTTGTATGAGCAACATTTTGACATTATTAGATAGGCAATACAAACAAGAATACAATATACATTTAAGGGATTCAGAAAGAAGTCATATGACTTGTTTAAATCTGTATCCCAAAATTGCAAACGTTATCAAACAACATACAAGTGATTTGAAATATTATACTGTGAAATACTAGAATTGATAAACAGAAAATCGTTTGGTATCATTCTTCATACTCATGTTTATGTTGTTCCACGGGGGATGGAACCGTAAGAAATAAATAAAAGTAAAAAGTATGCAAAGACCAGGAACTGAAACAATCAAAATCCAAATCCAGCCCTCAAACCATAGTTGGAAACAACTAAGATTACAAATAATCAAGATACAGAGAACATATGGCCAACCGAGTGAGCAGCTTGTTCCCAAAAGGTGGCCACTCAGCAACCCAAACCGAACCAAAAATAATAATAACATACATAAGGTAAAACATCACAGAAACTCTGACACCAAAAACAGGCAACAAAGAACCACAACAGAACCAAGTAGGCAGTATACATTTACAGAAATCACAAAAAGTGTGTCAAATTTAAAGGAAAATTCTTTATTCTATGTCATTACTGATATACAACATACTTTAAGAAATAGTGTACGAATAAAAATTATTTTTGCAGTCACAGATTTAGCTTTAAATGGCACAAAAAACCTCCGCTATCATGTGTCATCTGCATCTCAATGCATTGCCACGAAATACCGCTTGGGGACCAGCGACACAGGTGCACGTGGCGGAACCAATGTCCAGACAAGCGTCCACCTGCTGTTGCGGTCCCCGCAATACTACTGACCGAGATGCGCATGGCACATATCAAGCGAAGCTCAAAGAGTATCATAAGTTAGTGCAATATCACCGTGCTAAGGTCTGAAGAAATAGTGTAAGCAGATTTCTCATCTTGACTACAAAACTTTTGTGCTGTTACAAGAACATTTAGATACGAACATTTAGATATATAACAGTTTACAAAGCTTTCGAAACATAGTGGTCGGGTCTGTCCCTATAGTGTTTCGCATGCTCTGCAAATTGTACAACTGTGTAACGTAATCATACAATAATTTGTAAGTATAATGTGTACAGAATTTTATGAATTAAAATAATGATATAGCAGACTGTAAATTTTGCGAGCCATTTTAATAAGGCCTACAACACAGAAATGTTTGTAAGTTCTCACAAGAACATTTGGATATGCATTTACATATATAACGATTTACAAGGCTTGCAAAACAAATCAATTGGGTCTGTCCTTAATTACAGTTTCTTATTTCGCATGCATCAAATAGTAAAATTATGTTGCACAATCATGCATCATGAAATACTTATAAACTATAATGTATGCACAAGTTTGGAAATTAAACAGATTTCTAATTTGGTCAACAAAAATGTTTGTGAGCTGTAACAAGAAGATTTGAATACGAACTTTTAAAGATATAACAGTTTACAAAGCTTGCGACACATAGTGATCGGGTCTGTCCCTACCTACAGTGTTTCGCATGCTCTGCAAATTGTACAAGTGTGTAGCTCAGCCATGCATCATACAATAATTGATAACTATAATTTGTACAGAATTTGATGAATTAGAATTATGATATAAACAGCCTTAAATTTTGCAAGCCATTTTAATTGGTCCTATACAATAATGTTGGTGAGCCCTCACAAGAACACACCTGGATAACAGCCTTACGAATTATAACGTATTGCGCAGTCACGGAAAAAAACAACAACAAAAAACATGCAAGAATCAAATAGAGTTTTACTATTATGCTATTCCGTACAGTATATAAAATCTTCATATTATTTGTCAAGATCCTACATTATTGTATTTTCTATTAGCCTAGCTCAAAACGTTTGGATTTTATTAGGAACTCTTGCACGACCAAAAATATCCACTCATTTTCCGCTTTTGCAAGTTCACTATTTCCATACAAAAGAGTGTTTAACGTTGGGTTACAAAATAAAGGCACAGTATCAAGCATTTCCTGTCTTAAGTTACTAAAACGAATGCACTCAAGTAAGTAGTGATGTGTATCCTCCACCGCTCCATAGTCGCAAAGTGGACTAGCAATAATATTTTTAGAGTACAAGTGTTGGTTCAAGGAGCTACAATTTGTTCTCAGCCTCGAATGATAAATTTGGCCTTTTCGTTTACCTGCAAAATGATACGAAGGAGGAGTCTCTATATTAGAATTAATTTTACGTTTAAAGGCTGCTATAGTAGGTAAGTTGCGTGTTTCCTCGGGTAGCTCGTTCCATCCGCGAATCGCTGAAGGCAGGAATGAATAATAATATAGCTGAGTGTTTGCGTGAACTGTATGGAGATCAGCCTCATTTCGTAAGTTATAATGTGTAGTACTTCCGACATAGGCCATGAGCCAGATATGGTTTACCTCCCCCCCCCCCCCCCCCCCCCCAGGGGGAGTTTTGTAGACCATACTTTTCTTAAAGACCAGCATCCTAGAAGTATTTTGCAGCATGTTAGCCCTCTGGCGAGTGGGGCGTTAAGCTGTAACAGCCTGTTACATTACGTTACCCATTAAAATAATAAACATAAAATAAGAATTATCAAAAATTATAAAAAATAGAAGTCACTTACCTATGTTTAAAATTATAATAGAGTCTAATAGAACAACCCAATAGCTAAAAGTTATGATGTTTGAAACGTCACTTTAGCCTACGTGGTGTAGTATACATGACGTTTTTCTTCACTCTCCATTAAAATTGCAATTTCCATCAAAAATACTTTCTTTTTGTAAGTTATTTCTTTAATATTAAACCAAATGTTTGTTTATGTGTTGGAGAAAATTTATTGATCTTTTCAGATCTGTAAAAATTATTATCCTATCTTGTATACTTTGGGAGAAATAGGATGTTGAACACAGTAACCCCTTATGAATGTTCCATATCACAATTATCACTTTCCCTATAATTCAAGCGCTTGAACTACACTATTGGAATATTTTGAATGCATTTTAGTCGTCCATAATGATCGATTATATACGTTACCTAGGGCTACTTTTGTTAAAATCATATAATTTAAAGATAGAATCAATTTATTTTTTTTGGTATCAGTTTCTTCATAAAAGAATCTTTTAATATAAGAGAAAAATTCATTCTGGTTTATTTTCCATGATAAACTATTACTAGTAGTAACGTAAATAACATTAATATTTAAAATATTTTATTATAATACCTTTAATCAGTTTTTTTACCATTGTCACATTAAAAAAATAACACATATAAGTCTGGGTGTTCTTATGATATATTGTGTACTTGGACCTATCAATATTTCTCTCAGTTATTACTTTTAGGGATTCATGAGGTGTGTTTTATACGTGATTAAACACAGAATACTTCAAATTGTAATGTTAAGGGCATTGGCATATTCTGCACATGTAAAACGGGTTTTGCTTTTTACTTTGTTATCATATCAAAAATAAAAGTATTTCATAATGACATTGCCCAGTTTGTTTCTTTAACAAATTGTACATTTGAGTTCTAAACACAGTAACATACCTGAAATTTTGTTATATACAGCTGAAAAATCCAAAAAATCAAAAAAGATAATAAAAAAAATAAATAAATAAAATAAAAAATACTCCAGAAAAGATAAAGCCGCAGCTATTAAAAGCCAGCATTGATTTTGCATATAGCGCTAGAATAAAATGATATGCAATCAGTTTGATACC
The DNA here is from genome assembly GCA_963989385.1 of Ctena decussata. Taxonomy (NCBI): domain Eukaryota; kingdom Metazoa; phylum Mollusca; class Bivalvia; order Lucinida; family Lucinidae; genus Ctena; species Ctena decussata. The sequence goes on along the minus strand of OZ022501.1, from coordinate 1,421,625 downwards.
ATTAAAAGCTAAGCGGTTTTGACGTGTTTAGTTTAAAACTATAAAATAATCAGCAATCAACAATGCAAACTGGGGTTCCACCTTGTTTATTGACATGATTTGTTATAGCTTTTACGTGCACACTGAAAAACTATAAAGCAGAACAGTAACCTGAAGTTTAAAGGCTTAAGCCAAATACAGTTCTGCATCAAAGCTAATGTAGATATTTGCTGGCAGCGTATACTTACTTTTGTAAGACTATTGTATATTTTACGTTACCAGAGAAAACAACATTGCTGAGTTACAGTTTAAGAAACAAAACAAACTTTTGAAAATAATTAATAGTAGTGTCAATACATTGCTTTACTTAGTTCATTTATGTAACTAACAATTATGTGTCAACCAGGAGTTTGGGAGAATAGTATTAGAAATATTTAATACAGAAAAGAGACACTGGCAGTTTACTAGTATACTGTGGCTATCTATAAATGCTATGTTTAAGATGATCTACATTTCTATGCTTTTGTTTCTTGCTCTTTAAAGTCTAACTACATTCAACCATCTCCTAAAGAATCTAACTACATTCAATCATCTCTTAAAGAATCTATTCACTAAAGAACATAAAGACACGTTTAGTTGGACAAAAATGTTTTTTTTTTTTTTTTTTTTTTTTTTCAAGCGACAGTGTTCCAGTAGTTCTGCACACATAATAAAATGGCAAATGAAAATGACAGAATATATTAATGTTGGTCATCGCTGTTCAGATATTTATGAGCAAATCTTAGTTGTTCTCCTTCAGAATGTATCTGCCTATACTGTAGTTATATGCTTTGGAGAATAATACTGGGGATAAAAGAAAGACCAAACAAGTAACGTATACGACGTATCTAGTGAGAGTTTATGAATTCTTCATCTCCGATATCCTTAACTAGTAATACAGTATTTCTGAAGAGCAAATAATCAATAGAAACAGTGCATACCTATACACGCCAAGGAAGGGCTAACCTAAGTAACTTTCTCCATTTGATCTCCGTGACCTTGTATTACCATATTGTTTACTTTTTAGCAATAAATGTGGTTGTAAACTGCCTATTTATGATATCTTACTGCTTATTAAATTATCCTTGTCCAAATATGTTAAATACTGTTAGAGAATAAAGCCCCAATTTTAGTTGTTACATTATTGAAAATTGTCTGACTGAAATTTGTATTTTGTAACACCTTTAGTCCTTGATAGTATCAACAAGTGGGAATAAAACCATGGGGTTTGCAAAATTACCTGACCATTTGAATATTTGTAACAACATAATGAAAAACAGAACTCCTGCACAGGCTGGAGACAGAATGTTGTATGCGTTATAAAGTATGTCACTTTCTATAATCCTTAAATTTTCACATTGTTAACATTTTGTAATGTACTTGATGGCCGGGAGCTGCATAAACAGATCACGTAGATCACAAATTAACATATAAGTTATGATCACGGGGGCCACACATATTTGCTAACCCATGTAAAGCAGTTACTGTGCAAAGAGGCTCGTGGCTGACGATTCGACTGACATCATAGAAAAATGGTGTTAATGGATGCTGGCAGAGTTGGTACTGCTTTTGATTGCCTCGGCTGGTAGTCACAGTTGCATATTTGTATGTAGGGCAATTGAATGGCTCAGCAAACAGCACAGGTAGCGAAACTGGTTTTATCCCCATCATAACGAGAACCTAAATATTAATCAGTTGCAGCATTTATCAAATTATACTTACTCCATTTAATGCATAGAATTAAAAAAAAATCATTTTTATGAAGTCACTTTTAAGAGAGACTGAATTGAAGGCAAGGTTGAACTGCTTCAGCTGTAACAATCTATGTGCGTCTTGCTGAACTCTTGTGTATTTCAAAGAGCTAAATTTGCCATGTGACTACCAGTGGTAAGCTTATACTACAGCAATCAATACTTCATGCCGCCAAGGAACTAAAAATTTGATAACAGATGACTAATAAATCTTATTCCTCGACATATTACAATTATGTAACGTAATGTTACTGTTAGATTGTTTTTCAAATATCCATTATTAGATCATGTTTTATAGTTTGAGGACACATAACATTGACATTTCTTCATATTTACATATACAGCAGTATCTACTAAAGACAAATTAAAGATATCATTGAAATATAAAATGCAGCTAATGTTGGCTTTCGTAGCTTTTCTGGTCATTTTGTAGGTTAAATTCTTCAAAAATAAGATAGTTTCTGTCCCCATTTGATGTATCCACTGCTAATTTAACTGCTGCCTACATTATCTAAGCTGGGCATGTATAAAAGAAAATTGATGGAGCACGTATAAACGTCAGTCCACCAATTCAGCGATTTAGTCTGATTCTGTTTTGTTTTTTTTTTCGTATTTTTGTTGTGGTTATATACGTTACATATTTATCGTGACTGCTGACGAGTTTTGTAAGACTTTAGATGTTTCTTTCTTATAATAGAATATTGAAACAGTCATATATATGACATTAACTTTTCGCTACACTTAAATTCTTAAAATTTGCTCCTTATATTACATGTATTTAGACACTGAAGGGGAAAAAAACGTCAAATCCAATGTAAACTACGTTATTCAGGCTAGTCAACTTATCCTTGACAATATCAATAACTTTGAAACAGTGATTTATGTACTAGCAGACAAAACCCAACATTATTTAGGGCGAATACTAGCATGTGTACATCAATGCTTATCTTCTATTATAACGTGAATATGTAAATTTGGGTAGTGTAATTGACGTTGAGGTCATACGTTAACACCCAACGTACAGAGGGCTAACATGTGTCATTTTGTTTCTTATATAATGTAGTTTCAGAAAATTATAGGGTACAAAACTACCCCTGGGGGGGGGAGGGGGGTCTATTGTCAGCTCAAGGTCTAACAGTAGGTGGTAGAAGAAATGACAGATAATCGGGAGAAAAGCCGTTTAGCATTTTGAAAAAGAGTAGAAGCTTATGTTTTTCTCTGCGAGAGGCTAATGTTTCCCAGCCAGTTTCTTGAAGAAGAGAATGTATAGACACAAGTTTAGTGGATCCCGTTACTATCCGAGCGGCCTCGTTTTGAATTTTCTCAAGTTCATAGGCTTCATTTTGGGTGCAGTTATCCCACACCACATCTGCATATTCCAGAAGCGGTCGTATGAAGGAAAAGTAGATTATCTGAAGAGATTTTCTATCCAGTTTGAATTTCAACTTACGCATTATATTAATTCGAAACCAAGCTGTAGATTTTATATAGTCAAAATGTTCGTGCCAGGAGCAGTCGTCTGAGAATGTTAGACCCAAATGTTTATGTGAAGTAACCTCATTTATCATTTCCTGATCCATACTTCGAGGAGGATGGTTTGGTTTGTTACGCTTTCTACTGAAGACTCCTGACTCTGACTTAGACGGATTAAAAGTAACAAGCCATTTCTTAGCCCATGAGTGGATCTTAGTTAGATCGGAATTAAGCTGATCGGCCGCTGTCGGAGGGTCATCTACAATAGTATAGAGACTAGTGTCATCTGCAAAGAGTCTAATAGTTGACTGTATATCTTCAACAATATCATTAATGTACAAAAGAAATAGTAGCGGCCCAAGAATGGAACCTTGAGGCACTCCAGCTTTAAGGAATAACCAGTTTGAAGCGACACCAGGCAATACTACTCTTTGCTTTCTATTAGTTAAGTAGTCTGTAAACCATTGCAGGAGTGATCCAGAGATACCGACAGCCTGCAGTTTGTAAAGAAGATCTCGATGCCATACCCTGTCAAAGGCTTCGCTTATATCGCAAAATACTGCTCGTACCTCTTTTCCTTCATCAAGAGCTTTGCCTATCGTGTTTAAGAGAGATATTGGCCTATAATTAGAGACAGATGAAGATTCATCCTTTTTAAATACGGGCGTTACATTAGCCTCTTTCCAAATGGCTGACACTTTACCTTTCATCAAGGAAAAATTAAAGAGGTCACAAAGAGGAAAAGATAAAGGACGAGAGAGTTCCTTAACAATTCGGTTGTTTATTGCACCTGGGCCTGCGGCCTTACCTAGTTTTAATGCTTTTAACATTATTTCAACTTCTTGTGGTGTTGTAGATATCAAATCTAGATTATGATCCGGCAGTGGAGGAATATCTGACGGGAGAGTATAGTTAGTTTCGTCCAAAAGTGTTTGTTCAATAAAAATTGATTTAGTAAATTAACTTTGTCCACATCTTCAGAATAAATGTCTTCGTTCTTAGTTAGAGGCGGAAGCATTGAGTGATGGTCAGGTTTAATAAATTGTTTTAATGTTTTCCACCAGTCTTTTGGTCCAGAGTTATTGTCTACAAGTTTTTGGGCTAATTTTTCCGTTTGTAATTGTTTAGACTTTCGTCCATAATTGGATAATAAATATCTTATCTTATCTTATCTCTTTGTAGTACTGTTCTTGTCTCGGCAACTCCTCCTACAGTATTTGATGTAGGGATTTGAAACTTGCAACACAGTTCACACATGCATTGAACATGTGCATAAAGGAAACAAACTTTGATTCAGGTTTTTTGCAGGATTATGTCCCTTTGAATAACATACATATTTTGACCATATTTTACACTTGTAGTACTGTTTGTGTCCTCGCAACTCCTTCTACAGTTTTTGATGCAGGGAGTTGAAACTTGCAACACAGTTCAGACATGCATCGAACTTGTTTATAAAGGAAACGGAACTTTGATCCAGGTCATTATGGTAGAATTATATCCCCTTGAATGACATACATATTTTCACCATATTTCACACTTTGTAGTACTGTTCTTGTCTTTGCAACTCCTCCAATAGTATTTGATGAAGGGATTTGAAACTTGCAACACAGTTCTGACATGCATTGAACATAAGCATAAAGGAAACAGATTTTGATTTAGATCTTAATGCAGAATTATATCCCCTTGAATGACATACATATTTTGACCATATTTCCATGGCTTATTGTCATCACTCTAATGGCCTCATTTATTAACCGATTTTGATATCACGTTACAGATATATAGGGTATGACAATACCTCGAACAGGTGTGCGTTTCGGGTTGGTAGGATTAAGGTTAAGGTCACAGTTGCTTTTTTTTTCAGAAAAACTTGGGCATAGCTCTAGCGCTTTTATGTATGGATCGATTTGATATAACTCCACACAAGTGTTAAGTATGACAATATCTTGAATAAATTGCCATTTCAGCGCCGCAGGTCGAAGGTCAAGGTCACGTTTGCTATTTTTAGAAAAACTTAATTATCCACAATTGGACAAGTTTACTTTTCAGGGTTGTAGATCCAAGGTCAGGGTCACAGTTGCTATTTTTAGAAAAAATCTTTGTCATCCCTCTAGCACCTTTATTTATTGACAGATAATGATATTACTTCACACAAATATGTCTTAACATACATGTATTACTCATCTACTGAGGCATTTGGCGGGAGCATTTATCACCTTTAATGATTGTCTAGTTTCTTATTATTTTCATATAAAAATATAAATCATAATAATGATATTTGCTACCCCAACTGGCAACCCCAAAAACTAGGGATTTTTTTTTCCAAATGCATCTACAGTTCACAAAGTCGACGTTAAATAGATACGCCGGGCCCTTGCCCGGCGTAAATTAGTGGGACTTTACGGCCATAGGTGACTTTACCTCGTACGTCCAAATGTCTTGGTAGCACTCTGTCATTTTCTGGCTGTCCGGCTTATAAACATTATTCCGCTGTTATAAACTTGCTTCTTTATTTTGTTCCAGATTATAGGAATGAAATGTCTGTGGAGACTGTGCTACAGTGTACCACCGACACCACTGGAGAGGGACCACATTGGGACGATACCACCCAAAGTCTTCTTTTTGTAAATATCGAAGATGGCACTATAAACAGGTGGGATTCTAAAACAGGGAAACACGAAACACACAAATTTGGTAAGCAATATTAAAAACTGAGGGCTTGGTCATACAGTTGCAAACTTTATTTGTATATCCTGGGGCTGTATTCATAAAAATACTTAAGTCGTTGCTATGCTGTTGCTAAGGCTAAATTTCTTTGAAGGAGATTCCCTACAACTATGAAATTTGCTCTGGAGGAACAGTCTTACAAAGACTGTTCCTCCAGACCAAATTTCATAGTTGTTGGGAATCTCATTTCTAGATATTTAGCCTTAGCAACAGCATAGCAACGACTTAAGTAGCTTTATGAATACGGCCCCAGTTCCGTATGCAAATGTTTCTTTCCTAACAGGAACACAAAGTGAAAATGACGTTAACTGGAGGACGTTAACTGGAGGCCCCTGTGCAGGGAGAGACATCCCCTGTGCAGGTTAAAGATCCCTTCTGTTGCTACATGGCTACAAGGAGGTTCAACCTGCAAAACTGGAGTGTACATCGTACACCTGCTCATAATCCTCGATAGAGGGTGTAGCAGTACACGAAGAAAGAAAGACATCGTACATGTATCAACGTTGGTGCGACGCCATGATACCCTTCAAAAGACGTCTATCAACGACGGGTGACGTCATGGCACCGCAAAGAACGTGGCATCAAAATCGAAACGACGTAAGTTGGACGTTGTTTGACCTCCGGGTGCATTAATTTTGCGAAGGGCGAGGGTTGGTCGACCACAAGCCTTTTAAGCGTACAGTAATTTCATTACTGGTCGTCCCAAGGCGGCAATTCAGTTTTAGCTATTCTTGGTTGTTTTATGCGTTGTTTGTTGCAATATCTCTTATTGTATTGTATTGATAAATTGTTTGTGATTGTTTGCTAATTATCAAATTATTATTTGGCTCCAGATCAGACTGTGTCCTTCATAGTGCCATGTCGTAAAGGCGGCTATCTGATTGGTCTTGGCAAGACTGTGTCTCACTTTGACTGGAACTCCAAGAAAACAACGGCCTTGGTGAAGGTAGAGGAGGGTAAAGATACGAGATTCAACGACGCCAAGTGTGACGCCTCCGGCCGACTCTGGTGCGGTGAGAATATATCATTTTTTACAGTGATAAGAAGTTTAGACACATATTCGCCATACTCTTCTGGTCTATCTGCTCTGGCATTCGGAAACATCAGCTGAGCTGGAGTATTGACTTCTCTTCCCAACATGAATTTGTTAGGCGTGAAACCAGTACTTCTGTTAACTGAAGACCTTATAGCCATAGCAATTTGCTGGATGTTTTGGTCCCATTTATCTTGAGATTTTCCTAGAAAACATCTGACAGCTTCCATCAACGTCCTGTTAAAACGTTCTACTTGACCGTTGGCTGAGGGTCTATATGGCGTAGCCTTGACTTGTGTATCTGTAAAGCTTTAAAGTTTCAAACAACTTACTGTCAAAATTACGTCCTTGATCCCAAAAGATTTGTAACGGAAATCCAAAACGGGAGAAGAAATTGTCTATTGCAGCCTTTGCTGTCTCTTCAGCTTTCTGCTGAAATGGTAATGGCACACATTCAATCCATTTAGTGAATTGGTCCACCATCATAAGACAATGTTCATTTCCACTTGCCGCTTTGGGCAATGGACCAAGAAAGTCAATGTGCACACGTTCCATAGGTGCTCCTGCCTGGAATTCTGTCAAAGGGACCTTGCCGTAGACTTTATTCTTCTTGTTCTTGCTTCAGACAGAACAAGTCAAGACATAAGATTCTGCCTCTTTGGACAGGTTCACCCGGAAGAATTATTCCTTCAACTTCGCCTTTGTCCTGGCTATACCCTGGTGACATGAAGAGGGAATATTATGATGTAGTAATAAGGCTGTTTCCTTCATGCTATCTGGAATCACCAAAAGTAGATCTTGATCCTCTGACAGTATTTTTCTGAATAATACACCATCAATCAATTGAAACACCTCTTTATTCAACCAATAATACTTCTCTTCAGGACTGGAAAGGAAAAATGTACCATCATCTGGTATCTTCTGGTTGTTAAGCCAATCAAAGTTGACAATTAAATCTTTGTCTTTAGCCTGTTCTTCCTGTAGGTCCTGCTGAGTGAAGCCCCAATATGATGGACTAGACGAACTGCTTTGTGTTACCACACAACATGACTGTATGTGGCGCTCTTCGTCTGGGCCATGAGTAACAATATCGAAATGACACTCACTCCCTTGCAACCCTACAGTATCCACTGAAAGAACAACATCTAGGAGGTTTGCTTCTACTCCTGCTGAGATGTGATCTAGAATAATGATAAAAGTTTAGATCCTTTAAGAGCAAAGAAAACATTCATAAGTAAGAAGTTGGGCCATACCGCGGTTTCGGCTATTCAAGCCTCATCAGTGACCCTTTAAATCTGGCACAAGGAGCCAGAGAAAAAAAAAACAGTAAATTTGCAGGTTTAACATGGCAGTCGTCTCAAAGACTGATATAAGTCGAAAAATACCAAAATATTTCAAATTTGTTTAGAAAATGAATCTAAACGTATGATCATTTCTGACTTCACGGAATATATTCCATGATCTCAAAGGACCAAAAGGAAAATATCATCTGCACTATAGATCACCTGTATGTGTAGTTTCTGTTGTTGCAGTCTGTTTATTGGAGCCTTAAGTGTTTACCAGTAAATCTCTGGAAGGACTTACATCCTTTTCCCCTGATACTTCTTCTAGTAACGACTTGTCTGTCATCTCCATAGCCGCCTCCTTATGGTGCACCACTTTATTGATTGTCTTCCGGCCTGTACAGTTAACCCAAAAGCATCATCCACATCTTCAGTGAATTTTGCCCATTGTGCATCTGCCCTGGTACAGTAATGACAACCACCACATGGCAAATCTGCAGGATGCATGCCAGCTAGATATGCTGAACATGGTACCAAAGGGTCTGGAATCCTTGAAAGGGCGTCCGCATTCCCATGTTTAGCTCCGGCACGATGTTAAATTACCATATTGTACTGCGACAATTCTTCTATCCATCGAGCTAGCTGACCTTGCGGCTCCTTAAACCGTAATAACCAAGTCAAACTGGAGTGATCCATTCTCACTGTAAAAATCCTGCCTAGAAGGTAGTATCTGAATTGTCTGGTAAAGCGTACAATAGCTAAGAGCTCCTTCCTTGTAGTACAGTAATTTTTCTGTTCTGGAGTCAAAGAGAAACTGCTAAAAGCTATAACCCTTTCTGCTCCATCTTGAACCTGTATGAGCTCCGCTCCAATAGCAACATCAGAAGCATCCACATCCAAAATAAAAGGATCTGTATTGTTTGGTAAAGCTAACACTGGAGGTGTTGTTAATGCTTTCTTTAAAGCCGCGAAAGCCTCCATTTCGTTAACTCCCCACTTGAATTGATTCTTGTCCGTTAAACAGTATAGTGGCTGAGCCAAATCCGCGAAGCCTTTAACGAAGAGTCTGTGGTAGTTTGCTAAGCCCAGGAATCTTTCTACATCTTTTGATGACTTTGGGACGGGCCAGTTGACTACCGTGTCTATGTCCTTGGAAGCCATGGATAGTTTGTTTCCAATGACAATTCTTCCTAAGAATTCCACTTCTTTTTGAAAGAAAAGACACTTCCTAGGCTTGAGTTTAATACCATGGATCCAGAATCTTTCTAGAGCCTCAGCTAAGTTCTTCAAATGTTCCTTGAATGTCTTGAATCACAAGGATATCATCCAAGAATGCGATAATAGTTTTCCAGGTCAAACCACGAAGAATCAAGTTGACTACACGAGAATGTAGCAGGCGCATTGATCAAACCGAATCCCATTTTAACATGTTCGAACAATCCAAACTTTGTTAAAAATGCGGGTTTTTTCTATCTTCTTCTTTGACCTGAACTTGCCAGTAAGCAGAATTATGATTTCAAACTATGGTTTGAGGGCTGGATTTGGATTTTGATTGTTTCAGTTCCTGGTCTTTGCATACTTTTTACTTTTAGCATCTAATTTAGAAAACCAGATGTTTCCTGCTAACGTATCGAGGCAATCTTCTACCAACGGCAATGGAAAAGTGTCTTTCACAATAATATCATTCAATGCTCTGTAATCGATACACCATCTAACAGAACCATCTCTCTTCCGAATCAATACTGGAGATGAGGCCCATTCGGAAACAGACTCCCGGATAACACCAGCATCTAACATCTTCTTCAGATGCGCCTCTTCTTCACCAACAAAGCATGCAGGAGTTCTTCGCATGTGTTGCTTAATTGGTTTAGCTTCCCCGGTGTCAATGGTATGTTCAATTGCAGTAAAACTACCCAAGTCAAAATCGTTTGTGGCAAATACATCAGCATAGTTGCAAAGAAGATTCGCCAACTGTTCTCTTTGCTGACTGTCTTAGTGTTCCACGGATGATTTAAACACTTCTTGTAGATGTACTGGGACTTTGGCTGCAATTTTCTCAAGCGTTTCTTCTGGCTGCAGATTCTGCTCAGTTTTTTCACCTTGCACTTGTTTAAGGAGTGTATCTGAGTGACTAGAAGAAGCCGACTGCAGACCTTGTTCCTTTTTCTCACCTTGTTTTTTCAGCTAGGATTTACAAGACAAACTACTGGTTTTCTTCGGAAGATCTGATAATATGGGGCATCAGAATACCTTTTTTCATAACTACATCTCCCTGTTCTATGTAGTAGTCGTCTAGCTTTGTGTCCATCTTGCATGGCAAACGAACGGCTGAATTCGGTGGAACCACTACCCTCTTCATCAAAGACACTCGTGCCACTACAGGCTTTCCATCTTTGAATATTGTCTCCATGGGGATTGTCTCACCATTCAGGACTAATGTGTTAGAATGCATGTCCAGTAACACGCCAAGATGATGTAACAAGTCATGACCTAACAGCATTGCATCACTGATTGGTGCCACATAAACATTTTCATTAAAAGTCTGCGATTCCAATTGTAGCTTCAGTGGTTGGATGATGAATTCTTTTATCACCATTTCTTTGTCCGCCATTTGCATGGTAACTTCTTCTATTTTAGCTGGCTTCTCTTTCATACTTTCATATATCTGAAATGACAGAATAGTTATGTCTGCACCTGAATCAATTCTGGCTCTTACCCATTTATTGCCAACTTTTATACGAAAGAAAGACACACTCGATGAATGCTAGGTTTCTCTTGCTTCTTTTGTGTAACCTTTTCAGCATTACCGATAGAAATAGGATTAGAAATCCCATCACCATTGGTCTGCTGTTGATTTTGGGTGACACTATCTTTTCCTGCTGTTACAGACTGTTTAACACTATTTATGTCTCCCCCCTTAAGGGTCGGGAGACATATTGTTTTCCCCGGGCGTCTGGGCGTCTGTCCGTCCGTCCGTCCGTCCGTCTGTCCGTCTGTCTGTCAAAAATCGTGTCCGTTCTATAACTTGAAAACCGCTCAAGATAGATTCGCGAAACTTCATATAAATATCAATCAACATGAGACGACGTGCAGAGTGCAAGAATGGTAACTCTGGCATTTATACTTTTTGAGTTATTTCCCTTGGAACTTAGTCCATCACAAAATTGTGTTTCAATCGTGTCCGTTCTATAACTTGAAAACCGCTCAAGCTATATTCGCCAAACTTCATATAAATATCAATCAACATGAGACAATGTGTAGAGTGCAAGAATGGTAATTCTGGCGTTTATACTTTTTGAGTTATTTCCCTTGGAACTTAGTCCATCACAAAATTGTGTTTCAATCGTGTCCGTTCTATAACTTGAAAACCGCTCAAGCTATATTCGCGAAACTTCATATAAATATCAATCAACATGAGACGACGTACAGAGTGCAAGAATGGTAACGCTGGCATTTATACTTTTTTAGTTATTTCTCTTGGAACTTAGTCCATCACAAAATTGTGTTTCAGTCGTGTCCGTTCTATAACTTGAAAACTGCTCAAGCTATATTCGCGAAACTTCATATAAATATCAATCAACATGAGACGACGTGCAGGGTGCAAGAATGGTAACTCTGGCATTTATACTTTTTGAGTTATTTCCTTGGAACTTTGTCCATCACAAAATTGCGTCTCAGTCGAGTCCGTCTATAACTTTAAAACCATTCAAGCTATATTCATGAAAGTTCATACAAATATCAATCAACATCAGACGACATGCAGAATGCAAGAACCATAACTTTAGCATTTATACTATTTGAGTTATTTCCCTTAGAACTTTGTCAGCCACAAAATCGTGTCTCAGTCGTGTCTGCTCTATAACTTGAAAACCATTCAAGCTATATTCACGAAACTTCATACAAATATCAATCAACATTAGAAGAATTGCATAGTGCAAGAACCATAAATCTTGCATTTATACTTCTTGAGTTATTTCCCTTGGACCTTTGTCAGTCACAAAATCGTGTCTCAATCGCTTTATTACTTGAAAAAGCTATATTCACGAAACTTTATACAAATGTCACTCAACACTAGACAACCTGCAGAGCACAGCATTTATACTATTTGAGTTATTTCCCTTGGAACTTTGTCATTCACAAAATCGTGTCTCAATCGTCTAAGCTCTATAACTTGAAAACCGTTTAAGCTATATTCATGAAACTTCATACAATTATCAGTCAACATATAAATAGACGACGTGCAGAGCACTGTACATCTTGTATTTATATTTTTTGACAAAAACTAAATATGAATATCAGTCAACATTACATGACATGCAGAGCATAACAACTATAACTCTTGCATTTATACTTTTTACTTATTATGAATCCCTGCTTCAGGGTAGGGAAACATATTGTTTTTCCCTTGGCGTCTTAATGACTGATCCTTTTGACATCAAAAAGGGGGGAGACATTCTGTTTTTTCGTAGAAAAACAATTCTAGTTTCTTCTGCTGTTACAGACTGTTTTTCACTATCTTTTTCTTTCTGTTGTCTTATTCCTTCTTCTCTCTGAATTTTTTGAGGGAAAGAATTTTCTGGGGGAATAAGTTGCTTCCCTTGGTTAGCGCCTACTGTTTCTGAGTGTGGACTAGAAGTCTCAACCACATGCTTCTTACTTTGGTTAGCGACTTTTCTTTCTGAGTGCGGACTAGAAGTCTCAGCAACTTGATTCTTACTTTGGTTAGCGACTTTTCTTTCTGAGTGCGGACTAGAAGTCTCAGCAACTTGCATCTTTTTCTTTGTTTGGCCACAATGTTTTTCATTCTGTTGGGGCTGGGATGTGTGGCCTTTCTGCCCAGCCCTTATCTGTTTAAATTATTTATCCCTTGGCTTTCTTGTTTGTTTTCTTTGGTGTCTTTCTTCTTTAGCCAAGATTGATACACTCTACAGTCTTTCTTTAAATGTCCTTGCTGTTTACAAAAGAAACACTGTAAACTAGTATTGGATGAATTAGTTGGTTTTTGTGGTGTTGAATTAAACACGGTTGAAGTTTCCAACTGTTTCAATTTAGCCGCTAAACCATCAATCGCTTTTGCAATCATCTGCTCCACTCGCGCCTCTGAAGGGAAAACAACAGTATTAACTGTAACATCTTCCTTCTGACGACTTGGATGCTTTTTACCTTCGACCTAATTTAATTCCTGGGTGGTTGGCTCTTCTACAGGCTCGAACTTAAGTTGTTTTGGCCTTACCACAGGTTTGTCAGGCTGTTGTTTTGATATCTTCTGTTCTGACCTTGACCTTTCCTCCATGGGTCGCCGTGACCTAATAATCACCTGGCATACGGCTCATTGGACCATAAGAGGGAGCCCTGGCAACATCTGGCTGTGACACTGTAGCACTATGAACAGGAGAACAGAGTGATCTTGTTGTCAAGTCTCGGACAATGTGAGAATCTGGGTTTGTAAATGACAACAGTCTGTCCATAGCAGCACGTGTTTTTTTAATTTATTCCTCAATTTCAGCCAAAGGTGACGATGTTTTTGGCACATCTGAAACCTCACCTCGCTCGAATCTGTCAGCAGCGCTTGGAGGAGAAAAGTCAATCATGTCCAAGGCATCTTGCGATAATTCTCCCATCATGACCAAATGTAGGGCCTCTTTGGTTATTTCACCATACTGTTTCCTGAACTGGATCAAATATTCAGCTTTTTTCTTTCCAATTCCAGGAATAAGCTGCAGTTTCTCACTTTCTGCTGTGTTGATATTGATTCTCATTTTGACTGCAAGGTGTCAAATATAAGAGCAGGGCAAGTAATATACTCCTGTATAATTTTCCGTGTATAGAATACTAGGAAAATAATTTCTTTGAAAGTTAATTTTTCGGGTATAGAATACACAGAAAAATTACTTCTTGATTGTAATACAGACAAGAAGACCTTTGGTATATTTCACGTATAGAATACTGCGAAATATAATATTTCTTGTTTAGAAAACAAAGAAAATTATTTTTACTTTGTATGCTGGGTGCTGTTTTTGGAAGACTGCGACAAGGTGAAAGGTTAAACCCTTAACTGGCATAAGTAATTTAGAAAAAATCCCAAAATGCCTTAAGAAAACTGACAAAAGACAATTAATGCCTTAAGAAAACTGGCATAAGACAATCTTAACATTAATGTACATTAACTTTAGAATGTCTTAAGAACTGATTATTTAGCTAAAAGCCAAATAAAACTGACGTCCTTCAAAATAATTTGAAACTGGCTGGCCCAATGTTGAACAGTAAGACAAATAAACAAAGCTAGAAGCCTCAAATTTATTCATCTACTATTACAACCTGTCAGGTAAATAAATGAACCTTTCACTTCCCTCTCAAAACTAATTTGATGAGAAAAGAGGACTCTTCCGTAAGGCGAAAAAATGTTAAATTGACGGGTTTTAGGGAATGACTTGGCCTTTATTTTTTTCTGACCAGATAAATCCTCGTCGCCAATAATGTATTTACTGGTTGATTTCGCCCAACCCCGCAAAATAATACCAGAAACGGGCCAGGAAGAGGACGGGAGGGTTTACCTTTTCACTTTTCCAAGATGTCGCCTTCACCACCGGTCCATCGAATTACTCCAAACCACCCCAAAACACCCCAAACAACACCAAACCACCCTAAACCACCCCAAACCGCCCATAAAACACCCCAAACCTTGGTACCAAAACCAGATAATCCCAAACCAAATTTGGTATTTTGCAGGAACTCACACTGCTTTAATATTTGCTCATGCTAAAAATATAATTAATGATAAATGATTTACATATGCAGCTTTAGGGAAGAATTGTCATTACCAATATGTGCATATATATACTTATAGTGCATGTAAACATGCATGTGCTGTCAAACATACATGCAGACATGCAAGCATATTTAGTGTCTACATATGTACATACGTACAAACGACATACATACATATAACATATTATCAGCATATACCTTATGAAAATCATTGTTTCTGCATAAAAAGATTATAATTATTTTCTTTTTATTTTTCAATTTTGAAATCATTTAAAGCATATAAACAAAACGTTTAGAAGCTATTTTAACGTGAAACAGAATTAAAAAAAAAGTGGTTTGGGGTGGTTTTCAGGCGGTTTGGGGTGGTTTGGGGTGTTTTGGAGTTTTTTGGGGTGGTTTGGGGTAATTCGATGGACCCCCTTCACCGCACCAGCTTGTCTGCTCTGCGCATGCGTAAGCTCAGCTTGAGGTCTCCCTACTTCCCGGCGAGGTAAACCATGGACCAATCCGGCGGTCGGTGAATAAGGGCTCTCGTCATAACATTAGGCTAGCCTAGCATGATTTGCATCGGAAATTCGATAAGAGTTAACAAGACCATTTACCGCCTTCTTTATTTAATCCTAAGCATTGAAATCCAATTTTCATTCCTGATTTTATCACAGCTTCCGTAATCAAGTAAGGAAGGTAACTAGATTTACCAAATATTAACTGATTTCCGTTTCACGAATGCATGGATACCATTTGATTGGGTAAATAGTCTGATGCGAAAAATATCTTAGATGTCATTGAAACCGATATCTTTGCGATTCAATTTTATTTTTTGTATTTTTTCATAGTCAAAATTGATAACGGCACATTTTTCAACGGTAGAATAAGGTTCCTGCTTCGATCGAATCCGACTCCGTATTCCTACCGGAAGTTGGCGACTGACAAAAAAACTCTCATTCATACTGGAAACAGAACAGAATAGAACAGAACAGCACCCTATCGTAAGGCAACCAAACACTCGGTTTGGGTCGCTCCGCGAGCCAAACCTCGTTTGGTTGGTTGCTATTACGGGAAAAATGAAGTGATTCTGCGGATAACGATCCTTTAAAATGTACAGCTTCCTACTCCGTCCTATCATCAAACAACAAAATCGCCGATCAGACTGTACGGATGGGCAAGCTAATCTGCATCTTTGTTCTTCGGAAATGCAGTACATGTAGGCCTCAATCAATATTTGAAAATTTTACGCCAACGTTACTGCGTAGTGTTGACGTTGTTAACACAAACGTCATGACGTCATTTTCATCATGTTTATTTCAAGTTTTCACTCGTAAGAAACGTTTTGACCGAAATAAGGACAAACCAAATATTGATAATACATGGAAACAGTGATATACAACGACATTGGTCATATCTAAAAGAGTAATTGAATGATTTCGCTGATGTGTGATTTTCAAAGCGGACAAGCACATGCTCAACTTTGGCGCTGCACAGTAAACCGGAAACTGGACACCGAAATGGCGTCGAGATTTTGATTCAGGATTACAGCACCGCATAAACCATAACTGAGCAAATTTATCATGTTTGTTGATACATTTTGAAACGATGTTTACAGGTAAGAAGTTTGCTTTTGTTGGGGTGTTTCTAACTGGCAGTTTCAGCAGTCAAAAAATCGAGGCATTTTTGCTTGATTACCTGGCCATTTCTTACGAAATGGCCTATAGACTGCGTCAAGTATAAAGGGTTTTGAAGGGTTTTTGAGCATAGAACTTCAAGCGCCTGTGCTAGAGTAGCGGACCTGGAAAACATTTTTTTCTTCTCATTTTCAACCTGTTTTGTTAGTGTATTTTTTTATAATGATGCTAGAATAGGCACCAACCATTTTTTTGTATGCATTTATATTTCTTGGTTCATCGAACTCGTGCTCAAAAATCGTCCTGTCGAAAATGCATGAAAAAAATTCTTGGTCCCTATATTTTTTTAAACTATGTACCTACTATATATATATGGTTCCTTTTCAGGCACGATGGAAAAAGTGGTACCCTTAGATAACCCGGGGCTACCTATTTCCTCACTCTATTCGTTCGAGCTGGACGGCACTATACGAAAACACAGAGAGAATATTACGATTTCTAACGGTCTCGCCTGGTCAGCGGATAATAAAACCATGTATTATATCGACTCCATACCGAGAAAAGTCTGGGCATATGACTTCGACTTAGCCACAGGAACAATGAGTGAGTAGTTTCCTACCAAATTCTAGCATTCTATAAGCATAATGTGGCATATGCGCCCAGCGAATTTCAAATCAGCCTGGGCATCCGCCCAGTCCGATTAGACTCTTCGCTTAGCGCTTAAAGAGTAGCTAAGGGTACCTCCATGCAAACAACGAAGGCTCTGATCAGACTGGGTGTATGCCCAGGCTGATCTGAGTCTTTGCTGGGCGCTCATGCCACTTTGTGTGTTTTGTTGTGTCGTGGCTGAATCATGTATTCAGCTGCGTAAGAGTTTTACAAACACACTTCCATAAACTTATACAAAAAATTGTGGCACCTACAAATTTACCGTAATTGTCCAAATATGGAACAGAATAGTTTTACAATGAAGTAATGCGTCCAAAAAAATGCAGGTGCAGTGGCAAACAGTGTACACCATGATCAGGGTACAGTCTACTAAATATTCACGACTTGCCCCGCCTTTTTCGGGGAGAGCACTAGGTTTACATTGTAAGAGAGAAGACATCATCTGTCAACCATGCATGTTGGATTTCTTGCAGCAAAAAAAGACCAACAAATGATAGTTACCAAAAGGCATATTTAATTGAGAAATGTTTTACCAGAAGGAGATGGGGTTGATTTTGGTAACTGACCCCCTTGTAGAAAAATATGCTATTTTGGGGAATACGAACTGGTGGTTGCCATACTCCATCCAGCCTAGCGGCATACTGAGTTGGAAGGCAGTGGATGGCTGTATCTCAAATTGATGACACTTTAAAGCAACACGTGTGTGGAAAACTTTGTATGTACAGTTTTGTAATAAAACGACCAGATGTTAACATTGTTGTTTATGGAAAATTAATACTGCAATCCAGCCATCAAGCTGCTCCTTAGGAGCAGTCTGATCTGAGTCCGAACTGTTTGCTCCTACTATCAGTCCTGGCCCCGAGGTTATAAAACTTTTTTCATGCTCAACTCAGCTGAGCATGAAACTTTATCTGCTAATAAATAGCAAATTACTGATAAGTACAGCTGTTTTCTTGCTTGGTTTAGCTGAGTATGAAATTTTCTCTGCATATGAATATGAAAATGCCAACATTAGTTGGCATTTTCATATTTATCTGCAGAGAAAATTTCATGCTCAGCTGAGTTGAGCATGAAAAAAGTTTTATAACCTCGGGGCCAGTATGTAGACTTCGTTCTTGACCACACAAGGCGGTCGTCTGTTGAAGTGTCTCTTCATTAACCCTAAAAAGTGCAAAAAGCAGACGACAAAGTTTTACGACTGCAAAGCCTCAAAGATGTTTCGTCCAAGCTAAAGGATACTGAGAATTCAAAACCTACATGGCAATCATCATAGATCCAGATGAGGCGGCTCAAATTCAACTATTTGCGTTTTGTCGCTGAAAGTGTTATATATCGAAATTGCTCTTTTTAGACCCCGCCACACGTTAGTGGCGGGGTATTATGTTTTCCTGCTGGCTGTCCGTGTGTCCGTCCGTCCGCCGTACGCACGTCCGTCTGTCCGTCCGTCCGTGAGCACTTCGTTTCCGTTCGATAACTTGAGTATTTATTAACGGATTTTCTTCAAACTTGGCATGTGCATTGGTCTTTGGAAGATCTTGATTGGGATTGTTAATGGGCGAATTTCGATGTCTTCTGATGGAGTTTTTGCCCTTGGCATGGTCTTAAAAATAGGTTTTGGTCTGTAGTTCCTTTACACTTTGAAATATCTTGATGAAATTTCACAGAAATGATCGAAGTAACATAAGCTTTCTGTTACAAGCAGAATTTTGTCTGCCTGGGTTATCTGCCCCTGCCCTGGGGCTATATACATGTATGAAATAATGAAAAAAAATGTATAAAATTAGAGTTGAAAGGGATTTTTCTGAAACATGTAACAAATTATCATATTAATATAAGCTTCAAGTCTTGATCAATATTTTGTCCCCCAGTGGTTATCTGCCCCTGACACAAGCTGTATACATGTATGAAATAATGCAAAAAATCTATATAAAATCAGATTTTTGGTATACCTTGATGAAATTTCATAGCAATGATTGAAATAACATAAGCTTTCTGTTACAAGTAGCATTAAGTCCACATAGGTTACCTGCCCCTGCCCAAGAGCTATATACATGTACAAAATTATGAAAAAATGCTGTATAAAATCAAAGATGAACAGAGTTTTCCTGAAACTTGCAACACACTGTCTAGGTAATATAAGCTTCATATCATGATAAAAAAATGTATAAAAGGCAAAATAAGGGGTATTGGTTTGCAGTGGCGGGATATTACGCAGTCGTTTACGATGCTTTTATTCGTTTTATGATATTTTACATTTCGAGTTTTGTCAGAGTCTTGGATGTTTTGAGCTGTATGATTAAGGCTTCTTTCCTCGAATAATTTAGTATTTCTTTAAAATGTTTATCAGGTAAGGAACGTGTGGCAGTAGATTTTGGTGGTAAAAATACCCTTGCTACTCTGGGTGTCCCTGATGGTATGACAACCGACACAGAAGGAAAACTCTGGGTAGCATGTTATAGTGTCGGGAAAGTCGTTAGGTTCGATCCTGAAACAGGTACGGAACTCGGTGTAGATTATAGTAATCTTAACCTGTTAATGCCTAGTGCCCCCAAAATGGGAAATAGGCAAACGGTGCAGACCCAGATCAGACGCCGCAAAACGCGGCGTCTGATCAGCGTCGACACTTTTTGCATACGACAAATGGATAATTTTCCTTAAAATAAAAAAAAAATCGAAAAATAAACGAAACCTGACACCCCTTAAATGTCAAATGGACTCGTCCAATATATACAGAAAGAAGGGTCCACTAGGCATTAATGGGTTAATCATGCCGCGTTACTCGGATCAGCTTTGAGGGTATCAAATTTTGTTCAGGTCATCATTATCAAGCGACTTTATGTCTTGTTTTCTTTCTTTCTTTTTTTTTTTTTTTTTTTTTTTTTGAAAAACATTTGAGAACGAACACATTCCGTTTTAACATACATGCATTTTACAGCCAGATCATAGTACTAGAACGCACGAGATTTTAACAGCATATCAGCCGATTTATTGAAGACAAAAAGCCGTAACATCCCTACAACCTAGCTTCATTGTTCTTAAAATATGAAGATATATTTTTTTTTTTTTTCGAAACTTAGTATAGAACATAAATA
Source organism: Ctena decussata (assembly GCA_963989385.1). Lineage (NCBI taxonomy): Eukaryota > Metazoa > Mollusca > Bivalvia > Lucinida > Lucinidae > Ctena > Ctena decussata. Next base: position 1,401,189 of record OZ022501.1, on the reverse strand, counting down.
GGCAATGCTCAGAGAGTTAGAACCCTAATGCTATTTCCGTTTTTGACAGAATCATGTTCATGATCATGTTAATTTTTATATGGCAGTGGTGTTACCCAACAATTAAAAAAAAAAGTTCAAGGTATTGTCACAAAACAGGGTACAAATCTAAAGCATGCACAGAATGAATAAATAACAGGGTCGCTTATGATACTTTACTAGTAGAAACTACGTACTCTGGCCCACCTAGTGTTGCGAGATGTGACCAAACTAGTTCACGGAGTGTCACAAAAATAATATTGGTCACCAAAAATAAAACAATAAAATATTTTCAAGATGGCCGCCCTGCATGAAGAAAAGATATACGTTATTTTCTATATTCTTATGACTGCTTTCATTGCTCCTAATAGAACTCATTTGAGCCGCGACATGAGAAAACCAACAGAGTAGCATATACATCCAGCGAAGACTCAGATCAGCCTGGGCATCCACCCTGTCCAGCACGGTGAGATCTGAGTTTTTCCTGTCCGCATGAAGTTAGCTTAGATCTTTAAGTGCGAAGCAAAGACTCTGATCAGACTGGGTGGCTGCCTATGCTGATCTGAGTCATCGTTGCGCTCACTGCCACTTTGTTGCTTTTCTTGTGTAGCAGCTCCTTAATGATTTCACTGGTGAGTGAGGGGAGAGGGGCATTTTTTTTTTGCTTCCAAGTCAAACGTCTTTCATTAATATTTCGAATTCCGCGGGGTAACCCCGTCGTCCTTCTGTCGGGAAAAAGACCGAGGCATAATGATTCTGTTGTGGATTTTAACTGCAGGTAAGCAGCTGACGAGTGTGAGTTTCCCCGCCAGAAGAACTACCTCCTGTTGCTGGGGTGGCAAGAACTTGGATGAACTGTTTGTCACGTGCGGAAGATGGGGAATGACAGAGGAAGAGAAAGTGGCCACCCCTCTGGCAGGGTCCGTGTTCAGAGTCACTGGTTTGGGGTTCAAGGGAACTCCGGCCAACATTTATGAGGGATGAATGTTTTCTAAACTGTAGTTTACATCTCTTTTGTTTACAGTAGAATGCTAATTAATGGGGACAGACAGGTCTATGCAAACAGTTTAGACTCGAACCAGATTGCTCCTGAAGGAGAATTCACCGCATCTTTCAGACACATCAAGTCCATTTTTAGGAATTATTTTAGCTGACCGAATTTCACTTTTTTAAATCTATGTTTTGCTGACTTTGGTTCGAAGATGGCTTATTTATCATCTGAGACATTGTTTAGAGGACTATGAACAAAGAGCAATGACAAAAAGCCTAGGTACTGATTACACGGACCCTGAAAAGCAGTCTTTGTTTATGTGAAGAAGATATGCGACACATGAGACACCATATTTCCTGTAGTCTAACTGTCAGAGTAATTGTTGTTAGCTGATCTAAGGAAGCACCATGTACTCTGAAATACTGCAATTTGCATTGTTCTCGTTGTATGTCATATTTAGTAAATTTTAATGTATTTCAGAAGTTCAGTACCTCCTCTTATCATCCGTAGAAAAGTTCTGTTTAGTTTAATCCAAAAATTGACCATGGTGTAGGGCTGTTCATACGTACCACCCGATACATGACGGAAACGTTTGAATCATCTGTGTAGGCTCGGGTCAGACTGCTACTTCGTATCAGCGAAAAAAGCAGTCTGACCCAGAACTGCACTTTTACCTGTTTGAGATTCGCAGTCCAAAGTATTTGTGTGGTTACGGCAAATAGAGTACCGTAAAATTCTATATATTGGGACAGTAAGGGCCTTAGCAAATAGTGCAGGCCCAGATCAGACTGCAGCAGTCTGATCGGGGTTTAAACTATTTGCCATCCCATCTGCTTTTATTTATTTATTTATTTTTTTTTTATTTTTTTTTTTTTATTTTTTTTTTTGGTGGTGGGTGGGGGGGGGGGGGGGGGGGCACATAACTGCACTGCGAGACCATGCTGTTCCAATTTGGGACAATTATGGTATTTATTTTTAGTGTCCCAATATTTGGAAATTTGCGGTGCTCCAACACGTGGATTTGTAGCGGGCTAAAGTTGCTGAAATGTAGATTATATTAGTGTTTTTGTTATCTGGGTGCAAACACCCCGCTTTTTGTTATCTGGGTGCAAACACCCCGCCTTCCCCTCCACCCCCCCCCCCCCCCCCCCCTCTCTCTCTCTCTCTCTCTCTCTCTCTCTCTAGAAAGGCTATATTTACTCACCTGCCAAATAATCTGCTCGTAATCCAACGAATAAGTCAAAACTTTTTGGTGCAGAAATTTGATAACATTTCACTCCATTCATAAACCCACCTGAATGACACACCATGCTCTAGTTATTCCGGAATTGCACGGACTTATTATGCAAATTTCTGCACCTGTTTGACAGGTATACTGCGGGAGTGTTTCTATTTTTGGCGTGACGGGGAAGAAGCTATTTTTGTATGTGACCCATCTAAGTACGCATGTACGGGTGATCTAAACCTAATTTTCATTATCTGTATGTGCAATTTGGGTTCTTCGAGGGCAGCGACTGATATGGGTCTCTCCTATGTACTTGATGTGTTAGAGTGTCTTCCCCCGATGCGACCCACAATCTTTATTATACTGCTAGGTTTTTAGTTATATCTCTATCGGACATAAGTTGAATCAACGTTGATTCAACGTCTCGGCGTGGAATCACTGTTGTTTTAATATCGATTAAGCGTCGTGTACCTACGCTCGGCCAAGGTCTCAATCAGATACCCCGCCAGACTTGTCGTAAATGGTATTACTACGCATGATATTTTTCCGGACTGGTTTACTGTCCTTAAAGGAAGTCGTATATCCTCAGGCGCAACAGATCAACAGAGTGTCACACAATCTAACGGTGCACAGCGATCTAACGGTGTATTACGCCCGACTTCTTCAAAGGATATGCCGAGTGAACAGTCAGGCAGTTCAGCTAGTTATGACTTTGTTGGTAAAGAGCGGATAACGTCAAAGAATTTGCAGTTTAGTAGTGAAGCGGCGTTTCAAGCTCCATCCCCTGCTGCCCCTGTGGTATCGTCAGTGCAAACCAAAAGTAAAACAGTGTCACAGGCTAATGATCGCTGTGGCATTGACAAAGGTCCTAACATTAGCAACGGCAATCAAACACAGCATAGCGCCAGACGTGAAATAAATGACGTCAGTACGAACCGGACTAATAAGGATGTCTGCGACGGTCGCGATCGTAACGTAGCCATTCAGCCTGATGTAACTTCAAATGCCGGAATGCGAAATGGTACTGCTGGAACGCCACGGCGTAGTGACGTTAGTGACGTTCACAGTAGTCCCAGTTCCGCTTCCTCTCAGGGTGATGGCTAGGATTTATTGGAGGAGGTACTAATCCACTTCGCATTTATGAATGTTGAAGGTTTAGTTACTAAAAAAACAAATAAACTTTATTCGCCGGAAATTTCGGAATTATTTGCCAGAAATGACATTATTATGTTTAATGAAACATGGACTTCCGAGTCCTCAGGCCGGGCCGGGTAGCGCAATCGGTAGGGCACCTGACTCGTAAGTCAGAGGTCCTGGGTTCGAATCCCGGTCTGGCCACATACTTTCGTTTCTCCTTCCGCTGATTCAAGAAGGGCAGTTGTCAGTTTCTGGCGAAAGTATGTGCACTTAGTACTGGTTAACCGCTTAGGAGGTCTAAGCCTGCCCAGGAATAGTGTGGTTAGGTTAACTGACCGTCCCGACATGACCTTAGTTGTTTACCGTGGACGTTAAGCATCAAATCAACCAACCAACAACCGAGTCCTCAGATTTACAGGTAGAAAACTTTGAGGTTATTTCCCTCCACCGCACTAAGAAAAAGAAACGATCTAAAAGAGATTCAGGTGGCTTGGTTTTGTATATTAAATCGGAATTATATGACAGCGATATGCTTGTGAAAAAAGACTGTGACGATATCATTTGGATAAAGTTTAAACCTGGTGTTATTTCAGAAAATATGTTTTATTTATGTTTATGCTATATTTTGCCTGAAGGCACAACTCGACAGCCTATGGTTGAAACTTCTGTTTTTGATCGCTTGGCAAACGATATGGCCTCTTTTCAGTCTATACATAATAGTGAATGCTCATTTATGGTCTGCGGAGACATGAACGCACGGACAAAAAATTTGCCGGATATGGTGGTCGATGATAACATATTACATTTACCGTTGCCTGATGATTATATGATTGATGAGTATATACCCCGTAGCTCGCTGGATAAAACTACTAATTCGAACGGAACACACTTATTAGATTTTTGTAAGCAGACGAATTTACGTATTGTGAATGGCCGATTTGGGTCAGACAAAGATATCGGTAAATTCACTTGCCATACACACCGTGGTGAAAGCGTGGTTGATTATGTTTTGACAAGCACGGATATTTTACCGCTTATCCGATCTTTTGATGTCGGTGAACCTAATATTTTATCCGACCATAGTGTCATCTCTTTTTCGCTTTCTTCAAATTATGAATTTTTGCGTGAACAGGAGATTGATGAAATTCTCGAATCTGTGCAGTATAAATACGTATGGGATTCAACCCTTATTAATGAATATATGAATCGGTTAACCTCTGTGCATACTTTAAATTTATTTGAACAAGCTAAAATAAAGCTAATGGACGAAAATGTTTCTGCTGAGGGTATTAACTCAAGTATCGATTTAATAGTTGAAGGCATAGAGTTATGTTCGAAGCCTTTGTTTTCTAAATCATGTCATGCAAAAAAGGTAGAATTAAATTTTGTAGAAAATAAACAACCATGGTTTGATGATGATTGTCGTATTAAGAGAAATGAATTTTATCATTGTTTAAACGTTTTCAGATTTGATAAAAGTGATGTAAATAGAGTTAACATGGTAACTGCACGATCAATTTATAAGAAAACTTTACGCCAGGCAAGATATCGGTATGACTGCAGGCAGACGAGAAAATTAAATAATTTAAAATACAAGAATGCGAAAGATTATTGGAAACTGCTAAAAAGTGCTGCTAATGTTTCACAGCCTAAAATATCTTTAAACAATTTTGCTGCTTATTTTAAGGCCGTAAATAACCCTGAAAGTGATTTTTATACTCCCGATGAAGACGTGCTTTTCTTTTATGATAGATATGTAAAAGGCGAAATCCAAGTAATGTATAACGAGTTAGATGTTCCCATTTCCGAAGACGAAATCGCTAAAGCAATACACCAATTATCAAATGGCAAATCGGCGGGTCCTGATAGGTTACTGAATGAATTTTTTATTTATGGTAAATCGGTTTTAATTCCATATTTGCATACTCTTTTTAATACTATATTTAATCAAGGTTATTTCCCTGATGCTTGGTCGGTAGGGGAAGTAATCCCCTTGCACAAAAAGGGAGATAAAAATAATGTCGACAATTATCGCGGTATTACTTTGCTCAGTAATCTAGGTAAATTATTTACAAGGATACTAAATAATCGTTTAACTTCTTGGGCAGAAACATATTCAATTTATATTGAAGCGCAGGCAGGATTTCGCGAAAATATGTGTACTTCAGATAATATCTTTGCTTTGCATGGCTTAATCACTCACTTTTTGAATAATAATAAGAAACTTTTTTGCTCTTTCATCGATTTCTCAAAAGCGTTTGATTATGTGGTTCGTGATATTTTATGGTTTAAATTGTTACAATATGGCATAAGAGGTAAAATTTTAGACGTAATTGTTTCGATGTATAAAAATGTCAAGTCCAAGGTTAAATGTAACAATGAACTGAGTGAAGAATTTTCGTGTATGACCGGCGTGCGTCAAGGCGAATGCCTTTCACCTATCCTTTTTGCAATGTATGTTAATGATATTGAGCAAGAATTTATAACTAAAGGTGCTGATGGTGTTGATATAGGATTTCTAAAATTATTTTTGCTGTTGTACGCCGACGACATAGTTATATTTTCCGAAAGTGCTGAAGGTTTGCAAAATGGTCTGAATATACTGTATGATTATTGTCAGAAATGGAAATTAAAAGTGAATCCAAATAAATCTAAAATTATGATATTTAGAAAGGGTGGCAGGTTAGCCCAGAATATAGTGTTTACTTATGGCAATAGTATTATCGACATTGTCAGCAAATTTACATATCTAGGTATTGTTTTTACGCCAGGTGGTTCTTTTTCCGAAGCACAGGCCACATTATCTGGACAAGCTCAAAAAGCCATATTTTCTTTAAATAAATATTTAAATAGATTCGTAAATTTGACACCTAGCCATATATTAGATTTATTCGATAAATTGATATCGCCTATCTTAAATTATGCTTCTGAAGTATGGGGTTTTTCAAAAGCAAATAATATTGAGCGTGTTCATTTGAAATTTTGTAAAAATTTATTATCTGTAAAACAATGTACCCAAAACGATTTTGTTTATGGTGAATTAGGCCGATGTAACTTCCAAAATAAACGTTTCTATAACATTATCAAATATTGGATTAAAATTGTGCAATGCAGTGAAACCAAATATGTAAAGATTATTTATGACTTGCTATGTAATGACTGTATCATTAACCCTAATAAAGTATCTTGGGTTTCACTATTACGAGATTTGTTATGTAACTTGGGATTTATGCATGCATGGCAACAGCAAAATGTAGGAAATGTTAATATGTTTTTGAGTTTGGTGAAGCAGCGGCTTACAGACATTTTCATTCAAAACTGGAATTCAAGGTTAGATAACTCTTCTAGAGCATTATTTTATAAAAATTTTAATACTTTTGGACACAAATCATATTTAGATATAGTTAATATAGGGAAATTTCGAAATGCACTTTCTAGGTTAAGGGTATCATCGCATCGGCTCGAGGTTGAAGTTGGGAGGTGGGCTAAACCAAATTGTATCCCTTTTGAAGAAAGATTATGTACTACTTGTCAAAAATTAGAAGACGAGTTTCATTTTGTTCTAGAATGTATTAGGTATAATGACTTAAGAAATTTGTATATTGCGCGTTACTATCGTCTCAGACCCAATATGTATAAGTTAGTGGAACTTTTTTCTTCAGATAATAAAAAATGTATAAGAAATTTGTCGATATATGTATTTAAAGCTTTCAAACGGCGTGAACAATTCGTTTTTGTTTGAAGTATTTAATAGACAAACAACTTTTGTACCTTCTCCATGTGTATTAATTTGAAATTAACTATGATGTTATTAAGATTTTCTAATATTATTAAGATACGTCTGGTTAAAACTTATTATGTGTATCCCAGTGGGCACGGCATCGAACGGCACTGCATCGATGTTAATTCAACGTCAAAACGTTGAATTAGCGTCGATTCAGTGTTAGTTTTTGGCAATGTGTGCCTGCTGGTATGACTTAGTAAGTTAGTTGTGCTTGAATTTCAGTCAACCTTTTGTGGCAATATTTCAACTGATTATTGTTCATCAGTCCCCTATCACATATTTGCTTGATGTTTGTTGTGTATATGTTGTAACAGATGGGCCAGTTGGCCTAGTGTTGTATAATAAATTCCAAAATTCCAAAATTCCTGATGCGAATGTATTTACTCTCTGGGTATATAGCTCGAATTAATCGGACCTGTATCAGCGTTGATTCAACGGAATAACGTTGAATCGACGTTGATTCAATGTTGGATTGGCATTGTGTGCCTGCTGAGTACTTAATCATCTATTCTGCAACTGTTAAATTAACACTATTACTTTATTTGATTTGCTGCTTTTATGCTGCTTAAAATTATGCCGGGGCCACACTCTAGTCTTAGCATAAAATGCTTTGACACACAGCTTTGAAGCCAATGTTGAGCCAACGTGATGTCAAAGCTGTGTGCTTGCTGGGAGTGCCTTTATAGTCACCCATTCAAATCCTTTATATCTTAGATTATATGACCACATCAAAACTGTTCTGGGGAAATGTTTATTCACATGTTCTCCCCCGACCCGAGGGTGTCCTCTTCCCATCCGGTATGCAACACTTAGATGTGCTAATGTTGCATACCTGATGGAAACATGACACTTTCGGGACGTTTTTCAGTTTTTCAGTTGATCGTAAGATTGGTACTTTCACTACTGTCGTCTACTTGTAATCTCAGAGATACTATGTTAATCCTCATATGTCATGTTTATATGACTTGAGTGTAATAAAGCTATTGTCTGTCTGTCTGTCTTAGATATTGTTCGTCTGATCCCATGATATTTCCAGTGACAAAACTCTCGCGTCCACAACTCTGCATTCATGAAACTTTCGTGGTTTCCTATTTAGTCGGGGACACGATGGGCCCTCTTCTTTCAGAGTGATAATCCTTGATCTGTCTAGTAAGATCAACTGTGCGGTCGCAACGCATTATTATAACATTATGCCCTCCCCGCCTCATCCCCCACCCACCCAAGGAAATGGCGGAAGGGCATATAGAGTTTACCCTGTCCATGTGTGCGTTTGTGTGTTTGTATGTATATTTGTGTGTTCCACATTTGTGCCTGGCCAGTAACTTTGTCCAGCACGGTGAGATTTGAAAACTTTTTGTTTTAGTTTTCAATCTACTTTAATTTAATATTGTTATCAGTGTCTGAAGTGGGTCGCATTTTATCGGGGTCATTCTGCCGGGGTCATAGCTCTATCATCTGTTCATTCAGAACAATCTTGTTGCCACAACTCCTGCTGTAGTTTCAAACCATTTCTTTTTTCTTTATGAAACTTTCAAGATATTGAAAAAAAAAACTCAAAAGTAGTTCATATTTGATCGGGATCATGATCAGAACCAGGTCGAGTGTTCTGTAAATGGGACGCGTCACGAGAAAAGGGAGTTTACGGATATGCGAACAGCAATAGCTCAGACCAGCCTGCGCGTCCACGCAGTCTGATCAGAGACTTTGCTGTTCGATCACATAAAGAGAAACATTAAGGAACCTACAGACTCAACATGAAGGCTCTGGGCTAACTGCAAGTTTGGGTCTTCACCATTCGCAAATACGTTGAGCACCACTTTTACGTGACGTGGCTTCAAAATGAAGCTAAAAGGGGTGGTGCACTGTTGCAATTGCCGGTTTTTTGTTGATTTTAAGTGATAAATTGGACCCCTATCTCATTTAAAAGGTTTCATTTTTCGTCTATAATGCATATGTTTAATATTTATTCCATATTCGATCGTTCATATTAGCTTTTACATGCATGCTTTTTTCCAAGCACGCTGGGGCTGTATTCATAAAACGACTTAAGTCGTTGCTATGCTGTTGCTAAGGCTAAATTTCTTTGAAGGAGATTCCCGACAACAATGCAATTTACTCTGGAGGAACAGTCTTACAAAGACTGTTCCTCCAGACCAAATTTCATAGTTGTAGGGAATCTCCTTAATAGATATTTAGCCTTATAGCAACCGCATAGCAACGACTTAAGTGGCTTTATGCATACGGCCCCTGGTTTGCCGGATCGTTCAGTAACATCCAGCATTCCCATCGTATTTTTATTTATACTGGAATCATTAAGAGTCGCTATGGCTATGTTCAGAATCGTATTTTACACGCAAGAAGAATAAAATTCTAATAACAGAACCATGCCGGGGCTTGCCGGTTTCCCTGTCCAGTCATGTAGTTAAGTGCGCGCTCTCTCTCTCTCTCTGTGTGCGAGCTTGTGGGTCTGTGGCACTTTTTGGAAGGGATGAGAGGGATGGAGGAGAAGACTATTCATAAAAAACAACAACAAAAAAAAAAAACAACAGAAAATATAACTTCGGATAGAATGTCAGAATGAATTTTATTCTATTGATATGGTGATATCGTATCCAGTCTTCCGTAATGTAAGCTAAAGACACGTAAACTATCTTAAAACTTTAATTACTTGAGATCTTTTAATATTATTGAGCATTGTCACTGTCAGAGAGTGGTTTTTCCCCCTTTCCCCCTGGAAAAATGGCTATAGGAAGGACGGCTATATAGTGGATTGTCCGGACCTCATAGAGCCACTTTTCCCCCATAGTAGTTTTTCCCCCACCGGGAAATTGGCTATTAGCGAACTTGGTATGGTTATTGGTATTTTGCGGACCGGAACGGAATGTAACAGACACATTCTACGGAATTAACCGCATAAGAAATGTGTAGGTACTTCAAGGGAGGTAATAAACGTGATTAATTCCAAAAAATCAATATGCAAATTTAGCAACCATATTTTTATAATAATCAATAATTACTAATTTAAGGAACGAAAGTGATGTGATTTCTTCGGACGGACACACGGCGCCAGGTGTGTGCAACTATGGTTACGTACCGTTGAGCCACTTGGGTAACGTCGATACGAGAATTGAACAGAACAGAACAGATGTGATTTCTTCTCATCGCAGAAATTATTATACGTTAACATACGCATTTAAGCTACAGGAAGATGTACGAATGGGTGCTTTGTCTAGTCTAGTCATGTTTGATTTAGTAGGGAGTTTATTACATTGGAAACCATAATCGGACAATGGGAGTCGAGCCCACGACTTCTGCATGAAAGGCGAACACTAGTCCAGGCACTCTGCTGCACGTACGCACAGATGAACGCTTGTACAAACACAAAATTAAACAAATTTATGCACACAACCACGTACACTCATATCCTTTTTTGACTAACACGGAAAAGCAAAATGCCTACCTGTTTTCCCCCAAAACAAGATAAGACAGACTGATGGAAACATGCAGGTGGTTCTAGCATATATTATCCACCAATATTTTACGGACAGGTACTCATATTTCTGCTTCAGTTATGAACCGCATTATCATAATTGGAGAAGAAGCAAATTCCAATATGTAGCGGGTTTTCTCGCAATCATATTACCAGGGGGAAAATCCACTATGGAGGGGAAAAACGGCTATGCAAAAACACCTATAGTAGATTTTCCCCGGGGAAAATTGGCTATATAGTCATATTTCCGGGGGGAAATTCTACTATATAGCCATTTTTCCGGTGGGAAATTCTACTATGGAAAAATCATAGTCATTTTTCCGGGGGGAAAACTACTAGGGGGGAAAAGCTACTCTCTGACAGTCACGCCTACGAAACGCGCAATTCGATTCTCACATTAGACTTTCGTAAATAATTTAGCCACAATATAACAGTGATACTTGTACTTTGTGTACAATATTTACTTTGAAGTAAAAGAACTGGTGGAGTTACAAAAATGTCCTGAAAGTGACCAAATACAAATACAAATATTTTATTGGTCTGAAATGCAATTACGGGATTGTCAACATAAACATCACTGGACCAAAGTTCGGGCGATGGTGCTGTGTAACTTTCACTGCCGGGGCAGTCTACTAATTTGGTAGAGCTAGGGCTAGGGCCTACTGTGCTTGCAGTAGGTGCGAATGACAAACATCAACCAACCCACTCTCCACTTTCAGGTTGTTTGCGATAGAAAATCACCCAGTTTTACAAAGCTGCAATTTTATACTATGCTTGCAGTAGGTGCGAACGATGGGGGCGGGGGCGAGGGGATAGATATTTTTCTCTCCCCTATCGTATCTCTTTCCTTTCTCATTCTCTCTGGGACACGGTTCGATATAGACTGAAATACTGTCTCAAAGAGCCGTTAAACACCAACCAACCCATTCACCACTTTCAGGTTGTTTGCGATAGTAAATCATCCAGTTTTACAAAGCTGCAACTTTATACTATGGCTTATATAAGATTCCAGTAGCATTGCTATATTTTGACAATCCATGGTAAGAAGCTTCATAGTTTAATTAAATTTACAAAGGGAAATGGAACTGTGTGTTTACTAGGCGTGATTTGTAAATAGATATCTTTCATAATTGAACAACCGTCAAAAACAAAAAAATACCAAATAATACAGCAGATTAAAGTTTAAACTTAAATTGTGTGCACCGCAGCGGAGGGTGAGGGTGAAGGTTTGGGCCTAGTAAAACCGATTTAAACCCCCCAGTAGTTATTACTGACAGTCCCAAGGCGGTACTTTTGTTGCGGTTGCATTTGTTTTATGTTCGGTGCTATTTAATTTATTGTGTTCTCAGTTTAATCCTTCTATCATAAAAATAGAAAATAGGTAAAAAATAATTGTTAAATGTTTTTCATATAATTTGCTTAGTCCGTTGTAACCCGTCTGTTGGTCTAAATTATTTAGTTCAATAAAGATAGCTGAGTTGCCATCTAGCTGGGAAAGAGCTGCTGACTCGGCTTATCACTTGTAATTTATTGTTTGTTGGGATGTCCTTGTCAATCTTTCCCTTTGATGTTGGGGATAGGGTTTGGGATCTGATTCAGTCAGTTCCTGAAGTGTAGTTACTCTTTAAAATTGATTCAGTTGATACTTTGTTGTTAGATATTGATCTACGGTTTTCAAAATACCACTCAGCCCTTTTGAAGTCATGAACAAGGAAATATGGGGTCAGGTCAAAGTTTTTGCTGAAGGCATACTATTTTATAATGTTTTGACTGATATAGGTCATATCTGACCTGATGTTAGATACTGATTTGAACTTATGCAAAATCCTACTTAGCCCCAATGGTTGACCTTGAAGTCAAGGTCATCCTCACAGAGCTTTGTCTTAGATCTTTTGGTGTTATTTTTATAAAGGCGTAATTTTACATTGTCACGATGAATAAGTTTATACTACTAATTGGACTGATGTTAGATAATGATCCAGGGTTTTGATATACCCAGTCTACCTCTACCCGGCTGTACCTTACAGTCGAGGTCATGGACTTTAAAATTTCATACAAAAATGTTTGTTTGTTTTTTATTTTTAGACTTCCTTTAGTTAGCTTTCATTGACAATGCATGTAAGTATGCATTCCTGAAGTTTAACCCAGTATAAACACACCTTCATAGCGACCTTCAAGGCCAGATGACAGGCTTACAGTTCTGCTAGCGATATGATCACCTGCTTAGTGCCCACTCTGTTTTCTGTTTTGTTTTGTAATTGAATATAGGTAAACTTTAAATAGACCTTCCCAAACTTAATCTGGCCGTCTTTAACTGGCCAGTCTTAAACTGGCCGTCCCAAGGTGGCACTTCTGTTTTGATTCTTCTTAATTGTTTCATGTGTTGTTTGTCGCTTTGACTGTTGTTTTGTTATGGCTAGCCCTGGCATGATAAAATTGAAAATCGGTAAACATAAATGTTTTATGTTTTACGTATAATTTGTTCTTATTGTCAGGGTTGGTGCTTTTTGTAAGACTGTCGTGTGGGCAGTGGTTGTTTTTGTTGGATTGAACAACTAAGTATCTGATGAACCAAGGAAGAACAAAGGGCGAGGATTTGTCGACCACAAACCGGTTAAGCTCCCCAGTAATTTCATTATTGGTCGACCCAAGGCGGCAGTTCTGTTTTGTTCTTCTTGGTTGCTTTATGTGTTGTTAGTTGCTATGACTGTTATTGATATATTGTTTGTGATGCTCAGACTAGCACGTTGACCACCTACATGGGAAATGGCTGTTCACATGGCTGCCGCTGGTGGTGACTAGTTTTGTGTTGTCTCTTTCGCACATGACGTCTTGGGTTGGATCTGGAATTAAATTGTGTCTGTTCCTGAGAAGTTTCCTCTTTATTGTTAGATGTTACTGATGTTTTCTATTCAGGTAGCTATATGATTACCTATTTTGGAAAGAACTATTTATTCTGTTTACCTCGCATGTCTTTCGTGAACTTTTGTCAGTTTATGTGCATATTTATGCTGCTTTCTCTTTTTGCTTTTTAGGGCGAGATATGGGATCTGATTGTATCAATTCCTGACCATAGTACATAACTTTGCTTACATCTTTGCCTGTAAAATGAGCAAGCATCAGTTCATGAGAGTTATGCTGTGAGGCAACAGCTCTTGTTTAATACAGGGTTGCAGTTGCTTTAACCCAGTCTGCTGGGAGTTTTCCTGTTAGCAAAGATCTTTTGAATATTGCCGTAATTATTGGTGCAGAAGGGGTCTTAGCATGTCTGGACCAGCACTTTATCCAGGTTTAAGGTAAGAGCTTTAACAAGCATTTTAATGAATCATTTATATCTGGCATGACTGGCACAGAATTCTAAAGTGTATCTGGGAAGGAACAAGGAGGCAGGCTACCCTCATCAACCATGTCCTGCATTATCATCTGTGCTATCCGCGAGAAGTTAATGGTTTGTTTAGAGTGAACGCAGAGATGAATTGCAGGTTGTAAATATTTGCTTTGTCCAAGGTTTCAGTATATAAAAAACTTATGCTTTTTGAAGAGTGGTGTGCCTTGCTGGTCCATGCATGAGTGTTCGAGAAAAGTGAACAGTGTTTATACTGACAAATACGTTACCTTCGTCAGTGAGGCCGAAAAGGTTTTCGAGATATATTTGGTAGGAATTTGTGATTTGCCGCTTATCTCTTATTTCATTTTATTTTTTATCTATTTTATCTTATTTATTTATTTCATTCTTTTTTTTTATTCTATTTTAATTCATTTTTATCTGAACTGTGTTTCAAAGTCAGTTTTACCTGATTCTTAGTATTTGGCAATTTTAATATCGGTTTTATCTAGGTTAGTTAAGGCTTGGATGCACTCCTGTTAGAACCTCGCCAGGCGCGTTGGCTCGGAGCAAGTTCCCCGTGTTTTCCTTCGAGAAAAAAAACATTGTTAAGAACACCATACATCGTATGCAATTATTTTTTACCCGTTTGCCTTTCTGTATCCGCCTGAAAACAAAACGTTTGGATTGAATTACGACACCTGCTTTTATTACCGCTCGTTCATACATACCGCGAGTTAAAAGAAAACCACCTTTAAACGACACAATGCTACTCGGAATAATTTTGTTTCTGTTAATATTGGGGAGTTGTCGATGTTTTGTCGATGGCGAATGTGACGAAATCTTAGATTGTGAAACTTGCACAAGTCATGATTCCTGGAGTGGGTCAAATACCTGTAGATGGTGCCCGCTAGATAGAGAGTGCCACGCCTACATGTCTCCGGTTAATCCTTGTAAAAGAGGGCACAACATAAAAACGCCTTCAGACTGTAAGTTGAAAACTTATGGACAGTATAACCCGTATGTGGCATACGAACAGGCAATGTTTTCAACTGCTGCTTATTCGGCGGATCCCCAGGCATGCATGGCCAAACTACTGCCCGAAAACGATTTTGAAGTGGTGGATATCATAAAAGGTAGTTGTGACGATTTCTTATTTGATTACGAAGAATGTTTTGTCTACACAGCTGTTTCATGTGAACGGAAAACAATTCTGATAGCTTTCCGCGGCACAGAATACAAAGAACAACTATTTGATCAGTTACTAACTGCTGTTGCTGTTCCCAAAGCTCGCTTCAAGACCGGAGGAAGGGTCCAAACATATTTCGCAAATGCATACAATAAACTTTATCCATGTGTACACGGTGCTATAGAAGAACTGATTAAAAGATACCCTGATTTCATCGTTCAGATCACCGGTCATTCACTGGGTGGAGCTATTGCGTCACTGTCGTCTGCCGCGCTTGTATATGACAAGGTTCTGCGGGAAGATAAAATGTCCCTGTATACATTTGGTATGCCTAGAGTCGGAGATAAAGAATATGCTGTCAATCATGATAAGCTGGTCAACAACAGTTGGCGCGTGGTCCACTACAAAGATGTCGTTGTCCATTTGCCTATGTGTAATATCGTAGCAGGATGTGACGTAACGAATGGACCTTATCACCATCGAACGGAAGTGTTTTACCCTTCTGCAAACATGACAAAGAGTTCCCCGTATATTGTTTGCGATGGAAACGAAGATAAAGACTGTAGTAACGGAATAATTAAAAGTGACCCTTGCCTAGTGGATGTTGGCAAATGTGTTGATTACCACACCCATTATTTTGGTATTCCTACTGGTACGTACTGCGAACAATTTGACCCTGGGAATCAAACTGACACAAAACTACACTTTCAACAGTTTAGATATGAAACGTGTCGTAGAATTCTGAGGAAACCTCGAGAGCAACAACCAGCGTGCCAGGACAGTCGACTGTTACAAAGTCCAAGAAGCGGACAAAACCCTCTGAAAGTGAATTTCACTGTTTTCGCACTGTCATTTGTATGTATAGTTTATTTTGCCAGAAAGTAAACATAGAGGCACTATTTGTTATCAACAATGATACCATGCACTTAAAAACGTTTCATATGCATTCTCATAGATGAGCCATTAACGTCTCCATTGTCCTGTCAGTGGTAAAAATCGTCAAAGCACAATTACTTATAAAATTGGTACAGTCTTCAAAAAATTCTCCAAAAATGAAGATACCCTTTATATTGCCTGTAACGATAAGAAAGCGTTTTTCACTTCTACTGACCGTAAAATATATAGAGGATATAGTCTTTGGTCATGTCAGAATATATGTGACGCCTTATCATATCTCTTAGATAATATTTACATCAGATTTGGTAATAAGTTATACAGACAAATTGTTGGTATTCCGATGGGTACAAATTGTGCTCCTCTTGTGGCCGATTTGTTTTTATTTTGTTATGAAAGAGATTTCATGACTTCTCTTTCTGTTGATAATCAAGCTGATATCATTGAGGCATTTAACTCAACCTCTAGATATTTAGACGATCTTCTGAACATTGATAATCCTTATTTTGAAAGCATGGTTAACCAAATTTACCCACCTGAACTTAAATTGAATAAAGCTAATACTTCAGATACCGAGGCCCCCTTTTTGGATTTACATCTATCTATTTCTAACGGTTTTGTATCTTCTAAAATTTATGATAAACGTGATGACTTTGACTTTGATATAGTTAATTTTCCATTTTTGGATGGTGACGTTCCACGTCGTCCCACTTATGGAGTGTATATTTCTCAACTTATAAGATTTGCTAGAGTGTGTAGTCATGTAGATGACTTTAATGCTCGTAATAAATGTTTAACTGCTAAACTTCTTCAACAGGGCTATCGGTATCATAAGCTTAGAAAGGCTTTTTCTAAATTCTATCGCAGACACCATGAATTGGTTTCAAAATTTGATGTCGGATTAAAATTTCTTTTACACCAAGGCCTATCGGAACCAGAATTTTATGGTGACTTAGTATACAAATTAAAAAAGATTAAGGGTAGGACTGATTTTTCTGATCAATTCCGAAAAATAATAATACGTCACAAACGTATTGGCTATAATTTAAATGTTATGCAACAGTCTGCATGCTTAGTGATTAACCCAATCACGGTTGATAACTTTGCTGCACTCTTTAATTGCACACCGGGGGATCGGTCGTCAGACTCTATGATGGCCCCGACCTAAAGCTATATATTTTAGTTGGTTGGGACCGGAGCCTTTTTGTCTGTTGCTTGGTCCACCGGGGCTCAACTGGTGACCTTCTTTTGCTTCAGATTTCCAGTGGGGTTGTTTGGCAGGACAGGGATCTCCACCTGTCAGACGGCCCGTTGTATCTGTTGAGTCCTCGTCTTTGCTTCTTCATGATGTTGAAATTTGATTTATGTGTTTACCGTGATGATTCATTGACGAGTTAGAGGCTTATCATGCGAACCGAACAACCAACTAAATGTTTTGTACCACTTCAGTTACTGAGGGTGAGGTCGGGCCTGTAAAATCGATTTAAGCCCCCCAGTAATTCATTACTGACCGTTCCAAGGCGGTAGTTCTGTTGTGGTTCTCTGTTGCCTGTTTTTGGCGTCAGAGTTTCTGTGATGTTTTACCTTATGTATGTTCTTATTATTTTTGGTTCGGTTTGGGTTGCTGAGTGGCCACCTTTTGGGAACAAGCTGCTCACTCGGTTGACCATATGTTCTCTGTATCTTGATTATTTGTAATCTTAGTTGTTTCCAACTATGGTTTGAGGGCTGGATTTGGATTTTGATTGTTTCAGTTCCTGGTCTTTGCATACTTTTTACTTTCAGAATTGATGATAACATGTCGGTTGGTGTGCTTTTTGTGTCATATAACTGGCAAAAAAGGAGGAATAAGGTATTTTGAAAAAATGACAAGTCTTTCAGTATAAATACGGTTTTCGTTTCTGGTTCCCCGTTGGGCAATGTATTCACACAACAGCGAGACAAGAAATGAGATCCTTGCCTTACATTGTATTTTCATCATTTATTAAACGACTGTACATTGTATTTTTATCTTCTGTACCTTGTATTGTTACCGCTGGTACCTTGTATTTTTATCATGTAATAAAACTTGTGAAATCGAAAGTAGGTAATTTTAGTTGCCAACTAAAATGACCTAGATATTTTTCAAATCGTTTTTATGAGAAACTTAAGGACGATTTAATTTTTCAAAGCCGGCCAATTACGATCATATACAATGAAGAAACTGTAGTAAGAAGCTTGCAGCGATACTTCACGATAAAATATTTCATGTTGATAGAGCAATAGGGCCTTTAAGGGAAATAAACAGGCTGCTGTCGTGTCTGATATGAATACATTCCCGTCCCACTGTTATAAGACGCTTAAGCATTAATGGGTAACCCTACTTAGACCCCTAAACAGGACATTTGCAAGATCAAATGCCACACGACGAGGCAACATTTGCCATTAAAATACGAGTACATGTAGGTTATTTTTGCTCACTTTTACGAAAGTTCGGAACAAACTGTCGCAGGCCTTCTTTACGATCTTTACGATACTTTTATGTAATAGGATACTGCTAGTTTATGCGAACCGAGTTCACAGAGTATATACCGAAATTATGTCAGCCATGTATCAGTTACAAAATGATATTGGAGACGAGAACAACTGACCGGGAATAAGAAATAACTGTTGCTTAAGAAGGTGATAATCACTGATTTGTGGTGAAAACAAAAAAAATATCAATTAAATTCTGAAAACACAGCATATCATCCCAAAACTTACCAGATGCCTTTTTTTGTTTACCACAATTTAGAATCCCAAAAGGCGTGACTTGTTCAAAATAGAAAGGGTTTAGGCTATATAGGAAACTATCAAACGGTAATTTTCTGCGCGAAAACAAGTAAAAAACAACCATCGATACTGAAACTAACGTCCTACCATTTTTTCCCCAACTCTTTCACAAATTATCAATTACATAACTCATATGAAACTTCAACAGTAATAAAAAGTTGACATTATCACACTGTTACGTTTCTGCTATAGAGGCAGAATTTTTCAACCGTCAACGGGATTCTATTGCACACAGCCTGTCATCACCCTACTGCCATCGTCCTGATATAACTGAAATACTGTTAAAATGACGTAAAATCCAGTCATCCATCCAGCTACTTCCAAGAGTAAACAGGCCTTGAGTTCATGGGCTCGTAAACAAAACGCTGAATAATTGACAAAACGAATGGAATTTTAAGGTTAAGTTGGTGTAATTAGTATTGAAATTATCCAAACGAATCTGTGTCTGATGTTTGTATTAGTTTATATTGTGATTTTTAGATTGATCACCTCACCTGGGCAAAGCAATGCTTTGGTTTGCTTGTTCAAAATACAAGAAAATCTTTACTAGAGTAAACAGTTCAGCTCACACTATACTACTGAGTGAGAACGTTTACCATTCAGCGGACAAGATCCAAATTGGTACCTAATCGTATTTGAGTCGCGACACGACAAAACCAACAAATGCGGTTGTGCGTCCAGCGCAGACTCAGCTCAGCCTTGGCATTCGCCCAGTTTGATCAGAGTCTGCACTAAGTGACCAAAGGGTAGCTAAGAGTCTAAGCTACCTTCATGCGGACAGCAAAGACTCTGATCAGACTGGGCGGATGCCCAGGCTGATCTGAGTCTGCGCTGGGCGCACAACCACATTCTTGGTTGTGTCGCGGCTCATTTTTTTCTGGCAGAGAGTCCGTTATAATAATTAGTAAGATAGCCCTACAGTTGTTACGAAATGGATCTAATCGTCCACTATGTCGTCGAGATTATTTTAATCCTTTCAATCAGTAAAGCTACAGTTTTTAGGGCAACTGTGGTAATAAAACATTTACGGAAATTGTGGCTACGTTATGCATGGGTTGTTTGTGAATACCTGCACGAGTCTTTTGATTGTGGAAAGCGTGTTGCATGATTTTAATGTGAGACGCATAGTATTTATACGCCTATCTTTTAATGAAAAGTTAGACGTGGCTGTTTAATTCTTGATGGATGTTATATTGTTGTGTGCCCAGATTCTGTGTTAAGACCTAGAAGGGTAAGATTTTATTATATTTATTTAGAATAGTTTGGCTAAGAATGAAAAATGTGACTTCTGATTGATATGGTATGATTATATGTGTCGACTGATTTGATTTTCTTGGCAGTGATCAGGCTGCGCATGTGTCGACCGATTTTGTTAGTAAGCATGCTGCGCATAATATTTGTATATTAGGAAGTTTTGTAAATTACGGAAATAGTTTATATCACTGATGTTGGTTGCAATGGTGTGCGTCTATTTGACGTCCAGTGACGTCAGTTGCATTCATGTGATTCATGTGACGTCAGTTGCATTCATGTTATTGCGACGTCAGCACTTTTTACATTAGTTTCACTGGTGCGCGTCTATTTGACGTCCAGTGACGTTAGTTGTATTCATGTTATTCATGTGACGTCAGTTGCATTCATGTTATTCATGTGAAGTCAGTTGCATTCATGTTATTGCGACGTCAGCACTTTTTATATTAGTTTCACGTATACGTGGCCTATAGAAGTAGATTGATTTGTAATGGAACTAATTTATATACTCGTGACGTCAATTGACGCCATAGCATGCACCGCATTAAGGGTTTTTTTTCCATAAGTTATAATGGTAACATTTGGTCATCATGCGTTTGATTTGCCTTCATTAGACGGCGTCATATGGTATAACATCATTGATGTCATGATGTCAGATCAAACGTTATGATCCCAAATGTGTGAGAAACGCTTATTCAGCTATTATATTCTATGGCAAATGGTATTACGCTTTGTTTAAAGAAATGAATTAATACATATGCGGGTTAGATTTTTGGTAAATCAATTTAATGTAAATAGGTCGTTGTTTAGATTCATTCATGTTTTATGTGGGATATGTCATGGTAATACCTGTTGACGTCAGTATACTTCTTGACAATGTTTGACGTCAGATCCTTCGACGCACATGCGTGGTAGGATCTACGTTTCTTCATTGGCGGAAGTGGTAAGCACACTTTTAGCTTTACATCGTGAGCGCGAGTCGTGTCTAGTGACACGGCTGGCGTGTGCACGTTATGCTCGGCATTCGCCGAGGGCGTTGTATGGTATTTCCAAGACAGGCCCAAGTCTTACGTATTGTTATTATGTAGTTACAATGTATTAAGTGTAAGTTCGTTATTTTTAGGCACATCAAGTCCGGCAGTCAGCTGTTAGGGCTTAGAGCCACGTCTCACCTGGAGATTCGATTTACGTCTCCAGGTTAATACCAACCCGGGTAGAGGCAGTTACAACGCCGTTTGTGCAAGGTTCCTAAGCAGAGGCGGGAAGCACAAAATGTAGGCGGAAGTGGTTAGCTCAGTTTTGCCAGATTCTGTGATAAGATCTGAAGGTCACATCAAGTGTGGGACAGTGTTCGTCCACTAAGGTGTGTTAATATATATAGACTGGTCCCTGGTACGATCCAGGGAGCGACCAGTATATAATCGTGCACGTGTAATTATAAGTTGGTGTTCCTCATGATATATGGACTGGCCCATGACATGATCCAGGGAACGACGAATAGAAGTCTACCAACATAAGGCCTTGTTTTTTTTGTATGAGCTCAAACTAACGGTTTTTTTTGTTCTTTGTGTTTTCCTTTAGTTCATGGCGCTGAGCCTAGTACGGTGTTGACGTCAGACGGTAATCTATTTGCGTATTGTACGCAAATCGATTACAGATTTGAAACAAACACCTTACTTGGGCCAGCGACATGAACTGATATGTGTTGTATATTATTGTAATTGTGAATTGTTGTAAATTGTATTGTTGTATATAGAATTTACATTATATATAAACTTCAAAACTTCTAACGTTGTTAGAGTTTCCCTGTTAGTGTAATACACTGGTAGATAACCCTTTAACCGGAAGTCACCCTCCGCCGTCCTGGCGACGCATAAGGCTCTGCACCCGTGTCGACCGAGTGTAAAACCTTCTGCGTAACATGGTGTCAGAAGTGGGATTTGATTTCCGGTTAATATCTGCCAGTGTAACACATTGACAATATATACAGAATCTAGGCACAATTTTGTCAGACATTTTTTTATTATTATTATTGACTTTCTGATTGTTCTTTTCTAAGGTGACGTAAGGCTGTGAATTTTAGGGGAGCAATTTTGCCACTAAATTCTTTGTAAATGTAACCTACACTCAATTAAGGTCAACTATCCTTATTCCCTACGTGATGAAGTGCGATAGCCCATGCATTAATTTGTGATAGAATGTAACAGGTTGCATATCTGAGTGGAGAAACTGAGGTATATAGACCTGAATTGTCTTGGCACGGATGATACATATTTTAGTTTGAGTACCTTGGCACTGCTGTTGCATGACAATCTGTTAGTTTATTAACTTAAACGTTTTGTACGTTGTGTCGTAACCGTTACTGAGGTCCATTTTATGTCCTGATTTAGTAACGTAGGTCACCCGTAACGTTGTACAATATCGTTACAGTGATTAAACCTAATAGCAGAATCTTAAGTTTGATTTACCGTTGGTATCTTATAAGGTTTTATAATGTAGGACGTACAGTTGTCGTGTCAGTGTTAATACGTTGCGTTACATACGTTACGTTTGTATATCCGATACGATAGATCAAGTTGGGCGTAATTGTAAGGTGGGTTATTTACGTCATCTAATTGTGTCATTTGAAAGTGAAAAGTAATTCTCGGCAAAGTCAACGTCAGTTTATGACGTCATTTCCGATCTGTTATGAACGTAACTTTAATAGCTACGTCTAGATCGCGAGTATACTAATTTATCAACGTTTTAGTTGGATTAGTTTGTTATTATTATTGTTAACGTTTTAGTTAACGTGTGTGACTATAAGTGAACGTCGATTTCAGTTAAGTTAACGTGAGCATTACGTTAAGCGTCATGGATCAGTTAGTTAAGACGGGAAAGGAGTTAGGTTATGAGGGGCAGGCATTGCAGGAATTTGTAAAGCAACAGCAAGAGACTGAGAGGGCAGAAAGGCACGCGGTAAGGGAACTTGATAAAGAAAGGATCGCGGCGGAGAAAGAAAAGATTGCGCAGGCCGAAAAAGATAGGGAAATTGAGTTAGCTAGGATCGCGCAGGCTGAAAAGGATAGGGAAGTAGAACTAGCTAAGATTGCGGCGGATAGGGAAATCGAGATGGCGCGAATTGAAAGCATAGAGCGGCAAGCCGAGAAAGATAGGGAAGCTAAGTTGTCTCAAGTTGAAAGCGATAAGGAAGCGAAGTTGTCGAGCGAAGTTGAGTTAGAAAAGTTGAAGTATAGTTTTGAATTGCAGCAACGCGAGTTAAAGAATCAGATAGATTTGCAGAAGGTAACGTTTAGAGTTGAATTAGAAAAACAGAAGGCTGAAAAGTTAGCGCATGCGCGAGATCCCAAGTTACCGTATTTTGATGAAAGTAAGGACAAAATGGATAGTTACTTATCAAGGTTTGAGAAATACGCGACGGCGAACAAATGGGATAAAAACGTTTGGGCTGCATATTTAAGCGCATTACTTAAAGGTCGCGCGCTTGATGTTTATGATAGATTGTCTGTAGATGATGCAGCGGATTATGACAAGTTGAAAGATGCGTAGTTAAAGAATTTCGATATGACTGAACGCGGATTTAGGAAGAAATTTCGCTATGATAGGCCTGAAAAGTCCGAAACGTTTATTCAGTTTAGTAGTAGACTTAGGTCGTATCTTAATAAATGGTTGAAAATGGCGAAGATAGACCAGTCTTATGAATCTGTTTGCGATTTTTTCGCTAGAGATCAGTTTTTAGAATCTTGTAGTAAAGAACTGTATGTTCATTTGAAACCGAAAACATTCACGAATCTAGGTGAGATGGCTAGGGAAGCAGATTTATTTGCAGAAGCACGTGGCGGTGTCTACGCTTGTGTTAATAAGGGGCAGCGTGATAGTAAGGGCGTAACTCAGAGTAGATCTGATAATAAGCCGAGTGCGAAGCCAGAGATAAAATGTAGTATTTGTGGTAAGGGACATTTAACATATAAATGTTTTAAGAATCCCGATAGGAAGCAAGCATATAGTGCGGAGGTAGGTGCAAGTGCAAGCGGGTATAGCGGAAGTAAGGGGAGTAGTTATGCACCGAAAGATGAGACACAAAGATCACAGAGTAAGAGCGATACTGTACAGACGAAGGGTAGTAATTCAGATCGTGGCCGTGGTCGGGGTTATTCCCGCGGACGTGGTCGGGGTGGCGGACATCAAATGAGCTTTTGTAAAACTACAATGAATAGGTCTCATGAAATTGAAGGTCTCTATAAGAGTAAGGAAGAAAGTCCATTAATCAATGATAACATGGATAGGGAAGGTGTTTGTTACTTTTTAAGGTCGCGATTACCAACAGCGCAGGGTACGGTTAATGGTAAGACTGTTGTAGTTTTAAGGGACACAGGTTGTACTGGGTGTGTTGTTCGTAAAAACTTGGTTTCTAATGATCAGTTACTTGGTAGAGAATCTGATGTAACTTTGATTGATGAATCTACCCAAAGGTATCCCTGAGCAATGGTTGACATAGATTGTCCATTTTTCACAGGAAAAACTGAGGCATTGTGCATGGAAGATACATTGTATGACCTGGTTATTGGAAATATTGACGGGTCAAAACTTCCCGATATGTCCCATTTTGCAATGTCGGCAGTGACTAGGTCA
Organism: Ctena decussata; assembly: GCA_963989385.1. Taxonomy (NCBI): domain Eukaryota; kingdom Metazoa; phylum Mollusca; class Bivalvia; order Lucinida; family Lucinidae; genus Ctena; species Ctena decussata. The sequence continues at coordinate 1,376,442 of OZ022501.1, read as the reverse complement.
CAAGCTAAGCAAGGTGAAGAGGTCTATAGGAAACTTAAAGTTCCTGATCAAATTATTGCTAGTGATAAGGAGGCATTGAAGCAGGCCCAAGTTGTTGACCCTAAATTGAATGGCATAAGGCAAAGAGTGGAATCTGGGAATGTGACTATTAGTCGAGTCTTTTGATTGTGAACAGCGTGTTGCATGATTTTAATGTGAGTACTTGCACGCTTATATTCGAGTCCCACGATTTAAATGTGAGACGCATACTATTTATACGCCTATCTTTTATTGAAAAGTTAGACGTGGCTGTTTAATTCTTATACTGAGGATGTTATATTGTTGTGTGCCCAGATTCTGAGTTTAGACCAGAACGGCACATCAAGTCCGGCAGTCAGCTGTTAGGACTTAGAGCCACGTCTCACCTGGAGATTTGATATACGTCTCCAGGTTAATACCAACCCGGGTAGAGGCAGTTACAACGCCGTTTGTGCATGGTTCCTAAGCAGAGGCGGGAAGCACAAAATGTAGGCGGAAGTGGTTAGCACAGTTTTGCCAGATTCTGTGATAAGATCTGAAGGTCACATCAAGTGTGGGACAGTGTTCGTCCACTAAGGTGTATTAATATATATATATATAGACTGGTCCCTGGTACGATCCAGGGAGCGACCAGTATATAATCGTGCACGTGTTTACATAAGTTGGTGTTCCTCATGATATATGGACTGGCCCATGACATGATCCAGGGAACGACGAATTGAAGTCTACCAACATAAGGCCTTGTTTTTTGTATGAGCTCAAACTGACGTCTTTTGTTCTTTGTGTTTTCCTTTAGTTCATGGCGCTGAGCCGAGTACGGTGTTGACGTCAGACAGTAATCTATTTGCGCATTGCACGCAAATCGATTACAGATTAGAAACAAACACCTTACTTGGGCCAGCGACATGAACTAATATGTGTTGTATATTATTGTAATTGTGACAGTTGTAAATTGTATTGTTGTATATAGAATTTACATTATATATAAACTTCAAAACTTCTAACGTTGTTAGAGTTTCCTTGTTAGTGTAATACACTGGTAGATAACCCTTTAACCGGAAGTCACCCTCCGCCGTCCTGGCGACGCATAAGGCTCTACACCCGTGTCGACCGAGTGTAAAACCTTCTGCGTAACATGATACATTGTATGACCTGGTTATTGGAAATATTGACGGGTCAAAACTTCCCGATATGTCCCATTTTGCAATGGCGGCAGTGACTAGGTCACAAGCTAAGCAAGGTGAAGAGGTCTATAGGAAACTTAAAGTTCCTGATCAAATTATTGCTAGTGATAAGGAGGCATTGAAGCAGGCCCAAGTTGTTGACCCTAAATTGAATGGCATAAGGCAAAGAGTGGAATCTGGGAATGTGACTATTAGTCGTGGATTGAACCGAGGTGAAACTAAGTTTATCCGAAAGAAAGATTTATTGTATAGGCCGTTTACTAAGTAAAGGGAAACAAGGTCACTTTGCAACTTATTATCCCTGAAGGTTTTCGTGAAAAGGTGTTAAGATTGGCGCACGAAACCTTGATGTCAGGTCATTTGGGCATAAAGAAAACTATGGATAGAGTGTTAACTGAGTCCTTTTGGCCTGGAATTTGTGGTGATGTGGCAAGGTTTTGTAAATCTTGTGACATATGTCAAAGGACTATTCAAAAAGGTCGTGTCACTAAGGTTCCTTTAGGAAAGTTGCCACAGATTGATACACCATTTAAACGAGTCGCTGTTGATATAGTTGGACCGATAGAACCTCGTTCTGACAGGAAATCCCGCTATATTTTAACAATGATAGACTATGCGACGAGATATCCCGAGGCGGTAGCGTTACCCGGCATTGAAACGGAACGCGTAGCCGAAGTGTTAGTTGAGATGTTTAGTAGAGTTGGCATACCTGATGAAATGTTAACAGATTGCGGAAGTCAGTTTACTGCTGAAGTTATGAAAGAAGTAAGCAGGCTGTTATCACTCCAGCAGTTAACCACGACGCCGTATCATCCTATCTGTAACGGTCTTGTAGAGCGTTTTCACGCGACGTTGAAGCAAATGCTACGTAGGATGTGCGCAGAACGTCCAAAAGACTGGGATAAATATCTCCCAGCACTACTGTTTGCAATAAGGGAGGTTCCGCAGGAGTCATTAGGGTTTTCTCCGTTCGAATTGTTATACGGACGTAACGTTAAGGGCCCTATGGCAATATTACGTGAATTATGGTCTGAAGAGGTACAGGATGAGCAGGTTCTGTCTACGAACCAGTACGTAATTGAGTTGAGAGAACGGTTAGAGCAGACGTGTAAGTTAGCACATGATAATTTACGGAAAGTACAGGTAAAGCAAAAGGCGTATTATGACAAACGCGCTAGGTCGCGTAAATTTAACGTGGGAGATAAAGTACTGTTATTACTGCCAACTGACAGTAATAAACTGTTATTGCAGTGGAAGGGTCCATATGAAGTAGTAGAGGTGGTGAATAGAATGGACTATAAAATCGACGTCAATGGTGTCGTGAGTACATATCATGCTAATATGCTGAAACAGTATGTCGAACGTCGTACTGTGCCGTCACATTGTTTATTGTCGACTGAGACTACAGAGTCGGTTGATGACGATGGTAGTGATGAATTTTCTCTTGATGATTGTGCTTTTCCGACAGCTAAGGAACCGGAAACTTATAATGACGTCAGTATTTCAGATACGTTAACGTCAGAACAACGTATGGAGGTTGAAGCGTTGATTAAACAGTACCCGGATGTACTATCAAGTTTACCCGGTCGAACTGATCAAATACAGCACGATATCAAACTACTCACTTCAGAACCCATACGGACGAAAGGTTATTCTATCCCGTATAAGACGCGTAACGTCATGGAGACGGAGATACAGGATATGTTAGATTTAGGGGTAATCGAGCCGTCGATTTCACCGTATTCATCTCCTGTTGTCCTAGTTCCGAAGAAAGACGGATCAGTTAGATTCTGTATCGACTTCCGGAAGCTTAACAAAGTGACGGAATTCGATGCAGAACCTATGCCAAATATGGAGGAGGTTATCAATAAAATGTCGGGACATAGATTCTTTACAAAGATGGACCTGAGTAAGGGTTATTGGCAAGTCAGTCTTACTGAAAGGTCTAAACCTTTGACAGCATTTGAAACGCCTAAAGGTTTATTCCAGTTTAAAACTATGCCCTTCGGTTTGGTCAATTCGGGAGCCTCTTTTTGTAGGTTAATGAGAATCATATTGTCCAATCTCCCAAATGTTGACAGCTTTGTTGATGACATGTGGATATTTACCGAAACATGGAAGGATCATGTGACGTCATTACGTCAAGTGTTAGATCGGCTCAGGTCGGCCAAATTGACGGCAAAACCATCTAAATGCATGATCGGTTATGGCAGTATCGAGTGCCTTGGTCACAATATCGTCGGACAGACGGTACGACCGCAAGAGGACAAGATACAGGCTATCAGAGATGCTCCTCGTCCATGTACGAAAAGGCAAATTAAATCTTTTCGGGATTAGCTGGGTTTTACCGTCGTTTTATCCCAAATTTCTCATCCATAGCTTCTCCTCTGACTGATTTAACTAAACGGGATAGACCTAATTCTATCAAAGATTGGCAAGATCAGCATGAAAGGGCATTTCAAACCCTGAAGAGTAGGCTCACGTCTAGTCCTATTCTTCGCTTACCTGTTTTTCAAGAAGGTAACCCGTTTGTACTTCGAACAGACGCTTCAGACGTTGGTCTTGGAGCTATTTTGCTTCAGGAGTTCGAAGGTGAAGGTCGTTTGCCGATTGCTTATGCTAGCAAGAAATTGTTACCTCGGGAAAAGAACTACTCTGTAATTGAGAAGGAATGTTTGGGTATTATCTGGGGTGTTGAGAAATTTCGTAAGTACCTGTATGGGGCGGAGTTCCTACTTGAAACTGACCACAAACCTTTGTCTTATATGCAGACAGCTAAGGTGCTCAATCCCCGAATCATGCGTTGGGCCATGAAATTACAGCCGTACAGATTCAGGATCGTTGCTATCCGCGGCCAAGATAATTTGGGGGCGGACTACCTTAGTAGATAGTTTGGCCACGTTATGCATCGCACCGTTGTTGTGTATATAGTTAGTTTTCCAGTTTTGACATAGCCTACGATTCGATCGCATTTCGTACTATTTCAGAAAAGAAACATTGTTATGTTTTTTTCTCCCTAAGGGGAAACCTATGTTACGAAATGGATCTAATCGTCCACTATGTCGTCGAGATTATTTTAATCCTTTCAATCAGTAAAGCTACAGTTTTTAGGGCAACTGTGGTAATAAAACATTTACGGAAATTGTGGCTACGTTATGCATGGGTTGTTTGTGAATACCTGCACGAGTCTTTTGATTGTGGAAAGCGTGTTGCATGATTTTAATGTGAGACGCATAGTATTTATACGCCTATCTTTTAATGAAAAGTTAGACGTGGCTGTTTAATTCTTGATGGATGTTATATTGTTGTGTGCCCAGATTCTGTGTTAAGACCTAGAAGGGTAAGATTTTATTATATTTATTTAGAATAGTTTGGCTAAGAATGAAAAATGTGACTTCTGATTGATATGGTATGATTATATGTGTCGACTGATTTGATTTTCTTGGCAGTGATCAGGCTGCGCATGTGTCGACCGATTTTGTTAGTAAGCATGCTGCGCATAACATTTGTATATTAGGAAGTTTTGTAAATTACGGAAATAGTTTATATCACTGATGTTGGTTGCAATGGTGTGCGTCTATTTGACGTCCAGTGACGTCAGTTGCATTCATGTTATTCATGTGACGTCAGTTGCATTCATGTTATTGCGACGTCAGCACTTTTTACATTAGTTTCACTGGTGCGCGTCTATTTGACGTCCAGTGACGTTAGTTGTATTCATGTTATTCATGTGACGTCAGTTGCATTCATGTTATTCATGTGAAGTCAGTTGCATTCATGTTATTGCGACGTCAGCACTTTTTATATTAGTTTCACGTATACGTGGCCTATAGAAGTAGATTGATTTGTAATGGAACTAATTTATATACTCGTGACGTCAATTGACGCCATAGCATGCACCGCATTAAGGGTTTTTTTTCCATAAGTTATAATGGTAACATTTGGTCATCATGCGTTTGATTTGCCTTCATTAGACGGCGTCATATGGTATAACATCATTGATGTCATGATGTCAGATCAAACGTTATGATCCCAAATGTGTGAGAAACGCTTATTCAGCTATTATATTCTATGGCAAATGGTATTACGCTTTGTTTAAAGAAATGAATTAATACATATGCGGGTTAGATTTTTGGTAAATCAATTTAATGTAAATAGGTCGTTGTTTAGATTCATTCATGTTTTATGTGGGATATGTCATGGTAATACCTGTTGACGTCAGTATACTTCTTGACAATGTTTGACGTCAGATCCTTCGACGCACATGCGTGGTAGGATCTACGTTTCTTCATTGGCGGAAGTGGTAAGCACACTTTTAGCTTTACATCGTGAGCGCGAGTCGTGTCTAGTGACACGGCTGGCGTGTGCACGTTATGCTCGGCATTCGCCGAGGGCGTTGTATGGTATTTCCAAGACAGGCCCAAGTCTTACGTATTGTTATTATGTAGTTACAATGTATTAAGTGTAAGTTCGTTATTTTTAGGCACATCAAGTCCGGCAGTCAGCTGTTAGGGCTTAGAGCCACGTCTCACCTGGAGATTCGATTTACGTCTCCAGGTTAATACCAACCCGGGTAGAGGCAGTTACAACGCCGTTTGTGCAAGGTTCCTAAGCAGAGGCGGGAAGCACAAAATGTAGGCGGAAGTGGTTAGCTCAGTTTTGCCAGATTCTGTGATAAGATCTGAAGGTCACATCAAGTGTGGGACAGTGTTCGTCCACTAAGGTGTGTTAATATATGTAGACTGGTCCCTGGTACGATCCAGGGAGCGACCAGTATATAATCGTGCACGTGTAATTATAAGTTGGTGTTCCTCATGATATATGGACTGGCCCATGACATGATCCAGGGAACGACGAATAGAAGTCTACCAACATAAGGCCTTGTTTTTTTTGTATGAGCTCAAACTAACGGTTTTTTTTTTGTTCTTTGTGTTTTCCTTTAGTTAATGGCGCTGAGCCTAGTACGGTGTTGACGTCAGACGGTAATCTATTTGCGTATTGTACGCAAATCGATTACAGATTTGAAACAAACACCTTACTTGGGCCAGCGACATGAACTGATATGTGTTGTATATTATTGTAATTGTGAATTGTTGTAAATTGTATTGTTGTATATAGAATTTACATTATATATAAACTTCAAAACTTCTAACGTTGTTAGAGTTTCCTTGTTAGTGTAATACACTGGTAGATAACCCTTTAACCGGAAGTCACCCTCCGCCGTCCTGGCGACGCATAAGGCTCTGCACCCGTGTCGACCGAGTGTAAAACCTTCTGCGTAACAACAGTGTCCTAGTACTAAGGGAGTTGTATTTATAAATGTCCCGAAAATACTGTTATTTCGGTTATGCACTTTAAACAATTTCTCGCCTTAATGTTTGTATAAAAGTACATTTTAACAAGTATAATTATAACGAGCCGCATCATGTGATTACAAACAATGTGGCATTCTTGTCATGTAATATTCAGATCATCCTTATAGTTTACGCGTGTCTTATAAGGCTCACCGTTGGCTATATGGCTTTGGTCAGTTCCACAGATGGCTGATATGACATGTGAACTGCACACTCAAGTACAGTCTGGTCAGAGACTATGTTTGTCACCAATGCCACATTGCTTGAGGTCAAATGATGTGGCTCATTTGTAATTTGGTGATGTGCTAGTATGGGCTTCAAGGGAGTCAAATATTTCCATGTCGAAATGAGCCGCGACACGACAAAACCAACAAAGTGGTATGTGCGCCCAGCGAAAGCTCAGCTCAGCCTGGGCATCCGCCCAATCTTATCAGTGTATTCGCTGTACGTATGGAGCTAGCCTAGACCTTTGGCTACACTTTAAGCGCACAGCCACGACTCTGATCAGATTGGGCAGATAACCTTGCCCAGTGATCTACGTCTTCGTCGGACGCAAAGGCTACTTTGTTGGTTCTGTCGTGTCATGGCTCAATTATCCTGTTGAGGTGAATTCATGCATCTTAAATATGACAAGTGTTTGTAAAGTTGTAAAATATTATTAATAACATGTCATTTTACAAGTTGAGCAACAGTCAGGCGACGTCACAAATCGTGATGTTGAAAAAATCTCTTTTCACATATTTTTCATTCTTTAACCTAATTTTCTGTATAAAATATCAATTAGACACAAATTTAATGACTTAAGCTCTACCGACCTAGCGCACTACGATGTCCACTAGTCCGTAGTTGCTACGGAACTACCATTTTTGGATTTAGATTTTGGTTCTTAAGTCCAGACCAGTGCTTGATCTTCAAATATTATAAAAGTAAAGAAAGAAAAAAAAATATATGCTTATAATGGAGAGCTCAAAAGTGTACGGAAATTAAATTGATTTTTTTTTTTTTTTTTTTTGATAAATGGAAAGTTATAGCCACAGCTTCAGGAAATCAAAGACCAAACATTTAAGAAGGACACTATAATTGTACAAGATGATTGGAATGCTATAGTTGAGAAGGATGCATCGGGAGAGGTCTGTAAACCCTAATACAAGGCCGAGACAAATGACAGAGGTCTCAGACTTCTAGAGTTTGCAACCCTTAACAAGCTAGTATTGACAAATACCTTTGGCCCTCGCAAACCATCCAGAAGCTGGACTGGCACAGCCCAGATGGGAAACACCACAATCAAATTGATTACATCTTGGTGAGGAAGCGCTTCCAACCAGGAGTTAACATCCATATGACCAGGAGCTTTCCTGGAGCAGACATAGGAAGCGACCATGACCTGGTGATGATGACCTTTCGAGTTCTTCTGAAGAAGTCAGAAACCCAGCCAAGACTGAGGTTTGATCTTAAGAAGTTAAGGGATCCAGCTGTGGCATCCACTTTTCAGGCAACAGTAGGTGGGAAATTTGCACCTCTCATCAATCTAAGGGATGATGACATGATCATAGATACCACGATTACCACCTACAATACAGCAGTGACTGATGCAGACAGTTAGATACTTGGGATGGTTTGTTGCAGGAAAACATCCTGGGTTGCCAGAGTTTTTCTCGACCTCTGTGATGAGAGGAGAGGTTGAAAAAAGAGGCGGTATGAAACTGAAGGAGGGAAAAAACAAGGAAGCTAACAGGAGAGTTCAGAAGGCCATGAAGAAAGCAAATGAGGACTAGATAGGTACTCAGTGCGAGGAGATTGAAACTTGCTTGAACAAAAACAACAGCAAGGGAGAATACCAGCTGGTGCAGAGAAACTGGGTAGATCCACAAATATCCAGGGGCCGTATTCATAAAACGACTTAAGTGGTTGCTATGCTGTTGCTAAGGCTAAATTTCTTTGAAGGAGATTCCCTACAACTATGAAATTTGCTCTGGATGAACAGTCTTACAAAGACTGTTCCTCCAGACCAATTTCATAGTTTTAGGGAATCTCCTTTATAGATATTTAGCCTAAGCAACCGCATAGCAACGACTTAAGTGGCTTTATGAATACGGCCCAGGACCAATTTGGGATATGTCTCACAGAAAAAAGAGATTCTCAGAAGATGGACAAAATATTGCTCAAAAGTCTAAAATCATGAGACCTACGGTGAAAATGCAGCTCTGGAATACACTCAGTCCCCAGAAGAAGATATACATCCGATTTTTCCGGAGGAAGTTGAGATTTCAGCAGCAGCACTGAAAAGGGGGATATCTGCAGGACTAGATAATATACCAGCAAAACTTGTCTAAGCTGGCTGGGAGACCATGATTGGTGTTTTACAGAAATCTATTACAGGATCTTAAAAACAGGAGAATGACCTACCCCATGGACTCGCTGATTATTACACTTCCTAAATAGGGCAACATGCAACATAAGCAAACTCTGTGCCATGGCTTCATTGATTAAAAAAAGCCTTTGACGATGCATGGCATGCAGTCATGTGAGCCACCATGCGGAAGTACAATGTCAGTGCAAATCTAGTTCGCATCTTTGAGCAGCCCTACGACAAGGCTACAAGTGCCGTCCAGTTGAATGGCAGCGGGGGTGAATTGTTCAGAACAACAGTTGAGATTAGGCAAGGTTGTTTTCTGTCACCCACATCTTCAACATTTTGCTCGAACGAATTAGGTCTGAGGCTCTGGAAGAACATGGGAGAAAGGTTAGCATAGGCGGCAATAATATTACCAATCTGGGGTTTGCCGATGGCATTGCTGCCTTAGCTCAGGAAGAACAGGAGCTAGAAGCCCCCGTTGAAAGTCTCGGCAAAACCTGCACAGGGTATAAGTTGGAGATCAGTGCTGAGAAAACCAAAATTATGGCAAACGGCTCCAATGGCACCCAGAGGGAGATCAAGGTTAATTGACAGAGGCTGGGCATCGAAACAAGCTTCAAATCCTTGGAGCAGTTGTCTCAGGTGATGGATCAGAACCGGAGGTTCTCTCATGAATCGCACAAGCCACTGCCGCTCTTAAAAAGCTGACGCTAATTTGCAGACAAAACAACATATCTCTGGAATCAAATGTGTATCTGACGCAGTTCCTTGTCATTTCCATTTTTATGCCTGTGAAAAGTGGACTTTCACGGCAGAGTTAGAGAAAAGAACGCAGGCCTTTGAGAAGGTAACAGGACATTTCCTGCAAGGACATCATACATATAATCAATCAGAGGTTCGCAAAAAAGTAAAAACAGCCACTGTTTAGCAAAGACAATTCTACAGGACACAGTTAAAGGAAAAAGAAGAAGGGATAGACAGAAGAAGAGATGACAAGACAACATTAAAAAACTGATAGGGATGGACTTTGTCGGGTCAACTAGGGCAGCTGAAAACATGACTAGGTGGAGAAAGATTGTTTGTAAATCACCTTTGGTGCCCCGACAATCTTGCAAGGTTATGGGTTAGCATAGAATATCTAGACATTTAAATTGATCAAACTAAAAGTAAAAAATAAAAAAATATTAAATCATATTGGAATTAGATAATACAGTCTAGAATAAATCTGTTGACACCAGGGGATATTCCACATTGAACAAAATGAAAAAAATGTCTTTTCAAGTAATGGACAAGTACAAGAAGAAACAACACTTCCGGAAGCACCTTCTCGCTGCATGAATCAGATTTCAAAGATGACTGAACTAAATTGTTGTTGCTATTTCTTGGGTTTTGTTTGGCTTTTTCCAGAATATTTTATCGTTTTTATCAACGCAGATTATATTCAAGACTAATAAAAAAAACATGCGAGATTGTTAGCATAAACCTTTTTTTCACAGATTTATACCTACCGCCTGACATGAACGTTTTTCCGAACAGATTAGTCGCACAATACAGTTAATCGACTTTGTTGAAAATAATCAGTTAGGCGTCCGTCTCAGTAGAGCCTAACTCTATCGCAGAGCAGACGTTGCTTACAGTGTTGTGACAAAAACTTTCTTCAGGTACACAGTCCAACCAGAATTAACACATTCGCAGGCTTATCCGTGGTTCACTAAGATGTAGTCTGTAGTCTTAAAGGCGAACAACATATAAAGGTAACAGACTCCGCTCGAACACAGGCTGGTATGAGTATCATGGCTTAAGACAGCTTTGCCGTGACGCTTCTCATTTTAGAGGCCAATCATGAAAATGTACCTTATCATATTAGTGAACTGGGTCCGTATTCATAAAACGATTTAAGTGGTTGCTATGCTGTTGCTAAGGCTAAATTTCTTTGAAGGAGATTCCCTACACTTATGAAATTTGCTCTGGAAGAACAGTCTTACAAAGACTGTTCCTCCAGACCAAATTTCCTAGTTGTAGGGAATCTCCAACATAGAAATTTAGCCTTAGCAACAGCATAGCAACGACTTAAGTCGTTTTATAAATATGGCCCCAGGAATCACCGCTTAGATCAGCCTGTACATTATGGTTACATTCTACGTATTCGCAGAGACGGTCTGTGGGTAGCGACTCTGATCAGTTTGCGTCGTTGAGCAGACTTCATTTTGATTTGAGAATTCGCTGTTACACGCGACAACACTCATTAGTTATGTATAATTTTTGTTTAAAGCTGTGTGAGAAAATTTTGCATACGAAACATGTTGTGATACAAAAGTAAAATGTGACTAGAAGCGCCTAGAGGGTCGTTGGACATAGTGTAACAGCTGTACTATAATACACAGTCTGGAAAAAAAAACTAGCGTGAAAAAATATGGCACGGAATTAAATAAAAAATGTTAACTTCACTTCTAAACAAAATTATGTGGCTACCAAACAACAAAAAACAATCATGAAATTATGAAAGTGATCATTTCATGATCTTGATAACAGGTCACAAAAAATAACAGGAACACAGCACAGTGGTTAATATCATGAGCTGTTTTTGATTAACTGTTAAAGGATGGTGTCTATTTATGTCATTGCAGTTCTACAGCTCTTTATTTCTCTTATCCTTGTGTCAGATACATACGGACGAACGATGGACACTCCATGTGTAGCGAATTGTGAAAGTTTTCCGCAACTGTGCGAAAATGGGGGTACTTGTAAAGTGCGGTATGATTGTAAAAACGGGAAATGTGTCTGTGATGGACTGGCCTGCGATTGTCTACCACAGTTTGAAGGAGTCTGTTGTGAAATCAGGAAACAAGGAACTTAGTGCTAGGGGCAAGGAGGGAGACTTGCTGTTATCTGTGATAATGTCAGTTTCTGAAACATTTTACATTCTTGATTGACCATTCGCCAAACTGGTGTTTCAACGTTGCTGCCTCCATTGCCTTTTCATTAGTATTCAATGTTTAATCCTAATTAAAAGAAGAATTGGGACAATCAAAGTTTTATATGACTCTAATTGCGTTCGTAACTTCTCTTAGAAAGCCACTTTAGCTTTCTAGCGCTTCTTGGAATCTTATTATCAATGAAATAATGGACTGCATATGGATCTTAATCGTCATCAAATATGTATACCTTTAGTAAATTAAAGATATTTGAAGTCAACACTTCCGACAGGGTTTATCTGTAATTCCTTCCAATTTCCTGGAAAATAATATTATCCATTCTGTGCTAAAAATGGTGTACAAAGGACGTCCAACCAAAAATACGGTTTAAAAATTTAAGCTTACTTTTGATTTAATACTTTTGGAACTTCAGATAGTTTTGGAACTGGAAGCCCCTTCATTGGGAGATTCATTAATAAATTCCTAGAATTATCGTCAATTAAGACCATACATGTTGATTTCTGTAATAACACCTGATGTCAAGACGAATTGTGAAGTCGAAAATGCAAACGGAACTAACAATGTTGTTTTTCATTCTTTGACAAACAACATCAAAATATATTTGTAGGGAAATACGATATTTTAGATGCACATAGTCGATTTTCACTTTTTAATTTTTGCTGAATTACTGATCGTCACCTTAATTGAAGCAGCAGAATCGCATAAAACACTATCGGTCATTTTATGTATGCATTTTTTAATTCTTAGCGCAAGTATGAGTATAAGGGAATACGTATTAAAAATTTCCTACGTGGGCTCTTACGTGGGTCGATCTGCTCTGCGACATAAAAAATTTAGTTTCTTACAAAAATGCATTCAAAACCCCACCATGGGGGGCGGGGGGGGGGGCATATTGTTTTCGGTGTGGATGCCGTCGGCGTCAGCGTCAGCGTCGGCGTCGGCGTCAGCGTAGCTTCTTGTCGGCGTCGGCGTCAGCGTAGCTTCTTGTCTGCACTCTATCTCCCGAAGGGATGCATGGATTTTGACCAAACTACTGGGAGGGGGGAAAACTGATTAGATTTTGGTGACCTTGACCTTATTTTCAAGGTCACAGGAGGTCGAAAAAGGATGCAAAATAGCTTGTCTGCACCATATCTCCTGAAGGAATTGATGGATGGATTTTTACCAAACTGACATAGATATATTACTGGGAGATGGCAAAGAACTGATTAGATTTTGGTAACCTTGACCCCATTTTCAAAGGCACAGGAGGTCAAAGAGTGTTGAAAAATACCTTGTTTGCACCATATCTCCTGAAGGAATTAATGAATTTTTACCAAAGTGGCACATATATATCACTGGGAGATGGCAAAAAACTGATTTGATTCCGTGACCTTGACCTCATATTCAAGGTCACAGGAGGTCAAACAATGTTAAAAAATGCCTTGTTTGCACCATATCTCCTGAATGGATGGATTGATTTGAATTAAACTGTCATAGATACATCACTGGGAGATGGCAATTAAGTGATAAGATTTTGGTGACCTTGACCCAATTTTCAAATTCACAGGTGGCCAAAGAGTATTGAAAAATGCCTTTTCTGCACCATATCTCCTGAATGGATGGATGGATTTGAACCAATCTGTCACAGATATATCACTGGGAGATGGAAAAGAAAAGATTAAATTTTGGTGACTTTAACCCTATTTCAAGGTCACAGGAGGTCTTAACTTGACAGCATTTAGGGAAAATGATACTGCTGGGAAAGCGCAGGTGGGGGGGGGGGATCTGTTTTTGTCAAAAAACATTTCTAGTTTGATAAATAAAATTACCTAGATTATCTCAAGTGTTCGGATTTGTCAATGTTTCTATGATTTACGAAAACTTTAGGACTTACGATTTCACTGCTAGTAAAAGCGCAATTCTATTCTCACCTGCAAATCAAGACTAAAGCTTCTGCAAATATGTAGCCAAAATACAGCGATGCTATTCGACCCATATTTATGGAAAGTATATTTGTGGACAAACTTTGCTTTCAAGTAAAAGTGGTCTTATCACGAAACTCTTGAATGTGGCCAAACCGAAATTTCGGTTTGGCCACATTCAAGGATTTTGTGATATCTTCACCAGTTTATCTTTTCGACAACTTATTTGAGCCGCGACACGACAAAACCAACAATGTGGTTGTGCGCCCAGCGCAGACTCCGATCAGCCTGGGCATCCGCCCAGTCTGATCAGAGTCTTCGCTGTCCGCATGGAGGTAGCTTAGACTCTTAGCTACCCTTTGAGCACTTAACGAAGAGTCGAGTCAAACTGGGCGGATGCCTAGGCTGACCTGAGTCATCGCTGGGCGCACGACCACATTGTTGGTTTTGTCGTGTCGCGGCTCATTTTTTTTATTAAATATGATTCACAGACATATGCGTCGAATAGAATTGTTGAAGTATCGAATTATATTTACCGAAACTTGATTTTCATGTATATCATGTGGGAATGACATTGCGGCTTTTCCAGGCGTGATTTTGGTATTTTTACCACCTTGACTAAATGAAGATATTGCCGCTATTTGTTTCACTGTATATTTATACTTTAAAGTCTATATTTGTTACCACATCCTCTTGTACAGCCAACACAAAATGAATCAGGGATGCCACACGGTTGTTATGTCAATTATTTCTAATAATTATACTTTGATTCATTCCGTGATAGTGTCAATATGAAACCTACATTAATCATCTCAACCACATTGTGAGAATACGTTCATGTTCGATCGGGCTGTGCAAAGTCAGAATTTGAGTGCTCCGGAAAAGTGTTCTGGAGCGGTGCCCACTGTTCCATACAATAAGGTGGTGTGGACAGAACAAAGAACCAAAACAAAATGGCGGAAAAGCAGATACACAGAAAAAAAAGATATAACTCTAAGCTTGTTTAATAAAATCCTCTTAAAACAGTGGATACCATATACGGTATTCACACAGTTTCTCGAACTTTAAATGAAGCGTGGGAGTGTGGGAGAATGTTATATAATCATTGTATTGATATGAATTATGAATGATCAGTTACAAGTAAAGAGATGTTATTTTAGGCTGCTCTGCCCGCCATAGCGATGTCTTAATACATCTTAATAATAGGCGGGGTTGACATCTACATTGATTGTTTTAATTTAACAAGTTAAATCATAATAAGAGGGTCGTTCAAGATTGCTTTACTTTTCTTAGTGCGGTGACAAGGGACGGGGAAAATGGCTGTGAGGTCCGGACAATCCACTATACGGTCTGTTTCGGAAAATATTTAAAAAAGACGAAGAAAAGATCAAGAGTGCGTTCGAGTTCTTTCGTCTGTAGCTATCATTGCCAAGCAAGGAAGAAACGATATGTTCTTGTCTTCATACTCTTTTTTACTCTTAAACTTTTTTCCGACAGCACCGACTTCGCAGCGAGGGATACCGACCCAAAAATGTTGTATAGAGGTAAAGGTATCAAAATCGTACGTCCGCACTCGTAACCATATAAACATCGACAAATCCAAAATATTCAGACGCACAGGTATGGACCCCCAAGAAGGAAGTATGATCAAGTTCTTGAGAGTTTTTAGCATCACGAGCCTATTATACTACATCCGCCATGTATACCACCATGTCCATGCATCTGAAAATGAAGTCCGGTAACCGAAAGCCACACCACGTTTCGGCCGTAGTCATTCAGGTCGGAAATAAGTTTAGAAACGGCCACATTGTAAGGATCAGCGTGGTCATAGTGTTTCCCATAGAACATTTTAGGAGTTGACTGTGATGATAATACTGTGACAATTTACTGCTGAGTGGCTTCCATCTTTATTACAGTATAATTCTCCGAGTTTCGGGGCACTTCTCATTACACATAGCCGTCACCTTTGTGGTTCGAGTCTGAGCTCGGGTCATATGTGAGTTCAGCAATAAACATAATAAGTCTATACAGCAGTACGTCCAGATATTTGATTCAGGACTTCAACCTTTCTAGCTGTCTAGTGTCTTCCTAGTAAATGAGACTAAAAGTGACACTAAAACAGCCACATTATTGATTTTAGCATTTTATAAGAACATACAGCAAAATATAATTCTTCGATATAATTCAAGAGCGAATTTAAAGTGCAAGATCGAAATATACGTAAACGTCTCATCCAAAGAATTATTATACCTCGGGTGAAAATATCATGCAAAAAAAAAAAAAAAAAAAAAAACGTAAAAAATAAGTGTAAACTTTTTTTTACCTCTGAATGTATCAATGTAATTACAACTATAAATAATATTGAACTTGAGGCTTTCTATTCACGTAAACTTGCACAAGGATTGAATTGGTGACAGATTGTGGTTACAAAGTTCATGTACGTATTGACTGTGTCTCCCAGACCCTGCCACAAACATCCTGCAGTCTGTGACAACTTGCCAAAGGACAAGTGTAATGTTCCGCAGGCCGGATATGACGCCATTATTGAACCAGACGTGGTCACAGTTGTCTTTAAACGTAGGTTCCTGTACTAGCGACAACAATTATGTCCACAAAATAATTTCGTCTTTTTCTGAGCAGTAATAAATTCTCTTATTTTTCTGAATTAGTTGCTACTGAGAAACTCGTCAGATGTTGAAGAAAATAGTCGTTTTCCCTTTTGGTTTATTTTCTTTCGTTGGAATTCCAGTTCTAAAAATAACTATGTTTATTATGTCTATAAGTGTGCAATTTCTGATGCCATTCTCCAAAGGTCAATTTTCCCTTGTCGTGAGCTCTCCTAGAGGTCCTGGCATGGTGGATGGGTTAAAGCTATCCCAAAATGCAATGCAGCATGACCTCAGCTGCGTTATCTATTTTTGGCGCGAACTAAAAATAGCGCTAACTGGTGTGCGAAGCAGAGTTAGGAAATCCCTTGCAAAACAACTTTTCTAATATTTTTTTGATTTACACTTTTTAGTGAAACTTATTCATTTCCTTTTATAAGTGCTTTCCAACAACTTGGATGAAAGATCATCAAAATTATGATGCATTCCAAAGTACAGGAACCTACCTTTAATATAGCATGTATGAATCTTAGAGTAGCTGATAACTGAAGTATACCAATCCTTCATTAGAAACATGTTTTATCAAAGACCCAAAATGGGTCTGAAAATCTGAGATGCTGTCGATTTAATTGATAATTCTCTGTATGTTTAAGAAGATATAAGCAGTTTAGAACAAATGCCAAAAGATAACTAGCTCATTTATTTCGAGCCCGTTTGGTGCCTTTGGCAAAACAAATTTTAATAAGACACGAAAATAAACAGATACCTTTACCAGAACAACATTTATTGTGTTATGTGAATCCGTTCGCAAGTAGTGACTAAAAGAGGAAAGAGTGCTTGCTCTCTCTCTCTCTCTCTCTCTATGAGTAACTCTACTGAAAAGGAGAAAATTTGCTTCAAGATAGAAATTATTTTCCATGGACACGTGTTGTAAACACTCAATTCCATTTCCAACTGAAAATGAATGACTCGGGCGTCTACAGATAGCTAACCAAAAAATGCTATTCGACTCTTGCATGTATCCATCGAAGCAATTTATAGTGGTTATTACGGCTCGGCCACTTTCAGGAGATTGTGGTAACACTATCAATTTGTCTTTTTCAACGCCAGAAATTTAATAACATTACTTAAATTGTCCCCGACATCGGCTAAACATTCATGGTTTATAAGTTTCCATTTGTCAAATTTCAGACTGCCAGTATCAAGCTTGCAAAAGCTGGAATATTTATTAATTTTCATTTTGAAAAGGAATTGCCGATTTACCATCATTATGAAGCTCTATCAAACGTCAAAGTTATCTAGTGATACGGAGCATGTGTGAGGGCGTAGACTGGTTTGGGCCTTTGGCATTCGTACAATGCTTTTATCTCCGTTCCTATGAATCGCGGCCCGTGAAAGAAAAACAATTAAGAACTAACTTTGAAGATGGGTTTGATATACACTATGCTAGTACAAATCGCTCTTGGTAAACTTGACGTATGTGTTGTCCACAGATTTGCTTTTTCATGCAAAAATAAAACAAGCAATACTTGTTTTTTCACAAAACAAAAACTCATTGATAGAGGAAAAAATAATGTCAGTGAATTAATCGTTTTGCACTTTGCAAAATGCATCAGGTACGGTACAGGTCTTCGTGCTACCGAGAGAATTGCAGTGGCTTTGAGCCACGACACGAAAAACAAACAAAGTGGCATGTGCGTCCAGCGAAGCCACAGATCAGCCTCAGCATCCTCCCAGTCTGATCGAAGTCTTTGCTGTGGCATGGATGTAGCTTAGACCCTAAACTACGCTTTAAGCGCACAGCAAAGGCTCTGATCAGCCCAGACTGATCTGAGTCTTCGCTGGGCGCACATACCACTTTGTTGTCTTTTCCTGCCGTGGCTGTTATTTATTTATTTATTAACTTTCATTCTACGGTATCAAGTTTATTCTGCTTTAACTTTAATGAAACCCTATAAATCGCAGTGCAACACCAAACAGTATTCAGTCGGATGTGACTATGATCAATCACTCAGTATAGCTCGTCTTCAATTGCCGTATCGGACACGCACGTCGGCGTCAAATACCTCCCCCGTTTGCATATTCGGCGTATAAATATACTACGATAGTAGCACATGTAGTCTCATTTATATTTTTTCCAATTAACATTTAGCTGTTTTTAAAGGCGCGTAATTAGTTCTGTGTGCGAAGAAGTTGGTCAAGCACAAATGCTTACATGAACAGCATTTCAATTACCAAAACTTGTTTTAATTAATCGTAGACAGCGTCTTAAAAACTTCTGTTGTGAAAAATCGTGGCACATTGGAAAAAAATGCTGTATCGATATCGAAAGAGTTATTAAATAACTTAAGGGAAACGATTGAAATACTGATAAAATTTTCAGACACTCAAAGAATGTTGTATGGGAACATCATCTAAAATACCTATAAAATCGTTGTATTGGGACTGCGAATGAAATACTTCTAACACTTATCATATTGTAGAACAGAGACCACCGGTGATAATAGAACAGTTATTAAAGGTAGGTTCCTGTACTAGCGATAACAATTACGTCCACAAAATAATTTCGTCTTTATCTGAGCAGTATTGAATTCTCTTATTTTTCTGAATTAGTTGCTACTGAGAAACTCGTCAGATGTTGAAGAAAATAGTCGTTTTCCCTTTTGGTTTATTTTCTTTCGTTGGAATTCCAGTTCTAAAAATAACTATGTTCATTATGTCTATAAGTGCGCGATTTCTGATGCCATTCTCCAAAGGTCAATTTTCCCTTGTCGTGAGCTCTCCTAGAGATCCTGGCATGGTGGATGGGTTAAAACTATCCCAAAATGCAATGCAGCATGGCCTCAGCTGCGTTATCTATTTTTGGCGCGAACTAAAATAGCACTAACTGGTGTGCGAAGCAGAGTTAGGAAATCCCTTGCAAAACAACTTTTCTAATATTTTTTTGATTTACACTTTTTAGTGAAACTTATTCATTCCCTATTCCAAGTGCTTTCCAACAACTTGGATGAAAGGTCATCAAATTTATGATGCATTCCAAAGTACAGGAACCTACCTTTAAAAATGATATTAAATTCTTTTACAGAGACAGTGATTTACAGGTACAGTGATTAAAATACTTCTAGAATGGAATCATTACATCTTCTAATTGCCTGTTCAGTATTAGTTTATACGGAAGCACGCAGCGTTGTGATGAGCCGGGCCACAGAGGCCACTACCAAGGTTCCATGTTCCCTTGACCTTTGTCAAGAATTTCATAAGCTGTGTTTGAATGGAGGTCGGTGTGAAATGACCTCGGACTGCGGTGGGTTACGATGTACATGTCGTGCAGGGTTTACTGGGTTTTTCTGTGGAGTAAAGTTGAAAAGGCCATGACCAATGTCATTGTCCTGTTAGAAGCTGTCAGTGGGAGATGTGATAAAGTATCAAACATCAATGTCACACATACGGTGCCGATGCAGACAAGAAAGAGACGAGGCTTACAAAAGACAGAAGATTCTAAGCAAACTGCAACTAATAACCCACAGCCAAGTGCTAGTACGGATTCAGACAAGGTGAGATGGGGTTAAAAATTGCAGCTAACCGTATCTGTTTCACCAATATTTGGGACTAGGAAAGTGTCGGACAATGCGGATAACAGGAAAGTGTCGGACATTGTGGTAACTAGGGAAGTTTCAAATAATGTGGAAAACTGGAAAGTGTCAGCCGATGCGGATAATAGGAAAGTGTCAGACAATGCGGATAATAGGAAAGTGTCGGACAATGTGGAAAATAGGGAAGTTTCAGATAATGTGGAAAACTGTAAAGTGTCAGCCAATGCGGATAATAGGAAAGTGTCAGACAATGCGGATAATAGGAAAGGGTCAGACAATGCGGATAATAGGAAAGTGTCTGACGATGCGGATAATAGGACAATGTCAGCCAATTCGGCTAATAGGAAAATGTCAGACAATGTGGATAATAGGAAAATGTCAGACGATGCTGATAATAGGAAAATGTCGGACAATGCGGATAATAGGAAAATGTCGGACAATGCGGATAATAGGAAAATGTCAGACATTGCGGATAATAGGAAAATGTCAGACAATGCGGATAATAGGAAAATGTCAGACAATGCGGATAATAGGAAAGTGTCAGACGATGCGGATAATAGGAAAGTGTCAGACGATGATATTAGGAAAATGTCAGAAAATGCGGATAATAGGAAAATGTCATGCTAGCAGAAAATTCGAAAGTGTCAGACAATGATCTGTTGGTCCAGGATTGTGTGTTGACCCGGAGTTCGGAATAAAGACTCGGAGTTCGGACTAAAGACCGAGTCCAACTTAGGTTCAGCAGACTCGGAGTTCGGACTAAGGACCGAGTCAAAGGTAGGTTCGGCAGACTCGGAGTTCGGACTTAAGATTGGGTCCAACATGAGTTCGGCAGACTCGGAGTCCGGACTAAAGACCGAGTCCAACTTGGGTTCGGCAGACTCGGAGTTCCGACTAAGGACCGAGTCAAACGTAGGTTCGGCAGACTCGGAGTTCGGACTTAAGATTGGGTCCAACATGAGTTTGGCAAGTTCAGAGGAAGGACCGAGTCCAACCTAGGTTCAGCAGACTCAGAGTTCCGACTAAAGATTGGGTCCAACATGAATTCCGCAGACTTGGAGTTCGGACTACGGACCAAGTCTAACCTTGGTTTGGCAGACCCAGAGTTCGGACTAAAGACTGGGAACATTATTTATCATATGCTTATTGTATTGCCTTTGATACATCTAATTTGGTCCCACTGTATTTTCCACACTGTGAGGTATGATCCGGCCATGCGCTCCAAAATGCTATGTCGAGGGCCTAGCAGGATATCGAACTTGCTCTTGATAAAGGGGCCGAGACGGATATCTGTCTCGCCCTTGATATAACCTGTCAGCCCTCTTGAATCTGCATTTGAAAATTGGCAAAGTAAAGGTTTTAATTGCATCTCTAACTACTTTAACACAACAAATGCGTTTTGACAGCATTGTTGCCCTAAAATCATACATTGAAAGCTTTAAAAACCATCATCCTTGACCCTAAATGCAGCCGATAAATGGACAGGATAGCTCGCCTGACATTGCCTTGCCCATTACACAAAAAACTTTAATGTAAAACTTTAACATTTCACTAATGTTGACGCTGCATCCGGGGGTAGTGCAATCGCTCTTCCTGAACTTTTGTTCAGACGAGCTAGAAAGAACTCAAAACCCGCACATTTTCCCGGTTCTGCCCTTCTCCACCCAGAAATAATTTCTGAGGTGGTTTGTCACAGTCACTCGTGTCGAAACAGTTTTCTTTAAACATCTGTCATGAAAGCAGGCTTAAGCAGCCTCGTTTCTCTAATTTCTAACTTTCTTGTGAATGTTGTACTGGGACATTAAAGACGACTCTGGTTGTATTAGACTCCAAGGATATCTGCAACTGCAACTCTCACATCACAGGTCCAGCGGAATACCGGAGAGTTTTCCTCGGTACTAGAACTGAGCATTCATTTTTATACACATAAGTACATGATAAAAAGATCATAACACGGTTGTTTTGATCCCAGATCAGATCTCAGCCGTCTGACTGTATCAGCGCCAGAGAACAATATTGTGTTGTTTGTTATGTCTTGTCTTAATATATGTTTATAAATCTGCAGTTGCAGTGATAGTTGATTTAGTGCGTTCAGAGTTACGTTTGCCAATTTTCTCTCTCTCTCTCTCTCTGTTTGGCGGATTTCATAAGATTGTCGATACAGTTTTCCGGCAATAAATACATTTCACCAATCAACTTGTCATTAATTGCTGTTCCTGCTTATTGGCGCAGTCCTCGCACTTCGGGCTCGGGCCAGTCTGGTCAACTCGGGCTGAGATCAGGGCTGGGATCAAAACAACCGTTGAATAATCTCTAAAGGTCAGCAGTCTCAGAGTTTGGACTAAAGACTGAGTGAAACCTGGGTTTGGCAAACCTGGAGTCCGAAGTTAAGATTGGTTCCAACTTGAGTACATGGTAAACCCTGCATATCGGGAGTTTGGACATAAGATTGGGTCCAACATGAGTTCAGCAGACTTGGGAGTTCGGACTAAGGACCAAGTCCGACCTGGGATTGGCAAACCTGGAGTTTGGACTAAAGACTGGGAACAATATAGATCAACTCGGGAGTACAACCCATCCAAAATATAAAAAGTGCCCATGCCACAATCATTGCAAGTCCTAACTCTGAACCTGCCTAAACCCAACATGGACCCACAGTTAGTCCGAACTCCGAACCTATCAAACCCATAAAGGGCTCATTTTAGTCCGAACTTCGAACCTGTCGAATCCAACATTGACCCAAAGTTAGTCCGAACTCCGAACCTGCCAAACCCCACATGGACCCACAGTTAGTCCGAACCTGCCGAACCCAACATGGACCCACAGTTAGTCCGAACTCCGAACCTACCGAACCGACACACAACCCATTCTTAGTCCGAACTCTGAACCTGCCGAACTCATAATGGACCCACTTTTTTTGTCCGAACCTGCCGGACCTGCCGAACCCATCATGGACCCACAGTTAGTCCGAACTGAACCAACAAACAACACATTCTTAGTCCGAACTCCGAACCTGCCGAACTCATGAAAGACCCGTTTCTTTATTCCGAACTCCGAATCTTTACGCCGAACTCTGGATCAAAACACAATCCTGGACCATCTTGGGAAAGTCAGACAATCCGGATAATAGGAAACGGTTGGACATTGCGAATAATAGAAAAGTGTCGAAAAATGCGAATAATGATCACTGAGAAATAGAATTTCAGACAAGATGAACAATTCAAGTCTCAAAGAAAGAGGAAAGAATTGAGACTCCCATCGCTGAAGAGACTGTTTTGCGCAAGGTGAAAGGTACAGCTATAACGAGTTGGGGTCCGTCCGTTAGCGAGAGAACATTTAAGTGCACTGGTCAATAAAAAAAGTGGATATGTCAAAGCATGATTTTTGAGTTTTGAAATTTAGCAGTTTGATGACCATTAAAAAGAGAAATCGTATATACCTCTCTTTATTCTTAAAGGGCAGACTTTGTTCTGTCTTTCCTCCCACGCATACATTCTTTAGGCTGTGCTACGTTTCTATCTTAGTGTATGCTTATCTGTTGGAAAATAAACCATGATTTAAGTAGGAAGCATTGGAAATAACTATAAAAAATATGAAGCAATTTAAAGTCTCTATTATAGCACTTTCAGTGGTAAAAATATCCAAACACAAGCCACTATTAAATGCGGTTCTGCCTTCATGTTTGTTGCTAAAATGTTTTTTGATGTGCATATATTAGGCCATAAAATTTGCGAAACGTTGGGGAAACATGCTTTGAAATCCCCGTCGAGCCTTGCAATATAAACAAGCGAGACATCAATTGAAGCGCCGCACTAGTACATAGTACTTTCACCATTTTGTTCAAGTTAATGATAACGAAAGAAGGTTGGTTACCAACTCAACTGACTCAACTACTTTTTCGACAACTTTTTATGTGAAACTAAAGGCTGTTTTATTTGTATAAACTTTGCTAACCGCGAGAATTTGCAAAGAAGATATAGAAGATTGTAGCGATAAATCACGATTAAATATTGCGTGAATTTATACCACTGATTTTTATTGTAAACATTTCCATGGTGGAATTGCAGTAAGAGGTGCAAAAACTGTATATTCTGAAACTTGTTTAACTTGATGTAGCCATATACGCTGTAACAACGTGCCCTTGTCGCGGTGAGCATGCTTCTGGAGGCTGGCCAGAAATTCTCAGTTTTTATAAGAAATCCATTACAAGTAATCATTTATACTCGTATGTTGGTGAATTTATAGTTATTTACATTATATCATTAAAGACTTTTTGAAGTTTCTTCGTTACAGAAACCTTGGGGCCCTATTGCTCTATCAGTCGTGTAGGTTCATAAAATAGTTTATCGTGAGGTTCTGGTTATAGTCCCGTCCTTGTTAAATGACCGTGATTGGGCAACACAGCCTTGAGTTTCACATAGAAAGATGTTGAAAAGTGGTCTGGATCATTTTAGTTGGCAACTAAAAAGTTGCTAGTTTTGATATCATAAACGTGAATAAAACTTTAAGAAATACAATATACAGGCGTGTGGCTCCATTCTTTTTCTCGTCTTTGTTTACGTTGCAGCGCTCGATGGGGTACTAAAAAGGGAAAATGTATTTTTGGAGCAATCTGCCAGTTTAAAAAAAAAAACACGTTCCTCCTATTTGGCAGTTATATGGCCCAGTATATGCATTCAACCCATATTAAATCACCAAACGTGACTGTTATGCTGCCTTTTTATAATGATTTGAGTTTAGCGGTTTTACCACTGGTAGGACTATGATGCCTTAAGGTTTGTTCACACAAGCAAAGTTTAGCAAAGACTGTTTGTCACACATTTTGCGTTCACTTGGAGCAAATTATTTGCCAAAGAAAATGTGATAAAGTATGTTTGCCGAATTAACATTCGCAAATGACCCTTTGTTGCAGCGTTTACAAGGTCAAAGATTTCTGGTCAAAGTTACCTGGATAAGTAAACATTCTGATATGGCATATTTTCTTTGAGGCATTTACTTATTTTATTCAAAACTACACAAAATAAAAGTTTGAGAAAAGTTTTTGTAATACTTTCCATTTCGAGGCCGAACTTTTGATGTGGACTGCGTTTATTGTCTTTCAGCATTTTTGTTATACTTCTATAGCAGTCCACTTTGCTTCCTGTTTTGTTTTGTGGTTAAAAATAGAAAATAAATACAAATAGATGCTTTGCATATTTATTGTATTTTCAATGGCTTTTGATGTTGAAATGATGTACACATAACCCATTTATGCCCAGCGGACTCTTATACTCTTAGTAACTAAAGGATGAAAACATGTGACTGATTTAATCTATCTCGATCTACACGGTTTGCCTATGTCCTATTTTTAACTCTAGGCAAGAATGGGATAATCTGTATTCAAATGGTGTGTCTGTTATCAAAGATGCAATGTTTTGTATTGCAATTTGCTTCTCTCACTTCTTCTTTCGGTGTCTTAGATAAGTTGTGTTTTGTCATCTTTCCTGGGAGGCCTGTGCTTTGCCATCTTTCCTGGGTGTACTTCATTTGAGCCGGGACACTACAAAACCAAAAAAGTGGCATGTGCGCCCAGAGAAGACTCAGATCAGCCCAGCCATCCGCCTAGTCTGATCTGAGTCTTCGCTGTCGGCATGGAACTAGCTTAGACCCTTAGCTACCGTAAATGCGCACAGCAAAGACTCTGAGCAGACTGGGCGGATGCCTAGGCTGATCTGAGTCTTCGCTTAGCGCACATTCCACTTTGTTGGTTTTGTCGTGTAGTAGCTCATTTGTATCTGTGGTTCCCCGTGGAGGAATTAAATATAACCCGAGAAATGAATGGGGTTCGTCGTCATGTACATTGTAGTTTTGCTCAAGAAAGTTAATGATACAAAAAGCAGGTCATTTTGGTACCATTTAGAACAACAGCAGCTGCTGTCGCCTGACAGCATAGCTCGACTGAACTGGTGCTTGCCCATCTCACAGGCATTTGTCACTATGGCTTGCACTACACAAAATTTCATGAAAGCATGTCCATGTATTAGCAACATATTTATAAACAAACTTTAAGATAAAATTCTATATCAATGACCTTGACTTCAGGGTCACCCAGTGGGGTGGGGGTAGTAAATTGTGAAAACTCCAGTCAGTATCCAACATCAGTTCAATATAAACCAATCTATCCCAAGCACTGTGGAACAGTATGCTACCAGAATACTTTAACAAATCCCCAAATTTCCAAGCGCATGACCTACACCTCAAGGTTACTGAGTGGGTTGGGTGGTACTCTGTAGAAACTTTGGACCAATATCTAGCTACAGTGCCAATATTAAAAGAATCCATCCATGACAAAATGAGGTATCCTTAATTTTAAAACTTTAAAGTGCGTGTGACCCAATATTTGACCCCTGAACCACACCCCAGGGTCTGACCCTGGGATATAGTGTTATCTAATGAAAGGTTATGCTATGATATGATTACGTTCCAAATATGGAAGGGTTCTTGTCAGTGGCTGCTGCGATATGAATGTTTATAAAACTTTGTCGTAAGACTTTTAAGTGAGTGCCCTTATCTCTGGCACCTAAGCCCCACACCAGGGTCTAGCCCTAAGGTATTTTGTTATTTAATGAAATGTTATGCTACGATATGATTATGTTCCAAATGTGGAAGAGTTCTTGTCAGTGGTTGCTGATATATGACTGTTTAAAAAAACTTTGTCGTAAAACTTGGAAGTGAGTATGACCTAATTTTTGAACCCTAAGCCTTAGGTATAGTGATATATAATGAGAGGTTATGCTATGATATGAATGTGTTCCAAGTATGGAAGGGTTCTTGCCAGTAATTGCTGAGATATGCATTTTTAAAAAACTTTGTCGTAAAACTTTAAAGTGAGTGTGACCTAAATTTTGACCCCAATGTCCCACCCAGGGAGGTGATGTCACAGAAAAGAATTGATATGCTATGATTATATTCCAAATATCAAACGGTTCTGGTAAGTGGTTGTTTAGAGTCGAATGTTTTGAAAACTTTGCCAAAAAAGATTTAATAGTGTGACGCCGACACCGACGTCAAGCTGACAACAATAGCTCCCTGTATTTTCATACAGGCGAGCTAAAAAAAAATGATACAAAGATTTTTCAACACTATTTCATTAGAAAATCTAGGTTCTTAAATGTCAAAAACTGTAACTACTTACAATAATGGAAGTGCAGTGAAAAGCTTGCGGTGATAAGGAAAATTATGAATTTACACCACTGAGAGAGCAATAGAGTCTTAATTGTCTTCTTACCGAGAAATATTGTAAAGTTCAGTGTCGATGCCAAACTCGAACAATTAGGACATGGATGCATTCATTGTCACGTATTAGTATTATAATCAGGGTGATCAATATAACTAGGTTGACGCAATGTGATGTAGCTTTCACGTATTTTTGACGCGTTATCTACTATGAGGTTATCCGACTATGGCAGAATTTAAACTGAACGGAATAAAAAATGTTGGCGTGTTCTAGTTCTTGTCGACCAATTTCCTTGTGGTGATTAACTAATATTTTGTTTTTTCTATATATTTTTTTACTGGCGTCAATTTTGATAATTCATTTATTTCCTTCTATCTTATTTTTGTGTACGAAGTATTCGATAGAAATACGATAATGTTTCTGAAACAAACATTATGTAAATCTTCCCTTCTTTGCATGCACGCAAGCAAATGATTTTGAGAGGATACAGTTGTTCTTGTTGTCAGCTACACTTTTACGGTTGGGGTTTCTTCACACCATGTGTATGAACTGAGGTGCTCATGAAAATGGTAATAATGGCCCCAGTATAGTCGAAGAGTAAATAGTTTTTTACCTTTCCGTCCGTTCATCCAATCATTCATCCGTTCGTTTAAAGTTTTGCGTTAAAGTTTATATTCTTTGCTCATATTTCCAACATGCTTTGATGGATTTTTTGATATGTGACTAGGTTTACTTCTAGGTTCATGCAGATTCAATGCTGCTGCTGAACTTAGGTCAAGGTCACAATCTTAAACACGTGTGTTAAATTTTATTCTTTGATAGAAGTTCTTGATATGTGACAAAGTTTACTTCAAGGTTCATGCAGATTTGTTGACATCTGCTGACCAGGGTCAAGGTCACAGTGTTATACATTAGTATTAGAGTTTTGTGTTAAATTTGTATTCTTTTCTGATATTTGCCATGTAATTAGATTGAACCTTTCGATTTTTGACCAAGCTTGTTTCGAAAGTTGTACAATGTCTTGAGACTGGTTTCATAAGGTGGTTGTTTCATAAGACGGTGGTGCTGGTTGGGGGGCATACGCGAACCCCTGCTCACTTGGTCTAGTTAAATTTAAATTGATTGGGAGTCATAGCAGTTTTTGAAGAACACTCTGTTTGGAGATGTGGGTTCCCTGGAAACTAAGTCCAAAAAGTTATCTAGAATTCCGTGTGTGTGTGTGTGTGTGTGTGTGTGTGTGTGTGTGTGTGTGTGTGTGTGTGTGTGTGTGTGTGTGTGTGTGTGTGTGTTTCTTCTGAAGTGCGACAAACAATCAAGAAAATTTATTCTTACCTCTGATAATTTTCTTGTTTCACTTACCTGGGAAAATAACTTCAAAACTATGCCGAATCAACTGAAATGGCGAAGACAATTTCTAGACTTAACATGCCCAGTAAAAACTATCATAGTTACCTCGGATCCGGCGGCGGTACTGATCCACGGTTTATGATAATAAGAGAGATAATTTTAAATTGAAGAATGTTATTCTACCTTTTTAGACATAAAATTCGTAGTTTAGTTTGAACAAATTTTATTGCTCAAATTGTATCACTGGGGTCGGGCTATAAGTTCTCACAACAAAAATATAATTCAAAGCCAATTGTGTTCTTGTGGGATCTGTCACGTAGAGGACACAAAACACTTTCTATTACAATGTCAAAGATATGAGTAAATAAGACATGAAATGAGTGCTGATGTGTCGAACTTTGCAGATGTCCTTCTGTTTGGAAACGGTCTAATTTTCTGTGTAGTCAAATGTTTATACTGAAATCAAAGCGATTTAGGTCAACTAATACTATCTTTGATCTTGAAATGGATCTGGATTCGCTAATCTTTTCAATTCCTTTCTTTCTACAAGAACTTTACCTTAGGCATGCATAGCTAATCATTACTCGTGGAGCTTTTCTGTCTTTATTTACCTTTCTTTCTTTCTTTATGAACCTTTTCACGATATTAATACAATTAAATGTCACATAAAATCACGTTTAGCTTATCTTAAGTATGGGTTACAGATCCACAAAAGTCATGCCTTTTCAATCCCATTTGTATAACTTGATATACGTAACCATGCATTTATATGTTTGTCCATTTTGAATATTGCTTCAAATAAAATATTGTTTCAATTAATATTATTTTTGTAAACTCGTACATAATTAGGATGAAAACAACAACAGCAACAACAAAAGTTAATGGAATGCCTACTCTGACGTTCGTCAGTAAATTTTGATGCCATTCAAGTCATTTTCTATTATGGTCAGGTAACCTCATATGCGTCAGAGAAAGCCATTATGTTTCCTCAATCTGGTTATATTGATCACCAGAATATGATGACATGCCAAAATATCATAATGTTTTATACGTGACGGTGACAACGTCCGCGTTCATTCTGTGCGAGTCAATACTTTTTTTCTCGTTGTGACATCACTGACGAGTACATCACACTTTGTTATCCCTCAAGCACACGTACTCGCGAGCAGGCGCACACAAACAAATGCGCTGTCACAGGTTGCAACTTACTTATGGCAAAATTCGCAAACCTCGTTTCAGTTCTAGACATTCTACGGCTAAGCCTCAACGGCCTGGAACTAACCATGTGTACACGTATCTGTCATATTTTTTCTCTCTTTTTTCACGCTAAATGACACTTTAAGCACCACAGACGAAATTAACTGAATTTGCAAACAGCTTAGATCCTGATGAGGCGGCTCATCATGAGCTGCCTCATCTAGATCAACGCTTTTTGCCCTCTAGTCTTTGAATTCTCAATATGATATAGCTAGGACGACTTATTTTTTTTTAATTTAGCAGACTTAAATTTTGTTGTCTGCTTTTTGCCGCTTAAATGGGCAAGGCGTAGGGTTGCACCGTGCTAACTTGAGGACAACTTAAACAGATAAGTATTTTGTTTTCCTTGTCGGTGAATCGAGCTGCTCTACAACAGGAAGAGTAGTTATCCCACAGACCACCCCTACCCCTTCCAAAAGGCGGAAAACATTCTTTCACGTAGGAGTGATTTCCGCTGGCGGTGTATCGATACATGGCTTTATAATATGAGCCACGACACATAAAAATGGCAGCTAAACGTATTTGTCGAAAAGCGATTACTGAACCAGTGATTAAATCCTTGAAGTCTTTGTAAAGAACCCATACATAGTGTGTGCGTGCTGAGAGGGCTTTTCACGGATGCGCAGGCTGGTGTGAGGCATGTTGATCACATATGTGTTAAGCACTCTTTTTTGCATGTCACAGCTCATACCACTACAAATATTCTTTAACCTTTCAGCACAAACAGTGCAGATCCTGGGAAAACTGTCCTTGAGAAGCAGATCGATCAGGGTACACATGTTTCGCCCCACGTAAAAGCCCCTTTTAACGCTGACAAGAACCTAGGTACATGGGTACATGTAGCTCAGTGGTTTAATCCCTGGTCTGCTAAGCTACCGGTCTGGATTCAAATCTCCTGGAAGCGGAACACAAGCCATAAACAGAGTTCCATTGCTTCACATCTTTCAAAACACCCTTCTATCAACTCGATATGACTGAACTGCTGTTGAAAGGACCACATCTTAAACCACATGTCTGATCAAATTACATACTCTGAAGATTCCATCCGGAGATCTTTAAGTTTCGTTTCTGGCGGGAAAGGAAGGGGTCAGATTATATACACAGTAAGAAGCATTTATTTATCGTTTTATTTTGTGACCAAACATGATTCGTAATAAATAATATTCAATCCTGGTTAACTATGTATATACAAGGGCTGTTACGAAACGGAAAAGAGCCTTTTCGAAACGAAAACGTCATAGTTACCAAACGACCCGATGACCAGGTGGTTTGGTAACTATGAATCTTTCGCTTCGCAACTTTCGTAACATCCTTGAAAACGTAGTTAATCCAGGGTAGATACTGACAACAATGATAAGGATGACAATTGCGAATGGATACGCCCATTAACTTGCACTCGCAAAGAACCAGACTAGCCCGCTGGTCTTTGGTCTTCGCTGTACATGGACGGCAATTAAAAGGACTAACCCACGTTAAAAACAAAAAGAGGCATGGCATTTCAATATCAAGCCAGTCTGTACGGGCAATACAAACACTTTATGCCCTGACATATTTATGGCGATGCTGTAGATCAGTTACCACGGCAAAAACAAAGATCTTCCCTGGCTTTTGTGGTAATTTTGGATGGGGTTTCAAAAGGTCAGCCTGAGCGTCAAAGTTGCCATGATAACGGAGCTATAACCATTTCCAGTTAATTCCAGTCTGCAAGGGCATACACATTATACCTTTGCACCTGGAATGGATAGTGAAATAATGGCATGAAATGGCTCGGCAAAGTCAGCAGAACGAAAATTCTGCAGATTTTTTCGTTCTGCTAACTTGACCGAACTACATGAAATTTGGTGTGAACAATAAGTATTTCGTAAATTACATACATAACATAAACAACAAAAGTACTGGATTTGGGGTTAGACAAAGCTTATATGTACAACATGAAATTTGTTTATGAAATGAAATTTTCTTTTTCAAATAAATTATTTCAGTGATATACGGACATATGGCAACCACAAATAAATAAATAAATACCACATGTATTTAACAATATGATTGTGGACTGGTGTACATGTAATTATGCTAACACAACATTGGATGTTTGGGATTAATGTTCTACAACATACAAAATACACAACTAGCATTATATTTACTCATACATTGGCAGAAAAGGATTTCTTGCACTGGATTTCATTTAAGAGGGAGAATAGGAATGTTTGTTCTTTACGCGTGTGTATGTGTGTGTGTTGGGGGGGGGGACGTTGGTAGTTTACACTAAAATGTGAGGGGACAGTCAATAATTCTTTGTTTTTTTCTCCATGAAACAGTTGAAAGAGGAGATAATCTCTTTATTTGAACTGCCATACGGAAAGGTAATACGGCTGAGAAATTCATTTATCCTCCATCATAACATAAGGTAACATAAGGTTTTTCCCAGAACATATGTTGTTATGGATAATATATGTTTAAAATTCTGGATTTAATATAGGGATACATTAAGGTTATTGTATTTTGCCGAGACCACTTCATCCCCTGCGCCACTAACATTTCTTAAATTGTGCTAGGCACATATTATATCTTGTTTAAGAGGCTCAATGGAAAAATCTATAAAATGCACCTCCTAGCACTGAGTCAATCCGAACTATCATCAAAAAAGGGGGGGAGGGGATGGAGCGGGGGAGAGGGAGCAAATCTTTTCCTTTTAAAGTAACTCCTGTGGGAAGGGGGCAAATAATTCCATGTGTCCGTGATCTCTCTTGGGGCGTGGTCATACATCTTAACTCATATACAGCCATTCTAAGATTCAACTGTGAATAAACTTATGACATTGGCTGAAAATATATGGGTACACCTCCATGTTTTCCGCCATTTATACAAGGGAACAAACTTTTTTGTAGCGTTCATCTGGCTTCCCAAGATATTGGAGCTCTTTGAAACAGAAATCCACTGTTACAGAAAAAGAATTTGCTCCTGAAGGAACAAATTCCTTCCTTTTATAGCTGGCCTCATGAAAACAGGGACAGAAATAAAAATGGCAGATTTGCCTCTCCTGAAAGTGTACCCATTCACCTTGTTCAATAAAACTAAACATATTGTTCATTAAAACTATCACAAACCATAGTCCCATAGGCAAACAAAGTGCTGTTGGGAGAGAACCTTACAGCATATGCCAGCTGCGCATGCCAAACCTGTAATCGTACATGCGCATTCTTGTCAAGGTATGTCCAATTGCCTTCAGGCAGACTTCGCATACAATGATAAGAATGAGCAGTTAGTATGTGCCCACTGGACACACAACGTTGAATCAACATTGAAATAACCTCGATTCAATGTCATGACGTTGATTCCAGGTTGACTCAAAGTTGCTTCCACACCGTGTGCCTGCTGGGCGCCTTGTGGTTTTCACACGTCCTCGCTCATATTGTTTTGACCGTCTTAGTTTGTTAAGAAGCCAGATTAAGCAAGAACTAAGTATTTCAAAACTCAAGCAACATCCTTTGTAGATTCAACCGCTGTTTTTCAATTCAACGTTTTTAATCCCTCCGCTACTGTTTCCTGTCACTAACGTAACGGAACCTGTACTTTTCACTCCTTGTAAAATAGTCCCTAACGTAACAGTTCCAACAGTAACAGGTTTTAATTTATCCTGTTGTTCTTGTGTACCTATCTGGGCGTGACCAAGTTCTTTCCTCGTGTCTGACAATATAGACTTTCCAGCGCGGAGCGGCTCTCCAGTGGTCGTAGTTTTCGTTGTTCCTTGCACTTTATTATCTTTCACTTTGTCAATACTTCCACCAGTTGTCGGTGGTGACACAGTAGATGTGGCTTTCATTTTTGATAAATCATCTATTTTTCCAGCCGCTAAAGCAGGAACTATATTTTTCACTTTATCCGATGCTGTATTTTGAAGAGCGTCTAACAAGACTGTCCCAGTAGTGAGTGTGTTCTTTACCTTCACTCCGCAGAAAAATCCAGTAAATCCTTTACGGCACGTGCATCTTGCGCCACACTCCGGGGTCTTTTCACACCGACCCCCATTTAAGCACAGTTTCTGAAACTCCTTACAGACATCAGTAGTACACGGTGCCTTGGTGGCAGGATCGGTGAACCAGGGTAAGTCATAAGTAAGGCCACGAGCTGCAGTATAAACTACTCCTGAACATATAATTAACAAGCGGAATGATTCCATCACCCAAGTAATGCCAATGTCCTGGTACAGCGATCAATATCCTGGTACAAACAATTTCACAAAATTTTATTTTTTCAAGTAGCTGTCTTCAACTAAATAAGACCAAGTGTTGATAGTAAATGAAAGATATTATTAAACTCTGTCTGGTGTACGTTTTTAGCTTGACCAACTTCCTTGCTTTATTCCTCCAATTATTATTGAACTAACTACGCACGTTTTAAACACATGAACGTCACTCTACAGTTATTGTCTACCTTGTTTAGAAATTATGAATGGGATTGTTATTAACGTAGCATATTTATACGCCGCAGGTGTAGCTGAGGGAGGTGATTGACGCCAACGTAACCGATACGGCTATTGGAGACGTAGTATTTTGTCTGACTGTGGTTAGTCACATCCGATTGAATACTATTGAGAACTATGTGACCTATGTAACTCTGGTGTGGCGTTACAATTTTTACAAGTTATGCGGTTGTATTTATGGTAACGCAGATATCAAAATAAAATGAGAAAAAGAGAAAAATAATTAAACATTCTCCTCTTCGAATTAGAGAGGGGACGGACAGACTGATTGGGTGCTAGGATAGTTCAACTATGGATTCATTCCGCTAAGCCTCCAGGGGAACATCGTTATGAGCATTGGGCAAAAAACTGTACCACTATAAATCTTTTTACCGTAATTGGTGCACCTTAAGCATGGACCTTCTACTTTTTAGGCATTTTCGGCGTCGGGGCGCCTTGCTGATATAAGATAACAGAAGAGTCTGCTACACTGAAAGAAGGTGGGGGGATGGTACTGTTATTATTATCATTGTTGATGTTGTTAGTTTTATTATTATCAATATTTTTCTGCTACTCGTCCCTATTAGATCTTTCTCGTCTATGTCTCTCGTTGAAATACGGCTCAAAATAGACTGAAATGATGTCTCAAAAAGTAGGAGGCGGCTTAAAATAGACTGAAATACTGTGTCAAAAGGTGGGAGACGGCTCGTAATAGAATGAAATACTGTCTAAAAATGAGAGAGACGGCTCGAAATAGACTGAAATACTGTCTCAAAAGGTGGGAGACGGCTCGAAATGGACTGAAATACTGTCTCAAAAGGTGGGAGACGGCTCGAAATAGACTAAAATACTGTCTCAAAAGGTGGGAGACGGCTCGAAATAGACTGAAATACTGTCTCAAAAGGTGGGAGATGGCACGAACTAGACTAAAATACTGTCTCAAAATGTGGGAGACGGCTCGAAATAGACTGAAATACTGTCTCAAAAGGTGGGAGACGGCTCAAAATAGACTGAAATACTGTCTCAGAAGGACTGTACGTTCTCTCCTCTAATCGATGAATAGGGCTGCAGCAAGGCAGTCCTGGGGAGTTGCCTCCCTTTACAAAAATTAACTCCCACTATACATATGGATTTCCTCTTTTTTTTAAACATTTACGTCGGTCAAGGGAGGTAATTAAATCATGCCTAACATTTTATATAACGCCCTAAACGTGCATCAGAAAATGTAAAAACACATCGAAAATGAGGATTTTAGATCCAAATTTCATACACCTGTTTGAAAAAAAAATGGGACGTAATATATTGCACTGGCGTCCGTCCTTTTGTCCGTCTAGCGGTTATTATTATTGTTATTATTACAATGTATTATTATTTCGGGAGTATTCCTCTTATAGTTAACATCCGATCAAGCTGAAACTTGGTTTAGAGTGAGACTGTGATGTGGATTAGTGAATGTGATCCAACAGTTTCTGCAGAGTTACAGTCCCATTCTTCAATTACATGTAGAAACTGCTTTGTTAACTGATAACTCCTCCTAAAGTTTATATCCAAGCAAGCAGAAAGATGTAGCTTCGACGGAGGCAGCGTTCCAGTGATTTTCAGCAGACTTACGACCCGTTAATAAAATCGACTTAGTCATTTCTTAACTCCTGCACTCCTCCACCTACAAAAATGATGTTATGTATACTAGTAATACTTCATGTTAAATTATTTCGATATTAGTTACAGAGTTATTGTTCCTGTTTATCAATTATTAGGAAGCATGATAGAACCTATGCTTTTGATTTATACATGTTATTTAGGGTATGCCCATTTATGCTTCTCCCAATCGGGCTTGAACTTTAAAAGTTACATCTTTTATGTCGAAAATAAAGTGTAATCTTGTTTAACCGTTTTCTTGAAAAGTGCTTGAGCTAGGATGTTGACATTTGGTGCACAGCTAGAGGTTTGGATGTCTAACTCCTAGACTCTTGGCTTTATTTCATAGATCAGTATTTGATACTTTTTCTGTAGTGTCAAATTAGACCCAAAAGTTTCAGTTTTAAAAACTGTCGAACTTCAAAATCCCACGTTTTAAACCCGCCGCCTCTAATCTCGAGAAAACATTTGACTCATAAATGCATTACACACAAGCAACAGTCCAAGGTTAATTTTACGTCAAACTGCCATCTTTGACCCGCATCGTGATAGTAAAGTCCGCGAAACTGAAAAAGTAATGTTTCACAAAATAAATGTAAGATATACTTTTATGATATCAAATTCATCATCATGTTTACATCTAGTAAAATCAAGACAGGCTAGAAATTAGATCATAACGAAATTGACCTTAGTATCATTTTACATGACTTTGAGTTGAAATTTCATACGCAAGAAAGTTTTGACTAATTTATTTATGAATTAATTAAGAAAAATAATAAAATGTCAAATAACCCAAGATCCCAGAAAATAGTGCGGTTCGGTAACTTCTGTTCATCCTCAACTTAGTATAAACAGGCCCCGATGTTATAAAATTTTTATCGTGCTCAACTCAGCTGAGCAAGGAATTTTCTCTGCTGATAAATATGAAATTGCCTACTAATGTTGGCATTTTCATATTCATAAGCAGAGAAAATTTCAAACTCAGCTAATCTGAGCAAGAAAACAACTCTATTTAGCAGTAATTTACTATTTATTAGCAGGTAAAATTTCATGCTCAGCTAAGTTGAGCATTAAAAAAAATTTTATCACCTTGGGGCCTGATGTTGTTGCTGCCATTAGAACCGTCTCGCCAACGCTGTCATACATGTAAAAGTTCATCATTACTTTAATCTATGTGGTCACGAGAAAGAAAACGTAACAACGATACAGTTAGTCATAGAAGTATGCTGAAAAAAATAAGAATCGGCATTTCAAGGTGGAGTCAGTTATGAAAAACACAGCTGGTATTGTGGTATTGAGACGCAAACTGCCGAAGGTTCTTTTCTATGCAGCAATCACAAATCCAATAAAATTGCGGCAATCACAAATCCTTTAAAAACAAAAACAACAAAAAAACAACATTTACTGAAGGAATCAAAAATTCTCTGAATGACTGTGATTTGTTCCCTCCAGTCATGACAAATATATTTACAACGCGTTTCCCGCTAAATCATGAAATATGACGTTGACAATATGTAACAGCTTATGTTAAAGCAATTCGTCAGATTTCCCGACATGGCGGATTTTTTAATTAAGGGATGTTATTAGCTTATTTCTCACGACATATTTATTGACATTTATTGTGCCCCTCATAAAAAAAGATTAATGAGGCTGTCCTGATGAGGCTATAACATTTTTAGTAAAAACTGAATAGAATTTTCAGAATAATTGTCAAACCCCGTCTTACTCGGAACTCTAGCTTTTCTTGGTAAACTTTTTTTTCAGTCTACCTTGTCCTTTGTCGCGGGGTGATATCAAATTGCTGTCGACGGAATCCTGTACTGAGTATTCAAAGGAGTCTCGGTAGCTCTGTGGATTAATTGCTGGCCGCCTGATCTAACGCTCCTGGGTTCGATTCCCGCTGGAGGCGGAAATCCAGTCAACCGTAAATGAGCTCCAAATGCTCACAACCTTTCATCAGCACCCTCCCATGATCCTGATATGAATGACATGTTGTTGAAAAGGACGTGAAATCGCAAGTCATTCATTCGACAATACAGACAATTCAGTCAACAGCATACCAATATTGGTAAATGATATTATTGTTAATGACCGTCGACTGAGCTGATACTGCTTTCAATTGGTCGATAACCACTTTTGCATGTATGGTAAAGCATGACTGGCCCGGTCGACATCACAGGTAGGGAACCTGGTGTCACCTCCCTATTTGTACGAGACATGCAGGTCTAAATATTCCATTTACCACAGTACTGACCTAATAAATTGACAATTGTAAGTCGCTGAATGTATGTCAGACAGTCACTGACCGAGTTACATTCCATAGTGACAACAACGATCATGATGGTATTAAAGGAATCATTCATTGAATCAGTTTTTTGAAAACTTTATTTTGCGTATTCTGTGGATAGAAAAGAAAAATCAAACGAAGACAAATAAAAATTCAACTTGTATATTACAGTAATAATAGCTGCTTTAACTTAGTTTAGCTGTCCTTAGAAATGTGGTACTTAAAAAATATCCAACCACCAAATCTAGACAAGACTGCGCATCCATGTACATGTCTGATTTTTTGCTGGTTGAATGTGTTCCTGTGTCTGTTTCGATGGCATTGGCTGTAACATCCGAACTCCGCTGTTTTATTTGATTGTGTAATAGCATTTTGTTAAGCTTGAATGGGCGGGCTTTCAAGAAAGTACAAGAAGAGTTATTATCAATATTATCGACTCTACCGCGTCGGTGTCCACAACTGGATTGTAGGTTAAAAAGCGAATATTTTAGGTTGATGGATTTGTTAATAAAAAAAGAATGCTCATCTAGGAGCTTCGACATCCAGGGGAGCAGACAAACACTCACAGAAATTGTTCCCCTTTGTAAAAGTGGCGGAGAAAAAAACGTAAGTGTATACACAATCACCAAAGGCGATACATGTTGCTTGACGCATGTGCCATGCAACCATTTTTGTCCCAAGTAGGTTATGTTTGGACGATTAGACGTGTTGCAGGAAACACATTTGAGTGGTTTAGGGTGTTTACACGGTGACAAATGTGTCATGACACATGTGCCGTGTAACATGTACGCCCATCTTGAAGTAAACGGTATACAGGCGTGGCAAAGGTAACGAAATTTTGTTGACTGACCAAATGCATTGGTTCTCGAGCGAAACTATATGATCTGTATCTAAATTATTGTTTTTCAATATGTGGAACTCGTGCAAATGCCGTCTTACCTACTTTTATCATTGGATGGAAATGGAATATTTGATACTTACTGATATAGCCAAAACGTAAACGCCCTTTCAAGCTTAAGAAATCTTAGTACATATATAAATTCATTATTATTATGTTAAATACATGTGAGCATTTGAAAAATAACACTATCATACATTACTCATAACTGTAACAATGTCTTGTTGCAAATAAAAGTTCACGTAAACTAAGAATACAGATCTAGCAAAAAAATGTAATGAATGGACAATGAAAAGACAGGCCAAGTCCATCAATGATAAGCACTTGTCTGGTTACTGCTGCCTTTAACATCTTAAAAATCTATAAACTGCTTTTAAAAGAAATTCGATTTTCTATTTTTCTGATATCAACAGTTTTTAATAAAAGGATATTTTAACTTCTAATACAGTGACGTTGACATTGACGTCCATGGGAATCGAGATTTTAAATATTTTACATTCATTTTAAAAACGTCAAACTCTTTAATGTTTCATTTCATATTGGTTTTTACTTTTTTACCACTGCAAGTTTCCTTACATTGCCTTTAAAATCTTTGTGACAATATTTATTTAATTCTGGAAATGCAACAATTTAAACGGTGACGAATACCATTTTCCACCTACTTTAAGTCATCTAATACCCGAAACCAGATTGTGAAACTCAACAAACTGTGCAAAGACAACCAGAACAAAACAAAATCCTAAGACAGCTCCCTTAAGAAACGATAGCTAAAGACAGACGATCTGAGAATTGAGCCGCGACACGACAAAACCAACAATGTGGTTGTACGCCCAGTGTAGACTCAGATCAGCCTGGGCATCCGCCCAGTCTGATCAGAGTCTTCGCTGTCCGCATGGAGCTAGCTTAGACCCTCAGCTACCCTTTAAGCACTTAGCGAAGACTCTGATCAGATTGGGCGAATGCCCAGGCTGATCTGAGTCTGCACTGGGCGCACAACCACATTGTTGGTTTTCTCGTGTCGCGGCTCAATTAGTCATATGAGGCAAGACAAGCCCAGGGCTTGTAACAGATGACCTAATAATTCAACAATCTTATCAAGCGTCAGTCAAAATATTATCAAGTAAATACTGCAAAAGGGCAGTGTGAGTGACATATCAGTGTTCTGTGGATGCCCAACAAAACAAAATAAGCTACATGCTAAAATTTTACCTAACAAATATGGCAATTTAATTAAAACCAATAAACTTTGCAAACAAAATATTTGATTGCTTTATATAAGAAACATAAAATATTTCTTTTTCAGAGTTATAAACTAAAGACAAATATATTCAAGGTATATATATGCAACAACTGTAAACTATGACATTCATTTTGAGCTGATACATATCAGTATAACGGACATATCAAACCTACTTAGCAAAAGCACAACGTCTAAATAAAGCCGTTTCATCATATTAGCGACTTCATGACGTCGCACCTACGTTGATCAATACGACGTTATTTTGACGTCGTGTGCCTGATGCGTTAGTCCTTCACTGCTGCATACTTCACAGTCACGAACCAACACGCTAGCTAAGGGAATATATGCTTTGTAAAAATCGTCTAAAGTCGGTATCTAGTAGCCGTCCTTTAGTCTGTCTTGCGACTTTCAACTATATAATATGTAATCGTAGTCATTGCAAAGAACAAATCTCTGATACATGTACCAGACTGGTCCACAACTATCAAACATATGGTCCACAACCTAACACTCGTATGGTCCACCTTACAGTGTAAATAATATGCATATCTATCTACCTTAATTATTATTAAGTATTCTAAAATGAGTACACGTACTTTAAAAGAACATATCACGAACTCATAAAAAGTTAATCATAACAGATTGGCCATTTCTCATACTTTGATATATTGATAGATGCCTGCAAAGTGCACAAGACAGGGCACTTGGTGCTGAGCCACTCAGAAGAAAAATCTGTCTTCAGGTACATGCAAAATACGCATTCTGTGCTCAAGTGCATTCTGGTGTACAAGTAGCATATATGAGAAGTTATATGCCACTTGGGTGTACCATAAGTAACAACCAGATATTGAAGATTGTAAAAAGGGAGCAGTCTTTCTCATTTTGTGAACATGTGCAAATTGATCAATGCGTGCACCATCTGCCTTAAAACAGTTTTTCCTGGCGAGAAGGCTCTAGCAGTTTACTTATTTACAAGCATAAGATTTCATCCGATTTCGTCGGGAGACTCCCAAATTTGCCATAGACTGCTGTGCTGAGCAAATCTAGTCTATCGGAGTTAGCTGCCATGATGAAAATAGATGATGAAAGCT
The DNA here is from genome assembly GCA_963989385.1 of Ctena decussata. NCBI lineage: Eukaryota > Metazoa > Mollusca > Bivalvia > Lucinida > Lucinidae > Ctena > Ctena decussata. The sequence continues at coordinate 1,335,055 of OZ022501.1, read as the reverse complement.
ACATCTTAAATCAATACATTCTGACTAATCTTAATCCAGTGCAAACACCGTAACAATATAACTATGGAAAACTCTAATAACAACAAAACACCATACACACAGCAAATCCGAATATATATAAAAACAAACATAAGAATACTACTATATGTACTACTTTGCATAGATTAAAACACGTTTAATATGGTATTTATTAACCGACTGAGTATTACTCAACTTATCTTCGAGATTCACTTTAAAATGTAAGAGATTCAGAAACAACCCAGTGCATCAAAATTTTATCATTAACTCAACCAACTATGAAAAGAATAAAAATAGTTTTGTTCATAGCAATCATAACAGTATAAACTATACTTTAACGTTAGCACTGTTAAGCTGGTATCATGATTTTACCTTTTATAAAATCATAAATTGAGACTTATTATATCTATCATAAATTGAGACTAATAATATTTATAAAATATTTTTTTTCTAAGCTGGACAACGATTTATCTCAATCTAATACACAATTTTCACAGTGAATAGAAACACCTCCATTTTTCTGCCATTTTTACCAAAAGAAACTACTTTTGTGACCTGCTAGTGTCTTCCAGGACCACTAAGCCCTTCCAAACTGAGAGTACTCTTGAAGTGGCAGCAAAAGTTTTCTTCAGCTCTTTGGGGCAGCAAATTCTTCTTTTTAAGAGAAGCCCCAAAGAAACGGATGACAAATTCCTTTTGGCAAGAATTACTTTCCCTGGAGATGGTTCCCATTCACCTTAATTCTTAAAGCACCCAAAAGCAGACGACAAAGTTTACGTCTGCTAAATTTCAATGAAAATGCTTCGTCCAAGTTGTACATGTATCAGGTTGAGAATTCAAAGACTAGAGGGCAAGCAGTGTAGATGAGATGAGGTGGCTCATCATGAGCCACCTCATCTTGATCTACGCTATTTGCGAACTCAACTACTTCGTTTTTTTGGAACTTTAAGGGTTAAACTCGTGTATATCTTAATAGATACTTCATATACTTGTATATTAGCCGCGACACGACAAAACCAACAAGGTGGTTGTGCGCCCAGCGCAAACTAAGATCAGCCTGGGCATCCGCCCAGTCTGATCAGAGTCTTCGCTGTCCGCATGGAGGTAGCTTAGTCCCTTAGCTGCCCTCTAAGCACTTAGCGAAGAGACTGAGCAGACTGGGCGGATGCTCAGGTTGATCTGAGTCTGCGCAGGGCGCACAACCACATTGTTGGTTTTCTCGGATCGCGGCTCAATTATATTTTAATTCTATCACAATTTTTTATATCTACGAGTGTTAGCCAAACTACCAGTCAGCCCAATATACATATACCAATAAACAAACACACATTCGGGAAGGAAAATAACGATGTTTTTCTTCTCTTGATAAAAACATATTTTGTGGATACCTCAGTGAAGTAAGAGGCAAGCCTAATTTACCAGCATCCAGACACAAAATCCATACTAAACTGAGCTGCTGGCCCCTTACAGACATCATGCTGATACCATTTATACCCTGGCAGCCATTCCATATCCAAATAATACAGTACGATCCCTAGATACCCAAGCCTTTAGCATGAGATACCCCATAACGTGCAATGTCTTCCCTGGGTATCATGCTCTGAGATACAGCATGGTTCATCCACCCTGTGAGGTCGATAATCCACTCGATAAAGCTCGTGGATTATTTCTTCGTCCAGGCGGACCAACCATGCTCTATCATAACTTATCTATGCACCCATTTTGGGAAAAGCCAAATCCCTATGATCACTGAAAAATTTGATGCCATGAAAATTTGCATGAACAGCTTGGGGAGATTCTAGAATTGATGGCAACGTTTTATTTCTTAATTCCACCGGGTTTAATACTGTGCGTAAGTCTAATATATGCGCCCTACATAATCATTTTTACTTGATCCGTAATCAACAAGCACAAACAATAAGACGTATGGGTACGTTTCCGTCTTTTTCCACCATTTTTACAACGATGAACAATTTTTTGTAACCCTGTTTGCTTCCACAGATAATAACCCCCTTCCAAAGTGGGTGCACTCTAACAGGAAAGAACTTGTTCCCTGGAAGCAAACTCTTTCCTTTAAGAGTTGTCCCAATTTAAAAGGAAGGAAATATAAAATTGGCAGAGTTGCTTCCCCTCAAAGGATACCTATTCACTTTAACAATAACAATAACGTTTCCTACATAAATTTACGCAGGCTCCCAACCATCTAGTATCACAAACCTTTCGCCTTCTTATATGACACAACAACACAGCACCAATGAGATTCAGCTAAGATATAACAGCTTGATCAGTTTCTAAGACCTAACTGTGAGACTTTCCTCTGAGCATATGTCATTACCACCATACTTGTACCATTGGCCGTAAAGCTACGTATAGTGCCAGGAAGAATTCCTCTGTATAAAGAGAAGAAGCCCTTCTCTCGAATAATCGCTGCCATTCTTCTTAATACTGATACTTTCTTTCTGAAATAATAGACAAAGAAGGATACTCAGAGAACGCTTTTAATGAATTTGAATGACCGCAAACAGAGGTCAGAACACAAGGTATGTCTTAAATAAATCGTTAATTCACTGAAGAATAAGGACAGTATTTCAACTACTGGCCTTTTGCTTGATTGATTGATTGATTTGTTGCTTAACGTCCACGGTAAACAACTATGGTCATGCCGGGACGGTCAGTTAACCTAACCACACTGTTCCTGGGCAGGCTTAGACCTCCTAAGCGGTTAACCAGTACTAAGTGCATATACTTTCGCCAGTAACTGACAACTGCCCTTCTTGAATCAGCGGAAGGAGAAACGAAAGTATGTGGCCAGACCGGGTTTCGAACCCAGGACCTCTGACTTATGAGTCAGGTGCCCTATCGATTGCGCTACGCGGCCCGGCGCCTTTTGCTTGAATGCTTAAAGGACTAATTATATATACTGCATTATTGTGTTTTGTTTTGGGTACGTATTGTGTCTTATCTCTTAGGAAACACTTGAACCCACTTAGCTACCCGGGCTCCTTTCTCGGATATTGATCTGCCCTGCTTCTTCAGAGGTCATGAAAACTTATACATGATCATACATGTATATGGTGTGGTAAATATATCTACATATCATTCACTGTTTCTGTTTGATATTAATTCATTTTATTTTAACCTGATTGCTAATTGATTAATTAACTTTTACTTTATTCGTTAGTTTCTTTAGTTTTCTTTGCATTCTTTGCAGTTTGTTCGGGCTCTGTTTGCTGATGTAAATTGTAGCCATATGTACTGGTCTGCGTACACTGTTTAAAGTCTCCATAGTCCTACCAGTGGTAAAAATCGTCGAAATACAAATCATTATAAAACCTGTACAGCCTTCAGAATGGATGATAATATGTCGGTTGATGTGCATTTTTGTATCGTATAAATGGCAAAAGAGAAAGAGCAATGTATTTTGAAAAAAATGACAAGTCTCTCCATTAAGATACGGGTTTCGTCTCTGGTTCCCCATTAAGCAATGAAATAATGCAACAGCGGCACAATCAATGGGATCCTTGCCTTACATAGTTTTGTACATTGTATTTTCATCACAAGTTAAACGCCTGTACCTTGTATTTTTACCTGCTGTACCTTGTATTTTTACCACGTAATAAAGCTTGTGAAATAGAAAGTAGGTCATTTTGGTTGCCAACTAAAATGACCTAGATATTTTTATATCTTTTTTAGAGGAAGCTCAAGGACGTTTTGATTTTTCAAAGCCGGCCTATCATGATAATAACTAAAGGCGAAACCGTAGTGAGAAGCTTGCAGCGATACCTCACGATAAAGTATTTCATGCTGATAGGGCAATGGGGCCTTTAAAACTGTAAAATAAACGTATAACTTACTCTCCATATCCACTCTGTACCTGAGACTTCATGTATTCAAACGGCCACACAACCCACCAGCCCAGTGTAGCTGACACCCCGGATATTAGGAATGGACCCAGTATAGGTCGTTTAAAATGTTCTGGGAAATTACGTCGTCCAGTGTCAACCAAGATGAAATATGTACACATTAAGCCCATAGTTCTCACCCAAGTCACACCAAAACCCTGAAAAGTATTTGGTTATGTCAAACATTCTCTGGAATCAATACATTTGTTGAATCTGTTTTTAAAGGCAATAAAGCAGACTGAGATTCCCTAGCTTAAAAACGTAGCAAAGTTAACAAGCTGCCACGGAAGTTAACAAATTAACTGAAATAATTAACAGTCTATCCTGAACTTAACAAGCTGCCCCTAATTTTAGTAACGAAGTAAACGAGCTGTCCCTAAAGGTAACAAATTAGCAGGCAAAAATTAACGAACTATCCCGAATTCAACGAACTGTCTTAAATTCAACAAATTAATTGAAACAATTAATGATCTACCCTGAATTCAACAAGGAGCTATTAGCCATTAAAGTGAACAAATTTACTAAAACAATTAACGAATTTAACGAACTGGTCCAGAAGTTAACAAGTCAACGGGATGTACGTTATGCTAGTGGTGTTGAGTAGGCACGTCAGAGAGTTGAGCGACAGACCCGACGGTTATGTCAGTCATTGCAAGTTGAGCGATATAAGCGACTAGCTGTTATACCCAAAAGAGTAAGGAATAACCGTAAGGGCAAAAAAAGTCAACCGTGGCACAATCCAGCAGGAATAAAAGTGGATTTAGCAGTCTTTTTAGAGTGCAAATTGACTGACCTGCACCAGTCATCTAAGTCCTACGCGGCCAAAACCAATTGTACATATACCTGCGTAACTAAGAAGATTACTCCGAGAGGAGGTGTGCCTTCAATGGCAGAATAACTACTACTACTATGGCGGCAAGATAGGCTTTACGAGAGCGCACAAAGAAACATTGAATTTTTCGAGATACATGCTATATGGCAACCTACAGCTCTGCCAGAACTACAGAACCATCAGCCTCATCAGTCATTCAAGCAAAGTCATGCTGGAAGTCATCTTGAACAGGCTTAAACCACAAGCCGAGGAGATAATCGCTGAGGAACAGGCTGGGTTCCGAGCAGGAAGGAGCACCACAGAACAAATCTTCAACCTTAGAATCCTGTGTGAAAAGTATCTCCAACATCAGCAGAATCTGTACCATGTCTTCATTGATTTCAAAAAAGCCTTTGACAGGGTATGGCATGCAGCCTTATGGGCCACCATGCGGAAGTACAATATCAGTGCAAATCTAGTTCGCACCATTGAGCAGCTATACGACAAGGCTACAAGTGCAGTCCTGATAAATAGCAGCACAGGAGAATGGTTCAGAACAACAGTTGGAGTAAGACAAGGATGTCTTCTGTCACCCACCCTCTTCAACATTTTTCTCGAACGGATCATGTCTGATGCTCTGGAAGAACATGAAGGAAAGGTTAGCATAGGCGGCAGAAACATTACCAATCTGCGGTTTGCCGATGACATAGATGCTCTAGCTGAGGAAGAACAGGAACTGGAAGCCCTAGTTGAAAGTCTCGACCAAACCTACACAAGGTATAAGATGGAAATCAGTGCTGAGAAAACCAAACTGATGACAAACAGCGTAGACGGCATCCAGAGGGAGATCAAGGTAAAAGGGCAGAAGCTGGGTATCGTAAGCAGCTTCAAATACCTTGGAGCAGTTGTCTCAGATGATGGCTCAAAACAGGAGGTTCTCTCAAGGATTGCACAAGCCACTTCAGCTCTTACTAAGCTGAAACCAATTTTGAGAGATAACAATATATCTCTTGGATCAAAGGTGAAACTTATGCGCTCCCTTGTCATTTCCATTTTTCTGTATGCCTGTGAATCATGGACCTTGACAGCAGAGTTAGAGAAAAGAACGCAGGCCTTTGAGATGAGATGCTACCGAAGGTTACTGAACATTTCGTACAAGGACCATATAACCAATGAGGAGGTTCGCAGGAAGATCCAAGCAGCCATTGGAGAATATGATGAACTCCTTACGCTGGCTGGTCAAGAAACGGAAACTAAGGTCGTTTGGCCACGTCTCAAGGTCTTCTGGTTTAGCAAAGACAATTCTTCAGGGCACAGTGAAAGGAAAAAGAAGAAGAGGTAGACAGAAGAAGAGGTGGGAAGACAATATCAAGGAGTGGACAGGAATGGATTTTGCCAGCTCAACTAGGGCAGCTGAAGACAGGACAAGGTGGAAAGGGATTGTTTTGAAGTCATCTGTGGTGCCCCAACGACCCAGAAAGGTTATGGGATAGAATAGAATAGCTATATAGAGTGACTTTTTGTGCCCATGGCCTATTACTGTGACTTTTGACACTGTGGCAATGTAAAATATTAAAATAATATAAGTTACAGAATAATATGGGCAAAAAGAAGACAACAGATAAAGGTAAAACTACCCCATCCACCCCAGCACAACAGAAAGCGAGTGCACAGCCGTCTTAGTCGAATGTTGGTGTTACAATACTAATAGTGGGTTCTAGAGCTCAAATATTCTCTCACAAGCAAATATTTTTTATACATGCAACAACCACACGTTGTCAAAAGTCACAATAATAGGCCATGGGAATATTGCAACAACAATATATCAGCAACTGGCCAGTCAACCTCTGGGTTAATCAGCATTGCAAAAAATAATAATAATAATAATAACAAAGACGGTGACGAATTGCCGGTGACGAGGTGGAAAGGCTAAAGCATCAAGATAAAAGTTTCACTAACCGTATATAATTTTCTAAACTGCCATGTTTGCTGTGTTTGTCGTCTAATCTGAAAAAGAAATTCAACATCTTTATTGGCGAAACCGATGATATGGCAAACCAATGCAGCCATAGTAAAGTCCAATTTGAATGTTTACAAGACATTTTTTTCAAACCCAACTAGAAAGAGTCGTTCAGGTCTATGAGAAGATTAACAACAAAGAGCATGGCGTGAAACAAAATATCAGTGACTTATCCTTAAACCAGAAAGTGCCATTCTCATTTCAGTGTCACCTTTTACTTTTAATCAACTTTTACAGCTGTTACACAGCAAGTGCACTAGACGGCAGTATTTTGAAACTAATGTAACACAAAAAATACATTCAAACTGCATGAAATGAAGGTGTTTTGTATTAAAAAATCAAAACAGATCTTTTATATTTAGTCTGTAATGTTCATGCCATAACTTTTAGGAGTGTTTCAATGATGAAAACTTCATGGCATATTTCATCCATAAGAAAATGAAATTATTGCATAAATACCGGTGTCAAATGCTATTAACAGGCATGTCTAAACAAACATAAAACCGTGTATTAACAAGGTGAGTCACGTGCTAATATGACCGCCATTGCGACTTTTCGTATGCAAGTTGCAGGGCAATACTCTAATAGAACAGAAGCAAGTGGGTAGCTTACAGTTGCAGTTATCGATCAAAGACTTTTATGCTAGATTTATACAGAATCAAATATTGTAGAAATTGAAAAGCAGGCGATATCAAAGTGAAAAATTTAGTGAGTATGATTTCGACTTGTGAACTGCTGCTAAGGTTGGACAAAAACTGACGATAGCTGACCATGACCTAAAACAAAGATTTCATAGAAACGCATAGTGCGTGTAGGAATCAGCAAGATAATGGTCATGAGGCATAAAATAGTGCCCAAACATTTTAGTTATTTTATAGCATTGTGGTTGAATTTACGCAAAACTAACGATCAAACATGATTTTTATTCATTGCATTAACATTTGTCCGGTCTCTAGGAGGTTCCCTCGGGACCTGGCAGATATTAAGGCACGAAAAATTATGTTTGATCCCTATAATGTTTATTTGACTTACCAGATTCGAGCAGTCTGATGCCCACTGCTGTTGATACTTTTCTTGAATGAAAGAGAGGAGCGGCTGTAGTGTAGTGGATAACACTCCAGACTACCAATCCAGGGGTCGCAAGATCGACCCCCGCTTCTCCGGTCTTTCGGATGAGACTTTAAACCGAGGTCCCGTCTCAGTATGACCTCGTTGTTGGTGGGACGATAAACCCGAGTTCACTCACTCATTGAATGAAAGAGAGGTTACCTTAGCGAATTCTAAAGGTGTTTCGATAATTGCTCTGGCGGTAGATGACATTACTCCAGCACCCAAGACACGTCTGGATGAAAAGAAAGGGCTTTAACGCAAAAAGACTAACACTTTCAGAAGACAGAATTAAGTGTTGGCTTCCCTGTAACAAGAGCGTGTCGACTCTTAAAGGGAAAAATTTTCTTCTAAACGAGCAAATTGTTTTCCTTTCAAAGATCACCCCATTAGGAAAGGGGGCAGAATTGAAACTGACAGAGTTGCTTCCCCTGAAAGTGCATCCATTCACCTTAAGATGATCGGCTAAATTCCCTCAAAGCAAAAAAGCGTTTCAAATGGATGAAAGGTGGAAGACGATGATCTTAATTATTTGTATTTCATCATGATACCTCCATCGCCATAATCACAAAAATTCACATGATATATGACATGTTTCCTGAAATTCATACTCATTGATTTGTAACATTTCTTGTATTCTTTAATTGCATTACTTTGTATTTGTACATATACATATAAATTTTTGAGGGTCTTAGGGAAGATTGGCTTCGGCCAACTGATAAATCAAGTCGTTACTTACTTATTGCCAAATGCAAGTTTCATTTATTTTCCGTATTAGTTCCCTAGCGCAAGATTAGGACAAACCGACCACTTTTGTGAAATTAGTTCGTTTGATTACAAAAAAGGCATCAATGGAGCCCCAACAGTTTTGCAATGCTACGAGGTAGAACTCGCAAACAAAAAGATTTTTATGATTAAAGTTGTACATGATAATTACATGTACTCACATTTGAAGGCCCGCTGTAAGAGGTATCTCGTAGGTCCAGATTGGTGACCGCTGGCCCAGAAAAGTGTATCTGCAATGAGAACACAAAATTAACAGTAGGCCTCAATAAAACTTGAAAGATTTCTACACTTTTGAAAGAAAGAAGTGAGAGAGTGAGTTCGATTTCTGTAACATATTTTAATATGAAGATATTTGTACGTTTTATATATAGGTCAGAGGCAGCCCATGTTCAAACGGTGTTGGTAGGTCGTTACTGCAGCGCTACAAATCAGCCAGACCTAAGAGAACAGGATAAAAGCGCTCTGGCTGTTAGTGAATGCGACATAGATCACAAAAAGGAGCCGAAACGAATGTCTGACTGACGGAATACGTGGGTCGCTGTGTCCGATACAGTTTCGTACTTCAAGACTTTCCTCCGCCGATGACCTTCGATGAAGAAAAACTAGAAGATAACTAAGCTAGCATCGTGGCGAAAGGGGCATCAAAAATCCATGATTTCAATTTGATTGAGGATCCCCGGTAGCTCAGTGGGTTCAATAAGCGCTGACCCGCTGACTAAGCCGTCTGGGTCCCATTTCTGTTCGAGGAGGAAATCTTTTCAAACGTAAACGGGGTTCCTTTGCACACATCCTTTCATTATCACCTTCCTTTTGTCCTGATACGCCTGAAATACTGTTGTAAAGGACGCGAAATCGCGAGCCATTCATCCATTCAATTTGACTGTTTACTTCTCAACATTTTTTTCACTTTGCCCTGCTCGTTGATAAAGAATACTTCGCTTTCAGTCGGTTTCGTTGCTATGACGTCGATTCGCTAGACGAAAATAGGGGCTTTGCCAGGGCGTTTATATTTGAGCTAGATATTTGCCCCGGGAACATATATTTATTCAATGACAGTTTCCGATAATCCTGAATGTCTTCGGATAAAATGCATTGCTTACGCTGCTTCAAAGACGGCAAACTGTGTTGACCTGTAGATCCCGGATCCCCACAGTGGTGGTATACAGCCCCTAAAACAAAATACAAAAAGAGCAAATCTGTCGAAAGGTATAATCGAAATATGTATGCCCAAACAAAACTGCACAGTAACAGTCTTGTCGGGGCATAAGCAGTTCATTTTACTAGCATATCAAGTAAGACTGTGTGTGAGCAATCTGTGCGTGTCCTGACCGAGCTACTGATCTGCACAGGACGGACTGGTCACGCCTCACAGGACCAGTATTATGATAGGAAGCACGAGAGTTCAAACTCCCTCAAACATGTACTATGACATTAAAACTGAGAGCGTACTCATTAATGTTGCAAAATGTAGTATTATGACAGCGAATTTGTTAAAAAATAGTTTCTCTAGAATGCTCATTTAAAATGGTCCAATAAGCAGATACAGTGCAAACTGTGCAAAAGTCCATTTTTGCCATGATAATATAATTTTCAGGATAACCGCGAAAAATAGCTTTATTTGTATAATTCTGGATTTTCAATATGCGTGCAAAAATTTAAAAAATACACAACATTGCAAGTGAATTCAGATAAAAAAAAAAGGTAATGATAAAACAAGAATTCCGCGAAATGCGGTGTCTCGCTGTCTGCGCATTGTAACAAATTGGAGCTAAATCAGAAAACCCCAGACAAAGTTCATGCTGCTGCCGGCTACGCCGACACCAGAACCAAAAAAGTAACACCTTTGTCTCTTTTCTGCTAGTCGCAATACAATACATGAAAAGCAAACTAATTAGTTAAAATATATCAGGAACTGAAAGGGTGAAATAAATGTTCTGACCTGTACAGGCCAATTGGCCCTTGTGTTCTGAGTGTCTTAAGAAATGTCTGAAACATGTTGGTTTTCTCATAGCCCGCCTGGGCCTGCATCTTCGTCTTTATGGTGTCCCATGGATGACCAACACACGTGTTTGTTACACCAAAGAGCACACCAACTGAAATGATCATTAAAATAGAACACCAATTGAAATTATCAATGCACGTGTATGTTACACCAAGGTTGTCCATCAACTGAAATAACCAGTACATAAATACACGTGTTTATTGCACCAAAGAGAACACCAACTGAAACTATTAATAAGGATGTTTGCTATACCGGACATGAAATGACCAACACAAAGTGAAATGGCCAACTTCAAAAGGAAAACCATCTAAAATCACAAAAGTACGTGCTTACTATGAACACAAACTAAAATGTCCCACACGTTTGTTACACCAAATGAGACCGCGATCTGAAATGACAGAGCTTCAGAATATCTTGGTAATGAAAGTTTACGGTGTCTCGATACACCACGGCGGTTTCAGTGCCATTTTAAGGGAAGCAACGTTAAAACTACAGTCAACTCTCGATATCTCGAACACTGATATCTCAAAGTACCCTCTTATATAAAGATATAGTTTGGACACATTTTCTATTTTTATTTACAAGTCAGCTCCTGTTATCTAAAACTACTGATATCTCAAAGTAAATTTTCTGGTCCCAGAAAATTTACTTTGAGATATCGGTAGTTTTGGATGAATTTTGACTGAGATATCGAGGGTTGACTGTAGAAAGGTGACTCCCTTCTCAAACAAGTAACCAAGTATGACAAGGGAGGCAAATACTTCGATTTAGCAACTCAAAACTACCTTATGATGACTCTTCTTTGCGCTTACGACCAGACTGGTCAAAGTCTTCGGCTTTTGCTATGTAACGTGTTTGAAATGAATAGTATTACCGAGCTATCTGCTAAGTCTTTACGTGTCACCCAGACACAGAACTATGATAATTTTTCTCAGGGCTTCCTAGCCAATAATTGGTACAAGTTAAGAATATGGACAATAGTTTGATTTATAAGAAAATGATTAATGTATTGATTTAAAATGATTTGAAAATAATTTAGTCTAAAGATAATCAACAAAGAAATCACGTATAAGGAAATAGCTGCTTTGCTTTGTCAAAAAATCACAGCACTAAACCTAGTGCACACAGCTCGCTTAGCTTGCAAAACCGGTAGCTGGCTTAGTCAGGTAAAGCAACTAGAGTTAAATTACCTGTAGTAGCTTTCTTTCAGACCTTCTACTTCACCTAGGTCAAAAGCTACTAAAACACTCCACTAGTACGGTATTCACAACAGACCTACTACTGAAAGTAATGCTCACAGCTACCAAACGTTGTCTTCTCCTCAATAGTAACTTGAGCCGGGCAGCACGGCACTTTCCGATCTCTTTCGAGCGTGGAAAGGTCACCTAATTGCCTAGCAGTCAAAGTTATGTTTTGAATGAGAACACTCTTTGTACTGGCGAGCTACCTTCCGATCACCGAAGTGCGTGGTACAGTAGCTACCAGTTTCTGTCGTCTTCGAGTGTTAGACACAGACTGACTTCTCGCCATTGAGTTAATCTTTATATAGTGGTGATGACGGATTATCAGCCTTGACCAATCAAAATTAAGGTGTGTCCCATTTATATCGGACGAGCCTATTTCCTAATAATTATTAACAAAACAAATAGAATATGGGTAGATCAGGTTGTAAATAATCGTAAAACGGCATAAAACGTGCTTTCTGCTACTTAATCAATTAAAATATGATTTGTTATGATTAATTACATTCTTTACTGACAGGAAATTATCTGATTAAAGTGTTTACCAAATTGAATGTTTCCAATCGTGATAGGCGAAATCTCGCAGAACTTTGAGATAAATAACTCCAGTATAAGTATACTTGCAACTGCAGGTATACGATGTAAGACGGTTAGTTTTAAATAAGGGACTACTTTACCTGGATTAAATCTTAAAATTGTCACACTACCCACGCCTCCGACTTCAATCGTCCTCGATTTCTGAAGTACGCTTGTTGCGGATAACTTCAGAAGACTGTTTGGTGGGTTAAAAAGAAACAAAAACAAAAAGGTTTTATTTCAAGGGTATTTATGAAGAAAGAAACTGAATAGCCTTTATTTCTTTTCTTTCAATTCTCCTTCCTTAGTACCTCGTGAATGATTGCCTTATCATTTCTAAAAAATCATAAGCTCTCATATGAACATATGAGCTTCATATTGAAGAAATAAAATTATCAAGCCTTTCTTTATGCAAATATGTTATGGCACCCTTACTTAGAGTTTTATGTTTGCATAAGTAGTTTTAAATCCTGGTCTGATGTAAATTTACTTTTCCATTTTCATGTTAAATTTCAGCTGCCCTACACCTGGCAATCTGAGTCTCAATCTCTTCCTTCCACCAAACTTCATCATAACACCAATTTCATCAATCTCCTCATCTTCATCATCAGATTCTTGCACCTCAGCCATAACACCACATTCAGCCGTCGCTTTTTCACAATGCTTACTTGCAGCTTCAAAATTGACCTCTGTCATAGTTGATTTGTCTTCTTGCAACTTTTCTACTGCTTCTATCTCGACCTTCTCTGTCATTGTACCTTGGTCAATCATTATTTTCCTTTTGCTTGAGTTTACTACCTTAGCACCAGTGACTGTACTTTCAATTTGCGCTTGGTTCTCTTTCAATTCTGCTGCATTCTGAACGTTTCTTTTCAAAGGCGCAAGCACCGGCTCAGGTCTTGTAGGTTTGCTATATACACGACCTTCATAAATATTCTGAACTTTACGTCTATCTGCTTCTGTTGTGGTGTTTTCAATCTCAGTAGCTTTTTCTTTTATCAGTTTATCTGTTGCTGTATTTAGATTGCCATTATCTGACTGTTTACCATCCTTCTTTGCAACACATTCTTCATCTCCTAACTCAATGTCCGGATCAGTCCAGGAGCTTTCACTGTCACTACTTGAACTGTCTTCACTTCCAGATGACGATGTATCCTTTTTCCCATCTGCCTTCATTTGAGATTCATCACTCCTTTTCTCTGACACTGCCTGTACGCCCTGTTGGTGTTTCTTAATCATATGCTGTTCATAGTAAAATTTCTTATTGAACGTTTTCTTGCAAACGTCACAACCAAATTCTTTCATTGTGCAGATTAGGACATGATACTTGAACTCATTTCTGGATTGGAATGTCTCTTTGCAAGTTCCACAGATATATGATGCCTTTCTCGGCGTGTTCTTAGTCTTTGCCATGTCAGTTCTGGAAATAGAAAGAATATAATCTTTCATCCATTCAGGCTTTCTATGCACCCTCTTTTCTTTAGAGAAATCTATCTCATATTCCTGATCATCAGTCATACCGGGCAAAGATTCACTTAAGCCTACATATTCCTGAGCTATATCATTCTCTCTTACTAATACCTGTTGCCTCGCTTTTCTAAGCCGATCACAATGGATCACTTGCACTAAACCTTCTCTCCCACAATTTATTTTGTATAATGCGTTAGACAGTTTTTCAATTACCTGATATGGACCTTTCCAGTATGACGTAAGTTTTGAGGAGCATCCGACTTTCTTAACTGGGAAATACACATAAACTTTGTCTCCAACCTCAAATGTTTCAAAAGAAAGGCTTCCGTCATGATACCTTTTCTGCCTTTTCATACCCTCTGCACTGTTCTGTCTTACTTTTGCATGTGCCATTTCCAGACATTCTTGTAATTTCCAGACCCATTCATTCTGGGGAATGTTCTTTATAGCTGGCGGCATTTCATACATTATGTCTAGAGGGCAGGTTGTTTCCCGGCCAAGCATACACATATTTGGAGTAACACCAGTGGTTTCATGCTCAGTTGAGCGATATGCCATCATAACAAACTGTAACTGCTCATCCCAGTTGCTGTGGTTTTCATTTACAAAAGCACTAAGCATAGCTGTTAGTGTTTTGTTAAAGCGTTCCACCATACCATCTGATTTCGGATGATATGGGGTAGTTCTTGTCTTCGATATTTGCAGTAATTTGCACATTTCTGAGAACAATTTATTCTCAAATTGTCTACCCTGGTCAGAATGGATGGTATATGGTATGCCAAACCGTGAAACAACCTGTTCAATTAATACTGAGGCACATGTACGTGCCTCCATATTAGGCATGGCATGGCATTCAGTCCATTTTGTGAAGTAATCACCTATCACCAGGATGTAGCGATTTCCTCCGTCGGTTATAGGGAGTTCACCTAATATATCGATGGCAATACGTTCCATCGGAAAACCACTTCTCACAATTTCCATGGGAGCTCTTTTGGACTTTAGTGGCTCTTTTCGCCTAGCACAGATGTCGCATCCACCTATATATGTTTTCACATCATTCTGTAATCCAGGCCAGTAATAGCTTTGTCTTATTTTACTTAACGTCTTCTTTATGCCAAGATGACCTGAGGCTTTGATATCATGTGAGTATTTCAGAATTATTCGGCGGTGACTTAGTGGAATAATTCCCTGCCAGTACACTTCATTGGTGCCTAAAATGTCCCATCGTCTCATAAGAATTCCATTCTTTACAACTAATCTTTCCCACTGAGAAAGAAGAGACTTTTGGTAATAACTTTCACTTTCTATTTCCTTTCGTTCAGGTTTCTTATTTGACACAACCCATTTTCTTATCTTTGATATGTCTTTATCTTGATCCTGAGCAGATTTCAGGTCAATTACTTGCTCTTCTGTTACCTGCGCTACCTGCTCGAGCATTTCAGTCTTTTCTACAGAGTCGTCATCTTGTTCTTTCGAGTACATTCCACACTGTTTACATCTTATTCTACTCATTCCATCTGCATTTTTGTGGGACCTGCCAGGACGGTGAACAATTTTCATTTCAAATGAAGATAGAACTTCTAACCATCTCGCCACCTGTCCTTCAGGATTTTTGTACTGCATCAGCCAGCGCAGCGATCCATGGTCCGTTCTGATGGTAAATCTCTTGCCATACAGGTAGTGTCTGAAGTACTTGACAAAGTGTACTAGTGCATACAGTTCTTTCCTCGTAACACAATATCTTCTCTCAGATTTCGTCAGTGTCTTACTCGCGTATGCTATGACTCGCTCTTTGCCATCAAATACCTGGGATAGGACGGCCCCAATAGCAAAATCACTGGCGTCCGTATCCAGTATAAACTCCTTGGTAAAATCTGGATGGGCTAATGTGGGTGCTTCACATAAACAGTTCTTAAGTGTTTCAAACGCCTGGCTGCACGTACTGGACCAAACAAATGGTTGTCCTTTAGCAGTTAGATGGTGTAGAGGTTTGGCTATGTCAGCAAACCCTAAAATGAATCTTCTGTAATAACTGCACAAACCAATGAACGCTCGTAACTCAGTTACATTTTTCGGTTCTTGCCAATCTCGAACTGCTTGGATTTTCTTAGGATCTGTCTCAATTCCTGACGCTGATACTATGTGGCCCAAATATTCAACTTCTCTCTTAAATAACTGGCACTTTCTTGGCTTCAGCTTTAGTCCTGCTTCTTGCAGTTTGCTCAATACACTATCCAGGTTAGTTAGCATTGCTTCAAATGATTCCCCATGGACAATGATGTCGTCGAGGTAAATCAAACAGATTTGCCAGTTCAGGCCGGCTAAAACGGTCTCCATCAGCCGTTCAAACGTTGCCGGCGCATTACAGAGTCCAAATGGCATAGTTTTAAACTCAAATAGACCGCGTCGTGAGGTAAACGCTGTCTTCTCTCTATCTGCCTCATCAACTTCTACCTGCCAATACCCTGCGTTAAGGTCTTGGCACGAAAACCATTGTGCTCCAGAAAGCTGTTCTAACGAGTCATCTATTCTAGGAATGGGGTACGAATCCTTCACTGTCACATCATTTAGTTTTCTATAATCAACGCAGAAGCGTTTCGTCCCATCCTTTTTGGACACAATGACAATACCGCTGGCCCATGGACTCGACGAAGGCTGAATCACGTCTCTATTCAGCATATCATCTATCTGCTTATCGATTTCACTGTTAAGATGTACTGGCGTTCTCCGCAATGGCTGTTTAATCGGATGTGCATTTTCTGTATTAATTTTATGTCTAACAATACCAGTTCTCCCCAGATCTTCATCAGATTTTGAGAAACTATTCGAATATTTCTTCAGCAGTTTTGCTACCTCTTCTCTCTGCTCTTCTGTCATTCCAACAATTGTTCTCTCATACAAATCTTTCAAATGCTCAGGAACAGTTTCTTGCTTCGCCGGTTTAATACAGTGACGTTTAACTTCACAGACAGGACTTAGAGTAGCTATATTGGTACATTTTCGTATTGTCTGTGGTTCATCAGTAACATTCATCAGTCGCAAGGGGACGAATTCATTGCCTTGCACGAGTGCTCTTGCCACTAATCCTCTGTCATCCCTTTTCGGTGTTTCATATGGCTCTACTATATACAAGTCATTTGTTGATTCAACCAAACCTACTACGCTACCTTTAATTATTCTCTCTGATCTTGCTGGAATAATTTCATCTTCTTTAGCCACTATCCTATGACACCCTATCGATCCTTTGCAGCTTAAGTCACATTTCTTTCCTTGAATAATCAAAACATTATTTTCAACGTCTACTGTGCATCCATGTCTTCTCATGAAATCAAGGCCAATTAATAAATCATTTTCCACATCTGCAACAACAACATCAGCATCGTAGCTTTCTTCGCCAATCTTTAAGCTGACTGTTGTCTTGCCTTTCACCTCAAGTGCTGCCCCAGATGCAGTGACAACAGTTCTATTATATTCAGGTAACATGCCCTGTTTACTTAAACTCGAGCTTTCCCACACTCTGGTAGACATAACCGTCAGTGAAGCTCCCGTATCAACAAGCGAGTTTAAAATCAGACCACTGAAGTTAACATGGACATATAGACCAGGTCCAACAGAATTGGCAGTCGCAGGAGTCTTTTTATTACTGTCTTTTTCATTTTTTGAAACTTCAGTCTTTCGCTTAGTTACATTCCTACTTTTTAACTTCGGACAATTTGAACGAAGATGAAATTTTGATCCACATTCAAAACATTTTCTCTCCCACCTTGCATTAGGCTCTTGCCTTGTGTTCACAGGCCTTGGCTCACTGTTCCTGTATCTGTTCTCTCTGGCAAACTTTTGTAACTCCTTTTCCAACCTCTCTACGGTTGATTTTAGCTGTTGCAGATCATCTCCACCTTGTTTAGCCTTCTGTTCTTGATTAACTTGGCTCGATGAAGCTGCATTTAATATGCCCTGGCTTTCCAGTTTTGACTTCTCAGCCCTATTAAACGCTTCTAGCTCAACTGCGTGCCTCACTGCATCATTTAAACTGGTAGGACGAGCCTGTTTAATTCTAAGTCGCATGTCCACGCTAATTAAGGAGTCAATAAACTGATCTTTCGCCAGTGTCTCTCTTAATTCTGAAGTAGCTGTAGGGTATGCTAAATTAGTTAATCTCCTGATATCCTGTCCTAACTCAGATAAACTCTCCGACGCTTTTTGCCTCCTTTCTCTCAGTTGAACCCTATATAATTCTGTCTGATTAGGAGGGGAGAATCTGTCTTCGAGAGCTTTAACAAGTGAGTCATAGTCTTTCGACTTCTCTGACAAATTACCCATCACACCCTGAGCTTGTCCTCGTAAGGCCACGGCTAAATATAGTCCTTTCTCAGCCTTGGTCCAGTTGTTAATTTCTGCGCATGTTTCAAAGTGTGCTTTGTAATCGAGCCATGAACTGGACCCATCGTATGTGGCAGCTTTTACAAACATAGTTCTACCTTCTTTTGGCTGTCTGGTGGTGGTATCTTTGTCGTCTAACCATTTAATCAATTGGCCTCCCTGAACAGGATTTACGTTTGCTGATGGTGTTCTACAAGGTGAACTTTCATGTTCGAATTCCTTCTTTACCTGTACTGGGAACTGAACGTTTCTCTCTACCTGAGGTTGAGGTAGTCTTTCTGCCTGTCTCTGCATTTCAAACTGCATCTGCAGCTTGTCAATGTTACGCTGCTTTCTGAGTTCTTCATTTTCAAACTTCAGCATTTCTATTTCTTGAAGTAAAGTCTCTACTTGGATATCGCGGTCCATTTCTGCCATACTCAGAGGTGTAAGTCTCGGCAATGGTGGTTTTGTCGATCTATCCCACCGCTGCCACCAAATGTAACGTGTTTGAAATGAATAGTATTACCGAGCTATCTGCTAAGTCTTTACGTGTCACCCAGACACAGAACTATGATAATTTTTCTCAGGGCTTCCTAGCCAATAATTGGTACAAGTTAAGAATATGGACAATAGTTTGATTTATAAGAAAATGATTAATGTATTGATTTAAAATGATTTGAAAATAATTTAGTCTAAAGATAATCAACAAAGAAATCACGTATAAGGAAATAGCTGCTTTGCTTTGTCAAAAAATCACAGCACTAAACCTAGTGCACACAGCTCGCTTAGCTTGCAAAACCGGTAGCTGGCTTAGTCAGGTAAAGCAACTAGAGTTAAATTACCTGTAGTAGCTTTCTTTCAGACCTTCTACTTCACCTAGGTCAAAAGCTACTAAAACACTCCACTAGTACGGTATTCACAACAGACCTACTACTGAAAGTAATGCTCACAGCTACCAAACGTTGTCTTCTCCTCAATAGTAACTTGAGCCGGGCAGCACGGCACTTTCCGATCTCTTTCGAGCGTGGAAAGGTCACCTAATTGCCTAGCAGTCAAAGTTATGTTTTGAATGAGAACACTCTTTGTACTGGCGAGCTACCTTCCGATCACCGAAGTGCGTGGTACAGTAGCTACCAGTTTCTGTCGTCTTCGAGTGTTAGACACAGACTGACTTCTCGCCATTGAGTTAATCTTTATATAGTGGTGATGACGGATTATCAGCCTTGACCAATCAAAATTAAGGTGTGTCCCATTTATATCGGACGAGCCTATTTCCTAATAATTATTAACAAAACAAATAGAATATGGGTAGATCAGGTTGTAAATAATCGTAAAACGGCATAAAACGTGCTTTCTGCTACTTAATCAATTAAAATATGATTTGTTATGATTAATTACATTCTTTACTGACAGGAAATTATCTGATTAAAGTGTTTACCAAATTGAATGTTTCCAATCGTGATAGGCGAAATCTCGCAGAACTTTGAGATAAATAACTCCAGTATAAGTATACTTGCAACTGCAGGTATACGATGTAAGACGGTTAGTTTTAAATAAGGGACTACTTTACCTGGATTAAATCTTAAAATTGTCACAGCTATACTAGTGCGAACAGGAAGGAAGGACACTGATCAGAATGAACATAACTGATTCTCTGAAAATCTGGAAACTAATACTCAATTGAGTCAAGCTATGATTAAAGGACCTTTATTTAAAGCATGTATCAGGGTCAAGTCATGTGAATTCGGACAGCAGGTAAATTCGGACAGTGACTTTGTTTCCTTTATATGCCAGTTGTGTGGAATTAAAACAAAAATAACTGGGCAAACATTGAAAATCCTGACGAGACGGCTCATTATGAGCCGTTTCATCTGGATTTTCACTGTTTGCAATGGTATGTCCGAATTTACCCGCTGTCCAAAGTTACCCGACTCGACCCTATCGAAGAAGGGAAAAATATGAAGTGAATCAGCGTTTTGTTGCAGCATGATACAGGGATATTTTGCATATTCATGAAAATGTACAACGTCCTTGGTTTAAGAAAATTACATGCTAAACTTGCATAGTATATTTTTTGTATTATGGGCAGTTGTATACACGCATACGCTTCACTATAACTATGTCAAGCATATTCACTGTCACCAAATTTATGACATTTTCACTGCATTGCATTCATGTATTTTTAAATATGCACATTTCTAAGCAAATCACTCTGACCGCCAATTTTTAGCTCACCTGAGCCAGGGAGCTTATAGGATAGGCAGGCTCCGTCGTCCGTCCGACTGTCGTCCGTCCGTCCGTCAACAATTTCAAACGACTTCTCCTCTGAAACCACTGGGCCGATAGCAACCAAATTTCATGTAGCACCTCTATGGGGTAGGGGAACGAAAAGTTGTTCAAACGATCCTGGTCACATGACCAACATGGCCGCCATGCCCATATATGGTAAAACCCCTTTAAAATCTTCTTTTCCAGAACCAATAGGCCGATGGCCTTGAAACTTGGTATGTAGCATCGGGTAGACGAGTTGGTTGGTTGGTTGATTTGATGCTATAACGTCCACGGTAAACAACTAAGGTCATGTCGGGACGGTCAGTTAACCTAACCACACTATTCCTGGGCAGGCTTAGACCTCCTAAGCGGTTAACCAGTACTAAGTGCACATACTTTCGCCAGTAACTGACAACTGCCCTTCTTGAATCAGCGGAAGGAGAAACGAAAGTACGTGGCCAGACCGGGATTCGAACCCAGGACCTCTGACTTACGAGTCAGGTGCCCTACCGATTGCGCTACCCGGCCCGGCGGGTAGGCAAGTATTACCAAGATTGTTCAAATTATGACTTTGGGTTGACCTTAACCTTTTACGGTAAGGTCAAATTTGTTTTCTGTTGCTTTTATATGGGAAAAATTTCTTGGAAACTGTTAAAAATTTTGACCTGAAAATTGGTATATACAGTCATCTTAATGAGTACATGAAAATTAATACATGTATGTACAAGAGGTCAAGGTCATTCTTTGACCTTTGACCCTGGTCTCTCATATCACACATCTACTCAAAAGCCACTAGGCCAATTGTAACCAAATTTCCTACAGAGCCTCTAGGGGCTGAGGGAACGAAAATTTGTGAAAACGGTCTGGGTCACATGACCGACATGGCCGCCATGCCCATATATGGCAAAACCTTTGCACTTGTTCTTCTCAAGAACCAAATGAGAGACGGCCTTGAAACTTGGTATATAGCATCAGGTACTTGAGTACTATCAAGATTGTTCAAATGATGACCTTGGGCTGACCTTGACGTTTTTAAACGCAAGGTCAAGTATGGGAAAATGCTAGATAAGTTTGGTGATTTTGAATATGTGAATGTGAATGGCGAGACAGTGAATGTGAATGGCGAGACACAGGGACTGATGTCTATATGTGTGTAACATATATGATCCGCGACACGAGAAAACCAACAAAATGGCATGTTTGCCTAGCGAAGACTCAGGTCAGTCTGGGCATTCTCCCAGTCTGATCAGACTCTTTGCTAAGCACTTGCGGATGCCCCGGCTGATCTGAGTCTAAGCCTGACGCAATGCCACTTTGCTGATTTTCTCGTGTTGCGGCTCATATATACATACTTGTAAATGTATGTATGATTTCAGGTTTTATAGTGTCTGGTGCAATATATAGAAATCGATTGTATCTGTGGTCGACTGGTCGTCCCCTTCGCGTCTATTTTATGGCTCTTTAAAAATTATTTAAGTCATTTTGGGCTCAGGGAGGAAATGAATGCGGCTGAGTGACCCAGACGGCTTACCTGTATGAGCCGGACTTTGTCTTTGTTTAAACATGTAGCTGTTTAGAAAATCGTGTACGCATGAAACCTGTAATCTGCATCCTGGTTCAATGTGCATTTAAAGCCATTAACATGCAAAAAATGGAGACTGTTTTTCTGCTTACCTCTTTTCTAAAATATACGAGCGTATATGTGCATCGGGCGATGTGCATTTACTGTGATTTGTATAGAATCATCAAGGGTTCTCTCTTAATGTCGTTTTCTAATCACAAAAAATGAAAAATAAAATTGTTCGATTTCACCTCCGAAATTTTGTTTCCCCTGAAGCTCTGTTGCAATCAAATGCGCGTTCAACAGTAACGCAATATACGCCTCACTCAGCAGTGTCAGTTTTATTGCATACTACAGTTCAGGTGAATCGATACATTTTCAGGGGAAGCAACTCTACCATTTTCATTTTTGCCTCCCTTCACTATAGGGTCTATCTCTTAAAGAATATAATTTGCTCCCATGGGGAGCAAATTTTTTACTTTAAGAGTAGACCTCGTGTTGGAATGACCTCTTCGCCCAGGGAAGCAACCAGGAAGTCACAAAGTTGTTTCCCTTTGTAAAATAGCGGTAAACATGGCGGTGCACCCATACACCCTAAGATACCTATCTCCATGCACAGACTGGTCCAATGGTATGTGCAGAGTTCTAGACAATATTCCTGGGGCAATTTCTAGTAGTTCTGCACAAACCTCGTAAAATAAATGCTGTGTTGTGTTGAACAGTGTCCTCCCATTAGAATCACTCACACGATCAGTATCAAAACATGTGTTTCATGCAAAATAAGAAGATAACCACAAAGTCCTAATGAAAGAACTTCTTTATCTTGAGCTCTGATCATGTGTACATTAAATGATCATTTCAATGACAAAAAGACAATGTCATAACTGAATATAAAAACATGAACAAGGACAAACCTCCTAATCCTATAGCTCCTTCTTTGAGCCAATGTGTACGCTTTTCGCTGTGTGTCATTTTGAGCCAATATGTCAGACAGAAACAAGAAGCTTTTCTTGCACCCAGGCGAGATCTAGAGTCATTCAAACCATTCAAGGAACAATAGAAAACATCGAGGACATTTAACAATTATTTTATTTGTTTACGCGTGTAAATTATTTCTGTGTATACACATTATTTTTACTACGACAGTTTTGATTGGTCGCTGAACAGGTAAGTGTAATACAGTTATCCAATTGTAAAACGTCTTTCAAGACACACCTTCGCATAAAAGTACCTTTCAGTCATCCAATGAAATCTGTCTTCGCTTGACACACCTTCTTTGGGTCTTCTTAACCCCTATCCCGTTCCATAAGGTCTAAACCCACTGTGTCTAAACCCCATTCAAGGCAATAATCATAACACATCAGAACACTTCTGGAAAAAAAAGACATAATTCTCTCCCCGCCTCTTCCTCGACCTGGTGTATAAACATTTACTACACGCCCCAGTCCCCCGCCCCCGCCCCCCACCCCCACCTCCCTCGACCATGAGAGACTGGGAAGTGTTAATACTGAGACAATGATGGATTGGTAGATGACTTGCGATTTAAGATCCTTTTCAATCGTATTTCAGTCAGATCAGGACGATGGGAGGGTGATAATGAAAGGCTGTGTGCAACGTAACCCCGTTGACGAAAAAATCCGCCTCCAGGAATCGAACTCGGGACTGCTTGATCAGCAGACCAGCGTTTAACCCACTGAGCTAGCACCTGAACGTTGAGATAAACGAGTTTATCTTCTTCATCTAGCTCTTTTATCTGTCTTTTTAATCTAATTCCCGTAAGTTCCTTTTATGCAGTGTTTCTTTCTGTATTTGTTCAACTCTCTCTCTCTCTTTTTTTTTCTTCATTTTTCACACTTCTTGCTCATTTACCGCACCCACATTCACACTCTATATCGTAGTTTTGAATGAATTCCGATGTCTTCAATTCGGAATTCCGACGAAATTCTCACCTGAGCGTTTTTATATTATTTATTTATCTTTTATACCCGCGCAAACGTTGTGGTTTGCAGTGGGGTATACTGTTTTCACGTTGTCCGTTCGTCCATCCGTCAGTGACACTTTTTTTCTTAACGCAGTGATAGATATTCATCAATTTTTGCAAACACATTGATATCAGTGAGGTGTTCGTACCTACATAAGAAAAAGTTCAGGCTAGGGGGCAATTATCTCAGAGCTTTTGCCGTTTGTAAACATTTCTTAATGCACTAAAAGCTTGTGTGCATACTTTCTCTTTAACTTTAACTTTTTTTCATTATTATTTTCGTCCGAAACAAGAGAGTTTTCTTTACTGACCATTACTGTCGGGGTATCTAATAACTATTGCTTGCTTCCTCTCTGACCTTTTTCCATTTATTTATTTATTCCCGATGCATTTCAGCGTGACGGAATTCGGTATATAGGAATAACTGTTCTATCTAATATCTGAGGGCGGGGGGAAATGGTCCCAAAATTGACAAGTTCTGATAAAATTTCATTATGCAGCTGGGTACTTGTATTTTTAAGGCAGGGCATTACTATCTGGTAAAACTATTAAATGCATTATTTTAACCGTAGAACCCCTGGACTCCCTCATGATTTCAGATGGCAGGATAACATGCAAAAGGTAGCGCTGTAATACTTGACCCCAGTAATTATTTAGTCTACCTCATGTATAAACATTTATATTGTGACGCTGGTGTCAGTACGAAATATTTTGCAACTGCCTAAAATGTGTCATAACCTTTTAAGGTGAGTATATACTCCTCCAAGGGCAATCATTCTGCAGAGGAAATATTTACCTCGCTTCTGAGACGCGTTATTCTATTCCCAGCTGGAAATAAAAAGATAAAAAAACAACAACATGAAATTCTGCTAAAGGACAGCCAAAATATAGCATGTGCCATTCGACTGATATACACGTGGAAGTTATGAAAACATGTTGAGTTATCAGAAAATTCCTGGAAGTGACCAAACCGAAATTTCGGTTTGGTCACTTTCAGGAGTTTTTGGTAACTCCACCAGTAGGCCTATATATTTTACAAAGCTGACATTTGTTCTAAAATTCTTTACATATATAAGAGTCAAAAAGTATTTACATATTTTGGAAATGTTGAATTTAAATTCCCAAGAGGGGGCGGAATTTCGCGTTTACCAGCCGTGAATTGAGAGTAACTCTTGGAGTAAACTTCGAGAAGAAGGGCCCTGCCGTCTCTACTGTCAAAACACCATGCAGCCAAAGCATTGTCGGGCATCATTACACCTTAAAAGCAGTTTCCAACGGCATTTCGAAATTCATCTTTGTAAACGCGGCCAAGAATAAAACAACTATATAAACCAAACGGTAAAATAAGCGAAACGCTGCAAAAAAAAAAAAAAAAACTCTAAAAGGTATAGGCGCTGAAACGAGTAGAGAGATTAAACTATGCCCTCAAACATGGATCAGAAAATTCAACTGGGATGTAGGCTCTGTACATAAAAATCATTAATATCTTTAGAAAAGTTGGATATTTAGAAATGAAGTAGCTGCTTATAAGTTGCGAAAATAGCCAGTCGCGCCAAAAATAAAAGGCGGGGTCTCAGGGTCGCGGGGGGGGGGGATAGGAGGGGGGGGGGGACAGAATTTCAGTCTCAATTCTAACACCTAAAATCGCCGAACTCTTTATTCAGTTTCTTCAATATCCTCAACCGGTGTTCAAACCACGGGGGGAGGGGGGGGGTCACTTCCATTATGAAGCAGGGTATATTTGTGCCGCTGGAATAACCCTATTTATTTGATCTGCCAGATACATCAATAGGTATGATTTTACAGACTAATATACACGAATAGGTCTTATTTCTCCAAGCTCTGTATATAAAAGCCAGTTTTTCTGATTTTTATTATCAAAAAGAAACAAATATCAATTACAAAGACAAAAAGTGTTCTCAGCATACTAATTTCTTGAATTTTCTTCAAGGCTTAATGGCAAATTCATGAGCTAATCTAAGCACTTTTTCTGCAGTAACCATGAATAGGGTCCAAATTTGATACAAAATACATGAAAAGGTATATATTTTGGCATTTGTGTTATACATGAATAGGGTGGGTTATCAGTGTTACAGCGGCACATCTGTGCCCCTTTAAAGACCAAGTGGCCCCCCTCGTGGTTCAAACGCGTGTAGTACCACCAAAACTGAGCCACATCATGTGATTTCCAACAATGTGGCATTAGTGGCAAGCAAAGGCTCTGATCAGACTGCACAATAGTGCAGTCTGATCACAGCCTTTGCTTGTCACATCAGCCTTCTATGGAAGTGGCCCAAGCCAGCAGCGAGGTCTCTGGTTACCTTTGTGATCGAAAAGGATGATCTGAATATCACATGATAAAATTGCCACTTTACATGTTGACTTAGTGACTCAACCGTATATTTCTGCAAAATAGTGCAGAGGCCGGCGTCTGACCAAGGTCTACGACGCCCAAGGTCTACGGTATTTGCATAAAACTGGTAGCTATTGGTGAATAAGTAGGCCGGACACCCCTAAAATGATGACTCGACTCATCCAATTTATCAGGATAGAAGAGTTGAATTGGAATAAATGGGTTAATGAAATGATTATGAGAGTTGCGACAGTCAGTGGAACAAGTACTCCGGCATAGCTTGTGCGAACTGCAAAGACTCAGATCAGCGTAACTAAGATGAGCTTACGCTGATCCCTTCGCAGGATCTATCTACGGATTCTGAAGAATCTATGTAGCGGACGGGGATAAAATGCCTACTTAAACATACACTGCAAGTAGTCCGCAAGGGAGACAAGTCAGAGTGATATTTCAGTGTGATTTCAAGTAGCGGTGCTGTTATACAACTTTTTAATGGCATAAGTTCATGGGCGTGGTCAAACACTCTCACACTGTGTATACTGTTATCCACATAATAGTGTCAATCATGGGCGTGACATATGGTCTATTCGCTATCGCTACACTACGAACACTGTTATCGAGATCATGAAAGGGTTACATGCGTACTATCTCTAGATGGATGGATGGGCGCAACATGTTGACGAGAGGTTTACAGTCTGGATTCATAATCCAGCGCTCGTCTCAGCCTGAGGCTGTGGATGCAAACTTTCACCAAATCACTCTGTTTTATTATTATTATATATTTATTTATTTTAAAAATAGATCAGCATTAGCAGTGCGGATTGTTGAGTAAGAATTTACTGCTTTGAGGTCAATTGTATTTAGTAGATTATATCACGAGCGCGGAGCGCCACTGATATATTCCACGGCCGCTTATCTCCGTCAGCACAACACCGTGTTGTGTATAGGAAAATGTGCAGGAGATTTCCGGTGGTTCTGCAGGCGATTCGAAAATAAAGGTCACGAAAGGTAGGTGTCTCGGTTTAAAAGGGATATATTCTTTTCCAGCGTAAATCAAAAGAAAAGGAAAATGTCATGCAACCCTTCAATCGTTTTTCTATGAATATGAGTCTTGATCGAAGCCAGATTCTCAGTTATACAACAGATTTCCATTTTTTCCCGGAGCGAGGTCATGGAAGTGGCCGTTTTGTTGACATGCAAACATTTCAAATTTGCATTCCTGAAGTCGCCGAGTATTTATGTTTTCATCTATCACCTGTATATTAAAGGTCTCTCATATAAGTACCAGTTACGAGACTAAACAGAATTTGCTACCTTCCTTCAGCCCAGATAACGAAAGTTGTTGTGGAATTCGTGATCCAGGAGATCGGTGGTGCTGAAGGCGATAGGTGGCGGTGCAGGAGATTGTTTTATGTTGTGCCACCAATGACCGTTTTTAACTGTTTTATAACGTAAATAATGTAGTAGCATGACATGGTACAGATTCGCACAGCTTTCAGATTCGTACACTTGGCTGTACAATGCCTCTGCTGCATTAAGCATGCTAATTAAAATGAAAATAACGACTCCAGCAATCAGGGGATTGAATTATCAGTCAATCATTTGCACTGCAAAGCTTCTGTTAGAACTAAATGGTACGAAAGTAATGCTAGTTTGTCAATTGGGTACTTACATTCGTCCCACTTTCTTTGTTTAATTACATTGTGCACACGGCCACCAATCCAGCTCATTCATCGCATATACCAATAGGGCAAAACTTTCTGTTCCTTATTTTTGAGACCAAAATTCGATAAAACAGGCAATGCTATGCGATGGAACATTCATTGGAATTTTGGACACAGGTATTGGTTTATAAAGAATTTTATGCTTGACCGTTTGAAATGCTTTGTAGCGGAAAAAGGGCACTTTCTCCAACTTCAACGCAGATTCTCCTTTCAGTCTGTGATCCAGAGCATTACTTTTAAGGTATGTTGTAGGTCGAAATCAAGGTTATCGCATAGCATTGTCAGGTTCAAAAAAGTGGCTACTAACAAGAAAAAAAAACAATTTTATTGAATTCAAGGTCCATCTCATTCATACTGCAAACAATGAGTGAGATAGACCTTAAATTCTATAAAAGCTTTAAATTTTCTTGTTAGTGAATAATTTTTGAAATCCGATAGTGCTATGTGATTACCTCGATTACGACCTACAACTTAATTACCTTAAAAATAATGAAGTTGACGAAAGTGCCCTTTTCCCCACGTCAAAACATTTCAAACCGCCAAGTATAACATCGTTTATTAAACAACACCAGTATCCAAAAGTCCAATGGATTTCTCATCGCATAGCATTGCCGATTTCTGATTTTAGTCTTAGAAAGAAGGAATAGAAAGGTTTGCCCCCATTGGTATATACGATGAATTGAGCTGGATTGGTGACCGTGGTGTATTGATCTGCTGACATTTGCAACTACATTATTTACGTTATAAAACAGTTAAAAACGGTCATTGGTGGCACAACATAAAACAATCTCCTGCACCGCCACCTATCGCCTTCAGCACCACCGATCTCCTGGATCACGAATTCCACAACAACTTTCATTATCTGGGCTGAAGGAAGGTAGCAAATTCTGTTTAGTCTCGTAACTGGTACTTATATGAGAGACCTTTAATATACAGGTGATAGATGAAAACATAAATACTCGGCGACTTCAGGAATGCAAATTTGAAATGTTTGCATGTCAACAAAACGGCCACCTCCATGACCTCGCTCCGGGAAAAAATGGAAATCTGTTGTATAACTGAGAATCTGGCTTCGATCAAGACTCGTATTCATAGAAAAACGATTGAAGGGTTGCATGACATTTTCCTTTTCTTTTGTTTTACGCTGGAAAAGAATATATCCCTTTTAAACCGAGACACCTACCTTTCGTGACCTTTATTTTCGAATCGCCTGCAGAACCACCGGAAATCTCCTGCACATTTTCCTATACACAACACGGTGTTGTGCTGACGGAGATAAGCGGCCGTGTATTCACTTATAATACAAACGACCGACAAATAGTGAACTATTATTTAAACAATCCATTGCTAGAGCTGAACTATTTCGGTTCTACCACTCAAAAACGCTGAAAAGTGTTCCAAGCATTCCGCCAATATCCTTAACTGTCTCAAAGATAAATGTGCGCTTTTATGATAATTTTAGTACAGAGGAAAAGAGACGTTACATCGTCAAGAACGTTACTGAACGTCACCCGACGTCACCAAATACGCACTGTAATCAATAGCAAATTACATCAGCAATTAGACCCATGCGCTCCGAAACATTAAATTTTCGCAGAATGAAACACAGACACTTTCCATTGCTTCTATAGGCACACTGTATGAGAATTTTTATGATATTGAAGTGAAATAGACATAGGCCTAATAATTGTTTGGGGAAAAAAAAGCAAACACAAAATAATAATCAACGGAGGTTTGAGGTAATAGAATGCTATAGGTGCTATTCTAAATCCTAATAAATCCTCATGCGTCGCATTCGGTTTCTACTGGACATAAAAGGCTATGTTTAGTTAGGAAGTTTGTATTTAATGTTCGGGAATGGTTGTATCATTTTTGAGACGGCAGTATTTCTAACTATGGCCACCCGATCAATTTACACTGTTAACACGATACCCAGTGTGTTTTTGTCCCATTCACAAAACGGTGATCAATGTATGCGTGACTATGTTCAATTATAATAACAGGAATTAGCTGGTTACCTTCCCTGCGGTTAAAAACAGTAAAATGTTCACAGAGTGGGACAACCAGATGCAAAATATCACTAAATCGATTCGCCTCGGTGAACTTTCTCAATAGAAGAACTCAGGTGATACAATTGAAAATTATTTCTGTATACAAATGTACCGGTAGACACTTAAAGAATGTGTATTTCGAAAATAATCATGGATTTTTCGACTTAATGTTGAAATAGTTTCTTTCAGTTTTAACATACTGAGAAACGGTAAGATATATATTTCTATTTATTTGTGCATGTGTGTTTATTACTCTAAATGCGTTGCCAACAGGTTGTTTTGACCAGCAGGTGTCGATAAGAATTTCACCGCCACGTAATACACTAGAGGATATCTGGGTTACTTGAGGATAATTATACAGGTAAAATTACCTAAAGTGTCTTATTATCTTATTTTATTTATTCAAACAAGAACTAGTATTGTTAACATAATATTCTACTATGCCGAACCGATCCTCTTTTAATGGTATGACCACTGATTTATTTGTATGTCAGTTATACAATGGTTCGTCCGCCTGTACGGAGCAGTAACGGGGGATTATCGACCATACAGGCGGATAAACCATCAGCGTTAACCTGGTACGCTAGTGTGCTTAAATATTCGGGCACCTTAAACCATTAATTTTCCACTTGGGACAAATGGCAAATTAATTGTTTAGGTGTCTCGATATTTAAGAACATGAGGGACAAAGATATCTGGGATCAGTAATTTTTGCGTTTTAGCACACCTTGACCACTACTCTTAATCATAAAACTTGTATCAACACTTCTGGACAAGGTTTAAAAAAGACCTCTTTCACTAACGATAGCATTGATAGTCACAGGGTATAATCGATTCTGCCAATTTTCGCTTCCTGCAGAGACTGTACATCATATTTGGCTTCCGCCAAGACTGTCCGAGATCTCTTGCTTCCTGCCGAGACTTCTGTACATGATAAATGGCTTCCTACAGAGACTGTCCGCGTGATTCTGCTTCCTGCCGAGGCTCTCGGCAGGACGCAGAGTCACGCGGACAGTCTCGGCAGGAAGCCATTTTTCGAGGACAGTAGTCTCTGCAGGAAGCAAGCGTTTGCGGACAGTCTCGGCGGAAGCCAAATATGACGGACAGTCTCTGCAGGATGCGAAAATTGGCGGAATCGATTATACCCTGTGATAGTGAAAAGGGTCTTTTTTTTCTAACCTTGTCCAGAAGTGTTGATACAAGTTTTATGATTAAGGGTAGTGATCAATGTGTTCTAAAACGCAAAAATTACTGACCCCGGGTGTCTGTGATTAGGGTCTTCACATCTGAAGTATAGTTAAGAGCAACTCCACCAAATAGCGTAAACCTTGTGGTGATGGTCTCCGTAGTCCTCGTCTAAACATAATTATAATTAAAAGCGGTTTAACCTTCACGATTGGTGATAAAATGTGGGTTTGATGTTCATAAATTGAGTCATTTGACTGACATAAAAAACGGGGCTCGAAAAATAGTTTCAATTTCTGGTTCCCGCCGAGTGATGCAGTATAAACAAAAGCGTGACAACAAATAGGGTCCCGTAATTGTACGTTGTATTTTTACCGTTTTATAGTCAACGGTTTATGATATCGAAAGTTGCCAACCAAAATGACCCAAAACAATTTTCAAAACAGTTTTATGTGAAACTCAGGATGTTTTATTTGTTTATAAATATTTGTATGTGTGTGTGTATGTTATTTGTGTGCTATAGAGGACCACTTGGTAGACTGGCTGTTTCAGCTAACAGTGTAATCCTCTTGAAATATTGAATAAATAAAATAGATAAAAAAATAAATCACGGTCGTTTAAAATGACGAAAGTGTAGTGAGAAAGTTGCGGCTATGCCTCACGATAAATATTTCATGCATTTTACCATGATAGAGAGGTGGGGCCTTGAAACTAGTTTTGATCATTTCTAAGAACCAGCACAGACCTTCTGATTAACCATTTAAACTACAGGTTTGATCAGTTCCACTTATTAGCGGAGACCCGCATAATTTCCTCTGACAAGCATAGACATTGTGCGTCACCGTAAACAATCGGTTCTCGATACCTCAAAGTCAAGTTTATCTGAAACTTCTGATATCTCTAAATAAATTTTCTGGTCCCAAAAACATTATTTTGAGATACCAGTACATGTAGTTAGAGATATCCTGAGTAGATATGCAAACCCACCGGGCACACAGGGTTGAATCAATCTTGATTCAACCTTGATTCAACGTCACGACGTTGAATCAAGGTTGATTCAATTTTGATTCAACCTTGTGTGCCTGCACGGATTTCCTTTCCATGTTTAGATTTTTTCACCACTGGTAAGACTATGGAGAGTTTATATGAAAGAATTTGTACATACTGGAGCAAAATCGTTCCTTTAATAATTTCCCCTGTTCAGCAGGGTGTAAAATCGAAAATGGAAAATTCTTGTTAGCCCTTCTTATCTGGGCACTGCGCCTCATAGTCGACCACAGCCGAATTTAATAAAAAAAAAATGAAATTTTCTCACTGAAACATATATACACTGAAGATGAAAATGATAAAAAGCTATTCATTATAAAATGGTAAAACTGCCAATTGTTTCCGTGACAAATTGTTTAACCGATTTTAAGGTTAAGTCGAATGTAAAAAAAAAGTTCATTGAAAGAAAACTTGATAACTAGTGTTTAGTTTGTTTTGCTATTGTGTTTCTTACGCAAATATTTAACTGTAACAGTAGCCAGTTCACGCCCCGATCAGTTTCTCCATACATAAATTACAGGATTAACAGGCATCCGACTCTTGAAATTGGATGGAGATGGTGTGGTCGGGCGATGGTGCTGGGTAATTTTCAGTGTGTCCTTCTCATTTGTATCTAGATAGCTGAGTTCTATACATAGTGTATTCTTAAATTTACTTGTGACCTAAATTTTACGGTTCCCCGACTAATAACATTATCGGATACAAGTTTACAACAATTCTCAGAAGACAATAAAATGCGCCTTTTGTGGAGCTTGACTTTAACAAGAGCATGTTCAATATGCGGACAAGTGAAATCGGGTCAGCTGCAGTGTCAGAATAAGGTTGTCCATAAACATTGCCAGAGATGTGACAATATCAATGGAATTGTAAATATAGGTCACAATGACCTATGAGTGCTATGAGGGTCAATCACTATATCTGAATCTACCATAACACAAAGTATGATACAAGTCCATGAAATACCGCTAAATATATTGGCTAAAATCACTTTACCATAAAATGAAGGTCACACTGACCTACAATAGATATGAGGTCGTTTACAGTGTCAGCCCAAACTATTAAGTCACGCATATTGCAAATCCATGAAATAGTGTAAGAAATATGAAACAAAATCACAAGACCGTGAAATATAGGTCAACACCAGTTATGGTTCACTGCAAAATTACCAAATATTACGATTCCAACTGTTGTAATTACAAAGAAACTGACTTTCTTCCCATGAACTATATATAAGGGTTAACATCAGCTATGGTCTATTGCATCTAGTTGTACTTCCCCAGATGTAAGGATATGCCAAATATTACAGTTTTACCCCTTGTAGTTACTGCAGTTACTGAGAAACTAATTTAAACACAGTTGGCGAAGCTTTTTGCCAAATGGCGTGAACCATGAAATATAGATGTAAAATGCAAAGTATTACCTGTCAAGAATTGAGTATGAAGTATGAACCTCGAAGTATAACATGTGAAGTGTAAATGTATAAATTGTGAAATGTGAGATACGAAGTGTGAAGTTTGGATTGTATAAAGCACGATGAGTGAAACATGGACCGTGAAGTTTGTCATGTGAAAGATGAAATATAAAGTGTGAAGCTTATAACTGTAGTACGACGTTTAAACTATGAAGTGTGAAGTATAGAATATGAAGTATTATCTGTTTAGAGTGAAATATGAAATTTAAAGTGTGAGATTTTAAAGTCACTGCTCTCTTTTGCAAGTAAGAGACTAGTACTATTATGGTAGAAAATTGAACATGCGTTATATTCAGTGCTATATTCGCTTAACTTAGTTAACACGTGCCACTCATTTGAACAAGAACAACGAAAAATGAATGATAAATGAGCATGGTGCAAAAGTCGACAATCACTGTCTCATTAACGACGTTGTTTAATATCAATTTGATGTACCTATTCATCAAATGTTACATCCAACTCTACAGAAGTTTATTAAAATTGGTTGTATCCATTTAAGGTATTTTGTATCGCATGTCATCATTGTTTAATAAGGGACACGCCTTCATACTCAGACTACGCCAAACTTTTGGTGTAAATATTCAATTTCTTCTCACAATGATTTTATGTTGAATTTTCTTCATGTTCAGCTGATACTGTATTTGACTCATTTGAGATTCTGACCTTGCTTGCCTTGATCAGCCTGCGCATATGCTTAGTCTAAATCAGCAATTCACAGCTCCCTCAGACAACGGGTAGATTTGAATGAAGAATTTTTTTCTATTCGGTTGCTATGTTGTTATGGTTAATAACATGAAATACCGGTAGTTGTTGCCGATTCACATAAATTGCCTTAATAACACGACAAATTTGTTAGAAAAACTGAGAGAAAGAATAATTAGATAATACATCACGCTTGCTTTGACTGACAGACCATGGTTTTCTAATGGTAAAGTCGGTCACCACAACTTTAAATAAAAAGTAAAGATTTCCCATAGCCTAGTGGCCATAAGGGCAGTGGGTGTTAGAGGCCCATGCCATGAAAGACGGATCTGCACTTTTGGGTCTCACTATATAACCCATTCAGAACACCGTGAATCGTGGAATTAGCCGGGGAGTTTCGAGTGTTTATGATCAAAGATTATTGTAAAGGAACAGGGAAGACTCTGATTAGACGGCGGGAATACATATACTGCTGATCTGAGTCTCCGTGTGTTCCACATTGCAACTAGATACGTTTTTCTGTTCACATTTGCCACATTTATGCATGTATGTTCGATCAAGCGTTTAATTAAAAATTAAAAATTTAAGGGTTGCGAAATGTAAATGACACTATTAGAGTTTGAATATTTATGAAGATTCTTCAGTATGACATACGAGCCGCGATACGAAAAAAACGTCAAAGTGACATGTTCGCCCAGCGCAGACTCAGATCAGCCTGGGCATCGGCCCAGTGTGATCATTCTTCGCTGTGCGCTTAAAGGGTAGCTAAGGGTCTAAGCAAGCTCAGTGCGGACAGTGAAGACTCTGATAAGACTAGGCGCCTGCCCAGGCTGATCTGAGTTTTCAATGAGCGCACATACCACTTTGTTGATTTTCTCGTGTCGCAGCTCAGTGTACTTTCGTGACTGTCTGATATGTGCAAGTGTTTAAATATGTTCTGAATTGTTAGAAGCAAGGAATACACCAAAGAAACGAAAATAAATGAGTCTGTGCATGACAGGTAAAGAAATGTTCGATACTGGCCATGCCCACCCCCACCCCTCTCTCTCTCGTTCTCTCGTTCTCTCTTTCTCTCTCTCTCTCTCTCTCTCTAGCACGGCTTAAGCAGAAAGACTCTCAATGAACTTGTGTTACCTTTATATTTGAAAGTCTGACAACTGTTTAGGAGACTTAGTTCGATAGATAAGTTCAAAGCCTTTCAGTATATCTATCACCGCAAAAGATCCCCGAGTTTTTGTTTGCTTCAATATTTGTGTAGATGTGTTTATATAGCTCTCATGAAATTGATTATGATCGATTTTCGCCATTATTAGGATCTTGTCTTCCTTAGAAGGAAGTTTACATATTTCTAAAGGTAATTGTGAGTATTTACTTAGTATTGATAAAAAATGCATAACCAGTGCGCACGAGAGAGAGAGAGAGAGAGAGAGAGAGGGACGCGCTAGCTAGACAAATCCCTGAATTTTAATCATAAGTCCGAAATGCTAACATAATGTTGGTTGGTTGGTTTGGGGTTAACGGCTCCTTGAGACAGTATTTCAGTCTACATGTACAAATACAAATACAAATATTTTTATTGGTCTAAAATCCAATTACAGGATTGTCACCATAAACATCACAAAATCTGCAAATAACACATGCTGTACAGTATATCGAAATGCTAACATAATGTGGTTGTTTTGGTTTTAACGTCTCTTGAGACAGTATAGCCGTCTCCCAGAGAGAGGGAGAAAGAAACGAGAAATGATGGGCGAGAGAAAAAATGTCAAAACCCCCCACCCGCACCTACTGCAAGCACAGTAGGCCCTTGCCCTATTATTATCAACTTCTTGCCCTACTATTATCAAATTAGTAGGACGCTCCGGCACTTAAGGTTACCCAGCGCCATTGGCCAGCCACAACCACCCGATCTAACATAATGTAAAAGTCTGTACATGACTTAAAGGTCCTCAGCAGCTCTCAGTAGTACACGACCTTGCCATTACTATAAAATTGCAGCAAAAGCCATGAGCCACGAAAGTGACTGAAAATATCCTGTACAGTCTGGCCAAAGTCTTTTCTGTGTAATCTGCAGGCATAACGTGAAGGCTGTAGATAGACTGCACGAGGGGGAGGGGGGGGGGGACAGATCACTTAGACTGGTTCTCTCCCCTTATAGCTACCGCATATAGGGACAAGTAATTACTACTCCAAACGGTCAAAAATCTGCCCGTGAGATCTAACGAGAGTACATGCGAGATTTTATAGATCTACCTCAACCAACAAAGATTTGTTTCGTAGTTTATTTTAATGAAGGAGGAATGTGGATGCAACTTAGTGAAATACCCCAATGATGTTGTAATTACGTGTCGATAGTATTGCAAAGGGTAATTTCATTTGTTACGGACTAGCTGATTGGCTAATGCATTATCCAATGAAAGCCGTCGCAACAGTAGTCCTTACCAGTTGTCATCCACACTGTGGACAACTGCGGAACCAGTTTACAGATCACTTTGTCTTTGAGTCTGCTGTTTGCAGAATCATACAGTCATTCATGATCAAGAGACGCTTTACGTTTTAACCGGATCGAATCTTGACCCTTCTAAATAGAAAAATATTAACATACCAAAACCGGATTTAATGGTCAAGGATTCAATATGTTTGGTCTAAGACCTAGTTTAACAGATCAAAGTTATTTTTACTGGGTCGCATGTTTTATATATGTATTTCTTTTATAATTCATCTATTGGTTAGGTTTTATTTTGAGATTTTATTCCCGTTTAAACCAACAAATAAAATATAGAGCCGTGTAACGCTGCTTAGTTTTGATTGATTGATTGTTTTGGGTCTTACCGCCCCCTTGAGGAAGTATTTTAGTCTATGTCGGGCCGCCCCACAGAGAGGGGGAGAAAGACGAGAGAAAAAAGTCCAAACAACCCCCCATCCGCACCCACTGCAAGCACAGTAGGGCCTTGCCCTACAATGTTCCAAATCAGTAGGGCGCCCTGGCACTTGAAGTTACACACAGCACCATCGCACCCCCCCCCCCCCCCCGCTGCTTAGTGTAGCCCCGAAGCTTAGTGTAACTGATACTGGGCTACATTAATTAAGCATCGAGATTACACTAATCGGAACCGGGCCACACTGAGCGTAGGGATTACACTAACAGGAACCGGGTTACATTAAGCGTCGGGATTACACTAACTGGAACCGGGTTACACTAAGCATCGGGATTACACTAAGCGGTGGTTACAACGTTTGGCGGTGAGGAGTAGCATTGCTACACAAAGCAGCGTACAGAACTACTCGCATACGGGTAATCTGAGAAACTGTCCAACAGCAAAAGTCAACCTATTCTGTGCAGTCTTTCGAGAATCCACATTGCAACGAGTCGCAGACCAGATTTGTTGTTGTTGTGTCATTGTTTAACGTCCATGGTATAGTATTACAGCTAAGGTCATATAGGGACGGTCAATTAGTACATATTTTATTCATTTTTAAATTGTAACATACATACATATATATAATACACAATACAATCGTGGGATTAGAACGACAGCTGAGTGCTTAAACAGTTCTTCTCAGTTAACCTAACCACACTATTCCTGGGCAGGCTTAGACCTCCTAAGCGGTTAACCAGTACTAAGTGCACTTACTTTCGCCATAACTCACAACTGCCCTTCTTGAATCAGCGGAAGGAGAAATGAAAGTAAGTGGCCGGACCGGGTATCGAACCCAGGACCTCTGGCTTATAAGTCAGGCGCCCTACCGATTGCGCTACGGCCCGCAGGCCTTTGGGTTTTAGCTCAGGTAACTTGTCCGTGGTACGTTGATATACCAAGTTTTGACAAGGAAATTAAATTGATTGCACGTTTACGGTGGTTTATTCAAATACGCAGTTCCGTTATTATCAGATAAATTCATCAATCCTTCATTCAATCCATCCCAAAAGCACTCGTATGATGCTACGTTTCAGTGACATGTGGTGTTCATAAATCAATCCCGACCGAGGAGGTATTCATATTTTCACACTCTGAATAGAAGGAATGTATATTAAAAATAATTATCCATAAATCACTTAAACACACACAATTTACAGGTAATAATCCAATTTGAAAGCGCCCCAGAGTAAGAGTTGCTGAAAAAGTAGTTTCTTTCCCTAACAAAGCTTATAATGTGAAATTGCGATAAGACGATTCTCAATATATGAGAAGTGTGTGTCCAACTTCAGCATCCCCGCCTCCTCTCTCCCCCCTCCCACCCCTCTGCCTACATCCCCGCAAATGACTTTTCTGCAGCTCCATATTCCGCTGACAGTTGTATCAGGCACGGTTAGCAGTGAGACATCTCTGCCAGTCACGGGTTTCCACCAGACTTATGGATGGATGACTTGCGCTTTATGTTCTTTTCAACAGCACCAATGTCATGGTAGGACGATGGGAGGGTGATAATGAAATGTTGTGTGCAATGGAACCCCATTCACGATTGAAAAGATTTCCGACTGTAGACGGAATCGGACCCACACTGCTAGCTTAGCAGGTCAACGCTTAACCCATTGCCGGGCTCCTACTTGCTACCAGAATCTACTGCTCACTGAGTGTCAGCAGTAACTACTTACTGCTTTGTTGCTGCTGGCAATCGTTGCTTATTGCTAGCTGTCGGTCCTTACGGCTAGCAGTGACAGACAGCTCTGCTGACAGCCAGTCATTACTGGTCAGCGATAGGGGTGACAGACAGCGCTGCTCACAGCCATTTATCACTGTTCAACACTAGTAGTGTCAGTGTTTGTCGTTGCCAGCGGTGAGCAGTGATAGATGACACTGTTTGTCACTTCCAGGACTGACCAGTGCTGGGTGGCAGTGTACCAGCGCTGAGCTGTGATAATAGCTGGCTGTGAACAGTGACCTTTGTTCCACCGACATATCTACCCACTTTTGACTTGACGTTCATGTACAGGCTTAATATAGAATCTATTATATGACTATCTCATTTTAATTTCAGGATCTCGCTGAAAAAATGGCGGACAGGAAAATCCGCCACGTTGGAGATGTCTTTCAACAAAAGAACCATGAGAACAATAATCCGGACACAGATTACAGTTTTAACTTTAACTTCAAAGCTTTTAAGAATAAACAGGCACCCCTTCCACCTGGAGGTCCTGTCCCTCTACCAAAGATAGGAAATTACCAACCGAAGATCCTCCTAGATCCGGGACAGGGTAGCGGAAATCCTGTCCGACCGCACGAGATTAGTAGCCACAACGTTATACGCCATAGTGATGAGACTGGCCAGCACAACGTAAGACGTCAAAGTGGTGAAAAACAAAACGCACCGATGTCACCTGTTAAAAAAGAACAGTTTATTATCGGTGATAAAAATATTCCTATTACTATAGAAAGTACTGAACCGTTATCAGAAAATGAATGGCCGATTCCTTCACCTCGGAGAAAACGCCCTGCTCCAAATGTGCCTGAAGATAACACTGACGTTATTCCAAGGATAAATAAGCAGACGACAAATAATCCACTGTTTGGACGCTCAATGTCAGTCAGATCTGACGAGGAAGCTTTTGATATTGATGCTGAAATTCAGGGCGGTGATATTGACTTCGGACCTGGTATTGATAACCCAGCATTTAACAATGTGCATTTAAGTTCCCAACGCAGTAGTGTATCTGAACAGAATATAAATTCTGTTGAACGTAATAGTTCAGAACGTAGAAACGCTCCAGAAGTTAATGTAAACGGAAATATAGGCCAGTATCCATATATTCCTCCGCCTGACTACGACGATGAAGAAATAACAATGACCTTTGGAGACGAAGATGGTCAGTATGACTACGGTTATCAACAAAGTAAGGTGTACAAAGAATTTGAGGGCGAAGATTTCGCTAAATATTTGAGGGACGAGGAAGACTATGAGTTCGATTCTCGTCCTCCTCCAATGAGGAACTTTAAGAGCAGACCGGCACCAGGACCTCCTAAGTACGATAATCGGTTTAACAAAAAGGGAGACAAGCCAAAGAAGAAATCGAAAAGAAAAGAAACTGATATGAAACGCAACACAATAAGAGACTTTGCATTTTCTGATTCTAAAATAGGCTGGGGAGATAGGACAGTCAAAAGTACCTCAGCCAAAGGCAGGTATATAAAGAGAGAAAAAGAAAGACAAAGAATTGATACAAATCATCAGCAAACTGACCCAGGGTCGTATGAAGAATTCTTAAGAGTTCGAAATGGATTAATTCCCCTAGAAAGCCCCAACAGCAGTGATAGCGGAGTTGAAGTTGAAATGAAAAATCGTGAAAACATGTACTATCACAGTCAACCAAAGCAAATGAAAAATGGAAAATATGATAAGAAACCCTCGGTGTGGCAGAAATTGACATGGAGATTCAGGAAAAGTTTGGATATATCACGAATGGATAAAACTTGATGTTGAAAGTGGTGTTAGGAACTAACAAACAGTAAAATATAAAAATTGACACCGGAAAGTGTACACTTTCCCAGATAAGACCAAAATAGCAGTCTGATGGACTAGTTCCATATATATGGCTGCTTTAATAAGACTTGTCGCAGGACGGCATAGCTCTCCTGGTCTGCCTCTTGCTCATCGTGAAGACGTAGTTCTAATAATGTGACCTTAGCAAACAGAGTAGACCTTAGCAAAAGAGTAGGTCGTAATCAGACTGCTCCGATCAGACTGCTTTTCATGAGCAGTCTGATCTGGGTCTGCACTGTTTGCTCAGACCTGTCAGTTCCAAAACTTAGATTTTTTGCGGAACATTCGAAGTGCATAAATGCCAACAAAAATGATGTTCGAACTTCAGAATTTCAAGTTTTTATTCCTTCATGGGTAAATAAACTTTTAGTGGAATTAACACATGCATATAGATACAGCTTCAACCATGAGAAGCAACATATACACGGCTGCGCGGTTCTACACTGTAAAAAAATCTGTAGATTTTACGGTTAATAACTGTCAATCAGCTGCCAGTCCTTTTCCCGTTATTTTTACGGACGTTTGCCTGTAGGGCATTTTCGGAAATCACGATATGGTAGTGTTATGTTTGTAAACTGGCCGCACTGGAAAAGAACACTATAGTGTTGAAGGGCTATATGACTAAAACAACGCATGCTCTAATCTATCCTACTGTGCGTGATGGTTCCTGCAGTTTTTACGGGCGCCCGTAAAAATAACGGGAAATGGACTGGCAGCTGGTTTCCAGTTATTCTACCGTAAAATCTACTGCAATTTTTACAGTGATAACTTTGAAGCTGTGAAACTCATATTCAAATGAAAAGTGTCCACAAACTACCTTCTTTGAGGAACAACCGGCGAAATCTCAGATCAGCCTGTATTTCCACATGGCCTGATCAAATCCTTTGCTGATCGAACACTTTTGGCTCTTTCGTCGGACGGTATATATATAGTAAACAGAGTAGACTCCAGTCAAAGTGTGTCACTGCCCAGTAGTCAGTTGAACACAACGCACACAGTGCATCAACGTTTATACAATGTTTTTCAACGTTTTGTGCCAAAGTGGAATCCTTGTCAGAAAAACGTGCTTTATGCGTCTGAGTTCAAGATTAGATGGGATTTCGGCGATAACTCTTGGATAATTTCGTAAAGGTGATTCTGATTAGGGGAGCGGGGTTGGGTGGCTGGCTAGGAAGGGGTTCAGTGAGTAACAATAATTTTATTTTCCAATGGAGAAAAACAATTATGGAGAGTTAACGTTTCCAGCATTGCCATAGAAACGCCCCAGTATATAGAGCGCTGAATAGCAAATATAAAATCGCAGTTATAAGACAGCGAGAGCCGTAGTCAGTGTAGTATGTGCCTTTATGTTTGTTCAAATTTGTCTTAAAGAGCATCTAAGATGTTCCCGAGAACGGATCCATATCATGTACCACCAGTATGTGCCTACTTATCCCCCCAGTACGTCTAATGATCTGTATGAAATCGACATAGAAGCTAGTATATGGCATAGATTGGATGGATGGATGGATGACATGCGGTTTTACGGCCTTTTTAATAGTACTTTAGTCGAGCCTTTGGGAGGGTGA
Source organism: Ctena decussata (assembly GCA_963989385.1). Lineage (NCBI taxonomy): Eukaryota > Metazoa > Mollusca > Bivalvia > Lucinida > Lucinidae > Ctena > Ctena decussata. The sequence goes on along the minus strand of OZ022501.1, from coordinate 1,292,366 downwards.
TAATGAAAGGCAATGTGCGGTGGAACCCCGATTATGGTTGAAAAAGGTTTTCGACTCCAGCAGGCATTGGATCCGATCTGCTAGCTAGGTTAACAGGCAAGCAGCGTTTGACCGAATGAGCTAACGGGGCTTCTATGATATAGCATAAATACTGAGCTTCATCAGCATAGAGCATTTGTAACAGACAAAGAGCATTTTTTGCAATCACCGTATGCTTTTAACACTTCCCGCTGCATCAATATTGATTAAACTTGATTCAACGTCATTACGTTGAATCAACGTTTCTTCAATGTTGATTCAGCGTTGTGTGCCTGCTGGGTTGGCACCCTCGTCTAATTCATTTGATGCTTGCTAAAGCTCGCATTCATGACATTGTCAGACTAATCCAAGTAGACTGCACGTGAAATTCTTAGACTGATTATGTTTGTTACTCATATCTTTGACTGCTAAATCTCACGTTCATGACATTATCCAACTACATTCCAAATACATTGACCATGTCTCTTACTCATATTACCTTGATGGGTGACAAAGAAAATTACGATTCCCTTAGTTAGATATAAATGCTTTCTGATTGGTTAAAATATTAAAGTGAATGGGTATACTTTCAGGGGAGCAACTCTGTCATTTTCATTCTTGACTCCCTTCTGAATGAGGGTCAACTCTTTACCGAATGATATAATTTTGTAAAGTGCTTTGTCATACAGGGAAGCAAGATTTGCTTCCGTTTTTTAAAATAGTGGAGAAAAAATGGAGTTAACCTTTAAACAATTCTAAACCATATTACCGTGCATGGGTACACGATCATGTTATCCGCTATTTTCACAAAGGGAGATAACATTTATGATTGCTATTTGCTTCAATGGACAGCGAAGTCCTTCCAATATGGCGGTCAGGTCACATACTTTCGTTTCTCCTTCCGCTGATTCAAGAAGGGCAGTTGTCAGTTACTGGCGAAAGTATGTGCACTTAGTACTGGTTAACCGCTTAGGAGGTCTAAGCCTGCCCAGGAATAGTGTGGTTAGGTTAACTGACCGTCCCGACATGACCTTAGTTGTTTACCGTGGACGTTAAGCATCAAATCAACCAACCAACCAACCTTCCAATATGGGACCTGCTCTTAAAGGGAAAATGCTTTTTCTCCTTCTGAATATGTATTTATGCACCTTGAGAATCATTTTTGCCGCGACACGAGAAAACAAACAAAATGGTTGTGTGCCTAGATCAGCCTTGGTATCAGCCTAGCTTGATCAGATTCTTCGCTAAACGCTCAAAGGATAGCTAAGGGCCTGAGCTACCTCTATGAGGACAGCGAAGACTCTGATCAGACTGGGCGGATGCCCAGGTTGATCTAAGTCTGCGCTGGGTGCACAACCACTTTGTTGGTTTTGTCTTGTCGCCGCTCTTTTTTTTTTTTTTTTTTTTTGTTGATCCACGCACAAGCCTGATCAATGTCAGTTTTATGACAAACATGTTACATTTGTAATGTTAATTGAGTTATATGATATTTCAGTGTTTTAGAGCTCCAGATAACATTAGTCATCTACTAGTTGCAATGACAAAAGGACTCACTGCTTCAAAATTGGTATTCACTGAATCAGTCACTAATCTTTGTCGGTAGGGAGAAATATCACACTGATTCCATTTTCTGCTAGTCACTGAATGCTCATTACCAGCCGTTTTCACTTTAAGCAGTGACAATGGAGCATCGCTGCTACCATTCACCGCCACGGTAGTCACTGCGAGTTTTAATTGTGTACAGCAGTAACTGCTAGAAGTGAGATTTGGTGACATGCAGGACTGTCTGTGTGTCTGTCTGATATCAGAGAATTTTGCTACTTCATGCTAACAATTAGCAGTGACAGCTAGCAGTGAGCAGTGATTGCGAGTGACTGCTCGTTTAAAATCCTCATATATTTCTAGTATTGCTCTACAATAACTTGGAAGCGTGTCGAATCATCCAAAATAAAAAAACATCAGGGTCGAGTCTGGTAACTTCGGACAGCGGGTAAATTCGGACAGCATTGCAAACAGTGAAAATCCAGATGAGATGGCTCATAATGAGCCGTCTCATCAGGATTTTCACTGTTTGTCCAGTTAATTTTGTTTTAATTCCAAACAACTGACATATAAAGGAAGCGATATAAATGTCCGAATTTACCTGCTGTCCGAATTTACCGACTTGACCCTAATATCATTCGCAAGGAAGTAGAGGCAGGACTGGTCGACTTAGTGTGGCATAATGAGCCTGCATGTAATGACTGGCGATATATTGCACTGGCACTCTGCAGAAGCCCCTCATCGACCCACCGCCGAGGTGGTACCAGCCAGGGCATTTGTAATATGATTTTATCTAGATTTTATCTTATTTTATTGAGAATAATGAGAAATTATACCTATTCCAGTCAAAAAAAAGCAACAAAAGGACACGCTCCATTTCAGTTATTTTAAAGTTTCTTAGTATATTCCTAGCTGGCCCATATCCTTGAGTCAACGCTGAGGCAACGTCAGGCGCTGGGAATATTCAAAGTAATTTAAAAACAAGTTATTTAAAAATGTTACATATCTTCACTTTACAGTGTTTTGTTAGGAGATATGTATGACCAGGTTTAATATTTCATTTTAGCGTGACGAGATATATCAATTGTTGATGGATTAGATGAAATTACTTCAAATCTTTTATCTCAAATTTGTCAGAATATACATAGCTCATTTTATATTGACCATATATGTTATTGTCTTTATTAATTTTGTATGATACTTTGTTTCAGTATATTTTATTTATTATATTTGTATCTACCTTTTAATAAGAGTAAATTGAGACTATGCTAGATTACTAGTTGTTTTTAAAGCCCGTTTTTGTGATAAATGAGCTGCGACACGACAAAACAAACAAGGTGTATTGTGGGTCACGTGAAGACTCAGATCAGCCTGGGCATCCGCTTAGTCTGACCAGAGTCTTTGCTTGCGCTTAGATGGTAGCAAATCTTCTAAGCTACCTCCATGTCGACAGTGAAGACTCTAACCAGACTGGGTGGATGCCCAGGCTGAGCTGAGTCTTTATGTGGCGCCCAAGCCACTTTGCAGGTTTTGTCGAGTCGCGGCTCAAAATTATGGCGTACTTTAACACAATGTACCGGTGGAGCTACTTTCGGGGATGAAACTTCGCAGCTTTTTTCCTTACTTATACCACCCTTACCAGAAAGTGCCAACTTTAACACGAAATATTTCGCAATTAGCAAGGTCTACACTGGTAAGGGTGGTATAAAATAGTTATACCACGATTTGTACGGACAAACCGTGGTATAACCATTACATGATAATCTGACTGTCTGCCGCATTCTATTCCATTACGGTAATGTTGTGTCCCTGCCATCATCGGCATTTATACCACTGGCATGTACGTTTACGGTCAGGATTTTACCCGAGTCTAAGGTGCGAATTTGTGTTGTCTGTCGGAGACCGGTTCAGGCTTATCTATCATAATACTGTCGGCCAGGCTCATATTATGCACAAAAGTTTACGGGCTATACCGTCACTATGCGGATAACTTAAAGCGAGGTAACTCATACCACCCAGAGTTCTTTTACATTTGCTTTCGCATACGAGTTATCTCGCTTCGTTGCAGCCTGTGCACTTCTCCTAGTGGCGCCGAACACCTGTGGGCGGCTTTAATATTCCTTTGCAGTTGCCTTATATACATGTAGTGATTATGGCTTGCTTCAATCTTAAATGACACATTCTGTTTCACACTCAATAGTTTATAGGAGCCTCGGCAGCTGAGTGGGTTAAGCTCTGGCTTACTGATCTAGCAGACCCGGGTTCGACCCCCACTTGAGGCGTGAATCTTTCCTACCATAAACGGGGTTCCATTGCACACAGCCTTTCATAATCACCCCCATCCTGATATGACTGAAATACTGTTGAAAAGGACGTAAAATCGCACGAACGAACGAACATACACTTTATTGCTCCAAGATCTATACATACATATGAGGAAATAAATTGTACATTTACATGGACATGATAGTTACTAAACATCTTGTAAGAATAAAAACATATATATGGTGGATCTTGCTACAGTTTACCCTGTGGGCACGCAGAGTCGGATCAGCATTGACTCAACCTTGAGTCGACGCCAGTTCATGTATGTAACAAAGACATGCACCGCTTACATCGGCGCCTGGCTTAGTGGATTTAGCCGGCTTTCACCTCTCACGCACGGCGTCGCGGGTTCGACTTCCATGAGTGGCACGTTTCCATGTAATAGACCAGGATATCTGCACCCAGTATTCCCTGAGCTGGAAAAAACGGGCGGCGGTCGGTGACTTCAGTGCGGTGGCGTCCATCTTAACAAACCGGCAAAACAGTACATTTGCACGCAACAAACACAATCTGAGTTTTTTTGCCTTTTATGGTTTCGTACCAGAGGCTGCAGCCTCGTTAAAGAAGCTCGATAGGACAAACTGACAATTCCGTAAGATACACCATGCCACCTTGTTGAGACAAAATAAGGATACCGAGCAATCATTTCCCATGTCATGCTATGTTTTTATGACACACCACTAAAGAATGGAAACCCGTTTTGAGGAAACGCAAACCGTGCAGAACTAGTGCAGACGCCGCGGCTGATCATGGTCTACTGTTTGCTTATACCACTTCTATGCAAAATACAGTAAACGCTAAAATATTCGCCCCTAAATCTAGAAATGGACTCATCCAAATGATAAGATGGACAAGTTCACTGGTAAAAAAGAAGGTTGAACATAAGCCATCTCCTGTGTAAATTTTACTAATAGCATAATTAGTCATACCTTCCTAGTTTCCGCTTTGAAATCGGGAGAAACAATAAAAAAGACATGTTGAAATTGCTTTAAAATATTTATTTTTTAAGGGTAAATATGCTTTGAGCGCTAAAAGTAGACCTGCTTTTCATGAAAGATCGACAAGGCTTTACTATGTCACCTACCAATACACTAAACGTATAATATTTTTACAGAACGTGACTGAGCGCATTGTTTATGATTAGACAGACAGACAGATAAACAAACAGACAGACAGAGACAGACAAAATGACAGACAGACAGAGTAAAACTGAAATCAGAAAAAATACAAAACTGAGATCCGCTTTAATACCCGTCATACCCTAAATACATGTTTAACGTATATGCAAACAGCCCAGGCTCAGACTAGCCTGAGCATCCGTGCAGTCTGATCAGGTAAAGGAACAGATCCAAGGCTCTAGCTAGACTGCACTGATTCACAGGCTGGGTTCGAGGTTATAAAAACTTGAGAATGATCTCAAACTCAAATAAAGCACACTGATTGGCTGCTTCCGAGTATGTGCTCGGAAGCAGCCAATCAGTGTGCTTTATTTTGAGTTTGAGAATGTCCCTAAGTTTTATAACCTCTGGGCCTGGTTTGAGCCTTTCCTGTGAATGTCACATACTAATGACGCAAAGAGGGCTGCGCAGGTCAACCTTGGTTGTCACGATTCCACTGCTAAAAGGACCAGCATTTCATGTCATGTAATAGAGTCGCATGAAAAGGCCTCCTACGGCCAGTGCGAATGGACTGACAAATAAGTTTGCGCATCTCAAGAATCTGCGCAGCCTGATTTGAGTCTTCTCTTTTCGCATATACATATTGCGAATCTTAGGGAATCTAGAAATGGTAACCGATCAATAAAAGTTTGCAGAAATGCGAAAACTGATTTTAGTGTTTGGCTTACGGTCCTTTTTCAAGTGACAACTGATAGCTCAAGATTATGGATGCATCTTCATGGTGTCAGCGCCATTTTCGACAAGGGAGACAATCATGAAAATACTATTTGCTTACCGGATAATCGTATTTATTTAGCATGGAAGCAGCTTTTGGAGCAAATACTCTTCTCTTAGAGAATGCCCGCTATGACCCGAGGAAAAGTGAGATTTGGAGCGCGACACGACAAAACCAACAATGTGGTTGTGCGCCCAGCGCAGACTCAGATCAGCCTGGGTATCCGCCCAGTCTGATCAGAGTCTTCGCTGTCCGCATGGCGCTAGCTTAGACCCTTAGCTACCTTTAAGCGCTGAGCGAAGAGTCTGATCAGACTGGGCGGATACCTAGGCTCATCTGAGTCTGCGCTGGGCGCACAGCCACACTGTTGGTTTTCTCGTGTCGCGGCTCATTTTCTTTTCATCTGAGATTATCTCCCTTGGTAGTGTAGCCAAGTTCTTCATGCTTCGGTTATATAATAAGGTGAATGAATACACTTTTAGGGGAAGCAACTCCCTCGTTGTCCTCTTTGCTCCCTCTTCACTTGGGTCGAATTTTAAAGCAAAGAATTTGCTACTACAGGAGCAAATTCTTTCTTTTCGGAGTATACCCATTTTAGAAGGACTTTATCATCCAAGGGGGCAAAAAAGGCCGTCACAAAGGTTTCCTCCTTCAAAAGAGAGGAAAAACATGGAGGTGTGTCCATACAACTTAACAATAATGAATAGACCATTAAATATTCATAAATGCTGCATGCTTCAGTTAAAGAGACTTTTTAGTCTTCAGAGACATACATATTTTACATGCCAGTTTCTTGTTATAGAACTTATACTATGCATTTGTGACGGGTGTGCCACAGAATAATAAACAAAAAGAATTGCGTATTCTGCTGAATTTGAGATAAACAGCCTGATATTAGAAACAAAAAGCACATTAAATATGTCAAAGAATGTGAAAAGAAGTCTACGACAAATCACATACTTATACTGACACTGATCTTATAGGCAGCAGATTGATATGCTGTAATATGTACACTATCTTATACATAGTTTTACACGTATACTGATCATTTTTATAATTCTACACGTACACTGAACTTTTACACGTACACTAAACGTTATCATAGTTTTACACGTACCTTGAACTTCTACAAAGTTATATACACGTACACTAAATGTTTTCATAGTTTTAAACGTACACGAAACATTCTCATACTTTTACACGTACACTGAAATTGTACATAGTTTTACACGTACACTAAACATTTTTCATAGTTTTAAACGTACATTGAAGTTGTGCATAGTTATAAAACACACATGCATGCATATAAGTTGCATAAAATAAACGATTACAAAAAAATATCTATTTCTTGGAACCTGAGATAGGGTCTACAACTACATTCTTTCAATATGATATATTTTAGTACAGCAGACTCGGAGTCATCTTACGTGAGGAACGTAGTGGACTCAGTACCCTTGGCTAGCGAAGAGTACTGAGTCCACTCGGAGTACGTAAGGAACGTAGTGGACTCAGTACCCTTGGCTAGCGAAGATGACCCGGGCTAGCCTTTTTACGCTTCACCTTCAAGTCACATCAACAGTGTATGGAGTCTGGTAGAAATGGAAAAGAGTCAATCTGACGTCATTCTAATAGAAGCCTATACCGGTTGCACAAGCCCTTGTTTTTTATTCATTATTTTTTTTCAATAGTATCCAGTTCAATGGAAGTGTCTCTAGGACGATCTTGCCAATAATATACCTAATTTTTGCAAGGATACAGACTCTTATGGACACCACCATCGTACGACTAGACCCAGCCATTGTTCAAGACATCTAGACAGAAATCTTCTGAAGATGGTAACTGAACTGGTCCGAAATACAGTTGTTGTTATGGTGGTAATTTGTGGTAAATACAAAAAAAACTGAATAAAGTTAGACATTTAAACTTAGCAGACTTCTTATTTTAATTTTTTTCATTTTTCTTTTTCTCTACAGTTTCGAATCTAAAAGAGCGACACGCTGTTCTAAAAAAAATAAAATGGAAATTTCGTCGCAAAAACCTAAACAAATTAACATCGTTATTGAAAATGTACTTAGGTCTGACAGTGACCTATAAATACAAGGTCACTGGGTCTGAAGGTACTTTAATGCATTTAAAGAGCGTCCTAGCACTTATTTGTTCCAACCGTCTCTCAAATTGTAAAGTAGATCAGATGAAAATAGTAGCTTTTTCTCAAATGTTTGGCCATGTATATGGTGCATGTATACTGGGTGAATTCATTAAACAGGTACTGAGACTGTTATACCACACACTTAGTATCAATACTACATTACTGTGACCAAAACAGGTTTGTGACATTGTTCAACCAGGCTGTGTTTTTTGGACAAAATATGGACACAGGAATCTTCTTGTTTTTATCTGCTCAACCTAATAGTGTGTGAAAGAAATGGAGAAAATAATTGCCAGAACGCCCTTCTTAATGTATTAAAGCACCCTCAGACCTAAATGCATTTTCAATAACGATGGTTAGATTTTACATTTTTTCGCACAAAATTACCCTTTGATCATTTCTTATATAAACCCTTTTAACAGTAACAAGTCCTGTATTTTAGGATTCTAACTTGTGTGCAACAACATAAAGAAGGCACCTGTCAAATTTTGGAAAGCTCTGTTGTATTTTCATTGCAAATCAGAGGATTATCACCACCTTAAAGACTGGAACTCTGCAATCATTTTCCATCATTCACAGAAGCTGAAGGAACGCCTTTTTCAACGCTGGACTGTTTGAATGAATGGACTGTATTCTTTGCCCAGAGTACAAAATGAATGCAGTCCTTATCTGATCTGCGGGCAACAAAACAACTTTGTGGTCGCAGTTGATAGGCATACTAAATCCAGTATATTTTGTTTCTTTCCTTTTCTCTAAGGCAGCTTAAGATAGCTGCTCTCCCCAAGTGATATGGCAATCATATTTTTGAAATACATGTATATTTTTATGGCAAATGTCGTTCTCTGTTCATCAAATTTATGCAACCAGAATGTTTATTACTGATTCTGCTTGTTGCGCTTACAAAATTCAATGATAATAAATATCTTTGCGATATGGCACTAATAATTAAAATTTATTTCATTCTTGTAGTGGCCGCCATTACAACTTTGTACATCGCTGGTTTTCGCGACATGCTCATTTTTGCACGTGCAATATGCCAACGTGAACCGGAAATCCTCGGAGTTTTTGTCTTTGACTTTGGAATACCTTGCTCCTCAGTCTCGTTTCCGTTCTCGTCAGGTTTGGGGTCATTTTCATGAGCGATTTCTTCTAACACTTGTTGAAATGTTGAAGAGCCTTTTGGCAATTTTCCCTTAGGATCAAACACCATCCTGCCTCTTGAATCCATTCTTATATCTACAACCATTTTGAGGAAGTTAATTTCAGAATTGTAATGTATTATTCCTCCGGCTTAAACAATATCTTCTGTTAGTCCTTTCGTCTCAGATATATTAAACAAACTGGTCCGCATTTGAGAATTGGCTGAAACAGCACAGAATTAACTTTCGTTGCTTCCGTATCAGATATTATATTGACATCGTTTGTTTTATTTATTTATGTCACTGTTTCACCTTATTTTTGTTTCATTTATTTAGTTCTTCATTTATTTATTTCCATTTTCTCTTTCTATGTATTGTTTAAGCCTCCTGCCTCCTGCCTTCGCTGACGAAGTTTCTAAACTAGTACCAGTGACAACAATGATCCACCAATAATTTTAATGGTCTCTTGACCGAGCGGGTCAATATTTATGATTTTTCATTTACTTATGACTAAATCTCTAAGGGATAGCAGTTTTCCTGTTAAAAATTTAGATTGTAAACTGTCATCTCAATGTGACACAAACACACTGATTTATAACAGGACCTGATTTTATAATGATGTTATTTATTTTTATAAGTAAAGGACGGGATAAGTAAGCTAATTCAAAACTTAAACATTGCTCTACTACTTATGAGTGCACTTTCTATCAAAGCTATTAAATTTCATGGTAAATTTAGGCCGCGTCATAAAAAGATGTCTTATGGCCTTGGTTTTAAAACAAGGTTACACTCAGCGTGTACATATTACACAGTCTCTTTAGGGTCTTCGTTTTCGGTGTATAGCGACTTTTCAGGTTCCATAGCTGGCTGGTGGGAACAGGGAAGAGTCTGAATAGACTGTGCGGATGCGGACGCTGACTGAATTTTGCCCTCTTCGTACATTTCTAATGGCCAGTGTTTCGTGACGCAGTGCCCATATAAAGTTATCATTCTAAACTAATGTACCGATTTTCTTGTGGTCAACATTCATTCAAATTGTTCTGAACAGCCATGCTGGAGCATAGCTTGACATTTTCCACTAATTTATTTCTTTTCAAAAACATAATCATGGTAATGAAGAACTCACTATAGGCGGTAAATAGGTTTGAGTTTGTAGTCAGAATACTTAATGTTCTGTATAATTAAAATATCTCTTTATTCCCCCCCCCCCCCCCCCCACACACACACACCATAGCTGTGAATACGTTGTGTATTATGCATACTGAAGAGAAATATGACGAAGAGGATGAAGCCGCTAAATTGCCTCTTTGCTGCTCTGTAGAGGTTCGAGGTCATCATAAACATATAGTACAAATCATCAGCGATCTACTCTTTAATATTGTCTTTCCACCTCTTTTGTAAAATCATCTCATTGCAAAGCCAGAAAACACTGAGATGTGGCCAAACCACCTCAGTTTCCGTTTCTTGGCCATTGTCAGAAGTTCGTCAGATTCTTCAATGGCTACACTGTCATTAACTCCCGTAGATTTTACTGTAAAAGGCCAGCAACTGGCTACCAGGCCGTTTACCATATAAAGTACGGCGTAGAAAGTTCGAAAATAACAGCGTTGTATAAAAACTTGTGTGATTCCGCATTTTATTTTTAATTGATTATCGATTAAGAAATTATATGCGGATTTAAAGCAGTCGGTTCCCATCTTGAAAAGTACGAAACTATCCCAAAATCTTTATGTGTAAAGAGCATAGCATCCATTTGCCTGGTCTTCCATCGTAAAATCAATGGGAATATTTTCGGTATACTTGGGATCTTTCTGCGAACAACCTCATCGGTTAGGCAGTCCATGTACTAAATATTCGGTAGCTTTCATCTCCAACTCCAAGGCCTGTTATCGCGGTCGATGTAATATGGATATTCTAAGAGAGTTCACTTTTTTTATCCCAGACATAATTGAGCCATCACGACACGAGAACACCAACAAAGTGGTCGTGCACCACGCGAAGTCTCAAAGATCAGAGTCTGCGCTGTCCCCATGGCGCTAGCTTAAACCCTTAGCTACCCTTTAAGCGCATAGAGAAGAGTCTGATCAGACTGGGTGGATGCCTATGTTAATCTGAGTCTGCGCATGGCGCACAACCACTTTGTTGGTTTTCTCGTGTCGCGGCTCAATTATGTTTCCATCTCTCCAAATACGCTTCAACTGGAGTGGCTTGAGCAATCCTTGAGAGAATCTCCGGTTTTAAGAAATCACCGTAAACAACTCTTCCATGATATTTGAAGCCGTTATTTTCTTCCCAACTTTTGTCCGTTTACCTTGATCTTTCTGTAGATGCCATTGGCGCTGCTTGTCATCAGTTTGGTCTTCTCAGCACTTTTTTTATTTTGTACCTTATGCAGGTTAGTCATGACCTTGTTCCTGCTCCTTCTCCGCAACTGCACCAATGACATCGACAAACCGCAGAGTGGTAATAGTTCCGCCGCCTACAGTTATGTTTCCATCATGTTCTTCCAGAACAGCAGAAATAAACCTTTCGAGAACAATAGTGAAGAGGGTGGGTGATTCTTACTCTTCTGAACCATTCTCCAGTGCTGTCATTCATCTGGACTGCGCGTGTAGCTTTGTCGTATCTATAGGTGCTCAGTAGCAAGAACTAGATATGCATGGATATTGTTCTTCCGCATGATGACCCATAAGAATGCATGTCATATTCTGTCCAAGGTTGTTGTTTTTTTATTCCATATATGAAGATACGGACTAGATTTTGATTAAATTGAAAGCACTTCTCACATAGGAATTTGGGGATGGAGATCTGTTTGTAGAGGTGAGAAGATTGCAGGGCTTGCCCGTTAAATGTTCCATGGTGCTGCTTTCGGCAGGGTTTGCGCCTACTCAAGATTACTTTCAGCATGACTTTATTTGGATAACATGAGACTGAAATAATTCTGAAGTTCTGGCACAGCTGTAAGTTTCCCTTGTTAGGGAATGTAATAATCAGAGACTGAGTCAATGTGGTAGGCCATTCTCCTTTTTTTCAGATTTTGTTACAGATCTTCGTTTAACCATAGTCATGATCTCTTGAACAAGGTCTGCTGGTATATTAACTCCGGCGGACTTTCCCATTTTTTCTGTGCTGCTACAGCAATCTCAGCTTCCTCAGCTACTGGCCTGTTTAGCGTGTGTTTTAGCCCTTGAAAGTCCTGTCTGACTTAATAAAATAAATAAATGAAAGTAAATCTTACTCCGCTTCTTTGTCTACGGCCATGCCCGTAGACATTTCGAATGTTCGGTTTTATCCGGATACGAAGTATTGACGTCACAACCACGTGCGTAAATGAGAACTTTTGACGAACAATCACATCACCTGAGCGGTAAACCGATTTTATCGGCCAGTTAGATTGGTAGTTTGCATTCAGTCTTTAAAGAACTTCACAGAGAGAGGAAAAATAAAATCTTGAAGAGTTCCTTCGACAGCAGAGATTACATTCTGAAGAAGGAACATGGGCCAGACTACGTAGTTTCGGCTAATAATTTAAAGAGTAACTACACTTCAGGAACTGACTGAATCAGATCCCAAACAATATCCCCAGCATCAAGTTTAAGAAAGAGCTCTAATCATAAATGCATTGCACGTATGTATGTTGTACCTGATGGGCTTTATAGCCTACTGGAATTTAATAAAAAAAAAAACTAGAAAATGTGTTTATGAAACACTATGCCCCCAACCTTATGCTTGCCTCTAAAGACGGTTCATCCTATAATTTATATGTCAGAAAGGGGTATTAACCGGTTCATCTACATCTTAGTCTGTAACTGTATGCCAAATATAAGGAACCGAGCTTAAGCAGTTCTTCGAATATTTTGTTCACAAGCTCGGCTTATTTTTCATGTGCATGCCACACATAAAATTTCAAGCTCCTATCTCGAACGGTTCTTGACCGTATGTAAGGGTACTTTTGTATCATAGGCTTCAATGCACTAAGTCGGAAAAGGGGCTTAACTCGATCACAAATCAATCAAAAAAAAATACACAATTTTTTTTCAAAAACTAATCAGGTCATCTACACCTTGGGCAATGTCATCCTGCAAAAGATCATGATCCTAGCATCAGGGATTCTCGAGATATTTTGTTCACAAGGTTCCCTAGGCTTACAATGCACTAAGTCAAAAATGGGGCATACCTCGGTCAAAAATTCACGATTTTTTTTCAAAAGTTAATCAGGTCATCTACGCCATAGGCAATGTCTGCCTGCAAAAAATCATGATCCTAGCATCAGGGGTTCTCAAGATATATTGTTCACAAGGTTCCATGGCTTACAATGCACTAAGTTTTAAAAGGGGCATAACTCGGCCAAAAATTCACGATTTTTTTTCAAAAACTAATCAGGTCATCTACACCTTGGGCGATGTCATCCTGCAAAAGATCATGATCCTAACATCAGGGATTCTTGAGATATTTTGTTCACAAGGTTCCAAAGGCTTACAATGCACTCAGTCGAAAAAGGGGCATAACTCGGTCAAAAATTCACAATTTTTTTTCAAAAGGTAATCAGGTCATCTACACCTTGAGCAATGTCATCCTGCCAAAAATCATGATCCTAGCATCAGGGGTTCTCGAGATATTTTGTTCACAAGGTTCCATAGACTAAGTCGAAAAAAGGGGCACAACTCTGAAAATACGTGACCGGAGGAAAAAAGAAAAAATACGGGTGCGCTTATTTTTCCTGTATGTGCCACACATAAAATTTCAAGATCCTAGCAAAAGCAGTTCTTGAGTTCCCCACCTGCCAAAAAGCGTTACGGACGGACTGACGGACGGACGGACGGACGGACAGACGGATGGACAGGCCCAAACCAATATGCCCCCTCAACTTCTCCGAAGTTGGGGGCATAATAAAACCAAAAACCATAATTTTGACCTATAGCGGGTCACTGTCGCCGCTAGAAACTTTAATCAATCGTTTAACAGGAACTTTGGTACCAACCGCTTGTTTATTATAAAGTCAAATCAACTAACTAATTTAAATCTCTTCGGGATTCTAAACAATCAAATACTTTGTACAAGCAAACAGGACTGTTTGAATTATGAAAACTAATTTACCTGTGGTGCATAGGTAATGACTCTCGGCGCCATAGGCCTCAACCTGATTTGCAAATACATTTGTTTGTACAAGCTATTAACAATGACGTCGTTGCTTTTTGTATATATCCAGAAAATAAACATTTTAGTTGTAAAATAAAAAAAATGGGGAAAAAGAGAAAAGAAATGCGAAACAGTTTTGAACAATCGTTTATTCAAACATAATATACAAGGGTTTATTAGTTGATAAAATGAAGTACGTTAACAATGTTTACATTTTGAAGCCCTTTTATGACATATTTGTTATGTTTGTCATATATTTTGTATACCAGATCTCGTTACATTACTTCAAGTATTTCCATCGTGATCAAAACTCTTAAGACTATCGGTCGTTCACCTATATATCCTTGCAAAATATTTCAACGGGTCCTTATACCATTGGAATCGTGTTGTGAGAAAACACGCTTCTGTCGGGAAGGTGCAATGGTGCATAGATACAAACGATTGCATACACTAAACACAACACCGTCAGAAAAAGTGAGCAACAAAGACGACAAAACCTAACAACATTTTCGATGGCAGATTTACTCAGTCCAACAACACATATGAGCCGCGACGCGACAAAACCAACAAAGTGGCATGTGCGCCCAGCGCAGACTCAGATCAGCCGAGGCATCCGCCCAGTCTGATCAGAGTCTTCGCTGTCCGCATGGCGGTAGTTTAGATCCTTAGCTACCTTTTAAGCGCTAAGCGAAGAGTCTGATCAGACTAGGCGGATGCCCAGGCTGTTCTGAGTCTGCGCTGGGCGCACAGCCACTTTTGTTGGTTTTCTCGTGTCGCGGTTCAATATCAAAAGCTATACCAAACTCATAAAGTAACCAGACAATAAAAATATAGAGGATCTTACACGAGTGGTCATTTCCATTACATATGAACTTATGAGACGAGCATTCGGTGAGTTTCATAAATTTCATACGAAATGACCACATCCAAAAAGACGGCCACTGAAAAAGAGTGCTACATTTCAGACCTTTTTCAGACCTTTATCGGATCTTACACGAATGGTCATTTCCATTACATATGAACTTATGAGACGATCCTCCGGTGAAATGATCACAAAAAGACGGCCACTGAAAAAAATGCTTCATTTCAGACCTTTACCGGAAAGAAGCCCAAAATTGCTCCCCCTCCGCCCCCGCAAAAAAAAAAAAAAAAAAAAAAAAAAAAACCGCAGCTTGCTACAGTGAAAAAATATAAATCGTATCAGTCACTAGTGAATTAATATAATATTTTCACTGTAGACTATATCACTTTTATTTGTTCTAGATATGCATGTAGTTCACTGCTAAGTATAAAATAAATAGAGGATATTTGACTTTCTCAGTGTAAGATCGAGTTTTATTTCACCGAATGAACACCAAAAGCAGTATTTTAACGAGTGGCGAAGCCACTAGTGAAAATACCACTTTTTGGTGTTCATGAGTGAAATAAAAATTCGTCTTACACTAAAAAAGTCAAATTTTCTATTTCTTTTATGCTTGAAATTCGCAATAATTCTGTTTATTCAAGAGCGTCAGCCATCACGACAGAAACAGCCGTTTTGCGTCAAATTTGATGCTTCCAGCTTGTTTATTGGGTATGATATTGGTTGTAAACAAAGTTTGCAACTGAAAAATAGCTTCAAATACCATTTAGATAAACAGATCTCAAACAATTTGCCAAGATAGAATGCCTACAAGAGACTTAGGCGGCCTGACGTCGCGTGCAGTGACAATGTTACGTTTGTGCTTTAAGTGACGTCATTAACGTCGTAATGACGTGCAAACATGCGTGACGTAATTTTTGTCAAACCAGATAAGATTTAGCCAATTAATCAACAAAAAACTTGAGGCTATTTCACAAAAATCCTATTTCTGAAACAGTGAAATCGAAAGTGATAATTTCACTGTTTGAAACAGTGAGATTATCAATTTCGATTTCACCGAGAAATCTCTATAATTCATTGAAAAGTATAAAAGAAAAATCGTTTCAGTCACTAGTGAAATGCTGCGACATTTTTTCACTGTAGACAATATCGCTTTAATTTCTTCGCATTCACTGCTAAGTGTAAAATAAAACGATATATATATAAAGCAGATTCGATGCATATCTCTTTTTTGCGAATCAATGAAATTAACTGATGTTAGATATGAGATTTGGACTACCATCCAAATTATTGAAATCAAACAGACATTCTATTGCACTTAAGAAATAGATCAGCTCTAGCAGTGAATTGTTGAGTAATAATTCACTGTTTGGAGGTCAGTTGTAAAGTAGATCATATCACGAGCGCGGAGCGCGAGTGATATATCTACTAACAACTGACATATCTACTAACAACTGACGTGTGATTTGATAACGTCAAAAATTTGCGACAGTATTCTGCGATATACTGTCGCAAACCCGACGTCATTATAAAACGTCGCTTCTCATTGGCTGACGTTTGGTCTTACGCTGCTGGAAGCGCTTGCAATCGGTGCAAAGAAGTACACTTTGAAAGGTGAAAATGTGAAAAAGTGCATTAGAATGGGGATAATTATATTGAAAATTGTCATTTGGGGAGGTAAATCGTCGGTTTTATGGTCGCAAATTCCGTTTTACGGCTCCGCTGGCGCGTCGCCATAAAACGAAATTTCCGACCATAAAACCGACGATTTACCTCCCCAAATGACGATTTTGAATACAGCTATCCCCTAATTATATTAACTTTCGCGCACATCCCATTTGCTTTAGGGTGATTTAGTGTTGTACAGTGTGTGCTAATGAAGCCAGTTAGACCACTTGGATTTTATGCTCAATTCTTAAACTAGCATAGAACGGCTTTTGTGCTCTGTACTTCCTCTCATTGCCCTCTATCGTTGTATGAAGTTTTATATACCGTAATCGCCCCATTTACCGCACGGTGCGCTTAACTTTTTCAAAATTGCAACAAAAAGGTGTGGTTAAAAACGTTTCTAATAACCGCACGCTCAGAACGAAAAAAAAAACATTGTCTACTTTAAAGATGTTAAAATCGATACAGTAAATTCTCATTAGTTCGAACAGTTAATCGGGGTGTTCGAAGTGTCGTGAAAATATTTAGTGTTCGAACTATTTGAATTGCCAATTTCCTGGAGAAAAACAATCTCATGTCAAGTCGCAAATTATATCTCATACCTCTCAGTATTAAATATGTCCTCATTATGCATGTATTTCATTCTCTTCATCCTACTTCAATATTCCAAATAAATAGAAAGTATTTCAACACATTTACGATGACCTAATATGTGATTGTTTATTAAACACGTCAGGTAAGTTTGTCAGTGCTCCGGCTATTCATTCACCGCAAGGGGTCTGCTTTAAATTCACGGGCTTCTATTTATAACACACACATTCTAATTCTGGAAGATGCGGTCCTTTTGATCTTTCGCTTAGGAGGTCTAAGCCTGCCCAGGAATAGTGTGGTTAGGTTAACTGACCGTCCCGACATGACCTTAGTTGTTTACCGTGGACGTTAAGCATCAAATCAACCAACCAACCTTTTGATCTTTCTTATTTCTGTCTGTCCTATATTACGTCCAAGGGTGCAGAAATATTGGCAACGTGTCATGAGAAAGGTACCGTATTACATGTGCAAACAGCAAAGCCTTAGACCAGTCTGCGCACCTTCAAACAATTATTTTGCAAACTAACGGCGAATCCTGGAGATTTGTTAGACTGGTCAATGTTCGCAGATGCACTGTATGATGCGGGTGTTTGCTGATCGGATGTGTCCTGAGGCCCACGGGCCAGCTATGCCAATGATACACCTATCCTATGGCTACCGCGAACTTTGTTTAAATGCCCAGACCATGCATATGCGCAGGCTGGTCGCTTCGTTCAGTTTGCGCATGTATTCAGACTGATTTTTGTCAGGAAACAAGAGTTTGTCGTTATGACAATTTATTTCTTTTGCATCTGTCGTTCATGTATCTTTCCCAAACGCTCTTTGGCGCACGTGCACATTATCGCTATATAGGACAAAAATTGCTCTGAGAAATGGCGCCTTTTCGCATGTACGAAAGGCAAAGACTCAGTTCAGCCTGCGCACCCCCGCAACCTCATAACTTCGTAAGCTCGATCCTTCTCGGATCAACATTTACATTCCCATTGTTGATGCAGATAGAGAATACGCTAATCAGACGGCGCAGATGTGTAAGCTGATCCGAGTCCGCTGTTCGCACTCGTACACATCATAACACTCCAGCCAACTCCGTAAATATCGGCGAGGATGCCCGATTGACATTTAGACCGATAGAGTTGCTCTCTTCGCACATTGCGTCGGGAAAACAAAACTGAAAACACTGTCGCTGTTGAAACAGTAATGGTAAGTTGAACTTGATGCGTTTTGTGAGTTTCAAAAGGAAAAATCAGTGTGCTCTTGTGATTTTTTTTCCGGAAATGGCCTTGGTGTGCGGTTATAGGGGCATGTGCGGTAAATGGGGCGACTACGGTAGTTCCCTGATATGCTCCAGAAAAGAAGAATACTGAAAAAATACTAGAACGGGGGCTAACTTCGTAAAGACGAGATTGGGTTATTATTCTTGTGCACTGCTCTTCTCTCACTGCCCTCTTTCAATGTGTGAGGTTTGATTTAGCCCTCCCCTCCCCCTTCCCCCAATTCTTTTTTCAAGAAAAAATAGAAAGGGGGCTAACTTCGTAAATACTTGAGATACGGCTATTATTCTTGTGCACTGCACTGTCTCTCACTGCCCACTTTCAATATGTGAGGTTTAATATAAAGTCTCTAATACCTTTTGAGATATGCTCCGGACGAGCAAAATACTAAAAAAACCTAGAAAAGGAGACAGCTTCGTAAATGCTCTGTTCAGTTGTATATATTTATATTCATTTATGTATTTAACATATTTATTTATCTATCTGCTTTGTTTTCTATTTATTCATTTATTTATTTATTTACCTATCATTTCTTTGTTTATTTATTTATGTATTTGTTTATCTATTTATTTATTTATTAGTTTGTTTGTGGAATTAGTTTGTTTGTAGAATTAGTTTTTTGTGAGTGTCTGAATTTGACTTACTTACTCCTGATACATCAAAAGACATTCATTCAGCGAGGGTGATTAGTTAACTAGCATTGTGTGCAAGGTGATGGAGCATATAATTGCATCCAACATTTCTAAACACCTGACTCAGCATGATGTCCTTTATGAATTACAACATGGCTTTCGGGAAAAACGCTCCTGTGAAACGCAACTTCATGGATAACTTTCCACGCCACTGTTTAAAAATCGATAATCGATATTCGCGAATCGAGCTGGTAATGAAATACACTACGAGATATGGGCAAGTCATCTTTTTCTTCTTATTTTATTTTTCCTTATATTCAAATCCATTTTTCCGTGTTCATTTCGAAAACCGCATTAATTTGCGAACAGCCTGATATAATTTTTGAAAAGATTGCATAAGAAATACCGCGGTCATTTTTTAGTTAAAGTTGACTACCCTCAAAATGTATAGAATATATAGTAAATCATGACATTTTTACTGCGTTGATCAAAGTTTTTACCCGCATATGTCTCTTTTTTTCATAAAATGAAAATTTTCCGTGTTCATTCCGAAAACTACAATTATTCAGCATTTCACTGATATATTTTTTATTGAAATAGGAAGTAAAACAGTGCGGTCATTTTTACATTTTCGATCAGCACCCTTTTTTCCTATGCTGGCGCAAATATCCAACAGAATTCACACATTACTCCAGGTGGCGTAGAAAGTTGCGGACGATTCAGCTTGTGGAAGACCTTGGAAGGCAGCTGACTTTGGGAAAGCAAACAGATTCAGTTCTTTTAGACTTCAGTAAAGCCTTCGACAAAGTGAATCACTTGAAATTATTATTTAAACTTTCGAACTTTGGCATTAAAGGAAACACTCTGAAATGGATAAGGTCTTTCTTGATTGGTCGATCTCAAACTGTTGTACTGGATGGGGAATCTTCAAATGAGGTTCCAGTGACCTCTGGGGTACCCCAGGGGTCTGTATTGGGCCCGCTCCTCTTTCTGTTGTACATAAACGACCTTCCTGAAAATGTACAATCTCAAGTTAGGCTCTTTGCTGATGATACCGCTGTTTACTTGACTGTATCTAGTTCAGGGGACAGTAGTGTACTCCAGTCCGATCTAGACATTCTGCAGAACTGGGAACGAACCTGGGACATGGAGTTCAATCCAAGTAAATGTCAGGTGCTCCACATTTCTAGGTCCAAAAACCCGTTAAGGTCAAAATACCATATGCATGATCAGGAACTGGAGGCTGTAGATGCAGCCAAGTATCTTGGGGTAAGCATCAGCACAGATCTTAGCTGGAACTCTCACATAAACAATATAACAAAAAATGAAGAAATTAAAACACTGGCATATAACTCACTAGTAAGACCGCAGGTTGAATATGCGTCTTCTGTCTGGAGCCCATACACGAAAGAAAATATAGAGAAAGTTGAAATGATTCAACGAAGGGCAGCAAGATGGGTATCCAATGATTACTCTCCCTACAGCAGCGTGACAGAAATGATGAGTAACCTTGGATGGCGGTCGCTTGAGTGCAGACGTTACGATGCGCGTCTCGCTATGTTTTATAAGGTAGTGTATGGCCTGGTTGCTATTCCCGTTCCGTCATATTTCGAACAGCCCACCAGATATACTCGTCACATGCATCCTCTCTCTTACAGACAGATCCATACATCTGTCTGTTATTATCAGTATTCATTCTTTCCCATGACTATTGTACTATGGAACAGATTACCAGCTGATCTCGTCCAAGTTTCAGATCTTGACTCCTTTAAATTAGGAGTCAGTAAGATCAGTCATACCTCCCCTAAACAAAATACTGTTTTTATCCTGATTTTAAACTCTTCTTAACACTAACCCTTTCATCTATATTTCACCTTTCTTTTTATCTTTTTATTCTGCACTATCTCACTTTTTACTTCTTTTACTAACACACCATGCGTGGTGAAATCCAAATAATACCCGAAAGGGGGTTGTGGATCATGTCAAGATAGATAGATAGCTAGGAGAGTTCTTGAATATATAGATTCAGGTACCTAGCAGAGAAAATAAGGAAGTCAGTTGTTTGTTATTGTCGTTGTCTTTGGTTCTTTTTTTTTTTTTTTTTTTTTTTTTTTTGCTTATTCGTTTTCGTTTAATTTTCGCTATTTTTCTTTATCTACTTTTTTCATTGATCTTCAATCTTCGATCTTCATTGATGCACAGAGCTTTGACATCTTTTTGAAGAAGCTGATGCTTGTAAATTATCCGTCGTCAGAATTATTCCCCCTCGTGGTCACATGATCAAAATTAAGACATGGGAACAAACATGGATGCCGTTGGCCCCTCCAGCCAACTTTCACCCCCATTATTGTGTATATTTAGGTGAAGAGCAGTTGCATGCACGCAGTATTATGGCAGAAACTGACAGGATCCAACAACAGATCAGCATTCACCTGGGTGACTACCAGTCCGACGGTCTGGAGGACGTGTGTCCGATCACATTTATCAACGATGACCAGGACAGTGATCTTCCATTTTTTCACCGGGTGGAATCCCATGAAGTTGTGTACCAAGGAAGAAAACGTGCAAAGCTGATTGCTAAATATTTGATGGGGGACTTGTTAGGGGAAGGGTCATATGGCAAAGTGAAAGAATTGCTTGACACAGAGACTCTTTGCAGAAGAGCTGTCAAAATTCTGAAAAAGAAACGTCTTCGAAAAATTCCAAATGGAGAACAGAATGTGCAAAGGTACGGCTGTCAGTTAGAGAGTTTCATGTCCCTGACACTTGTAATAGCCACGGCGCAACTAGGGTTAGTTGCATGGCTGCACAGCATTTCATCTAAAACTGTTTCGTCGAATGACCATTATGTCGCAGAACAATTTGGTTGAATGACATTTTGGTTGAATGACATTTTTGTTGACACGTTTATAGTTCATCTAATATGCTAAAGAAAGTGCTTTCAGTGTGACTTTTCGTCGAGCAGCCAGGTGGACCTGCAGGCGATGGCGGAACACAGTGTCGGCGATATGCTGGACGAGCTTGAGCGGTCCATTGAAATACCGCAAACCACCGCAAACTACCACAAACCATCACAAACCAGCCCCAAATTACCACAAACCACCTCTAAAACTATTTCAATGTATATTTAATTAGTATATTTGATATTTGTTGGCATATTAACGACAAATTTACTGTATTAAGAACCTTGGAATCTTTAATTTCATCCATATATTTTCTAACGTGCCTATAACATTACACAAGCAAAGTGTGAAAACATCTGACATTATATTTTCTTTTTTGGAGGGTTATAAAAACAACTTTAAACTTCTAGTGGATCAAATAATAATAATAATAATAATCATACATTAATAATGTATTTAATAATAACAGTGTTCCCACTCAAATTTTAAACTGAGGGTTTTTATACCCCCTATCTATAAAATTTGCGGGTATGAAGTAAAACTTACAGGTATGACTTTTTATCTCGAAAAAGTTATGGGCCGAAATGGACATGGGCCGAAATGACCCGGAACCCTTGGTCCGCTTCTTTTACAAACACTAAAGTGCCGATGTGTTTCCAATTGGAGCCTGAAAAAACGAAGAAAATGGCTGTCATGCCTTTTTCCGGTCCTCATTTTATCCAATATTAATCATTTGATGGATTCCTTTCCAAATAAAAAATATAAAGTGCCGTTTCCAAACAGAAACAGCGAAAATAAACGCAAAAATACGGACAAATTCTGTCGGCCATTATGACAGTTCTAGTGCGCAAGATGACCGCGCATGTCATTAATATTCAAGCAGCCGATTAGTGGTAGTGTTTTACAATAATGAATTTGATTGGCCGTAGAACGGATGTGACGGACGTGAATGAAAGCATGGTATCTTACTACGGCCCGCATTTCAGATCAAAACAGCGACTTCTGACTCTCTTCTCGGCTACAAAAATCATCTGGCCTGGCAGACTCACAATAGAATGAAGAAAAATTATGATTTTTTATATTTTTGAGAGAAACATATGCGCGTGAATGCACGTTCTTGCCCTAAAATTTATGCGTGATTAGAATGATTTCCGCATGATTCACGCACAATTCTACGTGAATGGGAACACTGAATAATAGTAGTTTTAACAATAATGCCTTAGTGTTGGCTTAATTAGCCTTTTCGGTGCTATATTATAAGACAAGTCAGCTGATAAAAATTATCTCAAAAGTGTTGAAAAATATTGAAAAGGTGCTTAGAAATGTTTTTTAAGTGGTTTTTTGGTGGTTTGTGGAGAGTTCAGGATGGTTTGTGGTGGTTTGCGGTAGTTTGCTGTGGTTTGCGGTATTTCAATGCTCCCAGCTTGAGTGGCCATCCCTGGAGGCCCGCCGGGAGCAGTCCTCCTTAACCTTCTTTTTTTCTTTTTCTTTCTATGTATACTGCTACACCCTCTTTTTAGAGTATTATGAGCAGGTGTACTTTTGTACACTCCAGTGTTGCAGGATGAAAGCCTACATATAGCCATGTAGCTATAGTAGGGATCTTCAACCTGCATAGGGGATGATGCTCTCTGCACAAGGGGCCTCCAGTTAATGTCCCGATCCGAAGGACGGCACACTTGTTAGCATCATCCCTGCAAATGATGCTAGAAAAACGCGTTTGAACATAGAAAGACTTAGCCCTGGGTGAGGATTGATCCCATGATTTCTGGCTTCAGAGTCAAGTGCACCAACCACTGAGCCACTGCCCTTGTCTTTTACAAAATTCATTCTGGTTCAGTTTCCCTTGAGAAAGATAAGTACTTGACCCCAGCACCAAAGTCGAGAAGAACTAGGCCATCCCATGACTCACAATACACTAGAAACCTTGCATATCAGGGCTGGAATTTTTTTCAAAGGTCTGCTAGTCCTGTAGGATGATGATCATCATCATCATATCCATTTTAAAGCCCTGTTTTCCTCTACAGAGGGTTGAGTGCTTTTTTATTATCACTCGTCCTTAAATGATTTTCCTCATCCTACGTCAAAAGGTCAGTGATTTTACCTGGGCATGATATATAGTTCACTATCGCTGCCCCCTTGAGTAACCCCGCACTTGTTGTCATCGGCCCCTTTGGGGCCCTCGCTATGCTTGAAAAACGAACGAATATCAGATTTTTCCGACATATTTGTGCAGGTGTTAAAATATAGATGGGTTCAGTATATTTTACCATAAAAAAATGCTCCCAATACCTGTTATCGATTTTGCTACACAGTCAGCCTCGTTCTGGCATAAAGCGTTGCTATAGACAACCCTATTGTAAACATGCGGTTACGGAGTTCAACAAATGACTTGCAAAAGTCAAATGATGCAAATGCGTTGGTAAAATAGCATTTATACGACAATAATGCATCTAAATGACAAGAAAATTTGTTAATTGCAGGGGCTTTTACCCAAGTTTAAAATCCTGAACAATTTCATAGTCTTACCTAATTTGTTTCAAAACAACAAGGTTTTTGTGCAAAATTCAACGCAAAAATGAATTTGAATATAAATCTTAAGAGTAATTTGTTATGACTGATTTTGCAAAACAATATGAACAGAAAAATCAGATCAAATGCTTATGCTCCATGTGAGAACAAATCTAATAACAAGAGACTAAAACAAATCTGCAAAATGCCTCTGTGTTTACAAATACTGATATAGATTCTGTCCCTACCCCCTAAAATTTAAAGTTTCAATAGAGAATGGGGGTACCCTTTCGATTTAGTCAGAAATTCCATTGTCAACCGTCGAAAAATAATAAAAGCTAAATGAAAATTAATCACTAGACTATTCCCTGCAATACCAGTGCTTTAAAATCTTTAATATTTCAATTAGTTGTGAAAAACCTAGCTCTTAAGATGCCGAATTCTAATGCCAATCAAAATTTTGCCTTCACCATTGTCAGCCCTGTAGTGGGTGTGTCCATGGCAATTCAGATTTTCTCGTCATCTTGAAATCGAAAAAGAATTTATATGTTGCATATCGTTGGTAGTGCTTCCTTCATCACACTTGCAAAGTTTGGCAAAAATCATAACATTATTAAGATTTCAGTGTAAGTTTAAATAATGTCTTCGGACTTTCTTAACACCCTGTACTAGCCAGGTTGTGATTATTCTGTACCGAAAAATTCTAAGTATTGGGACTGATACGTCTAAGCAAACAATGTGGTCTCAGATCAGACTGCTCCAAAGGTAGCAGTGTGATCAGGGCCTACATAGTTTGCCATTCCATTTGCCTCTGTTCCAATTATAGGGCAATTATGGTAATTATTTAAGGCACCAATATTTAGAATTATTACAGGAACATGTAGTCTGTGCATTATTGTATCATTATCATAACATTACAGTCCACACCCATTCCCCCTTTTAGCCTGAACTAACCAAAGTATTGAAAGAGCTGTTACACTGTCTGGATGGTGATCCGGAATGTCCTTTTTAGGAAACGGAACAGACCACCAAAGATGGCAGACCGGTTTACACGCGTTGGGTAGGTGCTTCGTTTTATAGTTTTCTGACTATATATCGTACGGATCATTTAAATGAGCCATATGAGCGATCACAGAATACATTTCTACATATAAAACAGGTAGTGATGTGGTGCCAAGTATACACACGCGCTTGTATTGGCATATTTTTCAAGTCTGTTATTGTGCAGTTTTAATTTTTAGTGGTGACCCAAATATTTTCTTGACTTTCCTATGAAATGTTTTTCATATATTTTTGTATTTTTTATAAAATACAATGCCCAGTTCAATTCTGTCTCTGACCCAGAAAACGGTGTTTGAATCTGTTGGCAGGTTTTTCAGAAATATTAATATTTGCATTTGTCACCGGAACATACTCGCTAGTTCAACACAAATTATGTGTCTGTGTGCAGGAAAATGATCGGAACATCTTGCAAAAAAATCACGAAAATGTCAACGCCACATTACTGCCTGTTTGATATGGAGAAATACATTCTTCATTTGCTGAAATCAATAAAACGAAGCATCAACCTAGCGTGTGTAAACCGGTCTGCCCTATTTGGTGGTCTGTTCTGTTTCCTAAAAAGGATGTTCCGGATCTCGATCCAGACAGTGTGTTAAATGCCAAATCATCTTTCCATGTTGGAACCAACAACATACCAAACCTCCCTAGTCCACTCCCTGTGGCAGTTTTAAGGTAAATGGGTTCACTCTCGGGGGAAGCAACTCTGCCATTTTCATTTTTGCATCCCTTTATACTCTTTTAAATGGGAGCAACTCTTAATAGAAAGAATTTGCTCCCCTTGGAATAAATTCTTCTCTGTAAGAGTAGACCCCTTTTAAGACTTTTGTGACTTCCTGTTTTATTTCCTGGACCAACTCTTAATAAGAATATTCCTTTAGTAAGAGTTGGTCCAGGAAAGAAAACAGGAAGTCACAAAAGTTGTCTCCCTTTGACGCTATGAGATCCAGATACTGACATGATCAGTATTAAGTGGTGTTTGTTTTTCAGCCATATATACATTATATTTTTCTGATTCAGAGAAATTCAGCTACTGAAAAGACTGAAGCACAGAAATGTTATCCATTTGGTGGAAGTACTTGTGAATGACGAGAAACAGAAAATGTATCCTTTATGTCTTATTGTTTGCAATAGATCCAGAAAAAGGGGACTACAGCATTTACCATATATTCGGCTATAATAAGATGGCTTTTTATTCACCAAAACACCAAAGAAAATCTATGGTAATCAACCTAATTAGGGCACATGCCCCAATAAGCACACATCATGGAATTTCTGAGGCATATGATTATTATCACACATATTTTTTACTGGTGTATCCCTTTGACTGCATGTTTACATGTGCTGAAAACTATATATAAAGACTCTTTCAGTTTTCACAAAGCTTCTCCATCCTACACGGCTATAGGCAGCTTTTCTCTGCTGCTTTAATTCTTTATTTCTATATCATTATAATAATTCTTTGAAATGAGCACCTATAAGGAAGAAAGTCTACTGCAAGAATTTAATGACATTTTGAAAATGATAAGCGCACAGTGCGCTAAAAGGGTCGAATACGGTAGATCAAGCTTACAAGATGGATTTAACTTTTTGGGATTTGTTTTTGAAGGGAAAAATCATCTTAGTACTAGTAAAACTGATATACATATATGGGGTCATTTTTTAGGGGGAAACCCTCTCATACAACCAAACAAATGCAGTACCGAAATGGGACAGAAGTGCCAAAACAACAGACAAAACAACTATGCAGAGGCATCAGTGGAAAGTTGTATTAGTGTTTTCCAAGTACAATCAACTCTCCTACCAGAAAACTTACTTTGAGATATCAATAGTCGAGATAACAGGAGTTGAAATGTAAATGAAAATAGGAAATATATTCTTTGATATAAGAGGATATTTTAAGATATCAGTGTTCGAGATATCGGGAGTTGGCTGTATTGGACAATTACAGTAATTGGATAAGCTGTCCAAATAGTTTGAATAATTACAAACTGATCTCAGTTGTCCTGGGCAGGACTTGAACACTTTTAAGGGAACCACCAAGAAATTTTAATTCCTCTGACTCCACATTCTCTGAAAAATAGTAGTATTTCCTGACTCCTCAACTTAACTTCACTAAACTCTAGGTACTACCTCGGGGTGTACTGTTACCTTGAACAGCTCTAAAATGACCAGGTTTACTACTATGTGGAAAAAAGAAGGACTTTGTCCCAGCCTCATAATTGAAAAAAGAGATTTGGATGAGTTATACTTTTGATCTTCAGAGCTCTAGATTAGAGGGAGTATTTGATGATAATTAAGGATAATTTTTCTTATTTCGTATTGAAACCATATGTTGTGACCCCGCATCTGAACGGTTTCATCGAGTTTTTATGCAGAATTAACAAAAATCATCCCTAATTATCACCAAATACTCCCTCTTATTTAGAGCTCTGGATCTTGTGAAAGTAGTTGCCTCATTGCTTTAAATGTGTTTGGTTTATGTGAATTCTTTATGAAAGTTTTAGTTAAACAGCAAAGAAAATAAAAGTCTTCCATTTTGCATGCCAGAGTGATCCCAAAATAGGTTTATATGAATTCTTTATGAAAATTTTAGTTAAAGGTAGGTTCGTGTACTTTGGAATGCATTATAATTTAGATGATCGTTCATTCAAGTTGTTGGAAAGCACATATAAAAGGGAATGAATAAGTTTCACTAAAAAGTATAAATCAAAAAAATATTAGAAAAGTTGTTTTGCAAGGGATTTCCTAGCTCTGCTTCGCACACCAGTTAGCGCTATTTTTAGTTCACGCCAAAAATAGATAACGCGGCTGACGTCATGCTGCATTGCATTTTGGGATAGTTTTAACCCATCCGCCATGCCAGGACCTCTAGGAGAGCTCACGGCAAGGGAAAACTGACCTTTGGAGAATGGCATCAGAAATCGCCCACTTATAGACATGATAAACAGTTATTTTTAGAACTGGAATTCCAACGGAAGAAAATTAACCAAAGGGAAAACAACTATTTTCTTCAACAACTGACGAGTTTCTCAGTAGCAACAAATTCAGAAAAATAAGAGAATTCAATACTGCTCAAAAAAAGACGAAATAATTTTGTGGACATAATTGTTATCGCTAGTCCAGGAACCTACCTTTAAACAGCAAAGAAAATAAAAGTTTTCCATTTTGCATGCCAGAGTGATCCCAAAATAGGTACTTTGGTTCATTCAAATTCTGCTAGAGGTGGCATTCATAAGTGCATACATGTACAGATAGATGGATGACTTGTGATTTTATGTACCATTCAACAGAATTTGAATCATATCAGGACAGTGAGAGGGCAATAATGAAAGGCTATGTGGGATGGAACCCTTTTTATGGTTAGAAAGATTTCCACCTCCAGCGGATCTCGAACCCGCTAGATCAGCAGGCCAGGGCTTAACCCACTGAGCTACTGGGTTTCGCCATACATGTAGACACAGCTCCAGATAAGTGTGTGTGTATGTGTGTGTTGGGGAGGGATGCTGAGGTTAGAGGGGATATGATAATTCTGAGGTAATTTCTGTTTATTTCCATAGGAGCAATTCTGTATCTATGAAAACTCTTTAACCCTGCTGTAGGTATATGGTGATGGAGTACTGTGTTAGTCAGTTACAAGAAATGTTAGAGAAAGTCGATGGGAACAAGTTTCCCATGTGGCAAGCTCATATGTAAGTATAGTACAGCCTCTTTATAGCGGTATTCATTATAATGCTGTTCTGGTCGTAATGCTAACATATACAAGGGAATATAAGGCAGAGCGTTTGGGCGCCATGTTTCATGTTCTGCCTTATATTCCCTTGTAGTTTAGTCTGGATATAATGATGTATGCATATAATGTTATGCCCTTGTATGGACTCTAAATGATAAATGGATGACTTGTGGTTTTACAGCCCTTTCCAGTTTCCAAAGTATTTCAGTCATATCAATTATCCAGTGGAATGGTGTTAATGAAAGGATGTCAGCAATGGAACCCTATTTATGGTTTGAAAGAGCTTTGCCTCCAGCAGGATTCAAACCCAGATCAATAGCCTAGCAGGCCAGTTCTTTGACCACTAAGCTAGTATGGACCTCAGCCACAGGGTTTTAAATGGGTGATATGGTACGAGTATCCACAGAAGCCCACTAAAAATATTGTGACGTAATTTTAGGGAAAACTATAAATTGGGAAGGTGTTGCATCTATATACCGTTATGTGCTTAAGTATTGGGACACCTAAAATAAGTAATTTTCCATTTGTCACAAATGGAAAATTTTCTATTTTAGGTGTCCCAAAATTTAGGCACATTATGATAGTAGTCAGCTGGTCACATAAACAAGTCAGGTCTGACTTTGTAGATTGTAAAAAGCAAAATGTCAATCCTTAACATCTGTTTTGATTGGTCTGGGCATGTCACAGTTTGCATATTCCAAAGACAGAGTTTTGACAATGCAGTTCATTTGTGATAATATTTCTATGTTTCAGGTATTTTGTTCAGTTGATAGCAGGCCTAGAATACCTCCATAGTAAAAATATTATCCACAAAGATATTAAGCCAGGAAATCTGTTAGTTACCACAGACCAGACTCTTAAAATCACAGATTTAGGAGTCGCTGAGGTTAGTAGCATAGTTATTTCAAGTCATCAAAGAACTTTACAAAAGAAAATCGGATGTTTTAGCATATTATTTCAAGTTATGAAAATACTTTACAAAAGAAAATTGGATGTTTTAGCTAAAGCTTGTAGTTGCAACTGAACATTTTGACATATAAAGGTTAAGATTGCATTCCAGCTTTTGTTGCAGAATGAACAATTGAAATCAGTCAACCTGATAGAGTGTCTAGGCATAAAAAGTGTCTAGACGAAAGAGCATTTTGTGTACTACTAACGGTGATAAATTCACACCATTACAATAGTAACTTGATCTTGCACTCTGAATCATGGTGAGTAGATTATCTCTGATCTCAGGACCACATGAGACACTTGTATCGAGGTTGATCCTGAGAGCAGGGAATGTTCATGAGACATTATACTGACTGGATGATCAAGTTTCTGTATAAATAGTATATGTAATCCTGAACATTTAATTGCTTAATCCAAACAATACTTGATTACTGATCTGGATTATTTTTTATCAGTTCTCCACATCACATCCTGCTGCTTTTACATTTGATGCAGTGAAAGTTTTGGAAGTGTTACAAACTTTAAGACATGATTTGATGATGGTGACGTAAACTAGCCTCGTTTGAGAGGATACTGATATTTATTAAGGTAAATTGAGACTATCTGGATTGAATTGCCAGAAAGTTATTATTTGAAAGTGTTAACTTTATTAAGTATATTGTAAAACTTATTGTAGAATTCTAAGCATTTTTGATAAAACTTAATATACTTGTATCGAAGTATTTTAAATTGAGTCATCAGTATAGTTTCAAATGGGCTGCTTCATATGTTAACACTATTCAAAGTTCTGTTCTTTCAGGAGTTAGACAGGTTTTCTGCGGATGACACTTGTAAGACGAGTCAGGGATCGCCAGCATTCCAGCCACCCGAGATTGCCAATGGTTTAGAAAGCTTTAAAGGTTTCAAAGTAGATGTATGGTCAGCAGGTGTTACACTGTAAGTAATGAAATTGCTGAAGATGTACAAAGTTTTAAAGGTTTCAAAGGTGACATTTGGTGAGATGATGGTAAACTAGAAGCAAAGAAACTGCAAATGTTGTACTGTGTGTGGGTATTTTATCATGCTGCAATAAAACTTTGTAAAATTCTTTTCATCTTAGAGATTAATGGATAACTGAAAGTTGGGTGTACGGCTGCAAGCAACGATATACCAAACCTTCAGATATTAGTGGTAAAGATAGAATACCTGTGTATCGTCTCACAAATTTTCAAGTTTCCCAAACATTTAGGATATGATTTTGAGCTGTTTAATTATAGGTTTTCAAATATTAATGTCTGTTGTTTGTTGTCTTATACAAAAAAATCCATTACTTGGATACATATATGTGGCTGAGCTGGGGACATGTACCTTTCTAGAAATAGCGAGATGCAAATGCGTACTGAATTACTAATAATTAGTAATAATAAGCAGTGTTTTGAACCGTTTACTTTGTTCCTGCGAATTCTGACAGGAGGTACTGTACTGTATACTGGTTTGTATAGTATTGTGTATTGTCTTGACCATATCACAAATCAAATGGTGTTGTCACCTGGCTGGCAATACACAGCCCTAGTTGGTGGGTTGTCCTGACAAAAAATGAGTGGTGTTAATGGGATCCCATTTTAGCTCTGCATTGTATGGCAACATAATACTTATATCAAGAAATGAATATGAAAGAAAACCTGTACTGAAATTGTCATTACATACTACCAGTTCCTAGGTTTATATGCAGAATGCCAGTATGGTATCCTAATAAATATGTAGTTATGTTTATATTTTCAGGTATAATATAACCACAGGATTATATCCATTTGAAGGTGAAAATATTTATAAACTTTTTGAAAATATTGGAAAAGGAAAGTATACTATACCAGATTCTGTGGACACTATTTTAGCTTCTTTAATTGAAGGTGAGTTCCATAAAAGTTCTAAAAACTTGGACAAAGTAAGTACCGTAATTGTTCCAGAAAAAGAATAGTTCAGTTTTGCTATGCAATAAATTTCAGTAATGCATCCAAAAGATGCAGATAGGAATGACAAACAGTGTAGACCTTGATCAGACTGCTCAAAGAGCAGTCTGATCTCAGTTTGCTCTGTTTGCTCCTATGTATCTGTCCCAGTATTTCATTGTGGATCCATTTGGTGTCAGCATGACAGTTTGTAACCACTATATTTCTTGAATCAGGTGTCATTTTAAGAAACTTGGAATAGATACATGTACATGTACATCATTGAGACAAGTCAAAGAGCATATTAGGTTTTGGTGACTTTGACCCCTTTTCAAGGTCTACGGCTATTAAATTATCTTTGTTAGCATGACAATTTTCTGTACCCACAATATCTTTTAAACCAGTAAATAGAATTTCACCAAACTTGCTTGTATTTATCACTGGGACAAACTTGAGAGTGATTGGACTTTGGTGACCTTGAACTTATTTTCAAAGAAGACTTAATTTTTTACTGAAAATAGATACCTCTTGAGTATTTCCTGAGAATTTTCCTGTCACTTTTGATTCCCACTAAACTTGCTTAGAAATACCTGTAGGGCAATTTCAAGGATTTATCATGATTTTGGTGACCTTGACCCCATTAAAATCAAAAGTCAACTTACACCTGAAAATGAGATATTTCTTGAACCAATAGATGAATATCCATCAGACATACATGAACATATCATTGTGACAGTTTTAAGAAATCTTTAGTGTTTGGTGACCTCATTTTCAAGGTTATAGTCTTGTTTGTCGGGTATCTTTTGAACAAGTGTCAGAATGGATATCCTCCAAACTTGCATAGACATATCATTGGGACAAGCTTAAGAGCTGAGTTAGATTTTTGTGATCTTGACTTCATTCTCAACGTCACAGAGAGACTTAAATGTGTGAAATTTTCACTAAAAATGGAGCACCCAAGATCAGGGTCACAGGGGTCAAAAGTCAGATTCTGTCTCCATGAATAGGCAACACCCCAAAAGCCAATATGATCAAACTTCACAAAGGTAAAGCATAATAGGTATGTCAGGTGCAAGGTTAAGGTTCCGACCCACTTTCAAGGAAATAACACAGTTTGGTCAATGATCAGATTATGTCCGCATGAATTTTTTAAACTTCTGAAGTGCCTTTGTACTTCATAGAAAAGTAAAGCAAAATGAGAATGTATGTCTTGCACAAGATTCAAGTTCCATGCCCTTGGTCACACTGGCCTGGCATTCAACACAGGCAATGAACTCACAATGTACTATAAAACCCAATTGTTTTCACATTCTTCTTAGAATTTCAAGTTATCATTCCTATGGACCTGACAGTTTTACAGACCTCTTAGGCAGAGCAGATTTTTTAACAAATTCTTTCTGGAATAAATACTGTGTTAAAATAAGTTGATTAAACATTTCATTGTTATGGCGGTTGTCCCAAAAAATGTTTCAAGCATTTCTTGAATATGCATATCAGTTAAAAGTAAAATTCTTGATTCATATTTCAAGAAAAAGGGGTCGGATGGTCCATGAGGTTATACTTCTGAAACAAACCAACCCTGATGAGAGGAACAAGCAAGTTTCCAGTGCCTATGATTGATGCCAGACCATTGTGTTGGTTGAGGTCACAATCAGGGGTCAAAGTTCAGTTTAAGGGGCCTTTGGGGGCATTTGTTTTATTTCTTATTTTTGATTGGCACCATGTACCATAGGCTTTCAAAGGTGAATGAGTGGACTGCCAATTTTTTGTGGAATATAACAAAGGGAGACAACTTTTGTATCTTCCTGTTTGCTTTAGGAGCCTGGTAGCTCAGTATGTTATATGCTGGTTTTGATTCCTGCTGGAGAGGGGGAATCTTTTCAACCGTAACAGGTTTCCAGTGGTATTAGCCTTCCATTATCACCCTCCAGTCATCCTGATAGGACTGAAATACTGTTGAAAAGAAGTCAAGTTGCAAGACAGTCATCCATGCTTCCTTTTACAATAAAACCATTTAAAAAAGTGGTCTTCTTTTAAAGGAAAGAGT
Organism: Ctena decussata; assembly: GCA_963989385.1. NCBI lineage: Eukaryota > Metazoa > Mollusca > Bivalvia > Lucinida > Lucinidae > Ctena > Ctena decussata. The sequence continues at coordinate 1,258,005 of OZ022501.1, read as the reverse complement.
TAGCTTTATGAGAAGCAAATTTGTTTAAGAGTTGATGCATATTGAGAAGGGGGGCAATATTGAAAATAACAGAGTTGCTTCCCCTGGAAGTGTATCCATTCAGCTTGAGACCCAACATAGTTTCACTGTTTCAGGAATGTTACAGACAGAAGTTACAGAAAGATATTCAATACGAAAAATAAAGCAACATGAGTAAGTAGCATTTTATCTTGTTTGGTTTGTACTACTTTATCAGACACAGCTTATGGTTGAGTTGGGCTTCTTTGTAAATGCCTATTATGTAGATGCTACTTCTTCATAGAGTGTGTATATACCCTTCAAAAATCTTCTTCTCCAGAACCAAAAGGCCTATGACCTTGAAACTTGGTATGTAGCATCGGCATGACCTTGAAACTTGGTATGTAGCATCGGGCATGCGGGCCCATCTTAGTTTGAACAAATGATGACCTTGCGATGACCTTGACCTAATTTATGACACGGTCAACTTTGGAACGTTAGGCTTTTTATATGAGAAAATGCTTAAACAGTGGATTTCTCAGAAACTATTCAAGTCTAAGGTACAATTCTTGGTATTGAGTGAGTGAGTGAACTCGGGTTTAACGTCCCACCAACAACGAGGTCATATGGAGACGGGACCTCGGTTTAAAGTCTCATCCGAAAGACCGGAGAAGCGGGGGATCGATCTTGCGACCCCTGGATTGGTAGTCCGTGTGTTATCCACTACACTACATCCGCTCCAATTCCTGGTATACATGGTCAACTAAATGAGCAAATGAAGATAATATGTCAAGGTCATTCTGTCGGTCCATCCGTCATCAGGATTTTCAAACATCTTCTCCTCTGAAACCACTAGGCCGATTGAAGTCAAATTTCATATGGAGCCTTCCTAGGTTGGGGGAACGAAAGATAGTTGGGGGTATCCGGGTCACATGACCAAGATGGCCGCCACGCCCATATATGGTAAAAACCCTTCAAAAGTCTTCTTCTCCAGAACAAAAAGGCATATGACCTTGAAACTTGGTATGTAGCATCGGGCATGCGGGCCCATTATAGATTATACAAATGATGACCTTGCGGTGACCTTGACCTCATTTATGACACGGTCAACTTCGGTACCTTAGGCTTTTATATGGGAAAAGTCCTAAAGAGTGGATTTATCAGGAACTAGTTAAGTATAAGGTACAATATTTGGTGTATATATGGTCAACTAAATGAACAGCTGAAGATATTATGTCACTAAAGGTCAAGGTCATTCCATCGGTCCATCCGTTGTCGAGATTTTCAAACATCTTCTCTGAAACCACTGGGCTGATTGAAGCCAAATTTCATATGGAGTCACAGTGTGGTGGGGGAACGAAAGTTCATACCCCGGGTCTGGGTCATGACCAAGATGGCCGCCACGCCCATATATGGTAAAAACCCTTCCAAATTCTTCTTCTTCAGAACCAAAAGGCCTATGACCCTGAAACTTGATATGTAGCATCGGGCATGTGGGCCCATCATAATTTATACAAATGAAGACCTTGCTTTGACCTTGACCTTATTTATGACACGGTCAACTTAGGTACCTGAGGCTTTTATATGGGATAACGCCTAAACAGTGGATTTCTCAGAATCTGTTTAAGTCTAAGGTAAAATATTTGGTAAATATGGTCAACTAAATGAACAGCTGAAGATGTTATGTCACTAAAGGTCAAGGTCATTCTCTCAGCCCGTCCGTCGTCAAGATTTTCAAACATCCTTTCCTCGGAAACCACTGGGCTGACTGAAGCTAAATTTAATATGGAGTCTCAGTGAGATGGGGGAAAGAAAGATTGTCACCAGGGTCTGGGTCACATGACCAAGATGGCCACCACATCCATAAACGGTAAAAAACTTTCAAAAATCTTCTCCTTCAGAACCAGAAGGCCTATGACTTTGAAAGTCAGGCCCATCATAATTTATACAAATGATGACCGTGCATTGACCTTGATCTAATTTATGACACTGTCAACTTTGGTATGTTAGGCTTTTATATGGGAAAATGCTTAAACAGTGGATTTTGCAGAAACTATTCAAGGCTAAGGTATGATATTTGCAATATATGGTCCATCTGTTGTCAAGATTTTCAAACATCTTCTCCTCTGAAACCACTTTCCCGATTGAAGCCGAATTTCATATGGAGTCTTAGTGGGATGGGGAAAGGAAAGTAGGTTTCCAGGATCTGGGTCACATGACTAAGATGGCCCCCATGTCCATATATTGTAAAACCACTTCAAAAATCTTCTTCTCCAGAACTAAAAGGCCTATGACCTTGAAACTTTGTATTTAGCATTTTGAAGTTGGGCCCATCATAATTTATACAAATCAGGACTGTGCATTGACTGTGACCTAATTTATGGCATGGTCGAGTTTGATGCATTGGAAAATGCTTAAGCAGTGGATTTCTCAGAAACCATTCAAGTGTACGACATGCCCATATATGGTAAAACTCCTACAAAAATCTACTTCTCCAGAACCAAAGGCACAAGGACCTCGTGGCATGTTATGTAGCATTGAGGACTCTGGCCAATCATAGTTTGTACAAATCATGACGGCGCATTGACCATGACCTAATTTATGGCAAGGTCAACTTTGGTATGTTATGCTTTTATGGGGGAAAATGCTTAAACAGTTGATGTTACGTAGTTTTTTTAAGCCTAGATATAATAATTGGAAAATATGGTTAACTAAATGAATACATGAAGACAAGGTCATCAAAGGTCAAGGTCACTTTTTTAACTTTGCTCAAGGTCACTGAGATTTTTAAATTAAAATATGCACACCTTTTAAGCTACTGGTTTCAAATTTGTAACTAATGAGCGAAATGACAAATTGTGTCTGTTGACAGAAGATGTCAGGTGAGCTACAGGACCATTGGTCCTCTGGTTAACTTAGCCACTTTTCCAGCTCAAACACTAAGTGTATATACAGTGGAGACCTAGTTTCCAAGGCGGGGGACATAAATTCGTCGAATTTTCTTGTTTATCATTTATTTCACTGCATCAAAAGCTTACAACTAGGCTAAATTTTGACCTGTTCTAAATCTTTAAAAAATAAATTCCTTTAGCATAAATTAATGTTTTTGTTTCGTATCAAAAGATGAAAAATATTTGTATTCATGTATTCAGCATATACAATCAAGTTTCACGAACATCACAAGTTATAGATCTTTAAATTCACAGTAGAATTGTGTAAGTTGACTCTTAGTGATAGAAAACAGCACAAGTTTTGCTTGTATGAGTGCCCCCTCCATGTTTTTCTGCCATTTTTATCTGCAGAAAGGGGGATAGCTTGTGGCTTTCCTTGATATTGTCTCTCACCCAAGGTCTATTTCTTGTGCTTTTGCAGCTGGTTTAGGAAGAAAATTCCCCGTACCTCAGAGATAGTAGACTTTCCTCCTCTGCCCGAGGGCGGAGATTTGTTACGTAGTATGAGTGTTATTCCATATATAGAAGACTTACATAGTGGTGTTCCTAGTGACGAGGATGAGTATGACCAGGATCATATCTTCGCAAATAACGGCAGCCATGCACAGCAACACAATACACAATGTAAGTGATAAAAGTCTGGAAAACAAGATAGGCAGGATAGGTTACATAAATCATTTTGGATTTGAAATTTTGATCAGAATTGTTTACTGGTGATACTTCCAAGGACAATCATTCACCAGGACCTGTGATCAGGGAAGCTGGACCCTAGCCCTTATTAGAGATGTAAACTTAGTGACTGAAGCCTCTGCATACTCAGCAGCAGAAATAAGGGAATCTTCCAGGGAGTTGATAGAAAATTCAAACTTCTGTGCTTTTGTAGTCACTTAAAACAGGCCATAAGGTTTTCCTTTTGCAAATGCGGTAATTGGACTGGTATGACAGGAAGTTGCTTTATTAAGCCAAAATATATAGCATGACAGTTGAAAGATCACAGTGACTGATATGTGCAGGAGAGTGCTACAGCACGACTGTATTAACCTTTTTCCTTTGTTGGTCTCAAGACTTATGCAGTGATCATAATCAACAAGACACTGAACCATGCTTTTTATCAGAAAAAATAAATAAAATAAAAAACTTAGATTTTTTCAATCCCAAAATTTTTGCACACTGGACTTTAAACTTCACATATTGTTTCTTCATAAATGTATAGTAGACATGACAGATGATAGACAGGTGATGCTTACTCCACAAGTGTACCTGATCACACCTCTATATGAGCCACGACCCAACAAAACCAAACAATGTGGCATATGTGCCCAGTGAAGACTCAGGTCAGCCTGGGCATCCACCCAGTCTTATCAGAGTCTTCATTGTGCTCTTAAAGGGTAGGTAAGAGTCTAAGCTAGCTCCATGCAGACAGCAAAGACTCTGGTCAGACTGGGAGGATGCCCAGGCTGATCTGAATCTTTGCTGGGCCCACATGCCACTTTGTTGGTTTTGTCGTTGGTTTTGTCGTGTCGTGGCTTGTATAGGGTTTGCTGTCCATTTATCTAAAAATTCTGAATGTGTCATTGTTTCTTCGATACTTACTTTTTGGACTTATGAGTTTTATACATTGACCACGTTTACATTCTGGTAATGTGTATTAATTTTCCTCATCATTATTATTGTTTCAGATCCAACAGAGAAAGATGTAGTTGAAGAACCAATAGTTGACCCTAAACACAAGAAGAGAAAGAAAGCAGGAACTCGTAGACTGAAACTCGGACTTTGTTCACAGTCTTGATAGTCTTTCTGTACTTAGTTGTTTAACAAATTATACAGCATGCGAGCCATTAAGGGAGATTATCTGTCTTGGGCAGAATTGTCCATAAAGATCTGTGCTCACAGATAAGAAGGGGTAACAGGGATACTTTAAGGATAATTTTTCAATGAAAATATATGTTGTGACACCTCATCAGAACCGTCTTGGCGAGACGGTTCTGATGATGGATCACAAAATATGTTTTTAAGGAGACATATTGGAAATTATCCCAACATTATCCCTGTTACCCCTGCTCATCTGGAGCACTGAAAGGTGGGTTGTGATGCTGATTCTGGGGTATTTCTCAGATCTCCAGATTGTGGAGTTTTGGGGATAATTATGAGATAATTTTCTTATTTCTCAAGAAAAGCATGTTGTGACTCCTCATAAGAACCATCTTAAAATTATATATAAGAGAAATGAGCCTCGACACGAGAAAACCAACAAAGTGGTTCTGCGCCAAGTGCAGACTCAGATCAGCCTGGGCATCCTCCCAGTCTAAATGTTGTCACCCTCTTTAAATAAAGTCTTTACTTACTTACTTACTTACTTACTTATTGTCTGCAGGAAGCTAGCTTAGACCCTTAGCTACCCTTTAAGTGCACAGTGAAGACTCTGAACAGACTGGGCAGGTGCCCAAACTGATCAGAGTCTTCGTAGAGCACACATCTACATCATTGGTTTTGTCATTTCGCGGCTCAAATTATCCTTGATTATCACCAATTGCTTCTTATCTGGAGCTCTGATTTCTGAAACAAAAAGATTATAATTACCATTAAAACCACCTTTGTCAGGAGTTATGGTGGGACTCTGTAACTTAACATGCTCAGATCAGCCTGTACATATGCCTTTTACCAAATCGCACTTGTCCACATGCTGGTCTTAGCTTATGCAGTACATACTTGCTGGAAGACAGGTTTAGTCACAACAAGGCTTCTGTGGGGCACAGAGCCCTAGTTTGGTGATAATCAGGGATAATTTTTGTTAATTCTGCATAAAAACATGTGTTGTGACTCCTCATCTGAACTGTCTAGACGAGACGGTTCAGATGAGGGGTCACAACATATGGTTTCAATGAGAAATAAGAAAAATTATCCTTCAGTTATCGTCAAATACCCCTCTTATCTAGAGCTCTGGGGGTAGTAAGCTGATGACAGACAGTTTATCAGAACTCCAGGAATGAGGAATAATTTTATGGATAAATTCCATATTTCTGCATAAAAACATGTTTTGGGCATCTGTTAGAATCACCTCACAGAAGTGGTTCTAGTGAGTATCCACAACATAAAATTTCAGGCAGTATCGTAGAAAATTATACCAGAACTATTACTTTGTTTTTCCGCCAATTTTGTCTTGCCTTGTGACTTAGAAGCGAGACATAGGTATTAATTTTCTGGTGGTGGTGGCAGCAGTGTGAACTTTGAGTGAAGTTTTCTGGGAGAGCTCTAGATAAGAGGGGCATTTGGTGATAATTGAGGGATAATTTCTTTTATTTCTAACTGAAACCATATGTTGTGACCCCTCATCTGAACCCTCTCGTCAAGACGGTTAAGATGAGGGGTCACAACATACGTTTTTATGGAGAATTAACAAAAATTATCCCTAATTACCATCAAATACTCCCTTCTATCTTGAGCTCTGTTCTGGTTTAGTTCTGTTTTATGACAGGCAAGATACTGCATTCCACAGAATTTCTAATGCGGAAGTGGTTTCGTGCTTCCCTGGATACTGAGGTTTACTCTTCAAGGAAAAGAATTGTTCCTAGAGGAGCAAATTCTTTTAAGAGGTGATCCAGATTGAGAAGGGAGGCCTGCCCTGAAAGTACATCCATTCACTTTAATGTGCAACTCTAGTGAGAGGCAACAGTGTATAAGCCACAACACGACAAACCAACAAAGTGGCATGTGTGCCACTCAAGACTCAGATCAGCCTGGGCATCCTCCCAGTCTGATCAGGCGTCACTGTGCACTTAAAGGGTAGCTATAGGTCTAAGCTACCACCATGCTGACAGCAAAGGCACTGATCAGACTGGGCAGATGCCCAGGCTGATCTGAGCCTTTGCTGGAAGCACATGCCATTTCGTTGGTTTTGTCCTGTTACGGCTCATATCTTTATAGAGAAATAACAGATATTATCTCTTAATTCATCAACAAACACAACCGGGGCTCTGGTAGTGGATTCCATTTGTACAATTTTCAAATTCAGCTTTATTCCATTGTTAATAAACATACATCTTTGGAACTGAGAAGGGTCGGACAGCATTATAAACAGCGCAAGATAAACCAAACTTCTGGGATAGAAATTTTGTTTGACATTCTTCCAAGGGACATAATTAAGACTAGGCAGAGAGCAAATACCTGTAGGGATAGTCATCATGGAAAAGGTATTTACCTGGCAGGTATTCTGTTTGTCTCCCTTCCCTGTAAAGTTAGGCCAAAATTGTGGCTGCCATTTATATTTAAAACATAGCCTTAGTATACAGCAGGCTCTTATTATAATCACTCACTAAGGAGATTCTTATGAGGTGCCACATAGTATGATTTGAGTCATATGAAAATGACCTTTCACCATGTGCCTACTGTAAAAACTAAAACCAGCCAGTGCAGCAGCTCAAGATAGATCAGAGCTGTCACTTTTTAGCTCACCAGAGCCGAAGGCTCCGGGGGAGCTTATAGGATAGGCAGTGGTCCGTCGTCGTCGTCGTATGTCGTCTGTCTGGCGTCGTCGTCCGTCAACACTTTTAAACGACATCTCCTCTGAAGCCACTTGGCCGATTGGGCCCAAATTTCATCTGTGGCATCCTTGGGATGGGGGATTGAAAGTTTGTGTTTTTTATGAAAATTTATGGCAACTTAGAGTTCCCATTGACTTATAATGGGGAAAATTGAAAAATGGCATTTTTTGCCAAGCCATTGCAGATATGTTGATAAAACTTTTATAGAAATGTTCCTTGAGATGTCCTCTATCAGCTATATGTTTTTGGCCCACTGCTTCTTTTATTGGTTGCCATGGAAACCGAAATGGAAAAAAAATATTTAAAAGATTATCTCCTCTGAAGCCACTGGGCCGATAAGGCCCAGGTTTCATCTATGGCATCCTCAGGCTTGGGGATTGAAAGTTTGTGTATTTTATGATCATGGGCCCTTTAGTTTGGTTGCTATGGCAACTTAGAGTTCCCATTGACTTATAATGGGGAAAATTGAAAAATATCTTTTTCTGCCAAGCCATTGCAGATATGTTGATAAAACTTTTATAGAAATGTTCCTTGAGATGTCTTCTATCAGCTACATGTTTTTTGGCCCACTGCTCCTTTTATTGGTTGCCATGGAAACCGAAATGTAAAAAAAGGAAAAAAAATATTTAAAAAATTATCTTCTCTTAAGCCACTGGGGCTATAAGGCAGGATTTCATTTGTGGCATCCTTGGGCCGGGGGATTGAAAGTTTATGTTTTTTATGAAAATCTGCCCTTTAGTTTGGTTGCTATAGCAACTTAGAGTTGCATTGACTTATAATGGGGAAACTAGAAAAATGGCATTTACTGCCAAGCCATTGCATATATGTTGACAAAGCTTTTATAGATTGTTCCTTGAGAAGTCTCTTATTAGCTATGTGTTTTTTGTTTTTTTTTGCCCACTGCTCCTTTTATTGGTTGCCATGGAAACCAAAATGCAAAAAAAAATGGAAAAAAAAATACTTAAAAAATTTATCTCCTCAGAAGCCACTGGGCCAATAAGGCCCAGATTTCATATGTAGTATCCTTAGGCAGGATGATTGATTGAAAATTTATTTAGTTTTTTTTTTTTTTTTTTTTTTTTTTAAATCGGCTCTTTAGTTTGGTTGCTATAGCAGCTTAGGGTTGCATTGACTTGCAATGGGGAAAATTAAAAAATGGCATTTACTGCAATCAATATATGGAAAATAGTTATATATTTTGTTATCAACTCAACAGACTGTCAGACTGAGACTTTGTAGTTGTATTAGCCTGTACGAATTGACAACAATTTTGAGTGTATACAAATTTGATAGCAATTTTGAGCTAGAGATCTGGTGAGCTTTGTGGCCCGTGGGCCTCTTGTTCACTTTTTAAATTCCTCAGTAATCACAGATTGTATATGCAAAAGGAGAAGACTGATCAAGAAGGCATGGACTAACAGGCTCCTCTACTCACATGGTGTCAGGTGCTTTCATATGAGATGCCAATTTCACATGAATCTGAAGCTTTGTGAAATGATTTGCCTCCTAAAGTTTGTGTTTACCTTGAGCTGTCATTGTTTTTACAGCTACTTATATTCCAGAGTGAAATATTCTCATTTATATTTCATGTTTGAGAATGTCTCATTGCATTACATGAAAGGCTTTAGACCTGCCTGTGCAGTCTGCTGAGGGTGAGTGTCTTGTACACATTGTACTCACACTTTGTAGAAGTCAGTGCTCCAGCTAAGAAACGGTAACAGGGATAATTTAGGGATAATTTTCCATATTATTCCATAAAAACATGTTGTGACCCTTCATTAGAACAGTCTCGCTGAGACGGTTTTAATGAGGGGTCACAACATATGTTTTCCTTGAGAAATAAGAAAAATTATCTTTAATTTGTCCTCAAAACCCTCTCTTATCTGGAGCTCTGTAGAAGTGTTAGCAAGAACCAAGAAGTCAAGGCTGCTGTGATATGTCATAAAACAGTATGTTTAGCCTGACATATTGAATAAGACATTATTACAAATTAAAGAAACAGTGTGGATCCAGTTTAGTCTAAGCATAATTGTTACATGAAATGTATAGGGCATTGAATTTAAACTATGAAATGATTGTATTGCTTTCTGCTATGTACAAACTGGTATTAGGTTTATAGGTACAGGTCCATATCTGTCTGCTACTTTTACAAAGAGGGACACTTTTCGTGACTTTCTCTATGCTTCCTTGAATAAAGCAGCCTTCCGAAAATGGAGTCTGCTCTTAAAGAAAAAATTGCACCAAGGGGAACATATTATTTCCTTTGAGAGGTCCGTCCATTGAGAATGGAGGTAAAAATGAAAATGGCAGAGTTGCTTTCCCTGAAAGTTTACTTGTTCACCTTAAAGTGTTGAGTTGGTAGGTGTTGTTTTTTCCAGTTTGTATATGGCCAAAGTATCTTTTCTTTTAATACTTACCACAGAGTGACAGATAAGGGGTGTGAGATGATACCAAGTTATGTCACCATATAAACATGATGTGACCCCTCATTAGAACTGCCTCAGTGAGGCTTTTGTAATGAGTGGTCACAACATGTTTCCGTGGCAAAAATGAAATATCAGGGTTGCAGATAAGAGGGTATTGAGGATAATTCAAAGAAAATTTAGTTATTTCTAAATGAAAACGTATGTTATGACCACTCGTTAGATGAGGGGTCACAAGATATGATTTTGTTGAGAAATATGGGAAATTATCCCTAAATTATTACTGCTACCCCTTCTTATCTGGAGCACTGAGATATGCCAGAACTATCATCCGATACTCCCCTTACCTGAAGCTTTGCTGGTATTCACTAGATAAAAAGTCATAATAGTTTACATATATATTTACATCTTTCCATATCAGTAGTATGTATACTATAGAATATTTGTAGTGACACACCCACTTGCTGCAGTTCAGCATTATGTCATTAACCCATTTCTGCTTAGGGTTCCATAAAAGGGACCTTGGCAAACAACGAAGAGCCTGATCAGATGCTATAGAATATGATATCTGATCAGGATCTACAATGCTTGCATTAAATACATCAATTTCTGAAATATAATAATTAAAATTTAATCTGACCCACCCAAAATAACTTTGCCAATCTGTGAGGCAGAAGAGCATTTCACGTAAATTGGTTAGCACACTGTAAGTGTGAAACTGTAGAGGTCTTAATGCAAACTATTGATGTCAGTGGTTTGAAGCAGCCATACATGTATGTTATCCTATTAAAAGAAAGAAATGGACAAAATCAGCTATTTACCTTCAGTGTAAACGACAGTCCTAAGTTTAGATATGCTTTGGTTTATGCCATTTTGTTTTCTGGTTTATGCCGCTAAACCTTTGAAAGTATCACAATTACATTATTATCAATCCATTGTTTTGTATGCTATGTTTTCAAGACTATCCTGAATGTATTATGTTGCCAATTATGGGAATTTTTATTTTAACAGGAATGTTTACTTTTCTTACCTAATAACTACTTTAAATACCAGGGCCTGGTTGTTTAAAGCTTTATTAGCTTAACAAAGTCATCTGTCAAAGATTTGTTTAGTCTTCTAGTGCACACAAAGTCAAGTGTGCCAATATTATATGCTGAAAAAAAATGTGGGGTGCTTTTCCAGCAAAAAATAGTGGTGATGCTGTGAACAACACATTTAAAAATATAGTATCTGCTTCACTACGGAAGTCACTACTTTTGGACAGGCGGACCCACATGAACCAAAATAAAAGGAAATTTCTTCTCATTTCCAACAAGACATACCGTATTTGTGCATCTTTGTAGGATTATCTTTGTGACGTAATTTCAGTTGAGAGCTCCTAGCATATGTTTCGGGAGAATTTGGAAAAGTGGATCTATTTTACTGTTTAATATTTAACTTCCGTGCAAGTCTTCAGTTAGAAGTACATATCTTTGATTGCAATACATGTGATAAGTGCAGTGTGAGAACACATCCATTATCGTAAGGTGTACAGATATATAGAAATAGTGTGGCTGCCATTGTTTCACGGAAAATGACAGCTTTAACAGATTAATGTTTGCTTGTGGATTGGTACCTCCTCCGGTGAAGGCTACTGTTAATGGAAAGAATTTGCTCTCTACAGAGAGCAAATTCTTTTCATTTAGAGTAGTCTCCTGTAAGAAGGGAGGTAAAAATTTCTATGTTGGAGCAGCCTGCAATCTAAAGGGAGGTCACTCCAATGCAATATTTTCCTCCATTATAATTTGCTATAGAGAACACTTCTTTCTCCTATTTAGCTGAATAGGTACATTTTTAATGGAAGCAACTTCTGCCATTAAAAGGAAGAATTTGCTCCACTGGCCTTTTGGGAAGTCTACTTTGTCCATGGAATCAAACAGTAAGTTGCAAGTCATTACCCAATATAAAATGATATAAAACATGGAGGTATAATAATACACTTTAAAAGAAGCCCTCTGTAGAAAGTGGAAGCAAACATTTCTCTCCTCAAGTTGTCCCCTTTGAAGGGTGGTTCCCAACCACATGTTGATTAGTTATCATGGCAGAAATGGTGCAAAATAAAAGTGCTAGAATACTTCAGAGGTCTTAATAGCTGAAATTCTGTGGTTAAAAATTATAATTTTTGCCAGTTTCATTATGCAAAGTATATATACCAGTTCTCATTGGTGTTACATCATGGAGAGATTCCAGTGAGATCTAACAGATATCATTGGAATATCCCATGATGTAATGCTTTTGATTTTGAAAGTGGATCCTTACCCAGAATTCTTTGCTACTCTGGAGCTCTGATTATTTATTTTAATGTGGCTACCAATTTTTGTTGCAGATACATATCTATTGGCCGGTACTTATTTTTAGCTCACCTGAGCATGAAGTGCTCAAGGTGAGGTATTGTGATCGGTCTTTGTCCGTCGTCAGGTCGTCCGCTCTTACCAGACCTACATTGTGGGGTGTTCCGTATAGAATATGGTGCCTTGTGGGGTGATTCTGCATTGTGGGATGCACCCCATGATGAATGTATTTCATTCGCTTGCAAATAAGCTAAAATGACTAAATTTCAAATATTGGGGGTACAACCCAGAATGTGTACGGACTCATTTGTCCATTGTTGGACATGTCCGTCCGATAAATTTTATGGGGTGCACCCCACATTGTTCTCCCCCCTTTGGACAAAACTTATAAATCATGCAGGTTTAATCCACATTAAAGGTACCCCACAAAGCTTATTTCTACACACCTAAATTATAACTATATAAGGGGTGTAGGACACTACCCAAAAAATTATGGGATGCAAACATTGTGCCAAGTCCGGGGTGCAGTCCACAGTGTACCTCTGGTAGGTACGTCCGTCCGTCGTCAACTTTTGCTTTAAACGACTTCTTCTCCAAAACTGCTGGACGGATTTTGAAATAATTTCACAGAAATGTTCCTTGGGAGGCCCTTTACCAAAATTGCTCAAACGGTTCCGCTCCACTGAACAATATGGCCGCCAGAACTAAAAATAGAAAAACATTTAAACGACTTCTCCTCCAAAACTGCTGGGTAGATTTTGAAATAATTTCACAGAAATGTTCCTTAGGAGGCCTTTTACCAAAATTGCTCAAACAGTTCTGCTTCGCTGAACAATATGGCCGCCAGAGCTAAAAATAGAAAAACCTTTAAATGACTTCTCCAAAACTGCTGGGCAGATTTTGAAATAATTTCACAGAAATGTTTCTTAGGAGACCCTTTACCAAAATTGCTCAAACGGTTCTGCTCCACTAAACAATATGGCCACCAGAGCTAAAAATAGAAAAACCTTTAAACGACTTCTCTTCCAAAACTGCTGGGCAGATTTTGAAATAATTTCACAGAAATGTTTCTAAGGAGACCCTCTACCAAAATTGCTAAAACGGTTCTGCTCTGCTGAACAAAATGGCCGCCAGAGCTAAAAATAGAAAAACCTTTAAACGACTTTGCCTCCAAAACTGCTGGGCAGATTTTGAAATAATTTCACAAAAATGTTCCTTAGGAGGCCCTCTACCAAAATCGCTGAAAAGGTTCCGCTGAACAAAATGACCACCAGAGCTAAAAATAGAAAAACCTTGAAACGACTTTGCTTCCAAACTGCTGGGCAGATTTTGAAATAATTTCACAGAAATGTTCCTTAGGAGGCCCTTTACCAAAATTTCTCTTCCTGTTCTGCTCCGCTGAACAATATGGCCACCAGACCTAAAAATAGAAAAACCTTTAAACGACTTCGCCTCCAAAACTGCTGGGAAAATTTTGAAATAATTTCACAGAAATGTTCCTTAGGAGACCCTCTACCAAAATTGCTGAAATGGTTCAGCTGTGCTGAACAAAATGGCCACCAGAGCAAAATATAGAAAAACCTTTAAACGACATCATCACTGAAGCCAATGGCTCGATTTCAAAATAATTTCACTGAAGTGTTTGACTCATGGTTCTAAACAAAAATTGCTGAAACGGTTCCACTCCGCTGTACAAAATGGCCGCCAGAGCTAAAAATAGAAATAAATCTTAGAATGACTCAGAGGGCACAGTTACGATCCAATCATTATGAAACTTGGTCAGAATGTTTATCTAATTAAATCTAGACCAACTTTGATACTCGGTCATGTGGGGTCAAAAACTAGGTCATTAGGTCAAATCTTAGAAAAACGTTGTGTACACTCTTGAGGGCACAGTTATGATTATAATCTACATAAAACTTTGTCAGAATGTTTATTTTTATGAAATCTAGACCTGATTTGAAACTGGGCGATGTCAGGTCAAAAACTAGGTCACTAGGTCAGTTCTTAGAAAACCATATGAACTCTTTAGAGGACACAGTTTTGTTCTAATCTTCATGAGACTTAGTCAAAATGTTTATCTCCTACAAATCTGGACCAAGGGTGCAACTTGGTCATTTTGGGTCAAAAACTACGTCAAACCTTAGAAAAACATTGTTTACGCTCTAGAGGGCACAGTTTTGATCCGATATTCATGAAACTTTGTCAGAATGTTTATATCCAAGAAATCCAGACCAGATTTGAAACCGGGTCATGTGGGGTCAAAAACAAGGTCATTAGGTTAAATCTTATAAAAACCTAAGGTACACAATAAAGGGTTCATTTTCCATTGAATCTTTGTGAAACTCTGTCTGTTGGACGTATGGATGTTTCTGAGGTTAAGTTCACAGGATACTCAGGTGAGCCATCATGGCCCTCTTGTTAATGTTTTCCATCATTATTTTGTTATAGACTGCAGCAGATATTTTGGATACTTTATAAACACAAATTCTTGGTTTATGGGCTCACAATTTATGACATTTAAAATCTTAAAAAGAGCAGAGAATACATACAGAATTAGGAACATGGGCCAGACTACGTAGTTTCGGCTAATAAAGCCTCGTTAGTGACCCTGACAATATCTTGCGAGAAAAAAGCATACTGTAATTTCTTAATTTTAATTGGGCAGTCGATTCAAAGTCAATTTCAAAAGGATCCAAATAATATAAAAGACGATGATCTAGAATAATAATCTAAATCTGTAGGATTAGGATCAGTAAAGGTATCTTTAGAGCTTTAAATACAAGGAGAGATCGATGATAATTAAGGTTAATTTCTTTTACAGTATTTCTTTGTTTATAAGATGGGCTTTTTTCCTTCCAAAACAATTTCAAAGATCTAGATCCATCTTCTAAGATCATTTATCTAGATCCATTTTATAAGATGGGTCTAGATCTATGGGATTGTTTTGGAAGAGAAAACCTCATTTTATAGCTGAATTACACAAGACTGATTCACATATTTGCAGTATTTTTTTTTTGGAAAGATAAATTCATGTCTTACAACCGAATAAATACAGTATTTCTTCATGAAAATGTGTGACCTCTCTTAATAGCAGTTCTAATGAGCAACCACAATTTTTTTTTTTCGTGCATAGTTATTTATATGTATCCTTTAATAATCCCTTTGGTTCTTTGAGCTTGTAATGGACATCCACTTACATGTATTTTAGGTTAGAATCAGTAAAGAAACCTCATATGGAGACAATCTCTCACTATTCATGATATAGTTTCTGTAGTATTGTACTAGGGTAAATACTTCATATAGTGATTAAGCCGATGCCTAAAAAAAGTTGGGATGGGGTTTACACCTCTATTTATAACGCCCACCCAGCCTGTCAGACTGTCATTAAAATTTTCTTGAGTGGAAGAAAAAATTCATCACATGGTAAAGACAAAGACACTTTGAAACTGTTAACCAGAGAATGAAAAACACGTAACAGATTATTATCCCATAAGTTACTGTACATGTATATTAAATGTTAATGGCAATTTTTGTTCCTTAACAAAAGTTGTGCACAGCAGAGATGCTCTTCTTTAAGAGGGGGTAGGGAGTTGGGTGAGGAAGTTAAGTCATTAAAATCCAGCATGGGCCATAAATACAGCTTTGTTGGATATGCAAGAAGATATCTGATAGGTGTACATGTGCAGACTGGTTAAAAGGTATTGCAGGTTTGATAAATATAACTTTTCCTAGGCAGTCACTGGTAACGTGGATAATTTAATTTGGGTTTTGTCTTCACAAATACCTACAGTTGCCCTCAGGTTGATATGAGCTGCGACACAACAAATCCATCAAAGTGGTTGTGCGCCCAGCACAGACTCAGATCAGCCTGGGCATCCACCCAGACTGATCAGAGTCTTCACTCTCCGCATGGAGGTAGCTTAGACCTTTAGCTACCCTGTAAGCTTTTAGCAAGAGTCTGATCAGACTGGATGCATGCCCAGGCTGATCTGAGTCTGCACTGGTCGCACAACCACTTTGATGGTTTTCTCGTGTCGCGGCTCAATTATAGGACAGCTGCAATAATAGCTTTGTACCAAAAATCTTAAAATGCCATTCAAACTTACAGATCAGCCAAAGCTTTGAGGATTAAACTTCTGGGTGTTTCATTTTTAAATTCACTGACATGAAAAAAGTAACTGCCATTTTTTGCTGATAAAAAATGTGAGGATCTTTTGCACTACAGTCTTTTTTTTTCTTACATTTTTTTTTTTCAGTATAAATATTACTTCCTCCGATTTTTAAGTGAATTAGTCAATGAATCCTCAACTAACAATAACTGAAACTAACAATGCTAGGAACAACTGTACCATTGTCTTTTATCTTTTCCACAGAACCTATGTTGTAGAATTCCTATAAGAATATGTTTTTGATGAAATTCCACAGCACGATTTCTTGTTGAGAAATGAAGATGAGAAAAAAAGAAATTCTCTGAAACCTTGGCTTATCTGTTGCTTGGGCCATTATATTATTTGTTAACAGATCTTCTCAGCAAAAGTGCTACTGATACAGGGAGAGTATCTTAAAGTTAATTCTAGGATAAAATTTCTTTTTCTCTACAATATCCGTTATTGCATCTGATTGGAACCATTCTGGCAAGATGCCATAGCTATGTTTGTATAGAGAGTGAGAAATGAATAAACCATAATTAGCTCTGAAAACTCCCTGTATCTAAGAGACCATACTGTCAGGCCTAGAAGGTCTGTCTGTAACATTGTAACAGGGGATGAGTGTGGTCTTGGCAAGCTGATAATGGGCAGTCACCTGATACATAGAAAATGTCCTGAAGATTGTTCTTTTAAACACAAGATTTGTGGTCTTGAATGCATTGCAATACTTGTGTAGAGATAGAAGCAGATCTGAAAGATAATTCTGTTGTTAGCTTGCTGAGAACTTGCTCTGCCCTTAGCTTTGTAATCAGCTCAACAGATATGGAGAGGTTCTGATGATAATTCATGAGCAATTTTTAGCTCGCCTGTAGGAAAGTACAGGTTGGGCTACTGCAGTCACTGTCAGTATCGAGTCTGTGTCCCACTTTGTGGATCAGCTTTTATTAGAAAGAACTTGTAGATTAGACCCCATTTTTGAATGGGTTACATCATAAAGGGAAGCAAACAGGAAGGCATAAAATTTACATCCCTTGGTAAAAATTGCAGCAAAACCTGGAGCTGTACTCTTTCTTCTTAAAAAATGTTACGGCACCTCAAGGTGGGGCTGTTCTAATGAGGTAATTAGAAATGAGGAAAATTATTGTAGAAATATCATCAGAAATTCTTATGTGGAGCTGTTCTTGTAGTATTAATTTGTTCTTTGTTAAGCCATGTACTATATTAAAAGTTCTATTATAATTTGTATATTGTACAATACTTGTAGCTGACAGCTGTAGCCCAAGGGAGAGCACTGTGATATAACAGTTGTAACTTGTTCATTGTTTCAGTTTTAGCTGTTTTTTTCTTTTTTGCATGATAAACTGTAGAGGAAAGTTTGAAGAGTTCCAAGTAAAATTCTCTCAACTGAAGCATTACAGAAATTTAATTACAAGGGTAATATGTGTCACTTCTGTTTCAGCTAGATGGTATATAGTGTCTGGTTTTCTGTCCTTGACTCCTATAAGGACCAAGAATAGAATTTTCAACAAAGCAACATATATTTTTACTTTTTTGTCCCTTCTCAATATAGCCAACTCTTAAATGAAAGAATTTGCTCCTAGGGGAGCAAATTCTTTCCTTTAAGAGTAGACTCCAGCTTAGAGAGGCTATGTCCTCCAAGGAACAAAATGGGAGTGATTTAAGTTGTTTCCTTTTTCAGAAGGGGGTTGTGCCTATACAGGTAAATACCCAAGCCAATAAATTGTTCATGTGGAACTACTTCAATACTATCCTCTAGAGTTTGTTAAGTTACATGTTGTAATACATGTAATAAAATATCATGAAACATGTATAACTTTTGTGAACTTTTATTACTCCTACCCAAGTTCTGGATCTTTGCAGAATTGACAAACTGCATGTGACCTACAATTTTACATAATCCAGGTAAGATTTAATATACAGTCAGAGCATGAAAGTTCTTGTATGAAAATTGTGATATTATTCATCCACACGAAGTTTCATACATTTCTGACGTGACAGTGTCTGAGAAACAGACTGGAAGCAACAGTAATCTGATTGTGTATGCCCTTGTGCAGTCCTGTCTAGGCAAGCCTTTTCTCTTGAAGGAAAAAAAAACCCTGCTCTGCTGAGCGCCAAAAATGAAAATGGCAGGGCTGCTCTTCCTGAAAGAGGCGGGCCACATAGTGCAGTCAATAGCACGTCTGACTCAAGAGCCAGAGGTCCCGGTTTTGATCCCCGGTCTGGCCACATACTTTCGTTTCTCCTTCCACTGATTCAAGAAGGGCAGTTATCAGTTTGGAAGTCTAAACCTGCCCAGGAATAGTGTGTTTAGGTTAACTGACTGTCCTTACATGACCATAGCTGTTTACCATGGACGTAAAGCAACAAAACTACTACTTACTGCACAGTGTTACAGGTTATTACAGGACGCTACTCAAATGTCAAAGCATCTTATCAATGCAAGAACACACCTTTAACCTAATAATTATAACAATGTAACCAATTAAACTCTGCTGATTCTGACAGGCTGGAGAGAAATATAAAGAACATGTCAAAAATATTATTTTATTAAAATCTAAAATTTATCAAAAATATATTTGAGCCTCGACACGAGAAAAACAACAAAGTGGTTGTGCGCCCAGTGAAGACTCAGATCAGCCTGGGCATCCGCCCAGTCTGATCAGAGTCTTTGCTGTCCGCATGGAGGTAGCCAAGACCCTTAGCTACCCTTTAAGTGCTTAGTAAAGAGTCTCACCAAACTGGGAGGGGGGGGGGGTGCTCAGGCTGATCTGAGTGCACTGGGCGCACAACCACATTGTTGGTTTTCTCGTGTCGCGGCTCATTTTATTAAAAGCTAGGTGAAGTTATTTCAACCTTGTACAAGTGTCTGAAGCTTTCTCTTTAGAATTTTCCATCTTGGCAATTCTAGATCCAAACTGGATAGCTCTCTTAGGCTGTGTAGCTGTCTTTGATAGGCCTAGCTGGACAGCTGCTAGGCGAAGCAGCAGCTTTTCTCCCAGTCCCCGGGGTAGGGTCAGGTCAGCCTGTAATAATATGCTGTAAATGAGTCTTTACATGAGCTTACTAGTCATCAGAGAGTCGGAAATGATGTTCCATACCCTTTTGCAGAACAAAAGTGTTAAAAGCTTTTCCGTGTAGCTCAGTGGGTTAAGTGCTGGCCTACTGATCTAGCGGACAGGGTTCGAGCCCCACTTGAAGCGAGAATCTTTCCTACCTAAAACAGGGTTCTATTGCACACAGCCTTTCATTATCATAGTCCCATCATCCTGATTTAAGTAAAATACTGTTGAAAAGGACGTAAAATCGCAAGTCATCCATCCATCATCTTTCATTAAAGGCTTAATTTCAACTGACCTACAGATATCGGCGCGTATGGAGTTCTCGAAATACCTTTATTCTCGATAGTTTTTTCCACGCGAGTGTTTTGCGAGATTTTGACGTCACCCTCCTGGATGTAAACACGTAAGTGTCGACTGCATCATTTTCCAACATTGTCTGATTTGTTTTGAGAGAAATGCTACGTATAAAGGTATTTTTATATACATTTTAATCCTTCTGTGTTGTTTTACTAGTTTTTCACTATTGCCATTTTTTTACTCATAATAAAATGCATACTGTTCATTCTTTCTTTTAACTGTTGCAACCAACGCTCTTCTGTGTTGACAGATGCTTGTCTGGTCAAAAAATAGCAAATGACATAAGGGGGCGGATATACGCGAAAATAAAATCTACGGAAGCTTAAAAGTGTCATATATATTATGATTTTTATGATGGTTATTTTCCATTTTATTTTTAGCTCACCTGAGCCGAAGGCTCAGAGGTGAGCTTATAGGATGGGAGTCGAGCCGTCGTCCGTCCGTGCGTGCGTCCGTGCGTGGGTGCGTCAACACTTTCAAACATAAATATCTCAGAGACCAGTGGGCCGATCGCAATCAAATTTTATCTGAAGCATCATTTGGGTGGGGGAAAGGCTGCATTAGGTTTTGGTGCCGATTAGCTCAAAACTCTGGTTTCCATGGCAACAGATAGCCCCCATAGGGTTATAATGGGGAAAACGGCGTCATCACGTTTTCTCGACTGTTTTTGATTAGATCCTTATCATACTTGCAGGTAATGATGACATACACAAGAGCTTGGATGAGTTCGAAATTCGGCCGGATTCGAGCACAGACTACAGAGTTAGCTGCCCTTGAGCGTTTGAAAAAAATCCCATAGGGTTATAATGGGGAAAATGGCGATATCACGTTTTCTCATCTGTTTTTGCTTAGATCCTTATCATACTTGCAGGTAATGATGACATACATAAGAGCTTGGATGAGTTCGAAATTTGGCCAGATTCGAGCACAGACTACGGAGTTAGCTGCCCTTGAGCGTTTGAAAAAAATCCCATAGTGTTATAATGGAGAAAACAAAGTCATCACATATTTTTAGAAAAACTTTGTCATCGCTCTATTGCCTACATTTCTCAACAGATTTTAAAATAACTTCACATAAATGTAGGGCGTGACAATATCTCGAGCAAGTTCGACTTTCAGGATGCTGCGCCCAAGGTCAAGGTCACTGTGGCTATTTTTAAAAAAACTTTGTCAGCGCTCTAGCACCTACATTTCTCAGCAGATTTTAAAATAACTTCACACAAATGTAGGGCATGACAATATCTCGAGCAAGTTTGACTTTCAGGATGCTGCGCCCAAGGTCAAGGTCACTGTGACTATTTTTTAGAAAAACTTTGTCAGCGCTCTAGCACCTACATTTCTCAGCAGATTTTAAAATAAATTCAAACAAATGTAGGGCATGACAATATCTCGAGCAAGTTCGACTTTCAGGATGCTGCACCCAAGGTCAAGGTCACTGTGGCTATTTTTAGGAAAACTTTGTCAGCGCTCTAGCACCTACATTTCTCAGCAGATTTTAAGATAACTTCACACAAATGTAGGGCATGACAATATCTCGAGCAAGTTCGACTTTCAGGATGCTGCGCCCAAGGTCAAGGTCACTGTGGCTTTTTTTAGAAAAACTTTGTCAGCGCTCTAGCACTTACATTTCTCAGCAGATTTTAAAACAAGTAGCCCAAAGGGCAACAATTGCTCACCTGAGAGACATTGTAAACCTATAGGGATATTTAAGATGCTCAAGGGCAGCTAACTCCACAGTCAGTGGTCCAATCAGGCTGAAAATTAAACTCATCCAAAACATTATGTATGCCCTCATTTAATATATGCAAGTTTAAAAAGTATCCGATCAAGAGCACAGTAGACAGAGCTGTCAAGGGCAGCTAACTTCGTAGCGGTTGGCCTGATCTGGCGAAAATTTGAACTTGTTTAAGATATTATGCATTTCCTCATTACCTGCAAGTTTGAAAAGGATCGGATAAGTAGAAACCAAGAAAAAGTGGCGACATTGATTTTTTGGATGCTCAGGGCAGGTACTCCATAGTCAGTGGTGGGATCTAGCCGAAATGCTGACTAATCCAAGCTTTTATGCATATCCTCATTACCTGCAAGTATGAAGAGGATCCGATGAAAAATGAAAATGTGATGACGTTGTTCTCTCCATTATAACACTGGGATTTTTTTCAAACGCTCAAAGGCAGCTAACTCCGTAGTCTGCGCTCAAATCTGGCCAAATTTCGAACTCATCCAAGCTCTTATGTATGTCATCATTACCTGCAAGTATGATAAGGATCTAATCAAGAACCTTGATTGCAGCACCCTGAAAGGCAAACTTGCTCGAGATATTGTCATGCCCTACATTTGTGTGAATTTATTTCAAAATCCGTTGAGAAATGTAGGTGCTAGAGCAATGACAAAGTTTTTCTAAAAATAGCCACAGTGACCTTGACCTTGGGCTCAGCATCCTGAAGTCGAATTTGCTCGAGCTATTGTCATACCCTACATTTGTGTCAAGTTATTTCAAAATCCATGGAGAAATGAAGGTGCTAGGGCGATGACAAAGTTTTTCTAAAAATAGCCACAGTGACCTTGACCTTGGGCACAGCACCCTGAAAATCGAACTTGCTCGAGATACTGTCATGCCCTACATTTGTGTGAATTTATTTAAAAATCCATTGAAAAATGTAGGTGCTAGAGCGCTGACAAAGTTTTTCTAAAAATAGCCACAGTGACCTTGACCTTGGGCGCAGCACCCTGGAAGTCAAACTTGTTCGAGATATTGTCATGCCCTACATTTGTGTGAAGTTGATTTAAAATCCGTTGAGAAATGTAGGCGCTAAAGCGATGACCAAGTTTTTCTAAAAATAGCCACAGTGACCTTGACCTTGGGTGCAGCACCCTGAAAGTCAAACTTGCTCGAGATATTGTCATGCCCTACATTTGTGTGAAGTTATTTTAAAATCTGCTGAGAAATGTAGATGCTAGAGCGCTGACAAAGTTTGTCTAAAAATAGCCACAGTGACCTTGACCTTGGGCGCAGCATCCTAGAAGTCAAACTTGCTCGAGATATTGTCATGCCCTACATTTGTGTGAAGTTATTTTAAAATCCATTGAGAAATGTAGGTGCTAGAGCGCTGACAAAGTTTTTCTAAAAATAGCCACAGTGACCTTGACCTTGGGCGCAGCATTCTGAAAGTCGAACTTGCTCGAGATATTGTCATGCCCTACATTTGTGTGAAGTTATTTCAAAATCCGTTGAGAAATGTAGGCAATAGAGCGATGACAAAGTTTTTCTAAAAATATGTGATGACGTTGTTTTCTCCATTATAACACTATGGGATTTTTTTCAAACGCTCAAGGGCAGCTAACTCTGTAGTCTGTGCTCGAATCCGGCCAAATTTCGAACTCATCCAAGCTCTTATGTATGTCATCATTACCTGCAAGTATGATAAGGATCTAAGCAAAAACAGTTGAGAAAACGTGATGACGCCATTTTCCCCATTATAACCCTATGGGATTTTTTTCAAACGCTCAAGGGCAGCTAACTCCGTAGTCTGTGCTCGAATCCGACCAAATTTCGA
The DNA here is from genome assembly GCA_963989385.1 of Ctena decussata. Taxonomy (NCBI): domain Eukaryota; kingdom Metazoa; phylum Mollusca; class Bivalvia; order Lucinida; family Lucinidae; genus Ctena; species Ctena decussata. Next base: position 1,234,618 of record OZ022501.1, on the reverse strand, counting down.
ACTCATCCAAGCTCTTGTGTATGTCATCATTACCTGCAAGTATGATAAGGATCTAATCAAAAACAGTCGAGAAAACGTGATGACGCCGTTTTCCCCATTATAACCCTATGGGGGCTATCTGTTGCCATGGAAACCAGAGTTCTGAGCTGATCAGCACCAAAACCTAATGCAGCCTTTCCCCCACCCAAATGATGCTTCAGATAAAATTTGATTGCGATCGGCCCACTGGTCTCTGAGATATTTATGTTTGAAAGTGTTGACGCACCCACGCACCCACGGACGGACGGACGACGGCTCGACTCCCATCCTATAAGCTCACCTCTGAGCCTTCTGCTCAGGTGAGCTAATAACTTCACACAAATGTGGGGCATGGCAATAGCTCGAGCAAGTTCGACTTTCAGGATGCTGCACCCAAGGTCAAGGTCACTGTGGCTATTTTTAGAAAAACTTTGTCAACGCTCTAGCACCTACATTTCTCAGCAGATTTTAAAATAAATTCACACAAATGTAGGGCATGACAATATCTCGAGCAAGTTTGACTTTCAGGGTGCTGCACCCAAGGTCAAGGTCACTGTGGCTATTTTTAGTAAAAACTTGGTCATCGCTCTAGCACCTACATTTCTCAACGGATTTTAAATCAACTTCACACAAATACAGGGCATGACAATATCTCAAACAAGTTTGACCTCCAGGGTGCTGCGCCCAAGGTCAAGGTCACTGTGGTTATTTTTAGAAAAATTTTGTCAGCGCTCTAGCGCCTACATTGCTCAATGGATTTTAAAATAAATTCACACAAACGTAGGGCATGACAATATCTCGAGCAAGTTCGACTTTCAGGGTGCTGTGCCCAAGGTCAAGGTCACTGTGGCTATTTTTAGAAAAACTTTGTCATCGCCCTAGCACCTTCATTTCTCTATGGATTTTGAAATAACTTGACACAAATGTAGGGTATGATAATATCTCAAGCAAGTTCGACTTTCAGGATGCTGTGCCAAAGGTCAAGGTCACTGTGGCTATTTTTAGAAAACCTTTGTCATGGCTCTAGCACCTACATTTCTCAACGGATTTTAAAATAAATTCACACAAATGTAGGGGATGACAATATCTCGAGCAAGTTTGACTTTTAGGGTGCTGCAATCAAGGTTTTTGATTAGATCCTTATCATACTTGCAGGTAATGATGACATACATAAGAGCTTGGATGAGTTGAAAATTTGGCCGGATTCGAGCACAGACTATGGAGTTAGCTGCCCTTGAGCGTTTGAAAAAAATTCCATAGTCTTATAATGGAGAAAACAACTCGTCACATTTTCATTTTTCATCGGATCCTCTTCATACTTGCAGGTCATGAAGATATGCATAAAAGCTTGGATTAGTTAGCATTTCGGCTAGATCCCACCACTGACTATGGAGTACCTGCCCTGAGCATCCAAAAAATCAATGTCGCCACTTTTTCTTGGTTTCTACTGATCTGATCCTTTTCAAACTTGCAGATAATGAGGAAATGCATAATATCTTAAACAAGTTCAAATTTTTGGCCAGATCAGGCCAACCACTGGGAAGTTAGCTGCCCCTGACAGCTCTGTCTATTGTGCTCTTGATCGGATACTTTTTAAACTTGCATATATTAAATGAGGGCATACATAATGTTTTGGATGAATTTAATTTTCAGCCTGATTGGACCACTGACTGTGGAGTTAGCTGCCCTTGAGCATCTTAAATATCCCTATAGGTTTACAATGTCTCTCAGGTGAGCAATTGTTGCCCTTTGGGCTACTTGTTTAAACTTATATAGGGTACAATTTCTGTTGGCAATTAAATAAACTTTGGTGAGTATGTAGCAAAATTTAAATGATGATAATTTGCTCTCCTTGTGGGTGGGTGTGGTTGCTCAGTTTAATTGGGATATACTGACAGGAAGATAGTGTCTCATCTAAATGAGTACTTACAATTTGTTCAGTGTGAATTTTGAAAGAAAAATCTGAATGATGCCAAAGATGTACCTACTTATTTAGGATAGCTCTAAAATAAAACATGCTTTAATGCATTTTGAATTTGTTTACTTGTCATCAAAGCGCAATATGTCACAAAAAAGCCACCATATATATTTTTCTCATTCACTCAGACGCATGTCCGTATGATGTCATTTATATTTACTATCGAGAACGTGGGTATGCGCACTTCATTGGTTGGTTTGCACTAGCCTACTCCCAAGATATAATTAGAACAGATAAATGGCAAAATGGCAGGTTGTTGACTACACGTTACGGGTAAATAATAAAAGTATGCAATAATACCAAATGCACATCAGTGCTGTTCCGGTTAGTTGAAAAGCAAGGGAAAGAATCTTAACCTATCAAGAACTGAGTAATCCAGGATACCACTAAGTCTTGACAATTTGGAGTTGCTCTTAAAGGAAACTGCTCCCCTTTGAGGCAAACTCTTTCCTTCAAGTAGCCCCCATTAATATAAGGGAGGTAAATACTTTTGTGTGCATGAATCATCTTTCCTGAAAGTATATGCTCTCACCTTGAGCAGAAATAGTAATTGAGCCACGACACGACAAAACCAACAAAGTGGTTGTGTGCCCGGCGCAGACTCAGATCAACCTTGGCATCCGCCCAGTCAGATCCGACTCTTCGCTTAGCGCCTTAAGGGTAGCTAAGGGTCTAAGCTACCTCCATGCGGACAGCGAAGACTGATCGGACTGGGTGGATGCCCAGGCTGATCTGAGTCTGCACTGGGCACACAACCACTTTGTTGGTTTTGTCTTGTCACGGCTCGTTTTTTTTCTGAAGACTACCACAGCCATTAATTTTCTAATTCCTTGCCTTTCTAAACAGACCTGACCAATCAAAATACATGTATTCCTACACGGCAACCCTGTTTTGCTTCTGCTGGGACAGTTTGGTGAACACTACTGAGAGCAAAACCACTGATGTTTAATGAAGGATAAAGCCTGACTGGCACTAGATGTATTGAATACAATGTAGAACATATGAGCTGGACACGAGAAAACCAACAAAGTGGTTATATGCCCAGCACAGACTCAGATCAGCCTAGTCATCCGCCCAGTCCAATCAGACTCTTCGCTATATTCTTAAAGGGTAGTTTAGGAACTAAGCTATCTCTATTCAGACAGTGAAGACTGATCAGACTGGGTGGATGCTCTGGCTGATCTAAGTCTGGGTGCACAATCAATCTGTTGGTTTTCTCATGTCCTGGCTCAATTATGTTTACCTTTTCATTTACGGGTAAGCCACTTAGAAACTGTACTACCCTCTCATCTAGAAAAGGAAATCTTGATTCTTTACCATGGTCTGTTATAATTCTACAACAAGAAAAATAAAATCTATTGAATTACATTAAAGTTTAACCTGTGATGCTCAACATGAACGTCATGGTGATGTCACTTATTTACACTCGCTTCCGCACCAAAATGGTCTTGAAGAAAACATTTAATACTACAATTCACAGAAGCTTCAGAGAATTCTTCATTTTTTTTTGTTTAATATTGAAGTGGTTCTAATCTACTGACATAACATATGTTCAACCAAGAAATAAAATTAATCTCTAGATTGTAACTACAATCACACAGTATGTGGAGTGGGTGACTGAGTGAGTAAGTGATACGGGTTTTAAGGCACACCAGCACAATAATGGCTTTTTCACTCCAAAAACCTTAAAGTATGTCTAATATGCATTAAGTCAGAAATGAAAGAACAGTACACACACAGCACAGTATGTGGAATTGAGAGCATATTCTTACCTATCATCCCTGCCGAGGTTTCTTGATGAAATTCTTGTTATTTCTAGCTCTATCTCATTAAGGAGACCTTCCCAGCCTTCCTCCCTGCAAAGACAAGAATAAAAAAAAAAAAATGAGCCACGACACTACAAAGCCAACAAGGTGGCATGTGTGCCCAGCAAAGACTCAGATCAGCCTGGGCATTCACACAGTCTGATCAGAGTCTTTGCTGTCCACTGAGCTAGCTAAGGCCCTTAGCTACCTGTTAAGCACACAGCAAAGACTCTGATCAGACTATGCAGATGCCCAGCTGATCTGAGTCTTTGCTGGGCGCACTTTCTTAGTTTTGTCGTGTTGCGGCTCAAATATGCAATACCAGAAGAGTAACTTTATCAGACCCTTTGTATTAGGTTGTCTGAATTTGACAGATCATGAAACACCTTTTATTATTACTATGAAACACCTTTTATTAATCTGTAATGATGTGTTCAATACATGTATACTCCTTGTTTTATCTGACTTAATAACCAAGTTGGTTATATCACTAGTTTTAATTGTCTGTTGCTCCCTCCACATATGTAAGTTAACAAGACCTGTGTAGCGCAGTCAGTAGTGCATCTGACTCAAGAGCCAGAGGTCCCCGGTTCAATCACAGTCTGGCCACTTAATTTCGTTTCCCCTTCCGCTGATTCAAGAAGGGCAGTTGTCAGTTACTGGCGAAAGTAAGTACACTTAGTACTGGTTAACCACTTAGGACTTAGGAGGACTAAGCCTGCCGAGGAATAGTGTGGTTAGGTTACTGTAAAACACTTATATTTGGCAATCGCTTTATTTTGGCGATATTGGCGGAAAAGAAACAAATCGCCAAATTAAAATGCCGCCAATATAAACTGAACTACCGTAAAGCATACAATAGTCTATAAAATCTATTCCATATAATCAAAGCCAGTACACTTCATATGAGTACAAAGAACAGCGCAAGCATCCAACAGTTGGGAGGAAACAGAGTGTGAAAATGTTTTTAAACATTCTTTCCAAATTATTATGTGCATATAAGCCAAGTTGATTTAATCATGAGGAACACTTAAATCTGTTTACTATAAACAGTTTTATTGAAAAAAAAAAAACTAATGTGAAAATAGAAATGATTGCATTAACTGTATCTACCATGATAGTCTAGTCCTCGATCTCAAGTGGATATATAATATCAACAGAAAACACCATCTTATCAGAAATCAGAAAACCGCCAAAATAAAAATCTGCGAAAAGGTCCCTCTATTGAAGCCGCCAACTTTTGCTGCCGCCAAATATAAGTGTTTTACAGTAACCGTCCCAACATGACCATAGCTGTTTACTATGGACGTAAAACAATAACACAACAACTGTCCGTGTACAAGATAGCTCTCCTGACAGCACCTTGCCCATCATACAAAAACTTTAACATAAAACTTCAACATTTTGCTAATGCTGACACTGATGCTGGGGGTAGTGCAATACCTCTTCCTTTACATTTGTACAGGTGAGCTAAAACCTAACACAGCTTAATATGACACTCAGACTGGCCACATTTTAATGGATAGTGATATGGATTCAGCAAACACCAGGGCCCAGTTGTTCAAAGCATCGTAAGCTTAACGAGCTCGTTAAGAGGAAAACTCGTTAAGTGTTTTATGACTTTATAACTAAATACACTGATATTTTTTGTTGCAAAAGTGTGAGAAGCTTTTTGCATTGCAAAAGCTGCTCACATTTTTTCAACAAAAAATATTGGTGTATTTGAGATTTTAACATTTGAAATTTTAACGAAACGTTAACTAACGACGTCGTTAGTTTTGAACAACTGGGCCCAGATCATTAATACAGCTTTCTGTATCAGCTAGCCAGAAAACAGTAGGTGTATCCCTGATAGTATACAATAATGAGCAGTATATCATAGGTGTACCAGACATCTCATGTATAACCAGCCTTGCTTATACAATGGTAAGAATTGGCACCTGAGCTAGATGTCATTTGTACAGTTCAGCTTGTTTTTGGAGTACCTGGGTACTAAAAAATAACAGACAAATTACCTCAGTAGGTGTTCTGTTTTGTACACTGAGCCACATCATGTGATTTCCAACAATGTGGCAATTTTGTCATGTGATATTCAGATCATCCTTCTCAATCACACAAGGTAACCAGAAACCTCGTTGTTGGCTGTATGGCTTCGGCCACGTCCATCGATGGCTGATCAGATGGTGCAGTCTGATTACAGCCTTTGCTTATCACCAATGCCACATTGTTGGAAATCACATGGTGTGGCTCAGAAATTGATTTGCCAGTCTGATAAGGTGGATACCACTGCTGACATTCAGCGACACTGCTGTCACCTACTGCAACCCTGGTACCATATTTTCCAGTTCAAGACATATTTGGTGTGGACTTTATAAAACTGATTGTCCAGCTGCTGCTTGTGGGAATCAAACGCACAACCCCATGTGTGAAAAGCATACAATCCACTAGTTCAGGTGCTAAGCTAATGAGCTAGTGAAAATTATCCAGCTTATAAGAAAGTTTAAGATAGTGGATGAATACCCTACTTTGGAAGCAGTCCTATTTTGAAGACCGATAAAAGTGAATTAAGTTTAGCAGATATAAGAAATACACTTTCCATGCAGTGAAACTCCTATCTACCTTATCAAAAGGTACAATTCACCTTTCCAAAGCCATGCTTATATTTCAAACAGGTATGCATCTCTTCATGAATTGAAAGGTAAAAGCATGGACATAATGTGGGACATTCAACATGTGTGATTATATTTTTGGGACTATATCATATCCTAAGTTGTCACTGCATTGGCCACCAAGCCCATATATGGTAAAACCTTTAAAAATCTGTTCTCCAGAATCAGTTCACCTTTCCGAAGCAAGGCCTACTTTAAACAGTATGCATCTTTTCATTAACTGTAAGGTAAATCACAGACTTACTGACTGTGGGACATTCTACGTGTGATTTTGTTTGTGTAGGTTGTTATTGCATAGATCAGTCAAACTCTATTAGGTGACTTCTGAGAGACAATGTGGCTGGGAAAGATGTCTTTAAGGCATAGTCTAACAGTGGATACACCTGGACATTATGGGATGGTACATGTACAAGAAAAAAGATGAACTTACTGGAATCTTCCCCTATGTCTTGAGTAGCCAATTAATTGTTCATCAGCCCCCATCCCACACAGAATTACCTGGAATACAAAGTTAAAGCACTATGCTATTTTGCATGTAACACTATCATGTGAGTTGCAACATTAGATAACCAACAAAGTGGCATAAGTGCACAGCGAAGACTCAGATCACCCTGGGCATCCTCCCAGTCTGATCAGAGTCTTTGCTGTACGCTTAAAAGGTAGCCAAGGGTCTACTCTAGCTTCATGCGGACAGTGAAGACTTTGATAAGACTGGGCGGATGCCCAGGCTGAGCTGAGACTTTGCTAAGTGCACATGCCACTTCGTTGGTTTTCTCGTGTTGTGGCTCATGTCATGACTCCTAATGAGACCAAACTACAGAGGAAAATAAGGCAAATGATTACATGTTTTTCATACTAATTTTCATAATGTTCTGTGTTAGTCTAAAGTTAAGCCCTGGCCTGCTGATCTAGCAGTCCCGGGTTCAAGATGGCAGAAACTATTCATTCATAAACTCGGTTCCATTGTACACAGCCTTACATTATCACCCACACATTATCCTGATATGACTGAAATACTGTTGAAAAGGACGTATAATTACAAGTCATTCATCCATCCATCAAGTGTTAGAGATACCTTTCATGGACCTTAAACAGGGTAATTATTAAACTGTTCTGTAAATATTATTTCCTACCCATTGTTGACCAACTGACTCCTTCTAAGCGGCAAAGCCTATATTGTCATGTAAAAGGTACAGGTTTGCCATAGCCTAGTGACTGTAGGGGCAATGGAGGTTAGAGGCCAACTGTATCTTGGGCACAATATATGAAAGGTAGAGCACATCCCTCTCCTTTCGCTGCCTTATCCTTCCCTGATTTGAAAAAGGTACCAATTTACTGCTGGGTTTCCAGACCCAACCTGTATTTGAACCTGGGACCTTCTGCACCATTACCAAGTTGCTCTAACCACTCAACCCTGGCATCTCTTTTATACCTTTTTATTGAGTTTTGTTTCATTAGGCGGTGGCCCTGGATGGAGGTATACATGAACACCTGTTCACTTGAGCAAACAATACACTGTAATTTGTCTATAAGATGTAATTACAGGAATTCCCTTTTATCCTCCACTTCAAAATTCCCAGACTTTTCCCTGATTTTTCCATGAAGTTTTACAGTTTTCCATACCTTTTTACGTATCCAAAAGTTGATTTTACTCTTTACTTTAAGAGTGCTTACGGTATTGTTTGAAAACTGGGGGTTACTGTTAAAGGAAAGAATACGCTGCCAAAAGGGAGCAAATTCTTTCCTTTAAGAGCCCCAAATGAAGAGGGAGAAGTGCCTGGACTATATCTCTAGAACAAATATACGTATATTTTCTGAGGACTGCCACCTATTTTCAACTTCCCTAACTTGTCCCTGACTTTTCAAGTCGTATCCAACTTTCTCTGACCAACCACAAAATTTCCTGACCTGGAAAAAATTTTATTTTCCAGACTTTTCCCCTGACCATGGCAACCCTGGATTTTTTCATTCCAAAATGACCTCAAATACTTAAATATGACAAGTCATACTAAGCTTATAATACCACCTACTCTTGAAGTGCTGACGACCGGTTTCCCTCTATCAGGGCCATTACCCATGACCCCCTGACCTCTAGCAGCGAACCATACAGCGCAGCCTATACTGTCATCTAACACTGTGTTTAGTGGGTAAACGAGATACTGGATATGTTTAGATCTACAAAGTACAGACAGTGGGCATGGTCATATATTATTATTTTATGAAATTTACCTCAATCAAATAAGTTTGGAAAGTCAATTCATGTAAATAGTTCATATGTTACCGATAAAAAATAGTTTTCTTCCTACACACCAGTTATATGAGGGATGATCAAAAAGTTCCGGAAAAATGTTGTATTCTCTATACTATTTTACTTTCTTCAATAAAAATTAATCCTAGGCAACCTTAATGCAATTGTGATTCACATCATTCAAAATTATTAACTTATGTCTATCCAGTTTATCGCACGCGCCACCAACGTAACGAATAATAACGTAACCCGGCCCAGCTAATGTTTCGTTGCATTTTTATCGTTTCTAATAGCAAAATTTGAACGTTGCTTAGTCTCAAATTGTTTACATTAACATAAATTACTTTATATAAACTTAAAAATATATATCTTATCTTGATGTTCATTGCAAAATTAGTAAGGTTTTTTATTCCTTCTAAGTCTAATGTCGCCTTTAATTAGTAATTATGAGGGGGTGGGGTAATTCAAGGGTAGATAACTTACTCTACCTTATCTAACGGAAGTGTCATGATAAGGTTTTCTTAAACTAGACTTAATGGCAGTTTGTTAGATACATAATTTATGCATTTCAGTCCAACCATTCCAGCAATAAGACAACACAACCTGAAATCGGCAGCATGATAAGCTTTTAGCAAATGTCCAAGCCACACAGCAGAAATGATGTATCGGCCATCTTTGTCATAATTAAGGTCATATTAATTCATTACTGTGTGTAGCATTCAGAAGATTGTGGTAATGAAACTACTTATACAAAAGGACTCATCAAAACAGCTGGATTTTGACAAAGCTTGCCGATGTGGCTTTGCTGCTAGTTGATTTAAGTCTTTTCATAGACAGCTATTGCTGCTGCAGATATGAGGTTGTGTTGTCGTATTGCTGGAATAGTCCGATTGAAAGCTTACATCACATATCTAACGAATCGCCATTATCCAAAGGTTATGAATCTTGAACATATTAATTCCTTTTTAAAATGAAAAGCAAATTATCTGCCCTTGAATTACCCCACCCCCACACATTTAATTACTAAGGGGCACGTTGGACTTAGACATCATTTCCTAGAAAAAATCAAAACAGCTTAAATTTTTTTTAATGAGTATCAAGATAAAATATATATCTCTAAGTTCAGTTGAATTAATTAACGTTTCTATACACTATTAATAGCTAAACAACGCCCAGTAATTGCTATCAGCAAGTATTAAAATGCGAAGTGACTTTAGCTGGGCCGGGTCACGCTACTGGTAGTTATGTTGGTGGTGCGTGCATGAAACTGGTTAGACATATTGCAGTTGTTTTGAATCATATAAAGCACAAATACATTAAAGTCGGATAGTGTGAAATTGCATCGAAGAAAGTAAAACAGCACTTTTCCGGGAACTTTTTGATCATCCCTCGTATATATAGCTATTGAATACTTAAATCTAATTATATACATGAAGATTCCATTTAAATGGGCTGATATGATGACCTTAATTTACAGTGTGAAAAAAATGAATGAAGATACCCAGGAAAGGTCACTATCACCAAGCAAACCCTACCCAAGACATCCAAGTTAGAATAAGTGATAAACTAACACAACAAAATGAAATGGAACATTTGTGATAGGAGACACAGTGTAACAAGGAGAAGCTTCTTGGAATAGTCGGGTGGTAATTAGTAAACCTAACTTCTGTGGAGGTGGGAAAGGGCAGGGGATGGAGGTAGGGGTAGAAATGGAGAGGCAGTCTGATCTGTGTTTATGTTATTTGCTTAAGCAAGTCTACCTCTAAGACCAAACATATTTATCTGGCTATAAAACAGGGGTTTCTCCTCTCTAATGTAAATAAGTCATGAAATTCCGCGATAACATGTTTTTCTCTTCCACACAAACCCAAAAACCTAGATCTGTCTGATAAGATGGATCTAGAGTTTTAGAATTATTTTGGAAGGAAAAAAAAACTCTGTATTCTAACCAAAGAAATACTGTAGTGTTTTCTACATTACATGTATTCTACATGAAATATTTCAAATAACTCACCTAGTATCTTGCAGCTCTTGTGCAGTCACATTTACCTAGGGAGAAGAAATGAAATGACATGAGAGTATAGCACATCTGGGAAGAGAAAAGACTCAGATCAACCTGGGAAGCCAAGTGTTTCATTTAAAGGAGTAAGGGTACACCTCCATGTTTTTCTACCTTTTCAACAAAGGGAGGCAACTTTTGTAATTTATCATGCATCTGCTGCAACATTTACCTGGTAACAGGGGTATGATAACATGATGTGATACCATGTTACTTTAGAACTGCGCTTGCGCAAATGTTATCAGGCGATGCCTTTAGAAGCGATCTCTGAAGACGATTGGTTACATACTGACATTGGCTGTGATACCAACGTTCGATTGGTTAAATGACGTCACCAAATTACGTCATAACGCATTCATGACGTCAGCAAGTTCCAACACAACTGCGTTTGTTTTCCATTTGTTTAGCTGTGTTTATGCCGTAAAATCTTCAAATAATGCATGATAAATAGAAAACCATGATAGTTTCTTTTGATATCAAGTTTATCAGGCTCGACCAGAAACACGTCAGACTGGCTCGGCAAGCCTCGCCATTCTTACGCTGTTTCTGGTCTCGCCTGATAAACTTGATATCAAAAGACACTAACATGGTATTCTCTATTTACTGTATGCTTCCATGGACATCCAACAACAAAGCTCTACTAAAATGGGATATACTCTTAAAGGAAAGAATTTGCTCCTAATGGAATAAATTCTTCCTTTGAGAGTTGTCCCCACTTCAGAATGGAGGCAAAAATGAAAATTGCAAAGTTGCTTTCCCTGAAAGTGTACCAATTAGGCTTCAACCTCTTGATTCTTCAAACTCTACAGGAATAGTAAATGCATCATGGGCTGAAAACATCGTGGGCTGCATGTCATGAAATATTTTATTGTATGGTACCACTGCAAGCTCCTCACTATAGTTCCGTCATTGTAAATGGAAGTGATTAGCCAGCTTTAAGCAAGTAAAACATCCTTGAGTTGCCCATAAAAAGGTTTGAAAATTGATGCGGGTCATTTAAGTTGTGATTGTTAAACAAGAATTCCACAGAAGGTGGTGTCTCACTGTAAGCACACTACCATAAAACAGAGCAAAGTCAGAATACCTGACAAAAGTTTATACCCAGGACAATACCAGATAAGTTATATGATTTTTTCTTCTTCTGGAATTTGGAAAATTGCATTCTATTATATTATTATAAAGAATTACTTCAATAAAATTCCATCTCCTATGTGGGCTGAGTTCCCCTAGAGCAATATAGCCTGTCTGTCTGTCTGGTACTCGCCATTTATCAAAATCAGAAACCTCTTGAGTTCTGGAAAAATATAAAAATTGCATGTTTTCCCCTCTATAGAGTGACCCAAAATATCTAGATCAGCCTTATGGGGTTTTCCCTTCCAAAACAATCCAGAAAATGTATATCTGTCTCATAAGATGTATCTAGATTTTGGACTTGTTTTGGAAAGGTATTTCAAGAACAATGAGTGCATATGCAGTGGTTCAGATAGGAAAGGGTAGCAGGGACAATTTTCCATGTTTCTTAGAACCATCTCACCTATGATGTTACATTGACACTGATATAGCACTGTTCAACATTGTCTGCCTGCCTGGTGGCTGTAAGTAAATATTTTTCAGATCTTTTATTTCACAAGCCAATAGATTCTCAAAAATTGCTGAGAATAAAACTCTCACAAATAGTAACTGATTAACAGTACACTAAAAATTCTATGTATTGGGAAAATTAGGTCCAACCAATGGTGCAGACCCAGATCAGACTGCTCCCATCAGAGCCTATACTGTTAGATACTCCATCAGCATCTTTTGGATGCATTACTGCCAAACCAAACAGTTCCATTTTTAGGCCAATTACAGAGATTATTTCAGACATCCCAATTTCTAGGGTAACTATACAGCCACAGATATGTCATGATAATTTAGAGATAATTTCTGCTATTTCTGAAACATATTGTATCCTGTCCTTAGAAATGACTCAACAAGGTATCTCTAATGAGTGGTCATTTTGTTTTATGGAGATATATGACAAAAGAAATATTGTTTTTCTCAGAACTTTAATAAAATTTACGTGAATCTAAAGTGCTGAGAAAAAAAGTATTTCTTAAATTTAAGGTGAATGGGTACACCATGTTTTTTTAATCATCTTTTTCAACTCTTGTGACTTTCTGTTTGCTTCCCTGTGCAAAAATACCCTGCCAAAAGAGGTCTACTATTTTAGCAAAGAATACGCTCCAAAGAGAGCCAATCCTTTCCTTTAAAAATCACAGTAATAAGGAAGGCAAAGTGAAAAGAGTACCTACTGTAAAAATTCTAAATATTGGGACACCAAAAATAATTATTATAATTGTCCTAAAATTGGAACAGTGCAGGAATGTGTTAAAAAACCCTATCAAGGAGCAGTCTGATCTGGGTTTGCACTATTTGCTCAGACCTAACTGTCCCAATATATAGAGTTTTTACGGTATTCACCTTAATATATATGCCTACATGTAACCCCATTATTACATTCCTTGGCTAGCTATTTAACAACCATGTACCTCTGACCTACCTATGTTTTTGCCCAGTTGCAAAGTTCCTTGGTCTTTGTTCAAATGCAACATTTATCAAATCTATTGACTCCTCAGAAGGAACAACCCTGCAAAACAGACAAAAAAAACTGATTTTGAATTGTGCATTCTCCAATAAAATGCATCTGTGACCCATCCATTAGAACTAAGGTGGTTCTGCTGAGAAGACACAACATGCGTTTTAATGGAGATGAAATGAAAAATATATCCCAAAGTTAGCATCAAATACTTCTAAAGTCAAAAGGATTAAAGTGTTAATCATATAACTAATGAATTATGCTGTCAATGTATACAGTAATGTATTCTAGATTTTCTTTTGGTTTTTCTTTGGTTTTGTTTTCCCAAAACTGTTAAAATAAATTTTCCGGGAAAAGAGAAATTGATGTATTAAAAAGCACCAGAGAAGACAGTAAAAATTGTTTTAGGTGAATTGGTGTATCTTCCTGTTCTTTCCGCTATCTTTACTAAGGGGGAGAAACCTTTCATAACTTCCTGTCTGAATCCCTAAATAACTAAGCCCTTTAAATGTAAGAGCTACTATTAAAGGAAAAAATTCCCTCCGATAAGAAAAGTCTATCAAAAAATGATTTTTCCCCGATATTTTACAGATATCTTTACCCTTTTAACAGATCCAAAAGTTAACTTTACTCTTTACTTCAACAGTGTTAACTGTATCACGTGGAAATTGGGTTGTGGGTTACTCTTAAAGGACAGACTTTGCTTCCCCAGGAGCAAATTCTTTCCTTTAAGAGTGCCCCCAAATGAGGACGGAGATGTCCCTGGACTATCTCTGTAGAATGTATATCCTTTCCCGCTTAAGCAGAATAAGTATATTTTCTGACAACTGCCATAGCCATTAATTTTCAAATTCCCTGACTTTTCAAGTCCTTTCCAAATTTCCCTGGCCAACCACAAAACCCCCTAACTTTTTCCTGACTTAGAAAAAACAATGAATTTTCCAGATGTTTTTCCCTGACCTTGGCAACCCTTGGTTCTTTTGGTATGAATTATCTCCCATGAAACAGTTCCCACTCATGTAAGTTAAAAAAAGAAACGATGCTATAATACCTATCAGCTAAGGCAGCTATCACAGCCGAGTCTATTCCACCTGAGAATAATACGGCCACCCTAGCACAAGAGGTCATGTGATCCTCATGTGACGTGCTGGCTCCTAGCTCAGAGGCTGATTCCTGAGCCAGTGAACTGAACCTTTCACTTATCACAGTTTCTGAAGATTTGTCTTGAATTCTGTCATAAGAATCAAAGCAAGCACCATCTTGCTTAACTTCCAGCTCACCATCCCCTGAGTTAAATTTCTGTTTCCTGACATGCCTTGATGTATGTGTAGAATATCTGTCTGGAAAGTATATATAGAGGTTAACCAAAGGCAGTTTCTATGACATTCTAAACTAGAGCAAGTAAGCAGGGGCTCACGTATACCCCCGACCAGTGCCACCGCCTAATGAAAGCATACTTTAACATACAACTTAAATGCAAATGTCATACATGTACAAAATTCTAAGTCTGTGACCTTGACTTTAGGACAGCAGCAGCAGCATTCATATGATGTAAACCAGTATGAAATAAACCTAGTCATGTATCATTAGGCTCCACTGAAGTATATTGAAAACTACAGCATATGGCTAAGTCCTAGTTATTGACCCCTGGCCCCACCCATGAGCCTGACCCTGCAGCTTAGGTAGTCCATAACGAAAGCAATGATGTAGAGATATCACAAACCAAATATGGAAGAAATCTTCAATGCAATTTCATAGATATGAGCAATTAAAAAAGGTTTAACGCAAAACTTTGACATAATGAAAATGCCTAAGTCCTAATTATTGACCCCTGGCCCCACCCTGGGACCTGACCCAGGGGCTTAGATACTTCACATCAAAGGTAATGCTATAGAGACATCATGAACCAAATATGAAAAGTATCTGACGTGGGGTTACAGAGATATGAGCAACCCAAAAAGGTTTAACGCAAAACTTTGACGTAAAGTTAACGAACGGACGGACAAACGAACGAACGAACACACAAATGCACGAACAAACGGACAAATGGACGAACAGACGGAATGACAAAAACTATATACCCCCTGACATACTTTGTATGTCGGGGGTATAATAATAATTCCTTAAGGTAGACAGTTACTGCAAGATTTGTATCAGAAAAAAATAATGTCTTTTCAACACAAAGTGCAAAATTCAAAGAAATGTGCATCTGCTCATGTGCACAGTTTGTGTATAGCAAAATAAGCTAAAGGTAGGATAACTTCTTTTATGAAGAATATCAGATTCATAATTTTATATACATTTTTTGTTGAATGTCTGGCATGACCAAAATATCTAGCTGGGCAAATAGAATATCCCTGTGCTGGCTATAAACTTCCTTCCATAATGTAGTGCTTACACTGTTGTTTGTATATAAATACAATTACAGGCAACCCTCTTTACAAACAGCATTCACTGAAGCAGAATTTTCTTAAAAACATAATTTTTAAATGCATGCAATGGCTTCATTGTTAAAAACATGCATCCTTTATAACAGCAAAGTTAGTTTAACGTCAAAATGTTTGGGAATAAATATGTGATTGTAAAGAAGTCCCACTGTGCTGATAGACATACCTCTAGCACAACAACATGTCTGCCTCCTCTGATTTTCTACTCTTGTTTTCACTGCTAGTTGTAGAACAGAGATCAGCTGATCAGACAAGGCTTTCAGATAGGCATTTTCTTTTAGAAGATCCTGTACATATAAACACAGTAATGACAATGAAATGATTTACGAGTATCACTAATCAGGGCTGATCTAAATGTTTTTCATTTCTTTACCCTTTCAAAATGGGGTAGCTCCTAAAGGAAAGAATTTGCTCCTTGCAGAGTAAATTCTTTCTTTCAAGAGTTGACCGCATTGGGAAGGGTAGCAAAAATGAAAATAGCAGAGTTGCTCCCCCTGAAAGTGTACCCTCACATCTTAAAGGCATTCACAGAAAAACATGTACCAGTACACATTTCCTTTAGAATATGACTATTCAGTACTCCCATTCTCATAGTTTCAATATGGTTTCCCCAAGTTCCACTTCATAAATTTTATATAAATGGATCTTCCCAAGACTACAGTGACCTTGAACTATTTTGGATGAGTATAATGATGATAACTGTGGAATATTTTTTTCTTATTTTTCTTTCAAAATATATAGAGTGACCCTGATCTTAACAGCCTTACCATGGTGATTAAGATGAGGGATTATAAAATGTTTTAAGCAGATTTAACCATACTATCCTTATTTATATTTTCTCTTATCTAGAGCCCTGAGTTACCTTTAAGTATTCTAGATGAGTTCTGTCAGCAATCTGGGGAAGTACTACATCACCAGATGGTATAGTTTTGTTGAGTGTTGGCATCTGTGAGTCTACTGCAAGGTCCTCCCGCAACTCAAACTTTACACCATGAACAGGTCTGTCTTCAAAAAGGAAGGCTGATATAATATTACTTAACAATTTGTTTATCATTTCCATTCAAGTTTTTGGCTTTAATATAGAGGCCTTTCTGAAAATTGGACTTTCACCCTAAACTGTGAAACATTACTCTGAGCCAAACAATTGCTGTGACATCCTTTTCTCTATATCAAAAGCCTAATAAGCTAAACCACTGAAAGGAAATGATAAATTAAACTATGACTGCTACTATGTATAATAAAGATGCAATATTGTATTGCTCTTTTCTTTGTAAGGCCACCGTTTCACAGCTAATTTGACTTGCTTTTAAGTTTGTTGTGTTTAAATTACAAAAATAACAAAGTGTATTATTAAAAGAATTAAAATTATATAAGTATGCTGCAAAAAACAAATTACACTATTAGCAGTATGAATTTAAACTAGAAGACTTCTGTTTTCCACTCATTTACTGTCTATATCAAAGCTCTAACATGAGGGAGTATTTAGTGATTATTAAAGATAGTTTTTACTTGATTCTAATTAAAAATAATTGTTGTGACCCCTCATCTAAACTACCTACAAGGCCATTCAGACAGATAAGGGTTTAAAACATGTTTTCAGTGAGAAATCAGAAATAGCATCCCACAATTTATAATATACTCCCTCTCATTTAGAGTTCTCCTGTTTGAAATTTATTACCATTGTATAATCTGTTAAGGCTGTCCTTAGTAACAGGCTCCAGAGTGCCTGGCCAAACTGCTTGCTTCCATGGAAATAAAGTTAAATCATATCCACTGGCACCTGTGTTGTGTTTAAGTCTGTAAATACCCACCGATGGTACTTCCTGAAATTCCTAATAAAAAAAAACAAAACAAATAAAAAACATTTGAAAGAAGTAATTTACAAAATGCACTTACACATGTACATCTATGCAATTTATCTAACAATATTATATGATATGAAATAAACTGGTTCCTTCCACATTCTTTCACTTACAATTGTGGGTATTCTGAAATAACTTGAAATTTTCAGTTTCTGTGTGTCTGTTCTACATATATACTCCTGTCATAAGTGTGAATCATACTCCTTAAGGTAAGTCTGCACACTGTCAAGTCATATTCCACGACCACAAAGGGCAGTAACTGGACGGAAAATAAAACAAGAACATAAGTTTCACTGTCAGAGGGCTAGGTGCTACAGAACTTACCCAGGGCAGTAACTGCCACTGTTAGGAAGAAGCTACAACACTTACCCAGGGGAGTAACTGTACAGAAGATAGAGCAAGAACATCACTGTCACTATCAGGGAGGTGCCACAGTAGACTTCTACGGCCAAACACATCTCGACCAAACCACAGACACTGACTGCTATTCTATATGTGTGAAATGATAGTAAACATTACGTCCCTATGTATGTAAATAAAATTTTCTATAGATAAACTTCATAACAAAGCTCTCTATAAGAATGTGTTTTTTTTCTATTATCTTATTTGCTAAAATCTGTGTACAATGCTACGGTGTACTCTGAATTTTCATATTTTGCAAAAAAGTTACTGTTTTGAAAATCCTTCCAATAAGCACATGCAGATAACTGTTATAGATGTTCTAATTTATTCCACAATTCTAGTCCAGTGACCACAACATTTTGCTATATATGTTTTTAGAAATAAAAATTTACTGGTAATGAATAAACTGAGGAAAATTCTTTCAATTTATTTGGTTATAATATGGGCATTTATTCTTGCGTAATTACTGCAAATATATAAATCAGTCTTGTATAATTCAGCTATAAAATGAAGTTCTGAAACAATTCCATAGATCTAGGGCCATCTTACAAGACAGATCTAGATATCTGACATTGTTTTGGAAGGGAAAAGCCGTATCTAGTAAGTGAATAAATATGGTAATAAATTCATTACCAACCAATGATTGCTAACTAATATAACGGAAGAAGTGATAAGGAGTTCTTTTAAAATGATATTCTTGGCTTTATCTTCATACACATTTCTGTTGCAGCCCCTCATTAGAAAAGCCTCTGTGAGATTGTGTTAATGAGAAGCAACAATTTATGTTTGATGAAAACTAAACACTCACCCAGGCTATACCACAGATCATCACACTGTACTCCCATGCCCCAACCCTCCAAAATCAGTGCTCCAGAGAAGAAGGGGTAACAGGGATAATTTAGGGATAATTTTCCATATTTTTCAATAAAATCATATCTTGTGATCCCTCATTAGAACTGTCTCATAAAGAAGGTTCTATTGAGGGGTCACAACATATGTTTTGTTGAGAAATAAGAAAAATTATCTTTGAAAACCCCTCTTTTCTGGAGCTCTGCAAAATATCCCCTGTCTGCAGCTATGTGTTTAGATGTTAGCAAAATACAATACCAACCTGCCAGTAGAGAAAAGACCAGGGCCCCTGTATCTTGCCTAGTGTAGACAATACACTCTTCTCATCAGAGCAACCAGCCAAGATATCCAGAATAACCTGAGTATCACACTCTGTCTCATCTACCTGAAATATCGCAAGCATCACATGAGTGCTCATGTTAATGGAATTTATTAAACGAGTTGGGGGGGGGGGGGGGGGAAGATAAGATGCGAGGCTATGCCGAGCATCTTATTGGTTTACCCCAAGGAGTTAAATTCAATTATACAGGAGCACAAATGCAAGATTCTATTGATCATACAACACATTTTTTAGCGAATTTTGCACTAAAAAATCATGATCTTGCCATTAGAAAACGCAACATTTTTATGGACATCAAAGCATAATGTTACAATTTGCACATTTAATACACTAGTTGATTATCGTTTTTAATGCATGGCTTTATTACACTCTCAGCTGCAATAAAGATAAATAATCAGGGTCCAGTTGTTCATAATGCTGTTAGCTTAACAGTGGTTATTAAAAACTTTGTTATGCCTGCTAATGCATATAAAATCAATTGTGCTGATATTTTTTGTACTTTTTTTTTTGTTAAAAAATACCAGTTTCTTATTTTGCATATATAATACATCTGAAAATCTAACAGCTGAATAACTAAAAATATTACTGGTTCCAAACACCTAGGTTCAGCTGTTTTTCTCCTACATAATGCTTTTAAAGTAATGACAAAACAATGAAAAGCAATGACAAAATAATGAAATGTCCTAAAGTCCTTTTTCGATTTTACCATACAATACTCCATTATATGTCACTAGCATGAAAAGTTTAAACAGACTGGATAGTGTGAGCACAGCAGGTAGCATTTAAAACAGATATTGAAAAAATATCTCATATACATATCATTAAAGTTCAGAGTCCAGCTGTTCAAAACTAATGACACTGTTTATTAAATTGTCAAACATACTGTACACCAAAAACACTGCCAGTTTTTTGCAGAAAAAAAGGTGTGGAACTTTTAAAATGTATCTTCAATTTAATTAAGGAATCTTCAACTAATGATTTTGTTCAGCTAATGATGTTTGAGCTACAAAACCCAGATATGCTTTTGAAAAGTGAGCAGTACAATCAACGAAAACATGTCTGTGATATCCAAATTAGGCTGTAAGTTAAAGCTGATAAGCTTTTCTTTCTATTTATGAAGTCAGCTTTACTGTTTAATTGAACTTTACTCAGATGCCTTCAAACCAGTCACATGTAGTGGTCCAACCTCTTTCATTCCATGAAAAACTGACATACCAAATTAATCCTAATAAATGCCCCCGCTCTTATAAATACCCTCTGTCTCTTTTCCAAAAATATGTTTATTAACTTGCCTTGACCTCCATGTTTTCCATCAGTTTTACAAAAAGGAACAACATGAGTTCCTTTGATTCTCTGTGGATGGGGTCTAAGGAAGGCTTTGCTCCTAGAAGAACAAATTCTTTCCTTTAAGAGCTGATCGCCACTGAGCAGGGCAGCAAAAACAAAAGGAAAATTGTCAATACACATATGGCTTTAAATAGGTTTCACATGACACCAATGGAAAAAAATATGACCAGAGCTTCAGATACCATGTTAATCCTATTAAACGCCCTGGGGGCATTGCATTTTATGAAAGGGGGTCATTATTTAGAGTCTAAAGGGAAGAAAATCAGCAAATGCCAAAATACTTCTAATAAATAGTACTAAGGTGAATGAGTAAACTTTTGAATGAAGTTATACTTGGAACACTCAATCATCCTGTAGATGATCTGCAGAAACTAGGGTAAGCAGTCTTCACTTGTCCATTTTCAGACACAAATGGGTTCAGAAATTTTCAAAACGGAAGACCCAGATCAGACTGCGTAGATGCACAAGCTGATTTGTGTCTTTTCTACTGGCACATGGCATATGGTTCCTTATCATAAATACCAAGAACTCCAGATAAGAAGGGGTTACAGGGATAATTCAGGGATAATTTTCATTATTTTTCCATAAAAACATACGTTGTGACCCCTCATTAGAACCGTCTCGCCCGAAAAATTATCTCTGAATTATCCCTGTTGCCCCATCTTAAATGGAGCTCTGAATTACCTTTACACCCCCAAAAATTTCAGCATTCCACAAGAGAATATCTCCATTGGTGTGACAGGCAGGCTGAGTAACCAGGTCATCTCCTCTCAGGTGAAGCACATAACCAGAAAATTTGATTTCTCTCCCATCTCTCAAGCCAACCGTACAGTAACTGCTAGAATCTGGTCCACGGTTCTCAAGTCTGGAGTTCTTTGTAATGTACTCCTTTGAAAAGAAAAGAGACAGTGGCGATTTTAGGTGTATGGGTCCATGTTACCCCCTGTATTTAAAAAGGGAAACAACCATTGTCACTTCCTGTTTGCTTCCAAAGCAGATAAAGCCCCTAAAAAACAAGATCAACTCTTAAAGATTTTACTTCTGGGGCCCCTCGAGGAGAAAATTCTTTCCTTTAAGTGTTGAACAACAATTAAAAGGGAGGCACAAAGAAAAATTGCAGAGTTGCTTCCCTTGAAAGTGTACCCATTCCATCCTCCTTGCAAAATCCAGAGCTCAAGTTTCATTACCGGACATGAACAGATTTAGTCAAACCGAGTCTGCTATTTTTGCTTCTTTCAAAGTTTGGCATATTCTTTGCTTCCAAAGGCTCTTACCAGTCAGAATTTTTATTGTCACCGCAGCTGGTGTTAATTGCAGCAAGGTAGCCATAAACACTCTCCAAAGGCATCATCATAGTACAGATAATATATACTTAAGGATAAAAATTCTGCACGGATGTTAATTTAACATCCGTGCAGAACTTTTTTCCTTAAGTATATTTTCTCGTCTTTTGAAATCATTGGATTCATTAAGAGTCATTTTGAAAAATAAAGTTCTGCTTAAGCCAGGGCTAGAGGGCATGACCAGTGTTGTATATTTCATACTGATAACAAAAATTCCATGGAATGTGGTGTCTCGCCTGTCTGCCCATTGTCACAAAAACAAGCTAAACCAGAAAGCTGGATGCAAACTTTAACATGACGACAACACTGGAACTATAATATCTAGAGCTGTCTTGCTTCAAAAAATCAATACCAGTAGGACAACAGCCAATCAAAAGAATGCTTAGAAAAATAATTTCATGCTGGTATTTTTACAAGTCTGGACTAAATGAATAGACCAAAACATGAAAACGGACCAAAACGGTTTTCTGAAAACAACTGGACTGGAGGACTTGCTCCAGTAGCAAACAGCTGGTCCAAGGCACAAACTGTCCATCCCTAGCTGACAGACCTTCTCTTATTTTAATCTCTGGAGTTAACATAACCTGATCAGGGACGCTGATAAGGACAGTGACGCTAACTCTGACACTAACTTAAAATAGGACAACAGCCAATCAAAACAATGCTTAGAAAAATAATTTCACGCTGGTATTTTGACAAGTCTGGACTAAATGAATAGACCAAAACATGAAAATGGACCGAAACGGTTTTCTGAAAACAACTGGACTGGAGGACTTGCTCCAGTAGCAAACAGCTGGTCCAAGGCACAAACTGTCCATCCCTAGCTGACAGACCTTCTCTTATTTTAATCTCTGGAGTTAACATAACCTGATCAGGGATGCTGATAAGGACAGTGACGCTAACTCTGACACTAACTTAAAATAGGACAACAGCCAATCAAAACAATGCTTAGAAAAATAATTTCACGCTGGTATTTTTACAAGTCTGGACTAAATGAATAGACCAAAACATGAAAATGGACCAAAACGGTTTTCTGAAAACAACTGGACTGGAGGACTTGCTCCAGTAGCAAACAGCTGGTCCAAGGCACAAACTGTCCATCCCTAGCTGACAGACCTTCTCTTATTTTAATCTCTGGAGTTAACATAACCTGATCAGGGACGCTGATAAGGACAGTGACACTAACTCTGACACTAACTTTATGCAAACACATACTCAGACAAAGACTACAATGCCTGGAGTATAGCACAAGCTCTTCAGTCTTCTTTGCATTTGCAAAGGAGCACTAAAAATCAGGAGTTTATGTTTTCATTCACTATAATTAAAAGATGTCTTTGATGACTCCAAGTTTTTTAAGCTTCATATTTCTGCTGCCTTTTTGAAAAAGTGCCCACAATGGGCTATTTAGGCTGAAGATGGTAAATCTCAAAAATAGCTGGAAATAGGAAAAAAATCGGTACATAGAATAACCGAAAAGCACAGAAATACCGGAAAATACTAGAAAAAACAAAAAGCAATTTAGAAAATCAGTTTTGATATGAATTATCATTGTAATATCAGTTTCATGAGTGGGAGAAGCATTGACAGAGTAGATTCTAGACTACAGTTGTCTTGTTTTCAAAACTGATAACGATATTCCATAAAATAGTGCACAAACATATAACCGAAAAGAAATTGCACTTTGGTCTTGTTTACCATTGTTGTTGTTGTTTCTTAGAGTTCCCCCGCTTGTTTATTCGGGGCACACGTCGTTGGCCAATTTAAGAGCTCAATTTAATGTTTTTACAATGTTTATAACACGGAACTGGTGACTTATTTACAGTGCTTTTTACACAGTGACTGTCTTGATATCTCTACCTCACACTTATCCAATGCCCTTGAGGGCAGCAAGTCTTTGCTTATGGATCTTGAATATAAACTCCCTAGTGCAGACTTCTAGCGACCCCAACTTATCTTGATCAATGTTCTCCAACACTGGAAGCACGGTGGCATCTAATGTTAACTGTGTGAGGAAACCAGGATCTTGTAGTTGTTGAATCTGTAAATCTGGCAATCCAGGAATAGTCCTCAGCTTTTTAATATATGTCTCTCTAGCAGAATCATATGAATCACACTTGGCTATGAAATGTTCTCTAGTTTCAGGTTCTTTTGAACAAAGTTTGCATGTTGGGTTCACTGAATACTGATTGAATGCAGTCCTATTGGCTTGAAGTATGTATGTACCAGTTAGTAATTTACACTTTAATTGTGCCCTTCTATTGTCATGAACATTATTTCTAACATTATATTTTGTGTCTCAGATTGATAATCTGTTCAGTTTATAACTAACTGTATTTGACTTTACACAATCATGCTGTTTTATTTACTAATTTGGTTCGTTTTGTTCTTACATAAAGCAGATGGCAGTTCATATGCCTGCATTTAACCGAAAAGCACTGGAAAAATATTGAGCATCATTAGCGCTCTTTTCTGTTATAATGCTATTAAAGTAAGACACTAAAGCTAACAAATGAGTCACAAATAACACTACAACTGATTTCCAATCAAGCAAAAGCCTTATCATTCCCATGTAAAACTGATTTATGATATTGCTTTTTGGTTATTCAGATGCTTTCCGGTATTTCTGTGCTTTTCGGTTATTCTATGAACCCGAAAAAACTATGTCCGTTCTGGTAAGTTCTTGGCAATGTGAGTGAACTTGGGTTTAATACGAAATTAATGTCCCACCAATACACAGGTTATGTGGAAACAGAATCTTGGTTTGTTTAGGGAGCATTGAAATACCGCAAACCACCGCAAACTACCGCAAACCACCACAAACCACCCTCAACTCTCTACAAACCACCACAAACCAGTTAAAAAACATTTCTAAGCACCTTTTCAATATTTTTCAACACTTTTGAGATAATTTTTATCAGCTGTCTTGTCTTATAATATAGCACCGAAAAGGCTAATTATGCCAACACTAAGGCATTATTGTTAAAACTAACGTTAGTATTATCATTATTAAATACATTATTAATGTATGATTATTATTATTATAATTATTATTTGATCCACTAGAAGTTTAAAGTTGTTTTTTAACCCTCCAAAAAAGAAAATATAATTGCAGGTGTTTTCACACTTTGCCTGTGTAATGTTATAAGCACGTTAAAAATATGGATGAAATTAAAGATTCCAAGGTTCTTAATACAGTAAAGTTGTCGTTAATATGCCAACAAATATCAAATATACTGATAAAATATACATTGAAATAGTTTTAGAGGTGGTTTGTGGTAATTTGGGGCTGGTTTGTGATGGTTTGCGGTGGTTTGTGGTAGTTTGCGGTATTTCAATGGACCGGTTTGTTTATGTCTCATCTGCAAGACCAAAGGGGATCAATCTGGGACCCTTTGGTTTGTAGTCTAGCGCTTTCTCAACAGAATACCACTGCTCCTTTTTGCCAATGTATCTGTTATTAAATGACTTTTTCAAGTAACTGACCTCTTGTCTGTACATGTATAGATAGAATTAATAACTTGACATTTTAAAGAAAGACAAGAGCATTTTCTGAAAACCGCTGGACATTTCTACAAAGCAGTAACCAACATACGACTACTTGTCATGTCCGAATACATATCTAAAGAACAGACAATGTATTAAAAAGGAGATTGGAAGTTATGTGTTCATTTAATTATTGAACGAAGGAAACGTTTAGCAAACGCTTTGTCATGATTATTCATTAAGATACCTGATTTAATACCAGACCACTGATGTTCTCTTGAAATATGCAACAGATTCCACACATCTTCCTTTCACAACACTTTTTAGCCACTGATGGTTCTATTCGCGTATTTGTCGTGCATAACTATACGAATTTTCGCATAGGAGCATGTGCAGGCCCTTGTAACTTGTACTACGGAGTTCCACCCTTGTTAGGGTCACCGTAGTTATACGTATTCTTCTGGAGTGAAGAGCTGACTAAAAACTTTTACAGTACGAGGCAACATGCACCAGTCTGTAACTACCACTGAATGTCTTTAAGACTCGAAGGGCAGTTGAAATACACCGGACAGCTAGGGACTAGCTTCCCTGATTCACAGGTCCTGGTGAATGATTGTCTTTGGACGTATCACCAGTCAAAATATTGACTCGGAATTAAGACTTTTTGCTGACGACTGTGTTTGCTATCGTGTAATCAGAGATATTGAAGACACGGTGAAACTTCGGGAGGATATAGATCGTTTAGGTTGTTGGGCAAGGAGTTGGGGCATGAGATTTCAACCTATCAAATGCAACATAATGCAAATTACAAGGAAACGGATCAAGAAGATCAATGCTTCCTACACCTTAGAGGGAACGGTCCTCAATAATGTAGAAACTATCAAGTATCTCGGCATAACCATTACCAATGATTTGAAATGGAACACTCATGTCAGCAATATTTGCACAAAGGCTAATAGGACCCTCGGCTTCCTCAGACGTAACTTGGCAGCATGTCCACAAGATGTTAAAGAATCAGCATACAAGGGACTGGTGCGTCCAGTCCTGGAGTATGGCAGTTCAGTTTGGGACCCTCAGAGTATACTTCTTCAAGATGAACTTGAGAAGGTGCAGAAAAGGGCAGCTAGATTTGTAACGGGAAATTACACATATGAAACTGGGAGTTTGACTGGCATTCTGGAGAAACTTAAGTGGGAATCCCTAAAAAAGAGAAGGAAAGATAGTAGACTCATAATGCTGTACAAAGGTCTGAGGGGTGCAGCCAGTATACTCATAAATGACCTTGTTCCCCCAAGTAGGCGTACCAGGAATCATCATTCCCTGGCATTTCAAAGCCCATTGGCTGGGACTGACATTTACAATTCCAGTTTCTTCCCCCAGACTATTAGAGATTGGAATTCCCTGGAAGATTCACTTATTTCTGCTGCTGAGGGTGCAGAGGATTCAGTTACTAAGTTTACTTCTCTTATAAGGGCTATGGACTAGCTTCCCTGATTCACAGGTCCTGGTGAATGATTGTCCTTGGACGTATCACCAGTAAACAATTCTGATTCTGAGTAAACAATTCTGATTCTGACAGCATTCACGCGGCATTTTATCACAAAAAAATCAGCCTTCATAAGTATAGTCGCTCCATCCACCAGAATAATTGAATATGTGTAGTATTGAATGTTATACTGTTATGAGTAGCATAGGCAGAAGCACAAATCTGTACCACAAGAGATGAGTCCAGCACCGCAGGATGAAAAAAGAGAAGAGAAGAAAATCCTTTCCAACGATGATCGCAGCACCATGTAGGCCCTCACTCTATAGTCCCCCTTGACAACTGTGATCCATATGCACTACAAAGTCCCAGCCATAATGGGTTACCCATCACCATATTTACATTAAACCCTCAACAGCTAAGAAGTTATAGCTCGAGATACGTATAAAATCCTCAAAAAAAGTTTGATGTATTAGTAATCTAGTATTATTATTTATTTATTGCAACACATGTAAACGTTTGTATACTGGTTTGAATATCCTATCATATGGACTCCAGCCAGGTGCAAATTCTGGGGTAATCAGACACCCCAATCCATTCAAATTACGAAATATCCCGTAGCCCCTCGTCAAAGCTGCCTCATACAGAATGGCCAGAAGAGGGGCCACAATATATGTATCTCCATAAACATCAGACCGCCGTATCTCCTGAACATCACAAACCCTACCTAAGGCTGGACCCCTGAACCACAGAACATCTAATTTCATTAAACACTGAGACTCCACCCAAGAGGAGAGCAAGGCACTAAACTTAATCGATTTGTATAAGAATTTAACTGAAGTTCATCTTTACAAGCAGACAGCGCAGCTATATACTGATATAAATAACATCAGCATTCCAGCCATCCGCAAGTCATGGGTAAGGTATTCAGCGCACCTCCCTAACAGAATCCATGATAAGGCTCCCCATCAGTGTACCCTCGGTGAGGATGCCCTGATCAGGGGCCACAACACGAGCACATACCCCATTCCATCGCACAGAACCCAAACCAGTGCTACTCCATAAACATCCCCATGACCCACTCATGGCAGGAATCCTCATACAGCCTCTATTTTTTTTTCATTCAATAATGTGGTTCTTTTCAAGTGGAGCGCAAAGCATAGGTTCTTACTCAGGGTCTCCATTTCACTCTGGAACCCGTCCAGAAGCTCCTCACCAACAAGAGCATCCAACACTGTGCAGTCCATGATAATGCGGCATAGCATCTCACTATCAGCTAGATACTGGTCAGCATGCTCCGGGACTACCCCAACCAGTAACCTCTCTAACCCAGAGATATACCCCACCCTAACAGGATGCAACAAGGAACAGTCAAGAAGAAAGTGCATCAGATCCTCAGGCGCGTTCTTACATAGCGGACACGTAGGAGACACGGTATATTGTTTATACTTCGAGCGATGCGACTGCAGAACATATGTATCAATAAGCAGCTTTACCTTTATTTGCGCCCTACGCACGTCCCTAACACTATTACTAACCAACATCCAAGAAACAGGAACCTGATTTTCGTCGCTTGTCTCTACTGGCTAATGTGCTGTACACAGATGGTACTCCGGAGCAAGATATTGCTATGAGGCAGATAAGTGTAAATTATCCCGACAGCCACAGTTGGTTTGTATCACGTTCCCTCCCCTCCCCCCCCCCCCCCCCCCCCCCCACCACCAACATGGAAAATAAAATTTTGACTCCCTCCGCCCTTTTCCCTTTTCTCAACCCACCAAAAAATTATCCAACAGAAAGATACTTGCCTTATTCATCTTTTAGATCATATAAAAATGAATAGTGCTAGGGGTTTATTCACAGGTATGATACTTCTAGATCTTCAGAAGGCTTTTGACACTGTTGGTCACAGCATTTTGTGTAGCAAATTGAAACTTGGGTGTTGGCCAACCAAATGGTTTGAATCTTATTTGTCTAATAGAAGTCAGCTGGTTAATGTGGGTAAAACAAACTTAGACATAGCTAATGTAACTTGTGGTGTACCTCAAGGGAGTATTTTGGGTCCATTAGTCTTCTTGTGTTATTTGAATGACATGGTCAGTATCGACCCTGACTGCAAACTTTTGCTGTATGCTGACGACAGTACAATCCTATTTTCTCACAAAGATCCAGATCAAATTGCAAATAAACTCGGAAAAGTTCTTGAATCCTGAATGGCTTGTTGATAACAAACTGTCTCTTCACCTGGGAAAAACAGAATGTATACTGTTTGGATCAAAAAGGAAACTTAGGAAAGTGAAGGATTTCCATATTGTCTGCAATGACCACACGATTGATTCTACAACTTCTGTAAAATACTTTGGTCTTAACATAGATAATCTACTATCTGGTGAAATCATTGTGAACAGCATTATTTCAAAAGTTAACGCTCGTCTTAAATTTTTGTATAGACAAAGTAATAGTCTGTCAGAAAAAAACTAGGAAATACTTATGTTCGGCTTTGATACTGTGCCACTTTGATTATTCATGTTCATCTTGGTATGTTGGCCTCAGCATAGGCTTGAAAAAGAAACTGCAAATAGCTCAGAATAAAGTCATCAGATTCATTAATCAATAAGGACCTAGAAAAAGGATCACTTCGGATATTCTGATGAACCTGATTTTACACAATGTTGAAACTAGGGTAAAACAACTAAGATTAACTCATGTGCATAAGATCTTCAACAACTTTGTCCTTCATACCTTCAAGAAAATTTTGTACCTTTGAGAGACATACGTCACCATAATACTAGGTCTAGTAGGTACAACTTATTAGTTCCAAATTGTAAAGGCGTCGAGGACTCAACTTTTTTTTATACTGGCATCTAGGATTAGAATTCTCTTCCTGAGTGGTTGAAAAAAATGGAAAGCCCACAGAAATTTAAAAATAGCCCTCAAGAAATATCTGATTGAGTACTGTTGTGCAACTGAGGAAGAGCTGTTCTTATATTATTGAGCATATAACATTCTTCTAGACTTTTGTCTGTGATAGCAGTGCTAACAGCCGAGTTAATCACTCACAGTGCTATCATGCCTGTAGCACACACACTTGGCCCATCGTATGCTCTGGACACACTGTTCCTCGAGATACGGGGGTGGTTCGTGGAGAAGCTTAAAGTGACACTCCGGTTCCAGTTCCTTGACGGGTCATGTATGCGAAGGCCTGCGGGTTCGCTCCCTTGGTCCACTTGTGTGTGTGACAGATATGACCATTGGTTTTGTCTTTCCTTTCCGAGCACTTTTCGGTGATAAAAAAATTTCCTTTTATAGAGCTTTCAGTGTTAACCTGTGCAATATTTTATACTTTTCCGTGCCAAAGTCTTGTTCGTACCTAAATGGACCCCATTGGAAATAAGCCATTTAGGCTTTATGGGCTATCCATGGGTATTAAGATCGAATCTTTCGAATCAGTGAAAATGGGTGTGGGTGTTAGTTTTTTACTTCTAGCAACGTAGCTCATTCCAAACCTCCTTAAGTTCTTGTCAAATTCACTGTGATAATTTTATTTTTCTTAAATTAAATTCATATAGTTATATACATAAATATCATTTAAGCGTGCTCTTAAATACCTCACTTGTTGATTAATTTTTAAATTTTAATTTCAAAAATCGCTCTCAGATAGTATATGTTACTTTGTTAAATGATCTTAATTCCTGAATAAATCTTAATCTTAAACATACCGTAATCGACCTAATTAGCGCAATGCCCCAGAGAGGCATATGATTATAAAATCTTCCAGTTTTCACTTCCAAAGCTTCTCCATCCTACATGACTATAGGCAACTTTTTTCTGATGCTTTAAAGATTAAATTCTGTTTCTTTCTATACTGAGAGAAATAAATTTAGCAATTTTTCCAAAGGGTTGTGAAACTTTCTGTAGGGATAGTATTCCCAGGTTGTTGATTGCATACAGTTAGTTTAAGTTAGGAGACTGCGATTACATCAAACTTGGACGAAAAAGGTGACTTAACGCACGTTTGACGTCACTTTAAATGAATTCACTCTTTGTGCGGGCTGACAAAAAAATCAAACAAGGAAAAATGTCAAAATGCTTTTGAAAGGTTTTAACTGGGTCCTTGAACAAGAAAACCGTAAATGGGTTTGCAAATAAACGCATAAGCTGCCGGCAATGGGGCACGTTAGTTTGGCGTTAACTTGTCGAAAAATTCAACAGCCATTTTAGACATTATCAATTGACGTTTCGACTCGAATCTTTTTGCGCTTTATTACTGTCAACTTGGGGAACATTATCATGCAAAAAGATTACCCCAGGTAATTCACTTGTTTTAATGCAACGACCAGAACCTGTCAAGATTTGAATGGAGGCGTCAAGTTTACGTTATGATGGAAATTGACAAAATCTACGGATATGCAATGACCCTTATGCGCACTTAGAGAAGAGAAACTTTAAGTTCAATATTGCTGATGTCAAGAGGATCTTTGATGGTTTTAAAAACTGACGTCAGAATGACGTAACTGTCGAATCTGGTGTGGTTAAATCTGCGGGAATGGCGCCAATTCACAGCAAAAACTGCTTGAAAGTGTTCTGGTCATTTAGAGGCCACGCCATTGCAGTTTGGTTCAAGATTTTTGAACAATTCGTTAACAGTGACTTTTGCTCAGTCTCAATTGCTTTATGAATGCCAATTTTGACGGCGTCATAAACACATTTATGTTTATCATGGTAACAATCTTTCAGCACACAACACTGTGTCCTTGTTCACAAATGTCTGCACCGCCGCAAATCGGCTCTGGTGTAAGATTTGAAGATACAACAGCGCCTGAAAAAAGAAGAGTTGCATAAAAGATTTATGGCATTTTTTGGGTTAAACCCTTGGGTACAAATGCGACGCGATTCTACTCTATAAATAAACTTTCGACCTTAAGTTTTGTGTTTCTGGTACCCAAAATGATACCTTACACAGCGGAAACAATACAATTTCCCACTTTTTAAATAAGTCAGAATTATACGCTGATTTGTCAAAAGTTGCTAAATTTATTTCCCTCAGTATATGTATGATAATTCTTTGAAATGTTTCTCGCAGGAAATCCACATATTTTTTTATGACCCACCTACTCATCTCAGTTTTCTCTGTCCGACCCCCCCCCCCTCCACCCACCCACCAACATGGAAAATAAAATTTTAGCTCCCCCATCCCCACCCCCGCCTTCCCAACCCACACAAAAAACAACAGAAACATACAGTAATCGATCTTATTAGCGCAATGCCCCAAATAAATGAGGTATATGATTATTAGCGCACATATTTTTACTGATTTATTTCTTTGACTGCTTGTTTACAAGTACTGAAAAACACTTTAAAATCTTCCAGTTTTCACTAACAAAGCTTCTCCATCCTACATGACTATGAGCAGCTTTTCTCTGATGCTTTAAACATTAAATTGTGTTTCTTTCTACATATAATGATAATTCTTTGAAATGTTCGCTTATGAGGAAGAAAGTCTACTGCAAGTATTTAATGTCAGATGTTGTTGTTGGTAGATTCCCCCACTGTCTGATAACTTCACATATGTGAATGTATCTTATACTTTATTTTATATAGCACCCCACCACTTAAAGATTACTGACTGTTAATAAACTAATGTTGAAGAGTGTCATTCAAATTACTGGTTCGTTTATAATGCAGAGCATAGCATAGTCCTCTGGAGACTGACTCAAATTGATGTAGGGCGTCGTTTCTTTGGGTTTCATTCAGTTTCACATCTACAGCTGTACAATCCAAGATAAGTGCAATAAACAAATTGGAGTCTTTGCAGATTTCTTGTTGTAATGTAAAGCCTAGATATTCAGTTGAAAGAGGACTAATCTTTCTAATAAACGGGTCACGGATTTCCGACAAAGATCGACACTTCAGCAGAAAATGTTCCTGATCCTCTGGATCATCCCCACACAGCATACACGTTGGGTTGACACTGTACTGGTTGAACTTAGCACGAATCGACTGAAGTACGTATATGCCTGTCATTAGCCTTGCCTTAATGCCTGCTTTCTTAATTGCCATAAGATTGAAGCCTGCATTTTTCCCAACATAATGTACTTCACCAATTTCGTAATTTTGAGTATTCAGAAATTTGAGTGAGGTTTTCTCACTGGCCTCAAGCTTTACTCTACCAGACCAATTTCTTTTCTTCTTTCCAGTTTTGATAGTTTGCTTTTAGACAATACTGATTCCTTTGCCCGTAAAGAATATTCCAGTTAGATAAAATATTCTATTTGATACTTTTAAAAACGTTTCCTCAAGGTGGGCGTTTTGCCCCCCATTATTGTACACCGTTCATCATGCAACGCGACTAATGTAACTTGTAGCTTCAGAGGCCCAATCATTGATATTTAGTGCCATGCAATGTCACCTTGCAATGTACGCCCACAGTTTGCTGTAGAGCTTTGCCATAGAACATCGAGATTGCCCGGCGCGTAGGCGTTTTGTTCCATATGGGCATTATTTGCTAGTCTATAAATAAATTGTTAACAAATGCACATAATAAGACTTCCTGACAGAGTAAAACATTGCTTCTAAAGACTTTATCTTGCAAACAGACTGTCACAAAGTATTGAGTTCTCTCAGCAAGATGAACTGCAAAACATATTTTCAGAAAACTGCATAAAGTATTGAAATTCATGATAAAAAGCTACAAGTAGATGCGATTGTTCGAAGTGTCTGTTGATAAGAAGTCTTACGGTCTGACATATTTGTTTCAGTAACACTTTACTCCCTGAACCATATTTAGATATTGATATAAAGGGCATGGGCGTTTTACCCCGCATGGGCGTTTTACCCCACATGGGCGTTTTGCCCCACCTTACCCTACCTAAACAAGTATAGTCAACACCTGCATAGTCTCGTTGTATAGGCATAATCTGTGAGACTGAGTTTTAGTATACTTATCTTGCATCGGGAAAGCCCAGCACACATGCACAATCCCAGTTTTATCTGTTTTAGATGTGTGCATGGTGTGTGGTGCTACAAACATTTTAAATAAATAACTTTTGCGTCAACGACAGTTCTCCTGACAGAAAAGGAAGTTATCGACGCGACGCTACCCGGTGCGCACAAAACTTTAATCAACATTGAATCAACGTTGATTCAACATTATGTTGAATCAACGTTGATTTAATGTTGATTCAACAATGTGTGCCTGCTGGGAACACAGTTAAGAAAACATACATGGAGCGCATGGAGAATATATCTATTCCCTTCATTACAGTGTTCATAGCGTCAATGTTATTGTCACGCTCAACGCCGTGACGTATTAAATGACGCAACACATGCAACTCCTTATGACGTCATACATTTGGTAAACGTCAGCTGAGCGTTAAGGAAGGAGCAAAGGACCTTGATCGTTGCTGAATACAACATGACTGTTTTGAGAGTCATAATCTGCTTAATCTGTGTTGCAAGTGGTGTTGATTCTTTTAAAAGCTTTCAGGCGATAGCAAATCTGGTCAAAACAATTGCGGACGTAGGCTACAAGTTGAAAGAAAACATCGAATATAACTTACATCCAGATGCGTATAAAACCCTAAGAAAAACGTTCAGAACTCCGGCAGAGGCTGATCTTTGGGTTGTTGGAACCTATATTGCGGCCCACAAGTTTTATGGAGTGGACGAAAGGTATCAGATCGGGGAAAGAACCGAAGAGGAAATGACGTTTTATTACAAGTTTCCCAATCCGCCACTGAAGGAGATGTTTGGTCCCATTAAAGATGCGTGTGAGACTAATGTTCTGTCGTGTATAGAAACAGTGAAAACATACGCAATGAAGTCTGCAACATTGAAATATATTCGTAGAGTACACAATCCGTCGGTGCCTTTACATGCACCATTTGTGAACGCTTATGATATGTTTCGAGTGAGACAGACAGCTGCATATTATCTGTGCTGGTTTGCTCTCCAAAAGGAGCCTGCTATGGCATATGGTTCTAACTTAACCTG
The DNA here is from genome assembly GCA_963989385.1 of Ctena decussata. NCBI lineage: Eukaryota > Metazoa > Mollusca > Bivalvia > Lucinida > Lucinidae > Ctena > Ctena decussata. The sequence continues at coordinate 1,199,715 of OZ022501.1, read as the reverse complement.
TTTTTCACACCTGCACACTGTCGCTGATATTATTCCGGAAGAAAAAAGGGAATCGTGGATTAAGGACAAGAAAGTGATAAAAGACGAAAGAGAAAACAGTTATTTAGAAAATCCGTTCAGGTGCTCGGAATTATGGTTTTGCCCAGACCCCTGCTATGGGAAGAAAACCCATGGGATAAAAATTGAGGGTGACGAGAAAAGCAACGAAGGCAACCCTTGCAAAGGACTGAAAGACGACACATGCGAATGGATGGAAGGAGCAAACTCAAATTTTAAGGATTTGACGCGAAACAGATTAAATAACACCTGCAGGTGCTCATCCAGTACAAAGGGCTACAAGTGGATACCGCAGTTTCAGATGTGCGCCGACGCCGACGAATGCTACGACGGTGATTATTACTGTCCATCTGACAAAGTATGCAAGAACACCATTGGCGGTTACAAATGTCAGTGTCAGCGTGGCTACACGGAAAATAAGGAGACACATATCTGCGAACCTATGTCTTTACTGAGAAGTGGCAAGAAACTACTCCGGTATAATCCGGACATAAATAAACCCAAAGAAGAAGGCTTGTTCGACGAAATCGAGGAGTTTCTGGGATTTTCGTCCGCAAAGAGATATAGAGTCGACACAGGACTGATAATTATCACAGTTTCTCTGATAATGCTATTTCTTTTAAAATACAATACTGAATTTTGGGGCATAAATACACTTTCAGGGGAAACAACTCCGCTAATTTAATTTTGCCTCCCATCTTCATAGGGTCAAACGCTTAAAGGAAAGAGTCTGCTCCTAGAGGAGCGTCCTCTTCAATTTCAGAGTAGACCTCTTTTCAAAAGGGGCTTGTCGTCAAGGAAGCAAACAGGAAGACACAAAACTTGTTTCCCTTAGTAAAACTCACAGAACAACATGGAGGTGTTCCCATACTAATATTTCTGAAATGTCCACCTTTGAAATAGCACACTGGTCTGGTATTCAACATAGACATCGGTGGCAAAGTTTTAATAAAGTCGATTGTTTTTGCATATTTCTTACTTCAATCTCAAGTCATTATTCTAACGGACCCGACAGTTTGTCACACCTCTTAGTCAGACCAGATGATTCGAAAAAAATCCGTCTGGTATAATTACTGTTGTCATGGTCGTTGTTCAATGTTCAATCCGTTGTCATGGTCGTTGTAGCCCGAAAATTGTTTCAGTTATTTCTTTTAATATGCATATCAATTGAGTAAAACTTTTGATTCCTATTGCAAGAATCGGGGGTCGGATGGTCCGTGAGACTATACTTTTTAAAACAAGCTTGCCCTGCTGAAAGGAACAAGCAAGTTTCCTGTGCGTTGTCTTCGTAGCTTGTGCAGACTGCCAGACCAGTGGGATACCGGAGTCCATCTACCATTTCACAATTAATCTGTCGGCAAGGAGAGATATTGTACCAAGGTGGACAACGACATAATCACATGATTATGACTATACATAGCTTCCGTTTCAAAGAAAATGATTTCGAAACAAATAAGCAAATCAGTTATATAGTTTAGTTACAGGAGATGATATACATAAGCTACAAGCTTACTATCAATCCTGTTGTCTTGTTATAAAACAATCTTGAATAAAATAGGTTAAAACCAAAGCAGTTACACGTCAGGACCTCGTTATTCAAAACTAACGACATCGTTAGTTAAGGAGACATTAACTTTTCAAACGTGTTATCTATAATCAAAAACATTGCCAATTTTTTGCCGAAAAAAATGTGAGGAGCTTTTGCAGTGCAGAAGCTCCTCACAATTATTCTGCAAAACATAGTGGCACAATTGATTTTGTGAGTCCTGTAAGAATTAACGCATACTGAACTAATGACTTCGTTAAGCCAACGATGCTTTGAACAACCGGTCCCATTTACTTTTATTAGCACGCGATCGTGACGTAACTGTTGTCCACCTTGTTGTATGCTTGTATGCTCTTGCAGATGTGTGTGATCTCAGTTCCACATAACGTCAAAATGACCTCACCCTGTCGGTGCGACGTTGGTACGATGTCACTTCGACGTTACGTGCCTATTGGGTTAGGCCTGCCATAGCTATGTTCCAACACCAGCTCGGGGCCCCATGCTTGGCATGTCTTTTATGACTTTGAAGGGATATTAACACATCGGGTAGGTGGCAATCGAAAACGATCTTAACAATCGATTAACGCGGATCAAAAAACATTAGAAACAGCGTTTTCGATTGCAAATTGTCGCCCATTTGCAATTGAAAACACAGTTTATAACGGGTTTTGATCCGCGTTCGTCAATTGCACGAGCGTTTTTTATTGCCTCCTACCCGGTGTCATTCAGATGGATTGGTACACGTTTCAAGAAAATCAACAGTATCATTTTCATATTTCGTTACCTTTCTCAATGGTGGTCAGCTCTTACAGGAAAGAACTCCCTCTTCAAGATACGACGTCATTTTGACGTTCTGTGGGTAGTGGTATGCATCAAAGCATGTGCTAAGACCCTGATCAGGCCCGGAGGTTATAAAATTTGAGTACATTCTCAAACTCAAAATAAGGCACACTGATTGGCTGCTTCCGAGCACATGATCGGAAGCAGTCAATCAGTGTGCTCTATTTTGAGTTTGAGATTATAATCAAGTTTTATAACCTCGGACCCAGTTTTCGTCGATGCGAAAAGGGAAGACACTGATCATATGAAGAGTAAATTTAATAGCTTTATAGTTAGACTGATACTTCTGCATTATTTGAAAATAAGATAAGCGGTACAAAAAAACTTCTCCTTGTCGCACTCCCTCTCAGAAGTGCAATGCATACTATTCCGTTGAATGTCATGAACCTCTAAGTATTGTAACAGATTATTCCAAACCGAACTCAGTCTAATTAAAGTCAAATCATGGGCTGTTCCAGTTGTCTTTTAGCCAGTTGTTTTATATAACATAAGACAAGCGGACCTGGGTTCGAGGTTATAAAACTTGAGAATAATCTCAAATTCAAAATAAAGCACACTGATTGGCTGCTTCCGAGCATGTGCTCGGAAGCAGCCAATCAGTGTGCTTTATTTGTGCTCGGAAGCAGCCAATCAGTGTGCTTTATTTTGAGTTTGAATTTGAGAATGTACTCAAGTTTTATAACCTCTGGGCCTGGTTAATTCAAGATGAAAAGAACTTGGGCATTGATTGAGGCGTCCCAGGCTAACATCTGGGGGGGGGGGGGGGGGGGGGATTGCTGATATGATTGAATAACATTTATCTGTAACACAGAATTTATTCATAACAAAGGTTCAACGACCATTTGTATACCATTTTAAGGTGAATGGATACAATTTCAGGGGAAGCAACTTTACCATCTTCATTTTTGCTTCCCGACTAAATTGGGATCAACTCTTACAGTAAGATTTTTCTCCTCCGAGAGCAAATTCTTTCTTCTTAGAGTAGGCCTCATTTATGACCGGCCTAGTCCTTCAATGACCCTAACAGGAAGTCACAAAAGTTCTTCCCCCTCGCAAACATGGTGGAAGAACGTGGAGGTGTATCAATACACCTTAAGTTGCTACCTGATATTGTGACAATTATAACATTCAACATGGAATTAAATGATTTGCGAATAATTGTTTGTTTGAGAAAATCTGAAGTTTCTGTTGAAGGAATTACAGATTGTAATGTCGTTGAAAATTGGCGGCACATTGAACCAATGAAGTCACATAGCTGTTGCCAAAGCAACTAAGAGTTCATTTTGATGTCTACGTGACTTTATCATGACGACATTCTGCCAGTGCACTAAGCACAATACTTGGTAATTCCATAATTGCTCTGGTAACAAATCCATGGTGTCATCTCACTTATAATTTGAGAGGTGTATGGCATACAATGTGATGTGACTTGATGGGCCCAAAGCCTATCGGATCAGCCACCGAAGTACTAACCGAGCGAAACGTTGCTTAACTAGCAACAACAGTCCACCACTCTAACCACGTCGCCATAAAAACATGCTTATCATTGTGTATACAGCAGTTTCAGTTCAGTTCAATTCTCCTAACGACGTTCCCCAAGTGGCTCAGCAGTACGTAACCATAGCTGCAAACACTTGGCGCCTTATGTCAGTCCAACTTCGACAGCAAGGCGCTAGTAGTGGTATTTATTACCATATACTACACTAATCTCTCCTTTTTCTTGAAAGGCCCTGGTAGCCACACAGTCTACATAGCTCCCCTTTCATCCCTCAAAGGCAGGGCAGTAGTCTGCCGTGACCTCGTCAAACACGCTGCCACCAATGTAGTAAACCTGAATAAACCCAATCACTGCATCAAGCACTTGCAGATTTGGGTGATGTCATAGCTCTGTTACCATAGCAACTATAGATAGTTTCAAGCTGGACGTTTCTTTGGTTTTGAAAATGCAATCGAAACAGAAAGGACTTCAAGACTTCAAGGCTATACAATGTACTAAAAATAAAAGTAAAATATTACATGAACTTAACAGTGAAATGAACATGAAATTAACAGTTAAATGGAACATGACACTTACAGTGAAATGTTACATTGATACTAACAGTGAAATGTAACATGGAATTAACAGTGAAATGTAACATAAAATTAACAATGAAGCGTAACATAACGCTAACAGTGGTGTGTAATATGAAATTAACAATGAAATGTAACATGAAATTAACAGTGAAATGTAACATGACACTAACAGTGAAACGTAACATGACATTAACATAGAAATGAAGCATGACATTAACATAGAAATGTAACATGACACTAACAATGATATGTAACATGACATTAACAGGGAAATGTAGCATGACATTAACAGGGAAATGTAACAGGACATTGACAATGAAATTAATGGTGAAATGTCACATGAAATTAACAGTGAAATGTAAATATGACAGTTACAGTGAAATGAACATGAAATTAACAGTGAAATGTAGAATGAAATTTACTATGAAATTTGACATGAAAACTCTATGAGCCGAAATTTACTCTGACAAATGTTTTTCTTAATCTTATTACGTTACAGTCAGCTCTCGATATCTCGAACATTGATATCTCAAAGTACCCTCTATATAAGATAATATAGTTTCGACACATTGTCTATTTTTATTTACATCTCAGCCTCTGTATTCTCAACAACTGATATCTCAAAATAAGTTTTCTGGGATCAGAAAATTAAGTTCGAGACACCAGTAGTTTGGAATGAACTTCGACCTTGAGATATCGAGAGTTGACTGCATTTGTATTATATGGTGTCATCGGTATGCAACTAAAACCATTTCGTGTCAATAAGAACGTTTGAGTATACGATTTTAAGGGCAGCAATTCTACCATTGCGTGTCAAAAGGGTTAACACTTGAAGAGATTATTTTGCTCCCCCGGGATCAAATTCCTTCCTTAGATTAGATTAGACCTTTATCTGCTGAAGGGAAACAAACAGGTAGAAAAAAACATGGTGGCATACCCATACACCTTGATTTAAGATTACTGTTTTTTTTTCTTTGGCATTCCGATTGAGCATATAATCAACATTGATTCAACATTAATTCAACGTCATGACGTTGAATCAAGGTTGAATCAAGGTTGATTCAAAGTTGTGTGCCTGCTGGGGTTGTATTTATGAAATGGCGCTACACTAGTCCTGGTTAATCATCGTCGTCATCGTACACATAATATCCATTATCACCGCCATTATCACCACCATTATCACCACCTGAACCACCAAAATAATTTCTTCTGAAACCTCCAACCTCATTGCCTCCTCCAAAGCCGCTCCCGTTACCCTCTGATCCGTTTTCTCCGCTCGAGCCACGACCTCTGTGCCGACGTCTACCAAAGAATCCTTGTCCACCGAGGTAGCCTCTGGCGCCACCGTAACCACTTGGATAGATCTGACCTCGTAGATGACCTCGAAATCCACGACCTCGTATATATCCTTGAAAGCCCAATGGTCTATAAACTCTCTGTGGTCTAAAGCGTCGTCTATACTGATTTCTTTGCCGATCGAAATTCCCGTAAATATTATTTCCATACGATCTAAAGCTGCCACCATAGCTAGTTGGTCTATACCTCGCTCCCCAGCAATCTATATAATTCCATTTATTTCTTTCAAAATGACAGCCATACCGTCCGCCATAGCTGGAATGCCGACTATATGATAGACCTCGGTTATACCCTATACCATAATTGTTGTGTCTATTGTATTCATTATATCTGTTGTAACTGTTGTATCTATTGTAGTTGTTGTATGCATTGTAATCGTTATATCCACCGAATCTCGCACCGCCACTATAGAATGGTCCCTTTGGATATGGTCTTCGATACGGTGTTATTGGTTTGGATAACGGTAATTCTCGTTTAGGATACGGCAATTTTGGTTTTCTGTTAGGTATTTTTGGTGTAGGATATGGTAATTTTGGTCTCAGTACTGGTATCCTTGGTCTTGGGTACGGCAGTTTTGGCTTCGGATTTGGTATCTTAGGCTGTATATGCTTGGGTCCAAGGTAAGATTGTGCGTCAGAAACAACGAAAATTGCCAGCAGCCATACAACTATGGTGAGTAACATGACTTTATTTCGCCAATCTGTAAACAAAAGTAGCAGAAAAAATATAAATTGATTTAACTTTGCAAACTTTGAATTATTTTATGCATTAATCATTTATTTCGTTTAAGCTTTGTTATGTTAAAAGTTAAAGATCATAAAATTTGAAGAAAAATGTAAAAAAAACACACCCAAAAAAAACACCATACTGTTGAAGGGTCAGAGTGACTCTCATATTAATTAAATTCTTGTGAAAAAGCCCTGAAACATTGTCGCCTCACTTTCATGTTATATATGAGCCGCAACACGACAAAACCAACAAAGTGGCATGTGCGCCCAGCGCAGACTCAGACCAGCCTGGGCATCCACCCAGTCTGATCAGAATTTTCGCTTTGCGCTTTTAACTAAGAAGGGTAGCTAAGTCTTATCAGAGTCTTCGCTTTGCGCTTTAAGGGTAGCTAAGGGTCTAAGCTAGCTCAATGCGGATGCCCTGGCTGACCTCAGTCTTTGCTGGGCGCAAATGCCACTTTGTTGGTTTTGGCGTGTCACGGCTCAAGTATGGAAGACGCGGTACGATGTCAGTGCAACTCAGTAATGCGCATTACATTGCAACTGTAATCGTAGATAAATTAAAAGGGTATCATTGCCAATGAGGGTCACTTGTCATGTGGTATAAGTAACAGTTATACCATGGTTTGTGCGCCTGTACGAGGAGATAATCCACGAGCTTTAGCGAGTGGTTTATCTCCCATACAGGCGGGAAAACCATGGTATTACTACATGTATTTTATACCACCCTTACCAGTGTAGACCTTGCTCGCTGCGAAATAGTTCGTGCTAAAGTTGGCGTTCTCTGGTAAAGGTGGTATAATAAATGAAACGAAATAGACCGCCTCACCGGTTTTTCCCAACTGGCTACTTGGCTCACAATTTCTGAATAGTATACGCGGCCGTATGCGAAAACGCGGAGACTGATGTGAGTATTTACTTTTTCCCTTGGCCTGAGGTCCCTTTGTTCGCGATGGTGCTTTCATATGATCAAAGAATTTGGATAATTAATTGAATAGAACGAGAAAAAATATGATTGATGAGAATAATTCTTACTGTGATCTTTATATTAATTGCGCGGTGACGAGAAAACCTATCTTCGAGTAATGGCTGGTCCTTGCACTTGCGCCACGGTTTACCACGGCTGGCAGTATAATATAGCATCCCCTGACAGAGTTGTTCAGATTCTCGAAACGATATTCTCTAGTGGACTTTTCTCAACTATATTTATGGTAGATGTAGCAAATGTTCATACCAAGAAACAATATGTTATGAAATCTTCCTAGAATCGACGGACCCTATTTTGCAGTTCCGAAACATTTGTTTATGTACAGGAATAGAATAAAAGAAAGTTCATACATTTGTATAAGGAGCGAAATAATTTTTCCTGACGGTAGATTATCGACTCTTCGCGGTCGTATTAATATATAAGAAATGTTTTTTTTTACAAAATACATGTAACGGATCGAGTTTGCTTTTAAATGAAATTTGTCCTAATCTGAGCAGGATAACTCCCCGTTTCGAAAAATATCATTTTTTTACATCTGAATTAAAATTTAAAAATCTACAATTTTTTTTATCATGTAAAGTTACAACAATTGTACTTACCGTCTTTCAGTTTCGCTTGATTTTTTCCTGAAATTTAAATGTGATTTTTCACCGAATTATAAATGTTTTTTCCGTTCTTTAAGTTTAACTATTTTAGGCTTAGTCTTCTGGGGATGCTTGCCTAAACTGACAGAGAGACTGGTATTTCTGTTTTCAGCTGGTGAAAGAGCAAAAGTGATTGGAAGGTCAAAATGTTAGATATTTTTATATCCATTCTGCGTGTTTTTGGGGTGAAAATTCTATCGGTAAGATGTTTACATGTCAATTATCTAACTTGTTTGTCATCACAAAATTAGCCGCGACATGAGAAAACAAACAGAGTGGTTGTGCACCCAGCGCAGACTCAGATCAGCCTGGGCATCCGCCCAGTCTGATCAGAGTCTTCGCTGTCCGCATGGAGGTAGCTGAGGCCCTTAGCTACCTCCTAAACGCTAAGCTAAGAGTCTGATCAGACTTGGTGGATGCCCAAGCTGATCTGAGTCTTCACTGGGCGCACAATTACTTTGTTGGTTTTGACGTGTCGCGGCTCAAATATTTCTGATCAGGTGAGTAAGAACCACATGCCCCAAAAGCTGAATTTAAAATCAGAAAACTGACTGGCGCAGCCTCTTTATTTTTTCATGCTTTTGCATGTTTTGGTGTAAAATGTCATTGAAATTCGAATAGTAAATGTTTTAAAATGTGGGTAACCCAACAGAGTGCCCTCTCACGCAGCCTGATTTGGATGGTTCTTGTTTTTTGGACGTGGCACTGATTTTTAAGGAAATTAGAATTTATGATTATTGTTGTTTACTTGCTGCTTTTTTCTCTCCCATTAATCAATAAGATTTTAATGTAAAGAACGTAACGTCAATCATAAGCTATTAGACGGGACACGAAAAAGCATACTTTTTGGCATGGTGTATTCGGGAAGATTCGGGTCAAATTGCTCTTCTTCACAGGTTGATCGGGGTCTTGGCTATTTGCAAGATCCACTGGTTGTGGTTGTGAACATGTAAGAAACCGATCAGACTATGTGGATGCACAAGAATATCAAAGGCTTCTTGCTTCGCGTTCGCAATATGATAATTTTCTAGTGACATTCTCTAACCATATTGGTGCTTACAATAGAATATGAACCGGTATCGTGACAAAACTCAATGTTTCAGAGCTTTTGTGAACAAGCAGCCCAGACAAGCCTGTGTATATGTACGGTTCGAGCTGGGACAAACAAAAGCATCTGCAACAATAATCAGGAAAAGCTAGCAACGCATGTTTAGATCAGACTATGTACACAGCTCTAGCCTCAAGAGTGCTGCCTTACAGCGGTTTTTTTGTTTGTTTGTTTGTGGCAAAATAAAGAACCTTAAATGTTTTTATTTTGTTCTTCATGAACTTTTGGAATATATCTCTTAAGTATATCGGCCTCCATGTATGTATGTATGTATGTATGTATGTATGTATGTATGTATTCAGGAGTGTATGCATGTACGTATGCATGTTCGTGTGCGTGTGCGGAAAACAACTGATCTAGTATAGACTAAGTGTTAGGTACTATACCCTTCAGATTTTCCAAAGCATTAAACTATAGCACTGAATATGCGACGTATGTAAACATTTTATGACAGGAATGCTGTGTTAGTTTCACAATTACCTGAAGCTTATCATTCCTTTGAATTATTGTTTACTTTTATAGTTTCTATTAATAGTATAACCTTTATTTTCTCTCAATTCATACAAATTACGACATAAGAGGAGCATTCAATACAAAGATATCAATTGCATACGAGTATATGTAAGCACATGCATAGTTTTGTATGAGTGGACTGCGGTTCAGCTACCTTTGTTGCACAAATAAAAGAAATTAAAATAAGGTTGATTAACCCGTAAATAAAAGCATTTGGTGAATGTATGTCATTAAATATCATTGGTTCACATAAATACCGACGAATTTCGGCAAAATGATGCATTACAGGCTCATTATTATTTCATATTTAATTGCAAGCCCACACAGTGGAATGAATTATGTGGCCACATGTCAGGGAAAAATCACGTAGAGCTTGGCCAGAAAATGAAGATCAACCTGTGTATTGACGGAGTCTCATCCAGTATGTGTTGGTCACTAGATGATTATATGTCACACAGTTTATGTTACAGTCGCTAAGTATTGTGAGATGCACAAGCTTATCTGTTTTGTTACTGTTTGCAGACAACGCACTGAAGACGACACAAGGAGGCTTATTTCGTGACAAGACCTAGCTTCAACGTATGCCCGATCATGCATGTTGGCCAAGAGGTTAATGCGCCAGAAAGAAAATAGTTGAATTTGTAAACAGTGTAGATCCAGATGAGGCGGTTCTTAATGAGCCGCCTCATCTGGATCAACACTGTTTGCCCTATAGTCTTTAAATTATTATATACATTTGACGTAAATTTTGTGGTCTGCGTCTTTTGGCGCTCTCTGGCCTTTGGGTAATGCCATTTTTATCACAATCATTACAAAAACGAATGCACGTACGTCCATCCACAACTTTTTGCGCTACTTGGTTAGGTAGATGAAAGGATGACTTGCGTTTTTATTTCAGTCATATCAGGACGATGGGAGGGTGATAACGCGCGGCTTTCGCCAATCAAACCCCGTTTACGGTTGGAAAGATTTCCGCCTGTAGCGGGTCTCGAATCCGGGTCGGCTACGTTAGTAGGCCAGCGCTTAACCTGCTATGCTATCGAGGCCACTTGGTTGGTCAAGTGAGGAACTGTTGGACTGTTGGATATTTTAGGCAAACAGGCAAACAGCATGAAATATAGGGGCGAAAATGACCGCACTTTTTTCCCTCCCTTTGCTTTGAAACATATGATCGGAATTCTGAATAATATTATCAACGACTTCAATAGTGTCTACACCCCCCTTGCCCCCCCCCCCCCCCCCCACACACACACACACACAAATTGAATTCCATATGATGTAATTTATTAGCACCAAAAACGACTGTTATAGTTTTATTAATATCAACTTTTCAATTTTTTTATTTTTACAGTATCCGTTAAACAAATTTACTGTATGCCAGAGAGTATCGGCATCATCAGCTTTAAGTTTAAAAATATATTAACAACTCATTGTCAAATGGATAAGGAGAGATAATAGCAACTTATCTCTTGGACCAAAGGTGAAACTGATGCGCTCTCTTGTCATAACCATATTCCTGTATGCCATGGACCTCAACACCAGAGTTAGAGAAAAGAGCACAGGCATTTGAGATGGGATGTTAGCGATGGTCACTGAACATCACCTACAAGGACCATGTCACTCAGATGGAACCAAGCAGCATTTGAGAACATGGCAAACTCCTGATCTTTTCAAGAAATAGGGATGGACTTTGATAACACAACTAAGGCAGCTGAAGACAGCACTAGGTGGGAAAGGATTGTTGTAAAATGGTCTGTGGTGCCCAACGACCTTGCAAGGTTATGATATGGACTACTGAGATTAGACTAGGATGTATCTGCATTTGAACAAAATAATCGAATCGTCATTGAATTCTGTTTATGTTCCATCCCGTTAACCTTGCTAGGTCGTTGGGACACACTACAGATAAATTTTTACTTTGTCCTGTTTTTAACTTAGCTAAAAAAACGTTCATTAATTCTGAAACTGGGTTTTTCGCCGCTCATACTTTTATAATCTAATCAATCCACGTAAGACTATGCATAGTGATAAAGCTCGACTTCCGCCGATTTCTCATTAACGTCTCATGTATCTTAGCCTGGCGCCTGATGCTGCAGTTACGTGCACGAAACAGCAAATTTCAAAAACCTGTCCGCAAACTAAGACCATTTGATGAGAATTGACAGCCTAAAGTCATACATATTCAGATACATTCCACATGGATATCACGCTGGTCATTTGGGTAATAACTGCGGTACCCAGTCCGCCATCCTAGTTTCTAGACACACCCTGCATCTCTCCCCCCCCCGACCCCTCTTCCTTTCAACAAACTATTCCATCGATTATTCTACCACTCCGACCTCTACCCTGCGACATGAACATATCATATATATATATGCAAGAAGACCTTTATAGAAAGAAGAAAAAAAATATTTGCAGGGACGTTTATAGGCCTGAAGTTCGCTTCTGAGTCGGATGATACAACTGTCCCGTTGTTTATATGTAGATCTATACTACTTTTGATAGTTTCCTGAGAAAATCTGACACAAACAAATACAAGTATTCAAAATAAGGTAAAGAAACGGGATCTAATTTTTAATCCTAAAATCCTAAAACTGAAAAATGTAGCTCACGTAGTTACTTGGTATTTTTCCACTAAAGACGATTTCCTTTACTGGCTCCCGTCGAGCGATTCAAGATAAACAGAAGCGGGATAGTGAACGGAACACCACTCTTGTACATTGTATTTTTATCAATTAATTCAAGTTTATGAAATCGAAAGTAGTTCATTTTAGCTGCCGACTCAAATGAGCCCCAAAAAAATTAAAATATTTTTATATGAAACTCAAAACGTTTTAAAACATTTTATATGAAACTCAAGGAAGCTTTACATAATTAAACCTGGAAAATAGCGGTCATTTACAATGACGAACCGAACCTGTAGTGATAAGCTTTCAGTGATACCTCTCCACAAACTTTTTCATACATTTTTTTTACCATTGAAAGAGCAATGGGGCCTTTAAAATTAGCCGAACTTTTTTTCTTATTCCTGTGATTTATTGGAGGGGGTAGATTGAATAAGGAGGTTTGGGAAGGGGTCATGCCGAGGGGTGGGAGTCTGGATGGTAGCCTAATTGAGGGGAGGGGTTTAAAGTTGTGTGGGGGAGATTATTTTATTATTCTTTAGATGGCGGGGGGGGGGGGGTAGAGAAGGAGGAAAAGATTGATTAAGGGGAGCTGTAATAAGTTTGAGAGGTGCACGGTTTGGTCCTTTTGTCCTTGTATTTCACTTTGCAGTTTTAACGCAACATTGGTAATAAATGTTTTGGACTTAAGAACTATATAAATACTGCGGAAAGCTGTAATATTTGCGTTAAAATATTGCCAGTGAACATCGTTACGTCGCACTGACGCTGATATGACGTCGTTATTGTTTGCCGGTGGCGATACTATGATGAAACGCTGAAAACCTTGTCCAGTGTGAATTTATGCGGTGTAATCAATTTCAAATTGAGAACAAATCATCTGGATGACAAGCTTGTTGTCACGCTGACTGATTTCGCACGCGCTGAGCATGTGTTAGAATACTAACCCCTCCCGTACACGAAACTATTTATAGCGACCACTTTATATAGTATTAAAAGGCGTTTCCAACCTGTCCGATGGACTTAGTCTCGGGTTGAAAATCTGTCTTTTGCAGTTTTGTGCAGGTTAGCCCAGCATCCAACGAAGGACAGAGTCATAGGACACATTGATGAGAAATTGGCGGAAGTCGAGTTTTATCACTATGCACAGTCTAACCTGGATTGATTAGATTATAAAAGTATAGGCAGCGAAAAACCCAGTTTCAGAATTAATGAACGGAGCTTAATTGTGCGTGTAAAGGCTATCATTATATTTAGTTTACAGAAACGGTTTTTGCTAAAATTGGATGATGATGTTCCTTTCTTTGCTAGAGTTAAAGGGTAAACATTTGAATTCCATCAAAGGAAAAAAAAGGCTTTAAGAAGACCCCAGGCCTGGAAAACCTTTGACTGCTACCCTTCAAGAAAATGTTGACTATTTTCATGCCATAATATAAAGCAGATGACCGCTTTGCTACTCGGTGTGGTTGGTATCTTACAGAATATGAATAGTAATGTTTTGACCAGTAAGGCTACTAAGACTTTGGGCTTCCTTCGTAGAAACTTGACTTTTGCATCGAAGGAAATCAAGCTGCTGCATATAAAACTCTGGTCCGGCCCAAATTAGAATATGCAGCGCCAGTTTGGATGCCCCATCAACAAGTAGATATTAACAGAATAGAAAAAGTACAGAGGACTGCTGCCCGTTGGACCTGTAGGCGCTGGCGCAAACAAAGCCACGTGGAAGAAATGCTAGAAGAACTCCAGTGGCCAGACCTACAGGAAAGACGACAGCAGGCTTCTCTGTCTTTATTCTACAAAATTCACAATAATCTTGCTTTTGTAGATAAGAATAGGTACCTATCTGAGGTCGTTGGAGGGAGCAGGAGAACTAGGCCCCACCCATTCCAGTATCACCGTCCAAACGCTTATACGGACGGTTTTAAGAATTCATTTTCCCCAGGACAATTGCAACTTGGAATGGCCTTACAACTGAAGTTGTCTCTTTGGAGACAGTTGATGGCTTTAAGGCCAAAATATAATATCCTAGGGTAGAGCAGGGGTTAGGCATGGAATGCCTGCCCCTGAGGACTTCAAGCTTGTAAATAGTTTTAATCTGCTGGTTGCTTTGTCACAAATTCATTTATCTATTTATTTTTGTGATAACTTATGTGCCACACCACAAACCTACCATCATGGTCATAGTTGACCGAGTGCAGTAACGATAGAAAGAAAGAAAGAAACACTATGAGATGGGATTGAAGAAGAAGATTTCGGCCCTATGGATGCAAAAGCTTTTGACACAATATCAGAAGTGCACAAGGTATTAAATGTCTCTATAAATTCTTTGAAGCTGTTCCAGAAGGATTCCTTGACCGTTTTATAACGATAGATGAATTATGTGACATTTTGAGATCTGTCGAAGAAATGAAAACCATCCATATCCCCCGTCAACATACCGGTACACGAGAGGCGACAAATGCTGTACCATTTACTATCAAGGTGATGACACCAGACGTTCGGGATTCAAACGTCGAGTGCCTCTCAAATAGGCAGAGACAGTTAATGGGGAATACTGTGCCATCCTACTAGTAGAGTTTAAACAAAAAGCCTGCACCAAGGAAAGCTAATCAAAGGTGGCGTTGTTGCACCATGCCAGTGCACCTTCTCAAACATACTGGTGGCTGAATGTGGCTGTGTTGCATGACTATAGATTCCGCCTGGTAAATCAGCGTACGTATTCTGCAGATGTGACTACATCTGACTTATATGAAAAGTGAATTGACTCGGAAGCACTAAGCCAGCGATGATGACGTCATTTATGCTGTATATGAGTTTCCTGACATCCAAAATGACAGAAATCAGGTCCCGAGGTTATAAAACTTGAGTACATTATCAAATTCAAAACAAACACACTGATTGGCTGCTTCCGAGCCTGTGCTCGGAAGCAGCCAATCAGTGTGCTTTATTTTGAGTTTGAGATTATACTCAAAGGTTTTATAACCTCGGACCCTGGGAGCTGTAGCAACGCTGGAAAACAGTGTGGACTTCAAAGGGAATTATGTTAGAAATGTGACCGGAAGTGTTAGACACCATCTCAAATTGTTTACATTAAACAACCGTATAATAAACTGATCTGGTGGTAACACACGCAGTCTTTAACCATAGAAAATCAGTAGATCTAGCCTAAGAATTTATTGAACACAGACGTTAACGTTGTGACAATAGATAAATTACGAACAGTTGACGTATAATGCACGTTTGTGAAATAGGTTTTGGTATATTTGCATAAAGTATATCAAGAAGAAAAAACTGCAGTCGCCAAACATTAAATGGATTTTAATTGATCTATTCATCATGAAAATAACAATGAGTTATTTATCTTCTGAGTATTTTTCTCATATGCCCTAACAAACGTCAACGGTTTTCATGAAACGTTTTCGTGTGTATTTCATGTAATTACTTGAAACTAAGTTGTGTTAAGTGCGCACCAACTTGGAAATGTTTAGTTGTTCTTATCTATTATTTTCTTTTTAATTTTTATACCCATTATATTCTTTTTAGTTTTGTTTTAGTTAATGTTTTAGGATGATGAAATGAGTAGCTGCAGCACAGATCATGCAGCTAAAAAGAAAAAAAAATTTTTGGCTTGGTTACATGAGATGAGAAGTGGGTTTATTTATCAAATCACATTATTCTGATATGGTAGTTCTAATAATATTATTGTCAATAAGTCATCAGTTTTTTCCTTAAAATAAATGGGTACACTTTCAGAGGAAGTAACACTGTCATCTTTATTTTTGCATCCCTTCTGAATTGGGGTCAACTCTAAAAGGAAAAATCGGCTCCTCTAGGAACATATTCTTCCCTTTTAGAGTAAACCCCATTTTGGCAGCGTTACTTTGTCCATGGAAGCAAACAGGAAATCACAAAAGTTGTTTCCCTTCGTAGAAATACTGGGAAAACATGGAGGTGTATCCATATACATTAAAATCATTACACATGTATTTGCTGTGCTAGCATGCCAGACTCACACCGGGTGGGCGGCAATCGAAAACGCTCATGCAGTCGACGAACGCGGATCAAAAACATTAGAAACAGCGTTTTTGATTGCAAATTGGCGACAATTTGCAATCGAAAACGCTGTTTCAAACGGTTTTTGATCTGTGTTAATCGATTTCAAAGAGCGTTTTCGATTGCCGCCTACCCGGTGTGAGACTGTTTGGACGTTGCGCTGAAATAAAAAGACAAGAAGAATAGATGGCAAACAGAGCGTCTGCAAAAATTAAAAAAAAAAAAGTTTCGTCCAATTCTATATCTTATTGAGAATTCACAGGCTGGAGTGCAAACCTTTTAGATCCAGGTGATGTGGTTCAGTACGAGCCGTCTCATCTGGACCTTCGCTGTTTGCTAATCCAGCCACTTTCATTGTTGGCGTTTTTAGAATCACGGAACCCAGTGTCCTTTAATTTGAGCTTCAGTTTAGAAAACTCGAGTAAACTTGAAATGTATGGTAAAACCACAGACATCCAGATTCGAGCACTCTAACATATATGAAACACCCGGGTTTATTAAGAAAACAGAAGTCCACTTTTAACCTTTAATTCCAATGTCCCAAATTAACAATATGAAGTGTATTTTTTTTAGTATTTTATTTAAAAATGCAACATGAAAAAAGCATTTCCAAAATCCTTTAAAAAGCGAAAAAACGATGAAGGCACGACGTTTTCATTCCTAACGCAGTTTCACATCTTATTTGCTTGTTGAAGTTTGTTTGAAGCGTCAACAGTCAGTCATGTTACGGGGGCAATAAATGTAAACTCGAACATGTTCCCTTATTGATAACCTTACAACAAGGTATCAATTTCTTAAAACTGCGAAAAAATATGCAACATCTGCATTGTGAAAAGTCATAAACGTCAACTTGACGTCGATACATAGTGCGTGCTGTGGTCATTGTTTTCGTTAAAGCCGATGGGACGTATTGCATTAGAATTGTGTTACTGTAACTCAGTCATGCAGCACGCAGAAACTGCGGTTTAAATGCTCAAATACTTTTATGGTTACATCGTCAAGTATTTTCAGTTGTAGCTTGGTTGTATATATTTTTTTTCATGACGGAAAGCTTTGGCCATGTTGGCCAAACATGCCGATCGGCACTCTGATTTCGTTTGTTATGAAATCAACATCAGTCACAGATTATCATATTTGAGCCGCGACACGAGAAAACCAACAATGTGGTTGTGCGGCCAGTGCAGACTCAGATCAGCCTGGGCACCAAGCCACTCCGACCAGACTCTTTGCTAAGCGCTTAAAGGTAGCTAAGGGTCTAAACTACCTCCATGCGGACAGCGAAGACTCTGATCAGACTGGGCGGATGCCCAGGCTGATCTGAGCCTGCGCTGGGCGCACAACCACATTGTTGGTTTTGTCGCGTCGCGGCTCATTTGATGATCTTGCACTTGCACTGACCCCTTATTTGGGAGCTGCCCAGCCATCAGCAAACTTAAGCAAAGCCAAGTCCAAACTGTTTCACAAACTATATTTTTTCTGCCTAGATACCGTACTAATCCTAATAAACACCCCGGCTATGATAAATGCTCCCTGCTTCTTTTTCCGAAAATAATTTTATTTTAACTTTCAGGAATTTAGGCCTATTTGCTTCTCTGGATGAGGTAGCTCTTTGAAATGGGGTGTTTACTCTTAAAGATTTACTCCCTTTATAATAATAACAAAAATGATTTGATGAAATATTTCATGCAATACCTCCGACATGGTCTAACTATACATTTGAATTAGAGTTTAGATAATAATATTTGATAAAAGTGACTATAAACAAAAAATAAGATAAATTTTTATACAGTCGCGGACCGCGGTTGAAATCGCATTATAGGACAAAAAAAAATTTTTATTCAATGAATTATTTTTATCCAATAATGCGATTTACATAACATAATAGAATTACTTCCTGAAAGTACATATACCCAATCACCTTAATACTATTAATCACATATATTCTGGCAGTGGCTGAGTATCTACAATTTAGTCGATAAATAGCGCGCCTCTTTCGTAAAATGCAACGCCCTCAGGCGTTTTATAGGATTTATACTGTATTTAGAATATACCTTTGGGCTTCCCATAGACAGTGCCATTCATGGAATTTTTATGATAATATTCAGTTTGATGTCTCACAAAATGCTGTTTGGACGCTCGGCTACTCTGAAACTCAAGAAGAAAAGCATTCAATTTGGTAATCTTTTGCCTTTGTGACCTATAATATGAAATGGTTAGTTTGGTTGGAAAGAAAGAGGCTTAGTGAGATTTTCATGGGGCGCGCGCTGAAATAACACTTCCTACCAAACTCCAAGTTGTGTTGTTTGCCGCCTGTCAGTTCTGAATATTGAATATTTGAAGACCTGTTGAATTTTTACGTGTTTTTATATAATAAGGTTTTACTAAAGCAAGACACTTCTGAAGATTGAGGTCTGTCCTATGGAAGTAAGAAGTCAGAAGTTATGAAGTTAGAAGTAAAAAGTAATGAAGTTAGAAGTAAGAAGTCATGAAAATAGAATTAAGAAGTCATGAAGTTAAAAGGTCTGGTGACCCTCCAGGGCTTGTATACCTTACGGCTTTGTCATCTTTACGCTTTGGCTCAGCTTCACAGATTCCTCTCAGACAACTCCATTTTGACCATTCTTGTGCAATCTGGTAATACAGTTTTACCTAAAATAGAGTTTTTTAAGTTGTCTTTGTTGCGTGTATTTCTGATCACCTTGGAAGCGTTGTCTTACCTGGTTCTCTTTAATCATTTGTCAGGCATTCTGGCTACATGGCCTGTCCATCTCAGCTGAGCCGGTTTTAGATGTATATAGGCCAATATGTTTTCAATCCCTGTCCTCTTCAGCACTTCTATATCTGTTGTAAAAAAGTAACGGCGTCATTTAGTAACAAGATAAAGTTTCAACAAAACTCTTTCATTATTCTATTTTTTTCGCAGGAAAAATGTGAGGAGTGTTTGCACTGCACAGGTTTCTTTAGTCGGGTCTATTTCATAGTCTTGCAAGATGGTTGAGGCGCCATAGATGCTTCTTCGACAATCCCTTTCCACGTCGTGTTTTCAACTGCCTTATTTCTGCTGGCAGGGTCTAGCCTTGTCCACCCTTTAAAATCATCTTTTCACTTTTTTGGCCAAAATTCCTTTTAATGTTGAAATGTGACCAAGGCCGAACCCCCTTACTTTCCGTTTCTTGACCATGGTCAAGAGTTCTTCAGGTCCTTCAGTTCTTCAATGGCAGCGTGGATCTTCCCGTGAGCATTTCCATTTGTTACGTGGGCCTTTTACTGGGTGTTCAGTAACCTTCCAGGTATCTAAAGACCTGCATGCGTTCTTTTCTCTGTGCTGGCTAGGCCAGTAGTTATTTATTACTATGTAATAAACTGATTAGGCCACAGAAGATTTTCATCGTTTTTTTTTTGTTTTTTTTTTGCTCTGAGCCATGTCATGTTACCATAAATATTATCGAAAGGCATTAGTTGGGCACAAAATACGTTGGTATTAGGGTCACTCGGTTAAAAAGGATTGTGCAATCATTGACTAGCATATTATCATTAAAAAGAAGGAAATTGGTTGAATTATAATTAGCAAATAGACGGTTATGCGCTATTAGTTTTAAACCATCGGAGCGTTGTTGTTTACAACGTCACACATTACTAAAATATATTGCGGTTAATATGGAAACATAGATTTGCCATTTCGAAAACAATCCCTAACTTCAATCTCAATACAGAAGAGGAAAATATTTCAGTGCCTTCCATCTCTCTAAAAGCTATAATAAATAATGTATCCCGATGCGATGAGTGTCATCAAAACGACTTTCACAATAAGCTACATAAACCATGAACTTTATAAACCATGAACACATTATGTCCCAAAGTAGCAAGAAACCTCTTCAAACTTTAATGATGCACGAGATGCTCGTGTGACTGAGAGACGGCTGAACAATAGTTTGCATGTCTTGCTTATGATTAAAGAACGTCGTCCATAGCTTATCAGGATACGATGTCCTCACACAAACATGAAATCGAAACAGGTAGATAAAAATCATTTCTTTTCACTTTTTTTTACTTATTTATTTATTTTCATTTTTATTTTTTTTTTATTTTTTGTGGAATATGCAATGGCAAAATCATGTAAGACGAATATCATTTCGCTAACTCCAAAATATCAGGTTTCTGTTTACTTAAAATCAAATGATCAAAAGATGGAAAAAAAATTTGCACCATATGTCATTGAAAACTGTACATGTACATGTGAGACTTTAAGTTTTTAGGTTTTTATTCATACTAACGGAATGCTTGCTTCTACCACTAGTACCAGTTGTGCATTGTTTCTCTTATATTTGTATATTGCTAAAACTATTTATTTACTCATCATACTGGCTCAGAAATGCTATATTTATACATTGAGTGCACTCGCTGTATAAATACCACCCTTGGCACCATGGTGCCTCTATGCTTTCATAGTCCAAAATGATATATATAGATAGTTTCTGAAACCACAATCAATTCTTCCTATAGACCATGTTCTGTAACCTTTGTATTGTAGCAGGTGATTGTCATCCGTTAAAGCGAGAAAAAACGCAGCCGTCATAGTGATGCAAGTCATGAGCGTAATTGTTTTTGTTGACATTGACTGATCGGCTGAAATTTACATCCTCACATGATCAACAATTATTATTACAATAATTTGTGAACGTGGCTTGAAAACAGGTAAGAAAATTTTAACATTTTACTTAAATCTTAAATTATAATTCAAATTTCTGATAACATTTTGTAAATGTTTTCACAATTCCTTACACTAGTTTGACATGTTCTCATTAAACCTTTCTTTTTTGCATGTTTCCATTATTTTTCGCAACCATGTAATACGTTTTCACTAATCCTTAATTCTTACAACATTCTGACATGTTAAAGCCAATTTTTACAACATTTTGTCATGTTTAAACTAATTCTTATAACATTTCGACATATTCCAGCTAGTTCTTAATTCTCTCTGATGTTTTCATTACCTATTAATTCTTACCTACCTTGACAAGTTTGAACATACTCTAACAATTTTTGACATGTCACTAATGTCAAAATCTTGTAAGGGTTGGTGAAGAAAAAGTAAAAACAACATCAAACGCAAATGCCAAAGATTATGTAATATGTGTCTGAACGACATTTCGCCTTGATTATTGATAATAATGAAAAAACTGTACCGGGAATTAAACTTTTGATTGATCTTTTACAGTATCATGTACTAAAACAACTGAAAGGTTGTCAAATGGCAATTTTGCCATTTCCGCATATTAATTAAAAGGTAAATCATGTAAAATCAATCAAGGCACGCTTAACTTTTCTTTTTTATTAGTTGTATTTCATTCATTTGCTATACGTTTTTTGTGGCTGCAAACTGCATACATGTAATTGCACCACACTTCCAAGGAAATGCACACTGTACCTGGAAATTTCTCGTAACGTGCAAGGGCTACCCGGGTAATGGGGAATAAGTCAGTTTGAACACGGTTTTGTCTGTACCACAGCATCTCATTGACAATAGGTTCAATATTTGCTTCAGGAGTCAGATCTGTTCTAGCCCATATCGACAAACTTTGACAGTATATTAAAGCTCGTTCTGAAAAACGTATTTAATGCGATTATGATTGATTGTATGCATAAAGAATTATCTAAAAAAAAAACGCATCGAAAGGAGAGGGATGGGCTCCGCCTTTTCATGTGCTGTGCCCAAGATACAGTGAGCCTCTATAACCCTCACTGCTCCTAAGGCCACTCGGTTATGGGAGACTTTATCTTTTATCATCTTATGGGGAAACATCAAATTCATTCAAGACATGGTCCTGGGCCCGATTTAGCAAGGCTCTGACTTTTGAGCCAGTTTCAGACCTTCTTGGGTCTCTTGTTTACGATCTATAGGCCTACTCTTTAGGAAACTGTAAGAGCGTTTTATTTCCCTTTTTCTGTCTTCATGAGTATACACACATATCTATACTTTGGTGCGCATTTTTACAAGGGCGATAACTTAAGAGATTGGTATATACTTTTATTGTGGATAAACGTCTTCCTCAATGAGAGCTACTCTTTAAGGAATGAATTTGCTCTTAAAGAGATGGCAAATTCTTTCCTTTAAGAGAGGCCTGTGAGATGGAAGGAATATATCAGAGTAATCTTCCTTAGACAGCTGTATGGTGGTACAACATGACGTTAGTTTCATGATCATAATGAATTAAAGCCACGTACGACACATTCATCAACGTCAGTAAAAGCATACGTGGAGTCTTAAGATTACGGCATTCCATTAAACTGTCACAAAAATTTAAATATCAAAATCTATCTGCACAATTGCCTACGAATTAATCGACACATTCACTAACAGCAGCCTTTAATATAAAGCAAACATTCTGAAATTTGGACACCAAATGTAATTATCACCAATGTCCTAAAACTGGAACAGTTTGGTAATGTGCTCAAGAGAATTGAGCGGCAAACAGTGTAGATCCTAATCAGACTGCAATCTGGTCTAGATCTTTAGTTTGCTAAGACTCTTTCTGTCCCAATACTGAGATTTTGACGGTAGACCAAGGGTCCCCAGCAGGCACATCACGTCGTAATGACGTTGTACTGACGTCGATGTGACGTGATGACGTCATTTTGACATGATGTGCCTGCTGGGGTCTGATTAGGATATTTCATGGATTCACTGAACGATCCGAACACAGGAGCAGATTCACAGGCTGGTCTGGGTCTTCGTTCTTCGACACGCCTAGCGCGAGGGGAGTGGGAGCAGAGGTGGGGAGCAAATCCATTTTATTGGCTTTTAAAAAACGGAACAGGTTGGTCGCGCTAGAACGTTTCTATGAATGGTAAAACCTGCCTCCCTTTTCACGAGGAGCTAAAAATAAAGGAAAGGACTTGCTCTTTGTTTGAAAAGGGTTCTTACCTTTTAGAATGTTCCCTCTTGAAGCCAGGGAGGCAAATACACTTCTGCTAAAGTTGTCTCCCTTGTGAGAATGGCTGCCAGACCAAAGAGATGTAGCAAAACTCCTTAAGGTAAACGGATACATTTTCAGGGGAATCAACTCCGTCATCTTCATTTTTGCCTCCCTTCTAAAAAGATATCAACTCTTTAAGGAAAAAATTTGCTCATGCAAATTGCAAATTCTTTCCATTCGTATAGAAAAACAAACAGGAAGTCAATAAGTTGTTTCCCAATTGTAGAACTGGCGGATAAATGGAAGTGGACCCATGCACCTTAAGTAACAGAAATCTGAGCCGCGACAGGAATAGCATGTGCGCCCAGCGAAAACACAGATCAGCTTTGGTATTCGCCCAGTCCGATCAGAGTTTTAGCTGCCCGCATGGAGATAGCTTAGACCCGTAGCTACCCTTTGAGAACCCAGCGAGGACTCAGGTCAGACTGGGCGGATGCCCAGGCAGATCTGAGTGTCCGCTGGGCGCACATGCCACTTTGTTGGTTTTGTCCCGTCACAGCTCAATTTTATTTTCTTTGTTTCAGTAGCAGAATGGTGCCAGTCCGATTTGTTGCGGTCCTGCTCGCCTTGGCATATGAGACAAATGCTCAAACAAGTAGTACTTCTCACACAGGTGGCGGCGTGTCAGGAGCCTCTGGAGCATTCGGACCACATTTGTACGGCCCTGGCTCTGCGCCTGGAGGACACCTCGGAACTGGGACGCATCTTGGTCCAGCTTCCGCTGGAACATCCATGTATTCCCCTGGTACAGCGGCTGGCGGTCATTTAGGATCCGCGGCATATCTAAGTTCAGGTACCGCTGGAGTACCCATGTATGCCTCTGGGACAGCAGCTGGTGGTCATGTAGGATCTGGGACACATGTAGGACGAGGCTCCGCTGGAGCACCCATGTATTCCACTGGTTCAACGGCTGGAGGCTATCTTGGAGCTGGGGCACCACTTGGTTCAGGGACGGCGGGGACGATTGGAGCACCTGTGTATGCCCCTGGAGGTCATTTTCCTGGCGGAAGAGTAGCCGATCCTTATTCTGTGGCCGGGGCTGGGACTGCAGCGCACACAGGGGCTATGGCCGGCTACCCACCTACGAGTCATATAGCAGGCTACCCACCTACGAGTCATATAGCACCTGGAAGCATAACAGGTGCTGGAGGTCACACAAGCCTACACTCTGGGACAGGAAGAACGTTTGGGGGATTTGCACCACCCTATCATACAGGCGATCCATCTCGACCAAGAGTAGACAGGACTGTCGCTGCTCGTTCACATTCAGGTTCTGGGTCGCATACAGGGGCGATGTCTTTTGGATCACAGCCGGAATATACAATCGGATCAGCAGGTGCAGCTGACCCAAGCAGAACATCCGTTGCCTTTGGTAGTTTTCATGGTACCGGTTCTTCTTTCAGCGGCACTTCTGGAGCGGTACCATCCGCTTCATCCGTGACAGCCACGGGTACGCCCGGAAGCGCTCATTCGCGTTTCCTCGGATCTGATCCTACCATGGCACATTTCGGCGCGGGAATGGACAGGGCAGCACCGGTAGCGGGAAGTCACAGTAGAGCCGGTGCCTTTCCTGCTGGTGGAACAAGACGGGGACCTGGAACTATTGGACGACCAAGGATGACTATGATAGGAGGCGAACCAGGGTATGAGGCGGCAAGAATGAGATATCCAACCATGGGTGGTGCTGGCGCGGGAGCTGGGTTTGCTGACGGCATTGGTCCTGGTGGATCGGGGATGCACGGTGGAATGCATGGTGGGATGCACGGAGGAATGCACGGTATGTTCGGTGGAATGCCAGGGCCAATGCATGCCGGCGGTGTACCAGGCGGTATGCCGGGGGAGCATCTAGGAACTATTTATCGCGGAAGGCCTGGTGGAATGCACGCAGGTGCGCCCGGTTCTTTATATGGCTATGAAAGCATGGGACCCAGAATGGGTAGTGGTACAGCTATTGGCATGCCGATGGGTCCTGGGTTTGCTGGCATGATGCCAATGAGATAGTTAGGTGGATGGAGTCTATCATCATTGTACTTTTTTCTTACTTTGTTTTAAGTTATTACAGTACTTTCTGTGATCAGCAATAAAGACTAGAGAGTAGAGAAAGAGGCTTTGACATTTGAGCCGTGACACGAGAAAACCAACAAACTGGTGGTGCGCCCAGCGCATACTCCGATCAGCCTCTACGCTAAGCACTTAAATGGTAGCTAAGGGTCTAAGCTACCTCCATGTGGACAGCGAAGACTGATCAGACTGGGCGGATGCCAAGGCTGATCTGAGTCTTCGCTGGGCGCACAACCAATTTGTTGGGTTTCTTGTGTCGTGGCTAATTTATTTAAGAATGCATTTCGCCTTATTGTAAGCTTAGTTGATTTAGCTTTAAAGTACGACATTGTGCTTTGTAGTTCTACGTCTCTGATCAAACTGAAATATGACATTGAAGGCATTTTGGTAGACCTTCATGTTTTCCGCTATTTTACAAGAGGAGACAATTTTCAAGAATTCATGTTTGCTTGTCTGGTCGACGAGGTCCTTCTGACATGGGATCTGCTTTTAAAGGAAAGAATTTGCTTCTAGGAGAGCAAATTCTTTCCTTTTTTCCTTTAAAAGTAGACCCATATTGAGAAGGGAGGTAAAAATGAAGTAGAGTTGCCCACTGACCGTAAACAGTTCGGAAACTCTTCAAACACAGAGAGAGAGAGAGAGAGAGAGAGAGCACGTTTTGTCTCCCTTTTCAAAGGGAGGACACTGGTGTAGAAAAGGTTCCCCCTGACGCTTGATTTCCTTTTTCTTAGGTCTACTCTTTAAGGGAACATTTTGCTCTCCTCTGGGAGAAAATTATTTCTATTATGAGTACATCATAGTTAAGGATCCAAAACACCTGGGTAAAATCTTTTCTACACCTTTCAAGCAAATCATTGCCAGTAAAGAAGAGTGGTCACCCTTTGAAAGGTGTAACAAACACTTCCGGCCTTGGAGGTGTATCCAGTCACTGTAACTTATTTGTTGTGCCTTAATCTCGTTCTATGCTCAAAAGTAAATCTTTTTCGCTTTAGTTGTACATGTAAGTGTATTATAAGGTGTATGGGTACACCTCCAGGTTTTGCTGCTATTTTTCACCAAGGGAAACAATTTTTGTGACTTCCAGTTTGCTTTCCAGGACGAAGATACATGTACTTCTAAAAGGCGGGGTTCTCTTGAAGGAAAGAACTTGCTACCAGAGGATCAAATTATTTCCTTTAAGAGTTGATCCCCATTGAAAAGGGGAACAAAAACAAAAACGGAAAAGCTGTCTCAAGTGTATCTGTTCACCTTTATTTGTATGCGTTTGTAAAGCTAGACTTTCAAAGATGTCATGGATACCGCCATGAATTGCAAAAATCTCACCGATCTCAAATAAAACATTTTGGAGTGGTTTTCTTTGTTTCTTGCTCCTTTTCAGATGAGTAGAAGATTCTAAGGCAGACCGTTTTGACCTCAATGCATTTGCCTCCTTTTTATATTAAAAAATATTGTTCTGTGAATTTAACATACCTTCTAAAAACTGATGTTAAGCCATGGTGTTGTAAAGATATCTCTCCTCTGTAAAATGGATGCTAAGGCACAGCGGTGTAAAGCTTTTTTCCCTTCTATAAACGGATGCTAAGCAAAAGCCATGTCAAGTTACCTCCCTTCTAAAAACAAATGCTAAGCAAATGCTATGTAAAGTTATCTCTCTCCTAAAAGCAGATGCTAAGCTAAAGCGGTGTAAAGTTATCTCCTTTCTATAAACGAATGCTACACCAAAACGATTTGATTTATAGCGGTGTAAGCTTATCTCCCTCTTAAAAAACGCATGATAAACCAATGCGGTGTAAAGTTATGTCCCTTCTAAAGCTGGACGCTTAACAATAGCAGTGTGCAGTTAGTCTCAATGGATGCTTAACAATAGCAGTTTGAAGTTACCTCCCTTCTTAAAACGGACGCTAAGCGAAAGCGGTGTAAAGCTATCTCCATGTTAAAAATGAATGTTTAACCATAGCTGTGTAAAATTATCTCCCTTCGTAAAGCTGCTAAGTTATATTGATGTAAAACTATCTTCCTTCTTAAAACGGATGCAAAACCATAACATAGTTATCTCCCTTAGTAAAGCGGATGATGAGCTTTGGCAGTGTGAAGTTATCTCCCTGCAAAAACTGGATGCTACGCCATGATGACGTAAAGTTATCATCCTTCTGAAAACGGATGCTACTCCATGGTGGTGTAAAGTTTTCTCCTTTTCTAAAAACGGATATTGAACTACATACCTTTAGCTACTACTGACGATATTCATGGAAGGTGGCTAGGCACAGTTTCAGGGGAGAAAACTCTGCATTTTTTGTTTCTGCCTCCTCAGTGGGGATCGTCTCTAAAGGGAACTAATTTGCTCACTGAAGAGTAGATCTCCCTTTTGAAGGGCTTCAAACTCCAGGGAAGCAAACAGGAAGTCACAAAGGTCCCCCTTTCTGAAATGGTGGAAAACAGGTGCATCCATACACATAAACTGATATGATAAATCGTGGGCCCCTTGTCAGCTCGGCACTGCCAACTTGGGGGGGGGGGGGGGGGGGGAGCTTCTGTTCGCCCCCATAATTTGATATGGTTTTCTTTATCAGTATGTTTTTACATTTGATTCTCGGCATTTCAAATTTAAATGCCCTTTCAGCAACAACTCTCCTTTATTATCATTTCGCCAATCTAGCTGCGTTCCATAACAGGTGGTCACCCTCAGCCTATAACTGATTAAAAATTCTTGATCTCTGTAAAACAACAGAGTTCCTTTGGTACACTGTAGATGCGTGCGTGCGTGCGTACGTGGGAGGGAAGCTGTGATGATTTTTAGACAAACATAAGCATGATAATTGTATGCATATGTGCAGAGAAGAGAGACCCCGTCAGAACATGACATTTTAGCCACGACACGACAAAACCAACAAAGTGGCATGTGCGCCCAGTGCAGATTTAGATCAGTCAAGCCATCCGCCAAGTCTGATCAGACTCTTTCCTAAGTGCTTAAAGGGTAGCTAAGGGTCTAAACTACCTCCAAGCGGACAGCTAAGACTCTGATCAGACTGGGCGGACGTCCAGGCTGATCTGAGTCTTTGCTGGGCGAACATGCCACTTTGTTGGTTTTGTCGTGTCGCGGCTCATTTGTCGGTTAGATAGCCAAAATTCCGGTACAGAACCGATGGGCTTCTCCTTCAGGGACACTTTAAATGTGTGTTTCATTTAAAAAGAAATCACGCTTTTTTTTAAAGAAAGCAACATTTAAAAGCAATGTCCTGGAAGTAAAATGGTTTTCTGTAGCTAGCCTAGTGGCTTTAAGGGTAGTGCGGTTAGAAGGGGTTAGAAGCCCGCTGTACATTGGACACGGCATATGAAGGCCAGAGTCTCTCTCTCTCTCTCTCTCTCTCTCTCTCTCTCTCTCTCTCTCTCTCTCTCTCTCTGCCTTACCCGTCCCTGATTCGAACAAGAGGGCCACAAGGCCCTGAATCGCTTACCTGAGTAAAAAGATCAGTGGGCAACTAGGATCACCATTTGAACAAACCTGAAAGTTTGAACTGTCAAGATATGAGAGACACTGGTTAAAGCTCAAAATGACCTTGACATGCATTGCTAAAAAATGTTTAAGTACTCATTTATTTGACTGTATTTATTAACGTCTGCACCAAAATTTTCTACAGGTTCCATGAACTCAAGTACATATGACCATTTTCCCATATAAAAGCACCAGACAGCTAATTATACCTTGCCAAAAAATTATCAAAGTCCCTCAGCCCCTGTAGACTCTTCGTGAAATTTGGTTACAATTTGCCTAGTGGCTTTTGAGGAGATGTTTGAAATTGTCAAAATATGAGAGTCTTGGGTCAAAGAATGACTGTGGCCTCCTGTACTCACTAATCCTCATGTGCTCATTAAGATGACTATGTATACCAGATTTTAGGCCAAAGTCTTCAAAACTTTCCATGAAATCTTATGTACTAGCATTTTCCCATATTTGATCTTGTCGTAAAAAAAGGTCAAGATCAACCCAAGGTCATCATTTGAACAACCTATTCTATTCTATTCTATTCTATCCTTACTAGGTCATTGGGGCACCACAGATGACTTCAAAACAATCCCTTTCCACCTTGTCCTGTCTTCAGCTGCCCTAGTTGAGCTGGCAAAATCCATTCCTGTCCACTCCTTGTTATTGTCTTCCCACCTCTTCTTCTGTCTACCTCTTCTTCTTTTTCCTTTCAATGTGCCCTGAAGAATTGTCTTTGCTAAACCAGAAGACCTTGAGACGTGGCCAAACCACCTTAGTTTCCGTTTCTTGACCAGCGTAAAGAGTTCATCATATTCTCCAATGGCTGCTTGGATCTTCCTGCGAACCTCCTCATTGGTTATTTTGTCCTTGTACGTAATGTTCAGTAACCTTCGGTAGCCTCTAACTCTGCTGTCAAGGTCCACGATTCACAGGCATACAGAAATATGGAAATGACAAGGGAGCGCATAAGTTTCACCTTTGATCCAAAAGCTATGTTGTTATCTCTCCAAATAGGTTTCAGCTTGGTAAGAGCTGAAGTGGCTTGTGCAATCCTTGAGAGAACCTCCTATTTTGAGCCATCATCTGAGACAACTGATCCAAGGTATTTGAAGCTGCTTACGGTACCCAGCTTCTGCCTTTTTACCTTGATCTCCCTCTGGATGTCATCTGCGCTGTTCGTCATCAGTTTGGTCTTCTAAGCACTGATCTCCATCTTATACCCTGTGCAGGTTTGGTCGAGACTTTCGACTAGAGCTTCCAGTTCCTGCTCTTCATCAGCTAGAGCGTCTATGTCATCGGCAAACCGCAGATTGGTAATGTTTCTGCCGCCTATGCTAACCTTTCATTCATGTTCTTCCAGAGCAACAGACATGATTCGTTCGAGAAAAATGTTGAAGAGGGTGGGTGACAGAATACATCCTTGTCTAACTCCAACTGTAGTCTGAACCATTCTCCTGTGCTGCCATTTATCAGGACTGCATTTGTAGCCTTTGAACAACCGGTTTAGTTTGAACATATTTTATTGCCTAAATAACATAGCAAAGGGGTCTGACTACAAGTACTCACAACATTAGTTACTCACAACATTAGTTACAGCCCTTCCCCTTATTTGAACAACTCTACATACCAAGTTTCAAGGTCATCTGTCAATTGGTTCTGGAGAAGAAAGTGTTTTACCACATATGGGCGTGGCGGCTATGTTGATCATGTGACCCAGACCATTTGAAGAATTTTCGTTCCCTCATCCCCTGGACCAGTGGTTATTGAGGAGACGTTTGAAATTGTCAAAATATGAGAATTCAGAGTCATAGGTCAAAGAATGACATTGACCTCTTGTACTCATAAATCTTCGTGCACTCATTAAGATGTCTGTATATACCAATTTTTAGGCCTAGATCTTTAAAACTTTCCATGAAATCTTATTTTCTAGCAATTTCCCATATTTGATCTTGTCGTCAAAATGTGAAGATCAACCCAAGGTCATCATCTGAACAACCTTGATGGAACCCGGGTACCCGATAATACATACCAAGTTTCAAGACCATCAGTCAATTGGTTCTCGAGAAGAAGATTTTAAAGCTGTTTACCATATATGGGCAGGGTGGCCATATTGTTCATGTGACCCAGACCTTTTGAACAAATTTCCATTCCCTCAACTCTTGGAGGGTCTATATGAAATTTGGTTACAGTTGGCACAGTGGCTTTTGAGGAGATTGTTATCTGAGAGTCCAGGGTCAAAGGTCAAAGAATGACCTTGACATCTTGTACTCATTAATCTTCATGTACTTATGAAAGTTGGTTACAACTGACCCAGTGGCTTTTAACGAGATTGTTTGAAACTGTCGAAATCTAAGAGACCTGGGTCAGAGTCAAAGAATGGCATTGACCTCTTGTACTCAGAAATCTTCATGTACACATCTAGATGACTGTACTTTACCAATTTTTAGACCAAAATCTTCAACCGTTGAGTCTCCAAGAAATCTTATGTTCTAGCATTTTCCAATATTTGACCTTGCCGTAAAAAAGGTCAAGATCAACCCAAGGTCATCATTTGAACAATCTTGATAGTACTCGAGTACCCAATGCTACACACCATGTTTTAAGGCCATCGGTCCTTTGGTTCTGGAGAAGAAGACTTTTTAAGGTTTTTACCATATAATGGCGTGGCGGCCATGTTGGTCATGTGACCCAGATCATTTTAACAAATTTTCATTCCCCCAACCCCTGAAAGTTCTAAATGAAACTTGGTTACAATTGACCCAGTTGCTTTTGAGGAGATTGTTTGAAATTGTCAAAATATGAAAGACCTGGGTAAGAGGTCAAAGGTCACAAGCCTTCATGACTGCATTTACCAATTTATAGGGCAAAATCTTCAACAGTTTCCAAGAAATTTTATGTTCTAGCATTTTCTCATATAAAAGCACCAAAGACCAAATTTGACCTTACCGTAAAATAGGCAAGGTCAATTCAAGGTCATAATTTGAACAATCTTGGTAGTACTCACGTACCCGATGCTACATACCAAGTTTCAAGACCATCGGTCTATTGGTTCTGGAGAAGATTTTCAAGATTTTTATCACAGACCAGATGCCCCTTAACTGACAAATACAATGTAAATCCATCCACCTATTAAGGATGGATTATCCCACTGGACATAATTGGGTTAATTCGTATTTTAATCGTACTTTTTTCTCCTGTAAAATGATCTGAGACATAAATCAGAAATAAATTAGTGAAGTAAAAGTAAATGTTGTGAAGTGAAGTAAAGTAAAGTAAAAGCACAATCACTGTCCTGTTTATACATAACCTTTGTGTGAGAGAGAGAGAGAGAGAGAGAGAGAGAGAGAGAGAGAGAGAGACAGAGAGAGAGAGAGGGGGCCAGAGCAGTAAGGTGACAAACTCTATAGTATATGAACGCAGTACAGAAAAGGTTCCCCTAAGCCTCCTGCGGCACATCGTTATGAGAATCGCAACAACAGGAAGTGTTTACAAACGGCTTAACGGTCAACGGGACAGTGATTAAGTGACTCTCTCTCTCTCTCTCTCTCTCTCTCTCTCTCTCTCTCTCTCTCTCTCTGTTAGTTAAAACTAGGATTTTTTCTTTCTATATTTACTGCTACACCCTCTTTTCAGAGTATTATGAGCAGGTGTACACTCCGGTGTTGCAGGATGAAAGCCTGCATATAGCCTAAGAAAACCGCGTAGGTTCAGGTTCTTGAATTGAGACTTTTTGGCCACATACCAAGGTACATCAAGGTATAATAACCGCCAGAATTTGGCGGAACGCTTTACTGCATGCCGTTTCCTCTCGAGGTGCGGCGAAAACCCGAAGCCAAAGGTCGAAAGAGCCAGAAAACGAATTTCTCAAGGGACGAAGTACACAAATCCGTCGCCGTACAGGTAAACATCACTGATATTCTGTTTCTTTCCCAGTATGAATAAAGGATATGACATCAGGGGTAGAAAATCCAATTTTAATCGAGTCTCTTTCTTTTGACGCCGTACAATACTTCAAATTCAATTTACTTTAGTGTAAACTGTTCAGGTGGGTTCGCACTTCCTTGCGGTTCGCGTCAGTGCATTTCGCTAGAGCCTCTGCACTAATCTTGCCGCGATGTTCCTAAATACAGTAATGATGCGTAATGTAGGGTAATGATGCGTAATGTATTGTTTTTTGATTATCTATATATAAATAATTTGGATACTGGTATAATTAAATATAAAACAGTTTGACTGCACTAGTACCTGCGTTATGAGTTGAGCAATGTTTCTAGACTTTAATATCAACAAGTCCTGTCACACCTGTACGAGTCACATCTGAGCTTTTATGTTTAGGAGCTCTCCTGTGAGGTACCAGCTGGAAACTATATACAAGGATAAAATTCTATCCTTAGGCAGGTCGAAATTAAGAGAGATTGAATTGGGAAAATATTCCGCAGACTTTTACAACTTCATCACCCAGTACAAATAATTCATTCCATCACTGGTTTCACACTCCTAAACATATAAAGGCATTACATTTTACGGGGCAGATTTTCCTAGCCACCCGTCAGGGGCGTAGCTAGGGGTATTTACACAGTACGCACAATCATGTTTTATACTCACTGAGGGCAATAATAGGGGGTTAAGCTGCTAAGATATTTCAAACTTTCGTGTGGCATGCGGTGGCATGCGACATTTCTCATCTCTTGTTTTAATGTTCTTTTCGTATTGAGCTTTATCTTATGCTTATGTCTGCTGCTAGTTAACTATGTGATTTTTGTGCTATTTAAATGTTTTACTGTGTACTGTCATTGATACTTTAATCTTGATTTTTCTTCTTTTATATAATGATATCATTAGCTCTGTGTCTAGCTGCTTTTGTTTTAGCTCTAAATATAAATACGTATGTCTTATGTGCTAGTGCATACATGTGCTAAAATCTTAATAATTACTATTATTAATATATCCTTTTTTTATTATTATTACCTTATTTAATGCTGTTGAGTTTACTTTGTAATTGTCATTACCTTAATATTCTTAACCTGCTGGATGATATTTATTGTAGGATATTTCTAATTGTAGCTTCTTAATATAGTTGATGTGATGTTGAAATGTATTGTGATACACATGTGTATATATGTCTTAGGTCGATCAATACACGGGTGGTAATCAGTGGAACTAGCTCCAAAATGAGTCAATGGAATTTCGTTCCCTCGTCACATCCGGGAACCCGCGAGATAGTGCTGTCGACAGAAAATCAGTAAACAAAGGTAGGTCTTGAAGAATTTTATCAATTTTTATTTCTTTATTAGCGATCCCAGGAAACAACTGCCGATGCTATTGTGTGTAGATATGATTCAACTTTATTCCCCGTCGGAGTTCGCCTCAGAAATGTGCAGGGCTTGAACTAACTTGTGGCAAATGTTTGAAACACCGAACTAAAAATCCACCAATTTCTGTCAATATGGAGATTTGGGTACACGATTTTTTTTCATTTTCCGTCCAAACTATAGCGTTCAGACCCTCTAAAGCACCATCCCTGGTAAATTCAAGCATGTAAAGTCACAAATAAGCAAAAAAGTGTGGATGGAGATTACGTACCTGGACAATATTGACAAAATTTCTGCCTGAGCTAGAGCGCTCGACATGGAGCTAGTGCGTTCAACAAGGAGCTAGTGCGCTCATCCACACCTAAGATAAGGCAGAATTGTTGATTTATTGTTGATAGATGATTTTAACCGTTTTTTAGGTTTTGCTCTGTACCCCTTTGAAACCACTAAGAGATGACTTAATGTACATAGATAATTCCATCGTCATTCATTGGATGAGTGTAGTATTCATGACTGATTATGGCGATTTTGGTAATACTCTTCTGTAACATGGATATTGTCCTGTTATTTCATGCCTGTTTGGTAAATAGTCAAAATTATGCCTCGGGGTACCGTGAACAGCTCCATTCACTGTTGCCCGAAGCCACAAGGCCTCAGGTAGTAGTGCATTGACCTGTCCATTGTAATGAGTAACATAGTATTGACTATTCTGCCAAACAGCAATGAAATAGCTTTCGTATTACTCAACCGAACCTGTAACCAACCATATTCTATTAGCAATCAACTGCATGACAGGTGCTCGAATTCGACAAGCTCGTGATTTTCCGAGTCATTCTCGTGACGCTTGACGACATGGCATATAGACAAAACCATACCACGCTGTTTTCTCATTACATTTACATGAGTGGCATCATAAGCATAGCATAGTCTAAGCTGTTGGTTGGTTAATAATTCAGTGAAATGCGTTGTGGAGGCCAACCAGTGACATGGCAAAGCATATACCATTATCTGTATATAGTGGGTTGGATAATAAAAGGTATAAAAGTAGGTTGGGTAATATTAAAAGTTATTGCCCCTCGGCACCTTGGGTGGCCTGATACACCATTATCCTTGGCCTCAGGCAATAGTGCATCAAGAAAAAATGAATACCCCTGTAAACCCAAGTTTTATTAAATAAAAGTGGGTGTAAGGGGTATTCATTATACGGACATGTTTGCATGATGCAAAAACTATTAGATACAAGTTTCAGATATTAAAGTTTTTCAAACGTGCAATTTGACTAGCTGTTCGGTCATCAACAGGCGCATCAAGGGAAAGAGAAAACCTTACTTATAAAGAAGGGTTGATTCAAACTCAAGCATACAGTATGAATCATCACGAGATAAAAATATGGATGAGCGCACTAGCTCCTTGTTGAACGCACTAGCTCCATGTCGAGCGCTCTAGCTCAGGCAGAAATTTTGTCAATATTGTCCAGGTACGTAATCTCCATCCACACTTTTTTGCTTATTTGTGACTTTACATGCTTGAATTTACCAGGGATGGTGCTATAGAGGGTCTGAACGCTATAGTTTGGACGGAAAATGAAAAAAATCGTGTACTCAAATCTCCATATTGACAGAAATTGGTGGATTTTTAGTTCGGTGTTTCAAACATTTGCCACAAGTTAGTTCAACCCTGCACATTTCTGCGGCGAACTCCGACGGGGAATAAAGTTGAATCATATCTACACACAATAGCATCGGCAGTTGTTTCCTGGGATCGCTAATAAAGAAATAAAAATTGATAAAATTCTTCAAGACCTACCTTTGTTTACTGATTTTCTGTCGACAGCACTAGCTCGCGGGTTCCCGGATGTGACGAGGGAACGAAATTCCATTGACTCATTTTGGAGCTAGTTCCACTGATTACCACCCGTGCAATAGCTATTCATAGCTAATGTTATCTATGTTTATACCAAACCGACTGAAAATAAAATTTGTATTCTGTATTCTGTATTCTTTGTCTGTTGGTAGTTAGTATTAAAATTATGCCCAATTAACAACATTTCAGCATGAAAATACGCAGGTGTGTGTTGAAATTTTGTCAATTTGACAAAATTTCAATACGCACCTGCGTATTTGCGTATCGGTAGCTACGCCTTTGCCCGTCTTTAGGTTACAATCCCGGGCAGTAAACGCACCTTGTCCACTTCTTAGGCAAATTTATTCTAACATACTTTGAAGGGACCATACATATGCCAAAATATCGGAAAATATCGCACTTAGTCAAGGTGTTTGTGCAACATTATGCTTTGGCGGTCACAAATACACTTCTGTACGCCGTCTTTACGCTACATTATGCTACATTACGCTACATTACGCATCATTACTGTTTTTAGGCAGTTTTAGGCAGATCCATCTTGCTGTTCCTGTGGAACGGTTACCTTACGAAACAAAAAGGTCTATGTTTTTGGGCTTAAAACACACACGGCGATTCTATTGCAAACATACACATAGAAAATTATGGGCAAAGATATGTCTACTTCCGTGTTAAGATACAAATTCATGACTCGAAGTTTCATGAATCCATGGCTCGAAGTTTCGGTAATTATTTTTCTTTATTTTGTCTGTAGTAGACTTAGTAGAATGACCATGGAAGGCTAGAGACAAATAGATAGCAGCTTAGCGAAACTATGTATTTGCTCAATTCTCGGATGTTACGTTGTAGGTTCGAAGATGTTTGTAGTTTGACTTTCTGTCCATGTTCCTGCTTCTGAATGTGTTCTGTGCTCTTGAAGGAACTCTTTAAGATTCTAATTTCTATACTTTAGTAAGACATGGCGCATTTAGGATATTCACTGGATGGAGTGGTAAAGTCTGGTGTTTGGAAATTTGGATATCACTGGCGAAATGCCACCGTCCAGCACTATATCCAAGCATTATGAGATGATATATAAAAGTTCCAATAAACTCGTTTAGTCAGTCCTAATCTTTTTCATATCAGAAATGACCCAGGAGGCACATGACGTTGAAATGGCGTCAGTACGACGCCATTTTCACGTCAAATGGTCAAAATATGTTTTCGTTGAGAAATAAGAAAACAATGTCTGCGAATCATCTTCAAAATCATCTTATCTGGAGCTCCGATTTATGATATGTATTGAAATATATTTTTAAACTATTTTTTTTTTTTTTTGGCATACAGATTTATTTATGAGTGGTCTGAGCTAAGTCCTCACTGTTATCCGCATAATGTACATCAAACCGGATGTACTAAAAGTATAAAGCGATAAAGCGTCTCATAGTTTGGAATTATGACCGTGACTGAATTGTTAGTTGTTCGCCATGTTGCTGTTGTATTGAGTATTGTATATGTGAGTGTGTGTAGGGGGGGGGGGGGGGGGGAGGGGGGAGGGGGAGGGTTTTAACATATATTATTTTTTTTGCAGAACTTGTAGCCCGACCTCATTGCTACTATTTCAGCAATAACATAAAATATGTTTAAATTAAACATACAGATTTATGATTTTGTCCATGCTGAACAGCTGAGTATTATAAACAATTGAGTATTTTCATGTCTATTATTGTCTGGAAATTAGTCATCAGCAGAATGAAACGTATGCTGTATATATTGTATATTTCAAAGTCTATTTCTTTTATTTGCTGATGGTTTGCTTTTTAGTTAAGACTAAAGCTATGGTGTACAAAAGCTATCCAGATATTTTGTTAGTGTTAAATATTGTCAGTCAATTGTTATCGCATGCTTCTGTTGACCAGGGCTGTGAAAATACTATGCCCGACTTGTCCCGTTTCACTCTGGACAAGTGAGAATTTTCAGTTTACCTTCCCTGGGACAAGTATTCAAAGTATCATCAGTGAAGTATTTCAAATAATTCTAAGAACAATTTTCATATTGTATGAAATTCTCATGAAAACATATGTTGTGGGTTTTTGTTAGAATTGCCTCTTTGAGGCAATTCTAACAGGTGCCTACAACATCATTCGAAACTTTGTGACAGTTATCCAAAATTGTCATCAAGTTCATTTCCTTTTTTATCCCCCGACCGTCCGTCTGTCCGTCCGTCCGTCCGTAAACATTTTCTTGTCCGCTCCATATCTTGAATACCGTTTGGAATATTTTCATGATACTTCACAGTTATGTAGAACAGGTCATGGCGATGTGTCGCGTGCAAGAATGGTAACTCTTGCTTTTGTAATTTTTGAGTTATCTCCCCTTTGGTGAAATTTTGGCAGATTCGTGTCCACTCTGTAACTTGAATACCCTTTGGAATATATTCATGATACTTCACAGATATGTAGAGCAGGTCATGACGATGTGTTGCGAACAAGAATGACAACTCTTGCTTCCTTACTTTTTGAGTTATTACCCCTTGATTGTTTGAGGTGTGATTTCGTGTCCGCTCCATAACTTGAATACCCTTTGAAATATATTCATGATACTTCACAGATATGTAGAACAGGTCATGAGGATGTGTCGCGAACAAGAATGACAACTCTTGCTTTCTTACTTTTTGAGTTATTTCCCCTTGATGGTTTTAGTTGTGATTTCGTGTCCGCTCCATAACTGGAATACCCTTTGGAATATTTTCATGATACTTCACAGATATGTAGAGCAGGTCATGA
Source organism: Ctena decussata (assembly GCA_963989385.1). Classification (NCBI taxonomy): domain Eukaryota; kingdom Metazoa; phylum Mollusca; class Bivalvia; order Lucinida; family Lucinidae; genus Ctena; species Ctena decussata. The sequence continues at coordinate 1,160,726 of OZ022501.1, read as the reverse complement.
CGATGTGTCGCGAACAAGAATGACAACTCATGCTTTCTTACTTTTTGAGTTATTTCCCCTTGATGGTTTTAGGTGTGAAATCGTGTCCGCTCCATAACTTGAATACCTTTTGAAATATTTTCATGATACTTCACAGATATGTAGAACAGGTCATGACGATGTGTCGCCAACAAGAATGACAACTCTTGCTTTCTTACTTTTTGAGTTATTTCTCCTTGATGGTTTTAGGTGTGATTTAATGTCCACTCCATAACTTGAATACCCTTTGAAATATTTTTATGATACTTCACAGATATGGAGATCAGATCATGACAGTTTGTCTCATACAAGAATGACAACTCTTGCCTTCATACTTTCCCGAGCCCTCCCACCCCCCACCCCCATTTTTTTTTTTCAGATTTGTATTCTTTGTCCAAATTCACTTACTAGAGAGCTTAAAATTAGATTCATAGGGTTTGTACTTTAGAAGTTATTCACACATTTTGAAATGTTGAATGTATCATATGCAATACATTGTCTAAATGGTTGCTATTTGAGATTTTACCTCTTTTTAGCAAACTGGCATACTGTTTTGGTCTGAGTGTTAGATAATCATGCATCTGTTAAACAGATAATGTCAATAAGGAGCATAGAAGAATGACAGTATACTATTTATATGCGTTTTGAAGTGCACCCTGTTTACCAGGTTGCAGGTGGCCTTTGGTCGGGGGATTTGCCATCTCCTCTGATGGCTATTTTTATTCATTAACTATTATTCTTTCCTTATTTCACGGGTACCTTTTTTCTGGGCGAGTAAATATTTGTTTGGACAAGTTAATTTTGTCTATTTACTTGTCCATGGACAAGTAGAAATTTGTGCTTTTTCCACAGCCCTGTGTTGACGAGGAAAAAGAAGTAGCTTTCATCACTATATTTTGGCTTGCAGCTGATTGAAATGTCACAAAAAACTATATGGTTTGAGCTGAATAAACACTTGGGCATATCAGAAGAAATTATTTCAAGATGGTGGACCGTCATTGAGACCCGTTACTCCGAGACACAGCGTCACTACCACACACTGGCACACATTGAAGACATGTTTCACAAGTTTGAGACAGTAAAAGGAAAACTACGTTCACCAGAAGCTGTGTCTTTAGCCATATTCTTTCATGAGTAAGTATCTTACTGTTAAAATAATAAAGTATAAAGTTTGTTTCTTTGTCCATCAGGAGCCTCGGTAGCTCAGTTCCCAGTGGGTATATTACGTCAAAATGACTTCGTACTGACGTCGACGTCATTACGTCGCATAGACGCTAGTATGACGTCATTTCAATGTCATATACCCGCTGGATTGTTAATCGCCGGTTTGCTGAACTAGCAGTCCTGGGGTCGATTCCTGCAGAAGGCGGAAATCTTTTCAGCTGCAAAAGGATTTCAATACAGCCTTTCAGTATCACACCCTCCCATCGTCCTGATGACTGATATTTTGTTGAAAAGGACGTAAAATCGCAATTCATCCATCCACCTTTGTCTATCTTCTGTAGCCGACACACCCGTTGAACAAATAAAGAAAAATAATTAGCTTGATTCTTTGATTTGAATGTGTCTGTCAAATCCTAGCTTCCACCCCTCACCCCCTCCTTCACGCCCAGTAATCTGTTATGGCAGTTCTTTTTTGCGATACTTCTGTTGCGGTTCTTCAATGCTACGTGTTCTTATGGCCGCTTGTCTGTGATCTTCTAGCAATATGGTGACCTTAATAGCTGCCCATTTTATTTTGTATTTTGAAGTAGAAAAAGGCAAGTGGAAAATAGATGTCACTCTTGTTTAGTTTAAACATATTTTATTGCCACAAAAGTACAAGCAATTGGGTTGGACCACAAGTTCTATCAACATTAGTTACGGTCCTCCCCACAAAGTGATATAAACATACATTATACAATAGGCAATGACGTGCAAAATAATAGAGTATATATAAAACAAATTTTGTGCTCATATACAGTGGCCAAGACAAGGGAGTGCCTGTTGACAACTCGGGGATAACAGCCAATTCTCCATAAGTAGCATATGCGACGGCTACACATTAGAACCGCCTATAAGGCGTTTCTAATGGGTACCCGCCCTGGAACCAACGAAGCCCATCCAAGAGTTGACCCAGGCACCTCTTCAGTCTAGGGGCTGAATCGAAACAAACACATTTATATACATATGTAACGGCGAAATATTTATAGTATGCAAAAGAGAAGAACAAGGGAAAAAAATACATAAAAAACAACAACTAAGGATGAGATAGGTAGGGGGAAAAGGAAATAAGAACAAGCTAAGATTGTAAAAAGAATGAAAGTAAACTACTGTGGAGAAAGAAACAACGGACACTGAACGTATGGATTTGACTCCGGTTCTAGTTTTGATCAGTATAGGGAACACAGGCGGCTAGCTTTAGAGGTGTAGAGCTATGCAGCACCTGAAAAAGAAAAATATATATATTTAAAATTTATCAGCTTAACTAGATTTTTGTCAGTCCAGCAATCCAAGACACCAGAAATTCGTAGTATTAAATCTCACTTGCCTCTCCGATACCCTTATACCTTAGAGATATCTAGTATAAATGAGATCTCGGATAGGAGTGAAACTTAAATATGAATAATATAGCTTGGGGAACCTATAACGTCTTCTGCTTGACTTAACTTAATCCACAAATTATAACATACTGCAATCGACGGCCATAACCATGTTGTGTTTATCTAATTAAAGCGACGTGTATCTTTAATAAAATGGTGTACAAGGAAAACAGTTCTTCATTGTCAGCAGCGGACAGGTCATCAGATCCATATAGTAGGAGCTGTAGGTTAAGCGGGTGATATTTCCTTGTATTTTGAAAGAGACGGAAACGTTGTTCTTCGAATTCATTGCATTTAAAGAAGTAATGCTCAGCATCTTCAATTTCAGAATCTCATTCACATGTCGCACTGGGCCTCAAGTGATTACTAAATAAGTCGTTATTCAGATTACTACAATTATTTCTAATGCGGCAATGATAAACAGAGAATACGCGACTACCTGTTAGAAATTGCCGTGGAACCCTGGGCACATTAAATATAGAGGTTTTAAGTTGTGAAAAGAGTTGATAGAGTCTGCATTTCTAATAGACAATGGCAGATTGTTCCAGTAAGTTATAGTTGAAGGTGTAAAAGATCTGGAGAAAATTTCCGTTCGTCTATTTATGACTGATATATCTTCAGCAGTACGTAAGTTATATACTGTTCGATTGGCCACTGTCGGCGGCATAAGATTACATACATATTCTGGAGCTATATTATTTTTTATCTTATACATTAAAGTAACTTTTTGAAACAGACGCCTTTCTGACAGAGGTAACCATCCTATTTCTGCAGTAAGTTTATTTATAGAAACAGATCGAGTCAATCCAGTAACGACCCTCGCAGCTTCATACTGGATCTGTTCCAGCCGCGTTTTTTCGTAAGCTGTACAGCCATCCCAAACAACGGAGGCATATTCTAGTATTGGCCGTACGTAGGAAATATACACATTGTTTAAGGCTTTTCTGGTTAATTTAAACTTAACGCTTCGCATAATTCCTAGAATTTTTGATGCAGATGATAATATATTTTCAATATGCACATGCCATTTAGCATTGCTAGACAAAGTCAGTCCCAAATGTTTGTGGTTTTCAACAAAATTTATTAGGATATTATCAAAAACAAGGTTAAGATTTTGCACTTCATTACTAGAAGTAAATAGAATAGCTTCAGTTTTAAGAGGGTGGAAGTCAACGAGCCACTGTTTTAACCATGATGCAAGGATAATGAAATCATGATTTAGAATACCTTCGATAGCTTGTGCATTTGATGATGAACAGGCCATAGATGTGTCGTCAGCAAATAGTCTAACGATACTTAGTAGAGAGTCTGCTATGTCATTTATATAAATTAAAAAGAACAGTGGGCCAAGCACTGTACCTTGCAGAACACCGGCAGAAGTAAATTTATAAAAATAGTGAAGAACCAACAAAAACTCTCTGTTGTCTATTTGATAGGTAATGTGATATCCATTGTAACAGGCTTCCATTAATACCATGTTGGCGTAATTTGAACAATAAGCCCTTGTGCCAAACACGGTCAAAAGCCTTAGAAACATCGCAGAATACAACACATGTATGTTGTCTAGCATATATACTTTGTGTAATTTGGTGATATATGTCAAGGAGTTGGTAAACCGTTGTCACTCTTATTTTCAGTTTGAAGAGCTGAATGACCACCGGTCTGGGCTAGAGCTGTTTATTCCGTTTACTGTGGATATAATTCGTGAACTGTTGTCAGTTTATGTATGTACTTCTTCCCATTTTTTGTTTTTTGAGGCAGGAATTGGATCTGGTTGTATTTGTTCCTGACTATTGCACATCTTTTTACTTTGCAATGACCTAACAGTGTGCGGCAAATACAGGCCAATCATTTTAATGATCTGTGCTTAACCGATTGCCATTGGTTCAGCTTCACTCGGTTCAGTAAAGAAGGTCAAGGTAGTCTAGCCTTTCCTCCAGCCCAGTTGCCGTAGGAGCAAAGAGGGTTAGAAGCCCATTGTATCGTGGGCACAGCATATGAAAGGCCAAGCCCATCACTCTCCTGTAGCTGCTTTCTCTCGGTTACTGAGAACAAACCTTTTGAACAATTTGCCTGATTTGATGATTAACTGTTTTTGTTGCGCAAGAGCTAAGGTTTTAACTGCTCTCGTTTCAGTACGCATAGCTGTCAGAAATGTAGCTCCCTTTCTCTTTTAATTTTTCAGCATTATCTACGAACCAACGAAGCCTGATAATGAAGAACAAAGTGCGGAGCTATTTCAGCAATACTCACAAGAGTGTTCCACAGACCAGGTAAGACCAGCCATGCATTTCCTGTCACTTGTCCTTATGCTTCTTGTCCTTTAATATGCTTCTTATATTTTTTATGATTATAAAAAGTAGATGGAGAAACTCACTATAATTGAGCCGCGACACGAGAAAACCAACAAAGTGGCTGTGCGCCCAGCGCAGATTCATATCAGTCTGGGCATCCACCCAGACTGATCAGACTCTTCGAAGCGCTTAAAGAGTAGCTAAGGGTCTAAGCTACCTTCATGCGGACAGCGAAGACTCTGATCAAACTGGGCGGATGCCCAGGCTGATCTGAGTTTGCGTTGGGCGCACAACCACTTTGTTGGTTTTCTCGTGTTGCGGCTCAATTATTATGACGAGTTGCGAGCATCACTCAACTGCTGATCCGCTGAGTGAGAGAGAGACTGTGCGTGAGAATGAGCGAGTAAATGAGTGAGTGAACTAGGGTTTAATGTCTCAACAACATGTTAAGATCGGGGGAGCGGGGACTCACCGGAACGGTAAAACCTGCCATCCTTGTATTGGTAGTCAATTGCACAACATACATCACAACAATATTGCCGCTTCGTCGGGCTTCTTGGTGCATACAATACAATGCAATACAATACAATATAATACAAACTTTGATTATAGTCGGAGGGTTACAAACATATAAAACATTAGCTATGAATTGCTATTTACTGACTTAACAAGTATTTATAATACATTTAAGACATGGCAGTAATCAAGCATAAGATAAAAATTATAATGTCGCATGTAGCACATTTAAAGCTGTTAAAAAGATAAAGATTATTATCATGCAAAACATATAATATCATTTAAACAGAAACATATTAACACACCGGGTAGGCGGCAATCAAAAACGCTCGCAACAATCGATTAGCGCGGGTCAAAAACAGCGTTTTCGATTGCAAAACAGCGTTTTCGACTGCAAATTGCCGCCAATTTGCAATCGAAAACGCTGATTCTAGCTGTTTTTGATCCGCGTTCGTCGACTGCACGAGCGTTTTCGATTGCCGCCTACCCGGTGTGATTAAGAGCAAAGCATTTGATTGTTAAGTGCAGGCATGGACATTAAAGCAGATTATTTTAATTAATAATAATTAAGAAACTAACCAGCAGCACATCCAGCAGCACCGTCTTTGCATACTAGACTGATTTAAAACAACAACAACAAACAAACAAAACAAACATTGCAGTTCTCGACGTTAACTAATATGTAGATGCTCCAAATAGTGAAGGCAGATCATGATTAGACTGTCAGTGCATGCGGGCAACGTGATCTGAGTCTTCTCTGTTGGAACTTCTGTAAAGCCCCTTATCTCGTGGCATGTCTGTTTTACTTAAAGAAGTTATCGGATTCTGTGGTGGATTGGATCATAGCCACAAAGAAGCACCAGACTCCCGAACACCTGACAGCGGGTGCGTACGGACAAACAGATCTTCATTACTTTCTGGACATGGATATGGCGGTGCTGGGAAGACCGAGTTCAGGTGTGTGGTTTCACTCATTTTTCTATTCCGAATACAGTAAGTAAGTTCTTCCGTTTTGGGGGCAACGATTTAAGCGCCAAAAACGAAATTATCTGCATTTTCAAACACGAAAACGAAATTAGCTGCATTTTCAAACAGCGTAGATCATGATGAGCCGACTCATCTGGATGTACACTATTTGCCCTCTATTATTTGAATTCTCAATATACGTATAGCTTGGATGAATTAGTGTAAAGTTTGTTGTATGCCTTTTGGTGTGTTAAGGTTATATTGGAGCATGGTTTGCTAGACGTTAGCATTAGCTTCATGGGTATAAACTTGAAATTTGTTTAAGCTTTTGTAATTTGTATGCAATACTTAATGTACGTCTCTTTACATGTCAAACCTAGACGAACGTGTCCTTTGCACAACAACTAGATGTAAATAAAGTGATGAAAAAAAGAAAGTTCAAAGAAAGCATAACAAAAATATATATATGTTACCTTACCTTTACAAAAACATTGTTCAAAATAAAATATTGACAAACCCCCTATACGAAAACATAACTCATGTACCTTAAAATATTCGGGGTTTTTTTTTCTTCTTTTTTTTTTCTTTTTTCATTTTAAAGGTTTTTTCACGTTGAGAATAACTTCACAAATTTTTCACAAATTTTAATTCACAGAATATACAACCTACGTGGAACAAATAGAGAAGGAATACAGCCATATGTCTGACGATGCTTTCAACCGTGGAAGAACAACGGTATATAGAGATTGTAAACTACGAAATGTTTGTAAAATGGACTGACGAACGGCACCCCGTTACTGCGGCTGTGGATACGTTCCGCTGAGATGCGGGGGATAACGTCGTTACGAGAATTGAAACACACACAAAATTGTTTGTAAAGGGACAGACTTCGGACGCCGGGAGGTGCGGCCATGGATACGGTCCTCAGAGCCTCGTCGGATACGTCGTTATGAGTACTTCTACGACCAGTTGAAATTGCAGTAGTTGAAATGTTTCCGAAGCTTATTTTTGCGAATCATTGTGAAACAAAATACATGCATTTGCGGCGGGCCGATTTTGCGACCGCAGAATGAATAAATACAATAAGCATTTTGCCATGTGCAGTAGTTCCATTTCAGCCAAATTTCGTACTGTGAAACCGTGTATCTAGCCGCACATGGCGCCACAATGATGTTGGTGCGTAGTCAGCTCATCGCATAGACGTCATTTGATGTCAGTATGAGCGATGTGGCTGCTGCCTGTAAGTAAGTAGTTGCAGAGACAATGGTCAGGAACCGAAACAACTGCTAAGCACATCCTGTCTCAAAATACCAAATGGGGAAGGGACAAATAAAAATAAATAAAGGGGGCACACAAAGCAAAACAAGACAAGCAGAAAGCAAAGACGCCAGCTATTTCCCGGCAGATGGCCGCTAGTTTATTCAAATCATGTACAAATTCCCAGTAGGCACATGACGTCGTTCTGACGTCGATTCGATGTCATTTTAACGTCACGTGCCTATTGGGTTGTGAAAAACTAAAAAGCTGATAAACAAAAACAATAGTAGTAATAAACCACGCCGGAAACACCGGCTTGGAATGGTCGAATTATTGTAAATGCAATCCCTGGGGAATAGAATAATAAGAGCTTTAAATGAATGTAGGGAGAGACAATTAAGGGTCACCACACGACACAAACACAACAGCTCTAATACAGTCAATTCTCGATCTCTCGAATGCTGATATCTTAAAGTAATTCTTATATCAAAGACTACAGTTTGGACACAATCCCTGCTTTTATTTACAAACCAATTCCCGTTATCTCAAACTACGGACATCTCAAAGTAAATTTTCTGTGACCAGAAAATTTACTTCGAGATATCAGTAGTTTTGTATAAATTTCGACTTTGAGATATCGAGAGTTGGCTGTATGCACAATACATGAAATGGCTATGCTCAGAAACCGACACAATCTTTTAGCATATCCTGTCACAAAACACCAAATGGGAAAGAAAAATGAGCCGCGACACGAGAAAAGCAACAAAGTGGTTGTGCACCCAGCGCAGACTCAGATCAGCCTGGGCATCCGCCTAGTCTGATCAGAGTCTTCGCTGTCCGCATGGAGGTAGCTTAAACCCTTAGCTACCCTTTAAGCGCTAAGCGAAGAGTCTGATCGGACTGGGCGAATGCCCAGGCTGAGCTGAGTCTGCGCTGGGCGCACGGCCACTTTGTTGGTTTTCTCGTGTCGCAGCTCAAATAAATTACAAATAAAGCCGACACACAAAGCAAAACAAGACAAGTGTAAAGCCAAGAGGCCATGCAGCTCTTTCCCGGCCAGTTCTTTCTACACTGTAAAAAATACTGTAGATTTTACGGTAGAATAACTGGAAACCGGCTGCCAGTCCTTTTCCCGTTATTTTTACGGGGTTTTGCCTGTAAGACATTGTTGGAAATCACGAAATGGAAGTTTTATGTTAACTTGGCGCACTCGAAAATAACTTTGTATTGTTGAGGGGCTATCTAACCAAAACGACATCTGCTCTTTTCTGTCCCACTCTGCTTGATGATTCCTGCAATTTTTACGGGCGCCCGTGAAAATAACGGTAAAAGGACTGGCAGCTGGTTGCCAGTTATTTTACCGTAAAATCTACCGTTTATTTTTGCAGTGTACTAACCTGTGAATTTTCGTGCGGAATTCGTACCGTAGTGGACTCCTTGGACAACCTTTAAACTTGAAATGGTTTTGTAAGAAAAGACACCGCACGAAATTGGTTTCACTCTATTAATTGGGACAGCTACCCATTTTTACATTGCTATAACCAAGCATAATCGTGAATCATATAACGCTGTAGGTCTCATGAAAGTCTTCACTGCTTATCTAGGGAGTGTCTTGAAAGTAAAACAATATTTAAATGATTTTGTTTCATTGACTTAACGACGGCATGTGCTATGAATGAATCGACCAGGTTACAAGTTTTTGGCACAGTGCGACATGTTATATTTGAGCTGCGACACAACAAAGTGGCATGTGCGTATGGTATAAGGGTATAAGCAGCCTCCATGCCGACATTGATGACACTGTTCAGACTTGGCGGATGCCCTGGCTGATCTGAGTTTTCCCTGGGCGCATGTGCCATTTTGTTGTTGTTGTTTTTTTTCGTGTCGCGGCTCATTATAGTCGTTTCTTTTTTACATTATAGGTTATGAAAAACTTCCTGAAAGTGCCAAACATTTTTGCAACCAAGGAATTCCGAGAGCTGTATGAACACCAAGCAAGGCAAAATATAGAAAACGAGATCTCTAAAAGAGAAGCTGTTATGCAGAATACAGGACAGACAACATGAAAGAGAACCGCCACCTTAGACAAGCGTTATTCTTAATATATAAAAGTGACATAGTTTGAGAGGTCAGGCAGCTATCTGTATAGGACAGCTGTACTGTATCTGTATATGTTGACGGTAGGACCAGTTCTGGTACATGAACCGCGGGTGTGCGCACTTATTTACTAGTTATATAAGTGTGGACAGCTGTTTTATTTAAGCTGTCAACTGTCTCTGCGCGTATGTGGATATCTGATAAACAATTCCAGTCCCTGATGGATTTCACAAAATAGGAATTACCAAACTGCTCTGTATTTGATGATGGTACTTTATAACATTCTGAATTATTTAAAGTATGTCTTTCCACAAAGTTAGAAGAGTAACAGTCTTGATGCAATTTTGCTCTGATTTGTCTTTTGTTCCTATTTGGAATTAGTATCTCGTCAGCATTGATTGCCTGCACCATACCCCTTACGATTTTATATATCATAACCAATCTTGCTTCTAGCCTAAGTTGATGTAGTGGTTGTAACTTCAGATCCTCAAGCATTCCACGAACACGTCCATCAAATCTTGAATACTGGGACATAAATAACAACATTGCTGTTGGATATCGTTCATATTATAGCACCAATCAGCAACCTTTGTATGTTTCTTTTGCACAGCGTTACATGTGCCCACAGAACATAAGTTGCTTCATTATATATCCAAGATACAAGAAAGTAATACTTTTTGAACGCCCATACGTTTCTAATTTTTCACTGCTAAGGTCTGAAAACTTTTGCATGATGTTTTTATAGTAATGTAATAGATGAAACGTTTGACCAGCGATTCTTGTACACGTCAGGTTTGCCCATTTTTCGCCCTCAATAGATAATACGATCATTCTGCTTATCATTTTTTTTTTTAATTTTGCTTTTTCCTAAACAAATCACTACATACGTGTTTTGTTTAAATGATGACAAGGCTGTCAGTGGCAGACAGAAATCGAGCCATTAACCTAGCAGGCATATGACATCGAAATGACGTCGCACTGACGTCGATGCGACGTCATAACGTCGCATCAACGTCTGTACGACGTCTTTTCGATGCCATGTGCCCGCTGGGAAGAGTTTACAGGATAGTAGCTCAAAGGGATTTGTGACAGACTATATGAAATCTAGAGTCATAATTGACTGGCGTTGAGATGTATACTAAGAACAGCATGACCATTCTTACAAAACGGTGAATTCTAGTAGACCCAAACACATTTAAGGTTGGGTAAGCCTTTCTTTAATAAAGGAGTAGTACACATAAAATAAAATTCTTATAAATCTATCAGAGTTATGACATTATTTAACATAATACAACAATGTGCTGTTTGTCTTAGCTAGTAGCTGATCTTGATCTGATTTTCTATTTGCTGAGAACTGGTTGTCAGGAATCCCGAACTCAAAGGTAGAGAGTGGATGGATGGCTGGATGACTTGCGATCTTTATGTTCTTTTTAACAGTATTTCAGTCAACTCAGGACAGTAGGTGGGTGATAATGAAAGGCTGTGTGCAGTCAAACCCATTTACGACTGAGAAAATCCACGCCTCAGGCGGGGCTCAAACCCGGGACTATTAGATCAGCAGGCCAACGCTTAACCCACAGAGATACTGAGGCTCCTGAGTAGTGTGACGCTAGCTTTCAACTTTTATGTGTAAATAATTATAGTGTTGGTACCTAGCATACTTTCTTTCTTTCTTTCTATCGATACTGTCCTCGGTCAACTTTGACCATGATGACAGGTTTTTGGTGTGGCGCATAAGTTGTCACAAAAAAAAAAATAAATAAATAAATAAATGAATTTGTGACATATCCACCAGCAGATTAAAACTATTTACAAGAAGTCCTCAGGGGCAGGCATTCCATGCCTAACCCCTGCTCTACCCTAGGATATTAAATTTTGGCCTTAAACCCATCAACTGTCTCCGAAGAGACAGCTTCGGTTGTAAGGCCATTCCAAGTTGCAATTGTCCTGGGGAAAAAAGAATTCTTAAAACCGTCCGTGTAAGCGTTTGGACGGTGGTACTGGAATGGGTGGGACCTAGTTCTCCTGCTCCCTTCACCGACCTCAGATAGGTACTTATTCTTATCTACAATGGCAAGATTATTATGAATTTTGTAGAATAGAGACAGAGAAGCCTGCTGTCGTCTTTCCTGCAGGTCTGGCCATTGGAGTTCTTCTAACATTTCTCCCACATGGCTTTGATTGCGCCAGCGCATACAGGTCCAACGGGCAGCAGTCCTCTGTACTTTTTCTATTCTGTTAATATCAACTTGGTGATGGGGCATCCAAACTGGCGCTGCATATTCTAATTTGGGCCGGACCAGAGTTTTATATGCAGCAGCCTTGATTTCCTTCGATGCAAAAGTCAGGTTTCTACGAAGGAAACCCAAAGTCTTAGTAGCCTTACTGGTAATTTCATTAATGTGCTGACCCCACTCAAGGTCATCCGTAATTTCAACTCCTAAATATTTGGCTGACGATACATTCTCTAGGACTTGGTTATGCAATGTATGCATACATGCATACTCAAGATTTTTGAGACATTTAATTAGCTTTTAACAATGAGGATGGATAGATATTGTTGTTGTTTCTGTTTTATTGCTTTATGTGTGGTGCCCAAAGAGGCCATGAGTAGCGGAATACGTCCACGGTAAACAGCTATGGTCATTTTAACGGTCAGTTAACCTAACCACGCTATTCCTGTGCAGGCTTAGACCTCCTAAGTGGTTAACCACTACTAAGTGTACATACTTTCACCAGTAACTGACAATTGCCCTTCTTGAAGAAGCAGAATGAGAAACGAAAGTAAGTGGCCTAACCAAGTAACAAATCCGGGACTCTGGCTCTTGAGTCAGATGCGCTATCCACTGGGCTATGCAGCCTGGCGATGGATAGAGAAATGACAATTCATTTATTTTACCAACAAAGAGACTGCGTGTCTCCTGACAGAGGAGGCAGCTGTAGGCAACAAGAACTTACACTATCTCTTGGATTTACAAAATGAGAGTGGTCACATTTAAAGTGTGCTGCCTCTTTATGTTAGTTAAGTGTTTAGCCTGCTTGTACTCAATATGTACCCTGACAAGGGCGGAACTCCGAAGTCACAAGAACAAGTAGGGTATGGGCTTTTACCCAAAGTTAGAAAGGTACGAATTTCGCCACCATCGCTTCGAGGAAAGTTAAAAAAAAAAAGTTTTGTTAATGCACAGGCGCTTGAAGTTCTATGCTTAAAAAACCCTCAAAACCCTTTATACTTGACGCAGTATATAGGTCATTTCGTAAGAAATGGCCAGATATGCAAGCAAAAATGCCTCGATTTTTTATGACTGCTAAAACTGCCAGTTAGAAACACCCCAACAAAAGCAAACTTCTTACCTGTAAACATCGTTTCAAAATGTATGTATAAACATGATAAATTTGTTCAGTTATGGTTAATGCAGTGCTGTAATCCTGAGTTCAATTTTTGTCCAGCTTCCGGTTTACTGTGCTGCGCCAAAGTTGAGCATGTGCTTGTCGGACAAGTTGTCCGCTTTGAAATTCACACATCAGCGAAATCATTCGATTACTCTTTTAGATATGACCAATGTCGTTGTATATCACCGTTTCCATGTATTTACAATATTAGGTTTGTTCTAATTTCGATCAAAACGTTTCTAGGGTCAATGCGGGTAAATACGGACGATTTTTACACATCGAGGTTTCACACATCCTTGTCCTCTGTATACCTACAGCATGCAGCCGGATACCGGTTTTTATATTCGATTAATGTCTTTTCTTGGCTCTGATAGTTGAGGGAAGTCCATTCATGAGCTATAATCGACAAAAATTTACTAAAATGCGAATTATGTAGAATCGGGTAAATACGGACGAAGTAGGGAAAGTCCGGACGTAGGGAGGGATAGTACGGACACTATGTATAACAGTAGGGAAAGTACGGACACTTAATTGTTTTTAAAAATATGCTATGCGTTAGGATTATTTCAAAAGACTACAAAGATGTTGACAACATTTGCAAGCTTAACAAAACCATTTTACTGATCATTTTCTATCAGCTTTGGTTAAGAAATTCATTTAAAATATAGTACATTTTAACAAGATGGTTACCAATTAATGTCTATGTCGAATTTTTGATATCACAAAATACCAATGATTTTATGATATCATAAAATCTATTTTGTGATATCACAAAATCGAATTCGTGATATCATAAAAATCGAATTTGTGATTTCACAAAATCGAATTAGTGATATCAAAAATCATTGTGAATTTTTGATGTTACGAATTCGATTTTGTGATATATAACAAACTCTATTTTGTGATATCACAAAATATTTTGTGATATCATAAAGCATTTTATGATAGATCTATCACAAAATAAAATTTGTGACATCACGAAATAGGGATTTTATAGTAAAACAGCCTCATAATTTTTTTTTTATTTCCCTGTCCCATTTCCGTCTGTAACCCACCCAACCCAACCTTCCTCCTCTCCCCCATTTTATTACCCATAATATCAAACTGTGTTACACACACACATACACACACACACACACACACACTTGACATTGTAAAGTAGCTGTCCGTATTTACCCGACCCTTAAAAAATAGATGGTTAAATACGGACAGTTTATATTTTGCTTGATTATTAAGAAACAACTGTTTTCTGAGTGAAACAAGCTGTTTTAAGTAAAACCGGAATAGTATATACTTTGTTAAAATTAATTGAACATCGTAGAAATCAGTAAAACTACCTTGATTTATGTAATGAAATTTTGTTTTGAATTCGCCCGCAGTTCGAAGTTTTGTCAGAGACTGAAAGAAAGTAGGGGTTGTCCGAATGAACGAGAAAAATTCGTCATTCAAAGGGAGGCTAGGCCATTGGTTTTCAAACAGCAATGGAACCGAATGTTTAAGATTTTTATCAGAAACGGGCCGTTTAACGTCACTCCCGAAGAGAGTCCTCTTACAGCCGATTAAAGTCAGCTGTCCGTATTTACCCCTCTGTCCGTATTTACCCGCATTGACCCTAACGAGTGAAAACTGATGAAAATGACGTCATGACGTTCGTGTCAGAATCAGAATCAGAATTGTTTACTGGTGATACGTCCAAGGACAATCATTCACCAGGACCTGTCTATCAGGGAAGCTAGTCCCTAGCCCTTATAAGAGAAGTAAACTTAGTAACTGAATCCTCTGCACCCTCAGCAGCAGAAATAAGTGAATCTTCCAGGGAATTCCAATCTCTAATAGTCTGGGGGAAGAAACTGGACTTGTAAATGTCAGTCCCAGCCAATGGGGTTTGAAATGCCAGGGAATGATGATTCCTGGTACGCCTACTTGGGGGAACAAGGTCATTTATGGGTATACTGGCTGCACCCCTCAGACCTTTGTACAGCATTATGAGTCTACTATCTTTCCTTCTCTTTTTTAGGGATTCCCACTTAAGTTTCTCCAGAATGCCAGTCATACTCCCAGTTTCATATGTGTAATTTCCCGTTACAAATCTAGCTGCCCTTTTCTGCACCTTCTCAAGTTCATCTTGGAGAAGTATACTCTGAGGGTCCCAAACTGAACTGCCATACTCCAGGACTGGACGCACCAGTCCCTTGTATGCTGACTCTTTAACATCTTGTGGACATGCTGCCAAGTTACGTCTGAGGAAGCCGAGGGTCCTATTAGCCTTTGTGCAAATATTGCTGACATGAGTGTTCCATTTCAAATCATTGGTAATGGTTATGCCGAGATACTTGATAGTTTCTACATTATTGACGACCGTTCCCTCTAAGGTGTAGGAAGCATTGATCTTCTTGATCCGTTTCCTTGTAATTTGCATTATGTTGCATTTGACAGGTTGAAATCTCATGCCCCAACTCCTTGCCCAACAACCTAAACGATCTATATCCTCCTGAAGTTTCACTGTGTCTTCAATATCTCTGATTACACGATAGCAAACACAATCGTCAGCAAAAAGTCTTAATTCCGAGTCAATATTTTATATTATATCGTTAATGTACAACGAGAATAACAGTGGTCCAAGCACGGTGCCCTGGGGGACACCCGACAAAACCGGGGCCCAATCCGACTTAACTCCATTTACCACCACACGCTGCTGCCTGTAACAGAGAAAAGAATCTATCCATTTCAGAGTCTTCCCACCAATACCATAGCCGAATAGCTTACATTTAAGTAATTCATGAGGGGGAGTGTCAAAAGCTTTCTCGAAGTCCAAGATAAAAGTGTCAACCTGACCACCCTTATCCAAGATTTTAGCCCAGTCGTTTATAACTGTGATCAATTGAGTTTCGCAACTATGTTTCTTCCGAAATGCATGTTGTCTGTCTGACAAAAGTTTATGTTCATCCAAATGTGCCATAATATTAGAGCAGACAATGTGTTCGAGTAACTTGCATGGTACACAAGTTAGAGAAACCGGTCGGTAATTGCAAACCAAAGACCTATCTCCTTTTTTGCAAGAGACCATTCCTTGGGGATTTCACCCGTGTCAATAGATTGTTGGAAGAGATGAGCAAATACTGGGCCTAATTCAGATGCTAGTGTCAACAACGTCAAAACTACGCAGTAACGTTGGCGTAAAATTTTCATATGTTGACTGAGGCCTACATGTACTGACTTTCCGAACAACAAAGATGCAGATTAGCTTGCACATCGGTACAGTCTGATCGTTGATTTTGTTGTTTGATGATAGGACAGAGTAGGAAGCTGTACATTTAAGAAGATCGTTATCCGCAGAATCACTTCATTTTTCTCGTAATAAAACCTGATGACGTTGCTGTGCGACGTTGATACACCGGAAATTGGAGACCGTAATGGAGTCGAACTCAAACTTGCACACCTGGTCATTTCTTCAAAATGGCTCATAGCCTAGATGTTTAGCGGCATTGAAATATGTTTCATAGCATAGAACTTCAAGCGCCTGTGGTTAATGTATCCATAATTTTGAACCATGAAACATGTTTAACTTTTGACAAAAATCAATAATTTAAGGTAAATATTTTTGAATATATCATTGAAATATCTTAAACGGTCTCCAGTTTCCAAACAAGAAGTTTGTTGACAATGTTTCGGGCCCTTAGCAGTTCGTACTTTTTAAATAATTCTGGTTTGATAAGCCTATAAAGACAAGAGAAGATTTATTTTGAGTCGGCAAGATGTACAACATGTAACATAAGCTCTGAAGAGCCGCCTTTATTGCCTTACAGCAATTTGTTAAATAAAAAATAGTTGTTCTCTCTCTCTCTCCCTCTCTCTCTCAAAATTAGATCTGTGTCTTGGAAAATTAACAAAAGCTGATACTCAAAATGAGGCACCCTGATAGCTCAGTCGGTAGCGAGGTTTACCTATAAACCGTAGACTGGCAACATACCTCTGCCGCGTAGGTTCAAACCCTGCGTTTGCAAGTATGAATGTTGGCTGTTCCCTGCGGTGGTTTCACGGTATTTCCCAGCCCCTATACAGCTGAGAACTACTTCTGGCTTTCTTCCACCACAGAACAGTCCTCTGATGTAATGATCAGATATGATAGGAGTATGAAGGAAAACAAAATGAGGCCTACAATCTCTGCCATCTACAGTAACTTTTGTGCCACTAATCGATTCATAATAAAATTTCAATTAAGATGTATGTGTACACCTCTATGTTTTCAACCATTTTTACAAAGGGGAACAAGTTTTATGACCTGTTACTAATTTCTTCCCTGAATGAAGTCACCGTCAAAAATGAGGTCTACTCTTGAAGGATAGAAATTAGAATTTGCTCCAAGAGGAGCAAATTTTTTCCTTTAAGAGTTGATCCCATATTGAAAAGGGAGGACGTCATGGAACTGCTTCCCCTGCTAATGTACTAATTCACTTGAATACCTGACAAAGGATGCTCAAATTTCATTGAAGACTATGTCAGTGTTAGTTGAGAATGAATATGGCTGTGTGTTATCTCATGAGAAGGCGTTGGATGAGATATACAGCCATGTCTCTTGTGGTACTGACACACCTGGAGCTGCTGTTAGATTTAAGACAGATCTGTTCAACATTGTCACACCATTCAAGATGGACAGCCAGAGGAAAACTGAGTCTGTAGCAGCTATAGAAGAGGGTGAAATGAAGGAAAGGAAAAGAAAGGTAATTCAGGGTGGAGGCCTTTCACCACTAAATATTATCTGAAAAACAAACTGATTTTTCATTGCTGCAGAAGGTACATGATAAATACCTTTTGACATACTTGATGTCTACTGGCTTTGGGTTTTCCCATGCTACATTACTTTCTGACCTTTAGATTTCCTGAAATTTTTGCAGACTTAAGTCTGCAATATTTGGCGCTGTCATTTTATCATTCTGTGATTCTGAGAACTAGTGACGTGTTTTGCACCAAACTTTCATGACCTTAAATTTTGTACAAACATTACTGAAGTCATATAAATAAGCAAGGGGGCGGCAATGTCCATGTGCAGTCTGTGGTAGAGAATATGTTTTGGCTCCTATATTGAAATCACTACAATGAGGCAGTTCAGACTAGAGCAAAGGCATATATGCTCACTGAAAAAAAAATAAGAAAAATTCTGCCCAAAATTTCATCCAATAATTTGCATAGCCTGAATCTGCTGAAGTTAACTATCTGATTTGTACAGTTTTACCTCATTTCAGAGGAAAAGAAGAGAAGCTTTGAATGATGGAGAACTCTCAGCCATTCAATTTCATGAGAAGGTATGTACTTAATTATTTAGTTCTCAAGATTGGTAGAATAAATTTGTCAGCTTGTGCTGTGGAGTGTGATGCTTCAAAACTTGCATAATGTTGTATATATCCCTAGACAGACTGTAGTAATTGAGGCACATCGTGATTTCCAACATTGTTGCATTGGTGACAAGCAAAGGCTGTGATCAGACTGCACTATAGTGCAGTCTGATCACAGCCTTCACTTGTCATCTCAGCCTTCTATAGAAGTGGCGCAAGCCATAAAGCCAGTGTTGAGGTTTCTCATTACCCTTTGTAAATGAGAAGGATGATCTGAATATCACATGACAAAATTGCCACATTGTTGGAAGTCACATGACATGGAAAACATTTTTTTAATGGAAATATTCAGGTGTATGACTATGCCTCCATGTTTTTCTGTAATTTTTACAAAGAAGATCAACTTAAGTGGCTTCCTATTTGCCTCTATGGATAAAGTCCTTTCAAAATGGGGTCTGCACTTAACGGAAAGAATTTACTCCTAAGAGCCCAGTTGAAATGGGAGGCAAAAAAAAATGGTAGGGTTCCTTTCCCTAAACAAGAATCTTGTATCTGTGTCCTTGCAGGAACTTCTCATAATTACAACTAAAATCTCTCATTACCCTTATCAAGAGCTGTTCCATACTGTACCTTATTGATTTAGAATAGGAGTAAGACAGGGGTTTACCCTTCCTAATTCATGCAGATCAGCCTTGTGAAATTCAGATATGAGATAGGTTTTTCCCATGTAAAACAATCTCAAAAATCTATTCCATCTTCAAGTTTTTCCCTTCTATAACAAACCCAAAAATCTATATCTATCTTATAAAGATTTTTGGATAGTTTTGGAAGGGAACAACCCATGTCTTATTTATAACAGACGAAATTCAGTATAAAAAGGCAGTCAGGGTGCATACTCGAACAGTTCTTTGATTACGAAAAAAATTTAAAAAATTCTGGATTGGAGTATAATACAGATGGCATTGCTATATCCAAATGAAAATGAATACATATGTTGATTTCATAGGATTGGAGTTGTAAACCTAGCAGTAATGATTCATTTATAAAGTCACATTTTCAGATAAAGAACATGCTACAGAAATCTCTGGAGTCTTTAGTTCACCTTGCTCAAGAGAAAGGTCATCTGAAGGATGCTGTGTCTCAGGACAGGGGAGATAATAATAATATATCTCGCACTGCAGCAGCTATTACTGGCCCTGCTATATCTCTTATTGATCACTGTGTACAGAAGCAGGAAAGGGCAGATAATACTACAGTCAGAGTGTTTGATCAAGGTTTGTTTGACCAGGACTCAGCCTAGAGCTCTAATACATTGAGAAGTTTTGCGACTTTTGCTTTTATTTAAGAAAAAGATCAGCTTTATCAGTGAATGATTGTGTAATAATATACTGTTTTGAGGTCAGTTGTAAAGTAGATCATTTCACGAGCCCGGAGCACGAGTCATATATTTACTTGAGCTGACCAACAAATAGTTAATAATTACTCAACAATTCAGTGCTAGAGCTCAACTATTTAATTGCTAACACTAAAAACCATGACAAAATATTCTTTCCATTGAAATTCTTCCAACCTTCCTGCCAGCATGTTCATGCACCTGCCAATATTCTTAGCTGTATCACAGATAAATGTACATTTTTGTGGCAATTTTAGAAAGAAAAATAGACATTACACCATCTCACGTCTCAAAATGTCACAAAATATGTCAGTAATTTCCAGTGACATCAGCAGTTAGACTCACATGCTCTGAAACAAAGAATTGTTGCTGAATAAAAAACGGAAACTTCCAGCTGCTTCTATAGGCACATTGAGTTTGAATCTCAGATATTTTAGCTAAATAACTGTTTTTAAGTGTAAATCAGACAACATGTAGAAAAGTCTTGAAACATTTAGGGAAAGTGTCTGGAAAATCAGTTATCAGGAATGTTTCTGAAAGACGTTATAGAGCAGAGAACCTGTGAATTCAAAGCTTAATTAATATTTCCTGTAAGGTAAATAGAAACACATGACATGTTTGTCAGCCAAGTACTTTTAAAACTTCCTATTTGCTTCCTTGAAGGATCAAGCCCTTCCAGAATGGAGTCCATTTGAGCTGCAACATACAAAACCAACAAAGTGGCATGTGCACACAGCAAAGACTCAGATCAGCCTGGGCATTTGCCCAGTTTTCTCAGAGTCTATGCTGTCCACATGGAGCTAGATTAGACCTTTAGCTACCCTTTAATTGCATAGTGAAGACTCTGGTCAGACAGGATGGATGCCCAGGCTGATCTGAGTCTTCACGTGGTGCACATGCCACTTTTTTGGTTTTGTCGTGTTGCAGCTCATTTATGGTATTAGGGCCTTTCATAAGGAAGTAGACTGTGTGTAATATTTAATCTGTTTTTCAGGTAGTGTACCTTGTGAGAGTACAGTGGGCACAGTCTGGCAGTTTGCTGGAGAGACAGCCACAGTAGTCAACATTCTTGTAGAGAAATATGTCCTCCCACCTAGGTGTACATTTCTCCTCTCTGATCTCTCGGGACTACAACATAGGTATCAAGGTAGGCTTTCTCTGTTCTTACGGACAAAATAAGATCACAGGCATCTCATTTTAAAGATCAAGGTCCCAAGGCTGGGCCAGAATTTGGAAACAAAAATCAAAATCAGGAAATATTTGTGAACACTTTATTTTCATAAAATAATGTAAAACCAGGGTTGTCACAGTCAGGGAAAAACATCTGGAAAATGTATTTTTTCCAAGTCAGGGGAAAGTCAGGGTAATTTGTGGTTGGTCAGGACTCGAAAAGACAGGGAATTTGAAGGGGGGGGGGGGGGGGGGGGCGGGGGGGGGGGGGAGGAAGGGCGGAGAATGTACTTTCTAAAGAATAGTTCAGGCACATCTTCCTCTTCAGTGCTCCAGATAATTTTTTTTTTCAGTCATTACCGTACTGGTCAAAATTTTCTTGGATCAGTATCCACGATTCTGCTTCAGTATTTGCACTGAACCGACAGATGTAACATGAAAACAAATTTAATTTTAACAGTATTTCAGTGGTACTCCCTGGCTTGACTTTGCCCTGTAAAATACTACTTCTGCTTTCACTGTGTGGAAATATACTCTTTCTTAAACCAAAAAACGCATCACCGTATATTACGGATCATTTTTGGCCGATACGGAACTATTGGAAATTTTATCGGTACCCGGTACGGACACTTTCAAGCCGTTACGGATCATTTTTTCCGGTAATCCGTACCACCTGGACAAGTTCCCATAGACGCTTGCATTATAATATCATCAAGAATTAGAATTAGAATTAGAATTAGAATTAGAAGAATTAGAATTTATTTATTTTGCACAACTATACCCAAATGATGGGTTAAAGGCAAATAATACATATATATACATGAACATATATAACACAAAGACAATCACAAACATTAATAGTCTCCAAATGGTTTGGAGTATATGTCAGAGGCCACAATGGTAATTAACTAGACAATGTTGCACTGCTGCAAAAATTTACTTATCGCTTTAATAACTTTGACATTAGTATGACCCATTAATTTAATAAAATCCTCTTTGTTATCAAATCCTAAAAGACATCCAGACTCTTTAATCAGGCCGATCATACTTTTTGTGTGTTCAACATATTTTATACATGAAAATAAACAATGGATTTCATCCTCAATAGTGTTGCAAGTTGTACAAAGTCTCTCTTCCAATTTCAAACCAGAATATCTTCCCCTTTCAATTTTTAGCCTATGTGCACTGATTCTAAAAGAACATAAAGCTTTTCTTATATTTTTGTCATGTATTTCTTCAAGATACTGCTCCAATCCAAAATTTTGTTTTATTGCTTTATATGTTTGTAATTTTTTCAATTCCTCCTCAGAGTTCATATGCTTTTTCCAGAACAAGATGTACCTTTCTTTAAGTTTTTCTTTAACACATCGTACTAAACGGGTACTGTTAAAAGTTGACTGATTATACCAGACATGTGAAAAACCAAGCTCAATTAATATATTTTTTACAAAACTGAGCCAAGCACATTTTTCGCCTCCACTATTAAACTGATCTAAATATGTTTTAGATAGTAGAGAATCCGCATCTGCAGAAATGGCATGCAACCAAAAATTGATACAACTTGAAATTATTGAAATTACTAATGGAAACTGACCCAGTTCACTATAAGCCCCAAAATTACTGGCCTTAGAATGAACACCTAATATATATTTGCAAAATCTGATAAATACTTTATCAAATTCATTATTTCCTTTAAGTGAAAGTTCGAACATTTCATCAATAGACTTTTTATGATAAGTTGTTTTGTAGCCAAACCATATTTCACTACTAAATATTGCTATCGGTTTTACAAGAGAATCAAATATGTTAAATGCAATTGACGGCTTCAGGTTATTGTTAAATATACTTTGTTTTATAGAAAACAAAGCTCTGCTTGCTTTTAGACTTAGGGTTTTTTCAGCCACATTAAATTTGCCGTTACTGGAAATAGTCACGCCTAAGTATTTATACTGACTTACACATTCCAAATTACTGTCAGCTATGGTGAATTTCAAATTGTCTTTCGTGGGTCTGCCACTTTTCGAAAAGACCATAATTTTTGACTTGTCTATATTAATTTTAAGACCCCAGTTTTCACAAAATGCATTTACATTTGCAATATTATTTTTCAAACCTTCAGCCGATGTTGACAAAAGCACCAAGTCATCAGCATATAATAAATGACTTACTTTATAGTTACGTACTGATGGTGCATCGTCTAACAATATGTGCTCACCAATATCATTCATAAATATATTAAACAGAAGCGGGCTCAAAACACTACCCTGGTGAACACCCTGTGTAATATTAATTGGACTGGAAAGATATTGTCTACTACTTACTCTTGAGACAGAATCTTTATACATTGACTTTATAAGTTCATATACTTTCCCATTTATCCCAGCTTTTTGTAATTTTAAAAGCAATCCTTCATGCCATACAGTATCAAAAGCTTTATGTAGGTCAATGAAACAAGCAAATAGTTTACTACCTCTGCTACTGTTAACTACATATTTATCAACAAGTGATTTTATAACATACAGGTGGTCTGTTGTTCTGTAATTTCTACGAAAGCCAGCTTGTTCGGGTTTGAGAAAGGATAATCACTACAAGTAGACTGAGCTTCCTTATGCGTCGCACTCACCGAGAAGCTGACTGATTCTAAATATTTCTTTCTGAATTAGTCTTTCTAATGTGTGGAAAATAGATGGACTGTAAACCAGTCGCTTCAAACTGAAAGTAGGAAAGCATGGCTTCGAGCTCTCAACAGGACAAGCAGGCCTCTATCCTGCGGTTTTTTTAGGCCTACTGACAAATCAACCAAAAATCGTAGATGCGTCTATGAGATAATAAATGCTATTATCTCAGGTGCGGTTTTGACTGCATGTAGAAAAGGGAAAAACATTGTGGTAGGTAGAAAATTGCAGTTCAAATCCAAATGTGATTCGCATGAACCCAGTTCGTGCTTATATTAGCACTGGAAAAAATTGAAATTTTTAACGCAAACACATGAGGCACAGAACATGTTTGGAACATCTTGAAGTATCTGCTGAGACAGGTACCAAGCAAACTCATTCTTGATCATGTTTGGGCACACCAGTTATTACAATTTGCTTAATGACCTGTTCACTTCCTTCTGGCAACATCAACCACAATTTGTAAATCAGTTTCAGTTTTATATTAACATTTTGTGAAGCAGTCAGAAGGAGGGTGAGTCGTGATATAATTGTTTAATAAATCAGATTTTGATTTTGGCGTTTTTTGGTTTAAGAAAGAGTATATTTCCACACAGTGAAAGCAGAAGTAGTATTTTACAGGGCAAAGTCAAGCCAGGGAGTACCACTGAAATACTGTTAAAATTAAATTTGTTTTCATGTTACATCTGTCGGTTCAGTGCAAATACTGAAGCAGAATCGTGGATACTGATCCAAGAAAATTTTGACCAGTACGGTACTGACTGAAAAAAAAATTATCTGGAGCACTGTTACTGAGTCTAATAAATAAGAGGTTTGGTCGGGTGCTTTCTAGGAATGCAGGAAGTCACAGCTTTACTTTGTAACTGAGAGATATTAGAGACTTAAAAACAATGGGCTGTACAAAAATGCATGGGCAACCAGCATTGACCTAGATGAGACTATTCTTCAAGGGTTAATGTGATCAGGGTCTACACTGTTTGCTCACTGTCACATTGAGACAATCATTATAATGAATAGATTAAGAGTTTTTAAAAGCAATGCAACAACCAGGCCAGAAACATACACAGAGTAAATCAAGAGACCAGGTCAAAGAGAGTTGAGCGGCGACACACACAAAACCAACAAAGTGGCATATGTGCCCAATGAAAACTTAGATCAGCATACGCCCAGTCTGATCAGAGTCAGGTAGCTTAGGCCCTTAGCTGCCCTTTAAGAGCTATCGCAGATTCTGATCGGACTAAGTGGATGCCCAGGCTGTTCTGAGTCTTCGCTTGGTGCACATGCCACTTTGTTGACTTTGTCATGTCATGGCTCATTTTAAGTTCTTCTCTTACTTTAACTTGTTGTATTTTCAGAACTCGGGAAGTATGATTTAATAGTGATAGATCCACCATGGGAAAACAAGTCAGCTAAACGGCTGAAAAAATACTGGACAATGAAGAATGAAGAGTTGTTGGCCCTGCCAGTATCAGAGCTAGCAGAGGACAGTGGTTGTTTGATTGTGGTCTGGGCCACTAATAAACAGGCCCAACTCCAGTTTATACAAGATACTCTCTTCCCTGCCTGGAATGTCGAGTTTCTGGCACACTGGTTCTGGTTAAAGGTAGGTATATCTACCAAGATAAGTTATAAGCATTACTTAGGTGATGACATAATATGATTTATGGGTGCAAACAGAAATGAGTGCCAAAAGTGTGAAAGCAATTTTACCAAGTTATGAAATAACATATTTCATTAAAACCACCTGTCAATGATGTGAGCAGAAGTTGGCACTGTTGACGTAGCTTTACAATATTATTTTTCTGATCCAGAGATGTTGCATATGTATACTGGAATATATCATTCTGGAAGGCAAATCAAATTGAATATACATCATAATTGCAATGAATCTACAAACAGAAACTCTTTTGGCTGCTTTTGATAGACAGCAGGAGTTTTCATAGTTAGTCAGAAAGAACTAGATATAAGAAAGGCGAGTGACAGAAAATTGGGGTGTTTTTGTTTACACCAGTAGATCATATACAACACCGGCAGATCATGTATACCCAATACCATCTGAAAAAAGTTTAGTTTTATTGTTATTACATTCACTATCACAGGTAACAAAGTCAGGAGAGCCAGTGTACAACATGGACTCGCCCCATAAGAAGCCTTATGAGTCTATCATAATTGGTTGTCGCTGTGAGAATATGTCTGACTGTCAGTACAAAACCATCCCAAGAGAAAAAGTGATCATCAGTATACCGTGCAGTCTGCATTCCAAGAAACCACCTCTGTTTAGTAAGTGTCAAATTTTTAAGTTAAATCTTTTAGAAAACAAAATCTTGACAAAAGTAGTAATAACACAAATCAGCAATTAATACTAAAAAGATCTCAGAGATCCTGATAAGGAAGGGTTTTGAAAAACTGTACTTTGCTACACCTTATTAGAATCACCTAATGGAGATGGCAACATATCCTTAACCCATTCCATTCGGGATACCCCTTTAGGGGTATCTGGACAAACAGTTTGGATCCAAATCAGGCCCTACAAAGGTTCAAACTGTTTGTTGCTTAGACATCATTTCTGCAAACTGTTTGTTGCTTAGACATCATTTCTGCAAGAGTTAGTTAAACCAATATTGTCAGAATTTTCTTGGATTTTGGTGCAGACGACAATTTCAACAGACAGCAAAAAATACCAAGAAGGCAATGGGTTAAGATACAAGAAAGTCTAGTGACAGAAAATTGGGGTGTTTCGGTTTACACCAGTAGATCATATCCAACACCAGCAGATCATGTATACCCGATACCATATGAAAAAAAATTTTTATTATACACCCGTTTTGAAAAAATGGATTTATTATGGCATGGCGTCTGTCCGTCCGTCTGTCTGTCCGTCTATCCGTCCGCCCGCCAACATTCTTGTGCGCACCATATCTCAGAAACCGTTTGAGATATCTTCATGTTATTATGTAGGCATATATATTAGGATGGGACAAAGTGTCGCGTATAGTAATGGTTGCTCGCCCTCTCTTAGTTTCCAAGTTATGCCCCTTTGATTTTTTTTACCCTACTAGTCTTGTGCGTGCCATAACTAGATAACTATTTGGGTTATCTTGATGAAACTTCTTAGCAATTTGTATGAGGGTCTGATGATGTGTTTCATATAACAATGGTTGCTCTCCCTTCTTTCGTTTTGGAGTTGCATCCCTTTGAATAGATTTTATAGGCTATTTTTGTGTATACTAATCTTGTGCATTCAACAACTTGGTAACCATTAGGAATAGCTTGATGAAATTGTATAGCAATGTGCATTATCACAAGACAGTGTGTCGTATATAGGAATGGTTTTTCCCCCTTACTTAATTTTAGAGTAACCTCCCTTTGATTAGTTTTTTAGCCTAACCCATCCCCCATAACTCCTTAACCCTTTGAAATATTTTAATGAAACTTTGTAGGAATGTGTATAATAATGGGGCAATGTATCTGAGCAAGAACCACAACTCTGGCTTACTTACTTCCTGAATTATCTGCCCTTGCATCAATTTCCGTTTTACTCTGTAACTCCTTAACCGTTGGAAATATTTTAACAAAACTTTATTGTGATGGGTATTGTGGGAAAGTATTGTAACCAAGAGTTTATGAATTATCTCCCTTGTTTGACTTTGGCATTTCTGAACTTCTGAGCTGCTTCACCCTGGAAGCTGATTTTTGGTATACTAATAGTATTTGATATGTTAGATGTTTTGATAACATTGCAATCATTAATTATGGAGTTGTTTCCCCTGTTTTTCTGCCTGTCCATCCTTCTATACTGAGAGACTTTAGAAACGCACCAATTTGTAGCTTTGGATATGCTAGAAAAATGAATTTTTGTTTCATACATCCATCAACTATTGTAATTTTGGTTTATTCCAATTTTAACCGGGAACACAAGCTTTCAAAATAAATGCAAAATTTGGCTTTAGAATATTCCCAAAGGGAGATAAATTCCCATTAATCCAATGATAATTGAAGCGTGATTTTCAGTTTGCTGTTATTTTGTAACTGCTGATCAGATTTCATTGACATAAAAATCAGAGGTTATTCATTGTTCATGCTTTGTGTTCTCTTTCTACTGGTTACATTTCTTTCTTTTCAACGTCATTTTGCAAAGATACAAACTTTTTGCACAAAAACCGGAAGTGAAGGTAACGGACATTTGAATAATTATTCAAATTTGCTTGTAACTGGTACATTAAGACATACTCTCTTGACCTGGGTAGGTATACAATCAGCTGGTCGGCTTTTAAGTCGGGCATCTCCAAATTTTGAACTGTATCCAATTTTTGTCTGGCCTGCGAAGCAGAGGCGAGACATATGTATTGCTTTTCCGGTGTCGGCGGCGGCGGCGGCGGCGTCAGCGTAAACTTTTGTCGAGTTTTTGCGTTTAGGTCATTTTCTCAGAAACTATAAGGGCTAGAGCCATGAAACTTGGGTAATGCATACATCTGGAAGAGTACAGCTGAAAGCCGTCATCAATGTTGAGTCTTGACATAGATTTTACGGTTGACTGACTTCGCAATTTTTTGTCGAGTTTTTGCGTTTAGGTCATTTTCTCAGAAACTATAAGGGCTAGAGCCGTGAAACTTGGGTCATGCATACATCTGGAAGAGTACAGCTGAAAGCTGTTATCAATGTTGAGTCTTGACCTAGATTTTACGGTTGACTGACTTCGTAATTTTTTGTCGAGTTTTTGCGTTTAGGTCATTTCTCAGAAACTATAAGGGCTAGAGCCATGAAACTAGGGCCATGCATACATCTGAAAGAGTACAGCTGAAAGCTGTCATCAATGTTGAGTCTTGACCTAGATTTTACGGTTGACTGACTTCGCAATTTTTTGTCGAGTTTTTGCGTTTAGGTCGTTTTCTCAGAAACTATAAGGGCTAGAGCCGTGAAACTTGGGTCATGCATACATCTGGAAGAGTACAGCTGAAAGCTGTTATCAATGTTGAGTCTTCACCTTGATTTTACGGTTGACTGACTTCGTAATTTTTTGTCGAGTTTTTGCGTTTAGGTCATTTCTCAGAAACTATAAGGGCTAGAGCCATGAAACTAGGGCCATGCATACATCTGAAAGAGTAACTCTCAAAGCCATCATCTGTATTGAGTCTTGACCTAGATTTTACGGTTGACTGACTTCGCATTTTTTTGTTAAGTTTTCGCGTTTAGGTCTGTTACTCAGAAATGTTAAGGGCTAGAGCCATGAAACTTGGGCCATGCATTCATCTGGAAGAGAAGAACTCAAAGTCATCGTCAATATTGAGTCTTTACAAACATTTTACGGTTGGCTGACTTTGCAATTTTTTGGCAAGGTTAAGCGTTTAGGTCTGTTTCTCAGAAACCGTAAGGGCTAGAGCCAAGAAACTTGTTTCATTCATACATCTTTGCTGATTTAGCTCTGTTTCGTGACAAGGCGCCAGCAGGCGAGACACCGCATTCCGCGGAATTCTTGTTTTTAAAAAATCCAATTTTCGAACATCGATAAAACACTTTTTCAAGGATCTTTGCCACTTTTCATTGTTTTTACAGTGTGTGGTATTCATTCAGATGCGTAAACATTAAAATTCGACAAAATGTGAATTCGATAAAATTTTATGCGAAAAAGTAATGAAATTTCCATTTTCTCGAAATTTCTATGCATGGTTGCTCTCTCTCTGTAAGCGTATTCATACTTAAAAAACTCAACCATGCTAACTCGCATGGGTGCTCAAACGTTTCCAATATTGCAAACTCTGGGTAAAATAACACGATATACAATGGTGCGTTTTTAAAGTCCCTCAGTATATAAACAATCTTGTTCATTCTGTAACTTCTTCATGACACTGAAATGGGCATATTATGCGTCGCTTGCGAAGCTCTGGTTTTATTGTTATCACATTCACTATCACAGGTAACAAAGTCAGGAGAGCCAGTATACAACATGGACTCGCCCCATAAGAAACCTTATGAGTCTATAATAATTGGCTGCCACTGTAAGAATGAGTCTGACTGTCAGTATAAAACCATCCCAAGAGAAAAAGTGATCATCAGTGTACCGTGCAGTCTGCATTCTAAGAAGCCACCTCTGTTTAGTAAGTGTCCAAATTTTAAGTTAAAGCTTTTAGAAAATAATCTCGACAAAAGTAGTACAAAGCAGCTAATATCTTAAAAAGATCTCGGAGGTCCTGATTAGGAAGGGTTTTAAAAAACTGTACATTGCTATCCCTCATTAGAATCAGCTCATAGAGGTGGCAACATATCCTTTAGATTTGAAATAAGAGAAGATTATCCCAGAAGTCTCCTTGAAACTCTGTCCAACCCTAACCAACTACAATGTATTGACATGCAAGTTACCTTTAAAATAATCTGAACATTTTAACTATTATTTGCAGGCATACTGGAGGCATACCTGCCCACAGAGCCGAGATGTCTAGAGCTGTTTGCCAGAAACCTGTGGCCTGGTTGGACAAGCTGGGGAAATGAGGTACGGAGAAGTTTAACTTTATAACTGATTGTAGTTCATCGTTCATCTATGTTGTAAGAAAAGTATCTTTACCAGCCTTTATCTAAGTATGAACATTGTGGAAAGTATAAACATTGTGGAGAATCATGTAATGTTAATTGGTCAACTTGAGCCAGTACTGGGGCAGAATGGATAATTTCTCAGTGCTGTATGAATTTTCTTGCAGTAAAGTGCAGTTACCATCCCGTCTTCTGCAGCAGGCAGATGTCAAAGAGCTGTTTTCCGTTACACTCAACATCGGCCACGCACAAGAATTCTTAAGTTTTCTGACTTTGCTTGAGTTGCTGTTGAAAACTGCAGCAAATAACAGAAGGATACTTAAATAAATGTTTGTAAAAAGGAAAGGCTAGGTATATTATACACTTTACTGCTTAAAAATTCATTCAGAAAGAAAAACAAATATCAGTTTTTATTACCTGTCCTGACTGAATACCAGCACAAAATAACACAGGTTAAGTCACATGATTCGCCAAAGTGTAAAAGGCATTTATAAATATACTGTTCTCTTAAATACAGAAACACACATTAGACTATAGCCGACTAAATATGTATGAATTTTTGAGAGACTGAAAATTATAAATGAGCCGTGACATGACAAAACCAACAAAGTGGCGTGTGCCCAGTAAAGACTCAGATCAGGTCAGCCTGTGCATCCACCCAGTCTGATTAGAGTCTTCCATAGTCTTCGCTGTGCACTTTAAGGGTAGCTCATGGTCCAAGCTACCTTCTTGCTGACAGCAAAGATTAGAGTAGGTGGATGCCCAGGCTGAATTGAGTCTTCACTGAACGCACATGCCACCTTGTTGTTTTTGGCGTGTCGTGGCACATATGTGCTGTACTGATGGTAACAATGACTAGACTATTTTCTGGCTGTGCATTAATACATGACTGGTTGCTGTTTTATCTACAGGTTCTCCTCCACCAACACATTAATTTCTTTGAACCAGTCACCTGAAGATTAACAATGGAGGAAGTAAGACTTCAGCTGAGATGGCAGCCTCATGGCCCAGTGACACCTGCTTTGGGCAGCCTGAGGCAGTAGAAAGATCATATGGCTTCTGAAAATTGACCATCAAATAAAAGAGACAAAACAGATGGTTTTGTTATGAACAGCAAACATAAGATGAATGAGTGAAATTTCAAGGAAAGCTATTATGCCAATTTCATTTTTGCTGGCCTTTTCGGTAGCAGATCAGCTCTTAAATGAATGTGCTTCTCTAGGAGCAAAATTTTATCTTGAAGACAAAAGTTGGAGGGGTTTTGTAACCCAGGGTAGCGATCAGGAAGAAACAAAAGTTGTTTCCCCTTTGTAAAAATGGCAAAAATAAAACCAGAGGTATTCACTTTTAACACTTTTTAAAAAGTGCCAGAGACAAAGTAAGCAGAATTTGCAAGCAGCATAAATCCTGATGAGGTGGCTCATATAGAGGCAGCTCATAATGAGCTGGCTCATCTGGATCTACACTGTTTGCCCTCTACCATAATAGTTTAAACATACAGTCAAACCTTTCTTAAGGGGTCACTGTATTAAGGGGCCACCTGTCTTTAGCAGCCACTTTTTTGGGTCCCTTACACCAAATACAGTGCAAATGAACCTGTATTAAGGGGTCACCTGTCTTAAGCAGCAGTTTTTGTGGGTCCCCTGGGGTGACCCTTTAAGACAGGTTTGACTGTATTTTATTTTATATCATTACAAACATACATGAAGTATGAAGACATTCAAAGGATCAGAACGGAAGCTAAAGCTTATCAAGTTCTTATCCTAAGAATCCCTCTAGCCTTTGAATTGTCAACGTGAAACATCTTGGACTATGCAATTTTTAGCTCGCCTGAACGAAAGTTCAGGAAGAGCTATTGTTGTCACCACGGCGTCCGCGTCCGCGTCAGCGTCGGCGTTCGAACTGGATGTTTTGGTTAAAGTTTTTTAAAGACCTATATCTCCTTAACCCATGGATGGATTCTTTTGATACTTGCACTGTAGCTAGATATTGGTCTAAGGTTTAACAGGGTACCACCCCCACCCCACTCTGTGACCTTGATGTCAAGGTCATGGACTTAGAAAGTTGGTGTTTTTTTTGGACTGGATGTTTTGGTTAAAGTTTTATAAAGCCCAATATCTCCTGAGCCCATGGATGGATTCCTTTGATACTTGCACTAAAGTTAGATATTGGTCTAAAGTTTTCCACCCCCCACCCCCCTCTGTGACCTTGATGTCAAGGTCATGGACTTAGAATATTGTCTTTTTATTGATTGGATATTTTGTTTAAAGTTTTTTAAAGACACATATCTCCTGAACCCAGAGATGAATTCTTTTTAGCTCGCCTGAACGAAAGTTCAGGAAGAGCTATTGTTGTCACCCCGGCGTCGGCGTCAGCGTCAGCGTCCGGATTGGATGTTTTGGTTAAAGTTTTTTAAAGACCTATATCTCCTTAACCCATGGATGGATTCCTTTGATACTTGGACTGTAGTTAGATATTGGTCCAAAGTTTAACAGGGTACCACCCCCAACCCCACTCCGTGACCTTTATGTCAAGGTCATGGACTTAGAAAATTGGGAGTATTTTTGGACTGGATGTTTTGGTTAAAGTTTTTTAAAGCCCAATATCTTCTTAACCCATGGATGGATTCCTTTGATACTTGCACTGTAGTTAGATATTGGTCCAAAGTTTAACAGGGTACCACCCCCACCCCACTATGTGACCATTATATCAAGGTCATGGACTTAGAAAATTGGGAGTATTTTTGGACTGGATGTTTTGGTTAAAGTTTTTTAAAGCCCAATATCTTCTTAACCTATGGATGGTTGGTTGGTTGGTTGATTTGATGCTTAACGTCCACGGTAAACAACTAAGGTCATGTCGGGACGGCCAGTTAACCTAACCACACTATTCCTGGGCAGGCTTAGACCTCCTAAGCGGTTAACCAGTACTAAGTGCACATACTTTCGCCAGTAACTGACAACTGCCCTTCTTGAATCAGCGGAAGGAGAAACGAAAGTATGTGGCCAGACTGGGATTCGAACCCAGGACCTCTGACTTACGAGTCAGGTGCCCTACCGATTGCGCTACCCGGCCAGGCAACCTATGGATGGATTCCTTTGATACTTGCACTGTAGTTAGATATTGGTCCAAAGTTTTCCAAGGTACTACCCCTACCCCCCTCAGTGACCTTGATGTCAAGGTCATGGACTTAGAAAATTGTCTTTTTACTGATTGAATGTTTTGGTTAAAGTCTTTTAACCTGAACCCAGCGATGAATTCTTTTTATATTTGCACTTTAGTTAGATATTAGTCCAAAGTTTTACAGAGGACTACCCCACCCCGCTCATTGAACTTGATGTCAAGGTCAGGGACTTTGGAAATTTGGTCTTTATTAAAGTTTTCTAATCGCATACTGATTCATAATGTGTAATAGAGATTTAGTGTTCACTTGAACTGATGTTAGACACTTTTTTGAGTTTTTACACACTATATATTTACCCCACTGGATGACCTTGAAGTCAAGGTCATTGACTTAGAATTTTATCTTAAAGATTTTGGTTAAAGTTTTATATTTATGAAGACATAATTTCACAGTGCCATGATGGACTCAGTTGAAAGTTATACTTGGACTGATGTTAGATAATGGTTCAAGGTTTACATACATCCTAGCCCCCCCCCCCCCCCCCCCCCCCCCCCCCCCCCCCCCCCCACCCCACCCCCACCTTTCAGTACTTTGACCTCAAGCTCATGGACTTTGAAATTTCATGTGGATTTTTTTTAATTTTAATTTTATTTTAAGACTTATTTCTGAGATAGCTTTTGTTACTAAATGTGTTGTCATTACGGACATGCTTGCCTGAAGTTTTATGCATAGCAGTCCACACCACCAAAGCGACTGTGTGATGGGCAAGCACCTATTCAGGCGAGCTATGCTGTCAGACGACAGCTCTTGTTATATTTGCACTGTAGTTAGATCTACAGAGTACTACCCCAACCCCGCTCAGTGATCTTGATGTCAAGGTCAGGGACTTAGGAAATTTTTGTCTTTTTTAAAGTTTTGTAATTGCATACTGATTCATAATGCTTTGCAGAGATTTAGTTTATACTTGAACTGATGTTAGACTCTTTTTTTGAGTTTTTACAAAATACCTTATACTTACCCCACTGGGTGACCTTGAAGTCAAGGTCATCGACTTAGAATTTTGTTTTAAAGATTTTGGTTAAAGTTTTATATTTATGAAGACATACTTTCACAGTGCCACGATGATGGACTCAGTTGATACTACTAATACTTGGGCTGATGTTAGATAATGGTTCAGATACATACTAGCCCCCCCCCCCCCCCCCCCCCCCCGGCAGTTTTTTATTTTTTTTATTTTAAGACTTATTTCTGAGATAGCTTTTGTGTTTTCATTTTGGACATGCTTGCATGAAGTTTTATGCATAGCAGTCCACATAGCCCATGGACTTTGAAATTTCATTTCATTTTTTCTATTCTAATTTTATTTTAAGACTTATTTCTGAGATAGCTTTTGTTTATAAATGTGTTTTCATTATGGACATGCTTGCATTAAGTTTTATGCATAGCAGTCCACACCACCATAGCGGCTGAGTGATGGGCAAGCACCAATTCAGGCGAGCTATGCTGTCAGGCGACAGCTCTTGTTTTTAATTTTGCTGACATATTTTATTTCATCTACTTTTTGATGGTTAAACAGTTAAATGCAATTATAATAATTAACCCTAAATGTTGAGACACGTTGACTGATTGCTGTACGAACAGTTTGTTTGAAATGGTTGATATGTATCAGAAAGGTGATGGCAAACCTTTGAACAGTGAAGACCCTGATCAAACCCCTTCAGGACCAGTCTGATCTGAGTCTGTGCTGAGTACTCGACCACTTCATTCTTAAGAAAAGTTCTCTTACTTGCATGCTCTGGGTTCAGATTGTCTGGCTCAGCACAATTTGCTAAAATGTGAGCCGCACTCGACAAAACAAACAAAGTGGCATGTGTGCCCAGCAAAGCTTCAGATCAGCCTGTGCAACGGCCCAGTCTGATCAGTCTTTGCTGTGCACTAAGGGCGTAGCTAAGAATCTAAGCTACCTCCATGCGGACAGCGAAGATTCTGATCAGACTGGGTGGATGCCTGGGCTGATCTGAGTCTTCACTAGGTGCACGTCACTTTGTTGGTTTTGTCGTGTCACAGCTCATTTGTAGTTTCTCACCTTCTGGGAGCCTTAGTGGCTTACTGGGTTAGGAGCTGGCCTATTGGTCTGGGTTTAGATATCCCCAGATGCAGAAATTTAAATGGGAATGAGATTCCATTGCACACATTCTTTCATTATCAGCCTTCAGTCAGGTTGATGTGACTAAAATAGGGTTGACAGTTTTGTCGTAAAACCACAGCTTATCCTGCAAGAAGTTGAAGATCATGTGGTCTGCTGTTCTGACTGTCAAAATGATAAAAGTTGAGAAGCTGCTTGGATAATTATATCCACATGACTTGCCATGTTCGTCAATTTTGCAGATACCTCATTTAGTAGTGAAAAATCTCTTTGTGAGAATGCCTGACAGGCAAGACAGTGTTCTGCAGAATTTTTGTTCAGGGCCTGGATGTTCAAAGCTTAAACTGTCATTAGTTAACAATATGTTTAAATGTTTATCATTTGCTAAACAAACTAAATGATAATTTTTTGCTGTAAAAATGTAAATAGCTTTTGCACTGCAAAAGCTACTCATATTTTTTCTGTAAAAGACACCAGTGTAGTTAATATCATCTCCGCTAGAACAGGTAGACATAGGTTACTAAATGACACATAACTAGCTATAGCTCGTTAAGCTAAGGATGCTTTAAACAACTGGGCCCTGTTCTTTTGCATCTTCTGCAACAGTAGGGAGGACATGTTAGTGTGCTTATCAGGCATGAAAAGTATCTGATATGCACCTTAATAATAAAGCATGTGCACTTATTTTGGCAAATTGTTACATTCAGTTTTTGCTGAAATCTATCGGTTGAACACTTTAGGTGCAGTTCAGTTTAATCAGTAATTCATAAATTTAAAAAAAACTAAAAAAAACAACAACATTTGTTGGAGGAAAAATACAACAGTAAGAAGACACTTCTTTTTTTCAAGTTTTATTTCATTCCCCTCCCACTGTTAAGTATCTGGAGATAGTTATGTTTCACAGATTTGCGACTAGAATATATGAATTATGAATACCGTAATCGCCCCATTTACCGCACATGCCCCTATAACCGCACACCAAGGCCATTTCCGGAAAAAATGCACAAGCACACACTGCTGTTTCCTTTTGAAACTCACAAAAATGCATCAAGTTCAACTTACCATTACTGTTTCAACAGCAACAGTGTTTTCAGTTTTGTTTTCCCGACGCAATGTGCTAAGAGAGCACTCTGTCGGTCTAAATGTCAATCGGGCATCCTCGCCGATATTTACGAAGTTGGCTGAAGTGTTATGATGTGTACGAGTGCGAACAGCGGACTCGGATCAGCTTAAACATCTGCGCCGTCTGATTAGCGTCTGTCTGCATCAACAATGGGAATGTACATGTTTATCCGAGAAGGATCGAGCTTACGAAGTTATGAGGTTGCGGGGATGGGCAGGCTGAACTGAGTCTTTGCCTTTCGTACATGCGAAAAGGTGCCATTTCTCAAGAGCAATTCTTGTCATATATAGCGAAAATGTGCACGTGCGCCAAAGCGCATTGGGAAAGATACATGAACGACAGATGAGAAACTCGGGTTTCAAAAGAAATAAATTATCATAATGACAAACTCTTGTTTCCTGACAAAATCAGTCTGAATACATGCGCAAACTGAACAAAGCAACCAGCCTGCGTATATGCATGGTCTGTGCATTTAAACAAAGTTCGCGGTAGCCATAGGATAGCTTTATCATTGGCATACCTGGCCCATGGGCCTCAAAGGGCCTCAGGACACATTCAATCAGCAAACACCCGCATCATACAGTGCATTTGCGAACATTGACCAGTCTAACAAATCTCCAGGGTTCTCCGATAGTTTGCAAAATAATTGTTTTAAGATGCCCAGACTGGTCTAAGGCTTTGCTGTTTGCACATGTAATACGGTACCTTTCTCATGACACATAGCCAATATTTCTGCACCCTTGTACGTAATATAGGACAGACAGAAATAGGGAAGATCAAAAGGACCGCATCTTCCAGAATTAGAATGTGTGTGTTATTAATAGAAGCCCATGAATTTAAAGCAGACCGCTTGTGGTGAATGAATAGCCAGAGCACTGACAAACTTACCTGACGTGTTTAAACAATTTCATATTAGGTCATCGTAAATGTGTTGAAATACTTTCCTTTCTTTCGGAATATTTATTTGGAATATTGAAGAAGGATGAAGAGAATGAAATAAATGCATTATGAGGACATATTTAATACTGAGAGGTATGAGATATAATTTGCGACTTGACATGAGATCGTTTTTCTCTCGGAAATTGGCAATTCAAATAGTTCGAACACTAAATATTTTCATGACACTTCGAACACCCCGATCAGTATTGCCGACTATTTCGACTATTCGTTTGTTGTTTTTTTCGTTCTGAGTGTGCGGTAATTAAAAACATTTTTAACCACACCTTTTTGTTGCAATTTTGAAAAAGTTAAGCGCACCGTGCTGTAAATGGGGCGAATACGGTATATGATTTCTGACAACTGTAAATGAGCCATGACACAACAAAACCAACAAAGTGGATATGTGCCCAGCGAAAACACAGATCAGCCTGGGCATCTGCCCAGTCTGATCAGACTTTGCTGTCGGCATGGAGCTAGCTCAGACCCTTAGCTACATGTTAAGCACAAAGAGAAAACTCTGACCAGACTACCTGGCTGTCCCAGGCTGACCTGAGTCTTCCCTGGCACACATGCCACTTTGTTGGTTTTGTTGTGTCGGCACTCAAATGTTGTTTCAAACGAAATCTTCAATTTGAAAAAAAAAAATTCTCTGTTTGCTGTGCTCCTGCTCAAACTTTTCAGGTAGGTTAGTAAGTGTAATCATTAGGTGTCAGATTTATGGGCTAGTGCTGACCATTATCAGACTGCTTCTTGTGTAGACATAGATCAGACTCTTCATTAGGGTCAGTCTGATCTAAGTCTGCACAAGAAGTTGTGCAGACTTAGATCAGATTGCCCCTAATAAGCAGTCTGGTCATTGTCTATTTCGTTTGTAATCCACCTCACCACTGGTTAATTGTTTGTTGCCAAATTTGACAAGATGTAAATAAAAAATCTCTTGCTCTCAAAGGCAAAATAAAAGAAACTTTTGGGTAGGGCTGAAATTAGTGGGCAGGTAGGGGCACGGCGAAAATTTTTTGCGGAAGGCCTAAATTCTTCAATTATTCTCAGAACGGACTACAACAGCTTAAATGAGGTGTGCCAAAAAACAAAAGAGGTTTTGTTTCCAATGTCTCAGCTAATCATGACGTATATGGATACATGTCCCTCTTGTTATACCATTTTAACAAAGGAGAACAACTTTGACATTCTGTTTGCTTCCATGACTGATATTGCCCTTTCATAATGGAGTCTACTCTGTAAGGAAAGACTTTGCCCCTACAGCAGAAAATCCTTTAATTTGATAGTTGATGCCCACAGAAAAGGTAGGCAAAAAAAAGCCATGATACAACAAAACCAACAAAGAGGCATGTGCGCCCAAATGACACTCATATTAGCCTGGGCATGCATGCAGTCTGATCAGAGTCTTTGCTGTCCGCATGAAGCTAGCTTAGACCCCTTGCTACCCTTTAAACCAGCAAAAACTCTGATCAGACTTGGTGGATGCCCAGGCTGATCTGAGTCTTTGCTGGGCAGACCTGCCACTTTCTTGGTTTTCTCAAGTTGCAGCATGAAAGAAAATGACAGAATAGCCTAGCTTCACTTCGGATAGCAACAATTTTGTTCAAAAATTAACTGGCATATCTACATCTCAGAGTGTGATACTCATGTATCCTATGTATCTAAGTCCTTGGAGTAATTTTTTCACCTTTGATAATAGATCCTTTTTGGAAGGTTTTCATTGTTCAGGAAAGCAAACAGGAAGTCACAAAAGTTGTTTCCTTTCATAAAAATGGTGTATAAATATGGACATGTATCCACACACCTTTATAAAAGCCAGACTCAGTATTGACAACAGTGCTCCATACAAGAAGGGGCCACAGGGAAATTTTCCTTATTTTTCCATAAAAACATAGGTTGTGACCTCTCATTAGAACTGTCTTGCCAAGACTGTTCTAATGAGGGACAACAACAATAAAAATAGTCATCAGAGGAGATGGCAAACCCCCCGATCTAAGGCCCCCTGCGCCTTGCTAAACAGGGTGCACTTCAGAACACATATAAGTAGTATACTGTCATTCTTTTATGCTCCTTATTGACATTATTTGTTTAACACATGCATGATTATCTAACACTCAGACCAAAACAGTATGCCAGATTGCTAAAAAGAGGTAAAATCTCAAATAGCAACCATGTAGACAATGCATTGCATATGACACATTCAACATGTCAAAATGTGTGAATAAAATGTATTGCATATGATATGATGCATTCAACATTGCAAAATGTGTGAATAACTTCTAAAGTACAAGCCCTACAAATCTAATTTTGAGCTCTCTAGGAAGTGAATTTGAACAAAGAATCCAAATCTGATTTTTAGCTCACCTGAGCCAGCGGCTCCGGGGGAGCTTATAGGATGGTAAGGCTCCGTCGTCGTCCGTCGTCCGTCCGTCCGTCAACAATTTCAAACAACTTCTCCTCTGAAACCGCTGGGCCGATTGTAACCAAATTTCATATAAAGCCTCCTGGGACCTTAGGAACGAAAAGCTGTTCAAACGGTCCTGGTCACTTGACCAACATGGCCGCCATGCCCATATATGGTAAAAACCTGAAGAAATCTTCTTCTCCAGAGCCAATAGGCGGATGGCCTTGAAACTTGGTATGTAGCATCGGGTACGCGAGTACTACCAAGATTGTTCAAATTATGACCTTGGGTTGACCTTGACCTTTTTTACGGTAAGGTCAAATTTGCTTCCTTATGCTTTTATATGGCAAGATGCTACAACATAAGATATCTTGGAAACTGTTGACGATTTTGGACTAAAAATTGGTATCTACAGTCATCTTAATGACTACATGAAGATTTACGAGTATAAGAGGTCAAGGTCATTCTTTGACCTTTGACCCAGAACTCTCATATTTTGACAATTTCAAACAATCTCCTCAAAAACCACTGGGCCAATTGTGACCAAATTTAATATAGAGCCTCCAGGGGTTGAGGGAATGAAAAAATTTTCTAACGGTCATGGTCACATGACCAACATGGCCACTATGCCCATATATGGTAAAAACCTTTAAAAACCTTCTTCTCCAGAACCAATTAACCGATGGCCTTGAGACTTGGTATGTAGCATTGGGTACTTGAGTACTATCAAGATTGTTCAAGTTATGACCTTGTGTTGACCTTGACCTTTTTTAGGGCAAGGTCAAATATGGGAAAATCCTAGAACATGAGATTTCATGGAAACTTTTGAAGAATTTGGCACAAAAATTGGTATATACAGTTGTCTTAATGAGGTCATGAAGAATTATGCGTACAAGAGGTCAAGGTCATTTCTTGACCTTTGATCCAGATTACTCATATTTTGACATTGGTAACCATTTCCTCAAAAGTCAAAGGGCCAATTGTAAACACATTTCATATATAGCCTCCAGGGGTTGATTGAATAAAAATTTGTTCAAACAGTCGAGGTCACATGACCAACATGGCCGCCATTACCACTTATGGTATAAACCTTTAATATGTTTCTTCTCCAGAACCAATACACCTATGGCCTTGAACCTTGGTAAGTAGCATGGAGTACTAGAGTACCACCAAGAGTGTTCAAATGATGACCTTGGGTTTACCCTGACCTTTATTGCGGCATGGTCAAATATGGGAAAATGCTAGAACATAAGATTTCGTGGAAAGTTCTGAAGATTTTAGCCTAAAAATGGTATATTTGGTTGTCTTGATGAGTACATGAAGATTTATGAGTACAAGCAGTCATGGTCATTCTTTGACTTTTGACCCAAGACTCATATTTTGACAATTTCAGACATGATAAGAAAAAGCCACGTTGCCAATTGACCAGGTGAGCGATTCAGGGCCTCATGGCCCTCTTGGTTTTTTTTTTTTTTGGGGGGGGGGGGGGGGGGGGGGGGGGGTCGCTTGCAGAGTCAGATAGAGTTAGGAACACTAATAGGATGTCATGGGGCATAATCATCAAAATTCTAAAAGGTATAAGGGTATTAATATTGCGGAGCAGGCCAGGGTTATACAGATATGGAGCAGAGACACAAAACTGCAGCTCAAACTCCCAAAGGGAAATAACTCGGAAAGTATGAAAGCAAGAGTTGTCATTCTTGTATGAAACAAACTGTCATGTCATGATCTGATCTCCATATCTGTTAAGTATCATGAAAAAAATTCAAAGGGTATTCAAGTTAAAACCATCAAAGGGAAATAACTCAAACAGTTAGAAAGCAAGAGTTGTCATTCTTGTTCGCTACACATCAGCATGACCTGTTCTACATATCTGTGAAGTATCATGAAAATATTTTAAAGGGTATTCAAGTTATGGAGCGGACACGAAATCACACCTTAAACCATCAAGGGGAAATAACTCAAAAAGTAAGAAAGCAAGAGTTGTCATTCTTACTCGCAGCATATCGTCCTGACCTGTTCTACATATTTGTGAAGTATCATGAAAATATTTCAAAATGTATTCAAGTTATAGAGCGGACACGAAATCACACCTAAAACCATCAAGGGGAAATAACTCAAAAAGTAAGAAAGCAAGATGTTGTCAATCTTGTTTGCGACACATTGTCATGACCTGCTCTACAAATCTGTGAAGTATCATGAAAATATTCCAAAGAGTATTCAAGTTACAGAGCGGACACGAATCTGCCAGAAATTCACCAAAGGGGAGATAACTAAAAAATTACAAAAGCAAGAGTTACCATTCTTGCAGGCGACACATGGCCATGACTAGTTCTACATAACTTTGAAGTATCATGAAAATATTCCAAAGGGTATTCAAGATATGGAGAGGACAAGAAAATGTTTATGGACGGACAGACTGACGGACAAACGGACGGACGCCAGGCTAATCGCTATATCCTCTGAACCTTGCGGTTGGGGGATAAAAATGAACATACATTTTCCATGAGAAATAAGAAAAATTTTCTCTGAATTATCTCTGTTACCCCTTCTTATCTGGATTTCTGTCATACACTTTTACAAAAGCCGGAATCAGTATTGACAAGACAATATATATACATCTTAACAGGCAACTTTAACAATGTAACAAGTGGAATAATTTAAAAGCTCATATTTACAGGTAGCAAACACTTCAGATATATCTGCTTTTGTTCATACATAATCCACTAACAGACATTATTCAGGCAGTTTAGACAAACACCATTAAACATAATTTCAAAATGCCCTCCAACAAATGATCACAGAAAGGCAAAAAATTCCATTTTTCACTACATCAACATATACATCAGGTATGTATGAAAAGAAGGAGGAACTTTAAATGTTTTAAGAGGTCACAGATGATGACTCCTTCCTTGTGCTTTGTCAGCGGACTTTGAACCTACTTTGACATAAATGGAACCCCCTATGAAGGTAGTCGCAGTGTGAGAATATGCTGTTCATGCAAATGGGCTGAGGTCTATGAAATACCAGC
Source organism: Ctena decussata (assembly GCA_963989385.1). Taxonomy (NCBI): domain Eukaryota; kingdom Metazoa; phylum Mollusca; class Bivalvia; order Lucinida; family Lucinidae; genus Ctena; species Ctena decussata. The sequence continues at coordinate 1,117,740 of OZ022501.1, read as the reverse complement.
ACAGAATAAGACACACTGACCTACAAATAGCCTCATACTGTTTGTTGGTCACAATGATCTATATTTCATGGGCCAGTGGTTCTGCCTTGTACATGTATCTCCCATAACACTAAATGAGTCTATATCATACTTGGGATAGTGGGTCACTCCCCCAAGTTCCAAGTATGATGCAAAGCCTTCAAGTGGTGTTTGAGCAGCATGGTAAACTCACTGAATCATGAAGTATAGGCCATTAAGTTTCAACTCCCCGTTTTATTAAAATCTTGAACAGCAACAATTAATTTTTATCCGATTTAACAAAGAACAGAAAAAACTGACTCATCAAACATGTAGTAGCTGTATTTAATATCTTGAGCTTACTGGTCAACTGGCTCTAGTATGTTTTGCTTAAATACTTCAATAAGTATGAACATGAAGGGTATGTTTTGCAGATAATTTTGGAATGTGTACCCTGATTAACCTGCCTCAGCCATAGCAAGTGTACATACTGCTAACTCGTCAGATATTACCATAACAAACCACCCTTAACAGGACCCCCAAATTGTTGAAATGAGCAATCGGTAAATTTTTGGAATGTGGAAACATATATCGGAGTAAATGTACAAATAAAGCCGTAACTTTGAAAATAAGTAAAATAGCAACACAGACAGCAAAATGTACAGATGGACGGATAATGGAAAACTGGCTATTATCATTAAATATTTTAGCTAATGGCTCTCGTGAGCTAAAACGGCTTATCATCAAATTAGCACAAACAAAATATTTAGCACGAAACCTGCTCATTGATTGAGCTCTAATTCTGATTCTTATTCGGACAGAGTTGGTTGAAATGAGGTCAGAGGCAGGTTTGCTTCCAAGTGACTTGAAAAACATACATCAGACTATGTATAGAAGCTGGAGAAAAATGTTTTCAAAACTGCTTAAGAGCAGACCTGATTGCAGGAAAACATGAATGGCATGAAAATCAAAACATGTAAATGAGAGCTCTTTCTGTTGTCACGGGCACTGGAAACTGCTCATTCTTCCACCTCCTCCCGGTGAGCAGGGGGCAACGGATAATACATGACCACGGATGTTCCCCGTTATACGGCTAACAGAAGGTTAATACAAACTGCTCAAAATATTTGCGCTAATTCGATGAGCAGGGTTTCTGAAATCTATAGAAATTTCCTGCGCTGTTCGGATGGCTTTTTTTCGCTGTTTTGATGAGCACTTTCACTAATTTGATGAATCACCGCTAAAACTGCAAGTATTACTCGCAGAATATATCAAATATTGCATGTGTAAGGTCTTTTGTTTACTGCAGTTGACTAATGACGGCACATCCATATAATGTTACACCTTGTATTTATTTAGTTTTTTTTTTTTTTTTTAGGAATTACGAATCCACCAAAATATCCAAAGGTTTGTTTCTAAAAACTGCCAACATGATCTGCTGCCACCAAAAAGAATTGTTTTTTAGTAAGCTTAAACTATATAAATAAACAAGAGGGCCATGAGGCCCTGAATCGCTCACCTGAACAATTGGCAAGGTGGCTTATACTTATCATGTCCGAAATTGTCAAAATGTGAGTTTTGGGTCAAAAGTCAAAGAATGACCATGACCACTTGTACTCATAAACCTTCATGTACTCATTAGACAACCATATATACCATTTTTAGGCCAAAATCTCCAAAACTTTCCATAATTTCTTATGGTCTAGCATTTTCCCATATTTGACCATGCCGCAAAAAAGGTCAAGGTAAACCCAAGGTCACCATTTGAACAGTCTTGGTGGTACTCTAGTACTCCATGCTATTTACCAAGTTTCAGGGCCATAGGTGTATTGGTTCTGGGGAAGAAAAATATTAAAGGTTTATCCCGTAAGTGGTAATGGCGGCCAAGTTGGTCATGTGACCTGGACCGTTTGAACAAATTTTCATTCAATCAACCCCTGGAGGCTCTATATGAAATGTGTTCACAATTGGCCCTTTGGCTTTTGAGGAAATGGTTGAAAATGTTAAAATATGAGCAATCTGGATCAAAGGTAAAAAAATGACCTTGACCTCTTGTACTCATAGTTCTTCATGAACTCATTAAGACAACTGTATATACCAATTTTTAGGTCAAAATCTTCATAACTTTCCATGAAATCTTATGTTCTACCATTTTCCCACATTTGACCTTGCTGCAAAAGGTCAAGGTCAACACAAGGTCATAATCTGAACAATCTTGATAGTACTCAAGTACCCAATGCTACTTACATAGTCTCAAGGCCATCGGTCAATTGGTTCTGGAGAAGAAGATTTTTAAAGGTATTTACCATATATGGACGTGGCGGCCATGTTGGTCATGTGTCCAGGACCATTAGATAATATTTTCATTCCATCAACCCCTCGAGGCTCTATATTAAATTTGGTTTCAATTGGCCCAGTGGTTTTAGAGCAGATTGTTTGAAATTGTCAAAATTTGAGAGTTCTGGGTCAAAGGTCAAAGAATGACCTTGACCTCTTGTGCTCAAAAACCTTCATGTACTCATTAAGATGATTCTATGTACCAATTTTTAGGCCAAAATGTTCAAAACTTACCATGAAATCTCATGTTCTAGCATTTTCCCATATTTGACCTTGCCGTAAAAAAGGTCAAGGTCAACCCAGGGTCATAATTTGAACAATCTTGATAGTACTTGAGTACCCAATGCTAAATACCGAGTTTCAAGGCCATCGGTCTACTGGTTCTGGAGAAGAAGATTTTTAAAGGTTTTTACCATATATGGGCGTGGTGGCCATGTTGGTCATGTGACCTCGACCGTATGCACAAATTTTCTTCCCTCAACCCCTGGACGATCTATATGTAATTTGGTTACAATTGGCCTAGTGGTTTTTGAGGAGATTGTTTGATATTATCAAAATATGAGAGTTCTGGGTCAAAGGTCAAAGAATGACCTTGACCTCTTGTACTCATAAATCTTCATGTAGTCATTAAGATGACTGTATGTACCAATTTTTAGACCAAAATCTTCAACAGTTTCCAAGATATCTTATGTTGCAGCATTTTGCCATATAAAAGCATGAGTAAGCAAATTTGACCTTACCGTAAAAAAGGTCAAGGTCAACCCAAGGTCATAATTTGAACAATCTTGGTAGTACTCGTGTACCCGATGCTACATACCAAGTTTCAAGACCATCGACCTATTGGTTCTGGAGAAGAAGATTTTTTCAGGTTTTTACCATATATGGGCATGGCGGCCATGTTGGTCGTGTGACCAGGACCGTTTGAACAACTTTTCGTTCCTAAGGTCCCAGGAGGCTCTATATGAAATTTGGTTACAATCGGCCCAGCGGTTTCAGAGGAGAAGTCGTTTGAAATTGTGGACGGACGACGGACGGACGACCGACGGACGACGGACGCCGGAGCCTTACCATCCTATAAGCTCCCCCGGAGCCTCTGGCTCAGGTGAGCTTATAAAGAATAACTTGATCATTTAAGATGGTGGGTACACTGTCACGGGAAGCAACACTGTCATCTTCATTTTTGCATCCTCAAAGGGGATCAGCTCTTAAAGGACAGAATTCTTTCTGTTTAGAGTATTCCTCATTTCTAAGGACTTTGTTTTTGTTGCCCAGATACGAAAACAGGACGTCACAAAAAGTTGTTCCCATTTGTGAAAATGGCAGAAAAAGATGGAGGTATAGCAATACACGTTAGTTCAAATTACCATCAAATAAACTTCTCATTTTTTCTCATCATTCACAAGCCACATCACAAGACTTCTCACATGAGCAGGCTGATAGCCTTCCAATAGTAGCTGATGATCATGGTCACTTCATAGAAGAGATAAGCAAGGGCTATGAAAAAAATGATTTGGTGAGTCAGAGCATGTACATGTATCATACTCTTTACCATATGTACTCATAAATTTCAGACAATCTAGCCATTTCAATCTAAATATCTTTTTATGTATAAGGGGATAAACTACAGTCAAACCTGCTTATGTGGTCACCTCTATTAAGGGGTCGCCTGCCTTTAGCAGCCACCTTTTCTGGGTCCCTAGAACCAAAATACAGTGCAAATGAACCTGTATTAAGATGAAGGGGTCACCTGTTTTAAGCAGCCAATTTTTGGGCTTCCCTTGGGTGACCCCTTAAGACAGGTTTGACTGTATTGGCAATTAGGGCCTGATAGCTCAAAACGAACAATGTCATTCATTTACGAGATGTTCATTTTCCAAATTTATTGTATATAAAAACTCTGCCATTTTTCGATGAAAAAAATGTGAGAAGCTTTCGCTTTTTCAGCAAAAAATATTAGCTCCTTTTTGTGAGTACTAGAAGACATAACATATCCTTGACTAACAACTTCATTGAGCTAACAATGCTTTGAACTGAAGTTTATCAGTAACTGTCTTCACTTTCATCCCAGGCACTTTTGTCCAAATATGAAGGGTAAACAGGGTAGCTGACATGCTCATCTGACTACACAGTGTATATACTGGAAAACAATATAAAAGCCTGCAGTAGCACAGCTGGACTGAAGCCTTGAGACCCATAAGGTTCTGAGAAACATGGGTTTCAAGGCATGTTGATATGTCAGTTGTTGAAATTCTTATGAGCGCCTTTATATTCTGAAGTCTGGCTGCTTTCGTGATCTGTCTTACACAATCTTGTGCCACTGAAGACTCCTGATCTACCATATTAGTCAAAGGCTCATCAGAACTATGCACTTTGAAACAGACAAATACACTTCCTTGGTTTCAGACACCATTTTTACAAAGGAGGCAATTAAAGTAAGTAAAGTGTCACAGCTTTTACACCATTTTTTTAATGGGGACTCTATCTATTGCACTAAATGAACAGAGCTGCTTTTGAATGTTAATTCTGAGACCTTATTTCTTATATCTCCATAACAACATACCTTGTGGCCCCTCATTAGAGCTGCCACAGCAAAGCACTTCTAATGAGGGCTCACAATATTTGAGACGCGGCATGGTTTTTTTGCTTGGTTGATTTGATGCTTAACGTCCACGGTAAACAACTATGGTCATGTCGGGACGGTCAGTTAACCTAACCACACTATTCCTGGGCAGGCTTAGACCTCCTAAGCGGTTAACCAGTACTAAGTGCACATACTTTCGCCAGTAACTGACAACTGCCCTTCTTGAATCAGCGGAAGGAGACGCGGCATGAGAAAACCAACAAAGTGGTTGTGCACCCAGCGCAGACTTGTATCAGCCTGAGCTTCCACCCAATCTGATCAGACTCTTTGCTAAGCACTTAAAGGGTAGCTAAGGGTCTAAGCTACCTCCATGCGGACTGCCAAGACCCTGATCAGACTGGGCAAATGCCCAGGCTGATCTGAATCTGCACTGGGCGCAAAATCATTTTGTTGGCTTTGTCATGTCGCCGCTCAATTATGTTTCCATGGTGATTTAGTATAAATTGTCTCATAATCAGTACATCAAAAACAACTATCTGTAGCTTTGAACTGAAATCAAACACTTCACTATAAAACAACAAACTCCTCTGATTCTGATAATGATGACATAATTCTCTGTCCATTCTCATCAACTCTGACATGTCTAATTCTCAGAACTCTGTCCTCACTGACTGTCATGCTGTCAAAGTCAGCAACATTTAGTTTACTGCCTCGTCCCTCTGAGAACACAAACATTGGGTACGGCCCTCCTCCTTTGGCTGGCTTTATCATCTAGAAACGAAATAAACATCAGTAACTGAAAGTGAATTTTACAGAATATAGACAACAGACATGGAACCCCTACTGCCTCTTCCAACTAGATGTTTAAATCTTAACTTCAGGAAGAAACTAATTCATTTTAGGAACTACAACTTTGCATCAATGAAATATATCGTTTTTATCCTTGAGTATTATACTAATAGTATTCTAATACACTTTGCAGTGTTTTCCAGCAAACAAGGAAAGGCAGGGTTTTAAGAAATAGTGGGAGTACAGTCCGACAGGAAAAAGCATCATGCTTACCATGTTTTTGGCAGACACTGAGAAGATATCCCAAATAGCTTCACAGATGATAATTTGGTCAGTATACACATTTTTTATTTGAACGGATCTCCCAAATGGCTCGTAAATAAGAACAAATTTCATGATTGCAGGGTTACTGCATACAGTTGTCCCTCATGTACTGATGCAATTACTGAGAAAGTGCAGGCAACAAGAAATAGTAAACATACATATACAATCAAAAAAAACAAAAAAAATTGTAACTTAAAAAAATGGTTCCTAGTAAATGCTTTGTTCATGTGGTATGGTTTTGAAGAATATTGTTTAGCCCTAAGAAAATGAAATTTTAAAAAAGCATGCATCAAAAAAGCCATGCACAACTACCCCAATGAAACAAAACTTATGTTGAAATGATGAAACTATGGATGTCATCAATTGCATACAGTGCTCAGGGATCAAGCTACAGGGAGACTAGGGAGAAATAGTCGCCTTGGAGGATCAAACTTCTCCCTGTTCTGAGCTGAAGGAGAATTTTAAATGTATAGATTACATAGGCAAGGATGAAAGATGCGCATAAACTTCTCCATAAAATCAGAAAAACTTCTCCTTCATTCATATCTCTAGCTTGATCCCTGGTGCTCATATAATGTATCTGTCATATACTGTAATTCTCTTCCAAGAATATTAGCCATTCTGCACCTCTGATAACATACCTGAGTTGTCTGTTCTATCAGCCTGTCAAAGTCTGCCCTAGTTTTACAGTAAAAGCCTAGAGTTCCACTGGGATCCATTTTACTGATTGAGATCTTTCTTGGGGTGAAACAATGGAATGACTACAATGTAAGAAAAACACTTTTCAGCAAAATATACAGCTCCAGATCAATGAAAATTATGCTATAATATACAATTTATAGAGGATCTTACACCAGTGGTCATTTCATTTGAAATTTAGGAAAAAACCCGAGGCCAGTTTCATAAATGTCATATGAAATGACCATGAGTGTAAGATTCTGTTTATCATATGACCCTTTAAAATTTGATTTTTTTTTGCCTGCAAGACGAACATTATTTCAATAATAATGCATTGATGACACAGATATTGTCAATGATGTTGGGTGTATGTGCCAAAGTGTTATTACATGTGTGGTCATACGATTTTTATGACACAACATTATCCACTGAATAACAGCATCATATGAAAAACATGTATTGTAGAACCTCATTAATATCGCCTTATTTCATTTTAAGAAGCCCTTGAAAAAATACTAAGGCCCATCTGTAGATAGTAAGTACTGTAAAACTAGCAAGCTATAGAATGATGCATGACTGTATGAGTTTTATCAGACACTGTCACGAAACTGGAACAAACACTGTTACACTTTATAATTTTAATTGAGATGTTTATGTCATTGTATGAAATATGGTAAGCTAAAGACAAAAGGCAAAAATTTCAGCAGTTTTTCCACAGTCAATCACCTCTAGTCAACATTTTGGCTTATTAGGCCTTTCTCAATACTAGTTTCACAAACCTCTACATCATGATTCTTCTGCTGATTCCATGATAGCAAAAAAATTACCATATAATCAACTGACTGTTACAGCGTTTGAAGCCAAGTCAGGACTAAAGTCTTGGTATTGCATAAAAGGCATTTACTTGCTTCTCAGTGGCTGACCTACAATCACTGAATTTCTATTCACAGATAAAATTCTAAGCTGACTGAACACATACCTGTATTTTAAAATCTCTCTTGAGAACATCAACATAATCTTGACAGTAGTGAGGATCCATATATATCAACTTGTCACCTGAAGCCAGGAACAAAACAGAGTTACAAACATAATAATGAGCCAAGACATGACAAAACCAACAAAGTGGTCGTGCACCCAGAGCAGACTCAGATCAGCCTGGCCATCTGCCCAGTTTGATCAGACTCTTCGCTAAGAGCTTAAAGGGTAGCCAAGGGACTAAGCTACCTTCATGCAGACAGGGAAGACTCTGATCAGACTGGGCAGATGCCCAGGCTGATCTGAGTCGGCACAGGGTGCACAACCACATTGTTGGTTTTGTCCTGTCGCGGGGCATTTTATGTCTTCATAAAGCTCTCTCATATGAACTGCCTGAACAACATTTTCCTAAAGAATGAAGAAAGATGATCACACCATTACCATGGAAAACCACCTCTTCATATCTGGAGTTCAGCAGAATATGGAACTTGATACAGAAACAAAATTTATGACAATGCACTTATCAGCGTTCTTCCAAACTGGGAGATGTTGGAAGGACATTTTATTGTAATTTTTGCACACAAAATTCCTGAATTTGGATCTAAAATAACCTTTACAGGCCTACAATGAGTGATGTTTCTCAGTGTGGATGATGTCACCTGTATATGTTCACTTAGTTCTATGTCCACATCAAAATAATTTTGTGGAAAATATTGAATAATGTGGCTCTTCTTTCATATATTATTATATTAAATCAAAATACTATTTTCTTACCCTGAATTATCATGATTATTCAATGAGGTTGTCAGGAGCAAACACGAGCAACACAGTGTCATTAGAAAACCTAAGACAGGTTTTCTTATATAAATGAGTTACATTGCTTAAAAGATACCCAATTGCATCATTGGCGTGTGCTAACAGGTTAGACTCTGATCAGCCAGCACATCTATGCAGGAAGATCAGGGCCTTCACTACTGGCATGAATATTCTTTGAACCCTGGGAAATCTGCAGAGCAATAAAAGCATTGTAAACAACTGCATAATACCCCGCCTCTGCAAACCAGATTCCTTTTTTATGTTTTATATAGATTTTTTATTATATTTTGTACATGTATGTTACCTTGGGGCAGAGGCAGATACACCATGGTGGACAAAATTTAGCTTGTAACAGAATGCTCTATAGTAATATTACTTCGACCATTCATCAAGTTATTTCAAAGTGTAAAGGAAGTACAGACCAAAAAACCATTTCGAAGACATTTTAAAGCAAGGGCAGTAGGTCCTTCAAGTGGTATAAAAATTTGCCCATTAACAAGTGAGACACTCCTAAGACCAATGTATATGCCATGTTTGAAGTAAATCTGTCATTAAATACTGAAATTATCAAACGGAAACGAAGTCCTCACGGACAGAAGCACATACAAACTTACATGGGTGAACAAACACGTGGACAGCCAGCATAACTCCTGCCACAAATGTGCAGACTACTTTGATATCTACATACTCCCCTTCACACAACAACATTTCGATCTTACCTTGCCATCCTATGAAGTAAAGTGACCGTTTTGGTTTTCCTCCAATAATGCCTAAGCAACCATCTTGAGCCATTAAATTCTTGATACAGTCTGAATATATAGGATTGAACTCCTCACCGCCAAGTCTTACAGGAATTAAAATGATCACAGATTTATTCCAGTCTCCATGGAGACCATTTTGACTAGGTTTCTCACTCTCTGGAATATCAGTACTATAACTGTCCTCTCCAGAACTTGTTAGTGTTCGTGGTTTAGCTGTGCACATATCATAAATGTCTTGTTTGTACACTGCAATAAAAAGTACATGTGTTATCACAGGAGCTTGAAGTTCTAGCTTAGAAACATTTCTAAACCTTGTCATCCAAAGTGCCCAGTACAACACTGTACAATAATTTTTAAATGACATAGGGTCTTTCCGATTTTTGACATTTTGAATAGTTTTGCGGCCAAACTTCAAGCGCCTGTGGTGTAATTAAGACATACAGTTTTATAAACAGAGAAAATGTCCGGAATATGCCACATGGAGATATTGGATTCCCCTCCATCCTCAAATATGAACTTCATTTTGATGAAAAGTGTAGGAAAGTTAATAATCTGACAGCCGGGAAAGGCCTAGGTGCGATAAGCATCAATTTTGGCCTCAAAATTTCAGAGAAAATAAAATTTGAATATTTTCCTCAAAATTCCTTTACATGAATATGTGAGGGTACCTTATTTTCAAATCATATGTCGGTTTTCAAGTTCTGTCCATGACGTTGCCATGGTAACGCTCAAAACATGCTACATTTTCGCTTTTTTGCACATTTTAGCCAATTTTAATGTATTCAGACAAAAATTCTAATACCTCCACATTCGACAAACAACTTCATACTTTATCACACAATTTTATTACTAAACAGGAACTTTTATAAAAAGTTTTATGTTGTTTGTTGCATGTGGAGGCGCTTTTAAAAATAAAATAAGTCCTCCAGCCACGTGCGCCTTGCAATCTAAATAATTATCTAAGGCTGACAAAAGCCATTTTGAGCTTGACATTCTCTGAGAGTTCGATTAAGTAAGTCACTATGTAATTATATTTTTGTGAATCAATCCTAAAATACAGTTCGTTTCCGTTGTTAAGGTAATTGTGCCGTTGCCATGGTAACCATGATCATTTTTCATGATTTTTTGGCAAACAGTTTCATTTAAAAGATTCAAATTTTTTTGACTGTTTGACTTGGTTTCTTCTTGCTCGAGAGTTGAGGATTGAAATATCGAATTGCAAAGAGTACTCCTCTCGCACTAATGTGGTTGTCATGGTAACGAAGAACAAATAATCTTTTATTAGGCCAGTAAAAAGCCTTTAAACACCTATGTGTTTGGCTCCTTTTCAAAGTTTTATGTTGTTTCTCCTTTATCCTGACTTGAATAAAATAAAATGGATTCAATTCTGTTGCTTCCATGCTGTTGCCATGGTAACAAAGAGCCTTTTGTCGCTTTTTGACCAGTATTGTCAATTATGAACTGTTCAATATATATATTTTAAGCTTTCGTGTTCTTTCTTCTTGCTCGTGAACTGAGGGTTAATATCATCAATAGTCGTTCTTCTTTTGCATACATTTTCTCACTGGTATAATTATGACGTTGTCGGGGCTCCGCCATATTTTAATGTATCGACTATATACATAAAAGTATACATATTTTCCTAAATTGAGCAGAAAGAGGTATATGATGCTCAATTGTGAACATGAACCGTTTTCTTACGTCTCGTGAATGATGTATAAATTTTGTCTTTTTGTCGTAATCGTGCATGCATTTTGTACACATTGAGACAGAGAGAGAGAGAGAGAGAGAGGGGGAATTGGTGGTTGACTTGTTTGCCTTTTCAACAGTATTTCAGTCACAGTCCTACCAGGAATATGGAAAGGTGATAATAGAAGGCTTTGGTTTTGAGAGCGGAATGTGGGATTTGATTGTATTAATTCCTGATCATTGCCCATCTTTTTACTTTGGTATGCAATGGATCCCCGTTAACAATTGAAAAGATTGCCGTCTCCATCCTCCGGGAATCGAACCTGGGACCGCTAGATCAGCAAGCCAGTCCTTTACCCAATGAGCTATCGATCGAAGAGAGAGAGAGAGAATACATTTTCGCTTATAATGCAGCAACGTCACTGCTAATTACGGAAGCCGATAGGGGACATTTCACTTGACGGACTTAGACGTTATTTTACATTTTGAAGACGCTGGACACTTAGGCGTTATATTACACCTGACTGATATTTGAGACTTAAACATTTTAGTATACGTGGAAAATGTTGGACTGGAAATCAAACGTGCGACATGACGGCGACTGATGCGAGTCTCAGAGGCGTGAAGACTTCTTTTTTTCTTTTATTCATTCAGCCGTTAGACATTTTACTACACTTAGAAGATTTTGTAGACTTAGACATTTACCAACACTTTGAAGATTTTTTAAACTTGAGCATTTTATTACGCTTGGAAGATTTTGCACACTTAGACATTTTGCTACATTTAGACAATTTGGTAGTCTTTAACATTTTGCTACACTTGGAATATTATGTAGACTTTAGACATTTTACAACACTTAGAAGAGTTTTGGATGATTTTGTACAATTAGACATTTTACTCCACTTGGAAGATATGTAGACTTTGAAAATTTAATAAGATTTTACAATCTTAGACATTTTATTACACTTTGACAATTTTGTAGACTTAAACATTTTAAAATCGTAATAGTGTAATAAAAACCTTAGGTGTACAAAATCTTTTTAAGTGTAGTGACTTAGACTACAAAATATTCCAAGTGTAGTAAAATGTTTAAGTCTACAAAATTTTCACAGTGTAGTAAAATGTTTTAAGTGTACAAAATCTTCTTACATTTGCAAATTTGCAAATCGTCTAAGTGTAGAAAAACGTCTAAATCTACAAACTCTTCTTATATATTCAAAGTCTACAAAATCTTCTAAGTGTAGTAAAATGTCTAAGTCCACATAATATTTTAAGTCCACAAAATTGTCATAATGTAGTAAAATGTCTAATCTTATAAGCGTAATAAAATGCTTAAGTTTGAAAAGTCTTCTAATAGTCTAGGCAAACTGGCAATTTTTTCACTAAACCCAAAACAAATTGCAACAAAAGCTTTTTTTGCATTTTTGTTGAGAACTAACATTCACATATGACATATCAAAAGTAGGATAAAATCGGATAATGCAAAATATTTTTTTTCTGCATTTTTACAAGCGCCTATTTGCGTCTTAAATATACCAATTATTTGTAATATTTTATATGACATAACATTATTGCTGTGAGTTTTATTTCTAAAAACCCATTCTGCCTCTGCCAGAATTGAATCAAGAAGCTTAAGATGGAATTTGGCACATTTTTTTTTGTTGAATGTAAAGCCATCTAGGTCTAAAAATGGTATAAATTACCCCACCCACTTTATTCTGCCTTAAAATCTGAAGTGAATTTTTGAAGGTCAGTAACTGAACTGCAACAAGAAATATATCATACTGATGACTTTGCTTAGCATAAACATGCTTCAATTTAGAATACTGATCTCTGAAGGCATGAGAAGCCCGAAACAAAGGTACAAAGAGCAGAATACTACATGCATAATAACACAAACAGTGCAACATACTTATATGAATTGTCTTTGAAAATCTCCTCGGCAGGATTTATGAACGGGACCACTAAACATTGCTAAGTCCTAAATATGTAAGCTCTGGGCCTCATGGTTTCAGGGAAGATGAATTTTTAAAAGATTTTTCCCATTATAAGTCTATGGGAGCTAATGACCCCTGGGGCGTGGCCAATTTGGGCCCCAGGGGCATGGTTGGCAGGATTTTTGTACGTGACAACTAAGCATTGCTAAATACTAAGTATGTAAGCTCTGGGCCTCATGGTATCAGAGAAGAAGATTTTTGAAGGTTCTTTAGCGATATAGCTCTATATAAACAAATGACTCCCCTGGGGAGGGGTCAGGTTGAACCCCAGGGGCTTGATTGGCAGGAGTTATGTAGGGGACCACTTAACATTGCTACATAATAAATAAATATATAAGCTCTGGGCCTCATGGTTTCAGAGAAGAAGATTTTTCAAGTTTTTCCAATTATAAGTCTATGGGAGCCAATGATAGATGAGGGGTGGTGGGGGAGGGGGGTGGAATTTGGATCCCAGGGGCATGGTTGGCAGGATTTATGTACGTGACCACTAACTATTGCTAACCACTGCTTTATACTATTATACTAAATATGTGAGCTCTGGGCCTCATGGTTTCAGACAAAAGATTTTTGAAGGTTCTCGGCTATATAGCCTATATTAACAAATGACCCCTGGGGTTGGGCCAGTTTGGACCCCATGGGCATGGTTGACAGGATTTACGCAGGGGACCACTAAACATTGCTTCATACTAAATGTTTAAGCTCTGGGCCTCATGGTTTGAGGGAAGATTTTTTTTTAAGTTTTTCACTTCATAAGACAATGGGAGCTAATGTCCCTGGGGCGTGACCAATTTGGACCCTAGGGGCATGGTTGGCATGATTTATGTACGTGACCACTAACTATTGCTAACCATTGCTATATACTTATATACTAAATATGTGAGCTCTGGGCCTCATGGTTTCAGAGAAAAGATTTTTGAAGGTTCTCAGCTATATAGCCTATATTAACAAATGACCCCCGGGGTGGGGCCATTTTGGACCCCATGGGCATGGTTGGCAGGATTTATGCAGGGGACCAATAAACATTGCTACATACTAAATGTTTAAGCTCTGGGCCTCATGGTATCAGAGAATATTTTTTAAAGTTTTTCACTTCATAAGACAATGGGAGCTAATGTCCCTGGGGCGTGGCCAATTTGGACCCTAGGGGCATGGTTGGCAGGATTTATGTACGTGACCACTAACTATTGCTACATACTAAATATGTATGCTCTGGGCCTCATGCTTTCAGAGAGGAAACTTTTTGAAGGTTCTTTAGCTACACAAATGACCGCCTGGAATGGGGCCAGCTTGGACCCCAGGGGCATGGTAGGCAGGGTTTGTGTATATATATCAGCGCTGGGCCTCATGGTTTCAGAGAAGAAGATTTTTAAAGTTTTAATCATTATAAGTCTGTGGGAGCTAATGACCCCTGGAGGTGGCCAATTTGGAAGGTTCTTCAGCTATATAGCCCTATATAAACCAAAGGGCCCCTATGGCGGGCCAGTTTGGAACCCAGGGGAGGGATTGGCAGAAGTGATGTAGGGGACCACTAAACATTGCTACATACTAAATATATAAGCTCTGAGCCTCATGGTTTCAGAGAAGAAGATTTTTTAAGTTTTTCTCATTATAAGTCTATTGGAGATTTATGTTGCCATGGCAACCAGAGTTCCTATCTGATCTGCCCTATAACCTTATTCAGTCAATCCCCCACCCCAACAATGCTACACATAAAATTTGATCAAGATTGGGCAGGTGGTTTAGGAGGTATGTTTTTAAGTGTGGAAGATGACAACGGACTACGGACCAAGGCTAAACTATAAGCTCACCTTGACAGGTGAGCTAAAACCTTAAAGTCTCCATAGTCCTATAAGTGATAAAAATGTATAAACGCGAATCGTTATGAAAAGCGCGCCAATCTTCACGTTTGGTGATAAAATATGGAATGATGTGGATAGATTGATCCATATACCTGGTAAAAAGTATGGGGAACGTGTTTTTGAAAGACTAAAATTCATTCTACAAAATACAGATTTCCTTTTCTGGTTTCCCGTTGAGCGATGCAATATAAACAAAAGCGGTATAGTAAATGGGACTCCACTGCTGTACATTGTATTTTTACCATTTTTTCATTGTTTACGAAATCGAAAGTAGGTCATTTTGGTTGGCAACTAAAATGACCCAAATTAATTTTCGAATCCTTTTTATATGAAACTAAATGATGTTTTATTGGTTCAAAGTTGGTCAATCGCTGTGATTTACTATGACGAAACTATGGCGAGAAGCTTGCAGCGATACCTCACTACAAAATTTTCCTTGCCGATAGAGCAATGGGGCCTTTAAAGAACAACCCATATTTAAACAAGAAATTTTCAATGCCATGACCTAGACCTAAAGGTCACTGAGGGCAAAGGGTGTAAAACATAAGACCATTATCTAGCATAAGTGAAAGTATCAACTTAGGCTATCAATGGGTTAAAGAGATATGGGTGTTTAAATAACCTATAACACCCAAAAGGTGGACATGGACGCTGGTGCAAACGCAGAGGCCGACACTGGGTTGACAATAATAGCTCTTCCTGAAGGTCGTTCAGGCGAGTTAAAACATTAACTTCTTTCCAGAGGAGTTGGCGGGTTGGAGAGCTGTTAGGTGGGAAGGAGGTATAATTTGTAAATTTTGAACCAGCAAAGTAAACATTTTACCATTTATGAATGCAAAAATGTCACGGAAGTCATCACCTAATATCCCAAAGCATGTCCAAGTTATCTGCATATTAACCCTCTAGTGGATTATCCTTTCAGCACATGAAGTATTTAGCCGGGCCTCATAGTGCAGTCGGTAGCGCGTCTGACTCAAGAGCCAGAGGTCCTGTGTTTGATACCCGGTCCGGCTACTTACTTCTGTTTCTCCTTCCCCTGATTCAGAAAGGACAGTTGTCAGTTACTGGCTAATGTATATTCACTTAGTACTGCTTAACCGCATAGGAGGTCTAAGCCGGCCAAAGAATAGTGTTGTAAGGTTAACTGACTATCCCGACATGACCATGGCTGTTTACAGTTGATGTGTCCAACAAAAACAACACTCTCAGATGTCCCGTCATTTGATAAATAGGAGTTACATCAAGCTATTTTCTTCTATTGTTCTGTCACAGTCTTCATTTAAAAACATTGATTCTGTTTACTATCTTCATTACCATCCATATTGTCCATCTGAATAGAGGTTATGGTAAAAGCAAAATTTGCACTGGTGGGTGGGGTAAACCAATAGTAATATACTATATGATCGACCGGTTATGCATAATCAGTAAATTTAATGGTAGACAATAGCTAAAGAACAGTATATAGCTGTTTTATCAACGACTTCTATGGATTTAACTTGTTTAGAAATGATGTTCAGAAGTGGCTTTCCGACCAAAAGTAGCTGTGCAGTTGTTTAAATCCGTCGAAAACAAGACATATGAAAAAAATCCAGTTTCGCATTCTCCGATTTTGTCCTACTTTTAGTATGTTTAAAATGTAGGTCTTAGGAGCTTATTACTGCAAAGAAACCTTTTGTTGCAATTTGTTTTAGGTTCCCCCACAATTTGACTGGACTATAAGTGTAGTAAAATGTCTAATAAATGGCTGAATGAATGAATGAATTAAAGAAAGAAAGAAACCGTCACGCTTCAGAGACTTCCATCAGTCGCCGTCATGTCGCCCGTTAGATTTCCTGCCAGTCCAACACTTTCCAAGTATACTAAAATGTTATAGTCTTAATATCATCTGAGTGTAATATAACGCCTATGGGTCCAGTTCTTCCAAGTGTAAAAAACGTCTTATGCCCCATTCACATGCACAGATTTACTTACGTAAGTATATTTGCATATAAGCAAATTTGCTCACGTGAGTTAATGCTCTGATTTTTGATAAACTAATCATGTAAGAAAATTTGCTTACGTATGTATTTGCGTTCACATGACGAATTTACTTACGTGAGTAAAATTTGCATATGTGCAAAAAATACTTACGTGAGCAAATCTGCGCATGTGAATGGGGCATAAGTGAAATGTCCCCTATCGGTTTCCGTAGCTAAGCGTTTCAATTTGTTATTTTGTACCCAAACTAAATTCTTTCGCGAATCGTAAGAAAACTTCTATCCCCAGTGCCAACAGCCTTCCTCTTAAAACTAGTATTATTAAGGTGGTGGTAATCACGGACCAAAATAACATTGTTCTTGAAAATATATTTAGGTGGGATAATACTTCACTACCACAGTTTGTCACGGTTAAAGTTGGCAAATCACGGTCATTTGCAATGACGAAACAGTTATTTCAGTGATACCTCGCGATAAAATATTTCATGCATTTATACCACTGAGAGGGCAATGGGACTTAAAGCCAATACCTGTAGAATGCCCCAATGCCGAACGTTTAATTTACCTTTCGCGATATTTTTTTAAATGATTTTGTTAACCGGGCCCCACCCCCTCCAACTCCTGCCCGACGTTAAAATGTAATTTCGCTAATTTTCTTTTTTTTACCTCGAGCTTTCATTACCTTTTCGTCATTATGGATGACGATTTAAACAAAACAGACACCATTGTCTGATAAAAATTGGTATAGAAGTATCTGAAAAATTTGTTGGGAAACTGAGTGACCAATTATTATTAACTTTAATATATAGTAAAATACACTGTACAGGACGAGGATCCCGCTCCTTGTTTCGCTTTTGTTTATATTTTAGTATTCGATGGAGAAGCAGAACAAGTCGCTATTTTGAGGACAGATTTGTCAGGTTTCAACAATTCTGACTACGCCTCTCCCCCACCCCCTCTCACGCACACGCGCGCTTTATTGCATG
This sequence comes from Ctena decussata, assembly GCA_963989385.1. Classification (NCBI taxonomy): domain Eukaryota; kingdom Metazoa; phylum Mollusca; class Bivalvia; order Lucinida; family Lucinidae; genus Ctena; species Ctena decussata. Next base: position 1,099,975 of record OZ022501.1, on the reverse strand, counting down.
TATATTAGCCATTACACAGACATTGCAAGGAAAAATATAATGCTTTTCATAATGATATATATTCACGGGTTTTCACCAGCCGTGGTGGAGCGTTTTATGATTAGTTTATATTTAGGTTTAATGTGCGCTGGCCTTATAAACTGAGAGCAACTGATGAAAAACTTATTCCTTTTCTTTAAGGATGCAAAACACAGAATGCATATTTGGGGTTCTATTTAAGAAGTTAAAGCAAAAGCAATTAAACATAAAATAACTAAATAAAGTCATTTGGAAAAGGATTGCCACGCGAACTAGTGAGGCAAGGCTTGTTACATGGTGACACGAACAGGCGAGCGTTATTTTCTCTCTGATATGGACGTTTGTGAGACAGATTTGGTTAGACAGGTTCGATCCGAGATCCGTGCCAAGCTAAGTTTCAGCAAGAACATCCTTACGCATCGTCTTTCTCCTTTGACGCTCATGACGTCAGAATTGAACCTTGCTTACGTACATGACGTCACAGTATTTTTTATTAAGAAATAACGTATAAAAAAAGACAACAAACTTTTAAAAAATCAATAAGGATTCGTTAGTGTGAGCTGAACCCTGACGGTATACTAATACTTGCAGTTATATTTTTCAAATCTAAACAAAAATAAGGATAAAAGAAAAGAAAGTGCAAAACCTAAACCTATTTATCAGATCGTTGCTAAGGATTTACACGTGGTACTAAGGAGCGACAATAACCGTTCGCCACTTTATTATGTTGATTAACCATAATCCAGTGATATGAAACTGATATTACTTTAAGCAAATCAAAAGAGGGATTCATGTAATCACAACGGTAGACAACCGTATTAAAAAAACGAAAGAAATAGCCCATGCTCTTGTAAAACTCGTTGCCATGGCAACGTGCATTAGATAACAAAACAATGCCTGTAACACTAATCCCAAATGACTGTACAATACTTTGTCAGCGTAAAACTAGTTTTGGACATGAGGCCAAAAACACCCCTTATCGACCCTAGGCCTTTCCACTTGTGTTTATTTGAGCCACGACACGAGAAAACCAACAAAGTGGTTGTGCGCCCAGCACAGACTCAGATCAGCCTGGGCATCTGCCTAGTCTGATCAGAGTCTTCGTAAAGTGCTCAATGGGTAGCTAAGGGTCTAAGCTACCTCCAAGCGGACAGCGAAGGCTTTGGTTAGACTGGGTGGATGCCCAGGCTGATCTGAGTCTGTGCTGGGCGCACAACCACATTTTTGGTTTTGTTGTGTCGAAGCTCATTTCTATTTAGCAAATTAATGTTGAAATAGATACTCATAAAGTTTTGAATTTGTCATTCTCATAATGGTTCTTTGGACTCATAAACCCATATGCAGTTTATAATAGCTTTATTTTCATGCAACTTCACATGGTGTAGTTTCATTAAAATAAAACATTACACAAATATTTCCTGATCTACAGCCCTTTACCACATTTATCATTACTATATGGGCATTTCTTTAACTCTGAATTTGGATATGACCATTTCTCCTTTCATGGAATGTTTTTTTTAACTTTTGGGAACTAGCACAGAGACTGATATAACCTTAAACAATTCTGTCTAAATGTCAAGAAATTTATATGTTAAGTTCATCTATTCCACATTATAAATATAATAATTTTTAATTTAAAACAAAGTAAAATTAAAATAGTTCTTACCTGTACAGTCCTGAGCGACATACAAACACAGATGTTTCAATACTGGCTGAGACATACTGGCCTTGGTTAGTGCATCTCTGGAAAAATATATATACAAGATTATCTTTAAGTTTTAGACCCAAATATAAGTAGATCAGTAAATATAGACAGACATTGTATTCCGCCCTTGCCATCTTTGTTTAACATTGGGGAGATACTGACACATATTGTAGTCTGCAATTGCTAGCTGGCAACTGCAAAGTACAATATTTGTCAATGACTGAGTATAGAGCTCCAGATAAGAAGAGGAAACAGGGTTAATATGGGATAATTTTTCTTATTTTTCCATAAAAATATGGGTTGTGACCCCTCATTAGAACTGTCTCTTCGAGACGGTTCTAATGAGGTGTCACAAAGCATGTTTTCATTGAGAAATAAGAAAACTTATCTTTGAATTATCCTCAGTACCCCCTCTTGACTGGGGCTCTGTGACAGAGCATGTCAGACGGTATCCAGTCAAACATGTCTTAAGAGGTCGCCGGGCCGCGTAGCGCAATCGGTAGGGCACCTGAGGTCAGAGGTCCTGGGTTCGAAACCCGGTCTGGCCACATACTTTCGTTTCTCCTTCCGCTGATTCAAGAAGGGCAGCTGTCAGTTACTGGCAAAAGTATGTGCACTTAGTACTGGTTAACTGCTTAGGAGGTCTAAGCCTGCCCAGGAATAGTGTGGTTAGGTTAACTGACCATCCCCACATGACCATAGTTGTTTACCGTGGACGTTAAGCATCAAATCAATCAATCAATCTTAAGAGGTCACCCAAGGAACCCAAAAAAATCGGCTGCTTAAGACAGGTGACCCCTTAATACAGGTTCATTTCCACTGTATTTTTGTTCAAGGGACCCGAAAAAGGTGGCTGCTAAAGGCAGGTGAGCCCTTAATAGATGTAATTTGCTAATGTTTGCCACTATGGATCTAAGACCTAAAGCCAGAACAGAAAAGGTACCTTATGGCAGTAGTCACATACAAGTAAAGTTACAAAACTCCCTGACTTTTCCCTGACCAACTAGCATGATTTTCCTGACATGAACATGCAGTATCCCACCATTTCATTTAATGTGTTGCATACCCAAACATTTTTTATGCATTGAGTGAATTTTAGTTTTACTGTTGTTTGAGAGTAGTTTCTCCATAATAATATGTGTCATAAGGCCTCCAGATCAGAAGCCACAAGTATGGAGACAAATGTTTGAATTGATTTTTTTTTTTCATAGTTTGTCTAAACACAATATGTATCGGGAACACACTATTGATGACATACAACCAAATTAGTTTTTTGGAAGAATCAATGACAAAATATTAATGAGAGCAAATAATCTCTTTTTTTTTCTTTTTTTTAATTACTTTCATCCTCAAAATTTAGATGTATCTGTCACTGTATCAGCAGCTAAATTACCTAAAGATATGTGCTACAGATGATGGCCCATACCAATCCCCTGCCTGCTTGCCATAGGATTTTCCAATTTCTACCAGCTTATGAACAGAGAAGGGGCACTGGTCACTCGCAGAATCACCAAACCATTGGATAATATGTCTGTAAAATGTCTCTTGCTCTCTAGTTTGATTATACACTCTCCAATCTGGTAAATAAAACAAATGGTAAATAAAACATAAATTAGACATAATATACATGTATAGGAATTAAAATGATCACAGATTTATTCCAGTCTTCATGGAGACCATTTTGACAAGGTATCTCACTCTCTTCCTTAATGAATGCAGAAGAAGTCCTGGTAGCTCAGTGGATTAAGTGCTGGCCTTCTGACCTGGCTGTCTCTGGTTCAATATCCGCTGGAGTCAGAAATCTTGTTCTATCACACATAGCCTTTCATTGTCATCTTTTCATCACCCTGCATGACTGAAATACTGTCGAAAAGTATGTAAAATATATTTGCAAGTTATCCATCCTTTGGTGTGTGCAAAAAAAGTTCTCTCATATGTACAATGCAAGCAATTGCAAAGGTTTCCCTTATATGGGACTATGTATAAGACTGGCAACAAAATAACAGGATATCAATAAAGACTAAACCAATATATAGCTGTGCCTTCACATCATGAAGGCACAGCTATGTACTGATTTAGTCTTTATTGATGAACTATGAAATTCATGGTTTGGTCCCCATTCTTGTGAGAGAGATTCAACAGATTAATATTTGTTTCAACAGAAATCCTGTTCGCTAGTACATGTAATAGGTTTGCCCAGCAACTCCCTCTTTGAGAAAACAATTGATGCTGTGGAGGACTTGACAGGCAAAAACTGAAGGCCCACAGTTTCAGAGCAGAAGGGGTATGGGGGATACAAGTAATTCAGAGATAATTTTTCTTATTTGTCAGCTAAAACATATGTTGTAATCCCTCATTAGAACCGTCTCAGTAAGGCACTTCTAATGATGGTTCACCACATATGTTTTAATGGAAAGATAAGGAAAATTATCCCTTAAGCATCACTGTTACCCCTTCTTATCTGAGACTCTGGAAGGCCCTGATACAATGTATGCAAATGCTGGCCTGAGCTTCTTTGTACTATTAATATAAACCCTTTACGCATACCCTGGCTCATAATTTAATTACCTCTTCCAAGGAAATGTGAAATAAAAGCCTCTGCCAGCATCATCTGACCACTCCGTAACATACAGCCCCAGCCACAGTCAGTAGTAAACTTCTTGCTAGACAGAGGTGAGAAATCTTTTCTGTACGTGAACCAAAGACGACTCTCAAAGTCTTGACTGAACAGCTGCATGCTGGGAGGAGTGTGGGTGATTTCTCCAGGCTCTGGATCAGCATCTGAAAATACAGAGTATCAATTAAACAATCATTGTCCAGATAAGAAGGGGTAACAGGGATAAGTCAGGGATAATTTTTCTTCTTTTTCCATGAAAACATACATCGTAACCCCTCATTATAACCCTCTTGCCAGGATAGTTCTTATGAGGAGTTACAGCATATGTCTTCATTGCGAAATAAAAAAAAAGTTTTCTCTTATCCCGGTTACCACTTCTTATCTGGAGCCCTGACAATTTCCTATTCTTTCTCAAAAACACATAATGGTAAATGTCTGTAAGCTCACATCTGTAAAAAGAAAAGAAATGGGCATTTCAACCCAAACCTTTGTTTTTCTACAGTCCTGAGAGAAATAATAAAAAGCATTGAAAATACCCAACATTTCGGGTTTCAATGTCCTCTCTATTTCGAACAAAGAGCCGAACTTCTGGACTCGTCATCTCAATTTGGGACACTATCTCTTAATCTATTACTTCAAGGTAACGCTTCCCTATCTTTTAATAGTAATGTTATGATATTTGAAAGAGTACAGAAATATATTAAAGACACTAAATGATTTTGATGCGATTGCAGTCAAATGTAGTCTGTCATGCAACTGGTCGCTATAGGTCATCAAGACAGATTAAACTGGCCAGTCGGCTGTTGCATCCCCTTCTCTGCTGTTGTAATTTTGTATAAATGTGTTTCTGTTTTCAGACTTTTCTGTTTTACTTCTTTCTTTGTTCTTGTTTACCTCTTTCTGGTTTACTCTTTTTATTAGCTAGCAGTAAATGCTCTGTTAAGTTTTTATAGCTTTTTTCACTTTTAATGAGGATCTTACCAAAATACAGCTTAATTCAGAATGTACTCAACATAATTAATCTTAACAGGGCTTCTCCGACTCCTTGACCTTTACATGTATTCTCTCTCTCTCTCTCTCTCTCTCTCTCTCTCTCTCTCTCTCTCTCTCTCGTTTCTGACTTAAGCACTTACTTCTACTTCTTTGGATATTTTTCTGAGCAAAATCTTTACAAATTCGAAAATGTCTTTCGCCTAAGGGCGCGTTTACACGAGCAAAGTTTCTATGTCACAGAAACTTTAACAAAGAAAGTATGACAAACATTTTGCGTTTACACGGAGCAAATTATTTGGTAAAGAAAATGTGCCATAGAATCTTTGTCACATAAACTTTGGCAATGTAATATTTACTGTAGTGTTCACACGACCAAATATTATTCGTCAAAGTTACCTGCGGCGATGAAACGAAATCTTTGTCACATTTTCCACGCTTGTAGCAATGTTCTTTGTTACATAATCTTTAGCAAAGTTCTCTGTTTACACGGACAAATTTAATTAATCGAAGTAACTTTACCATATATATTTGTCACAGAAACATTGTCATATTTTGGCATTTACACGAGCAAATTTTTCTATGACAAGCCTTCTTTCTTTTACAATTTGTCCCCCTCTCAAAGTAGGGATTAACCAATCATGGGAAGCAAAATCTGTTCTTCTGAAGTTGTCTCCCTTGTAAATATGGTGGCTTGACCATAGATGTATATCAATACACCTTAATATACTGATATAATTATAATTATGACCAGGGCTCCAGATAAGGTCGGGTTTTTTAAGATATTTTTCAAATTTCTCAATGAAAACATCCAATTGTTTGTATCATGTTTATATTGTAATTATGTACAGTTTATGATACAATAAATATGTTTAAACTAAAACATACGTTGTGAGCCCTCATTAGAACTGTCTTGCCGAGTTGGTCCTAATGAGGAGTGACACAATATGTTTATATGGAGAAATATGATAAAAATATCCCTAAATTGTCCATCTTACCCTACTTATCCGGAGCCTTTACGTCCATTGAATGACAACCATTTTTGTCATATGACAATCCAATGAATATGTCAATTGTATGAATTTGACATAATTTGCCATTGGCTAATATGACACTGGTCAAAATTAAGTTAAAATGTGTCATTCCATCACAATTTAACAATAGTTTCAGCTGTCAAGATAAGATAATTTTTTACAATTATTATTCATTTTCAAGATACCCCCCTTATTTCTGTAACAGACTTTTAGGATGTAAAAAGGTAAAACTAGTAACTGACTGGCCAGTAATGTATTCAGTCATCAAATTTCTCCTAAAGTAAGGCTGGTCTAAACCTACACTGTTTGCTCAAACATGACTATCAAAAAAAAATGTACTAGAGTTTTAAAGTGAATGGATACACATCCAAGGGAAGCAACTGTCATTTCCATGTTTGCCTCCCTTGTAAATGGGGTCAACTCTTACAGGAAAGAATTTGCTCCTTTAGAAGCAAATTCTTTCATTTAAGAGTAGACCCCATTTTGGAGCTATAGAAAACAACCAGGACATCACAAACCGTGTTTCCCTTTGTTAAAATATGGCTAACTTGAAGGAGATGTACCAATCTTCCTTAATTATAATTATAATGTACTTACCCTCTGGCCGTCTGTGGTAACATCTACCAAGAACAAAGATGGGACTGTCACAGAGGAATGTTGTTTTAGTCTTCAGTGTCCAACCTGCAATGGTGTAATAGTAAAGTAAATGGGTATATTTCCTGGGAAGCAACTCTGCCATCTCTGTTTTTGCCTCCCTTCTAAAAGGGGTCACATCTTACAGAAAAAACTTGCTCCTTTAAGAGCAAAATTTTTTATTCTCTTCTGTTCAAGTTGATCCCATTTTGAAAGGGCTATGATATTCAGGGAGGCATATAAGTAGATTCAAAAGTTGTTTCCCCTTGTGATAATGAAAGAAAAACACAGAGGAGTACTAATATACTTTAATTAAAATGTAGTTAATTTTACGTTCACCTTTTTACTTGTAAAACAAGAAGAGTAAATCAGAAGACAACACAGCAAATTTAAAGAGTAACTACACTTCAGGAACTGACTGAATCAGATCCCAAACCCTATCCCCAACACCAAAGGGAAAGATTGACAAAGACATCCCAACAAACAATAAATTACAAGTGATAAGCTGAGTCAGCAGCTCTTTCCCAAATAGGTGGCAACTCAGCTATCTTTACTGAACTAAATAATTTAGACCAACAGAAGGGTTACAACAGACTAAGCAAATTATACGAAAAGCAAGCCTACAGAGAAGTGATGAGGCTGATGATTACACAGTTATAACAAGAGCTGTCACTTACAGCATAGCTCCCCTGACTCTGAGCAGGCCCATTACAGCAGGCCCACTGCCAATATACTATCATATACATATGTGATGAGCGTTGCACAACAAAATGTGTGAAAGTGCTGAAATATGTTTAATAATAAGAGAAGTTTGCAATTAAAGCATTTGACAGATCTGATGAGATCAAATGAAATCAACTTTTGACAAAATGGATTTGAAAGTTTAAACAAACTGTAAATTAGTAGTGTTCATACATGTGATGAACTCCAGATGACCATTTGGGAGATTTGGATTTCATTTCATGGAGATTGAGTTCTCCATCAGGGAGAGTTTTTGACGGCAACTCTGACGCGTCGTTTCACGTACTTTACTGTATTTTTTCTTATTTTAAAACAGAACATAAACTATAGTATAGTTTGTTTAGTTTACTTTTGAGTTACTCCCCTCGACCCCTCCCCAAAAAAAACTCCTTTCTTTAATTACTATAATTATTTATTTATCATTATATTACTGGCATTTGCATCATTATTTTGGTATCTGTCTGGCACAGAATCAAGCTGTTGCAAAAGGTTATACTTGAGATTTCATACAGATTTGGCTCCCTTGAAATTTCTATTTCAGTTATCTACTTAGGTATCTTCTTTCATAAACGAATAAGTTTTGTTTAAAGGTACTCAGAGCTGTAAGAACTGATAAAAATTTATATAACAATGTTCAAATTCTGTTTTTGACACAAAATTATACCCCTGCATAAGACAGAAATATCAAAACTTTCATGTGTAACTTTTACACCATTCATTATCAAAGTTATCCAGATATAATATGCAATTCCGGGAAAAATACCTAATGGAGTGAGCGACAAGTGAAGACACCGACCAGCCTGCACCTCTGTGCAGTCTAGACAGAGTTTTGCATCTATTGTCTATGAGTCTAAGGGAATCTAAGCAGTGAAAACTAGTCTCCGACTGTATTGTGCATGTTTATTTTTTGTACATGTAGTTGTGAAACAGGGCTATCGGCTCCTTTTCACGTGACCTATCTTCGTCACACATTCTTTGAAACACAGCCATGTGTTTTCACGGGTCAGTGAATAACGGAATTAATGTCAACATGCAGACATGATGTGTTTGTTTATTGCACAGTCATTCAAAACAATATTTGATGCTGTGAATACACATGTGGATATCTCCTTACTGGCGGGCGAAAAAGGTCATGGCATTGGAAAAGGGGTATCAGAAAAATTATGAAGGGAAAACTCAGTATCCGGGAGATTCTGAAGACTTTCCGGGAGCTCAGGAGCTGGGTTTCATTTCCGGGAGACTCCTGGGTGATTCGGTAGACATCACATGTATGAGTGTTAAGTAGTAAGACTGCAAATTCCAATGTGATAATTACCAACTGAAAGGAAAACCTAGTCCATTACATTTACGGCAAAATTATTCTATTTTTTTTTTCCAAATAAAAAGCCCATACTGAAAAACAACAAACCATAACCCTTATCCAACATGATGCTCCTTGTCAAATGCCATATTGTCGTTGTTTACATAAATTCCCCCAGCACATGGACACCTCATTGCAGTGTTGTACTATCGAAGAAGTTGTTGTTGCTAAGTCTAAAATAATGAGCTGTCCATCACCCTATTTACACTTTATGAATATTGCATATAGCAATATATTCCATTTTTTTAAATTTCTGCCACAACGTGTCTCAATGGCTCATGTCAAAATCAAAAGGGCTGAAACAACCACAATGCTATCAAACTTACCATATTTAACATTATTCCACACCGACTTTATCTTATTTTTAACTTTATCACTTTGCTCACCCTCGTCTGACGCCTGTACAAAATCTGGAGCCTTGTGAGACTGACGGAAATGCTTTCTGTTTTGAAAGTTAATACCTTTTGGTTTAAACAAATGTAAATTTGGAGATTTACTTTTTAACAGATCTTTCAAATGTGATTCACTTTTCATAGTTACAAGGTTATCTTTATTTTCTTGACACGGGCACACGTCTGTATAAATTTTGTTACATTCACTACAAACATTAACATGCTTCTTCTTAACAAGATCTTTATAGTCTGGGGGAAGTGACCACGGAGTTCGATCATATAATTCATCATTTTCTATACTGTCTAATGGCAGACTCGAAAAATCTGGCAGGCTGGCATAATTTCTAGGCCCATCAGAATTTAAATAATCCAATTCACCACTTAGTTCCATATTTGATGGACCAGTAATGAAAAATATATTATCATCATCACTATCATCGAGTTCGTCATCCAATGTTTTAGAGAAACCATTATGATCTGTCTGAGGATCTGGGAAATCTTCTTCAATTGGATCTGACAACTGCAAAATATCTGTGTTGTATTTTCTCTCATTTTCCGGTTTTTCCTTTACACTGGATCGCCGTAACGTTTCATGAGCAAGTTCACTCCATGAATTCAAAGACCGTATGTCTTCTCGACATAATCTTCGTCCTTTTTCTCCTTCCTCTTCCATATTAGTCATAAATTTGTCAACTTTGCTGTTTGTTTTTGTGTTCCTTGTCCACCATTTTGGCCAGCTGATTGTCACATGATCAGATTGAGCGAGAATAATAGGTGCAACGAATAGGTCAAGTAGTAGTAACTAATTGGATATTATTATTATTATTATTATTATTATTATTATTATCATTATTATTATTATTATTCTCTTGTTGAGAAAAAATTAATATACTCTTCACCATTCTGTTCTGTTGAAGAAATTCTACCACAGTTGGCACACCTCCAATCTGCTGGAGTAAGAGCAGATTAGACAGGGCAGTGGAAATACCAAAATTTTCTACTTGTCCATGGACAAGTAAACAGACAAGGTTAACTTGTCCAAATAAATATATACTTGCCCAGAAAAAAGGTACACATTAAATAAGGGAAGAATAATAGATAATGAGAAGACGAGTTGAACTTGATAACAGTTTTTGGCTGTCACAAGGTTTCGAATTAAACATATGTTGTGGGCACTTGTTAGTATTGCCTCAATGAGGCAATTCTAACAGGTAACCACAACGTATGTTTTCATGAGAAAATATGAAAAATATTTCAGAATAATCCTGTCAGAAATACTTCCACTGATAACACTTTGAATAGTCCCAGGGCAAGTAAGCTGAAATTTCTCACTTGTCAAGAGTGACACGGGACAAGTAGAACAAGTTGGGCATAGTATTTCCACAGCCCTGAATTAGAGGTGTGCCATTGTCTGTATCACACGAAACAGTTATTTCATGTACAAACAACTGCTGCTATTCTAGGGTGCGTCACCATTGGCATGCCAGTGCCGTTCAGAGTTTCATCATTGGCACCCAATATTGCCGACCATTGGCTGCCAATACATATAGATAATTGGCTATGTTCGGGGTTCTGCCAATATTACCGAAGCTTAGGGGAGGTAACTACCATACTAGGTGACATTGGCGATTTTGCCAATGGTGCCATTGGCTGCCAATCGTACCGTTGGTGACCGTAGAACACTGAACAATGACTATGTTCGTTGTTCTGCTGATGGTGACATCAGCGACTTTGCCAATGGTGCCAATGGTTGTTCTGCTAATGGTGACATTAGCGAATTTGCCAATGGTGCCAATGGTTGCCAGAGGTACCATTGTAACCGTAGAACCCGGAAAAGTATTGCCAGCCAATGGTTCCATTGGAACTATTGGTAGAGCCAATGGCGTCAGTGGTACCATTGGTAGAGCCAATGGCACAATTGCAGGACCAATAATTGTCTGTAATGACAAATTTTAGTTTTTCTAATTTGCTTTCATCACTGTGCGAAAAAATGTATATTCTCCTGTCTCAGCTCAAGCGTTTATGATGGATTCACTAAATCGCCACGTTAAATGACTCAATTTTCCGGCGTTGGTAATTTTGCCCCCGCCCTAAGTTGTCTATAGTATTGGCAGCCAATGGTCGGTAACATTGATTCCATTAATAACAGTGGTACAGCCAATGGTGCCAATAGGGAAACTGAACGGAACTGGCATGCCAGTGGTGACATTGACAGAACCCCAAAAACACCCAATGTTTTGCAAGTTAAACCAAGTTTACTAAGTTCTCTGTAAGAAAAGTTTTGTTCTCTAGAAACCCAAAATCTATCTATCTATCTATCTATCTATCTATCTATCTATCTATCTTATGTTATCCTATCCTATCCTATCCTATCTATCTACCTATCTATCTATCTATCTATATCTATCTATCTATCTATCTATCTATCTATCTATCTATCTATCGTCGTCCTCTCATTGAGTGCTATGCGCAGGGTTAGTAAGAACCAAGTAAAAAGTGGTAGTGAGATCTGAAAGTGTGATAATTAGGTTAGAAAACAAGATAAAAGTGTTATAATGTTCATTGAGAAATAATATAAAAGCAGAATAAAAACATATCTTATTTTCTTATGGTCTTTGAAGATTTATCTTGCTCACTTCCAGTTTGAAGGAGTCAAGATCTCTTATAAGAACAATATCTGAAGGAAGCCGGTTCCACAACACAACAGTCGTTGGAAAGAACGAATGCCGATAATAATCTGCAGTAGCATGTACCTGGCGGAAACTGAGTGAATGCATATGGCGAAATAATATGAAAGCACTGACACGGCAACAAGGCTATACGTGATCTCGTAAAACATTGCAAGTCGAGCATCATAGCGGCAGCCAACCGATGTCACTCAGCATCTTAGTAACACTGTCATATGAGAAATGTCTTCTATAACATAAATGTAGTGCTACAGTCTGCATGTATAGTAGTTAACCCAATCATGGTTAATAAATTTGCTTCCCCCTTTAACTGTACGCCGGTTGGTCAGGTATCAGACTCAATGATGAGCCCGACACAAAGCTAATTGGTTTATTCGGTTGGGGCCGGAGTTAACCTTGTCTGTTGCTTTGTTGTTCGGGGTCTAACTGATGGTTTTCTTTTGTTCCGGTATTTCAGTGGTGTTGTTTGACTTCCAAGGTGTCTTCTGGTATCGCAATACGTTATTTCCGTCGAGTCCTCATCTCTGATTCATCATAGGTCTTATCCGTGATTTGTTTGTTTCCGATGATGATTCATTGATGCGTTAGGAAACCTTCATGAGGACCAAACAGCTAACTAAATGTTTCGAACCACTGCAGTAGCAGAAGGCGAGGTTTGGATCCAGTAAAATATGTTTAAGCCCCCACCCCCCACCCCCGGTAATCTTTTGCTGACCTGTCCAAGGCGGTACTACTGTTGTGGTCCCTTGGTGTTACATTATGCTATGTCCGCTTGTCTATGTTCTTTGGCGGTATGGTCACCTGTATTGCTACCCAATCTACCTTTTGTTTGGTTTTGTTTTGTAGGTTAAAATAGATAAAAATAGATGTTAATGCTGTTTTGATGAGGGTAGCTAAATGACCACCTGTTTGGGAAAGAGTTGTTCATTCGGTTTACCATGCGTGTCTTTCGTGAACACGTGTCAATAATTTTTCGGTATGTGTGTGTGCCTCTTTCTTTGTTGTAGTCTGGTTGCCAAATGAAGATTACGGGTGCAACCCCCCAAAATAGTCCACACAAAATGTTTTGCATAAATGTGTTCACCAACATGTCCGCACACTGAAACTGAATGATGCCACCTTGGCATCGTTGGGAAAATAAAAAATTTCAAGATGGCGTCCAAGATGACCGCCTATGGATAAAATCCTCAATATCTTCTGAAGTATGTGGGTTAGAAACATACTTTTGGTGGCTACGTATAGGTCCTCGAGGTCTAGAAAATCGATTAAGCACGTGAAAAATTATTTCAGACAAATCAGTTACAAAATGGCGGACAAGATGACCACCAAAGCATAAAAATCTCCATATCTTCTTAGTTCTTAGTATACGAGCTAGAAACATGATTTTGGTGTCTGCGAATAGGTTTTCTGGGTCAAGGAATCCATTAGGCATGTTAGAATTTACTTGAAGGCACTTAGTTACACGAAATAGCGGACGAGATGGCGGACGAAGCATCGATTACGGAACTGAATGTTTAAGAAATGCACTTTTTTGACAGCAAAATTCAGATTTTAGAAAGTGTTTAAACCCGGAACTTGGAAATTATAAGCTCTATGAATATAGAAAAACCCCGAAGTTACAGACCCCAATTTGAATCTGATAGTGTTACTACCAAGGAGACCACGACGATCCATAAGAGCCCGCCAGTCCAGACAGCCCCCTTTCAAATATTTCAGTCGCAACAGAAAGACTTTGACATCTCGATCATTCATCATTATTTTGAGAATGTCGTTTGTAATGGCTTTTCTTGTTCATAATTGCATGCATGTACCTTTTGGCCCGTTCGATACATTTTTCTCGAACGGATCATGTCTGATGCTCTGGAAGAACATGAAGGAAAGGTTAGCATAGGCGGCAGAAACGTTACCTATCTGCGGTTTGCCGATGACATAGACGCTGTAGCTGAGAAAGAGCAGGACATAGAAGCTCTAGTTGAAAGTCTCGACCAAACCTGCACAAGGTATAAGATGGAGATCAATGCTGAGAAGACCAAACTGATGACGAACAGCGCAGAAGGCATCTAGAGGGAGATCAAGGTAAAAGAGCAGACGCTGGGTACCGTAAGCAGCTTCAAATATCTTGGAGCAGTTGTCTCAGATGATGGCTCAAAACAGGAGGTTCTCTCAAGGATTGCACAAGCCACTTTGAACAGCTCTTACCAAGCTGAAACCAGTTTGGAGAGATAACAACATATCTCTTGGATCAAAGGTAAAACTTATGCGCTCCCTTGTCACTTCCATATTTCTGTATGCCTGTGAATCGTGGACCTTGACAGCAGAGTTAGAGAAAAGAACGCAGGCCTTTGAGATGAGATGCTACCGAAGGTTACTGAACATTTCGTACAAGGACCTAATAACCAATGAGGAGGTTCGCGGGTAGATCCAAGCAGCCATTGGAGAATATGATGAACTCCTGACGCTGGTCAAGAAACGGAAACTAAGGTGGTTTGGCCACGTCTCAAGGTCTTCTGGTTTAGCAAAGACAATTCTTCAGGGCACAGTGAAAGGAAAAAGAAGAAATGGTAGACAGAAGAAGAGATGGGAAGACAATATCAAGGAGTGGACAGGAATGGATTTTGCCAACTCAACTAGGGCAGCTGAAGACAGGACAAGGTGGAAAGGGATTGTTTTGAAGTCACCTGTGGTGCCCCAACGACCTAGTAAGGTTATGGGATAGAATAGAATAGAATAGATCTTTTGGCAAAGTAAAATGATAGATAAAGATCAAGAAATAATACAATCAGACCTCACATCCCGCCCTCAAAACAAAAATACAAAAAAAAAAATGACAACAGTTCGCGAAATACAAGCATGGTAAACCGAATAAGCAGCCCTTTCCCAGACATTCAGCTACCCAATTGAAAACTACAGTACCATTTATTTTACCTATTTTATATTTTGAACAGGACAAAACAGAAAGCAAAGTCGGCAGCTATAAGGTAACCATATTGCTACAAGTAGAAGACCACAGACAAGCGGACATAAGAGCACGTAACATTCAGGAACCACAACAGAAGTATTGCCTTGGAACCTTCAGTAATACATAACTGGAGGGACGTTAACTAGTTTTACTTGGTCCCAACCCTCGCTTCCTGCTTCTGCAATGGCCCGAAACATTTAGTCAGCATTTGATCTGCATGAAGGTTACTCAATTCATCAATGAACCATGATAGATAACAAATAAATCACGGATAAAAACTGTGACGAATCAAAGATGAGGACTCGACAGAAACAACGTATTGCGACACCTGGAGATCCCTCCGATATTAAACAACACCGATGAAATCCTGGAGCAAGTAGAACCCCCGAATGGCCAAGTAAAAAGGTAAAGGTAAAGGTTTCCCATAACCTAATAGCCGTAGGGGCAGTTGGGGTATCTTGGGAACAGCTGATGAAAGGCGGAGCCCTTCTTTCTCCTTTCGCTGCCTTATCCTTCTCTGATTCGAAAAAGGTACCCATTTACTGCTGGGTTGACAGAGAGAGTTTTCCAGTCGTCGGATGGCGACGGTGAGCCGCGAATTCACGACCTTCCGGTGATTTTCTGCACAATAGCCGAGCTACTCTAACCACTCGACTACAACGCCTCTATTAGCCAAGTAGTGGGGCAAATTTTTGATGTTGGCACATTGATTGCTTCGTTGATTTTACGTTTTGTAAGAAAAATCCTTTTTCCTCCTGACTTTATAGATTTACTTCTTTTTCTGTATATCAATTTTAAGCAGGGGTAAATAACCCAGCCTGAAGGGTAAAATTCCAGTCGTAACAGAATAATTCTGATTACTTGATCTTTTGTCAGAAGTTTAATAAAAATCATTTTCAGCTCTTTGATTCTACGCTGAAATTATCTCAGTGTTACGCTTATAGCATAAGGGCTAGAAGCGGGAATTAACAACCCTTAACGACAAAAGTTTGATTCTGGCAGGGAACTAATTGCAGTTTTAGAAAATCCCTTTCAGAGACGGTTCTAACTTTACTTGTACCTTTACTTTTCCAAATGTAAAGTCAGTTATTCAGTTTGTCTATAGAGTACGTGACCTGGGTTTTGGGAGACGCGTGACCCAACGTTTATTTGTACATATTTAAGTCTTGAGAGGAATGTGAACTGTTGCATGAAATACCAACTTATATGTACTTCAGTAGTTCAGGAGAAGAGGGCTTTTTAGATGAAACGGTGACATCATCTTGGGCCGCAAGCATTCGTACCAACTTTCGTTCTCTCAAACAAATGGAAGTATAGCTATATATCAAAGTATCCCAGTAGCCTTTTTGCCGTTGGAGCGGTGGGTTGTTAGATTCTCATTGTGTCTCTGGCATAGCGCTTTTGTGAAAGGTCGGGCTAAATCCTATCCTTGTGTCGTCTTTTGATCATCCTTGATTCTAGTCAGGTACACATTTTTTGCTGAGTCGACAGATAGCCTTTTTTCAGTTGTTGTCAGAGATAGGATTCAAATCCCCTACTTTCTGTACCTATGCCAACTACTCTAGTCACTCAAAAAATGATTTTCATCGGCCCAGCGGCTTCGGAGAAGAATCTGAATGTGGTCGAAGCTGACGGACTATGAAGTCAGTTTATGCTATTAGCTTTCCCGTAGCATTGCTCGAGGGATTCAGTCAGTTAAGAATACTTGCACAAACTGGCATTACAAGTATGCACTTTTTAACTTAAAACATTTTAAATGTGCATAAACAAATTTGCTGTCAACTGCCTATAACCATGGGAAGTACTGTTTCCTTTATCCCTGAAAGGACTGGGAAAATACGAAAGTTTCAAAAGCTGTTTATAAAATTTGTTACTGCTTTGAAGTACGTATGATCTTTTCTGACATGTAAATTTTCTATACCGCCCAGATGCTAAAATATCTGGCTGTGGAATGGAACGAGCCTGCGACCCTCACACCACTAGTGCCGACCATGAGCTATAATTTTAAACGACGCAAGCAACCAACAAATATATCAAAGTTTTTTAACGTGAATTTTAATTGAAGAAAGTAAAATAGTCATGAGAATATAGCACAATTCTTGTAATCTTGTAATCTTTAGTTCATTAGTCGTAACAATAATTAACTTTCTGTAATAACATAAATCTGCTAAAATTAGTTACATTTTACTACAGCATAGGCCTACAGCAGGTCATGTTGTGACTGGAAATTTGAAGATCATCCCGGATTCTAGAATTCGTAACATTGTTTCTAAGGGTCCTAAGTATAGATTCCCTTCCCATATCGATTTCAACAGATGTAGGGAAGAAATTGCATCTGCATTAAATGATTTTGGTAATCGTTGGTGTAAACGAGAGGGTGTTGAAAGTAACGCTTTAAAGAAATGGAAACTAAGTATCTTTAATATTGTGGATAAACGTATAAAGTTTTATTCACACAATACTAATCTTTTACCTCCTAAGCCTAAATCTTCCTTTAGATATTTGAAGCAGGGTATCCAGGATTTTCATAGGAAGTATGTTTTGGTTCCTGCTGACAAGGCCGCAAACAACATTGTTGTTGTTTGTCGGTTGCACTATATTAACACTTTGAAGCAGGAACTTAATGGCACCACGGCTTACGAAGAGACTTTTACAGATGAGAAGACTGTCGTTAATAGCCACTCAAATGGTTTGCCTTTAAAGTTTGCTGTAAACGTTAAGGAACGCCAAGACAAACTTCCTACGATGTATTGGTTACCTAAGCTTCACAAAAAACCGTATAAAGCTAGATTCATTGCCAACTCTAGCTCTTGTACTACTACAGAATTATCTAAATTATTAACTTCTTGCCTCACTGCTGTGAAATCTCGTGTCATTTGGTACTATGAGACAGTGTATGAGAGGTCAGGGAAAAATATGTTTTGGTCTATAAAAAATTCTGGTGAGGTACTTAGTAAACTGAAGTCAAGAGGGTTCCGTGCGACTAGTTTGTCCACTTATGATTTTTCTACTCTTTATACCACATTACCCCATAATTTAATAAAGGAAAAACTTGTTGATTTGATTGAGAGGGCCTTCAAAAAGTTCTCCAAAAATGAAGATACCCTTTATATTGCCTGTAACGATAAGAAAGCGTTTTTCACTTCTACTGACCGTAAAATATATAGAGGATATAGTCTTTGGTCATGTCAGAATGTATGTGACGCCTTATCATATCTCTTAGATAATATTTACATCAGATTTGGTAATAAGTTATACAGACAAATTGTTGGTATTCCGATGGGTACAAATTGTGCTCCTCTGGTGGCCGATTTGTTTTTATTTTGTTATGAAAGAGATTTCATGACTTCTCTTTCTGTTGATAATCAAGCTGATATCATTGAGGCATTTAACTCAACCTCTAGATATTTAGACGATCTTCTGAATATTGATAATCCTTATTTTGAAAGCATGGTTAACCAAATTTACCCACCTGAACTTAAATTGAATAAAGCTAATACTTCAGATACCGAGGCCCCCTTTTTGGATTTACATCTATCTATTTCCAACGGTTTTGTATCTTCTAAAATTTATGATAAACGTGATGACTTTGACTTTGATATAGTTAATTTTCCATTTTTGGATGGTGACGTTCCACGTCGTCCCTCTTATGGAGTGTATATTTCTCAACTTATAAGATTTGCTAGAGTGTGTAGTCATGTAGATGACTTTAATGCTCGTAATAAATGTTTAACTGCTAAACTTCTTCAACAGGGCTATCGGTATCATAAGCTTAGAAAGGCTTTTTCTAAATTCTATCGCAGACACCATGAATTGGTTTCAAAATTTGATGTCGGATTAAAATTTCTTTTACACCAAGGCCTATCGGAACCAGAATTTTATGGTGACTTAGTATACAAATTCAAAAAGATTAAGGGTAGGACTGATTTTTCTGATCAATTCCGAAAAATTATAATACGTCACAAACGTATTGGCTATAATTTAAATGTTATGCGACAGTCTGCATGCTTAGTGATTAACCCAATCACGGTTGATAACTTTGCTGCACTCTTTAATTGCACACCGGGGGATCGGTCGTCAGACTATATGATGGCCCCGACCTAAAGCTATATATTTTAGTTGGTTGGGACCGGAGCCTTTTTGTCTGTTGCTTGGTCCACCGGGGCTCAACTGGTGACCTTCTTTTGCTTCAGATTTCCAGTGGGGTTGTTTGGCAGGACAGGGATCTCCACCTGTCAGACGGCCCGTTGTATCTGTTGAGTCCTCGTCTTTGCTTCTTCATGGTGTTGAAATTTGATTTATGTGTTTACCGTGATGATTCATTGACGAGTTAGAGGGTTATCATGCGAACCGAACAACCAACTAAATGTTTTGTACCACTTCAGATACTGAGGGTGAGGTTGGGCCTGTAAAATCGATTTAAGCCCCCCAGTAATTCATTACTGACCGTTCCAAGGCGGTAGTTCTGTTGTGGTTCTCTGTTGCCTGTTTTTGGTGTCAGAGTTTCTGTGATGTTTTACCTTATGTATGTTCTTATTATTTTTGGTTCGGTTTGGGTTGCTGAGTGGCCACCTTTTGGGAACAAGCTGCTCACTCGGTTGGCCATATGTTCTCTGTATCTTGATTATTTGTAATCTTAGTTGTTTCCAACTATGGTTTGAGGGCTGGATTTGGATTTTGATTGTTTCAGTTCCTGGCCTTTGCATACTTTTTACTATATCACTGGCACTTGACCAACAGTATCTCTAAGAAAAAATATTTCCTTGCTAAAAAATATACTTTTTTTAGCAAGGAAACATTTTTTTTTTCGTAGAAACGCTGTTAAACATACATACACAGTATTGGTCAAGTGCCAGTGGCCTATATATTTAATATTTAAAAGAGCGATATCTTGATATTTACAATTAAGTGCTTATATAGTGTTTTATGAGCTAGATGTATATATGTTGATTTTAACCGAATAAATATCAATCATTCAATCGTAGTAGCCTACAAGCACAATTCAAAGTTTATATTGCCTGGATAGAGCAGTCTTCACAAGTTGGGTCTCTCGAGCCTCTTGGCAGAACAAGAAAATATAAAAGAGTGCGTGTAAAAGAAACTGTTATTACATAAATATATTTTTCATGGTTGGGACATTTTAAACCAATGAAATTTTATATGTATGGAACTTGGACTACTCAAAAAGAGACCAAGTCCCTCAACATTGACGGGATAGACAGTCACGAGATACAAGACATTGCTGTATAATTATGTCCCCCACCAAAGATGAGGGGGACATATTGTTTTCAGTATGGATCCCGCGCGTCGGCGACGGCGTCCCTGTGACAGTTTCTTGCGTGCGCGATATCTCCTGAACCAATGGATGGAATTTCACCAAACTTGCATGGATACATTATTGGGACAAGTTTAAGTGCTGATTAGATTTTGGTGACCTTGACCTCATTTTCAAGGTCACTGGAGGACTTAGATGACAATTTCTTGTCTTGAGACAATGAATCTAATGAATTTCACCAAACTTGCTTGGATACATCACTGGGACTGGCTTAAGAGCTGATTAGATCTTAATGACCTTGACCTCATTTTCAAGGTCACTGGAGAACTTAGATGGCAATCTCTTGTACCCATTATATCTCCCGAACCAATGTATGGAATTTCACCAAACTTGCATGAATACATTATTGGGACAAGTTCAAGAACCGATAAGATTTTTGTGACCCTGACCTTATCTTCAAGGTCACTGGAGGACTTAGATGACAATTTCTTGTACCCACTATATCTCCTGAACCAATGGAAGTTCACCAAACTTGCATGGATACATCATTCGGAGAAGGTTTAGAGCCGATTAGATTTGGGTGACCTTGACCTCATTTTCAAGGTCACTGGAGGACTTAGATGACAATTCCTTGTACCCATGACATCTTTTGAACCAGTGGATGGAATTCATCAAACTTGCATAGATACATCATTGGGACAAGTTTAACAGCTGAAAGATTTTGGTGACCTTGACCTCATTTTCAATGTCACTGGAGGACTGAGATGACAATTTCCTATTACCATGATATCTCCTGAACCAATGGATAGAATTTCACCAAACTTGCTTGGGTACATCACTTGGACTAGCTAAAGGGCTGATTAGATTTTGGTGACCTTGACCTCATTTTCAAGGTCACTGGAGGACTTAGATGGCAATTTCGTGTACCCATAATATCTCCTGAACCAATAGATGGAATTTCTCCAAACGTGCATGGATACATCACTGAGACTAGCTTAAGAGCTGATCAGATTTTGGTGACCTTAACCTCAATTTCAAGCTCACAGAAGGACTTAGATATGTGAAAAATTCACTGAAGCTGATACATCTCATTAACCTTTGGCTTGATTTCTACTTTACTTTCATAGCTAACCTTTGGGACAATCTCAAGAGTTTACTGTGTTTTGATTACCTTGATCCCAGTTTCAAGGTAAAAAGATAACTTAAAAATGCTTATTTTTCTCTTGAAAATTAGTTATATCTTGATCCAACTGACAGATATTCAACAGACTTGCATGAATATATCGTTCTGACAGGTTTAAGACATGTTTAGTATATTTTTTACAGATTCTCACAGATCCTCTTCTCGTAGAAGGCCCTGCTCATGGGCCTGTTGGACCAGCTCTAATTCTTCATTATATTGTTTTAGGTCACGTCCAGTCAGTGCTTTGATATCCTCTCTGTACTGAAATCTTTGTGGTTGGTCTCTCCATAGCTTGTCGAGTCTGACTTCAAATGTTCTTACTGTATTTGCCTCAACCACTCTATTCGGTAACCCGTTCCACAATTCCACTGTTCTTACACAAAATGAATATTTTCTTATATTTAGCCTTGACCCATTTTCAAGGACATAGTTATCTATGTAGGATATCTTTATAACCATTGGATGGATTTTCTTCAACCTTGCCTTGATATTTATTTACTTGTATAGGCTTTTTATTCATTAGAGGGGATGGGAAATGGGCTGGTGGGGTACATCAGTTTTTCTCTGAAAAACATTTCTAGTTTATATGAAAATTAATAATGTCCGATGGCTTTTAATTCAATTGTTCATATTCAGAAAAATTGGCAAACTCTCATTTGAAGAGTAAATTTCTTTAATTTGTCAGGCGGTCCCACCTTGGTCTTTCGTTCGTCGGCGCTTCGAGAGATCGGGTATGAAACCCACCACCCGCACCCGCACCCGTGCTCAAAACCCACCACGGGAAATTTTTGTGGGAGCCGTAGGATTATTAAAAACATTTTTTTTCTAGATATTCTGTGTTACAAATACGAAGACTTGTATAAACAATACCTGATAAAAAATCTTTGCTAGCGACGGAGTATTTTGGACAAAAAAGGCATTTTCTGCAGTTCAAGGGGTATGAAACCCACCACCCGTCGCCGGGAAATTTTAATAGGTTATTTTCAGTTTATGACTTAATAACAGGTTAAATTTTCACGATTTGTGTGTTTTCCTAATTGTCTACAAATAATGTATCATTGTTATACAACAATCTTTTGAAATCCGAAAAGTGTGTAGCAAACAATAGATTTTTATCAACAATGTTTACATTCTAAAAATAGATTTCCAGTACGGCACTTAGCCAAAACCAATAACCCGCAACGTCTTGAAATGGAGATGAATGCATCACTGGACCGGTAGTGGTAATTGCATGCTTGTTTAATCAACTGATTTTTTTAATTAACTGAGTGAACCAGTTAATTTTGCAAATCAGTTAACCGGTTAAGATGGACTTTTCAGTCGATATCTTTGTTTTCGGTATTTTATTTTGTATTACAGGACGTTTCAGTTTCTTGGTCTAGCTAAATGCTGTAACGCTGATCTATTTATAGAATGAAATATATTTTCAGAAAACAGTAAATTATTTCGTTTTATCAGTAGAATGTTCAGAAATCGTTGAGGAATACTAATGTTTTCTTATTAAAATGCCATAAAACACTACAATAATGAAAACATATTCTCTTTTAAACATTAAATCGGGGAAAAATTCCAAAAAAAATCCCGGTGACGGGTGGTGGGTTTCATACCCCTTGAAATGCAAAAAAATATCTTTTTTATCCACAATTCGCCGTCGTGAGCAACGTTTTTTTAATCAGGTATTGTTTATACAAGCCTTCGTATTTGTAACACAGAAAGTCTAGAAAAAAGTTGTTTTTCATAATCCTACGGCTCCCACAAAAATTTCCGGTGGTGGGTTTTGAGGAATTACGGACAACTCGCCCCAAAGACAACTCGCCCCAAGACAACTCGCCCCACAAAAATCTCGCCCCAAGACAACTCGCCCCACCTTCAGGTGACAACTCGCCCCACATTCTGAGACAAATCGCCTCAAAGTCAACTTGCCCTACCTCGAAAACCCTGTCTCGTTAGGCGCTTGAGGGGACAACAAATACTAATAAGCATTAATGAATATTTGTAGCATGCCTCACAGCCACAGTCTGATAACAATTACGCTTCAAATAACAGTGTAATTATAAACATAAAACGACCGGGTATGAAACCCATCACCCGCACCCGCACCCGTGCTCAAAACCCACCACCGGAAATTTTAGTGGCGAACTTTGAAATATAAACAAACGTTCAATTCTAGATTTTTGTGGCTATATATATGTGGGTTTGTATGAGCAATTTATGGTATAAAAGTCTTGTCCGACAGGTTTAGTTTTAAGAAAAAACAGAGAATTGTTGCAATTTCGGGGGTATGAAACCCACCACTCGCCAACGGGAAATTTTTATCGGTTATTTCCATTTATTGCTTAATTAATTGAGATAATTTACATTGATTGTTACTATTTCGACTCTTTAACCAAAACCTCGCCAATTCTGTTTGAAAACATTAAGAAATTTATAATATATAGAGAAATAAACGACTTTTTGCGAAAATAAGGTTTATCCTAAAAATAGATATTCATTGCGGCATTTAGCTACACCAAGAAACCGCAACGTACTGAAATATAGGGGACAACAAACAGTAAGTGAAAGGAGTCTAAGGGGTTATTGTGGTGAACCCCAAACAGGGTATATCGATTAAGGATATTCTATTGTCTGAAGAATACCTTTTTGATTGTTCAATACTTAGAACTTTCATAAGGTCAAGCCAACAGAAACTGTTAAGCTCGGCATGGTATGAAACACACCACCAGCACCCGTACTTAAAAGCCACCACACGAAATTTTAGTGTGCCCTATCTGGGTATACATAAAATTTTATTATCATTATTTATTATTGTAGATATAAGCTTTATGTATGCAAAAACCGGTTAAAGATTTTTTCTAGTATATTATGAAAAAGCAACATTATTCCTGTCAAGGTTTGTGAAACCCATCACTTGACATTGTGTCTGAGAGCGAGGTACACAACCTGTATTGTGGTTGTTGGCATTTGGAGAGTTCCAAACTAAGGAAGCCGTGAAAGAAAACATTGAAGAAATCTTCAGGAGTTTGAGTCCTCCTATGACACATTAGAAGCACAGTAAGACTTGAAACCACGAAACGCTGACACGTACGTAGACGGCAAGCAAAGCGTTCTGCTCCCTCTTTCCTCATAATGTGATCACAGTGCCAGCTAGGACACACACACACACACACACACACACACACACACACACACACACACACACACACCTTCCATTACTCGACCAGCATTTTCTATGCTTCTATGCTCTCATTATGCCTCAGACATCTTTGGCCATAACACAGTCAACTCCAGGTATGAAATTTATGATTATGTGTATTACGTGTTGTGTTCCATGTGTAAAATTGTAGTATCTATCAATTCTTGAACTGTATCTAGGTATCATTATTTAACAGACTCCGAATGTCTGTGAAAGACAGAGAGAGAGAGAGAGAGAGAGAGAGAGAGAGACGGACAGACATACCATGAGACGTATGTTCTTCGTCAGGGTTTTGTACCATGCTGAGAGTAACTTTGCTGTTGTATAAGGTTAGAGCTTGACTTCATAAAAGTTTTCTAAGTACTGAACAAGTAATAATAATGAATGAAAGGAGTCAGTGTTTCGCCACTGTTACCCCTCAGACTCCCTCTGCAATTATTGTTTATCCCCGTTATTTCGAATTAGGGACATAATGGACCACGTCCAAAACGGACCACGGACAAAACGGATCACGCTCAGGACAAAACGGACCAAGTTCAGGACGAAACGGACCACGTTTAAGGACAAAAAACGGACCACGTTTCAGGACATAACGGACCATGTTTTTAGACATGCCTGACCATCTTTACATGAATCTGAATTTAAATTAAATTAAAGATCTTCCCTTAAACTTGGGAATTTGCGGCATGTTTCATTTAAGTTGCAACAAACAAAGATAAAAAAATACCCCTTTATCAACGTATTAAAACTAGAATAAATCCATATTTATTCTACTGGTTGAATGTGTTATTTTGTTGAATCAAATTTGTTTTCTTGTTTGCTGTTATCGTCATGATTATCTGAACACAACTCATTATTTTAATAATTATCAAGATGCATTAACTTGGTAACTATTTAAATTGAAGTCATTGAGTTGTGCCTAAATGATTGCGACAACCAAATAAAGTTGAGATCATGGACAGTGGTCCATGTTAAACACAGTCTTTGGAATTTTATATATTCTTTCATCATTTAACTGGCATCAATTAATGGTCTAATTTGTCTTCTAGCGTGGTCCGTCTGGTCCTGAAATGTGGTCCGTTGTGTCCTGTAACGTGGTCTGTTTTGTCCTGAAACGTGGTCCGTTTTGTCCTAACCGTGGTCCGTTTTGTCTGGTCCGTTTTGTCCATGGTCCATTTTGTCCGAGTACCGTGCGTTGCGGTTTCTCTGTATAGCTAAATGCCGTAATGGATATCTATTTTTTATTTAGAACGAAAATTAGTTTCAGAAAAAGTCGTTTATTTCTCTATATATTATTATTTTCATAATATTGTCAAACGAAATTGGCGAGGTTTTGATGAAAAAGTCGAAATAGTAACAATTAAGGAAACTCATCTCAGTTAATAAAGTTATTAATGGAAATAACCAATAGAAATCTCCCTGTGGCGAGTGGTGGGTTTCATACCCCCGGAATTGCAATACTTCCCTTTTTTGTCTTAAAACCTAATCTGTCATACCAACCCCCATATATATAACCACAAAAACCTAGGATTAAACTTTTATTTATACCTCAAAGGTCGCCGCTAAAATTTCCGGTGGTGGGTTTTGAGCACGGGTGCGTGTGCGGGTGGTGGGTTTCATACCCGATCCATAAAAACGATCAAGTCATTTTCAAACAATGAACGGCTGGAGACATCTACTGTTCCCTATGACGGAACAACTTGAACTACTCAGCATAGCTCTCTGTATAGAAATAAGCCTATTCATAGGCTCAAGTGACAGGTCGACTTCCCAGTGTCCAAGTTTAATTTCCGGACGAAGTATACAAAATTGGGGCGACATCTGTTCTGGATCTGGGACAAGAACGTAGATATTCAAGTAAGGTGAGTGTCTGTAGTATTTTTCTTGCCTTGTCCTGAATCTCTCGACAGCTGACATCTGCCTTGTCCTGAATCTCTCGACAGCTGACATCTGCCTTGTCCTGACTCTCTCGATAGCTGATACCTGCCTTGTCCTGATTCTCTCGACAGCTGACATCTGCCTGGATACCTGCTTTACCCTGAATTTCTTGAATGCGGGTAATGCTATCTAGACAGTTCTGAATAATGTCTGAAGGTTCCTGGCTTGAAGGAATATTTTCTCCACTCAAATCTGTGTATGTGGCATATAATAGGGAATTATTTTCAATCTCTCTGCCCCTATTGTCTATCCAGTCCTCATACTCTTGGGCTGAACGAAGGGATTCTACCTTTGGTGATGATGAGCCAAAATTTCTTTCGTAGATTCTATCTATCCACGCTTCATAGTCTTTCAAAGTCTCATTGGCTTCTCCACCTTCTTCTATCTTGAGCGAATAGAGCTCAGTAACAGCACAGTTTTGAGTACCTAGGCCCTTCTCCTTTTTGGGCTGGATAAGACCTATGCCTCCACTAGGACTAGGAAAACTAGCACCAAGGTTGGAGTCAGAGATGTTGTTTGGCTCCCTTTGGGCCCTGTCAAAGTTTACTCTATTACACTTGTTTTCTGCTATGGCAGCTTCCTGTTGCATGTCCGCAAGTTCCATTCGAAGTACTTCATTTGAAGTGACTGCATCCTCTATGCTGTACAGAGACAAGGTGTTGAAAATCTCTTCAAACTTCTCATTGATCCAGTTTTCATATTCTTGACTGGTACTTAATGTCTCCACCTTTGGAGTTGACACGCCACATGTCTCCATGTATATGTTATCCACAAACTCTTCGTAGCTTTTCAAATTGTCTAGAGCTGTTACCATTTCTTCTACTTGCTCTTCTTCAGGCCTGTGGCTTGTTTCACTTTCAGTACAATCCCTGATAAACTGTTGTTGATTCAAGTATTCTTGAAGGGGAGTCACACCTAGGACTTGAGATTCTGAAGCTTCTCTTTCAAATCCTTCAAACTTCAGCTTCTTCGAAGTGATCTGTTTCTTGTTGGGGCAGACCTTTTTGGAAAGTCCCTGTGAACCATGATTTAAATGTCCAATAGAGGAATCTGCCTTTCCTTCTGATGAGGATGCTGTTTTATATTTCAGGTCCTTTGATTTTGAAATTATTTCAATTAAATTACCCAACTGAGCCTCAACACGGATGAATGACTCCTCAAGTTTTGCTTCTGCCATTTCTATACATTTCTTACCAGCATCAGAAGTGTGTGTGGCTTCATCCACTGTTGTCTTTTGAGCATTCTGTGGGTCACCCCTAAATGTGACATATCTTTTCTGTTTATGAACGGATGATGTGCAAATGTTTTCATGGTGAGCCATCTTCTCTCCCAGACCAGCTTCACCTTGCAGGATATTTCCATTGTCCTGTTCTGGGCTTTTACTGACTAACGAGCTACTATAAGATTCATAAACAGGCAACTGAACTGTATTTTCGGGGCCCCTGTAATTTACATATTTTTCCTGTTTCAGATGACGGGGCTCCCTGCATGGCGAGTTATGTTGTGATCCTTGTATTTGAGTGGACCATGCTGGATTTTCATCACACTGATACAGTGGGGTTTCACAAGTACTGTAGGTGTTTCCGCATTCCATTAAGCTAGACATATCAGCCAAACTCTGTTGATCGTAAATGCACTGATTTTTACAGACTCGTCCTAAGCGTTCTTCAGCTTCCATAAATCTCTCCATCCTGATTATCAAATCATAATAAGGAAGATCTGGTGCCTGTTTGTTTAGGATGCCCAAGAATTCTGCAGCTTTTCCGCTCAGCACATACGTCAAGTGTGACTTGCACTCATGTGAAGACCAATGCTTGTCTTTGGCATAGTTGTCAAATTTCCTGTAAAAATCTGTCCAAGTTTCTGACTGATTAAAGTTGAGAGATTTTGGCAACCACTCAGGTTTAAACGGCAGCGTAGATGTTTGTGTCTGCTGGAAAGCATGCGGGGCAAACCTTCCATCGGGATGTCCCTGTTGAAATAGGCTTGGGGCAGACCCTACCTGAGACTGTCCCTGCTGAAATACACTTGGGGCAAAGCCTCCTTGCGGCTGTCCCTGTGGAACTTGGAAATAAGGCGGGGCAACACCTGCTTGCGGTTGTCCCTGTGAAACTCCATAATCAGTCTCTAACCTGGTGGTGAACTGCTGAGACTGGCTTAATCCTCGCTCCACCATGACATCTGGATACCACACACTGTGGTCTGCAGGCACAGTCCATCCCTGTCGTAGCTGGCCCCAAGTTTTGTCACTGCCAACATCTTGTTATGACTCGTGGAAGCTGGAACTGCCTTGGCTGAAGCCTCCATAAGCTGGTAGCTGTATTTCTTCAGGATGGAGCATGCTGGCTGTCATGTGTGGGGCATACCCTGTTGTGGGTCGCCCCTTGATTTCACTATCTTCGTTCGCAACCATTCCCATGGAGTACGTTGTTGAGAACCCCTGGCTTTCTCCCCCTGTTTGTTGAAAAGAAATGTTGGCGGGGAAGTGCCCTGATACACTCCTTGAACCTGCGTAAGCTACGGGTTGATAAGTGTATGACAACATCATGGATTTGGGGGTCCTGCTTATGAGAAGTGGTTAGATCGCGCTCAGAAGACAATTTGTGAGAGGCTTATTGTTTTGTTTGACTTCTATTTATTTCTGTTTCTGTCTTTTTTTTTGTTTTTGTTTTTGTTTTTTTGGACAAAAAGAGTATGGAAAATTGATGGCCAGGTGTTTTAAAGAAGTTTTTTTTTAAAGCCTCTGAATTGTTAAAGCCTGCTAGTATAAATTTAGAAAATACCAAAAGATTGCATTCAATTTTGAGTAGAACACAGGCTGTTTTGTTATTGTACCTTTTTTTTCTCAAAAATATTTTACATAAATACAAAGTTTTCGGTAGTCTGCAAATTAATACACCTGAATATCACTGGCCGATTCCCGTAGACTACCTCAATACGTGAAATGGCAGGTCTCTATCCCCTTGCATCAAAATTGCAGAGTCGCGAAAACTGGTGACACTCGTCGATTCCCGACGAAAAACTTCCCTTTTCCGTTTGTTTGTCGCAGCGCCAATGTAGTATTTTTACCTACGCCACAATGGTGGTTCTTGGCACCACATAGTAGCTTGACAGCATAGGCTGGGGCGGTAATATATTCTTTGTAATATCAGTAATAATCTTGTCAAGCTTTCTTGTTTACCGCCATATTGTTGTTGTTGTTGACATAAGTTCTCCCAGTGTTGGGACACCTCGTTGACGAGTTGAACAAATCGTGTTGATATAGCTGACTGTCGCGTAAAATTATTATTCTAAAATGATGAACTCTCCCATCACCCTATTTACAGTTTATGAATATGTACAGTTCTCTCACAGAGTTAAAAACAGTTTGTAGGTATTAAAAAGGACATAAAAGTCTCTGGCTATCAGTCTCTAAAACTTCTTATAAAAACTAATCATTAGACCAACCCTGCTAGGATATGCCACGGAGCTACCTCTTAGGATTCACCATTCTGTTACGTCGGGGTATCAATGCCAGCCTCTTAAACCGTTCACAGTCCAGAGCAAAGCACAATCTTCGTGTTTGAAATTCAATGTTTGACAGTTCATAGTTGTGATTGTTAGTGTCTATTAGCGCACTACAGTCTATAACTAGCTTCAGCAGGGTATTAATGTCACAAGCAGGATTACATAAGCCACTACAAGCTTCGATTATACAGTTCATAATAGGGTTTCGTACCGGGGAGAGCACAGTACAGTCAAGCAGGAAATGCTGTAGGGATTCTTCGCCATCCTTGCACAACATACACGTTGGGTCTACCTTATTCTGGTTAAATGACGCCCTGTTTGTCTGCAATATGTAGGTCCCGGTAGCAACCTTGAGTTTTGTATGTATACGATGGATCTCTCTAGCACTCCCGGAAGACTTCAACAAATGATGTACTTTCCCATATGCGTAGTTATCCACTACTAGAAACTTCAGGCTGGGATAAAGACTGGCACGATCTTTAATAAGGTTAGTCCAGTACACGTTTATCTGTTTGTTTACTCTGCGCTTCCACGAATACTTAGTAGGGGGATGTTCCAGCAGTTCCAGTGGATCCGGAAGCTCGTATTTCACCAGGAGTTTCTTAAGGGCAATAAACCAGCTACGACTAGTGTGGCTCTTGACTGTCAATTGCCTTATCGCCAGCTGCCGCTCTGTAGAACTCTCTTCTAGCCGACAAACATTGCCGAACAGGGAAAGGGCACGCTTATGGATCACTCCTTCAATGGGTATAGTCCCAGTTAGAATATATACTGCTGAATCCGCTGTTGTATTCGGAAGACTCAGAATATGCTTAAGAAACTTTTTATTCATACGTTCTAACATATCCACCAGTTTCTGTTCTGGAAGGACAACTTCTAGACCGTAGACTAATATTGGTAACACATACACTTGGTAAAGCTGAACCGACGTCTCGGGGTCAAGGCCATTATATCCATGCAACCCTGGGCCCATCAAACTGTACATAGTTTTCCTGGCTTTCTTTATGTTTTCTTCTACCGTAGGTTCATTAGAGATGGCTGAACGCTTTATACCCATGTGCGTTGTTTCTTGAACAATAGGCATCGGCTCACCATTAATAGTCCAAGTGAAATCAGCTAGATCAATAGATTTTCTTACTTTCCCTGGAACCGGCATAACCACACTCTTGACTGGCTGCAGAAGGTAACGCTCCATCCTGCTATAGTCACTTCCCTCATCGACAAGCACCTGCAGCCCTTCTTTATTGTCGCTGATAAAGGTCACATCGTCGGCGCATGCCGGGGCTGCACAGATTACCTCGCCCACCATGCCCCCAATCAACAGACTGGTAACCCGGTCCAACAAGGGATTAGAATAAATCTTATATAGGTCAGTACTGAGTACTCCACCTTGACGGACTCCCTGACATATCTCAAAAGGCTCGGACGTCTCGCCACACCAGCGTACAACTGTCCTAGCTTCTCTATGGAGACTATGTATCAAGTTCCACGTAACACCTTCTACTCCAATATGGAACAACTTCCTCATCAGGCTTGAATGGTTAACAACGTCAAACGCAGCTTTGGCGTCCAGAAAAGCAATATAGGTGTCCTTCTTAAGGTCTCTGTTCTCCCGGATGTACTCCTCAAGAATCAAGGAACAATTCATTGGGGAAGAGTTCTTTGTAAAACCACGCTGCATGCTGTTCTGCGTCGCCTCAACATAGGGCTCTATTCTCACGCGTAACACACTTTCAAGAAGTTTTGACAGGATTGGTAGGATGGTGATCCCTCGATAGTTCTTTGCATCCAAGCTGGACCCTTTTTTCTTGAAGACTGGCGTGAGCAATCCTAACTTTAGGGAGTCAGGTAGTTCACCAAGGGCAAAGATACTGTTCATCAGTGACGTGAGGACTGGTAGTAGGTTATTTGCAGCATATGTGAGATGTTCTGTAGTCAGACCGTAAATATCGGCCGCTTTACCCCTATTCAAGGAGCTCAAAGCATCAATTATTTCTTGCTCAGTCACAGCTTCATACTGGGCGCTCAATGTATCACATATGTCTTTGATCTCTAACAACTCCTTCTCAACAAGACCATTGTACTTCTCATCAAACAGTGGATTTGATGACTGCGTGGCCAGCTCACCAAAATGCTTCCTCCACCCATCAAGTATCTCACCGTCTAATCTAAATGTTGACTCACCAACATGTAACTCATTCACACAGGCGCCGAGTTTACCACGCTGCTTGTTGATCAACTTATAGAATAGAGCTGTGTCATGACTCTTGGCATCCAGAATCTCCTGCTTCTCCTGCATGTACTGGTGGGCCTTCTCCCGTCTACACAGCTGCCGCAAGACTTTTGTTGTCAGCTTCTTTTGGTCAAGGAGTGGGTCACCCTCACTCTGTGGTTTACCTGCAGCCTTCCATAGATAGAATGCTTTCTTCTTGTCTGTAATTGCACTTCGTATTTCAGGCGTCCATGTCCTTAGCTTTGCTTTTCTAGCTCTGCGCTGTCTTCTGGGAGCAGACTCACTGGCACACTCAGCCAGCACATGGTTCATAGCCGTAACAGCCTTCTCAAGGTCATAAACGGTATTAGCACTTGTAGGTATACAAGCCAATCTTTCTTGCACTAAGGCGGCATACAAATCTGTATCAACTTTTTTCCAATTAGTCCTTGCTGGTTTAGGGATACCTTTATCTTCTGATGTACTGACGTAGTCAAAGGAAAACAGCATTGAGAGCTCAATTGGGTAATGATCTGATATATTGCTTATCACTGTATCCAGCCTTTCAACTGACACTATCCTGTTTAACAGGGCCAAATCGTAAAAGAAATAGTCTATTGTAGAAACTTCCACTCCTTTAGCATTGACAAATGTAGGTTCGGTTATCTGCATCTGTAGTTTGTACTCACTAATGAGATCTCGGAGACACTGGGTTCTGGTACTAACTGAGCTGGAGGTCAAGTCCTCGTTCATATCTCCACCAATAATCACCTGATGTGTAGCACTATATCGAGTCAGGATCTCTGACAGTTGGTCAACAACTTCGGCATAATCCACTGTATTATCCGCAATACCCCTACACGGCATGTATACAGATATCAGGAGAAGTGGCTTCTCTCCCTTGACTTCTACACATTGGATCCGGTTACCACCGTCAGGTAGAGCTGTGATGAGATGATCAATCTGATTCTTCCACAAGATACAGATTGATCATCTCATATTTCTTGTCTCGCTATCTGCACGGTTGTCGTGCCTGTCATTCCTCCGGTCGTGGAGCAGTTTCACTACATGTCTGAGAATGTGGGGCGAGTTGTCTTCTGAAAGTGGGGCGAGTTGTCTTGGGGCGAGATTTTTGTGGGGCGAGTTGTCTTGGGGCGAGTTGTCTTTGGGGCGAGTTGTCCTGATTCCGTTTTGAATGCGGGTGCGGGTGGTGGGTTTCATACCCGATCGCTTCGAGCACAGGTGCTTGAAGTTCTATGCTTAAAAAACAACTCAAAACCCTTTAAACTTGACGCAGTCTATAGTCCATTTCATAAAAAATGACCAGGTATGCAAGCAAACAAGGTCGATTTTTTGGACTGCTAAAACTGCCAGTTAGAAACACCCCAACAAAAGCAAACTTCTTACCTGTAAACATCGTTTCAAAATGTATCTATAAACATGATAAATTTGTTCAGTTATGGTCTATGCGGTGCTGTAATCCTGAATTCAAAGTTTGCCTCAAAATCTCGTCGCCATTACGGTGTCCAGTTTCCGGTTTACTGTGCTGCGCCAACTGAGCATGTGCTTGTACGCTTGTTTGAAAATCACACATCAGCGAAATCATTCAATTACTCTTTTAGATACACGTATAACCAATGTCGTTGAATCACTGTTTCCATGTATTTACAATATTTTGTTTGTCCTAATTTCGGTCAAAACGTTTCTTACGAGTGAAAACTTGAAGCAAACATGATGAAAATGACGTCATGATTTTCGCGTCAACAACGTCAAAACTGCGCAGTAGCGTTGGCGTAAAATTTTAATTTGTTGACTGAGGCCTATATGTACTAACTTTCCGAACAACAAAGATGCAGATTAGCTTGCGCATCCGCATAGTCTGATCGGCGATTTTGTTGTTTGATGATTGGACAGAGTAGGAAGCTGTACATATAAGAGGATCGTTATCTGCAGAATCACTTCACTTTTCCCGTAATAGAACCTGATGACGTTGCTGTGCGACGTTGATACACCGGAAATTGGAGACCGTAATGGAGTCTGAACACATGCTTGCACACCTGGACATTTCTTCAAAATAACTCTTAGTCTGGATATTTGGCGGCATCATTAGCATAAAACTTCAAGCGCCTGTCCTTCGAGAGACCGCTTTCTGTGTCGGGACATAGGAACATTTTTAGTACGTTGCGGTTTGTGAGTTTCCGAAGACATCCGAATAATGAAAACTGCGCGAAGATCAAGGCCACAAAAGTCGCTGTCTGTGCAAATATTTTCAGTGGACAGTCGTTAAGCTGCAATTTATTTTATATAGGTAATGAACCTGTCGTTGTTCTTTGTTAAGGACATGCGCAAACCAAATTCTACTGTAGAAATTCTTGTCTCCATGTTTTTCACATATCAACTGATTTCGTATGGCCAAGCACCCGGAATTCGGCCACACTCGGTTTTCGACGATGTGAGCAGTTCCGAGATTAGCCCAGGAGTTGCTAGGGCATAATGCTATTAAAATGTAAACCATCTAAAATCAAACTCGTCAGTAGGTGCATTCGACCAATACAAATAGAGTAATAAACTAAGGCCCCGCCCACTTATGCAATGGCTCCTTTTCGCAATGAACAAAATATGTTTAGGAGTAGGTCACGTAAACTCAATGCACTGCATTTTTTCGGAGGAGCAAGAAAATTATAAACCCATCTGCTAAAATCAGAAACACTGTGCAATAACATAACCACATTCTCTAACTGTTCCTTTTCATTTCATGACGAATATTACATTACCGATTTTCTATCGTCGGAAACTGGGAGGTGTGGTTACCAAAAGTTGACAGGTCATGTGATCAAATATGCCTCCTCTGTCAACTCGCCATAAGTGTCTATGGAAAAGATTGCTCTGGTGTTGAGAAAGAAAAGACTGTTTGGTCATTTAGAATGATAAGTTGGGTTCTGGATATTCAGTGTACTTTGAAATCACAACGGACACAATTTGATCGTCGAAAACCGGGAGTGGCGGCATACACAGTAGTTTCGCACCTAGCCGATTCGTACCGGCCGAAAATTGGCAGACGGTGGGAGAACGAACTGCTTTTTTCTTTCTTTCTCTTTTCCATTCACGCCTTAACCGCCAAAGGGGACACAGACGGTGAACTTTTGTACACTCCGGTGTTGCAGGATGAAAGCCTACATATAGCCATGTAGCGATAGTAGGGATCTTTAACCTGCACAGGGGATGACTCTCCCTGCACAGGGGGGCTCCAGTTAAAGTTCGATCCGAAGGACGGCACACTTGTTAGCATCATCCCTGCAAATGATGCTAGAAAAACGTGTTCGGACATAGGAAGATTTCGCCTCTGGCGGGATTCGAACCCACGACCTCTGGTTTCAGAGTCAAGTGCACTAACCACTGAGCCACCGCGCTTAACAAATCTGCTCATTTGTCAAACAAATGAAGCTATTGATATCATTTCGGTCCTATTCATTTTTGGTCCAGGTGATAAAAAATCATAAATAAAATAAAGAAACATTCATCCTGATTTCTGGGGTGAAAAAAAAATATTTGTCCTGATTTCTGGGGTTGGATATTTGGCCCTTTTTGGATGGATCGTTTAAGCCTGTGTTTTTTAACGCCTGGTTGTTTTACAGATGAAGTCATTTTGACCTAGCAGAGAAAATACAAGTAGTGTCTCCTATTGTTTTACATACAAAAACAATCATTCACGTGGACCTCTGATCTGGGTAGCTAGTTCTAGCCCATATAAGAGAAATTATGCGTAAATTTGGGACAGGAAATAAAAATCATTTTCCAGGGATACAGACTAGCGGTCGCCCACTCGCCCACTGCGAGTAAAAAATCGGGTGGGCGCCTAAAATTAAAATGATAGTCGCCCAGTTTGCGATCGTAAGCTGTCGGCGAGGGTCTGGCGTGTTTTCGGCTTGTAGTAAAATCCGCCACCTCTAATGGTATTGCTAACTTCCGCGCCGATATCGGCTATCAGTGTTCCCATTCACGTAGAATTGTGCGTGAATCACGCGTAAATCATTCTAATCACGCATAAATTTTGGGGCAAGAACGTGCATTCACGCGCATATGTTTCTCTCAAAAATATAAAAAAATCATCATTTTTCTTCATTCTGTTGCGAGTCAGCCAGGCCAGATGATTTTTGTAGCCGAGAAGAGAGTCAGAAGTTGCTGTTTTGATCTGAAATGCGGGCCGTAGTAAGATACCATGCTTTCATTCACGTCCGTCACATCCGTTCTACGGCCAATCAAATTCATTATTGGAAAACACTACCACTAATCTGCTGCATGAATATTAATGACATGTGCGGTCATGTTGCGCACTAGAACTGTCATAATGGCCGACAGAATTTGTCCGTATTTTTTGCGTTTATTTTCGCTGTTTCTGTTTGGAAACGGCACTTTCTATTTTTCATTTGGAAAGGAATCCATCAAATGATTAATATTGGATAAAATGAGGACTGGAAAAAGGCATGACAGCCGTTTTCTTCGATTTTTCAGGCTTCAATTGGAAACACATCGGCACTTTAGTGTTTGCAAAAGAAGCGGACCAAGGATTCCGGGTCATTTCGGCCCATGTCCATTTCGGCCCATAACTTTTTCGAGATAAAAAGTCATACCCGTAAATTTTACTTCATACCCACAAATTTTATAGATAGGGGGTATAAAAACCCTCAGTTTAAAATTTGAGTGGGAACACTGGGCTATGAATATTCGGTGTTCCGTCATACTTGTGTGTTGGATTTTACTCAATATCGAGAAACAACATGGCCGCCTCCTCGTAATGGAAGATAGATTGATAGACCGATTTGTCAGCTAAAAATCTTAACCATTTATAGATTTTTCGCGCGTAATATGGCGATACATCGTTGGTGTTTCACACCCGGTTGCTAAAAGGAAACAAAACCATGAAGAAAGGAGGGTTTATTACAAAGCCTACGGAAACGGCGCAATTCTCGCGCAGTTCTGAATAACAGATTCCCATGTTTTAAATGTGGGCCCCTAAATTTCTGGCTGGGCGACTAAGTTTCAGTTTTTAGGGGCCCAGCTTGCTCCTATGAAAAATGAGTTAGTCTGTATCCCTGTTTTCCAGCTGTCCCAATACTTATGCCAGTAGCGTTTGCCGGGTCGTCCACCAAGTCAAGCAACCGGTCACCCATCCAGGTACTAACCGCGATTTCCATTGCTTAACTTGGTGAAAGAGCCATACACTCAGTCTCTACCCGCGTCCCTATAAAAGCCTGTTTCTACAGCAAGGCTGTAGAAGTGTTTATATACCTAAACCTGTTACATTTCTCCCCCCTTTTCTCTTGACTTCGTCCCAAAGTCACTTAATGCTCACATAACAGACCTGAGGGTGAAGCTTATATAAATGCAACACAACCTGGGACACCTTTCCCTGCGCAGCTGGGTCCGGAGATGATGGTCATGTCATCTCCCATCTCCCACACTGGCCACCAAATGTAGCGTTTTCCGGGTCGTCCACCAAGTCAAGCAACCATTCACCCATCCAGGTACTAACCGCAATGCTGGTTGCTTTAACTTCATGAAAGAGCCATACACTCTACTTGCATCGCTACAAAAGCCGGCTTCTACAGCAAGGCTGTAGAAGTGTTTATATACCTAAACGGTAAACCCCTTACACCATCAAAAAAATTTTAAGGTGTCCCAATACGTAGGTCTATAGAATCAAGCTCATCAAATTACAATTGAAGTTCCCTGTAACTTTCATTGGACCAAAAAAAAATGGTAGCTGTTGACAAAGAGTTGAAAAAAAAGAGAAAGACATTAATCCATTATGGGGTACGTTTTATTTACATTTATTGTTGAATAAAGATGTCTCCACCTGATTGTCTGTTTTATTCTATACATCAATCCACTTATATCCTTAATTGTAGTTTGTCACAATAAAAATGCTAATTGAATCACTGATGATTCGGCATTTGACCGATGCCAATTCAGTGTCAAAAAGTTAACGGCTGTTGCATAATGGGATTGACACCCAATACACTACTCATAAAAAGTTTTGTGGCAGTCGGGTTACCGATTATAGAGAGAAAATGTAGCATATGCATCACTTCCAAAGTTGTAAAAAAGTAAGAAAACAACAACAGAAAAAAGGTTTTAAAAATTAATTCTGTTGTATTCAATGTTGAAACAATGAGAGCTCTTGTCAGAGACCACAGTTGTTACATGAGTCTGTTTTTCATATTTTTGGTCAGTGGATCAATACATGTTTTCCCGTGACCAAATGCAGGGTCAAACAGGTACTTGAATGATAAGACTTTTACAATACAGTGATAATTGTTTATTTTCCAACAATCAAACAACTAGAATGATGCAAGCTGCCATTAGATAACATGCGCAATGCGCAGTCTGTTCAGTGAATTTGCTGTTTATATCATTTAATCATTTAATGTAAATGGCGAATGTTCTGACTAGGCTGCGTAATTGCGCAGGAGTATTCAGGGAAACAGACTAACTCATTTTTCATAGGAGCAAGCTGGGCCCCTAAAAACTGAAAACTAGTCGCCCAGCCAGAAATTTAGGGGCCCACATTTAAAACGTGAGAATCTTTTATTCAGAATCTGCGAGAATTGCACCGTTTCAGAGGCTTTGTGGTAAACCCACCTTTCTTCAGGGTTTTCGGTTTTGCTTCCTTAGAGCAATCGATTGTGAAACAGTAGCGATGTATCGCCACATTACGCTCAAAAAATGCATAAACGGCTAAGATTTTTAGTTGCCAAATCTATCTGTCTATCTTACATTACGGGGAGGCGGCCATGTTGTTTTTCTCGATAGTGAGTAAAATCCAACACACAAGTATGACGGAACACCGAATATTCTTAGCAGATATCGGCGCGGAAGTTAGCAATACCCTTTGAGGTGACAGATTTTACTCCAAGCTGAAAACATTCCAGACACTCGCCGACAGCTCACGATCGCAAGCTGGGCGACTGTCATTTTAATTTTAGGCGCCCAGCCGATTTTTTACTCGCAGTGGGTGAGTGGGCGACCGCTAGTCTGTATCCCTGAGTATTTCCTTCTCCGATTTAGTGATCACGCATCACTAAGCTCCTGATATTTGCTCATTATGATTTACCAAAGGGAAAGGCGAATGCTTGTGGATGCGCAAGCTGGTCTGAATATTCACTTCTTGCTAGGGGTGGGTATCGTCACTGAAAACCGTATCGCGATATATCACGATACACTGGTCTGTATCGGGATATGTATCACGATATATCGCGACTTCTTTTTCAGTTCGTACTTCTATGTTACTTGCTTTTACTGTGTTGTTTGTCTCTGTCTTTTATTAAATGATTGTAATAAAAAATGAACATCCCATTCTTTACCTGTTTATTTTAACACCAAAAAAAAAAAAAATAACCAGTGCCTGGCCCTGTACTTTATTAAAATGCAACTGTTACAAGTCTGCGATCTCATTTTATTTTACTAATTGACTGACTTACTGACATGACCCTTGTGTCCATGCATCTATTGCATAACTTCTTTGTTATTCTGCTCTGACCCAGTTTTGCCCCAAGGTGAGAATGAAAAAAAGCATGCAGATTTTCAACACCGGTTATTGTCAAAGATCAAAGGAATTGACTGTGTCTGAAGTCTAGGTGAATGATTTTATCGGTGACATGAAAAGGAGATAAACTAAATAATCGGACAGTAATTGCTGAGTAAATGTTGTAGACCCAGATCAGACAACTCCTTGGAGCAGTGTGATCAGGATCTGCAATGTATGTCAACAAAATAATGAAACTTCCCGTAAGTGAAAATGTACTTTTAAGATATACACAGACACAAAAAAATGTTCAAAAGATGTTCGAATATTTAAGTTATGAATGGGAATATGTGTCAAAGTGATCATACCGTTGAAGTGTTAGGATTAATTGGATACTGACAAAAGGATTAAACTGGACATTATTACCTACAATCACGGTAATTTTTGTTTACATCTGTCTTTGTGTGTGCAGATTACGGAGATAAAAGACATTAGAGGAAGCGAGTCTCCAGCAAAAGTAAACAAACAAAAACCTGTTTTTAAAGACTTTATTGGCTTTAATTGACTCCACTACCTAGATCCGTTTCATGAAGAAAAGAATATTTGGGGAAAATTACTAACAAAATGAAAAGGAAACTGTTGATTAAAAGCATATAAAACGTTTTCACGAGAATGTCCGGAAACTTCCGAAATTTACCGAGTGTACCGGTATGGCCAAAACGTATCGTGATTCGTATCGTGGCAATTTTGAATCACGATTAACTGGTATACCGGTAATATCGCGCACCCCTACTCTTGCTGGTAGCAATTTTACAGATTTTACTTGTTGGAAGAGTTACTCATGCAACAACTAAAAGGAATGCATAAATGACTGCAAACATGCACAAGGGAACAGCAGCAACCCAGATTAGACTATGCACCTTGCTGTCCACCTGGTGTGCTTGGGATGTCAACAATGGCATTTTGTGCTGATGCACAGGTTTATCATAGTCTTCGCTGTTTGCAACTTGAAGCCCTTGTCAGTTACTGGCGAAAGTATGTGCACTTAGTACTGGTTAGCCGCTTAGGAGGTCTAAGCCTGCCCAGGAATAGTGTGGTTAGGTTAAATGACCGTCCCGACATGACCTTAGTTGTTTACCGTGGATGTTAAGCATCAAATCAACCAACCAACTTGAAGCCCTATCGTTGTGTCTGTCAACAGGGGGGAAAAAAAACAAATGTGCAAATACACAATAATTACTTTGCTGCACATGATGACTTTAAGCACCCAGGATGTTAAGAGTACTTACATAGTAACTTATGGTGAAAAAAAATTATGATAACAAAAGAACAATATATTGCTGTACAGTTTTGTCAGGCAATATTCAGCCCTACAGACCCTTTGCTTTTAGAAAACTCAAACACATGCGACATGACCTTTGATCTGATAAAGCTTAGCCTCTTATGAATGCAAGTTAACTCATTCCACTTTTCCCTCTGTTTCAGAGCAATGGATGATGGTTATGAACAAACCCAGGCCCTCAACTTTGATGAGAGTGGGGAAGACACTGATGAAGACAATGATCTAGAAAGACCCCCAGTAAGTGCAGCCTGCTCTACTGTAAAAGCTCTAAATATTGCGACACCGTGTCTAATTATTGTCACTGTCTTTAAAAAATAGAACAGTTGGATTTTACAATGTAGTGAACTATGTGTCCAAAAGATGCAGATGAAATGGCAAACATTGTAGACCCTGATCAGACTGCCTGATTTTGGTCTGCAAATGTTTGCTGAGACCTGTATACCTGTATGTCCCAATATTTAGAATGTTGACTGTAGTTCTACCTCTAACCCATTGCATTCTGGGTATTTTTTGTCGTCTGCTGAAATTGTCGTCTGCATCAAAAATCAAGAATATTTTGACAATATTGGTCTAACCAACTCTTGTAGAAATGATGTCTAGGCTGCAAACAGTTTGGATCTCAGATGTTTGCCCAGATACCCCTAAAGGGGTATCCTGAATGGAATGGGTTAATACAAAAATACCCAGGAGCTTGTACACTCAAATTCTACATCCCAACAGCACATGAGCTGCAATACAATAAAAACAACAAAGTGGCAAGTGCTCACCATTTACATTTACATATACAAGTTATTTGTTTATTTTTTTTGTTAGGAGCCTTTGTAGTCACTACTCACTAGTAAAATCCGGCCGCGATAAGTTGGCAATGTTATTATTTTGTGTTTATTTTGATTTGGTGACTGATTGGCTATATAGCAGAGTTCAGCTTATCCAACTCACGGGAATGAAAGAATAAATTTGAATAATTTTGTTACTATCAGTTTTGTTATCAATGATATTCTTAAACTAGAGACAGTTCCTGTCTTTAAGCTTTCAAAAAGTGTCATTTAGATAAATTAGAACTGCCAGTTAACCGTAATGTTCCATTATAACCAAAGATCAAGAAGTTACATGAACTGCACCTTAATGATAGTTCAGGTACTGTTGACATTAAAAATGTAAACAAAACATTGCCACTATAGCGCGACCGACCTATAGTAGTGTAGTGGATAACATGAGGGACTACCAATTCAAGGGTTGCAAGATCCCCCCACTTCTCCAGCTTTTCAGATGAGACTTGAAACTGAGGTCCCGTCTCCATATGGGAAGTTGGTGGCACGTTAAACCCGAGTTCACTCACTCACTATACTATTTTCTTGTTTCAATATTTTGAAAACAAGAAAGAAAAAAAAAACTGAAAAAAAGTTTCAAAAGAGAAGCTCCACCATGGGATTGTCAGTAAAAAAAATCAGTAGGGTGGTATGAGATAGGGAGGGGGAGGCTTAAACTACTTTTTGATGTAAACTTAAATTTTTCAACAGTAATAATATGTCATATTACATATTCCTTCCCCTGTCAATCCTAAAAAAAAACAGAGCTGGCAGGGGACAAAACTGAACTCGCCTAAGTATGTCAGCGTTAAGTGTATTTTATCGTTACTGTTATGCTTTTCAGGTTGGCTATTTAAAAGTTCTGTGTCAGAAAGGGTTTCCAGAGACTACCTTTGCTATTCATGAAGGTAATTGAGCTCCTGTGGAGACATAAATCTTTGCCATTAGTATTTGCCTGTCTAATCTAGTCTATCCCATATCTTTGTGAGGTCATTTGGGCACCACAGATGATTCTACGACAATCTCTTTCCAC
Source organism: Ctena decussata (assembly GCA_963989385.1). Classification (NCBI taxonomy): domain Eukaryota; kingdom Metazoa; phylum Mollusca; class Bivalvia; order Lucinida; family Lucinidae; genus Ctena; species Ctena decussata. The sequence continues at coordinate 1,056,822 of OZ022501.1, read as the reverse complement.
CTAGTCCTGTCTTGAGTAAGTAACAACTTTATTTATCAAGGGTAGCTCAGTCATTGAGGGTAGCTCAATTGGTCGAAGCCAATCTTCCCCGAGGCCCTCTTCAGTTTCCCTAGTTGAGATAGCAAAATCCATCCCTGTCCACTTCTTAATATTGTCTTTCAACCTCTTCTCCTGTCTACCTCTCTCTTTCCTGTGCCCTGCAGAATTTTCTTTGCTAAACCAGAAGACATTGAGACATGGCCAAACCACCTCAGTTTCAGTTTCTTGACCAAGGTCAGGAGTTTGTCATATTCTCCAATGGCTGCTTGGATCTTTCTACAAACCACCTCCTTGATTATATGGTCCTTGTTGGAAATGTTTAGTAACCTTCGGTAGCATCTAATCTCGAAAGCCTGCGTTCTTTTCTTAAACTCTGCTGTCACGGTTCATGACTCACAGGCATACAGAAAAATTTGCCTTTAGTGTATCAGTTTTCTGCTTAGTCAAAAGTTGAAAACCTAAAAATAGACAGGGCTGAGCAAATGAGCTGTGACACGAAAATACCAGCAAAGTGACATATGTACCCAGTGAAGACTCAGATCAGCCTGGGCATCTGCCCAGTCTGATCAGAGTCTTCGCTGTCTGCTTAGAGCTAGCTTAGCCCCTTACATACTCTTTATATGCACAGCAATGACTGATTAGACTGGACAGCTGCCCAGGCTGATCCGAGTCTTCACTGAGTGCACATGCCACTTTGTTGATTTTGTCATGTTGTGGCTTAGATAGTTTTCATATCCACTTGTTCAAACAAGTTAACAGTAAAAGTCCACTTGCTCTAAACCAATTTAGCACTAAGGGCTGGGAGATTTTCACTTGTCCTAATAGAAGTTTGAATTGTCCTGAACATAGGTCTATCCACTTTGCTAAGCTCTGAAAACAGATACAATTTCCAAGATCCCTAATAAGCGACAGTTTTAGGGGATATAGCTAAGATAAAAAGGCATTGATATATTGGAAATGCTAAGGTGCTGAAATATTGGGACACCTAAAAACCATTAATTTTCCATTTGGTTTTAGATATCCCAATACTTAAGGTGGTGATTTGTGGTAAATGTAAAAATCTGCATAAAACCATAAAAAGTAACATATCTCCCTGAAAGTTAGCAGACTTCTTATTTTTGTTTTTCTTTGCAGTTTAGAATACAAAATAGAGGTACTTGTTGCTCAAAAAAGTGTTTTTATAAGGAAAGATCAAAGGGTAATTTTCTGCGAATAAATCTGAAAAAATAATATCGTTATTGAAAATTTACGTAGTGCTGAAGGTGCATTATTGCATAATGAAGAGCGTCCTAGCAATTATTTATTCCAACTCTTTCTCAAATTGTAATGTAGACCAGATGAAAACAGTAGCTTTTTCTCAAATGTTCAACCATGTACACAGTAATGTACACTGGATGCATTTATTAAATATAGGGTAGGCAAGCATACATATGTTAACACCTACAATATAAATAATACATTACTGACATGATCAGTGGTGTGTAGATAAAATTGTTCAACCTTGTTAAAATTGTCTCACGTGTGTGTTTTGACAAAAAAATTTGGACACAGACCGCATCTTTTTTCATCTGCTCAGCCTGATAATGTGTGAAAGAGTTTGAAAAAATAATTGCTAGGACGCTCTCCATTATACAACAAGGTACTCTAAGCACTAAGTATATTTTCAATAATGATATTATTTTTTCAGATTTAATCGCAGAAAATTACCCTTTGATCTTCTCTTATAAAAACACTTTTTAACATTAACAAATGCTGCGTTTTGGGATTCTAAATTATGAGAAACAACATACAGAAGGCATCTGCTAAGTTTTGGAAAGATCAGTGTTATTTTGAGTTTTATGCAGATTTTTGTCTTTGTCCCAAATCAGTGATTATCACCACCTTAAGCACTTTAGGATAGTTTGTAACTCTAGGAGATTATTTAGTAATTTTTCACTTGAATAATCTGATCTGGGTGTACACTGCCCATTGCCCAAAATAATTTTGTTGATATGAATGCTTTTAATAAAGAAACGAACAGTTTCCAAAGGTAGAATTTCTCTACTTTAAGACTGTATAAAGTAAAAAACTCTTATACTGGCATTTGCCTTATCTAGAAATCTAATTTTCAGTTTTGTTTTAATTGCAGGTGACAATGTGATTGGTCGTCATGCCAGTTGCAAAATAAGCATTCCACTTACGGTAAATACACCAGAGCCTGTTTATGTCAAACTTTTGGGAAAGATGGATGCATGCTTTGGGGGTTTCACATCCTTTTCAAGAATTTCAGTCATATCAGGACTACGAAGGGCTCCATGCAATGACACAAAGTGTAGATGCAGACAGAATCCCAACTCTTTCAGCACTGAAACAGAGCTCCAGATAAGAGGGGGTAAAGAGGATAATTTGAAGATAATTTTTCTTATTTCTCACCGAAAACATATGTTGTGACCCCTCATTAGAACCGTCTCTGTGAGACGGTTCTAATGATTGGTCACAAAATATGTTTTTATGGAGAAATATGCAAAATTATCCCTAAATTATTCCTGTTACCCCTTCTTATCTGGAGCTCTGCTGAAATCCATGATCCAAAGTTGGGAGCCCTAACCACTTGGCCACTCAGATTCTTCCAAACTTTTGGGATGAAACTAAAGCTTGTTTTCTTAATTTTCTACAAAATATTGAATGATGTCACATAAAAAGGTACTTAAAGCATCGTGATTGACTCAGCCTGTTGCAGTTCAGTCAGTCTTTCCTCTCATTAGCGGTTGAACACAGCTGAAGTTTTGAGCTCAAGCATCTGTCCTAAAAATTATCAATGATTGAGTAAAACATTGATTAATGAGACTGTCAGAAGCCTTAACCCATTCTATTCGGGATACCCCTTTAGGGGCATCTGGGCAAATAGTTTGGATCCAGATCAGGCCCCACAATTTTAATAATTTAATCCTAGCATCATTCATAAACTATGACATATACAGCCACTGATGTGTGTATCTTACTTTGACCTGTTCTAACTATTTTCATAGCCACTATCAAGAGAGCATGCATGTATAGAGGTGAAAGGTGACTCTGTTCTTATCTATGATAAAGGGAGTAGGAACAGGACCAGGAGAAACAAGGTAAGGATTGGAAGGCCAAGATTCTGTGGTATGGACTCCTGCATTACCCTAAAGTGCATAAGTATTGGGACACCTAAAACCATTAATTTTCCATTTGTCCCAAATGGAAAATTAATTGTTTTTGGATGTCCCAATATTTGAGCACATTGGGTTACTCTGAATCATGTCACTGATAACTAATTTGCAAGGTTTGTGAACTTTTCCCATATATAATTGACATGATAAATAGGTACAGTCAAATCTGCCGTATAACCACCAGAGTCCATGTAAAATGTTTAAAGGAGCTGCCATATGGGGTAGTTTTTGCAAATACAAATTTTTGTGGTTTACGGTCCAGAACAAAAGTTTGAACTTTCATGATTTTTAATTTTCACAATCTGCAATACACGGGTGGTAATCAGTGGAACTAGCTCCAAAATGAGTCAGTGGAATTTTGTTCCCTCGTCACATCCTGGAACCCGCGAGCTAGTGCTGTCGACAGAAAATCAGTAAACAAAGGTAGGTCTTGAAGAATTTTATCAATTTTTATTTCTTTATTAGCGATCCCAGGAAACAACTGCCGATGCTATTGTGTGTAGATATGATTCAACTTTATTCCCCGTTGGAGTTCGCCGCAGAAATGTGCAGGGCTTGAACTAACTTGTGGCAAATGTTTGAAACACCGAACTAAAAATCCACCAATTTCTGTCAATATGGAGATTTGGGTACACGATTTTTTCATTTTCCGTCCAAACTATAGCGTTCAGACCCTCTAAAGCACCATCCCTGGTAAATTCAAGCATGAAAAGTCACAAATAAGCAAAAAAGTGTGGGTGGAGATTACGTACCTGGACAATATTGACAAAATTTCTGCCTGAGCTAGAACGCTCAACATGGAGCTAGTGCGTTCAACAAGGAGCTAGTGCGCTCATCCACACCTAAGATATGGCAGAATTGTTGATTTATTGTTGATAGATGATTTTAATCGTTTTTTAGGTTTTGCTCTGTACCCCTTTGAAACCACTAAGAGATGACTTAATGTACATAGATAATTCCATCGTCATTCATATAGTCAAAATTATGCCTCGAGGTACCGTGAACAGCTCCATTCACTGTTGCCTGAAGCCACAAGGCCTCAGGTAGTAGTGCATTGACCTGTCCATGGTAATGAGTAACATAGTATTTCATTGCTGTTTGGCAGAATAGTCAACAATAAATCAACAATTCTGCCTTATCTTAGGTGTGGATGAGCGCACTAGCTCCTTGTTGAACGCACTAGCTCCATGTTGAGCGTTCTAGCTCAGGCAGAAATTTTGTCAATATTGTCCAGGTACGTAATCTCCACCCACACTTTTTTGCTTATTTGTGACTTTTCATGCTTGAATTTACCAGGGATGGTGCTTTAGAGGGTCTGAACGCTATAGTTTGGACGGAAAATGAAAAAATCGTGTACCCAAATCTCCATATTGACAGAAATTGGTGGATTTTTAGTTCGGTGTTTCAAACATTTGCCACAAGTTAGTTCAAGCCCTGCACATTTCTGCGGCGAACTCCGACGGGGAATAAAGTTGAATCATATCTACACACAATAGCATCGGCAGTTGTTTCCTGGGATCGCTAATAAAGAAATAAAAATTGATAAAATTCTTCAAGACCTACCTTTGTTTACTGATTTTCTGTCGACAGCACTAGCTCGCGGGTTCCCGGATTTGACGAGGGAACGAAATTCCATTGACTCATTTTGGAGCTAGTTCCACTGATTACCACCCGTGCAATATGCACAAAATAATGATTGCTTGTATGAAACATGTCAAAGCATTAGCTGGATAGTAAATGAAAAACATGTTGTACGAGCAGCTCTATTACTTAATTCTGCACTAAAAGTAAATATGGTGATAGTATACACTGCTGTAAAAGTGGCCTTGAATCAAATAGATAAATGTTAGTTGAAACATATTTTATTGCCTCTTAATGTAAGCAAATGGGTTGGCACAATTGTGTAATCATTAATCATCCATTTGAGTGATACAGATCAACAAGTGTGTAATATTGTCATCTAATCAGTTAGCGTGTCACACTTTTGCATGATCTGTTCCTTAGCTTTTGGCTTTGCCATGGTAAAACCTGTTTACTTATCCATAACCCATTTGAGGTTACACGAAAATTGCTGGTATCACTGAAGGATATGTACATGAAAGCAAAGATGGATTCCAGTGTTAGTTTGCAACTCACATTAGCTAGATAATTCGTATAAGATTATTCCTATATGATGCATTGTGATTCAAAGAAATAAGAAACAGGTGATGCTAGGTCTTATTAGAAGCATCAAGGTGAAATGATTTGTTTGCTGTACCAAAAGTTGTTTATATTGAGAGTGAATGGGTTCACTTTCAAAGGCAGCAGCTTAGCCATTTTCATTTTTGCTTCCTTTCTCAAAGCAGGTCAACTCTTAAAGGAAGGAATTTGCTCCTAAAGGGAGTAAATTCTTTCCTTTTAGAGTTGACCTGCTTTGAGAAAGGTTTTTGTCATCCAGGAAAAGAAGCAAAAATTGTCCTCAGTTGAAAAATTGTTAAAAAAAACATGGCAGTGTACCAGACTACCAGTACTCCTTCAGTACTGCACATATCCGAATTCTTTTGAGTAAAGCAATGTTCTTTGTTCCAGCATTTCCTGGCAGCGGAGGTGAGGTACGAGCTCAGAGACAAGGACAAACTGACATTTGGTGATGTAGACTGTGTCTATGAGGCTCAACAGGGGGTATGTAATTTGTGTACTTGTTAAATGTAGTTTCATTTACACAATTTTATTAAAACAAGTCTAATAAAGTTTTACATCAGCATTCATTAATTATTTCAGCCTCCTCATTGTTGGAGCCATGCAATAACCAAGAGATAAGGAGAAAATAGCAAGGAAAAAATTTTGGGCCTGGTCTCATGTGTACAAGTTAATATTTCTGAGTTTAAGTAAAATAAAGAGTATAAAACTTGCTATATAAAAGTTACAATCTGTAATTACTGTCCTGTTCAAACGGCATTATATGTTTATTCATAAGAGGGTAAAACATTCTTTTCCGTGTTTTAACGTTTGCCAAGCCCGAGTGTATTAACGTGTTGCAGCCGAACCGCGCAGCGGTGAGGACTGCAACATGTTAATACATGACGCCTTGGGCAAACGTTAAAACACAGGAAAAGAATGTTTCATCGTCATTGTTATATACCTTCTTACAGACGCCATCTTGATTCCAGAGCTCTGCAGACGACATGAAAGTGGGCTTTAATGATGTTTAAATCTGGCGCTCCCATGTTTTAACAGTGTTGAAACCGTGTGTCAGCGATTCTGTCGCATTGCGGCAATTAAAATAAAGAAAACCAACATAAAATGCTGTCGATTACAACAGGGCTGTTTTCTATAGTAAAATCTCATTAGGTATATAACAATATGGAGTAAAATTGTAAAATTTCTTTCCCGTCAGATTATTTTCAACCATGCAATCTTGTGCCTTTTGATTTAGGGCTAATTCTTTACTTTGAGATGATTTTATTTTATGGGAGAGCTGTGTAGACCTAGATCAGACGGTTTTTTATGAACAGCCAGAGATGTTTTGTTCTGAAAAAATTAGATACAGTTTTCCTCTACAGCAGGTTCAGTACTAGAAAAAGAAAGAATGAATACTATATTGATACACTATCATGATTTTTTCCGCCATATCAACAGAGAAACAACTTTCAGAAGACAGTATTTTCTACCTAGGTAGATTAATCCCTTTCTCACTGGGGGCTACCTTAAAGGAAAACATTTGCTCTTTCTGAGAGCAACTTCTTTTCTTTACAAGCAGCCTTTGTGATCAGGAGATGACTCATAAAGCATTACACTAACTGTCAGATCCTATATTGAACTGATATGTAAATATGTATATGTATGTAGTTTATCCAAATAAAATACTGTTAAAACCTGAAGGGAGACCAATATTTTCTCATGAGAGTGATCTCCCTTGGAGATGTATCCATACACCTTAAGCTGAAAATTTAGGCTGATTTGGAACTCTCTTACAGGACAATAAGGCAGATGACACAGGGTCTGAGACTGGTTCTGAGTCTATGTTTGAGACTGCTCCTATTGATGAGGTGCATGAAGAAGCAGACACAGATAGCAAAGTCAAGCTTCCAGCAGACACAGACTACCATAGTGATGCCAGCAGTGATATTCTAGAACCAACCCAGGTATAGTACAGTATTCTGGTTTAGCCACCATATAAGTAGCACAGGGGCCTCTTTTGGACAATGTGTGAAAGGTGAGACACAATCTTTCATGGAATACTGGTATGTTTCCTGGCCAAAGCATTGTTTGCATCACCATTTTGTGCAGTTTGACAATGTAAAGATTTTATGTGGTATAACTGTTTCCTAATGGCTGTTTCTTTGACAGAACCCCTATGCTGCCTAAAACACTGAAAAGTTGGTTTGCAAGTAAGAATTATTATTCTCATTTCCCAGAAATTTGTCAGTATAAAAAGCAAGTTTTTATGCCCCCGAAGGAAGTTTTTATGCCCCCGAAGGAACTTCGGGTGGCATATTAAAATCGCACCGTCCGTCCGTCAGTCCGTCTGTCCGTCCGTCTTTCCGTCCGTCCGTTACAAATCGTGTCTCAGCTATAACTTTAAAACTACTGAAGCAAATTTGATGAAACTTCACTGATAGATAAAGCACAATGTGAAGGTGTGTTGCGCACAAGACTTAGGTCCCTACGCCCAAGGTCAAGGCCACAGTTGGGTCAGAGGTCAAATTGTGTCTAAAAATCGTGTCTCAGCGATAACTTTAAAACTACTGAAGCAAATTTGATGAAACTTCACTGACAGATAAAGCATAATGAGAAGGTGTGTTGGGCACAAGACTTAGGTCCCTACACCCAAGGTCAAGGTCACAGTTGGGTCAGAGGTCAAATTGTGTCTCAAAATCGTGTTTCAGCGATAACTTATAAACTACTGAAGCAAATTGAATGAAACTTCGCAGAAAGATGAAGCATAATGAGAAGGTGTGTCACACATAAGATTTAGGTTACCACGGTCAAGGCCAAGGTCACAATCAGGGGTCAAAGGTCAAATCTTGTCTCTGCGATAACTTGAAACCTGCTGAAGCTACTTTCATCAAACTTCACAGAAAGGTAAACCATAATGAGAAGGTGTGTTATACACAATATTTATGCTACCAAATCCAAGGTCAAGGTCACAATCTTGGGTCAGAGGTCAAATCATGTCTCTGCATTTACTCAGAAAAGTACCAAAGCAAACATTACAGAAAGATAAAGCCTACTGAGAAGATTTGCCAATTTCCACATCCAAGGTCAAGGTCATAGCCAGAGGTCAAAGGTCAACTCATTTATCTTCAATTACTTAAAAACTACTGATTCAAACTTCATTAATTTTCATGAAAAGGTAAAAAATAATGAGATTATTCACAAACAAATTATGGTTTTGTTGCCCAAGGTCAAGGTCACAGTCAGGGCTCAGAGGTTAAATCATGTCTCTGAAATGACTCAAAACTGCTGAGGCCAATTTAATAAGATTTCACTGAAAGGTAAAGCATGATAAAAATGGTAACTTAAAGAAAAGTAAAGTATTATGATAAGTTATGTACGGTTGACATTTAGGTTCCAGTACCAAATATCAAGGATACAACACAGTTTGGTCAGTGGTTGAATTAAGTCCCCATGAATCCTCTTAAACTTCCAAAGTGCATTTAAACATCACAGAAAAGTAAAAGAAATGAGAATGTATGTCATGTGCAAGACTCAGGCTCCAGACTCAAGGTCACGGTCACAACCAGGACTCAAAGGTCAGTTTAAGGGGCCTTCGGGGGCATTTGTTACACACTGTAACATTTCTTGTTTTTAGTTAGAACTGCAACCACAGGACAAGTAGACTGAACTAATGTTTTTTTTGCAGCCATATGTTAATTATTCTTGTATGAAAGGCTGTTTTACATTTGTTTTTACTGATTTTAATTTTTTATAAAAAAAAACATTAAACATGCTTCCATAGCTAATACTATATCATGTTAAGTACATGTATTTGCTGGACCATTTCAGCCATTCGGTTCTCAAAGACAGCACAGTATTGTAAATAACAACTCTACAGTAACAGATCAAAACAGAAGTAAGTATTTAATTGGCAGCCATGTTTGTTTCAGAACATTTATTTATGTTTCAGTACCTGTGCTTAAAATTTACATCTTCCCAACCATTTTGTGCATATGAGGGGCGTTAGAGTAATGCAAAAGACATAATTTCTCGGTAACCAACGTAAAAAACAGAACTTCTGATTGCAAAAGCACATAAAGCTATGATATGCGTAGGAAAGTCTGCAATCATGGTGTATTTTTTTTCAAAAGGGCACATTTTTAACTTCTTTTAAAAAGGTATACCCTAAAGACACTGCAGAATTTTAGTTTTGTAGGCCTTAATTTATATATCAGCAGTCTTTGATTTGTTTTTATTTTTGCTACTTAAAGACAATGCCCAGGTAATGTTGTCCTGTAAATATCGCGGAAATTATTTTTAAGCTGGGTTCCATACTGGCCCGGGAATATGGATCATGTTGTAGCAAATTCCCCATTTCTACCAAAACTTAAATGATTTTGTAATGAAAACAAGCGTATTAGCATTCAAAATCTTGTCGGCAAGAGCATTTACATGGGTCAACGAAAACCTATCATTAAATTCAAATTAATGCCAAAAACAAAGCCTATACAAGCTTTTAAAAATGACGTTAACATATATTTCAATAACGTCATAAGAATTGGGCATTGCTTTGCAAGGAATAAATCGATAACAGTTGTCACCCTTCTAACTTTTGTATGAATATTGTAGGCAACAATGGGCAAGCAACTGATAAAGATTAATTTTGTATTTGCAACGATATTTGACTTGAATGCCCAACACTGAAAAGATTTTACAAATGAAATTAGCCCAGTGGTATGACAGGGGCCTTATAAAATGCGTTGAAAGTCAATATGGAAAGGTGTCTTTGTACAGTGTTTGGTATCATTGTAAAGACAAAATGTAGTGTTTTCAGCATATGCATAGCATTTGTACCCAGTATTCCCCTAAACAAAGTTATGAGGCCATTTGCATTACTTTTCGAATGCCCCTTGTATATTGGCTGCATTTAGAGAAAATCTTTAGTCACTCAGATGAAAACTGTGCATGTCCAACCAAAACTGATAGCATTAAGACATGCTAGTAATTGTCTTGGGGAATGCACATCCTAACGGTTCACTGGGTAGGTTTTTTTGGACATGCACATCAGTTTGCATGTGCACTAAGGAAGGGTTCCTGTTGAACAAGTTTATTAATATAATTAAGCATTAATAGACTTTTTAAAAGAAAATTAATCAACACTTTGTGATGATATAGTCTCTGTACACTTTAATATAGGTCGGTTCAAAAATGTAAAAATGTTTTTAATCTTTTTTATATCCAGTTGAAAAATTTGGTTACCTTGTTTTGTTTTAGCTCACAATGTAACAGTAAAAGATACACCAGCACCGACTAGGACAAAAAGTAAGTATACTATCTGATGCAGGGATGACTCTGTTTTGTTCTTGGGAATTCTTTTTAATGGACGTAATTATGGTGTTGTAGTTTGAAGAAACTAATAAAGCTCTTTCTGTATTCATGACATTTCCTTTGGGAAGGATTTTCCTAACTGCAAAGCTAAGCGCATATAAGATTTGAGCCTTGACACGAGAAAACCAACAATGTGGTTGTGCACCCAGCGCAGACTCAGATCAGCCTGGGCATCCACCATGTCTAAACAGACTCTTCACTCAGTGCTTAAAGGGTAGCTAAGGGTCTCAGCTACCTTCATGCGGACAGCGAAGAGACTGATCTGACTGGGCGGATGCCCAGGCTGATCTGAGTCTCCGCTGGGCCCACAATCACTTTGTTGGTTTTGTTGTGTCGCGGCTCATTTTAAGTTCTTAAAAATGTTTATAAAAAGTGCAGTAAACTGTCAGAAGGAGGTTTGTTAAAGACAGTGACTTCGAACTGGATGTGGAGTAAGAATTTATATAGACTGAAAACTGTTCTTCATAGTCTGTCTGTGTGTTTGGGTACCCAACTAGTTGGAGATGAGATACAGGTATCAGAGCTTCTTGGTAATTGAGGCTTTTGATGCCAATTAGAGATACTGTGTCTCTCCTGGCACAACCTGTTTTCGACCGCTTAAGCATTATTTTGTCTCGTTTTGTTTCCCTTCAAGTTCAATTCTTATGATATTGCCTTATATGGTCCCTCAGTCAAAGAGCAACAAATACAGGACAGTGAAGTTTTTAGTTCCCTCCTTTAGGTCTAGCAAGGCCTTTCATTTCGGAAGTTATCAGAGGTAGGACATTCTGAAAATAAACAACCTAAATTCGACCGCCTGAGGTAAATATTTTCTGACAAAAAGAAATTGCTTTATAAATGTTTCTATTCTGTCAATACCACCTTACAAAAGCAATACACATACAAAGTACTTTTGGATACAAGCATTAAGCCCAACACAGTGACACTATGTCAATATACATAAGGTACAGTTCTCTGAATGAACAGTTGAATTACTGGGGGGTAGGGTTCATATTACTGGTATACAATAATTTATGCACTATCAACAGAGACAGAGCAAGTGCACTTCAACACAAGGAAACCTAGGCCTCTCATCAGTATAAAAGATAACTGTTGAAGACCATGATGAGGCATTTAATTTTTCAATTTCTGACACATAAACAATTTAAAAATCTGAGAAAATAAAGAAAAGTGCCATAAGCACGGTAGACCAAATATTTACCTCAATATAAATTTGTATGGTAAGCATTTCAGTTTTGTTAGGTAACAATGGTCATGTAAAATACATTTAATCATAAAGACGAATAAACAAAGACTACGGTTTCAAACATGTGTAAATAGTAGCCATGGAAACAAGCAGATAATTTGGTAATAAGAAAAATCTCAGGAAAACGGGGTACTTCAATGCAATGCTTATTCATGGCTCACACTCAGCTATCAAATCTAAAAAGGCACCACTGCTTAACATGCCTGTCTGTCTCTGCTGTAAACAAAGATACCATCACATCTGCAAAGTTCAGCTTATTTAGATTTTTATGAGGCAATTTCTTAGGTGGTCGAAATTAGGCAGTGGTCGAAAATAGGTAGTGCCGGGATATATAACTTTCTTGGATGGGCAGGTGGTCTCTATATTAAAATCTATAAGGCCTATTTTCTCATGTAGATCAAAGATCATGTGGTGTAATTCATTAGTAAGATCTGTTTAAATCCATGTAATAAGCTTTCTTTATAATTATTATTTTCTTTACCCAACAAATCTCCAGACAAGGTCAGATATTAATGATAATTCTGAGATAACTGTCCATAAAAACTTGGTGACCCTTATTGTCCCCCGCCTTTTCGAAGAAAAGCGGAGGGACATAGTTTTCGGCATTCCGTCCTTCCGTCCATCCGTCCGTCCATCCGTCCTTCCGTCCTTGTTTCCGTCCTTGTTTCCGTCCTTGTTTCCGTCCTTCCGTCCCCCTAATGTAGTGGGTACCTTGTGTGCGCAACTCCTCCTACAGTTTTATGCCAATTCTTTCGAAACTTTACAGATGTTTTTGTCATGGTCTGAAGATACGCATGTGGTTTGGATATAATCCTGAGATTATTTTTTGTCACTTTTTCCACAAGTTGAACTTACTAATTTTTTTAGGCATTTTTACTATCAAAGTGACTAGATAGTGGGTACCTTGTGTGCGCAACTCCTCCAACAGTTTTATGCTGATGCCTTTGAAACTTCACAGGTGTTTTGGTCATGGTCTGAAGATACGCATGTGGTTTGGATATATTCCTGAGATTATTTTTTGTCACTTTTTCCACAAGTTGAACTTAGTAATTTTTTAGGCATTTTTACTATCATAGTGACTAGATAGTAGGTACCTTGTGTGCGCAACTCTTCATACAGTTTTATGCCGATTCCTTTGAAACTTCACAGGTGTTTTGGTCATGGTCTGAAGATACGCATGTGGTTTGGATATAATCCTGAGATTTTTTTTTGTCACTTTTTCCACAAGTTGAACTTAGTAATTTTTTAGGCGTTTTTACTATCATAGTGACTAGACAGTGGGTACCTTGTGTGCGCAACTCCTCATACAGTTTTATGCCGATTCCTTTGAAACTTCACAGGTGTTTTGATCATTGTCTGAAGATATGCATGTGGTTTGGATATAATCCTGAAATTATTTTTTATTACTTTTTTCGCAAATTGAACTTAGCCATTTTTCATACATTTTTACTATCAAAGTGAATAGATAGTTGGTACCTTGTGTGTGCAACTCCTTCTACAGTTTTATGCCAATTCCTTTGAAACTTCACAGGTGTTTTGATCATGGTCTGAAGATATGCATGTGGTTTGGATATAATCCTCACATTATTTTTTTATTACTTTTTTCACATTTTTAACTTAGCCGCTTTTCCAGCTCAAACACTTAAGTGTATATACAGTGGAGACCTAGTTTCCAAGGCGGGGGACATAAATTCGTCGAATTTGCTTGTTAGAAATGCTGTGGAGGGATTCTTACTTATAATTTTGCTAAAACAATGCAGAATTATCATCAAACTTCAGTCATATTTGGAGCCTTATAAAAGCATAAATATGTTTATTTGTCTCTGCAGAGATCACAGACAACCTAGTGTTACCAGAGTCAGGGTCCGAGACAGATGAAGAAGATACCTTTGATGCAGCGCCTACACTTGCAGTTGGTTAGTAACAATTTACGGCCGGCAGAGGTCCAAATAAGCGCTGGCTTTGAGGATAATTTTGAGGTCCTGTCTATCCGTTCTCCATGAAAACATGTATTGGTAGAGAAATAAGAATGATTTTTCCAGAATTATCTTCAAATATTCCTTATTTGGAGCTCGATAGCTTTCACAACTGAGAACACATCATTACTACATTTGAGCCCTGACACTACAAAACCTACAAAGTTGCATATGCACCTAGCTAAGACTCAGATTAGCCTGGGCATCCGCCCTGTCTGTTCAGAGTCTTTGCTGTATGCTTAAAGGGTAGCTTAAGGTCTAAACTAGGTCTATGCTGACAGCGAAGTCTCTTAGCAGATGCTCAGGCTGATCCGAGTCTTAAGTTGGCACACATGCCACTTTGTTAGTGTTGCTGTGTTGCATTCATTTTCACTGTTCTGATACCTTTAGCCCCTTTAAACTTGGGCACATTGAGGAGGATGAATTTCTGTTGTACAGCCCTTTGTACAGTATTTCAGTCATATCAAGCTGACGGAAGGATGATAAAGACAGGTTTGGTGCAGTAGAACCCTGTTGATGGTTGAAAGATTTCCTACTCTGGCAGGATTGGAAGATGAAATGCTAGCTTATGAGGCCAGCGTGTAACTCATTGAGCCTCAGTCATCAGAATAGAGGACCTACAATTAGATGTTCTAAAACTGTTCATGTAATGGAAGACTTGAGCTGTTGGGCAATAAAAATCTGACATGTTTTAAATTATCCTAAACTATTAAGAAATTTCATTAAGGCAATATGTAGAAATCCCTGAATGTGGGTTGAGATATATAAAGATCATACTGCCATAACTGTCACATTCTGTTATGTAACCAAATGATAAGAGCCGTGACACCTCTAAACCAACAAAGTGGCATGTGTGCCATGCCAAGAGCAGATCAGCCAGGGGCATCCACCAAGTCTGATCAGAGTCTTCCCTGTCAGCTATGAGGTAGCTTAGACCTTAAGCTACCCTTTCGGAGCAAAGCAAAGACTCTGATCAGACTGGGCAGATGCCCAGGCTGATCAGAGACTTGGCATGGGGCACAGGCCACTTTGTTGGTTTTGTCGTATCGCAGCTCATATTATTGCCTTTATAATCTTCAGAAAGTCAGCACTCTGATGAAGAATCACCAAGGAGAGCTATAATGGGAGCCCCGACACAAGCTTATGTTTGTGAGAGTGACGAAGATACAGGTAAGGCTATATAACATTTCCTGATAGACCCTTCCTAGCCACACCTAGTAAGTCACTCAAAAGTCTGATAGTGTATAACTGACCAGTGTGGCGACTACTTAGCATGTGACTTAGTCCCTCAAACAAAATCACATGTGTTCAATATACCACAATAAGTCTGATTTTACCTTACAATTAATGAAGAGATGCATACCTGTTTAATGGAGGTATTGCTTCGGAAAGGTGAATTAGCAACATTTTTGATGATAATTGTGTTTAATATCTGCCCTGTACTGAAGAGTTGATTTGTTTGGGCATAGGAGGTGATTGTGACGATGGGCCACAACTTTATGTATTATAGAGATTTCTCATGAAAACATGTTGTGGTCACGCATTAAAATTCCAAGTGAGCCTGTACTAATGAGAACATGTTTGTATGGAGGTTTGACAGGGATTATCTTGGGAGTTATCATCAGAGAATGGAATTGTCATCAGAATCTTCTTTTATTTGGCTCTCAGCTTAAGCAGAACTCCAGATAAGCAGGGATATTGGAATAATCAAAAGATAATATTTCTTATTTCTCAAGGAAAACATACGTTGTGACCCCTCATTAGAACCGTCTCAGTGCAACAGTTCTAATAATGGGTCACAAAGTATGTTTTTATGGAGAATTATGGATAATTATCCCTAAATCATCCCTGGTACGGTGAACAGCCTTCATATCTGAAGCAGTATTAAGAATATGAAAATACCCCAATGAGTTTCCAAAAGCTACAGAATCTAGCCCAAGTGGTTGGAATTTTAAATTGTGTGTGAGAATGTCCTGCATGTATTCAGATGGATAAAGCAATCAAAAAATCTAGCAGTGTTATGTCAGATTTGTTGTTGAGCATATGGGCATGGCGATGAAGTATATTGTTTGATTACAAAGATCACCATGAAATTAGTTGAACAAGGCAATTTGAGCATCTTATATTTTAGAACATTGGCAGATAACTTAAGCATATATAGATATCATATGAACCACTACATGACAAAACCAACAAAGTGACATGTGAACCAAGCAAAGACTCAGATCAGCCTGGGCATCTGCCCAGTCTAATCAGAGTCTTTCCTGTTGGCATGGTGGTAGCTTAGACCCTTAGCTATCCTTTAAGGGCACATTGAAGACTGTTCAGACTGGGTGGATGCACATGCTGACCTGAGTATTTGCTTGGTGTAGATGCCACTTTGTTGGTTTTGTAGTGACACAGCTCATATCTCTGTTAAGGTGACTGGGCACACTGGGCCAGTGTCATTATCATTTTTGCCCCCATTCTCTTTGAGTGTTAACTGTTAAAGGAAAGGATTTGCTCCCATTTGAAAAGGCTTCATCATCCAGGGACCCAAACAGGAAGTCACAGAAGTTGTTTTCCTTTGTAAAAATGATGAAACAACATGGGTGTGTACCCTTATACCTTAAAACCTACCTTGTGCATCATCGTTACAGTTGTCTCAGTAAAAGGACAAATGTTTTATGGTGACTGGACAGAAAGTTACATAAAAAATGCATGTTATCACAGCTCTGGGCCCGTCTATTTACAAGATTCAAAAACTTTTATATTACAGAAGAAGAAGTAACTCCCAGAAAGAAGAGTTTGCTGATGGCTGCGACACAGGCATATGTAGAGGAAGATGATGGGTGAGCTCTTTGTTTTGATTTCTGTTTAACAGGAAATTTTCTGACGACTTTTTCACAAGAACTGGCATCAGCTAGCTGTAGAGAAGTAATTTGAAAAATTATAAATTCATGAGACACCGGCTGATCCCTGTAATTGCTGATGACATTATTTTGCAAGGTTTAAGGCAGCTAACAAATATTATTAAATGTACTTTTACAAAAAAATAACTTCTTTCGTGAAAGTTCCTCAAAAGTTTCTGAGGAGAAAAAATTAATATTTTTTATCTAAATATATCATGCTGTAGAGTGTCTTGAGAACCTGCTGATAAGGGTGTTCTAATTGAGATCGCATAACACGCTCATATGGAGAAATATGAAAGTTAAAATGATCAATGGTATGCAAATATTTGCCATGTGAAAGCTCAGCTTTATTAAATTTTCTTTTGTGAAAAAAGGAAAGATGAGCAGAATAAGGTATTTTCTGAATCGAAAGGTTGTTATGGCAAATTTTAGTGTAAATAAGATAGAAATAACCCTTGATTTCTGCCTGTTTTTCAGGGACACTCCGAAGAAGAGGTCGATATTGACAGCAGCTACTCAGGCCTATGTTGGAGAAAGTGATGAAACTGGAGATGAACAGGTGAGCAGTTATATGTTGTCACCATGGATACCAGATATATATCACGAATATGATGGCTTTGCAACCATTTCTGTTTTGGGTGATTTGATCTTTTTACTGGCTTTTCTGGGCAAGCCACATGATACTATAAACAAAACTGGCCCTCTGAGGGCTTTTACTATGACGTCACAATTAGCCCCAAATACTGGCACCTTGACACTATAAATACTGGGCAAATTGCCTCATAATCTGGCTGTTAAACCTCTGATGAGACTATGCTATTTGGATGAAAGTAGTCAGGTATGCTGCCAATTACATTTGCACATTTTACAGCCGGTAAGCTGAACATCTGGAGTCAGGACCAAGTTGCAGCCTTCTTGCATCTAGATTAGGCAAGTTTCAGCCAAGATGCATCTACTGTTTGGACCCAAGTTGCAGCCTCAGTACTATATTTCTCTTTTGGTCTCTGCTGTCTTTGAATTTGGAAAGCTGTATGACCTATTAGAAAATGTTTTATAAAACTCTGGCAAGTAGTGCAGACCCTGATTAAACTGCTCCTAGGGGGACTACGGTTAAAGGTAACACTTGCTTGTAATGGGATCAAATTCTTTTCTTTATGAGTAGACCTTTAGGAGCAGTTTTAAGAGAGTTAATCCTTCCTATAAGAGTTGATCCCCCCTTTTGAGTAGTGTAATCTGAGTTTGCACTGTTGCATGAACAAGCTGTATGACTGTTGTAAGTCACATGAGACATATCTTACAGAGGTGGTACTACCCTTGTCATATACCCATCTGTGGAAGTGAGCCAAGCCATAGAGCCAACAGTGACGTCTCTGATTACCCTGTAGAAGTGAGAAAGATGATCTGAATATCACATGACAAAATTGTCATGTTGTTGGAAATCAGATGACATGCCTCAGTCTTATGAAAAGTGATCCTTCATGTTTAGGTGAATGGGTATACTTTCTGGGGAAGTAACTCATTTCATTTTTGCCTCCCATCTTAATAGCTTCAAACGAAAGAAGGAAATTCTATCCTTTAAGAGCAGACAAACACCCATTTTGGAAAGACTTTGTCTTTCAGAAAATAGGTGTCACAAAAGTTATTTCCCTTATAATAAATGGATGGAAAATACATGTAGGTGTACCCATTCACCATAATATATTGTAAATATAACCCATTTTACGGTACTATTATTTTTACAGGAGACGCCAGTTAAAGCAGGAAAAAAGAAACAGGTGGATCCAACCATGGCATACACCTTGGCAGCGGGGATTGAACCTACCCAGGCTTACTGTATGGATGAAGAATCGAATGATGGCTCCAAGGAGGAAACTGAAGAGGTAGGTACTTTAAAGTGAACAAATCCATATACTGTACTAATCCTTATAAACGCCCCTGCTCTAATAAATCCCAATGGCTCTTTTCAGAAAATAATGTTATATAAACTTGCATGAATTCCTATTTACTTCTCTTTATGAGGTAGCTCTTTGAAATGGGTTCTACTCTTAAAGGAAAGAATTTGCTCCTAGAGGAGCAAATTTCTACCTTTAAGAGTTGAACCCAACCCCTCCTGAAAAGGGAATCAAAAATAGTAGAGTTGCTTCCTAAGAAAGTATACTCATTTACCTTTATTCTGTTTATCAGAGGTATTTTGGCAATGGCTCATTCACTGCAATTTAGGCTTTAAATAAGGCCCCCTCCCCTTTCGTAAAATGCAGCGCCCCCAGGGCATTCAGTATGATTAATATGGTACTCTTTATCTGGAACTGTGTATTAGTACAGGTAATACAGCTAGTCATGGTGCCAGGGTATCAGATTGTTTGAGATTGGCATGGATAAATGCAGATATATCCCTTGCTTTGGGCTTATTGGTTTGGGCCTGTCAGTCTGTCTGTCTGTCTGTCCATCCATCGATCATTTTTAGCAGCTGTGTACCTCAGAAACAATATTCTAGGATCTTGAAAATTAAGACCTACCATATCCTAATAAATGCCCCTGCACTAATAATGCCCCCTGCCTCTTTTCTGAAAATAATGTTATAGTAACATTCATTATTTCTTGTTTGCTTCTCTGGATATATAGCTCTTTGACATGGGGTCTACTCTTGAAGGAAAGAATTTGCTCCTCTTGAAGGAAAGAATTTGCTCATAGAGGAGCAAATTCTTTCCTTTAAGAGTTGACCCCTACAAGTATATGGTTGGGGGCATTGTTTTTCACAAACACGTTTTCTAGTTTCAATTCGAGAAAGGCAGATTCTCATAAATTATTCTTTGTTGATGCAGTATTCAGTCTGAGTTGTATAAGAAGCAGAAATCTTAAAAAGAATGCCTTGTCCTTATTGTAGTCCCCAGGCAAGACCAAGGCCATGTTATATGAGCCGACCCAGGCGTATGTCGGAGAGGTGGAGGATGAAGACTCAAATCCAGGAGAACCAGAGAAGAAGGCCATGATGTATGAACCCACACAGGCCTACCCTGGCAAAGATGACCAGAATAAGGTTTTTACACATTTTCATTTTTTCTTTAGCTCCCCTGTGGAGGAGTACAAGTAGAGCTACAGCAGCCTGCTCAGTGTCAGCTTTGGTATTCCACTCTTGGAATTTGGGGTTACAGTTATGATGGACAAGTATTTCTCACCCATTGGACCAGAATATCCCTTCCTACAGGTGTCTGAGATTTTTCTTTCTTACCCACGAGACAGAGTTTGTTCTATTTTTAGCGGTGCTGGAAAATTCTGTCTTGCCCATGGGCTGGGACAGATCACACGAGCTTGAATTCTGTGTACCACTACGCGTTCCTTGAAATCGGTGCGCCCGGCTTGGCGATTCCATACTTTATGCATTATTCTTTCAAAGGAATGAATTGCCACATCAATAAAATCCAACCCAAGAAAGGTTATTCATTCTTTAATATCTCATTATAGCCTGTTTCAAGGTCTTAAAGTTGGAAAAAGATCCAAAATAGTCAATGTTTCACCATGACAAACACAGTCGAGGAGGCCGCCATTTTGAAGACTTACCAACTGACGTTGACGTTATGTCACAATTAACGTCATACACGCGCTTTCTGTAGTCGTCTCAATACAAATTTTGTTCTTTAATATAAATTTCAATTAGAAAATCTAAAAATGCGGATTTGTCAAGGACCTATTTTTTACTTGTCTGTTCACTACAGCAGCCATGAGGGTGACACGGTTGTACTACTTACCCTTGTACACGTTCGCATGAAATAGGCCTATTAGTTCCCAATTCAATTTGAAGTAAATATTATCTTAGGTAAGAAAAATAATCAGTCATTGGTCTCCGATGCGGACAGGGAAATCCCAACCCTCGAGCACACGGGATGTGTCGGAAACTCGGCAAGCCTCGTTTCCGACACACCCCGTATGCCCTCGGGTTGGGATTTCCCTGTCCGCATCAGAGACCAATGATAGATTCTATTTATCTCAGTTTGCTATCTCAGCCTAGGCTCAGAAAGCTGTCTCAAAACACCAATCATTGCTATATAGTACAGCCCAATTAATTATATACTTAAATTCAAAAAATCAACTTGCTGCTGCCTGATATGTAAATTGCATGCAAAATGAAATTGACAGCAAGTCTCATGCTTGGCAAGCCTTGCATAAAGTCAAGAGAATTGCTTTGCAAGGCACTTCTAATAATATCTTTCAGTGTATGCGTTTGATATAAAGAAAAAAAAGCTAAAAGCTTTGCTTTCAGTATTTTAAAGACCTTATCATAAGTCTTATATTAAGTGTATGGTACTGTTTGGAATGTTATGGTGACTTTGGTGATACTTGCTCAACTCCAGGATGATGCTGGTGCTGACTCAGACACGTCAGAAGAGTTTACACTAGATGATAATGAGAATGATAAAGATAATGATGAAGACGTGAGGCAGTTCTTTATGGCCCCAACACTTGCCTGTGATGATGTCGAGGACAATAACCAATCAGAGCCCAGCGGGGACAGTGTACTGGAAATGGAGACACAAGCTGTTGGGGAGACACAGGCTGTTGAGGAGGATCAGACTCAGGTAATGAGAAAGATGAGTTTCACCTTAATCTCGTAAGACGTATTAGTACAACACCCTGGTTTTTACACCATTTTTACGATGGGAAACAACTTTTGTAACTTCCTGTTTGTTTCCATGAACAAAACAGCCTTTCCAGTGGGGATCTACTTTTAAAGAAAAGAATGTGCTTCTAAGGGAGCAAATTCTTTTCTTTCAAAAGTGACCCCCACTGAGAAAGAAGGCAAAAACAAAATTGGCAGATTCCTGACATGATACATGTACTCATTCAGTCTACAGACTTTAGGTCAACAGAATGATGATTCTTGGATTTCTGTCATTCCCACATCATTTCGTTATTGTAACGTTGGGCCAGTAATGAAATAATGCAGGTTCTAGAAAAATCATACCCTGGGCTGGAATCAAACCCCTATCCCATGGCATATCAGTCTGGAGCACCCTCTTTTTGAACAGTGTATGAGATAACTAAGGTTAGGGGAAATGTTACGAAGAAATAATTTTGGATGAACAAATTTTTTTTCTTCTGTCTAATTTATCCATAAAACAGGTATAGGCAGTGTTGTTGTGATGAATTAGAAAAGATATAAAATTTTTGCACAGAAAATTTTGGAAAACTAGTTGCTCTCTTTTTAAAGGCTGGCTTCGTTCATGTTATAAGTATTGGAAATATATATGAAACATCAAAAAATTTACAAGGGATTACACAAAATACTGGTAGGAAATAGTTGAATATTTCAGCAAGAATCTGTGATTAATATTTGGATGATTAAGGCTTAGTAAGTGTCAGAAGACCAAAAGAATCTTGCTAATGATCCGAAGATATGGTGTGTTTCAGCAATAATTGTGGGGTATTTTTACCTTAATATTGTGCCATAAAAACAGGTGCACAGAGGGACCTGAGCTAGGGTTGCCATGGTCAAGGAAAATACCTGGAAAACTAATTTTTTTCCAGGTCAGAGGAATTTCATGGAATTTTGTGGTTTGTCAGGGGATATCTGAAAGAACTGGAAAAGTCAGGGAATTTGAAAATTAATGGTTACAGCTGTCTCAACAAAATATACTTATTCTGTTCAAGGGGAAAGTAGGTACTTTCTAGAGAGATAGTCCAGGCTACTCTTCATTTGACTTTGCCCCCTGAGGGGTACTCTTAAAGGAAAGAACTTGTTCCCTGGGGAGCAGATTCATTCTTTTAATTGTAACCCCCAATTTCCAAGTGATAATAGCACTGTTGAAGTAAAGAGAAAAAATAACTTTTAGATGCATGGAACGGGTACAAATAACTGTAAAATTATGGGAAAGTAAGGGAATTTTGATTGGAGAATAAGTTGCAACCCTGAATTAGGTGCTCATGGCAAATAAACTTATTATAACAGCTATCAGCCAAGCGTAGCTTTACCCAAAGCCCTTGACTTAAATTGAACTACACTATACAGTGTTCTCCCCAGAAATTTCAGAAGGCATGTCTCTTTTAGCACATAAATCAGATTTTGACTGGTTGATCAATTTTTTAAATCCTTAATATAGCAACGTTTTGTCAAAATTAGCCTGAATTTACATCATAAATAATTTATTGATGATCCTTAATGCATATAAAACAACTTTACTTGCTAAGAAATGAAAATAAAAGCACTTAAACAAAATTTCATTGGAAATTAAGGCATGTTGCAAAGGTAATTTGAAGAGGAAGGCATGTTGCAAGGGACATGCCTTAGTGGTCTGAGGAGATACCTGCTATGATAAAAATAAATGAGCTACATCATGTTACTTTTAACAATGTGGCATTTGTGACAAGCCAGGTCTCTGATGAGGCGGCACATAAGTGCAGTCTGACAAGTCTTCATTTGTCACATAAGCCATCTGTGGAAGTGACCAGTGCCAAAGAGCCAACATTTAGGTTTCTGATTACCCTATATACCTGAGACTTATTATCTGAATACTGCATGACAAAAGACATGACCTAGCTTAAATAGTATTTTTCAGTTTGATCGAATATGTTCATTTCATTTCAGGCCATAGCTGACACAGGCAAGAAGGCTGTGACGTCAGATGATGCAACCCAGGTATTTACTGACGATGCAACTGAAGCTGTTCAGGACACCAGTCCACCTAAAAAGAAAGTACACACTGATACTGATGCCGAGACACAGGTATTTCCAGATGAGACACAAGTATTTGATGATGATGATAAACAGACAGCTGGTGGAAAGCAAAGAACTGGAGAAGAACCAACTCAGGTTGTCAGTGATGAAACACAGGTATTTGATGAAGAACCAGAAACACACAAAGCTACAAAAGGTAGAAAAGACAGTGAAGATCATACACAGGTTATCACAGATGCAACCTTAGCTGTGGAGGAGGATGAAACTGTACCAAAAACTAAGAAGAGTAATATCAAGAATGTTCAGTCAGATTCTGAAGAGCCAACACAAGTTTTCCCAGATGCTACAATGGCTGTTGAGGATTTATACCATCAAAATAAGGTAAAGAAGAAAGGCAAAACTAAAACTGTGGATGATCAGTCGGAGGCTGCCACTCAGGTATTTGAAGATGCAGGTGATAATATTGAAACCCCAAAACAAACTAAGAGAACTAGAGGTAAAGCTAAGAAGACTCCTGTTACCACTGTTGATACAGAAGCAGCCACTCAGGTTTGTGATGGTGAGACTGAAAAGGTTCCTGCAAGGAAAAACAAGAAGGCTGATAAAAAGACAGTAAAAAAGAAAGTTGGCCCTACTAATGAAGAGCCAACTCAGATGTTCAGTCAAGGAGTAGAAGAAGATGATAGTGAAAGAGAAATGATCATACGAGCTGTAGCTACACTGGCTGCCGAAGAGACTGAGGATGATATTGGTATTTCTGTCACAGAAAAGAAAGATGAGTTTGGTTCAGAAGATGCTACACAAACAGTGGATCCTACTGTTGCTGTGAATGAAGTTGAAACTGTAGCAGTTCATGAGGGAGATACTGTTGATGTGTCTGATACCGTTGCTGTAGGAAGCCCTGGAAAAGGAGATGGGGAAACGGCAACTGTGGCTATACCAGATCCAGACCCAACTGTTCCTGTCAGCAATACTGTGGAAAAGATCACAACAAAAGGTAAAGGTAGAAAAACTGCTAAAAATAAAACTCGAGCCAAATCAAAAGTTGAAGAACCTGAAGCTGCCACCCAAGTCTTAGATAATACAGAAACGCTACCTATTCTTGATGTTGAGGAGACAGTGTCAAAGAGGGCTGTTAGAAATAAGCATATTATTCCTGATATGGAGCCAGAAACACAAATATTCAGTGAAGTTAATAGCACAGATGTGGTGAATTCTGAAGCTGAGGCGGCTACACAAGTGATTGACAATACTGATACTGAAGAAACTACATCAAGACGATCTGCAAGGCAAACTAAGAAAAAAGACTCAATACAGAAAACAGCAGATACAAAACAGCAGAAGGCTTCTAAAGAAGTCAAAAAGACAGCCACATCTGAAGCAAAAGAACACCCAGGCAGTACACGATCTAGGGGTAGAAGAGGTAAACAGCCAGCTGTTGAGGAATCTAGTAAAACAAAGGATAAAAGTCTGACAGCTAATGTGACTACTAAAGGAAAGGGTAAAGCTGAAGTTTCAGATCACGAGGAAGCTACACAGGCCTATGTTGATGATGAAGAGCCAACACAGAGATTTGGTGATGAACAAGACCATAGTAGTACAATTGGGAGAGGTGAGTAGAACAGTTGAGTAGTTTCAGGGTTGCCACAGTCAGGTAAAACCATTTGGAAAATGATTTTTTTTCCAGGTAAAAGAAAATTCAGGGAATTTTGTGATTGTCAAGAAAATTTGTCACATGGCATTTGAAGATTAATAGCTCTAGCAATCTTTAGAAAATGTACTTATTCTGCTCAGGAAAGATAAATCATGGATAGAAGTATATCCAGGATAAGAAATTTCCACTTTTAGTGGGAGAAATTTTTATGCCCCCGAAGGAACTTCGGGTGGCATATTAAAATCACACAGTCCGTTCGTCCGTCTTTCCGTCTGTCCGTCCGTTACAAATCGTGTCTCAGCTATAACATTAAAACTACTGGAGCAAATTTGATGAAACTTCACAGATAGATAAAGGATAATGTGAAGGTGTGTCGCGCATAAGACTAAGGTCCCTACGCCCAAGGTCAAGGCCACAACTGGGTCAGAGGTCAAATTGTGTCTTAAAATCGTGTCTCAGCGATAACTTTAAAACTACTGAAGCAAATTTGATGAAACTTTACAGATAGATAAAGCACAATGAGAAGGTGTGTCGCGCACAAGACTTAAGTCCCTACACCCAAGGTCAAGGCCACGTTGGGTCAGAGATCAAATTGTGTCTCAAAATCGTGTCTCAGCAATAACTTATAAACTACTGAAGCAAATTGAATGAAACTTCTCAGAAAGATGAAGCATAATGAGAAGGTGTGTCACACATAAGATTCAGGTTACCACATTCAAGGTCAAGGTCACAAACAGGGGTCAAAGGTCAAAATTTGCCTCTGCGATAACTTGAAACCTGCTGAAGCGACTTTCATCAAACTTCACAGAAAGGTAAACAATAATGAGGAGGTGTGTTATACATAATATTTATGATCCCAAATCCAAGGTCAGGGTCATAACCAGGACACAAAGGTCAGTTTAGGGGGCCTTCGGGGGCATTTGTTACACACTGTAACATTTCTTGTTTAAGAGTAACCCCTTAAATTTCAAGTGATACCTTTTGCACTGTCAAAGAATAAAATGAACTTTTCGATTTGTAATAGGGTATGGAAAATTGGAAAAGGTCGGGGCAAAAAAGGAGAAAATCAGGGAATTTGGAAGTGGGGGATGAGTGGCGACCCTGAATTCTGGTTCATTATCGATCTCACTTAAGATTTGCAAGAACTTAAGCATTTTTTTGTACGCCCGTCAAAGACGGGTCATATTATGTCATGGCCTCCGTCCGTTCATCCGTCCTTTCATCCGTCCGTTAACATTTCGTGTCCGCTCCATATCTCCTCAACCCCTTGAAAGATTTTTTAAAACTTGGATCAAATGTTTGCCTTAACGAGACGATGTACAGAACGCATATTTCAAGGATGTCCGACAAAGGTCAAGGTCACACTTAGAGGTCAAAAGGTAACATTTCGTGTCTGCTCCATATCGAAAACTGTTTAAGATTTCTTCATGAAAGTTTGAACAAATATAAAGCACCATCAGAGGATGTGCAGAGAAAAAGAACCATTACCCTACTTTCAGTTTTGACAGAATTATTTCCCTTTATATTTATCAGATAATGTGCAGAGAAAATGAACCATAACCCTACTTTCAGTTTTTGACAGAATTATTTCCCTTTGTATTTTTCTTATAGTAATTTTATATAAGCTTCATGTCCGCTCCATATCTCAAAAACTGTTTAAGATTTCTTCATGAAAGTTTGTATACATATAAGGCACCATCGGACGATGTGCAGAGAAAAAGAACCAATCACCCTACTTTCATTTTTAATAAAATTACGCCCCTTTATAGTTTTAGTATTGTAATTTTGTATTTAATTTGTATCCACTCCATATCTCCTTAACCCTTTGAAAGATGTTTTTGAAACTGGAGTCAAATGTTCACCTTATAGAGGCATCGTGCAGAACTCATATTCCAACAATGTTCCACAAAGGTCAAGGTCACACTTAGAGGTCAAAGTTCAAAAGGTAACATTATTTTTCGGCTCCATATCAACCATATAAGATTTCTTCCTAAAAGTTTATACAAATATGAAGCATCATCAGACAATGTGCAGAAAAAAGTACCATAATCTTACTTTCAGTTTTGACAGAATTATGCACCTTTGTATTTTTCATATAGTAATTTCATATTAGCTTTGTGTCTGCTCCATATCTTGAAAACTGTTTAAGATTTCTTCACGAAAGTTTGTACACATATCAGATGATATGAAGAGAAAAAGAACCATAACCAAACTTCCATTTATGATGGAATTAAGCCCCTTTGTAATTTTTGTCTAGGAATTTCATATTAGCTTCGTTTGAAGATTTAAGCTACTGACAAAGTTCTGTCATCTCTTGTTTTCTTTCCAACTTTAATCCCCAATGGGCGTATATTGCCCTGCTCAGTGGAGCTCTTGTTTTCCAATCTGATGCACAGGTTGATTTGAGTCATTGTATGAAACACCAGTTCTTGCGGCATTTTGCATCTGCCTTTAAGGTGTATGGCTTCATCTCAATGTTTTTCCACCATTTTCACAAAGGGGAACAACTTTATAGTTACTTCCTATTTGCTTCCCTAGACAACACAGCATTCCAAAATGGGGTCTGCTCTTAAAGGGAAGAATTCGCTTCTATGGGAGCAAAATTTTTCTGTAACAGTTGACCCCAGGCGAAGGGTGACAAAAATGAAAATGACGGAATTGCTTTCCCTGATAGTGTAACCATTCACCGTAGAGTTGCCACTGCTTTGGTTACCAAGTTGACCAATGAACTGTACATTGCCCTATAGGCTCCCTTCTATGTAAATACAGGAAGAGCTTTTGTTCACACCCTTGCATCCACAGAGAGGCGCTGTGGGGTAGTAATTAGAGATGCTCCTTTATGGTATAGATGGATGTGAGTTCAAATCCCAGCTTGGATCAAATTGTGACTTGAAAACTCTGTCAACCCAGCAGTTAATGTATACCTTTTTCAAATCAGGGAAGGGAGAGGGATGGGCTCCACCTTTCGATTAGTGTGCTCAAGATACAATGGGTCTCTAACTGTCACTGCCCCTAGGGCCACTAGGCAATGGGAAATCTTCACTTTTTACTTTTTTGCATCCACAGCAAGCAGCATTTGCATCTGGAAAGTCTCTGGCTCGAGTTTCTGTGTGACAAGTAAAAAACATCTTAGAACTATTAGTAATGGGTACACATCCATGTCTCTCCACCATTTATTCAAAGGGAAACAACTTTCATGAATTCCTGTTTACTTCCCTGAACAACCAAGTCTTTCCAAAATGAGGTTTTTCTTAGAAGATAGAATTGGCTCCCAGGGGTTGAACAGGATGGCAAAAAATGTAGAGTTGCTCCCCCTGAAAGTGTACTCACTCACCTTAAGTTATGTACAGGATGTTTTGATGTGAAATTGATTTGAAATACTAATACTGTTTTCTGTCTCTGTTACAGCCAGATCAGCCACGGCAGAGGAAGATGAGGATCTTACTCCACCATTGTCAGAGGAGGTATGTTTAGAGGCAGTCTAATAGATACCATAAAAGTTTGGCTATTAGACAGGGTATCCCCCCTGTAGAATGGCTCCAAATATTTAAGTCAGTCTTACAAATCTTGCAGTTTTGGTTCTGTTCAAGGTTTTCATAACGCAGTGGCCATGATCTGATATATGAGCCGCGACACGAGAAAACCAACAATGTGGTTGTGTGCCCAGCGCAGACTCAGATCAGCCTGGACATCCGCCGAGTTTCATCACTCTTCACTAAACGCTTAAAGGATAGCAAAGGGTCCAAGCTACCTCCATGTGGACAGCGAAAGCTCTGATCAGACTGGGTGGATGCCCAGGCTGATCTTAGTCTGCGCTGGGCGCACAACCATTTTGTTGGTTTTGTCGTGTCGCGGCTCATATGATTTTTGCCTAAATTGTCTGAATTAGCATATGAGGTTGGAGGGCAGATGTGATTTATTGATTAAAGCAAAGTCGCAGGGGAAGTAATTTTTGCATCTATCCAAAAACTGATGTTAATCATGATAATGCACATTATAGTGTGTGGGTATACACCATGTTTTTCCGCCATATTTACAAAGACTAAGGACAACTGTAACATCCTGTTTGCTTTCCTTGGTGAGAGACACCTTCCAAAAGAGGGTATACTTGTGAAAGAATTTTCTTTTTGGGAAGCAAGTTCTTTTAAGAGTTGACTCAATTGAGAGGGGGTGCAAAAGAGAAAATGGCAGAGTTGCCACCCTTGAAAGTGTATCCGTGCACCGTGAGGAAAAGTTAATTTTAATAGAGCTAAAGCTTAACAAACTGAGAACTTTTTAATGCATACATAATTCCTTCAGAAATATGGGACAGCTTTCAGAAGCATGGTATCTGTATTATTATTTATCATATAAGCCGAAACATGACAAAACCAACAAAGAAGCATGTGCACCACACAAGGCCTCAGATCAGCTTGAGCATCCACCCAGTCTGATCAGAGTCATTGCTCTGCGCTCAAAGTGTAGCTAATGGTCTAAGCTATACCACCATGCTAACAACAAAGACTGATCAGACTGGGCAGATGCCCAGGCTGATCTTAATCTTTGCCTGGCTCACATGCCTCTTTGCATGTTTTTCTCATGTTGTGGCTCAACTATAAATGACCGGCCCATAGACTGTCTGTTTTCTGCCATCTAATATAGAAACCTGTATCAGTGGTTTGGCATTTTCTGATTCAATATCACTGTCTCTTGAAACAAGGCTACATCTGAGCTGCAGTTTCAGATGTGTCAGTTTGAAAGATGCATCGCAGGAGCTAGAACCAGAGAAACGAGAGGTGAGGTAACATCAACAAACACAGCTAATAGGTAAATAATATCATGTTAGAATAAGAATTTGATATGACACATCTATTTTTCAGACTGTACCAGACAGTGAAGACACAGTGACCAGCCCTATCATACCAGCCCCTCCACTAGTACGTATCCCTTCTCGGTCCCCACACAAGTCAGCCATGGCCAGCCCAGACAAGAAGAAGAAAAGTCCATCACCAAAGAGGGTCCAGTTTGTGGCACAGGTAAATTTGTTTCAGTTTTGGTAATTTAAGGCCACTTATTCAGCAGAACCGAAATGGAGAAGAAACAGTTTATTAAAAAAAGCTGTTATTCCAAAACTGCCCACATTCATTTTTGATTGTTTACTGTTTGTGGCTATGTAAAAGATGTAAATTGGACACAAAATGTTTGAGAAAAAAACACACAAAAAAATCAATGGCCCAAACAGCACTGATTACATGTAGTGTGTATTCCGAGTTTTCAGTGTTATCTGATATGTGTTTTATGGGCAATAACTGGAATAGCTACGACAATGTTGCTAGTGCTTAGGTTGCATTCCAAAGAGCTGTTACGATTTTTGCTAACACTTCTTCTCTTTGTTGTTTCAAATTATACCTTGCTGACAAAGGTTTTCGAGATAAATAAATTTGTAATTTATAAATTTGTTTACATTTTGATCGCCTATATCTGACATGTTAATAGTCATGAAATCAGTTTCTTTGTTTTTGGTGGCTATGTACACATTTTGTTGTCCTTGGCATTATTCGTACTGGTCTTAAACAAAAAAAAAAAAAAATTGAAGTTAAATGAATAATTATTACAGGTAGTGTCTCTGCCATTGTTGATACTTCATCATCAACTCAATGTAATATTATTTCTGTAAAAGAGGCAGGGGTCATTTATGAGAGCAGGGGCATCTATTAGGATTAATACAGTACTAATGTTTGTATAAAGTAGGCTGTATTAAGACAATATAACTGTCTAGCCCGTCTGACTCAAGAACCAGAGGTCCCAGGTTGGGTACCTGGTCCGACCATTTACTTTTGTGGAGATGATTTTTCCCCTTCAAGTAGGGCAGTTAGCAGTTACTGGCGAAAGTATGTGCACATAGTACTGGTTAACCACTTAGGCGGAACAGTGTTATTAGGTAAACTGACTACCCTGACATGACCATATCTGTTTAATGTAGACGTGAGCAATTATACAGCATCACAACAAATGTATAACAGATTTCAATTTGTTATTAGGAGTCGAAGGAGACTGAGCCACCAGTGAGAGGAAGAAGAGGTTGGAAAGCAGTGCAACTTCTAACAGAAGGTACATAATTTTGTGATATTTTGAAAAATTGTTGGATTTCAAAGCAGAGGAGAAGGCAGTGATCAGGAATCAACACAATCGATTTCCACATCCTGCCCCAAACATCAAATGGGAAAGGAAAACAGAAAAATAGACAGCATTGAGAAAGTTACTCAGTAGTACAGTCCATCTAATGCTGTTTTCTCATCGGATGGATGGGTGAATCCCAATTTTATGTCCTTTCCAGCAGTATTTCCCTCATAACAGGACAATGGGTGGTTGATATAAATGAAAAGCTGTGTGCAATGGAACCCCGTTTAAGGTTGAAAAGATTTCTGCCCCCCAGGAATTGAACTTGGGACAGTTAGTTAAGCATGCCAGCACTTAACCAACTGAGCTGCCAGTATTTCTTTTAGGATTTGGCACATAAACTGCAAAAACAGAATGGCATTGTAACATGATTCTGCTACACAATATCTTGCAGACATATGAACAGATGGAATACAAAAAATTGTAAACCTCCTGACATATTCTGTATACCAGGGATGATTATGTCATTCCATATGCCTATTTGTTAGTCGGGTCATTAACTGTTACATTGGATGTAACCTTATTCCTTGCTTATGTCTCTGTTACAACATATGGGCACATCACGACAAAATCAACAAAGTGGCATGTGGGCCCAAGGAGGAAGACTTGGATCAGTCTTGACATCCACCCAGTCTGATCAGAGTCTTTGCTGTGCACTTAAAGGCTAGCTAAGGGTCTAAGCTACCTCCATGCCGACGGAGAAGTCTTTGATCTTATCATGGTAAGATCATGCTCTGTATGAATTATTATGTTGTGATATGGAATATTTAAGCCTTGATTAGGGCCAGGACTTCAGTATTTTCATAATGTCAGAGGATTCTGTTAGTCTTTTTTTGAGTGCTTGTGCCTTTGTAACATAGGACAGATTCTTTTCATGTTAGGTTATTTTCAATATGAAATATCATTGTTCCTTCTTCCATTTATTTTTCCACTTTTATGTGCAAGTTTTTGTGTGCATTCTTATCATGGCTCTTATTTAAATGGTGGCACTGTATTGGGAGTTTAGTCACTTTCTCTAGTTTATTTGAGGCTCGACCTGACAAAACAAAGTAGCATGTGCACCCGGAGAAGACTCAAATCAGCCTGGGCATCCACTCAGTCAGATCAGAGTCTTCACTGTCCCTGTCAGATCAGACTGGGTGGATGCTCAGGCTGATCTCTGAGTCTTTGTTGCCATACATGCCACTTCATTGGTTTTGTCGTGTTGAGTCATTGAATGTATTCAGATAGGTAGGAGTGGAAACAGAAGTGAAGTTTTCTTCTCTGTTGAGTTTAATTTTAATGAACAGATCCATTTCAAAGGAAACAACTCTGCCATTTTAACTCTGCCTTCCTTCACCCTTTTTCTAACTGGGGTCAACTCTTTAGGAATTGATGATTGTTGGTTCTGTTTTTCCTCTATTATTTTGATCTCTTTAGGAATTAATCGGTTAATATGAGCAGATTATTATCTTTAAAAGTAGACTGAATTTTGGAAGGGCATTTTTAGCTCACCTGAGCCTTTAGGCTCATAGGTGAGCTTATAGTATAGCCAGGCATCCGTCGTCCGTCCGTCCGTCCATCCGTCGTCAACATTTTCAAACATCTTCTCCTCTGAAACCACTGGGCCGATTGAAGCCATATTTCATATGGAGCCTACCTAGGTTGGAAAAACGAAAGTTTATTCCGGGTATCTGGGTCACATGACCAAGATGGCTGCCACGCCCATATATTGTAAAAACCCTTCCAAAATCTTCTTCTCCAGAACCAAAAGGCCGATAACCTTGAAACTTAGTATGTAGCATCGGGCATGCGTGCTTATCATAGTTTGTACAAATGATGACCGTGCGATGACCTTGACCTAATTTACGACAAGGTCAACTTTGGTACATTAGGCTTTTATATTGGAAAAGGCTTAAACAGTGGATTTCTCTGAAACTATTTAAGTTTAAGGTACAATACTTGGTATACATGGTCAACTAAAGGAGCAAATGAAGATATTATGTCACTAAAGGTCAAGGTCATTCCGTCGGTCAATCCGTCAACATTTTCAAACATCTTCTTCTCTGAAACCACTGGACTGATTGAAGCCCCAAATTTCATATGTAGTCTCAGTGGGGTGGGGGAACGAAAGTTTATACCCGGGGTCTGGGTCACATGACCAAGATGGCCGCCATGCCCATATATGGTAAAAACCCTTCAAAAATCTTCTTCTTCAGAATTAAAAGGCCTATGACCTTGAAACTTGGTATGTAGCATCGGGCATTCAGGCCCATCATAGTTAATACAAATGATGATCGTGCGGTGACCTTGACCTAATTTATGACACAGTCAACTTCGGTACCTTAGGCTTTTATATGGGAAAACGCTTAAACAATGGATTTCTCAGAAACTGTTTAAGTCTAAGGTACAATATTTGGTATATATGGTCAGCTAAATGAGCAAAAGAAGATATTATGTCACTAAAGGTCAAGGTCATTCTGTCAGCCCTTCCGTCGTTAATATTTTCAAACATCTTCTCCTCTGATACCACCGGGCTGATTGAAGTCAAATTCCATATGGAGCCTACCTAAATTAGGGGAATGAAAGTTTGTTCGGGGTATCCAGGTCACATGACCAAGATGGCTGCCACGCCCATATATGGTAAAAACCCTTCAAAAATCTTCTTCTCCAGAACCAAAAGGCCTATGACCTTGAAACTTGGTATGTAGCATTGGGCATTCAGGCCCATCTTAGTTTGTATAAATGATGACTGTGCGGTGACCTTGACCTAATTTATGACACGGTCAGCTTCGGTACCTTAGGCTTTTATATTGGAAAATGCTTAAACAGTGGATTTCTCAGAAACTGTTTTAAGTCTATTGTGCGGACGCGATAACTTGGCAATGTTATTATTTCGTGTTTATTTTGATTTGGTGACTGATTAGCTATATAGAAGAGTTCAACTTATGCAACACAAGGAAACTGAAGGAATAAATTTGATTATTTTTGTTACTTTCACTTTAGTTCTCGCTGATATTCTTGAACTGACAGCATTTCCTGGGTTTAAGCTTTCAGATGGCATTATTAGCTCACCTGTGGTGAGCTTATAGTATAGACTTGGTCCGTCGTCAGTCGGCGTCGTCGGCGTCGTCGTCGTCGGCGTCCACAATTTTAAACATCTTCTTCTCAGAAACCACGGGGTGGATTGAAGCCAAATTTCATATGGAGCCTTAACAGGATGGGGGAACGAAAGTTTATATATTTGGTCCAGGTCACATGACCAAGATGGCCGCCACGCCCATATATGGTAAAAACCCTTCAAAAATCTTCTTCTCCAGAACCAAAAGGCCTATGACCTTGAAACTTGGTATGTAGCATCGGGCATGCGGGCCCATCATAATTTATACAAATCATGACCTTGTGATGACCTTGACCTAATTTATGACATGGTCAACTTTGGTACGTTAGGCTTTTATATGGGAAAACGCTTAAACGGTGGATTTCTCAGAAACTATTTAAGTCTAAGGTACAATACTTGGTATACATGGTTGACTAAATGACCAGATGAAGATATTATGTCACTAAAGGTCAAGGTCATTCCGTCGGACCATCCGTCGTCAAGATTTTCAAACATCTTCTCCTCTGAAACCACTGGGCCGATTGAAGCCAAATTTCATATGGAGTCTCAGTGGGATGGGGGAATGAAAGTTTATATATTTGGTCCAGGTCACATGACCAAGATGGCCGCCATGCCCATATTGGTAAAAACCCTTCAAAAATATTCTTCTCCAGAACCAAAAGGCCTATGACCTTGAAACTTGGTGTGTAGCATCGGGCATGAGGGCCCATCAAAGTTTATACAAATCATGACCTTGTGATGACCTTGACCTAATTTACTGCTTGGTCAACTTTGGTACGTTAGGCTTTTATATTGGAAAACGGTTAAACAGTGGATTTCTCAGAAACTATTTAAGTCTAAGGTACAATACTTGGTATATATGGTCGACTAAATGACCAGATGAAGATATTATGTCACTAAAGGTCAAGGTCATTCCGTCGGACCATCCGTCGTCAAGATTTTCAAACATGTTCTCCTCTGAAACCACTGGGCCGATTGAAGCCAAATTTCATATGGAGTCTCAGTGGGATGTGGGAACGAAAGTTTATATATTTGGTCCAGGTCACGTGACCAAGATGGCCGCCACGCCCATATATGGTAAAAACCCTTCAAAAATCTTCTTCTCCAGAACCAAAAGGCCTATGACCTTGAAACTTGGTATGTAGCATCGGGCATGCGGGCCCATCATAATTTATACAAATCATGATCTTGCGTTGACCTTGACCTAATTTACGGGATGGTCAACTTTGGTACGTTAGGCTTTTATATGGGAAAACGGTTAAACAGTGGATTTCTCAGAAACTATTTAAGTATTAGGTACAATACTTGGTATACATGGTCGACTAAATGACCAGATGAAGATATTATGTCACTAAAGGTCAAGGTCATTCCGTCGGACCATCCGTCGTCAAGATATTCAAACATCTTCTCCTCTGAAACCACTGGGCCAATTGAAGCCAAATTTCATTTGAGGTCTTAGTGGGATTGGGGAACGAAAGTTTATATCCGGGGTCTGGGTCACATGACCAAGATGGCCACCATGCCCATATATGGTAAAAACCCTTCAAAAATCTTCTTCTCTAGAACCAAAAGGCCTATGACCTTGAAACTTGGTATGTAGCATCGGGCATGCTGGTCATCATAGTTTATACAAATGATGACCATGTGTTGACCTTGAACTAATTGACAACATGGTCAACTTTGGTATGTTAGGCTTTTATATGGGAAAACGCTTATACAGTGGATTTCTCAGAAACTATTTAAGTCTTAGGTACAATACATGGTATATATGGTCAACTAAATGACCAGATGAAGATATTATGTCACTGAAAGGTCAAGGTCATTTTGTCGGTCTGTCCGTCATCAAGATTTTCAAAACATCTACTCCTCTGAAACCACTGGTTTGATTGAAGCGAAATTTCATATAGAGTCTAAGTGTGATCAGGGAATAAAAGTTTGTTCTCAGGATCTTGACCAAGCTGGCCGCCATGCCGTATATGGTAAAAACCCTTCAAAATCTTCTTCTCCAGAACCAAAAGGTGTATGACCTTGAAACTTGGTATGTAGCTTTGGGCACTCAAGCCCATCATAAACATTAAAATATATATCAGGACCAAGTGTCAGGTGAGCTACAGGACCATTGGTCCTCTTGTTTAAATTTATCAGAACTGCCAGTTAACCGTAATGTTCCATCATGACCATAGATCAAGAAGTTACATGAACTGCACTGTAAATATAGTACAGGTACTGTTGACATTAAAATGTAAACAAAACACTGCCACTTTAGCACAACTGACCTGTAAGGTACAATAATTGGTATAAATGGTCAACTAAATGAACAGCTGAAGATATTATGTCATTAAAGGTCAAGTTCATTCTGTCAGCACGTCCGTCATCAAGATTTTGAAAATTTTTCTCCTCAGAAACAGCTTGGCTGATTGAAGTCAAATTTCATATGGTGTCTCAGTGGGATGGGGGATGGAAAGTTTGTTACCAGGGTCTGGGTCACATGACCAAGATGGCCACCATGCCCATATATGGTAAAAACCTTTCAAAAATCTTCTTCTTCAGAATCAGAAGGCCTAGGACCTTGAAACTTGGTACGTAGCATCAGGCACTCAGACCCATCATAGTTTATACAAATGATGACTGTGCGTTGACCTTGACCTAATTTATGACACTATCAACTTTGGTATGTTAGGCTTTTATATGGGAAAATGCCTAAACAGTGGATTTCTTAGAAACTGTTTAAGTCTAAGGTACAGTATTTGGTATATATGGTCAGCTAAATGAGCAAATGAAGATACTGTCACTAAAGGTCAAGGTCATTCTGTCAGCCCGTCCATCTGTTGTCAAGATTTTCAAACATTTTCTCCTCTGAAACCACTTCCCCGATTGAAACCAAATTTCATATGGAGTCTCAGTGGGATGGGGGAAAGATAGTAGATTCCCAGGATCTGGGTCAGATCACCAAGATGGCCGCCATGCCCCTTTATGGTAACACCCTTTCAAAAATCTTCTTCTCCAGAACTATTAAAAAGGCCTTTGACCTTGAAACTTGGTATGTAGCATTTGGAAGTTGGGCCTATCATAATTTATACAAATCAGGACTGTGCATTGACCTAATTTATGGCAAGTTCAATTTTGATGCATTGGAAAATGCTTAAGCAGTGGATTTCTCAGAAACCATTCAAGTCTATGACATGCCCATATATAGTAAAACTCCTTCAAAAATCTACTTCTCCAGAACCAAAGGCACAATGACCTCGTGGCGTTGTATGTAGCATTGAGGACTCAGGCCCATCATAGTTTGTACAAATCATGATGGCGCATTGACCTTGACCTAATTTATGGCAAGGTCAACTGTGGTATGTTATGCTTTTATGTGGGAAAATGCTCAAACAGTTGATGTTATGGAAGTTTTTTAAGCCTAGATATAATAATTGGAAAATATGGTTAACTAAATAAAGACAAGGTCATCAAAGGTCAAGGTCATTTTTTTAACTTTGCTCAAGGTCACTGAGATTTTAAAATTAAAATATGCACACCTTTTAAGCTACTGGTTTCAAATTTGTAACAAATGAGTGAAATGACAAATTGTGTCTGTTGACAGAAGGTGTCAGGTGAGCTACAGGACCGTTGGTCCTCTGGTTTTATCCAGGGAGGCAAAAGAGAAATAACAAAAGTTGTTCCCTTTGTAAGAATTTCAGAAAAAGATGGATAGGTACCCTTTGACTTTGATGTTGATTTGAGTTTAACTTTCATCTAATGTTTGTGTTTGAAGGAGAATCTGATGACACATCTGATGTTCAGAAAGAAACAGTGAGTGAAGTGAAACCAGCAGGCAGAAGGGGTAGAAGGTCTGTGCAAACTGAAACTAAGACTGTTGAGGAAAAGAAAGTTAAATCAGGAAGAAAGAGCTTACCAGCTGTGTTAGAAACTGCAGACAGTAAGAAAGATACTGCAAGTACTAGTAAGGATGCAACTGAAGAACTAGATTCTGTAACAGCTGATAAGGAAGAAAAACATCCAAAGGGTAGAAAAGGAAGAAACGCAAAACAAACTAAAACAGATACTGATCACTCAAAGGTAAATGATAATCAGCCAAAAGGTGATAAAATCATTGATCAGTCTGAGCAGTCTGGTGAGCCTGCAGAGAAAAGTGCAGCAAAACGGCCTGCCAAAAGGGGAGTGGCTAATGATCTAGTGAGTGAAAAGACTGAAGCTTCTGATACTGGCACTAGTTCTACAAGGCAAAGCAGTAGATCAAAGAGTAAACAGACTGAAGCTGATAAAGCTAAAAAAGCAGTTGAACCTAAAATTTCAAGGACTAAGGCATCAGAAAAATCAGCGGAATCTGAAGTATCAGTTAAACCAAGTACTGGTAAGGTTACTAGGACTACTGTTGAAATTACCACAAAAGATATTGACAAAAACAAAGAAAGTGTTGAAATACCAGAAAGATCTCACAGAACAAGAAATAAGGAAACAAGTGATTCACAAGATAGTGTAGAAACAAGTAAAAGGGGAGCAAGGAAAACTGGTAAAGTATCAGAAATAGAAGTTGCTAAAGTAGCTTCAAATAGTATAGAAGGCAAGGGATCTAAACATAAAAATGTTAGTGATAATTCTAAACGTAATAGTAAACAGTCTGTTGAATTACTGCCAGAAACTTTGGTTAAAGATGAGGCAGCAAGTGACAGACCATCAAGAGGAAGAAAAAGAGGGAAAGAAAGTGAAAGTCAGGACAGTCAAACAAATGAAGCAAAGACAAGTGATAAGAAAGTTAGTGAAAAAGATTCAGAAACAAAACCAACAAGAACTTCAAGTAGAAGAGGTAGAACTGATAGTGTTGATAGCCAAAGTCAGTCAGATAAAAATACAACTAACGGTGACTTGAAGGAAATAACTAATGTTAAAAATCATGTGCAACAGGGTAAAGTGAAAGGGAAAGATACAGGAAGTGGTAAGAGCAAAGAACAAGGTCAGAAGGCTTCAAAAACAAAAGAGATGGCGGGAAAGGTGACCAGAGGAAAATTAGCAGGACCT
This sequence comes from Ctena decussata, assembly GCA_963989385.1. Taxonomy (NCBI): domain Eukaryota; kingdom Metazoa; phylum Mollusca; class Bivalvia; order Lucinida; family Lucinidae; genus Ctena; species Ctena decussata. Next base: position 1,017,356 of record OZ022501.1, on the reverse strand, counting down.
TCAAATGGTGCTGGGGATGCACACCAGGTAAGTGAACTGTTTCATAAGGTGAATAGGTAAACCTTAGAAGGTTGAAGCAGCTCTGCCACTCTTGTTGTTGCTTCCCTTTTCAATGGGGTTCAACTCTTAAGAGAAAGAACTTGGTTCTATAGGAGCAATTCTTTCCTTAAGAGTACCATAGACCTTTTTGGAAGGGTTTTGTCATCCTGGGAAGTAAACAGGAAGTCATGAAAGTTGTTCTCGTTTGTAAAATGGGGGAAAAGCATGAAGGTGCACCAGTACTCTTTAAGTATGCTATGTGCCAAAAAGCATGCCTTACTACATGCCACGGTGGACAACCTACGTCATGATCACGTGATTCTGATGATATGGCGCACATATTTTGAGCAGCAAAACGTCTCGATTCGGGTAAGTAAGTTAGTTATATCTTCGGTCTTAGAATGCCGATTTTCAAGCTATAAAGTGCACGGACCCCGGACTAATTTCCTTTATCTATAGCATATGTCATCGTTTCATGAAATTAAGCCAGTTAACAGAACGCTTCCAAATAGCGAACTTTTTCGGTCGATATGGAACACACGATGACCAAACTCTGACACATAACTGCACAAATGAGAATATCTACGCCACTTTTTGGACCTAAGCCATCAACTTATTTATAATCATGACCCCTTCCATCAAGCGATTCTATGAAAGTAAAAAGCACGCAAAGACCAGGAACTGAAACAATCAAAATCCAAATCCAGCCCTCAAACCATAGTTGGAAACAACTAAGATTACATATAATCAAGATACAGAGAACATATGGCCAACAGAGTGAGCAGCTTGTTCCCAAAAGGTGGCCACTCAGCAACCCAAACCGAACCAAAAATAATAATAACATATATAAGGTAAAACATCACAGAAACTCTGACACCAAAAACAGGCAACAAAGAACCACAACAGAACTACCGCCTTGGAACGGTCAGTAATGAATTACTGGGGGGCTTAAATCGATTTTACAGGCCCAACCTCACCCTCAGTTTCTGAAGTGGTACAAAACATTTAGTTGGTTGTTTGGTTCGCATGATAACCCTCTAACTCGTCAATGAATCATCACGGTAAACACATAAATCAAATTTCAACACCATGAAGAAGCAAAGACGAGGACTCAACAGATACAACCGGCCGTCTGACAGGTGGAGATCCCTGTCCTGCCAAACAACCCCACTGGAAATCTGAAGCAAAAGAAGGTCACCAGTTGAGCCCCGGTGGACCAAGCAACAGACAAAAAGGCTCCGGTCCCAACCAACTAAAATACATAGCTTTAGGTCGGGGCCATCATATAGTCTGACGACCGATCCCCCGGTGTGCAATTAAAGAGTGCAGCAAAGCTATCTACCATGATTGGGTTAATCACTAAGCATGCAGACTGTCGCATAACATTTAAATTATAGCCAATACGTTTGTGACGTATTATTATTTTTCGGAATTGATCAGAAAAATCAGTCCTACCCTTAATCTTTTTGAATTTGTATACTACGTCACCATAAAATTCTGGTTCCGATAGGCCTTGGTGTAAAAGAAATTTTAATCCGACATCAAATTTTGAAACCAATTCATGGTGTCTGCGATTGAAATTTGTGTTTTTAAAGAAAAATAACAAAATCATCTGATTTGATATGGGGCACACCATTGATTTTGCTGATATGGAACACACGCAGGAATACTTTCAACACTTCCAGAGATATGTTGTACTACTATACAACTGCATTGTCTTTGGTTTTTATTAGTTTCTTTTATATTAATCTGTGGTGTCAAACTTTTATTAAGACTTCAACAGTTCATAACTAATGACATGTAATAAGTGAGTGAGTGATTGGACTCGGGTTTAAAGTCCCACCAGCAACGAGGTCATATGGAGACGGAACCTCGGTTTAAAGTCTCATCCGAAAGACCGGAGAAGCGGGGGATCGAACCATGTAATAAGATATTCATGGAATTCCATGTTTATGACTTTCCCTGTCTGTTGCTTGCCTACTGCAACTTTTACCTTGCGCATGCGTAAAAGCACGCGCAAAAAAACAAAAAAAACAAACAATTTACTTCTGCTCTGAACAGTCTACTGCCTTCTGTGCCGAACCTACTTTTGACTGTCTACTGCTTATTGTGTTTCATCTGCTGCGACTTTGGCTATGCTTTTGTACTGCGTAACTGCATCATTACTTATGCAGTAATCTTCCACATGAGCATAGCAATGTCATACAAAACATTAACTGCATAATTACTTAATGCTTTGTATGACAATGGCATTGCGCTTACGCTCATATTTGCAAAATTGTGCCTACTTTCTACTCTTCACTGCCCACTTCGTCCTGCCCACTGTTTACACTGACTTTGCGCTTGCGTAAGCACACATGCAAGGTCACTACCGCAGGAAACACTAAACATGAAAAGTCTCGTATGGAATTCCAAAGGTATGCAATAAATAGAAAATGTTATACAGCTAGTTTCATGTCATATGCCGTATCTGCCCGAAACATATCTGCCCGAGTGCCGAAGGTCCAAAAACAGATATTAGTCTAGGACTGATACGAGATGTAATATGAAATACCCTTATAGAGGTTTATAGTTTTCTATGATAATTTCTTCATCACCGTTCTACTCCTCCTCTCCAAATACAATGTACACCAAGACAACGTCATGTCCAGACCTATATCAGACTGCTACTTTAATATGAGCCTGCTCCGCAATGAACAGTTTTATCAAGGTATTTATGGTTTATCATTCCGTCAGCAATTTTATGACACATTGTCGAAAACTGGCATCAACTTGTCAACGCTTAATACAATTTGCAGTCACTGTCTAGAATCTGCCTTATGGAGTTTTGCCTTCCAGATGAGATCAATAGGTGTCAACTCATAAAGGAAAGTTTTTGTTCCTCTTGGACACGACCTCATTTTGGAAAGGCTTCGCCGTCCACATTATCGCTGATAGGTAGGCGTTTTTGCTCTAGGTCACCTCACCACACAGGACGACTGGAGCAGATAATATTTGTCTAATATATTCCAACACCTACAACAGTATTTTCCGCTATTTTGCTTTTGATGTAAACAATATTTATTAACGAATCTTCATGTACAACATATACATTTACACGTATACACATGATTATATAGTACAGGATCTGATAGGAAGCTTAACTTTTATAAATCATCTCCTATTTTGCTTTTACTTTTAGACAGTAATCTTCTTCAAACGATTTTGTCTATCGTCCGCTACTGAAGTGATATGTCAATGTCATGAAAAACAGCACTTCTGGTTGAGGCTTCTAAAGGAATTATTATCCAGTGGGCACACAACGTCAAGATGACGTCAGTGTGACGTCATGACAGCAAATGAAATCTTTTTGACGTTGACGCAGTCTAGCTAAATTGTTCTTTTTCCGCATGTAGATTCCTTTAGGGCCAATACATGATATGTTCGAGCAGCAAAGGTGCCCGCCCTTTATAATAAGTTGTTGTTGTTTTTATCCTCGTAACGATGTTCCCCAGGAGGGGAACGTATAGTTAATATCCATACTCTATAACTTATATGACGAACATGTTTGACAAACTACTCCACGATCATATGCTTCTAAAGATACCTGTGAGAAAATAGATTATATCTTAGGGCCCAAGTTCACAATCATTCTTAAAGTTAAGGACCATCTTAAAGTTAAGGTGGAAATTTTCGCCCTAAGAACATCTTTATTTAAATCGTATTGAAAATCGCAGGCTTTGCGTGATCCCACTGATAACTGTCATAGAAATGTAATACGAAAGAAAAAATCAAATACATTAAGTTTTGTAAGCTTTTATTTACATATGAAATTTCAGACCTTAACTTTAAGGTCGTCCTTAAGTTTAAGGAATGATTGTGAACCAGGGCCCTGGTATATAATAAGGCCAATTATAGTTTTGTAAAGTGCACGTACCCTGCAAAATGTCCTCAGTCGGCAGCAAATAGCATTAATGAAAATAAGCCAGTAACCAGCATACACCAAAACAGTCATCTAATAGTCAGAAAAGTTCGCTGTTCCGAAGTGTTGTGGTAACTGACTTAATTTTTGCCGCACCTGCTTTAGCAAGGTGCGATATAGGTAGTGATGGGACATCGGCTGGAAATCATAATCGATCATCGGTTGGAATCGGTTGCTGCTGTCGATGCGATTCTTCCGATTATTAATCGGTTCTTTATAAGTTTGCTTTTCCATGCATGTTTCACTGTTAATCCTTGTAAAATCCATGTATAATAGACTAAAAATAGCTGCTTCTGTAGTGTAGTAGCTTTTGTAGTTTTGCAACTGCTTTCTATATGCACCTTCTGGTTCTTAACCACCTCTGCTTTGTGCTAGTTGGCTTAATAAGTATGGTGGATGATGTGATGCATGTCCATACGAACCATTAACCACGCTCTGATAGCATCATTAAATTTTTTGGACAGACAGGTCTAGCCAAACAGTGTAGAATGTAGACCCATATCACTGAGATCACACTGCTCTTTTAGGGTCCACACTGTTTGCCATTCCAAAATTCCACACCACACATACAGAAAAACTAAGTCCACACCTAAAGAGATTCAAGCAGAGGTACCCCTCAGGCACCACGCTGGTCTGGCATTCAACACAGCCAACGAAGGCAACGTACTATAAAACTCGATTGTTTTCGCATACTTCTTACATTAATTTTAAACTATCATTCTTACGGACCCGGCAGTTTGTTAGACCTCTTAGTCAGACCAGATTTTCGAAGAAATTCCGTCTAGTATAAATGCAGTGCTTGAATAAGTTTTTTCACCAATTCGTTGTCTGGTCGTTGTAGCCCAAAAATTGTTTCCAAGTATTTCTTGAAGATGCATATCAATACAGGTAAATTTTTGATTCCTGTTTCAAGAGTAGGGGGTCGGATGGATCGTGAGACTATACTTCTGAAACAAACTTATACTGATGAGCAGAAAAAGCAGGTTCCGTAACGTTGACTTCGTTGGCTGTGTTGAATGCCAGACCAGTGTGGGCACTGGCTACGTTAGTTAACCCGCCACCCATAATAACCATTAGGTAAAAAAATATGAAGAAAGAGTGGGTGGGGTGCCAGAATTATTATGTAAACAAATATTCAGAGTAAGAACTATTCATTCAGATTGTTTATCATAGCATGGAATTATTCCCAGATCGAATGTCGTGGTCATGAATTGGTTGTAAGATAACAGACGCCGTCACTTTTTGCTGAAAACCAGTACTTGTTTTGACGAAAGATTCTTACTCTACAAACCCAGGGCTTCCACTAACTTTCAAAATTTGGAAGTCCAGACCTCCATGTTGTCGGATTTGGACGTATTGGGAGAAATTTTTGGAAGTCCGAACTTTTTAGGAATGACTTATGCGGCGTCTTTGATCTTTACATCAAAGAGAAAACGTGTGTGACCATAAACGAGCAGGTAATTGCATATCAACGCTGCCGTTAGTATTATACTAAATATATAATCGCGTAGACCCTGATCAGAATGCGCTATTTCTGTGCACACTGTACGGCATTATTTTCGCACTGCCTTGCATGACGATATAACGATACAACTTGGAAATCCGTGAAATGGATGTTTCAGTATTCGTATTTTAATAGTACCATTAATCAAAACAATGTGTATTACCAGAGCGTAGACCATAACACGTCGGAAACAGCGTCTATTAATATTAACAGTGTATCTTCGCTTTGAATCAACGCTTTTCGCGGAAGAGGTTCGTATTCCTAAAAACTCCATTGACGACAGTATGGATCATGACAAGACCTTCCGTTGTAAGGGCAAGCGTTAATGTGAATGTTGTTGTTCGTAAAAACTTCGGATAGAGTTTGTCAATACATGCTTCGGTATTCGTGTGTTTTGGATACATTTACAAACTTTTGAAGTCGGCATACGCCTTACACATACAGGTCAGTTACATTCTCGCGACCGTTAAAAAAGATGGACACCTTTCATCCAAAAGCTCAGTCATCGTGATTTGATAAGTTGTTTTGCAGACTGCCATAAGAGGTTGAATCTACGAGTGGGCGTTATTTTGATAATCGTTTTTGACAGGTAGGCGGTCCGACATGTGTGTTACCTGGTTAAGTGCTCCATACGGACAATCTCGATTGGCCCGTAGGCGGTCTTTTCGTCTGGCTGACACCTGCGCTAATCCGATTAAATATGACACGTGCTAGAATTTTAAAGACACCAGGGTGGATATGATGCTCTCGTGGCTGTTAGCCCTGGTGGACCATCCGTGACGACTAATTGAAAAAACAACATTTTAAAGACAGTGGTGATATTTTATACGTCGGGACAAGATCAAACGGCCGTACGTGAGTACTGGACGGTGCAGAGACGGCTCGCATACCGCTCCTCCATTTCATGCCGATGATCGATTTTGACAAAGTTCAATCGATTATCGGAATCGGGAGCTTCCAGCACGCCGCTAATCGATACCACCTGATCATCGGTACACCACTAGATATAGGAGTTCACTTTTCCGTCTATAAGTCATTCCGTCCGTCCGTCCACAATTACCTCGACCCTAGTGTTTAAGTCCATTTCTCTCAAACTATGATACCTACAATCATCAAACCTGGTATGAAGTTTTATTTTAGAATGTTCTAGAGGAATGTTGCACTCTTTTCTACCCTTGACCTATATATTACGCTCTGCTAACTTCGTAACATGTAATGTCTAAAATAACCTCGACCCTGTCAGAATCAGAATTGTTTACTGGTGATACGTCCAAGGACAATCATTCACCATTCACCCTGTGACATTGTGATATTTATAGATTTGCTATTTATAGTTTTGAACGTTGTTTCCAAGGGACGTTACTAACGTTATGTTGTTCAGTACATAGTAGTATAATGGCGGATTAAACTTACAATCATGAGCTTTGTTACTTTATAGTCAGACATAACAGACCCTAGTGTTTAAGTCCATTTGTCTCAAATTATGATAACCTGGTGTAAAGTTTCTTCTTAGAATGTTCTCGAGGTATGTCACACTTTTTTTTACCCTTGACCTAAAATTCATGCTCTGCTGATTTCGTAAACTTTAATGTCTATAATTACCTTGACCTTGTGTTTAAGTCCATTTCTCTCAAACCATGATACCCACAATCATTAAACCTGGTACGATGTTTCTCCTTAGTCTGTTCCTGAGTCATGTTGCACTTTTTTCTACACTTGACTTATATTTAATCCTAACTTAGTAACTTTAACTTCTTTTTCCTATCAAAATTATGCTGAATAGGCTGCTTAAGCCGATTGAATGTATAATTATCATTGTCATTATTATTTCCTTGGTCATAATGATGACAATCTCTGCTCCCCAGGTTACATTTAATGTAGTTTGGGTGCTGTGAAGATATTCATACTTTTAGCCGCTAAACTTGAATGACTGAATATGTTTTCTGGCCTTTTCTTACTCCCTCTCTTTTCTTTTCTGTAGTCTGAGTTAATTGTATCATTACATGTAGATTTAAATGTCCGTAAGCTGCCTGTAACTATGTTTTGTATATGTACAGTTCCCCTATGTCAAATTTGTGACCTGAGTGAATAAAGTGATTTTGACTTGAGTAAAATTTCATGTCCAAAAATTACATCGACCCTAGCCTTTAAATCCATTTCTCTCAATTGGATTGCTTTACTACTGAATATTTTTCATTATTATTTCATACTCTGTTTACTGTTGAATTTTATGTCCAGGTTTGCATCCTTCTTAGCTTGCTAGTCCAGTTCGCTCAAATTTTTATACATGAATTCCTCAAACCTAATCTAACCATGATCTCTGCTACTGTGGAGGAGCAAGGCAGGTGCGACAAAGCATAAGGCGGAATTGCTGTTTATAACGATGACACTTGCTACAAATAATGGACGTTGCTACGAGGTATGTCCATTTTATAATATCAAAATCCGCTCTGTAAGACCTGCTGAAATATTTCTAATTTTCTTACCGGCATCTTGATTGTTTCTTTCTAAAAAGATATTATTTACTGCAAAAATCAGGTTATCCACCGTGCAGTAAAGAAAATTATAAATAATATGCCCTTATGAAGGTATCAGATATATGTACATGTACTTTTGGTCTGGCCTTCTTCAGATGGCTCCAGTATTGAATAGAAGTTCTCTCAGACAGCATGGACTGCGACATTCAGGGTCATTTCCATAATACCGGTATGCTGTGGGAAGAACATTTATGCCCCCGCCATTTTCAGTGTGGGTGTGTGTGCAATGTGGGTGCGCGCGTGGGGGGGGGGGGGGGGGAGGGGGGGTGGCATATAGCATCACCGCTGTCCGTACGTCTGTAGGTCCCGTTCGATCGTACAAAAATGATTTCCGTTCGTTATCTTTGATAAGATCAGCGCATTAGGTTCATATTTAATATATAGGTACATAATCACAAAATATAAGTCAAGTTAGATTTAGGGTAATATGAAAGTTGTGGTCTCTTTTCAGCTTTGTGTTGCGCAAAAAATTGTTTTTTTTTCATTCTGCATATTATTTTGGGAGTTTCGGCTCCTTTTCAACCCCATTTTGTGCAAAAAAAGAAGAAAAAAAATGGTTTCCATTTGTAATCTTTTGAAATGATTGATGTATTGGATTCATATTTTATACACAATGTACACTGAACTCCAAAAGAAACGCCCACAAAGTACAGTGTATGCATAACAAATTAGCAAAAGTAAACTACATGTACTTCTACATGTTTTTGTCTAGTTAGTTTGCCGCGTCCATGTGTTTTATAGAAAAAGAATGTCTGAAACACTCAATATCTTTTACATATAACTGGAAGAACCAACTAATTTAGTATGGGTAAAATTAAAGTTACAAAAGACAAGAGATGTTTAAGAGGTCACATTCTAAAATGCAGAATGTTTAGGAATCGGGATTTACCTGCAGTTGTGTATCCCTGGATCTGAAGTCACAACCATGAGTAAGTTTGGTCTTCGGTTGTCAATTGTTCTTGAGACAACACAACAAAAGTTAGGTATCAGGTTAGCGTAAACATGCATTTCACTTTAACATAGGGATTTCTATTGAACGCTCTAACCCTGTTTTGTGCGTACAGAAAAGGAGAATCTTTGTATCAACAGTCATACTGTAAAGCAACACATCACGGTAAATCATTCATAAAATAATCTGCAGCGTAAAGCCTCAAACATTGGCGATATCGGTCTTTAAAATTTACTCTTAGTTTAATGTAAAGGGAGGTAATTTGAAAATTTGACCGATTTCAAAACGCTGTCGTAGCCAAATAATTCAAACAGATTTAACGGTTTTCTAACAGTTGCGTATCAGAGAACATTTTTGGACACACTGCTTTATTGGAAAAGAAAGACAATAATTGCACTGGAATTCAATGTGTTTCGAGAAAGTGAGATAACTGTTTTATTCAAGACTAAAATCATGAAAGCTTCATCGTGTACTGTGGTTAGATGAAAACCATAAAAATCATACGGTCTGCGCAATGATCCATTTGAGCCGCGACGCGAGAAAACCAACAATGTGGTCGTGCGCCCAGCGCGGACTCAGATCAGCTTGGGCATCCGCCCAGTCTGATCAGAGTCTTCGCTGTCCGCATAGAGGTAGCTCAGACCCTTAGCTACCCTTTCAGCGCAAAGCGAGGACTCTGATCAGACTTGGCGGATGCCCAGGCTGATCTGAGTCTGCGCTGGGCGCACGACCACATTGTTGGTTTTCTCGTGTCACGGCTCATTTGAAATTGCCTAGTAAGAGTGCCGTTAAAAAGAACATTTGTGGGCGTTTCTTAGTGTGAAAACCACCAGTTAGGCCTATTATTGGAATTATTACCCATTTTCAGTTATACTTTATGAAGTCCTTTGTCTACAGCGAATGTCACAGTGTAATGAAAATAAGCCAGCTACCAGAGTACTTAAAGCAGTTATTTCATAGTCAGTTTATAAAAGTTAGATACCATAGACTGCTACAAAAAAAAATAATAAAAACCAAAGACAATGCAGCTGTATAGTAGTACAACAGACTGGCAGTGTTGAAAGTATTCCGGCGTGTGTTCCATATCAGCTTAATCAATGGTGTGCCCCATATCAAATCAGATGATTTTGTTATTTTTCTTTAAAAACACAAATTTCATAGAATCTCTGGATGGAGGGGGTCATGATTATAAATAAGGTGATGGCTTAGGTCCAAAAAATGGCGTAGATATTCGCATTGGTGCAGTTATATGTCGGACTTTGGTCATCGTGTGTTCCATATCGACCGAAAAAGTTCGCTATTTGGAAGCGTTCTGTTAACTGGCTTAATTTCATGAAACGATGACATATGCTATAGATAAAGGAAATTAGTCCGGGGTCCGTGCACTTTACAGCATGAAAATCGGCATTCTAAGACCGAAGATATAACTAAATTACTTACCCGAATCGAGACGTTTTGCTGCTCAAAATATGTGCACCATATCATCAGAATCACGTGATCATGACGTAGGTTGTCCACCGTGACATGCATAAGCAGTAAAAAGCCAAATCTGCTTATGCACATGCAGCATGGTCAGAGTAATTATGCCCCCAACTTCGAAGAAGTTGAGGGGGCATATTGCTTTGGGCTTGTCCGTCCGTCCGTCCGTTCGTTCGTTCGTTCGTTCGTTCGTTACGTCCGTCCGTAACACTTTGGGTAAGCTCTGTAACTTAGGAACTGTAAAGGCTGGGGTCTTGATATTTCATAGATGGATAGGTAATAAAAAATTAGTGAACCCGTATTTTTTTTCTTTTCCGTAAGCCATGTACTTTCAGAGTTATGCCCCTTTTTCGAAAAATCAAATGTAAGTTTGTTAGCAAAATTTTGGAAAAAGTATTTGAGCTAGGTTGTTCATATTTGGCATACTGGTAGGACCTAAGGTGTAGATCACCTGATTAATTTTTGGGCTAATTTTATAAAAAATTGACTGAATTATGCTCCTTTGTTAACTTTGGCATTTTTCCAACTTTTGAACCGTTTGACCTAGAGACCTGATTTTTGGTATACTTATAGTATTTGATGTGTTGATTATTTTGATGATACTTACATTGTGTTGAGTTCATTATTGACAGAGTTATGCCCCTTTTTCTTATTTGTACAAAACAGCGTAGGTATGATCCATTACTCAAGAACTGTAAGTGCTGGAGCCTTGATAATGCATAGGTAGTTAGGTAATAAAAAATTAGTGAACCCATATTTTTTTTCTTTTCCGTCAGCCATGTACTTTCAGAGTTATGCCCCTTTTTCGAAAAATCAAATGTAAGTTTGTTAGCAAAATTTTGGAAAAAGTATTTGAGCTAGGTTGTTCATATTTGGCATACTGGTAGGACCTAAGGTGTAGATCACCTGATTAATTTTTGGGCTAATTTTATAAAAAAAATGACTGAATTACGCCCCTTTGTTAACTTTGGCATTTTTCCAACTTTTGAACCGTTTGACCTAGAGACCTGATTTTTGGTATACTTATAGTATTTGATGTGTTGATTATTTTGATGATACTTACATTGGGCTGAGTTCATTATTGACAGAGTTATGCCCCTTTTTCTTATTTGTACAAAACAGCGTAGGTATGATCCATTACTCAAGAACTGTAAGTGCTGGAGCCTTGATAATGCATAGGTAGTTAGGTAATAAAAAATTAGTGAACCCATATTTTTTTTCTTTTCCGTCAGCCATGTACTTTCAGAGTTATGCCCCTTTTTTGAAAAATCAAATGTAAGTTTGTTAGCAAAATTTTGGAAAAAATATTTAAGCTAGGTTGTTCATATTTGGCATACTGGTAGGACCTAAGGTGTAGATCACCTGATTAATTTTTGGGCTAATTTTATAAAAAATTGACTGAATTATGCCCCTTTGTTAACTTTGGCATTTTTTTTAACCTTTTGACCTAGAGACCTGATTTTTGGTATACTTATAGTATTTGATGTGTTGATTATTTTGATGATACTTACATTGTGTTGAGTTCATTATTGACAGAGTTATGCCCCTTTTTCTTTGTACAGAACAGCGTAGGTATGATCCATTACTCAAGAACTGTAACTGCTGGAGCCTTGATAATGCATAGGTGGAGAGACCATAGAAAATAAGCAGACCCATATTTTATTTCTTCTCCATTGACCATGTAGTTTAAGAGTTATGGCCCTTTTTTCGACAAATAAGATTTGAGTTTGTTAGCAAAATTTTGGAAAAAGTATTTAAGCTAGGTTGTTCATATTTGGCATACTGGTAGGACATAAGGTGTAGATCACCTGATTAACTTTTGGGCTAAATTCATAAAAAATTGACTGAATTATGCCCCTTTGTTAACATTGGCATTTTGCAACTTTTGAACCATTTGACTTAGAGACCTGATTTTTGATGTAGTAATAGTATTTGATGTGTTGATCATTTTGATGATAATCAAACTGTACTGAGTTCATTGTTGACAGAGTTCTGCCCCTTTTCGAAAAATAAGTGTAAGTTGTTAGCAAAATTTTGGAAAAAGTATTTTAGCTAGGTTGTTAATATTTGGCATTCTGGTAGGGTCTAAAGTGTAGATCACCTGATTAACTTATGAGCTAATTTCGTAAATATTTGACTGAATGAGGCTCCTTGATTGACTTCGGCAGTTTGTCAACTTTTGAACTTTTTAACCTTGACATTTTGTGTTGGTATATTAATAGTATTTGATTTGTCGATCAATCAAATGATTGTTACGTTATGATGCATTCATTATTGACAGAGTTTTGTCCTTCATAATATTTTAGGGTTGGTCTATTACTCAAGAATAGTAGCTGCTTTGGCCTTGATATTTTATAGGTAGGTAGAAAATATTTTCATTGACCTTGTTAGGGCCAGGCATATAGTTGGGGGCATAGTGTTTTACAAACACATTTTCTAGTTTTTGTTTGCTTTAGTATCTATGAACCATGAGGAGTATGTGATTGGCAATGCCAGAACTGATACTTCATGGCATGTGCTAACTGGAAGGCTCAGAACAGCTTGCACACCTGAATGGTCTGATAAAGAGATTTTTCTTTTCCCGTATACTATCTATGAATCCTGAAGAAAAAAGGTAAAAAGTGAAGAATCTAGTCAGTTTGAGCAACTAGGGCAAAATGATTTGAGTACAGTATGCACATGGAATAAGGTCTTTTTTCATGTAAAACCAGTCATGTAAAGACTGATCAGTGTGAGCAGGTGCTAACAGTGCTGACAGATCAGCACACACATGATGTGGGTGCTGATCTGTGGTCATTGTTAGCCCATGCTGTTAGGTCCTTTTCAAACTGAAATTGTGTCTGAGATCGGTAGAGATCTCTTACCTTTGTCATCCATAGCTTCTAGAAATCAGATATGTTTACAAGGACAAAAGTATCAAGATATTTTAGTTTTTTCTTTAGTGTAAAATTTCAGACTTGCTTGCCTGTTTGTCTGTCCTGTTGATGGTGGCTTTTATCAGCTGCAATATGCAGAAAAGAAGGCTGAATGCATGTAACATGTTTGCATGCATGTAGCATGTTTGCATGCTGTAACTCCATTCTCAAGTCATGCATGTAGCATGTTTGCATGCATGTAACATGTTTGCATGCTGTAACTCCATTCTCAAGTCTTGCCCCCCCCCCTCCGCACGCCCTGCAGGTACCGCCTTGTGGCAGGGTAGACACAGCTTCTGTGGAATTCTTGTATAGTTTGCTCTGTTTAATTTAGGCATTGAATGAGCAGACTCCAGCAAAAAGAAGAAAAACCACTGTGCCAGAGCCTCAGGCAGCAGTTGCCACCCCTAAAACTACGAGTCGGAGAGCAACTATTGCTGCCGTAGTTACTCCAAAACAGAATAAAGGTAAGTTGGTTACCATGGCTTGGGGTGTATGGGAACTCCGCCATGTTATTCTGCCATTTTTTCAAGGCCAAAAGAAAAAAAAAAAAAAAAAAGAGTTGCTTCCCCTGAAAGTGTACCTTTCCCTTTAAATAGTCAGACAAAAGTCAGAGCAGACAGTGTAGACCTGGACTTGTGAACATTTTATAAAACATATAATTACAGGATCAGAGACAAATTTAAATATAAAACGTCTTGTGACAGGTTTACAGACAACTTTAATGATTTGAAACTTAATTACCTGTTTGAGAAAAATTTGTTATTCTTATTTCCTATTTCGCTAGTTTTTGTATGTGTAACATACCCATACACTAAAGAGAAGGCTCTGTTTCCATGCACATAATCAGGCACCATTGCCTTCCATAGGTAAAGCCCCAGTGGGAACACCTAAAGAGAACAACAAGAAGTTAGACACAAACCTGACTAGCTCCCCGTCACTCAGGAAGACTGACCATTCCAAACCTAAGGTGATGTTCACTGGAGTAACTGATGAACAGAGTGAAAAGGTAATACTGCCATCAGGGCTCATGATAGTCTCAGTATATTTCTCCACAAGGCACATGTCAAGTTAGTAAAACTGAAATAGATAAAATTGTCACATTGTTCTGGAATTAAGAAAAAATGTAGGCTAAAACATGCAGGCTATAATAGTGGTAGTGGCTTTAAAATTTTGTGACTTTTAAGAGCATAGGAAAACTCATAGCAGAACAATGATCTACATCTCTGCATGCTGAGCACTCTCACATATTGGCTTCCCATTTTAAGATCAATAATGCCAACTCAATATTATAATGCTACATGTAATTAAGTGCAATTTGATTGGTGAAGACCAAATGGAAAACAGCTTCTATACTTTTATATGTCAGTAAATGCTAGACCATAAAATTGCTACTACTTGGAACTAATGCCATATGGCAATTTCTAAGGTACACAATATAACCAACAATTTTCAGATACAAATGATTTAGTTGGAATTATAAAAAGTGAAATTTATTGGTGTGCATTTCATCAGTGTGTAAATGCCAGCGAATCACAAACTAAACATTAAGCCCTTTGGGCTTTATATAGTTTGTGAGTGATTCGCTGGCATTTATAAATTGGTAAAACCCATAAAAATAATATTCATTCCTAGATGTTGAGGTTTGTTAGGTTTGGGCTAGACTTTGGCTATTGGTATAGGTCATCATGTGGCTATCATAATGTCTAAAATCTTGTATGCTATGTTGTAGATTGTGAAGGAACTGGGTGGAGAAATGGCAAACTCTGTTTATGACTGTACTCATCTGGTTACAGATCAGGTATGGAAATGAAACTGATGACAGGGACAGCTTTTGGTTACAAGTTTTAAAATAAAACTTTGATACTTTGACAATAACACATTGTGAACCTGTCATTATAACCACCTCATGAATGATTTACTGTTTATGTGACATTAAATAAAAACAGGTAATACATTTTAAATCAAATTAACATAGGCGTAGGAAGGTTTGAAATATTGGGTGGGGGAGGGGGGAGGGCAACACTATATGGGACATTTTTTGAGAAGAAAACAGTGGAAAATTGTTCAAATATTGGGGGGGGGGGGGCAAAAACAGTCTTTGGTCCCCTGCTAAATTATTGGCCTGGCCCCACGCCACTGATTAATGAGCATGTAAGTTCTTTTGCGTTTTAGAAAAGGTTGTCCTGTTTTACCTTTTTGCATTGTAATAGCCCTTTTAAGTGAAACTGTATTCTGTTAAAAGACAAGAAGTAAGGAACACACAAAACCAGTATGAAGAGGCTACAGCCCTTATTCATTTGTTTGTTGATTGAAGTATTTGAGGATATCATAGTGAAACTCAAACATGCCATGACTTATGTCATCTCATTTTAATTTTGCCCTTGTAAACATGGATTCAGATTTTGTACTACAAGGCGTGTTTCAAAATTAATGTCAGTATAGTTTAATTTCACGCCAGTCGTGCAATGTGGGCTCAAAACCAACTTGTCCCACTAAAGGGTAACATCTATCTGTGGTATTCACACTTCGAGACTGTTTCACTTTACTATAAAAATTCTAAAAAATTGGGATACCTGAAATGGAACATTTTATATTTACAATGCATTAGTGCTCCTAAAAGCTGCAGATATAACGGCAAACGTTGTAGACCATGATCTGACTGCTCCTTTTAGGAGCAGTCTGATCTGTGTCTGCACTGTTTGCTCAGACCTGTCTATCCAAATATTTAGAAGTTTTATAGTAATTTGTGTTTCTTCTTACAACTCCTATGGATCTTTACTGTAGGTGAGACGGACAGTGAAGTTCCTGTGCTCTCTGTCTAGAGGTGTCCCTATCCTCACCCCACAGTGGTTGATGTCTAGTAAAAGAACATCTGTTTTCTCAGGTTTGTTGAGTTTCATTCCACTTCATCCAAACTATCTCCCACCCCAATCCTCTTACTCTGTATTGTCTGTCTAGAGGTATCCATTTTCTGAAGCCTTATTTGATTAACAGTCAGTAAATGACCAGCTGCATTCACAGGTTAGATACTTAAGCATCTCATAACGTTATTTTTTTTTTAAATTATGTTTTGACAGCACTCATTCAAGTAAAGAGAGAGGGAGAGAGGAGAGAGAGAGAGAGAAGAAAAACAAAACACTCATGCTGATAGAAGTTGGTGTAAAAATAAAATTGTTTTTGTATTGTTTAGTGTTTGGATTGGTTATCATTACACAAAAGATTTATTTTGTATAGTATCTGAAAAAAAATGTATTTCCTTATTTGCTTTATTTTCCTTTATTCAGATCCAGCCCCATTCTTGATCCAGGACCACGGAGCAGAGAAGAAATTTAAATTTTCACTACAGCTGTCACTAGACAAAGCAAGTGAGAGACCATTCCTGGCTGACTATAAGATTCATGTGACCAAGTCTGTCAAGCCAGAACCAAATCAGATGAAAGGTACTTTGGGAAGTGACCTGGTATATTTATTCAGTTGTAAGATGGGTATTTTTCCCTCTCCAAATCAATCACAAAATTCTAGATCTGTCTTCTAAGACAGATCTAGATTTTTGGGATTGTTTTGGAACAGAAAAATCCATCTTATAGCTTATTTGGTGTCATTATGTATGCAAAAAAATTGTCATATAGCCAAATATATATGATTCGTTGACGGGTCTTGAAACCATCTGAAACTTAATTTGAATATTATGGATAATTAGGGTTTTTGTCCCACCTGGAACTAGGAGAAGGTAGACACGGGTAATACTTTTTCGGTGTCAGCGGCGGTGGCGTAAACTTTTTGTTGAGTTTCTGGTTTAGCTTTGTTTTGTGTGGGAGAAAAACCTATTTGTTAAATGGACAATTGAATTCTCGAAACTTGACAAATGTTGTAACTGATGATTTTTTGGAGGAAAAACCTCATCTTATAGGAAAATTAATATGACTGAATTACATATTTTGGGATTACTTGATGGGGAATCCCCCATCTTACAGCTGAATAATGAGAATCCCTCAAAATATGGTGTCTCGCCTGCCTGTGCATTGCATACTTCACTATAGAGCAGATTATATATTTTCTGGTCCTTTGGGATCATTGAGTTTAGTTGAATCATTAGCTGGCCTATTATATACAAAAGTACAGGAAGAGTTAATGTCACCTTGATATCAGCGTCCGCATTGGATGTTTGGCTAAAGTTTTTTAAATGGTGGATAAGGCACTGTCAGGCAAGCTATCCTGTACATGGACAGGTCTTGTTTTGAAAATGGAGTTCTGCTTAAACAGGTGCAAGGGGATATACCCAATGTTGGACCATTTCTTTACTGGTCATGAACAAATTCAATCAAACTGTGTCTGCTATTTTCGTTTCTGCCATGTTTTCATTGTTTCTAAAAGATCTTACCTTTCAGAATGTATTTATTTTCTCTTTCAGATATTATACAGTGTGCTGGAGCAAAGGTAAGGTTCTGCCACTTCCAAAATGGCATAACCCATTGACCTTAAAGTACCAAAAAAGGCAGACAACAAAATTTAAGTATTGTCCAAGCTATAGCATATTCAGAATTGGAACGCTAGAAGGCTAACAGTGTAGTGCTAGAAGAGGTGGCTCATTATGAGCCACCTCTTCTGGCTCTACACAGTTTGCGAAATTCAGCAATTTATAAATAGTGTAGATTGAGATCAGACTGCTTGAAGGAAGAAGAAGTCTGATCTGGTCTGCAAGGTGCACTTTTCCCCTACTGTTTTTTGGCACTTTCCTGGATATCAATATCAGCTTGTTCATATATTAAGGTGAATGAGATTTCTTTCAGGGGAAGCAACACTGCAATTCTCATTTTTACCTCCCTTTTCTTTAAGAAAGAATTTGCTCTAAAGGGAGGTGGCGCTAGCGGGAGCTATAATTTGCTCTAGTTGGAATAAAACCTTGTGTAAACTAAACTAAACAAACAGGCTTGCAGCTGCAAAAAAAATCATGGTAGTGTTGTAACATGCATTTTGTACACCTAATATGTAGAACTGTTTGTTAGATAGCCATAAGTTATTCTCGATATTGTTTGGAAAAGATTTCTCAACTTCACATCTGTATTTCAGTTTTTGGCCACTATACCAAAGACAGCCAGTGAACAGACAATTGTGATATCCTGTGATGAGGACAAGGCTATGTGTGATGGGGCCGTCAAGGCTGGAATACCAGTGGTCAGTGCCGAGTTTATACTCACTGGGGCCCTTAGACAGGAGCCTGATCTTAATTCATATCCTTTTGCATTATTATGGATCAACGGTTAACATATTGTTATAATGGCTTCATTTGCTTATGATTTAGTCCATTTCCTGCGTAAACTATTTTACAGACATAGATTTATTTTTTTTAACTAGTTGGATTTACGATACAGTTGCAACTCCTTGTACAGGTTTCAGCCAGTTTGTTTTGAAGTTCAGCAGGCATGAAGATATTTTGTCAACTTTCTGTGTAAAATACGTTGCCAGTTATTTTTCTTCAAGATCTTGTTATATCCCAACAAAATGCTTTAATATCATACATAGAGAAATGACTATTTAGGGCTCAGGCAATGTCTATGTTACAGCCAAAGCCATATATTAAGCTATTTAATGAAGACTTTAGTCTTTATTAAGATGAATGAACACACTTTCAAGAACAGCAACATTGTTATTTCCGTTGTTGCCTCCCTATTCATTTGAGGGTCTACTTATTAAGAAAAGAATTTGTTCCCCTTGGGGAGCAAATTCTTTCCTTCACAAGTAGACCCCTTTTCAGTACAGTTTCCAACTGGGAAGCCAATACAAGTCACCAAAAAATATCCTCTTTTAATATAATGGCAGAAAAGCATGGACCTGCACCCATTCACGTTATCATATTTTCCTTAACACCTGTACGTATCGTTTGTTTAACAATGGTGACAAGAGAAGACAGTCTACCGCACCAGACAGTGAACCAACTTCTAAGAAGAGAAAACGATAGAGCAAATTTTTGTTTTTAAATGTGCCAAGTTTTATCTCTGAGTGACAGCAGAACTTTACCAGCAGAGTGCTGGCAGAGTTTTTAGAAAGAAAGTTTCGTTTTATTTTTTGGGATTAGTTAATACATTTTAGTGGTAGTTTTATCATGTAATATGGAGCACTGTCTCTGACATTGTGGTACTTGTTCCAAAATTTTAGTGAGACTATTACAGAACCAGAAAGATAGTTTTAAAATTGTGGTGAGACTTGTTGCGGAGTAGAGGATCAGTTTAACAGTTTGTGAGACAAGCACCAAACAAAACTCAGAGGATGAGTGAGACTGTCATGAGACTTGAAAGATCATTTTATAATACATCAGTGAAACTTCTGCAGAACAGGAAGGACCAACTTTAACAGTATAATGAGACTACCACAGAACTCAGAGATTATTTTTTAACATTTTAGTGATAGCACTCAAGAGGGTACTTAAAGATCTGGGGCTGTATTTAAAAATGACTTAAGTCGTTGCTATGCTGTTGCTAAGGCACAGTTTTTATGAAGGAGATTCCCTACAACTACGAAATTTGCTCTGGCAGAACAGTCTGAAAAGACTGTTTCTCCAGAGCAACTTTCATAGTTTTAGGGAATCTCCTTCATAGAAATGTAGCCTTAAAAAGACTGTTCCTCCAGAGCAAATTTCATAGTTTTAGGGAATCTACTTCATAGAAATGTAGCCTTAGCAACAGCATAGCAACGACTTAAGTCATTGTAGCCTTAGCAACAGCATAGCAACGACTTAAGTCATTTTATAAATGCGGCCCCTGTTTTAACTGTTTTAACAGTTAAGGGAATTCTCCTCAGAGCAAATTTCATAGTTTTAGGGAATCTACTTCATAGAAATGTAGCCTTAGCAACAGCATAGCAACGACTTAAGTCATTTTATAAATACGGCCCCTGTTTTAACTGTTTTAACAGTTAAGGGAATTCTCCTCAGAACTTGGAGCATCATTTTGGTACAAGGGGGATTAGAAAAGTTTTTGACAGACACACTCCTACAGAAGATATACACATTTGTACATAACATTACTCATGAAAGTAAACAGTAACATTTCTCTTACACAATGCACATGATTTTGTTGAAATCCATTCAGTTTTGGAAATACGGTCACCGTCAGTCATGTACACTGGGCACATTATGCACATGAAAGCAGGCTTGAAGCTTGAAATTTCGAAATTTATTAAAACACTGTTTTAAGTTTACCTTGCAAAACTATTTCTACCATAATTGCGATAAGTACATTGGTCCTTGGCCATAAGTACATTGGTCCTAGGCCATATTTACAAGTTGTATAAAAATTGAAGTTGAAATATAAGTTCTTATTTGTAACAGAGTTTAGGGGATCACTTCTAACATGCAAGCAAGCTGCTACAGAACAAGAATCTCTGCTATTATAGTTTAAGGAGACTATCACAAGCATGGAGACTGTGTCATTTTTAACCTACATATTCACACAGTGTATAAGCGGACAGTCACCAAATCGGAAGCGACAATTGACTGTACACCCGAAAATCATTAGTGACACATAAACAACTTGTGAGGTGAACCGGTAAAAAGCAGGTAAGTCCTTATCGAATCTGTTCTTTTAGATGCGGTTTTCAACATCGGGGAGAGAATTAGATGTACTTCACCTGTAGCATTGTCAGTTTGACATATCACCACCCAATCTCTGTGTAAAAATCAAGTTTTCCTGCTTAATCACCAGTTTTGCTTTATTTTCTGTCGATCGACATGGACAATCGGGGTTAAAAACACTCGAATTATGGCATCATTTCTGTTAAAACCAACATAAAATCATCGCTACACCTTTATCCTGTGATTTCCAATAGCTGAATCCATCGAAACATTACTTAAAACAAATATATTGCCTCCTGAATCGCACACGTTCGTCTCATTCGACTGTCCGACTAGTGACAACTGTACCTAATCATTAGCGACATATCAAGAAACAAAAACTGTCCGACTAGTAGTGATTGTATTTTCACATTCATGACGATCATTTTCAACAAATGCTTGAAAAAGGTAATAAAAATATCGTTTTGGATGCTTTCACTGGGATCATCATTTGGGGAGAAGGCTATCAAGCATTGCTGAAAGAAAGAAAAGATGGGTAAACAAATACAATATCACAAAAAGTAATAAAAATGCCCCCCCCCCCCCACACACACACACAAAAAAATGAAATAAAAAGAATACACGTTATTTAATGATGCCTGCATTAGCATTTAAGCATTTTCAGAAATTCGGTAGTATTTAAGCAGCGTTATATTGAATGGCTAATTCTACAAAAGTAAAAAGTATGCAAAGACCAGGAACTGAAACAATCAAAATCCAAATCCAGCCCTCAAACCATAGTTGGAAACAACTAAGATTACAAATAATCAAGATACAGAGAACAAAGTTCATGACGTTGTAGGTGTATACTAGGGTTCTGTTCTCGGATCTATACCTTTCTTGTTTTTGTAAAGGAACTCGGATCGTTTCGGTCCTGGGTAGTTTCGGTCTGATTGGGTGATTCATTAGTTAGTTAGTGTAAAGCTAAATGGTAGGCTTAGGGTAGGGCAGGGCGAGGCTGGTGGGGTAGAAATGGGGAGTTTGTTTCTTTGTTTGGGTTAGCGGTCCGGTGCACAGTTAAGGTCATGATGAGCCAGTTAACTGTTCATATACAAGCTTAGACTATCTAAGCAAGTGAAACGAATAACAGGTAAGTTCTCCGACAACAGTAAATGACAAGTACCGTTGGTTATAACCGCACATATTCAGGTATATTTCTGTGGGCACGTTAAGCTGTTTCCCAAAAGATGGGGAATTAGGAAAGACAGATAGGATAGACGTGAATAAAAAAAAAACACACACAAAAAAAAGCACACAAAAAACTAGAACAACCCCCACATTACGCACCTGATACAAGCACACGCCCTCGTCCTACATTGTAATTTAGGTTAGGGAGAGCAAAGAGGATGTAGAAGGGTAGTATAGGGTATCAATGTAGATCTAGGTGACAATATTGTGCCGTTTGTAAAATAAGTTTTCATATCTTTTAAGCTGCAAGTCTGACCATTGTAATTAGTTTCGCCTGTTGAAAAACACATTCAAAATTCAATATTCATTTTCTTTACACAGAAAAATTCAGAAACACTCTCAGTATTTTCAATTTATTTCGAATCTTACGAATGAATCATTGAGCTTGCCATGCTAATCTGTTCAAATTTATAGTAGATATAAACAGCATACTGGACTTCTGAAACAAACTCAATCCAGTAGATATTCTTACCCTCCGTTGTCGTTATATTTCAGTAAAGAATACATAAGCTAACACATTTTCTGCTCAATAAGACTTACAAGAAAATCGTCGCTAGTCGTTCAACACCATTTTTTGTTTTTGTCACTAGTCGGACAGTCGAATGAGACGAACGTGTGCGATTCAGGAGGCAATATATTTGTTTTAAGTAATGTTTCGACGGATTCAGCTATTGGATATCACAGGATAAAGGTCTAGCGATGATTTTATGTTGGTTTTAACAGAAATGATGCCATAATTCGAGTCTTTTTAACCCCGATTGTCCGTGTCGATCGACAGAAAATAAAGCAAAACTGGTGATTAAGCAGGAAAACTTGATTTTTACACAGAGATTGGGTGGTGATATGTCAAACTGACAATGCTACAGATGAAGTACATCTAATTCTCTCCCCGATGTTGAAAACCGCATCTAAAAGAACAGATTCGATAAGGACTTACCTGCTTTTTACCGATTCACCTCACAAGTTGTTTATGTGTCACTAATGATTTTCGGGTGTACAGTCAATTGTCGCTTCCGATTTGGTGACTGTCCGCTTATACACTGTGATTCAGCTGCCTTTGAAAATTTGACTGTTCATCCATCAGATATATGTTAAAGTTAACAGCATACACATAAACTATTCTACTATTACAGCATTATGTTTCATTGTTTTCTCAAACCATCATTTCTGAATTTCAAGTATATTCACAGTTTTAGCATTATGACTGTCTTATCTACCTGCCTGTTGTCAAGGCATTTCGAGTGTATTCCTTCATTCTGGCTTTACCACACCTGGTTAACTATATTTTCAAGGCTGTTACAAAACAAAAAAGAGTGATAGTTCCCAAACGACCTAGTCGTTATGGCTAAACAGTATGTTTAGCCACATAGCCATGATGACCAGGTCATTTGGGAACTAACACATTTTATCATTTCGTAACAGCTCTTTTTCATTTCGTAACAGCCCTTGTATATACATGTACATAGTTAACCAGGGGTGTTTACAGCTGCATCAGTCTCATTTGTTCACCATAATACCATTCTAAGTGCATCTTCTATCATTATGGCATTATGCCTGCTACATTATTGTTTTGTCAAGCTCTCATTACAGTATTTCAAGTGAATTTTCCATTCTTTTTGCATTATGACTGTATCATTGCCTACATGCCCATATATTTTGCCATTAGGACTGGATGTCTCATTAGCCATTTTTACAGCATTTCCAGTGGAGCTCCCATTATTACAGCATTTCAACTGCATATTCTGCCATTCTGACACTATGGGTGCATCCTCTTATCTGTCTATCATCAAGGCATTTCAAGTGCATCTTTTACATCTTTTATCATTATAGCTCCAAGACAGCTGCATTATCTCATCAGCCCAATATTTCCAGTGTAACAGATGTCTCTGATTCATCTCTGTTGCATTACAAAGGCAGCGTCTGTCAGGCCATAGTTACAGCATTACAAGTGCGTTATTAATCATTTTGACTGCATCGTCAAGGTATCATTTGCCATTTCCATGATACAGTCTGTTACATTTTCATCATTGTCTCATCAACTGATTACCGTACGTATTTGGTTATAAGACAGGGATTTTTTCCCATCCAAAACAAACCCTAAAATCTGGATCCATCTTTTAAAATGGATCCAGATTTTTATACCCTGTCACACGTTAGTGGCGGGGTATTATGTTTTCCCGCTGGCTGTCCTTGTGTCTGTCTGTCCATTGTACCTAGGTCTGTCCATCCGTGGCCGGGCCGCGTAGGGCAATTGGTAGGGCACCTGACTCATAAGTCAGAGGTCCTGGGTTCGAAACCCGGTCTGGCCACATACTTTCGTTTCTCCTTCCGCTGATTCAAGAAGGGCAGTTGTCAGTTACTGGCGAAAGTATGTACACTTAGTACTGGTTAACCGCTTAGGAGGTCAAAGCCTGCCCAGGAATAGTGTGGTTAGGTTAACTGACCGTCCCGACATGACCATAGCTGTTTACTGTGGACATTAAGCATCAAATCAATCAGTCAGTCTGTCCATCTGTGAGCACTTCATTTCTGTTCGTTAACTCGAGTATTTTTCAACGGATTTTCTTCAGACTTGGCATGTGCATTGGTCTTGGGAATATCTCATTTGGAATTGTTAATGGTCAAATTTTGATATCTTCTGACAGAGTAATTGCCCTTGTCAATGTCTCAGAAGCTGTTTTTGGTCTGTAAGTCCTTTACACTTTGAAATATCTTGATTAAATTTCATAGAAATGATTAAAATAATATAAGCCTTCTGTTACAAGCAGACTTTTGTCCATCAGGGTTATCTGCCCCTGGCTTTATACATATATAAAATCAAGAAAAAATCTATATAAATAGAACGATTTTCCTGAAACTTGCAAAAAAAATATAAAAACAATATAAGCTTCCTGTCTTGATCAAAATTTTGTCCCCAAGGGTTATCTGACCTTGGCATTGGGCTATATTTGGGATTGTAAATTCATCTTGCTGTACAATTTTGAATTACAGAAGACTGATTTAGATATTCCATTTCTTTTGTTATAAGATGAAGGTCTTTTGCTGCCAAAACAACCAAAAAATCTAGATCTGTTTTATAAGACATCTAGATTTTTGGGGGTTATTTTGGCAGGACCCCCCCCCCCCCCCTATCTGGGAGCAGAATTAAGACCACTTTAGATATGGGGGGTCATTCTAGAGATGTATTAGCTATTTTAGTAGAAAGTTCTTTTGTAAGCTCTCCACAGAATAACCACTCACCTCCACTCAACAAAATCTGCTTAGACTTAGTGTTTTGTTGGATGGAGGAGGGGCATTGTAAAATATTATGAAATGTTAGCATTTGATGATTGTCTTGGATCTGATACAGTCGGCTCTCAATATCTCAAAGTCAAAATTCAACTCAAACTACTGATATCTCAAAGTAAATTTTGGTCCCCAGATACCAGTTGTTTGAGAAAACAGAAATTGAAATGTAACAGTAAGGAAAAATAGGAAATTTGTGCAATCTGTATTCTTTGATATAAGAGGGTACTTTGAGATATCAATGTTTGAGATATCCAGAGTCAACTGTGCTTAAGCATTGGATAGTATTATGTTGAAAAATCATCTTTGATGAGAAGTTGTGTCTTAAATAGTCATATTTTTGTGTCAGAGTTACAAATATTAAAGGGACCAGCACAGCGCATGGATCTGTTTTACAGTTATATTTTTGCAACATTTTCAAGCTTTGTTGGCTTGTTTGTTTGTCTTGCTGCCATATAACATGAGTCTGAACACGACAAAATCAACAAAGTGGCATGTGATCCCCAGTGAAGACTCCGATGAGCCTGGGCAGCTGCCCCATCTGATCGGAGACTTTGCTAAGCTCTTAAAGGGTAGCTAAGGGTCTAAGCTACCGCCATGCTGACAGTGAAGACTCAGACTGGGGCGGATGACCAGGCTGATCTTATTCTTTGCTGGGTGCAGATGCTACTTTGTAGGTTTTCATGTGTTGTGGCTCACATTGCTTTTTATTGCTGTAAAGTAGAAGTTTTACAAATAGATGCTTACTGCACAGACATTGTCAGAATGGACTTTAACTTTTGGTATTTATTATGTAATTTTGGCAGCTGTTTGGTTGTGCAAGCATATATTAAAATTCACTTGTCACACAACTCGTCCAGTCCTGTTTTCCAAGTCCCAGCGTGACTTGTAAATTATAACATTGCTCCATCATATAAGGTGGGTATTTGATGATAAAGTTTAGATAATTGTAGTTATTTTCCATAAAGAAATATCATAATTGTGCCCTGGCATTGGAATGGGCATAGTGAGGTGGTTGTAATGAGGGGGCAATACATAGTAAAAAGAAAAATAGAAGAACTAGCAAGGAACCATCACCAAGTACTTAGCATATCTGTAGATCTGGCCCCGGGGTCGTAAAACTTTTTTCATGCTCAACTCCCCGAGCATGAAATTTTACCTGCTAATAAATAGCAAATTACTGATCAATACCATTGTTTTCATGCTCAGTTTAGCTGAGTATGAAATTTTCTCTGCTTATGAATATGAAAATGCCAACATTAGTTGGCATTTTCATATTTATCAGCAGAGAAAATTTCATGCTCAACTGAGTTGAGCACGAAAAAAGTTTTATAACATCTGGGCCTGATCTACTTTCACTTTAACACAGTGCAGTGACTGCCTTTACAAGAATAAAAGTTGTGAAATGCCAGATTTCTTTTTCCTTAGTAGCTTTATTGTCTCAGTAGAGCCTTGAATGCCTCCCTTGTGAAAAAAGCTGTCATGCAGAATGCTCAAATCTGGGGGATGTCGAGCTGTTAGCGATTGAGACTGGCAGTAGTGATTGGTACTGCAAGGCTGATTGCGGCCTGTGCAGTCGCACTGTTCTCAATGGTCATAAGACAGCTGAATGCGATGGTTGCAAACTTTGGCTTCACAATGAATGCTCTTTCATTTCAGATGCTGATTATGAAAAGGTATTGACCACTGGGTGCACAATGATTTGTCTAAAATAGAATTTTTCATTTTTTTTTTGTTTTTTCGATGATCAGTTGAATCAAGTGACTGAGAATCGATTTAATCCATTGTCAAAGGATAAGAATGTTAGGCCTTCATCAAACAGTTCAAATGAAACCAATTTTAATGGCAAGACTCTTAGTGGATTGAAACTCATTAGCTTGAACATATACAGCATTAGCCTATTAGGGGTAAGAAATTGGATTTATTAGCTTTATGTCCTCCAACCTCATGGTTATTCAGGAAACAAACATTGACAGTTCAGTTGCAACTTCAGAATTGTTCCCTGAAAGTTCAAACATTTCCCTACAATGTATTCAGGAAGGACAGAAACCTTCATCGTGGCGGAATGATGCTTCTCATCCATAAGGACATTCCGTACATGCCCTTGTCAGAAATAGAAAACCACTCAGTATCGGTTTGGGTTAAACTTTTGGCAAACAAAACTTCCCATTATGTAGCAAGTTGGTATTGCCAACCTGGTGGCTTAAGTGAGGAGTTTCAATTGTTTCATGATCAGTTAGACCATATTAGGACAGAACACAAGGGAAATAGGCTCCCCTCAGTTCATGTACAAGGGGATTTCAACTTCAAAGATATTGCTTGGCCAGACCGACTTGATAAGTCAGGATCCCCCCTCCCCCTATGCCATCTCCCCCAATGCCTCAGCATGCCATTCACATATAATATGTATATTGATAGTAAACACAAACATGCAAAGTGGCTAGCTGAGGCACCAGGGGGGAGGGTGGGAGTGAATATCTTTATAAAACTTTTCCTATTTTCCATACATTCAATTTTAAGAAACTTGCTTTTTACACAAAAAGTGTGCCTAATTATCAAAAAAAAAAAATAAAAAAAAAAATTGTGTGCCAATTTTAGGGTATTCAGAGCAACACATAAGGCAAATTTTCATTACAGATGTCGGAGGTCTTTTGCAAAGCAGGGGTGTTACCAAGTTGTATCAACCCCATATATAATGATATAACTTGATCAAGGTTATCCAGTTCAAGCAAGAGATGTATTATTTTCTCCATGACAGGAGGGCACAGACATGTAAGTAATGAAAACAAAAGTTAGGGAGATTGTTTAAAATAGGTCTTAGTTTTAAATACTCTAGATTGTCCACCTAAGAGCTGAGGTTGTGCTGAAATCATTGGACAGTCTGAGCCAATAAATAATCTACTGGAAACAATCAGTTATAGCAGTCAGCAGCCCCGGATCCAGGGGGTGGGCTTTGTGGCTTTAGCCCTGCCATCTGGACCTCTGTGTTACCCAGCTGTGTTATGTATAATATATAGGTCTCCAGAATGACAGTTTGAGATAATTTATCCATGTGATTAGATTAAAATACATGTATATGTTTTGAGATAACATATATTTCAAGTTAAGAAAGACGTTACCAAAATTCTCACTAAATTGATCCCACATTATTTCATATATTTTCAAGCCCTCTTCTCTTCACCTCGATACACACACATCTCGGCACCTCCCAGCCCCACCAGTTATCCAGAGCCCCACCAGTATGTGGTTGTCTGGATCCAGGTGTGGTCAGTTTCATGGAACTTCGGATATCTTCACTGGTACCAGACACGATATTCTAAGCCCCATGAAACTGACTCTGCTATAATTTTTTTTAGCAACTCTTTTCCTTCCGCTTTTGATCCACTTTGACCGAAATAAATAGCCATTATTAGATGTTTCTTATTCACATGTTCCCAGATCAAATAAAAACGTGTGGGTATACCTGATTGCCAATTCTCCATTTCAGGAGATTTTTCAGGGCTCAGATTGCCAAATGATTTTCAGCACAACCTCAGCTCTTAGGTGGGCAATTACATCTTGTTCTCTGGTGTATTTTTTTCGCCAGTTACTTCTTTACTAGTTGAAATATTTTGGGGAAACTTCAATAAATGATCACAGTAATATAAGTTTTCCAGTCAGACTGTTATCTGGCATTGTTATCTGCCCCTGTTGTAGTTTGTTTAGCATTCAGAATTGCTTGGTGATTCAAATTATTATAAGTTTACTCTTTCAGTCGGATTTTTTCCAGCCAGATTATCCTTGCTTTAGGGCTACATACATGTCTGAAAAGTGCTGTGCCTTTACTCTTAACTCTTTAAGCACCAAAAAGCAGAGGACAACATGTACGTCTGCAAAATTTTGAAAAATGTCTTGTCCAAGATATTTCATATTGAGAATTCAAAGACTAGAGGACAAACAGTGTAGATCTAGATGAGGCAGCTCATGATGAGCCGCCTCATCAGGATCTATGCTGTTTGCAAATTTAGCTGTTTTCGTGGTGCTTAAAGAGTTAAGACAATCCTTGTGATTGATCAGAGTAAAGTAAGCTCTTTATTACAGACAGAATTTTTATCAGGATTACCTCCCCTGCCTTGGTTAAGGGAAACCTGTTCATAATTTAAGATGTGCAAATGAAACTTGGGGAAGTCGATTACAGAAGTTTCATAATTCATGAGTTCAGAGAACCATAGAATGAATTGCAAATTTCAGTGGCAGCTTTCGAAAAGGGGAATTCTGCATAACAACTGAATTTGTTCGAGCAGGTGAGGAGACCACAGGCCCAGATCCAGAAAAACGTACTGGTGGGGCTCTGGATAACTGGTTGGGCTGGGGCTGCCGTGGTGAAAATGTATGACAATTGTGGGTCAGTTTGATGAGAATTTTTGATAATGTTGTTTTTGCCTTGAAATATATGTTGTGATATCTCGTTATATATTGTTGTGAGCCTACTTCGGTGATCCTTCATACCATCAAGAGGTCTTCCGAACATCGCCAGGCGATTCCCCGACGACAGACGGAAATCACCGGAGATAGGTCACGTGCGAGTTCCGCACGAGGGACTCGCTCTCACTCCACCACCAGCTCTTGACCTGAACAGACCTAGTCGTTCGTCGGGACCGGAGCGCTATAAAGGTGAGCACATGTTTAACAACTGGCGCTGCGAGCAGGGTTGGAATTGGCGAAGTGGGCCTTGATCTTACTACAACATGTCGTTGTCGTCAAACGCACAACACAAATCGTTGTTTTCAAGACAAAGTCGATGCCCAGCGCCAATTCCTACGTCTCACTTTCCAGTTAGCTAAACGGCTTGACAAAGTTTTGGTTATACATGTCCGAGACAAAGGTACTGGTAAAGCGGCTAAGGAAGTATTATCTCTACTCCTTGAATGTGATCTTTCGAATACAAGGATCCATCGTCATTGTTTTGTAGGGGGAGAGGAGGAATATAGGGAATGGAGCACCTCTCTCCCAAATTGTTATTTTAGCATTTCTTCTGCATCACTTAAAGACAGTAGAACTATAGCTTGGTTACTGTTACTTGAGAAACCAGATCGCTTGATTCTGGAGACAGATTCCCCTTATTTGGCAGATGAACCCATGGGCATCTATGATATTGCAGAAGGGGTAGCTCATTATTTTGGAATGACCACCAGTGAGCTCATTAGGGTGTGCAACAAAAATGCTGCCAGGTTGTACAACTTAGCCTGGTAGTCCGCCCTTATTAACGAACTGTCCGTTGCTGTATGATGTGGGCTTATTCGCCATTTAGGATACACCATTTTGTAGTACCCCATATCTCGGGCAAATTCCAAATTCTAAATTCTCATTTTGCTTCTAGTAACTAGCTACTAGTAATTCAATTCTAGAAAAATGTTGATCTACTTGTTGAATAGCTTGTATGTTGTCAGTACAGTGGTTCTAATGTTATTCTAGATTTTGTCATTTTAGTATAACACACACAATGATGCTGTTCAAAGAGTGAATAGCTTGTATGTTGTCATTCTGAGAATAGCTGTTTTACACTATTTTTATGTCAATAGCTGTATGCTTAGTTTGTCAATCCGTTTGGATTACTCTCACAAGACTGTGAAGCATTTTAACCAGTAGTGGCTAGCTTGTATGTTTTCATTGCTGGTGTCCGATGTCAGTCAAGTGAGAACATATGGCATAGCAATATATTTTACAACAAATTTCGAAAATGCTAAAATATTCTCTATCATTCTTACAGATACAGAACCTTTGGAAAATGTAAGTTACAGCACGTTTCTGTAGCTGCGTAGTCTTTCTTAGATTTAGAGCTTTTGTTTGGTTTTCCAGAGATCAGTTATACCATGCTGTTTATAAAATATTAGAGCCTCTGCATTGGAATGGAATAAATATAGTAATTATACAGTCTACCACTCTCTGCAGATAACCTTCCAGATGGTGGAAGTTATCATGTGTATCCGATATATGTATTTAACTTACCAGCTGTTTATGGGAAAATGAATACTAATGCATTAATATGGTTACAGCTTTTGCCACTAGTCCAGTTTTATATACACTAAGCTTGTACTTGCCATATATACAAAATTTATGCTTGCCAGCTTTACTAAGCCAAAGCTTAAGCTTATTAGGCGTGGACATTTTACATTTGCATTTATACAAGAAATGCTATATATGCTGCCATTAAATAAGTATTATGATTTTTTGCAAATAGTTTGAGTAATGTGGTTCTGATCTCTGGAGAATTGTTTTATTCTTTGGTTTATATTAGTGCACTTTCTTCCAGTGTGTTGATTTCACATGCATTTTGGTTTATGTTTATTTAGCTATTTAGTTGCTGCATTGTAGTCATCGAGCCCTCAGAATATACCTTGACTTATGTGAATGGTCCGTCCCATTACTTTGTAGCCATTCCCTGCCTGGCAGCATGCATGTAGCGACTATACATATTTTTGTATTCATTCAGTTTACTTAGAGTCCTTGTTTTCGTTATTTTATTTAAATTTATATATACATATCTAGGTGGCGAATGTTCCACTGAATGGATAAAATTATTAGTGGCAAGGTTTCCACTCATATAAAGTTTTGTGGCAAGTACACCACTATGTAAATACCAAATATTTAGTGGCAAGTGTTCCACTAATCAATTTCTTAGTAATATTTACTACACAATGTCCATTTACATATTTCTGCATAGTCTAGTCTAGTCATTTCTTTAATCTAGTCATTTCTTAAGAAAGAAAATCATATCAGCTCTAAATTTCTTTGACATCAGCTTAAGGTACTGCTTCAACTCAACTTGCATAGCACTTAAGGGGCATAATTATTTAATATCATAAAAGACCAACACTTTAAGGATAACTTTTCTCTACTAACCTTTGAACTTTCCACACATACTAAAATACTAATATTTCACCACTCGTGGATCCAGTCTTCAAAGAAGGGGGAGAGTGTTGTGAGCCTACTTCGGTGATCCTTCATACCATCAAGAGGTCTTCCGAACATCGCCAGGCGATTCCCCGACGACAGACGGAAATCACCGGAGATAGGTCACGTGCGAGTTCCGCACGAGGGACTCGCTCTCACTCCACCACCAGCTCTTGACCTGAACAGACCTAGTCGTTCGTCGGGACCGGAGCGCTATAAAGGTGAGCACATGTTTAACAATATGTTGTGATATCTCATTATATATGTTGTGATATCTCATTATTGCTGAGGCAATTCTATTGAGATGTCACAACATATATTTTAATCAAACCATATGGATAAATTATCTCAAGCTGTCATCAGATACTTATTATTAACTGGAAGCCTTCATATTATAAATAACAAAGAAGCACAAATGGCGGGGCTGAAGCCGCAAACCTCACCCCTGGATCTGGAGCTGGACCATGATTGATATAAACAAATTCTGTATCAAAATCGACCTACTCCCTGGACTCAGATGTACAAAATTGTTGCCTGTATGGTAAATTGTGCCTATTCTTTTCAGACAAGTGCTCTTGAAGCAGGCTTATCTTATGTTCTGAGGTGAAGGAGTACACTGCCATGGTTTTCCACCATTTTTACAAAGGGAAATAACTTTCGATCAACACTTCCTGTTTGCTTCCTCAAAGGATGAAGCCCTTCCAAACTGTGGTTTCTTAGGAGCAAATTCTTTAATAGATGACCCCATTGAGAAAGGAGATAAAATATAGAAGAGGTGCTTCCCTAGCTTGTGTAGCAGTACACCTTAAATACAATCATTTTGTTTTAATCTTTCTGATTTATAATAAACCTGTGTCCTTGACAGTCAAGCTGCCAAAAGTGGTTCATTGATGACAGTTTTCATATTAATGAATTATGCATTATTATACAATATCGAACTGTATTCATTTATTATACAATATTGAACTGTTTTCAAATGAAATTTGATACTGACTGTCAACTGATTTTGAGCAGACTTTATTTATGTTCAGTCATGTTCCATATTTTAACTCGTATAAATACAAAATAGAATATTGTTTGCAGAAATGATGTATAGAATAGGTGACAGGGGATGCCTTCAAAAAATTTTCACTGTGATCGTCATTGTCCCTTTTCACCTACATAATGTCACCTACACATGCCTGGCAAAAGCGCAATTCCATCCCCACTGAAAAAAAAATAGTAAAACTTCTCTTAATTTTTAGGCAAAGTATAACAACATTGCATAAAAACATAATTATGCACATTTAACATTTGCCTCGAAGTAAAACAACTGGTAAATTTATCACAAAACTTATGAAATAAGGCTGACCCGAAATTTGTTTTGGCCACTTTCATCGCCACTGGTTCATCAATTTTACAAAGCTGAAATGAGCCGCAACACAACAAAACAACAAAGTGGTTGTGCGCCCAGCACACACTCAGATCAGACTGGGCAGTCTGATCAGAGTCTTTGCTGTCCGCATGGAGGTAGCTTAGACCCTTACCTAGCCTTTAAGGGCTTAGCGAGGGGTCTGATCACACTGGGCGGATGTCCAGGCTGATCTGAGTCTGCGCTTGGCGCACAATCACTTTGTTGGTTTTGTCGTGTCGCGTCTCAAATATTTTGTGTTGGAAACGAGTCGCATACCGTTGACTAGTCGTAAGTCTTGTTGTTGTTTTTTTGTTTGTTTGTTTTAACTTCCACGTTCTGCAGGTTTACCAGGAGTAGTAATAATGCCACTTAAGATGGTATTGAGAAAGGAGAAAATTGTCTTGGCCAGTATGTATAGCTGTGCAGGCCTAAGCTATTGGTATATGCCCATTTTATTCCAGTAGGGCGTTTAGATAATAATAAGTAGACTGTTGGATAATATATTTAGAGGAATATCTCGAATCAGATTGCGGTTCGTGCAAACTGATCTAAGCCATCCGTGTTCATGTTCTCGACAGGGAAATTCTTGACAGCATAATGTATAATGTAATGACTTGGTAAGGTACCTTACCGCCAGTATAAAGCTGTTGTTACGATTTTGTCAGCTAATAACAAGTTCAAACTTCCATCCAGCATCGTATAATGAAATCTTTTGCACACAAGCTGAAATGTTTTGTCGACAAAGAGATCGGGTAGAGGTCAAGGGGTTGGGAGGGGGGAGGCTGTGGAGCGGGGAGGAGAAGAAATACGAAGAATACAGGCAGACTCTGTGTTTTAAGAGACTTAGGAAGTTGTCTAATTCAGCCAGAAGCAAAAATTATGCACTCACTCGACTTTGAAGTCGATTCTGGAATTAAATTATGAATGAATTGCTAATGAACGTATGGATAGCTAACAAATGCAACAATAGTAGCGGCTCTATAACTAACTCGAAAATGTCAGGGTGATATAAAGCGAATACAAAAGCAGTCCATACTTCAAATCACAATGAATTCACATGTCCATAATGGGAGACAAAGAACATTTAAAACAATTTTGCAATATAATAGGCACCCACGTGGGCTGACCGCTCTCTTATGGACGGACACTCGGCGCCACGTGTGTGCAACTATGGTTACGTTCCGCTGAGCCACTTTGGGAGGAACGTCGTTAGGAGAATTGAAACAGAACTGATCACTCTCTTTCTGGTAATGCACATATTCTGTGAATTGTGAAGTCTTTGATTTATTTACGCAGGCTGTTTATGCTTTGCTGATTGTCACTTCTGAAATGAGCTCTGACACAACAAACTGGTATGTGCGCCCAGCGAAAAGACTAATATCAGTATGGGCAGTCTGACCAGAGTCTTTGCTGTGCGCTTCAAGGGATAGATAAGGGCCTAACCTACCTCCATGCGGGGCAGCGAAGACTCTGATCGGACTGGGCGTATTCCCAGGCCGATCTGAGTCCTAGCTGGGCGAAGTTTATTTTCTCGTGTCAAGGCTCAAATGCACATTTAGTTTAAGGTGAATTAATACCCTTTCAGGAGAAACAACTCTACCATTATAATTTTTGTCTCCTTTCTATACGTGAGTTAACTGTTAAAGGAACAAATTTGTTCCCAAAGCATCTTGACAGGAGCAAATTATTTCCTTCAAAAGTAGACTCATTTCTTGGAAGCTTTTTCTTTGTTCAGGAAAGCAAACAGAAGGTTGCCCCCAGCCACCCGCCCTACTTAAAAATGACAGAAAAGGGGTGTTCTTATATACTTTATGTAAAGATACCAGTCGTGTATACAAGGTAGAAAACTCTAGGGGAATTTGTTTCCCTGGTATAAATTTCTGGTGAAGACCACTCTCACAGGAAGGAATCTGCACTCAAGAACTAAATTCTTTGTATTGGCCCCATGTGTTTGGAGGCAAATATTTCCCGTCAGTCAGTGTCGGGCATGCTACCAAATTTCGTGAGGATTCTACAATAGAACGTACTCTTGTCATTATTTGCCAGCTTGAATGAACCATTCCCAGTTTGAATAAACAAAACGAATAGATATACTGCAACAATTGGTACCCTAGTTAATATTAAACTCAATATTACCTCCTGTATAGAATAATAATTGAGTTACACTCCAACAAGTGATTGATAAGATTTTCATGCAAATCATAGCTATTTTGATCTGCTTTTGATATGAAATTCATACCATTTTAGTCAGAAATAAGAGGTTAATAATTAAAGACTTAAACTGGCATATGATTGAAGATGAAATTCGGCCAAAAATGTTCGTAAACAACTTAATATTTGTATATTCGTGCTGGATGCCATGTATAATTATTTTCGCTTAGTTGACCGTAGGACTGACGGCCATAAAACGTTACAATTTTTTTAAGTCTTTGTCTCTGTGTCTGTTATTAAAGAATCTCATCAGATAGCAAAATCAACATTATTCCAGTCATATCAGAACGATAGGCATGTTTTTTTGTTGTAACTGTTTTCTCCAGCGGGATTTGAACTTGAACTGTTATTCTTAGCAGGCCAATGCTTAACCCACTGAACTGACGGGGCTACTAAGATAAAATGATGCATCGGAAATTGAAGGAAAATTCCCCTTACTTTTAAAGTTTTAGACCCCAACGTAGCCACGCTACATACAGAGGAAACAAACGTACGGATGGATGGTTCGGTTAGATGCATACATGTCTCCTTGTAGTCATTTTGAGACCGTCATACAGTACTCGACAGCACTTCTTTAGTGTAAACAATCTTTCGAACAAAGATAACTCTGTACAGTATCTCGAAGGGTCCTATACAGTTGTTTGACCAGTTCCGACGCTTTAGCTTGTTCCACAGAATTCTGACTGTTTCTTCGACAATTGCAGCGCAATATATTGAAATTTATATTTGTTTGCTCTTGAAATTTCTGTGTATGTAATCGTGATAGTATGAGGGTTTATTAGAGGGTATACGGTATAATATATAGTAGGCTTACTAAGTTATAAACTGGTTTTGTCAAGGTATGTAATCACATGATGGCAATTTTCACGTGGAAAACGAAGTTAAATAATAGTACTGAATCATTCGAGCCAAAGCCAGCGACAAAGAAACACATATATTTCCCCCACCCACTCACCCCGAGCAATGGGTGAGTTCTGAGGAGAAAGCCTTAGAAACCTAGAGTGCATACTATTTCTGGCATTCTGAGTGTTTTAAAAGGTAGGATCAGTTCAAGCGAATTTGAAGTTACGTAAATGTATCATTACACATTCATTTGCATTATATCAGCATGTGAAAGGCCAAAACAATTGTTAACCGTTTTGTATGGTTTACTGAATACTATACATGTATGTCCATTAATGTTAATAATTTGATATTTATAGCAAAGAGAATCCATAGGAGCTATAACTTATCATGGCTACAGGATGGTAATACCCAGATCCGTGAGAAGTGGTAATTATGACTGACAGAGGCATCTGTTCTACAATCCATACACAGGAGGGTAATATTTTAATTTTATAACGTAAGATATTTTAATATAGTTTCATAGAATAAAAGCAGGAATTTTCTTTCTCTATGAATATATTTTTTTTTTCTACTGAAACTACTACTACTTATGATAAATATAGACAGAATAGCGTTTAGAATTCGAATATCGTGGTGACAGTGCAGATTTTGCAGTTCAGTTAAAATTCATTTTAGAAAACAGATCAACCATGTATACAAGATACTTAAGTAATTTTAGTCTGTTTCAGATTCAAATGTCGTCACACAGTTTCACTAGCTGTTGCTCTGGTTTACGAGATGATCGGGTTGTTCATTGGGATGACAGGATGTTCTGTGGGCAGAGATTGTCTTTCAACAATCATTCTTGTCACTGCCATTGAATCAATACACTAGTCAAGCAGCTGGCTGTTGGCACATCCTATACTTGTATTTTTGTTGTCATTGATTAGAAAGTTTCCAGGCTCGTGCTGGAACAACAAAGTGGTTGCGGTTATGGGTTGTGGATCCTTCTTTATAAGAGAAATGGGGTGAGGGGCTCTCAAGGCAATAAAATATAAATGATTTATGTTCGGATGAGACGGAGTCGAAGGAGAACATAAATACGATTATGGCCAGTCTTTAGACAAAGCCGCATGCGAGAAGTTAGTATGTATGGTAGGTACTAACAAGAGCTTCGCAAGCGGCGCATAATACGCCCGTTTCAGTGTTATGAAGGAGTTACAGAATGAACAAGATTGTTTATAGAAGGATGGACAGGCATACAAAACAGGAGAAACAACTCTGTAATTAATGACTGCAATGTTATCAAGACAACACATCAAATACTATTAGTACACCAAAAATCAGGTTCCAGGGTGAAGCAGCTCAGAAGTTGTGAACCGCCAAAGTCAAACAAGGGAGATAATTCATAAACTCTTAGTCGCAATACTTTCCCTTGACAATATACACATCACCAAAATATTTCCAACGGTTAAGGAGATACAGAGTAAAACGGAAATTGATGCAAGGGCAGATAATTTAGGAAGTAAGCCAGAGTTGTGATTCATGCGCATGATATATTACCCCATTATTATACACATTCCTACAAAGTTTCATTATAATATTTCAGAGGGTTCAGGAGTTATGGGGGAATGGGTTAGCCTAAGAAATTAATCAAAGGGAGGTTACTCCAAAATTAAGTAAGGGGGAACAACCATTCTTATATGTGACACACCGTCTTGTGATCATGCACATTGCTATAAAGTTTCATCAAGATATACCAAATGGTTACTTAGTTATTGAATGCACAAGAGTAGTATACACAAAAATACCCTAAACATCTAATCAAAGGGAAGCAACTCCAAAACGAAGAAAGGGAGAGCAACCATTGTTATACGCGACACATCATCAGACCCTCATACATATTGCTATGAAGTTTCATCAAGATATCCCAAACGGTTATCTAGTTATGGCGCGCACAAGACTATTAGGGAAAAAATAATCAAAGGGGCATAACTTGGAAACTAAGAAAGGGGGAGCAACCATTACTATACGCGACACTTTGCCACATCCTAATATATATGCCTACAAAATTTCATGAAGATATCTCAAACAGTTTCTGAGATATGGTGCGCACAAGAATGTTGACGGACGGACGGACAGCGCCATGCCATAATACGTCCGTTTTTTTCAAAACGGGCGTATAAAAACTGAGTTTCAAACTGGTTGACGGCGTATATTTAGCAAGACGATGGACACGTGTTTTCAGACAAATTGTTGAATGTTGGTTGGCTGGTTGTTTTTGGTTTAACGGCTATATCGAGCCGCCTCTCAGAGAGAGGAGAAAGAAAAGAGATGCAATAAGCGAGAGAAAAATAATAGCCAACAATCCCTACCCGCATCTACTACAAGCACAGGGGAAACAAGTTTCGGAATTCTGGTTGTTTGTATGGGCAAGGGCAACGAACCCTTTCAGATGAGATCTTCTCTTAACTCTTTAAGCACCAAAAAGCAGACGACAAAATTTACGTCTGCAAAAATTAATAAAATGCCTTGTCCAAGACATTTCGTATTGAGAATTCAGAGACTAGAGGGCAAACAGTATAAATCTAGATGAGGCGGCTCATTATGAGCCGCCTCATCAGGATTTACGCTGTTTTCAAATTGTGCTAATTTCGTCACTGAGGCTTAAAGAGTAAAGGAAAACATTGCTCCTAAGTGAATAAATTATTTCTTGAGTTGACCACAATTGAGAAGGGAGGCAAAAATAAAATTGGCAGAGTTATTTTCCCTGGAAGTGTGCCCATTTTTAAACCTCCAGTTCAATTATTTGAATCGATCATGTTCAGTTCCTGTTAAAGCGAACTTCTTAATTCCGATCAGATTGCGCCTGATCTGCGCAGGCTGGCTGGTCAGAGAATGACTAGTTCAAACATTTTTGAGATATACATGTATCCTCTGAAATTTAGGGACCTCCTGGTCATGTCCCCTGGGAACCTGGTCTGGCGTGGTTCGGACTGAGCGTTGTTTGAGGGGGGGGGGGGGGGCAGTGTCTGGAGCAGAGCTGCTGATATTGGATGCACAGCTCTAGACACTGCCCTGACTTCCTTTCTTTCTCATCTATCCTGACCGACCAGGGTATATGGCCAGAACATCCCAGCCCTTAAATCCAGCGGGAACAGGGCGTCTCGGTGGCCTCGCACTGGAGTCAGTGGGACGTCAGTGGGACGTCACTGCGACGCCATGTGCCTGCTGGGAAGGTAAATGTGATTAGATCATTGTCTTGTGTCTATGATATGTTGTAGATGCGCTAAAATGTATTTGGCAATCTGAATAAAGAATTGAATTGAATGTCTTCATAGAAAAAAAAAGTTTTTGTTTGTTATGAGTGTATGTACGTATTTGAATCAATATTTCATTAATACGACGTGCAAATAATCAATTAATTTGTCCCAGATAATTCAATTTTCTGCAACCTTAGAGCGGCACGTTCCCATAGTTCCATATTGAAGACAATACTCGACCAATGGTATCAGGTTGTCGGGTACAATAAAAACAGTCGAAGTATGATAAAAGCTGTCTTAAGGCATATAACACACTGCGCATTCCCAATTCAGCCTGTGCACATGCACTGTCTGGTCAGGACATGTGTAGTTCGCGTTTTTATTTAAAAACACAGGGGTTTGCTCTCATCGGGGCTAATTATCGTACCAGTATCACACCGCACATGCACAATTCAGTTATTCCCTAAGATGGTTTTGTCTTGATGAGTCCAATATTCATGTCACCCGGACTAAAATATCGATATTGACGTAACGTTCGTTAACTTCCAGTTAGTCTTATATTCAGATTGAGAGATGGCGGAGCTAAGAATAATTTGTAGACTTTTATTTTCTCTCGGACTTTTTGTTTTTGTGGCCTCCCAGGACCCAGGTAAGAGTTTAGAGAATAACAAGGGCACATATAACTGGTTATACGCAACCACGCAGGGGCGAATTGAAATTTTGTCAACTTGACAAACCTGCGTGTTTTGTGTAGTACGGAACCCGTAGTACGAAATGTATTTCGTTCCCTCAAAATAATAATTCGTTCCAATGCTTTATCGCTCCGTATGTTTGCATACTGAATTAATAAAGTAGTCAAGATTTCAGTTGCAACTGCTAATCTAACAATACGAGTTACCTTATAAAAACATGATATAAAATATATAATTTATTGTAAATCCTCTCCCCCCCCCCTCCCCGGCCCAGCTATGTCCCAGACTTTGCAGTCCAGTTCACCCAGTGTATAAGGCTTAATGGACCACTATTGTACCAAATAGGGCTGCATTCGAATACTAGTACAGCTACACCGTTAGCTGTATTCGGAGGAAACCTACGAATACAGAGCTACGCAGTTACTCTATTCGTACGAATAGCAATTTTGCCCAAGAGTAGCTGTTTTCGGAGCATGACATGTTTTCTTCTGAAAAGAGCTATCCTGAGCTTGGTGATCCTAGTTTACTGAGTCAGCAAAGAGATGTTAGATGGTATTTTCGAGTTGTTTATCTTCCTTGTTTCCTTTATCCGCCTCTGAGATTGGAATCATATCCATTCGACATTAGCGGCCATGCATATCCAAATTACTGAATCAAGATTGTATTTATTAATTCTTAGAGCTATGGGCCTTGGACACCTTTCCAGATCGCAGGATCCCGTGTTTCCGGATAGAAGGACGGTTAACCTATTGCCTGCTTCGTCAATAAACCATCATGTCATAATTTGTGTTCGAAGCGAAATGATTACAATTACAGTTGCAACGGTTTACAATAACAATGGTTTATTGTTTCGTCTCAATTCACAAATGAGACATTAACAATTTCAACAGAGAGATTATAGCATATTGTAAATAACAAGAGACAGACCGACAAACAGACAGATAGATTGAAAAAATACCTAAAAAACAAGTTTCAATTTTCACGTGAAAATTGAAACTTGTTTATAGGTATTTTCCGGCCTAGAGCTGGACTATATTCGAATTTACTAAAGGTATCCCTATCCGGTTCAACACACCTCGTACAACGTGTGCTGATAGCGAAACCCAGATGAGCCGACGCAGGCTGTTGTGAGCCTTTATTTATATTTTGTAAAACGGGTATAACAGGACAAAATCTTTCTTCATACGCAGATCCGTAGCCGGATTTTTTTTAGAATATTATAACATATATTGATGTGTGATGTCTTTGAACACAGTTTTTTTTTGTATCTTATGAGTTACTTATTGTTGAAAAGCCGCGGTAGCTTAGTGCGTTAGCGCTAGCCTGCTGATCTAGCGGCCCCAGGTTCGAGACTAGATGGAGGCGAAATCTTTCAAACCCTAAACGGGGTCTCTTTGCGCACAGCCTTTCATTATCTCCCTCCCGTCGCAAGTCGGCCATCAAAAGTCATTCAGCCATCCATCCTTTTTTCTTAAAGTTTTTAAAAAATGTCAAATTGTACTTTTGTTCAGTGTATGAATAAATAACGTTTTAGCTGCTTATAATACAACACATGCATTACGTTATTTTTTCGAGGCACAGCCTCGTATAATATCGATATTGTTCCACATTTCACAAGACTCCATTGATCAAAATACGCGTATGTCAAAATATAGCCAACAATATCAAAGGTCAATGAATAATTAATCTGCTTTTTTTTCTCGTCGTACTGCACTGTAAATACTAGACCTCTGTCTTACATTTTACATTTATTAATGTTTTCGAAAACAGACGCAGATATTCAAAACCTTCTTTATTTTCGTCGTAGATCTACTTTTGATTTCTACTTTCGGTTTGATACACACAAACAACAGTGCAATATGTTGATAGCTATTTTGAAATCAGGTCAATTTCAAGATTGACCGCGGTCCATGTTGGAATTCCAAATTGGAGAGCTCAATTTTGAGATAGGTCGTTGTCGCTACCCAGTGTCAAAATTACGGTTGTGGGTGCTTACCGACATAGCTTACTTATGAAAGTTATTTTCAAATCTTCAACTAGAGACATATAACAAAATACACATCCATTTAATCTGCGCCGATTATCTTTTTTTTTTAAGATTTTTCTTGTTTTCTTTTCTCTTTGATTTAAAGTTTAAATAATCTTCTTTTTTTAAAGATTTTTCTTGTTTTCTTTTCTTTTTGATTTAAAGTTTAAATTCCACTGTCTACATTGAGACCAAACACTCGCGAGAAAGACAAAAACTGGAACAAGAATTCCGCGGAACGCTATGTCGCACCTGATTTGCACCTTCATTTTAAGAACTTGATAAAAGTGTCATTTTGAAACATTTTGGTCAAAATCCATTCAGTAGTTTAAGAAATATTATTGTTTTCATGTTTTTTGCTATTTTTAGTAACGGTGGATGGTTGCCATCTTGGACGGTCAATTTGAAAAAATCATGAAACAGCTTCATGCAAAGATCATTTTGATACACATTTAGTCCAATTCCATTCAGGGCCTCTTGAGATATTGTCAATTTCATATTGTTCTATTTTTAGTAACAGTGGCTGGCGGCCATCTTGGATGGTCTCAATTAGCTTAAATTTTAAAAAACTCCATTTAAGGACCATTCTGACTAAATCTGACCTAAATATGGTTAGGTATTTTTGAGATATTGGTGTTTTTGCAAAAAATCGGACTCGTAAACAGAAAGTAGGTCACTGTGACCTAATTCCGCTACAGCTTTTTTTCATTTTGATAATTTTTAAAACCAAGGTCCCATTAATGCTCCATATAAAATTTCAGCCAAATATACCAAGAGGTTCTGGAGAAAAAAGTGATTTTATTGTTTATGCTATTTTTAGTAACAGCGGCCATCTTGGATTCTGGACCAGGCTGAATTTTGTCATTCAGAAGCCCTGCAGTCTGGTCTTGCAGCATGTGAAATTTGAGAACCATGGGTATAGTGGTTTCAGAGAAAAAGTGATGAGAATGGACTTAAAATTTACGGTCGACGTAAATGTGAACGGACGGACGGACGGAAGAACGGGTTGACGGACGGACTGACGGACGGACGGAAAACCGGACACCTATATCGCACCTTGCTAAAGCAGGTGCGACAATTAAATCTCGATAAATTAGTCTAAACTACTTTCAAACTCATCCCAAACGCGTTGCTTATTATTTTCATTATCAATATATTTACATATAGTATTTATACCAAACTTGTGCCAAAATGCAAACTTGAGCATGAAATATTTCGTACGGTGCAATGTCTACATTGATGAGGCTGGTGTAAAATAGTTATGTCTATACGGGAAACAAACCACTCGCTATACAGGAGACAATAAACTGAGTACTGGATAGTACAGTCACCTCTCGATATCTCGAACACTGATATCTCAAAGTGCCTTCTTATATCAAAGAATATATTTCCTATTTTCATTTACATTTCAACTCCTGTTATCTCAAACTACTGATATCTCCAAGTAAATTTTCTGGTACTTTGAGATATCAGTAGTTTGGAATGAAGCTCTACTTCGAGATATCGAGAGTTAACTGTAAAACATGCGTTCATTCCACATTTACTTACTTAAAATACTTGTTTTAATTCAGTGTTTGAAACCTTGCTTTACTTCTGTTTTTTATTAAGAATTCTTAAGATGTTGAATGCGGAATAAAATCAAGGTTTTTATACACTGTAGTCATTTTCCATAATAATAAAGTTACGAAACTACCTCGTCTCTCGGTTATGGTCTTGGGGGTCGTGAGTTCGAATGCCGGCTTGGGTCAACTCGCGACTGGGAAACTCTCTGTCAATCCAGCAGTAAATGGGTACCTTGCTCACATCTATCACATACTGGCGTATCAGTTTGCGCACGAACGGCGTGTCCGGATACATGACAGTAACGGAAAGGAACGTCACAGCACCCAGAAACCTTACCCAGCAGGCACATAACGTCAAAATGACGTCGTACTGACGTCGATGCGACGGCATTACGTGGCATCGACGTCAGTACGGCGTCATTTCGACGTCATGTGCCATCTGCTTTACGTAGCTGATATGCAGCATGATCTTCTTTGGACGCCAAGGTGCGGCTATTTTGTTGGTTGCAAAATATCGCCGCACGTATAGTAGCTTTGAGACGTACGTCACACGTATGCCGTAAACTGAGCGAAAATAATACAGCAGTGACGCAGTGGCGTGAATGTAGCGTGATCGCTTG
This sequence comes from Ctena decussata, assembly GCA_963989385.1. Lineage (NCBI taxonomy): Eukaryota > Metazoa > Mollusca > Bivalvia > Lucinida > Lucinidae > Ctena > Ctena decussata. Next base: position 972,362 of record OZ022501.1, on the reverse strand, counting down.
GTACTGGCTTGGTAGGACACGTGAACGCTTGAGGTGTAACCACAGTGTGGCAGATACGCAGGCTGATCTGAGTATTCTGTATTGGCAAATGTTGTAAGGTAGTTTTTAATGCCAAGTAGGCAAGCAACATATCTTTTGGATCAAAGGTAAAACTTATGCGCCCCCTTCACACTGGTCTGGCATTCATCACAGGCAACCAGGGCAACGAACGATAAAACTTGATTTGTTTGCATATCTCTTAGATTGATTTCAAACCATTATTCTTACGGACCCGGCAGTGTGTTATACCTCTTAGTCAGACCAGATTTTGAAGAAATTCCGTCTAGTATATTATGCAGTGCTTGAATATGTTTCTTTACCGATTCGTTGCATAGACGTTGTAGTACAAAAAATGTTTTCAAGCATTTCTTGAAATGCATATGAATTCAGTAAAACTTTTGATTCCTATTTCAAGAGCCGGGGACCGGATGGTCCGTGAGACTATACTTCTGAAACAAACTTATCCTGATGAGCGGAACAAGCAAGATTCATGTACGTTGTCTTCGTTACCTGTGTTGAATGCCAGACCAGTGTGCCCTTGTCATATCCATATTTCTGTATGCCTGTAAATCGTGGACCTTGACAGCGGAATTAGAGAAAAGAACGCTGTAGGCCTTCGAGATGAGATGCTACCAAAGATTACTGAATATTTCGTACAAGGACCATATAACCAATGAGGAGGTTCGCAGGAAGATCCAATAGCCATTGTTGAATATGACGAACTCCTAACTTTGGTCAAGCGCTTTTTGCCACATCTCCAGCCAAGACAATTCTTCAGGGCACAGTGAAAGAAAAAAGGAGAAAAGGTAGACAGAAGACGATGTGGATAGACAATATTAAAGAGTGGACAGGGATGGACTTTGCTAGCTCAAAAAGGGCGACTGAAGACAGGACTAGGTGGAAAGGAATTGTTGAAAAGTCATCTGTGGGGCCACAATGACCAAAAAGTAGACGACAAAATTTACGCTTGCCAAATCTGAAAAAAAAATGTTTCATCAAAGCTATGTCATATTGGAGAATTCGAAGAGCAAAAAAAGCCCTGCAGGCCCGTTGCAAAAGAAAACTTTGCAAACAGCATAGATCCGGATGAGGTGGGTAATTATGAGGCACCTCATCGATACGACTATTTCGGGGGTTTTTCTGCGCCGTAAAGGGTAAAGTCTTTTACATTTTTTTCAATTATGGGGTGATCATTTGTTCTTGAAGTAATCGATCTTTTAGTAAATAAAGAATATAAAACATTAAAACAGGCTTTTGTTGCAGTCGTGACTTAATTTCTATGTACGTCAGTATGATATTGCAGAGAGATGGCCAAGTCGATAGACCTCATTATCTATAAAGTGGTTTTCAAATGACATTTAATATTTCAGAATAAAATCAATTTGAGGTTTTGTTAAGAGAATAAATTAAGATCATTCCATCAGTGCAAGCTAGCACGGAGAAGAACCGCATTCGACATAATTGAGCCGCGACACGACAAAATCAAACAGAGTGGTTGTGCGCCCAGCGCAGACTCAGATCAGCCTGGGCATCCGCCCAGTCTGATCAGAGTCTTCGCTGTCGGCATGAAGGTAGCGTAGACAGCTATCCTTTAAGCGCTTAGCGAAGAGTCTGATCAGACTGGGTGGATGCCCAGGCTGATCTAAGTCTGCGCTTGGCGCTATACAACTTTGTTTTCTCGTGTCGCGGCTCAATTATTTTAAGCAATTACCTATGTCACACACACACACACACACACACACACACACACACACACACACACACATACCACTAGAAAGTTTAAATGAGCGGACAGTATCAAGTAAAAGTAACATACTCATGATGGCGTTTAATTCGATGACCAGTTCACTACAAGAACAGTACCACATCCAAGAAGACAGTCCCAGCGCTGGGAACTTAATGCAGGGATTCGAAGAATTCATACAGAGCCGGGATTTTATAGGGCTCAGCCGAAAATGTCATACCGGCTTGTGGAAACCCAGCTCTTAAACAGTTTCAAAATTACCACTTATGATCCCAGATTTTTTTTAATTTTCACAGATTTTTGTCATAATTATGCCCGAACATATCTTTGTAAAGGATAGACTATTTGATATTCAAGACAGAGGGGGAGGGCGGGCAGGGTGTCTAGACTTTTGGTCAAGCTCAGGAGTTTTGACATATATCAAACCAGAAAATTAAATTTTATGTGCCACAGATTGAGACCTATTTGTTTTAAGGAAGGGGAGAAAGGAAAGCAGGTAGTTGCAATACTTTTCAAACTCGTACATAGAATAATATAGTAAAATATGCTAAAGTCGCACTTTTAATCGATCGTGTGGTACGCTATAAATTCTTTGTTATTCCGTTTGATTTCTCTGTATCAGAACATGTCTAAATACCTCTAGGTACAACCTCACAGAATCCACTTCAGTCAAGGTTACTATTTTTAGAAACACTAATATTTAATTGCCTGTAAAACCTTGTTGGAACTTTCAAAGTGTAATTTACAGTTTTTATGCTAAATTCACAGCTGCAGCTAATATTTGACGATAAAATCTATCATCATGGACACTTGTTCAGGGTTTGTTTAAAGAATCAAAGTTAAAGGCTCCAGAGTCCTACCTGTGGGTAAATTCGTCAAAATACAAATCATTATAAAACCTGTACAGCCTTCAGAATTAATGAAAATATGTCGGTTGATGTGCTTTTTTTGTATCGGATAACTTGCAAAAAAGAAGGAACAAGCTATTTTGGAAAAATGATGAGCCTCTTCATAAAAATACGCCTTTCGTCACTGGTTCCCCGTTAAGCAATGAAATAATGCAACCGCGGCACAATCAATGGGATCCTTGATTAACATTTTTGTACATTGTATTTTTATCATTTGTTAAAACTCCTGTACCTTGTATTTTTATCTCTTGTACCTTGTGTTTTTACCATGAAATAAAGCTTGTGAGATCGAAAGTAGGTCATATTAGTTGCCAACTAAAATGACCTAGTTAATTTTTCAAATCTATTTTAAGGTAAACTCAATGACGTTTTGAATTTTTATAGCCGGCCAATCACGATAATAATCAACGGCGAAACTGTAGTGAGAAGTTTGCAGCGATACCTCACGATAAAATATTTCATGCTGATCGAGCAATGGGGCCTTTAAGGTCTTGCAGCCTAAAATTGTTCCAAAGTGTAGTTTGTTCCCTAAGGTATAAAAGCCTCTTCTCTAAGGCATGTTGATTTCGTGTAGAAATTATTTTAGACTCATAGAGAAATGTTACGATCACCTAACATGATCTTTCAGACTATTCCGGTGAACATTGTAGTTTCGGCGCACCAGTATACATGTATTATTTGCCATATTGTGAATGTAACTCCTCGGGCTTTGAAAAACCTTCTCAGTTTTGTTAGAACTAACCCGTTAAAAGATAATTTTATGCAGAAAGCAGCTGTTTGATGTCATGATTATCAGAAACAACAAATCATAGATAGCTGTATACCGAAAAATTAATTCAGTCATTCGGTGGTCCGAAAACTTACTGCTTACCGTTAATTGTTGCCACGAATTCAGTGATCTAAAGATACTATCATTTTCAAATAATGCTACCAAATGGTCTTTTACTTTGAATTCTCTTCAAATACACTAGCTGACATGACGAGAACGCCACTGGGTACTTTGGAAATAAAATTTCGTGAAAGCAACTTATTTATCCGCCGGAATCGGCTAAATAGGCTAAATGCGTCATAAATCAAAATAAACAAAGCAACAATTTTATTTGCCCTTGACATTTATCAACAGAGATCCTTATAGAATGAGGAATTGACATATTTATATTTTACCACAAATCTGTTTACACAGCTATTGTCCTGACCGTTTTTGACAATTGGTCTGAAAACAGGTCCGAATTGTCTTGGCATATGTGCATTGTTTACCAGTTTCAAACCCAGTTTTTAGTGCCTTTAGAACAGAAACGAACCCATGGCTATCTGTGGCTTTGACCAGCAAGTGTTGACAAGAATGTTCAAGAAAGATATTTCGCCGAAACTTTGTTAGATTAAATCGAAATACTTCGAAACAGGCGAGTGCGCCTGAATAGGTTAACAACAGTACAATAGCAGGCACACAACGTTTATTCAACGTTGATTCAACGTCTTGAAGGTTGATTCATTGTTGATTAAACGCTGTGTGCCTAGTGGGAAGATACTGATGCCACATGAACGCTACTTCGTTTTTAAAATTAAGTCTTTTTTTATCAATTTAAAGGTACTGACCCATGTGCTGGGAACCAGTGCGCTGAGGGGTCAACATGCTTTCCACCATCGGCGGGTATGGATGGTGGGTTAGATTACTTTTGCGCTTGTCCACCTGGATTAACAGGAGTGTACTGCGAGCAGACTGATCCAGGTGACTGCTTTACTATTGTGGCCCCCCTCTCTCTTGAAGGGTTGAATGGATTTTGACCAAACTTGCATAGATTTATTATTCGGTGTGTGTGTGGGGGGGGGGGGGGGGGAAATAATTAAATTTTGGTGACATTGACCTTATTTCTAAGGTCACATGAGTTCTTAGAATATTGAACACTGGATTGTCTGCACCATATCTACTGACTCTCCTGAAGGGATAGCTGGGTTTAGACCAAACTTATGAGCCGCGACACAAGAAAACCAACAAAGTGGTTGTGCGCCCAGCGCAGACTCAGATCAGCCTGGGCATCCGCCCAGTCTGATCAGAGTCTTCGCTGTCCACCTGGAGGTAGCTTAGATCCTTAGGTACGCTTTGAGCACTTGACAAAGAGTCTGATCAAACTAGGCGGATGCCCAGGCCGATCTGAGTCTTCGCTGGGCGCACAACCACATTGTTGGTTTTCTCCTGTCGCCGCTCATATATCATTGGGAGATGGAAAAGACCTGATTGGACTTTGATGACGCTGACGTTGTTTTCAGGGTCACAGGAGGTAGAATATGAGAAAAAAATGCTTGTCTGCACATTATCTCCTAAGTGGATGATGAATAGATTTAGACAAAACTGGCACAGATACATCGCTTGGAGATCGAAAAGAACTGATTAGATTTTGATGATCTTGGTCCCATTGTCAAGGTCACAGGAGGTTAAAAAATGTTGTATAATGGCTTGTCTGAACCATATCTCCCTAAAAGATGGATGGATTCGAAGCATTTTTGCACAGATGCATCTGTAGGAGATAAAAATTGACTGAATTTGGTAACCGTGATCCCAGTTTCAAGGTCACAGTGAAACGATGTTGAAAATGGCTTGTCTGCACCATATGTCTTGAAGGGATGATGGATTTGAACTAGACTTGCACAGATACATTTTTGAGAGATGGAAAAGAATTAATTAAATTTTAGTGACCTTGATCACATTTTCAAGGTCACAGGATGTCAAAGAATGATGAAAAATGGAGTGTCTACACTATATCTCCTTAATGTGTAAAGGGATTTGCGTCAAACTTGCACATATACCTCATAGTGGGGTTAAAAAGAACTGATTAGATTTTGGTGATCTTGATCTCATTTTCAAGGTCACAGGAATTCAGAGAATGTTGCAAAATGGCTTGAACCTGAATTTTATGGTGACTTAGTATATAAATTACGCAAAATCGTAGGGAAAACAGAATTTCCCGATCAATTTAAGAAAACTATCATGCGATTTAAACGCATTGGCTATAACATTAATGTAATGCGACAGTCTGCATGCTTAGTGGTTAACCCAATCACGGTTGACAACTTTGCTGTCCTCTTTAATTGCACGCCGGTGGGTCGGGGTTCAGACTCTATGATAGCCCCTACATAAAGCTATATATTAGTTGGTTGGGGCCGGATGTTTGTCTGTTTCTTGGCCCACCGGGGTTCAACTGGTGGCCTTCTTTTGCTCCAGTATGCAATGGCGCGTTTAGCCGATAGTCGTGTGTAAGATCGCTCTAGTTAATTCGTAGGAAATTATATCTATATGGAGTAAAATCATTAACTTTCTCTTACTGATGATAGTGTGATATGTTTGGGAGATCGAATATGATGCTAAAACCTCACTTGTAACTTTCTGTGGTTTTATATGGAAAACTTTCTCTTATTCCATTGTTTACATTTGACTCCTTTGTGAACTTCACTTCACCGATTGTGCATTTTCAGGATTTTCTGATTTGTGGACTTAAAATTACCAAAAGGTAACTTTATAGAAATTATAGTAGTTATTGATGCGGTATTTCATATCAAAAAGAGCATTTTATGTGAATTTTATGTGAATATCTATAAGTATATATTTACACATTCGTAAGTATTTGAAAATATACAACTCAGCCCGGAGGCCATTTTAGGCCATTTGTGACAAAACTTTACTGAGATTATAACGGTATATATCCGTATTGTGGCATTACACACTGTCAAAACCGTTATCATACATAATTGCTAACTATGACTACCAGCTCGGCTACGCACGATGGTCTAGATATCTCTGCCTTGGAAGGTGTTATGGAAGTTAGTACCCCCACAGCCATTTCTAAAAGGAAGATGGATGATCGTTCTCCAATTGAGTCTGAAAGTCCTGAACTAAAAAAGTCAAATGTACCAGATACTAGCCATATTATGGACATGAAAGCGTTTTCTGACATGGTTTCTAAAACATTTAATGATAAAGGGTTTGTACAGAGTGTCACCCCTATGTTGTTTGACCTTATGAGTCCTCTTATTAGAGACTGCATTGGTGCAGCAGTTGGTGCTTTGAAGGAATCTGTCATAAAACCACTCGTGGAATCTAACAATGAACTTCTTGAGACAGTGAAATTCCAGTCTGACACGATTGAAGAGCAAAGAAAGTGTCTTGACACTAAGTCTAAGCAGATTGAAAAACTTGAGAAGGAGCTTAAATCTGTTTATTCCCGTGTAGATTCTCTCTCTGCTGAAACAAACGAGTTGGAACAATATAGTCGCCGCAATTCTCTTCGTTTGTATAATCTGCCAGTTCCAGATGAAATTACCACCGAGCAACAGTTAACTGACCATGTCCTGAGATTTATAAACTGTAACATTCTCAGACTGAGCAATTCTTCAGATCCAACAGCCCTAACTCCTCTTGATATCGAACGTTGTCATTACGCTGGCCGGGGCAAACGACAGCTGCTGATTAAGTTCTCCCGGTATCACACTAAGCGTAGAGTGTTCATGAACAAAGCTAACCTCAAACAGAACGCTGATAAGATTTTTCTCAGTGAGGACCTGACTAAATGTAACCATAATTTAGTCATGGAGCTCCGTGAGAAATTTCTGCAGCGAGCTGTTTGCAGTTATTGGACCAGAGACGGTACTATTTTTGTGAAGAAGGGTAAGGATGATATGCCGGTAAAAATTCGCAATGGAAATGACATTTCAGAACTTTTCAGGAGACGCTGAAGTCTATTAAACACACCCGAAAAGACACTTCTGTGCCTATTATAATTCACGTAGTAGACCACTTACGATCACTTGACTGTTTTTCTTTCGATTTCCGACTTTTTCCGATTTTTTTCCCTGATTTTTTCCGATTTTCTCCCTGTGTATGAACACTTAATATCATACATTACGGTTCGCATTGTGAGCGAGGCGTCTTGTGTCATGATTTTGATTGGCCTGTGCTGTTAAATCTGCACCGACTGGTCAGAGTCCTTGATTTTGGTTCCTCAGGATATTTGTTGTTGTGACTCAGGTCACGCATATGCTAGGACTGATCTGTTTCTAATATCACGCAGGAGCCCTATCCCATGATGCGGCCTGTGTGGCCCATGAAAATTGCCAAGTCATTTGGGTTTTTTTGGGGGGAACACTTAAAATGTGTCAACTCTTAAACTCACGAACACAAAATATTTTTTTACTACAACATGTCACGTTGTGAGCATGGCATTTGATAAGCCTGCGCATTCAATTTGCGCCGACTGATAAGTGTCCTTGGTATGGTTTCCTCATGGTGTGGACCAGGATGACTTCCAACGGGGCACGCGGGTGCGCGCGCTGATCTTGGTCTTCCTGTGCCACGCTAATGCCTTCTCACATAACGTGACTTGTGCTGGGTATTATGATAGTTACAGGTAGTTTGTATTCTCAAAACCAAAGTAAATTTGTAATTCGCAACTTACTATATCTAATGTTACAGTATGCTCATATGTTGCTGAAAAAAAAAAAAAAAAAAAAAAATGAAAAATCGGACCGTCGTAAGAATTTTTCTGTAATGTATGTATTATGCATGTACTTCTATGTAAAGTCTTCATTTGTTCTTTTTTTGAGCAAAGTAATTCTATACAGCTGGTCGTTTGAACGGACATATGCATGTTCTGACTGATTTTATAGACATCCTTCGGCACTGATACTTGGAATCTTCAACCCGACCTACTCGGTTAATATATATGTGGGTGGTATCGACCCTGCTCTTGGATAATGGAGTTGTCCGGGCCCAGGGACTGTGGTAACACCACGTTTGGTCGGTTTGAGGGTTGGAAGATCGAACCGTCATAAGATTTTTTCTGTAATGAATGTATTATGCCTGTACTTCTGTGTAAAGTCTTCATTTGATTGTTTTTAGCAAAGTAATTCTATACAGCTGGTCGTTTGAACGGAGACTGATCTAATAGACATCCTTCTGCACTGATACTTGGACCTCTTCAACCCGACCTACTTGGCTAATTAATATACTTTTGGGTGGTATCGACGTCTATATTACCCTGCTCTTGGATAATGGAATTGTCCGGGCCCAGGGAATGTAGTGACACCACGTTTGGTCGGTTTGGGGGTATTGGTATCATTGTCAGGCTGATTGCTGTTTGGTGCTGGAACGAAACTCCCAGCGGGCACGGAGAGTTTAGATCGGCAATGAGTCGACGATGATTCATCGTCATGGTGCTGAATCATCGTTGATTCAATGCTGATTCGATACTCTGTCTTCATTAGATTATGAATGCGACCTATGTAGGTTTTTCAATAAGTACAGTCAACTCTCGATATCTCGAACACTGATATCTCAAATTACCCTCTTACTTTAAACAATATAACTTAGACCAATTTTCTATTTTTATTTACATTTCAACTCCTCTTATCTTAAACTACTGATGTCTCAGAGTGGATTTTCTGGGACCAGAAAGATTTACTTTGGGATATCGGTAGTTTGGGATGAACTTTGACTTTGAGGTATCGAGAGTTGACTGCATTCAGCGAGTAGAATGAACCTTGGTCGAACTGCTACTTATTTCAGTTCTGGATCGGTGCAGTTTGAGGTAGAAATTTTGCATACTAAGAACTGAGTTCCATTGCGCACAGCCTTTCATCGTCGCCCTCATATATTCCTGATATGACTGAAATAATGTTAGAAAGGACGTAAAGTCTCAAGTCATCCGTCCATCCTAAAAATACGAATACTATGTTGATGTAATGCTATTCACTGGTGTTGTTCCACGAGGTAGGGGAGCCCTTTGGCATGCGCGGAAGCCTAGACAGATGTTATGACTTCCATTCTCTGGTGCTATAAACTGTTAAATCAAGCGAGAATATTGATCGGGCTTTTACAGCTGTGCAATCTGGTCTCGGCCTCGCTCTTCACGTATGCTAAGGGACTTCTTGTTCATGGTGTGACCGAAGCATAATCTAGTGTCTGTAAATTTTCACTTTTAAATGCTTGAATTTTAAGCAAACAGGGGAGACTTGGATCAGACGCCGCGTTATGCGGCGTCTGATCTGGGTCTGCACTGTTTGCCTACGACCCTTTTATGGGGCGCTAGGCATGAATGGGTTTATTCTTATCAAACCTGTAGCCAGGGGAAGTAATTATAATTTGTTCAGTCACGCTTTTTCTACTATAGTTGCTCCCCTTCTATAGCTTGTCACGGTAACAACAGACGCGCACGCACATGGCTGTGTAAATTTACAGATTTCCCATACCAGGCTGTGTTTATGGCAGACTTCTCATACCAGCCCTATGTTACAATAATTACTATTATTTCTGTTATTGCTGCCAACATTAGTAGCTATGATAGTATTAATAGTATTTTGCTGTTGTTACGAGAAATGATTACCGAGATCCTGTACGAGGGCTGAATTCCCATGTCGGGCTTAGCTGCAACTATCTTGTGGTCTTGACACATTCAAACATACGGGCGTGAAAATAAGACGAGTTTGCATGTTCTTGTTTGGCATGGTTTGATGGGGGTTTTCTAACGCCAGATGTCGATTCTCCGCCCTTGCGTTCAATTATATGTTGAAATTTTGTAGCTATTTAATTGTTGATTAAGTTTTGGCCTGTAAATGGCATGAACGAAGGCGACAGCCCTAAGCATCTTATATTGAGATTTACCTCCTGTTGCATCTCATTATCTGCTAGTGGAGGACTGTGACGCTGAGTACGTTTTTTCCGCTTTAAACGTTGGCATCCTTACATGCTATTATTATTATTACATGTATTATTATTTATACATATATATGTGTATTTTTCATGTTGTGATCACCACTCGTACAGGATCCTCCGTGCTTATCTAATGATGTTGGCAGTAGGCTTATTTGGTGAATGAATTAAAGGTATCCTGCATCCTAATCGAATCTCCCACACATGTATTTTGATAAAATTTGCTTATTCATTTCCGAGGAATATGCTTCAGTCATTGCAGAAATTATGCATCCTGTCAGATATCTGAAAGCTATGTTGTTCGAATCATATTTCTTATTTTCTTGTTTTATATATTTTATCAACCTCCCCATCCCGCCCCTTTCCTCCTACACTGGTCGGTTCTGTGTCCTCGGTTTGTCTACTTGGGTAAGTCTTTTTTCTCACTATGGACATTACTCTCTTAAAGGTAAAAAGGGTAAACTTCTTAATGGATAATAGTCTTAAACATAATTGTCTGGATACAATTGCGACTGTAAATATTAGTACTTCAAGTATTTTATATGTAATACTATATTTAATTATTTTGTCCGGTGATGTTAGTGAAAATCCTGGTCCAGACGCTGATCTGAGCAATCAAACCAACAACTTATCAATACTTCATTTAAATATTCGCAGTATTAGAAACAAATTAGACTATGTCAGAGATAGCTTGTCAGATTTTGATATTCTTTGTTTTACAGAAACTCATTTAAGTGATAATGTTCCAAATACTGACTTATGTTTAGGAGGGTTTCAATCTATACCTTTCAGAAAAGATGTCTCGGCCCACTCTTCGGGCCTATTAGTTTATGTTTCAGAAGGTTTATCTGCAGATCGACTAACTGACTTGGAAGCTAATTTGGATGAATCAATATGGATTGAAATTAAACATAGAGGTGAGTCATATTTACTTTGTGATATATATAGACCTCCAAACACACCAATTAATTTTTGGCAACGACTGAACATAACTATCGAAAGAGCATCGGAAATTTCTAAAAATATCATTATAGTTGGAGATTTGAATGAAGATCAACTAAATCCGCGTAATCACAATTTGAAAGATGTAATTATGTTAAATAACCTTGTTAATATCATAAATGTACCAACTCGAGTAACCAATACTTCCCAAACTCTTCTAGATCCTGTGGTTCTTTCCGAAACACTCAAAGTATTGGATTCTGGCATTCTTAGTATACCAGCTGATATAAGTGACCACTCAGCAACATATGTCTTTCTACCATTTACCTATAATCATTCTACAGCTTTTAAGCGTGTCGTTTGGCAGTATAAAAAAGGTGACTTCTGTAAGTTTAATAGATTAATTTCATCTACAGATTGGGAATTTCTTAAAAACGATAGTGTAGACAATGCTTGTGAAAATTTCACCTCAAAGTTCATAAATCTCGCTAAAGAATGTATACCCTGCAAAGAAGTTACCATAAGACCAAACGACAAACCTTGGTATGATTCTGAGATAAGAACTGCTTCAAGAAAACGTGATAGGTTAAGAAATAAGGCTGCAAAATCTGGTAGTAACCACGATTGGCAAAATTATAAGAAAATAAGAAATAAAGTTAATAATTTAAAAACTCATGCAAAAGAACAGTTTTATAACAATATTGAAACGACTATTATTGAAGCAAAGAATACTAATCCAAAACAGTACTGGAAACTCGTTAAATATTTTGTAAAATCAAATAAAGGTGCTGAAGTAATACCGCCACTTAAAACTATTTCTGATTCTGGAGAAGAAGTTTACTCTTTTTCAGATCTTGAAAAAGCTAACACGTTAAATGACTATTTCGAATCAATTTCTAATATTAATGAAGCTAATACTGAACTCCCTAATTTCGTTCCAAAAACAGCTAATTCTTTAGATAATATTCACATAGAAGAGTCGGAAATTAAAGACATTATTAGAGTTCTTGAAGTAAATAAGGCCTGTGGTCATGATCTGATCAGTCATAAAATGCTTAAAATGACTTGCGAAACTGTTGTCAAACCTTTACATATTTTGATAAATAAATCTCTTGCTGAATGTACATTTCCGTCCCTATGGAAAGAGGCCATTGTAATGCCTTTATTTAAAAAAGGGTCATCGGATACACCCTCTAATTATAGACCAATTTCATTGATTAGCACAGTTGGGAAATTAATGGAACGAGTTGTTTACAAACACTTATTTAACTTTTTTAACAGTAACAATCTTATCTTTAAATTGCAGTCTGGATTTTTACCAGGCCATTCCTCAGTATTCCAACTTATTGACATCTATAATCAAATTTGTCAAAGTTTTGACTCTAAACAGTATACATGCATGGTCTTTTGTGATATATCAAAAGCCTTTGACAGGGTATGGCATAAAGGCCTTCTTTTTAAATTAGAACAAAATGGTATTAAAGGGGATCTTTTAAAATGGATTTCAGACTATCTTTCCGAAAGAAGTCAAAAAGTCTTTGTAGGGTCATCAATGTCAGACTCTAAAATGTTATCTGCAGGGGTTCCACAAGGTTCTGTACTTGGGCCTTTGCTATTTTTGATCTATGTAAATGATATCGTGGAACATTTGGTAAGCATAAGTCGTCTCTTTGCTGATGATACATCTTATCGTTCACATCACCTAATATACATGATATTGAAGGAATCCTGAATCATGACTTGAGAATTATTACAGTTTGGGCAAAACAGTGGTTAGTAGATTTCAACCCAAACAAAACAGAAGCTATTTTATTTTGTACTACTAATGTAAATAATCCAAAACTTTTCTTTGATCAAGTTCCTGTTAATTTTGTAGATGATCATAAACATTTAGGACTTACTCTCAGTCATGATGGTAAATGGCATACCCATATCAACAATATTTTAACGTCTGCTGCAAAAATGTTAGGAGTTATGCGAAGTTTGAAGTTTAAGCTAAATCGTAAAACACTGAATCAGCTTTATTTTTCATACTTGAGGCCTCTGGTCGAGTACGCATCTATCGTATGGGATGGCTGCACAATGTATGAGAAAGAACGACTTGAACGATTTCAATATGAAGCTGCTCGAATAGTCACCGGGTTAACCCGCTCAGTTTCAATAGACAACTTAATGAGCGAAATCGGGTGGCTACCTTTGTCTGACCGTCGTCAGTTTCAGAAGTTAGTTACCATGTATAAAATTTTTAATGGTACTGCCCCGGAATATCTGTGTAGCCTGTTGCCTCCTCTTGTTACTGAAAGAACTGTTTACAACTTAAGAAACGCCGAAAATATAAGTATTATGAATAGAAGAACTGAATTATTTGCAAAATCTTTTATTCCTTCTGGTACACTCTTGTGGAACAATTTACCTCTTGAAATTCGATCTGAAACTTCAGTGAATTCATTTAAACTTAAACTAAAACAGCATATTTATATTTCTCCGCAAATTCCCAAATTCTTCATCCAGGGTAAGAGAACTGAATCTGTATTCCACTGTCGAATAAGGAACAAATGTAGCAACCTTAACAATGACCTTTATCAAAACCATCTAAAAGATTCTCCTCTTTGTGACTGTGGGATCAGTATTGAAGATGCTGAACATTATTTCTTTAGATGTGAAAGGTATAGTAATGAAAGAGTGACCTTATTTCGCGCGACTAGAAAATTTCATCCTCTAGGAGTTCGTTTCATATTATATGGTTCTGATGCATTTTCCGAAAAAGATAATGTTATCTTCTTCGGTCACGTGCACCAGTATATCAAAAATACAAAACGTTTTACTAGTTAATCTGTCACATAAACCTGGCTGCCCCTCAGTAACTTAAAGACATGCTTATCTTCCAGGATAATATCAGGTATATATCTAATGATCTGAATGTAATTATATATATTTTTTTTTTCAGCTGAATGAAGCTTCAAGAAACCTGAGTGTATTTAGTAATAGAAGAATCGTTTCGAGGGCACAGAAGGGCCAGTTTTCCACCCCATCCCTACCCACCTGTCCCCACCTACTCATCTTTCTCTTATGAGTTGGCCTGCCAGTAACCTCATGTTCCTACAGTTTTAGTGTTCTGGTCCTGATGGGATTTGTCAGCTCTTATTAAACTTTTCTTGATTTAACACTTACTATATCATATAATAGCTGTTACTGTTATCTGGCTGGATGCTGCTTGCTGCATTAGTTGTTGCTTTTTTTTCACATTTTTTTTACTTCTTTACACTTCATAGCCATCCCATTGTGTGTTTACGTTATATAGAATTCACACCTTACTTTAATGTGTGTATTAATCTTCATGTCATTGCCTATAACTTTGTATTTTACATATGTACGGGGAGGGCCGTAATTAATGTTGTTAGAACTTGTGGCCCAACCCAATTGCTGTACAGATTATTTGGCAATAAAATATGTTTAAACTAAACTTGCTCCAGTACTCCAGTGGTGTTGCTGACGCCCCAGGGATCTCCGGGTGTCTCAACACGTTTTGGCTGTCGAGTCCTCATCCTTGCTTCATCACGGTCTTTTCTTGATCTTAATTGTTGACCGTGATGACTCTCTGATGAGTTAGGGGACCTCCATACGAACCGAACTACCACAACTAATTGTGTGCACCGCAGCGGAGGGTGAGGGTGAAGGTTTGGGCCCAGTAAAACCGGTTTAACCCCCCCCCCCAGTAGTTATTACTGACCGTCCCAAGGCGGTACTTTTGTTGCGGTTGCATTTGTTTTATGTTCGGTGCTGTTTAATTTATTGTGTTCTCAGTTTAATCCTTCTATCATAAAAATAGAAAATAGGTAAAAATAATTGTTAAATATTTTTTATATAATTTGCTTAGTCCGTTGTAACCCGTCTGTTGGTCTAAATTATTTAGTTCAATAAAGATAGCTAAGTTGCCATCTATTTGGGAAAGAGCTGCTGACTCGGCTTATCACTTGTAATTTATTGTTTGTTGGGATGTCTTTGTCAATCTTTCCCTTTGATGTTGGGGATAGGGTTTGGGATCTGATTCAGTCAGTTCCTGAAGTTTAGTTACTCTTTAAATTTGTATGATCATCTCTGCTAAAGAGATTGATGGATTATAACCAAACATGCACAAGTATATTATTTTGAGGTGGAAAAGAACTGATTAAAATTTGGTGACCTTGACTCTATTTTCAAGGTCACAGGAGGGTTTGTAATGTTTAAAATGGCTTATATGCGCCATATCTCCAGACGGAACGGATCGAATGTGACCAAACTTGCAAAGATGTACCATTGGGACATGGGAAAGACTTGATTAGGATTTAGTGACATTGACTTCTTTTTCAGGGTCATAGGAGGTCTAAGAATGGTGATAAGTGGCTTGTCTTCACCCTATATCATTTATGAAATGGTGGATTCTTACGAAAGTTCCATGCAATTTCAATGGGAGAAGGGACAGAATTTATTTGTTATTTTTGTCACCTCGGCATTGTTTTCAATGTTTTACAAGGTCTTACAATGTTAATAAAGGCTTATATGCATCTCATAGTCTGAGCTATGAGTTGGTTATGTACTAAACAAGCACTGAATCATCATTCGTGGAGAGTTCATAACTGAGAAGGTTTTGGTGAGCTTGACCCTGTTTTCAAGGTCATAGGTGGATGGATGATGATATCTGTTGAACCAGTGGATGAATTTATGCCAAACTTGGCAGATATACCTATATACCTTTTGGACAAAACAAAGACTCGGTGAGGGCTTGGTGACCTGGGTTAAAGGTTATAAAACTTGAGTATAATCTCAAACTCAAAATAAAGCACACTGACTGGCTGCATCCGAGCATGTGCTCGGAAGCAGCCAATCAGTGTGCTTTATTTTGAGTTTGAGAATGTATTCAAGTTTTATAACCTCGGGGCCTGATTTAATTTTCAAGGTCAAAGGAGGATTTTCCCTAAAATACATATATGTCTTGAGCCAGTGGATACATTTTCGCCCAATATGGGCAAATGTTTTGATAAGGTTCCTTTGGCTTTTCATCTCATTTATGGTCACCAGAGAACTTCAATGTAACAGTCGTAAGGTCAGTATGTTAACTTGGAAACATTTAGGGAAATGAACCTGCTGGGAAAGTGCAGTTGGGGGGACATCTACTTTTGTCAAAAACATTTCTAGTGTTTAATAATAAGAACGGCGACACGAGAAAACCAACAAAGTAGTCGAGCGCTCAGCGCAGACTCAGATCAGCCTGGGCATCCGCCCAGTCTGATCAGAGTCTTCGCTGTCCGCATGGAGGTAGCTTATACCCTTGACTACACTTTAAGCGCTTAGCAAAGAGTTTGATCTGACTGAGCGGATGCCCAGGCTGATCCGAGTCTGCACTGGGCGCACAACCACTTTGTTGGTTTTCTCGTGTCGCGGCTCAGTTATTATTTAACACCAAACAGAATGTGGTAATTTGAAGCAGTGATGTCTAGCTTAAGACTTCTGCTTCTAAAAAGCTCCAAAAAATTCATCTGCTTTGTGATAGTTTGACCCCTCGGTCATTTTTTTTTGAACAGATTGATACGAATATCTGAAAAAATGCTAGTAAACTGAAATTTGGAATATAAAAGCTACATTTATACAACTGAATAAGCATATCCTGAAGAATGCAATTTTCAATAATTTCTGGTCCTACTACAGTACATATAACTCTGTGGTAAAGATAAGTGCAACAACCTACGCTTCGGAAATTGAAAAAATGCATACGATTCTTCGATATGTATTTTGACCAACAAGATGAAGGTAATATCCCGACGGTTTCTCAAAGTTAAAGCATCTCCCAAGAAAGCAAATATTGATCTCCATATTTGGCCCCGTCTCTTTCCGTTTAGTTCCGTACTGTCAAAAGGGTGGTTTCGAATACTGTATAATGTGTTCGGTATAAATTTATATTGGAAGTTCTTTACCTTTGCAGGCTACAAACGTTATGATCATATGCAAATATTATCAAGATACATTTACTTCAGCATATTCTATATTTGAGCAGTTCGCAACCATGCATTACGGAGGAAATGAATCTCTGCATCCCTCTCGTCTATGGTACCTCTCGTCTATGGTACCTCTCGTCCATGGTACCTCTCGTTCATTGGTACCTCTCGTCCATGGTACCTCTCGTCCATGGTACCTCTCGTTCATGGTACCTCTCGTCCATGGTACCTCTCGTTCATGGTACTATATGGGAAGAGTACATGAAGACACCAAAGGCAAAACTGATCAACCAGAAAACACCATATTAATCTATATTAACATTGCTAGGGTCAACATTCCTTAATTTGTCCACAGTCTCAAATCGCAGAACGTAAATATGACTGGTTAATGCTATAAATACATCAACGTTTTCTAGTTGAATAGATTTGTATTAGATGCTCCAGGTTGTCATTGTGGTTCTTGTAACACGTCCCATCGGGCACACGACGTTAAAACAACATTGAATCTACGTTGATTTTAATGTCATGACATTGAATCAACATTGATACAATGTTGATTCAACATTGTGTGCCCTGTCACTGCGAGCTACATTTCATTGTCAAGTGATTGAGTAATTTTGGCTGATAAAGAAGAATTTACCTTTGAAATGATTGACAGCTGACTGGGATTAACAGTTGGAACGCAGACTCATCACATTTGAGTAAATCATTTTCTGAGCGGTCGTCTACGCACAAAGAAATAATCCCTTTTTTTCGCCGGAAAAAAATGGCGGGAAATTTTGAACAGAAACAGTCCCAAAATAATGCTCGTTTGATAAGATATGCAGTCTTAATTTTGCAACGGACCAGATCAGAATGAAATTTGATGTTTTGTTATTGAAATCAGACGCATATCGGTACCTCAATGCAGTTTGCACACCCAAAACAACGATCACAGTTTCACAACCGTTTTTCAGAAAAGTAAAGCCCTACGACAGTACCCCAAAGTTATTTTGCAAAGAAAATTGTCCCAAAAACCAAATTAGATGCCATTATAACTGAACCGTAGTTCATACATTCGACCGTCTTTTAGCGTGGTATATCTTTGGGAGAAAGTCTATTTAGTTTGAAAATCAATAATGAAGTTGGTCATTTTTACGTATACATGGCACGTGCGTTCGTCAACACACAGACATTTTTTCAGCTGGATCGACTTGAGGAGACCAACTGTTTCTTTATTTATGGTATAGTAAAGCTTGTAATCATTTAGCATACTGTGAATTTATTAAGATTTTGCGTTAGTCTGTCTGCCTGCGATTTTTTGGGCTTCTGAATTTAGGCTACACGCCGAGAAGGAGAGAAAGCAAAACAAACACACTGGTCAACCACCAAGTTTGACAAACGAAAAAGCCACAAGACATGTCGCCCCATCTTCAGGTGACAACTCGCCCCAGATTCTAAGAAAACTCCCCCAGACAACTTCCCCCAAGATAACGCGCCCCACATTCTGAGACCACTCGCTCTTCTAAAGAATTCTGTCCCGAACGACGCCCCCCCCCCCCCCCCCCCACCCCCTCAACACACACGTACCATTTCAGAAGTCATCCATCAAAAAGTACAAGAGACAGCTTGTCCTTCCTCATAAATCTGCCAAAACCCTGTCCCGCTAGGCGCTAAGGGACCGACCATTTGATATTCTTGGGGGGGGGGGGGGGGGGGGGGGGGGGGAGTGAGGGATTGGGGGGGGGGGGGGGGCTGGTATATTTTTCGAAAAAAATCCCTGTCTTTGGAAGAAAAAATATGCAAGTAAAAAATAAATCAGCTCATAAGGGGATTTCAAAAAATAATCTGGCCTCAAAAATCAGTGAAAAAAAATAACCTGGCTCCACCTAAAATTTCCAAAAAAAGAGTCTGGGCCCTGCACTTTTGGTGGGAAGATAGCAACTGCCTACCTACCCACCAAAATTCACCTTACCCCTGAGTCTGGACCCTGCACTTTTGGTGGGTAGATAGCAACTGCTTACCTACACACCAAAATTCACCTTACCCCTCCCTCCCCCCGCCCTCTCCCCCCCCCCTCCCAAAAAAAAAAAAAAAAAAAAAAAGATGGCCACTTGGGACACCCTAGATCTATTTCTTTTTTATTTAATGGCACATTTACCGTGATCAACCTGCATAGTAAGACAAACAGGTCTGAGCAAGCAGTGTAGACCCAGGAGCAGTCTGATCTGGGTCAGCAATTTTTCCTTAATACCTGCACATTTTGGGTACTCCATTTGTGGGTGATATAGATATGTTCAAAATGTAGGATGCTGTTATCTTAGTATTATGGGTAATTACTGTAACTGTGTGTGACTTTTTTTGTAGAACTATTATTTGTTTTTGTTGTTTTCATAGTTTGCAGGGATTAAAAGAAAGCCTACCTCCCTAAGTACTCTCCAAAAATCCTAGTTAATAGGCAACTGCAAACAAAATACTTTTTATGATTGGCCTGTGGCTGAGATGGGAGGAGGGGAAAGGGGCATGAAGAAATACATATTCTATAGAATTAAATGCCAAAAGTTATGTTTTAGCTTAAATCTCATAAAGAAAATTAAAAGGCTCATATTGAAGTTATATTTATAGAAATGATACCATAAACTGAAAAATAAAAAAAATATATATATTTCCTGATTAATTTAATCCATCTTAAATGTTTGCAGCTTCTGACCAAAGCGAAGAAACTTGTAATTACTAATCAGTTATTAAGTTACTAGAGAGAAGTTTAAGCTTGATGACAGACATTAAATGATGAGTCATGACTGTAAAGGGATGCAGTTTATTGCAGTTGAATGAGAGGTAGCCCCTTCCTGTCTATCCCCACCCCCCAAACACACACACACACACACACACACCAACCTATTAAAAAGCATTTTCACAGAGGATTTTATTGGCCAAATATTTAGGACTTTATTATGCTAGAAGCTTTTTCATATCATTATAAGTGCACAAAATAATGAATGGGGCATGCCCTGCTAACTGACGGACCCTGCACTTTATGTGGAATGTTGCATAATGCTGTTTGTCCTTCTACAAGTCAAGACTATATTAGAATGAAAACAATTACACAGTTCCACCATAATTGTTGCACCAGCATCAATGGGCTTCATATTAACACCTGTTGTGCCCTCTCATTAGAAGCACTTCAGCAAGAGCATAGATGGTTCTATTAATGGATCACAACAAATGATTTTATGGCTGAATAAGACAGAATTTCCAGAATTGCTATCATGCTCCAGCTGAGTCTTTGTATAATCATTATCATAAAACCATCACTTGTTGAACTGTCTCCAGAATTTTTTTTCTTATTATGTACATATGTTATAATTTATTTTGGCTATTTATTTATTTATACTTATATAGGGAAAACACTGAAGGGCAATGTCAGACTGCATGTGAATATAATAATTTGATCAGAGCTTTATACATTTAGAATACCTATAGTACTAATTTGTTCATTTGAAAATTGTGTTAAATTTTAATTTTTGATCAAAAGCAACTGTGATGAGACACCACAACATACTGTACATTTTACTTGAAGAGAAATGATAAAGAATAACTCCACTTTGGCTCACTAGATATTGACCTATTATTTTTCTTGTTTAATCATGTTTATATCTTACCATTATTCAACTTAGAGAATAGATTACCAAGTCCTGAGCCTTTGCCACATATTTAATCAAGTTTTCTGGTTTGCTGGACAGCTGTGCTTTTTATTTGTTTTGTTTTTTGTGAGTGTGACTCAGAATCATATTAGAGAACACATCACATTGAACTAAAATTTTGAGAAATTCTCCATTCTCAATGAAAAGTTAAGGTACCATTCATTATAAATTATATAATTTTTGCATGAGATTTGCCCCTACCGATAGATTTCCATGAGATTTTTGGCAACAGTTAGAGCAAATCCCTCAAAAGATCACTGAGTATATAAACACACTGTGTCATTTTAATTTATGAACCAAGGGCATTGCAGAGCTGACAGCCCCCACCCCTACCTGATGAGCTAGTATTTGACACACCTGGCATTTCATAATAAATATGTATTTTATTTAAATCCCTGGTTTCTTCTTAGGAAGAATCAATAAATTCTTGTTAGTTGTTTACACTCTTAAAAAGGGGATAAACAACTAACAAGTAAATATATATGTTGTAACCCCTCATTAGAACTTCTCATTAAGGTAGTTCCACAGAGGGCCAAAACCTATGTTATAAAAATGCATACTGCAATTTTAATGCTCAAAAGCTCATTTAACAGTACATATGCTGCTTCTCAATGTTGGCTGAAATTATATGGAGTGTAAAGGAGTGTATAAGTATGTATGGCCAAGTTATTTTCTAAGCTTTAAGTTGAAACAAAATCTTCATTACTGCAATTGTCCTACCACTTTCACCATCTGACAGTGTGTCGAAATTGCTGGGAAAATCAAATAGTACTGACCCTGATAAGACTGCTGTTTTGATAGTACATTCTAACCCAGGTCTACACTGCACTTTTTAATCAAGGATTTTAGTCAATGAAGTTTTGCAAGTATTAGTTATGGCTAAACATGGCTAAACATCTATTATATTTTGCTTAGTTTTTCATGTAAAAGAAAGGTTAAAAGTTGTGTGCGTGTGTGTGTGTGTAGGGGTGGGGGTTGGGGATGGAGGAAGGGTGGATGAAGAAGGGGGGGGGGGGGGGGGGGTGGCGGGGTAGAGGGGCCTTAAGTTGGGTAGGGTGATCGTGTGAGTTGCAGGAGAGGCTTTGAAATATTTGCACGTGCAGGATTAATTGGAGCAAATTTTTTTTTTTTAGCAGTCCCTCTGATTGTGACCACAATGTACCGGTCTTAATAACTTATAAGCAAGTAAATGCGAAGTTTGAAACAGTTGACGCAGTTCTGTAATTGCGTCACAACTGTCATAAATCGATCGATTTGTTTACAGTATGGTGTAGGCTACTGATCAGAATTCTTTTCCCAATCATTCTGAAGAAAGTACAGAAAAAAATATTGTTTTATGTTATTTCGGTAATGTTTAAATTTATTACAGATTATTTTGCTGTCTATCGATCAGGTAAAAAAACCCGCCATTAATTTGAGAAAATGAAATAGGGTACCTAAACATTATTTTGCAAAGGAAATTGTCCCAAACACCGAATTACTTAATTTTTATAATGGAGAAAGGGCAGACACCATGGTTTTTCATGGCATATGTCCGCCGACGGGAGAAAGTCGATTTATTTTGAAAATTGCTGTTGAAGTTGGCGGTTAAGAGTCGTCTTTACATGATCACGTAAAACGTTCGATTGCAGAATATCTCGGTGTTTAGCTCTGCTCTTAAAGGCATAGAGATTAAATTAAGATGTAAGGAATAAAATCATATCTTATTTTCGGCTTTGTGTAGCTTGATTCGCCGACAAAGCATCACTGAAATTGCGACACGTTCGTCGATTGAATCTGAGTCTGAGAAATTTCGAACGTTATTTCGTTGCTATCTGTATAAAAATATCACTCCGCCATGGATACGCGTTCCCACTGTAATATTTATCAGTTAGGCAACTGATTAGGACTAGTTATATCAGTAAGACAGTTGACCCGCCCACTTATAGACTGGAACAGTAGTTTAATCCTTTGCCGGTGGGTACAGAACCTAAGCCTTTAAGGTGGTGATTATCACTGATTTGAGGCAAAAACAAAAATCTGCATAAAATGCTGAAAATGCAACAAATCTTCCCGAAACTTAGCAGATGCATTCTTTATGTTGTTTCTCACAATTCAGAATCCCAAAAATGCAGGACTTGTTGGTGTTTAAAAGGATTTTTATAAGAAAAGATCAAAGGATAATTTTATGCGAATAAGTCTAAAAAATGATTATCATTATTTAAAATGTAACTAGGCCTAGCAATTATTTTTTTTCTATATTTTTTTTTGCACGCTATCAGGCTGCGCAGATAAAAAAGGGTGTGGCCTGTGTCCAAATATTTGTCTAAAATACGCAGTAGAGTCTAATTTCAAGGTTGAATAATTTCAATAACACGCCTGTAATGGTCATTGTAATGTATTATTTATCACTGTGTATAACCGTACAGTGATCAAAATCGGAAGCGCCATTATCTGTACACCCAAAAAGCCAACAGCGGCATGTAAACATTCGGGCAGTATGAAAAATATTCACAGGTAAGTAAACAAAGCAATATCCGTTTACAGCGCGGTTTTCGGCATCGTGGCGAGAACTAGATACAGTTTCCCTGTATTAGTCTCATTTGCCCATATATTGATGCCGTTTTCATGTAGACATCGCCTTGTGCTGCTGAATCAGTGATTTTGCGTTTTCTATCACCCGTCAGCACGGTGAATCTAGGTCGATAATGTCGAAGCAAATGCATAATTTCTACTAATATAAACCTTTTGCATCCAATAGCTGCCAGTGTCCGAATATTTGGATACGTCAAACTATGGCCGCCTGAATTTCACCTGCTAGCTCTGGCTAACTGTCCGACTAGCGCTAACTGTACAGCAACGTTAGCGACATTATAGCTGAAAAAGACTGTCCGACTAGCTACTGATTTTCATCAAACATGAAGTTAAAATGAATTGAATTTTAAACACAGATGCCTTGTCAGATTATGTTTGTATGGTGTCATATACTGGCAGATGTCACACTTATGGCTTGTCGTCACTTCTTCTATTTCAATCGACTCATCTAGGGGGTCAGCTATGATGGAGTCATCCATTCTGAACTGAAAGGGGATATGGGCACGTTAAGATATGTTCATGTGCTTTAGTTTTAACATTTGAGCCGGTGTTACATTAAATGTTGCCCCACCCCGTAAAATATTGACCCTTAGGTGAGTGAACAACATTGACTACTGACCCGAAGCTATATACATGTACCTACCAGTGGGTCACTTATCAACATTAAAATGACACAGAGTTGTTAACGTTTTTCAACGTTTACTTCAGATAAGAGGGCCGTGTAGCGCAATCGGTAGGGCACCTGACTCATAAGTCAGAGGTCCTGGGTTCGAAACCCGGTCTGGCCACATACTTTCGTTTCTCCCTCCGCTGATTCCAGAAGGGTAGTTGTCAGTTACTGGCGAAAGTATGTGCACTTAGTACTGTTAACCGCTTAGGCGGTCTAAGTCTGTCCAGGAATAGTGTGGGACCGTCCCGACATGACCATAGCTGATTACCGTGGGCGTAAAGCATCAAATCAATCAATCAGTCAGATAAGAGGGTCATTATTCCACAAGGGTCAATATTTAAGGTCACATCAGCTCGTGTAAAAATGATACTCATCACATGTGACCAGCTAAAGCTCAGGTGAGTATTTGCATCAGCAGAAGGCCGTTCACTGTTCGCACACACAATAAGGGAAGGGAATTAGAGGAAGGGTCAGAGAAAGAACCGGATATATGGTCCACTTGTGCTACATTGCGTTGTTTTTTTTTCTTGTGTGTGTGTGTGCGTGTGTGTGTGCGGGGGGTATATGGTCCGATCTAATCTGTTATTAGAAGCAATTCCACATGACATGAGTCTAAACAACAACGGAGTTTTTTCAACGTTAACAAAATGTTTGTCTACATTCAACGTTGCAGTGTAAAGAATACAGAAATAATAAAGAATAATATATACGTACACGTATCCCTACCAAATTTAGAGCGACGGACGCGCATTTCCCAATGTAACTTCTGCAGTGTCGCTAAACCCCAAACGTTTGAAAGAAAAGGGGTGATGGGCAGGTCTCGGAAAGCAACGAGCATCCCTCTGCAAGCCACATTTACTGTCTCACAACTATCGCATACTCTCACGTAACATTCACCATTTATTTCCACTGTATAAAATCAACGTCATTCCTCGTTCTCATATTCTCATATACATCAAATCCATTGAACAACATTTTTACTGTACATCTGCTCTACGATGAAACACTGCAAAAAATCGTCGCTAGGCGGACATCAGAATTTTTCCAATTTGTCGCTAGTCGGACAGTCATTCGAAACTAATGGGTGCGATTCAACACGCCATGGTCTGAAGAATCCAAACACCTGGACACAAGAAGCTACATGATATCAAAGAATAAATGTTACTCGAAGATTTTAAATTGGCATTTGCAGAAATTATGCAGTTCGTGTGGCTATAGCAACCTGGATTCACCGTGGTGACGGGCGACAGAAGAAACAAAATCACTGATTCAGCAGCACATGATGTTGTATACACAAATACTGAATCGTTGTATGGGATAATGAGAATTATACAGATAAACTACATTCATGTCTCTCTCCGATGCCGAAAACCGCGTTGTAAATGGAAATTTCGCTGATAAGTTACCTGTCAATATCTTTCATGCGCAGAAAATTACTCTTTGATCTTTCCATATAAAAAACACGTTTTTAAACAGCATATCCCTATATTTTGTATTTCATACTGTAGAGAACAACAAAAATAAGAAATCTGCTAACGATCAGGCAGAAACGATAATTTTTATAGTTTTATTCAGATTTTTGTATATACAAGTACCACAAATCACCACCTTAACAAAGAAAATATGGTATAGTTGGCCGTTTACACTGGAAATATTTATTTGTCCAGGTAACTTTAGCGAAAACACTTTGTTCATATGAACACTGAAGCAAATATTTCATTGCCAACGTTTATTTGACAAAGATTCTTTAAGTTTTTCTGTCACAAATAATTCGCTCCGTGTGAATGCAAAATATTTAGCAAACTTTCTTTGCTAAAGTTTCTATGACAAAGAAACTTTGCTTTGTGTGAACGAAGCTTAAGTTATCCATTTTTATAAAGCATATTTTTACAAATGCTTTTCAAATCAAATCAAATATTTTATTGTCATGTACACCTAATTATGATGTATGACAAAACATTGAATGAAACTACAAGACAAAGCATTAACCCTAACTGACATAACGAATATGAGGCATCAGCGCGCCACTACAAACTATAGGCCTGAAGACGAAATAGCACTAACCGTCTGGCTGCATAGCACGCCATAACACAGAGCTATGCCACGATATGGATTTCAAAAACACCGTTTGGTCTTACAGATATAACTTACTCTTTTAATAACATTTTTATTTTCTATCTATTTATAGGAACAACTGACCCATGCGCTAGCAATCCTTGTAGTGGTGACGCCACGTGCTTTCCGAATCTGGCGATGAGTGACGGTTACGAATGTAATGATCTTAGTAAGTACTATAAATTGCAAGCTGAGGGAGAATACCTGAATTTAAATAAAATTTCAGACAATTGTACAATTGTCTGAAATTTTGTATAAATTCAGGCATTTTCTCTCAGCCCGCCAGAACTACAGAACCATCAGCCTTATCAGTCATCCGAACAGAGTCATGCTTAAGAACTCTTCAACAGGCTTTAGCCTAAAGATGAAAATGAAATTGACGAGGAGGCTGGGTTCAGAACTGTAAGCATCTCGACAGAACAGATATTCAATCTCAGAATACTATGACTGACTGTCATATATATTTTAGCTTAGACCTTGAGGTCACAGTACAAATGTATATAATATGCTATATTTAAAGAAAATTACTTCGTGCTATTAAGATTGATATCTTAGCTTCCGGCTTCCGCTATGCATTATTAAAACGTTATCTATAGTGTTTGGCATGGATTTTAGGCGACACTAGATTTTTTTTACACTTTAAAAAAGGTCGTAGAGTTACGGCGAAAGACCTTGCAACTGGCTGCCAGGCCCTTTACCGTAAAACGTACATGATCGTACGGTAACTTTTACTATGGAAAATGTCTGCATCGTATGCACAAAATCTGGCAAAAAAATCTTTTATTCCGCGGTAGAGTTCTTCACCCAATATATTGATATATGCACATTATTACAATAGTAACTTGATCTGGCGTACTTGCGTAGAGGGTGATCCAATGGCATGGGCTCATCCACTCGACGTGATACAGTACCCCAGATCAAGTCACTGTTATAATAATTTGTTTATTATATCGTACCTTAGGGAACAGTCAAACATTCATACTTGCCAGCGCTAATGCATCGACCCGGATTCGAACCTGCGAGGCAGAGGTATGTAGCTAGTCGTGAGATAAACGCTACTGGCTGAGCTATCGAGGCGCCTTTTGGCGTGTTTGTTGACGCTACGTCTCTAGACCCGTTTCTCTGGTTGATGAACGTTAAAAAAGTGACGCGCCTGAAGCTGGCACTCAGACATAGCCTCGTTTTAAGGGATAGTGATACGGATTCAGAAAACGTCAGTTTGATATGGCTTTCTTTATCAGATGGCCAGAAGACAGGCAGTTCAAAGGGTGTCTCATTCTTACTTTCATTCATACCAGATTTCAGAATATTTTCATAAACAATCATTTTATGTGTGTTTGTGAAGCCAAGGCTTAACTTTAACAAAAGCTGTTTCTAAACTTTCGATATCTCTTTAAATATCCTATATAATAAGCATAATAGGAAATCTCTTTAACAAAATGACGTAAAAAAATCACACGCCGTACCCAGCATTAACGTGACGTCATATGTTGCTATGTCAAGAAATTGAAATACCAATTTCAAACATTGATTTGAAAGCTCAAAAAAGACTCTTTGGTGTTACAGGAAGTATCCTTGTTTGTGTATAAAGTTTAATGGTCTGCAAAGGTGTTTCCATTATTTAATGAACACCCGTCGTATAAGTAAATTTTCTGGGCCAGACCATATGTAGTTTGAGATAATAGGATTTGCAATGTAAAGGAAAACATGTATATGAAATGTGCCCAAACTGTAATCTATGCTTAGATAGGCAGTAAGAGTGTACTTTGAGATACCAGTGTTTGAGATAACGAGAATCAACTAAACTATAATGACTTGTCAATAAGTTCAACAGATATGAGACTAACTAATACCTATCAGACCATTTTTACGAAGGGAATCATTTCTGACACTTTCTGTTTGCTCCTTTGGCAATGATCCAAGAATGTTTCCACTCTTAATGGAACTACTTTCACAGAGGAGCTAATTCTTTCTTATAAGACTTGGTCGCATTAGAGAAGGGGCAGAAATAAAAAAAAAATCGCAGAGTTACTTCTCCTGAAGATGAACCATTTTTTCTTTGAGTTTGCACATTTCCTTTAGGCACGCAACGCTTAAATAGACGTCGTACCATCGTCAGTGTGATGCCATGCATCTACGTTGATACGACATAGCTGACAAGACCCTTCTATCTAAAGACGGATTGGTACATTTTCATGGGAAGTAACAATGCCATTTTCGTTGTTTATCTCCCTTCTAAGTGGGGTGGGAGGGGGAGGGATGGGGTCAGCTCTTATGGGAAAGGCCTTGCTCCTCTAGGATGAGTTAAACAAATAGGAAATTACTAAAGCTGGTCTATTTTGTAAAAAATGGCGGAAAAATCATTTAAACTACGAGAACACGGAATTAAATGACTTTAGAATGATCAATTGTTTGAGACAATCTGAACTTTCTGTTGAAAGAATTTCAATTTGTAATGTTCTAGAAAAAATGACGTTGAGTAAATATTCAATCAACGTTGATTCAACGTCATTACGTTGACTCCTACAATGTTGACTGTGTATTTCAGATTATGATCCTTGTTCGAACAATCGTTGTCCTTACTGAACATAATGAATCTGTAAACACTGTAGGCCTCAAGACGAAATAGCACTGCCCGTCTGACTCCATAGCACGCATTAACATTGAACTATGCCACGATATGGCTTTCAAAAACACCCGGTTGGTCTTACAGATATAACTTACTCTTTCAATAACATTGTTATTTTCTATCTCAGCAACAGACCCATGCGCTAGCAATCCTTGCAGTGGTGACACCACGTGCTATCCGAATCCGACGGCGAGTGACGGTTACGAATGTCATGATTTTAGTAAGTACTAGAAATTGCAAGCTGAGGGAGAATACGAATACCTGAATTTAAATAAAATTTCAGATAATTGTCTGAAATTTTATATAAATTCAGGTATTTTCTCTCTACACAACCATCAGCCTTATTCAGTCACCCGAACAGAGTCATGCTGAAAGTCATCTTCAACAGGATTTAGCCCAAAGATGAAGACGTAATTGACAAGGAGGCTGGATTCAGACCTAAAAGCACCTCGACAGAACACATATTCAACCTCAGAATACTATGCCTTACTGTTAGATTGATGTCTTAACTTCCACTATGCATTTTAAAAACATTTTCTATAGTGTTTCGCCTGGAGTCTAGGTGAAACTAGTTGTTTATACACTTTAAAAAAGCCCGTAGATTTTACGACGAAAGACCTTTGGCTGCCAGGCCCTTATACCTCTATCTCTTTATAGCAGCAACAGACCCATGCGCTAGCAATCCTTGCAATGGTGACACCACGTGCTTTCCGAATTCGACGACGAGTGACGGTTACGAATGTCATGATCTGAGAGAGCTGAGGGAGAATACCTGAATTTAAATAAAATTTCTGACAATTGTACAACTGTCTGAAATTTTATTTAAATTCAGGTATTTTGCTCAGAACTACAAAACCAGTAGTTCTGTCATCCGAACAGAGTCTTGCTGAAAGTCCTCTTCAGCAGGCTTCAGCCCAAAGATGAAGACGTAATTGACGAGGAGGCTGGATTCAGACCTGGAAGCACATCGACAGAACAGATATTCAATCTCAGAATACTATGACTGACTGTTATATTATATATACTGCTCAAAATAAGTAAGGGATATTAAGACATTTAAGACATCAGAAGTAAGGAAAATTGATTCAAAATACTGAACAAATACAAACAATACAATCTCACAAGAATATAACTCAATACAGTAGCTTGAAAGGGATTCAGAAGAAAGTCTTACGACTTATATGATCTGTATCCGAGAAATTACTGTATATTTGTATATAACAAATGATTTGAAGCATACATGTACTACTGTCGATTGATATTTCAGCATAATAGTCTAAACAAATTTAGGAAAATTGAAAAACTTATACCGAATGAAAGCATTTTCAAACATAAATAGTCATACTAGTAAGTTTACATCATATTCTTAACATGTTGTCAATAAAATGTCGAATTAATGTTTCTGATCTCTTGAAGCTCCACGGGGAATGGAAAATGAATTACAATCGTATATTCTACTTTGTCTGAACTGAAATACTGTTGATGGGACGTAATATTGAACTGTTATAATCCATAAAAGAAATATTCATAGAGACTCTCAATATGAATACTGAAACGATTAAGCTTGTCACGTGACCTAGAGTAAATTGAAAGTAGACTAGGGGTCGATACCCAAATTTCACACGAATCCAGGGCAGCAATGACTAATAATTTTTATGCAAACTTTATTAAGACAGATGCCTAATGCCTCAGTTAACAAGATACAGATACTTTTTTCATGCGGTTTTATCATAGGACAAAATGATAGGCGTAAAAGATACCATTGGGAGGTGAATTGTCTCACATATGGTGACATTTGTAACAGCCCTACACCTTAAATAATGCAATAAAGCCTACCAAAGTGGGTGTTTTCACTTTGGAAAATTATGGAGAATTTTATTATAAACAGAATCTGAGGGTCCAAATGAATTTTTTTCACCGATGTGAAATTGAGGTGTAGACCCCATAGTCCTTTATGTGCTGCTCTAAGTCACATGACCTGTTGTGACTGTTTCTGTTTTAGGTGAATATTGTTACTTGAATAGTGTTCTGTCAATATACAACAATAAACTAACCCAGCAGTTATTATTAATTTTTGTTCATGCTTCTATGTCATAATATCCCCTACTTTTTGTGAGCAGTATAGTTTATACCAAGAGGTCACAGTATATGAATATGCTATATACTCGCCAAAATAAGTTTCGCCGCAATTTTAATTGTGATATTAACGATTTCAGAAATATTATTTTCAAAGTATTTTGCTTTCAATTGATTTCCCAAACATGTGTCCATGGAAAAGTTTGTAACGTTTTAATTTCCTGCTTGCATGTAGAGAGTTATCCTGCATAACCAGTAAACAAAAGAAACTGAGACTAGGCGTTTACTGCGCAGGCGAAGTATCGTTTTATTTGTCTCGTTTAATTCACGAGAACCTCTACAATTAAAAAACATCTAAAACAAAACCGAACAAACTTTCAAATGGCTAAGATTGCATCTTAAATACAAGACCGTGAATTACCTCCTTTCGAATCTAAACGATAGGAAATTTGATTATCGAATTATGGACTTATTAGTCATAAATTTTAGCCCTGCTTTTCTGGACATGAGAATAATTTCCTTCGCAACATTCTTAAATAAGAATGCATCAGTTTATTGCAAAATTGTGACAGGCATGCAATTTTGAAATGTCTATGGCAGTGCCGTTGCAAATTTAGAAAGCCTGGCTTATCTGCTTAAATGTTGAAATTCAGAAGTGCTAGCTTATCGTTCAATGTGTCTTCAAAGCCGATTTTCTCCACTATGTAGGACATTCGGAATTCCAAAACAGTATCTAAAGGCAACAGATAGAAAAATGAGAATAAAGCTAAAAGAAGAGGTGAGTTTGTTACGTGAGAAAGGCTCCGGAAAATTAGAAATAACCTTTTTTGCGCAAACTGTCGGTTTATATTAAAACTATAAAGCTTGTCTGTCTAGCAATGTAAAAATGGCATTCCAGTACCTCGATGACTGTTTAACTTCATTCAAAATGGTACCTTTTTAAAAAAAAAGATGCTACAGTCGATGCGGCAGAACTTATTTTGACTAGTATATATTGAGATTACATCGTGCTATTAAAATTGATGTCTTAGCTTCCGCTATGGACTATTAAAACGTTATCTATAGTGTTTCGGAGTCTAGGTGAAATAAGTTGTTTATACACTTTAAAAAGCCAAGAGATTTTACGGCGAAAGACCTTGTAACTGGCTGCCAGGCCCTTTACCGTAAAATGTACGTGATAGTACGGTAACTTTTACTATGGAAACACCCGGTTGGTCTTACAGATATAACTTACTCTTTTAATAACATTGTTATTTTCTATCTCTTTATAGCAGCAAATGACCCATGCGCTAGCAATCCTTGCAGTGGTGACACCACTTGCTTTCCGAATCCGACGGCGAGTGACGGTTACGAATGTCATGATAGTAAGTACTAGAAATTACAAGCTGAGGGAGAATACCTGAATTGTCTGAAATTTTATTTAAATTCAGGTATTTTCTCTCTACACAACCATCAGCCTTATCAGTCACCCGAACAGAGACATGCTGAAAGACCTCTTCAACAGGCTTTAGCCCAAAGATGAAGACGTAATTGACGAGGAGGCTGCATTCAGAACTGAAAGCACCTCGACACAGATATTCAATCTCAGAATACTATGCCTTACTGTTAGATTAATGTCTTAACTTCCGCTGTGCATTTTTAAAACATTATCTATAGTGTTTCGCGTTGAGTCTAGATGAAATTAGTTGTATACACTTTGAAAAGCCCGTAGACATTACGGTGAAAGACGTGGCCCTTTACCGGAAAATGTACAGGGTGATTGGTATGGAGAAAATGGATGCGTAGTATACAAAAAAGCTTGCTTTTATTCCGCGTTTGATTTCTGCACTTAATATATTGATATATATATATATATACTCGAACGCAAGAAAGAAAAAAAAACTGTGCACGTTTCAAGTTAGGATAACTATAGTTATATCGGCCATAGGCATTTCATTTTTGTACCATGTAAAACACGCATGTCACTTTGTCGAACAATGGACACATCCGGTCAGTATCGGGTTAAATGTTACGTAACGCCCCAAAACCGGGGCTCGCAAGATATGCCCGTGCAAAGGCTTGTCAAATGTGAAATTGGTCAAGTAACCTCTCATTCATTTCTTGCAACTCCGAGGAGTAAGAAAAACACACAGCAATCAGAGAAAAATCAAAATTCGCTATGCCAAGACTATCTCAACGTCAGCGAATTGATGCGTTGATGATGCTCAATAGAGGTGCCTCTATTGATTATGTTGCGCGGGCCTTTAATTGCTACAGAAACACTATCAGTAATCTGCGTATAAGGTTCCAGCAAACAGGCGCAGTTAGTAACGCGAGGCCTGCCGCTTCGAAACCGATCTGCAACTGCGCCTGTTTGCTGGAACCTTATACACTTGATGACTCTGTGTGTTCAGTGGAATTCACTTGATGACTCTGTGTGTTCATCACAATCATTAAATTGTTTTAAAAGAAGTATAAACGCTTCTCGCGAAATCCCCAAATACTATCTTATTGGTAACCGAAAAGGACAGATCTTACACACAAGATTAAGAACTGGTTGTAGTTCTTTGAATTACCACTTATTTCGCAAGAATATAATAAATGATGAATTTTGTGTTTGTGGTAATAGAGAGGACACCAATCATTTCTTTTTTGACTGTCCGCAATTTTATTTACAAAGGCAAGTTATGATTGATAAACTTCTTGGAAAGTGCAATTTGTCTTTAGATACTTTATTGTACGGAGACACTAACCTGAATTATCAACAAAACGTAGAAATATTTCAAGTTGTGCGGGATTATATAATTAGAACGAAACGATTTTCTTAATTTTTATCGCTACATAGCTAAAATATGTCTAAAAGTATCTAGGGTGTTCAGGGCGTGCTCGGTAGACATGCGTCACAGTGATGTTCTAACTTCAATAAAGATACCGTGAACTCTCTCTCTCTCTCTCTCTCTCTCATTGGTTTCCTATTTCCTCTATATATTCATATTACTATTTCTCTTTAAGTTTCTTGCTTACTATAGATTACTCTGTAAACGTGTATTCATATAGTTACATTTTTCTTGTATAGTTGTATTAGTTCACAATATATATGAGCTTAGCATTGCGCTTGAGGTCTATATTTCAAAGCTAACTGTATGCAAAATAATTGACATACCTGTATCTGGGAAACGGATTTTAAAAAAGTCAATGACTTTCTTCTGTATCCCATTCATTGTACTGTGTGCTAATTGTTGTATCTCTGTTTTGTTGTACATGTACAGTATCTTTGAAATAAATATTGTTAAACTATTTTGGCTGGTTTCAATTTAAAATGTTTTACTTTGCCTTTTTAGAAGAAAGGGTTTTTCTATGAAGCGCTGCTTAATCAAATGACGTCAACGCTTTCAAAACGTGGACTTAGTGACGTTGTGACGTAGGTTACGTGTGACGTAGGTTACAGTACACACTTTTTAACGTTCTTATACCATTTAATATTTCCGTGCATAAAATCTAAGCTCACCATCTTGTAGCTGTCACTAGGCAGGATGTTGCACATGAGTTTCAGAGCGATTGCTTTGCTCAGTTTTTAAAAAAGCCCGTGACGTAAGGTTACATTCTTAAAGAAAAATGCTGGGGTAATGTATTTTGAAGTTGAATAAAATATACAAAATGGAGCAAATTTGCACAAATGATATAAAGTATTGAGGAACACATATTTCTTTGTGTGATCTTGTAAATTTTATGATGCCGGGCTATTTTAGTTAATACATGTATCATGAATTTACCGCTGTGACGTAGGTTACATAAAATTTGCGACATTAGTTCCCAGTCTCATTTCGTAGCAAAAACTACCCTTTAGATATTGTAATAATTGTTTAAGCAGAAAAATATGTAAGAAATCGCCTGAATTTAATAATGGAACTCGATTTTAAGCAGTGATTTATCTTTTTTTGCCGTGCGGCGTTCATATCTATGCAACGGCAATATTGCGACATTGAAAAGCATCGCCTTTTAAACCAAGGTATCATTATTATGTCCCCCCACCAAAGGTGAGGGGGGACATATTGTTTTCAGTGCGGATCCCGGGCGTCGGCGTCGGCGTCCCTGTGACAGATTTCTTGTACCCACAATATCTCTTGAACCAATGGATGGAATTTCACCAAACTTGCATGGATACATTATTGGGACAAGTTTAAGAGCTGATTAGATTTTGGTGACCTTGACCTCATTTTCAAGGTCACTGGAGGACATAGACGTTAATTTCTTGTATGCGCGCTATCTCTTGAAACAATGGATGGAATTTCACCAAACTTGCATGGATACATTATTGGGACAAGTTTAAGAGCTATTAGATTTTGGTGACCTTGACCTCATTTTCAAGGTCACTGAAGGACATAGATGACAATTTCTTGTACCCACTATATCTCCTGAACCAATTGATGGAATTTCACCAAACTGGCATGGATACATTATTGGGACAAGTTTAAGAGGTGAATAGGTTTTGGTGACCTTGACCTCATTTTCAAGGTCACTGGAGGACTTAGATGAAAATTTCTTGTGCCAGTGATATCTCTTGAACCAATGGATGGAATTTCACCAAATTTGCATGGATACATCATAGGGACAAGTTTAAGAGGTTTTCAGATTTTGGTGACCTTGACCTCATTTTCAAGGTCATTGGAGGACTTAGATGACAATTTCTTGTAACCACTATATCTCCTGAACCAATGAATGGAATTTCTCCAAAATTTCAGGGATACATTATTGCGACAAATTTAAGAGCTGGTCAGATTTTGGTAACCTTGACCTCATTTGCACGGACTGGAGGACTTAGATGAATATTTCTTGTACCCACTAAAATCTCCTGAACCAATGGATGGAATTTCACCAAACTTGCATGTATACATCATTGGGACAAGTTTAAGAGCTGATTAGATTTTGGTGACCTTGATCTCATATTCAAGGTCACTGGAGGACTATCATGACATTTTCTTGTACCCACTATATCTCCTGAACCAATGGATGGAATTTCACCAAACTTGCATGGATACATCATTTGGACAAGTTTAAGAGGTGATTTGATTTTGGTGACCTTGACCTCATTTTCAAGGTCATAGTCATCTATGTAGGATATCTTAAGAACCAGTGGATGGATTTTCTCCAAACTTGTCTAGATATTTTACTTGTTCAGGCTTTTTATTCATTAGAGGGGATGGGAAATGGGCTGGTGGGGGGACATCAGGTTTTCTCTGAAAAACATTTCTAGTTCGAACCAGTGTTAAAAATGTCTAACAAAACGCATGCATGTCTTGGTACTTTTATCTACTTCTTTAGACAGAGGGTTAGGGGAGACCGGGGCTAGTTGGTCCGAAAATTGCATTTTTTTCAAATAATGAGGTTAATATTCATTTGCTGGTATTATTTTCGATTGGCGTAGCTAGTATTATCATTTTTCTAGCTTATTTTATAGTTTTTCGTTCAGAATATGACAGATTCTGATAAATATAGCCGTTTTCCGAGGCGAGGTCAACTGGACCAACTTACCCCGCTATCGGGGTAAGTTGGTCCGGACAGCGGGGTAAGTAGGACCGACGGGGTAGGGTGGAACGAAAATAGATTTAATCGTCAAACAAATATAATTTCATAATAAACAACAATATGAAACTATTTTTTAAGAATGCACATCTATGTTTTTTACTGATAATACGTCAGCCAAATAAAGGATTTGACGCTGATTCGATTTTATTTTGTGGGGTCGATAAATAAGAAAAATGCATTTTCTTAACAGTCTTGAAATTTGATTTATGTGTTTACCGTGATGATTCATTGACGAGTTAGAGGGTTATCATGCGAACCGAACAACCAACTAAATGTTTTGTACCACTTCAGAAACTGAGGGTGAGGTTGGGCCTGTAAAATCGATTTAAGCCCCCCAGTAATTCATTACTGACCGTTCCAAGGCGGTAGTTCTGTTGTGGTTCTTTGTTGCCTGTTTTTGGTGTCAGAGTTTCTGTGATGTTTTACCTTATGTATATTATTATTATTTTTGGTTCGGTTTGGGTTGCTGAGTGGCCACCTTTTGGGAACAAGCTGCTCACTCGGTTGGCCATAAGTTCTCTGTATCTTGATTAGTTGTAATCTTAGTTGTTTCCAACTATGGTTTGAGGGCTGGATTTGGATTTTGATTGTTTCAGTTCCTGGTCTTTGCATACTTTTTACTTCTATTTTTTTCTTTCCAAGTGTATTGTAATTTTAAAATATATTTCTGTGTAAGAGTATACTTTTACCGATGACGTATCTGTGTGATGGCCCAAAAGTGGCCCGCTGGCAATCATAGGATTAACCCGCGAAAGTAAATGTTTGACAGCTGATTTTCTGAGTTTCATGCGATTGGATTGTTATATAATGCCGCCTTTTCGCGATTTTAGTAATACCTATCTGGACATCGAAATTTCATCCTGATGATACAGTATGATATAGTATGTTGCGTCATGTTAGCTGTGTATGAAAAGTCCTGTGAAGTCTAAAAGGGGAAAGATATAAAGGAGACCGGGGCTAGTTGGTCCGAAAATTGCTTTTTTTTATTTTTATTTTTTCAAATGCTGAGGTTAATATCCATCTGCTGGTATTACTTGCGCATTGCGTAACGAATATAATCATTTTTCTATCTTATTCTATAGAGTTTCGTTCGGAAAATGACAGATTCCGACGGACCAACTTACCCCGTCACAGATGGACCAACTTACCCCGACCATATCGAACTCTAAATCTTCACTTATGACCGAAACGCCATTGAATTTAGAAACAGCAAATATGCACGATTGAATGCCATAGGTGGTGAGCTTTCAGAAAATGTATAACATAGGCGTGTAATTTGATACACAGAAAATGCAAAAAATAAAGATTACAGGTGCAAGAAAGTTACTTATGTGGTACAAAATCGGTTTTTCGTCTCAGTATTTTATATGAGTTCTCCGATCGTCATCTTTTTCTCGTCAGTAAGTGTAACATAATAAAAGGTGTCATTACGTCTTAAACTGTTGTCATAATTTTTTCTCAGTTAAGCCTAATTGCCCTTGGACCAACTTGCCCCACGGACCAACTAGCCCCGGTCTCCCCTACTTGTCAAACGGTAAACAGCGGAAATACATTAAGACCACGAGAACACTGAATTAAATGACTTGAGAATAAGTAAATGGCGGAAATACATTAAGACCACGAGAACACTGAATTAAATGACTTGAGAATAATCATTTGTTTGAGAAAATCTGAAGTTTCTGTTGAAAGAATTTCAGTTTGCAATGTCACTGAAAAATTTGCGGATCCTGGCAAAACTGTTTGCCGTGCTCCGATACCAATGACGTCATTGATCTTTTTCCATAGCACCTTCGGAATAACCAGCTGTTGTACTTAGTGTCTTGACAGAATAGCGTCTTGATGACGTCACTTTTACAATATAAACTAATAATTGCTATGGTAACAGATCTATGACGTCATTGGTATCTGAGCATGGCAGACAGTTTACAATAACATTACAAACTGAAATTATTTCAACAGAAAATTTCTGATGTCGCCAAATAATTATTCCCAAATCATTTAATTCCGTGTTTAAGGTGTATCGATACACCTTGATATGGCATTATCCCACTGGGCACACAACGTTTAGTAAACATTGAATTAACGTTGAATCAACGCCATTACATTGAATCAACGTTGATTCAGTGTTGACTCACCGTTGTGTGCCTGCTGGAATTCAAAGTTTATGTGGCCACTATAAATAGTGTTGCCGTCAGAAACTTCATGATAAATTGAATGCAGGGTTTCTTTTGAAAAATAGTATAAGAGTGTACTTTAGGACGAGTCATTTATTATCAGGTGGGGATGGGGGGGGGGGTCGCCAAAATTCCCCCCCCCCCCCCCTCCAGTCTCACCGGATTTTTTTCCCGACCCTCCAGATAGGTGACAAAAAAGTTTATGACCCCTCCTCCCCTCCCCCCCCCCCCCCACACACACACACTACCACCACCATCCCAGATCCCCAGCTACCCTTCACACACGCACACACACACACACACACACACACACACACACACCGTATTACCTTTTTTATGTCAGACTGACCTCAGTCAAAACCTGTATGAAATACAAAGAACATTTTCTTACTCTGACAGGTTGATAAATCATGCAGATTAATGGTCTTTTAATTTTGTCAGTATATCTTTGCACTTTCTTTTGCTTATGGCCATCTAGAAATCTGTTGTTGAAAGTTCAATAAAACTGTTAATAATGGTAATGGAGAGGGGGTCTGGGGTAGCAGCCCCAGAAGCCACAATAGGTTTGCTGATGATAAGGCAACTGTAGAGCTGGGGTTAGTAACGAGTACATTTCGTTAGTTGTCTGTTAACGAAGGCTTTACGAAAAGAATAACGAATGGTTAACGAAGACATAACGAAAACGACACGTCATTAACAAGAAGGTTTCGTTATCCCTTCGTTAGTAGTTGCTTCGTTAGTTAAGTAACGAAGACGCTGTGTAAAGAAATAACCATGTAAGAGCCGTGTAAATGAATACCTCAAACATGCAAACGTATTTCTCCGATAGCCCACAGCTGCTATTCAGAAAAAAAACAAAAGAGCTAAAATAAGCAAAGCCGCCCTAAATATTCTCAGGAAGAGCTAGAGAAATTTTAAGCAAATGTATGGACATTTGAAACACGGCATGTGTACAGGTGGTCATTTTAATGACTTCGCCATTTCTCATGTTCCCTGAAAAAATATTGGACAGGTTCTTCAGTTCCCTGAAAACCACGGACAGGACCCCATGATATCGAAGTCGTCAAATAAATTACTGCGTTTGAATTTTTAAATGGGACAGTTTACTCTATAATACCATCTGAATGTAGGGCGGCCCGTTTGGGTTTTTACCCATGGAATGCAGATATCTTTATTTCAAATACAAATATCTATATCAACAAAAATATATATCTGTAGTTTTATGGAATTAAAGATATCTCTAATTGAAATGCGGACGTTTGTTATAGAATAAGAGGTATTTCTTATTGAAATGCAGATATCTATATTACAAATACAGATATATCTTTTTCGATCATAATATATGTAACTGAATTTCAGTTAAAGATATCTGCATTTGAAATACAGATATTTCTAATTAAGCTGAAATTCAGATATCTGCATATAAGTACAGATTATATGTATTTGAAAGTAGGATATCTGAATTTCTAATCTTACTGCATTTCAAAAACAGATATCTGCATTTCAATAACAGATATGTGTATTTATGGTTGAAATAGATACATCTCTATTTCATGCATTTTTGGAAAAATGTTGCCTCCCTCGCCGTTTTTACATATGCACCGTTCATCGTGTGGTTTATACAAGTTTTTGTTTGCCATGAACTAATCCAATTTCTCAATAATATTAAGTGAACCAGTATTAGTACAGAGCCCTGTCGGTACATGCTGCCATAAACCTTTTCGATCTTTCTAGGCACATATGCATTTTAGTCTCTCGTTTGCAGAATGAAAGCCCACCAGTGATTCGATTGCCGAATGCAGGGTTCTTTAACCTGCGCATGGGTAGTTGATATAAGATATCTATATCTACATCGGATAAGATATCTTATACATTACATAAAATATCTTATTTTACATATAAGATATCTTATATGATTAATATCTTATATCGGATATAAGATATCTGCTTTGATAAATAAGATGTATTGGTTATTAGGTATCTAATATGGGATATAAGATATCTAATAGAATATATATCTTAATTAACAGTCAGATACTGATAATTATTAGAATAGATATCTTATATAGGAATTAAGATATCTTATTTAAGGGGTTGAGGTGGCTCGTTGGTGGACGCCTGCGTTCGCGAGCTAATAATACGTACGCGTCTCTTACCTGAGGTCTGCAGCTTGTGTCTTGCGGAATGCATCAGTAGATGTTGCTAGGCGATGGCTGCTCACTGCCTACTGAGACCTGCTCATCATCTTTATTCTTTCAAACTTTTTGGTTTTAGCGACACTGAAGAAGTTAAATTTAGAAAGGCGCGTCTGTCGCACTAAATTTTGTATAGTTACGTTTACATTATTAATGAATAAAGATATCAAATATGTTAAATAAGATATCTGATATGCTTAATAAGATCTTTTAAATTTAAATATATAAAGTGTATCTTATTCAATATCTTATATATCAAATTCGATATCTTATATGAGATATGAGATTTTTTTTACGATATAAGATATCTGGTATGGAATATTATTTCTCAAAGCGGATATATCACATGCCATATATATATTATATGTTAAATAAGATATCTTGTGCAGTTAATATCTAATTTAAAAGTAGAATCTTATAAAGTGACGTCACGTGCCGGTCAATATTTTGCAATATTCAACGGTCAGTCAGTGAATATTACTTTTACGCTGACGTCATTGTATTTTCGTGACGCAACGTCTGGTGTGCTTTAATGTTAATGGCGTAACGCCACGAGATAATATCATGTACTAGTTGTACCATCATAAATATCAAAGGAAACTGTATTTAGAATTATCATATAATAAAACAATTGTTGAACTTTCTTTCGGTGAATACGCAGTTTTATTGACCTGCAAACAACATATTGACCGACGCGAAATATGTTAGTTGCAGGTCAATAAAACTGCATATTCACCGAAAGAATGTCGGTCAATATGTTGTTTGCAGGTCAATAAAACTGCATTTTCACCGCAAAAAAGGTCAATAATTGTATATTATACTATATAAGATATCTAATATACATTTTGTACATATCTTATTTCACACGTCAAGTATCTCATTTAGTATAAAGGATAGCTTATATATCAGATATTCTATTTTCTTGGATCAAACAGATATCTATTGTATTTTATCAGATATCTTTTAAATTATATAAGATATCTGATATAACATAATAGATATATCTTAAGTATATAAGATATATTGTTTTACATTTAAGATATATTATATATTGAATTGAATAAGATAGTTTATATGATATATAAGATAATCTGATATGCTATATTAACTATCAAAATATATTAGATATATTATCTGTCATATAAGGTATCTAAATTAAGACATTTGATATCTTAAATGGTATATAAGATATATTTTTAATAAAAGGAATAGAAAAGGGCTTGCCAAACATTTCCATTTCCTTGTATGCTCTTAGTATCAGTTATAAAACGCATATTGGAAGGACAGGGAGGACTCTAGAAGTTTTCAAATGCCGAAAACTTACTTGGAAGTTTACTCTGACCTTGTCTTTTTTTTTTTTTTTTCGAACATCATACAAACAGGACCAATACAAAAATATGGGATACACGCGCAATAAAAAGGCAAATAAAGAGAGAGAGAGAA
Organism: Ctena decussata; assembly: GCA_963989385.1. NCBI lineage: Eukaryota > Metazoa > Mollusca > Bivalvia > Lucinida > Lucinidae > Ctena > Ctena decussata. The sequence continues at coordinate 929,934 of OZ022501.1, read as the reverse complement.
AACAAGGAAAGGACCAATTACGCCGTGACCTCTCACGTCATGAGAAAAATTAGTGCTATATGTTAAAACTTACATTATATCTCCTATCGATTGCACTTTCGAATTGTCTTACAAAGTAAGTAAGTCAAAATTTAGGGTCAAGTGGTCGATCCCACCCCCTCAGTTTTCAGCGATTGTCTTAAATCATTTTGCTATAGAGAGGGTAGAGCTACAAAACGCTAATATCAGTGCCTTAGGGAGTATTTAAACGAATTCGCAAGAAATTTCTGCAAAGTTGAAGAAAAAAAAAAGGTTTCTATTTATTTTTCTTATAACAAGTCACATTTCCTAAGCCTTGAAGCCTCAAACTAGGGTGAATATGATGAGCTCAGCAGCATTTTGCGCAACGAAGGCTTAACGACGACCCCAGAGTCGTCGTTAAATTTTGTTGTCTTTACGAAAATTCGTTACCTCTTCGTTATTATCGAGGGGTACTTGTTAATCAAGAATTTGCTAACGAGGGCTTAACGAAGACTTAACGAACAAGTTTTGGCTAACGAACTTTCTTGTTACTAACCCCGGATACCACAAATGCAGGCATTAAATTTAATCGAGAACAAAATCATCTGCTCGACATGATTATATAGACAGTTGTACACTGTCCTACTTTGATATGATATGGCCAAGTTTTTTGTGTGTCACTTTCCATAAATGTCTTTTTTCTACAAATAAAATGTGTCTTTCCTCCTTACATGATATTTTAATCAAATTTTAGGATCTACAGTGGACTGTTATTTGCTCTCTCTCTCTCTCTCTCTCTCTCTCTGTCTCTTTTCATCCCCATGAAGCTGAAGCGTAATCAACGCTGATCCAGCGCTACGACGCTGAATCAGCGTTGATTACGTGTTGATTGGACGTTGTGTGCTTCCTCCTTCCCGTCTTACACCCCAATCTAAAAGTAGAATTATTTTTCGCTGTCGCCGATGAGATACGACTGTATAGGAGATAAAAGCGTGACGTCTCTGATAAGATACCTGGGGGATTCCCCGAGTCTGGTTGGCAGAAAGGTTGATACAGCATTATAGAATATAGTTCATACGCGTGATTGTTTGTGTACATTATGAATTTAAAACAGCAAAATTTTAATGTTTTAGGCAGATAATATGTAAGGCTTACATTTTCTTTAGTTAAATTGAATTTCATGATTTATTTGCGTGCTAAGATGCTTCAAATATATATTTTGTTTTTCCTTTCTATCACAAATGTTCATAATGCAAATTTATAAAAGTCTAGATGATGTAGCGTGTAAACGAGGAAACGTAAAATACAACGAATGAACGAACGGACAAACAAATCATTAAATGAATGAATGACTGAATAAATTGCAGTGAATCGTTGATGAATGACTAGATGCATATCTTTTTCTTTTATATTTCTTCAGGGCTTCCACTAACTTTCAAAATTTGGAAGTCCAGACTTCCATGGTGTCAGTTTTGGACGTATTGAGAGAATTTTTTGGAAGTCTGAATTTTTTAGGAATTACTTATGTACCCCCTTCCCCCCCCCCCTCCCCCCCCCCCCCCCCCCCCCATTCCCACCTCTCTCTCTCGTAATGTGTTTACGCAAGGAAGCCTGAGCATTTGCGCAGTCTAATCAGAGTCATTCCTGTTTGTTTGTGAACAATGCGTAAGACTTGAGCATTCTAAAAACTGAAGACTCGCCTAAGTTACGATGGTTGCACTGTCTGTTTAAATTAACCGTACCCAAATTGCATAATTTTCCTTCACTGCCGCCGAATGGGCTGCGTCGGTATTACGGTGACTTACGGAACGTGTGAAGAGCGTATATTGACTAGCTTCCATCGAAATATCTGGTTGCCGTTAGGTCGACATTCATTATTATTCATGTTAGATGCGAACAAGAAAGACCGGTCTGACTGCTTATAGTTGCGCTTGCTGATATGATTGTTAGTTATCAGTGTGTGTACTGAGGTACCTTTAGCCGTCTCACGGTTAAAATGACACTGCGTACGGCACGTGTATATACTCACCGCGGCGTCTTTGAACTTTACATCAAAGACAAACGTGCTTGACCCATAAACGAATTGCATATCAACGCTACCGTTTTATACCCAATATATAATCGCGTAGACCCTGATTAGAATGCGCTATTTTGTGCACTGTTCGGCATTATTTTCGCACTGGTTTGAAGGACGATACAACTAGGAAATCGGTGAAATGGACGTTTCCATTTTCGTATTTCAAAATGTCCGTTATTCAAAACTATTATCATAGCGTAGACCCATAACGCGTCGGTGACTATTAATATTAACAGTTTATCTTCGCTTCGAATATACACTTTTTGCGGAATAGGTTCGTATTCCTAAAAACTCCAGGGCCAATGTTGTGTTCGTAAAAAGTTAAGATAAATTTTGTCAGTATATTAATATTTATCTGTTATGGATACATTCACAAACTTTTTAAGTCTGCATACAGGTCAGTTACATTCTCGCGTTCGTAAAAAAAAAAAAAAAAAAAAAAAAAAAAAGAGATGAACACCTTTTATCCAAATGCCCAGACTTCGTAATTTTGCAAACTGCCGTAAGTGGTTGAATATACGAGTGTGCGTTATTTGACAGGTAGGCGGTCCGACATGCATGTTAATTGGTTCAGTGCTCCATACGGACAATCTCGATTGGCCCGTAGGCGGTCTTTTCGTCTGGCTAACACCTGCGTTAATCCGATTAGTTATGACACGTGCTAGAATTTTAAAGACAGTGGCGATATTTTATACGTCGGGACAAGATCAAACGGCCGTATATAACAATTATCGGACGTATGTCAGACGCCAGAGGTCCAATTTCTCGACGTACGGGAGCAAATCCTGGGCGTAATATACGGCCATACGTCCGTTAACGGAAGCCCTGTTTCTTAGTTCAAGCTTTATAACTTCATGTAACTTTCAAAAAGTAGTGTTGGCTTAGCTCTATTATAGAATTTTATAAATTGTTATAAAATTAATATTTTAAGTGGCATTTACTTGTTTTAGGATATAGCTAAAAGCTTAATCTGAAACGAGATGAAATGCGAAATTAAATTTTATCATTGAATTATTTTTAGCATTAAACTGTTCTTAACTTGTTAGATCTCGTATTCACAAAATACAATATATACTTTTTATCGTAGATACTCTAATAAAAAGTATCTGAGTCTGTATCCTATGTTAATTTTCTAAATTACAAATATTTGTTTCCTATTGTATAATGGTATATTCGCGGTCTTTAGTGATTAAGGACGTCTTATCATAGTTCAAAACACGCCGCGGGTGTCTTGTGGTGACAATTTGAAATAAACATGTATCTTAAATAAACTGTTTGTGCGCCGAGTGCGTCTATTTATCCGTTAGCACAAACGTATGGCTTCCTCTATTTTATTTATTTATTTTTTCTTTCTTTCTTTATTGTTCACAGAATTTTAAGAAATCGCAACCATCGATATATGTTATTATTTCTATTGTTCTTATTTTTAATTTTCATGTCCCTAAATCCGATCGACATTTTACAGTAATTCCGCTTAAGTTCTCTCAGATATAATATTCTTTTTTTCATCTGATCCTATTTATACTAATAAATACAATTTATAGAAGAAAAGATTAAAATACTGATCTGCAGTATTTTCATTTTATTCTGTTAATATTTTTTCAGTCGTAGTTGTTGAGAAAAACAGTCCGGTTACGTCAATGGTTTTATCCAAATACGCGTTTTACTAGATGAATTCAATTACTTAAATGATTTCTTTTTCGTATGACAGGTGACTAAGACCTTATTTCCAATTGTTTTAAATCAGTAGCTATTTATTCGCACTTATTTTAGTTAGCTTTTACGCATTTTAGTGATAACACTTCAGACTATCCTATAGAAAAACACTGTCCGCTGGCTAATCTTTTGCCAACCAAGCTACCCACGTGATCATCCGATGACGTCACTGCGGGGATTCCCGTTATCTCCTATTATATCCCCATGTATCACCTATGTGATGTGAGTGTTAATAAAAGATACGTTATGTTATGTTATGTTTAAGTTCGAGTTTTGAGTTTGCAAGAATAGAAGTAATGGGGGGTCTGGGGGGCGAAGCCCCCAGAAGCTGTTCGCCCCCCAGAAGTCGAGACATTTTTTGAAAATGAAGACTGATGGAAGAATTATGATCCCCCCCCCCCCCCCATTGCCAAAATAAAATATATGATCCCCCCCCCCCCCCTTTGCTCCAAGGTTTTTTGATTTCCGACCCCCCCCCCAGTACATGACCAAAATAAAATACGATTCCCCCCCCCCCCCCCACCCCCACCTAAATGTACCCGGCCCCCCACCTGATAATAAATGACTCGTCCCTTATGCAACCCTACAATGAAGACTGTTTATTTCAGATTATGATCCTTGTTCCGGCGACCCTTGTCTGCATGAGGGGACCTGTATGCCCACAGACACATGGTATACTTGTTCCTGTATGCAGGGATATTATGGCCATGACTGTGAGAAAGGTAAGAACAAGTTCAGCTGTTAAGTGATAACGGCTATCCGTAACTCCGTAATTCCGCGAGATTTTTTGTGTCACAAATTTCTCAGAAACTATGGAAGCTAGAATCTTAAACGACTATTTATTTTATATGACATGTGTTATGCAAACATATTTTCGCAAATAAATTTTGTTTAGACAATAAGACAGGTCTGAGACATTTTTGTGTCAGACAATATACGCTTTTTACGTGTTAACACGTTGATACAAATTGCATGACACCAGTGTCAATATGTGTCGCCGTGTAAACCACCCTTTTCTATCAAATAATACTTGAATAGGAGAAAGCGTGTGTGTGTGGTGGTGGGGGGGGGGGGGGGGGGGGGGGAAGAGAGAGGGGGGGGGGGGGGGGGAGGGCAACAGCGGATTAACCTTACAAGTACAAGGTTGACTGTTTTAGGTTTAACGGCATTTTGAGACAGTATTTCAGTCTATGTCGAGCTTCTTCCAAAGAGGGAAAAACGGCTAGAGAAAAAGTATCTTCACCCTCACCCGCACCTATTTCAAGCTAAGTAGGCCGTTGCCCTACCATTATCCAAATTAGTGTGAGTCTGCGGCAATAAAAGTTACCCAGCACGATGCCCAACTGTACCGACCCCGCAAGTAAAAGGGAGCTGCTAAAGGTAGTGAATTAAGGTGTTTGGACCCACCTCAAGGGTCTGACTGACTCTGGTTTTCTCAAGTAGTACATGTATTTGCTTCACAGATACTGTAAAACACATATATTTGGCGGTTACCGAATTTTGGCGATATTGGCGGCAAAAGCAAATAGCGCTAAAATATAAATCCGCTAATATTTGATTTACGAACTTTATAACAAAGGTTTTGATATAAAGGAGTACCTGGTGATTATTTGAGATTTTTTATACCATTCCAATTAGTAAAGGACGTCACTATGGCCCCCTCCGTCCGGAGACTAAGTCCGCAACCTGGGGCAGTCTCCGGCCGGGAGGGGGCCATAGATGACATCGCTTTAGTAAACTTGAAAAGGCTAGTTTGAAATAACTTAGTCTTTTTCAGGGTAAAAGTCTATGTTAAATGGCATAGTAGATGTCTTAAGAGGCTATACAGTAATATGCGTCTGCTATGAGTCTCTTGGCCTTGTATCTCAAGACCTCACTATACCAGAGGCATAACTCTATAGCGTCAGTTGATGGTGTAAGTTGCTGTGGCATACTCTTGTTCATTCTGTTCAATTTCTGAGGCTTTACAGTAATATGCGTCTGCTATCAGTCTCTTGACCCTGTATCTCAGGGGCTCACTATACCAGAGGCATAACTCTATAGCGTCAGTACTTGTTCTTGGGGATTATAAAATCTTGTATCTCAAGATTTTAATGTTCTTGACTGAAATTATTTCTTACTAGCCTTCTAAAGCCTGACTACTACATTTGATGACGAGAAGATCTCTGCTGCCAGTGTGCTTGAACTTGTGGGTATCTAGTGGAAGGTCCACATATCCACATTGAAATTGTGGAGCTGATGTGGATGTCAAGTGGAAGGTCCACATATCCACATTGAAATTGTGGAGCTGATGTGGATGTCAAGTGGAAGGTCCACATATCCACATTGAAATTGTGGAGCTGATGTGGATGTCAAGTGGAAGGTCCACATATCCACATTGAAATTGTGGAGCTGATGTGGATGATGTGGACTTGGTGTGTATGCAATGTGGAGGTTATGTGGATGATGTGGATCCACAATGTGGAGTTTCCACATGTCCACATCTACACATTAGACAAATCGGCTTACCCTGTCCCATTTCTGACAGACTGACACAATGCATCTCAAAACCTCACTGTTACAATGCCAACTGCCCAGGGGTTCACTTGTTCCTCATACATCCTAATTCTGAGTTATATCTGATTCCTACCTTCTATTCTGTACATGCATATTGTGGTTTATTATTTTGAAACAAAATTTGGTAGGTGTTGACTTGTTCTTTCCAATAAAAGAAAAAAATTGAAAATCCATTGAGGCAATTTGGAGTTATTACAGGTTTCCTACCCTCCATATTCCGTGCATGCGCAGTTTGACAATTTATTTTAAGAGTATTTGGTAGGTGGTGACTTGTTCTTTCCAATAAAAAAAGAATTATGAAAATCCGTCAAGGCAATCTGGAGTTATTACAGTTTTCTTACCCTCCATATTCCGCGCATGCGCAGTGTGACAATTTATTTTAAAAGTATTTGGTAGGTTTTGACTTGTTCTTTCCAATAAAAAAAGAATTATGAAAATCCATCAAGGCAATCTGGAGTTATTACAGTTTTCTTACCCTCCAAATTCCGCGCATGCGAAGTGCACATGCCTGGCAAAACATGCTTCTTTTATTTTAGAGCTAGTAGTTAACACAAAATATACTCATAACTGAAGTGATACATACATACAGGTATTCACTTTTCATTTGTATCATTTTTCTGAAAGCTATTACTTGTTTTGTCTATTTATAGAAAAAAAGAAAGTCAATCCAGATTTACCTCCCTTGTAATAACACTATAATATGAAAAATTGAATAACTTTGTTATTTTTTGGCCGATTTTGATAAAATAAACACCAAAATGTAGATTTTATTATTCTCTACTTATTTTTTATACTTTAAAATGTGTTACTATAAATAGTAACATGACCTTTATTGAAATAAGATATATGATATGCAAATGTCCAATCTTGTCTCAAGTAAACTGGTTTATGTTTAGGTATATATATTGGGAACTAACATATTAATATTGCTGGTTTGCCGGTCACCACTGGACTGGAACTGGTGTGCACAACGGTTATACCGCCTGGGCCCGCAGATGCGAAGTCTATCGATTACATGTGAAACAGTAGAAGCCTTATGGCTTAAGGGGTCGGAACATCCATGGTTCCGTAAAAGGTACCTCCGCTGGCAGGTCTCTGGTCCATAGCGACATTCAGGACTTGTGATCATGTAGATATGGCTTCAAATCGCCAGGGCTTCCCAGGCATAGGGTAACCGACCGGGGAAGAAATAGTGCTGTACAGCACACTCTTCTTGCTAAATTTTTAAGTGAATATTTTTGTCTTTACTGGCATGCAAGAAATAAAGATTGCATTTTTGTGGCACTATAATTTTGATGAGAATTGTGTGAAATAATATATGAAACTCAAAATGCTATCCGGTATATAAGTGTGATGTTCAGATATGAATTCATTCTAGTTTTGAACAGAGAGAAGTAAGAAGCAAGAGAAAAAAAAACAAAGCAGTTTAAGATATTTGATGAGTTATAATTCATCTCCTGATCATGAAGGACTTCTATCTGACACTTCTGAGCGATGGTTCTCTGAAAACTTTCCCTCAAAACACACAAAGCTCTTTTACTGTGAGACTAGATCACCCGATAAATATCGAAAGCGAAAAGTGGGAAGTTGCTTTGGTGGAATTAATTACACCATCTCGAGTCAATAATATTTCAGAAAACAATAACTTTTTCTTTTTGTCATTTCTGGACCAAGCGGTATTAAATGCTCAAGGAATAGATACCACAAAGGATTTGTGTGCTAGTGGAGAGGGCTGTCATGAATATAAATTATTTCTTCCTGAAGGAAATTACAACTCTCCACAGCATTTGGTGGATGAGATGCAATCTGTTATAGATACAAAACATGGATCTTTAATGAAACAAATAAATGCTTCTATCAGCATTACTTATGTTAAAAGCACAAATCGTCTAAAAGTTGTTGCACAAAATCCAAACCAGGTCAGGATTCGCTTTCCAGCTTCACTTGGACAAGCTCTTGGAGTTAATCCGGATATGTCAGAAAACCCCATTGGAAACGAATCATATGCTTTCAAATATGGAGTAGACCTAAATATATTGCATAATCGCTTGTACGTGTACTCAGATGTAGTTGATTATACATACCTTGGTGACGTGACGGCCCCTATTTTGAGAGTTGTACCATTTGAGAATTCAAAACGCCCTCAGCAGTCACACAAAGAATTTGTCAACATGCACTACGTTCCAGTGGGAAAATCTTATATTGATCAAGTTCATATCAGTATCAAAGGTGATACCGGTAAAAATATTCAGTTCAGCTCTGGAAAGACTTTAATTAAGTTACATTTCAGGCGGCGAATTAAATAAAAAAAGAAATACAAAATAAGTATAAATACAACACACTGTTACAAACGTCACCATTTCAAGTAAAATCTTGAGAGAAAGCAGAATGTCTGGTAGTTCCAATAACCTAACAAAAGCACACTGTGGGCTAACTTGTGAATCTTCAGGCTTGCCTGTCATTCCTGTTGTACAAAAAAGAAAAAGAAATCCTTCTACCTTTGGACAGATTCGATACCTCATGAAACGATTGTCAACTGCTTTGGACAAAAGGCTCAGAGAGGGTAGACCTTTAAAGTATTGCCGACTATGCAGAGCAGAAATTCGTTCATTATGTCGTGAGGAGAAAGAAAAGCAACACAAACTCAAAGGATACATACACAAGAAGAATAAACAGTTAAGACGTTCCAGGCGGACAAAGAATGATTCTGGGGGTCAGAAATGTCATAGACGTAGTGAAGCTAAAGAAGATATCAACAGACAGACAGGGAACAAGCTGGAGTTAAAAACAATGAAATAAAGTGTTAGTCACTTTTTTAATGCTATGATGATTGAGTAACATTGGAAACTTGTATCAGTTTACTAAATGTAGGTTTGTTAAAATTCAGTTGGTATTTAAACTATTGACAGAATTAATAAAACTGATATTAAATTATACACATTTTTTTTCACAATTTTCTACATCATTTAGTTCACAAAAGTGCATGCAATTGGTAAAAATGTACGAATTGCAGTGGTTTACCAAACTTAGCACAAGTTCTTCAATATCTATTGCAGACTATAAAAGAAAGAGTCAAAGGATAAAACTTCATTCTTCAACCAGTCGTTAATGGGTCGATACCAGTGCAAGCAGTGCTTCCGTGAATTTGCTCGATCAGACAGCCTGAGAAGACATACGTCCAGTGGTGTTTGTAAAGCAACTAGAACTATGTCTGACAGCGAAGAAAGTACTATCTCAGAAGCATCGGATGTAACTACAAACAGAAAATATTTGAAGGGAATGAAAGGACATGATATCTTTGGAGAATATGATTATAGTAAACTCTCGGACGATCCAGACACAGAACCGTCAGAAGTGGAGACAGACAGTGAGTCTGCCAGTAAAGAGGAAAAACAGAAAGCCAAACGCAGGAAAATTCAAAAGACAAGTCCTTGGGATAGACTAATGAGAAGTACTTACAGAGACAATCAAGATCAGTTCGATGAAACAGTGGAAAATACCATACAGGAGACACCTAACATCGATGTTGAATCAGCTGAGGAAATGGCATATGAAGAACTGAAACCAAAATACAGATCAACGCTGGTTACCAAGTATCAAGACCTCGTGGCACTCGGGTCTGCTTTGAGAAAAGATCCTATCCACAAGAAAGTAATATCAACAGCTCACAGATTGAAAGAAGATGAAGACTATGATGAAGAAGAGGCAATGCAGTATGCAGTGAAAAAAAGAAGATATCTACTTGAACGAAAACTTGACGAATATGAAAGACCAACTTTAACTGTTGAAGAGGAAACCCAATGACATTGATTCTTGATAGAACTTTGAAATTAACCATTTCAGCGATGGCAAAGCATTGAGATCATTTAAATAATAGTAGACCTGCAGTGGGACCTATCAAAAAGTTTTATTTACTATGAAAGACTAATGATCATTATGTAAACGAAGACAGAGGGACGGTCCTAATCCTCTGTCTGTCGTAATGAATAGATGAGCGGGACAAATAAAGTTGCTCTGAATTTAAACTGTTGTTAATTGTTCTTTTCTTCCTAGTTCTTATTATTGTAACAGTGAGGTTTTGAGATGCATTGTGTCAGTCTGTCAGAAATGGGACAGGGTAAGCCGATTTGTCTAATGTGTAGATGTGGACATGTGGAAACTCCACATTGTGGATCCACATCATCCACATAACCTCCACATTGCATACACACCAAGTCCACATCATCCACATCAGCTCCACAATTTCAATGTGGATATGTGGACCTTCCACTATCCACATCAGCTCCACAATTTCAATGTGGATATGTGGACCTTCCACTTGACATCCACATCAGCTCCACAATTTCAATGTGGATATGTGGACCTTCCACTTGACATCCACATCAGCTCCACAATTTCAATGTGGATATGTGGACCTTCCACTAGATACCCACAAGTTCAAGCACACTGGCAGCAGAGATCTTCTCGTCATCAAATGTAGTAGTCAGGCTTTAGAAGGCTAGTAAGAAATAATTTCAGTCAAGAACATTAAAATCTTGAGATACAAGATTTTATAATCCCCAAGAACAAGTACTGACGCTATAGAGTTATGCCTCTGGTATAGTGAGCCCCTGAGATACAGGGTCAAGAGACTGATAGCAGACGCATATTACTGTAAAGCCTCAGAAATTGAACAGAATGAACAAGAGTATGCCACAGCAACTTACACCATCAACTGACGCTATAGAGTTATGCCTCTGGTATAGTGAGGTCTTGAGATACAAGGCCAAGAGACTCATAGCAGACGCATATTACTGTATAGCCTCTTAAGACATCTACTATGCCATTTAACATAGACTTTTACCCTGAAAAAGACTAAGTTATTTCAAACTAGCCTTTTCAAGTTTACTAAAGCGATGTCATCTATGGGCCCCTCCCGGCCGGAGACTGCCCCAGGTTGCGGACTTAGTCTCCGGACGAAGGGGGCCATAGTGACGTCCTTTACTACTAATATGCATTATGGCAGCTTATTAGAATCGCCTCGATGAGGCAATTCTAATAGCTGCCACAATGTGCATTTAATGAAAAAGGCAGCTAAACTGTCACAAATTCACACAACAATTTCATTATTATCTTGAGCCATGATATACCTTGACCGCCAAAATTAATATGCGCCAATATGCCATTTCATTGAACCGAAAATTTTTGATACCGCAAATATTAAGTGTTTTACAGTAGTGAAGGCCCATAAAGTGAAAGGGAACACTTTCAAGAAAACAAACTCCTGACATTTTCATTTTCACTCAGCGAAACCTCATAATAGGGTTAACTCTTCTAGGAAAGAAGTTGCTCCTCTGTAAGCAAATTCTTCTTTTAAGAATAGACATCATTTGTAAGTGTGTTTTACCACATACCTGACTTGATTCATTTTTATACGGTGCATTCATTTATGACTTTATGCATAAAACACGTATTCTGTTGTAGCGTTTTCGGCGCGAAATAGCCCTTTTGGTGCTGATGTGCCATAAAACCCATATCACTCAAGTGTTTTGTTGTCCAGGAAAGCAATGAGGAGGCCAAATAAGTAGTCTCCCTTTGAAACAGTGGCAGAATTTTTTTAAAGCATGTGCAGTGTAATCATATAGCTTAAAGGAAGTCTGATTGGCTGAAGTCAATTAGAAAAAAAGTTTTATCAAGCTTTTAGGCGCACAACGTTGAAAACATTTGGACTAAATGTGGATTCAGTGTTGTGTGCCCGATGGGCTCATATAATAGCCATGCGAAAATAATCAATTTCATGATGAAACCGATTATGGGTTTTATAAATACAAAAAAAGTTTTTTCAAGAATCGCAAATTTAAAACACCGCGAAAATTTGCTTAAATTCTGATATGTTAAAATCTGCAAATGCCTATAGTATAAAAACTATGGCCTTATTATAATAAATAATTTTATTTCATTTTCTCAACGTTGTTCTAGACGAACTGAAGATTGAAGCTGAGTGTGGTGAACTGAAGCACATGATAGAGGGGCAAACAAAATCTTTACAGGTAATACAGGCAATATTTCATTGCCCCTTTCCCCACTTTCCTCAACCCCACGCCCCATCCGCATCCCCGTACAAATCTGACACCAGTCCGCTATTCATTAAAGGGCAAATCTTGTTCGTGCTATGAGAAAATGAAAAGACTTTGTTCAGACTACCCGGGTGTGCAGTTTCGTCATAGTCTTCTCCGAGTCTCTGTGCACCCAAGCAGTCTTATTTGTCTTCTTTCTCTTCGTAATCAATCGAACAATGCAGCTGTTAGTGCTAAAGCAGACGACTAAAATTACGTCTGCAAAATTAAAAAAAGAAGCCCCGGTAGCTCAGTGGGTTAAGCGCCGGCCTACTGATCTAGCGGTCGCGGGTTCGAGCCCCGCCGGAGGCGGAATTCTTTCCATCGTAAACGGGGCTCCATTGCACACAGCCTTTCATTATCACAAGCCCATCGTCCTGATATGACTGAAATAAAGTTGAAAAGGACGTAAAATCGCAAGTCATCCATCCATCTATATCATATTGAATATTCAAAGACTAGAAGGCTAACCTATCTATTATATTCTATCCCGTAACCTTCCCAGGTCATTGGGGCACCACAGATGACTTCGAAACAATCCCTTTCCACCTTGTCCTGTTTTCAGCCGCCGTAGTTGAGCTGGCAAAATTCACCCCTGTTGTCTTCCCACCTCTCCTTCTGTTTACTTCTTCATCTTTTTCCTTTCACTGTGCCCTGTAAAATCATCTCAAACCAGAACACTTTGAGACGTGGCCAAACCACCTTAGTTTCCGTTTCTTGACCAGCGTCAGGAGTTCATCATATTCTACAATGGCTGCTTGGATCTTCATTGGTTATGTGATCCTTGTATGTAATGTTCAGTAACCTTCGGTAGCATCTCATCATCTCAAAGGCCTGCGGTCTTTTCTCTAACTCTGCTATCAAGGTCCACGATTATTAGGCATACAGGTTCACAGGCTAACCGCCTAAAGCAAAATAAACCTCGCTGTTCAAGGGCGTAACCGCCTATACGCAAATACGCAGGTGCGTTTTGAAATTTTGTCGATTGACATAATTTTAATACGCACCTGCATGGTTGATGCTGCCGAAATTTTGTAAATTGGACAAGAACTCAATAGAAATTGCAAACAGACGCGACTATATGAAATATCATTGGGGCAAAACTCTTATCCTTGCCCTCAAGAATAATAAAGCATAATAACGGGGGTAATACCAAATTTACTACATGTGCTTTCGACCGAGTCAGTCAATTACCGTGCATGCAAAAGTGACTGTCGACCAAGACAGTCGACAGCAGTATCTTCTCGGTCGATAACTATTAAAATTGTACCGTTGACCATTTGCTAGCCTGGCTACAGTCGAATCTGTATATTACTCTGGTGGTCAGATTTCTTCCTATGTTCCTTTGCAGGAGATATATTGAACATAGGGTCTGTAGCCAGACTAACCATTTGCTTACGATCGTATTCTCGGTCAAAAGCCACTTTGTATAGTACAGACTCGGTCGAAAGCACAGATAGCTAAATTGGTATTACCCCCGTGGCTACGCCCCTGCTGTTTGCAAATTCAACTATTATTGTGTTTGCCGCTATAGGAGTTACCGGAAAGAATATGCTTTACTGCCATGACTGCTGAGGCCCTGAAAGAGTATAAATTTAGCATGACACATTAAAAGGGATATAGGATCCTTTTAAAGAAAATGAAAGGACTTTTAGAGATATTGGCATACAACCGGGAACCAGGGATTCGAAAACACTCAAGCATTTCAAGGGATACATTTCCGATTTTTAGCTCACCAGAGCCGAAGGCTCAGAGGTTAGCTTATAGGATGGGAGTCGAGCCGTCGTCCGTCCGTGGGTGCGTGGGTCCGTGGGTGCGTGCGTCAACAATATCTCAGAGACCAGTTGGCCGATCGCAATCAATTTTTATCTGAAGCATCATTGGGGTGGGGGAAAGGCTGCATTAGGTTTTGGTGCCGATCAGCTCAGAACAAATAGCCCCCATAGGATTATAATGGGGAAAATGGCGACATCACGTTTTCTCGACTGTTTTTGATTAGATCCTTATCATACTTGCAGGTAATGGTGACATACACAAGAGCTTGGATGAGTTCGAAATTTGGCCGGATTCGAGCACAGACTACGGAGTTAGCTGCCCTTGAGCGTTTGAAAAAAAATCCCATAGTGTTATAATGGAGAAAACAACGTCATCACATATTTTTAGAAAAACTTTGTCATCGCTCTATTGCCTACATTTCTCAGCGGATTTTAAAATAACTTCACACAAATGTAGGGCATGACAATATCTCGAGCAAGTTCGACTTTCAGGATGCTGAGCCCAAGGTCAAGGTCACTGTGGCTATTTTTAGAAAAACTTTGTCAGCGCTCTAGCACCTAATTTCTGAGCAGATTTTAAAATAACTTCACACAAATGTAGGGCATGACAATATCTCGAGCAAGTTCGACTTTCAGGATGCTGCGCCCAAGGTCAAGGTCACTGTGGCTATTTTTAGAAAAATTTGGTCAGCGCTCTAGCACCTACATTTCTCAGCAGATTTTAAAATCACTTCACACAAATGTAGGGCATGACAATATCTCGAGCAAGTTTGACTTCCAGGGTGCTGCGCCCAAGGTCAAGGTCACTGTGGCTATCTTTAGAAAAACTTTATCAGCGCTCTAGCACCTACATTTCTCAATGGATTTTAAAATAAATTCACACAAATGTAGGGCATGACAATATCTCGAGCAAGTTCGATTTTCAGGTTGCTGTGCCCAAGGTCAAGGTCACTGTGGCTATTTTTAGAAAACCTTTGTCATCGCCCTAGCACCTTCATTTCTCCATGGATTTTGAAATAACTTGACACAAATGTAGGGTATGACAATATCTTAAGCAACTTCGACTTTCAGGATGCTGTGCCCAAGGCCAAGGGCACTGTGGCTATTTTTAGAAAAACTTTGTCATCGCTTTAGCACCTACATTTCTCAACGGATTTTAAAATAACTTCACACAAATGTAGGGCATGACAATATATCGAGCAAGTTTGACTTTCAGGGTGCTGCAATCAAGGTTTTTGATTAGATCCTTATCATACTTGCAGGTAATGATGACATACATAAGAGTTTGGATGAGTTCGAAGTTTGGCCGGATTCGAGCACAGACTACGGAGTTAGCTGGCCTTGAGCGTTTGAAAAAAATCCCATAGTCTTATAATGGAGAAAACAACGTCATCACATTTTCATTTTTCATCAGATCCTTTTCATACTTGCAGGTAATGAGGATATGCATAAAAGCTTGGATTAGTTAGCATTTCGGCTAGATCACACCACTGACTATGGAGTACCTGCCCTGAGCATCCAAAAAATCAATTTCGCCACTTTTTCTTGGTTTCTACTGATCCGATCCTTTTCAAACTTGCAGGTAATGAGGAAATGCATAATATCTTAAACAAGTTCAAATTTTGGCCAGATCAGGCCAACCACTACGAAGTTAGCTGCCCTTGACAGCTCTGTCTATTGTGCTCTTGATCGGATACTTTTTAAACTTGCATATATTAAATGAGGGCATACATGATGTTTTGGATGAGTTTAATTTTCAGCCTGATTGGACCACTGACTGTGGAGTTAGCTGCCCTTGAGCGTCTTAAATATCCCTATAGGTTTACAATGTCTCTCAGGTGAGCAATCGTTGCCCTTTGGGCTACTTGTTTTAGGGATGTGGGATGTTCTAAACCCTCCTTCCAGAGCCGTCTGTTCCCAAATGACACATCATATTTACACGTGGCTAATGGTGTATGGGTCCACTGCTGTATTTCTGCCATTTTTAAAAGGGAAACAAATTTTGTGACTCCCTGTTTTCTTCTCTGTGTGAGAAACCCTTCCAAACAGGAGTCTTATTGAAGGGAACGAATTTTCGGAAAAAGGAGCAAATTCTTTTAGTAATTGGGGTTCGTTTTTATAACTGATCCCCTTTAAGAAGAGAGACAAAAGGAAAATGGTAGTTGCTTCCCCTGAAAAAGTATACATTTACATTAATTTAGCCGCGACACGAGAAAACCAACAAGTGATTGTGCGCCCAGCGCAGACTCAGATCAGCCTGGGCATCCGCTCAGTCTGATAAGAGTCTTCGCTAAGCGCTTAAAGGGTAGCTAAGGGCCTAAGCTACCTGCATGCGGACAGCGAAGACTCTGATCAGACTGGGCGTATGCCCAGGCTGATCTGAGTCTGCGCTGGGCGCACAACCACTTTGTTGGTTTTGTCGTGTCGCGGCTCAATTTATATTAGTTTTCCTGCATGGTATGCGGATACAGTTCCACGGCTTGGCAGCCATTTTTCTACATGTTAGACCGCAAACAGCACAGCTTCATATAAATTCGCAAACAGCGCATATCCAGATGAATTTGCTAACAGCACAAATTCAAATTAATTTGCAAACAGCACAGATCCAGATGAATTTGCGAAGAGCACAGATCGATATGAATTAGTTAACAATACAGGTCAAGATGAATTTGTTAGCAGCACAGATCCAGATAAATTTGAGATCACCTGATTAATTTGTAAACAGCATTGATCTAAATGAATTTGGAAACAGCACAAATCCAGATGACTTTGCAAACAGCATAGGGCCAGATGAATTTAAAAACAGCACAAATCAAGATGAATTATCAAGCAGCACATATGCAGATGAATTTGCAAACAACACAGATCCAGATGAATTTGAAAACAGCACAGAATCACATGAATTTGACAACAGCACAGATCACGATAGGTTTACAAGCAACACAGAAACATGTATTGTTTCAAAACAGCACGAATCTAGATGAATTTACAAGCAGCACAGGTCCAGATAAATTTGCAAACAGCACAGATCCAGATGAATTTGCAAACAACACAGATTCAGATGAATTTGCAAACAACACAGATTCAGATGAATTTGAAACAGCACAGATTCAAATGAATTTTCAGATAGCTCAGATTCAGATGAATTTGCGAACAGTACAGATCCAGATAAATTTGCAAACAACGCAGATTCAGTTGAATGTAAAAAACTCAGATTCAATGAATTTGCAAACAACTCAGATTCAGATGAATTTGCGAACAACACACATTCAGATGAGTTTGCAAACGACTCAGATTCTGTTGAATTTGGAAACAACTCAGATTCAGATGAATTTGCAATTAGTACAGATTCAGATGAGTTTTCAAGCAGCACAGATTCAGATGAATTTTCAAACAGTACAGATCCAGATGAATTTTGAAACAGCATCGATTGAGATGAATTTTCAGACAGCACAGATCCAGATGAATTTTGAAACAGCACAGATCCAGATGAATTTTCAAACTGTACTGATCCAGATGAATTTTCAAACAGCACAGATCCAGATGAATTTTCAAACAGTACAGATCCAAATGAATTTTCAAACAGCACGGATCCAGATGACTTTTCAAACACTACAGATCCAGATGAAGTTTCAAACAGTACAGATCCAGATGAAATTTCCAAACAGCACAGATCAAGATGAGGCGGCTCTACATGGCCGCTGCATTTTGATCAACGATGTTGGCAAATTAAACAATTTTCATTTTTATCTAATGCACCCCCCCCCGCCAACCCTAACTTCAAACACACAACCTTCCGCCCCAGAGTGATCACCCTTGGGTTTGAATTCACTTATGGCAAAGGTTTGCCGATAAAATAGATGTTCTAGCTGAGGAAGGAAGAGCAGAGGAACTAGAAGCCCTAGTTGAAAGTCTTAACAAAACCTGTACAAGGTATAAAATAAAGATCAGTGCTGACAAAACCAAACTGATGACAGACAGCGCTAGTGGCACTCAGAGGGAGATCGAAACACCGAAAGAAGCTTCAAACGCCTTCGAGTAATTGTCTGAGATGATGGCTCAAAACCAGAGGTTCTCTCAAGGTTTGAACAAGCCACTGCAGCTCTTACAAAGCTGAAGCCAATTTGGAGAGATAATAACATATCTCTGGGATCCAAGGTGAAACTTATGCGCTCCATTGTCTGTATGCCTGTGAATCGTGGACCTTGACAGCAGAGTTAGAGAAATTATTGAACATTTCGTACAAGGACCGCATAACCAATGAGGGGGTTCGCAGAAGAATCCAAGCAGTCATTGGAGAATATGATGAACTCCTGACCCTGGTCAAGAAACGGAAACTAAGGTGGTTTGGCCACGTCTCAAGGTCATCTGGTTTAGCAAAGACGATTCTACAGGGCACAGTGAAAGGCAAAAGAAGAATAGGCAGACAGAAGAAGAGGTGGGTAGAAAATATTTAAGAATGGACAGGGATGGACTTTGCCAGCTCAGCTGGGGCATTTGAAAACAGGACAACGTGGAGAGGGATTGTTTTGAAGTCATCTATGGTGCCCAAACGACCTTGCAAGGTTATGGGATAGAATAGAATAGAAAAAATATGACAAAACATGCGCCCATGCACAAACTTATCAGAGCATGAAGATGAAACTGGACCTGGTGCACTGTATGAACTATTTTAAAGTGACAACTTCATTCTTGTGAGACGTAAATGATTTCTCATTATCAGGCCCAGAGGTTATAAAACTTCAGTACAATCTCAAGATTTTGAGGTTATTCTCAAGTTTTATAACCTCGAGCCCAGATCCCTTGGTAGAAAACAATAACATGGGTACATCTGCATGTTTTCTGCCATTTTTTCAAAAGGAGAGAAATCTTATGACTTCCTTTTTGCTTCCCTGGACAGTGTAGCCCTTTGAAAATGGGGGTTTCCTAATTTTGGAGGAGGGAGTAAGAAAAACAAAGAAAATGGTAGTTGTATCTACATGTATACTCAACCGAACTAAAAACGCAAAACTTAATTTATCCAATGTTCCACAGCTCCTGTCATATGCAGATTATTTTCAGTTTAATTTCTAATCGACACGTTTACTGTCCCAGTGATTCAGTTCTGTTGATCAGTCTGGGGACTTATGGATTTCCATAACGCATATTTGTGATGGTCAACCATGCATTTTAAATGAACTGGCATGATGGCTTACCATAACATAATTACTGAAAATTTTACCACAAGATGTCACTACATGTCCGAAGGATGAAACGTGATGGAAAGCCATAACGTTGGTTTCTTCTGGTGTTATGGCTGACCATAACAAAGGCAAAACCCCCAAGTACTTTTTTGTCGAGTAACTGGTGCAAAACCTTGAGTAACTCGTACAGTTAGCATCCGTTACAAAAAAGGAAGCATTGTAGACAATTTTGATCGTAACACTTTATGAAAAAATAGAAAGTAAATAACTATTTTTCTTGGAAATAAAACAAGTCAAATGCACGGCAATATTTGCCTAATTTGACCACAATTCTGCAGACATAACCAAAATAAGACTGTTTATACTGAGAATAGTTAAGGGCTGGACCAAATATTAATTTTAAGTGTAGACAGGTCAGACTGAACACTGTCAGTAGCTTAATTTGCCATTTTAGTGAGTTGGACTGAAAAATGTAAGAATTATGGCTGACCATCACAAATATGCGTGATGGAAATCCATAAGTCCCCAGACTGTTGATGAAATGGTTCACGCTTGAGAGAGCACTACCTGGAGCTACCCGATTTTCAAAAGTCTCAAAAAAAGGTAGAACTACCGCGAGACAGGATGTATACGTCGCATAGAACGCCGGGTCTAAGATTATAACAATCCATCATGAGTGTCCATGTAGGATAGGGAAATCTCACCCGAGGGGTCGGAATTTCAACCAGGGACGAGGCTTGCCGAGTCCCTGGTTGAAATTCCGACCCCGAGGGTGAGATTTGCCTATCCTACATGGACTGGCTCATGATGGATTATTTTTCTCCCACCATTAGCGGGTTTTAAACTTCAAGTCGGATTAGGCTTCAGAACAGGAATATTTGAACTTTTTAACCAATGATCTGAAGTAAATTTTGAGCAGCCCAGTGAGTTTATCGGGTCCTAAAATGGGTGTAAACACAGTTTGCACCTAAAAAATAGACGGAAAACACGATATGTGGACTATTTTATCTTCCAGAGGGCGAAAACAAAATGCAACTTAGCCTCTCACGTCACGCGCGTCAAGTTCGCTAGCGACGTTTATAACCAGTTTTAGTGACGTCATTCAAATTGAGTGACGTCACAAACCTATGATCTGCTATCTAACGTCATCCGACATGCTTGCGTGTCCATTTTGTTCATTTAAAATTAAAATATTAGTCATAAATTGAAAAAGTTTGGTTGCTAATATAAGAACATGT
The DNA here is from genome assembly GCA_963989385.1 of Ctena decussata. Lineage (NCBI taxonomy): Eukaryota > Metazoa > Mollusca > Bivalvia > Lucinida > Lucinidae > Ctena > Ctena decussata. The sequence goes on along the minus strand of OZ022501.1, from coordinate 909,294 downwards.
TGCCAGGTGTAAGATAGAAGTTTCTTATATGAGCTGAGAGCCAATCTTATATAGGCAAAGGTGGGAGAAAATCTGATATCCAACAAGTGCGTCGAACTCTTTCTACAAGTCTAAAAATCATTGATGAGTGGTAAAGAAATGTTTGGCTTCCAACCGCAGGCTTACATAAGCATGCGACATTCCAAGGGCCTTGGCAGACATATCCCTAATGAGACACTTGAAAATCGGGTAGCTGTAGGTACCCACTGGGCACACGACGTTGAATCAACATTGAATCAACGTTAATTCAACGTCATGACGTTGAATCAACGTTGATTCAATGTTGATTCAGCGTTGTGTGCCTGCTGGGTAGTGCTTTCTCAAGCGTGAACCATTTTGTCAACAGAATGAATTCCTGGCACAATAAACGTTAATTCCTGCTGAGTTAAGAAATTAAACTTAAAATTATCTGCATATGACATGAGCTGTGACATATTTGGAAAATTAGGTGTTGCGTTTTTAATTCGGTTGAGTATATTAACCTCACCTAAATGTGAAATACATCGGCAGAAATACATCGGCAGAGTATTCTCGTGTCTGATATTTACCAAGCAACAGTAAAAAATGATACATTTTATGTTTAAATGCACCCGATTTCAAAAACAATAGAAAGAAAGAAAAAGAAAGAAAAAAGAAAAGGAAGTAAAAAGGAAACATAATAAGATAAACAAGAAGAACAGCCAGTCAAACTAGTTCTGTTTTGCAGGAGTGGTGTGAACCTTCTTCTTCCGCTGGTACTAACCAGGAACCTTTCTCTGTAAGAGTTTATGGTATGAAACCTACAGAACTTTACAATTTTGAGTTTGTTATATGGTATAAGGACCAGGAGACGGTAGCTGCTGAACTGGGTGAGTTTAGACCTTTTATTTATTTATTTTTAGCTCACCTGAGCACGAGGTGCTCAGGGTGAGCTTTTGGGATAGCGTAATGTCCGTCGTACGTGTGGACGGACGTCCGGACGTCCGTCAACTTTAGCTTGTGTACACTCTAGCGGGCACAGTTTTGTTCCAATCTTCATGAAACTTTGTGAGAATGTTTATCTCTATAAAATCTAGGCCAAGTTTGAAACTGGGTCATGTTGGGTCAAAAACTAGGTCACTAGGTCAAATCTTAGAAAAACCTTATGTACGCTCTAGAGGGCACAGTTTTCATCCAAAATTCATGAAACTTTGTCAGAATAATTATCTTCATAAAATCTAGGATAAGTTTGAAACTGGGTTACGTGGGTTTATAAACTAGGTCACTAGGTCAAATCATGGAAAAACCTTGTTTACTCTCTAGAGGACACAGTTTTGATCCAATCTTTATGAAACTTTGTCAGAATGTTTATCTTTATAAACTCTAGGACAAGTTTGAAACTGGATTATGTCGGATAAAAAACTAGGTCACTAGGTCAAATCTTAGAAAAACCGTGTGTACACTTTAGAATGCACAGTTTTGATCCAAAGTTCATGAAACTTTGTCAGAATGTTTATCCTTATTATATCTAGGACAAATTTGAAACTGGGCCATGTCGGGTCAAAAACTAGGTCACTAGGTCAAATCATAGAAAAACTTGTGTACGCTCTAGAGGGCACAGTTTTGATCCAATCTTCAGAAACTCTGTCAGAATGTTTATCTTTATGAAATCTAGGCCAAGTTCAAAACTGGATTGTGTCTGGTCAAAAACTAGGTCACTAGGTCAAATCTTAGAAAAACAATGTGCACACCCTAGAGGGCACAGTTTTGATCCAATCTTCATGAAACTTTGTCAGAATGTTTATCTCCATAAAATCTAGGTCAAGTTTGAAACTGGGTCATGTCTGGTCAAAAGCTAGGTCACTAGGTCAAATATAAATTAAGTTATGCTGCAACAATCAGAACTAACATTGCAATGATGCCAGCCTAAAACTCCTTGGAATACATTAGTTTCACCGCAGTGAGATAATGATGCTACCATTCTATCATCTGTGTTTGCCTAGTTCAGTCTAGTTCAAATCCATCAAAGGAACTCAACATGAACGGGAACTTTTTGTAGAAGCGACTCTGCCATTTTCAGCTCACTTGAGCCTTACAGTATTGGTGTTAGCTGCCTCTGTCATCCATCCATAAACATTTTCAAACATCTCTGAAACCACTGGGCAGACTTAAGTCAAATTTCACATGGAGCCTGCACATGGGTCAAAGGATTGAAAGTTCTTCAAATGATCTTGGTCACATGACCAAGGTGGCCGCCATTCCCATGTATAATAAAAACTCTTATAAATCTTCACCAGAGCCAGTGAACTGATTAATGCTCAGGTGAGCGATTCAGGGCCACCATGGCCCTCTTGTTTTTTTTCAGTAGGGAAAACGTTTTTAGTTACAAAAGTTATCGACCATGTGACCCTCTAAAACACATCAGATTAATATACAAACAGAATACATAAACAAAAAGAAGCATAAACAAGAATTCCGCAGGAAGCAATGTCGCACCTGCCGAACACAAATCAATCCTCTCAAGTCTGCCAGTAAAATAAAATGCTCCGATGCAAAAGTAGGTCAGTTGCCGACATTATTAAAATGCTAAAACGACTTCTCATCAACAGCAGAATGAATTTTGAGCAAACCTTTTCTTTGTATGAAGCATTCTTATACCAGTGTCTTTGAAGTTTACGGAAAATATCGGAGCTGATCATTAGTAGGTCGAAAGGGTCAACACCATTTGAGCCGAGACACAACACAAGCAACGAAGGGGTATTTGCGCCCAGCGAAGACTCAGATCTGCCTGGGCATCCGCCAAGTCTGATCAGAGATCTTTGCTGTGCGCTTAAAGGCAAGCTCAGGGTCGACGCTATTTTCATGCGGACAGCGAAGGTTCTGACCAGACTGGGCGGATACCCAGGCTGATCTGAGTCTTCACTGGACGCTCATGCCACTTTGTTGGTTTTGTCATGTCGCGCTCATTTAAGTCTTTAAACCATTTCTTCCTATGAATGAATGGATAGATTTACCAAAATTGGTATGAAGCATCTTTCATCACTGTCTCGCAAGTATAGGCAAAACAGATACGATACGATGCTGGATCAGGTCAGTATGAACAGTCAGGTACATAACCTATAAAAGTTAAAAAAATTGAAGCAGTTATGATTTTTTGCGACTATAGCAAAAGTAACCTTTTTGCAGTTAAAGTGTCTTTTTTCACCTTCAAATTCTGGAGTTACATTAATTATTATGGACAGCTGGGTAATTTTCCCTGAAAGATCTCTTACATAACTTTATGATTAAGCAATAAAATTATGTATGCATCGTCTAGAAATTGGTACGTAAGGCCCTTGAAGATCAGGAAATTAACTACTTTTTAACTTAAAATAGTTATTTTTTCGAGATTGCAAATCTGACCTTGGCCTAAATAATTTCAGATATAACCTAAATAAGTTATTTTCTACAGCCTCACTTTGAAATTAGTGGTAAATAGGGTATATTATAACTGCTTCAAGTTAATTTGTTTTAACTTTTAAAGGTTATGTACCTGACTGATGAACGCCATTATAAAAAAAAACTTTAGGCCATTCATGTCTCTTGTGGACTTTTCCATCTGTATATATTGGATGAGTCCATTGGTCATTTAAGGGGTGTCTGGTAAAGTTTATTTTTATCATTTTTTTTCTTTGTAGACTCCGATCAGCGCCGCGTTTTGCGGCGTCTTATCTTGTACTGCACTGTTCGCCTATGACCTAGTTAAGGGAATCTAGTCAGTCAAGAGTTAAACAACTTCATCTTATCATTGGCTAGATTGATTTTGACGAAACTTGTTATGAACAGCATTACATCAACATCTGTTGAGACGCACATGCATAATAATGAATGAGTCTTTCCATAAAAGGCATAGAACTGCCACTTTATGCTCGGTGAACGATTCAGGTCTATTTGCCACTCTTGTTAGGAAAACTGAGTTCATGGGGCAGGCCGTTCTCCCGTTATCCGCGTCATGTTAAGATCAATTAAAGTCTCCCTTCCTCGTCACTAAATCCACAGCCTTTATTGAGAGCCTGGCGCCGAGGTTATAAAACTTTTTTCGTGCTCAAATCAGCTGAGCATGAACTTTTCTCTGCTGATAAAATATGAAAATGCCAACGTTGGCATTTTCATATTCAGCAGCAGAGAAAATTTCATACTCAGCTCAACTGAGCATGAAACCAACTGTACTTAATCGGTAATTTGCTATATATTAGCAGGTAAAATTTCTTGCTCAGCGGAGTTGACCATGAAAAAAGTTTTATAATAGTCTATAACCTCGGGGTCTGTTTTACTGTTCACCTAAAAATGATCTTGTCTTTTACAGAGGTTCAAGGAGCAGGCGGTGACGACATTACAACTCAGGTTGCAGGGATGACGTTTAGCTCCCCTGACCCCATGACAGAGGATGGGACTACCGCTGGGAGAATTGTATGCTCCAACGAAGGTATTGTACATGGCCGCATGGCGGTGGGGTGGTGGTGGTGTGTGTGTGGGAACGGGAGGGATGGGAGAGGGGGCAACACATAAATTTTAGCTAAAGCCAAGACCAGGCTAGGAGCTATCTTTTAAGATCCGTAATATGTACCGCCTGAACTCTCTAGTTAGTTCTCAATTCATTAAAGATATCGACCATTAACGCTTAAAGCGCAAAATTTAAAATAGCTGAATTTGGAAGCTGCATAGATCTAGATGAGGCTGCTCATTATGGGCAGCCTCACCTGGATGAACACTGCTCATTGTTTATATTTCCATTCGTTTCAATCAAAATCTTGCTGCAAAATCTTATTTAAGTGCTAAAAGTCAAACAGTGAAAAATTTACACGTAGTTTTTTCTGCTAACAGCGGAACAGCGTCAATGGTCTAAAGATGTCACCGACACGTCTAATTAGATTGTAGAGAGACATTTTTATACGCCCGTTTTGAAAAAACGGACGTATTATGTCATTGCACTGTCCGTCCGTCCGTCCATCCGTCCGTCCTTCCGTCCGTCTGTCCGTCCGTAAACATTCTTGTGCGCGCCATAACTCAATTACCATTTGGGATATCTTCATGAAATTTGGTAGGCATATGTATTAGGTTGGGGGAACGTGTCGCGTACAATAATGGTTGCTCCCCCTTCCTTAGTTTCCAAGTTATGCCCTTTGATTATTTTTTTCCCTGCAAGTCTTGTGCGCGCCATAACTAGATAACCGTTCGGGATATCTTCATGAAACTTAATAGCAATGTGTATGGATTCCAACGGTGTGTCGCGTTCAGCAATGACTGCTCTCCCTTTCTTCGTTTTAGAGTTAACCCCTTAATTTGTTCTTATAGGCTATTTTGTGTATATTTATCTTGTACAATATATTGTCAGGGGAGAAAAGTAGAACAAAAAATGGTATATCTAGTATATTTAGGTTATCTCCCTTGTTCCACTTTGACAAGCAACTTATACAACAGTATTTGATGTGTTAAATATTTAAATAGTGTTGAAGTCATTATACCACGGCTTTGAAAAAGTGGGTGGAGGGGGGGGGGGGGCGTATACAGATTTACATCTGTCTGTCCATCCTTCCGTCCGTCCGTCTGTTCTTCCATCTCCTTTTAATCAAATTTTTCATCAAAGATTTCTTCACAACCATACAAGCTAGACTGGTCATATTTGGCATACAGGTTGATGATGATATGTTGTACTGTGGGATTGAGAACCAGCCTTCTCCTGCTTATTCTTCCCTGTATTTTTCTGATTTTCTTTCTTTCCATAAGTTGAATAATGAAATTTTCGTCAAAGATTTCTCCACAACCATGCAAGCTAGTCATATTTGATATGCAGGTTGATGACGACATGTTGTATCGTGGGATCTGGGTGGAGGGGGGGCGTATACAGATTTACATCTGTCTGTCCATCCTTCCGTCCGTCCGTCTGTTCTTCCATCTCCTTTTAATCAAATTTTTCATCAAAGATTTCTTCACAACCATACAAGCTAGACTGGTCATATTTGGCATACAGGTTGATGATGATATGTTGTACTGTGGGATTGAGAACCAGCCTTCTCCTGCTTATTCTTCCCTGTATTTATCTGATTTTCTTTCTTTCCCTACTTTGAATAATGAAATTTTTCGTCAAAGATTTCTCCACAACCAAGCAAGCTAGAGTAGTGATATTTGGTATGCAGGTTGATGAGGATATGTTGTATCATGGGATTGAGAACCAGCCTTCTCCTGCTTATTCTTCCCTGTATTTGTCCAATATTCTTTCTTTCCATACTTTGAATAATGAAATTTTTCGTCAAAGATTTCTCCACAAACTTGCAAGCTAGTCATATTTGGTATGCAGGTTAATGATTACTTACTGTATCATGGGATTGAGAACCAGCCTTCTCCTCTTTTTCTTCTCTGTATTTGTCCGATTTTCTTTCTCTCTTTACTTTGAATAATGTAATTTTTTGTAACAGATTTCACAGCAACCATTCATATTTAGTATACATGGTAACAATGATTTCTCTCTCTCTCTCTCTCTCTCTCTCTCTCTCTCTCTCTCTATGCTTTTTGTTTCGAAAAAAACACCATTTGATTTAAGCAGTTAAGCGGGGGTATAGTCGGATTCGCCAACAGTTCTAGTTAATTACAGAGTGGTTGCCTCTGTTGTCTGCCTGTCTATCCTTTTGTAAACAATCTTGTTCATTCTGTAACTCCTTTAGGACATTGAAACGGGCGTATTTTGCGCCGTTTGCGAAGCCCTTGATTGTTTTGACATATTTAAATATTATTGGAATGTAAACTACGTTACATTTCAATGGTTTACTATAGGGCTTTACAGTAAATACACAAAGAATGTAAATATTATTTTGTAACATGTTATTTCACAGTGCATCTGTCAAACAAACACTTTTGGGGAGGGGCAGTTGGAATGTGTGTGTTGGGGAGTGGGGGCGTAAAATTTAGTGGTGGTACTTTTAATTAGAGGAAATACAAGGTGGCAATATTCGTACAGAAACAATGCTGGTGGCAGAATTTTAAGTCTTGATTAGTAAACATTTCCATAAACTTATTCCGTCTCACCAGTCAGAAAAATTCACTCCTATTATAAGGAATGTCTGATCAGTGTTTTATTAACGTCATTAAGTACAGTATCAGGGGAAGCAACTTTGCCATTCGTATGTTTGTCTCCTTTCTAAATGGGGTCAACTCTGAAAGGTAAGAATTTGCTCCTGTAGGAGCAAATTCTTTCTTTTAAGAGTACACGCCTTGTTGAGAGGCTTTGTTCTCCAAGGAAGCTCTAAAAGGAGTCATGAAAGTTGTTTCCTTCTGTAAATTGAGCCGCGACACGAGAAAACTAACAATGCGGTCGTGCGCTCAGTGCAGACTCAGATCAGCCTGGTCATCCACCCAGTCCGATCAGTCTCTTAGCTAAGAGCTTAAAAGGTAGCTAAGGGTGTAAGCTACCGCCATGCGGACAGCGAAGACTCTGATCAGACTGGGCGGATGCCCAGGCTGATCTGAGTCTGCGCTGGTCGCACAACCACTTTGTTGGTTTTGTCGTGTTGCGGCTCAAAAATAAATTAAAAAAAAAAAAAAAAAAAAAAAAAAAAAAACGTGGCGGTGTACCCATACGCCTTAAGGCTTACTCGTGAAAATAAACATTGACGAAAATATCCTAATATTCGCTCATATTTTCTGATTTGATTACTACCTTATCTTTTCAGCTATATAACGGTGATTTTTTTTATCTCTAGATTGAACCCAAATGTCTAAATTAGTCTTTTGAAATTCAGCCATTATGAGAAGAGGTTTTCCCTTCTAAAGCAATGTAAAAATCTAGATCCGTCTTAAGATTTCTTTAGATTGTTCTGAAAGGGAAACCCCTGTCTTAAAACTGAAGAAATACGGTAAACTGTTATGACGGTAAACTGTTTTGACGGTAAACTGTTTTCAGATGCTTTGTTGAGTATGAAAATTACATCGACATCGGACCCTACCAAGACTTATGAGACAGAGAAACACAGAGTCACTTCTTTATGTGACTTCAAAGGTAAGAGAGAGAGAGAGAGAGAGAGAGAGAGAGAGAGAGAGAGAGAGAGAGAGAGAGAGAGTCATTTCTTTATGTGACTTCAAAGGTAAGAGAGAGAGAGAGAGAGAGGGAGACAGAGAGAGAGACAGAGAGACACAGAGTCACTTCTTTATGTTACTTCAAAGGTAAGAGAGAGAGAGAGAGAGAGAGAGAGAGAGAGACTCAAAATTTTACAGAGTCGTAGAAAATAGACTGAAATGTGATAATATTTAGAAATTAAATGTTTTTGTCGGGTGCCTGTGTATTCGAAATCGCCGCAAAAGCCAGAACATAAGACTTGTGTGCTTCCAGTGCGCTGCCAGTACACTTCTAATACGATCTCGCTACGCTAGCCACGATGCTGCCGCGGTGTAGGTGCGCTTCTGCGATGCTCGAGGCCCGGCTCGACGGATTTCAAGAGCACTTCTACAAAGTGGAAAATCATGTAACTTTCTTCGGTTATTTAGTGCCTATATTCGGACAGAGCGGGTAAGAAAATTGTTAACCATTTCCCTAATGCTCAACGAGTTTTTATGCGGTAAATTGCAAATACCTTGTTTTTATTCGAGGTTCAGCAGCAGCTGACCAACAGCCTTCGAACCAGATGGCTAATATAATAATTCCAGTGGGTATGATCCAGCCGACAATCATACACCTCGTTTTGTTCTTCTTGCTGTAAAGGCTCAACTGAGACTTCCGCTCTGCGTCCTGGAGGACGCGGGTCTAGCTCAGTTTAGAGAGCAGGAACCTGGGGAAAAGGAGTTGGGAAAACCCTCTCTTGCGGTCCAGGCTGGGTGAAAAATCTCCTTGCCAGACCTGGTGTTGATTTCGCCTTCTGCTTTTGACGGAGTTCAATCTTGAATGAAACGTGAGGACTGAGTTATGGAACATTTTGAGCGGGAGCAAATAATGACAACAGACGTGGAAACACGGCGTTTTTTATATACCCGGATCGGCATAAGCGCAGAGGAAACGCAGATAGAGCGCTAAGAGCGCAGCGAAAGCGGCTTTACTGCACTATTCATAAATTATAGAGTCGCAGCGGAAGCGCCAAGAGAGCCACGAAAGCATATAGAGCGCAACGGGAGCACATGTAGCGTAGCAGAAGCTTGGCTGGGCCGGGGACGAATCTCCAAGGCGCCGTCAGCAAGATTCCACTGTGCTGTGCTGCGTTGCTTGCGCAGCTGCCTCATATGGCGTTGGTGCTGCGTTCATAAATTTCGTGCTGCGCTTTTGTTGCGCTTTGTGTCCATGGCGATTCCGCTACGTAAATTTTTAGCAAAGTGAAAACAAGCGCCTCGACATGGCTTCAGATATAGTTTCATTATGACCTAGAAGCTACTAATGCGCTGCTGCAGATTCTTCGACGATTCATGGCGCTTCGTCCAAAATTTTGAAGCGCAGCAGAAGCGCCGTCCAGTGGAATGGGCTTTCACTCCAGGCATAACTACCTGTACATAATATACACTGTTGTTCATTGAGATTGTGTCAATTTGACAAAACTTATACAACCTACTAAAAATGATCACTGCTCAGTCTTAGCGGAGCCCCTTCCTTTACTCGCAGCAAAACTGATACTTTTTACCGCGAAAGTTCTAAAAAATGAGACACCTTATTTAATCATCATAATTGTCAGAAAATTGAATGGTTTGGTTTTTATCATATGACGTTGCTGTTATTCAGTGGATAACGTTGTGTCATAAAAATCGTATGACCACACGTGTAATAACACTTTGACGCGTATCGTCATTTACAACGTCACTGTCAACAATGCGTTTTCTTATTGAAATAACGTTCAGTTTGTAGCATCAAAATCCCATTTTAAAAGGTCATATGATAAACAGAATCTCTCTAGTGGTCATTTCATATGAAATTTATGAAACCCGCCGAAGGCTCGTTTCATAAATTTCATATGAAATGACCATGAGGGTAAGATCCTCTATGTAAAGCATTCTTAAATATGCAGCTGGGATGGCAAACCGTGCAGACTCTGGCCAAACTCCTCCTTGATCTGTGTCTGCACAGTTTACTCAGAAGTATATGTCCCAATACTTAGAATCTTACGGTATTTTCAGACACTGATCTGATGGTATCAAACAATGGAACATTAGAGACCATCACTTCCTCTAATGATGGCACGAAAACTCTTGGCGAGAAGCTGGAAGAATATGGTTTAACCGTTACGGTAATTTTTATTTCATTATCATTAAAACTGTTAAAAGTTGTCTCAGGTGATGGCTCTAAGCAGGAGGAAATATATCGGTTCAAAGGTAGAAATGGTAACTTTATAATAAATTATTAACTTGTCTTTGTCCTTCTGATTTTCTCGCTATTATATACATCAAAGTCAAAGTCAAATTTATTTACTCTCAGGTACACTAAGTATACAGCAAGAGAATCACATAATTACATATTAATCTGAACTAACTATCCAATACAGTGACTAAATAGATGCAATCTTATATTATCAGCATAACTGAATCTGGCCATCACATGATTTGCATAAAATTGCATAAGTTATGCAAATTAGATTCATTATAATCTTGTTTCCTACTCAAAGTTTGTAGTTCACAGCTTTCGAAAGCTAACACATTATAAGAAACAAGAGATCAAATTGTGTTGATCTGTTGCATAATTTGAGCCGCGACACGAGAAAGCCAACAAAGTGGTATGTGCGCCCAGATCAGACTCAGATCAGCCTAGGCATCCACCCAGTCTGGGCAGACTCTTCGCTGTCAGCAAGGATGTAGCTTAGAACCTTAGCTAACATTTGAGCGCACAGCGAAGACTTTGAGCAATTTGGGCGGATGCCCAGGCTGATCTGAGTCTTCGCTGGGCGCACATGCTACTTTGTTGGTTTTCTTGTATCGAGGCTCATTTATAAGTCGATTCGTACAGATGGCAACAACATATATTTAATTTTCATGCAGATGAAATTCTTTGATTATTTTTTATTTTTATTCCCTTCATAACTGATTTAGTTCTTTTTTGTGTTATTTTGTTTTTGTTTTAACAGTTTAACGTAGGAAAAGTTGACGGAACGAGTGACCCGCCACTGCTTGGCAACGACGCCAGCTTTTATATAGCCGCCTTCCTCACAAAGCGCCACGTGCCTCTTCCCGAAGACTGTACCGAGGATAATGTTCCAGAGCTTACGTACCCTGATACCATTCTGTGGTTCAAGAAATTTAAAGGTGAGATATTCTTAAAACGGGCAAAATGCTAGCAGTTGGCTGATGCATTATATTCTTAAAGACTGATACAGTAACCAAAAAGGCACCAAACGTTGAAACAGCGCCGTATTAAGGTTGGTGCATCGTTATATCGACGTAAGTTTACGGTCGTTTAAGGCTTAGTTTAATTGTTGTAGCTTACGAACTAAGCGGCACGCAAACGGGGGGGGGGGGGGGGGGGGGGGGGGGGGGGGGGGGGGGGGGGGGGGAGGAGGGGGGGGGGCATAACGCACTTTCGAATCGCAAAAGCTAAGATCAGCCTGCGCAAACTGAAGCTCTAGCTAGACTGCACTGAGTCGAAAATATTCACAAATACATTAAGCACCATTTTTGCATGATGCGGTTCAATGCACTTGTTACCTTGACTAGCTTGAGAAACAATGCTCTGATGAAGCTATGAGCTTATTGAATATAAGCTTCGTCATAATCTGATAGAAAATATCATATACTTGTTTGTCTCCCCATTCCTTCTTCAAAGTCTTCATTTTAAGCTTTTGTGTTAAATTCAACCTAGTTTGATAGTTTTGTTTCTTTGGTGTATTCATTGCTGTCAAAGGAACTAATTTATCATTACTGCAGCTGGTGTTTGTGCAGTGTGGCGGCCGTAAAACGTCTCCCCGTACAGCATTATAGTTCAGGGGCCGTATTCATAAAACGACTTAAGTGGTTGCTATGCCGTTGCTAAGGCTAAATTTCTTTGAAGGAGATTCCCTACAACTATGAAATTTGGTCTGGAGGAAGTCTTTGAAAGACTGTTCCTCCAGACCAAATTTCATAGTTGTAGGGAATCTCCTTTATAGATATTTAGCCTTAGCAACCGCATAGCAACGACTTAAGTGGCTTTATGAATACGGCCCCTGATTATATATTTTCTAGTCCTTTCTGATCAATGAGTTCGTTTAGTCACTCTGAAAATAGAGCTCTACAAAACATGTTTTTTTTAAATCGATGCAGAGTTTCGTTTAAGCCGTTGCTAGAGGGGTGTGTTAGCACTTGTCCAACATTTTATTTCTCTATATGTACAGACTCATTTAACCAAGTTTGCTTGTATGTTCCTTTCTTCCAGAGATTCTTCCTTCAGAATTTATTTTATACACCTTAAGATTCATGTGGACACAGTCGCCAATAAAGAAGCCGTTTTACAGGCACAGAGAGCAAACTGTACAGATCTTGTACAGTGACCTCGGTTATCACTACCACATGCTGTTGAAAATGCCATGACTGGAACTGACAACTCTCCGATTACATCATTTATAGGGCCAATCGGAGCACGCTCGGCCAATTCCCCGAATTCACGGAATTGGCCGAACGGTGTCCGATTGAGATAGGGTGTGCCAGTGGTTCTATCTAATAATAACCTGTAAAGGCTTTACATTCTGGTCTCATGTTGTGTTATGTATCTAAGCAATGATTAGGCACATTCTGCCTTGCATGAACACATTTTAATCCTTCTACAAACACCACATGAAAAGATAAAATTCTGTCTTTTTAGAGATTTTGCACTTGGATATCTTGGACTTGCCAGCTGAGGTTGCTGTCTCGTTCAACCTATGAAATAATATGAGCCGCGACACGAGAAAACCAACAATGTGGTTGTGCGCCCAGCGCAGACTCAGATCAGCCTGGGCATCCGCCCAGTCCGATCAGACTCGTCGCTAAGCACTTAAAGGGTAGCTAAGGGTCTAAGCTACCTCCATGCGGACAGCGAAGATTCTGATCAGACTGGGCGGATGCCCAGGCTGATCTGAGTCTTTGCTGGGCGCGCAGCCACTTTATTGGTTTTCTCGTATTGCGGCTCATATGTAGTCTGCAAAGCAGTACTTCATCAGTCAGTCTTTAATATGTTGTCGGGTTTTTACAGAGGCCAAAACGACATCAACGTGAATAAGTAAACTCCAAATGTTTGATCAAAGATCAGGGGCCGTATTCATAAAGCCACTTAAGTCGTTGCTATGCGGTTGCTAAGGCTAAATATCTATAAAGGAGATTCCCTACAACTATGAAATTTGGTCTGGAGGAACAGTCTTACAAAGACTGTTCCTCCAGACCAAATTTCATAGTTGTATGGAATCTCCTTCAAAGAAATTTAGCCTTAGCAACAGCATAGCAACCACTTAAGTCGTTTTATGAATACGGCTCCAGTATTACAATTATCTGTTTCAGTGAAGTCTGTCTCTTGCAGCGCCTGCTTCTTTGTTTTGCAGATATAAAGACCATAGGTACTGCCCGCCTTACCACACCTGCAATACTTCTTTTAAAACTATGAAACGGCTTTACTCATGTAGTCCTCGTATAAGGAATATTCAGAGACAAAGAAAATCACTCTTACCATCAATACTTGAAACGTCAAAACAGAAAACAGTTGAATTTGCAAATACCATAGATCCATATGAGGCGGCTCATATTGAGTCACCTCATCTGGTTGTACACGGTTTGCACTTTAGTCTTTGAATTCTCAATATGACACTGCTCGACGAAACAATTGAAATTTTGCAGACGTAAATTTTGTCGTCTGCTTTTTGGCATTTCAATGGTTGCTACTATTCATATCTTTTCAGCTCTCGACGAACTGTCTGGTATAAGTGATGATCTGAAAGAAGTAGATATACTTGCTGAGAACAGATGCGGTAAGTTGAACTAGACAAAAGACAGTATTGACTCAATCATTTTCTTACTCATATAGATTCTAACTCATAAGATTGCCTTGAGTTTTTAATTGCATGAACTAAGACAGCTCCTATTTAACTCAACATATCCTATTGTTATTTAGATAGACTGCGCATGCCCGAAGCAGATGGCTTGCAGGCACAGCCTTCTGGACGAACATTGTTCATGGTTCAATCGTGCCGAGACTTTCACATACTTAGTTACAGGACTGCTTCAGTATTTATTCATTGTTCAAAGCATACATTTGTTTGGTAAAGTCTGGTTTTATTGTCATCTGTTAGGAGAGCATAATCTGGTCATTCTTGTGGATCCGATTTTCACTATCCCTGTCAGAAAGAGATGTAACAACTACATTGTCATACCGTTCATTTTGGAGGGACCAGGCTGTGACAAGACCATTCCTGAAGGTATGTTCTATATTGACAGCATTTGTAATATCTATTTTATCTTCTCATAAAATCTAAAAGAGCAAAGACTTCAAGTCCAGCTTTAAATATACTCATTTCCCCTTTCGCAACCATACCTAAAGGGGCGGCATTATACAGAATTTATTCGGATATAAGACGGACAATATCTCCTAAAATTATGCAAGATCTGTAAGTCAGTCTTGTGTAACTACATGTAAGCGCTATTCAAACACCTTGTCTTACTTACTATCCATCTAGTAAGACTGATTTAGATTTTGGATTGTTTTGGAAGGGAAAAATCCCGTCTTATAACCGAGAAATACGGTGATGTATCTCTGTTGAAAGTATAACAAACTATGTGTTTTCTGAGTAAAAAAATAGCTGTTGAGGGCTTCTTAATGTGATTAAGTACAGAACAGTAGGCATTCGCCATAGGACTGCTGGTTTTATCCATGCCCTAAATCCGACAATGTCTAAAGAAGGGAAGTGTTCGAATAGGTTTCAATCTACTGTAAATCGCTTAATATGTGAACCTTTTACGTTTGCTAATAATCGAAAGTTTACTGGCCTGTTAAAATTAATATCGTGAACATTTAATCTTAGTATACTCATATTCATATTCTATAGTTTTGAGCTAGATAAACCACACTGAAAGGAATTCAGGTCCAATCATTCGAGAAATGCATTATGCAAACTGGCAAACAAATTCATGTCAACTGATTTACTCAACGTATGAAGACAAGTACCAAAAACCGTTTGACTATTCATTCAATCCAATATGTTTATGAAGTTACATGATATATAAGAGTGTTAATAAAAAAAGGTTATTGCATTAGTATGCTGCGTGCTCTCATGGACAGTTGCACGTGACATGGTATGTCACCACGCTACCACTGGAAGACTACGAGCTCATCAGAAATGCTTAAAAACCGTATCACTACCAATTCAGGCCATATCAGTTTTTCATAGTATGTGAATTTACTTTTCAAAGGTACATAATTTAAATTCAATGACATTTGATGCCAGTCAAATAATCAGCTAATATGCCCTAGAACTACATATTTATTTTTAACTTAAAGAAAGATTTCAGAGCCTGAAGTTTGAAATGTAAATGGTGTTTTATTTCTGGGATTCAGTATATTTCAAATAGAAAGGTTTGATTTATACTTCTTTTTTTTTCTCAAGAACCTCGATGTGCCGTTATCGCTAATCCTTTCGACAATGGTCGTGAGACTGCCCTGACGTATCATCATCACCAAAACCGTGATATAGGTGGATCTGAAAAACCGGATAACAAAATGTTTAAATTTGATGTAAGTAAAAATATAATATTATGAAACTGACTCGAAATGAGTCCAAAGATTCCAAAGGACCAGAGAATATATAATCTGCACTATGATGAAGTATGGGGAGGCCTTTTACGGCTGCCATGGTTGGATATTTGCAAAGACTGACAACTAGTGAGAAATCCACACAGACATTTAAGCTCGCCTGTATGAAAGTGCAGGGGGCTATCGTTGTCACTCTGACGTGGGCGTGGGTGTTGACGTGGGCATGGGCGTTGGTGTCACACTTTAAAGTTTTACGTCAAAGTTTTTTTAAAGTTTCAAAACTCAACAACCACTGGCCAGCACCTTTTGATATGTGGAATATAATCATATCATAGCATATTCTCCTATTCTGTAACATCGTACCCCTGGGTGAGGTCTTGGGGTGGGGCGTAGAGGCCAAAATATAGGTCACACTCACTTTAAGGTTTTACGACAAAGTTTTTTAAACATTCATATGTCAGCAACCACTAGAAAGAACCCTTCCATATTTCGAACATAATCATACCATAGCACCTTTCATTACATAACACTATACCTCAGGGTCGGACCGTGGGGTGGGGCTAGAGGTAAAAAATTATGTCACACTCACTTAAAAGTTTTGCGACAACGTTTTGCAAACATTCATATCTCAGCAACCACTGGCACGAAGCCTTCCATATTTGGGACATAATTATATCTTAGCATAATCTTTCATTACATAACACTATATTTCAGGGTCAGACCCTTGGTGGGGCTTAGGGTTCAAAAAAGAGGTCACACTCACTTTAAAGTTTTCAGTTAAATATATCTCCTTTTCTCATGGTTGGATTCTTTTGATATTTTCACTGTAGTTAGATATTGATTAAAAGTTTTACAGAGTACCACCCCAACCCCACTCGGTGACCCTGAGGTCAAGGTCATGGACTTAGAAATTTGGGGTTTAGTTAAAGTATTTTGATAGCATACTGTTCCATAGTGCTTGGGATGGATTTTATTTATACTTGAACTGATCTTACATATTGGCTTGAGTTTTCGCAAAATGCTATCCCCACCCCACTGGGTGACTCTTAAGCCAAGGTCATTGATTTTGTAAATATGTTGACAATACTTGGACATGCTTGCATGAATTTTTTGTATTACAAGCCATACCCACAAATGCCTGTGAGATGGGCAAGCACCAGTTCAGGCTAGCTATGCTGTCAGGCGACAGCTCTTGTCTGTATATCTGCATGCAAGAGAGGAGGAAAGTCTGGTTCCACATGGATTCCATAATGCCTTCCAGCTAAGAGGCCTGGGCCCAGTTGTTCAAAGCTAACGACATCGTTCGTAACGTTTTGTTAAAATTTCAAACTTCAATATCTCAAATATGCCAATATTTTTGTTGAAAAAATGTGAGAAGCTTTTGTATTGCAAAAGCTTCTCATATTTTTTTCAGCAAAATATATCAGTGTTTTTGGTTACAAAGTCATAAAACACTTATCAAGTTGACCTCTTAACGATCTCGTTAGGCTAACGATGCTTTGAACAACTGAGCCCTGGAAATTACCTTTCATGCTTTTTGCTACATGCTTGACTCAAGGATGGTAGCTCAAAGGTTGTTATACCTGCGCAATGCTTGTGGTAAATGGTGACCTTGCTTGAACTCAACCCATGCAAAAACTACATGGGCCGGACCTCCTGCAATCAGTTAAGACAAGAGCTAAGTATGCGGCCATTAGTACAAAAGAAAGCCGAACATGGCTGCCTTACCCGAATGTCTTGGGGTAGATTGGACCACGCTAGAGATGATGACTGTCAAGCTAAGGCTGATTCTCTTGGAATAAGCTGTACTGATTGGTTGATATTGTATCATATGATAAAAAGAAAACCCGCCATGACGTGTTACCAAACAAGCAAATCCAGTGTGATCCGTTCTTGCTGTATCATGTTTTTTACTATTTAGTAATAAGCTCTCCATTTAGAGGGCTCAGCGCATGATCATACTAAGTCACTATTTTTCACAAAATCACTTTCTTGCAGCTTTGAAAACTTGATGGTCAACTATACTTTCTGTGAAAATATTAACATTTATAGGTTTTTATTTGCAAAAAGTTTTTTTTTTTATTCCTAATTTGAAAACAATCTAAGTGTCAGATGAGCTTAATCATTAGTGCAAGACATGTCTAACTACAACGAGATGATTTTCATTTTAGAGGGTCTGCTATGTATAAGTGGCTGAGGCTTTCAGTTTTACAGTAATTTAGCTATATATGAAATTCTATTCTATTCCATCCCATAACCTATCAAGGTTGTACACCACAGATGACTTCGAAACACCTCTTCTTCTGTCTACCTCTTCTTCTTTTTCCTTTCACTTTGCCCTGTAGAATCGTCTTCGCTAAACCAGAAGACCAAACCACCTTAGTTTCCGTTTCTTGACCAGGGTCAGGAGTTCATCATATTCTTCAATGGCTGCTTTGATCTTTTTGCGAACATCCGGATTGGTTATGTGGTCCTTGTACGAGATGTTCAGTAACCTTTGGTGGCATCTCATCTCAAAGACCTGCGGTCTTTTCTATAACTCTGCTGTCAAGGTCCACGATTAACAGGCATACAGAAATATGGAAAAGACAAGGGAGTGCGCCCAGCGCAGACTCAGATCAGCCTGGGCATCCGCCCAGTCTGATCAGAGTCTTCGCTGTCCGCATGAAGGAAGCTGAGACCCTAAGTTATCCTTTAAGCGCTTAGTGAAGAGTCTGATCAGACTTGCTGGATGCCCAGGCTGATCTGAGTCTGCACTGGGCGCACAACCACAGTGTTGGTTTTTTCGTGTCGCGGCTCATTAATAAAGGCTGTACATAGCTCGACTACAAGGGTTCAAAGAGTCGTTTCAGTCTCCACTGTTTGCAAATAGGGTCAAGTCAGCTAAATTCGGACAGCAGGTAAATTCGGACAGTGACATAGTTTCCTTTATATGTCTGTTGTTTGGAATTAAAACAAAAATAACTGGGCAAACAGTGAAAATCCTGATGAGACGGCTCATTATGGGCCGTCTCATCTGGATTTTAACTGTTTGCAATGGTATGTCCTAATTTACCGGCTGTCCGAATTTACCTGCCTTGACCCTACGTTAAGCCGCACTTTTTTTGCGTAACACGGCTTTATCTATTTTCAGTCACAGAATTTCGGAACATGGAAACAGGAGATGTCACATGAAACTGACTACCTAAAACAGCTGGGTTTCAGGGCTAATAATATGGGGTATGGCCGCCTGAAACTACTCGAACTCGATATTCGCTCTAGAATAGACCAGGGCGATCTTAGCTGCGAACAAACTGAAGAAGGTACGAGTTTGGATGGTTTCAGCATATTTTGGTGATTTAGTGTTCTTATAATGAAGTTATAGAAGATTTGGCTGCTATACTAGTGGTCTGGGTTCGATTTCTGCAATGATTCTTGGTAGCTAAGTGGACTAAGTGCTGATATGGCGGTCCCGGAGTCAATTCTTGCTGATGGCGGATTTTTAACCGTAAACATGGTCCACTGCACATAGCTTTCATTAACTACTTCCCGTTGTCCGGATATTCTAAAATACTGTTGAAAAGGACTGAAAAGGACTGAAAATTGCAAGACATTCATGCATTCATCTTTTGCTACCTTACATTTGAACTTCAAAAAGCTATTATGTGGGCCATGGTACAAAAGTATGCCTCACAACCTGTATAAACACTGGGGATTCCGATCAAACTGCAAATGCATGCCGTGTTATCATTTTTTTTGTTGTGCCACCTAATTAGAAGCATTGGCTGTCAAGTTTGCGATATTATGTCGCTCTTCCGGAATGTATTATCGGCTGAAACTTGGTACAAACATAAAGCATCATCAGACAATATGCAGAGAACAAGAACCGTAGCTACATCGCTACATTTTTTACCGAATAATGCCATTTTGTGATTATACCAGAAACTCGTTAGTGATGGGGTATTATGTTTTCACGTTGGCCGTCTGTGTGTCCGTCAATCTGGGCGGTGTACTTACGTCCGTTCGCACTTCGTTTCCGTTTGATAACTGAAGTACAGTGAACTCGACAGTATCGGATCATTGACAGTATCGGATCACTCATAAGTTATTACCCATTTTTCTCTCAAATGAAGCAAATATTTTTTTACCATTATATTACAGTCATCAAGTTAGACCAATGACAAAGTGCAGGGTGAAAAATTCGATCGAAATGTGCGGCTGTGAAACAAATCAGAGTTGTTGAAAAGCTTGGCCCCTCTTCAGCGGCGCTTGCATATCTTCTGTTGCTCGTTTCCCCAAGTCTAGATTTCGGTTATTTAAACTATTTCATCATTAGAAGATTGAAACCAATTCTTGTTTCTAATGTGCCCTGGTATCCCTAAAATTGCAGGCGGTCATTATTTTTGTGACATCCCAGTACTTGATGGAACTAAAGACTTGAAAAGTGGGGCACTGATGTGCGGCAGTAACGGATCATCATATAATATGAGATGAAATACAGACATCAACTTGAAAAAAACTATGTTGGATGCATGGTCTGATGCTGAAAGCAAGCCACACATCAATTCACACAATGTGCATCAATTAGCTGAGTGGCTGCTGTATCTGCTTTCAAAGAAGATCAGTAAAAATAAGACAACATCCTTTTTGTAAAATATCCCCCATCCCATGCCCTACATACTAGCGTGTGATAATGAATGCATAGCACAACTAAACTTCTGCTAATCATTCTGAAGAAACATTTGAGATTGGCTTCATGTATGTGAATTCATCAATGACTGGCTTTCGTCAGACTGTCAGATGGACATTTTTACACTGTGTAGACTCAGATAAATGCCGCAGAACTCGCTGAATGACCATGTAGTGTTTATACTCTGTTTGCATTGAAATACCAATGTTAAGGCGGAAAATCACCGTAAATAAATTGATCTTAATTAGACGCTACGGTCTTAACAGGGTGTACACTTTGCAAAGGCAGATTGTATAATGGTCTTTCCTGTTTGACTAGTTCGTTCATGGAGCGCAGGGAATTACTGAGTTAAGAATTTTTGGCATGCTTGTACATTTGCACACATTCAACTGTTATTTAACAGACATGACCGTTGCTGGTGAAGGACCACGTGGAAAATATCGTTGAAAGGCCGTAAATGTTTTCTCTTAGAGTTTAATAGGTCCTACTGTTTATGTAGCCAAATTATTGAAGCTAAGAAGGTTGACAGAATGCCTCAGAAGAACTCTTCTATAAATTATATCATATAATCCGATACTGTCGCACCTGATTCGTTACTGTCGTAAGACCCTCCTGTAAGTCTGGCTAGGTTATCTGCCCTTAAAGGAATAAATTTCGTAAATATTTTGACATGGATAATTAGAAGGGATATTTTGCAATTGTTATGTGTCATAACATACATAATTTTAGCGTTCATATACAATAGAACAGGAGCTTTATCGAACTTGATCCGATACTGTCGAGTCCACTGTATTTATTAACGGTTTAAAAACGAACATCTTGTTTTAAGCAGCGTTTCATTCATCTAGTGAATACATCTATTTGACAATCCTTAATGCATGATATACTAGTATATACCATTTCTTAATTGCTTACTCATTACTCAGCACTATGTGCCTCAAATACAAGAAATCCATGTTATAACGTAGATTTCGTGTACTTTAGCTACAAAAGTGTGATCCATAAATTTTGACTAAAATCATATCCTATATCATGTAGGAAAAAAGATATGTACTATGTAGAAACACAGGATATAGTTATGTGTCATCAGCCGTCTATAATGGAACAATATTGTCACTTAAACATGGTAGCATGCTACTGAAAATGGGTTCTCACATTTGCTAGATAAAGTGGAAAGGTAAAATAACAGTTGGTAATATTAGACTACGAGACATCAAATTTAGGCACTTGATTGTCATACTTCGAGAACAGACGTGTAATTCAGCTCTGAACATTTACGAGGGGCGTTCGGAAAAGTTTGCAAATGACGTAATTTCTTGGTAACCACCATAAAGACAGAAATTCTGATAGCTAAAACAAATAAAGTTATGATATATCTAGAAAAGTCTGCAAACACGGTATATTTTTTGTAAAGGTCTCATTTTTAACTTCGTTGATAGAGGTATACCCTAAATGAACTCCGGAATTTTGCTGTAGTAGGTCGTAATTATGTCCCCCCACCAAAGGTGAGGGGGGACATATTGTTTTCAGTGCGGATCCCGGGCGTCGGCGTCAGCGTCGGCGTGACAGTTTCTTGCGTGCGCAATATCTCTTGAACCAATGGATAGAATTTCACCAAACTTGCATGGATACATCATTGGGACCAGTTTAAGAGCTGATTAGATTTTGGTGAACTTGACCTCATTTTCAAGGTCACTGGAGGACTAAGATGACAATTTCATGTACCCACTTTGCGTGCGCGATATCTCTTGAACCAATAAATGGAATTTCATTAAACTTGCATGGATATATCACACGGCTGGTAATGTCGTAAGGGGCGATCAAAAGTTATGCATATTAATTAGCACTCTCCCTAAGAATCAGGCAGATGGTGGTAAGTGACTAGTCACAGAAATTGTTAATTTTACTTCTATTTTATCAGACTTCATGAAAAACTTGCACAGCACGAAGCATTCCCTTATTCTGGCAGTGGTTGCCATGGAAACGGGATTTAAAGATTTCGTGAAGACGGGACAAAATTTCTCCAAGAGAAAATTGAAAATTGGCATTTTTCAGATTGATTGTTGAGATATGAATATTGTTCATATTGATCTTTTATTCCTCCCATTAAAAGAACACCTTAAGCACTTTTTATGCAACACAGAAAAAACATCGTATCACATTCACATTATGTTGCTTAGCAACATAAGTGTCACCATAGAAACACATTTTATACATGGTCAAAATTGGCCATTTGCAAAGCTAAATATCCGCTAACAGCGAAGGTGTGCAGAAACAATTCATACAAGGTCCAGCTAACCAACATCTGTTTTACTGATATAGAAAATAAAAAGTTTTACAATGTTTCAAATTGATGTTACCATGGCAACAGAAACATCGAACCGTCGATGAATTTGCCTAAAAACATCATTTTCAAATCAAAGTATCTACCTTCAGCAAAGGTGTATACTAACAATCCATACAAATTATAGATAATCCATATCTGGTCTTCTAGTGCTAAAGTCAAAAAGTAATACTTTGTTCCAAATTTACGTTACCATGGCAACCAAAATGTCAAACTGTAAGCAACTTACATAAAAATAGCATTTTAAAATTACATTATTTCTCTTCAGCAGATGTGTATATCAGCAAATTCTACAGAATAAAAAAAACACACATTTGCTTTTCTCATATTGGAAATAAAAAGTCTTACAATGTTCATAATTTACGTTACCATGGCATCAGAAACATCAAACCATCAGTGAATTTACCTAAAATACCATTTTCAAAAAAAGTTATCTACCTTCAGCAAAGGTGCATTTTGACACTTCATACAAATTCTAGATAACAAAAAAATGTTTCTACCAAGGCAAAAAAACAACAAGTATAATTTTTTTTCAAATTTACGTTACCATGACAACCGAAATGTCAAACTGTAGCAATTGTACATAAAAACAGCATTTTTAAAGTTCATTATTTCTCCTCAGCAAAAGTGTATACGAGAAATTCCCACAGAATCTTAGTAACACACATTTGAATTTTATATATTGAAACTATTTTTTTTTACGATTTTTGTAATTTACGTTACCATGGCAACAGAAACATCCAACATCAGTAAATTTGTCTAAAAATTTCATTTTCAAAGCAAATTATCTATTTTCAGCAAATGTGGGTACAAACTATTCATACAAATTCAAGATATTCCATATCTGTTTTACCAATGCTACAAACAAAAAAAGTAATAATGTGTTACAAACTGACATTACCATGGCAACCAACATGTCAAAATGTCCGCAGCCATACATAAAAAACAGCATATCTAAATTGTATTATTTCTCTTCAGTGACAGTGTATATAAGCGTTTACTAGAGAATCTAGAAATCACACATCTTATTTTCTCATATTGAAAATTAAAAGTATTACAATTTTCCTAATTTACGTTACCATAGCAACAGAAACATCGAACTATCAGTGAATTAAGCTAAATAACATTATTTTCAATACAAATCAGCTACCGTCAGCAAAGGTGCATACTAAATAATCATACAAATTCTAGATATTCCATATCTGGTGTTCCAATGCAAAAAAAAAAAACAAGTTATACTATGTTACAATTTGACGTTACCACAGCAATCCGAGGGGGTGGTTGGGTGGTGCAAAGGTGCTGCGAGTAACTTCCTGTACCGGGGCGTCCTACTTATTTGACTCGGAGTAGGGCAAGGGCTTACTGTGCTTGCAGTAGGTGCGGGTGGGGGTTGTTTGGACGTTTTTTCTCTCGTCTATCATTTCTTTCTTCTTTCTCTCTCTCTTTTGGAGGCGGCCCGATATAGACTGAAATACTGTCTCAAAGGAACGTTAAACCCAAAACAACCAACCAACCAACAGCAATCCGAATGTCAAGCTATCAGCAATCGTACATTTTACCAGCATTTTGAGTTTTTTATTTCTCTTCAGCAAAGATGTATATGAGCAATTCTTACAGAATCGAAATAACACACATTTGATTTTAACATACTGAAAATAAAAAGGTTTTACAATGTTTCAAATTGATGTTACCATGACAACAGAAACATTGAACCATCAGTGAATTTACCTAAAAGTTTCATTTTCAAAGCCAATCAGCTACCCTACCTTCAGCAAAGGTGCATACTAACAATTCATACATACAAATTCTAGATAACACATAGCTGATCTACCAATGCTAAAAACAAAAAGTAATACTATGATACAATTGATGTTACCATGGCAACCTAAAAGTCAAACTGTCATCTATCATATATAAAAACAGTATATCATTGATCTTCAGCAAAGGTGTATATAGGCTATTACTGCAGAATCCAAATACATTCATTTTCTTTTAACATTATAAAAATAAAGTTTACAATTGTTCCTAATTAACGTTACCATGGCAACCAAAGCATCGAAATGTCAGGGAATTTACCTAAAACACCATTTAATTTGATGAAGGTAGACAATTTGCTTTGAAAATGTTTTTTTAGGTCAATTCACCTATAGGTTGATGTTTAGTGCCATAGTAAAGTAAATTTGGAATATTGTATTACCTTTTATTTTTTGGTATTGGGAACACATTATATGATTTAATTAGAATTTTCGGGAATTACTAATATACAAATATTATATAAGTACTTGCGATAAAACTGTGAAAATATTCATGGCATCACCAAAATATATTGTACCGTATGTTTTATGTTATTGGCCGGAGGCCTTTATTGAAGAATAAATTTGCTAAGGAGAAACACTGTTCTTTAAACAATATGCTGTTTTAATGAAAAGATGGTGATAGTTTGACATTTTGGTTGCTATGGTAAAACTTTTTATGTTTGATGTTGGTAAAAGAAATGTTTGTTATTCAAACTTAATAAGAACTTCATATGCACCTTCTGAAGAGACATGATATGCTTCAAATATGCTGTTTCATGCAAGATTGGTGACATGTTGCCATTTGGGTTGCCATGGTAACGTAAATTTGGAATATTCCATAACTTCTTATTT
Organism: Ctena decussata; assembly: GCA_963989385.1. Taxonomy (NCBI): domain Eukaryota; kingdom Metazoa; phylum Mollusca; class Bivalvia; order Lucinida; family Lucinidae; genus Ctena; species Ctena decussata. The sequence goes on along the minus strand of OZ022501.1, from coordinate 883,948 downwards.
TTGGTATGGAGGAAAATGTATGTTATCTACACTTTTTAGGTATAGCTAATATATATTATTGATGAAAAGAAAAAAAGTGCTTTGAAGTTTTGTTTTTGTGTAACCTTGGTGACAGTTTGCTATTTGGGTTGCTGTGGTAATGTAAAGTCGGAAAATTCTATGACTTAAAGTTTCTTTGTATGGATAAAAAGAACTGCGTGTTATTTAAATTTTATTAGAACCGCTCATCAGTTAACCTCTTCTACAAAGAATTAAGGTGTTTTGAAAATGCTGTTTTATACAAGGTTAAAGACAGTTTAACGTATGGGTTGCCATGATTATGAAAAGTTAGTACATTGCATAACTTTTTATTATTAATCTGAATGAAAAATATGTGTTACTTAAACTTTAAAGGATTTCGCCATCAAAGACACATTTGCTGAAGAGATATGATATGTTTTATATATGCTGTTTTTATACAAAATTGGTAATAAGTTGACATTTTGGTTGCTATGGTAACGTAAATTTGGAACATAACGTGTTTTTTTTTGTTTTTTAGCTCACCTTAGCCGAAGGCTCACAGGTGAGCTTATAGTATAGGCAGGCATCCGTCGTCCGTCGTCCTTCGTCCGTCCGTCGTCCGTCCGTCAACATTTTCAAACGGCATCTCCTCTGAAACTACAAGGCCCATTGTTACCATATTTCATATATGGCATCTATAGGCAAAGGGAACCAATAATACTGATTTTTGTCCAAATGGCTTCTGAACACTGGTTGCTATGACAACTTAAAGTTTCCATTGGCTTGTATGGGGAAAATGGAAAATTTGCATTTATTGCTATGTCACAGCAGATAATTTGGCTGGTTGCCATGGCAACCGAAAGGTTAAAATTAGAAAATATATTCAAAAATAATCTCCTCAGAAACAATGCAACCAATAAAGCTCAAACTTCACAGAAAGGTTTTTAGTACTAGCTTCTATAAAAGTTCTGTTTTTCTTGGCAATTGCTCTAGCAGTTTGGTTGCTATGGGAACTTAAAGTTACCATTGACTTTAAATGGCAAAATAGAAAATGTGCATTTATTGCTTTGCCACTACAGATATTTTGACAAAACTTTCATAGAAATGTACCTTGAGTAGTCTTTAACCAGTCATGTTAAATTTATGCAAATTGCGCTATTTGGCTGGTTGCCATTGCAAGCGAATAGTTAAAAATAGAAAAATATTAAAAAATCATCTCCACAGAAACTGTGAGGCCAATAAAGCTCAAACTTCACAGAAAGAACCTCAGTACTAGCCTCTATAGAATTACTGTTTTTCATGGCTATTACTCCAACAGTTTGGTTGCTATGGTTACTAAGAGTTTCCATTGACTTATTATGGGGAAAATGGAAATTGGCAATTTTTGCTGTCTCACTGCATTTATTTAGATTTTCTTTCTACAGAAATGTTTCTTGAATAGTCCTCTAGGTTTCATGTGAATTTTTTCCAAATCGCTGAATTTGATTGGTTGCCATGGCAAAATATAGGGTAAATTTTCAACAAAAAAAAGAAGAAGAAATGAAAAATCTTCTGCTCAGAAGCCATATTGGGGATGTAGCTGATATTGTGCAAACATGTTGATGTCAGAAGCCTCTACATGACTTTTGTTTTTTCTTCCAACCCCATAAGAACTTTGGTTGCTATAGCAACTTATAGTTTCCATTGAATTATAATGGGAAAAGTAAAGCCATGAGAAAGATGAAGCTGATACTTTGCATACATATTAATAACATTAGCCTCTACCTAAAGTATGTTTCATATTATCATTGCCCATGTGAACTGGTTGCTGTGGCAACTTAAAGTTTCCATAGACTTACAATGGGGAAAGTGGACATTTGGTATTTATTTCTGTGCTACTGCAGATATTTTGACAAAAGCTTTACAGAAATGTTCCTAGAGTAGTCCTCTATCAGCCATGTGAATTTTGCCCAAAGACCTGAATTTGATTGATTGCCATTGCAACTGAAAATCCAAATTTTCATTTGTTTGCCTTTTTTTTTGCCAAAGATCTTCTTCTCAGAAGCCATTAAGGGAGGGGTGGGGCGGATAAAGCTTATGTTTTGCATAAATGTTTGTGATATTATCCTCTACATAAATGGTGTGTTTTATTGCTGTTGTGCATGTTGTTTTGTTGCTGTGGCAACTTAGTTTTTCCAACATAACCTCAATGCTCAGGTGAGCGATATAGGGCCATTGGCCCTCTGGGTTTTTTTGTTAAGGGAAGAAGAAACGTTTGTTATTTAAATTTTATTGCAAAATCATAGTTACACCTTTCCCGAAGAGAAAACTATGCTTCAATTATGCTCCTTTTATGTTACATTGGTAAAAGTTTGACATTTTGGTTGCTATGGCAACGTAAATTTGAGACAATGTATAACTTTTTATTTTTGATCTGGGACAAAGAAATGTTTGTTATTTAAACTACATGAGAAATTAATATATACTCCTTTCGCTGAAGAGAAAAAGGATGCTTTAAATATGCTGTTTTATGCAAAAATTTGTGACAGTTTGCTTTTTGGCTCGCCATGGTAACGTAAATTTGCAACAGTCCATAACCTCTATTTTCTGGTATGTGTAAGAAATGTGTATGATTTAAACTGAATAGGAATTGCAAATAAACACTTTAATGAACAGAAATAATGTGCTTTTTAAATATCGTATTTATGCAATGATGAAGACAGTTGATATTTGGGTTACCATGGTAACGAAACTTTCGAGCATTGTATGACTCTTTGTTTGTAATATTGGTAAATCAAATGTAAGTTATTTGAAATTTATATTTATTGTTTATATGATCCTTAACTGGAGGCAGATAATTTGCTATGAAAATGGATTTTAAGGTAAATTCACTGACGTTTCGATGATTTTGTTGCCATGGTAACGTATATTATAAAAATTGTAAAACTTTTTATTTTTGATATTGGCAAATCAAATTTAGTTCATTTGGACCTTGTATGAATTGCTCACACGCACCTTTGCTGTTAGCTGATTATTTGTTTTGAAATTTGTCAATTTTGATAGTGTTGAAATGTGTATCTATGTTGACACTTTTGTTGCTTAGCAACACAGTGCAAAGATATGTCATTTTTGCTCTGTGGATAAGAAATGCTCAAGCAGTTCATTTGAGGAGAGGAGGGAGAAAAAACTATAAAACGTATTCATAGCACAACAGTCAAGCTGAAAAGTTTTAATTTTCAGTGTTCTCATTTAGAATTCTTGTCCAATCTTCACGAAACTTTTAAATCGAGTTTCCATGGCAACCACTGACAGAAACAGGAAATGCTGTGTGCTGTCAAAGTCTTTCACAGAGTCTGATGAAATGGAGGTAAAAGTAACAATTTCTGTGATCAGTCACTTATCACCATCTGCTTGAGACTTAGGAAATGTGCTAATTAAAAGGAAGTGATTTTTAATGATAGTGCCGTCATTTAAGTTACCAAGGAAACCAAATTAAGAGATAGAACAAAAAAGTATTGTGTTCTTCTAAACAAGTAAGCATTGAAGTTTGATCAAACATGTCAAATAATTTACATAAGTATTGGTTTATTGGAGATTTTCTTCTACAAATTATGACATTTTTTCAATTCTAATGAATAGGGACCACTTTCGTCTCCATGGAAACCAGGAAAATGCAACATTGTAAAACTTTTTATTTTTTCATTACTTATAAAAGACCCTAGTAAATGCATTATATACAAACTCCTTGCATCCTAGCTTTTCTGTTGCGAGATTTTCTCCTACAAATTATGACATTTTTTCAATTTTAATGAACAGGGACCACTTTTGTTGCTATGGAAACCAGGAAAATGCAACATTGTAAAACTTTTTATTTTTTCGTTACCAACGCAAGACCCTAGTGTATGCATCATATACTCACTCCTTGCATCCTAGCTTTGCTGTTGCGAGATAATTGAGACTGAAATTCCTCGTTTTCAGCCAGCGGAAAACTTGCTTGACACTGTCCCTGTTGGTTACCATAGAAACACATTCTGTGTGTTTGTAATTACCTATTGATGTATTCTAATAAAAGCTCGAACATGACTTAATTTTGTCAAATAGATTTATTTATATGACTATATGAAATAGATCTGATTTATACTCTTCAAAAAGTATATTTTTTCATGTTCCAAAAATAAGAAATACTGCTTCTGGAGGCAAAAACTTCTATCGACCGTTGCCATGGCAACGATGTGATTATCACACTTCCCCTTTGGCTTCGGGACTTTTTTGACATAAAGAAACAAATGCACTGATTATTTTTGGTATTCTGAAAAAGTCGCTTATCACCTTTTCTATAGGACCTGCCTGATTCTTAGGGAGAGTGCTAATTAAATCCTTACGAGAGTTTCCGGACATGAGCAACGGGAGCGAACAACAAACAACAAACATGTCACGTAGGCGAATTTATCATTTATTATGATGCTCTCAGGTAAATATTCCAAAATCGGACAATGCTATTCCCAACAATTAGCATTTTTGCGCAATCGAAAGAGGTCACAGAGGTTTATAACAAAAGAGTGTGTCTAAAAATCCAGTTCTCCTGGATAAGGGGGGTTGTTGATTTATCTGTTTTGACCTTGAAAACGCGTGTTTTAGGCGTAAATTTATATGTTTAGTGAGACAAAAATACTAACCACGAATTTTTTTATGTCTTAATAGAAAGTCATTAAAATTCGGTTTATAAAGGTTGATATTTTAAAAAATAGGAAAAAAATATGATTTACGAGATCGACTCTCCCTTACGGGTCGGTTACCCCTTACGGGTCAATTTGGTTTATGTTCTGATTATCCAATAACCAACGGAATACCCTTAAAGTCTCTGTTGATGGGTCTTGGTAAAACGCTCGAGCATCATTCAAACTCCAAAGACACTTGAAATCATCCCATTTTACAAGCATTCATGCACTACCTAGTCACTTGTAACCATGGCCCTCCAAGTCCCAGTGAGTAACAGTGTTTTTGATCCCTGCTAAAAGACCAGCACTGTGGGGACATTCAGTTGTTATATGACGCCCCCCCCCCCCCCCCCCCCGCATTATGTTATATTGTCATTGCACTGCCATGTTTACCTATATATATATGAAACCTATGGTATTTCCTCTGCACTGCTCTATCCCCCGCCCTGCTCCTGGTCAGGTTACAAATGCCTAGTGCAATAGCTCGAAATAACATAATTTTGGGACTATTTAAAACAGAGACAGCATTGTTGCTCGCAACCGGTTCAAAACTGGTACGAGAATCACCCTGTGGCTGTTGAGGTGATATACATCGATAGCTGTATTTCCATGGCTTGGAAATTAGAAACACAGTAAATAGCCAACCACTATTTTTGGAATTTGTGATGGCGAAACTTTTTGATTATTGTTTAACGCCCCGGTAAACAATTTTTCAGTTGTGTTGGGACGGAGCCACCTCTTCCTGGGTATTACCAGTACTTTTGGGGGAAAATGTCTCTTGTTCAAGGATACAACACACTCGGGAGAGGATCGAACCCCTGACCTCCCGGTCCATAGCAAAACGGATTTTGACAGAGAATTACAGCTTTTGACTGAGCTATAATTATAATGAGAATAGTTTTTAGATATCTACTGAGACTGTAAGGCTGTCTATAGCCTCGTTTGACATCAGTTTTTTTTGTTTCTAATTTTTGACCCAAAGGTATTGCAATAATTCGTCTCGTAATGGGCAATCGTCTCGATAGGGGCATCCGATGTCGTAAGGGGTAATAGTTACCAAAAGCTCGTCGCGGTAACAATGTGGCACCAAAAAGTTAACGCTGGTTGATTTTGCTTGAAAGATAGTGTGGAAAGAATACAATAACTTACAACCATAAAGCAGTTTAGACCATTTGTTGTAAAGAAAACCTGTGAAAACAACCACGAAAACTGATTACACGGCTACACCATATATGCGAGAACCTAGATTACACGTCAGCTATTGACTGTCAGACGTCTGATTCTTTCGTTTCTTGTGCAGAAATGATTATTGTTGGGAATCACATTCTCCTTTTGCCTATATTGTGTTGCGAAGCAGTAAAGACAGATAAAATATTGGTACTTACGTAGCGGTTGCCATAGTAGCTCGCTCCCGTTGCTCATGTCCGGAAACTCTCGCAAGGATTTAATATGCATAACTTTTGATCGCCCCTTACGACATTACCAGCCGTGTATCATTGGGACAAGTTTAAGAGCTGATTAGATTTTGGTGACCTTGACCTTATTTTCAAGGTCACTGGAGGACTTAGATGGGAATTTCTTGTACCTACTATATCTCCTGTACCAATGGATGGAATTTCATCAAACTTGCATGGATACATTATTGGGACAAGTTTAAGAGCTGATTAGATTTTGGTGACCTTGACCTTATTTTCAAGGTCACTGGAGGACTTGGATGAGAATTTCTTGTACCCACTATATCTCCTGAACCAATGGATGGATTCATCAAACTTGCATGGGTACATCATTTGGACATGTTTAAAAGCTGATTAGATTTTGATGTCCTTGACCTCATTTTCAAGGTCACTGGAGGACTGAGATTACAATTTCCTATTACCACAATATCTCATGAGCCAATGGATGGAATTTCACCAAACTTGCTTGGATACATCACTGGGACTAGCTTAAGAGTTGATTAGATTTCGGTGACCTTGACTTCATTTTCAAGGTCACTGGATGACCTATATTGCAATTTCTTGTACCCATAATATCTCGTGAACCAATAGATGGAATTTCTCCAAGCTTGCATGAATACATCACTTGGACTAGCTTAAGAGCTGATCAGATTCTGGTGACCTTGACCTCATTTTCAAGGCCACAGGAGGACTTAGATATGTGAAAATTTCACTGAAGTTGATATATCTCATTAGCCTTTGGCTTGGTTTCCACTTTACTTTCATAGATATACGTTTGGGACAATCTCAAGAGTTTCCTATGTTTTGATTACCTTGACCCCATTCTCAAGGTCAAAAGCTAACTTAAAAATGCTTTTTTTTTCTGTTAAAAATTAGTTATATCTTGATCTAATTGGCAGATATTCATCAGACTTGCAGGAATATATTGTTGTGACAGGTTTAAGACATGTTTAGAATTTGGTGACCTTGACACATTTTTCAAGGACATATATGTAAGATATCTTTAGAAGAACCAGTGGATGGATTTTCTCCAAACTTGTCTAGATATTTTACTTGTACAGGCTTTATATTCATTATAGGGGATGGGAAATGGGCTGGTGGGGGACATCAGTTTTTCTATGAAAAACATTTCTAGTTCATATATGAGCAATCTTGGATTCTCTTTACCTTTGCTCCTGAAAGACAATGCCCAGGCAATGTTATCCTGTAAATATTGCAGGGAATTTGATTTAATCTAGGTTCCATACTGCCCCTTGAATATGCATTAGTAGTAGCAAAGTCTCCCTTTTTCACTAAAGTTATTATGATTTTGTAAACAAGTTTGTTAGCATTCAATATCTTGTTAGCAAGAACAATTACATGGGTCAACGAAAACTGTCAATAAATTCAAATTAATGCCAAAAAGGAAGCCTCTACAATCGTTAAAAATCGGACGCTGAAATCGATTTCAATAACATCACAAGAACTAAGCATTGCTTTGCAAGGAATTAATCGATAACAGTTGCCACCCTTCTAACTTTTGTATGGATATTGTCGCCAACGATGTACAAACAGTTGACACAACGGTATTTGACTTGAATGCCTTACCCTGAAAAGATTTTACATATGAAATTAGCCCAATGGTATGACTGAAGCCTAATAAAATGCTTTTTAAGTCAAAAAGGAAAAAGAGTATTTGTTTAGTGTCTGGTATCATTCTTAACACAAAATGTAGTGCTACAGCATATGCATAGTATTTGTACCCAGTATGTCGCTAAACAAAGTTATGAGGCCATTTGCATTACTTTTCGAACGCCCCTCGTAGGTTTCTTTTTTTGTTCAGATCAGTTGTCAAATATGAACGACTTTACCTGAATCAATTTTTTGTTGTATCAAACATCCATCATGTATGACAGCTGGAAAAATGGTCTGAACGGCATTTCAGTGACTCGAACTACCGTTGGCTCGAACGGTTTAGAAGGGACACACCAAATGCAAACCATTCGAGCTCATAAAACTGGCTTGATTAGGAAAAACACGATTTTGACGAATCAGGGAGATTTTGAGAAAGTGAAGTCAATTTGAATAATGGTGTATAGTGGCTTTAGCAAAGTCGCCATTGCGGGAAATATATCGCGGACATGAAATCGGGCATCAAGGCATTTGCATATTTTTCTTAAAAGTAAGGAGGAAAATTCTCAGGAACTGACACAGTTCAATTCCAGATCCAACTCGAGACACCATGTAAGAAAGAGACAACACAAAACTAGACATCACCAAAGACAATACCATCGGCAGCCATGTCTGTTATTATTCGATTTATTATTTGATTGGCCATTGTCTTCTAACCCGAACCAAAATTTCTCTTTGTAAACAGAGGCACGACAGAGTGTGAATGCTATGGAGCAACTGGACCCCTCTGAAGATGTTCCTCTTCCAAGTAATCTCGGAATGATACTCGAAGACTTTGACACTGTTTTGGATAAAGTACAGCAGCTAAAGGATGGATCAGTGGTATGAAAGCTAGTAAAGCAGACAGTGACGGGCTTATCGGAATGTATTAAACACTGCTTAAAATATTTTAAGTCGTAGCTGATACTTTCCCATAGGCATTACTACAACTAATACCCAGTTCACCGGCCCATAAATTCGACCGCCAGTAGCCAAGAATTTCCATTTCTTTTTTAGCATTTTGAAGAAGGGTCTGCGTTTAAGAAGCAAGCCTTTCAATACAACAGATGTCCTGATCATTTCCGAGGAACATATTTTTCAAATTTCTAATTTTCTGAAATTGAGTTATTTTTCTGGAAGTCTAGAAAATCTCATAGACTTAAGTTCAAAGTAATCTTTCCAAACGGTTCACCTTGCAGGGCATTTTGTTTTATAGACAAATTGGTCAGTTTGATTTTGGTTGAGATTTTCATGCTTTTCAGCTGTTCTGAAAAATTGCAATTTTACCAAATTTCCATTTTTTTCAAAAGCAGTCCATAGACATTGGCAGGATAAATATTGGATCAAAACTTGTAAAGTCAGTAACCTTGGCCCTGTTTAGAAAATTACCAAGATAATTGGAACTCCATGACTTTGTCGAGCGAGAGTAAATGACCCTCAAAGTGGGGATGCGTTGCACTGTCGTCTATGGAGAAAGATGCTCCTTCAAATATTTTGAGTAGTGTATATACCGTGATTGAACATGTATTTTATGACATGATAAGCTTACTATTATTATTATATGGCATAAACTAAGTTATATTCACCATCAGTTTGCATCTGAATCAATTTAAATGGAAATTTATTCTCCGATTATGTTTTCAAGGTTGACTGAGCGGGGCCTATATTAGACATCTTGCCCACACCAAATTCATGTTGAGATCAGCATTCAGGTTTCAAATAGTTGATTAAACGCATCTAGTTAACATTAATCTTTTCTATATTTCAGCACCTTCGCTATCGTGTATTAATATACATTTCCTCATATGTCATGTTTTCATATCTTGAAAGAATTAAGTTTTGCCTATCTGTCTATCTGTCTGCCTGAGATAATATTGTCTAATATTGTCAGAGGTGAGTGAATATGAGAAACGTGTGCAAAACGTGGTATACCAAATATACTCATGGCCAGAGATTAATATTTGAGACGCGACACCACAAAATTAACTAAGTGGCATGTGAACCCAGCAAAGACAGATCAGCCTGGGCATCATCTGTCTCGGGCCATTGAGTTTGAGGTAACTCGGTGGGGGACACTTGCGCTCACGAGTTTATACATAGGCGTCTCTCATCTGATGAAACTGCTCTGTCTTGCAAAATACGTCTGTAAATGTGTCGCGGAGAGGGGTGTCCTTTACCTACCGAGATATGCCCATTACCTCTTTGCTCTTAAACTATTGGGGTTTGAAAACCCAGAAGAAGCCAATGCACAAATGTCGCTCTTGATTTGGTAAGGGTGCATTTACATTATATAATGACACAAGGCGCTTTCTTTTTCAGACTGCCGCTGCACTTGCTGCACTTAAAGATGAAGTCAGAGAAATCCTCGAAGACATGCCATCGCCAGAAAATACGGCTACCTATGACATGATTGAAAAGGTCATGTACTGGACAAAAAGGGCGGGATATATTGCGCTGGCAAATATTACTCAAGCAAAACTTGATGAGAGCATAGATTCTCTCAAGATGAAATCTCGTTATAACCTGTGTAAGGTTGGGGATCTTATGATGAGATTGAGATATATGAAAAAATATATTACTATGATGGAGGAGTGGATGTCGGGAATGACGCAGACGGGTACATCGACCGGCACGGCGGGCTCTGGTGAGCCAGACCCTATGCAGTTAAATTTTGCATACCAGGGTTTGATAGAGAATATAACTAGACAGATGGTGATGCTAAACCAGTTCTTTCCTGGTGCCTCTTTCGAGACATGTCTGGATAAGGTAATACAGTCTAGTAAAGGGTGTCAATTCGTCCTGTCAGTGAGTCAGTGACCTCGGGTTTAACTTCCCACCAACACAAGGAGACGGGGACCTTGGTTAGAAGTCCCATCAGCAAGACTGGCGGAGCGGGAGTCGAACCTGCGACCTCTGGATTGGTAGTCTAGCGCAAAACCACCAGACCGCCGTCGATCCTCTTCCTGTCAGAATATTATGCTGGGGTGCAGCTACACCATTGTAAGAATGTACACATTCACGTGAACAGGTTTACTACCATTTCTACAGGGGATTAACTCCGACAGGACATAATTTGCTCCTCAATTAGCAAAATGGTTGTGTTCCTCATACATTAAGTAAGTGCAAGGACATATACTTGGAGCCGGTGTCGGATGAGTGCAATTTTTTATTTTATTTTTATTTCTCGTTCTGTATGTCTCTTTTCTAATCCCATCTTGATAAAACTGAAATACTTTCTCAAAGAGAGAAAGGAGCCCCGGTAGCTCAGTTGATTAAGCGCTGTCCTGCTGAGCTGGCGGTTCTGCTAGAAGCGGAAATCTTTTCCACAATAAATGGGGTTCCATTGCACACAGCTTTTTAGTATCATCTTTCCATCGGCTCGATATGACTGAAATAATGTAGAAAGAGCCGCAAACCGCGAGTCATCTTTTCATCTATAAACCCAAAACCATCACTCAATCAAGGGAACCATACTAAACTAACTTAAATATAAAGGTGTATCCGTGCATCTTAAACTTACCGGGGAAAACGATTAGATGCGCATCTTAACTTTTCCCCAAACTCTAACCCATATGTGCTTAAAGTCTCCATAGTCCTATCAGTGGTAAAAACGTCTAAACTCAAATCATTGTTAAAGGCGGTTTAACCTTCACGTTTGGTAATAAAAGTGTGTCGATGTGCACATATTGAGTCATATAAATGGCAAAAAGTAGAGAAAACTAGTTTTTGAATAATAACAAATCGCTCCACAAATTAAAATTTCTTGTTCTGGTTTCCCATTTAGCAATGCTATATAAACATAGGCGGGATAATGATTGGTACTCCACGACTGTACATTGTATTTTTACCATTTTATTCAACTTAATAAAATCGAAAGTATGTCATTGTAGTTGCCAACTAAAATGACCGAAATAATTTTTCAAACCCTTTTTATGTGAAACTCAAGGATGTTTTATATGTTTAAAGCTGGCTAATCCCGGTAATTTACATTGACGAAACTATACTAAGAAGCTTGCGGCGATACCTCATGATAAATTTTTTATGCTTTTAGAGCAATGGGGCCTTTAAATGTTGGGACATCTAAAACCACTAATTTTCCATTTGTCCCAAATTGACGGTTTTTACGTGTTCCAATATTATAGCAAATGGAAAAATAATTGTTTTTAGGCGTCCTAATATTTATGTGCTTAAGTATCGAGACAGTTAAACCATTAATTTTTCATTTTTCTCCAATGAAAAATCATTGGTTTTAGGTGTCTCAATATTTAAGCATATTAGGGTACATAAACAAACCTGTCCTTTTTAGATTTTCAAGCGTACTGTTAGTTTTGTTACTGGAGGCTTGGTTGATGACAGCTGGCTGTTTGATAACTGTCGTCGTAGAGCAAGCAACTGCCTAATGAAGGTCAAGGACTTTTGCAGTAACCATGATGACAACTGTGCTTTTACGACACCTTTGAAAGACGACAAGGTACTTGCGTTCTATTGGATGTTTCTTTGTTTACTATTGTTTTTCGAATTTCATTTGAGCCGCGACACGACAAAACCAACAATATGGTCGTGCGCACTGCGCAGACTCAGATCAGTCTAGGTTTCCGCCAAGTTTGACCAGACCCTTCGTTAAGTGCTCAAAGGGTAGCTAAGGGTCTAAGTTACCTTCATGCGGACAGCGAAGACTCTGATCAGGCTGGGCGGATGCCCAGGCTGATCTGAGTCTGCGCTGAGCGCACAACCACATTGTTGGTTTTCTCGTGTCGCGGCTCATTTCTTTGGTGTATCCCTTGCTTCCAAAGGATCTAACCCTTTAGATTTTATTTATCTGATGTGATGTATGGTGGCCGTAAAACGTCTTCCCATACATCATCGGTGTGCAGATTATATTTTACTGGTTGTTTGGAATCATCAAGTCCATTTTCAGTCAGTTGAAAAATAGAGTTCTGCGATGGTAGGGGGACGTGGTTGTTGTTGCACATTTCATTATTTGTAATGAACAGGCTTAATTAAAACCGAGTGTGCTATTTTTATTTCTAAGGAATTTTCCTCGCTTCTAAAGGATCTAACTATTCAGAACTTATTTTAAAAAATCGGCGCATTTATATTGTCAGTCAGTGCAAATGTGGATCTCCTGTTTCTTAACTATATTTCATTAAATTATCGACTAAGAACTAAAATTTGTATATTTATTTCATGTTTGAGCCAAGACACGACAAAACCGACAAAGTGGCATGTTCGCCCTGCAAAGACTCAGATCAGACTGGGCATCCAAACAGCCTGATCAGAGTCTTTGCTTTGCTGTCTGCATGAAGCTAGCTAAGATCCTAAGGTACCGTGTAAGCGCACAGCGAAGACTCTGATTGGACTTAGCGGCTACCTAGGCTGATCTGAGTCTTCCTTGGGCGCACATGCAACTTTGTTGGTTTTGTCGTGTCGCGGCTTATTTAGACTTTTTGTTGAACGAGTTCATTTAAGCTAAATTTAACGTTTCTAAAAGGCTAGTTAAAACACAATTATTGTTAAAACACAATTATTTCAGTCAAATATACATATATAAGAATAAATTACAAACTTGAAGAAAACTGGTTTGATCGAAAGTTTTTGAAAGTCAGATGACTTTTGTATAATTAGATAGTATTTTCGTTTGTGTTGCCTTCCAATGATGATAAAACATTACAGATATAAATAAAATACTGTATACACTAAAGCTATTGAAAGCTTATAAAATTCGTCTCCTTCAAAATGTTAAAACAGATCTCATGATTACTTGATATAGTAAGACCCTTTGTCTAATTAACAACTTAATACTTTTGCGAAAGTCTTGTTTAATATGAGATCTATTCATATTTTGACAAATAAATTGGCCAGAGATAAGCCAGTCCTACAATATTGTATACTGTTTGACCACTAATGTGGCCAAAAAGTGAAAATGCGATTTTCTGTTTTATGAAATATGATGTAAGGCCCTTTTGCTCGCACAAAATCACCGAATATCAGGGTTTTTTTTCTCATATTTTATGTCAAAAGTAGTAGAAAGATCACAACTTCACTTGAAATAAATGCCTTTGGACACAATTGATTTTCTATGCAAGGAAAAAAAAATGATTATATTTTTTCATTTCTTTTTTAATTTCTTTTTTTTTATTTGCATTTATCTAAACGTTATAATGAAAAATTCAGATGGGCACTACACCTCCATTTTTCAAAAGGTAAGACTAGTTGAAGCTCGAAACACATCGAAGGCATACTGATAGATATTACATCTCTCACGGAATTGATATAAGTCGTGAAGATCTGGCGTCAATTCAAACATTTTAGACACATATCTACCATGTTAATGGATTCAGGTATTTCTGCTTTTGGAAATAAGGGATTTTCCACTTTGTTCAACAGAGAGTGAGTAGGTCTCCTTTTAGGCCATGAGCCAGATATGGTTTACCTCCCCCCCCCCCCCCCCCCCAGGGGGAGTTTTGTAGACCATACTTTTCTTAAAGTCCAGCATCTTAGAAGTATTTTGCAGCATGTTAGCCCTCTGGCGAGTGGGGCGTTAAGCTGTAACAGCCTGTTACAAACGTTACCCATTAAAAAAACAAACATAACATAAAATTATCAAAAATTATAAAAAAATATAAGTCACTTTCCTATGTTTAAAACTATAATAGAGTCTAATAGAACAATCAAGTAGCTAAAAGTTATGATGTTTGACAGGTCACTTTAGCCTACATGGTGTAATATACGTGACATTTGTCTATACACCCCATTAAAATTGCTATTTCCATCCAGAATACTTTCTTTTTGTAAGTTATTCCTTTAATATTAGACCATATATTTGTTACTGTATTAAAGACAATTTATTGATCTTTACAGATCCGCAAGAATTATTATATATCCTATCTTGTATACTTTGGGAGAAATAGGGTGTTGAACACAGTACGCACTTATAAATGTTCTATATTACAGTTGTCGCTTTCCGTATAATTCAAGTGCTTGAACTACACTGTTGGAATCGAAAACAACTGTAAATGGTAAAATTAAATATGCCAGTCTATCTTAACAGCAAGGAACAGTTCCACAATATTTTGAACGCATTTTAGTCGGCCATAATGATCGATTATATACGTTACCTATGGCTATTTTTGTTAAACTCATATAATTTGAACCTAGAATCATTTTGTTTTCTTTGGTAGCAGTTTCTTCATAAAAGATTTTATTTATATAAGAGAAAAATGCATTTTGGTGTATTTTTTATCATTAGCTATTACTAGTAGTAACGTAAATAACACTTAACATTTAAGATATTACATTATTATACCGTTAATCAGGTTTTTTTTTCACTGCCACATGTAACGATACCACATATAAGACTGGGAGTTATTATGATATATTGTGTACCTGGACCTATCAACACTTCTCCCAGTTATTACTTTAAGGGATTCGTGAGGTGTGTTTTATACGTGATTAAACACAGTATACGTCAAATTGTAATATTAAAGGCATTGCCACATTCTGCACATGTAAAACAGGTCTTGCTGTTTACTTTGTTATTATATCACAAATCAAAGTATTTCATAATGGCATTGCCAAGTTTGTTTCTCTTACAATTTGTACATTTCAGTTTTAAAGACAGTAACATATAGTCGTGTAATTTGTTATATACAGCTGAAAAATCCAAATATCCAAAAAAAGAAAAAAAAAACAAAAAAAAAACATACAACTTCAGAAAAGATAAAATAAAACGGCAGCTATTAAAAGCCAGCATTGATTTTGCATATTGGCCTCAAATAAAATGATATACAATCAGTTTGATAATGTTAAAACCTACATAATTTTGTCCTGTTTAGTATAGAACTATAAAATTGTCAGTAAGCAACACTACAAAATGTGGTACAACCATGTTCATTGACAGGATTCGGTATAGTTTTTACATGCACTCTGATAACCTATAAACCTATAGAACAGAACAGTAAACCTGAAGTTTGAAGACTTCAGTCAGTACAGTTCTGCATCAAAGCTAAGTAGATATTTGCTGGCAGCGTATACTTTTGTAAGACTATCGCATATTTTAGTTCAGATTTCCAGTGGGTTTTTTTGGCAGGACAAGGATCTCCACCTGTCAGACGGCCCGTTGTATCTGTTGAGTCCTCGTCTTTGCTTTTTCATGGTATTGAAATTTGATTTATGTGTTTACCGTGATGATTCATTGACGAGTTAGAGGGTTATCATGCGAACCGAACAACAAACTAAATGTTTTGTACCACTTCAGATACTGAGGGTGAGGTTGGGCCTGTAAAGTCGATTTAAGCCCCCCAGTAATTCATTACTGACCGTTCCAAGGCGGTAGTTCTGTTGTGGTTCTCTGTTGCCTGTTTTTGGTGTCAGAGTTTCTGTGATGTTTTATCTTACGTATGTTCTTATTATTTTTGGTTCGGTTTGGGTTGCTGAGTGGCCACCTTTTGGGAACAAGCTGCTCACTCGGTTGGCCATATGTTCTCTGTATCTTGATTATTTGTAATCTTAGTTGTTTCCAACTATGGTTTGAGGGCTGGATTTGGATTTGGATTGTTTCAGTTCCTGGTCTTTGCATACTTTTTACTTTTACGTTACCAAGAGAAACAACATTGCTCAGATACCGTTAAGAAACAAGCATACTTTTGAAAATGTTTAATGGTAGTGTTAATGCGTTGCTTTATTTAGTTCATTTATGTAACTAACAATAATGTGTCAACCAGGAGTTTGGGAGAATAGTATCAGAAACATTTAATACAGAAAAAGAGACACGGGCAGTTTACTAGCGATACTGTAGCAATCTACAAATGCTATGTTTAAGATGATCTATATTTCTATGCTTTTGTTTCTTGCTCTTTCAAGTCTAACTACATTCAGTCATCTCTTAAATAATCTAACTAGCTACATTCAATTACCTCATAAAGAATTGATTAACCAGAGGACATATAGATACGTTTAGTTTGATAAAAATGTTTCAGTTGTTTTTTTCTGGGGACAGTGTTCCAGTAAGCTCTTCACACATATTGAAGTAGCATATGCAAATGACAGAATATATTAATTATAAATGTTGATCATCGCTGTTCAGATATTTATGAGCAAATCTTAGTTGTTCTCCTTCAAAATGTATTCGCCGACATTGTAGTTATGCTTTGCAGCATAACATTGAGAAAAAAGAAAAGAAAGACTGAACAAGTAACGTATACAACTATTCACTGAGAGTTTATAAATTCTTCATTTCCAATATTCTTAACCAGCAATACAGTATTTCTAAAGAGCAAATAATCAAGTAATAGAAATAGTGCATACCTGTACATGCCAAGGAAGGGCTAACCTAAATAACTTACTGCATTTGATCTCCGTGGCCTTGTATTACATGTACCATATTGTCTAGCAATAAATATGCTTGTAATCTGCATATTTATGATATCTTACTGCTAATCAAATCATCCTTGTCCAAATATTTTAGATACTGTTGGAGAATACAGCATTTGGGCAATATCCAAACACCAATTTTAGTCGCTTACATATTGAAAATTGTCTGACCAAAATTTATCTTTCGTAACACCTTTAAGCCTTGATAGTAACAACAAGTGGGATTCAAACCATAGGGTTTGCAAAATTACCTGACCAGTTAATAATTTGTAACAACAGAATGAAAAATAGAACTCCTGAACAGGCTGATGACAGAATGTTGTATGCGTTATTAAGTATCTCACTTTCTTTACTCCTTGAATTTTCACAACGTTAATATTTTGTAATGTATTTGATGGGAGCTGCTCACGTAGTTTACAAATTAACATGTAAGTTATGATCACTGGAGCCACACATATTTGCTAGCCTATGTAAAGCAGTTACTCTGCAAAGAGGCTCTTGGCTAACGATTCGACTGACAGCATAGCAAAAATGGTGTTAAAGCCTGTCAGCCGAGTTGATACTGCTTTTGATTGCATCGGCTAGCAGTCACTGTTTCATATTTGTAATTGTAGGGTAATTGAATTGCTCAGCCAACAGCACAGGTAGCGAAATTGGTTTTATCCCCATCATGACCAAACCTAAATATTAATCAGTTGCAGCATATATCAACTTATACTTACTTCATTCCATGCATAAAATTCCGAATAGAAAAGATAATTTTGATGAAGTCACTTTTAAGTTAAGATTTTTGTAAGCTGAACTGCTTCAGCTGTAACAATCTATATGCGTCTTGCTGAGTTCTTGTGTATTTTAAAGAGCTAAATTTGCCATATGACTACCAGTGAGTGGTAAGCTAATACTACAGCAATGAATAATTCAAGCCGCCCGGGAATTAATATATTGAGAACAGATGACTTACAAATCTTATCCCCAGACATATTACAATTATGTAACGTAACGTTACTGTTAGTTTGCTTTTCAAATATACACTATCCGCTGTTCTTTTTCAGTCTGAAGACAAATACCATTGGCGTTTTTTCATATTAACATATACAACAGTGTCTACTTAAGACATAATACAGATAACATTGAAAGATAAAATGTAGCTGATGTTGGCTTTCTTAGCTTTTCTCGTCATTTTGTAGGTTAAATTCGTCAAAAAAATAAGATACTTTCAGTCCTCATTTATATATCCACTGCTAACTGCTACTTATCTAAGCTGGGCATGAATCGAAGAAGATTGATGGAGCACGTATAAATTTCAGTCCACCAATTCAGTGATTTAGTCTGATTCTGGCTTTTTTTTCATATTTTTGTTGTGGTTATATACGTTACATATTTATCGTGACTGCTGACGATTTTTGTAAGCCTTCAGTTTTCTTTTTATATACTATGATATTAAAATAGTCATATATTTGACATTAACTTTTCTCTACACTTCAATTCTTACAATTTGCTCTTTATATTACATGTATATACACACTGAAGGGGGAAAACGTCAAGTATAAGGTAAACTACGTTATACGGATTAGTCAACTTATCCTTGACATTGTCAATTACCTTGAAACAGCGATTTATGTACGAGCAGACAAAACTCAACATTGTTAAGGGCCAATACTAAGATGTGAATAACAATGCGTATTCTCTATTATATAGTGAATATGTAAATTTGGGTAGTGTAATTGACGTTGACGTTATACGTTAACGCCCCAACGTACAGAGGGCTAACATGTGTCATTTTGTTTCTTATATGATGTAGTTTTAGAAAATTATAGTGTACAAAACTCCCCCTGGGGGGGAGGGGGGTCTATTGTCAGCTCAAGGTCTATTTAGTCTACCATGATTTTAGCGTGTTGACCGTCCCAAGGCGGTACTTTCGTTGCGGTTGCATTTGTTTTATGTTCGGTGCTGTTTAACTTATTGTGTTTTCATTTTAACCCTTCTGTTGGTCTAAATTATTTAGTTCAGTAAACTGAGTTGCCACCTATTTGGGAAAGAGCTGCTGACTTGGCTTATCACTTGTAATTAATTCTTTGTTGGAATGTCTTTGTCACTCTTTCCCTTTGATTTTGGTGTAAGGGTTTGGGATCTGATTCAGTCAGTTCCTGAAGTGTATTTACTCTTTAAAATTGACGAGACATTCATTACACAAAGAACCATTTATCGGCCAATATTTTTGACATCTGCGTAGTACGCGATCTCACACATTTGAAACTAAAGCTAAAGATAGTGGGCAATATTTTATTTTATTATTTTCGCCACCCAGTCTCTAGATTATGTCGAACCTTGCGACGTCACTGTCCCGATGATAGTCGAAACTATTGACTGGTCATTCAGTTCTTAGAACAATTACTCTCTCTTCTGATACATTATCTCGCGGAAATAGCGGCAGACAGTCGAAAATACAGTAATGACTTGTATACAGTAAGTTAATAAGCTTGGTATTAAGCTTTATTACAAACGGGACGACAACAATTTACCAGTATTTAACTTTTCATTTTTAAGTAGCAACCTGCATGGGGACTTTACGTCTGTCAGTCCGCTGTGCCAAAACTTGTTTCAAATATCAAGGCTTCGTTGAAAAAGGGAAACTGCTTACCAAGATTTATCGCAGAGCGTAGCTTGATTCAACACTTAAAAATTCTATAGGAGACATCATGACCTCAGGTGGCGGTTTTAAACTAACTTCGGATTTGACGGCCACAGCCGAAGCATAGTAAGGCTTGTAGTTACTGGACTTCCATTTTCACTGACTTGTTCCACAGATTCATGAATATGGCGAATGTATTATAATAGGCAGGTGATCCTTACTTCTCACACGTATCTGGATACATTTGAAATATTTCAGAATCTTCAATGTTTGAAGGATTTACGAGTTAGGACTCATAATACTTAGACCACTTTTATCAATAATAACATATATGTAAATTATAATATTTGTAGGATTTACAATCGTCAATGTTTGTAGGATTTACGAGTTCGGACTTATATACTTTGACCACTTTTATCAATAATAATAGTTAGTAATAAAGTCATATATCGTATTTTTCTCCGGGCATTTTATAATATATTACATTCTTCAGTCTGCCGGTAGCGATAAGTTGTGAAAAGTAACAAGAAACACGTGCAAGAAAATAGGAGACTTAGTTTCATTTGTCTCATACAACTAGTTCATGACCGAGAAAACAATATACAACTATGTTATCCTTTTGTTGGCAACAGTTAAAATAATCACTCCGTGGTGGTATGAAAAACCCAATGGACTTTCACACGAGGCCGTTAGGCCGAAGACGATAGCTCATTGGGCCATCTATAGCACCGAGGGCAGGCAAATTAGACTGTTTCCCATAGTTAAAACTTTATTTCTTTGTATATTTCATGAAATTACAGAACATTCCAATACAATGTAATCGGACGTACAATATAATACAAATGGTATCAGAATGAAGCCCCCCAGTAATTCATTACTGACCGTTCCAAGGCGGTAGTTCTGTTGTGGTTCTCTGTTGCCTGTTTTTGGTGTCAGAGGTTCTGTGATGTTTTACCTTATGTATGTTCTTATTATTTTTGGTTCGGTTTGGGTTGCTGAGTGGCCACCTTTTGGGAACAAGCTGCTCACTCGGTTGGCCATATGTTCTCTGTATCTTGATTATTTGTAATCTTAGTTGTTTCCAACTATGGTTTGAGGGCTGGATTTGGATTTTGATTGTTTCAGTTCCTGGTCTTTGCATACTTTTTACTTTTATGTTTATCTGTATCCCATAGACATCATGGAATAGTTGTGTGTTTTTTTTACCCAACCATTGTAAAACCATGTATCCATTATGCAATGAAGCTTTTTCGTAGCGCATGACCAGACGGAAGTAGAAATATTGAAAACTTCTTTAGTGCACGTCTAATCGTGTGCCGTCACTTACTGGACAATGATCAAAAATATTGAACAGCCATGTGCGACGGGGACGAAAACTATATGAGCCGCGACACGACAAAACCAACAAAGTGGCATGTGCGCCCAGCAAAGACTCAGATCAGCCTGGGCATCCGCCCAGTCAGATCAGAGACTTCGGTGCCCGCATGGAGCTAGCTAGCTTAGAACCTTAGTTACCCTTTAAGCATACAGCCAAGATTCTGTCAGACGGGGAGGTTGTCCAGGCTGATTTGAGTCTTCGCTGGGCGCACTTGTCACTTTGTTGGTTTTCTCGTGTTGCGGCTCATATATTTAAAAGTCAGAAGTAAAAGTGATTAAAGTACCAAACTCATTAGTCCGAAATCATAAACCATTGAAACATTGAAAAACCGAAATGTTTTCATAAAACACAGACATGCACCCCCAATTCGAAGTGTGATCAGGGCCCAGGTTCACAATCATTCTTAAAGTTAAGGACCACCTTAAAGTTAAGGTGGAAAGACTCGCCCTTAGAAAATCAATATCTAAACCATATTAAAAATTTCAGTTTTTGCGTGAATCTACTAACAATTGTCATAGAAATGTAATGCAAAAGAAAATTTAAATACATTTAGTTTTTGTAAACTTTTATTTACACATGAAATTTTACACCTGAACTTTAAGGTCGTCCTTAAGTTTAAGGAATGATTGTGAACCTGGGCCCAAGTGCTTGCGTCTGGTAAGCATCACCTGCCTACAATAGTACAGCCGCCATGTATCTGATTCACTAGCCTGTGAAAATGAAGTCTAGCCTGTGAAAATGAAAGTTCAGGAATTGAAAATCATAGCCCAGGCCATCAATTCGGAAAAACATATAAGTTTAGAAACACTGTTTGGAGCAGCGAGGTTATTGTGTCATTCATAGAACATTTGAAGACTTGACATTAGCTTCGCTCTGCGATAGTCCTGTGCCCATAATTTACTTGTGAGTAGCTTCCCTCTATCAACAAAGTCTTAATAGCTGAAACAGGGTCTGTCATGAGCGACATAAACTCCATATGCAGATGCCGGAGGAATATTGCTACTCAAAAACTGAAAGTTAACTGTGGAAAAATTGAAGTCGTCCCTTTTTCATAAAGCCTAGAAGCAAGCTTTCCATTGTCAAAATAGAGACATCAATCTAAGTATGAGGCAGATTACCTAAAATCTTAGAGGGTTCCTTTAAGAGCAGAGAACACATTCAAAAGAAGGAACATGGGCTGTACTTCGAAGTTTCGGCTAATCAAGCCTCATCAGTGACCCTGACAATATCTGGTGACTAAAGCCAGAGGAAAGCATACTGTAATTTCTTAATTTTAATAAGGCAGTCGATTCAAAGACTGATGAGTATCCAAAAGGTGTCCAAATGATTGAAAAACGATGATCTGGAATTAAAGTCAAAACAATAAAATAATTCTGATTTCTCAAAATATATTATCTGGTCAAAAAGGACAAAAAAAAAATAATCTACACTATGGATGATGACCAGGGAGATATTTAATGGCCGCCACACGGCATAATACAAGCTGCAGTGAAGTCAAAATAACATTTTAAAGAGTCCATCAAGAGCAGAGAACACATTTTAGAAGAAAGGACATGGGCGGCAATACTTCAAAGTTTCGGCTATTCAAGCCTTATCAGTGACCCTGACAACGTCTTATGACGAAATCCAGAGAAAAGCATACTGTAATTTCTTAATTTTAATAAGGCAGATGATTCAAAGACTGATGGGTATCCAAAAGGGGTCCAAATGATTTAAATGCAATAATCTAAAAGAAGGCAAAACCAATAAGAAAATTCTGATTTCTTCTAAGTATGAGGCAGATGAACTGGACTCTGTTGTATCCTCAATTCAGTTCAAGCTCACATAGATAGATGAGGGCAACGCACTCCGAAATTGTTGCATCATTCAGAGAAAGAACATTAACTTTGAACCTGTAGGTCAAGTTTATTAACTGAGCAAGGCGATTTATCTACTTTTAAGAGCCCCTGTATGAGACCCGCCTCATACCCTTAAAGAAATAAAAGTTGGCAGGTAAGGGGTTGCAGATAGCGCCCAAGGGAAAGTCAACTGTCTGTTGAAAAACCTGTCCGCTTAGATTCACTTAAAATTTACTCCAAAATAAAAAGGACATCTCCACGAGATGTCCTTTTATGCACTGAAAATGCAGGTTTTTGGACTGTAAAAAGTGAGAAATAGCAAGTACAAAATTGAGCATCATTGAAAATAGTTACCTAGAAGCCTTGTTTTGGGGTGGTCAAAATCACACTTCACCAGCCATGGTTTTGCTATGGCTCAACTGATATCATCAAATTGTAGGAATATTCCTACAATTTGATTCATTCATGAACCGTCAACTTCTTTCAAAATGAATAGCTAGTCCTATATTTTGAAGAACTTAATTCAATCCAATTTCAACACAGATCTTTCAGATTGCAGGAATATTCCTACATTTTCCGAGATGGTATATTTTCAATAAATGAAAGATCCTACCAAATCATTGGAATATTCTCACGATTTGATTCATGCATGAACCATCACCACCTTTTAAAACGAAAAGCTATTCCAATATTTCGAAGAATTAAGTTCAATCCAAATCTTACGCAGATCTTTCAGATTCTAGAAGTATTCCTACATTTTCAGAGATATTTTAAATAAATGAAAGATCCAACTAAATCGTAGGAATATTCCTACATTTAGGAGAAAATCCATTTGCACGGATGAAGGTAAGTTCCATCATAATTCAAACCACATCTCTCAGAATGTAGGAATATTCCTACAATTTCCCCTTTGTTCTATCATCAGTTTTTTCTAACTGCAAAATGCAAAGAGGAAATGATTACTTTATCTATATTTTACAAATCATAGGAATATTCCTACAATTTGGAAGTGGCTCATTTTTGACATATAAAACAAAACTGGGTTCAATCCGAATTTATCCAACATGTTGCAGATTGTAGAGATAGAGTTATATTCTAGAGATTACAACCGATTTTGTTCAACCTATTTCAACATTAGATCTCTCAGATTGTAGGAATATTCCTACAATTTGGGAGATGGCATATTTTCGATAAATAAAAAAGTCTGAAATTGTTGGAATACTTCTATCCATTTTCAAGGCATGAAGGTTTGTTTAATCAGAATTCAAACCACATCTCTCAGATTGTAGGAATATTCCTACAATTTACTTTTTGTTCCATCATCATTTTTAAAACTACAGAAAAATGCAAAAAGAAAATGATTGCTTTATCTTTATTTTACGAATCGTGGGAATATTCCTACGATTTTGAAGATGACCCATTTTCAAGGAAGGAAGGTAAGTTAAATCGTAATTCAAATCATCTTGGAAATTCCTCATTTGTGAGGAATGAAAGTAAGATCTTGGTTTGATAAGATCAAAATTCAAGCCACATCTTCTGGATTGTAGGAATATTCCTACATTTTGAAAATTGCTCATTTACAAGAACGTAACAAGCAGATTTAGCTTAACTGAACCTCAAGTCGCATCTCTCATATTGTAGGAATATTCCTACAATTTATATTTTCATTATATCATCGTTTTATTTTGTGAATTGTTTCCATCCATATAAAACAAATTGTAGGAATATTCTTACGTTAGGAAAAATTCCTCATTTGCAAGAAATGAAAGTAACAACCCAGTTGGATCAAATACAAATTTCAAGTCACATCTTCTGGATTGTGGGAAAATACCTACTTTCTTGAGATCTCTCGTAAGCAAGAATTATTCTTTATTAAAATATCCCTTCATTTTGAAAATAGCTCATTTACAAGGAATGAAGTTAACAACCAGATTTAACTAAATCAAAAATCATACCACATCTTTCAGATTGTAGGAATATTCCTACAATTTATCTATTCATTTGTAATGAATGCAATAGATGACCAAGTTAACTTGAGCACATTTTCCGTTCACACCTTTCAAAACACTGGAATATTTTTAAACCTCCATTTGAGCCGCGACACGAGAAAACCAACAATGTGGATGTGCGCGCAGCGCAGACAGATCGGCCTGGGCTTCCGCCTAGTCTGATCAGAGTCTTCGCTGTCCGCATGGCGGTAGCTCAGACCCTTAGCTACCCTTTGAGCTCTTAACGAAGAATCTGATCAGACTGGGCAGATGTCCAAGCTGATCTGAGTCTGCACTGGGCGCACAACCACATTGTTGGTTTTATCGCGTCGCGGCTCATTTGATGTTCGCTTATTCGATAAGAAAGTAGGCATAGATGGATGAATTGCAATTCTACAGTATTTCAGTCATATCAGGATGATGGGAGGACGACTATAAAAGGCTGTGCCAAATGGAATCCCGTTTGCAGTTGAAAAGATTTCCGACTCCAGTGGGACTCGCACTCGAGACCCCCAGATCAGTAAGCCGGGATTTAATCCGCTGTATATGCACAGTTTTGCCGGATGGATAACCGGATGCCTCCACTGACGTTTGGCTACATTGCAACGCCCAAACGCCACCCTAATATCCTTTTCCAGCTCAGGGCACACTAAGTGTAAAGGCTAGCACTCATTCCACTGGGCTGGGCCCTCAGCTAAAAATATTCTAATTTCAACCGGGGTAGTATGTTTCTGGACCCTCATTTTTTGATACCGTCAATTCAGATAGATGAGCAGCGCCAAGAGGAAAGATTTCATGTGGAAAATGCGAATAGCGATGATTCAGATTAGTTTGCTTATTCGTGCTGTCTTTCTCAGCATTCGCAGATTGTTTACTCTGAGCAGACTGTATACTTGCACTGGCTTGGGAAATAATAATTACCCACTGGGTACACAAAGTTGAATCAACATTGAATCAACGTTGATTCAACGTTGTGGCGTTCAAACAATGTTTTACAAGGTGCCCGCTAGGTAGGCACTTTTTGCAAAAAATATATGGAATAACGTCGAGTGAAAAATGGACCGTATGCCATCTGCGTACTGTAAATTCCCGCACTGATGACATATGCAAATTAATCAGAGTCTACACTTTTCGAGTTTAACCTCCGCATGATTTATAGATAGCATACACAAACGAGGATGACGCGGTTGCGCTAGTTGAACTCGCATATACCGCAAGGCCCTCTTATCGAGTAATGCCCTCTTCATCTTGACCTTCCAAGACTAAAAAGATAAACATAGTTTACTGAAGGTAAGTATATTCCGACACCGCAGAGGCAAGATTGAAGAATGACCACACAAGTTAATATGTGCTAAGAAGCTTTTTGTAAAAGCTAATAAATATTGTTCAGTTCAGTTCAGTACAAAGATTATATATAACACGATTTAAACCGTTCATAATGAAGCAGAAACCGTATACTTCCACAGTGCTGTCCGAGAATAGCCTACTAGTAATGTCTACCAAAGGCGTAACTGCCTATACGCAAATATGCAGGTGCTTATTGAAAATTGATGATGATGAAATTTTGTAAATTATACAAGAGTTCTGTAGTAACTGCAAACAGACGCTGCCTTTAGGACTAAAACTTTTATTTTTGTCATAAAGGGGTATAAAACATAATTGTGCGTGACATGTAATTACCCCTAGTTACGTCCCTGTCTACCGTAAAGATCCTAATTTTTCGGACAGATCTGTCTGGAAAAACAGTGCAAACCGAGATCTTTAAGAGCAGTCTGATCAGAGTCTACACAGTTGGCATTTCTTTCGCAAATTTTTGTAGACATTACTCTCTCTACCGCTTAGTTTCAATTATAATATGATTACGGTAATTTTACGAATTTTACGGGTATTTGAAAAATTACGATAATTGCGGTATATGCTCTATTTAATGCTTTCAGTCTCAAAGTTGCAAACAAACCAAGGCAGTTAAAAGTAACTTCTTGTACTAACATAGCAATTCCTATTTTCGTGAGAATGATGGGGGGGGGGGGGGGGAATCAACGCTTCAGGTGAATTAACTCCAACATTAAGAAATCTGCCAGTTTCGAGAAATTGGAGTATTGGCGTATTTCGGAACTTTTTAACATTGTTTTACCGCCAAACGAAAAGGTGAAACTTTTAATTTTTGCCTTATTCTGTAACATTCTCTGTAAGTTTTACTAAAAGAATATGCATAATTATGTCTCGTAGATTAAACAATTTTTTTCGTGATTTTTTTTTCATGAATTTCTATTTTCTTGCACTTTCAAAACAAATAAAAAAGTACTTATTATCAAGATATACGCATTTTTACTAGTTTGTTTTAAATATCCTATAATTTCTGTGATTTGCAAAAATGAAAGTGCATTTATATGCTACAGATGTGAATTTAAACAGAAATATGTAAAAATACCATGATTGTTTATTGTGTGTGTGACTTTTTTTCTTTCTTATGCAATCGTTTATAGCTCTGTGAATTATTTATCTGTTATCTTGGATTGAATACCCAACAAGTATTTCTATGATGGATAGGTCTCACCAGGGAAAAATGTACCTTATGAGAATTTCAAATAGTGCAGACCCACTCAGAATCTGAAAGGAATCCTCTCTGTCGACGGAACCACACGATCAGGAATACGAATAAGCTGGCTGCTCCGGGCCTTCACCGTTCACTGACAATACATAAGGCACCAACCCCATGACGCTGCTAATTATTTAGCTACACGTGAGACCAATCATGCAGAAACAAGGCGGCGTCCAACATTAGAGTCATTTCTAGTGACAACTGTTTTTAAAATTTGTAGAAGACCTTTATAAATGTTGTCAGCTGATTTTATCTACCATCTGCCATTTCCGGATTCACCATGTAAGTGGCGCAAAGAACATTTTCCAGCTAACAGTGCAGAGTTGGTCGGACTGCCCTCTTAAATCCTGCGGCCGTACGATGTGGAATCAGCATTGAATCAGCGTTGATTCAACGTCATGACATTGAAGCGGCGTTGATTCAATGTTGACTTGGGGTTGTATGCCCGGTTGGAGGGAGGCACTCCGATCTGTATCTACCATGTTTCGCAATCCAGTTAATTGTATCACATCTTCACAGAAAAAAAAAATAAAATGAAAGAAAGAAGGGCAGGTGTTACGATGAAAGCACCTATAATATAGATTAATATAGAAGGGTTGCATTTCGTATTTTTATATGTAGATTTTGTTGCAAACCGAGGGTAAAAGTAAAATAATAAAGTCTAATGAGGGGCCACAACCATCGTCTCCGTGCCGTACGAATCGAAACCACCTCAATCCTATCTGAACTCCCTGACCTTAATAAAACGGTGCCGAGAATCACAAAGACAGCTAACTAGGCGCATAACGCGAAAAATGACGTTGCATCAATGTGGGCGTAACATCGCATCGGCGTCGAAACGACGCCACTTCGACAATCTATAGGAGGTTTTATCGTGACGCACTTCCGGTTCTATAAATAGACTCGGGATAGCCCTGGCCGTCAAACTGGCCGAGAGGTACTATTGAAAACCAATGTTTCTATGCCAATTTAGTGTGGTGAAGTGATGCTTTTTTATGATAAATGGTAAAAATAAATAGTTTATATTAAAATAATGCAAGATAAACTAATTTATCATGATTTTGATCCTGATTATCTTTTTAGATTTATTTATTTTATTCTTTTTATGATCGATTATAGCATTTTTGAAATCTATTTATTTTATTCTTTTTGATAAAGGTATTTGCTAACTGCTAGAACGTTTCTCTTCTTCTTTTTTTAATGTTATATGATGATAATAATAATAATAATAATGATAATAATAAGAAGAAGAATACAGTTGCCAACAAGAAATATCGTCAATGTTAGTCTTAAAGCAGTGAAGGCGACGAGCTGCCCGGAAGTTTCCAGGGCTTTTACATGAAAAGTCCTTCCAAAACCTAATGTTTTAACACAGCTCGTAGTTAATATACATTCTTTTAAATTTATTCTCAGTTGTGCATTTTTCCATGTCTATTTGTAAAAAATTATCGTCGGGAAAAGTAATGTGGAAATGTTTGGGTGTCAACGGATTTGGCCGCTCGGGGCTCATTTCCTCAACAATCCAGAAAAATAATTTACAGGCTGTGATCACGTTAATGAAATAGAATTTGTTCTTCTGGATTTTTATTGTATCAATTAAAATGTAACAGATGTCTTTTATAACCATTCAGTTGTGACTGATTGAATAGGCGGTTTCAGTGTCTAATTATAAAATCTTTAGTTATTAACTAAACTGGCACAATCGAATAAGCTTTTAATATACAAATTAGTAAAATCTAAAGTATTTCACACTTCGTAGACGTATGTGCCCTGTCGGTGCTTTCAAGTAAATTATGACACAGGAAATTCGTCTCGTCTCTGGCCTTACAAACATAGAATGGATTAGATTTAGTCGACAATGAATTGCCGATGCGACTGATGATGTGGTCTACTGTTTTCAAAGTAATCTGATATGAATCTTCTAATTTTGAAAACAGCATGTTCTAAGTGGATTACTTTTAAAGTATGTTATTTTCGTCTTTTTCTCGTGTTTTCATTTTCTCAACTGATTATAACGACAAAGCCTGCGAGTCTTTCGTATCGGCAGTGCCGTGGCCATTTTACATTCGTCTCTGAACGTGCTTATTTTCTTTTTATATCAAGTTTCATATTTATTTTACTTTTTTGTTTCAAACTTATTAATAAATCTGTTATGACAGAAATAAATAATCTATACAAAACGGTATATTTATATTTCTAATTTAGAAAAAATGCGGTGTTTACCGAAAGAATCATACGCCGTGATAGAAGCCCCTATTAAATAAGCGCAAATTCAGTGATTTCCTGTCGAAAATTTTTTAAAATGAGTAAAAACATGTTAAAAGATAAGAGAATCAATATTTTTTCGAAAATTACGATTAACTAATACTGAAAAACTGAGTTTTTGCATAATGAAAATCTGCCTTTTTACACTGTGAAACATAGTGCTGGCCGATGAATTGACGGCCAGCTCTGCGCGCATGCGCCAGATTTACGTCATAATGGAAATCCCTAAAACCTCTTATATATACGGAAAAGCGCCTGCATTATAGATGGACGCATTGGACGGATGACTTGCGATTTTACCGCCTTTTCAACAGTATGTCAGTCATATAAGGAAGCTGAGACGGTGAAAGTGAAAGGTTGTGTGCAATGGACCCCCGTTTACGGTAGGAAAGATTCTCGCCTCTAGTGGGGCTCGAACCCGATCCGCTAGATCAGTAGGCCAGCGTTTAACCCACTGAACTACCAGGGCTCTTGCGCCCGCCTTACTAAATGTTTCCAGGATCAAGATTGTATTATAATTGATAATACAACCTCTTGCGTGTAATAAATAAATAAATAAAAGCAACAGAACTGCTTTATGCGCCAACAAACAAAGTAGTTTTCCTTGTTTAAACTTGTGGGTGAGGTGGATAGAGTCTTTTGATAGAAAACATTAATATGAGAGAGAGAGAGAGAGAGAGAGAGAGAGAGAGAGGTTTAAAGACATCATCATATCAATTTTTTTTTCACAACAGTTAATCCAGATTTGTTTTCCTTTCACTCTGTAAATAAATCCTTGTTCATCACTTCTGAAGAAACTGATTTGCACCATATTCGGAAGCTTGAAGTCACCATCTTTATTCTTTGAATCTTTATTATCAGAAGAAAAAAAAAACGTAACAAGAACACCTACAAGCTTTGCAAATCCTGAATAGACCAGGTTGAAGTCTGTTCTGTCTGCTCGCGCGCGAGTCTGTCCGAATAATAGGGATGCCTATGGTAAAAGTATTTTCGCATTGTTTATTGCAAGTGACAGGTGACAGACACGGTGATTACGCAATACAGGTCATCTGTTTTGGCCAAGTTTAACACTTGAAAGTGAATTTACATTAATTGAGTAAATCCGTTTTTTCTTGGTTTGATTTTTATTTATTTATTTATGTTTATTTATTTAATACGTTATACGTATATAAAACTGACAAAATGCACTCAGAATAAAAAAATGCCTTATGATTTGCAACATTTGCCAAAAATACTAGAAAACTTGAATCATCCTTTCCATCTTTGAGTTTGGGTATGTCCATTTGTATCATCAAAAACTCCCGATACCATTGCAAACTCTGATCAAACCGAACGATCAGTTTTGAAGCTGGTCCTGCATATCTGTCCGACTTCTTATCGCAAACTGGGATGCACACGGTAAAAGTCAATCAACAAGAAGACGCAGCATCATTTCAACTATTTACCGTAATTCTTCGGTTACAAAACAGGTATTTTCTCTCCTCTAAAATAATCTCAAATATATAGATCCGTTTTATAAGACAAGACGGATCTAGACTTTGGGATTGTAAAATACCTTCTACAGCTGAATTACTGCAGGCTGATTTACATATTTGTGGTAATTTTGTGAAGGTTTACTCCCGTCTTGTAACCGAATAAATACGGTATTGGCAGATACGGTCATTACGCAGTACAGGGTATGTAAAATCTGGCCCGGCGGACTTGAAAGGCGAAATCCATAGGTCTGTCAGGCGCTGCAATATTTTCAAAAATGTTTGCCCCTTTTCAGATCAGTATTTCTCCGTTGTAATAAGATATTTTGATTTCTTTATTTCTTTCCTTTTTTTATATAGCAGTGACGAAAAACAAGTCTCCATGATAAAAGTCTTGAATTAAAAAGTAATTATTTAAGATTTATTTAGTTTATTATTTGTTAAATTTAATTTAAGTTGTTTAATTGTCTTGAAGTTTAACAATAAAAAAAACCAGTACAATGTTGTTTTGTTTCTTTTCTGTGAAAAGCCAAAATGAAAACTAATCAGTCAGTGCAGATGAGCATTTTGTTTCGAATACTCTTTGATGACACTTTTTCAATTTGGATCAGTTTATGTTTTAAAATCTGTTGTTTTATCTGTGTAGGCTGATCAAGGTCTTCACTTTTGCGGTTTAGCTATGCAGATTGATTTGAATACAAACCGTAAATATTCGAATCACATATATGCATGGACTTATCTGGGTCTTTTTCGCTGTTTAGCTGTGCAGGCTGATATGAATACTCACTGCTGACAAAACTGTTATGAGAACAATACATATTCAATCAGTCTAGACAGCTTTGTAGACTGACCAGGGTCTTCATTTCTGTGCTATGAATTTCA
The DNA here is from genome assembly GCA_963989385.1 of Ctena decussata. Taxonomy (NCBI): domain Eukaryota; kingdom Metazoa; phylum Mollusca; class Bivalvia; order Lucinida; family Lucinidae; genus Ctena; species Ctena decussata. Next base: position 851,718 of record OZ022501.1, on the reverse strand, counting down.
AGGAAAGACAGACTGCTATATTCAAATGAGCTGTCATATCTGTGTAGACTGATCCGAATTTTTCATTTTCTGAGCAGTTAATATTCTAATCAGCCGTCACATATGTGTAGACTGATCTGGATTATCAGTTTTGCTGTAATCTCATACTGTTCATGCAAACAGGGAAGGCACTGATGAGACTGCACAGGCTGATCAAATTCCTCTGTGTGCACGAATGGTATAATGTACTAGTTCCTATTTACATGGCCCTCTCCTGTCTTTGAGCAAATAATGGTATTTTTACACGGTTTTATGTGGTTTTCAATAACGCAGTCTGATCCAATTATAATTTGTTTATAGCCATATTTTCTCTTTTCCTTTGACATCTGATTTCCCTTTACCTGGCCCCTACCTGTACTTTAGTGTCCCAGAAGCAGCATGTTTCAATAAACAGTCAGTAGGGTATTGTGTCTTTAAACTCCGATGTGTCAGCTGATTTTAAATCTGCGCAGTTGACTATAAAAAACTTAAGGTAGTTTCACTGACGCCGCGTGAACTTGCATACTCATATCAGCCTGTGCATTTTTGCAAATGTGGGAGCCTTCATCTCTCACTTTACAAAGTGTTTACGTCATAATAATTAGCCGCGACTCGACAAAACCAACATAGTGGTTGTGCGCCCAGGCAGGCTCGGATCAGCCTGGGCATCCACCCAGTCTGATCAGAGTCTTCGCTGTCGGCATGGAGGTAGCTTTTACTCTTACCCACCTCTCAAACGCTTGGTGAAGAGTCTGATCAGAATGGGCGGATGCCAAGGCTGATTTGAGTCTGCGTTGGACGCACAACCATTTTGTTTGTTTTCTCGTGTCGCGGCTCAATAATATTGTTTGTCCAAGGATGGAAACCTGATCAGACTGCGTTCATGTGCACGCTAACAGTAATATTTTCCGTTCGCGCATGCGTAAAGTACCTTTATATGCGATACCAATCATAGTGGTATTCTGCACACATCGGTACAAGCGTGGACACATATGTGGACACACGCGCCGAATTATACACACTGAACATATTATATAAGCGACGGGTCTGATTATCCTTTCAGCCCATTTTGCATATCTGAAAACAACAACAACAAAAAAAAAAATGCTGCGTCGACGCACACTGATCACAGTTTTCTAATGGTACAATTCTATGTGTATATGTCAACAAAACAGAATGCTCAAGTTCGCATGCTGGTCTGGGTTTTCTCGATGTTTGCTTGTGTATAGGGCTGTTCTACTAACCACCACAGGAGCGGCGGTAGTGTAGTGGATAACGCGCTAGACAACCAATCCAGAGGTCGGAAGATCGAGTCTCCTCTTCATCGGTCTTTCAGATGAGACTTTAACCCGTGGTCCCGTCTCCGTACGACCTGGTTGTTGCTGGGACATTAAACCCGAGTTCACTCACTTACCGCCATATTTTCCCGCCATTGTTACATAGAGGGACAAGTTTTGTGACTTCCTATTTGATGCAGCCCTTCCACTTAAAGGAAAGAAATCGTGTAAGAGTTGACCAAAATTAAGAAGCGAGGCAAACGAAAAGAGCTCAGTTGCTTCCCTTGTAATTTTGAATATAAAACTTAGAAATTTTATGTTTCTAAACGGAGATAAATGTATATTTTTATCCAAATAACCGCAACAAAGTAAATTCAAGTAGCTGAGTGAAATCATAAAAAGTCAGCGCTAACTTTCTTTCCTGAAAACCAGATACATGTTTATTACAGTCATGGTCTCCTGCCAGGTACGTTGTTTATTGAACACTCATGGCCACATAAAACAGATGGCTATCTATTACACAATTTGGTAGACGGAACCGATATATGGATAAGTAAACAGTAGTAAACACACTTATATAAGAATAGTTTTACTGGTTTGAACTTTTTTTTATGTATTTTATTGTCAAAAATGAGAAAATTGCAAAAGGTTGATAATATTGATTTTATTTATTTATTTGTTGGAAAATGATCAAAATTATGTTGACGACTGGACGCCTGTCAGGCTATCATAACTGAAGAGATGTTTAGTGTTTCTTCGATGGATTTAACAAAATGTTTTTCACAAGGATTATAACTGATGGATATTATGCGTAGCAGCTATAAAGGATTTTTCTGTGCATATCGTGAAAACTCGATTAAATGCGAAAATCATAATGTATGACATTGTATCAATGATTTTAAGTCTTGGAAGTGTACCTAATTAAGGCCTCCATACTAGTAATCAACACTCAAGTTTGGTGAAAAAAGTGTTGGTTCATGTGCAAATACTGAGTAATAACTGGCAAAAAGTTGGGAGAGTTTTGTTTTAATAAATAAATAAACGAAAAAACACCGACAACTTGCTCCACAAAATACAAATTTCCTTTTCTGGTTCCCCGTCCAATGATTCAGTTTAAACAGAAAAAAGCGGGACAATAGAGAGGGTCCCATTCCTGTATATAGTATTTTACCATCTAATTTAAGTTCATGAAATCTAAACTAGTTCATATCAGCCGCCACTATAGAAATCTTTTAAAGTGAAACTCAAAGAGAATTTTATTATTATTATTATTATTTTCAAATTGGCTTATCATAGTCATTTATATTCGGGAAACCGCCGTGACGTCACAGTAATGGCGGCTCCTTGGAGACGGTGAAAACCATCCATAGCAACGCACTGCCAGACTTACGTGATTTAGGTGTATTTGAACTTTTACCTATGTTTACTCTAATTTTTCGTGAAATATACATTGTTTTTTTTTATAACAAAAATGTAAACTGGTTTTGTCAAGCAAATTTCGCAAACTTTACGCACGGAAGCATCTAAAATACATTTTTTATGGACTATCACTCTGTCAATATTCGCGCGCGCAAGAACTACTCAAGTAAACAAATTTATGTATCTGCCGTGCCAGGCTGTGACCACAACACATTATGATTAGATTAATTATTATTATTATTATTATTATTATTATTATTATTGAATAAATAAAACAAACAAATATAAATCTTAAAAAACGCTACAGCCTAAATTGCGTGAATATACCGAGGATGATCAACGTAATCAATCTTGTCAAAAAGTAATACTAAAAGTTATAATAATTGATAATTACGAAGTAGCGGTAAAATATTATATTAAATATAATAAGGAAATAATAATAATGATATCAACAATAATAATAAAAATAAAGGAAATAAAACAAAGAGAGTGGCTAGGGGTCCGGTACCGGATCTCTAGCCTCTACGGCTAGAGGTCCGGTACCGGACCTCTAGCGGTATAGGCTAGAGGTCCGGTACCGGGTCTCTAGCTATTTCTAACGTCCCAGATAGCATGCCTACGTTGGGCCAACGTTGGCTTAAGGTGGTCAGTTTGGTTGGGCCAACGTTGGATGCCAACGTTGGGCCAACGTAACTTTGCTCATCGGGCGAACGTTGAGCCAACGGTTGGCTCAACGTTGGCCGAACGTTGTAAGATTTTTCCTACAACGTTGGGCGAACGTTGCGCCAACATTTATGGTCTACAATCAGCCAACGCAAAAATTTCACTTTGGGTCAAGTTGTGCCACCTTAAACCAACATATACTTTGAAATTAAACAAATTCCTCCCTCTCTGCGAAGCATCCGGTAAGAGTAACTAATTCCATGCCCACAAACAAGAGTCGGCAATTTAATAGTTTACTGACTTTTAAATGCAATCCCAAATACTGCGAATCTCTGATCACTTAATGAGGTTTTCATATACTTTACGACTAAAAACAGCTTGCGCATATGCAACTTTTTATCACATTATTCCCTCATCGCTTACACATTTAATCTGCCTGATGAATCCTGGTTAACCAAATGTGTGAAGCTACATTTCACCTTGCGCAGTTGCGCAGGCTGATTTGAGTACATATGCCTAAGGTCGATTCTCGCGCGAAGACATTAATATGGCTGAAATGTTTTAAGCTAAATTCACAAAAAATCAAATACAATCTCCTTGACTTGAAGTATTGAATACTCCTGAGTTTAAGACTGCGCGTACGTTTATAATGTTCTATTTAAAGAACACAATCTTTGCTCCTCAAAGCCCTAGTTATGTGTAGCACTTGGTATGTCTGAAAGTCATTAATAACAGAAGTACTAACAACTTAATTGCTGAATGGGGATCGTTTCCTTGGTAACCAGACCTTGCTCGTAATAAAATCGGGGTACACAAGACTCCTTGCTGTGTGATCGCTAATTACTTACAGATTTCCACTCTTCTATGTACCTCGTTCAGATATTGTAAATAAACAAAGCTTATGATTAGCATTATCATAATGCCTAAATCTATATTGTTATATTATGCAATGAAATTTATAAAAGCACAAATTCATAATTTTTTCATAGAATTATTAGTACATGCTAGTCAAAGTCAGAGCAGGCAATGCCAAGACAAATAGTAATAATTATAAATAAATAAACATAAACAAATAGTAAGAAGCCCATTTAATGATAATTATGATACTGAATAGTTGAATCATACATAGATAAATTGACAAATTCATATTCATTTCTAATTATCATTGAAACCTGGAGTTCAATTCCCCACGTCAAGCCAACGTTGGGCCAACGTTACTCAACCCACGTAAAACTTAGCAAAATTTATACGCATGTGAAAACGTTGGCCCTCCGTTGGCTGACCGTTTAATGGCCGACATACTTTTTTATGAAAAATGTACACAGCATGTTATGAAATAAAGTTTGATCCAGCATAGGTCGAAGTATAATTAATTCCTGTGTGCCTAGAGCAAACATATACCCAGCTGTAGTAACGTTCGGCCAACGTTCGGCCAACGTTGTACTCCCAACGCCAACACTCAGCCAACGGTGACACCTTATGCCAACGTTGGCCCAACGTTGGCATGCTATCTGGGGTGGTGGCTAGGGATCCGGAATTATAGTTTGTATATCGACCAATTTGTTAAAAGAAGTGTTTTTTTCATAATGGACAGTTGCAACCGTTCCGCTATTGATTTCTGTAATTGTTTATTAAGCTTGATAAGTTGGGCCGCTCGGATGTTGCAATTATAATGTCAAAGTTAGTGAGATAGGTTTTCCGTAAGATGTTAAAAGGCTTGTTTTGTTTAGCACATGCATGATTTACTTCAAAACCCTACATCATTTCACTGTAGGGGTTATCTGTTCTCTCAACCCAGTCCCGTGACTTAAATTTCTTGCCGCCATGTATACAGCTGAATTTAATCTCATAGTACTTCAGCCTTGGGTTCAGTATCCTATTCGTTATGCGCGGTTGGGTTTTTTGTACTGTTCTTGAATCTCTTTTAAAGAACTGAACACTTTCTACATTTTGATAGCGCTCTATTGCGCTTTCAATTGCACGAAAGTCTTCAAATTTTTGTCCGATGTGAATATTATGAGCCATTCTGGCCATATGACCCGAATCTTGTTTGAAATGGACAAAATTGTACGGTGAATGAGTAATAACATAATTATTTTTGCTTTGCATTATCTATTATAAAAGACTTAAAGACAATATATCCCTTTGATCTGTTTTTCGGCGACAAATGAGCATCTCAGACAATAGGATCATTCCACTGGCTAGTTTTGTAGAGTTATGAAAACATTAATCAACCTCGTTAACGCAGTATTTGTTATTCGCACATCCGCGACTAGATGAAGCACTTAGATAGAACTAATCAATGCAATTATCATTTTCATGCATCGATGAAAAACTCAAACACTGCAAACAGTTTAATTTATAAGGTTTTTAATTGAAAAGGAGAGAAAAATAAGAATAAAATTTTATTCGTTTATTTTACACAATCATTGTGCGTTCCAACCGGGTTTACTAGACTAAAGTAGATCCCCTATACAAAATGAAGTGTATCGAAACTCTCGCAAGGAAATGCTATTTCAACCAATCAATAACATACTACCGGATCCCTAGCCTCCACGTTAGAAATAGCTAGAGACCCGGTACCGGACCTCTAGCCCATGACGCTAGAGGTCCGGTTCCGGACCCCTAGCCATAGAGGCTAGAGATCCGGTACCGGACCCCTAGACACTGCCAAAAACAAAATAATGAAGAATGCTGATTAAAGATTTTGCTCAGACTATCAAGATCTAGCTGAAATAATGTACTGAGATGATTCATCACATATACACAGGCCAACTTTAACATATAGCCTTACGTTGTACAATTTTTACATAATATTAAATTATGTATCGCGGGTTTTTGGAAATATATGAAACCACTGTGCATGCAAAACAATGTTAGAATTAGGACTGCAGAAAATGAATATTCTTTTCAGGTTTAACGCTGAGTAAGAACTCGTGGTTTGTCCAGCAGTTGTAACTAGACATAGATTCGCGCTCCCCGCACTTAATTGTTGTGATCTATTTTACAACTGACCTCCAAAACTGTGAAGTTTTACTCACCAACTAGGCCGATCCATTTCCGAAATAAATAGAAATTATCACTCCTTACTTTATATGGAATATTAGTCATTAGCCTCTTCTGCGTTTTTTTAAATCTCTCTCACTCGGTCTCTCTCTCTCTCTCTCTCTCTCTCTCTCTCTCTCTCTCTCTCTTACTTCTCTCTCTGTGCATGTGCGGTGGGAGGGGCGGGGGGTGGACCGGGAAAAAATACAATGTACAAATGTGGGCATGTTGATGAAATAAAATGAGCCGCGACACGACAAAACCAACAACAGCGCATACTCAGATCAGCCTGGGCATCCACCCAGTCTGGTCAGAATCTTTACTAAGCGCTTAAAGGGTAGCTAAGGGTCTAAGCTACCTTCGTGTGGACAGCGAAGACTCTGATCAGACTGGGCGGATGCCCAGGCTGAACTGAGTCTGTGCTGGGCGCACAACCACATTGTTGGTCTTCTCGTGTCGCGCTCAAATATGTTTTAACTAAACTAAATGTTGGCACAAATCATTGTCCCGCTTTTGTAAAATATTGCATCGCTTGACGGGCGACAGAAAAGGAAAATTGTATTTTTGGGAGCAGTTTGTCATGTTTTAAAAACATGTTCCCCCTTACGTTTTGCCCGTAATGTGACACAATATATGAACATCAACCAACGTTTTATTACCAAACGTAAAGGTTGTGAAGCCTTTCATAATGATTTGTGTTTAGACTTAATTTTATTTTATTTAAATGTTTTGTTTGTTTTCACTGGCAGGGCAATGAAGACTTTAAAATGCCTTTCAATATGTTCTTTTGATTTCATTAATAAATGACATGTCCTCATGCTAAAGTCAGTATATTCGTTTTTTTCAAAAACAGATTGGAACCTGGGGAGGTTGGGGTGAAGGGCTGTATGAAAAGGGTTGTAATGGGACTTTCAATGTTAATTCTCCATTGTCATATTATTATTATCATTATTATTACCGTTTCTGGTGTTTAAAATTTAAAAGTAAGCATATGTCTTTGGCCTATGTAGAATGTGCGAAGAGAGGCGGTGGGGAATTTATTTTCTAGATTTAAGTGTCTGGTGTTCTTAGGAATTGAACCCTAAAATTAAATGCATTTTAATATTTCTTTTGATTCAATGAATAAATCACATATTTTAACAGTTTAGCAAGTATCTGATTTCCTGGACTGAACGAAACGGGGTTGATAGGGAATGTGTTGAGATTGAGTAAAGACTAGATTCTCTACATCTGTTGCCTTTGCTATTTCTTCATATTATTATTATATTTTTATCATTATTATTATTATTATTATTATCATCATGTACTCATGTTATATTCCATCTATTAGAACTACTGTTCAAATTACTGACTAATGTTTCAATATAAAAAGTAAGCATATGACCCGGTCTGTGTATCATGTGCTTTTATTTCGTTATGACTGTTTATTTTCTTCTCCTTTTTGATGATCGGCAGCTTTCTGTTTGCATAAGGAGGTTAAGTATCACTAATATATAGTGTTTCAGACTTGCCTAGGCAATATTTGCAACTTAAAAGTAAAATTTTTACATATATTTATATTATAACGCATACAGTGTAACGGTATGTTGTCACCGTCGCCATGCGTAACCAAGCAAACCACGTGACCATAAAACCGGAAGTGCGGTTTCCCGAATTGTTGGAACTGTAGTGAGAAGCTTGCAGCCGTACCTCACTATATAATAGTTCCGCTGATAATTTTATTTGTAAATATTAGGCAACCCTAACTAACACAAATACGGTGGACTGGCAAATAATTCACCCACTGGGAACCTCTCAAAAATTAGCGGAGGCAAAAGAACCATCGGTTAGTCGTTTGAAATACGGTAAGGCCTGAAAAAAAAATTGGTGAGATTCCGTTTCCCGACTGACCCATATATTTTTGCACTGACCCTAAAGTTTTTTCACCATCGCAAAAATAAATCCGGTTTCCAGACCGACCCATATATTTTTGCGCCGACCCTAAAGTTTTATCACCATTGCCAAAAAAATCGGTTCTTGTCGTCATTTTCGATTCGGTTCCGGAACGAAAATAGTGGAGTGAAGTGTCCCATACCAAAATTGCAAACAGGAAATACCAGTCGCATTGCATTATCGCGCAGGCTGATCTTAGTGTTTACTATCAGCGCACGGGATAAGATTCCTTTCACCATCTTACGATTGAATGTAACACGCGTCCAGTTTAGTGCTTTGAGCGGCGTCCTTTGCTGTCTCACAATCTGGGATAAGTCACGAGACTATCTATAAACGTGTTGTGTTTACCGTATTTTAACAAATGCTACCGTCTTGACACTCTTTTTATGGCGAATGCGTAACTCGCAATAGTCACACAACTTTCCGACACCGTATTATATACATGTACTTTATAACGTCATTACAATATATCTTGGCGACTTTACAAGCGCAATTAGTTCACCGACGAATAATTTTCAAAGACTACCAAACTGATGTTGACAAAAACGAAGAACAGTTCCAACCAGGAAACTGGCTAGTCTCAGTAGTCTGATCGAGCAAACGCAGTTCATCCGTGAAAAAAAAATGTTGGTTAGATCAAAACGTAATAATGAAAGGCTTTAGTTAGTGTATATGCGAGTTGCTGAGTGGAATACCACTGTGCAGCCCCATAGGGGCATGCACATATCTGCGCCAAAAACAGCGTAGTATATATTCGAATAGCGTTGAACTTTATTCCGGTAAAGGTATATATAAACAGTCTAAACGAGTAAACGGGACATGTACAAAATACCTGCGGAAAATCACGACATGCGCAGATCATCTGCTTGATAACCACGTGTTAATATACGTGAACATCGTAAATCTTGCTACCGGAAAATGTCTGCGCAATCTGATCACAAAAAATGGTTTCAGACAACCCCATATTCACGGCATAGGCACTCGACGGAAATTTTATACAGAAAGATAGAAAAAAGATTGACAGATGATAAGATATATAAAAATACAAATATTCTGTCGAGTGCCCGGGTCTGCAGAAACGTTTTCATTTTGGACTGCGTGACGTCAGTAGACGTGCGTATTGAGAACTGTGTAATGTAGGGAGCGAATCAGAAATTATGTCTGCGCAGCCTGAACAGAACAAGGTTTGTCCAGCGGTATTACGGCGGAATGACGTCGTGCGAAAATATATCGTTAGCCATATGCATACAACTGTAAAATACGAAAATCAGATTACACAGCTAAACAAATTAGATTTCATATTTCAATTTATTCGTATACATATGTGTGTGCGAACACTGATCAGACGCCGCTGACTGAGTCGAGTCCACCTTAAAGACCGTAAGGTACAACACCTGCGCTAAGTAAACCTTTCGGCACATGCCGCTAGCGGCTATATCTTTTGAGTTCAAATGCTGATCGAAACGCTTTGATCTTTGAGACCCGTTTTGACTTGGATTGGACTATTGTCAGTGGCAACTGAGCAAAAAATTTTGTCTGTGTCATCATTCTTTAAGTTTGCTTCCATACGTGCGTGAAATGACGATTCCAATTTTTTAAGATGCGTCAATCCCGTTTTCGGTGGGCGTATTCTTGACGCATCAGTTTGGGACTGCAGGCAATTTTACCCATTTTCTTTGCGTCAAAAACGCATAAACGCAAAAATGCAGCTCTGACAGAACAGACCATGATCAGAAGGCTTATTGCACATGTGGCAGATCTGACTTTCATTTTCACACAATTACATTTCTTTCTATTTCCGACTTTGGACATGTCTTATGTAGGAGTCGATATTTTTTATCTCGAACGGCAGCGTAGTTGTGAAATAACACTAGCACATGTGACTCTACCCTACTTAACCTAAATATGTCTCAGCCACCAGTGTAGACCTAGATCAGACTACGTAGTCTGGTCAGAGCTATGTAGTGTCGGTATCTATCTTGCAGAAATGTACTGTCACAGACTTGGAAAAAGAATCCGACCTACAGACCCATATTTTTTCAAGGTGTAACCGGAATCACACATATTTAACATAACGGTATTTTGGGACACCATTTTAAACATCAAATCGGTACTAACCAGCATTGTGTCGAAAATAAAATAAAAATAAATGATGGCATAATAGGCTGTTTACATAAAGGCAGTTGCTAGCCGTATTAAGCCGTACTCTTGACTGTATTTAGAAACGTTTAACGGGTATTCAGAATGATATGTCATTCAGGAGAATTCTGTGACCAAATACACATTGTGCAAACATCTAGTAGACCGTCCCAGCATTTAGGCTAATAACGGTGCATACGTGACTTTGGTCTCTTGTTAAAATGAGCCTCGACACGTAAAAAGCGGGCCCAGCCGTATCTGCGAAGAATGAAGACTCAAATCAGCCTGCATTTTAAGTGTCTGTAGATTCTTCAGAGTCAGTACATGACGTAATCGGACGGCATAGACTCGTTTCAGACTATGCGGATGCGCAAGCTGGCCAGAGCAACTGCTGTGACACGTTTTTGCATGTCGCAGCTTCATGGAATGAAAACGTATGCAAACTGTGCAGTCTTAGACCAGCATACACTGTTGACTCAGACTATAACTGGACATTGTGCATCTAAATAGTGAACTGATAATATCCTGAGACGCTGCGCACAGCACAGCGATTGTACGATTTGCGAAAAAAAACACGATTATTTTATCTTGTAATTTCCTCCCATTTAACAGATTATGGAGCATGAAATAAAATGTAGGAATATTCCTACAATTTCTATTGATATTTCATTTGTTGAAAATATACATTTGGTTAGATCTTTAATTTATTGAAAATATACCATCTCCAAAATTGTAGGAATATTCCTACAATCTGAAAGGTCTATGTTGAAATATGATTGAACAAAATTGGTCGTAATCTCAAGAATGTAGGAATATTCCCACAATTTGTTTGGATCTTACATTTATTGAAAATATGCATTTGGCCAGATCTGTCATTTATTGAAAATATACCATCTTCTAAAAATGTAGGAATATTCCTACAATCTGAAAGGTTTATGTTGAAATATGATTGAACAAAATTGGTCGTAATCTCAAGAATATAGGAATATTCCTACAATCCGGAAGATGTGGGAAGAATTTGATTTTTTTTAAGAAAACAAAAAAGAAAACAGAAAACAATTTGAATTAGCCCAGCTGTGTCTTATTTTTTACAAATGAGCAATTTCCAAATTGTAGGAATATTCCTACGATTTGTAATATATAGTTAAAGCTATTATTTCCTCTTTGCATTCTTTCTGCAGTTAGAAAAAAAATGATGATGGATCAATATAGATATAGCTGTTCATTTAAAAAGAAGTTGATGGTTCATGAATGAATCAAATTGTAGGAATATTCCTACAATTTGATGATATCTGTTGAGCCATAGCAAACCCATGGTTAGTGAAGTGTGATTTCGACCACCCCAAAACAAGGCTTCTAGGTAACCATTTTCATTGATGCTCAATTTTGCACTTGCTATTTTGCACTTTTAACAGTCCAAAAACCTGCATTTTCAGTGCATAAAAGGACATCTCGTGGAGATGTCCTTTTTATTTTGGATTCACTTTTAAATATAAATGATAAATGATAAGAAATTCACCATTTTAACAACATCGACTTCAGAATATTTAGTATAAACATCAGAGTTATCCTTAATGACGGATGTGTCCTGATACCCAAGAACGATGTATTTATACCAATTCATTTAAACTATGCAATGGTCCTGCATATAGTAGATAGGGTGATAATGATAACTGTATGTTACTACCCTACATATTATAGATTAAACAATAAACTCTTCACGAGGTGCAGGCTGCCTCCCGGCCAAAGTTTGACTTGAAATCTAAAAGAGTTCCTTCAAAAGAAGAGAACAGTGTTCCACACGGCACATCACCAGCTGCAGTGAAGTGAAACAAAAATGTTTAAAAAGTTCCTTCAAGAGCAAAGAACACATTCAAAACTAGGGACATGGACCAAACTTCGAAGATTTGGCTACTCAAGTCTCATCACTGACCTGACATGATCTGGTGACGAAATCCAGAAGAAAGCACACTGTAATATTAATAAGGCAGTCAATTCAAGGACTGCTTAGTATCAGAAAGGGTCCAAATGATTATAAAGCAATGATCTGGAGTATGATTCTAAACCAAAAAGTAATTTCTGCTTTCTCAGAATATATCCTGTGATATCAGAAAAAAAATATCATCTGCACTATGGATGATGTACGGGGTGACGTTTTACGGCCGCCACAAGGCACAACACTTACTGCAGTGAAGTCAAATTAAAATCTAAAAGAGTTCTTCCAAGAGCAAAGCTCTGTTTTCAAATTTCACAGAAATTCTCGTTGTGAATTAAACAATAAACACGACCGTAAATGTTGAAGACACTGTCTCAAGCTAATCTTCATAAAACTCCTTGTAACAACGCTGGAGTTTTAATTAAAACTCTTGATGCAAATTGGCTTTTAAATATTAAAACTAGAAAAAAGATCACTCATGTAAGGTACATGTACAATGTTTCTTGGCTTAAGGTCACATTTTATGCGGTGTCATTAGATTATTTTAAATGTAATTTACCAAAGGGTGAAACTGTTATTGCTAAAAAGTGATTGTTCTTATTTTCATTCACAGGACTACTGTGCGATGCGTCATTTTAAGGAAAAGATTGAAATAGAGAATAAAATCCTTGGTATCCATGATATCAGGGAAATGCTGACAGAAATAAACAAAGAAGAGGAAGATGGCCACCAAAGCGATGACAGCAGTGGGCATGACAGCAGTGGCTATGACGGTAGTGGCAGTGGCCAGAATTACAACGGTACAACTTTTTTGTTTTGTTTCTCAAATGAGGCGCATGAAAAGGGAATCAAGATGGCGTTTTCATTTGCCGTCTGTTTAAAACAAATTTGATTACATCAGATAGAATGCTGTACTTTAAATCAGTATTTAAGAAGTGACTCCAATGCCAGAGAACCAGAATCAACACTGAAACACGGAGTTACTGGGTTGATGTTATCCTCGGGGACAAATTGTCCACCAGCACTGATATCGGCCCAGTGGTTCTAATATAAACGTATTCATACCAAATTTAGTGCGACAGACGCGCGTCTCTGTATTTAACTTTTTCAGTGTCACTTAGCCCCAAAAGTTTGAAAGAAAAGAGATGATGCACATTTCTCGGCAGGCAACGAGCATCCCTCTCCGAGCCACACTTGCTGTCTACCATCGAGCCACCTCAACCCATGTGTTTCGAGAAAGGCTACAGACAAGGGCATCATTTGAGAATATGCGAAATATGCTAATCATATCTGATACATTTATTAAGAAGGGTATTACAACAACTCGTAAATCTGATGAGTTTAAAACGTTAAAAGATAGGCGATGCTCACAATCTAATACAATCAGATCCCCTATCCCGCCCTAAAACCAAAACGGAAAGGAGCAGTACGTGGATGCATAAATTGATAACACTTCAGGAAAACACCTAAAGTAAACCGAATGGACAGCTATTTCGCAGACAGTTTGTCATTCAGCTACCCCTACTGAAAACACTACTCACACAGCAGTGGAACAAAAGTTGCGACAGGGACAACCAGAACAAAATTTTGAGCCGCGACACGAGAAAACCAACAAAGTGGTCGTGCGCCCAGCACAGACTCAGATCAGCCTGAACACCCGCCCGATTAGATCAGAGACTTTCCTAAGCGTTTAAAGAGTAGCTAAGGGTCTCATCTACCTCCATGCGGACAGCGAAGACTCTGATCAGACTGGGCGGATGCCCAGGCTGATCTGAGTCTGCGCTGTCCGCACAATCACTTTGTTGGTTTTGTCGTGTCGCGGCTCAAATAACAGTCACATCTATGTTTACCTATCTTTTTTTTTATTTTAAATTACAAAACAAAACAGAAAACAAAGGTAAAGGTGACCATAAATGCAAGTAGCATCGAGGATCCACAACAGAAGCATGGTCTTGCCATGGTCAGTAAGAATACTGGGAGCTTACACTAGTTTTACCGGATCCAAAACCTTACCCTCGGCTTTTAAAATTGTTTGAATGTTTGGTTCGTGTGAAGGAAATCATTAATGAATCATCACAGGACACAAAAGCTACAACCCAAACAGAGCATTAATTCCATTTTAGAGCACCTTTGCGAAGCAAAGGAGAGCTTATGCTATACCTTCGGCGTTCGAGTCCGAATATGCGTCAGCGTTCGCGTATTTAACCAGCTTAACTTTGATAACCACTTGCGTTAAGGTCTTTTTCTCACAATGTATAAGAACTAGAGTGATGAAATTCAGTACACACTTACATCAGCACATTATCACTTAAATGCATGCACCATTTATGATATTGACCTACTTGTCATGGTTTACTGACTTTGAAAATCATTAGGTTTATGTATGATAAGCATTTGTATTAAAGACAGTATTAAAGTACCTTTAAGGGTTAGAATCATTATAATTGATCAGCACTTGCATCTAAGCGAGAACGTTTGAGTGTAACCAACCATGTATGACTGTGACCTACGTTTTACACTTCATTGACTTTATGAAATTTTTCAGTACCTTTATGGGTAACAGTCATAATTCTTTGCAAACACATATATAGATCATGAATTTGTTTGCAAACACATATATAGATCATGAATTTGTTCTATATTTTTGCTCCATTCACTTTATGATAGGCTTCACTGATTTTATGATATAATTCAGTCTCTATATTGGTTAGGACCATGATAATTATCCGTGAATGGATTCGACCTATATTTTGCTGAGTGACTTATTGGTTATCCCCTCGGGGATAACTTTATTAAATTAGGAATTCGTACTCGATTGTACGCCGTTTCCTTTTGCATAATACGAGTCCTACTATTTCCCGGTACTTCTACATTTGGCGCACCCTGCTGCAGGGTTCTCGCCAGCATCGCTAATGCTTATCTTGAACACTTATCTAACCCTACACAAATAATTAATATAAACGTATCCATGCCAATTTTAGGGCGACAGACGCGCGTTTCTGTACCCAACCCCTGAACCGAGAGTTCAAGTTGTCACTTACAGTAAATTATTAGGAATTGTTCTCGAATTTGCGACGTTTCGTTTTGCCAAATGCAGGTCCCACTATTTCCCGGTTTATGCTTCCATATTTTGGCGCAGCAAGCTGCAGGGTCCCTTCCAGCATCACTAAGGCATGAGCTGTAAAACTTATCTTTAAACACTTCGTCTCACTTAATACAAGCATCTCACCTACTACAAGCAATTATCAATTAGTACAGTCCACTTACGACGAGCTGTCATTAAACAGTACAGATCACCTAACAAAAGTGAATAGACCTAGCACGGAAGCTCATCTGTTAAAAGCAATCACTAGACAAAAAGATAAAAAAAAACTGTCAAACTCGCCATTTACCTACAGCTTCATCGAAGTTCAAGAATACAATAAAATTAACTTGTATTGCTGCCAATTTTCTACTTACAAACCATTTGCATCCTATGGATTCGTTGCTAAGGGATAAGCTCTCAAGCTTTTTCAAAAGCTAAACTTGTGATTATGTTCTACTGAGTTTATGGTATTTCTCAGTCCGAATATGGGTTAGAGCCATGACACTTGGCACACATTTACATATGAAGAGGATCATTTTAACACAAGCATCCATGTATGGATTCGACCAGTATTTTTGTTTCATTGACTTTATGATACGCTTCACTGACTTTATTATATTTTTCAGTCCGTAGATGGGTTAGAGCCCTAATACTTGGCGCACCCTTATATATGGACAACTTTTCAACATCGCCATCCATGTTTGGATTTGATCTGTATATTATATGCTTCACTGATTTGATCATATTTCTGAGTCCCTATATGTATAGCAGTGATTATACTTGGCACTCTCGTTCATCTGGACAAGAGCCTTTCAACATCACCACCCCTGTGAGAGTCAGGTTCCTGTAAGATGCGCTTTGTTTTCTTTCTTACAACTCTTGTTAAAGAGCTTTCCTATGAGAAGAGAGGTTAATATGAGCCGCGACGCGAGAAAACCAACAGTGTGGTTTTGCGACCAGCACAGACTCAGATAAGCCTGGACATCCACCCAGTCTGATCAGAGTCTTCGCTGTCCGCATGGAGGTAGTTTAGACCCTTCGCCACACTTTAAGCGCTTAGCGAAGAGTCTGAGCAGACTGGGCGGATGCCCAGGTTGATCTGAGTCTGCGCGAGGCGCACAACCACTTTGTTGGTTTTCTCGTGTCGTGGCTCAAATATGTTCATGTCCAGTGAAATCTCTTGGAGGTGTATTCATTCACCAATACAATAACAATACAAAATTGTGCCACGACACGAGAAAACCAACAATGTGGTTGTGCGGCCAGCGCAGACTCAGATCAGCCTGGGCACCCGCCCAGTCTGATCAAAGACTGCGCTAAGCACTAATAGGGTAGCTAAGGGTCTTAGCTACCTCCACGCGGACAGCGAAGACTCTGGTCAGACTGGGCGGATGCCCAGGCTGATCTGAGTCTGCGCTGGGCGCACAATCACATTGTTGATTTTCTCGTGTCGCGGCTCATATGTAGTCAGAGGGCTACAACATAATGGAGCCACAACACGACGAAACCAACAGAGGCATGTATACCCAGCGAAGACTCAGTTCAGCCTGGGCAATACCTATTTACCGACTTCACAAGTATTTATGATACATTTAAGACTCGATAAGATACAATCATAATGTGTTGCATGCAGCACATTTAATACTGTAAGGAAAGTAGAGATTATTATCATGCAAAGCATTTTATAACATTCAAATGAAAGTATATGATTATGACGAGTTTAAAAAACATTTAAGCAATTAATTATAAATAAACGAGACAAAATTAAGTATGAACAAGCAAATTCGGTGAATTTATATCTCCCGCCGAAGTGGCCCTGATTTGTTTATGGTTTATTTTAAGTTACAGAAAATTTCATTCACTGGTTACTTAGTTACGGCTGAACTTGTGGATTGTAAATAAAATCAAGGGCAATAACTCTGGGATAAGTGAGGCATAAGCCGAAGCTGTTCTTAAACACTTGTCTCAGCATCACTACACTATGATGATTTATTTTTAATTCAGTTTCAAGAATTTTTGTTCACCGATCTCTTAGTTACGGCTAATTTGTGGATTTTAAATCCATTCAATGGCATTAAATCATGCACTACTGGAGCTATTATGACAAAGCTTAATGTGCCCTGCTGTGCCATGACAATACATAATTACTTTGTTTCATGAAATTCCATTCATTGGTTACTCAGTTATGACTCAATTTGTTGATTTTAAACCAATTCTAGGGCAATAGCTCATTGCTTACTGAAACAATTCCGACAAAACATAAGATACACCAATAAGATATGGTGATACATATTTAGTAAAAGTTTCATAGAATTCTATTGATTGATTACTTAGTTATGGCTGAATTTGTCAGCCATAAATTGATTCAGGGGCAATAACTCATGCACTACTGATGCCCTTCGGTGAAGGAAATTTTATGTGCATAACCGCATTATAGTGATAAATATTCAGTTTAAGTTGCATGAAGTTTTGATAATTGGTTACTTAGTTATGGCTCATTTTATTAATTTTAAGTCCGTTAAAGGGCAATAACTCATGCACTACTGATGCCCTTCTGACGAAACTTTATGTGCATGACTGTGTAATGGTGATAAATATTCAGTTTAAGTTTCATGAAGTTTTGATAATGCGTTTCTTAGTTATAACTCATTTTATTAATTTTAAGTCCATTAAAGGACAATAACTCATGCACTACTAAAGCCAGTCTGACGAAACTTCACATGCATCAGCGCGTTATAGTGATATATATTTATTTTAAGTTTCATGAAATTCCGTCCAGTGGTTACTTAGTTATGGCTCCGGACGGACGGACGGATGGACGGACAGAAGGACAGACGGACGGACGGACAGACGGACGGACGGACATGGAATAAACTATATCCCTCCGCCTTCGGCGGGGGATAAAAACAACTGTGACTATAATCAAAGCGCAATAACTCTAAGATCATACAGACAATATGCTCATTCCCCTTTTAGTGCTGACGGTTCAACTGAAGTTTCGTTGAATTCTGGTCAGTAATTGCCAGGAATCCGCGTGGACACGAAGTATGTGCTATATACTTAACGCAAATTCATCGAAAAACCACCAAACCAAACATGTAAGTGATATGCTAATTCGCCCTTGATACTTTGAGTTTCAATGACGTTTTGTTGTAATCCAACCAGTTACAGCAGTTGCTAAGAATTCGCGTGCAAAGGAACGGGACGGACGAGGTAGTGACTCTATGCTCCCCAAAATTCTTCAGGAAGCATATTAAATCACTAACAATATAGCAGCACAGTCTTCGTACCCTATCTCTTATTTAGTAAAAGGTGAAACGGTTCTTGCAACAAGGTCTTCCTGAGCATTCTACTAACAAATCCCTGTTTGTGATACCGTTTTGATTTATATCTGTTTTATTGTATCTTTAATAATGTAAAATAGAACTAGAGAAAGTAAGCAGGTGCTCACGTATGCCCCGGCCTTTGCCACCATCAAACTCACTCCTAATTATTGAACCCTGGCCCCTTTCAGGGGCATAGCTCCAGTACTTAGCTATTTCATGTCAAATGTAATGTTATGCAAATATAAGGCAACAAATAAGATTTGTTTACGAGGATAAAAGGTTTACCGCAAAACTTGGACAGAGTGGATCCTAATTATTGACAGCCGGCCCCGCCCAGGAGAAAACCCAAATGCTTTTAAAGCATTTCATATCAAAGGTAATGCTATAGAGATATCATGAACTAAATATGAAAAGAATCTGACGTACGCTTACAGAGATATGAGCAAAACAAAAGGTGTATAACAATACTTTGACCTAATTTAAGCCCTAATTATTGATCACTGGCCCTATCCAGAGGTCTGAACCCAATGCTTAGACATTTCATGGCAAAGGTAGTGCTGTTGAGATATCACAGAGGCTTATAATTACTAGTTATAAGCCTCTGGATATCATCAACCAAAAATGAAAAGACTCTGATATGCAATCAAAGAAATATGCGCAACCCAAAAAGTTTAAAGGGATACGTAAAGTAAGCCAATAAGTGGTACCACTCTTCAATGGTTTTATGACCCTGTTGTGTGATAACCTATGTGAGATGGGATATTACCTTTGATGAAATAGCAGTGTCACTTGACTCTTGCATAATAGGATTATGACACCCAATAGTCAAGAACTATGTCTTTAAGGCAAAATAATGACGTAAACTAAGACCTAATAATTGACCCCTGGCCCCACCTAGGGGCCTGACCGTGGGGCTGTGATATTTCACATCAAAGACAGTGCTAAAGAAATATTAGGGAACCAAATATGAAAAGAATCTTACTAGTGGTGACAGTTTATGAGCCCAAAAAATGTTTAACGCCAAACTTTGACATGTCCTAATTGTTGACCCCTGTCCCTAATTAGGGGCCCGGTCCCAATGCTTAGGCATTTCATGTCAAAGATAATGCAGGGATATCATTGTCCAAATATGAAAAGAATCTTACACGTGGTTACAGAACTATAGCAATCCAAAATGTTTAACAGAAAACTTTGACGTAAACTAAGCCCTTAACATTGACCACTGGTCCCACGCAAGGGCCTGACCCAGACGTTAAAATAATGCACATGAAAGGCAATGCTATACGAGGGTCATCCAAAAAGTTCTGTCACTGGCTTATATCTCAAACACGCAAAGTGCGATTCACCTAAAATAAAAACCATTCAGAAACCCTCTTTTTTATCACAGAGCTGTAAAAAAACTGATTCTTGTACCAATGACATTACAATCACAATCTGCATCAAAAGAAGAGTACCCTCACTCTACTGGCAAATTTGTAGATGCAACTCCGGCAATAATTAATGAAGGGATGTCTATTATCGCTGCCCGGTGCCTACGATATCTCAGGTGCTAATAAACACAACGAAAAAAATCTCCAAG
Organism: Ctena decussata; assembly: GCA_963989385.1. Lineage (NCBI taxonomy): Eukaryota > Metazoa > Mollusca > Bivalvia > Lucinida > Lucinidae > Ctena > Ctena decussata. The sequence goes on along the minus strand of OZ022501.1, from coordinate 831,299 downwards.
TGATTCTGTCCATTTTAAAGAGTTTACAGCATTTCGTAACCTCAACTTTATGCAAACAACGCCGTAGGAAAATCGACTAGGTCATGTTCTAAGTTCAAAAGCTTCATAAACGTATAATATTTAAAATTCTGAAGCATATCTTGACTGCAGTAGATCATGACAATGTGTTCTCAATCAAAATTTCAGAAAAGATCCCTAAAATGAAGGCACAGTGGGTCTTTGAATATCACGTGACTGTGAATTTCACAATATTTCATATATCAATATTTTGCATCGCATATAATTGACAGAAGTCGCTGATTTTTATATTGTGTCCCACAAAATGCAACAGACAGCAACCCTGAAAATTTCAGATTCCTGCGATATGTAATTGGCGAGATATGCAGCATGAAACAAGCCAGCAGAAAAGCAAAAATCGTGCAAATAGGCCAGTGCCAAATATAAGGTCTGTATCTGAGCTTATAACTAAACCAGATGGCATGTTTTCACCATTTACCTGACATCAGTATAAAGATAAAAGATTGTTCTTTTGATTGCTGCAAACCGTGGTAAGCCATCACGTCTGTGAGCAAAGTTATGAGTCCAGTGACAGAACTTTTTGGACGATCCTCGTAGAGATATCATAAACCAAATATGAAAATAGTCTTACCAGCGGTAACAGGGCTAAAAGGCTTAACGCAAAACTTTGACGTAAAAGCTAACTAACGGACGGACAAACGAACGGACAGCTTACCAAACACTATATACCCTCTGTTGGGGATATAATTAGTACTAGTGTTATCACAAAACATAGTAAAATGGCGCGTTATATAAAAAGTGTTTTCTCCGACAGGAGGAATGCCAGATATGGGAGAAGACATGTTTGAAGACGAAAAGGGAGAAGGATGCAGTGGTGAAGATCCTGTTTCACCAAAGAATGGTCCAGTGAACCTCTTCAAATGGACAGGTATAACCTTAATTCACTTTAAAACTGAAAAATAAAATTGAATTTGCAAACAGTATAGATCCAGATGAGGAGAATCATAACTAGCTGCCTCTCATCTGGATCTACACCGTTTGTTAGCTAGTTTTTGATCTCGCAAACTGATATAGCTTGTACAAATGGTTTTGAATATCTTTTTTGGTTTGTTGTTTTCTTTATGGGTTAATATTTATAAAGAGAAACGTGTATATTTTGCTTATATTTTTTTTAGATATCAGCTTGCATAACAAAATATGAATATTACAGTTTAATCTTTGATTAAAAATTAAAACTTGCACACAGCATAGAATAAAAATTGAATGCTGAATGTCAGTGCACCATCATGTTGCAGCAATATCAAAAGGACAATGATGTGTAAAGGCCCATAAAGTATGAATACTGATTGAAGGCAAAGTTAGACTTAGCCACCATTTCGTTGAAGGAATAAAAACAATTATTACAAATTTTGCAATGACATAAAGATAAGATACATATTTTTAAGTTTATATAAAGTAATTTATGTTAATGTAAACAATTTGTGACTAAGTAACGTTCAAGTTTTTTCTATTAGAAACGACAAAAATGCGATATAACGTTAGCTGGGCCGGGTCACATAACCAGTCGTTAAGTTGGTGGCGCGTGCGATAAACTGGATAGACATAAGTTAATTATTTTCTATGATGTGAACCACAATTACATTAAGGTTGCCTTGGATGAACTTTTATTGAATAAAGTAAAATAGTGAAGAGACTACAACACTTTTCCGGGAACTTTTTGATCATCCCACGTAAAGTATGGCCCATTTTCCTTCTTTTGAATTTGTTCTCTGCTCTTGAAGAAACTCTTTTTGACTTTAACTTGCTGTGTAAAGGCACTGAAAAAAAAACGTTTTTCTGCTGGCAAAACATTTACATGTTTTATTACGATTTCTATAATTCTACAACACGGTAATAATATTGTGATACGAACTGTGAGAAATAAAAACGCATGCCAAAATAAAGCTGTATAAAGTAATTAAAAGTAGACCTGTAAATCTGCACGGAATAATAGCAGCAATTCTTCAGGAATTGTTACAAAAATGAAAATTTGCTATAATTCTAATACAAAGGGAGCTAATTTGTAATTTTGAAAAATACAGCTTCAATTTGCTAGGTTTTCTAAATAACAGGTTGCTAGGTTTTCTAAATAACAAGTGTAAGTTGTTTCTTGCTCTTTCTATCACACTGAATGTAACGCTTTAGATCAGTAAAGAAATTTGCATCTACGCATGCGCATAGTTTGTATTGTACAAATTGTGTTAAATTGATTGAGGTAAGATAACTGTTTTGAAGGGTATTAGGTTGAGACTTTTACAAACATTCTCTTGCTGAATATGTTGCACATATAAAATGCTTATATCCGGGTAAAAAAGTATCATTGTATTTGTGATCAATAATGTAGCGTTTTCACTTTTGCTCAGTATATTTGCATATGGAGTGCAAAAAGAGAATCAATTTTGAAAAATATATTTATATGGCCGTATTGCATGTACAGTGCAAAAAAAAGGAAATTGATTTTTTAAAATCCATTTCCACATTGGAAAGATTTATTTCTGCGAGTTTCTTACGAAATTCTTTCTGTGTGCTGTATCTGCATATCCAGTACAAATTGAGAATCATTTTTGAACCAAAAATCCTTGTTTGCACTGGAAAATATTTCTTTATGTGGTCGTATTCGTATGATGATGTGCAGTGCAAAAAGGGAATCAATTTTTTAAAAAAAAGTCCTTTTTATATTGTAAAGAATTTTTTTTTTTTGTTACATGCAGAAAACGGAATCCATTTTGGAAAATTCTTTTTTATATTGGAAAGAATTCTTTCTGTGGTCGTATTTGCATGTACAGTGCAAAAAGGAAATTATTTTTTTTTAAATCCATTGCCATATTGGAAAGAATTATTTATGCGATTGTTAACACATGTGAAGTGCAAAAAGGGAATCGATTTTGAAAAATCGCTTTTTATATTAGAACGAATTTCTTTCTGTGCGTTGTATCTGCATATCCAGTACAAATTGAGAATCAATTTTGAACCAAAAATCCTTGTTTGCACTGGAAAATATTTCTTTATGTAGTCGTATTCGTATGATGATGTGAAGTGCAAAAAGAGAATCATTTTTTTATATCGTTTTTGATATTGTAAAGAATTTCTTTAATTGTTTTTTTTTTTTTTTTTTTTTTTTGTTACATGCAGAAAACGGAATCCATTTTGAAAAATCCTTTTTTTATATTGGAAAGAATTCTTCCTGTGGTCGTATTTGCATGTACAGTGCAAAAAAGGGAATCAGTTTTGAGAACTCCTTTCATACGTTCAAAGATGTGGTTATATTTGCATGTACACTGCAAAAGGTGAATCAAGTTTCATAAATCTTTTTTTTCCCTATTGCAAAGAATTTCTTTGCTTAGTCTGTTCAGACAGGCCATACAGGTTTCATCAAAGTATTTCACTCACATTAGTGCTTAACCAATCAGCATCATAATGGATGTGCATTTATATCTACTGGACTAGTTCACTTCCCAGATCGTACTGGTCCTTTTCCAATATTAGGCATGTCTGATTTTACCTTGATTTTCAGTGAAAACATTGTTGGCCAAGATAATTGCCAAGCAGGGCCACTTTAAAAGGAAGCTTTTTATTAGTGGGTTAATTCATTGTGTCCCATAAAACATCTTTGCAAACAGTGTGGACCCAGATCGTCACATATCACAATGCCAGGGTCTACTACACTGGTGGTACTTGCATTGTATTTTTTGCACAAAGCAGATTTGTCGTACTCGTCAGAGTGGAGATTCCATTTCATGAATTTAGGTGAAAGTGAATGAGAACCTATAATAAATATGAATTAGTATGCACAATCAACACCTTGACGTGATGGTGATTTGTGATTTTCAGCCTTTCAACAGTATTTCAGCCATATCGACCCGATGGAAGACTGAGCGTACTGGAATCCTGTTTAATAGTAGAAAAAAATCTGCCTCCACAGCAGGATTCCAACCCTGTCTGCTCATCTAGCAGGCAAGCGCCTAACCCACTGAGCTATGTGATACCAGTTGAATCATAACAAAACCTATCTTTGGTCATTTGCTTACTGTGCATGCCTAAACAAGCCAGACGCTGAGCAGTCTGGTAAAAACATATGTTAACTCTTACAAACCAGGGCTCAGTTGTTCAAAGCATCGTTACCTTAACGAAATGGTTAGTCAAGGATTCATTAAGTCATCTAGAGTGCTGACATGAAATCGAGTGCTAATATTTTTTGCTGAAAAATAATGTGAGCTTTTGCACTGCAAAAACTGCCAGTGTTGTTGCATATACATTTGGAATTTTAACGTCTCTTTAACTGTTTGGAACAACTGAGCCCTGCTGTTCTTGTAGTGGTTCATGAACATTTAAGTCAGTTTGGTTAAATTAAGCGTGGGGCTTACACTGACCGCAACTTAAGTCCTCAATTTATCATTTATCTATCATTAAAGACACTTTTATTAGAATTCAATGTAAAATCAAAATATATAGCAATACTAGATAGTATGGAAAGAAAACAAGACTTACATTTCATAGATCCACATTAAATTTTCATATATGTACCATGCAAACCTTTTGTTCTGTAGATGAAAAGATCTTGTTGAGGGGTGTACCTAGGCCAAATGAAGGTGATGTTTGTTGGAACAAGGTGGCAGTATGCACCTGCCAAGACTGTGGCACAGCTACTGGGACATCAGCTGGAAAAAGGAGGAAGAAGAAATAACAGATGAAAGAAAATCAGCTGTTTTCTGTTTCAATGACACTAGGGTCAAGTCAGGTAACTTCGGGCAAGAGGTAAATTCGGAGTGACATTGTTTCCTTTATATGTCAGTTGTTTGGAATTAAAGCAGAAATAACTGGGCAAAGTGAAAATCCTGCCGAGACGGCTCATGATGAGCCGTCTCATCTGGATTTTCACTGTTTGTAATGGTATGTCCGAATTTACCCCCTGTCCGAAGTTATCCTACTTGACCCTATCGACTACCGTTGAAATTCTAAAAAAAAATGTAAAAAATTGGGACATCAAAAATAATAACCATAATTATTGTCCAAAAACTGGATTTGTTTGGCTTACCATTTTCAGTTATGCTCCAAAAAATGCAGATGGAATGAATGGTGTATGGATACACTTCCAGGGATGCAACTCTGCCATTTCGGGATGCAAACCTGCCATTTAGGGATGCAAATCTGCCATTTAGGGATGCAAACCTGCCATTTTCACTTCTGCCTCCTCGCAGTCATACTCTGTCCCCTTCTCAACTTTCCTACTGAAGAAGGCCCTAATTTGGAAGGGCTTCTTCATCTCGGGAAGCAATGGGAAGTCATAAAAGTTGTCCCATTTGTAAAATGACAGAAAAACGTTAATGACGTCCGTGATGACGTCAGTTTTTAAGAGTAGTTTTTAAGTAGTACATTTCACAAAATATTTTACTTCAACGTGAGAAAGTGAATCTTGAAGATTCCTTATGTCTGTAAGGCCCTCTACACAAAGTTCGGGCTTACTTTGACTAGTGGCCCTGCTCCAAACCTGAAGAGCACTGATATGGTGAAGACTAAAGAGGGTTTTTCTCTCTGTCTTTTTATATGTCTATTTGTTGGATATATTTTGGCAGTTATGTGGTCATTAGATGAGCGACTAATTGACCACGGAAGCTGAAGTAAAAGAAATATTGGCTTCCTGGGGATTAAGTGGCCTTATCACATTGCCACAGAGTAAACAGACACAGGAAATCTCCATGAAATAAATTTCATATTCATCATTATTCAAAATTCTTTTTACCTTAATTCCTTGCATTGACTGAATACACAAATTACAATAAGATGTTCATATAAGCCACGACACGAGAAAACCAACAAAGTGGTTGTGCACCCAGCGCACTCAGATCAGCATGGGCATCCCCTCAGTCTGATCAGACTCTTCGCTAAGCACTTAAATGGTAGCTAAGGGTCTAAGCTACCTCCATGCAGACAGCGAAGACTGATCAGACTGGGCGGATGCCCAGGCAGATCTGAATCTTTGTTGGGCACACAACCACTTTGTTGGTTTCTCATGTCGCGGCTCATTATCATCTGTCAATCTTATGTTGTGCATGCATTTTTCTTTTGTTTGTGTCTCACTTTTTTAAGACTTTATACAATTAGTCTGGACTAACAATGTTATCTTGTATAATGTTTTATAATGGCACTTTTGCTATTTCCTTTTAAAATAGCATTTATTTTTTTTTTGTTGCCTCTTAATTATATCACATTTGTAGTCACAGGAGTTAAACTTTCACTCATTATTTTCCAGACAAGAAAGTGTGTTTTATTGTGTGATGTTTTAGCATTAAGAGTCCTGGAAAACTCCTATGGAATGGCATTATCTGTAAATAGAACTGATCCATGCTTATTATTATATCTGTTTTTGTTATATTTGAGGTAAATGGGTACACTTTCAAGGGAGGCAACTCTGCCATTTTCTGTTTTTCCTCCCTTTTCAGTTGGGGTCAGCTCTTAAAGAACAATTTTCTTCCCTCGAAACTACACATAATTCCTTCCTTAAGGAGTACACCCCATTTTGGAAGGGTTTTGTCATCCAGGGAGAAAAACAGGAAGTTATGAGTCATGAAAGTTGTTCCCCTTTGTAAATGGGAGAAAAGGTGAAGGTGTGCCCAGATGCCTTAAGGTGATTGGCTGGACTTATAAGGAAGTACATTCTGACCTACAAGTATTTGCATCAGTTCTTGTTGGAGGGCTTCTCTTCAAAGGAAGCACTGGCTCTCTGAAGTAGCAAACAAAGCAATTAATAGGGAAGAAAAATACAACTTCTCTGCTGAGTCACTTGAACCTTTTTAAACTGGCAATTTTGTCAAATTAGAGTGTTTTTTCTTTGGTTTAAACAATATTTTATTAATCAAATTTTAGTACAAAGTATAGAAAATATGGACCAGGATTTGATCGAAAGCCATAGGCTTATGAGGAAAAATCTCCTGTAAGGACATGTACTCTTTCTTTGAGGTATATTCAGTCACCTTAACAACGTCTCTTGGTTTATTGTTATGTGTGGAACTGCATATATATAAAATAAATTTACATAAAATCAATTTAAGTTATATCGGTTTCACTGCTGACCATTCCAAGGCAATTCGATTTTGTTTTATTTACTTAGTTTTTTTTACATTTCTTCTTTGATAGACTCATCTTATTGCTGTGTGATTATGTCTTTTTTGTTCATAAGTTTTTCATTTATGCTCTTATGATAGTGGCACTTCCTGATTGTCATATACAGTTTGCAAGCTGGTAGTCAGTACCCTATATCCATTTAGCATAATGCTGCCTCATTATAAGAACATGCTTAAGCACAGAAAGAATTTAAGAGTCAAATAAAACCTTATTATTAGGCTGACAGTCATTGTCCTTTTCGTGTATAACAGTTCAGCCTCTCTTTGTAACAGAAACTAACACCATATGGTGTTAGTTTCTGTTACAAAGAGAGGCTGAACTATATGGTGTTAGTTTCTGTTACAAAGAGAGGCTGAACTATATGATGTTAGTTTCTGTTACAAAGAGAGGCTGAACCATATGATGTTAGTTTCTGTTACAAAGAGAGGCTGAACCATATGGTGTTAGTTTCTGTTACAAAGAGAGGCTGAACTATATGGTGTTAGTTTCTGTTACAAAGAGAGGCTGAACTATATGGTGTTAGTTTCTGTTACAAAGAGAGGCTGAACTGTATGGTGTTAGTTTCTGTTACAAAGAGAGGCTGAACTATATGGTGTTAGTTTCTGTTACAAAGAGAGGCTGAACTATATGGTGTTAGTTTCTGTTACAAAGAGAGGCTGAACCATATGGTGTTAGTGTCTGTTACAAAGAGAGGCTGAACTATATGGTGTTAGTTTCTGTTACAAAGAGAGGCTGAACTATATGGTGTTAGTTTCTGTTACAAAGAGAGGCTGAACCATATGGTGTTAGTTTCTGTTACAAAGAGAGGCTGAACTATATGGTGTTAGTTTCTGTTACAAAGAGAGGCTGAACTATATGGTGTTAGTTTCTGTTACAAAGAGAGGCTGAACTATATGGTGTTAGTTTCTGTTACAAAGAGAGGCTGAACTATCAGCAGAGTTTAAACCCAGCATGTAACTTGAGGCTCTATCGATGACCAATCATATGTTAATGTGTGGTCTCCTACTTTTTCTTATTTTTTCCATTATTACTTCTTTCAAAATTTATTGAATATATAAACCAGCTCGCTGTGAGTCTGTGCTGCACCTCGACCCCAGCACCATATAACTGCAGTAAACTGATCCCGTAACAGTATGTCCGTCCAAATGACTGGGATATGATAATCCTACCCTTCTTTCAACGAAATTTTACATAGGGCACTGTGATTGTTTTTAATGGGACTGGCATCAGCTTGGTGGATTTTAACCTCGGTTCATGTAAAAAAAAATTCAGCTAAATGAATATATATATATAAATATCTGTGATGTATGAAATGACATACCTGGAACATTCTGCAGCTGTTAGATATATGATATATTTTACAGCTCACTACCATATAATTTAATTCCATGTTTTAAGTCCCATAATCTTTCATACATGTGGTTCGTAACAATGACCCATTTCAAATATGAATTTGATATGACATATATACCAAAAGTTAGAACATGAAAATTCCATTATTTTGGGGAAATTTTGACTGATATGAAACAGCTAGAGTGAGTCTTGAGGTAGATTCATCGAGAGAGAGAGAAAAAAAAAAACTATTGTTGCCAGTCCTATTAAATGCAGCAGAATGTTAATAGAAATAGTTTGCTTATACTCTTGTTAACTGTTATACATGTACAGAATGTTAGTAGAAATAATTTGCTTATACATGTACTATACATGTACAGTCAACTCTCGATATCTCGAACACTGGTATCTCCAAGTATCTTCTAATATTAAAGAATATATTTCCTATTTTTATTTACATTTCAACTCCTGTTATCTCAAACTACTGATATCTCAAAGTAAATTTTCTGATACCAGAAAATTTACTTGGAGATATCAGTATTTTGGCTGAAGTTTGGCTTCGAGATATCGAGAATTGTAAATATATTTGTTGCTTCTGTCAGGTCCATTGATTCAGTTTCCCTAGTAAGGTCGCTACCAATAGTTTTTCTTTGCTGTTGTTCTTGTTAAACAGTGTGTCGTTTGTTCACATTATTATTGTTTTAGTTCCTTCATGTATTATAACAGTGTTGTTTTGATCAAGTGTTATTTTCTAAACTAGAATCACAACAAACGGAAAAAGGTTTGCCACCAGAAAATCTACCACCAAGAAATGTCTTTTCAACATATAAAGCTATTATATATTGGTTACTTCTTTCCTATAATATAAAACTTTCAACCATTTTAACATTCTGGGGAAAAAAATGATGAGGTATTATACAATCAGCTACTATAAAAGTTTAATTTACCTAATATTGACTGAATTTCTTTTAAAGAAGCTGCATCTTTGCTTAAACCAGTTTTAGCAATAACCTTATTTCTTCTTTATCTGGAGTTATTTCCATAGTTTGTTTGAAAATTTTTGACTTTGTTCGGGCTTGGGTGGAAAACTGCTGCACACTGTGGAAAAATTAGTAAAAGAGTTTTTGCCTTAAATAATGAGGAGGTATGTGCACTTTATTGCATGAAAATTGACTGGGTATTAAGAAATATACCATCCATTTTCTTTTTACCTGTTTTGTCTGAACACCAGTACGAAAATACTGTGAGCTCTTTCAATCAAACTAGGTGATTATCCACTTTAAAGCTTGCAAAGAATCCTCTAAACTTCAGTTTAATTATTAATGACCTCACCAGAATTTTTGATAGACCAAAAGAAAATTTTACCTGAGCTTTAATAAACTTTCTCACAGTACCTTATGACCTGGGGCCGTATTCATAAAGCCACTTAAGTTGTTGCTATGCTGTTGCTAAGGCTAAATATCTATACAGGAGATTCCCTATAACTATGAAATTTGGTCTGGAGGAACAGTCTTTGTAAGACTGTTCCTCCAGAGCAAATTTCATAGTTGTAGGGAATCTCTTTCAAAGAAATTTAGACTTAGCAACAGCATAGCAACAACTTAAGTCGTTTTATGAATACGGCCCCTGACTTTTACAGCAGTGAGGCAAAGAGTTAATAATTTAGGAAGTTCATTAGTAGTACAAGAACTTGAGCTAGCAGTAAATCATGCTTTTTATGGACTTATGTGAAGCTTACATACCAATACATTGTACAGTTGATTGTTCTGGTGGTTTTAAAGATGGATAACTCTAACACCTTTTCGTTTCACAAGCATAATATGAGACATGACACGACAAAGCCAACAAAGTGGCATGTGCACCCAGCAAAGATTCAGATCAGCCTGGGCATCCGCCCAGTCTGATAAGTGTTTTTGCTGTCTGCATGGAGCTAGCTTTAATCCTTAGCTACCCTTTAAGTGAACAGCAAAGAGTCTTACCAGACTTGATGGATGCCCAGTCTGGCCACAGCCTTCACTGCCCACAAGTGCCACTTTGTTGGTTTTCCTGTGTCGCTGCACATATTGTTGTTATTTATTTTCCTAATGGGACAGAGTCTATATTTATCTCTGTTGTCTTAATTTAAAGAAAGGGATGTTCAAGCTCATTGTGGAGAAACAAAAACATTGTCTTGGGACAAGCTGCCAAGCTTGCATGTATGGCCCTGAGCCCTGGTACAGCTCAGTGGGTTAAACACTGGCATTCTCAGCTAGCAATACATGTGGGAACCCTGCTGGAAGTGGCATTCCTTTAAGACATAAATAGGGTCCTCCTCATTACGCTATCAGCTTGATATGACTAAAATACTGCTGGATGGGCCATAAACCTGAATCTGCAATGTATGCAGCCTGGTGAAGGCATGCTTAGCTGGCAAATACCTTGAAGTGATGTTGTTGTTTTTCCACACTAAAATGTCTCAAGTATAAGCCAACAGATTTATACTCTGCCTGTAACATTTTCTTATTTGTGATGCTGTTTTGTCTAGCAGAATATTAGATATCAGGGATATTCATCCAACACAGAACTAAATGACTTGAAAATAATTTTCTGTTTAAGAAAATCTTCAGTTTCTGTTTAAAAAATTTTGGATTGTAATGTCATTGAAAAATTAGCGGAATATGGCATACACTGTATCCAGGCGAGCAAACAGGAAGTCATAAAAGTTGTTTCTCTTAGTTAAAATGTTGGAAAAAAAAACATGGCTGTGTCCCCAGTCACCATAAAAGGAGCTCTAGATACAGGGATTGATTGATGACGTAATTCTTGTGACTTCTCCACAAAAGCTTGTTGTCAGTGACATCTCATTAGAACCATCTTGGCAACATAAAATGAGCAAACATATTTACAAATAAGAACAATTTACCATATTAATCCTAATAAATGTCCCTGCTCTAATAAACGCCCCCTGCCTCTTTTCTGAAAATGAAGTTATATTTACTTGTGTTAACTCCTGTTTGCTTCTCTGGATAAGGTGGCCCTTTGAAATGGGACTACTCTTAAAAGAAAGAATTTGCTCCTAGAGTTGACCCCTATTTAAAAGGAAGGCAAAAATAGTAGATATACCCATCACTTTAATATTGTTTATTAGAGGTAATTTGGCAGTGGCTGATCGACTACACTTTAGGCTCTAAATAATGCCCTCCTTTCGCAAAATGCAACACCCAAGGGCATTTAATAGGATTAATACGGTTAATACAGTTAGAACTATCATAAAAATATTCTTTTATTCAGGGCTCTGCAGATGTTGTTTTTGATGGTAAATATTGTTAGAATTTCAATATTTATAAGTCTGAGCTTTTCTGGATAGCTGGACAGATAAAAATTTAATCTCAAACCAACAAATTTATTATAAAAAACATCAGTGATAACTTTTTTGAGTACAGATGAACAACATATATCAGTAAATACAGATTTATTGGAGCTGCATAGTCCAAATTTTTTAGTTCTCATGTAAAGCAAAAGGCCATTTTGGTTCTAATTCAAGTGTAATTCAGTATCTGCTGATGAAATGAAGAAAAATCTCAGAATTATCTGGAGCTCTGAGATCAGAATTGACAGTTTTCATACATGGTATTGTTTATTAGAGGTAATTTGGCAGTGGCTGATCGACTACACTTTAGGCTCTAAATAATGCCCTCCTTTCGCAAAATGCAACACCCAAGGGCATTTAATAGGATTAATACGGTTAATACAGTTAGAACTATCATAAAAATATTCTTTTATTCAGGGCTCTGCAGATGTTGTTTTTGATGGTAAATATTGTTAGAATTTCAATATTTATAAGTCTGAGCTTTTCTGGATAGCTGGACAGATAAAAATTTAATCTCAAACCAACAAATTTATTATAAAAAACATCAGTGATAACTTTTTTGAGTACAGATGAACAACATATATCAGTAAATACAGATTTATTGGAGCTGCATAGTCCAAATTTTTTAGTTCTCATGTAAAGCAAAAGGCCATTTTGGTTCTAATTCAAGTGTAATTCAGTATCTGCTGATGAAATGAAGAAAAATCTCAGAATTATCTGGAGCTCTGAGATCAGAATTGACAGTTTTCATACATGGTATTGTTTATTAGAGGTAATTTGGCAGTGGCTGATCGACTACACTTTAGGCTCTAAATAATGCCCTCCTTTCGCAAAATGCAACACCCAAGGGCATTTAATAGGATTAATACTGTTAATACAGTTAGAACTATCATAAAAATATTCTTTTATTCAGGGCTCTGCAGATGTTGTTTTTGATGGTAAATATTGTTAGAATTTCAATATTTATAAGTCTGAGCTTTTCTGGATAGCTGGACAGATAAAAATTTAATCTCAAACCAACAAATTTATTATAAAAAACATCAGTGATAACTTTTTTGAGTACAGATGAACAACATATATCAGTAAATACAGATTTATTGGAGCTGCATAGTCCAAATTTTTTAGTTCTCATGTAAAGCAAAAGGCCATTTTGGTTCTAATTCAAGTGTAATTCAGTATCTGCTGATGAAATGAAGAAAAATCTCAGAATTATCTGGAGCTCTGAGATCAGAATTGACAGTTTTCATACATGGTATAAAGCAGTTTCATGCATGGCGTACAGAAGGTTTTCTCTCCACACATCTCTGTTTGTTATAAAATAATGAGAAATCCTTTTCACTCACAAGCACTTGAAGTTTTAGATCAACAGCTGTAATATTTTTTCTTAAAATAAAGATTGAGCTGAGACACAACAAAACCAACAAAGTGGCATGTGCACCCAGTGAAGACTCAGATCAGCCTGAGCATCCTCCCAGTCTGCTCAATGCTGTGGGTAGCTATGTGTCTAGGCTACCTCCGTTTGAACAGGGAAGACTCTGATCAGATCTAAGTCTTTGATGGGTGCACATGCCACTTTGTTTGTTTTGTAGTGTCATGCCTCAAATACACTGTATTTCTTCAATCTACATGTTAAGTGAATTGAAAGGGTAAAAACTTCAAGTGCATATGATTCATGTTACAAGGGGTAAGACATCTGAGTAATGAAATCCTCAACTTCCAAAACCATCCCAACCCCTAGCAATTTTTCTTTAATAGATTGGCCCTTTGCCTAACTTAGGCCAATCAGTAGAACTGGTATCTTAGGCATAGGTGAACAACTGAAGCTCAGATCAGGCTGCATATCCATGCAGACTCACCAGTCACAGCTGTTCAGTTTCCACTGACCTTGGGTGAAAGGGTGCACTTTTAAGGGAAGTAATTCTGCCATTTTCCTTTTTGCCTCCCTTTTCAATGAGGGTCAATGGTTAAATGAAACATTTTGCTCACAAAGAAGCAAACTTGTTTCTTTAAGAAGAGACCCCATTTTCAAAGGGTTTCATTCTCCAGGGAAGTAAACTGGAAGTCACAAAAGATGTTCCCTTTATAAATATTGTGGAGAAAACACGGAGATGAGCCCATCCACATTTATTTGAACATGAAAGACTCTGATTAGACTGCATGGATGTGTAGGTTGACCTTAATTTTCACCATTAAAACATGCTATAACGGACAGCTCATATCTCCTTTGATGACCCCACTTTCCTTTAAGCATGTTTTAACAGTGAAAACTATGATATTTTTGATATTATGTTTCCCTAGCTCCACCCCAAGCCCCTCCCCATCATCCCATCCCTGAAGTGTTGGTGTGTTTCCCTAAACGGCTAAACTAGTTACTCAGATGACTTGCGCCATGCATCTCTCTTAGAAGTGTAATCTGCTGCCTATCTCAACTGTGATATAAACTGTTATTCTTTCACATTGTGTTTCTTGTCAGTTTAATCCATTTTCCTATGCTTCTGCAAGCACCCAAAGATGGGGCAAAAACTGCTTAATACAAGTCAATTTACATTAACAGTGCACAAAAAACTGGGACAAGAGATTTTGGCCTCTTAAGACACAGTTTTCCTTTATTAATAGATGTGGCCTTTAAAGACAAGCCTGACAGTACATTTTGAGATTCTTTTCTTGATGGCTTAATTTTTAGTACAAGACATATCACATTCAGTTTAACAAGGCTCTAGATCCGAAGGAGTATTTGGTGATAATGGGATACTTTTTGCTAATTTTGCATAAACATGTATGTTGTGACCACTCATCTGAACCGTTTCAATGAGACAGCTCAGATGACTAAGATGGGGTCACCATGTATGGTTTTAATGAAAAATGAGAAATAATTATATTCCTCCATTATCATCAAATACTCCTTCTTATCTAGAGCTCTGAGTTCTTTTAACCCATTGCATTCTGGGTATTTTTTGTCGTCTGCTGAAATTGTCGTCTGCATAAAAAATCAAGAATATTTTGACAATATTGGTGTAACTAACTCTTGTAGAAATGATGTCTAGGCAGCAAACAGTTTGGATCTCAGATCAGGCCACACATTTGTGTGGCCTGATCTGGATCCAAACTGTTGCCCAGATACCCCTAAAGGGATATCCAGAATAGAATGGGTTAAAATTTCCAAGAGCAGGCACACTTTAGGTGAACAGGTTTTTCTGCCATTTTTGTAGAGGGAAACCTAATTTATAAATTCTTTCTTTGCTTCCCTGGATGATGAAGCCTTCCAAAATGGGGTCTACTTTTAACGAGTTTGCTCAAAGGGGAGTAAATTTTTGTCGTTTAAGAGAGCCCCAATTTAAAAGGGGAGGCAAAATTTGCTCCCACTGAACGAATACTCCCTGACTATAAAACATACCAATGCTGATTGTTTTTTTAACTGCATCAATGATGAAATGTTGTGCCCCTCTGGAAATATCATTTTAATAAAATTCGTGACCCTAATCAGACACAGCAGAATACCGTATACACGGTAATTTTCGCGGTGTTACGTTTTTCACGTTTTTTTGCAGTCACTTTGATACCGCGAATATAAAAATCGCGAAAAATTTCTTGTTTCTTACAAAGTGTCTTCTGTAGACACAGTGTTCATATATTTTGTTTGTGTTTGCTTCGGTAGTTGCTGGTACTTTTCACTTGAGCCAGTTCTTTCATGAACCTACGGTGGCCTTGCCGCAGGTTAATGAAAGAACTGACTCAAGTGAAAAAGAAATAGTTTTGCTTTTCGAGCACGTGCCAACCGCAAAAATTAATATTTATGTTTTTGACCCTTAACCGCGTAAATTTGAACCCGCGAAAATTACCACATTACGGTATGAGATTGCACATTCTGTGGTGTCTAATCAATGTCTGCACTGTTCACGTATGACATTTTTTGTAACATATGGCAATAGTGGGTTTAAGCTGTTATAAATGTCTCAGCAATAACACTAAATCTCTAATTGATGAGTACCTCTTGTAAAGTAAAGGGAATGTCATGAAATACTGCAATATTATAATGGGATGACAAAGTGTTGGTCACTTGTGCAGCCTGCAGCAGGCCAAATTTAAAGATATAACATTTGACAAAACACTAAATCTCTGACTGATAAGTACCTCTAGCAAAGAAAAGGGAATTTCATAAAATGCTGCAATATTATAATTGGATGACAAAATGTTGGTCACTTGTTCTATGATGGTAGAAACTGCAGCCCGCAGCAGGCCAAATTCAATAGTATAACATTTGACAAAACTGTTCATTCTTTCAATCTGACTAAAGAAAATTTTGTTTCACATGGGATATTCCATTAATTCTTTGGAAATGTATAACCTGACCATACTGCTGCTGACAGAAGTCTGATTTGGGTCTGAACTTTTTGTTCTATCATTCATTATTTGAGCAATGACACAACCAACAAAGTGGCATGTGTGCCCAGCAAAAACTCAGATCAGCCTGGGCATCTGCACAGTCTGATATAAGTCTTTCCTGGGCACACATGCCTCTTTTTTGTTGGTTTTGTCATGTCACTGTTCATTCGTTTATTTGCTTGCATACAATGTTAATTTGTTCAAGTGTGTCACCAAACTTTTAATGATATTTTCCTATGATACAAGAAAGATATAACAAGTGATAATATAAACATGTAAACTGTCAAAATAAGAAATGCAATACTGGATGGCTGATAAATAGTTCTGACAGACATATTAACTAGTCCAGTGAGAATATTGGCACCTAAGAAATAGAACAGTCCATTGAAATTAATAGCTGCCATTAGTTTACACTCTTGATACTGCAATATGTTGGTTTCTGTCTTCTGGTCATCTGTTTCTGGAAGAAGAAGAATACTGTAGGGTTAAAATATATTTTTCATTGAAAGCTGTCTGGCATCTGATAAAGGTCTGCACTGTTCAAATAAAGTTTACAGCTATTTGTATAGAAACGATAAAAATAAACAAGCCAGACAACCATAAAACGATGAAAGCAAAAGCTCCCCACTCCCCTCCCCTTCCCCCCTGCATTTTTGCATATAGTTCATTCATTCAAAAATGTAACGTCTTGTTAGGTAATGACATTATGAACAACCAGGCTGGTACAAGCTTTTTACAATAATGTGAGGCAGTGTTTTGACTGATTAAGAGATTGTTCGCAGATGCTTATTTTCATGAATGTTAAGATACAGAATATATTTGCCATTTATTGAATATGGTTCTTTGATTTATAAAGGCCCAAAGTGTTTCAGGATAGTTCCATTCTTGGAACCTTCACACAAAATTTTAAAGAATAAAACTTTCCCACCTATTTCTCAGTTATAAGTATCTTGTATTTAGTATATGATAAACTCACCTTTCTGGTCAGCTTTCTGACTGAGATAATTGACACAGGTTAGAGCTATATCACCCAGTAACATTGTCAACAGTAATAGACTGTTTAATCCCATCTGAAAATTGAAAAAGTCCAACCTATCAGTATAACCTGGCCCCGAGGTTATAAATCTTTTTTGTGCTCAACTCAGCTGAGCATGAAATTTTCTCAGCTGATAAAAATGAAAATGCCAACTAATGTTGGCATTTTCATATTCATAAGCAGAGAAGATTTCCTACTCAGCTAAACTGAGCAAGAAAACAATTGTACTTATCTAACAGTAATTTGCTATTTATTAGCAGGTAAAATTGCATGCTCAGCTGAATCGAGCATGAAAAAAGCTTTATGACCTTGGGGCCTGATTACAGCATGCCTGGTAAACACACAAGTCCATTCCCACTTTGGAAATTAAAAACTTCAAGATTCTGCAAACGGATGGCCAAATTTAATGATGCTATTCAAATTATCATTATGTTCTTTCCCTTCTTAAAGAAAATCAACTCTTAAAGGGAAGAATTTGCTCCCCTAAGGAGCAAATTATTTTCTTTAAGAGTAGATTCCTTTTTTTGCAAGGGTTTCATCACCAAGGACGGCAAATAGGAAGTCACAAAAGTTGTCTCCCTTTGTAAAATGGTGGACAAACATGGAAGAGTACCATACAGCTTCATGATGTGATGCCACATTACTATATATCCTAACATGGTACAGACATTTTTCGACAAAACAAAGCAGGAACACTATCATGAGCATACTTTTAGTATGGTATGAAAAACTAGCTGTCGCTGACAAATGTTAGCTTATGTCAATGTCCATGTCAAAACAGTACAGATGACTTTGAAAATAGCAGTTTTATCCAATTATCCTTTGCAAGGATCACTGTTGAAAAGTAATATTTTGCAATCTGCCCTCAAACCTTATGTTCTAATCGTGATAACTCGCAGTTTCTTAAATCACACTATGATCTATCTTACCAAATCTATATTCTAATACTCACCATCCATAAAATATAAGACAAGTTTGCAAATCTTCTGGAGACCGGCTCGACATACTTTTCACTGCATAGCAACAGTATCCAGGAACCAGCAGTAACTATGGCAATATGTATACTTCCTTTCAACCAGTCTGACACTGTCTCTCTGAATAGAAAATAAAATAGAAACATGTAGGCTTCAAAATAGGACAAAACGTGTTTCATATGACTGAATTTCAAAGAAATAAACATAAATGAACTAACTGCAACATGACTGGTTCTTCAATAATGTGGCCACATCAAAGACTCAGACCACTGTATTTGGGTAGTTCTTGTGACAGCTTTTACTGTATGCATGGGCTTTGAGCCGTGACACTTCAAATCCAACAAAGTAGCATGTGCACAAAGCAAAGAATCAGATCAGCCAGGGCATCCTCCAAGGATCAGACTCTTTGCTTGCCATTAAAGGGTAGCAAAGGGTCTACACTAGCTCTGTGCAGACAGCAAAGAAGCTGATAAGACCGAGAGGATTCCCAGGCTATCTGAGTCTTTGCTGGGGGCACTTATCCTTAAATATGACAGATAAAACAAGAGCTGCCACCTGACAGCATAGCTTGCCTGAACTGGTGCTTGCCCATCTCACAGGCATTTGTCGGTATGGCTTGTACTACAAAAAACTTCATGCAAGCATGTCCAAGTATTGTCAACATATTTATAAAATCAATGACCTTGGCATAAGAGTCACCCAGTGGGGTGGGGGTGGTATTTTGTGAAAACTCAAGCCAATATCTAACATCAGTTCAAGTATAAATTCAATCCATCCCAAGCACTATGGAACAGTATGCTATCAGAATACTTTAACAAAACCCCAAATTTCTAAGACCATGACCTTGACCTCAAGGTCACTGAGTGGGGTGGGGGTGGTACTCTGCAAAACTTTGAATCAATATCTAACTACAGTGCAAATATCAAAAGAATCCAACAATGAGAAAAGGAGATGTATTTAACTGAAAACTTTAAAGTGAGTGTGACCTTATTTTTTACCCCTAAGCCCCACCCAGGGACTAACCCTGGAATCTAGTGTTATGTAATGAAAGGTTATGCTATGATATAATTATGTTCCAAATATGAAAGGCTTCCTGCCAGTGGTTGCTGAGATATAAATGTTTGAAAAACTTTGTCGCAAAACTTTAAAGGGACTGTGACCATATTTTTGACCCCTAAGCCCCACCCTAAGGTTCGACGCTGAGGTATAGTGTTATGTAATGAAAGGTTATGCTATGGTATGTTTATGTTCCAAATATTGAAGGGTTCTTTCCAGTAGTTGCTCAGATATGAATGTTTAACAAGAGGCCCAAATGGGCTTGATATCGCTCACCTAGCTTTTGTATCCGAATAGTCCCCATTCTGATACATAATTGGTCCAATTCCAGAGATTTTCTCAATTTCACATTTTGCTACTTTTAGTAACAAAGGCCAACTTGTCTGTTCTTTATATATTTACTTTTGAAACACCTCAAGGCAAGAATCATTTTGCCACAAATTTCATCAAAATCCATTCAGGGGTTACTGAGATATTGTCAGTTTCATGTTTTGTGCTATTTTTAGTAACGGCAGAAGGCGGCCATCTTAGAATGCCAAAATGCAAAAAATTGAAAAGCTTTCATGCAAGGACCATTTTGACACAAAATTGGTCCAGTTCCATTGTAATTTTCTAATTTTCAAATTTTGCTATTTTAAGTAACAGAGGCCAACTTGACGGGTCAATATTTGTTAATTTGTGAAACACATCAAAGCAAGAATCATTTTACCACAAATTTCGTCTCAATCGCTTCAGCGGTTAATGAGATGTTGTCATTTTCATGTTTTGTGCTATTTTTAGTAACGCAGATGGCGGCCATCTTGGAATGCCAAAATGCAGAAAATCGAAAAAGCTTATTGAAATGATCATTCTGACAGAAAATTAGTCCAATTCCACTGAGATTTTCTTATTTTCACATTTTTCTATTTTTAGTAACAAAGGCCATTATGACTTGTCTATATTTAGTTACTTTTGAAACATCTCAATGCAAAAATCATTTTGACACAAATTTCGTCAAAATCTATTCAGCGGTTACTGAGATATTGTCATTTTCATGTTTTGTGCTATTTTTAGTAACAGCAGGTGGTGGCCATCTTGGAATGCCAAATTGCAATTAATCGAAATGGCTTCATGTAAGGAACATTCTGACACAAAATTGGTCCAATTCCATTCAGGGTTCTTGAGTAATTGTCATTTTATGTTTGTGCTATTTTTAGTAATGGCAGATGTCGGCCATCTTGGAAGCCAAATTGCAATTAATCGAAACGGCTTCATGCAAGGAACATTCTGACACAAAATTGGTCGAATTCCATTCAAGGGTTCTTGAGTAATTGTCATTTTTATGATTGTGCTATTTTTAGTAACCGCAGATGTCGGCCATCTTGGAAAGCCAAATTGTAATTAATCGAAACGGCTTCATGCAAGGAACATTCTGACACAAAATTGGTCGAATTCCATTCAAGGGTTCTTGAGTAATTGTCATTTTTATGTTTGTGCTATTTTTAGTAACGGCCCCCCTGGTGGCCATCTTGGATAGTCAACTGGCACAAAATTGAAATAATTCCTTTCAAGGACCATTTCTGACTAAATCTGACCACAATCGATTGCGTTTTCTTGAGATACTGACATTTGAGCAAAATCGGTCTTGTAAACGCTAAGTAGGTCACTGTGACCTAATTCCCCTACAGATTTTTTTCATTTTTATAATTTTTAATCCCAAGGTCCCATTAATGTTCCACGCAAACTTTCGGCCAAATATACCAAATGGTTCTGGAGAAGAATGTGATTTTGTTGTTTTTGCTATTTTTAGTAATGGCGGCCACCTTGGATTCTTGACCTGACCCAATTTTACAATTTTGAAACCCTGCAGTCTGGTCATGCTCCATGTGAAATTTGAAACCCATGGGTGCAATGGTTTTAGAGAAGAAGTTGTTTGAAGTCGTTTGAATATGTCGTTTTTTGACATTGGCATTTGAGCAAAATTACACTCGTAAACAGAAAGTAGGTCACTGTGACAAAACTCCGCTACAGATTTTTTTCATTTTTATAATTTTGAATACCAAGGTTTCATTGATGTTCCATGCCAAAATTCAGACAAATATACCCAGTGGTTCTGGAGAAGAAGTTTATTTTGTTGTTTTTGCTATTTTTAGTAATGGCGGCCATCTTGGATTTTTAACCTGACCCAATTTTACAATTCTGAGACCCTGGAGTCAGGTCATGCTCCATGTGAAATTTGAGAACCATGGGACCAGTAGTTTTACAGAAGAAGATGTTTGAATATTTGTTTTTAGGTGTTGACGGACGACGCACGAGGCACGCATTGGTATGACAATAGCTCACTATGGCCCTTCGGGCCAGGTGAGCTAAAAAACTGTCGTAAAACTTTAAAATGAGCGTGACCTATATTTTGACCCCTATGCCCCACCCCAAGACCTCACCCAGGGGTATGGTGTTACAGCATAGAAGGATATGCTATGATATGATTATATTCCAAATATAAAAAGGTTCTGGCCAGTGGTTGTTGAGACTTGAAACTTTAAAAAAAACTTTGATGTAAACCTTTAAAGTGTGATGCCCACGCTAATGCCAACGCCGATACCTACTTCAGAGTGACAACAATAGCTCCCTGTACTATCGTACAGGCGAGCTAATGACTTTCATATGCTACATACATGTATGTGCATGATGAAGGAAAATAACAGCTCCAGACTAGAGGCAGCAGTTATAGTATGGTCCAATTTCTTGTAATTACTCTAGATGTTTGGACACCTTAACCAATTTCTATTATTATTTTAATTTTTTGACTATACTACTACATGGAATATATCAAAACACTTTTGATGGAATGCCAAGTTGTTTAAAAACTTGACCAGACACAGCTTTTATTGTCTGATCTAGGACTACACTGTTTGCTCAGAGGCTTCTGTCCATTTGAAGAGCTCTAAATAAAGTAGGGTTTGAAGGATAACTCAGAATTCTTTTTTTTTTTTTTTCTCAATGAAAACATATGTTATGACACCTCATGAGAACCATCTTAGTGAAAAAGTTCTAATGAGGGGTCACAACTTACGTTTCAATGGAGAAATAAGAAAAATCATCCCTAAATCATCCCTGTTACCCCTTCTTAGCTGGAGGATGTTAGTTTAAAGTTATTATAGAAGTTTACCTATCTTTCATGACTATCTTGCCCAGCTGTACACCCATGATATACACACACAGAAACCCAACACATGAGATAAGCCCCTCCCTGTTAGAGTCTATAAACCCGTGTCTTCCCCCACGGCCATCTGATCCCTTTATTATGTAGTCCCTGAGTCCATCATAAGTTAGGTTATGTTGATACATGGCTATGATCAGTACACCAATGACATTCCATAGCTTAGGTGAAACACAGCAAAACAAAACTGTGCATAAAATCTGTAAAATTAACAGAAAAATACATCATGAATGGACGGACGCTCGGCGCCCCGTTACTGCGGCTATGGATTCATTCCGCTGAGGTGCGGGGGCAACGTCGATATGAGAATTGAAATACTACTACTATGAACTGACTTTCCAATAAGTCAAAATATCAGGATACAGAAACAAACTTTATCAAAAGACGTCACTGTTGTTCAGTGGATAACGTCATGTCATAAAAATTGTATGATCACACGAGTAATAACACTTTGGCGTGTACACGTAATGTCATTGACAACCACTATGTCAACAATACATTTTCTTATTGAAATAATGTTAAATTTGAAGGCGCTAAAATCCCATTTTAAAGGGTCATATGATAAACAGAACCTCACACTTGTGGTCATTTCATATGAAATTTATGAAACACGCCAAAGGCTCATTTCATAAATTTTCCATACAAAACAACCACTTGTGTAAGATCCTCTATATTCTGGACAGATACCTCCCCTGAACTTGTACTTCTCTGTCACACTAAAACTTTTAATGAAACCTCTAAGGTAAACAGACAGACGTCCATGGGAAGCAACTCTGCAGATTCTTATCTGCCTCCCTTCAGACAAAACTGAAAACAGGAGGGTCACTCAAAAAGGAAATAGTTTGCTCTTCTTTCCTTTCAGAGTAGACTCTGACTGAGAAGAGTTTTGTCATCCAGTCAAGCAAACAGAATGGAGCTGTACCCATTTGCTATATTATCTTTTATACTTTTCGATAATTTGGAATTTGGTATGCTAAAACTATCCTTATTTGTTTGAAGAGAATAAACAAGAAAATTAATACGAAGTAACTGCACTTAACAACATTACAATCTGCCTCATAAAACCTCAGAAATAACTAGCTTTCTTGTTTCGCTTGATTTTTTATTTTAATTTTTTTTTTGGTCAGTGTTACTTACCATAGGTGATCCCGACATACCTGTAGAGTGGAATTCTTACAGTAATTGTTTAAAGTGTCTCAATATTTAGAGTACCACATTTACGTATTTATAAGGCTGGGTTATCCTCCTCCAAAACGATCCAAGTTCTGGATTCATCTTATAAGATAAATCTAGATTTTTGGGACTGTTTTGGAAGAGTAAATATAAGTCTCATAGCAGAACTGATATGACTGATTTCCATATTTAGTGTCATCTTAGAAGAGGAAAATGCACCTGTCTTATAGCCAGAAAAATCTGATAATTAAGATATAAGCAAAATCAGAACAAACCTTGACAGCAGCCAATGTGAAGAAGAAGTTCCAGTGAGTACCATACTCTGTGACATGTTCCTGATAGTCTACAGACTTGGTAGCAATAAGTCTTCCAAACCCCAGTACCAGCAATGGTATGCAGGACTTGAGTGATTTCAGGATGGATTTCACTGGACTGTTGAAAGAAACATAGTGAGATGTATTTCAAGCATGTGTAATGTCAGAGCTTGAGCTCTGATCCAGATACTGATTACTGTTAGGGCTAACAAAGCCATGCATTTTTTACTGATTAGAAAAGAGGAAAAACGACCATATAACAAGAATTCCGCGGGATGCGGCGTCTCGCCTGCCTGCGATTTGTCACAAAACAGAGCTAAATAAGCAAAGATGTATGCATGAACCAAGTTTCTTGACTCTAGCCCTTACATTTTCCGAGAAACAGACCTAAATGCGTAAACTTGCCAAAAAATTGCAATGTCAGCCAACTGTAAAATGTTGGTAAAGACTCAATATCGATGATGATTTTGAGTTCTTCTCTTCCATATGAATGCATGGCCCAAGTTTCATGGCTCTAGCACTTATAGTTTCTGAGTAACAGACCTAAACGCGAAAACTTGACACAAAATTGCAAAGTCAGTCAACCGTAAAATGTAGGTCAAGACTCAATGTTGATAATGGTTTTGAGATTTACTCTTCCAGATGTAACCATGAACCAAGTTTCATGGCTCTAGCCCTTATAGTTTCTGCGAAAATGACCTAAACCCGAAAACTCTACAAAAAACTGCATAGTCAGTCAACCATTAAAACTAGGTCAAGACTCAACATTGATGATGGCTTTCAGCTGTACTCTTTCAGATGTATGCATGGCCCAAGTTTCATGGCTCTAGCCCTTATAGTTTCTGAGAAAATGACCTAAACGCAAAAACTTGACAAAAATTGCGAAGTCAGTCAACCGTAAAATCTAGGTCAAGACTCAACATTGATGATGACTTTCAGCTGTACTCTTCCAGATGTGTGCATGACCCAAGTTTCATGGCCTTAGCCCTTATAGTTTCTGAGTAAATGACCTAAACGCAAAAACTCAACTAAAAATTGCGAAGTCAGTCAACCGTAAAATCTAGATCAAGACTCAACTTTGATGAAAGCTTTCAGCAGTACTCTTCCAGATGTATGCATGACCCAAGTTTCATGGCTCTAGCCCTTATAGTTTCTGAGAAAATGACCTAAACGCTAAAACTCGACAAAAAATTGCGAAGTCAGTCAACCGTAAAATCTAGGTCAAGACTCAACATTGATGATGGCTTTCAGCTGCACTCTTCCAGATGTATACATGACCCAAGTTTCATGACTCTAGCCTTTATAGTTTCTGAGAAAATGACCTAAACGCAAAAACTCGACAAAAGTTTACGCCGCCGACGTCGACACCGGAAAAGCAATACATATGTCTCGCCTCTGCTTCGCAGGCGAGACAAAAATACTGCATGTATTTGGCTACAAGATCTTAGATGGGGTTCTTTTTCCATGCAGAATGTCATCAGTCTTGTGTAACTGTGCAATAAAATGGATTTTTCAATTCTAAAACATTCCCAAAAATCCAGATCAACCTTTTTGGGAGAGGGGGCTGACTCCCCATCTTCTACTCTATTCTCTATTCTATCCCATAACCTTACTAGGTCGTTGGGGCACCACAGATGACTTCGAAACAATCCCCTCCACCTTGTTCTGTTGTCAGCTGCGCTTGTTGAGCTGGCAAAATCCATTCCTGTCCACTCTTTAATATTGTCTTCCCACCTCTTCTTCTACCTCTTCTTCTTTTCCCTTTCACTGTACCCTGTAGAATGGTCTTTGCTAAGCCAGAAGACCTTGAGAAATGGCCAAACCACCTTAGTTTCTATTTCTTGACCAGCGTCAGGAGTTCATCATAGTCTCCAATGGCTGCTTGGATCTTTCTGCGAACCTCCTCATTGGTTATATGGTCCTTGTACGAAATGTTCAGTAACTTTCGATAGCATCTCATCTCAAAGGCCTGCATTTTTTTCTCTAACTCTGCTGTCAAGGTCCTCAATTCAAAGGCATACAGAAATATGGAAATGACAAGGGAGCGCATAAGTTTCACCCTTGATCCAAGAGATACTTTGTTACCTCTCTAAATAGGTTTCAGCTTGGTAAGAGCTAAAGTGGCTTGTGCAATCCTTGACAGAACCTCCTGTTTTAAGCCATCATCTGAGACAACTGCTCCAAGGTATTTGAAGCTTGTTACAATACCCAGCTTCTGCCCTTTTACCTTGATCTCCCTCTGGATGCAAACTGCACTGTTTGTCATCAGTTTGGTCTTCTCAGCACTGATCTCCATCTTATACCTTGTGCAGGTTTGGTCGAGACTTCAACTAGGGCGTCTAGTTCCTGCTCTTCCACAGCTGGAGCATCTATGTCATCGGCAAACCACAGATTTGTAATATTTCTGCTGCCTATGCTAACCTTTCCTTCATGTTCTTACAGAGCATCAGACATGATCCGTTCGAGAAAAATGTTGAAGAGGGTGCGTGACAGCCGACATCCTTGTCTTACTCCAACTGTTGTTCTGAACCATTCTCCTGTGCTGCATTTTTTTTTGGACTGCACTTGAAAGCCTTGTCGTATAGCTGCTCAATGGTGCAAACTAGATTTGCACTGATATTGTACTTCAGCATGATGGCCCATAAGGCTGCATGCCATTCCCTGTCAAAGGCTTTTTTTTAATTCAATGAAGAAATGGTACAAGCTGATGTTGGAGATACTTTTCACACAGGATTTTAAGGTTGAAGATCTGTTCTGTGGTGCTCCTTCTGGCTTGGAACGCCACCTGTTCTTCAGCAATCTTATAACCCCAAAAATATGATAACCAGTATCATGTGGCATAAAATAGTAGTGGTAAATAAGCTTCTTGCATATAAGTAATGTTAGTAAACACATCTTTCATATGCTTCAGAGAGCCATCCCATATTTAATCTTTAAAAACTTGAGCCAGAACAACAGCTGGATAGAGATTTCTGTACTTCTGTACAAACAAGCTAATATATCAGTTTACATCCCTAAACAATTTGGGTATTGAAAACTTATCTTCTGTTTAAAATTTAAAACTGTGAAAAGTTTGTTTGTTATTCAAGAGACTGTGCCCCCTCCTCCCTCTCTCCCCCCCACCCCCCAAAAAAAAACTCTCTAAGGGCCCAGACCTGTTTTTACCTGTCTGTGGATACTCGTCCTTTGGCTTCTGGTGACACAATGGCATTAGAAACAAGAAAGCATCCAACTCCAACATCCATCAGTCCCTTCCCATAAGTCTCTGCCTTTGCAAAGTACCGAGGAAATATCTTGAAATCTACGGCAAGGATAGAAAATGCTGTAAAGAGGAGTACATATGATCTGTAGTACGTTATGAAAGGTCTCTGGTTGCCCATACGAATTTTGGCAAGACTTGTTGATTTCCCAGCCTGAAGGATTTTACTTTGGTTCATGTAGATGTTGCCCAGTACTGAGCACAACGTGAAGACTGCTAGTAGACAGAATAGTGAGAACTCGCTGAGAACTGTCATAAAGATCTGTAGAGGAAGAACTGTGAGGGTAAAATCCAACACCAGGCCAGACCTGCAACAGATAAAGGGACAGTATACAATCAACTCTCGAAATCTCAAGTACTGATATATCAAAGTGCCTCCTATATCATATTATTTGGAAACATTTCCTGTTTTTATTTATGCGTTTCAACTCCTGGGGCCAGAAAACTGAGATATCAGTAGTTTGGGATGAACTTAGACTTTGAGATATCGAGAGTTGAAGGTAATTTGTATAGAAAGTACCATGTACTCGCAGTACATTGTAACAATGTACTTATTTAGTTATAAGACTGGGATTTGTCTCCCTAAAAAAAATTTCTGTAAAATTTTATATATCTTATTCTCTCCAAAATAATCCTAAAAACCTATATCCATTTTGGGATTGCCTTTGAGATGAAACCCTATCTTGAAGCTGAAGTACTAGGACTGATTTACATATTTAAGGCAATTTTGAAGGATGTCACCCCCTGTCTTATAATCATTTAAACATGGAATATTACCACTGCAATACCACATTAATCCTATTAACCCCCTTGGGAGCATTGCATTTTATGAAAGGGGGAGGAGTTATCAAGAGCATAAAGTGAAGTAAATCAGCCACTGCCAAAGTACCTCTTATAATATACTCAACCGAATTAAAAACGCAACACCTAATTTTTCCAATATTTCAAAGCTCATGTCATAGGCAGATCATTTTCATGTTAATTTCCTATTTCAACAGGGATTAACGTTTACTGTCCCAGAAATTCAATTCTGTTGATGAAATGTTTAACGCTTGAGAGAGCATTACCGAGAGCTACCCGATTTTCAAAAGTCTCAATTAAGGATATGTCTGCCATGGCGCATGGAATGCTGCATGCTTATGTAAGCCTGCGATTGGAAGCCAAACATTTCCATTACCACCTATCAATGATTTTTAGACTTGTAGAAAGAGTTCGACGCACTTGGGAGACCACAGATTATCTACGACCCGGCATTCGATGCGACGTATACATCCTGTCTCGCGATAGTTCTGTCTCTTTTTGAGACTTTTGAAAATCGGGTAGTTATCGATAGTGCTCTCTCAAGCGTGAACCATTTCATCAACAAAACTGAATTTCTGGGACAGTAAACACCAATCCCTGTTGACTTTAGAAATCAAACCGAAAATAATCTGCATATGACATGAGCTATGGAATATTGGATAAATTAAGTGTTGCGTTTGTAATTCGGTTGAGTATAGTATTAAGGGAAATGGGTATACTTTTAGAGGGAAGCAACTCTAGTTTTGCTTCATTTTGTAGAAGGGGTCAACCCTTACAGGAAAGAATTTGCTCCTCTAGGAACAAATTCTTTCCTTTAAGAGAAGACCCCATGTCAAAGAGCTACCTCAACCAGAGAAGCAAAGAGGAATTTATGCATTAATCAAACAATTTTTCCAAAAAAGAGGATTTATATGGTATATGCTGCAGTCCAGATAGAAAGTGTGTCTGATGATTGTGATTTGGTACATTTTCTCTCTTTTTTTCCTTACACAAAAAGTAAATACTTTAGGTGGACCCACAACAGAACCACCTCAGTGAGGCATTAATGAACATGAAGGGGCAAAAGACTGATGAGAGAGCACTCAAAACTATCAAAGAAAATCTTCACTTCCATCTTTTCCAAATCCCATGTAACATATTATGGCAGGGCATAGTTACAGAAGACCTTGTAACCCATCCTATTACATAGACACTTCAGGGAGAGTCTTCTTTACATTCTGTTTATTGTTACATATTTCTGATTTTCGCCCAAACAGTAGATACATGTATGTGCAGCACAGAAAAATGATATATGACTTTTCTCCTTTTGTCTCAAAAGTCAAAATTATAATTAATACAATCAATATAAGAATTAGTAAAGTTCTTTAACCTGTATTTAGCAGCTTTTATCCATACTGTGTAATATAATTTCCTATTTCTATTTGTTCTAAAGGCTTCTGGCTTGTGATTATAATGTCAATGCTGTTCATGTGAACTGCATGAACAAGATGAATTGCAAGACTTTGTACTACATGAACTGCATGAAGCTGATGAATTGCAAGCTTTTGTAGCACATGAACTGCATTAACATGGTGAACTGCAAGCCTATGTACTACATGAACATGGCCAACTGCAAGCCTTTGTTCTACATGAACTGCATTGACAAGATGAATTGCAAACCTTTGAACTACATGAACTGCATGGACATGAAGAATTGTAAGCCTTTGAACTACATGAACTGCATGAAGCTGATGAATTGCAAGCTTTTGTAGAACATGAACTGCATTAACATGGTGAACTGCAAGCCAATGTACTACATGAACATGGCCAACTGCAAGCCTTTGAACTACATGAACTGCATGAACATGATGAATGGCAAGTCATTGTCCTACATGAACTGCATGGTCATGTTGAATTGCAAGCCTTTGTACTACATGAATTGCATGAACAAGCTGAATTGCAAGTCTTTAAACTACATGAACTGCATGGACATGATGAATTGCAAGTTTTTGTTGTACATGAACTGCATGAACATGATGAACTGCAAGCCTATGCACTACATGACATTACTAACTGCAAGCCTTTGTACTACATGGACTGCAGGGACATGGTGAATTACTAGCCTTTGTAAACTACAATGACTAACTACAAGAACTGTATGAACTCGATGAATTGCAAGCTTTTGTAGTACATGAACTGCATGAACATGATGAACTGGTAGCCTTTGTACTACATGAACTGCATGGACATGATGAATTGCAAGCCTTTGTTCTACAAGA
Source organism: Ctena decussata (assembly GCA_963989385.1). Lineage (NCBI taxonomy): Eukaryota > Metazoa > Mollusca > Bivalvia > Lucinida > Lucinidae > Ctena > Ctena decussata. The sequence continues at coordinate 800,986 of OZ022501.1, read as the reverse complement.
ACTGCATTAAATCGATAAATTGCAAGCTTTTGAGGTACATGAACTGCATGACAATGATGAACTGCAAGCCTATGCACTACATGAACATGACTTACTGCAAGCCTTTGTACTACATGGACTGCATGAACATGGTGAATTGCAAGTCTTTAAACAACATGAACTGCATGGACATGATGAATTGCAAGCCTTTGTACTACATGGACATGATGAATTGCAGGCTTTTGTACTACAAAAACTGCATGAACTCGATGAATTGCAAGCTTTTGTGGTACATGAACTGCATGAACATGATGAACTGCAAGCCTATGCACTACATGAACATGACTAACTACAAGCCTTTGTACTACATGGACAGCATGAACATGGTGAATTGCAGGTCATTGTACCACATGAACTGCATGGACATGGTGAATTGCAAGCCTTTGTACTATATGAATTGTATGAACATAATGAATTGCAAGTCTTTGTTCTACATGAACTGCATGGACATGATGAATTGCAAGTGTTTGTACTATATGAACTGCATGAGCATGGTGAACTGCATGCATTCTGTCTTCATGAACTACATGATGAATTGCAAGTCTTTTTACTACACAAACTGCATGAACAAGATGAATTGCAAGTCTGTGTACTAAATAACTTCATACGCATGATGAATTGCAAGCTTTTGTACTATATGAACTGCATGAACATGGTAAATTGCAAGCCTTTGTACTACATTGAACTGCATATAGATGATGAATTGCAAGCCTTTGTGCTACATGAACTGCATGATGCTGACGAAATGCAAGCCTTTGTACTACATTAACTGCATGAACAAGATGAATTGCAAGTCTTTGTACTACATGAAATGCATGGACATGATGACTTGCAAGTCTACGTGAATTGCATGAACCAGATGAACTGCAAGCCTTTGTTCTACATGAACTGCAGAACAAGATGAATTCCAAGTCTTTGTACTACAGAAATTGCATGAACAAGATGAATTGCAAGTCTTTGTACTACATGAAATGCATGGACATGATGACTTGCAAGTCTACGTGAACTGCAAGCCTTTGTTCTACATGAACTGCAGAACAAGATGAATTCCAAGTCTTTGTACTACAGAAATTGCATGAACAAGATGAATTGCAAGTCTTTGTACTACATGAACTGCGTGGACAGGATGAATTGCAAGTCTATGTACTATATGAATTGCATGATATGATGAATAGCAAGCCTTTGTTCTACATGAATCGCATGATGATTTGCAAGCCTTTGTACTACATGAACAGGATGAATTGCAAGCCTTTGTACTACATGAACTGCATGATCCTGACGAAATGCAAGCCTTTGTACTACATTAACTGCATGAACAAGATGAATTGCAAGTCTTTGTACTACATGAAATGCATGGACATGATGACTTGCAAGTCTACGTGAATTGCATGAACCAGATGAACTGCAAGCCTTTGTTCTACATGAACTGCAGAACAAGATGAATTCCAAGTCTTTGTACTACAGAAATTGCATGAACAAGATGAATTGCAAGTCTTTGTACTACATGAAATGCATGGACATGATGACTTGCAAGTCTACGTGAACTGCAAGCCTTTGTTCTACATGAACTGCAGAACAAGATGAATTCCAAGTCTTTGTACTACAGAAATTGCATGAACAAGATGAATTGCAAGTCTTTGTACTACATGAACTGCGTGGACATGAAAAATTGCAAGCCTTTGTTTTACATGAATTGCATGATGAATTGCAAGCCTTTGTACTACATGAACTGCATGGACAGGATGAATTGCAAGTCTATGTACTATATGAATTGCATGATATGATGAATAGCAAGCCTTTGTTCTACATGAATCGCATGATGATTTGCAAGCCTTTGTACTACATGAACAGGATGAATTGCAAGCCTTTGTACTACATTCACTGCATTAACAAGATGAATTGCAAGCTTTTGTAGTCCATGAACTGCATGAACATGATAAATTGCAAGCATTTGTACTATATGAACTGCATGGAAATGATGAATTGCAAGCATTTAGAACAAATAGAAATGGAAATTTATAATACATAGTAAGGATTAAAGCTGCTAAATACTGGCCTGTGCAATACATGTAATGATAAATTACCAAATGTTTGTCCAGATCTGCAAGTTCTGATCACTTCATCAAATTCAAAAATTTAATCAGCAAATAATGAGAAATGGATTGAAGTCAGTACATCTTTGCTGAAAATGTAAAAAAAAGCACTGATACTGCCAGACCAACACTATGAGTTAGACAAGGATACCTTTTTGCAACCACCTCTTCAAAAATTTTCTCAAACATATCTGTCTTATGCTTTGGAAGAGCATGTCAGATGGAAAGGTCAGCATAGGCAGCAAAACTTGTACCAATCTGTAATATGTGGATGACATTGATGCTCCTGCTGACAAACAGCACCAACTAGAAGCCCTAGTTGAAAGTCTCAACAAAACCACCATAAGGTTAAAAGATATGTATCAAAAAGACAAACCTAAGGACAAACAGTGCCATTGGCATCTAGAGGGAGACCACAGTTAAAGGACATTGGCTGTGAACAGTTACAAGCTTCAAGTATCTTGGAGCAAATTGTCTCAGATGTTGGCTCAAAAGCAGAGGATGTCTCAAAGATTAGACAAGCCACTGCAGCTCTGACAAAGCTGAAGATAATATAACAACATATCGCTTGGATCAAAGGTAAAACTGATGCATTTCCTTGTCATATCCCTATCTCTAAACGCTTTAGAGTAATAGACCTTAATTGACAGCAGAGTTAGTAAAAAAAGTACAAGCATTTGAGATGAGATGGCACTGAAGGTTACTGATTGACATCTCATACAAGGACCATGTTACAAATGAGGATGTTCACAGAAAGATCTAAGCAGCCATTGGAGAATATGATGAACTAACCTTGGTCAAGAAATACTACTGAGGTGGTTTGACCACATCTCAAGGTCTTCTGGCTAAGCAAAGACAATGCTGCAGGGCACAGTGAAAGGAAAAAGAAGAGGTAGATAGAAGAAAAGGTGGGTGCACAATATTAAGGAGTAGACAGGGATGGACTGCTAGCTCAAAAAGGGCAGCTAAAGACAGGACAAGGTGGAAAGGGATTGTTGTGAAGTTATCTGTGGTTCCCTAAGGGTGCTCCACATCCTTGCAGTGTTATGGGATTGACCAGACTATGCTAGACTAGTTCCCTTTATCAGTTTCCCTTATCTAAAACACAATTGCCCTGTCCAACTCTCTCAACCAAGAATTTGATCTTCTCAGTGTTAGAAATAAGCAATTGCCCACTTGCCCGACACGGGTTAAATTTGCTGGGGGCAAGCTGATAGTCCTGGAAGGTTGCCCCCTGGACAACCTATAATTCTGGTGAATTCTGGAAACTAACTTTGTTTCATGTCTTTTTTGAATATTAGCATGAGAAGTTTGAAACCCACCTATATAGTGTTTTGAAGGAGAAAAATAAAAAGAATCCCAGTCAAAGTAGCGCTGTGAAAATGATTAGGCAGCTGTGATCAAAACTGTTGGTCAGTTGTCTCTGAAGTTCATGAATTCATGCTTAGTGTCTTAGAAAGGGAGAGCATTTTTGGACTATGTTTACTTTAATAATGTGACTTCGGAAGAAAATGACATGTAAACGGTTAAATTGCAATGAAATACAGGGGGACAAGTTGAAACCTTGGCGGACAAGTTGAAATTCATTTCAGGTTGCCCCCCGGGCAAGTTGCTGTCTGGGCCTTATTTCTAACGCTGTCTTCTCAGTACATATCTCCTCAAACAGGTTTTCTGTCAAAACTTTAACTAGGGCTTCTAGTTCCTGCTCTTCCTCAGCAACAGCATCTATGTCACTGGCAAACCACAGATTCCATAGGATCAGACATAATCAATTTGAGAAAAATGTTGAAGAAGGTGTGAGAGAGAAGACATCCTTGCTTATCTCCAACTGTTGCCTTGAACCATTCTGTGGTAATTCATCTGCACTGCACTTATAGCCTTTTTATAGCCTTTTTATACAGGTGCTTTGAGGCATGAACTAGATTTGTATTGATAGATCTTTTCTTCATAAGGCTGCATCACATATCCTGTCAAATGCTTTTTTGAAGGATAAAAAGATCACAGAATACCTAATGTGCTTTATTGAGTGGGTGTCAGTCAAGGCAGAAGGGGCTGATCGAAAATAAAGCTGGCTCTTTAATGTAGTTCAAAGCTGAGAGGCATTATGAGAAAAGGCACTTTATGGCATGAATGAAACTGACTCTGATCAGCCAGCACAACAGATTCCTCCGTTAGTGAAAACAATCTATGCAGACTCATGTATACTGGAGGATCTACAAAAAAGGAAACCCAGACTTTTTTTGCACAGAAGAACATGAAGATATATATGCTTTTGCTCATCCCTTTGCTCTCTGCATGTCTACGGTCCCTTTTCACGAAATGCCTCTGAACTATTTCTAGCCACAGGGGCTTGTATCACACTTTTTTTTTCAGGCTGCAGTCATAAGTTAGTGTATGTACACTAGCCTGTGACTGCAGCCTGAAAAAAATGGTTGATACAAGCCCACATACACGAACTTATGACTGCAGCCTGAAAAAAAAATTGTGTTTCTAACCAAAATTTTTCTGACGTGACAACAGCAGAGTTTGTAAGCATTAATGCTATCAAATCACGGAGCAACACAGGTAGCATGGAAGCAAGAACAGCAGCTGATATATGGCTGGTGGTTGTTCCATTGTGTCCACTGACAAACGATTCTTGTTCTTCTTTGTAAGACATTTCAGTCAACTTTCACTTTATGGGCGCAGACATGTTGCTTTTGGGGTAAAACCCAGTAACGGTGTCCCCTTCGCGGAGCGGTGAACACCGAAACTTGTTTAGCTTACCCACCTATACTAGACTGTTGATATTAACAGAATAGAAAAAGTACAGAGGACTGCTGCCCGTTGGACCTATAGGCGCTGGCGCAATCAAAGCCATTTGGGAGAAATGTTAGAAGAACTCCAATGGCCAGACCTGCAGGAAAGACGACAGCAGGCTTCTCTGTCTCTATTCTACAAAATTCATAATAATCTTGCCATTGTAGATAAGAATAAGTACCTATCTGAGGTCGGTGAAGGGAGCAGGAGAACTAGGTCCCACCCATTCCAGTACCACCGTCCAAACGCTTACACGGACGGTTTTAAGAATTCTTTTTTCCCCAGGACAATTGCAACTTGGAATGGCCTTACAACCGAAGCTGTCTCTTCGGAGACAGTTGATGGGTTTAAGGCCAAAATTTAATATCCTAGGGTAGAGCAGGGGTTAGGCATGGAATGCCTGCCCCTGAGGACTTCTTGTAAATAGTTTTAATCTGCTGGTGGCTTTGTCACAAATTCATTTATTTATTTATTTATATATATTTTTTTTGTGACAACTTATGCGCCACACCAGAAACCTGTCATCATGGTCAAAGTTGACCGAGGACAGTATAGATAGAAAGAACGAAAGACTATTTGACCTTTAGGTTGTGTGCGGTGCTGAAATAGCAATATCAGAAAAAATGATAATTAAAATAAAAAAAATAAATAAAACCATTTACAAGTACAAAATGGTATCCAAAATGGTAAGCAGAAAATCAAAGGCATGTTAATACGCATACCTCTGGCTCATAAGGGGATTAAAATAAATAATCTGGCTTCAAAAATTAGTGACAAAAATCTGGCTCTGCCAAAAACTTAGAAAATATAGTCTGCAGATAATTCCATTTGAATTTTTAAAATGTCGCTGGCTTCTGGGGGGGGGGGGGGTTCTGTGGGGGGGGGGGGGGGGGGGGGGGGGGGGTCGGCACAGCCCCCCCCCAACCTACGACCCCATATTTACAGCAATGTTTTAATTGTATCTACTATTGTTTTACCACCAGCAGCCCGCATGCAGCATAAATTTACAAAACATCCTATTCAACTTTCACATACATGTATTATTGATCTTCCGCATTACAAAGTAAATATTTCCACTAAAACTGAATCGCGAAAAAGTCACTAGCTTATGGCAGACAAAGCCATTACGGCAAAAACATCACTCTAAAAGCCAAATTCCTAACAAAGTAAAAAGTATGCAAAGACCAGGAACTGAAACAATCAAAATCCAAATCCAGCCCTCAAACCATAGTTGGAAACAACTAAGATTACAAATAATCAAGATACAGAGAACATATGGCCAACCGAGCGAGCGGCTTGTTCCCAAAAGGTGGCCGCTCAGCAACCCTAACCGAACCAAAAATAATAAGAACATACATAAGGTAAAACATCACAGAAACTCTAACACCAAAAACAGGCAACAGAGAACCACAACAGAACTACCGCCTTGGAACGGTCAGTAATGAATTACTGGGGGCCTTAAATCGATTTTACAGGCCCAACCTCACCCTCAGTTTCTGAAGTGGTACAAAACATTTAGTTGGTTGTTCGGTTCTCATGATAACCCTCTAACTCGTCAATGAATCATCACGGTAAACACATAAATCAAATTTCAACACCATGAAGAAGCAAAGACGAGGACTCAACAGATACAACGGGCCGTCTGACAGGTGGAGATCCAAAGCCTTAATTTTTCATCATCATCCCTAACTTTTCTCAGTTTCCTGTCTTTTATGCCGTTAAAATTGTGAAATTGCTTTGGCTTCGGGG